>OX451740.1:101952585-104705085 GCA_948472305.1 Vicia faba | reverse complement strand
GTCATGTTTCACAAACCCAACTGGTTGTTTAACATAGACTTCTTCATCTAAGGGTCCATTTAGGAATGCACACTTCACGTCCATATGACATATGTGCCAACTGTTTATTTCTGCTAGACCAACAACCAACCTGATTGTTTCGATCCTAGCAACAGGTGCAAAAACTTCATCGAAATATATTCCTTCTTTCTGTAGAAATCCTTT
The DNA here is from genome assembly GCA_948472305.1 of Vicia faba. Taxonomy (NCBI): domain Eukaryota; kingdom Viridiplantae; phylum Streptophyta; class Magnoliopsida; order Fabales; family Fabaceae; genus Vicia; species Vicia faba. Next base: position 104,704,881 of record OX451740.1, on the reverse strand, counting down.
CGCCACAAGCCTTGTTTTGTGTCGAGTTACTTCACCTTTCGAATTCGTTTTCACTTTGTATACCCACTTGACATCAATTTCCTTCTTGCCTTGAGGCAATTCGACAAGTAACCAAGTGTTGTTGTCTTCGATAGACTTCACTTCTTCGTTCATTGCTTTCACCCACTTCGAATCCTTCAATGCTTCAGCTGCATTAACGGGTTCGACATCTGCATAGAAAGCATAATGTACCAGCTCACCTTCATCATCTATCACATCATCTGATGTAATCATACAATCTTGCAATCTTGCAGGCACGCGTCTTGTTCTTTGAGGTATGCTTGTACTTGGTATATCTGTTGGTTCCTCTTGTCGAACTTCTCTTTCGACTTGAGTTTCTGGCTCTTCGAATAGGATTCCCATTGAATCTTTCTTGACATTTTCAGTCCAATCCCATTCTTTAAACTCATCTATGATCACGTCCCTGCTGATCACAATCTTCTTGTTCTCTGGATCGAACAACTTGTAGCCTCCTGTCGAATGATATCCAACTAGAATCATTTGAATTACTTGTCATCAAGTTTTCTTCTCAACTGATCTGGCACATGTCTATGTGCAATAGATCCAAATACCTTCAGATGACTCAAGCTAGGTTTCACACCAGACCAACATTCTTCTGGAGTAATTCCTTCTAGCTTCTTTGTAGGACATCTGTTCAAAATGTATGTTGCAATCGAAACAGCTTCACCCCAAAACTCTTTAGGTAAATTCTTGCCTTTCAACATACTTCTCACCATATTCATGATGGTTCGATTCTTCCTTTCTGCAATTCCATTTTATTGTGGAGTATAGGGTGGCACTACCTCATGCATAATCTTTTCCTTCTCACATAGCCTGTCGAAGTCTTTCGACACATATTCTCCACCACCATCAGTTCTCAAAACTTTGAGCTTTCGACCACTCTGCCTTTCGACCATAGACTTAAACTTGGAAAATATTTCGATCACTTCACTTTTCTTCTTGATCAGGTAAGTCCATAGCTTTCGACTGAAATCATCTATGAATGTAACAAAGTATTTGTTACCTCCCATCAAATCCACCTGGATTGGTCCACATACATCAGAGTATATGACTTCAAGAATAGCCTTCGATCTGCTTCCTGCATCCTTTCTGAAGCTATTCTTTTGTTGCTTCGCTTGCACACATTCCTCACATACTTCGTTTGGAATGTCAATTTCAGGCAATCCTGAAACTATATTTTTTCTCTTCAAGTCTCTGATGTCTCTGAAGTTGATATAGCCTAGTCTATAATGCTATATCCATTCATCTTTGCTAGCTGCAGTCGAAAGGCACTTGTGCTCCATCACATTTAGTTCAATCTTGAAGGTTCGATTCTGAGACATAGGAGCCTTCAAGATTAATCTCCCATTTGCATCAACGACTCTCATCATCTTATCTTCAATTGAAACTTTATAATTGTTTTTGACCAACTGCTCTATACTGAGCAAGTTGCTCTTCATGCCTGGTATGTACAACACATTGGATATTACTGATCTTTTGCCATCTTTCCTCATAATCATAACATCACTAATACCTTCAGCTGCTAGGGTATTGTCATTTGCAAATTTTCCATATTTTTCATTGAGGGCTTTATATTGACAAACCGGTCTTTCCTTCCAGACATATGTGATGAGCATCCCGAGTCCAAGTACCATTGGTCCTTGAATCTATCTTCATCTCTTGTTGTGACCATCAACATCATCTCTTCTTCTTATTCATGTTTTGCATGCTTTGCATCACTTTCTTGATTCTTTCGTTTTTCTGGACAATTACTCAAATAGTGTCCATACTTCTGATAATTGTAACATTGAATGTGACTCTTATCAGGTTTTCGACCACCAACTATTCCTCTATTTGCAACACCACCTCTTCGGTTTCCTTGGTATGGTCTTCTTTGATTCGACATGTTTCCTTTGATTTGGTTTCCTTTACCATTCGATTTGTTGTAGCCACCTCTACCTCTGTCGAAACACTTTCCTTTTCCTTTGGTCTCTTTTGCTGAATGTGCCTGCAAGGCCACATCACTCTTTGATTTTCCTGCAGCTCTTTCGTTCATTCTTTGTTCATGAGATTCAAGCGTCCCTTGAAGCTCTTCCTTTATCAATTTCGACAAGTCTTTCCCCTCTTCTATCGCTACCACTATGTGGTCGAACTTAGGGGCCAAAGATCTTAAAATATTTGAAACAACAGCTCTTGTTGTTAACGTTTCTCCACATATCTTGATTTGATTTACTAGTTTTGTAACTCTAGTGAAGAAATCAGATATGCTTTCACTGTCTTCCATCTGAAGCAGTTCATAAGTCCTTTTGTGAGTTTGTAACCTCACTTCTTTCAATTCTCAGTGCCTCCAAAAGACTTCTCAAGGATTTCCCAAACTTCTTTTGAAGATTCTGAATCACTAACCTTTTCGAAATTGTCTGGGCTGACACATTGATGAATTATAAATAATGTTTTATAACTCAGCTTCTCAGATTCTATGTATTTCTTCTTTTCTTCTTCTAAAGCGTTTTCTCCAAGCACTTCGACTCCATCTTTTACAAGGTCTCAAAGACCTTTACACCTGAATAAGACTTTCATCTGTTTGCACCAATTCTCATAGTTGTCAACTTTCAGAATTGGTAGCGTTGTTGGATAGTTTGCATTCCCATAACTTGTCATCGTGAATTCTTCAATCGTTCTTGATTGATACTTCCCTTGAATCGAAACAAAGCTCTTGATACCACATGTTGAAAACTCACCAAAATCTGTGATGAATTTCTACCACAATGACGATTAGTTATGAGAAAAACAAAGAAAAGAAGACAAGACAAATAATTTCTGCAGAGTTTCTCTCTGCTCACAAACTGTGAAAAACTTTGTTATTCACTTGCAACTGCAAATTCTGTGAATACAACTTAATTGACTTGCTTACAAAAATAGGGGTTACTCCCTCTATTTATAACTGAGCTTACACCCTAAGCCCAAAACCCAAAATATTTATTTTGTTACTAAATCAAATCTAATCTATTCTAGACTTAAATCAAATCTAAAATAAATCAAATCTTTTCGACACATAGTTTCGACACACTGAATTACAATTTAACAGTAATTAATATGGTTTTTTTATTGTAGATGATTACTCTAGATTTTTTGGACCATCTTTTTGCGTAGTAAAGATGAAACCTTTTCGGATTTCTCTAGTTTTGAACAGTTGTCTCAAAATAAAATGAATATAAAAATAGTTGTTATTCGAAGCGATCATGGAGGTGAATTTGAAAAGCATCTATTTGAGGATTATTGTGATAAACATGACATTGAACATAAAGTTTTCCATTCCTAGAACTCTACAACAAAATGGTATTGTGGAGTGCAAAAACCGTGTTTTAGAGGAGTTGGAAAGAATTATGATCAAAGAATTATGTTTAGAATAGGATACTTATAAGTCTTATTTTAAACAAAACTCCCTGAACTTCTAAAAGGTAGAAAACCAAATTTATCACATCTTCATATCTTCAAATGCAAATGTTTTGTTTTAAACAATTATTAAGACAACCTTGGAAAACTTGATGCGAAAGCGGATGAAGATATCTTTCTTGGATACTCTCAATCAAGTAAAGCCTATAGAGTTTATAATAAGAGGTTACTTTTGTTAAAGAGTATGTGCATGTTACTTTTGATGAATCTTGTATGAGGAATGTCGGAAAAGGTATTTATTTTCATGATGTTGGTATATCTTCAGAAGACATACTCAAAAACACCAAAGTGGGAATTGATCAACCCGAAACAGAGAAACCTAAGGAGGAGGAAAATGATGATTCTGAAAAGAAGAAGGATGAGAATCAGAATAAAGTGGATAATCTACCCTAGGCCTAGAGCTCTTCAAAGGACCATCCCATGGATAACATTATCGGAGATATCACCAAAGGCATAACGACGTGCTCCAAGATAAGTAATTTATGTTATCACTTTGCATTTGTGTCACAAGTTGAACCTAAAAACGAAAAATAAGCCTTACTGATGAGCATTGGCTTATGGCCATCCAAGATGAGTTAAATCAATATAAAAGAAATGACATATATGGGACCTTGTCGCTCCTCCGCGATATCACCAAGTTACTGGCACTAAGTGGGGTTTTAAAAATAAGTTGGATGAAAATGTTAGACTACGGCGAATTATCTAGAAGGGGTGAATAGATTTCCAATTAAAAATTACCTTTCGAAATAGGTATTTAAAAACGTATTTGAAATAAAATATTGAGCGGAAGGTTTTTGGCCTAAATTAAAATTGTAGTCTAAACGAACCTAGTTATAGAAACTCGGATATGCATAAGCCATATGGAATTAAGATAGTGATAAAATCAATCAGCACAATAATATCTCAATTAATATTTTAATATCAAACACAAAGATTTCCTATTTCCAATGAAATTTAAACAAAAATAGAGAACATTGTGTCAAACTCCAAATTTGTCCGCTCTATTTCAAACAATGAAATTATTTTTAAACTTGGATTTTATAAATTTTTTGATTCAATTTTACTAATATTTTAATATTAATTTATTTGGTTTTTCTTTATATTTTAAAAAAAGAAAATATTAATTTCTCACAACAACTATTCACACATATCAACAATCAACAATTCTCACATTTTACACTACGCATCACATCTTTCAACATTTTTCAACACACATTTTTTTCATACCTTTTTATGTGTTTTTCTATCAACAAATTTTGAACCAATGATTTCATATGAGGCCTCCTATTTTCAATTGCCTTTAATTTCAATTCCTTTACTATTTTAACTATGTGATGTTTATATGATGGTTGTCCGTCTTTAAATTTTATTTTCGTATCAACATTATTCATAAATTACACAACAATTTTCCTCCTCCATCTCAGTTTCACGTTTTTGCCAAATACCTTTTACAGTAACAACACCAAAATATCTTACAAACTCATTATATCCAAATTCATTATCCAAAACTATGTTATAAACACTACCTTGTATCCTTCGATACCTACACCATAAAAGTATCACCATTTCAACAAACCTTCACAAACATACACATATAATCTTCACAACATCAACATCATCATTGTTTTTTTAAAAACTATTGTTGTTACATAAACCAAGATTTTCCAAAATCATGAAACACCATAATTAAGTTAATAACATCATTTTCTTTATCAAGATAACATCACCCTTAATCTAAATTAATAACAACAACCATTATATTATGTCAATACTGTGCAAAAATTTGTTTTTATAGGGAAAAATATAAATGAAGAACCAACAAAGTTCAAAACAATGGTGAATCAAAAGAGACAAGAGAAACGAATAAATCCATTTTCGAATCTGTGTCGCTTCTGACGCAGCTTTGTAACCGTTATCACACCGCCGAATCCGCCGTCATCCACCGCTTATGCATAAGTTCACACTGCACGGGATTCCGATGATGCGACCTCCTCCATGCTACCAGAATTCATCGTTGTGGATTGACTCGTTTGTTTTTTTGACATCATGTTTACAGGTTCTTGCTTGAGGGAAGAATAGAAGAAATTGGACCATAGACGATGCATTAAGTTTTTTTTCTTTTCTTATCTTTGAGTTTTTTTTGTTGTGTGCTTTTACTATTATTAACTGAAAGATGAAATTAGACATGATAGGGGTATACTAGTTTTTGTTTGAAAAAACAATGGAAGGAATCAGAGAAAGAGGATTCACGATAAAGAGTGGAAGGTGAGTCTTCTCTCTCTGCTTCATATTATTCTGTTTTGTTATCTTTCCTAATTTTGGTATTTTGTTTGTTATTATTTATTTATTTTATTTTTATTTTATTTTTTTAAAAAGCATTGCCATTTGTCATAACATGATTTGTTATTGTTTTTTCATTTAAAAATTGACTTTTCATTGAGTATTGTAAAAAGAGGGTGACCGAGTTCTTAATTGTGTTATTCATTTCTTCTTTCTTTTTTTAGTATTAATCTTAGGACTTTGTTATCATTAGTATTTTAAATGGACTTTAAGCCTGTAGGAATTCTCACACATTCTTTAAAATATACAACCCTTTTGTTTAATTTAGTTTGGCTTAGTAATTTGTTAATTCTACTTATTTAATTAAGTAAATTAAAATTAATTTGGTACATAACTTAGTTTTCACCAAACTAAAATTACTAACCTTTTTCATAAAATCAATTATTTTTCATAATTAAATTAATTCTATATTTCGCAAATAATAGAGATATATCCTCGAGTAATTAAGTGATCGACTTAATATTTATTAAGTGATTATTCAAAATCAAACGATTAACTAATCAACAAATCAAATAAAGTTTTTCACCTAGCGCAAACTAATTTCAATAAAGATCGACTCTTCTTCAATCCACTTAATCAATTAATTAAATCTAAAATAGCTAACCAATCATCAAATCATTTTTCTACTAACTTAACAAAAACTTGAAGATATTTTCAAAAAAAAGATTAAATAGCATTGTCTACGAATCAAACTGCGAACTGCATCTACGATCATTCACTTTTCAAACCCAGACAAGGTTCAAGGATAATTCGAAAGAAATTCTATGAAATCCTATAAAAAACACCAACCAAACACACACGAACTACAAATTTGGACTCTGATTCTTCGTAAGGAGATACGTAGGCACGCGATTAAACTAAGGCGAGTCCCTCAACTAAAAAACTAAACATTTTTTCAAATACTTTAACAATAATATACCCTTAGATAGAAATTCACATCTTACCCTTAAACCTAAAAACAGAGCCCCTTGAGAACAAGGGAGATGAAGGGTGTCTAACACCTTCCCTTCGTCTAATTGACTTACGAACTTAGAATCTCTAAACAATAAGGGTTATCTGTTATTTTCTCATCCTTAGGATACAAATTAATGGCGGCGACTCTTTATTTTTTTCTGGTTACGACAGTTGGCGACTCTAATGGGGAAATAACCCTAGGGTTTAGAGTCTACCCCTCCTTTTAGGTCTAGGATTTCTTGGGTTCTTTCTTTTTTTGGGTGTGTTTTTGTTTTTATATTTGTTTATTGTTTATTTATTTGTTTGTTGTGATTTTATTATTTTATCATATCACTATTGGTGGGATTTTAAATTCAAAATGATATCAAACCTTAGAAGAAGGATTGTCTATTGGCCGGGGGGGTTTAACATCCCTGTGATTTTTTGTGACGACTTCTCCTAGAGTCGGTTGAGTTTCAAGGAATATATTTTAGAGGGCTAGACTCTCTAGGAGGTAGGACTTCAGGATTTGGCCAATGACTCTTTGTATAACCCTAAAACAAAATCTCATGGTGAGACCTTGTACGACCTAAGAGATGAAAGTCTCGGTCTACAAAGAGACTCCACTTAAGGGAGGCCCTTATGCTTTTCCATCTAATGTTATCCATGATACTCTTAAGGAAACCACCCTTGGGACAGGTAGAATAAATTTAGAACCTTGTGTAGGAAACCTCCTATAGGTTATTAATATTCCCCTTATAAGAAACCATCCCATGAAGGACATCCTATTACAATCCCTACACCCGCAAGTGTTTTCCTTTTGTTAATTCTCTATCCCAAAACCTGCAAGGGTTTCCTTTCATATATCAGTATTTGTGAGTCTGTTTAGGTTTCATTCCCTAAACTCACACGGGTTTCGGTTTATCAAATATAATCCTTAGGCACGTATGGAATTCCATGCGTCTATTACAATCCCTAGCCTGTAGGGGTTCCTTTTTGTGTGTCACAATCCCTAACCTATAGGGGTTCCCTTTTTGTCTTTCACTATCTATAGTCCATAAGTGTTTCCCTATCCTGTAGGACTTCCAGCTTCCTATTATAATTCCTAGTATGTAGGACTTCCATTTGTCTATCACAATTCCTAGCCTGTAGGAATTTCCGTATGACTGTTATAATCCCTAGCCTCATAGTCCTTGAGGATTTTCCTTGTGTCTGTCACAATCCATAAGTTAGTATAGGGAATCTTCACTTTAATATCCATTTCTGAACTCGTTTAGATTTACTTAGGTTTGTCATAATCCTCCAAACCAAGGTTCATCCCTCATCCTGTGTAGGGCATCCTTATGTTCATCTTGATCCTACGCCCGTGTTGCATTGCATGTCTATGAAACTTTTAGCATACCCTTAAAAACCAAAAATATTTTTGCATACCCCTGCATTTCCATACATTCATACAAACTCATTTCCACCTTCGTCCTTGATCCAGTTAGCATATTTCCTGATGCTCAAGAGCAAATTCCAAGAATGCTTGAAGAAAGCTATGAAGGAATTCCAAAAAATCCTAGATTTGTGAAGGAGAAGTCAAACATTGGAGACTCAATTGAGCTTGGTCCTACAAATCTTATTGAGGATTGAAGGCAGACCTTCTTCATACAAGGAAAAGGTATACACAATGCCTTAAATGCAACTATCATTAGTGATCAACAAGAGCAATGCCCTCACGAAATAGGTATGCTCAAGAAGAATCAAAGATCACCCCATACTTCTACAAGTCCAAGAACTAAGAAGTGTATCTCCTAAAGCCAAGTGGATCAACAAAGAAGCTCTTCCATATGATCATTAGAGTTTATCAATTTCAAATTGTGGTTTCTAAGTTGCTAAGTTGTATTTGGTGTAAATTTGTATCTTTTGGCTGGTGATTCAAATAAAATGAGCATGCATGTTTCTGAAATCAATTCATTTCACATATTTTATTTACCTTCACTTTCCATAAATATCAATTGTTCGCTTCCATCTTTGATCTTTCGCTTTTAACAAACTTTGAGGGTGAATGATGTAAATGTAAAATAACTGAATTTGGGTGACGTATGCTTTCAATGTAAGACCAAGATGACGATATAAGGCATTGCTTCAAATCCTAAACAGTGAGAAATAAGGAAGTTAATCTGTAGTTAACCACCTCGAGCCAAGAGTTAGAGTTTTTTTCTATTTAAAAAAAACAAACCTTGATTTTAACCATGGATAGGGTAGTCTTTTGATTAATTCAATGGTACATTTAGATCTCAAGAGAATCAAGTCAATCTAAGAAAAGTTTCAAGCATATCATTTTCCTCGCACCCATCATCCAAGATTGAGGAATCAATAAAGATAAAGTTTGTAATGTCTTCTTCCTTAGAACATCATTCTATATCGAGGAAACAATGAAAATGAAGCTTACAATGATCAGCATGACAGTCACAAGTGTTCAAAATCAAAAATTAAAAAAAAAATCAAAAAAGAAAGCCCAGTAAGTCAAGTAAAAATAAATAAAACTCGAATTAGGCAAAAGTTAGGGCATCCTGGTGGACCGCAAATTCAAAAGAATCGGCCTACGCAAAAATAAGGGATTGAAAATAAATTTAAGAACAATCTTGTGGCTTTCACTTTAAGAATCATCAAGGCTTCTTGTTGTACCCCAAAATTTTCCCTCCCATTCTTAAGACAAAATGGTTCAAGACACGTCCTCATGCTCGTAGGAGTTTCAATTGCTCAAGGGTACTCAAGGAATTGATCAAACAAGTCCTCCTCCTAAGAAATTCACCTACAACTAGGGTTTTGTTTTTATCAAGGAAAATTGAGCTTCTAATTCCTCAAGTTGGTTTCATGGTTTCTCATATTCAGAGTATCTTCATGCCAAATTTCAAGCTTCACATGAATAGTTTGCTCACTCAATTAGCCAGATGATTGAAAATCAACTGTATTGGATAAAAAAGTTAACTTTGACCAATCTACAGTCAAACTTCAAGATTTTTCGTCAACATTAACATTTTAATCCACATTCACCATTTGATCAAGGGTTAATCATGATTCATCAAGAAAACTCAAGATTCATCAAAAGTCAAAAGTTACTAAATTAGGGTTTTCTTAAGGAGAAATCAACTAAACTTTGACCAAACATAACTTTCACATACTTCATCATAAATTTCTCAACCAAAGTGTATCTTGAAGTAAATTCAATTCTCTATAACTTTGTCTCTCTAAGCTCAAGACCAAAAATGCTTCATTTGAGAGATATGAGCCAAAACATTACGTGTCATTTTAAAAGTCAACAAAAAGACATCTTTTGTCAAAGCAATTTACATCCAGTTAGGGACTTCAAATGAAAAATGACCAACATGAAAGTTCTAGGATACATCTTGAGGTTTCCAAAAAGTCTAAGATCATCTTCATATGACAAAAATCGAGAGAGTTATGATTGGTGCAAGTTAAGCAATTTTGAGAAAATGCATGAAGTTCAAATTGAGCAAACTTGAATTTTTGGGCTAATTGGCCTAAGTTTTTAGGTTCAAACATGTTCATGACCTCATATTAGACCTCTAAATCCATTCATATATTTTTGTGATTTTTATTTCTTTTTATGTTGATTTTATTCAATTAAATTCAAAATAAATCAAACAAAATATAAAACTAATGGATTAAGGCACAAGGCTTTTGTTTTGGATCAGATTTGAAGCCTAAAAAACTCATGGTAACTTGCTAAAACCGTGTGAGGATGATTGGCACAAGATTGATCCTAAAAGAGAAACTTTTCATGCAAAATTCAAATCAAATATTATGCCATGAATTATAAAGATTCATCCCATGTTTGTTGACCTAATCCAAGCATTATAAATAGAGGACACCTTCAGCCATCAAGAAACATGCAAGGCTGCCTCAAGAACAAACCCTAAAAATCTCAAATTTTTCAAGAACTAGGGAAAACTCAAACCCTTATCTCCAGCCTTTATCAATCGATTTCAAGCATTCCATCAGCTTCCTGAGGTTCCCAGGAGTTCATCCCAACCATCACTCAAGCTTGAAGCATCCTAGAACGTGCCAACCAAGTTGCTCCCGTTTGGTAACATTTTTTGATTTCAAACTCTTAATTCACATAATATAAATTGTTTTTAAGCATTCACATATGTTCATAATCATGTTTAGAATGTTTTTGAACCATTAAATTTGAGGTTTGATGGCGGGATGAAGATCTTCTATTGTTAGGGCAAAACTTCGTTTGAGATTCGTATTTGTGCTACAGGCGTTTTCAGGCCAAACTAACACCACCATTGAACTCGCAGCCTCTTAATTAGCCAATTTAGGCACTTTGTTTTGTTGTTTGATGTTGATTTCGTAGGATTCATGTTTAGCACCATCAGAGAAGATGGTTGTAACCACCATTCGCGGTGGTTTGACCGACCATCTGAACCTATGACATAGGCGTGGCACCATGTAATTGGCCGGTTCAAAAATTTGACCCCACCAAAATGCGCATTTTGGTGATTTTATTTTAAATTGATTTCTTGATTTTAATTTATATTATATTGAATGCATGTTGATTAACTGACGTGCAACAACAATTGGCCTGATGGTGAGTGATACGTCTGGCATAGTAAAGGGCGTGGGTTCGAGCCAGCCTTTTGTCAAAATCGTTTTGTTTCTTTTTTTCAGGATTTACAAAGCAGGTTCGTCATATTGTGATTGGTTCTCATTCCATGTCACAGACAACACTATGGCGCAGTAGTAGGAGGGCATACCTGTGAGGCTAAGGGTGTGGGTTCAACTCCCACCCCGTGCATTTGTTTTTTCTTATATTTTTACTAATCCTAATTCTTATTCCATTTTCTTAATTAACCTCTTTTCTAATTAACCATTAACAAACCTATTTTTTTTTCAAAACCATAATAAATTAGGATTATATTTTTTTAGTTAGTAATTAAATATTGACATATTTTTATTTATTAATTAATTAGCTTTTTCTCATTATTAAAATTAATTAGAAATAATTAAGTTTTGATTACTATTTATTAACTTAAAATATTTTCTAAAAAAAAACACAAAAACATTAAAACATTTTTCTAACATCTTTTCTTATTTCTTTTGCTATTTAAATTCCTAGAACAAGTGTATAGGTCGCACTCTCCAATGTAATATCATAGACTTATCTTTTCTCGCATTTTTTCTATTATGTAACTGCTCACAGGGTGTAATAGCTTAGGTTTAATTTTCCGCACTTTACATTCCACACATTATATTTAACTGTTAGTAATTAGGGTTTGCATAGAACGACTAAAAGCAAATCTAGAAAATCCTAACTTTCAAGATTAAATAACTGAAATTAATACACTTTGCACACTTCACCTCTAGGGTAACCTCTCTTGTTGCCTTACGAAACATTGGTCATATCCCTCGGAAGTGGGGATACTTTAGCAAAAGACCCTCGATAAACAATATCATCATGGTCTCTTTTGAAGAAAGTTCATAGTCCCTCGATGACCCTTCAAGTTGCCTACAAAAAGATCATAGTCCCTTGATGACCCTACGAGCAAAATAATGATAGCCCCTCTGACACAATTGCTAAAGTATCCTTACATGTTGCCTTCAATGACAATACGATGACCCTACGCCTGTCCCTTCACATCCAATAGTTAGAATTACCTACCAACTAATGGTATGGATAATACTATATCCAAAGGAGAAGGAAAATAACAAGAAATACTTAGTGAGTAAGAACACTTGAATGCTTGCTCACAAACAAATATATTTTCATACTACACTTTCAAAACAAATATTTTCAAAAAACACTTTGTATACATTCTTAAGGACCGACACAAGGATTATTACAAAGTTAGCCTTACATTGGCATTTCAAAATATTTTCAAATCACACACACACGAAGCAAGTTTTTTTTAAAGTGAGCTAAGCAATTAAGAGCCTGTAGATAACTATGAATGAAAAGGGTGCTAACACCTTCCCTTTTCATAACTTACCCCCCGAACTCAAAATCTATCGAAGGTCTTTCTTGTTCTTTTCACCTTTCTTAGATGTTAGATAAAAGAAAAGTTGGTGGAGACTCTTGCTAACTGCAACATTTGCGATAAAACTAAAAAGTCAGTTCTTCCACCATATTATAGAACTGGAGAATCTACTGAGGAAAATCTAAAAGAGGGGTTACCTTAAGAGTTAGGTCACTTTACTTGCTTTGATTATTTGAATTGTTTGCTTTAAATTTAAGGGCTTGTTTGGGTATTGCTTGTAAGATTCTACACCCAGATCTAGTGATTCCTTAGGTAAGTAGCAATAGATCATAAAGACTGTACGGCGTATACTGATATGGTTAACATGGTAGCTAAAGTTAGTGTGACACTTTGGGTTGTACTGATGTTCCTTGAGTCAGTCAAGGATAACATTCGGTTTCCGTGTGGTGTTGTTAACACTAACTTACTTTTAGAACCTTAATTGACCTATCTTGGCCATTAGAAAGTAATGAGATAGCCGGATTTGGTGCAGTCAAAAGTTGGTTGATACTCGAGGCTATGCTCATTGAGATTTGACTTTCGGGATGTTTTGGTGGAAAGTCGGATGCCGTGCTAAAATAAAGCCTGCGAGAAAGATCCGTGATATGAGATTCTTAGAACCCAGTTAATATTTTAGGACAGGTTCAACCAACTTAACTTCAGTGGGGAAGGGTATTTACCTATGGATTTCATGCAAGCCTTTAAACCTAAGGCTCTTGTATGACTTGTTTATGTTTGCTATTTATTTAACATGAACATAACATCATAACATTATATCATCATAACATAACATTTTCACTAACCATTTCAAGGACCTAGGGATTTATCTTTGTTCCTTGTTGTAGATTATGGCCCTCTCTCACAAAAATACTATCCGAATCAACTTTGTATTCAAAGCTTAAGGAGTTAGTCTCAAAGGTTCTCGAAAACTCTCAATTCACCAAGAGGCATGGTTATCTGCTCAGTTTGGTTACCTCAGGTTTTGAAGAAGACATGATGAGTGTTCTATTCCAGTTCTTTGATCCTAAGCATCATTGTTTTACCTTCCCAGATTATCAGTTGGTACCCATAATGGAAGAGTTTTCTAAGCTACTTGGAGTACCTATTCTTAATTAGACACCCTTCACCAGTTTAGAGAAAGTTCTGAAACCTGAAGTTATCGCAGCAGCCTTACATTTGAAGCGGTCATATATTATGTCTAATTGGGAAACAAGAAGTGGAGTTAAAGGTCTTCTTGTTAAATTTATAATAGAGAAGGCTCAGTTGTTTCTAGATACTATGAGTCTTCATGCTTTTGAGATGATCTTGGTTCTGTTGATATATGATTTGGTACTATTCCCTAATCCATACCAACTCATAGATTTGAACGCCATCAAATGTTTCTTACTCATAATCCTGGGCCTACTTTGCTTAGAGATATTTTGCACTCTCTTCACACTCGTACTATGAGAGAGAGAGGGAATCTCATGTGTTGCATACCTTTATTATCCAGGTGGTTTATTTCACACCTTCCCCGATCAGTGATGAAGAATGAACAAGGTTTGAAGTGGTCTCAAAGGATGACGTCACTCTCTCATTCAGATATCTATTAGTGTTCCTGTCTCAAGAGTACATCCCTATTATTGACCGTTGTGGGAAATTCCCTAATGTGCCACTACTTGGCATAAGAGGAGGTATGACTTACAACCTTTCTCTAGCTCTACGTCAATTTGGTTATGCTCGAAGAAATCTTCCTCATGATATGCTTATCTAGGGTATTGTATTCGATTACGGGAATGATCCTCAAGGTTACCGTCAAAATTTTATACGTACTTGGGGCATTGTGAATAAGATTGATAGAAAGACTTGGGGACAGAAAAACTCCATCCCTTTGGAGCCCTACCTCAGATGGGTGCGATCTCGTGCCCAAAATCTTATAATGCCATATCCTACTGCCGTACCAGTAATTGTGGAGCCTGTTGTTAAAGGAGATATTCCTCATACCATTTTCAACCAGATATGCCTACTGACCTTAACGAGCTATAGAAGTCTTAGATTCACTTGAAAGAAGAAAGGGACACCTTTGAGACTCAGTTCTATGCTAGTGAGAAGAAAGTGATGGAGCTGACAAAACAACTTCACGAAGAGCAGAGCCTTAATGCATATGTCAACACAAAGAGGAAGCATCCATGGGAGACTTGAGTCTTAGGTCTTAGGAGTTCATAATTTTTTTCCTTGTAACCCTTTTTGTTTTCACTGTAAGCCTAAGAGGCAATTATAATTTGAACTTACTAATAAGAGTCTTTGTTTCTGTTCATTTTGATTAACAAATTTAAATCCCACGAGGTCCTTGAAAACATTTCATATACATCTATTGCATAACAAGTTTCCAAGAGATATTTCTCATCTTCTTTCTATTTATTTCAACAAAAAAATGGCTCTCGAACAGACTGTCAAAGAACTCCAAGCTCAGAATGCTCAGTTCCAAGAGATGTCCTAAGCTTAGCCAAGGGGAAAGAAGAACCGAAAGTGCTCATAAACGAGAAGAAGAAGAAGACAAAGAAACCAATCAACATCCTTAACATGGGGAGAAAGTTCAGAGGTCCAATCAAGCAAGCTCAAGATCTTGATATCCCATTGGACGAAGATGACGAATGAGATGAAGATGGTAAGAGTGTTAAAACTGAAAAAAGAAATCATGGATCTGACAAATGTTCTGATGAAGAGGAAGAGGATTATTTGGATGAAAAATATCCCCTTCTGGCGAGAAGTATAAGCTGTTTGAAGAACGTCTGAATGCTATGGAGATCTAGAAGGTTCCTGAGTTGAACTTTGAAGAATTGGGTTTAGTCTCAGGAGTCTTCATTCCTCCTAAGTTCAAAACTCCTACCTTTTCTAAGTATGATGGCGTTTCTTTCCCGAAGCTGCATTTGAGATCATATGTTTAGAAAATTCAACCACACACTACTGACAAGAAATTATGGTTGCATTTATTTTAAGAGAGTCTGCCTAGAACACAATTGGAATGGTATTATCAACTCGAAGGTACCAATATCCTTACCTAGGAATATTTGGCTGTAGCTTTCTATAGACACTATCAGTATAATTTTGATTTGGCACCAACCCACATGCAACTACAGAGTATGTCCATGGGTTCTGAGGAAGGCTTTAAAGAGTACACACAGAAATAGAGAGATCTTGCAGGCAGAGTTCAACCTCCCTTGGCTGATAGGGAATTGGTTGACATGTTCATAAGTACACTAACATCTCCTTTCTATAATCACCTACTTGGAAGTTATTTAGCTGGTTTCACTGAACTAATATTGAAAGGAGAACGTGTTGAGAATGGAATCAGAAGTGGTAAAATTCAGGTGGCTACATCTTCGAATACTGCGAAGAAGTCATACAATGGTAAGAAAGAATCCAATGTTGTGTATGGCCAAAAGGGTCGTAATAAGAGCGACCATAACCAATCTATGAGGGCAGTTCTGATCTCTAAACCTGCATTGGTGCAACAACAACAAGGCAATCAATGTAGGCACGGTGCACCCAGAAGACAGTTCACCAAAATTAACATGCCGTTATCTCAAGAGTTGTAACACATGTTGAAGGCGAAGATGATTACATTGAAAGAACCTCCCCAGAACCCCAATACTTCCTCTCCCCGTACAATCCTAATGCAAGGTGTGCATATCACTCCAACAGTCCTGGACATGACACTAACAACTGTTGGGCATTGAAAAATAAGATTCAAGATATGATTGACACTAAAGAGATTTAATTTGA
The DNA here is from genome assembly GCA_948472305.1 of Vicia faba. Classification (NCBI taxonomy): domain Eukaryota; kingdom Viridiplantae; phylum Streptophyta; class Magnoliopsida; order Fabales; family Fabaceae; genus Vicia; species Vicia faba. Next base: position 104,688,319 of record OX451740.1, on the reverse strand, counting down.
TCCTCCTGAGACTCCTAACGTGATCACTGCACCTATGCCTAATCATGACCAAGTGCTATTGATGGTGTTTCTTATGTTTCTACTGTGAGTGACTTGACTACTCCTCTAATGATTGTTAAGAAAAAGCTGTTGCAAGCTAGCTTATTTCTGGGTTGTGTTGAAAAATGCTACTACTATGCGTCCCAATCCAATGGTTGTATACTGTTGAAAGAGGGTATTCAACATTTGATGGATGACCGTGTAATTCTATTTGAGAAGACTCCTTCTGTGGAGAGCTTATCTAAAAGTATGTTTAAAGGCCTGAAGCTTGAAGTCGTGTCTGTGATTATAATTTCTGGTACTCCTGTAAGGATCACTTCTAAGGGTCCCGTGGAGATTACTTCCGAGCCTAGTGTTGCTCCTCTGATCATTACCGCACCTGTGCCAATTCCATATTCCTCTGACAAGGCTATCCCTTGGAGTTATAGAGCTGATGTCTACTACCATGGCCTCAAGCAAGAACCATTGGTTGTCAAAGATGAAAATACTGAAGTTACTGATCCCATTGTTGGAAATATTGTTGGGACTAGTAAGGTTACCAGAAGTGGAAAGGTTTTCTCTCCAGAGATCTCTCCAAAGGCTGTTACTACACCATTTCGTATCACTACTACTGAATCAACTGCTGAGACTTGAGGCAAAGAACAGATGACTGAGCCTGCCTAGACTGAGGCACTAAAAGAGGTTAATGTTGAAGATACCTCCAAGTAAGAGATGGAGGAGGTACTGAAAATTATTCGAAAGAGTGACTATAAGATTGTTGAACAGTTGGGGAAGACCCCCTCCAAAATATCTATTCTATCTCTGTTGTTGTGCTCTGAAGTCCATGCTCAGGCTTTGGTAAAGTTTCTGAAGTTTTCTCATGTACTGCAGGAAATCTCTGTTGATCAGTTTGAAAATTGTGTTGCTAGCCTGACAATTGATAATGATCTAGGCTTTTCTAACGTTGATTTAACTCCCACAGGAAGGAACCATAATAAGGCCCTTATTATCTCTATTGAGTGTAGGGGCACTACCTTATCTCATGTATTGGTGGACACAAGATCCTCATTAAATGTATTGCCAAAAGTGGTTTTAGACAAACTTGAATATGAATGGATTGTGCTAAAACCCAGTAACGGTGTGGTAAGAACTTTTGATGGTTCAAAGAGAATGGTGAATGGAGAGGTTGAACTTCCAATCAAAGTGGGTTCCAAGGTCATCGAATCTAATTTCTATGTGATGGACATTCATCTAGCCTATTCCTGTTTGCTTGGACACCCTTGGATTCATGGGCCAGGCACTATTACTTCTACGGTACAACAAAAGTTTAAGTATCCTGTGAAAGGAAAAATCATTATAGTTTATGGAAAAGAAGAATACATGGTGAGCTATCTGAACTCCTTCAAGTATGTTGAGATGAATGGTGAATTCCTCGAGACTCCTTGCTAGACTTTTGAAGTTATTTCTCAGACAACCCCTGTTTCTAAAGCTACTCCTACTGTTCCTAAGGTTACCATGTGTGATACGGTGGGAGAGAACTGACTGTTTTTGGAATGCTGGTTCGCGTTTTGCGTTTGTTTTCGCAAAATGTCGCGGTAAGCCAGAGTCGCCACCGTCTTTTATTTTATCCAACTAGGAAAGGAAAAAAGCACAGAAAAATTCCTTTTTCGAGATGTTTCTCGGGTCCGGGGGGTAGATTATAGAAAGGGAAGGTGTTAGTACCCTTTCTATCCGTGGTTATCCACGGGCTCTTAGGTACTTGCTCAAAGTGTTTTCAAAAATTGCTTTTCCTTGTGTTTGTGGGTTTGAAAGAAGTTTTTGTTTTGAAAGGTGTAAGTGCGAAAAGTTTTATTTTGAAAGGAGCAAGTACTTAAGAACCATCTACCTACTCGAAAAAGGAATTAATTTGTGCTAATATCCTTTAGACAATGCTATCCCACTATGAATGAGTAGGTAGCACCGTCGTTGGAGTTTAAGGGTCAATTCGATTAAGGGATGTGTGGTCACTAAAGCAATGTTAGGACGCCTTAGCGGTAACCCTAATGTCTTAGATCATTTTTTCGAGGCAACCGTTTCGAGGCAACTATGATCTTTGGACAAGAGGGCGACCTCTAAAACTTCCTATACTCAATGACCACGTTCGAAGGCAACCAAGTGAGGTGTACCCTAATAGTGCGCATGTGCGAGTGTGTTATTTCAGTTAATTTTATCTTTGTACATATCAATAGTTATCTATGTTGATTTTAAGTTCATACATTCGATCTTGTCATGCATCCCCTATTATCAAACATCTAACAGTTTATAAGTTGCGGAAATTAAATTGCGAAAATTAAATCTAAACTATTACAAGGCGTCGGGTATTTACATCGCCAAAAACAAACCCTTTAATTTAAATTGCGGAAAGTAAAAGAAAGCGATAAAATAATTCAAAGTCCTATTTAAAGCTATTACATTTCGGAAGCAATTACAATATTGGTAAAATGGATCGCGTGCGAGAAATTAAAATGGCGCATTTTTAGGGTTTTGACCCTTTTTATTAAAGAAAGCATTTTTTTTGGTTTATTTTTGAATTAAATGGAATTAGATCTAAATTAACAATTAAATTGATTAATTAATGAAAATATTTTTTTGGATTTTTGAATATTTAAAGAAATAAAATAAATTGATTAAAAGTTAGTAAAAACCTAATTCTACATTAATTTTAATTATTGCAAAAATATTAAAAGTTAAACCTATTTAAAACTAAATTAATTAAGTTAGTATTTATTTATAAAAATAAAGTTGAATTTAATTTTAATAAATAAAATAATATTTTTTGGTGTTTTTGATTTTATGAGGAAAAATAAATTATTTGGTTAATTAAATAATAATGATAATTAAACAAAACAAATAATTAAAAGAAATAAAATGAAGAGAGAAAAGAAATAACCCAATGGGGGTTTGGGCCCAGATTGATGGTGAGGATAGCATTTTCAAGGCCCAACATGCGATGGCCTGGGCTGACTTTTGCAGTTCCCTGCGCCAAGTTGACTGAAGCGTATGATAGGCCTTCAACATGGGCCATCAGATTTGGCCTAAAGGCCATCTGGCATCTGGAGATCTGAAGGCGTATGGTGTGCTATGCTATTGGCTTTGCACTGGATCACCTGTAAATAAAATGCAACAAATATATGGGGGACCTGGGATTCGAACCCAGATCCCATTGGACTTTGAACTAACGTGCTTGCCACTGGACCACTGTGTTGCTTTTGTTAATAGAATACATAACAATTAATATATTATAAAACAAAGCAAATGCCTGAATCAAAAAATAAAAAAGCACGAAATTTGAAACAGCCAATGGGAAGAGGGCACGTAGTCATCTTCCCCACATAACTCTGTTTTATTTTTCCTGCGGATTTGAATTCGCAACAAAATCCATGGCTCGATCCCAAAATCGTCTCTAGGCTATGGAAACGAATTTTGAGACCATCATCATGCTCGTCTCTTCCTCCTGAATGCATCCATGTCCATGGTTTATTCTAATTTTTCCTAAAATTAAAACGCCTAAAAACAAGAAAACCAAACCCTAGTTTCGGGTAGGGCTTTACAGGCTACAAAAACACAATTCAATATTGCAGATAGCTTGGAAATCATGCAAAGATCAAGAATATGTCCATGATTTATCAAAAAGATGCAAGAATCCAAGGTCACGATTTCATGTACAGGGCGGTGTTTCAAGAAACTTACAGCGCGTTTCAGGGAGGGAGAAGGCTTGATTTTGATTCCAATAGCTTCAGTGGACTCCTGGCAATTGAATAGCGTGGAGTTTTTGCCTTGAAAACACCTTTAGAATGGATTTCAGTTTCACACTTTTCAAGCTTTTTTCAAGTTTGTTCTTGTGATTTTGTGCAGCCTCTTGGTCGTGTCTTTTGTGCCTTTGCATTGTGTGAGTATAATAGAGTGAATTAGGTTTAGTTTTGGGCCTTGAATCCATGAGCATTGATGTTTGAAGATTTGATATGAATCACCATTAAAAAGCTTCTAAAATTGTCTCAAATCAAATATTGTGTTCATAACATGGCATGATTCGGATTTGATCTTGTCCATGATGATATTTAAGACCTATAATGATAAAAAAGATACCAAGTGATTAAGATTTGGATTTTATTTGGATTTAAATTGATTTAAAATGAATTAAATCAATAAAAATCAAATAAAATAGAAAAATTAATATGTGGACATGAGACTGAAGATAGAGCACGTGTGTAGTGTTATAAGATCAAATCAAGTGGAAAAAAGTGGGCCCTTTTGACAAAATTTGAAGTTTTGAGGATAGTTGACTTTTGGCAATTTTGGAAAAATGCCCAACTTCAACAATGCATAACTTCTTCAATTTTGAACTTTTTGAGGTTTTCTTTGACTTTTTAGAAACCTTGAGATGTCCTATAACCAACCCTTTTGGTCTCATCTCATTTTTATCTTCCATGCTCAAGTTATAAGCTTTGGAAAAAAAGGTGTTTTTGTTGACTTCCAAAAATGACCTATAATGTCCAAATTTGTAACTTTTTGTGAGTGCATTTCTTGATCTTGGGGTGTGAATATGGATTATAGGGAATTGTATCCTCTTCAAAATGAGCTTTGGATGGGTCATTTCGCATAAAGTATGAGAAAGTTATGCTTGGTCAAAGTTGAGTTGACTTTTCCTACAAAACCCTAATTTAGCAACTTTTGAATCTTGATGAATTTTGAGAAATCCTTGATGAATCATGATCAACCCTTGATCAAATGATGAATTATCCTTCAAAATGATAATGTTGACAAAAAATCTTGAAGTTTGACTGTTTATAGGTCACAGTTGACTTTTGCCCTAGCATAGTCGATTTTTGGGCCTCTTGAGCAATTGACTGACCAAACTTCCTCTGCAAGGCTTGAAATTTGACATAGAAGAACTTGAGAACATATTAGGACATTGGGGAGAATTTGAGGTCATTTGGATGTAAGGACCTTGATGCAACACAAAACCCTAATTTTGAGATTGACTGCCTTAGGAGATGACTTGACTGTCAAATTCTTGAGCAATCTTGAGCCATTTGGAGATTCTTCTTGCAATGTATTGAAAAATATGGGAGGGAAAATTTTGGGGTACAACAGTTTCCCCTGTTCAATTTTCTTAAACCTGAGGATGTAGATTGGCTTTCAGGCCTTTCGTGATCCGAAGGTGGAAGATGATTGAACACTAGAGTGCCCACAAATTTGCACTCGCATGAAGTGGTATCAGCATTGTGATGTCGAGAATGAACTTGTAGATGCCATTTGGAGATTGTTGTTAGGTGGTCTGAACTTCAACTGGAATATGAATCAGGGAGATCTTGTCGACGATCTGACTGAACCAGAGGAGGTCTTGTCTTCTTTGACTGGATTGACATCAGAAAAATCTTTAGGAATCGATTTAATTGGACCAGAGAGGGTTTTGTATCCTTTGACTGGATTGGCATCAGAAAAATCTTTAGGAATCGATTTAATTGGACCAGAGGGGTTTTTGTCTCCTTTGACTGCGTTCACATCAGAAAAATCTTTAGGAATCGATTTAACTGGTTTTGTCTCCTTTGACTGTGTTCGCATCAGAAAAATCTTTAGGAATCAATTTAACTGGTTTTGTCTCCTTTGACTGCATTCGCATCAGAAAAATCTTTAGGAATCGATTTAACTGGTTTTGTCTCCTTTGACTGCGTTGGCCTCAGAAAAATCTTTAGGAATCGATTTAACTGATTTTGTCTCCATTAACTGAATTAGCCTCAGAAAAATCTTTAGGAATCGATTTAACTGATTCTGTCTCCATTGGCTGAATTGGCCTCAGAAAAATCTTTAGGAATCGATTTAACTGATTTTGTCTCCATTGACTGAATTGGCCTCAGAAAAATCTTTAGGAATCGATTTAACTAATTTTGTCTCCATTGACTGAATTAGCCTCAGAAAAATCATTAGGAATCGATTTAACTGATTTTGTCTCCATTGACTGAATTGGCCTCAGAAAAATATTTAGGAATCGATTTAACTGATTTTGTCTCCATTGACTGAATTGGCCTCAGAAAAATCTTTAGGAATCGATTTAACTGATTATGTCTCTATTGACGGGTTGGCCTCAGAAAAATCTTTAGGAATCAATTTAACTGGTTTTGTCTCCTTTGACGGGTTGGCCTCAGAAAAATCTTTAGGAATCGATTTAACTAGTTTTGTCTCCTTTGACATAGCCGAGAACTTTAACTGCATCTTTCCTGAAAGGTAAAGGTCAGTCATATGCAATGCATGATATGGATCAAGCAATGATGTTCTCAACATAAATGAGATTGTATGGTATGATGCGCTTATTCATGTGTCATGATGTATGGAAATGTGATGTTTTAGCTGGGGAAAATAAATCCCGGATAGCTGCTGGAGAATAGAGTTGGATTCTTCGTTTCCGCTGGGGATGATGAACCAAGATGATAAACTTGTAGGAGAGGATAACTCCGTTGGGGAATAAACCGATGAGGAAATTACTCCTAGGGGAATTACTCTGTGGGGAAGAGATGCCCTGCTGAGGATTCCACTGATAAACTCCGTTGGGGATGGATTACCGTTGCTGGTGATACTGAACCTGTTGACGATTGAATTCCTGTTCGTTGAAAAGAAAGAACTTCGCTGGGGATGATCTTTTAGTTGCGACTTACTAGGGATAACCCTGTTAGACTCTTGTGGGGATAAATCTTTGAGTTCTGTTGGGAATGATCCTTTGAACTTGGCTGGGGAGATTTATTTTGTACTCCGCTGGGGATAAACTTCCAGAGCCTACTGGGGATGATGCTTCAACTCCATTGGGGAAGCTTTTTCAGATCATGCTGGGAAAATATTGACTCCACTGGGGGCATCTTGTATTCCGCCGGGGAACATTCTTATACTTCGTTGAGGAGTATTAAGACTGCCGGGGATACTCTTATACTTGCTGGGGAATATTCTTACACTCCGCTGGGGAATATTAAGACCCTTTTAGTGCTGATGGTAGACTAACTCTTCTTGGGGAGAGTATTGCTGATTCGTTCATGGTTGTAAGTCTCAGCTGGGAGAGCTATCATTACTATTTTACTCTGCGGGGAGTGGAAGTATCTTAGCCATATTCTTCAGCTGAATATACCTTGGTACCTGGTGGACAGAGCAACTGTACAGTTCAGACAATTCTTATTTGCCCCTGTTTCTGATATTACCAGTAATTCATCTTTTGTTTCGCATGTAAATATTTATGATCGGCAATTAATGTCAAGTGCATATATCAAAAACAAACATTGGACGTTCTTTGCAAAACAAAACAGATAAAAGGAAAAACATTTTGAAATTTGTCTGAAAATGAATTGTATTGATTTTGATCTTTGGCCTGTAAATAGGCGTTTTTTGTACAAGAGACTGACGTCCTAGTAAGAGAATGCCGCCGAACAAAATTTACACAATTTGTGAAAAGAAAACAAAACAGCTATGTGAATAATCCCACTGGGTTCCAACTCTTCTATTGCCCTTATGTCCTCGAGCATCTCATCACTTTGCTATTGGTTGAAGATGAATCAGATTGATTGGTGCCGTCCGAGCTTGATAGTTGATACCGAAGTCTGGATGCAAGGTGATCCAATGAGACATAGTGTTACGCTTTGATCCCTAATTTTTTCCTGGACCGCCCTTTCGGGTTTTCAGTCCACCGGGATACCCCTTTTTTCCCAAGCCGCCTTTTCAGGTTTTCGACTTGCCGGGTGTACAGATTTTTTTCATTTTCATCCCTTATTTTTGCCCGAACCCTTTTGGTTCGCTGGGAAGCCCTTATTTTTGCCTAGGCCAGTCAACCTAGCGGGTCTTTGATTATGCGTAGTATCTTTTCACTATGTCCGCATTAACAGGGTGAGGAAGGTCGTCACCATCCATGGTGGTTAGAATCATAGCTCCTCCTGAGAAAATGTTCTTAACCACAAATGGCCCTTCGTAAGTAGGGGTCCATTTTCCCCTGGGATCACCTTGAGGTAAAATAATGCGCTTGATTACCAGGTCCCCAACTTGATACTCTTTTCGTCTGACTTTCTTGTTAAATGCATTGATCATCCGTTTTTGGTACGTCTGACCATGACAAATAGCAGTAAGTCTCTTTTCGTCGATTAGGTTCAGCTGATCAAGCCGGGTCTGAATCCAGTCGTCTTCGCTCAAACCTGCATCCTTCATGATTCGGAGAGAGGGTATCTGAACTTCAATGGGCAAAACTGCCTCCATGCCATATACAAAGGAATAGGGTGTTTCCCCTGTTGACGTCCATGCTGAGGTACGGTACCCATGAAGAGCAAATGGTAATATCTCGTGCCAGTCTTTGTATGTCACCGTCATCTTCTGCACAATCTTCTTAATGTTCTTATTAGCCGCTTCTACAGCCCCATTCATCTTTGGCCGGTAGGGAGAAGAGTTATGATGTTATATCTTGAATTGCTCGCAGAGCTTGGTGATCATCTTATTGTTGAGATTGGTACCATTGTCCGTAATGATCCTCTCTGGTACACCGTATCGATAGATCAAATAGTGTCGAATGAACCGTGCCACGACATTCTTGGTTACAGTAGCAAAGGAAGCTGCTTCAACCCACTTCGTAAAGTAATCAATTGCTACCAGGATGAAACGATGCCCGTTGGATGCCGTAGGTCTGATCTCGCCGATCATATCAATGCCCCACATTGCAAAAGGCCAAGGTGCCGTCAAGACGTTTAGATCTTTTGGTATCAGAAGAGTAGTATGAGTCAACATGTACTGTCTCAGCCGACGAGCAGCCTATGCCAAAGCGTAGCAAGTTCTCTCGAGCAGTGAATATTGGGTCTCACAGTCGGTAAACTTTTTGCTAAAGCAGTAAATAGCATGCTCTTTTCGGCCAAACTCGTCATGCTGCCCGAGCACGTACCTCTTTGTATTATCCAGCATTTTTAAGTATGAGATCAACTGTCTTCCTGCTATCGGAGGCATCAGAATTGATGGCTTGGAGGTAGTATGGCCCTCTCTTCTTGAAGCAGTAGTCAAACTCACCAGACACTTCGCAATCATCTTCACCTCCGTCTTTGGCTAAGTTGATCGGACTTTCGAAGTCATAACTAGCAGTAGCAGAGTCGTTATCAGTGAGATCCAGAGTGGATTTGGATCATGATATGTGAGTGTGTGTAAAATAGCTGTTTTGCAATATATAATAAAGAAAAACAAGGAGCGCAAAATTTGAGATGTAAGAACGTCCAATGCTTTTATTAATGATATATGAAAATGACACACATAAAGCCCTCACAAATGAAGCCACAGTGCCTCGGGTAAGACACCGGGCCGTAAAGTTTAAAAACATTGTCTGTTACAAATTCAAAACAAGAAGTTTCATTACTGGGTAATAACAGAAACGGGCATAGAATCCTTCGCTGTCCAATTGTTTAATCCACCATTGGCAGTCAGGTAGATCCAACTGTCGATATCAAACTCTTCATCATCGTCATCCCTGATAGCATTTACCCATGTATCTTGTTTAGGCTTCTCTGGTGCTCCGAACTCGATCTCCTTCGCATCAATCAAATCATGTACCTTGTTCTTCAAAACCCAACAATCATCTGTATTATGCCCCAGGCTATCAGAGTGAAAAGCACAGCGGGCATTAGGGTTGTACTTCAGTGATGTGGTATTTGGATTCTTCGGGGCTTCCTTTGGAATCACCAGATTGGTCTTCAGCAACTGTGGCAGAATCTGAGATAAGGTCATGTTGAGACGGGTGAATTGCCTTCGAGGTCTCTCGTCCTTCTGTTGATTGTTGTACTGAGGAGCACCAGCAGGTTTTGAAATAACAACCGTATTAACAGCTTGGCGGTGTTCAGGTCTATTCTGTCTTTTCGAACTGTAAACAACACTGGACTCTTTCTTAAAGGGCTTCTTCTCGGTTCTCGATGAAGCACCCTTCTGTATCTTACCGGCCTTAATACCAGCCTCAATCCTCTCACCGGTCAAAATGAGCTCTGTAAACCCAGACAAGGAGCTTCCGATCAGATGGTTAAAGAATGGGCCAGACAGGGTCCCCAGAAACATGTCCACAAGCTCCCGATCAGCCAAGGGTGGTTGTACTCTTCCGGCGAGGTCCCTCCACTTCTGAGCATAATCTTTGAATCCTTCACTCGTTCCCATTGACATACCCTGGAGTTAGGTACGCGTAGGAGCGAGGTCGGAGTTGTACTGATACTACCTGTAGAATGCAGTAGCCAAATCTTCCCAACTGCGGATACTGGCTCCGTCTAACTGATAGAACCACTCAAGCTGAGTCCCAGAGAGACTGTCTTGAAAGAAATGGATCCATAAGTTCTTATCAGCGGTGTACGGCTGAATCTTCCTCACATATGACCGGAGGTGCAGCTTTGGACAAGAAACTCTGTCATACTTAGCAAAGGCTGGTGCCTTGAATTTGTGGGGGATCACCACCCGAGATGATAGACCTAGATCACCAAAGTCTAGACCAGGCTCTTTCTGAACTTCCATAGCACTCAACCAATCTTCCAGTTGCTTGTATATATCCTCAGCAGGAGGATATTGTTCTTCACCGAAGTACGTCTCGTTGTCGGAGACCACAGGGCTATGAGCCCTCCTTTCCTCTTGACTATCTTTCCCTCCAGATGAGGTGGTCAGATCAACTTCATTTTGTAGCCTATTTCCAAACCAGTGTCCCGTGTTAAACAGGATTGTCCTCCCCCTCTTCTTCTTCTTCTTCTTCGTCTCTTTCAGAATCAGGGTCTTCAAGTCTTGCTGACCCTTAGCTAGATTCATGAACAGCTCTTGGAATTGGGCATTCTGGGCCTGGAGGGCCTTGATAGCTTGCTCAATTGAAGGTTCAGCAGACATGATGAGTGCTGAAATAAACAGCGAAGAAGATAAGAGCCCTGTAATGGGTACCTATTATGGAGTGCATGGAATGAAATGCGTATGATTATGATTTCAAAGACAGTCAAGAGATCCAAATTTGTAAACCAGAAAGGAAACACACTTTATTAGAAAAACTTTGGAATTCAAATTGTTCAACAAATTGCCCTTAAGGTGTTACGTGAAAAGAAATATTGAAAAGTAAACAAAAGTTGGAAAGGAAATCATCAAAGGTCATCAGCGCTCCCACGATCTCTTCTTCTCAGTGCGGACATAGTCGTTGAGAATCCGCTCGTTCTCCAACTGCCTAGTCAACCTCTGGATCTTTTGTTTTTGCTCGTTGAACTTCTCTCGGTAAGAATCCCGTTCTTCCCTCAGTTGCATCCAAGATCTCTTCAGTGCCCCAATGTCAGTGGGCATATGAGGATGGAGGATGGTTGGAAGAACCCCTTCTTCATTAGCAACTTCAAGAGTGACAGGCCGAACGACTTCATATGGCATACCTAGCTTTTGGGCACGGATGCGGACCCATCTGAGATATGGCTCCATCGAAAGTGAAGTCTTTGGGCCCAGCTCATGTAGATCAGATTGGTGAACTCTATCCCAAGCCTTTATGAATCTGCGACGTTGTTCGTCGCTATCTCCTTGAAAGTCAAAGATGATACTAGGCATTAGCATCTCATGAGGTCCTTCTCTTCTGGCTCTCCCAAACTGTCGTAGGGCTAAGCATGGGTTGTAAGAAATTCCTCCATGGGTTCCTAATAGTGGAACATTGGGGAACTCCCCACATCGATCAATAATAGTCACCTCGTCCATACCCTTAAGAGTCCAAATGATATCACTATGAGTGAGAGACATGACCCTATAGGCCCAACCCATACCTTCTTTATTCTTCAGCACTGACTTGGGAAGGTGCGAAATAAACCACTTTGCCAATAAAGGAACACAACACATCAAGGTTCCCCGCTTTCGGGCAGTACGAGCATAGAGTTGATGAAGAATGTTACCCAAGAGAGTGGGTACCAGATTCCAAGAGATGAAGATCTTTATCGCATTCACATCAACAAAGGAGTCGGAGTTTGGAAACAATACCAAGCCGTATATCAGAAGAGCCAGAACATCCTCGAATGCCTTGAAGTCTAGACTATCCCAGAAATAGTTAGCTTTACCAACCAAGAACTTAGTCAGAAATCCCTTTGCTCCACTTCTAGTCTCCCAATTAGCCATTACCTCCTCTTTAGTCATATGAAGGGCTGCAACTATCTCTTCGGGCCTACGGATCTTTTCCCAACCAGTAAATGGGGTTTGCTCCAGAACAGAGATACCGAGAAACTCAGAGAATTCTTCCAAAGTGGGAACCAGCTGGTAGTCCTGGAAGGTAAAGCAGTGGTACAGCGGATCATAGAATTGGACCAAAACACTCATCATCTGTTCGTCCAATTTGGAGGTGACCAAACTGAGTAGATAACCATGTCTCCTGAGGAAGGAAGTAGTATCGGGCATCTTTGCAACCAAATATTTAAGCAAGGTGGGAACCTGGACAAAGTTGATCCGGATGGTATTTCTATGCATGGGCATCATGATGACCTACAAAACAGAGCAAAGATGAAACCCTCCTGTCTTTGAAATAGGTTAGTCCAATGCAAGATGTATGCAATGTTATGATGTCATGATGTCATGATAGTAAGCACACCATAAGTATCCACAAAAGAAAACATGGTAAAGGCACACAAGTCACACAGAGAGCCCTTAGATTTCAGGTTGGAAAGGAGCTTAGGTACTACCCTCTTTCAGTTCAGTTGGTTTAAACCTGTCCTAAAAATAGTAATCGGGTTCTAGAGGATCTTAATATCACTGACTACCCTCAATCGGTCATAATTCCAGTTTAGCAACCTTTTCTTGCAGCCGGAATCATCGCGAGAGTTTAGTCTAAATGAGTGTAGCATACTGCTACTGTTCTATGGCCAAGTTGGTCAATTTAAAGGTTCTAAGGTCAGTTGGTGCTTAATGACCCCTTAGATGACCCATAATCTCCTCGTTCCAACAGAAGGGATATCGGTACAATCTAAAGTGCCACACCAACGTAGCTACTGCTTCAAACGTATCGGTCTATGCTGTATAGTTCCCTTACAGTTTATTGATACTTACCTAAAGGGTATCCCCCAGATCCGGGTTAGGATCTATAGTAACTCCGATACAAGCCCACAAATATAAATCATACAAAGCATACAATTAAAAACACAATGATCTAATCCTAAGGTACAGCCCACTTATTAAATCCCCAGCAGAGTCGCCAGTTCTGTGATACGGTGGGAGAGAACTGACTGTTTTTGGAATACTGTTTCGCGTTTTACGTTTGTTTTCACAAAATGTCGCGGTAAGCAAGAGTCGCCACCGTCTTTTATTTTATACAACTAGGAAAGGAAAAAAGAACATAAAAATTCCTTTTTCGAGATGTTTCTCGGGTCCGGGGGGTAGATTATAGAAAGGGAAGGTGTTAGCACCCTTTCTATCAGTGGCTATCTACAGGCTCTTAGGTACTTGCTCAAAGTGTTTTCAAAAATTGCTTTTCTTTGTGTTTGCGGGTTTGAAAGAAGTTTTTGTTTTGAAAGGTGTAAGTGCGAAAAGTTTTATTTTGAAAGGAGCAAGTACTTAAGAACCATCTACCTACTCGAAAAAGGAATTAATTTGTGCTAATGTCCTTTAGACAATGCTATCCCACTATGAATGAGTAGGTAGCACCGTTCTTGGAGTTTAAGGGTCAATTCGATTAAGGGACGTATGGTCACTAAAGCAATGTTAGGACGCCATAACGGTAACCCTAATGTCTTAGATCATTTTTGAGGCAACCATTTTGAGGCAACTATGATCTTTGGACAAGAGGGCGACCTCTAAAACTTCCTATACTCAATGACCACGTTCGAAGGCAACCAAGTGAGGTGTACCCTAAGAGTGCGCATGTGCGAGTGTGTTATTTCGGTTAATTTTATCTTTGTACATGTCAATAGTTATCTATGTTGATTTTAAGTTCATACATTCAATCTTGTCATGCATTCCCTATTACCAAACATCTAACAGTTTATAAGTTGCGGAAATTAAATTGCGGAAATTAAATCTAAACTATTACAAGGCGTCAGGTATTTACATCGCCAAAAACAAACCCTTTAATTTAAATTGCGGAAAGTAAAAGAAAGCAATAAAATAATTCAAAGTCCTATTTAAAGCTATTACATTCCGGAAGCAATTACAATATTGGTAAAATGGATCGCGTGCGAGAAATTAAAACGGCGCATTTTTAGGGTTTTGACCCTTTTTATTAAAGAAAGCATTTTTTTTTGGTTTATTTTTGAATTAAATGGAATTAGATCTAAATTAACAATTAAATTAATTAATTAATGAAATTTTTTTTTTTGATTTTTGAATATTTAAAGAAATAAAATAAATTGATTAAAAGTTAGTAAAAACCTAATTCTACATTAATTTTAATTATTTCAAAAATATTAAAAGTTAAACCTATTTAAAACTAAATTAATTAAGTTAGTATTTATTTATAAAAATAAAGTTGAATTTAATTTTAATAAATAAAATAATATTTTTTGGTGTTTTTGATTTTATGAGGAAAAATAAATTATTTGGTTAATTAAATAATAATGATAATTAAACAAAACAAATAATTAAAAGAAATAAAATGAAGAGAGAAAAGACATAACCCAATGGGGGTTTGGGCCCAGATTGATGGTGAGGATAGCATTTTCAAGGCCCAACAGGCGCTGGCCTGGGCTGACTTTTGCAGTTCCCTGTGCCAAGTTGACTGGAGCGTATGATAGGCCTTCCACATGGGCCATTAGATTTAGCCTGAAGGCCATCTGGCATCTGGAGATTTGAAGGCGTATGGTGTGCTACGCTATTGGCTTTGCACTGGATCACCTGTAAATAAAATGCAACAAATATATGGGGGACCTGGGATTCAAACCCAGGTCCCATTGGACTTTGAACTAACGTGCTTGCCACTGGACCACTGTGTTGCTTTTGTTAATAAAATACATAACAATTAATATATTATAAAACAAAGCAAATCCCTGAATTAAAAAATAAAAAAGCGCGAAATTTGAAACAGCCAATGGGAAGAGGGCACGTAGTCGTCTTCCCCACATAACTCTAGTTTATTTTTCCTGCGGATTTGAATCCGCAACAAAATCCATGGCTCGATCCCAAAATCGTCTCTAGGCTATGGAAATAAATTCTGAGACCATCATCATGCTCGTCTATTCCTCCTGAATTCATCCATGTCCATGGTTTGTTCTAATTTTTCCTGAAATTAAAACGCCTAAAAACAAGAAAACCAAACCATAGTTTCGGGTAGGGCTTTACAGGCTACAAAAACACAATTCAATATTGCAGATAGCTTGGAAATCATACAAAGATCAAGAATATGTCCATGATTTATAAAAAAGATGCAAGAATCCAAGGTCACGATTTCATGTACATGGCGGTGTTTCAAGAAACTTACAACGCGTTTCAGGGAGGGAGAAGGCTTGATTTTGATTCCAATAGCTTCAGTGGACTCCTGGCAATTGAATAGCGTGGAGTTTTTGCCTCGAAAACGCCTTTAGATTGGATTTCAATTTCACACTTTTCAAGCTTTTTTCAAGTTTATTCTTATGATTTTGTGCAGCCTCTTGGTCGTGTCTTATGTGCCTTTGCATTGTGTGAGTATAATAGAGTGAATTAGGTTTAGTTTTGGGCCTTGAATCCATGAGCATTGATGTTTGAAGATTTGATATGAATCACCATTAAAAAGCTTCTAAAATTGTCTCAAATCAAATATTTTGTTCATAACATGGCATGATTCGGATTTGATCTTGTCCATGATGATATTTAAGACCTATAATGATCAAAAAGATACCAAGTGATTAAGATTTGGATTTTATTTGGATTCAAATTGATTTAAAATGAATTAAATCAATAAAAATCAAATAAAATAGAAAAATTATAAATGGACATGAGACTGAAGATAGAGCACGTGTGTAGTGTGATAAGATCAAATCAAGTGGAAAAAAGTGGGCCCTTTTGACAAAATTTGAAGTTTTGAGGATAGTTGACTTTTGGCAATTTTGGAAAAATGCCCAACTTCAACAATGCATAACTTCTTCAATTTTGAAATTTTGGAGGTGTTCTTTGACTATTTAGAAACCTTGAGATGTCCTCTAACCAACCCTTTTGGTCTCATCGCATTTTGATCTTCCATGCTCAAGTTATAAACTTTGGAAAAAAAGTGTTTTTGTTGACTTCCAAAAATGACCTATAATGTCCAAATTTGTAACTTTTTGTGAGTGCATTTATTGATCTTGGGGTGTGAAGATGGATTGTAGGGAATTTCATCCTCTTCAAAATTAGCTTTGGATGGGTCATTTATCATAAAGTATGAGAAAGTTATGCTTGGTCAAAGTTGAGTTGACTTTTCCTACAAAACCCTAATTTAACAACTTTTGAATCTTGATGAATTTTGAGAAATCCTTGATGAATCATGATAAACCCTTGATCAAATGATGAATTATCCTTCAAAATGAGAATGTTGACAAAAAATCTTGAAGTTTGACTCTTTATAGGTCACAGTTGACTTTTGCCCTAGCATAATCGATTTTTGGGCCTCTTGAGCAATTGACTGACTAAACTTCCTCTGCAAGGCTTGAAATTTGACATGGATGAACTTGAGAACATATTAGGAAATTTGGGAGAATTTGAGGTCATTTGGATGTAAGGACCTTGATGCAACACAAAACCCTAATTTTGAGATTGACTGCCTTAGGAGATGACTTGACTGTCCAATTCTTGAGCAATCTTGAGCCATTTGGAGATTCTTCTTGTAATGTCTTGAAAAATATGGGAGGGAAAATTTTGGGTTACAACACCATGATTCCACCAAGAATGGCTTCTCTGAAAGACGCTAAAGTTGTGGTAGAAGAAGGTGGTGGCACTATTTGGGGTCATCTTCCCGACATTCCTTACAAGTCCGACAAATTTGGTTTAGGTTTCACCTCAGAGGCTCAGAGGGATGTCCGTCATACTCATGCTAATTTTGGGAAACCTCCATTCCACATCAACAACAATGGAGTACACAAAAATCAAGTCAAAACTGTAGAAGACACTGATAGCGACTGGGACATAGAGAGTTGGATTTTCCCTACTATCGGCAGTGGGTCAATAATTGGAAGGCTGAAGAATTTATACCAATCTCTAGTCAGGAGTAAATGCTATTTTCTGTTTTCTTACTTTCAAGTTTTTGGTTATGTAATTTGAACAATAACTTTAAGCCTTGTGCCTTACCCAGGGTACAACAGTCCATTTATTAGGGTTGTCATTTTTCATTCACATATTTTCATTTAATAAATAATTGGATGTTTGCATTCAAATTTTGTGCTCTTTGTCTTTATTTTACTTTATTGCTTTTAAAATAGCTATGTGTTCTTACACACACGCACATAAAAAATTGCAGATCCACATCCATCCTGGGTCCCATTGATAACAATTATGCTATTGTCAATTATGACTTTGAAAATCTGATCTACCAAGCCGAGGACGAAGGCGATGAAGATTGTGAAGTACCTGGATAACTTGCTAGACTATTAGAGAAGGATGAAATAGCCATACAACCGCATTAAGAGCCAGTCGATGTTGTAAACTTAGGTACTGAAGAGGACAAGAAAGAAATCAATACAGGTGTCAACCTAGAAGACAGTTTCAAAAAGAGGTTAATCCAGATGTTACATGACTATATTGAGATCTTTGCTTGGTCTTATGAAGACATGCTAGAGTTTGATACTGACATTGTGGTTCACCATCTATCGATGAAGGAAGGTTATCCTCCTATAGAGCAGTAGGTTCGTCGTATGCATCCCGAGATGTCAGAAAAGATTAAAGTTGAGGGCATGAAGCAGTTCAATGCAGGTTTCTTAGTTGTTACGTCATATCCTCAGTGGGTTGCAAATATGATAATGGTACCTAAGAAGAACGGTAAGGTGCATATGTATATAGACTACGAGGATTTGAATAGGGCAAGCCCCAAAGATGACTTTCTGCTTGCGCATATTGATGTTCTGGTTGACAATAGCGCTCAACACAAAGTATTTTCCTTTATGGATAATTTCTCTGGTTATAATATGTAATACGGTGGGAGAAATGAATTTTTTGGTTTTTATCCAAATGTGCGGATAGAAAGAGTCTCCACCGACTTTTCTTTTATCCAATATTTAAGAAAGGTGAAAAGAACAGGAAAGACCTTTGATAGGTTTTGAGTTTGGGTGGTAAGTTATGAAAAGGAAAGGTGTTAGCACCCTTTTCATATGTAGTTATCTAAGGGCTCTTAATTTAAAAATATTTTGAAATGCCAATTTAAGGCTAACTTTGTAATGATTCTTGTATCAGTCCTCAAGAATGTATACAAAGTGTTTTGAAAATATTTGTTTGAAAATATTTGTTTGAAAATGATGTGTGAAAAATGTTTTGAAAAGGTTATGAGCAAGCAATTACGAGTTCTTACCCACTAAAGGTCTTTATTGTTATTTT
Organism: Vicia faba; assembly: GCA_948472305.1. Taxonomy (NCBI): domain Eukaryota; kingdom Viridiplantae; phylum Streptophyta; class Magnoliopsida; order Fabales; family Fabaceae; genus Vicia; species Vicia faba. Next base: position 104,669,824 of record OX451740.1, on the reverse strand, counting down.
CCTTCTCCTTTAGAGATAGTACTATCCATACCCTTAGTTTGTAGATAGCTCTATCTATTGGATGTGAAGGACATGCGTAGGGTCGTTGTTGAAGATGTGAAAAACACAAGAAGGGGGGGTTGAATTGAAAAACTTGGATCTAAAACAGATTAATGACACAATATTTTTATCCTGGTTCGTTTAATCTCAAACTACTCCAGTCCACCCGTCAAGGTGATTTCGCCTCTCTCCAATGAGGTCTTAATCCACTAATCTCAAAAGATTACAACAGCTACTTTAACAACTGTTAAAGTCTTCTTGAGTACAACCACAATCCGGTTAATCTCAAGGAATTCTTTTACAATATAATTGAACAAGAATGTGTTGTTGTTTTCTAACAAAACAGTTTATCACAACTGTGATAATTTACACAGGTTAAGCTTAGAATATAGAATGAATTTGCTTGAGCTTGAATATGCGTGGTTGGAGTTCTTAGCAAGTTGTTGTGTGCGTACGCACGTGCTTCTTTGCAAGCAGACTTGTTTATATAGGCAAGGCAAAGACGTTGTCCATAAAGCAAGTTTAATGTTAATAACACACTTTCCTTTTGGAGAAGATCTTGTCTGAAGAAAGCCGTTGGCATTAATTCTGTCTTGAATGATCAGTAACGCTTCAGAGTCTTCTTTGCTTAACTGCTGATGACGCTTCAGAGTATTGATGACTTGGTTGATATGTCTTTGATCAGAATCAAAGTTTATTGTAATTGAGCGCAGATTCTTGTCACCAATCTTTAGCGTATAATCTGATTGCTTCAGCGTGTAATACTTTATTGCTGATCTTCTGATGCTGATTTTGATCAGAACTTCTACATACATAAAACATATTTTTAAGGAGCATATTTGTTCTATGTATTTATATTCTTTGTATTTATTTATTCTTTGTATTTGTTATCATCAAAACTCTAACCAAGGGTTGTAGAATCAAACTATGCTCTAACAATCTCCCCTTTTTTGATGATGACAAAAACCAGATTTTTCAATTAAAAATAAAGAATAAAAAAATATAGAGTAAAGAAGAAAAACTCCCCCTAAGTTGATTACTTCCCTTAAATTCTTTGAGTCTTTGAGCATCAGAATTTAACTGCGTCTTTCATCAGAGTTTTGTACCTGTTCAAGCTTTTCAGAAGAAAGAAGTTAAGTAGTTCAGAATGTTTGAGACTTCTGTCTCAGTAAACCGTTATTGAAAATATCTTACTTTCTCCCCCTTTTTTTCAGTTATCAAAAAGACTATATAATCAGATCTAAAAAAGGATTTATATTAAAAATAAGAAGCAATGATAAGAAGTTCATAACAGAAGCAATGTAAAACAAAACCTTATAGATAAACAGATTTTAAAACAAAAGAGAATCTAAGAGGGAGGAGGAAGGCATGTGAACAAAGCTTCTAGCAAGCCCTTGATTTGGGTGTTGGTTTCCTCTTGTTTGCTCAAAATGTTCTTGATTTCTTTGTTTGTATCATCCTGCTTATCCAACCTTTCCTGGATAACGAAATTTGCTCTCTTCAATTCTTCTAGAGTTTGCCTTTCATAGGAATGAGCTGGAGATTCTCCAGTAACTGGATGCTTCTCAGAGCATTCTGCAACTTGATCATTTTGAACCAATTCCTCTACTAAGATCATCGCATCTGGAGCAGTAGTCAGAGTGAGACCTTCTGATTCAGGTTGAACTTTGTCTGAGGGACGATGTTCTGACCAAGGAGCATTATCCAGAGGGAGAATCTCTTCCTTGAGCAGTTGGCTTAGAACTTGGTCTTCAAAAACCTTTAGCAGATCACTGAAATTCTGTTGAACTTGTTCATAGCTCTGTTCTTGCATCTTATGTGTTTCAGAACTTAGCCAGTTTCTTAAACTTGTCCATAGATAATCTAAGGCAGCAGGGTTAGTCATCTCTAGACTAGCTTGCTTCAAGGAGGTTATCCATTTCTGCATTTCTGTTTCAAACATCAATAAACTAGTACCAACATCTGGTGTGGTTTCAGATGATGTTTGTTTTGGAATGGCAGTTTTGGTTTTGTGAGATATAGCAGCTAAACATTCAAAAACAGTTGGATCAATGACAAGTCTTTCGTTGTCAGTTGTATTTCTCTTTGGTGAGGGAGTGGGAGAGTCTGGTATAATTATTGGACTTGTTGGAGAATTTGGTGGTGTTGATTCGAGAGAAGACGAAATTGGTGGAATGTCCAGGATGGTGAGGGGCAAGCAAATGGCCAGAGGTTCAGTGATTCCTGGAATAGGGAGCGTATCTGAATCTGAAGTAGGTTCTTCAGATTGGTTGGATTGAACATTGTGAGGTTCTGGTTCACAGGTTTCAGATGGTTGGTTCTCAAAAGTTTGAACTTCTGGTTGTGATTGTTCAGGTTGTGGAGATGGTGGATGAGGAATATCTGGTTGTGGAGAGAGAGGTAGTGGTATTTCTGGTAGTGGAGCTTCTGTTGTAGTTTCAGAGTTTGGATTATCTGAGATTAGAGGATTTGGATTTTCTAGTGTGGGAGTTGAAATATCTTGGTCAAAAGAGTCAATGTCTGACAGAACTTTGGCAAGTTCTGGTTGAGTTGTCTCAGGATTTGGATTGATAAGAAGGGAGTGAGTTTCTCTTAGACTTAGAGTTTCCGAGGGATCAAACCCTATGTCAAAATCATCAAAAGTTTGTGGGGTTGGAATTTTTGATTGGGTAGTTAAGGGTTCAGATGTTGATATAGTTATTGATTTTAAAACAGTAACAAAAGAAGGATTACCTTTCTTTTTAGCAGCTTTTGGAGTCCGCTGGGATGATCCTTCTGCTGCCGCCTTCCTTTTCTTGTTCTTCTTCAAAACAACTTCTGGAGCCGCCTGTTGCAAGTCTTGGATATTTAACCCTGGTGCAGTGCCATCTGCCTTGCACACATCCAAATATCTGACAATTATCTCAGGCTTGGAATCAATCTCAGAGAGCATAGGAAAATCATCCAGAGGAATTCTTCTGGAAGTGATGGTTGCAAAAGAAGTAACATTGGGTTCCTTCTTGATGTTCTCAATAATTTTCATCTTTCTCAGATTCTTTGCATTTAGTGGCTTCCCAACAGTAGTTTCTAGAGAGCTAATTTCTTGTGCTTCTGTCAGATGCTTTATCAGCCTATTCTCTGTCAGAATATCTGATATGAGTATTCCAAGGGGTATCCAATCCCTTTTGGTACGCTCATCTTCTCTCGTCTCCTTTACACTGGTCCTCAGATGATTAAATAGTAAGTGAGCGATATTTACCTTGGTCTTCTTGGAGATAAAGTAGATCAGAAACTGCTGATCTATGTTTATGTAATCAGGAGAGATGGTTGGCTTCCTGTGGTTGATGCATCCCAGAATTATCTTAGCCCAGATTCTGTGATGATCCTTCAGATCCCTAATCTTACTGGAGGGAAGACCCAGAGTGAAAATTTCTCTTGCAAATGAAGCAACATCAGAACATCTTTCAGCCATGTCTATACACCTTACACCACCACCATTGTAACCTATCAGTCTAGCAATTAGGTCTTCAGTAATGACTATCTTCTTCCCCATGACATACGAAGTAACTTGATGGTTGGAGGATGAAGCATGAATCCATAATTCTTTCATAAGAATTGGAAACGTTGGACCTAGAAGACGGTCAAAATACCTGTTCCATCCTTGAGCATTGACCTCTTCAGATAGATTGAATCCATTTTCTTGAAGACTTTCAAAATCCATAATCAGTTCTGAAAGAACTTCCTGGTTGTCAATGGGCGTGAGTAGAGTTCTGAACGATTCTTCGTACTGTTCCATAGATTCAGTTCCTTGATCACTGATGTTGGGGATGCTTGAAGAAGCCATGTTCACACAAGAAATTTGAGAAAGATGAAAGGGTTTTTGAAAGTACAAACAGAAAACAATTAGAATGTATTGAGAAAGTAAACGTGAAAGAGTGTAAAGAGTGAAACATGAGTTTAAATAGATTTTTGAAAACATAAACTGTAAGAGAGAGAAATAATTAGTAATGATTATAAGTATTAATGACAACTGATTTTAGGGGATTCAGAAAGATATTGGAACGGTTACCCATGACATGTGTCTCAATGCACCCAATCAGCACTTTTGACCTTTCAGAAAAGTGAACGTGTGTTCAGCCTCAGAAGGTAGCTGATGAATGGATGACAACTGTTTGCTTACGTGAACAACACACTTCTATCCTTGAAATGAAACGCTCAAATCTTCATGGATAGATTCTGATACAATCTGTGCTTCTAAAAATCTGAAGGCAGGTTGATCAGCAGTTCACAGAAAATAACCAAAATTCTGAAGGTTAAGATATGTAAATTAAACAATTTATTCTGGGCAAAGCTTCATGCTGAGATGTTTCAGAATGAAGTTAAACCTATCTTCAGAAATAGGTTTTGTAAAGACATCAGCCCATTGATGGTCTGTGTCAATGAATTTTAAATTAAGAATCCCTTTCTGAATATAGTCCCTAATAAAATGATGTTTTATTTCTATATGCTTAGCCCTAGAATGCAAAATAGGATTTTTACTGAGACAAATAGCAAAAGTATTGTCACAGAGGATAGGGATGTTACTCTCAAATATATTGAAGTCCTCAAGTTGACTTTTCATCCAGAGCATTTGCGTACTGCATCCAGCTGCTGCTATGTATTCAGCTTCTGCTATTGATAGAGCTATTGTGGATTGTCTTTTGCTGGACCATGAGATCATATTTTCTCCCAGAAATTGGTAGCTTCCAAAAGTGCTTTTATGTTCTACTCTGTCTCCAGCAAAGTCAATGTCACAGTATCCTACTAAGTTGTAATCACTTGATTTTCTATAAAACAAACCCAGATTAGCAGTACCTTTCAGATACTTGAAAATTTGCTTAACTGCTGTTAAGTGAGATTCTATGGGATCTGATTGGAATCTAGCACAAATGCAAACACTGAATAGAATGTCAGGCCTTGAAGCCGTCAGATAGAGAAGAGAACCAATCATACCTCTGTAGACCTTCTGTTCTACCTTTTTGCTTACCTCTTCTTTTTCCAGAATGCACGTGGGATGCATTGGAATCCTTGAGGGCTTACATTCTGAGAGATCAAATTTCTTCAGAAGTTCTCTGACATATTTGCTCTGATGAATGTAAGTTCCTTCTGGAGTTTGATTTATCTGAATGCCCAGAAAGAATTTTAGTTCTCCCATTAGACTCATCTCAAAAAACTCTGCCTGCATACATTTAGCAAACTCTCTTCCCATAGAGGGTTTAGTGGATCCAAATATGATGTCATCAACATAAATCTGACATACTAAAATGTTATTCTTAACTGTCTTACAGAACAAGGTTGTGTCCACTTTCCCTCTGGTGAATTCCTTTTCTAACATGAAGTTACTTAGTCTTTCATACCAAGCTCTGGGAGCTTGTTTTAGAACATAGAGTGACTTCTTTAGTTTGAAAACATATTCTGGATTTTTGGAACTTTCAAAACCAGGGGGTTGGTGCACATATACTTCTTCATCTATATAGCCATTTAAGAATGCACTTTTGACATCCATCTGATACAGAGTGATGCCTTTATTAACAACAAATGATATTAAAAGTCTGATAGATTTTAACCTGGAAACTGGAGCAAAGGTTTCTGTATAGTCTATCCCTTCTTGCTGACTATAACCTTGTGCTACCAGTCTTGCTTTGTTTCTGATGACTTCACCTTGTTCGTTCAGTTTGTTTCTGAACACCCATTTGGTACCAATGACGTTGAATCCTTTTGGTTTGGGAACCAGATCACATACGTCATTTCTGGTGAATTGATTTAGGTCCTCTTGCAATGCCAGAATTCAGTCATTGTCCAAAAGTGATTCATCAGTTGTTGTTGGTTCAATCAGAGAAACCAGTCCCATGAGGGATTCTTCAGAGTTTCTGAAAGTAGATCTTGTTCTGATTGGATCATCCTTCTTTCCTAATATTGTATCTTCTGGGTGATCAATGCTGCTTCTGGATAGTCTTTTCTGGAGTTGATCAACATAAGGTGATGGATTTCTTGTAGTGACTCTTTCTGCTGTTGAGGGAGTGACTCTGTTGAGAGCCTCTGATGAGTTGTCTTTAGTACCTGTGAGTTCAACTTCCATACCTGCAAGGAATTCATTCTGCTTTGACTTTTGAGAGTCAAGCTTATCATCAAACCTAACACTGATTGACTCTTCAACAATCTGTTTTTATGTATTGTATACTCTGTACCCTCTTGAGTGTTCAGAGTATCCTAACATAATACACTTTTGTGCTTTAGAGTCAAACTTGTTCAAATAATTTTTTGTATTCAGAATAAAACATGTACATCCAAATGGATGAAAATAAGAAATGTTGGGCTTTCTGTTCTTCCATAATTCATATGAAGTATTTTCCAGAATAGGTCTTATGGAGATTCTATTCTGAATGTAACACGCTGTGCTTATTGCCTCTGCCCAGAAGATCTTAGCAACGTTAGTCTCATTGATCATGGTTCTGGCCATTTCTTGCAATGTTCTGTTCTTTCGTTCTATAACTCCATTTTGCTGGGGAGTTCTAGGACAAGAGAAATCATGCAGAATGCCTTTTTCATTAAAGAATAATTCAAAGTCTTTATTTTCAAATTCTCCACCATGATCACTTCTGACTTTGACGATTCTAAGATCCTTTTCATTCTGAACTTGGTTGCAGAAGGTAACAAACACAGAGTGTGACTCGTCCTTGTGTCTTAAGAACTTTACCCATGTCCATCTACTATAGTCATCTACGATTACTAACCCATACTTCTTGCCACTGACTGAAGTAGTTTTTACTGGTCCAAATAAGTCAATGTGCAGAAGTTCTAATGGCTTAGAGGTGGAAACAACATTTTTGGATTTGAAAGCAGGTTTTGCAAACTTGCCTTTCTGACATGCTTCACACAGAGCATCTGATTTGAACTTCAAGTTAGGAAGTCCTCTGACCAGATTGAGTTTATTAATCTGAGATATTCTTCTCATACTAACATGTCCCAATCTTCTATGCCAGATTCATTGCTCGTTGTTAACAGACAGTAGACATTTTACATTCTGACTTTTCAGTTCAGAAAGTTTTATTTTATAAATGTTGTTTTTCCTCTTTCCATTAAATAGGATAGTCCCATCTTTCTGACTAACAGCTTTACATGAATTTTGATTGAAGATTATATCATAACTGTTATCACTTAATTGGCTTATGGATAACAGGTTATGCATTAATCCATCAACTAATAAAACATTACTTATAGAGGGAAGATTTCCATTACCTACTGTTCCAGAGCCAATGATCTTTCCTCTCTGATTGTCTCCAAAGCCCACGTGGCCTCCAAGCTTAAGTTCCAGGCTTTGGAACATATGCCTTCTTCTCGTCATGTGTCGTGAGCAGCCAGAGTCCAGGTACCATGATTGGTGTCTTTGCTTTGCTGCTAAAGATATCTGCCACATGTATGATTTTATCCTTAGGTACCCACATTTTCTTGGGTCCTGATTTGTTAGTTTTACTAAAATTCTGATTGAATTTTGGTTTGACAGAATAATCACTACTCATGTATTTTATGTCATGTGTGTGCCCATATATAAAATGTGAATCAAGTGGAGTGCGTTTTATAACTAAATCCATGGCATTTTTTGGTGTAGGTACCTTACCTTGATATCCTATCCCTTTTCTTCCATTTTTGCTAACTCCATAGATCATTGAAGCCATCTTGCTTCTGTCTATGTTTTTAGCTAGAAACTTCTGAAAGTTGTGATCATACTCTTTGATGATCTCATCAACATTGCTGGGAGTTTCAGAGATTGTTTCCTTCTGAGAGTTTTGCAACTGGTTTTCTAATTTTGAAATTTTTTCTTTTAACTCAGAATTCTCCAATCTGAGACTCTCAGTCTTATTAGAGTCAGAAGCAAGATTCCTTTTCAGGTTTCTGAATTTGACTCTGATCTGCTGATACCTTTTCAGAATTTCATTAAGGCTTTCAGCAAGTTCAGCCTTAGTAAAGTTTATAGTAAAGTTAGGGAATACCTCTTCAGTGTCTGATTTTGAGTCTGAACCAGAAGCTTCACTGTCTTCTGATACGTTTGCCATGAGAGCTATGTTTGCTCTTTCATCATCTGATTCTGAGTCAGCTTCAGATGTGTCAGAATCATCCCATGTAGCCATTAGGCTTTTCTTCTTTTCCTTGATAAACTTCTTTTGGGCTTCTCCTTCTGAAGCTTTGGGCAGTCAATTTTGTAGTTCCCTTGCTTGTTACATTCATAGCAGATGATGTCTTTGTTGTTTGGCTTTCTGTATCTTGAAGAACCTTCAGATCTTCTGTGTCCAGAGGAGGATTCTGACCTTCTGTATCTGGATGAGGATTCATTCTGATTTTCTGATCTTCTGGGATTCCTGAACTTCCTTTGCCTCTTCTTCCACAGTTGGTTCACCCTTCTGGAGAGGAGAGACAATTCATCTTCATCTGATGAGGATCCATCAGAGGTTTCTTCCACAGCCTGCAAAACTTTGGAGTCAGATTTTCTGTTAGATTTTAAAGCTAATGGCTTACCTTGCTTTTGAGGTTCATCTTCTTCTAGCTCTATCTCGTAACTTCTGAGGGAGCTAACAAGTTCCTCCAGAGAGATTTTGTTGAGATCTTTGGCTAGCTTAAGCGCTGTGACCATTGGCCTCCACTGTTTTGGCAAGCTTCTGATGATCTTCTTAACGTGATCAGCAGTAGAATATCCTTTTTCAAGAACTTTCAGACCAGCAACAAGAATTTGAAATCTTGAAAACATAGTTTCTATTGATTCACTGTCTTCCATCTTGAATGCCTCATACTTCTGAATGAGCACAAGGGCCTTGGTTTCTTTGACTTGAATGTTACCTTCATGCGTCATTCTTAGAGAGTCAAACATATTCTTGGCAGTTTCTATGTTTGATATTTTCTCATATTCTGAATATGAGATGGCGCTGAGGAGAATTGTTCTGGCCTTGTGGTGGTTTATGAATTCACGCTTTTGCTGATCAGACATCATTTTCCTGTCTATCTTCTGACCACATCCATCTATTGGATGCGTGTATCCATCAGTCACCATGTCCCACAGACCAACATCATGGGCCAGAAAGAAACTCTTAATTCTGTCTTTCCAGTAGTCAAAGTTCTCTCCATCAAAGACTGGAGGTTTACCACTGAATTTGTCCCTTTCTTCATTGTTGTCATTGCTGATGTTTTGGCTTGGTCCTGCCATAGTGTTTTTCTGAAGCTTGGATCTTGTACTGACACGGTTAAGTGTTTAAGCTCAGAACCAGGCGCTCTGATGCCAATTGAAGATCTGAAAAACACAAGAAGGGGGGGGGGGGGTTGAATTGAAAAACTTGGATCTAAAACAACTTAATGACACAATATTTTTATCCTGGTTCGTTTGATCTCAAACTACTCCAGTCCACCCGTCAAGGTGATTTCGCCTCTCTCCAACGAGGTCTTAATCCACTAATCTCAAAAGATTACAACAGCTACTTTAACAACTGTTAAAGTCTTCTTGAGTACAACCACAATCCGGTTAATCTCAAGGAATTCTTTTACAATATAATTGAATAAGAATGTGTTGTTGTTTCCTAACAAAACAGTTTATCACAACTGTGATAATTTACACAGGTTAAGCTTAGAATATAGAATGAATTTGCTTGAGCTTGAATATGCATGGTTGGAGTTCTTAGCAAATTGTTGTGTGCGTACGTATGTGCTTCTTTGCAAGCAGACTTGTTTATATAGGCAAGGCAAAGACGTTGTCCATAAAGCAAGTTTAATGTTAATAACACACTTTCCTTTTGGAGAAGATCTTATCTGAAGAAAGCCGTTGGCATTAATTCTGTCTTGAATGATCAGTAACGCTTCAGAGTCTTCTTTGCTTAACTGCTGATGACGCTTCATAGTATTGATGACTTGGTTGATATGTCTTTGATCAGAATATGAGTTTACTGTAATTGAGCGCAGATTCTTGTCACCAATCTTCAGCGTATAATCTGATTGCTTCAGTGTGTAATACTTTATTGCTGATCTTCTGATGCTGATTTTGATCAGAACTTCTGCATACATAAAACATATTTTTAAGGAGCATATTTGTTCTATGTATTTATATTCTTTGTATTTATTTATTCTTTGTATTTGTTATCATCAAAACTCTAACCAAGGGTTGTAGAATCAAACTATGTTCTAACAGTTGTATGGTCATCGAAGGAAACATGTAAGGGTACTTTAGCAATTACATCAAAGGGACTATCATCATTTTGTAGGCAACTCGGAGGATCATCGAGGGGCTGTGATCTTTATTCGAAGGGACTATGATGATTTGATCGAGGGTCTTTTTCTAAAGTATCCCCATTTTTGAGGGACGTGACCAATGTTTCTAAGGCAACAAGAGAGAATACCCTAGATTGGAAAGTGTGAAAAGCGTATTGATTTCAGTTATTTATCTTGAGAATTAGGGTTTTCTACGTTTGTTTTTAGTCTTTCCATACAAGCCCTAGTTACTAGCAGTTGAATATGTATAGAAAAAATAAAGTGCAAAATGTAAATTCCTTTGCTGTTACATAGCTTTAGGAGAGATACATAAGTATAAAAATTTTGCGGGAAAGTAAACCTACGCTATTACATCCTCGAAGCAATACATAATTAGAAAAATGCGAGAAAAAATTTACGGTATTACATCAGTTTGCAACCCTATACAATTTTCTAGGAAAATTAAATAGCAAAAATATGAGAAAAAGAATGTTAGCAAAAATGTTTTGTTTTGGTGTTTTTGTAGAAAATAGTTTAAGTGTTAATAATTAATTAAAACCTAATTGTTTCTAATTGATTTGAATATTTGAGAAAAATGTTAATTAATTAACTAGTAAATAAAAAAAAATATGCCAAAAATTTAATTAATAATTAAAACCCTAACCCTGATTTGTTAAAATGTTGGAAAAAATTAGGTTAGTTAATGTTTAATTAAAAATAATTAGTAAATAAAATAGAAAAATTAGGTTAGAAAGAAAATAGGGTAAAAAAGAATGCATGGGGTGGGTGTTGAACCCACTCCCTGGATCTCACAGTTTTTCTTTCCCACCACTGCGCCATGCGGTGGTTGGTATTTGAGAATGGGAAGCAATCATTATAATATTAACCTGCGCGTTAGTTTTGAAAAAAACAAAATAATTTTGCAAGACGTAGGGATCGAACCCACACCCCTCACGTTACAGGCCTCCGTCTCTCACCATCCGCGCTGCGCTGCATTCGTGTTATAGAATGTGAACAAATAAATATATAAAAAAGCAAGTGAACCAGAGAAGCGCCAGAGCCTAGCTCCGGTCGTCTTCTCCGACGAGATAATTTTCCAACCTGCAAAAATAGAAAGATTTAAAGATTAAGAGGGGTCGTGTCCCCCTAATTTGGACCTCCTGAACCCAATGGTGGTGTTAGTTTGGCCTGAAATTGCTTGTAGCGCAAGATACAAAGCTCCATTGAAGCTTTTCCCTAACAATGGCAAATCTTCGTCCCTGCATCAAACCTTACAACCAATGGTTCTAAAGCATTCTAAACATCATTATGAACAAGTATGAGTGCATCGAGTCAATCAATAATGCATGAATAAATAGTTTGATATTAAAGAAGTTTACCCAACCGGTGCAATGTGGTTATGACCTATTTAGACGTGGAATTGCTTCAGTAATGGTTGGGATGGACTCCTGGGAACTTCAGGAAGCTGATGGAATGCTTGAAACGGATTGAAAGAGGTTGGAGATAAGGGTTTCAAGTTGCTCTAGTTTTGACAAAATTTGAGATTTTGAGGGTGTGTTCTTGAGGCAATTTTCGTGTGTCTTGATGGTCTGATCATGTCATGTATTTATAGGATAGTGGTTTAGGTCAACAAACATGAATCAAATCTTTATATTTCATGACATATTTGATTGGAATTTTTGCATGAAATCTTTCTTTTTTTAGGCCAATCATGTAACAATCATATCTACACGTTTTTTTTGCAAGTTGTCACCAAATTTTTGGGTTTATGATTTGACTCAAAAATAGATCCCCATGCCTTATATCATTTATTTGATATTTTATTTGATTTATTTTTCTTTTAATTGAATAAAATCAAAATAAAAAGAGATAAAAACCAAAAAAATAAATGAATGGATTCATAGGTCTATTATGAGGTCGGGAACACGTTTGGACCTTAAAAGATAGGCCCATTAGCCCAAAAATTCAAATTTGCTCAGTTTGGACTTCATGCGTTTTCTCAAAATTGCCCAACTTGCACCAATCATAACTCACTCAATTTTTGTCATATGAAGATGATCTTAGACTTTTTGGAAACCTCAAGATGTTTCTTACAACTCTCATGTTGGTAATTTTTTCATTTGAAGTCTTTAACTTGATGTAAATTTCTTTGACAAAAGATGTCTTTTTGTTGACTTTTAAAATGACCAGTAATGTTTTGGCCCATATCTCTCAAATGAAGCATTTTTGGCCTTGAGCTTAGAGAGACAAAGTTGTAGAGAATTGAATTTCCTTCAAGTTAGGCTTTGGTTAACGAATTTATAATGAAGTATGTGGAAGTTATGCTTGGTCAAAGTTCAATTGACTTCTCCTTAAGAAAACCCTAATTTAGTAACTTTTGACTTTTGATGAATCTTGAGTTTTTTTTTATGAATCATGATCAACCCTTGATCAAATGATGAATATAAGTTAAAAATATTGATGTTGACTGTAAATTGCTCAAAGTTGACTTTTTGTCCAATATTGTTGATTTTCAACCATCTGACTAATTGATTGAGCAAACTTGTGCTACATGGCTTGAAACTTGGCATGAGGATACCTTGATACACGTGAGGACCCATTAAATCCACTTGAGGCATTATAAATCCAATTTCCTTTGAGAAAAGCAAAACCCTAGTTGTAGGTAAATTGCTTAGGAAGAGGGTTTGTCTGATCAATCTTTGAGTAGTCTTGAGCAATTGAGAACTTCCTGAGCATGAGGAGGTATCTTAAATTAATTTGTCTTGAAAATTGGAGGGAAAATTTTTGGTTACAACATCTACCCTGTTCAATCTTCTTAAACCTAAAGAGTTAGATTGACATGTTCGCCATTTGTGATCTGAAGGTGGAAGAGGATTGAACACTTAATTGCCCTGAAATTTTCACTCACATGAGCATGAAGTAACATCGTTGGTTGATTGTACTACTTGAACGAGCTTAAATATGTCGTCGGAGAAGTGATAGAGTGTCGTCGGAGAAGGGCTTATAGATTCCATCCAAAGTAACTGTTGATAGGAGTATCCGAGTGAGTCTATGTCCGAAAGGGATATAAAATCAATGAAGTCACCATCGAACATCTTTTATCCCCCCAAAAGGGAAAGGTAAACATCGAAAAAACCTGAAGAGGGAGAAATCATGGTCTTTCGACCGAGAGATCAGGTAAGGGAGTCTGTTACGCGAGGGGAAGGTATTAGCACCTCACACACCCGTAGTACTCTACGATATCCACTCTTGTTGTTCTATCCTAAGGGTGTATAAAATCTATATCTAAAGCTTAAAATCTAAAAGGGAATGCATGTGAAAGAAAATGTAGGGAAAATAAGGAAGATTTTAGAAAGTTGTGCTCGCTTAGGCCCTGCGACTTAATGCCTACATATCCCTTTTAAGGAATCAGAGCATCGTAGTTCGGCTCACATATTTTGATTTGTTTTGTGTTTTTTAATGAACAATATTAATTCCACCTTCTGCCGCAGCTCGACCTTTAAAGAAGGATTTGAAAGTTGTTAGATATTTTTTGATTTTCCATGAAAAAAAGAGTTTTAGTCTTAATGCAAGGATGCGAAAGAAAGAAAAACATCTAAGGGAGACTAGCCTAAATCTATCCCTAATGTTATCATACAATGATTGATCCTAAGGTTGAGGATAAAAGGGAAATCTCTAACCTATGTTAGCATGCATAGATACTTATCCTAATGTCTAGCTCGAAAACTACTTTAATTGAGTGATCCTAAGGGAAGCATACATATTTCTATTCTAAGGGAACATGGTATAGCAAACAAATAAGAAAACAAGTGCTTTGGAAAAAGAACACAAACATGAGTAGAACATACTGACTCAAAGGGATGGGGTAAACAAGAGAAATGCTTTAGCTAAGGGGAGCGGATCACCCGAAGCAAACAAGCGGGAGATAGATGTAAAACAAAAATGTGATGTCCAAAGCGACTGAACACCTAACCATGATATAGAAGATCGAGGTAGACGACAGAAGGCAATAGGAACAATCACGTAGTATCAGCATTGGCCAATGCTTACTCCTGACAAGGGGTGGGGTTTTCATTGTGAAACCCTTTTCCACTTGACGACTCGATACACATGATCTTGGGAACACGTTTAGAGCTCGAAACTTGCAAAAAGTGATCATAAGAACGATACTAATGGAAAATGACGGGGGTTGATTACTAACCCTTTCCACTTGCCTTCTAATGAGGACTTAGGGATGGTTTCCATAAAAAGACCTAAAACCATCATCCCGTTATACAAGCAAAAATGTAAACACACATGCAAAATACATACTTCAAAGGTAGGATTTTAAACAAACACAATTAGCACACAATACACATAATGCGGAATTTCCCTAAATGGGTCTTTAAATAAACCAGAGGGGATGCTGACATGATCAGCAACGGAGACCCCCGTCATATATCTCTAGCCCTACTTCTCATGGCAAGGAAAGTGGTAAAATACTACTTCTCATGATCTCTAGAAAGAAATAAAATGAAAAGAGAAAATAGAAGAGAAGTCACAATGATACCTAACGGAGTAGGTCCGTTGCCTCTTCAAAGCCATGCAAGCAAAGTAGTGAAACCTGAAAAACTTCAAGTAAGCTTCACCAATCAATATAGAAGAGTCAGAAATCAAATGTTCAGAATAAGCGTTGGAGCCTCATCAATGTGAAAATAAATCACAAGCGGAAGGTGCACCAAGCATATCCAAGTATCACATAATAAACCTGCATACAACTCAAATCTCAACACGCAAAGGTGAATCACAAGTCTCGAGTAACAAAATGATTACTAATATAATCGATAATAGAAAATTCTAAACAAACTTCTACAAAAGAAATTCTAAAAACAAAAATTCTATTATATTCCACTATTCTTCATTGTTTTTATTATAGACAAAAAACTATAAAAAACTAGAGAATTAGTTCCTAATCACAAAAAAAACTAACAAGTCTTATCGATTTTGTATTTTTTTTATCAACAATCTATAACAAAAGATAAGGAAAATGTCATGGAAATCTAAAGAGAAAATTAAACTCAAAGGGGGTGTTATGCTGAAGTCAGTGGGTGCTGTAGAAATCAGGGGGTGCTGAAGCAATCTAACGCTAGGCCCAAAACTGAAAAGTCCATCATCAATTTTTGTTCATAAGCAAAACAAATCACCAAAAAGAGGTAATGTTGATCCTTGGGGAGCGCAGGCCAGCAAACAGGGGTGATGAAGTAATCTGGGCGCTAGGCCCACCCAAATCAAGATCCAATCAGCTTTATGTGTTACAAGCAATCATGCTTAAAAAAAAGGGATTCGTGGGCCAATGGAGATTTTCGGCCTAGTCTAAACACAATCCAAAATTTCAATTATTTGCTTTTTATTAATACCTCCATCTCCTTTTGTCATGAAAAGAAAAGAGAAAAATAAAAATAAGTAATAAACACCATGAGAACATGGAACACAACCATTTCACATGTGGACTTAGGGTTCGAAAGAGATATGTTGTTTCTCATTCTTCTCATCTTTGTCCCAACTACCACGACGCACCTCTACAACCTTCGCCTCCTCTCCCTATCTTGTTTCAAACATGGCATGACAATGTTAACACTAACCGTCTGTTCCAACTCCGTTCGTTTCTCCACCCGGCTTCGTCCTCACTATCGTTCACCTTATTTTCTCCCGCTTCGTCTTCGCCTTTCAATGTTCATCCACTCAACATCTCCTAACCTTTCCATTTTTTCATAAAACAACGCATCACACACGATGGCAAAGAGGAAAGTCTTGAAACTTACCTGCCGGAGATCGATCAAGTGCGTCTTCAATAGCGATGTCGGAAAATCAGTTACTCAGGTGTGTGACTATTTATATTTCCTCCTATTTTTCTTCTACTTTTCGATTCCGCAGATTCTTACCGCGTTTCTGCTTTTGAGGTTGTTGTGCATTGTGTTGAAGATTGGGGATTGCTGATGATTATTGTTGCTGAAGCTGTAGCAGGATCGAGTTGAAGATAACGATGCTGCAAAATAGACTTAGTGATGATGTCAATGGTGATTTGCATAAAGACAAATGAAGATGACACAAAATTGCAGAGAGATCGAAGCATTCCAGAGAGCCTTTCTGGTGATTCTTTTGAATGTTGAAGAATGGATTGAAGAAGGTTGAAGAATTATGCGATGATGAAGGTTCTGCATAGAAGAAATTTGTAGAGATTTTTTTGTGTGAGTGTTTTGGAAGATGAAGATGAAGATGGAGAGTGAAGATTGGGAGAGGAAGAAGAGAGAATTTCAGCGAGTGATTCCTCTGCAGTTGAAGAATTGTGTAAGGTTGAAGAAGAGAGAAGAGAGAATATGAGAGAGAGTTTCAGATAATTTTTGGTGATTCTTCAGTGAATTGTGAAGAATGAATTGAATCTGTAAGTTTTTCTGTTATGTAATCTGTTATCAGTAGAAAAGTTAGTTAGGAAACAATAGATATGAGCCTTAGATCTTGGGAGTTAGTTATGGGATTCGATGGATGAGATGACTCTGATAGGAGTTAGTTATCCCTGATTTTATGTTATGAGTTTATTTTTCACTATTTCATGATTTAACATCCCTGGTCCTGAATGTCTGGATAACCAGTTTTACCCCCCCCAAATGGTTTTTCTGGTTTTTATGATGTGCAGACGATTTATCAAATGCAGGGAACTGGTTTAAGAGTATCTTATGATCAGTTTGGACAAGCCTGATGTGAGTATTAACATGGACTAAATTGTTGTTGTGATACAGTTGCAAAACCAACTGTTAATACTGGTTTGTGTTTTTTGTTCACAAATGTCACGGTAAGTAAGAGTCGCCACCAACTTTTCTTTTATCCAACAAAGGAAAGGGTTAAAAGAATAGAAAAAGACCTTTTTCGAGATTTTCTGAGTAAGGAGTAGATTATGGAAAGGGAAGGTGTTAGCACCCTTTCCAGCTGTGGTTTTCCACGAGCTCTTAGGTACTTGCTCATTTTTGAAAACTGTTTTCATGTTTGTGTGTTTTGAAAACTTGTTTGCTTTATGATAACTCTTGTACCAGTCCTCAAGAGTGTGATAAAGAGTTTTTGAAAAAAAGATTTTTGAAAGTGTGTAAGTGTAAAAGGGAATCAGATTTGAGCAAGTACTTAAGAACTGTCTACCTACTCGAAAAAGGGCGTTCTTTTCCTCATTTCCTTTAGATAGTGCTATCCTACTATTAGTGAGTAGGTAGCCCTATCGTTGGATGTTGAGGGACTATCGAAAGGGACGTTTATGGTCATCGAAGGCAACATGTAGAGATACCTTAGCAATTTGAAGGAACTTTCATCATATAGGCAACATCGAGGGACAAGATCATTTCTCATAGACAACTCGAGGGACATTAAGGGACCATGATCTTTATGATGACTTTTAAACTGAGGGTCTTTGCTAAGACATCCCTATGTTCGAGGGACATGACCATTTCCGAAGGCAACCAGAGTGGGGAAATACCCTAGGGGTGCAAGTGTGAGGAATGTGTTCAATTCAGTTATATTTATCTTGAAATGAGTGACCTAATGATTAATTGATTAATTCTTGTCATGCACGCCTAATTTACTAACAATTCATATACAAGCATATAAGAAATATGAAAGCGAGAAATAAAGTTCCTACAGCTATTACAAGGCTTTGGTGTAGTTACATAAATAATGACTGAAAAGTAAAGTGCGGAAATTGAAAATCCTAATTAAACTATTACAAATCGGGCATAATTACATAATAAAAAATAATCGTATGAAAAATAACGCACGAAAGTTGAGACAAGGATAAATTTAAAACCCTAAAATCTAATTGCCTATTAAAAATAAATTGGATGTTTTTTATGAAAAAGACTTGAAGTTTAACCTAATCTCTAATTAATTTTAAATTAAGGAAAACGAATCAAAGTTAATTAAATTAAATTAATTTGCAAAAATTAATTTTCTTAAAAAAACTCTAAATCCTATTTTTGTGATTTTATGATTTTATGATTTAAAAAAATGAATAAACAAAAAATATAAACTGAATAAAAAAATTAAATAAAAAAATTAAAAGAAGTAGGTCCTAGGGGTGAGAAACTCAATTGGGGGGTTATGCTGCTGAATTCCACCAAGGCCCAGATCTGGTGGCCCACAGCTTGCGTGAGATCCAGTGGGAGGCATGCTGGGATGTCCATCATGAGGATGCGTTACTGGGCGCTGGATTTGATACAATAATGATCTGATGGATGAGATCTGGAGATGCATGGTGGATGCGCTGGAACCCAAAGCACATGATCTGCAAGAAATATTCAGAAAAAATAATATGCTTGATGCAGGGATCGAACCCCTGCCCTTGCACGCACACAAAGCCTTAAGCGTGCTGTCTCTACCATTGGGACGACTGTACATCCATTAGTTTATATCAAGCCATGAATATACATGTTAAACAAGCTATTAAAAGTCAACCAATCAAAACACACACGCAAAGTGGGCCCTAATTTTTGAATGGGCCAATCAAAGGGTAGCGTTGTGCCACGCAGAGTCATTAGCCAGTCAAGACACCTTAGACGGGGGCTCCGGTCACCATCTCCGGTTTTCCAAAAACTCAAACCTGCGAAATTTAATGGAAACAAACAATAAAGAAACCCTACTTTACTAATTGAGACCTTGTGATTCCAATGGCATGGCTGGTTTGTTCTAAAAAGGTTTGTATCATGTGATCTGAAACTTTAAAAGCTTCGTGCCCTAACAATGGCACGATGGTGTTTCTGCGTTAAAACCATCATGTAAAATGTTAGAACACTTATAATGATGTGTATGAATTATGCTAGCATGCTTACACTGATTGAAATTGCTTTGAAACTTGAAAATCAAAATCTACCAACTTACCAACTGGAGCTTGTGCAAGGAGGGGTTTTGGGGTTGATTCACGATGATTAAGGACTGGTATAAAACCCTGGTAACTTCAGGAAGGTGATGCTAGGCTTGAATATGGTTTCAAGGCTTTAGGGTTCTTGTGAAATTTTGAGATTTTTTTTTATAATTTTGGAGGCAACTTTTTCGTATCCATTAGGTATGGACTTGTTGTGTACATATAGTGAATCATATTAGGTTTACAAATAAGGAAAAAGATCCATGGAATTGAGTGCAAGATTTGATCCAAATATCCACTTGAAAATATTTCCTATTTTGGACATCCTTTCCCATCTTAGCTCGCACGTTTTTATTTTGATATGCCAGCATGTTTTGTCCATCATTTGATAAGAAAAAGATTCTCAATCAAATCTTCCATTATTTTTATTATTTACTTTATTTAATTTTGCATTCTAAGGGATAAAATATCAAAATAAATAGTATAAATAATAAAATAATGTATGACTGAGCTCAAAGGTCGTGGGCGATGTTGGAACTAAGTTTCAAACATGAAAATATGGACCCATTTGGAAAAAAAATCAAGTTTGGTCAATATTGGCTTCATGCACTTTTCCAAAAATTGGTCAACTTTAGCAGCGCATATCTCTCTCCTTTTTAACCATAAGAGGGTGTTGTTGGACTATTTAGAGAGCTTAGGATGTTCTATAAATAACCTTTTTGGTTTCATCTCAATTGGATCTTCCATGTTCATGTAAGGAGCTTTGACCCAAAAGATGTCTTTGTTGAGTTTTTGAAAGGACCTATACTGTCCAAGCTTGTATCTTTCCAATGGTGCATTTATTAAACTTTAGGGTTGAAGATAAGTTGTAAGGAATTGAATTCTCTTTAAAATGAGCCTTGGTGGAATTTTTTTTGATAAAGAATGAGAAAGTTATGCCTGGTCGAAGTTTAGCTGACTTTTCCTATAGAAACCCTAAGTTGCCATTTTTGACTTTTGATGAGTTAGGAGCATTTCTTGAGGAATCATGATCAATCCTTGATCAAATGATGTATGTTACTTCAAAATGTTGATGTTGATAAAAAATCTTGAAGTTTGACTGTACTTGGGCCACAATTGACTTTTGATCTAGTATAATTGATTTTCAGGGATTTGAGCAGTTGACTGAGCAAACTTGTTGTTCAAGGCATGAAATTTGGCATGGATGATCTTGAGGACATATTAGGACAATGGATAACATTTGGGATCCTTGGGACTCACACATCTTGTTTAAAATTGAAACCCTAGTTTGAGGTTTATTGCCTTTAGGGGGAGAGTTTGCCTGATCAATTCTTGGTCATCCTAGGGCAAGTTGAGGACATCTAGAGGCATGTCTTGAGCAGAATGACAGGGAAAACTTTGGGGTACAACAGCTGCCCATGTTCAATCTTCTTAAACCTGAGGATGTAGATTGGCTGGTCTGCCTTTCGTGATCTGAAGGTGGAAGATGGTTGAACACTAGAGTGCCCAGAAATTTACACTCGTCTGAAATGATACTTGATTGTGTAGATAATATCGAGCACGGGCTTACAGATGCCATTTGGAGAAGATGATGGAAGATCGTCGGAGATGGGCTTAAAGATGCCATCTAGAACAATGTTGATTTTGTGAGATATTCCTTTGTGAGGATTCTTATTCCTGTTGTTGAGGAGGACTCCGCTGCAGAATATTGGTCTTTGTCTTGGAAAATATAGTTTAGGAGCTTCAGTTGCCCGTTACTCTACTAGGGAGTCATCTCTTGATTGAAGAGACAGGAGTGAACTGCTATCTGGTCGGGATCCAGGCTTCACAGTGACTTGCTAGGGATAATAAGGCTAACTGTTATCTTGTTGTATTCCAGGCTTCATAGCGATCTATTGGGGAATATGAAATTAAACTGTTATCTGGTCGCACTCTAGGCTTCATAGTAACTCAAACTGTTATCTGGTCAGAATCCGGGCTTCAGTGACTTGAACTGTTATCTGGTCGTGTCTAGGCTTCAGCTTGAATTTGAGGTATACTATTATCTGGTCGAGTCCATGCTTCATAGTAATTGACATAGTAAACTACTATCTGGTTGGATTCCAGGCTTCACAGCACCTTATACTGTTATCTGGTCGGATTCCAGGCTTTACAATGTCTTGAATTATTGATTGACTATTATCCGGTCGGATTTCGGGCTCCAGCCATGATGTTATCTGTTATCTGGTCAGGTCCAGACTTTGCAGTTTCTTTAATTTGACTGGAATGGAAATCAGAAAAATCTTAGTATCGATTCAACTGAACCAGACAAAAGTCTTGGAATATCTTTAACTGGAGTAGAAATCAGAGAGATCTTAGTATCGATCTAACTGAACTAGAGAAGGTCTTTAATTAACTTTGACTGGAATGGAAATCAGAAGAATCTTAGTTCGATTCAACTGAACCAGACAAAAGTCTTGGAATATCTTCAACTAGAATAGAAATCAGAGAGATCTTAGTATCGATCTAACTGAACCAGGAAGGTCTTTTGAGAACATCTTTCTAAGGAAAATGCTGAAATAGCCTTTCATCAGACGTATCTTTTGAGAAGACTACCAGGTCGCATAAGTAGTCCACAATGTTTGTTGATTTGATCTTTCCTGAAAACGGTAAAGAGTTAGTCGTATGCAATGTCATGATATATGAAATGCATTGTGATGATGTTCTCAAAATAAATGAGATCATGCTGTATGTGATGTGTATGCGCATGCCATGGTGTATGAATATAGGATGTTGTTGCGATATTTCTTAGTCTGGGAAAGTAAATCCCAGACTGCTGCTGAAGAGTATTAGGAAGAATCTTTCATTTCCGCTGGGGATGATGAATGAAGATGATTTTCTGGGGATTTCCTCTTTCCGTTTGAGGATAATCTGTCGGGGAATTCTTAACTCCTTCCTGAGAATAACTCTGTGGTGGGAGGGGGGGGGGGGGAGGATGCACTGTTGGAAGATTTTGTCGATGTGGAGAAATAAACTCTGTTGGGGAATAAACTTCCGCAGTTAGAGAAATAAACTCTACCCGGGAGGAGGTTTTATAAACAGTCCGAAATTATAAAACTCGGCTGGGGAATACAAATTTCAGCTCTTGACTGGAGGAAGTAATTCCTTTCGGGGAAGGAGAGATCAAAACTTTTGGCTGTTTCTACTATGTGGGGAACATATACGTCATGGGGTCGTATATAGTGGTGACTTCGTCTCAAAATGTCTCTTCCCCCTTACCATGCTGGAAAGAGTAACTGTCGGGACTACAAATTGTTTTTTAGTCTTTGCCCTGTTCCATAAAGTCATTAGTAACTGTCTTTCTGTTTCTTAGGCAAGTATTTGTAAACAGTAATCATATTTAAATGCACATGTCAAAAATAAGGCACTGGACGTTTTTGAAAAACAAAACAAAAAATAGAAAACAAAAAGTTTTGTACTTTCAAAGAAATGATTTATGTTGATTTCTGAAGTTCGCCTATAACAGGCATTTTGTACAAAGAGACTGGCGTTCTAGTGGGAGAACACCGTCGTAAAAAATGAAAACTACACAAAATAGTGCATAAAGAGAAAACAACTATGTGTAATAATCCCAATGAGTTTCAATTCTGCTATTGCCCCTATGTCCTTGAGCGTCTCATCACTTTGCTACTTGTCTGAAGCTGACTAGATTGATTGGTACCGTTTTGAGCTTGATAGTTGATACTGAAGTCTGGTCGCAAGGTGATCCAATTGGACATAGTTATACGCTTTAAATCCCTAACTTTTTCTTGGACTGCCCTTTCGGGTTTTCAGTCCACCGGGATACCCTTTTTTGCTAAAGCCGCCTTTTCAGGTTTTCGACTTGCCGGGTGTACAAATTTGTTTTTGCATTTATCCCTAATTTTTGCCCAAACCCTTTTGGTTCACCGGGAGGCCATTATTTTTGCCTAGGCCAGTCAACCTAGCGGGTCCTTATTTACGCGTAGTATCTTTTCACTATGTCCGCTTTAACAGGGTGAGGGAGGTTGTCACCATCCATGGTGGTCAGAATCATGGCTCCACTGGAAAATATGCTTTTGACCATAAATGGCCCTTCATACGTGGGAGAATATTTTCCCCTGGGATCACCTTGTGGCAGTATGATGCGCTTGATTACTAGATCACCCACTTGATATACTTGACATCTGACCTTTTTGTTGAAAGCCTTGATCATCCGTTTTTGACACATTTGACCATGACAGACAGCAGTAAGCCTTTTCTCATCAATCAAATTCAGTTGATCAAGTCGAGTCTGGATCCAATCATCTTCGTTCAAACCCGCATCCTTCATGATCCTCAAAGAAGGGATCTGGACCTTAATAGGTAAGACATCCTCCATACCATACACTAGAGAATAAGGTGTTTCCCTTGTTGATGTACGTGTTGAGGTGCGGTAACCATGAAGAGAAAATGGTAACATCTCACGCCAGTCTTTGTATGTCACTGTCATCTTCTATATGATTTTCTTAATATTCTTGTTAGCAGTCTCCACAGCGCCATTCATCTTCGGCCGGTAAGGGGAAGGATTATGATGCTGGATCTTGAATTGTTTACAGAGTTCGGTGATCATTGTATTGTTGAGATTTGTACCATTGTCTATAATGATTCTCTCTAGAACACCATACCGACAAATCAGGTTATGCTTGATAAACTGCGCCACAACATTCTTGGTAACAGTAACAAATAAGGCAGCCTCAACCCACTTTGTGAAGTAATCAATGGCCACTAGGATGACGCTATGCCTATTGGAAGCGGTAGGTATAATCTCTTCGATCATGTTAATGCCCCACATTGCAAAGGGCCAGGGAGCCATCAAGACATTCAAGGGAACCAGAGGTACATGTACTTTATCAGCATAGATTTGGCATTTGTGACAAGTTCAGGAATGCTGATAAGAGTCTGCTTCCATAGTGGACCAATAGTATCCTGCCCGTAGGATCTTTTTAGCCATGGTGTATCCACTAGAGTGGGTGCCAAAAGTACCTTTGTGTAAATCTGTCATAATCCTCTCTGCTTCGCTCTTGTCTATGCACCAAAGTAAAGTAGAGTCATGATTGCGCTTGTAGAGGATTCCATTACTAAGGAAGAACTTTGCGGAGAACCTCCTCAGAAACTTCTTATCATTGATAGACGCCCCTCAGGATATTCTTGAGCCTCGAGATAGCTTTTGACTTCATGGAACCAAGGTTTGTCTGCTACATCTTCAGTATCAATCTCAAAGCAGTATGCTGGTTCATCCAACCTCTCAATAGTGATTCGAGGAGCCTCGTTATCCTACTTGACCTTGAACATAGATGACATAGTAGCCAGCGCGTCCGCTAACTGGTTCTCTTCTCGTGGAAAATGTTCAAAGGTGACCTCTTCAATGTGTGGAAGCAATGTCATCACATGTTCTTTCTAAGGGATGAGTTTATGGTGCTTCGTGTCCCACTCCCCTTTGATTTGACTTATTACCAAGGCTGAATCCCCGAGAATGCTCAAGAACTTGATCCTTAGGTCAATAGCAGCTTTGAGACCCATGATGCATGCTTCATACTCCGCCATATTATTGGTATAGTTGAAACATAATCTGGCGGTGAAAGGAGTATGACAGCCCTCAGGAGATATGATTACAACACCGATGCTATTGCCGAGTGCATTGGAGGCTCCATCAAAAACCATAGTCCATCAGGTCCTTCCTCAGGTCCTTCATCCGGTCCAGGTTCTTCACAATCAGTCACTAACATGATGTTCTCGTTCGGGAACTGAAAATTCATGGACAGGCAGTCATCCACAGCCTGATGAGCCAAATGACCAGCTAATACACTTCCCTTGATTGCTTTTTGGGTCGTGTATTGGATATCATATTCGGCCAGGATCATTTTCCATCTTACTATTCTTCTGGAGAGAGCGGGCTTCTCGAAGATGTACTTGATTAGATCTATCTTAGATATCAACAAAGTAGTGTGGGTCAACATATACTGTCTCAGTCGGCGAGCAGCCCATGCCAAAGCGCAGCAAGTTTTCTCGAGCAATGAGTATCTTGTTTCACAGTCGATAAACTTTTTGCTAAGGTATTATATTGCGTGCTCTTTTCGACCGGACTTGTCATGCTGCCCCAGTACACACCCCATTGAATTATCTAACACTGTTAAGTACATTTTCAAAGGTCTTCCTTCAATCGGAGGCATCAGAATCAGAGGCTCTTAAAGGTATTCCTTGATTCTCTCGAAGGCAGTCTGGAATTCGTCATTATATTTTACCACTTGATCTTTCTTCAGAAGTTTGAAGATTGGATCACAAGTAGCAGTTAAATGGGAAATGAAACTAGCAATGTAATTTAGGCATCCCAAGAAGCCTCTAACCTCCTTCTCAGTGCGAGGATCCGACATCTCTTGTATATCCTTCACCTTTTTAGGGTCTACCTGAATACCTTTGTCACTGACAATGAAACCTAGAAGTTTACCAGACCTTACCCCGAAGGTGCACTTGTTCGGATTTAACCTCAGCTTGTACGTCTTCAACCTATGAATAGATTTTGTAGATGAACAAGGTGCTCTTCCTTAGTTTGATACTTGGCTATCATGTCATCAACATAGACCTATATCTCATAGTGAATCATGTCATGGAACAAAGCTACCATGGCTCGCTGATAGGTTGCCCCGATGTTCTTCAACCCAAACGACATCACTTTGTAACATAAAGTTCCCCATTGTGTGACGAAGGTTGTCTTCTCCATGTCTTCGGGTGCCATCTTGATCTGATTGTAACCAGAGAAACCGTCCATGAAGGAAAAGATCTTGTGCTGCGCAGTGTTGTCAACCAGAACGTCAATGTGGGGAAGCGGAAAGTCATCCTTGGGGCTTGCCCTGTTCAAATCTCTGTAGTCCACACACATCCGCACCTTGTCGTCTTTTTTAGGCACTGGGAATACATTAGCAACCCATTAGGGATAAGAGGTGACAGCTAAAAACCCAGCTTTGAACTGTTTCATAACCTCTGCTTTGATCTTCTCTGACATTTCAGGGTGCATACGACGGACCTTCTGCTTTGCCGGAAGGTAATCTTCTTTAGTCGGCAAGCGATGAACCACAATATCAGTGTCTAGTCCGGGCATGTCTTCATATGACCAGGAAAAGATCTCGACATAATCATGCAACATTAGTATGAACCGCTGTTTGACACTAAGCTCCAGACTTGCACCTATCTTGACTTCGCTCCTGTCCTCTTCTGTGCCCAAGTTTATTGTCTCAACTGGCTCTTCATGAGGCTGTATAGCCCTTTCTTCCCGCTGTAGCAGTCTAGCAAGTTCTTCAGGTACCTCATAATCTTTCTCACCTTCGTCCTCGGCTTGGTTGATCGAATTTTCAAAGTCATAACCAGCAACAGCAGAACTGTTATCAATGGGATCCAGAGTGGATATGGATCGGCAGTTTGATACGTGAGTGTGTGTAAGAGCATAACTGTATAGACAAAGTAAAAGCAGAAAAGAAAGATAGAGAGCGCAAAATTTGTATGCAAAATGTCCAATGCTTTATTAATGCCATATGAAATTGAAACATGATAACCCTCACAAATAAACCATTGTGCCCCGGGTAAGACACATGGCCATAGAGTTTATAATGGTTTATTACATATCCAAAAACAAGAAAGACAATTACTTCTGAATAAAATTAATTGGTACAAAGTCTTTTGTCGTCCAGTTACTGGGTCCACCATTGGTAGTAGGGTAGATCCAGCTATCCATGTCATAGTCAGCATCACTATCTACTAAGGCGTTGACCCCATGATTGTTGATGCATAGGGGAGGTCCTCCAGCACGAGCATAATGAATAGTGCTTTGAGCCCCTGAAGAGAAACCCAAACCAAATTTATCATATTTGTATGGAATGTCAGGGAGTTGGCCCAAATGGTACACCCACCTTCTTCAATAACTACTTTGGTATCCTTGAGAGAAGCCATCTTCAAGGGAGGTCTGGTGATCTTTGGCAGATCAGTGACAATTTCAGTTGCAGCCATAGTCTGAGGCACCTCTTTGAAGTTCTGACACGGAGTCTCAATGAACTCGCCATCCATTTCTACATACCTGAAGGAATTCAAATGGATTACCATGTACTCTTCTTCACCATGTACCGTGACAATTTTTCCCTTCACCGGGTATTTCATCATCTGAAGTAGAGTAAACGTGACAGCTCCCGCCCCATGGATCCAAGGGCGACCCAATAAACAAGAATAGGATGGTCTGATATCCATCACATAGAAGGTGGAGACAAAGGTCTGAGAACCAACATTGATGGGGATGTCCATCTCCCCGTGCACCATTCTTTTCGAACCATCGAAAGCCCTTACTACTATGTTGCTGGGCTTCAGGGTCAAACCTTCACAGTCTAATCTGTCCAAAGCCTTCTTGGGCAGCATGTTCAATGATGAACTGGTATCTACTAGAACATGGGCCAAAGTAGTGCCCCTGCATTTGACGGAAACATGTAGCACATCATTGTGCTTTCTTCCTCTGGGTGTCAGATCAGCATCAGAAAAACCCAAACCGTTATCAGCTGTCAAACTGGTCACACAATCTTCAAATTGGTCAATAGAGGTTTCTTGTGGCACATGGGCAGTTTTAAGGAACTTCACCAAAGCCTTTGCATGAGCTTTAGAGCACAACAGTAAGGCTAACATAGAAATCTTGGAAGGGGTCTGTCCCAGCTGTTCGACCACATTGTAGTCGCTCTTCTTTATTATCTTCAAGATTTCTTCCACTTCCTTCTTGGAAGCCTATGGGATAGATTCTGAATGCGCATTCATCTGGACAGGCTCAATCAATATGTTTTTGCCCCGAGTCTCGACCGACTAGGTGATAGGGGTGGCAACTGGGGTAATCACAAGAGTTGCAGTAGTAGTATCAGCGAGAACAATATTAGGAATGCTCACAGGACTAGTAACAGCTTTCAGAGGGGAAATCTCAGGGGAGAACACTCTTCCACTTCTTGTTATTTTACTGGTCCCAACGATGTTGCCAATTTCGGGATTAGTATTTTTAGAAACTTGGTCTTCAATAGCCAGCAGGTCTTGCTTGACACCGTGGTAGTAGACGGCAGCCCCATAGTTCCAGGGAATAGCCTTGTCCGAGGAATATGGGATTGGCCATGGCATAGTGGTGATTAGTTGAGCCAACTTCAGAGCAGATGTAATCCTGACGGGTCTTTTGGTGGAGACCCTAGGAGGATTGGAGGAAATGGTTATGATTGAAATATCTTTACAAGGAACAGTCGGGACGGGAGTCTTTTCAAACAAAATTTCTCTATCATCAATCAGGCGCTAAACACCTGCCTTCAACAAATAATAACCAGTCGGTAGAGATAAACATAAATGGAAACCTTTGCCACATCTTGGAAATAAACTGGCTTTCAACAAGTTCCACTTAACGGTCATGAGAGGAGTAACGAGTTCCTCAACAGAAGTAACAAACATATCATCTTCAATAGCATTAACACCGCGATCGTGTTTGGGCATAGGAGCAGTGATAACATTAGGAATCTCAGGAGCTTCAAATTCAATCTCCTTTTCTTCAATAAGGTCTTGCACTTTGTTTTCAAAGCCCAGTAGTCGTTGGTATCATGGCATGGACTTTCTGAATGGTAAGCACAACGAGCATTTGTGTTGTAGTGAGGAGATGCGGTGTTGGGGTTCTTAGGAGCTTCCCGCAAAGTTACCAGATTAGACTTCAGTAGATGAGGTAAAACTTAAGATAAAGTCATATTTATCCGGGTAAATTGTCTTACAGGCCTTTCCGCTATGGGCTGATTGTTTCGTTGTTGAATAGGTGCAGGTTTAGAGATCATAACAGCCCCTACCGCTAGACGGCGTTCAGTTCTGTGCTAATTCCTTTGGCTATAAGTGGCACTGACTTCCTTCTTCCCAGAAAATGGCTTCCTTACTATTTTGGAGGATGCATCCTTTTGGATCTTACCACTCCTAATCCCAACTTCCACTCTTTCTCCCGTCAAGATCAACTCAGTAAAACCAGTTAAAGAGCTTCCAATCAGATGGTTGAAAAATGGACCAAATAGGGTACCCAAAAACATATCCACTAACTCCCTATCAGACAAGGGGGTTGGACTCTTCCTGCTAAGTCCCTCCACTTCTGAGCATAGTCTTTAAAGCCTTCGCTTGAACCCATAGACATACTTTAGAGTTGTGTACGGGTGGGACCAAGGTCTGCATTATTATGATACTTCTTGTAGAAAGCAGCATCCAGGTCTTCCCAATTATGAATGTTGGTCCCTTCCAGTTGGTAGAACCATTCTAGTTGAGTTCCAGATAGACTATCTTGAAAGAAGTGGACCCATAAGTCCTTGTCAACAGTGTGAGGCGGGATCTTCCTCACATAAGATCGGAGGGGCATCTTGGGATATGAAACCCCATCATATTTGGCAAATACCGACACCTTGAACTTCTGTGGGATGACAACCCCAGAAACCAAACCCACCTCTTCAAAATACATTTTAGGCACCTTTTGGATTTCCATTGCACTTAGACGCTCTTCCATCTGTTTGTATTTTTCGTTGGCCGGAGGATATTGCTCCTCATTATAGTCAATCTCATTATCAGATTCCCCTGGACTGGGGTCTTCCTCTCTTGTCTCCCCTTCTTGGTTGTCTCCTTCTTTTGACGAAGATGTTAGCTCAACCACTTGCCTTAACTGTCCTTTGAACCTCCTTCCTAAATTCACCACACCAACTGTCTTCCTTGGCTTCTTGGTCTTCTCTTTAACAATCAGGACTTTCAGTTCCTCTTGCCCCTTGGCCAGAGCCATGATCATCTGTTGAAACTGAGCATTCTGAGTCTGTAGATCCTTCACTATTTATTCTAGAGCCATTGCTGAAATAAACAAGGAAGAACATGAGAAACCTGCTTTGAAACCTGCTTATGCAATGATATGTATGATATATGTATGCCATGTTTTCAAGGATTTCTAAGACTTAAATTTTCTTAAACAGAAAGGGAACAAACGTTAATTGCATTAAGAAGTTTTATCGTCACCATAATGCCTCTTGGGCTTACAAGGGAAATAACAAAGCAAAAATAAAACTTTCCAAGCAAAGAAAGACTCAAGCTTCCCACAGGTGCATCCTCTTTGGTGCAATGTAAGCGTTTATACTCTTCTCCTCGTGAAGTAACCTGGTGAGTTCTAAAACCTTCTTCTCGCTATAGTAGAATTGGGTTTCGAAAGTATCCGGTTCTTCTTTGAGTTGGATCCAAGATTTCCGTAGCTCCTCAAAATCAGTTGGCATGTCAAGATACAGAACAATGTAAGGAGTGTCTCCCTAAACAATTGGCTCCATAATCACAGGTAAGATGGCGGGGTAAGGCATCATAAGACATTGAGCACGAGCTCGCACCCATTTAAGGTAAGGCTCAAGAGGGATGGAATTCTTGTGTCCCAGTGTCTTGCTATCAACTCCGTTTATCATGCCCCAAGCTCAAATGAACCTCTTACGATTATCCTGAACATCATTCTCATAGTCAAATGTGATTCCTTGGATGAGTGTGTCGTGAGGACCATCCCTTCTAGCATAACCAAACTGTCGTAACGCCAAACAAGGATTATAAGTGATTCCTTCCCTAATGCCTAAGAGAGGGACATTAGGTAATTCCCCATAATGATCAATGATGGTAACATTCTCCAAGGATCGAGAACACCAATGAATATCCGAATGTGTGAGGGACATCAACCTATGAGACCATCTCATAACCTGCTCATTCTTTAAAACAGACCGATGTAGGTGCGAAATACACCACCTAGAAAATAGAGGAGTGCAACACAGAAGGGTACCCCTTCTCTTTAGAGTGCAAGTATATAGAGAGTGTAGAATATCCCCAATTAAAGTAGGCACTGGATTATGAGACAGAAAAACCTTAACCGCATTCACATCTATGAGTTGGTCCGTGTTAGGGAATAGTACCATCCCATAGATGAGAAGGGCCAACACTTCTTCAAAAGCTTGTAAATCCAGGGTATCCCAAAAATAGTGAGCTTTCTCAAATAGAAACTTAGCTGGAAATCCTTAGACACCTCTTATGGTTTCCCAATTTGCCATTATATCAGACCGTTATAAAGACAGAGCTTGAGCAATCTCTTCCGGCTTTGGGTCTCTTTCCATACCATTGAATGGTAAATGATTAAGGATAGGTACCCCCAATAACTGAGAAAACTCCTCCATAGTAGGCACTAACTGGTAATCAGGAAAAGTGAAGTAGTGGTGTAACGGGTCAAAGAACTGAAAAAGCACCTTCAACATTTCTTCATCATGGTTTGAAGTGACCAAGTTGAGAAGTCGACCATGTTTTTCAGCGAAGGGAGAGCTTTCAGGAATCCTTGATGCTAATTCCTTGAGTTGAGGAGGTACTTTCACAAGGTTGACTTGAATAGTGTTCCTGCGAGAGGATGTCATGTCCTACAAAACAAGACAAAGATAATCCCTAGAAAATCCTTTAAATGATTAGCATGATATGCCATGTTATAATGTCATGATTATCACTGATCTTTCCCACAAGTTTCATTCTGATAGACAACTGACTTGTCACCAAACAAAACTCGGGAGTCAAATCTCAATGAGTGTAGCATCGAGTATCAACCGACTTTGGGAATACACTAAAGACGGCTATCTCACTACGTCCTAATAGCCAAGTTGTTCAATTAAGGTTCTAAGGTCAGTTGATGCTTCATGACACCATGCAGCGGCCCCGTATTCTCCTTGATTAACTCAAGGGTTACTGGTACCAACCAAAGTGTCACATCAACGTAGCCATCGCTTCAACCGTGTCGGTATACCCCGCACAATTTCCACGATCTATTGCTACTTACCTAAAAGGTTTCCCCAGATCCGGGTGTAGGATCTATAGTAACCCAAACAGTACCCTTAAAAAAAAGTAATCAAAACAAACAAAGAAAACAAATTAGAAATTAACTAGACCCTAAGGTAAATCCCACTTTATAATATTCCCCAGCAGAGTCGCCAGTTCTGTGATATGGTGGCAGAACCGACTGTTAATACTGGTTTGCATTTTATGTTTGCAAATGTCGCGGTAAGCAAGAGTCGCCACCGGCTTTTCTTTTATCCAACAAAGGAAAGGGTGAAAAGAACAGAAAAAGACCTTTTTTTCGAGAATTTTTGAGTAAGGGGGGTAGATTATGGAAAGGGAAGGTGTTAGAACCCTTTCCATCTATGGTTTTCCACGAGCTCTTAGGTACTTGCTCATTTTTTAAAACTGTTTTCGTGTTTGTGTGTTTTGAAAACTTGTTTGCTTTATGATAAATCTTGTACCAGTCCTCAAGAGTGTGATAAAGCATTTTTGAAAAAAAGATTTTTGAAAGTGTGTAAGTGTAAAAGTGAATCAGATTTGAGCAAGTATTTAAGAACTGTCTACCTACTTGAAAAAGGGTGTTATTTTCCTCCTTTCCTTTAGATAGTGCTATCCTACTATTAGTGAGTAGGTAGACCTATCGTTAGATGTTGAGGGACTATCGAAAGGGACGTTTATGGTCATCGAAGGTAACATGTAGAGATACCTTAGCAATTTGAAGGGACTGTCATCATATAGGCAACATCGAGGGACAAGATCCTTTATCGTAGGCAACTCGAGGGACATTAAGGGACCATGATCTTAATGATGCCTTTTAAGCTGAGGGTCTTTGCTGAGATATCCCAACATTCGAGGGACATGACCATTTCCAAAGGCAACCATAGTGGGGAAATACCCTAGGGGTGCAAGTGTGAGGAATGTGTTCAATTCAGTTATATTTATCTTGAATTTAGTGACCTAATGATTAATTGATTAATTTTTGTCATGCACGCCTAATTTACTGATAGTTCATATACAAGCATATAAGAAATATGAAAGCGAGCAATGAAGTTCCTACAGCTATTATAAGGCTTTGGTGTAGTTACATAAATAATGACTGAAAAGTAAAGTGCGAAAATTGAAAATCCTAATTAAACTATTACAAACCGGGCACAATTACATAATAAAAAATAATCGTATGAAAAATAACGCGCGAAAGTTGAGACGAGGATAAATTCAAAATCCTAAAATCTAATTGCCTATTAAAAATAAATTGGATGTTTTTTATGAAAAAGACTTGAAGTTTAACCTAATCTCTAATTAATTTTAAATTAAGGAAAACAAATTAAAGTTAATTAAATTAAATTAACTTGCAAAAATTAATTTTTCTTAAAAAAACTCTAAATCCTATTTTTGTGATTTTTTGATTTTATGATTTAAAAAAATGAATAAACAAAAAAATAATAAACTGAATAAAAAAATTAAATAAAAAAATTAAAAGAAGATGGGCCTGAGGGTGATAAACTCAATTGGGGGGTTATGCTGCTTAATTCCACCAAGACCCAGATCTGGTGGCCCACAGCTTGCGTGAGATCCAATGGGAGGCATGCTGGGATGTCCATCATGAGGATGCATTACTGGGTGCTGGATTTGATACTATAGTGATCTGATGGATGAGATCTGGAGATGCATGGTGGACGCGCTGGAACCCAAAGCACATGATCTACAAGAAATATTCAGAAAAAATATTATGCAAGAGGCAGGGATCGAACCCCCGCCCTTGCACACACACAAAGCCTTAAGCATGCTATCTCTACCGTTGGGACGACTGTACATCCATTAGTTTATATCAAGCCATGAATATATATGTTAAACAAGCTATTAAAAGTCAACCAATTTAAACACACGCATAAAGTGGGACCTGATGTTTGAATGGGCCAATCAAAGGGTAGCGTTGTGCCACACAGAGTCATTATCCGGTCAAGACACCATAGACGGTGGCTCTGATCACCATCTCTGGTTGTCCAAAAACTCAAACTTGTGAAATTCAATGGAAACAAACAATAAAACAAACCTACTTGACTAATTGAGACCTTGAGATTCCAATGACACAGCTGGTTTGTCCTAAAAAGGTCTGTATCATGTGATCTGAAACTTCAAAAGCTTCATGCCCTAACAATGACACAATGGTGTTTCTGCGTTAAAACCTTCATTTAAAACGTTAGAACACTTATAATGATGTGTATGAATTATGCTAGCATGCTTACACTAATTGAAATCGCTTTGAAACTTGAAAATCAAAATCTACCAACTTACCAACCGGAGCTTGTGCAAGGAGAGGTTTTGGGGTTGATTCACGATGAGTAAGGACTGGTATCAAACCCTGGCAACTTCAGGAAGGTGATGCTAGGCTTGAATAGGGTTTCAAGGCTTTAGGGTTCTTGATAAATTTTGATATTTTGTTTTTATAATTTTGGAGGTAACTTTTTCGTGTCCATTAGGTCTGGACTTGTTGTGTACATATAGTGAATCATATTAGGTTTACAAATAAAGAAAAAGATCCATGACATTGATGCAAGATTTGTTCCAAATATCCACTTGAAAATCTTTCCTATTTTGGATATCCTTTCCCATCTTGGCTTGCACGTTTTTATTTTGATATGCCAGCATATTTTGTCCATCATTTGATAAGAAAAGATTCTCAATCAAATCTTCCATTATTTTTATTATTTACTTTATTTAATTTTGCATTTTAAGGGATAAAATATCAAAATAAATAGTATAAATAATAAAATAATGTATGATTGAGCTCAAAGGTCGTGGGCCATGTTGGAACTAAGTTTCAAACATGAAAAGATGGGCCCATTTGGAAAAAAATTCAAGTTTGGTCAATATTGGCTTCATGCACTTTTCCAAAAATTGGTCAACTTTAGCAGTGCATATCTCTCTCCTTTTTAACTCTAAAATGGGTTTCTTGGACTTTTTAGAGAGCATAGGATGTTCTCTAAACAACCTTTTTGGTTTCATCTCACTTGGATCTTCCATGTTCATGTAAGGAGCTTTGACCCAAAAGGTGTTTTGTTGACTTTTTGAAAGGACCTATAATGTCTGAGCTTGTATCTTTCTAATGGTGCTTTTCTTGAACTTGAGGGATGACGAGAAGTTGTAAGGAATTGGATTATCTTCAAAATGAGCCTTGTTGGAAAACTTTCTGAAAAAGTATGATAAAGTTATGCCTGGTCAAAACTTAGTTGACTTTTCCTATAGAAACCCTAATTTGCCATTTTTGACTTTTGATGAGTTAGGAGCATTTCTTGAGGAATCATGATCAATACTTGATCAAATGATGGATATTACTTCAAAATGTTGATGTTGACCAAAAATATGGAAGTTTGACTGTACTTTGGCACAATTGACTTTTGACCTAATATAGTTGATTTTCAGGCATTTGAGCAGTTGACTGAGCAAACTTGTTGTTCAAGGCATGAAATTTGGCATGGATGATATTGAGGACTGTTGTACCCCAAAATTTGCCCTCCCATATTCATCAAGAATTGTCAAAGCCAAGGTCACAAAGTTCCCCCAGGGTTGTGCTGCTCAACTGTCTCCTATACAGTCAAAACTAGGGTTTGAGTTCTGGTCAAGCAAATGAACTTTTCAAAGGCCCAACCAAGTCTCATATGCTTAAAAAGATGGTCAAGTATCCTCATGTCAAGTTTCAAGGCATTCAGCTCAAAATTGCACAGTCAAAACCCTAGATTGCACTACAGTCAACTGTAGGGGCAAAATGGTCATTTGACAGTCAAAAGTTCAAATTTTTGGTCAATATATCATTTTGAAGCCACAAACATCATTTGATCAATGCTTGATCATGATTCTCAAAATTTGGCTCAGAAATCATCAAAGATGCAAAAGTTGCTATATTTGGACAGCTGAAAAAGTCAACTGAAATTGACTAGGGCATAACTTTCACATGGATTATCAGAAAAATTCCATCCAAAGCTCATTTTGAAGAGAAAGACATTTCCTACAATTCATCTTCATGTTCCAAGTCCAAGAAATGCTCTCACAAAAAGTTATCAATTTCAACATTATAGGTCATTTTCAAAAGTCAACAAAAAAAGGACTTTAAGTCAAAGGCCATAACTTGAGATTGGTAAATCAAAATGACATGGGACCAAAGGCATTGGTTAAAGGACTCAAAGACCTTTCCAAAATGTCCAAGAACATGTGAAAAGCTTAAAAATTGACCAAGTTATGCCTTGTGGAAGTTGGGAAATTTTTGGAAATTTTTGAAAGTCAACATTGATGCAAAAGGCCTAAAAATGCAAATGGGCCCATTTTTCTTCCAAATTTCTTCATGCCAAGCCTATGCACGACCACTAGGCCCAAAGGGAAGTATTCTCATATTTTTTAATTATTTATTTGAATTAATATTAATTTATATTCATTTAAATGATTTTAATTCATGAAGAATATAAACCTAACATGAAAAAATCTTTTTATGCATGATCTAATCTCTATAATTCGTGCATATCTCAAATAGGCAAGCTTTGATGATAATTGATCAGATTTGGCACAAAAACACCATGAAAAAGATTGTAAAAGATACATGAAATCAAATATCCAAAATTCATCAATGCATAAGATTTTGTACAGCTTTTTCAACCTAAATCATTCCCTATATGATCAACATCACAACCCTAATGCAGAAGACTAAAAAAATTGCGCAGCAAACCAATACACAAACTTGCAAAAATTCTCAAAAAGTTGGATTCTGAAATCAAGGTTATAGGACGATTCAAGCTTGGATTTTTGTTTCAATAGCATTCTGAGACATCACTGAGTGCTTCTCAATCATTAACAACAGCAAAAACCTCAAGAATTGGTACACACGAGTCAAACCGTACCAAGAACATTTTGAATTCGCATAGCATGAATTAGGCGTTATTTTGCATTTTTTTTCATGGATTCATGTTTATATTGATGCTTCTGAACTAACTGCAATGTTTGATTGTGTTTTTGAGTCACGTATACGATTATGCCATTGTCGAATATTAGGGTTTGCAGGTTCTTGATTTAGGGCTTTTGCATATAAGGAAAATTAGGACTCATAGATGCCATGACTGAACTCAGCACCTCAAGACGAAGAGACCTATACCCTCGCGAACAATTTATGATGCCTAGAAAGCTATTCGCTATTTTCTCAAATCCACCTTAAGACCACGCTGGAAAAACCGTTCCCCTTGAGTTTTGTTTTACAGGGTAGGGAAGGAGACGAAGATGTGTCTGAACCTGATTGGACATTTTGAATTTTCGCGCGAAATTCCAAAGCGTTAGCGTGTTCTCTTTATATTATTTGCATATTATTATATATCAATTGAAAGCGAATAGCTCAGCTGGCAGGGACTAAGGCATGTGACCTTCAAGACCTGGGTTCAAGTCCCAGGTCTTGCATAAATTCCATATTATTTTTCTATAACTGATTCCATGCAGGCCTAACGTGAACGTTCACCATACACGCTCAATAGTCCATCGCCCACGCGTCCATCTCACCCAGATCAAGGGCCAGGATTCAAAGAATGCCATA
Organism: Vicia faba; assembly: GCA_948472305.1. NCBI lineage: Eukaryota > Viridiplantae > Streptophyta > Magnoliopsida > Fabales > Fabaceae > Vicia > Vicia faba. Next base: position 104,632,208 of record OX451740.1, on the reverse strand, counting down.
AGCACAAGTCAAAGCGCTGACACCTGATCCTAAAAGTCAACCACCTTCCAAGCAAATGGGCCTTGAATTACCAGGCCTTACCTCCTAAATTGGGGACTACACCCCACTCTGGTTTGATCTCTTGTTTTTATTTATTTCATTTATTTTAATTGATGGTTTATTTTAATTGTTTGTTTTAATTAATTATTTTAACAAAAATCTAAAAAAACATTACAAAAATCAGAAAATACACAAAAATATAATATTTATTTTACACTAATTATTTTCATGAATAAATTAGAATATAAAATGTTTAGTTTAATTAGGTTTTAATTTTAATTCTTTTTTAATAAAAAATCCAAAACATGTAGAATTAGGTTAATTAATAGTTTTAATGTCTTTTTAATTTTGATTTCTCACAATACTATTTATTTATTATTTATTTTCCTATTTAAATTGTACATAAATTTTAGGTTAATTTAGATCTTATTTTAATTCTTTCTTAATAAAAAAAAATATTAGAATTAGGGTTTGTTTCTTAATTTAATTTTTATTAACTCTTTTTTTTCTTTTAAATCTTAAAAAATACAAAATATCAAAAACATTTAATTTCCTTTTTTTTATTATTTAATTTTTAATTCTCGTTAACTTTTAATTATTTGCAAAAGGGTCCAACGCCCGTCATTAATCATTTAATTCGCGCATTTATCTTTTATCGTTTATATAATCATGTAATTGCCCCAAAACGTTGTAATTTACTTTTCGCACTTTATTTCTTCGCATTATTTATTTTTTCCGCTAAATCGGGTCCGGTTTAATTTTGGCGATGTGGACCCGCGCCTTTGTAATAGTCGTAGATTTATCTTTTCCGCACTCCTAACTGTTAATCAAGCATGCAAGAATGAATGGACTTAAATTAAAATCAAGCGTAGAACACGACAAACATGACAAGACAAAAATACTTGAAACATGACACACAATTCGCACACACCACCCCTAGGGTACGCCTCACTGTTGCCTTGCCTCGAAAGGTGATCGTCGAGTAGAGGATGTCTTAGTAAGTCCTCATGATCCGGGAACCTGGCATGAGGGTAGCTTCTAAGGTGTCTTCCTATTGCTCTGGTGATCACCATGTCCCGAACCTCGAATTGACCCGAACACCTCCAACGGTGGTGCTACCTACCTCTCAATGGTGGGATGGCACTACTTTAAAGGACATTTACACAGACGAATTCCTTAGGGTAGGTAGACGACTCTAGATACTTGCTCTAAATTCAAAAACAAATTCAAAAATACTTTTCACACCGACACCTTTTCAAAAAGCTTTCGAAAGCAATTTTTCAAACACTCTTGAGGACTGATACAAGAGTCGAACTGGAATTTTCAAAGAAACTTTTTTAAAACCCACAGTTGAAAAGCAAACAAACCATTTTTGAAAACACAAATGAGCAAGTATCTAAGAGCCCATGGATAACCATGGATAGAAAGGGTGCTAACACCTTCCCTTTCTATAATCTACCTCCCGAACCGAGAGCAATCTCTTTAAGGAATTTTTCTGTGCTTTTGTCCTTTCCATTTGGAGAAAATAAAAGACGGTGGCGACTCTTGCTTCCGCGACATTTCGCGAACCAGCGTTAAACAGTCAGTTCCAGATCCACCGATCACAGAACTGGCGACTCTGCTGGGGACATTCTTAAAGTGAGGTGTACCTTAGGGCTAGGTCATAACTGTGTTTTCACTTGTATTGTTTTGCTTGCTTTATTATTGTGGGTTGCATCGGAGATACATAGATCCTAACCCGGATCTGGGGAACCCTGTTTAGGTAGCATAAGCTGTGAGGGACCTGTCCGGCGTAGACCGACACAGGTGAAGCAGTGGCTACGTTGGTGTGACACCTTAGTATGTACCGATATCCCTTGTGTCGCAACGAGGAGAATATGGGTCTTCTAAGGAGTCATTAAGCACCAACAACCTTAGAACCTTAATTGACACAACTTGGCCTTTAGAACAGTAGCAGTATGCTACGCCCATTGAGGCTAAACTCTCGCGATGGTTCTGGCCGCAAGAAAAGATTGCGATGCTGGAGTTATGACCGATTGAGGGTAGTCAGTGATATTGGGATCCTCTATAACCCGGTTACTTCTGATAGGACAGGTCTTAACCAACCAACTTCAAGAGGGTAATACCTAGACCTCATGCTGGCCTAAACTCTAAGGGCTTCACTTGTGTGACTTATGTGCCTTCATACTTGAACTACTTGCATGCTTATTATCTGACCCATGAGTTTCTTGCAGGTTTTGTTTATAGTCCTTAATAGGGACTCATAACAGGGTTACTAAGTCTTGTAGGTTTTGTTTATAGTCCTTAGCTGGGACTCATAACAGGGTTTACTAGATCTCTTGCAGGTTTTGTTTATAGTCCTTAATTGGGACTCATAACAAAGTATACTGAATTTCTTGCAGGGTTTGTTTATAGTCCTTAATTGGGACTCATAACACGGTTTACCTACATCACCCCATGCATAGCATGACATCATACCATTGCATACATCCTAACCCATTTCAAGGATCTCAAAGGCTTGTGATGCAGGTCATGATAAACCAATTACCCAGCAAGGGGCAAAGAGGATTTATTTTCCTCTAGCCAAGGGTGTCAGGGGCTATGACCCACTGGATATGGTGAGCCTTTGACCCTTGAAGAAGGACTCTCAACAATATGCTGTGCCTTCAGTCAAGCTACCGGTTCCAAATGCTAACAAAGTTTCTCTGTTTACCCTGCGAGGTCCTTGAAATCATTGCATGCATGTCATACGTCTCATTGCATTCCAGGTGTCCCTATGACAGGTTGCTTACCCTTCCTCGCTGTTTATTTCAGCCGACCGTAATGAATCCTGAATCATCAGCTGAGCAGTCCATCAAGGCCCTCCAGGCTCAGAATGCCCAGTTCCAAGAGCTGATTATGAACTTGACCCAGGGGCAACAAAACCTGAAGGCTCTCCTTTTGAAGAAGGACAAGAAAAAGAAGAGGACTGTTCTGTTCAGCCCTAGACGCAGATCTGAGAATACACCGCAAGTTGAAACTGAGAGGACAACCCCATCTGTGGGAAAAAGCAGTCATCATGAGAGAGAGGTTCCCAGTCCAGTGGTCTCCGACAACGAGACAGATTTTGATGAAGAGCAGTACCCTCCTGCTGATGACAAATATAAGCAACTGGAGGACAGAATGAAAGCTATGGAGGTTCAACAGGTACCTGGGCTGGATTTCGGAGATCTGGGTTTGTCAACTGGTGTGGTTATCCCCCACAAGTTCAAAGTACCACCCTTCTCTAGGTACGACGGGGCATCTTGTCCCAAGCTGCACTTAAGGTCCTATGTTCGAAAGATTCAACCATATACTGTGGACAAAAACTTGTGGATCCACTTCTTCCAGGAAAGTCTTTCAGGGACTCACCTCGAATGGTTCTATCAGCTGGATGGGACCAAAATTCGTAACTGGGAGGAGTTGGCAACTGCTTTCTATAAGCAGTACCAGTACAATGCCGACCTTGCCCCTACGCGTACCCAACTCCAGGGTATGTCGTTAGGATCAAGTGAAGGTTTTAAAGAATATGCGCAGAAATGGAGGGATCTTGCTGGAAGAGTACAACCACCTCTGACTGATCGGGAACTTGTGGACATGTTCTTGGGGACCTTGTCTGGACCATTTTATAACCACCTAATTGGGAATTCGTCTGCTGGATTCACGGATCTCATCTTGACTGGAGAGCGAATAGAAGCTGGTATCCGGTCTGGGAAAATTCAAGAGGCTGCACCTGCTGATAAAAAGCCTCATCATGGAAGGAAAGAATCCAATGCTGTGCACGGTAAAAAGAGCCGTCATGAGGCAGGGGCAATCCAAATCTCTAATCCCGGACCTGCTCAACAAGGACAGGGGCAACAGCGCAAAGAGAAACGGCAGTATACCAAACTCAACATGTCGCTAGATCAAGCACTGCAACAACTGTTGAAGACAGGGCTGATCACCTTAAGGGCTCCTCTTCGGAATCCGAACACTTCTGCTCCCAACTATCATCCCAACGATAGGTGTGCATATCATTCAGATAGCCCGGGGCATACTACAGACAACTGCTGGCCGCTCAAGAACAAAATTCAAGACATGATCGACGCCGGGGAGATTCAGTTTGAAGTGTCTGAGACTCCGAACATAATCACTGCTCCGTTGCCCAATCATTGAAGACCTTTTGTTTATTTGAATTTTTGAGTTGTATTTTTCTTTGCTTATACAAACAATTAATGTCATAGCAAACTCGTTTATTCTATTAATGCATCGCATATGTCTGTTTTGGAAATTAATATAATTATTTTCATTATGTTCAAATATCTTTTCATATTTTTTTCTGATGTCAACTCTGGATCTAAAATTCTAAGCCTCTTGAGGGAGGATGACGAAAACGATACCACGATCTTTACAGTATGCTTTTGAACAGACCCCGCTGATGAGGTACAGGCATTGCTTCAATTCCTAAACACTGGAGTTATAAGGATGATAATCCCTCGTCAACCCATCAGAGCCAAAGAAGTAGGAGTTTTTATTTTCGAAATTTAAAACCCTTAATCATAACCTGGGGCAGGGTAGTCTCTCAGTTGATCCAAGTGCATAACGAATGGCACCGAAGAGGTCTTTACAAAACAAAGAAAGACAGTGATGGTTCAGAACAATCAAAAAGATAGGCAGTCACTACCAAAAAAAAAATCATAAACAAAAAGCCCAAAAAGTCTAAACCTACAAAGGGGACTTATGAAACTGGGGCATCCCGCTGACTGTAATTCCAAAAAAGGGAAACAGCTCAGGCAAAAAGGAAAGGGATAACAAAAGAGGTCTTACAAACCCTCAACCAAAGCAAAAATGACTGCCTATTCAAAACAAGTTATCAACATCTGAAACATTACTGGAACATCAAAGCAAAGACTCAAGCAAGGTCTAACGCATGATCAACTGAGTTTAGGTTTGGAGAACATCACGAAGAGCGGGTGGGTACAAACAAAATTTGAGCCTTATCCTTTGTTTCTTAAACCGTGAACCAGGCCACGTTATAACCCTTAAAAGTCCTAGCTGAAGCATGGGTTAATTCGAAAGCATATTGTTACGAAAGGTATCCTGACTCCTGAAGGCCTACGGTAAATACGGAGTTGACATCACGTTTTACAAACATTCACTTGTTTTATGAAAAGATGCATTTTCAAAATCTCCAAGACAGACATGAGCTTTGCATTTTTAACATAACTTTGTTTGCATATGACTTTTTGTTTGAACAGCAGGGAAATTCGCACGAGAAATACCTAGTGAACAAAAGCACTTCCAATCAAAGGGCACGGCACGACTATTGTCCATCATCTGGGGCAGTCCAATCAAGATTCGGAGAATCTCTCAAAAGGCCAAAAAGCCTGGGGCAAATCTCTGCCTGAGTCACTTGGGGCACTCCAGCAACGAATCTCGCTTGATCAAACACCTTCTGGTGGCATGACAAAACACTTCTAACAGGGGCAACTCCCTACATTCTGAAAGCACGGACATAGTCGAAAAATACTACGCAAAATCAAAGACCCGCTAGGTTGACACACCTAGGCAAAAATAAGGGCTTCCCGGCGAACCAAAAGGGTTCGGGCAAAATGAAGGGATGAAATGAAAAATCTGTACACCCGGCAAGTCGAAAACCTGAAAAGGCGGCTTGGGCAAAAATGGGTATCTCGGTGGACTGAAAACCCGAAAGGGCGGTTCAGGCAAAAGTTAGGGATTAAAGCGTACGACTATGTCCCGCCTTCTTGTCATCTGTCTGCCAGAAGAAGGTTTGTCCATCAACAACTATCAGCACCCCACAAGAAACAGGGGCAATAAAGGTTGGTCTGAGCAGTCTGACTGTTCTATCCTCCAAGGCATCAGGGTAGGTTCCGTTGAAGAACATCCCAACATATCAAAGCTTCCCCAGGAGAGTCCAACCCAAGTTCCCCAGGAAAGTTGGAATTCATATCCCCAAGCAATAAGCGTACCCCCAGTAAGTTACGGAAGCTCACCCCTCTCAGGGCACGAACGCGTCGTCCGGCTTGAGTTAAAGAGTTATTTCCTTAACAGGATATAACTGGGTTATCCTCAGCCAAAAGCCACGGAAAGATTGCCGTCGACAGAACCTTCTTATCCCCAGCGAAGTCCATTCATGCTTCCAATACAGCAAGGTATCCTCAACGAGTCATCCTCAACAATTCAGCAAAAGCATCCCTCACAGAGTATTTCTTCCCAGCATGGTCTCTAGAATATCTTTTTCTCCCCGCAGAATTCTCCATTCGCCAAGTTTATTCCCCAACGGAGTTATCTTCGTCTATTGGAATTCTTGCAACTATTCTTCAACATCAGCCCAGGATACGACTTCCCGGCACCCGTCAAGGATTTATTTTCTTAGACAAACATACATTCATAAAACGTCACATACATCATTATAACATGCATATGCATCATACTACACGAATCTCATTGATCTTGAAAACATACAGTTCATGCATCATGATTTTGCATACAATTATGTTCTACCTTTTCAGGAAAAAGATCAATACAAAAATGACTATTATCAACTAATGCAATTCTTTCTAGATATAGCTTCAGATGTAAACCCAGCGATGGTGACGTTCTGATACTGCTTCCAGAATTCCTTCTCGATATAGTTTCAGATGTAAGCCCAGCGATGGTGACGTTCTGATACTGCTTCCAGAATTCCTTCTCGATATAGCTTCAGATGTAAACCCAGCGATGGTGACGTTCTGATACTGCTTCCAGAATTCCTTCTCGATATAGTTTCAGATGTAAGCCCAGCGATGGTGACGTTCTGATACTGCTTCCAGAATTCCTTCTCGATATAGTTTCAGATGTAAGCCCAGCGATGGTGACGTTCTGATACTGCTTCCAGAATTCCTTCTAGATATAGTCTCAGATGTAAACCCAGCGATGGTGACGTTCTGATACTGCTTCCAGATTTCCTTCTAGATATAGTCTCAGATGTAAACCCAGCGATGGTGACGTTCTGATACTGCTTCCAGATTCCCTTCCAGATATAGTTTCAGACGTAAACCAGATATGGCGACGTTCTGATACTGCTTCCAGAAGTCTTCAGATGTTTTCCTCTCCGGCATGAGCGTGAGGTGATATTCTCTTATGGTCCCCTCTCCAACGGGGTGTGAGGTGGTAATTCCTTTTTCAGATGTTCGCCTCTCCGACATGAGCGTGAGGTGATATTCTCTTATGGTCCCCTCTCCAACGGCGTGTGAGGAGGTAATTCCTTCTTCAGATGTTCGCCTCTCCGGCATGAGCGTGAGGTGATATTCTCTTGGTCCCCTCTCCAACGGCGCGTGAGGTGGTAATTCCTTCTTCAGATGTTTCCCTCTCCGGCATGAGCGTGAGGTGATATCTCCTTTCAGATTATAATTTCCTATAGTTCCCTCTCCAACGGCGAGTGAGGTGACTCCCTTTGAGATTATAATGTCCTTTGGTTCTCTTCCTGACACTACGAAGATGGTAATTCTCACCAAGATTTTCTCAACGAGTGTTGTTGAGGTTGAAATCACCCAAGGTTCTCTTATCATTCAGGCTAAGGCAGTAACCATCCCTGGTTCATTCATCAACGTTTGAAGCTCCAGATCCAGCTCCTGTAACCGATCAGGACATATCTATATCAAGCACCTAAAATCAGCTCCTGCGACGTGTCAGGTACTCATTTTTTCTGTTTTGCAGGTATGCAGGTTCTCGCTAAGGAATCTCCTACGCGATCAATGTCCAGATGGCATCTATAAGCCCATCATCCTATCCAAGTAACATCCAAATGGCATCTATAAGCCCATTCCCTCATCATCACTGTCATTATGTGAGCGCAAATTTCTGGGCACTCTAGTGTCCAATCATCTTCTACCCTCGGATTACGAAAGGCACGTCAGCCAATCTGCATCCTCAGGTCTAAGAAGATTGAACAGGGGCAACTGTTGTACCCCAAAATTTGCCCTCCCATATTCATCAAGAATTGTCAAAGCCAAGGTCACAAAGTTCCCCCAGGGTTGTGCTGCTCAACTGTCTCCTATACAGTCAAAACTAGGGTTTGAGTTCTGGTCAAGCAAATGAACTTTTCAAAGGCCCAACCAAGTCTCATATGCTTAAAAAGATGGTCAAGTATCCTCATGTCAAGTTTCAAGGCATTCAGCTCAAAATTGCACAGTCAAAACCCTAGATTGCACTACAGTCAACTGTAGGGGCAAAATGGTCATTTGACAGTCAAAAGTTCAAATTTTTGGTCAATATATCATTTTGAAGCCACAAACATCATTTGATCAATGCTTGATCATGATTCTCAAAATTTGGCTCAGAAATCATCAAAGATGCAAAAGTTGCTATATTTGGACAGCTGAAAAAGTCAACTGAAATTGACTAGGGCATAACTTTCACATGGATTATCAGAAAAATTCCATCCAAAGCTCATTTTGAAGAGAAAGACATTTCCTACAATTCATCTTCATGTTCCAAGTCCAAGAAATGCTCTCACAAAAAGTTATCAATTTCAACATTATAGGTCATTTTCAAAAGTCAACAAAAAAAGGACTTTAAGTCAAAGGCCATAACTTGAGATTGGTAAATCAAAATGACATGGGACCAAAGGCATTGGTTAAAGGACTCAAAGACCTTTCCAAAATGTCCAAGAACATGTGAAAAGCTTAAAAATTGACCAAGTTATGCCTTGTGGAAGTTGGGAAATTTTTGGAAATTTTTGAAAGTCAACATTGATGCAAAAGGCCTAAAAATGCAAATGGGCCCATTTTTCTTCCAAATTTCTTCATGCCAAGCCTATGCACGACCACTAGGCCCAAAGGGAAGTATTCTCATATTTTTTAATTATTTATTTGAATTAATATTAATTTATATTCATTTAAATGATTTTAATTCATGAAAAATATAAACCTAACATGAAAAAATCTTTTTATGCATGATCTAATCTCTATAATTCGTGCATATCTCAAATAGGCAAGCTTTGATGATAATTGATCAGATTTGGCACAAAAACACCATGAAAAAGATTGTAAAAGATACATGAAATCAAATATCCAAAATTCATCAATGCATAAGATTTTGTACAGCTTTTTCAACCTAAATCATTCCCTATATGATCAACATCACAACCCTAATGCAGAAGACTAAAAAAATTGCGCAGCAAACCAATACACAAACTTGCAAAAATTCTCAAAAAGTTGGATTCTGAAATCAAGGTTATAGGACGATTCAAGCTTGGATTTTTGTTTCAATAGCATTCTGAGACATCACTGAGTGCTTCTCAATCATTAACAACAGCAAAAACCTCAAGAATTGGTACACACGAGTCAAACCGTACCAAGAACATTTTGAATTCGCATAGCATGAATTAGGCGTTATTTTGCATTTTTTTTCATGGATTCATGTTTATATTGATGCTTCTGAACTAACTGCAATGTTTGATTGTGTTTTTGAGTCACGTATACGATTATGCCATTGTCGAATATTAGGGTTTGCAGGTTCTTGATTTAGGGCTTTTGCATATAAGGAAAATTAGGACTCATAGATGCCATGACTGAACTCAGCACCTCAAGACGAAGAGACCTATACCCTCGCGAACAATTTATGATGCCTAGAAAGCTATTCGCTATTTTCTCAAATCCACCTTAAGACCACGCTGGAAAAACCGTTCCCCTTGAGTTTTGTTTTACAGGGTAGGGAAGGAGACGAAGATGTGTCTGAACCTGATTGGACATTTTGAATTTTCGCGCGAAATTCCAAAGCGTTAGCGTGTTCTCTTTATATTATTTGCATATTATTATATATCAATTGAAAGCGAATAGCTCAGCTGGCAGGGACTAAGGCATGTGACCTTCAAGACCTGGGTTCAAGTCCCAGGTCTTGCATAAATTCCATATTATTTTTCTATAACTGATTCCATGCAGGCCTAACGTGAACGTTCACCATACACGCTCAATAGTCCATCGCCCACGCGTCCATCTCACCCAGATCAAGGGCCAGGATTCAAAGAATGCCATAAGCACAAGTCAAAGCGCTGACACCTGATCCTAAAAGTCAACCACCTTCCAAGCAAATGGGCCTTGAATTACCAGGCCTTACCTCCTAAATTGGGGACTACACCCCACTCTGGTTTGATCTCTTGTTTTTATTTATTTCATTTATTTTAATTGATGGTTTATTTTAATTGTTTGTTTTAATTAATTATTTTAACAAAAATCTAAAAAAACATTACAAAAATCAGAAAATACACAAAAATATAATATTTATTTTACACTAATTATTTTCATGAATAAATTAGAATATAAAATGTTTAGTTTAATTAGGTTTTAATTTTAATTCTTTTTTAATAAAAAATCCAAAACATGTAGAATTAGGTTAATTAATAGTTTTAATGTCTTTTTAATTTTGATTTCTCACAATACTATTTATTTATTATTTATTTTCCTATTTAAATTGTACATAAATTTTAGGTTAATTTAGATCTTATTTTAATTCTTTCTTAATAAAAAAAAATATTAGAATTAGGGTTTGTTTCTTAATTTAATTTTTATTAACTCTTTTTTTTCTTTTAAATCTTAAAAAATACAAAATATCAAAAACATTTAATTTCCTTTTTTTTATTATTTAATTTTTAATTCTCGTTAACTTTTAATTATTTGCAAAAGGGTCCAACGCCCGTCATTAATCATTTAATTCGCGCATTTATCTTTTATCGTTTATATAATCATGTAATTGCCCCAAAACGTTGTAATTTACTTTTCGCACTTTATTTCTTCGCATTATTTATTTTTTCCGCTAAATCGGGTCCGGTTTAATTTTGGCGATGTGGACCCGCGCCTTTGTAATAGTCGTAGATTTATCTTTTCCGCACTCCTAACTGTTAATCAAGCATGCAAGAATGAATGGACTTAAATTAAAATCAAGCGTAGAACACGACAAACATGACAAGACAAAAATACTTGAAACATGACACACAATTCGCACACACCACCCCTAGGGTACGCCTCACTGTTGCCTTGCCTCGAAAGGTGATCGTCGAGTAGAGGATGTCTTAGTAAGTCCTCATGATCCGGGAACCTGGCATGAGGGTAGCTTCTAAGGTGTCTTCCTATTGCTCTGGTGATCACCATGTCCCGAACCTCGAATTGACCCGAACACCTCCAACGGTGGTGCTACCTACCTCTCAATGGTGGGATGGCACTACTTTAAAGGACATTTACACAGACGAATTCCTTAGGGTAGGTAGACGACTCTAGATACTTGCTCTAAATTCAAAAACAAATTCAAAAATACTTTTCACACCGACACCTTTTCAAAAAGCTTTCGAAAGCAATTTTTCAAACACTCTTGAGGACTGATACAAGAGTCGAACTGGAATTTTCAAAGAAACTTTTTTAAAACCCACAGTTGAAAAGCAAACAAACCATTTTTGAAAACACAAATGAGCAAGTATCTAAGAGCCCATGGATAACCATGGATAGAAAGGGTGCTAACACCTTCCCTTTCTATAATCTACCTCCCGAACCGAGAGCAATCTCTTTAAGGAATTTTTCTGTGCTTTTGTCCTTTCCATTTGGAGAAAATAAAAGACGGTGGCGACTCTTGCTTCCGCGACATTTCGCGAACCAGCGTTAAACAGTCAGTTCCAGATCCACCGATCACAAGGACATATTAGGACAATGGAGAACATTTGGGATCCTTGGGACTCACACATCTTGTTTAAAATTGAAACCCTAGTTTGAGGTTCATTGCCTTTAGGGGGAGAGTTTACCTGATCAATTACTGGTCATCCTAGGGCAAGTTAAGGACCTCTAGAGGCATGTCTTGAGCAGAATGACAGGGAAAATTTTGGGGTACAACAGTTGCAAATACGATGATGGTGTTTTGATGCTGGTTTCACGGACAGAACCCGATTTATTGCTTGAGTATGGCATCAGTTTTGGTGAAGAGACTTCAAAGATTGGAAACAAGCTCAGGATTTAGGAATGGATTTTCATGTAATTCAAATTCTGATTTTTCTATATGCTCTTCAAATTTCATTTGAATTGTATGAATTAGTTTACACTTAGAATTTCTTTTGTACCTTCACATATGCTACAGCCCGTCACGACATTCATTTGAATTTTGAACCTTGACATGGCATGGTCTCAAGTATGTAATGTAGGTTATAGACGAAACTGAGTTGGCTCAAGCATGACTAAAGTTTAGATTCTTGGAACATAACATAGAATTTTGGGCATTAGACTTTAGGAACTTAAGTTTAGGACTTTTTGTAATTGTTTTCTTTTGAATGTAACGTGGATTTGTAAATTTGAAATGAATTGCTTGAAAATCTTTGCATGATGCTTAGAAAAATTATGGTTGAATGGACATGAATCTTTGAGTGAATATTGAATGATGAATATTAAGTTGTTGAATTTCAATGACGTGAATGATGAATGATATGTAAAATTCGAATAACGATGATGAATTATGAATGAAACAATGATGTATGTTGAACTTTGTAACTTGTAACTTCAACTCCAAACAATCCACACGCCTTTGTTTTCCAATCTTCTTGAATTGAATTTTTGACAATAATAACCAAAATGATTGATGACATTCGATTAGTATTGAAGCCCACTTCATTTCTAACAAAAATATCCAAATCAAACAACAAAAATCATTTTAGTTCAAAGAAATCACAAGCCCATTTATCAAGCTATAGTTTGCACTTTAAATTTAAAATGACTTTATCTTAAAGCCTCGCTCAACAAGTAACCTGCAAACTAATGACCTCAACACAACACGAATGCCCTCGAGGGACTCTTTTGAGAAGTCTCGAAGCACATAAGAATACTCTTTATATGAAAACCATATCTCAAAGAAGCGATTAAACCCTAAAATCTTGCCTTGATGCTCTTGAAGAAAAGGGTGACTTAAGGCATTTAAAGAGAAACTAAACCCTAATCTTGAAGGGAAAGAAATCATTGAAAAAGATAAAAATGGAATCAGATAAGAGAAACTCTAATGAACCTCAGTTGGTGGTTGAGCGTGCACTGAGATAAAACTCAGGATGATGAAGCTTCTGAAATTTTTGTAAGAAAGACGTCACATATTCAATAATCAACAACCCTAGCACAAGAGCCAATAGATGGGAGAAACATGATTCAAGATCAAAATACTTGCAGTTCTCAATTCTCTGATGAAACAAAGAATCAATGAGATATCATGAGGCCTAGAAATCCTGAGTAGACTAAATACATCACAGATGAAACCCTTCTTGCACTGATTGGCAAAACAACCAATTTTTTAGCTTGAAGAAGACCATAAAGATAAGAATACCTTGATCCCATCTCAAATGCGTGAATGTATATGATGAAACATAAGCCATAAAAAATTCTGAAATCAAGAGGGTATATTTAGGGGTGCAACAACTGCCCCTATTCAATCATCTTAAGCCCGATAAGTGAGAAAAAGCGATAGCATTCGAACTTTCATGGTGAAAGAGGATTGAATATTAAAAGAACCCGAAAATTTACACTCTTAAAAAAAACCCCAAAGACAAAGAATGCCAGCAGACGCGGGACTTAGAAGGTACCAAACGAAATTGGACTTAGCAAGCAGAGGGTCTAATGAAAATTGTCCCTTCAAAGACATGCGTTAAAATGAAGTTGTGACGCAGACTTTAACAAAGTTGAGACAAAACTCAAACTTAGAAGAGTAGATGAAACGAAACTTCAGAATAATGTGTCAGGATAAAACCGGACCATAAAAGGGGTGAGATAAGACTCAAACCATAGAGAATTGACACAGCTAAAATCTGGAAAAGTACGCGGGGCAAAGTGGCTAGAGCGCATGATTCTAGGAGCACCTTCTAGTCTCAACCATGGGTGAACAGTAAATAAAACTGATACGAACCCGAAGAGGTATAAAAAAGGCCGGTCAACCAAGGATACATCAAACGAAAGCTGAAGTACATTAATCAAACACTATTAAAGGCTATGTAAGCAAAAACTGATAAATATTCAAGGAATGACATCAAACGAGACAAAATTGGACTCGACAATACTAGAAGACCGAAACTTTCTAGAAACGAGTACCAGGATAAAACAAACTGGATTTCACGCATGGGTAACGAGGCAAAACTCGACCGATAGTAAAGTGATGAGAGTGCATGTTTCTCAGAGCATCTACTGGTCTCTAACAACGGGTAAATAGTAACAAAAACTGACTAAGCCCTAAATAGGTATAAAAGAGACATCTCAAGTTGATGGACAAAAAAAATGAAAGTCGTAATACAGTAAATAAACACTATCAAAGGTTCAGTAATCAAAAACTGATAGACGTCCAAAGAGTGAGATAGGGGTTTCGACCAAGGACACAGTAAACAAACACAGATAGATGAGTCTAGGGAAAGAAACAAAATGAGATAACACTCGACTCATAAGAACTATCTAGGCAAGACAAACTAGATGAGTACCACGGCAAAACAAATTGGATTTCATGCACAGGCGACGAGATCAAGACTCGACCCAAAGCAAATTGATGAGAGCGCATGTTTCTCAGAGCACTTGCTAGTCTCAGACCATGGATAAACAGTAAACAAAGAATGATAGAAGAATCCAAGGAACAAAGGAGACTGATTTCAACCAAGGACGAAGTTAAACGAACACTGCAAAAAGACTCGTTAAACAAAAACCGATAAAGGATTCAGTAATCAAACAAAACGAGATGACACTCTACTCATTATAACTAGTTAGACAAAACTAAACTAGATACATACCAGAACGAAAACTGGGTTTCATGCGCGGGTGAGGAGACAAAACTCAAAACTCGACCCAAAGCAAGGTTATTAGGGCGTACTACTAGAAACATGCTGAAAATAATATCAGGACAAAACTGGTATTCAAAAGGTACATCAATAGACATTGGAATGAACCAACAAGGGTAGTAAAGACTAAACCCGAGAAAACTGCGCCAGGGTAAAACTGAACTACAATCAAGAGTAGACACTTAACCATTCAAATGATTAAAATCAACATAATATTTGTATGGGGTAACACTGATATACTAAGGATGAATACCTCACTAGGGATATAATTCTAAGTTTTTAGCAAATTAACTAGGGAAAACAGAAATAGTAATGACTTATGTTTCAATGCTTTTCTTGAATCATTTTTTTATGGAGTAATGTTCCAAGAAAATGGAAACAATACACTTTGAGGATGCAATGCGATGATGCATGTTTAAATGTTTCATTGGGGAATGGTCAATCGAGAAGCAAACAACCAATAGGTCAAAACCTGACAGGATTCACAAAAATAATTTGCAAAAATTTGTTGGAGAAGAGAAAATATAAGGAACCACTGGAAGGAAACCCTTGAGGAGATGAAACTATGTGGGGAATAACAAACCGAGTAACCAGTAGAAACGGGCTACAAACACTGAGAGGAGTTGCAAAAATAAATTGCAAACTCTGTAGGAAAAAATTGAGTCGAAACTGTAATCTATGAAAAGAGGTGCCAATAAAGATTGGACGTTGCCAGAGAAGATCAGGGCAAAACTGTAACTTCGGAAGGAGAATGCCAAATAGAGGTTGGCTATTGCTGAAGAAGATTAAGGGAAGACTGTAATCTCTGGAAAAGATGGCGTGCAACCGTGTTGAGGATGATACCAAGATAACAAACCAGACGTGAGAAGTGAAAACCTCGTTGGGGAATCAGATAAACTATTTCAAGGCCAACCTTGTCGGGGATGAGATGTTCTTAGATAAGAAAACTCAATCAAAAATATTACTGTTGGGGGTATACAAATCCTCGAATAGAAATAATAGTCAGAACCACAGTGATGTAGACTGACGATACTCTTCAATAAAGCCAAACTTACTGGCGAAACTTCTGTCGGAAAATCCTTTATCAATTGCTGAAGATTAACAAAATATCAAATAATTGACCAACATCAACTCTACTGGGGATAAGGAAAGATCCTTAGATATGTATGCCCCAAGCAACAAATTAGTTTGGAGGACGAGGAATCTCTGATTGGCAACTCCGCTAGGGAATTGAAACTTCTTCAGACTGTGAATTCTCATCTAAGAAACTCCATTGGGGACATGAGACGTCTTCAAACTTGAATTCTCAGAATAAAGCCTTTCTCTTGAAAAATATTTTTGGGCAACAAAACTCATCTGAGGAAACAAAACTCCATTGAGGATACAAAACTTTGTCGGGGAGTATTTTGTTAGGGATTCCAAAATCTTGGGTGCCAATCTCTCGGGAAACATCCTTTTAAGGAAAATAACTCTATGGGGAATTCCTATGTGAGCTCTCAATCAATTAAAGTTGTTGCTGGGGATAAGAGATACAAAACTCTAAAAATCACAACCCTTGTTGGGAATGCTTCTGCCATGGATTTCTTCACAAAGAACCCGATTCCAGGGATTAAAGGAACCTTGGGCATGCAGTCATAAAATAGATCATGAAGATAGTCAAACAATATCAACTCTACTGGGGATATGGAAATCTCAACCAACATCAACTCTACTGAGGATGATAAAAGATTCTTTTGATAAAGAAATGCCCCACGTCACAACTCAGATGGGAAAATGAGAATTTATAAATGCAAACTTCAATGATAATTCAAATCAGAAGGTAAACACCGCTAGGAATAGTCTTTATTAAGAAACGAGATAATGCTCATCAAGACTTGGTTGGGGAATGAAGGTATCCAAAAACCTTATCCGCCTCAAGAATCCCTCATATGACAATTCTGGGGAGAAACAACTCTGCGGGGAATTCCCTATTCCAAAGTTCAAAAGTTATAGGTAATACTCTTGCATAGGTGCTGACAAGCTACAACTTACAGAGTGAACAAAAATTCCTCAAGAGGACTTCATGAGATCCGTACCATCATTGATATACTTCCCCAGAGTAGCGGAACTTTGAGAGATCGATCCTCAACTTGACTGCCCCAGATTGGTGAAACTTTGATTGGAGAAACATCTTGCAAAATTCTCAAAGGAATCCTTAGGCACCATGCCTTTTGATCCTATCACTTCTCATGAAACAATTGGCATTGTATTCAACCGAGTGATTAAATATTTCTTCTTTGACAAAATTAAGCTTTTCACTGATGTTCATTGTGTAAGATCTTTTGATGCCAAGCAATTATTTTGCATGCAGAAGAATGTTTATTATGAGAATGGTAATTCTAATGCAACAATTATGTAAGCCTTAAAGTTGAAAACTTTGAATGAAAAAGATGCCACAACTCTGTTGTGAATGAATCACTAGCTAGAGTGTAATATTAGAAAAGCTTTTTGAAATAAACACGATGCATGCATAAGATACCAACGTGGATATGTAACACATATTTGGGATTCAGGAAATGCTATCCTGTTATAGTATGCCTTCGAGTTAAACCTATGTTTCAGTAAGGACTTTTAAGGGTTGTAACGTGGCCTGGTTCATGGTTTAAAAAAATAGATTTTAAGGCTCAAGTTATTTTGTGCCCACCCCCTTCGTGATGTTCTCCAGTCCTAAGTTCAGCCAACTCGGCACGAGAATTCATATATTAAAAGGAACTTTGATATGGTTGAGGAAACCAAATGGATTTACTTTGGACATGGAAGTCACCCACTTTCTCGTCCTTCTGGTATATTTGGTCTGACCACACGATCTTGTTCTTACTCATGCAATTTTACTACATTCATTTCCCATTTTCAAAACTTCAATACTTCCATTTTTTCCTAAGTTTCTCCTTTCTTCCTTTTGTTTTATTATTATTATATTTTTTTTATGTTCTTGACTTGGTGGCTTTTTCCTATCACTTTCATTCGTTTCTTTAACTTTCAAACAAGTCGTGCGATCCAATTATCTTCAATTTATGGGAAGTGATTGTGACTGCCTTACTTCCTTGATTGATGGGGAATAATCAATATTACACCACCATTTTCTGATTGCCTCATTCTTTAGCTGATGAGAGATAACCATTATTGTATCATCATCAATCGATCTTTTGATGTATAGAGGACAACCATTTGCAGTTCAGACTTTCTATTTGTCCTTTCCTCAACCTTTTGAAGGATAACCATTATTGTGTCCTCAGATGCGTACTCCTGATGAGTTTTTAGCGCTTGATCAAATTATCTGAACACTACCCTGCCCCAAGTTAAAAAATAATAAGGGTTTTTCTAAATAGAAAAATAAACTCCTACTTCGAAGACTCAGAATGGTTAACGAGGGTTTCACTCCCTTATATCTCCAGTGTTTAGGGATTTGAAA
The DNA here is from genome assembly GCA_948472305.1 of Vicia faba. Lineage (NCBI taxonomy): Eukaryota > Viridiplantae > Streptophyta > Magnoliopsida > Fabales > Fabaceae > Vicia > Vicia faba. Next base: position 104,613,888 of record OX451740.1, on the reverse strand, counting down.
CAATGTTTTTACATTGTCAATAGGGTTCTACTTAAAGCATACAATCAGAGATTTTGCATTTAACTATCGTCATCCTCCCTCCAATCTTTTCCTAGGCGAAAGAGTTGGTACAATTGGTATCAAAATGCCAGAAAATCATTTAAAGAGTGATAGCGAATGGATTAAGTAAAACGAAAGGATTACTTCAAGGCAAACATACTCATTACATTAAGATTAACATTAAAAAACAAACAAGTTTCTACATGCAGACAATGTTTAAACAAACAAGCAAGATACATATGAAAATGCAGTAAAGAAACATAAAAATGCCATTGTAGAGAAGACTTGACTCCGTCTGGACTTATTGATCTTGACGATGCACTGTAATCTTGATGCTTATTCTAGCATATGATTTTCATTATCTGGTGTGAACAAAATACCCTTTGAATTGATCCAAGCTTGGACCTTGTCTCTGGATGACATACAATCTTTAATTAAATGTCCAGGTGCCTCTGAATGGTAGTCACGTCTGTTGAGGTTATAAGACTCCTCAGGCAACGATATAGAATAGATGTCACGAATATTTTGAAAGACTTTAGAAAAGGTAACCAGATATTTAAGAACAACTGTGCAAAGTATATGATAGATATCTGTAAATAGATGCTTGAAAGTTCTCTTCATGAGAACAAACCGCGACACAAGAGTCAAAAGGAAATGAAGTGTGTTGTACCCCAAAATTTCCCCTCCCATTTTTCTTCAAGACATTCTCCTAGGGTTCTCAAATTCTCAAGGTTGCTCAAGAATTGATCAGACAAATTCTCCTCCTAGGCAATGGGTCCATAACTAGGGTTTTGTATTTCTCAAGAATTGATCAGACAAATTCTCCTCCTAGGGATGCTCATACCAAGTTTCAAGCCTTGCATCATAAGTTTGCTCAATCAATTGCTCAGATGACTGAAAATCAATTGTATTGGGTGAAAAGTCAACTGTGGTCAACATACAGTCAAACCTCAAGATGTTTGGTCAACATCAAGATATTGAAGTCACATTCATCATTTTATAAAGGGTTTTTCATGATTCCTCAAGAAAAGCCCTCAAATCATCAAAAGTCAAAAGTTGCCAAATTAGGGTTTCCTTAGGAGAAGTCTACTAAACATTGACCAAGCATAACTTTCACATGCTTCATCAACTTTTCCTCAACAAAAGCTCATTTTAAAGGGAATTCAATTCTCTCCAACTTTGTCTCTCTAAGATCAAGTTCAAAAAATGCATCATTTAAGAGATATAAGCCAATACATTACAAGTCATTTCAAAAGTCAACAAAAAGACACTTTATATCAAGGAAACTTACATTAAGATAAATCTTTAAAGTAAAAAATAATCAACATAGAGGTTGTAAAGGGACGTCTTGAGCTTTCCAAAAAGTCCAAGGTCACCTTCATAAGATAAAAATTGAGAGAGTTATGGTCATCGCAAGTTGAGAAATTTTGGTAGAATGCATGAATTCCAAATTGAGAAAATTTGTAATTTTGAGCTATTAGGCCTAAGTTTTCAGATCCTAGCATGTTCATGACATGTTTATAGACCCATAAGTCCATTCATGCATTATCTTTTGTTTTTATTTTATTTATTTTGATTTTTATTTAATTAAATCCAAAATAAATTAAATAAAATATAAAATGAATGGACTAAGACATAAGGCTTTTGATTTCAGTCATATTGGGGGCCCAAAATCATGTATTTGAGCTGACAAAATGGTGTGGAAGTTTTGTGAATCAAATATTGGCCAAAATAGAAATTTTGACATAATTCCAAATCGAATCTTTTTCTCTTAATCATGCATGATTCCTTCAATTTTTGTTAACCTAATCTCATGACCTATATATACTTCACAATACCAGACCAACAAGACACGAGTGGCTTCCCACAACAACCCCTAAAATTTTTTCTCAAAATTCTCAAGAAAAGTGCAAATTCGTATCACACAATCCAGCGACTCTCAAGCCAAACCAAGTGTCCTATTATCATGCTGAAGGACCCAGAGACTGTTTCTAAACATTCATCAAGCGAAAGACGTCTCAGAATCGTGCCACCAAGCAACACGGTGTTGGTAGTTTTCTCAAATTTCAAACTTCTGATTCATGCATTATTGATTTATTTAGTGCACTCATACATGTTTATATTGATATTTAGAATAATTTTGACGCATAGTATATGAGTTTCAACGCATGAATAAGACCACGCCATTATTAGGGCATAAGGAGTTATTTGCTTTGTATCTTTGAATACAAGCACATTCAGGCCAAACGGCCACCACTGTTGGATTCAGAAGGCTTAATTTAGGGGGGTAGAGTCCTCTTCATTCGCTAACATTTTTTATTTTCACAGGTGCAAGAATTGGCTCGCCGAAGAAGATGACCAGAGATAAGGCTCCGACGCTTCTCCAGCCAATATATTTGTTTACATATTATATATATTTTGATTCAATTATATGAACGGATGTATAGCCACCCCAGTGGTAGAAACGCACGTGCTAAGTCACTCCTCTCTCAGGTCACGGGTTCGATCCCCGATTTTGCCAATTTTTTCATCTTTTCATTATTTTTGCAGGTTTAGTATAAGATGCGTTGAACCTGTTACCTTGACACCAACCAGCACTTGGCCTGGTGGTATGCCATGCGTGGAGAATGCTTGAGGGTGTGGGTTCAACATCCAGCCCTACTCATTTGGCTATTTCTTTTTCCAATTCTATGTTTCTCACTCTTTCCTTCCTTTTTTTCCTATTCTTTCACAAAACCTTTTTTTTATATAAAACCGGCTTTAATTAAATTTTAGATTATTTATTTAATCAATTTTAGGTTTTATTTAAATAAGCCTAATTTAGTTTTAGGTTTTTATCAATAAACCCTAATTTGATTTTTTAGGTTTTCTCAATTCATTTAAAATCGACCTAGATTTTAGGGTTCGTTAATTTAATTACCTAACACTTTTTTTTATAAATTAAAATCAATTAGGTTTTTTAGATTAATCATCAAATCGTTTTTTATCAAAATCATAAAACAATTTTCTTTTTCCCTTTATTTTACCGCTTCGCGTATTACTTTCACATTAGTTGTTTTCAATTATGTAACTGTTATGGTTTGTAATAATTTTTAATTAGGGTTTACTATTTCCCCCTATATTTATGGTTTTGTACCCCACTCTCGAAGCCCTATAATAGTTTAGGTTTACTTTTTGCACCTTTACTTTCTGCAATTCACTGCTTTCCTTATAACTGCTAGCAATTCGGGCATGTATGGCAAGATCTAAAAACGATCCTAGCTAACTCTAAATGCAAGATAGATAATTGAATTGAATCACTTTTCACACACTCACCTCTAGGGTAACCTCACTTGTTGCCTTCGAATAAAAACAGTCATATCCCTCGAACGTGGGGAAGCTTTAGTAAAGACCCTCAATTAAAAAGATCGTAGTCCCTCGATGACCCTTATGGTGCTGCCTTCAGTAAACGATCTTAGTCCCTTACGATAAATTGCTAAAGTGCCCCTACGAGTTGCCTTTATGACTGAACGATGACCTGCGCATGTCCCTTTACATCCAACGATAGAGCTTCCTACTAACTAATGACGGGGTAGCACTATCTAAAGGAGGAGGAAAATAACACTAAAAACTTTTGAGTAGGTAGATCGCTCGTAATCGCTTGCTCACAAAAACAAACATCTTTTTCACAAACACTTTTCTGAAATATTTTTAAAAACAAACACTTTGTACGTATTCTTAACTGATACAAGAATCATTATAAAGTTGTCGCACTTAGGCATTTTCAAAATATTTTCAAACAAACACATACACAAAGCATTTTAAAAGTGAGATAGCAATTAAGAGCCCGTAGATAACTACGGATGAAAAGGGTGCTAACACCTTCCATTTTCATAACCTACCCCCCAAACTCAAAAATCTCGAAGGTCTTTCCTGTTCTTTTCACCCTTTCCTTATTGGATAAAACAAAAGTCAGTGGTGACTCTTACTATCTGCAACATTTGTGATAAAATGCAAAAACAATTCAGTTCTCCCACTATATTACTGAACTGGTGACTCTGCTGAGGAAAACTAAAAGTGGGGTTACCTTAGAGTTAGATCACTTTTAAATGCTTTCCTTGTTTGATTTATCTGCTTTATTTTTAAAGGAGTTGTTTGGGTTTTATTTCTTGCAAAGATCCTATACCCAGATCTGGGGAACATTTTAGGTAAGTAGTAATAGATCATGGAAACTATATCACGTATACCGATATGGTTGAAGTAATGGTTATGTTAGTGCGACACATTGGTTTGTATTGGTATCCCTCGAGTCAGTCGAGAAGCATACTAGACTGTCGCGTGGTGTCATAAGCGCTAACTGACCTTAGAACCTTAATTAACCCAACTTAGCCATTAGAAGGTAGTGAGATAGCCGACTTTGGTGCAGTCCGAAGTTGGTTTATACTAGATACTACACTCATTGAGATTCAAATCTCGAGTTTTATTTGGTGGCAAGTCAATTGACGTACTAGACGAAACTTGTGGGGAAAATCAGTGATATTGAGATCTCTAGAACCCGGTTACTTCTTCAGGACAAGTTGAGCAAACTAAACTTCAAGAGGGTACTTACCTACAAACCCCATGCAAGCCTTAAACATAAGGCCTTTGCATGCTTTGCTTGTGTTTGATTATCTATTTGAACATGATATCATGACATCATAACATCATAACATGATTAACCATTTCAAGGATCTAAGGGATTTATCTTTGTTATGTGTTGCAGGGTCATGGCTTCCAGTCATAGGAATACTATTCGGATCTACTTCATAAGAATACCTCCCAAACTTGAGGAATTAGTCTCAAAGGTTCCCGACAATTCTCAGTTCACCAAGAGACATGGTCACCTACTCAGTTTTGTTACTACTGGTTTCCAGGAAGACATGATGAGCGTTCTTTTCCAGTTCTTCGATTCGAAGAATCACTGTTTTACCTTCCCAGATTATCAGTTGGTACCCATAATGGAAGAATTCTCTAAGTTACTCGAAGTGCCTATTTTTGATCAGATACTTTTCATTGTTCTAGAGCAAGTTCCAAAACCTGAAGACATTGCAGTAGCCTTACACCTGAAACGACCGAACATTATATCTAATTGGGAAATAAGGAATGGAATCCAGGGTTTCTCTCCTAAATTTATGATAGAGAAGGCTCATGGATTTCTAGATGCCATGAACCTTCGTGCTTTTGAGGATATGTTGGCTTTGCTGATCTATGAGTTGGTATTATTCTCTAATCCAGACCAATTCATAGATGTTAGCTTTGTTGCCCGACATTCCCTCCACACTCTCACTATTAAGAGGTGATGAACTCTTATGTGTTTCATACCTCTACTATCCATATGGTTTATTTCACACTTTCCCTGATCAGTGATAAAGAACGAACAAGGTTTGAGGTGGTCTCAAAGGTTGATGCCGCTCACTCATGTAGATATCCATTGGTGTTCTCGATCTCAGGAAGATGTCACTATTATTAATCATTGTGGGGAATTCCATAATGTACCACTCCTTGGTATAAGAGGGGGTATCACTTACAACCCTTCTCTAGCTTTGCATCAGTTTGGTTATGCTCGAAGGGACGGTCCTCATGATATGCTCATCCAGGGTATTGTATTCGAACATGAGAATGATCCTCAAAACTACCATAAAAGGTTTATACGTGCTTGGGGCACAATCAACAAGATTGATAGCAAGACTTTGAGACACAATAATTCCATTCCTCTAGAGCCTTACCTGAGATGGGTGCGGTCTCATGCTCAAAATCTCAAAATTCCATATCTTGCTATCCTACCGGTGATCGTAGAGCCTGTTGTTGAAGGGGATGTTCCTCATACCATTCTTCATCCCGACATGCCTACTGACTTCGAAGAACTACATAAGTCCTGGATTCAACTAAAGGAAGAAAGAGATACCTTCGAATCTCAGTTCTACGCTAGTGAGAAGAAAGTACTGGAGCTGACAAAACGACTCCACAAAGAACAAAGCCTTAACGCATATGTCAACACAAAGAGGAAGCGTCCATGGGAGATTTGAATTTATATTTTTGTTATTTTGTAACTCTTTTTATTAAAAGCAATTATAATTTGAGCTAGTTACTAAAATTTCTCTTGTTTCCTTTTGTTTAAAAAAATTTAAATCCCGCAACGATCCTTGAAAACATTGCATCTACATATCATGCATCATTACATAACAGATTTTCCCATACATGTTTTCTCATCTTGTTGTTGTTTATGTTAGTAAAAGATGGCTCTTGAACAAACTGTTAAGGAACTCCAAGCTTAAAATTCCTAATTCCAGGAGACCCTCCTAAACCTAGCTCAAGGACAAAAAGATATGATGGCGCTCATCACCAAAAAGAAGAAGACTCGGAAGCCAATTGCTATCCTTAACACGAGAAGAAGATTTAAAGGCCCTGCTAAACTAGTGCAAACTGTTGATATCACCTCTGATGAAGATAACAACCAAGAGGAGGATGGTAGAAGTGTCAAGGCTGAAGGTGGAAGCAACCTTGGTTCTGGTAAGATGCCTGAGGACGAAGACTATTCTGATGAACAGTATCCTCCTGCTGATGACATTTATAAACAACTGGAAGATCGTCTCAAGGACATAGAAATCTATAAAGTCCCTGGATTGGATTTCGGAGAGCTGTGGCTTATTCCGAGGGTAGTTTTCCCTCACAAGTCCAATGTCTCTGCTTTTGCAAAATATGATGGTGTATCTTGTATGAAACTTCATCTGAGGTCCTATGTTCGGAAGATCCAACCCCATACTGCTGATAGAAAGTTATGGGTTCACTTCTTTCAATAAAGTTTGTCTGGTACACAACTCGAGTGGTTCTATCAGCTGGAGGGAACAAACATCCGCACTTGGGAAGACTTGGCTACTACTTTTTACAAACAATATCAATACAATGCTGACCTTGCACCAACTCGCGTGCAATTACAAAACATGACTATGAGTTCAATTGGAGGGTTCAAAGAATATGCCCAGAAGTGGAGAGACTTAGCTAGAAGGGTGCAACCTCCCTTGTCGGACCGGGAGCTAGTTGATATGTTCATGGGCACTCTAACTGGTTCATTCTTTAATCATTTGACTGGGAGTTCTTCATCTGGTTTTACTGAGCTGATTCTAACTGGAGAATATGTATAAAGTGGTATTAAGAGCAGAAAAATTCCAGTGGCTGCGTCTTCAAATGTCGTGAAGAAGACATTCAATGGTAAGAAGGAGACCAATGCTATTTATGGCCAAAAGGGCCGTGGTAAAAATAACTGCAATCAGTCTGTGGGAGCGGTATTAATTTCTAATCCTACGCCTGTTCAACAACAACAACAAGGCAATAGGCTTAGGTCAGACGCTCTTGAAAGGTAGTTTACCAAGATTAATATGCCATTGTATTAGGAGTTACAACATTTACTAAAAGCAGAACTGATTACGCTAAGGAATCCTCCTCAGAACCCCAACACCTCCTCTCATAAGTAAAATCCGAATGCAAAATGTGCCTACCATTCAAACAGTCATGGGCACGACACCAACAACTGCTGGACCCTGAAAAATAAAATTCATGACATGATTGATAACTAGAAGATTGATTTTGATCCTCCAGAGACCCCAAATGTAATTACTGCGCCTATGCCGAAGCATGAAAAAGGCATAAGTGAAATTGGCGATGTTGTTTATATGGCTACTGTAAGTGAATTGGTTACTCCTCTACCAATAATCAAGAAGAATCTACTGTAGGCCAGTTTATTTCTGGGCTGTATTGAAAAATGTTACTGTTGTGCAGCCTAACCCAATGGTTGCAAATTACTAAAGGAAGGCATTCAACGCCTAATGGAAAATCATATAATCCTGATTAAGAAGGTTTCATTTTCTGAGAATCTATGTCAAGACTTATCCATAATTTCTGGACCTCATGTCAGGATCACCTCCAAAGGTCCTGTAAGGATTACTGCCAATCCGAAAGCTGATCCTCTGATCATCACTACACCTGGACCTATCCCATATACTTCAGATAAAGCTATTCCTTGGAATTATGGATCTGACTTCTACTACCATGGCGTCAAACAAGAACTGCTGACTATTGAAGATGAAGTCACTGAAGTTGCTGATCCCAACATTGACAATATTGCTAGAACTAGTAAGGTTACCAGAAGCAGAAGGGTTTTCTCTCTGGAAATCTCACTGAAGACTATTTCTACACCTGTTAGAGTCATAGCCACCGAGCCAACTGCTGAGGCTCGGGGTAAAGAGCAAATAACAGAGCCTTCCCAGGCGGAGGCACCTAAGGAAGCTAGAGTTGAAGACACCTCTAGACAAGATTTGGAAGAGGTATTGAAGATTATCCGTAAAAGTAACTATAAAATTGTTGAACAGCTGGGACATACCCCATCTAGGATCTCTATGTTATCACTGCTACTGTGTTTTGAAGCCCATGCACAAGCTTTAATGAAATTTTTGAAGATTGCTCACGTACCACAAGAGATTTTTGCCGATCAATTTGGAAGTTATGTTATTAGCTTAACGACTGACAATGGATTAGGTTTCTCTGATGCTGATCTGATTCCTGAAGGAAGGAACTACAATAAGGCCATGTATGTCTCCATTGAATGCATGGGCACTACTCTGGCTTATGTTTTGGTTGATACTGGGTCTCGTTAAATGTTCTACCGAAAGGCGCTCTTGACAAACTTGATTGCAAAGGGGTCGTACTGAAACCCAGTGATATTATAGTTCGAGCCTTTGATGGGTCAAAAAGGATGGTACACAGGGAAGTGCATCTTCCAATCAAACTGGGTTCACAGATCTTTGAATCTACCTTATATGTAATGGACATTCGGCCAGCTTATTCCGGCTTACTGGGACGCCCCTGGATCCACGGTGCAGGTGTTATTACCTCTACCCTACATCAGAAATTAAAATATCCTGTGAACAGAAAGATTGTTACTGTCAGCGGTGAAGAAGAGTATATGGTTAGCCACTTGAATTATTTCCTGTATGTAGAGATGGACAACGAATTCATCGAGACTCCCTATCAAACTTTTGAGGTTATCCATCCTACCTCAACTGAAGATGTCTCTGCCATTCCCAAAGTTACTAGGGTTCCTCCTAGGATGGCTTCATTGAAAGATTCTAAAGCCACTGTAGAAGAAGGTGGGGGGTACTATTTGGGGTCAGCTTCCTGACACCCCCTATAAATCTGACAAGTTTGGTTTGTGTTTCACTTCATATGGTCAGAGGGTTGTTTGTCGCGCTCGAGCTAGAAGGCCACTGTGATCGGTGGATCTGGAACTGACTGTTTAACGCTGGTTCGCGAAATGTCGCGGAAGCAAGAGTCGCCACCGTCTTTTATTTTCTCCAAATGGAAAGGACAAAAGCACAGAAAAATTCCTTATAGAGATTGCTCTCGGTTCGGGAGGTAGATTTATAGAAAGGGAAGGTGTTAGCACCCTTTCTATCCATGGTTATCCATGGGCTCTTAGATACTTGCTCACTTGTGTTTTCAAAAATGGTTTGTTTGCTTTTCAACTGTGGGTTTTAAAAAGTTTCTTTGAAAATTTCAGTTCGACTCTTGTATCGGTCCTCAAGAGTGTTTGAAAAATTGCTTTCGAAAGATTTTTGAAAAGGTGTCGGTGTGAAAAGTATTTTTTTGATTTGTTTTGAAATTAGAGCAAGTATCTAGAGTCGTCTACCTACCCTAAGGAATTCGTCTGTGTAAATGTCCTTAAAAGTAGTGCCATCCCACCATTGAGAGGTAGGTAGCACCACCGTTGGAGGTGTTCGGGTCAATTCGAGGTTCGGGACATGGTGATCACCGGAGCGATGGGAAGACATCTTAGAAGCTACCCTCATGCCTCTACTCGACGATCACCTTTCGATAGGCAAGGCAACAGTGAGGCGTACCCTAGGGGTGGTGTGTGATTTGTGTGTCATTTTCATTTATTTTTGTCTTTCGTCATGTTATTGGTGATCTAGCGTTTGTTTTTATTTTTATCCATACATTCTTTCATTCCATTATTAACAGTTAAAAATTGCGAAAAGTAAAAGATTCTAAGCTATTACAAAAGGCGCGGGTCCACATCGCCAAAATTTCTCGAACCCGATTTGACAGAAAATAAATAAAGTAAAGAAAATAAAGTGCGAGAAATTATTTTACAAGGCCTTGGGAGAGATACATAAATATTTAAACGAAATAAAATAAATATGCAAATTGAAATTTGAATCGAAACGAGGGCGTTGGACCCTTTTGCAAAATTAAATTACATGGAATTAATTAAAAGGAAAAGAAATTGTCTTTTTGGTATTTTTGGTATTTTGAGATTTTAATGAAAAAAAGAATTAATTGAAATTAAACGCTAACCCTAATTCTATTTGTTTTTAATTTTTTTAAGAAAAGAAGATTAAAACCTAATATTAACCCTAATTAATTTACATGCAATTTCAATTACAAAAATAAACATTTAATTATTTAATTATTTATGAAAGAAAAATGAAAAAAAGATGAAAATTAATTAAACCCTAATTCTATATATTTTTTAGATTTTTATTATGAAAATATTAAATTAAACCCTAATTTTGATAACTAAATGAATTAATACAATTTATTTATGAAAATACTAAAATAAAATACTTATTATATTTTTTCTTTTTCTGATTTTTTATGGTGTTTTTTATATATTAAAAATATTAAATTAATTAAGAAAACAACAATTTAAAAGGAAATAGAAAATAAATAAAAAAATAAAGAAAGTGGAAAGAATTGCAAACCTAGGGGGTCTGCCCCTTAATATGGAGGTTATTCTTTAGAAATCTGGCCCATTAACCTTGGTCCGTTTGACTCCCATGTCAGCATGCATACGCGTTGACTTGGATCTACGATGTTCTCTAACTCTCAGCCTTGTGATTGATGAAGCTGGGCGCGTGGACGTTGGATTTGGTGGGCGCATGGTACGCTTCAGCATTAAATCTGCATAGGAATATTAGTTGGAAAAATACATGGAAATAGTGAAGACCTGGGGCTCGAACCCAGGTCATTAACATTACCAGCCTACACGTGTGCCACTGAGCCATCTCAAACGCGTTTAATATAGAATACCTAACAAATATTATAAAAGAAACAATAATCAGTGATTCAAAACGCGCGAAAAATTTGAACCTTCCAATCAGCGCCTTCCACCTAATCATCTTCCTCGTTGGTGTTTTCTTTTTCTGAAATATAAAAACAATAAGCAACGGTTTTCAAACGTTGCCATAGATAACATTACAGAAAATAACGATTAGCCCCTGGGGCTTCATAAATTGAGCGCGATGATGCCATTGTTTTCGTCCAAACGCACTGATCATGACCATGGCATCGTGGTAGGCTAATTTTACACTATTTGAAAACGGCCAATTCACAGTTCTGCAAACCCTAGAATTTGATAATGGTGAAATCGTATATAGCTTGCAAAAACTCAATCAAGATAGATGGTTAGCTTCAGAATCACACAAGGAATATGAATCTATAAATAAAATGCCATGAATATGCGTAAATTGTAAAGCACGATTATGCAAAAAAGTGAGAAAATTTGGACTTCTGTACAGCGATTCAAAGGGTTATGATTGATGTTTTTGATCCAGGAAGATTGCTTGAGGTCCTTGGAAGGCAATAGGATGAGTCTCGTGGCTTGAAACGACCTACAAACCTGTTTTCAGTTTTGAGTTTTTAAACAAAATTTCAAGTTTTGTATCTTGATCTCTAGCGCAGCTTAGTGGTCCTCTTCATTAGGTTTTGATTCCTTGTATAAGTATGAGTGAATTAGGTCAAGAAAAACAAACCAAATCATTTGCATTCATGGTTTTTGAAATTTGATTTTCAAAGATCTTTTTCAATCTTTTTTCATGTGTTTTTGCTCTCAATCATATCCAATCAATCCAATTCCTTCCATATCTGATCATGCACGAATTATTGAATATATTTCATGCACAAAAAGATTTTATTTCATTGGTTTTATATTTTTCATGTATTTTATTTGATTAAATGAATTATTAATGATAAAAAATCCAAATAAATAAATAAAAATAGAGAAAAACTTCCCTTTGGGCCAAATGGTCGTGCACATGCCTTGGATGATGAATTGTGGAAGAAAAATGGGCCCATTAGCAATTTTAGGTCATTTGAATCAATGTTGACTTTTCAAAATATCCAAAAACTTCCCAACTTCCACAAGGCATAACTTGCTCAATTTTTAAGCTTTGCTCATGTTCTTGGACATTACGGAAAGGTCTTTGAGTCCTATAACCAATGCCTTTGGTCCCATGTCATTATGATTTACCAATATCAAGTTATGGCCTTTGACTTAAAGTCCCTTTTTGTTGACCTTTGAAAATGACCTATAATGTTGAAATTGATAACTTTTTGTGAGAGCATTTCTTGGACTTGAAGTATGAAGATGAATTGTAGGAAATGTCTTTCTCTTCAAAATGAGCTTTGGATGGAATTTTTCTGATAATCCCTGTGAAAGTTATGCCCTGGTCAATTTACAGTTGACTTTTTCAGCTGTCCAAATAAGGAAACTTTTGCATCTTGATGATTTTTGAGCCAAGCTTTGAGAATCATGATCAAGCATTGATCAAATGATGTTTGTGGCTTCAAAATGAGATGTTGACCAAAAATTTGAACTTTTGACTGTCAAATGACCATTTTGCCCCTACAGTTGACTGTAGTGCAATTAGGGTTTTTGACTGTGCAATTTTGTGCTGAAAGCCTTGAAACTTGATATGAGGATGCTTGACCATATTTGTAGGCATATGGGACTTGATTGGACCCTTGGAAACTTCATTTTCTTGATCAGAACAAAAACCCTAATTTTGACTGTTCAGGAGGCTCTTGCACTGTGCAACACTTGGGGGACTTTTGAAGCTTGACTTGGCAATTTCTTGAAGAATATGGGAGGGAAAATTTTGGGGTACAACAGTTGCCCCTGTTCAATCTTCTTAGACCTAAGGATGCAGATTGGCTGACGTGCCTTTCGTAATCCGAGGGTGGAAGATGATTGAACACTAGAGTGCCCAGAAATTTGCGCTCACATAGTAGCAGTGTGATGGAAATGGGCTTATAGATGCCATTTAGAGATTGATGAATAGGATGATGGGATTATAGATGCCATCTGGGTGTTGATCGCGTAAGAGATTCCTTAGCGAGAACCTGCATACCTGCAAAAAAGAAAAAATGAATACCTGACACGTTGCAGGAGCTGGTCTTCAGATGCTTGGTATAAATGTGTCCTGACTGGTTACAGGAGTTGGATATGGAGCTTCACAAGATGATGAATGAACCAGGGATGGTTACTACCTCAGCATGAACGGTGAGAGAACCTTGGGTGACTTTAACTTCAACAACGCTCGTTGAGAAAATCTTGGTGGGAATCACCATCTTCGCAGTATAGGGAAGAGAACCAATAGGCAATTATAATCTCAAAAGCGGACGTTTGAGAAAAACCTGGGATGGAATTATCATCTCACGCACCGTCGGGGAGAGAACCATAGGAAATTATAATCTCAAAAGCGGACGTTTGAGAAAAACCTGGGCTGGAATTGTCACCTCACGCACCATCGGGGAGGGAACCATAGGAAATTATAATCTCAAAAGCGGACGTTTGAGAAAAACCTGGGCTGGAATTATCACCTCACGCACCGTCGGGGAGGGAACCATAGGAAATTATAATCTCAAAAGCGGGCGTTTGAGAAAAACCTGGGCTGGAATTATCACCTCACGCACCGTCGGGGAGGGAACCATAGGAAATTATAATCTCAAAAGCGGACGTTTGAGAAAAACCTTTCATAACTTCTACTGAGTCTTCATCAGAAAAATCTGTTGGGAGTCGATTTAGCTGGACTAGAGAAGGCCTTGGACTGGATAAGAAATCTTTGGAGTCGATTAACTGAACCGGTCTAGGTCTTGAAGTATGATTGAGAATTTAACTGCATCTTTCCTGAAAGGTAGAGGTCAGTCATATGCCATGCATGATAGGGACCAAGCAATGATGTTCTCAACATAAATGAGATTTGTATGATATGATGCGTACATGCATGCTATAATGATGTATGTGAATGTTTAGAATGTTTTTTTGTCTAGGAAAGTAAATCCTTGACGGGTGCCGGGAAGTCATGTCCTGGGCTGATGTTGAAGAATGAGCTTTTACTTCCGCTGGGGATGATAGCTGCAAGAATACCGGTGGGAGAAGATAACTCCGTTGAGGAATAAACTTGGCAAATGGAAGATTCTGCGGGGAGAAAAATACTCTAGCGACCATGCTGGGGAGCGATACTCTGTGGGGAGAGAGATGCTTTGTTGAGTTGTTGATAATAGCTTGCTGGGGATATTTTCGCTGTATTGGAAGTGCTAATAGACTTTGCTGGGGGTAAGAAGACTTCGTCGAGGACGCTCTTTCCGTGGCTTTTGGCTGAGGATAACCCAGTTATATCCTGTTAAGGAAATAACTCTTTAAATATGGCCGGGCGACGCGTTCGTGCTCTGCGAGGGATAAGCTTCCAGAATCTACTGGGGATAAGCTTATTGCTTGGGGAGATGGATTCCAACTTTCCTGGGGAAACTGGATTGGACTCTCTTGGGGAAGTTTTGAACCGCGGGGGAAGTGATTCCTTTGAATGTGTGATATACCGCCGGGGAACAATCTGAAATCAAGACTGTCGGGGATGCTTGTTAAGACTGTATGCTGCTGGGGAAGGTTGAGACCCGCTGGTGGATACCCAACTTTCTTAAGACTTGATAATATAGCTTGGAGAGAGTGTACTGACTGTTGACTTACTCTCTGGGGAATTAAGATGCACTGGTCATGTTCTTTAGCTGAACCTACCTTGGTACCTTGGAGGATAGAACAATTCGATTTCTTAGACGACTCTTTTATTGCCCCTGTTTCTAATGTTACCTGTAATTAATCCTTTGTTTCGTATGCAAATATTTATGAGTTAGCAAATTATTGTCAATGCATATATTACAAATTGAACCTTGGACGTTCTTCGCAAAACAAAACAGAAAAAGAAAAACAGTTGGCACGTTTAACTGAAAAGTATATTTGTATTGATTTTGAATGGCCTGAAAATAGGCGTTTTGTGTACAAGAGGCTGACGTCCTAGTAAGAGAACGCCGCCGGACAAAAGAGCTTATACGAATTTTGTACAAAAGAAAATAAAACAGCTGTGTGAAATGAATGATCCCACTGGGTTTCAACTCTGCTATTGCCTTTATAACTCTGAGCGTCTCATCACTTGATGACCTAAACGAAGATGAAGCTGACTGATTGATGCCGTCTGAACTTGATGCCGATACCGGATTCTGGATGCAAAGTGATCAATGAGACATAGTATTACGCTTTTATCCCTAATTTTTTCCTGGACCGCCCTTTCGGGTTTTCAGTCCACCGGGATACCCATTTTTGCCCAAGCCGCCTTTTCAGGTTTTCGACTTGCCGGGTGTACAGTTTTTTTCATTTCATCCCTTCATTTTGCCCGAACCCTTTTGGTTCGTCGGGAAGCCCTAATTTTTGCCTAGGCGTGTCAGCCTAGCGGGTCTTTTTTATGCGTAGTATCTTTTACTATGTCTGCATTGGCGGGGTGAGGAAGGTCGTCACCATCCATATTGGTTAAAATCATAGCTCCTCCTGAGAATACATGTTTAACCACAAATGGCCCTTCGTACGTAGGGGTCCATTTGCCCCTTGGATCACTCTGAGGAAGAATGATTCGCTTGATTACCAGATCCCCAACTTGATATTCCTGTGGTCTGACCTTTTTGTTAAATGCCCTGATCATCCGTTTTTGGTACGTCTGACCATGACAGATAGCAGCAAGTCTCTTTTCATCAATAAGGTTGAGTTGATCAAGTCGTGTCTGGATCCAATCATCCTCGTTCAGATTTGCATCCTTCATTATCCGGAGAGAGGGTATCTGCACTTCAATCGGTAAGACTGCCTCCATACCATAAACCAGAGAGAAAGGAGTTGCCCCGGTTGACGTCCTAGCTGAGGTACGGTACCCATGTAGAGCGAACGGTAACATCTCGTGCCAATCCTTATAGGTCACTGTCATCTTCTGCACGATTTTCTTGATGTTCTTATTTGCTGCTTCTACAGCCCCATTCATCTTCGGTCTGTAAGGGGAAGAATTGTGGTGCTGTATCTTGAACTGCTCGCAGAGCTCCGTGATCATCTTATTGTTCAGATTGGTACCGTTGTCTGTAATGATTCTCTCTGGGACGCCGTACCGACAGATCAGATTATGCCGAATAAACCGTGCCACAACAGTCTTGGTTATCGTAGCGTAGGATGCTGCCTCGACCCACTTCGTAAAATAATCAATCGCCACCAGGATGAAGCGATGCCCATTAGATGCCGTAGGTTTAATCTCACCAATCATGTCTATGCCCCACATTGCAAACGGCCAAGGCGCAGTCAGAACATTCAGGGGAACTGGAGGAACATGCACCTTGTCTGCATAAATCTGGCACTTATGGCATATCCTGGAATGTTGGTAGCAGTCAGCCTCCATCGTGGACCAGTAATACCCTACCCGAAGGATCTTTTTAGCCATAGTATGTCCACTGGAATGTGTACCAAAAGTCCCTTCATGTAGCTCTTCCATGATTCTTTCTGCTTCAGTCTTATCCACACAACGCAGTAAGGTTGAATCATGGTTTCGCTTGTACAAGATGCCGTTGCTAAGGAAGAACTTTGCTGCGAACCTTCTCAGGAACTTCTTATCATTGACAGAGGCACCTTCCGGGTATTCCTGAGTTTCCAGATATCTCTTCACCTCATGGTACCAAGGCTTCTCAGTTACCAATTCAGTCTCGAGATCGCAACAGTATGCCGGTTCGTCCAGTTTCCATATGATGATCCGGGGAGCCTCATTGTCCCATTTGACCTTGAACATTGAATACATTGTAGCTAACGCGTCCGCCAGCTGATTCTCTTCTCTTGGAAAGTGTTCAAAGGTTATCTCGGTGAAGTGGGGGATCAAGGTCAACACACATTCTCTGTAAGGAATCAGGTTTGGATGTTTCGTATCCCACTCTCCTTTGATCTGATTGATCACAAGAGCGGAATCTCCGAAGACACTCAGAAACTTGATCCTTAAGTCAATCGCAGCTTGAAGACCCATGATGCACGCCTCATACTCCGCCATGTTGTTGGTACAGTTGAAACATAGCCGGGCAGTGAGCGGAGTATGAGTACCTTGAGGAGATATGATGATGGCGCCGATACCGTTACCCAAAGCGTTGGAAGCCCCGTCAAAGTGCATAGACCATCGGGATCCTGGTTTAGGTCCTTCATCCGGTCCAGGTACTTCACAATCAGTTACAATCATGATGCTCTCATCCGGAAACTCGAAGTTCATTGACTGATAATCGTCGACAGCCTGATGTGCCAAGTGGTCTGCCAATACACTTCCCTTGATGGCTTTCTGGGTTGTGTACTGAATGTCGTATTCCGTCAAGATCATTTGCCATCTTGAAATTCTCCCAGACAGAGCAGGCTTTTCGAATATGTACTTTATAGGATCCATCTTTGAGATCAACAAGGTGGTATGAGTCAGCATATACTGTCTCAGCCGGCGAGCAGCCCATACCAAGGCGCAGCAAGTTTTCTCAAGCAGTGAGTATCGGGTCTCACAGTCGGTAAACTTTTTGCTAAGGTAATAAATGGCATGCTCTTTTCGGCCAGACTCGTCATGCTGCCCCAGCACACACCCCATTGAGTTGTCCAGCACTGTCAGGTATAATATCAGAGGTCTCCCTTCAACCGGTGGCATAAGGATAGGTGGTTCTTGGAGATACTCCTTGATTCTGTCAAAAGCAGCCTGACATTCATCGTTCTATCGTACTACCTGATCTTTCTTCAGCAGCTTGAAGATTGGTTCACAGGTAGCAGTTAGGTGTGAGATGAAGTGAGCAATGTAATTTAGGCGTCCTAAAAAGCCTCTGACCTCCTTCTCTGTCTTGGGAACTGGCATCTCTTGAATAGCTTTGACCTTGGCAGGGTCCACTTGAATGCCCTTATCACTGACCACGAAGCCTAGCAACTTCCCAGATCTTACCCCGAAGGTGCACTTGTTCGGGTTCAATCTCAGCTTGTACAGTTTCAGACGGTCAAACAACTTCTGCAGATGATCTAGGTGCTCTTCTTCAGTCTGGGACCTTGCGATCATGTCGTCAACATACACTTCTATCTCATGATGGATCATGTCATGAAATAAAGCAACCATGGCACGTTGGTAGGTTGCCCCAGCGTTTTTTAGTCCAAAAGGCATGACCTTGTAGCAGAAGGTGCCCCACTGAGTGAGAAATGTAGTCTTTTCCATGTCTTCAGGTGCTATCTTGATCTGATTGTAACCTGAAAAGCCATCCATGAAAGAAAACACCTTGTGCTGAGCTGTATTATCAACAAGGACATCAATGTGAGGTAAAGGGAAGTCATCCTTGGGGCTGGCCCTGTTCAGATCCCTGTAGTCGACACACATTCTGACCTTACCGTCCTTCTTTGGTACCGGCACTACATTAGCAACCCACTGAGGGTAAGAAGTCACTGCAAGGAACCCAATGAGATAATTTCTTCTCCCCCAATTCCTGACCTAGCTTTTTTCCAATGTTCAGGTCCAAAATTCTCTCAGTACACACAACATAAATGAAAAGTAATGATATGGGTAGCTTCAGGGCCATGAGTAGGACATAACTTCTTTACAAACCTAAGCCTAAATATGCTTGGATAGAGAGATAGAATTTCAAACTTTTACCTGTTCAGCTTGAATCATGTGCAACAATGGAGGCACTTTCAATGGAATTTGAGGACTTGTACAACTTGCTTGAAGTTCAGGGATGCTTCTCCAACCTCTAGCTTGCTTTGAAACTAACTGAAACGAGCTATGTAACTCAACCTGCACAACTGAAAAAATGAAAATGGTGAATTTGGTTAGAGGTGTTACAGTCTGTAGCTAGGGCTTGGGATAGCTTGTATGGATGTTATGGAGTGTGTATGAAGTGGTTTTGGCCAAGGCGCACGAATGGATTGAGTTGTGCAACTCAATCTGCAGGGATGCCCTGTTTTGTGCAGCACAATGGTGTTTTGATGAATGATGAGGTTTAGAATGTGGTAGGCTCGTGTTTCAGGTCAGTTGGATCAAGTGAAAAGTGTTTACAAAGTTTGCTTGAGTTGGTTCTTGCAGGAGTGAGAGATGATGTTCAATATGCAAGTTTCTTCTTTGATAAGTAAGAAAATGTGTCTTGACAATGCAGGCACCTACTCCCCTCAATCTATGCTGCATAAATTACTCTTGATCAGTGGACTTTGTTCATGAACTTGTGCCTCAAAGATCTGCTTTGGTACTTGTTTGATTTGCTTTTGACATAAAGTGTACCTTTTCCAAAATGGCAAAAATGCTTTATCCATTTAAAGGTTAATCTTTCATGTAATGACCAAATGCACAAAATAACATCTTGGCACAATGGTTTAGCATTGAATTATTGAGTGTAAATGGGATTAGAGGCCTGTAATCTAGCTTGTGCAAGCTGAGTTTGAAAATGCATAGTGTATGAACATGAAATTGTCTCATGAACAAAGTGACTTTTGCCCATATTGACAAATTCGATTCTCCCTAACCACAAGGGTGTTTGAGAAGTTCTTGGACAATTTGGAAAGCTTGGAATGTGTACTACAATCCATATTTGTAATGAAAATTGAAATTCCAAGTGGAAGCATGTGAAAAGTGGCCATGAAGTTGGGCAAAAATCCTGCCTAAAATAGGTCAAAAAATTTCTAAGTTAAGAATGTTTTGCACCCCTATTCCAAAAATCATAACTTGAGCTACAAGCTTCTTTTGAGGAAACTTTGTGAATAAAAGTTGTAGAATTTTCAATGGACTATAACTTTCATGTTTTGAGTTTTGTTTGAATCCAAATGCATCTTGATGAAAAAAAGGGACAAAGTTAGGAAAAAATTAGGAAATTCCATAACTTAGAAAATTTCTAAGTTATGAAATTTCTTCATTTCAAACCCTAATTTGTAATTCTTGGTTTCTTGATGAACAAGTTTCATAATTTGACATGTCTTGATAAAAAATGAATCTTGGCACTTGATTTTGACCAAAAAGTCAAAGTTTGACTTTTCAGTATACAGTCAAATTTTGCTCAGTTGACTGGAAAATTCATCTGTCAATATTGTGCATTTGGGATCTTTTGAACTTGTTGAACATGTCAAGACAATGCCATTGAGTCCTTGAGTCCATATGTGAGCTTGGTTTGCCATTGGCTAGGTCAAACAGTCAAAAATTGCCTTTGTGCAGTCAAAACCCTAAAAATGACCATTTTGCCCTTTTGGTGATCTGATCAAATTTCTTGTGGAATTGTGATCCAAACTTGACCAAATGGTTCATATGAGTTCATAATGTTGATGTGGGCCAAAAATCATGAGGTTTGACTGTCAATTGACCACAATTGACTTTTTCCCCAATACAGTTGATTTCTAGGTCAACTGTCCAATTGACTGGGCAAAGATTGGAATCAAGGCTTGAAACTTGGTATGGATAAACTTGTGAGTCCAAAATGAAGCATGAAAGTCATTTTGGGCATTTTAGGTCAAAACATCTTTGTGCAAACACAAACCCTAGTTTGGGTCAACAGTGCAAGGAGGAGTCTTGAGTAGAGTAAACCCTAACTTGATCTTGAGCTTCAAGGGGCGTGTGGTGAGAAAATATTGATGAAATGGGAGGGCAGATTTTGGGGTACAACAGTTTCCCCTGTTCAATCTTCTTAGACCTGAGGATGTATATTGGCTTGCGTGCCTTTCGTGATCCGAAGGTGAAAGATGATTGAACACTAAAGTGCCCAGAAATTTGCACTCGCATAGTGGAGTATCAGCAATGTGATGTCGGGAATGGGCTTATAGATGCCATTTAGAGATAGGATGGATAGGAGGATGGGCTTATAGATGCCATCTGGAGGTGTGACAGAACCTTGTCAAGAATGGGCTTATAGATGCCATTTGGAGGTGTCGATCGCGTAAGAGATTCCTTAGCGAGAACTTGCGTACCTGAGAAAGAAATATGGTTTCCTGGCCTGTTACAGGGGTTGATCTTCAAACTCTTCATGCATATATGCCCTGGCTAGATACAGGTATCGAGTCTACAATCAATTGCTCACATATATGCCCTGGCTAGATACAAGTATCGAATCTGAATTTGTCGTCTACAGATATGCCCTGGCTGGATACAGGTGTCGAATCTGGAAATTGTCGTCTACAGATATACCCTGGCTGGATACAGGTGTCGAATCTAGAAATTCTTTATGCAGATGTGCCCTGGATGGATACAGGTATCGAATCTACAATCAATCACTCACAGATATGCCCTGGCTAGATACAGGAATCGAATCTGGAATTGGTCGTCTACAGATATGCCCTGGCTGGATACAGGTATCGAATCTGGAAATTATCGTCTACAGATATGCCCTGGCTGGATACAGGTATCGAATCTCTAAACTCTTCATGCAGATATGCCCTGGCTGGATACAGGTATCGAATCTGGAAATTATCGTCTACAGATATGCCCTGGCTGGATACAGGTATCGAATCTCTAAACTCTTCATGCAGATATGCCCTGGCTGGATACAGGTATCGAATCTACAATCAATCACTCACAGATATGCCCTGGCTAGATACAGGAATCGAATCTGGAATTGTGACAACTGATAGTAATCATCTTTGGATTATCCTTTTTCCTGAAAAGGCAAGACATTAGTTGTATGCAATGTTATGATGCATGATGTCATGATGTTCTCAAAAATAAATGAGATTGTGTGATATGATGCGTATATGCATGCGTCATGGTGTATGATAATGTGATGAATGTATATGAATGTGTTTTCGAATAGGAAAATAAATCCTTGACGAAGGCCGGGAAATCAAATCCTGGGCTGATGTTGAAGAGTAGAGTTCTTCGCTTTCGCTGGGGAATGATGGTTGCAAGAATCAACCGGTAGGAGAAGATGACTCCGTCAGGGGATAAACTTGTTGGAGAGATTACTCTGCGGGGAATTATTCTGTGGGAAGAGATACTTCACTGAGGTTTTGATGAGAACTCCTCTGGGGATTCCACTGATAAGTTATGTTGGGGAATTTGATGAACCCCGCTGGGGAATAGGAAGAACTTCGTCGAGGACGATCTTTCCGTGGTAATTAGCTGAGGATAAGCCAGTTATACCCTGGTGGGGAAATAACCTTTGAATAAAGTCGGGGAGAGACGTATGTACTCTGCAGTTGATAAGCTTCCAGAATCTACTGGGGATAAGCTTCCAGAATCTACTGGGGAAACTTTGGACTGTACTGGGGAATGGTTCCACTGGGGTGTCTGGTATTTCGCCGGGGAACAATCTTATATTAAGACTGTCGGGGATGCTTGTTGAGGAATGTCTATACTCCACTGGGGAATATTGAGATCTTCTGGGGATACCCAACTTCCTTAAGGTTGACAGTAGACTAACTCTGCTTGGGGAGAGTATCGCTGATTTGCTGGAGATACTGTGCCTTTCCAGGGCTGATGGGAGACCAACTCTGCTCGGGGGAGAGTATTGCTGAATCTTGTCTTACTCAACGGGGAGTGAAGGTATCCTGGTTACGCTCTTCAGCCGAACCTACTTTGGTACCTTGGTGGACAGAGCAACTAGGTCGCTTAGACAAATCTTTACTGCCCCTGTTTCTGATGTCATCTGTAATTAGTCCTTTGTTTCGCATGCAAATATTTATGATTAGCAATTAATGTCAAATGCATATATCAAAAATGAACAGTGGACGTTCTTTGCAAAACAAAACAGATAAAAGAAAAACAATTTGTAATTTGTCTGGAAAAGTAAGCTTGTATTGATTTTGAAGTTTGCCTGTAAATAGGCGTTTTATGTACAAGAGGCTGACGTCCTAGTAAGAGAACACCGCCGAGCAAAATAGAGTTTATACAATTTTGAAAAGGAAACAAAACAGCTATGTGAAAAATAATCCCACTGGGTTCCAACTCTGCTATCGCCTTTATGTCTTTAAGCGTCTCATCACTCTGCTGCTTAGTTGAAGATGAAGCTGATTGATTGGAGTCATCTGAGCCCGATAGTTGATGCCGAATTCTGGATGCAAGGTGATCAAATGAGACATAGTATTACGCTTTATCCCTAACTTTTTCCTGGACCGCCCTTTCGAGTTTTCAGTCCACCGGGATACCCATTTTTGCCCAAGCCGCCTTTTCAGGTTTTCGACTTGCCGGGTGTACAGTTTTTTTTCATTTCATCCCTTATTTTTGCCCGAACCCTTTTGGTTCGCCGGGAAGCCCTTATTTTTGCCTAGGTGTGTCAACCTAGCAGGTCTTTGGTTCATGCGTAGTATCTTTTTACTATGTCTGCATTGGCGGGGTGAGGAAGGTCGTCACCACCCATGTAGGTTAGAATCATAGCTCCTCCTGAGAAGATATTTTTAACCACAAATGGCCCTTCGTACGTAGGGGTCCATTTGCCCCTGGGATCACTTTGAGGAAGAATGATGCGCTTGATTACCAGGTCTCCAACTTGATACTCTTGTCGTCTGACCTTCTTGTTAAATGCCCTGATCATCCGTTTTTGGTACGTTTGACCATGACAAATAGCAGTGAGTCTCTTTTCGTCAATTAGGTTTAATTGATCAAGCCGAGTATGGATCCAGTCATTCTCGCTCAAACCTGCATCCTTCATTATCCGGAGAGAGGGTATCTGGACTTCAATAGGCAAGACTGCCTCCATGCCATAGACCAAGGAAAAGGGAGTTGCCCCTGTTGACGTCCGTGCTGAGGTACGGTACCCATGAAGAGCAAATGGTAACATTTCGTGCCAATCTTTATAGGTCACTGTCGTCTTCTGCACAATCTTCTTGATGTTCTTATTTGCCGCTTCGACAGCCCCATTCATCTTCGGCCGGTAGGGAGAAGAGTTGTGGTGCTGTATCTTGAATTGCTCGCAGAGCTCAGTGATCATCTTGTTGTTAAGATTGGTACCATTGTCCATAATGATCCTCTCAGGTATGCCGTATCGACAGATCAGGTTGTGCCGAATGAACCGTGCCACGACGTTCTTGGTTACGGTAGCGTAGGAAGTTGCTTCAACCCACTTTGTGAAGTAATCAATCGCTACTAGGATGAAGCGATGCCCGTTGGATGCCGTAGGTCTGATTTCGCCGATCATATCAATGCCCCACATTGCAAAAGGCCAAGGTGCTGTCAAGACGTTCAGAGGAACTGGAGGAATGTGCACCTTATCAGCATAGATCTGGCATTTATGAAAAGTTCGAGAATGCTGATAACAGTCGGCTTCCATTATGGACCAGAAATATCCTGCCCGAAGGATTTTCTTTGCCATGGTATGTCCACTGGAATGTGTTCCGAAGGTACCTTCATGTAGCTCTACCATGATCCTTTCTGCTTCAGCCTTATCCATACAACGCAGTAAGGTTGAATCATGGTTTCGCTTGTAGAGAATGCCATTGCTGAGGAAGAACTTTGCCGCAAACCTTCTCAGGAACTTCTTGTCATTAACAGGTGCGCCTTCGAGGTATTCTTGAGCTTCAAGGTACCTCTTCACTTCATGATACCAGGGTTTTTCTGTTACCTCTTCGGTCTCGAGATCGCAGCAATGTGCAGGTTCATCCAACTTCCAAATAATGATCTGGGGTGCCTCGTTGTCCCATTTGACTTTGAACATAGAAGACATCGTAGCCAACGCGTCCGCTAACTGATTTTCTTCTCTTGGGAAGTGTTCAAAAGTTATCTCCTCGAAGTGGGGAATCAACATCAACACGTACTCTTTGTAAGGAATAAGATTTGGGTGTTTCGTATCCCACTCGCCTTTGATCTGATTGATCACGAGAGAGGAATCTCCGAAGACACTCAGAAACTTGATCCTTAGGTCGATTGCAGCTTGAAGACCCATGATACATGCCTCATACTCTGCCATGTTGTTGGTGCAGTTGAAACATAGCCGGGCGGTGAGTGGAGTATGAGTGCCTTTAGGGGATATGATCACAGCGCCGATACCATTACCCAAAGCGTTCGAGGCTCCGTCAAAGTGCACAGACCATCGGGATCCTTCCTCAGGTCCTTCATCCGGTCCAGGTACTTCACAATCAGTCACTACCATGATATCCTCGTCTGGAAATTCAAAATTCATCGACTGGTAATCGTCCACTGCCTGGTGCGCCAAATGGTCTGCCAATACACTTCCCTTGATTGCTTTTTGAGTCGTGTACTGGATGTCATATTCCGTCAAGATCATCTGCCATCTTGCTATTCTTCCGGACAAGGCAGGCTTTTCGAATATATACTTGATTGGATCCATTTTTGAAATCAACAGAGTAGTGTGAGTCAACATATACTGTCTCAGCCGGCGAGCAGCCCATACCAAAGCGCAGCAAGTTTTCTCGAGCAGTGAGTATCGGGTCTCACAGTCGGTAAACTTTTTGCTAAGGTAATAAATGGCGTGTTCTTTTCAGCCAGACCTGTCATGCTGCCCCAGCACACACCCCATTGAGTTATCCAGTACTGTCAAGTATAAGATTAGAGGTCTCCCTTCAACCAGCGGCATAAGAATGGGTGGTTCTTGGAGATACTCTTTGATCTTTTCGAAAGCGGTCTGACATTCATCATTCCAACGTACTACTTGATCTTTCTTCAGCAGCTTGAAGATTGGTTCACAGGTAGTAGTTAGATGCGAGATGAATCGGGCAATGTAGTTCAAACGTCCTAGAAAGCCTCTGACCTCTTTCTCTGTCTTGGGAGTTGGCATCTCTTGTATGGCTTTCACTTTGGCAGGGTCCACTTGAATTCCTTTGTCGCTTACGACGAAGCCTAGCAATTTTCCAGATCTCACCCCAAAAGTACACTTGTTTGGGTTCAACCTCAGCTTGTACAACTTCAGACGGTCAAACAGCTTCCGTAGGTGGTCAAGGTGTTCCTCCTCAGTTTTGGACCTTGCAATCATATCGTCGACGTATACTTCTATCTCGTGATGGATAATGTCATGAAATAAAGCAACCATGGAACGTTGGTAGGTTGCCCTAGCATTCTTCAACCCAAAAGGCATGACCTTGTAGAAAAAGGTGCCCCACTGAGTAACAAAGGTGGTCTTCTCCATGTCTTCAGGAGCCATCTTGATCTGATTATAACCGGAGAAGCCGTCCATGAAGGAGAATACTTTATGCTGAGCAGTGTTGTCAACTAGAACGTCGATATGAGGCAGAGGGAAATCATCCTTAGGGCTCGCCCTGTTCAAATCCCTGTAATCAACACACATTCGGACCTTACCATCCTTCTTCGGCACTGGAACCACGTTGGCAACCCATTGAGGGTAAGAAGTCACTGCTAGAAACCCGACATCAAATTGTTTCATAACCTCAGATTTGATTTTCTCGGACATTTCTGGACGCATACGGCGGACCTTCTGTTTTACCGGAGGGCATTCTTCCTTGGTAGGCAGGTGATGAACCACAATGTCGGTATCCAACCCAGGCATGTCTTCGTAAGACCAGGAAAAGATTTCCACATAGTCATGCAGCATTTGAATCAATCGTTGTTTCACACTGAGCTCTAGATTGGCACCAATCTTGACTTCTTTTCTGTCTATCTCAGTACCCAGATTTACCGTTTCCACTGGCTCTTCATGTGGCTGAATGGCCCTCTCTTCCTGGAGTGGTAGTCTTGAAAGCTCACCAGGCACTTCGCAATCATCTTCACCTTCGTCTTCGGCTAAGTTGATCGGATTTTCGAAGTCATAATTGGCAGTAGCAGAGTCGTTACCAGTGAGATCCAGAGTGGATTGGAACCTGTATAGGTGAGTGTGTGTAAATATAGCTGTTTTGCAATATATAATAAAGAAAGAAAAGGAGGGCAAGATTTTGAAATGCAACAAACGTCCAATGTTTTTATTAATGATATATGAAAATGACACACAAAAGCCCTCACAAATGAAGCCACGGTGCCCCGGGTAAGACACCGAGCCATAAAAGTTTCAAAATATTGTCTGTTACAAATTCAAAACAAAAGAGTTCATTACTGAGTGACAAAAGTAATAGGTGTGAAGTCTTTGGCAGTCCAGTTGCTTGGTCCACCGTCAGTTGTTGGGTAGATCCAGCTGTCGAATTCAGATTCCTCCACGTCGTCTTCAATAGCATTCACTCCCGGGTTGGTGATGAACACAGGAGGTCTTCCAATCCTTGCCTTACGGACAACCCTATGAGCTTCTGCAGTGAAACCCAAACCAAACTTGTCGGTCTTTGGAGTGAAATCAGGAAGTCGACCCCAGTTTGCGCATTCACCCTTCTCAATAACAGCCCGGACATCCTTCAAGGAAGCCATCTTCAAAGGAGAATCTTCTACAGTCACAGTCTCTGCTGACGCCAGTGTCTGAGGCACCTCTTCAAAGTGTTGAAAGGGGGTTTCAATGAATTCCCCATCCATCTCTATGTACCGGAACGAGTTAAGGTGGCTGACCATATATTCTTCTTCCCATTGAACTGTAACAATCTTCCCTCTGACTGGGTACTTAAGCTTCTGATGTAGTGTGGAGGTCACAGCTCCAGCCTTGTGGATCCATGGACGACCCATCAAACTAGAATAGGATGGTAGGATGTCCATCACATAGAAAGTAGAATAAAAAACTTGAGAACCAACCCTGATTAGAATGTCAACTTCCCCATGTACCATCCTTTTTGAACCGTCAAAGGCCCGGACAACAATGTTACTAGGCTTGAGCTCTAAACCCTCACAATCCAACCTGTCTAGGGCCTTCTTGGGTAACATGTTCAATGAAGAACCGGTGTCTACCAACACATGGGCAAGAGTAGTGCCCCTGCATTCAATGGAGACATGCAGGGCGTCGTTATGGTTCTTTCCTTTGGCAGTCAGATCGGCGTCAGAGAAACCCAACCCATTATCAGCAGTCAAGTTGGCCACACAATCGGTAAATTGATCAGCAGACGTTTCTTGTGGCACATGGGCCGTCTTCAGGAAGGAAATCAGGGCCTTGGCATGGGCCTCTGAACACAACAACAGTGATAACATAGAAATTTTAGAGGGGGTGTGCCCCAGCTGCTCAACTACATTGAAATCACTCTTCTTGATAATCTTGAGGATCTCTTCCATCTCTTGCTGGGAAGCTTCAACAGTGGTTGTCTTTGGTGCCTCCGTCAGGGAAGGCAAATCAGTAGCAATCCCTTTGCCCCGAGCGTCAGATGACTCGGCAGCAGGGCTAGAAACAGGAACTTGATCAGGAAGGGGAGCAGGCACACTTGCAGGTGTGATGACAAGAGGTCTCTGAATAGCTGGTGGCGCAATATCTGGTGAGAACAGCCTACCACTGCGAGTAACTTTGGCAGGCCCGATGATGTTGCTGATGCCGGTACTAGTATCGAAATCTTGTTTAACTCCAAGCACATAAACATCTGCCCCATAATGCCAAGGGACAGCTTTGTCAGATGTATAAGCGAGGGGCCCCGGAACAGTGATGATGATAGGAGCAACCTTCTGCGCAAGCATGATTTTGACGGGCTTCTTTGAAGGAGCCTTAGGAGGTTTGTTGAAAATAGTGACAATAGAAACTTCTTCGGTACGGGTAGTAGGAACAACAATCTTCTCGAACAAGATCTCTTTGCTATCCATCAGGTTTTGGATACCTGATTTCAGCAAAGGACAACCAACAGGTGAAACAACACATAAATGGAAACCTTTGCTACAACCCGGAAATAAACCGGCTAGCAACAAGTTCCTTTTGACGGTCAATAACAAAGTAACAATCTCTTCCACAGAGGCTACATACCG
This sequence comes from Vicia faba, assembly GCA_948472305.1. Classification (NCBI taxonomy): domain Eukaryota; kingdom Viridiplantae; phylum Streptophyta; class Magnoliopsida; order Fabales; family Fabaceae; genus Vicia; species Vicia faba. The sequence continues at coordinate 104,584,972 of OX451740.1, read as the reverse complement.
GTCTTCTTCCACATCATTCACTCCATGCTGGGGCATGGAAGCAGTTACAACATTGGGCCTTTCGGGCGCCTCGAACTGTATTTCTTTAGCATCAATAAGGTCCTGAACCTTATTCCTCAGAGCCCAGCAATCATCCGTAGTATGCCCAAGGCTATCAGAGTGATAAGCGCAACGGGCGTTAGGGTTGTACTTTGGAGAAGCTGTGTTCACTACTTTCGGAGCTTCCTTGACAGTTACCAGATTGGTTGACAATAGTTGCGGCAAAATCTGAGACAGGGTCATACTGAGTCGAGTGTACTGCCTTTTGGGTCTCTCACCCCTTGGTTGGTTGTATTGCTGAGGAGCAGCAGCAGGCTTTGAAATTACCAACGCGTTGACAGCTTGGCGGCGTTCCGGCTTATTTTGTCTTCTGGGACCATACACAGCACTAGCTTCCTTCTTGAAGGGTTTCTTTTCAGTACTCGAGGAGGCACCTTTCTGTATCTTCCCCGACTTGATACCAGCTTCTATTCTCTCACCAGTCAAGATCAGATCCGTAAACCCAGCAGAAGAATTACCAATCAGATGGTTGAAGAATGGACCGGACAGGGTCCCTAAGAACATGTCGACAAGCTCACAGTCTGTCAGCGGTGGCTGCACCCTGCCATCCAGGTCTCTCCACTTTTGCGCATACTCCTTGAATCCTTCGCCCGTCCCCAGTGACATACCCTGGAGTTGGGTACGCGTGGGAGCAAGGTCGGAATTGTACTGATACTGCTTATAAAATGCAGTAGCCAAGTCCTCCCAGTTTCGGATACTGGCTCCATCCAACTGATAGAACCATTCGAGTTGAGCCCCTGAAAGGCTATCCTGAAAGAAATGGATCCATAGGTTCTTGTCTGCAGTGTAAGGTTGGATCTTCCTTACATATGATCTGAGATGCAGCTTAGGACAGGAAGCCCCGTCGTACTTCGCAAAGGCAGGTGCCTTGAACTTGTGTGGGATCACCACCCCAGAAGATAAACCTAGATCTCCAAAATCCAGCCCCGGCACATGTTGAACCTCCATGGCACTTAAACGGTCTTCTAGTTGCTTGTACCTGTCTTCGGCAGGAGGGTATTGTTCATCGTTGTAATCTGTCTCGTTGTCGGAGACCGCAGGACTAGGAACCCTTCCTTCTTGGGGGCTATCCCTCCCTACAGAGGAAGTAGCCTGATCAGCCTCATTCTGCAGTGTGTTCCCAAACCTCCGTCTAGTGTTAAACAACGCAGTCCTCTTCTTCTTCTTCTTCTTCTTCAAGAGCAGAGTCTTCAACTCCTGTTGACCCTGGGCTAAGCTCATCACCAGCTCCTGAAACTGGGCGTTCTGGGCCTGGAGGGCCTTGATAGCTTGTTCGGTAGTAGGCTCGGAAGACATGATGATTGAGTGCTGAAATAAATAGCGAAGAAGATTAAGAAACCTGTAGAAGAAGGGTACCTGTTATACATATGATGCAATGAGATGCGTATGATTTATGTTTTCAAAGAAAATCGGGATTCAACTTTGTAGACAAAAAGGAAACACACTTCATTAGATTCAAACTTTAAATTGTTCAACAATTGGCCCTTAGGCATTACAAGAATGAAAATACTGAAAAGGAAATAAAAGCTGTAAAAGAAACATCCAAAGCCCATCAATGCTCCCATGGCCTCCTCTTCTCAGTACGGATATAGTCGTTCAGGATCCGCTCTTCCTCCAATTGCTTAGTCAGCTTCTGGATCTTTTGTTCCTGTTCGTTGAACTTTTCCCGATAGAAATCCCGTTCTTCATGTAGTTGCGCCCAAGATCTCTTTAGCGTATCAACATCAATGGGTATCTGAGGAGGGAGGACAGTTGGAGGAACCCCGTCTTCATCAGGAAATTCAAGAACGATAGGCCTGACAGCTTCGTATGTCATACCTAACTTCTGAGCACGGATGCAGACCCATCTGCAGTAGGGTTCCATTGGTAGAGAAGTCTTTGATCCCAACTCATGTGGGTCAGCTTTGTGAATTCTGTCCCAAGCCTTGATGAATCTACGGTGCAGCTCGTCACTGTCTACCTGAAACTCAAAACTGATGTGAGGTACCAACATCTCATGAGGCCCTGCTCTTCTGGCTCTTCCAAACTGACGGAGAGCTAAACATGGATTATAAGAGATTCCTCCCTGGGTACCGATCAATGGAACATTAGGATATTCTCCGCAACGATCAATAATGGCTACCTCATCCAAACCTCTGAGAGTCCAAATGATGTCCTTATCAGTGAGAGACATTAACCTATGAGCCCAGCCCTTTCCTTCTTCATTCTTTAGCACGAACTTAGGGAGGTGCGAAATAAACCACCTCACTAACAAAGGAGCACAACACCATAGAGTTCCCCGTCTTCGGGCAGTACGAGCATATAGTTGTTGCAGGATATCACCCAAGAGAGTGGGTACAGGGTTCCGAGAGATGAAGATTCTTATGGAGTTGACATTAATAAAGGTATCAGGATTTGGAAACAATACTAGACCATAGATTAAGAGAGCGAGAATGTCTTCGTACGCCTTGAAGTCTAAGTCATTCCATAAACTAATAGCTTTGCCAACCAGAAACTTAGCCAAAAAGCCCTTAACTCCACTTCTAGTCTCCCAGTTAGCCATTACCTCTTCTTTGGTCAAGGGAAGGGCTGCAGCAATCTCTTCAGGCCTAAGAGTCTTCTCCCAACCAGTGAATGGAGTCTGCTCCAAAACAGGGATACCAAGTAACTCAGAGAATTCTTCCAGGGTAGGGACCAGCTGGAAGTCTTGAAAAGTGAAGCAATGGTATAGGGGATCATAAAACTAGACCAGGACACTCATCAGTTGTTGGTCCCACTTTGAAGTGACTAAACCGAGAAGAGAACCATGCCTCTTGATGAAGGAAGTAGTGTTTGGAATCCTATCAACCAATTCCTTGAGCAAAGTAGGTGGTTTAACAAAGTTGAGCCGGATAGTATTCCTATGCACGGGCATCATGATGTCCTACAAAACAGAGCAAAGATGAAACCCTCTTGTATTTGAAATGGGTCAGTCCTTATGCAGGATGCATGCAATGGTATGATGGTATGATGTTATGATAAAGCACACCACAAGTATTCATAAAGGCAAGCATGATAAGGCACACAAGTCACACAAGACAACCCTTAGAGTTTAGGCCAGCATGAAGTTTGGGTATTACCCTCTTTCAGTTTCGTTGGTTAAGACCTGTCCTATCAAAAGTAACCGGGTTCTAGAGGATCTCAATATTATTGACTACCCTCAATCGGTCATAACTCCAGCATCGCAATCTTTTCTTGCGGTCAGAACCATCGCGAGAGTTTAGCCTCAATGAGTGTAGCATACTGCTACCGTTCTATGGCCAAGTTAGGTCAATTTAGGGTTCTAAGGTCGGTTGGTGCTTAATGACTCCTTAGAAGACCCATATTCTCCTAGTTGCAACACAAGGGATATCGGTACAGACCAAGGTGTCACACCAACGTAGCCACTGTTTCACCCATGTCGGTCTACGCCGGACAGGTCCCTCACAGCTTATGATACCTAAAAGGGTATTCCCCAGATCCGGGTTAGGATCTATGAAACTCCGATGTAAAGCCCACAAATATAAAAGCAAACAAAGCAAGCAATTGAAAACAAATAAGTGATCTAACCCTAAGGTAACGCCACTTTTAAGTTTCCCCAGCAGAGTCGCCAGTTCTGTGATACGGTGGGAGAACTGACTTGGGTTTTGCGTTTGTTTTCGCAAATGTTTCGGTTGAGCAAGAGTCGCCACCGACTTTTTATTTTATCCTAAGGAAAGGTTAAAAAGCACAGCAAAAACCTTTGAGATGTTTTCTTGGGTTCGGGGGGTAGATTATAGAAAGGGAAGGTATTAGCACCCTTTCTATCCATGGTTATCCATGGGCTCTTAGTTACTTGCTTAGATCACTTGCCTTGTGTTTTCAACTGTTTGAAATGGTGCTTTGTGTGTGTGTGGGTTTGAAAATGTTTTGAAAAGAGGCCATTGTGGTGGTAACCTTTGTAATGATCCATGTTTGAATGTATAAAAAGGTGTGTATCTTTTGAAAAGTTTTCAATGTTTTTGGAAGTTGTTTTGAAAGTGTTTTTGAAAGTGTTTGTGGAATGTGGTTTTGAAAAGTAGGCAAGTGTGTTTTGCAAGTTGATCAAGTAACTAAGAGTTGTCTACCCCTAAATTTACTCAAATGTTTTTTTCTATGTTTTAACCCTTTTAACAATTTTGTTCCACCATTGTATTTGGTGGACAATCTTGTGTTAGGATGTTAATGGGACAGGCGCGGGTCATCGTTTAGACCATGATTGCAATGGTGCCAAGTGTCTTTGGCAATTTTTCCTTTAAGGGACTTGATCATTTTTAGGCAACTTTCGAAAGCGTCATCGAGGGACTATGATCATTTGAATTGTTTTGTTTTGCCAAAGACACCCAACATGCAACATGGCCCATTATTGAAGGCAACAAGTGGAGTAACCCTAGGGGTGCAAGTGTGATTGGTGTTGTCCATTTTCATGCTTTTTTGTCTTTGAATTAGGTCAAGCTATTTGTTATTTGATTTGCATACAAACCCTAAGTCTATCATGGCATATTTAGAAAGCTTTAACATGCGGAATTTAAAGTCCTAAATTATTACAAAATAATCATGGGGATGGGGGTACAAATGTTCAAATGGGGATGAGACTTCAATAGGAGAGTGGTATCCCAAATAATTACAACCAAATCGAATCAATCGCAAATGTAATATGTATCAATGTATAGGAATAAGCAAATGTGTATGTGTAAATGTATTTGTGTAAGTGTAAGTAATTTATTTACAAATGAGATAAAATAATAAAAAGGTTAATTTTTGGATATTTTCATGTTTAGGGCAAAACCCTAATTTTGTAAATAAAAAAGTATTTATTATTTATTATATACAATATTTATTAACTATATACAAAAAATAAATAAAAAAAGAAGTATATTGTAAAAAAGTATTTTTGATGTTAAATATTAATAAAAATAAAAATGTACTATTTTTGTATTTATCCTAAATATTTAATAAAAGATAGATAAGTATTTATATTATTTGCTAAATATATTAAATATGTACAAAAATAAAAAATGTTAATTATTTACAAAAAAGAGTATATTTTTTTAGAAAATGTTTCCAAAATGTAAATAAAAAAATAATAGCTAAAAAATATATTTTGTATTATTATTTTTTATGTTTTAAACAAATAGTATTATATTTATTTATATATGTAACTAAATGAAACAAATAAATATCAAATAAAATGCAAAAAATGTGAGAAAAATATTTTTAGTGTTTTTTCATGCTTGAATAAAAATATAAAATCAGAATCAAAAAGAAAAAAAATCAAAAATGACAAATATATCACATAATGGGCCAGGGGGGTGTATGTGGAAAATGAATGTGCAAACAGAAAAAGAATCAGGCCCAGCCCAAGGGACTTTGTCTTCAACCTCCAGCATCTTTCCAAACAAAAAAAACGCGTGTTTCCTTCTCCAACTGCTATCTCTTGATTCTTTGACTTTTAACAAAAACTTATAACATCAAAAATGTAGAGCATCAAACCACGAATTCATACATATAAAAAACTTGATCTAACTCTCAGAAATGAGAGATAATTTCTTCTCCCCCAATTCCTGACCTAGCTTTTTTCCAATGTTCAGGTCCAAAATTCTCTCAGTACACACAACATAAATGAAAAGTAATGATATGGGTAGCTTCAGGGCCATGAGTAGGACATAACTTCTTCACAAACCTAAGCCTAAATATGCTTGGATAGAGAGATAGAAGTTCAAACTTTTAGCTGTTCAGCTTGAATCATGTGCAACAATGGAGGCACTTTCAATGGAATTTGAGGACTTGTACAACTTGCTTGAAGTTCAGGGATGCTTCTCCAACCTCTAGCTTGCTTTGAAACTAACTGAAACGAGCTATGTAACTCAACCTGCACAACTGAAAAAATGAAAATGGTGAATTAGGTTAGAGGTGTTACAGTCTGTAGCTAGGGCTTGGGATAGCTTGTATGGATGTTATGGAGTGTGTATGAAGTGGTTTTGGCCAAGGCGCACGAATGGATCGAGTTGTGCAACTCAATCTGCAGGGATGCCCTGTTTTGTGCAGCACAATGGTGTTTTGATGAATGATGAGGTTTGGAATATGGTAGGCTCGTGTTTCAGGTCATTTGGATCAAGTGAAAAGTGTTTACAAAGTTTGCTTGAGTTGGTTCTTGCAGGAGTGAGAGATGATGTTCAATATGCAAGTTTCTTCTTTGATAAGTAAGAAAATGTGTCTTGACAATGCAGGCCCCTACTCCCCTCAATCTATGCTGCATAAATCACTCTTGATCAGTGGACTTTGTTCATGAACTTGTGCCTCAAAGATCTGCTTTGGTACTTCTTTGATTTGCTTTTGTAATAAAGTGTACCTTTTCCAAAATGGCAAAAATGCTTTATCCATTTAAAGGTTAATCTTTCATGTAATGACCAAATGCATAAAATAAAATCTTGGCAGAATGGTTTAGCATTGAATTATTGAGTGTAAATGGGATTAGAGGCCTATAATCTAGCTTGTGCAAGCTGAGTTTGAAAATGCATAGTGTATGAACATGAAATTGGCTCATGAACAAAGTGACTTTTGCCCATATTGACAAATTCGATTCTCCCTAACCACAAGGGTGTTTGAGAAGTTCTTGGACAATTTGGAAAGCTTGGAATGTGTACTATAATCCATCTTTGTAATGCAAATTGAAATTCCAAGTGGAAGCATGTGAAAAGTGGCCATGAAGTTGGGCAAAAATCCTGCCTAAAATAGGTCAAAAATTTTCTAAGTTAAGAATGTTTTGCACCCCTATTCCAAAAATCATAACTTGAGCTACAAGCTTCTTTTGAGGAAACTTTGTGAATAAAAGTTGTAGATTTTTCAATGGACTATAACTTTCATGTTTTGAGTTTTGTTTGAATCCAAATGCATCTTGATGAAAAAAGGGACAAAGTTAGGAAAAAATTAGGAAATTCCATAACTTAGAAAATTTCTAAGTTATGAAATTTCTTCATTTCAAACCCTAATTTGTAATTATTGGTTTCTTGATGAACAAGTTTCATAATTTGACATGTCTTGATGAAAAATGAATCTTGGCACTTGATTTTGACCAAAAAGTCAAAGTTTGACTTTTCAGTATACAATCAAATTTTGCTCAGTTGACTGGAAAATTCATCTGTCAATCTTGTGCATTTGGGATCTTTTGAACTTGTTGAACATGTCAAGACAATGCCATTGAGTCCTTGAGTCCATATGTGAGCTTGGTTTGCCATTGGCTAGGTCAAACAGTGAAAAATTGCCTTTGTGCAGTCAAAACCCTAAAAATGACCATTTTGCCCTTTTGGTGATCTGATCAAATTTCTTGTGGAATTGTGATCCAAACTTGACCAAATGGTTCATATGAGTTCATAATGTTGATGTGGGCCAAAAATCATGAGGTTTGACTGTCAATTGACCATAGTTGACTTTTTCCCCAATACAGCTGATTTCTAGGTCAACTGTCCAATTGACTGAGCAAAGATTGGAATCAAGGCTTGAAACTTGGTATGGATAAACTTGTGAGTCCAACATGAAGCATGAAAGTCATTTTGGGAATTTTAGGTCAAAACATCTTTGTGCAAACACAAACCCTAGTTTGGGTCAACAGTGCAAGGAGGAGTCTTGAGCAGAGTAAACCCTAACTTGATGTTGAGCTTCAAGGGTCTTATGGTGAGAAAATATTGATTAAATGGGAGGGCAAATTTTGGGATACAACATCGTTTCTATAAGAACACGTACAAAGTGTTGTTTCGAAAATAGTTCAATGAGGTGTTTGTGGAACGTGTTTTTTGAAAGTGTTTTTGAAAAGATGTTTTTTGTAATAGTTATCATCTATATAAGAACGTATACAACAAGCTTTTTCCTTTTGAGAAAAAAAGGTTTTAATGTGAAAGTGTTGGTGTAAAATGTTTGGTTGTGAGCAAGCGAGCAACTAGGAGAGAATCTACCTACTCAAAAGGTCTTAAATGTTCTTTTCCTCCTCCTTTAGATGTTGTTATTTTACCATTGATTTGGTAAGAAGCCCCGTCGTTGGATGTGAAGGGATGGGCACGAGACATTTTTGTATAGTCATAGAAGGCAGCTTGTGAGACGCTTTAGCAATTTTTCGTAAGGGACTAGATCATTTTATCGAAGGCAACATCGAGGGACATCGAGGGACTACAATCTTTTTATCGAAGGGTCTTTGCTAAAGCGTCCCATATTCGAGGGACATGACTGTTTTCGAAAGACAAACAAAGTGAGATTACCCTAGAGGTGCTAGTGTGCAAGTGTGTTTGTTTGCATGTATTTTGTCTTGCATTTAAAAGTTATCTATTTGTGGATTTTATCTTGCCATACATCCTAATTACTAGCAATATATGAAAGCAAAAATAAAATACGGAAAATAAAATCCTAAGCTATTACATCTTTAGGGGGATGTGGGTACAATTTGCAAATAGGGATGAAATCAATGTCTAATTATTACAACCACATAGAACAACTGGGAAGCAATGAAAATATATGCATAAATAGCGTAGAAAACGGGAGAAACTGCCTTTTGAACTATTATCTGTTGACACATGCTGTTATACATCGATACATAACTTTTCCTTGCTCCTGTAAAGAAAAATCAGCTCAATATGAGCCGACACATAATATGACGTGTCGACTCATACACCTTTTTTGTGTCGACACATATGCATTTTGTGTCGACTCATGGACTCTTCAACCTTTTGGTTTGGGACCTGGAATCAGTATGGGTCGATGCATGGGGTTTATGTGTCAATTCATGCCCTGTTTTTTAATAGGATGAGTCAACACATGTGTATATGTGTTGATACATACTGTATTTTTCTGCCTTAAACATTGTTTTATTGTCCATAAATGTCAGTTTACAGTATATGATTGATAAACATAAACAGCAAGCAAACAGGTAGATAAAAGAGGCAATGATTACTACATCTTATCTTCAAAAATAAATCATTTATGATGTATGAAAAAATACCAAGTCAAGAAGACTCACCTTGAAACTACACTTGGTGTTTGAAATCTGAATACTTTTCAAGATGTTGTGAGGGCTCCAATGAATCTCCAGGTAGCTTGTTCCAAACTGTTGAAACCCAGCCAAGTTGTACAATATTGTTTTTATGTTTGGATGGTGAGGACAATGTCACTAACATAAACTATTTTAGTGTTTTTACAATCTCTATGTGCTAAGGTGTTTGGTTTATGGGAGAGTTTGTAACATGAAATAATAGATTGAAGTTCTATTTTGAATGAGATTAGAGCTCGTTTTTTTCTTGAATGAGCCACAGTTATATGGAATACTGTTTTTCTGTTCAAAGACTCTTTATCTCCAAAAATTCCAACCCCTATGTCTTATGAAACAACTCCTTTTGTAGACCCTTGACTGAGGTTTAGGGGGGAAATAAAATAAGTCATTTTGAATTGTTTTTGCCTACTGTTTTAATACTTTATTCACACAATTTTCTTTTGCCATTTTAGTGCAATTTTGGGGCTGTTGTGATGCAGGTTGGGGCAGACTGCATAAAGCCGTTTTGGACTATAGGACAGCAAATGCAAATTTGTGGTGCAGCATAGCACAAAGTTTTTTGTAGGAAAGAAATGGAGCAGGTTTTTGGGGTGTTGGGGAAATGCAGCATATCATCCTTTGTTCAACTTGGACAGCAAAATTTATAGCATGAAACAAATTTGGTCTTGTGGAGTATTTTATGCACATTGTATCAAGGACAAAACAATGTGGCAAGGTTTTTTTTTTGTTAAATAGAAAAAATCCAAACAAGACATGGTTTTAGAATTTGTAAATTTGCAAAAATGTCACTTGGTAATAACTTGAATTATTTGCCTCATTTTAAATTATTTGGAATTGTAGTAAATATGTCATGAGGCAAATGAAATTAACAAGTATAGAAAATACTTAGAAAAATTTCAAAGTCTTGCAAAAGTCGGATTTTTAGTTCTCTTGATTTTTTTGATGTTCAAATTTCATCTTTTGGATGTCTTGACGCAATTTGATTTTTGAGACTCAAATTTGGTCAAAAAGTCAAAGTTTGACTTTTCAGTGTGCTTTTGACCATTTTGCCCTTGTGAATGATTTTCTTGAAAAGTTGTAATTCCAGACTTGAAACTTGATAGAAGCAAAACTGAGGGTCCAGGATGATCTTTTGAGAAATGATAGGGAAAATTTTGGGGTACAACAACTGCCCATGTTCAATCTTCTTAAACCTGAGGTTGTAGATTGGCTGGTCTACCTTTCGTGATATGAAGGTGGAAGATGATTGAACACTAAAGTGCCCTGAAATTTGCACTCGCATGAGATAATACTGATTGGTGATATCGAGAATAGGCTTACACATGCCATTTGGAAGGCGACGGAGAATCTTCAGAGATGGTCTTAAAGATGTCATCCAGAAAAGATTGGTTGCATAAGAGATTCCTTGGCGAGAATTCTTATACCTGCTGTTGAGGGAGACTTCGCGGGGGAATGTTGATTTACATCTGGGAGAAATAGGGTATAGGAGATTTGGTTGTCCATTACTCTATTGGGGAATTGACTCCTGATTGTGGAGGTGGAAGTAAACTGCGTATCTGGTCAGGCTTCATGCTGCACAACGACTTACTGGGGAAATGCGAGATCGACCGTATCTGGTCGAGTCCCGAGTCTTGCAGTATTGTAAACTGTTTTCTGGAGATATGAGAGAAGGAACCTGGATAGTAGGGTTACTTCAAAATGAAAGCTTGGGTAGTAGGGCTATTTTAAAATGAAAGCCTAGATAGTAGGGCTATGAGAAGAAACCTGGGTTGTAGGGTTACTTCGAGATGAAAGCCTGGATAATAGGGCTATGAGAAGGAACCTGGGTCGTAAGGTTACTTCGAGATGAAAGCCTGGATAGTAGGTGTGATCGGTGGGAATGAGAATTGACTGTTTTGGAATGCTGGTTTGCGTTTGCGTTTGTTTTTGCAAAATGTCGCGGTAAGCATGAGTCGCCACCGTCTTTTATTTTATCCAACAAGGAAAGGACAAAAGCATAGAAAAATTCCTTTTCGAGATTGTTTCTCGGGTTCAGGAGGTAGATTATAGAAAGGGAAGGTGTTAGCACCCTTTCTATCCGTGGTTATCTACGGGCTCTTAGGTACTTGCTCACTATGTTTTCAAAAGTTTGCTTTTCTTTGTGTTTGTGGGTTTTGAAGAGAGTTTTGTTTTTGAAGAGAGTGTAAGTGCGGAAAGTTTTGTTTTGTTTTTAAAATGAGCAAGTACTTAAGAACCTCTACCTACTCAAAAAGGAATTAAACTGTGCAAATATCCTTTAGACAGTGCTATCCCACTATTGAGGAGTAGGTAGCACTATCGTTGGAGTTTTCGGGTCAATTCGATTTAAGGGACGTGTGGTCACTACAGCAATGTTAGGATGCCTTAGTGGTAACCCTAATGTCTTAGATCTTTTTTATCGAGGCAACCATTTCGAGGAAACTTTGATCTTTGGACAGGAGGGGGACCTCTAAGACTTCCTATACTCAATGACCACGTTTAAGGCAACCAAGTGAGGCGTACCCTAAGAGTGACATGTGCGAGTGTGTCAAATTTCAGTTTATATTATCTTTGCATGTCATGGTGAGCTACTGTTGATTTTAAGTTTAAGAGTTAATCTTGTCATACAATCCTAGTTAGCATACATCTAAGCAGTTAATATATGTACAGGAATTTAAAGTGCAGAAATTGTAAATCCTACGCTATTACAAGGCTTCGGGGGATTATTTACATGTCCAAAAATTGGGGGAATAAAAGCAGTAAAGTAAAAGTCTTAGTTAAGCTATTACAAACCAATAAGCAGTTACAATAAAAGAAACGCGCGTGAATCTGAACATAACCTCTAAAAATCCTAAGAATAAAATCTTTTTGTTGTTTTATTTTATTTTTGGGAAAATGCTAAATGTTCAATTAAGTCAAATTTAATTAATTAAAAAAAACTGATTAAAATTAACTCCAAAAACAAACTTAATATTTTTTTGCATTTTTTTTGTTTATGAAAAGGATTGAATTCAAATAAATCCTAAGTCTACTGATTTTAAAATTCAAGAAAATAAGTTAAAATAATTAACTAAATTAAATCCTAATTCTAAGTTACTTATTTTTATGATTTTTATGTTGATTAAAAAAAAATGGTCCAAACGAAAATGAAATCAGGCAGTAAATTAAGAAAAGAAAATAATTCTGGAGGCCTGGGTCGAAAGAGGTGTAGGCTGTCTTTCGACCCAGTGAAGAGGTTGGATCGAAGGTGCATGAGGGGCTGCACTCTGAGGGTGTTCGATCTGGACATGTCATCCTTCGATCTGGAAATCATGGGTCCAGTTTGAAGCTAAACTGCTGAGCTTCGAAACTCTGAACAGGAATCTGAGAATGTAGTTCCTGCAAAACGAAACAGATGTTAAAGATCCAGGGGGACTTTACCCCCTGATTCGAATCTCCCCCTTATTCGCACCTGCTGAATCTGGGTCTGGGTTTGTTTTATCCTGGGATTCAAAGGAGAAACTCAGATTGTGCCCATGCAATGGCACAATCTCATCTTTGCGCTGTAGCTTATATGTATCACATTAAATCATTCACAAACAATATTAATAACGTGAATATGCAATCAAAATGAATTTAAAAATGAGTTTGAGATTAGATTTTTCTTTTACCAAACAGAGGTGTTTGGATCTGTGGTTCTGAGTGTGGAATGGCTTGTGCAAGGATTGGGTATGGCTTCCTGGAAGTGCTGATGATTTTTGGCAGCGTATCTCCAAGTTCTCCCTGTTTCTTTTCCCTATTTTTTCTGTATATTTTCGTGTGCTGGATATGTATGATGGCCTCTGTTTTTATAGGGGTGTGAGGGTGCATTAATGGCAAGAGACAACCATTAAACAAGCCATTAAAGCCATGAGACAAGAATCAGACACATTAAAAGTTTTCCTTTTTTGAAATATGCATGTCTCTTTGGAATCTGGGATGAACCTGAACACTTTTGAATTTCGAATGCCTTCAGGCTCTGCCCTTCGATTGGTCCTAATTTGCCTCCTTCGAATGGTCTTCTTATGTACCCTTCGAATGGGCCTTCTGAATGCTTCTTCGAATGGTCTTGAGTTGAAACGAAACACTCTAGTCGAATCAGCTCTTTAGGAACAGAAAAGGCAAGAATTTGGCCTTTAACTCAGGAATTAAATCCACAAACAGCATTTAATTATTTCTATATTTGCAAGGGAAACATGCCATTTTCTCATGTTCAGTGTACCTGGACATGTTTGAGTGCCCTCTTGATGGCTTTGTTAATAGGCCAATCAAAAGGTGCTGTTCATACTAATCGAAGGACATGATTCACATGCCTGTCAAAGCTGCCTGGACACAATGCTGAATCGAAGGTTCCCTTGGCATGCCAATCGAAGTGCTCGTCTATAATTCCAATCGAAATGCTCCTTCAGAATGCCAATCGAAGGGTCTTTCATAATGACAATCGAAGTGCTCCTTCAGAATACCAATCGAAGGGTCTTTCAGAATGCCAATCGAAGTACTTGTCCATAATGCCAATCGAAATGCTTGTCCATAATGCCAATCGAAATGCTCCTTCAGAATGCCAATCGAAGGGCCTTTCAGAATGCCAATCGAAAGGTACTTAAAGCACCACTCAAAAATTTTCTTTTTCCTTAGGCAAGGGTTTCTGGTCAACCATGCAGGGGGAAGACTTTGGAAAACATGAGAGGGCAAATTTTGGGGTACAACAGTAGGGCTATGAGAAGGAACCTGGATAGTAGGGTTACTTCGAGATGAAAGCCTGGTTACTTCAAATCTTGATGAACAGATGATGAGCTTACTATTTCAGTTCTTTGATCCCGTGCATCATTGCTTCACCTTTCCAGATTACCAGCTGGTACCCACCTTGGAAGAGTTCTCTCATGTATTGGGCATATCCATTCTCGAATAGGTACCCTTCACAGGTATGGAAGAAGTTCCTAGGCCAGAGACATTGCCTCAGCTTTGCATTTGAAATGGGCTGATGTAGTATCTAATTGGGAAACTCGAAGCGGGGTCGAAGGTTTTCTAGCCAAATTTATGATAGACCAGGCTCAACTATTTTGGGATGATTTGGATTTTCAGGATTTTAAAGATATCTTGGCCCTTCTTATCTATGGTTTGGTTCTCTTCCCTAACCCGGACTCCTTTATAGATGTGAATGCTGTCAAGATTTTCCTTTCTCGCAACCCTGTGCCTACCTTGCTTGGAGATATCTTGCATGCCCTCCATACCCGTACTATAAAGAGAAGAGGGACTCTTATGTGCTGCATGCCGTTGTTGTCAAGGTGGTTTATTTCGCACCTCCCTAAGTCTGTGCTGAAGAATGAAGAAGGTCTGGGTTAGTCCTACAGAATAATGTCACTTGCTCATACGGATGTTCTTTGGTGCTCCCGGCCTATGGAAGACACTGTTGTTATTGACCGCTATGGGGGATACCATAATGTCCCATTACTTGGTATCAGAGGGGGTATAACTTATAATTCTTGTCTAGCTTTACGAAAATTTGGTCGTGCTCGAAGGGACGGTCCTCATGAGCTACTTCTCGAAGACATTATATTCGACTATAAGGATGACGTTAAGGAGCATCGTCGAAGGTTCATACGGGCTTGGGGCATGGTAAACAGATCTGACCCCCAAGAGTTGGGACCAAAGACTTCCCTTCCTATGCAGCCTTATCTCCAATGGGTCAGAGCCCGTGCCCAGAAGCTTATGATGCCTTATGAAGCCGTATTACCAGTGATTGTGGAGCCCGATAACGAAGAAGGCATTCCTTACACGGTTCTCTATCCTTACATGCTTACTGATCCTGGGGAGTTACAAAGGTCTTGGATTCAGCTGAGGAATGAGCGGGATACTTACCGGGAACAGTACCGTGAGCAAGAAAGGAAGATTTTGAAGCTCACCAGGCAGCTCGAGGAAGAAAGAGTGATCAATGACTATATAAGCACAAAGAGGAAGCGACCATATGACTTTTGATTTTGCTTTTTCTAGTTTTAGATTTTGTTTTATTTACTTATTTTGTAAAGCCTTAAAGGCATTTTGAACCTTCAAAGTTTAAGCTAATAAAGTTCTGTTTATTTTGGTTTGCAAATTTAAATCTCCCAAAGTCTTTGAAATCATTACATGCATATCCCATTATCATGCACATCATTACAGGTACCCCTACAGGTTTCTCATATTCTTCGCTGTTTATTTCGGCAGAAATGTCTTCCGATCAAGCCATCAAAGATCTTCAGGAGCAGAACACCCAGTTCCAATAGATGTTCATAAGTCTGGCTAAAGGGCAAGAGGATCTGAAGACCCTTATTCTGAAAGAGAAGAAAAATAAGAAGAAGACTGGTATTCTGAATATGGTTAGAAGATTCAGAGAAAGGTTGAGGCAACCAGCTGATCTGAACGCCTCGTCCAAAGAAGGGGAGAATCAAGAAATGGAAAAGGACCCTAGTCCTGCAGTTTCTGAAGACGATACTGATTACAATGATGAGCAATATCCTCCTGCCGAGGATAGGTACAAGCAGCTAGAAGATCGGCTGAGCGCTATGGAGATTCAGAAAATACCTGGTTTGGACTTCTGAGAATTGGGACTGATATCGGGAGTGGTCATCCCTCATAAGTTCAAGGCTCCGGTTTTTGCCAATTACGATGGAGTATCCTGTCCAAAACTCCATCTCCGTTCATATGTCAGGAAAATCTAACCCCACACTGCTGATAAAAATTTGTGGGTGCATTTCTTTCAAGATAGTTTGTTAAGGACTCAGCTTGAATGGTTTTATCAGTTGGAGGGAGCCAGTGTCCGAAACTGGGAAGATCTTGCTGCTGATTTCTACAAGCAGTATCAGTACAACGCCGACCTTGCCCCCACTCGTACCCAACTCTAGGGTATGTCCATGGGTGCAGGTGAAGGCTTTAAGGACTATGCTCAGAAATGGAGAGACTTGGTTGGAAGATTCCAACCCCCTTTGTCTGATAGGGAGTTGGTAGACATGTTTCTAGGGACACTGTCTGGTCCATTTTTCAATCACTTGATCGACAACTCGTCATCTGGTTTCACTGAGTTGATTTTGACTGGAGAAAGAGTAGAAGCTGGAATTCGAAGTGGTAAAATACAAAAGGATGCCTCTTCAGGTTTGGTAAAAAAGCCTTTCACTGGTAAGAAGGAAGCTAGTATAGTCTATAGCCCGAGGGGCCAGAGCAGATCTGAACACCGTCAAACGGTAAATGCCGTAGTGATACCAAGACCCACAGTTGCTCCACAATGCAACAATCAACACAGGGTGGAAAGACCACAGCGGCAGTTTACCCACATCAACATGACTTTGGCTGAAGTTCTGCCTCATCTGTTGAAATCCAACTTGGCGACCTTGAGAGAGGCTCCCAAGAATCCAAACACTACTTCTCCCAGATACAATCCCAACATGCGGTGCGCCTACCATTCTGAGAGTCCTGGCTATGACATAAACAATTATTGGGCTCTGAGAAATAAAGTACAAGATCTGCTTGAAGCCAAGGAAATAGAGTTTGATGCTCCAGAAAAGCCGAATGTTATAACTGCTCCCATTCCCAAACATGTTCGCGGAGTTAATGCTGTTGACACTAATTTGTTTGTGACCTCTGTTGAAGAAATTTATACTCCTCTTTTGACCGTTAAGAAGAATTGGTTGTTGGCCGGTTTATTTCCAGGTTGTGGTGAAGGTTGCCACATG
Organism: Vicia faba; assembly: GCA_948472305.1. Taxonomy (NCBI): domain Eukaryota; kingdom Viridiplantae; phylum Streptophyta; class Magnoliopsida; order Fabales; family Fabaceae; genus Vicia; species Vicia faba. The sequence goes on along the minus strand of OX451740.1, from coordinate 104,568,103 downwards.
TGTTCAATTATGCCTACTGGTTGCCGTTTGTTGAAGTCAGGCGTTCAGTGCCTGATGGATAATAAAGAGATTTTGTTCGAGAAGACTATGATTCCCGTTGTTCCCACTGAAGATGTTGCCATTATAACCATTTCCGCCAATCCTTCAAAGGTTTCCTCGAGAAGACCTGTTAGGATTACACCTGTTCAAAGAACTGCTCCATTAATAATCACTATTCCTGGTCCCATCCCGTACACCTCAGATAAGGCTGTCCCATGGCATTACGATGGTGATGTGTATTATCATGGTATTAAGCAAGATCTGAAGAATGAAGAAGCTGATACTGATGTTAGTAATATTGTCGGGACCAGTAAAGTTACCCGAAGTGGAAGGGTCTTCTCTCCCGAGATTTCCCTGAAGACTATCATCAAGCCTACTGTTATTCCAACTACTGCTCCAACCAGCACTCCTGACATTTGTCCTGTTCCTACTCCAGTTAGTACACCTGCAACTTTTCCTGTTCTTACTCCAGTTATCACCCCTGCTGCTGAGCCATCTGGGACTCGGGGCAAAGAAATTATAGGTTAGCCTGCCCGGACAGAGGCACCTAAGAAAATTGTTGTGGAAGCCTCTAAACAAGAGATAGAGGAAATACTGAAAATTATCAAGAAGAGAGATTACAATGTGGTCGAGCAGCTGGGGTAGACCCCGTAAAAGATGTTCATGTTGTCCCTGCTATTGTGTTCTGAAGCCCATGAAAAGGCTTTGATTGCATTTCTCAAGACTGTGCATGTGCCGCAGGAAACTTCTGCAGATCAGTTCAAAGATTGTGTGGCTAGCCTGACTGCTGACAATGGGCTAGGTTTTTCAGATACAGATCTGACCCCTAAGGATAGGAATCATAATGATGCTCTGCATGTGTCGATCGAGTGCAGGGATACCACTATGGCCCATGTGCTGGTGGATACCGGGTCCTCACTGAATGTTCTGCCAAAGAAAGCGTTAGACCGTTTAGATTGTGAAGGTTTGACTTTAAAGCCGAGGAACATTGTGGTAAGGGCTTTTGATGGATCAAAGAGAATGGTGCACAGAGAGGTGGACATCCCTGTCAAAGTGGGTTCTCAGACCTTTGGGTCCACCTTCTACGTAATGGATATCAGATCATCGTATTCTTGCTTGCTGGGTCGTCCGTGGATTCATAAGGCTGGGGCAGTTACTTCCACGCTCCATCAAATGCTAAAATATCCTGTGAAGGGGAAGATTGTCACGGTGCGAGGTGAAGAAGAGTATATGGTGAGTCATCTCAATTCCTTCAGCTACGTAGAGATGGATAGGGAGTTCATAGAAACTCCTTGTCAGAACTTCAAAGAGGTCCCTCAGACTTTGGCGTCAGCTGAAGTTACTACCAACAAACCTCCACTAAAGATGGCTTCTCTCAAGGATGTCAGGGCTGTAGTTGAAGAAGGTGGGTGTACCAATTGGGGTCAGCTCCTTGATTTCACTCACAAAACTGACAAATTTGGTTTGGGCTTTACTACAGGGGATCAAAGGGTTGTTAGGCACGCACGAATTGGATGACCTCCTCTACACATCAGCAATCGGGGAGTTAATGCAATTAAAGACAATGAAGAGGATTCAGACATCGATAGCTGGATCTACCCAACAACCAACGGTGGACTGAATAACTGGACGGCAAAGGACTTCATACCTGTTTCTTTTATTCCGCAGTAATTGACTTTTGTTTTAAGATTTGTAATAAACAGTTTGAAACTTTACGGCCCGATGCCTTGCCCAAGGCACCTTAGTTTGTTTGTGAGGGCTATTATTTGTCATTTCATATACCATTAATAAAGCATTGGACGTTTCTTGCATTACAAATTTTGCGCTCCTTGTTTTTCTTTTCCGTCTCTCACTTTATCAAAACAACTATTCTCTTACACAAACTCACGTATCATAATGCAGATCCATATCCACTCTGGATCCCATTGATAATAGCTCTGCTATTGCCAATTATGACTTTAAAAATCCGATCAACCAAGCCGAGGACGAAGGTGAGGACGATTGTGAGGTGCCTGGAGAACTTGCTAGACTATTACAGCAGGAAGAAAGGGCCATACAGCCTTCTGAAGAGCCAATTGAGTTAGTGAATTTGGGTACAGAGGAAGACATGAAAGAAGTTAAAATAGGTGCGAATCTGGAGCCTAGTGTCAAACAACGGTTAATACAGATGCTACACGACTATGTTGAGATCTTCGCCTGGTCCTATGAAGACATGCCGGGTTTGGACACTGATATTGTGGTACATCGCCTGCAGACCAAAGAAGAATGCCCTCTGGTAAAGCAGAAAGTTCGCCGTATGCGCCCCGAAATGTCAGAGAAAATCAAGGCAGAGGTCATGAAACAGTTCGACGCATGATTCTTAGCTGTCACTTCTTATCCATAGTGGGTTGCCAACGTCGTCCCGATACCTAAAAAGGATGGCAAGGTATGGATCTGTGTGGACTATAGATATCTGATCAGGGCAAGCCCCAAGGATGACTTCCCACTTCCTCATATTGATGTTCTAGTCGACAACACCGCGCAACACAAAATCTTCTCCTTCATGGATGGTTTTTCTGGCTACAACCAGATCAAGATGGCTCCTGAGGACATGGAGAAGACAACCTTCGTTACACAGTGGGGAACCTTCTGTTACAAGGTAATGCCTTTTGCGTTGAAGAATGCTGGGGCAACTTATCAGCGAGCCATGGTCGCTTTGTTCCATGATATGATTCACCACTAGATCGAGGTTTATGTTGATGACATGATATCTAGGTCCCAGACTGAGGAAGAACACCTTGATCATCTCCAGAAACTATTTGACAGGTTAAAGACATACAAGCTAAGGTTGAATCCGAACAAGTGTACCTTCAGGGTAAGGTCTGGTAAGCTTCTGGGTTTTGTTGTCAGTGACAAAGGTATTCAGGTGGACCCTGAAAAGGTAAAAGCCATACAAGAGATACCGGCTCCCTACACAGAAAAAGAAGTTAGAGGTTTCTTGGGACGTCTGAATTACATCGCCAGGTTCATTTCACTTCTGACTGCTACTTGTGAGCCAATCTTCAAGCTGCTAAAGAAAGATCAAGTGGTAAAGTGGAATGATGAATTCCAGACCGCTTTCGAAAGAATCAAGGAATATCTTCAAGAACCACTAATTTTGATGCCTCCAGTTGAAGGAAGACCTTTGATTTTATACTTGACAGTGCTAGACAATTCAATGGGGTGTGTGTTGGGGCAGCATGACGAGTCTGGTCGAAAAGAGCACGCCATTTAATACCTTAGCAAAAAGTTTACCGACTGTGAGACCCGATACTCATTGCTCGAGAAAACTTGCTACGCTTTGGCATGGGCTTCTCGCCGACTGAGATAGTATATGCTGACTCACACTACTTTGTTGATATCAAAGATGGATCCGATCAAATATATTTTCGAGAAGCCCGCCTTATCCGGAAGAATAGCAAGATGGAAGATGATCTTAACCGAGTACGACATCCAATACACAACCCAAAAAGCAATCAAGGGGAGTGTATTGGCGGATCATTAGGAGCATCAGGCCGTGGATGACTACCAGTCCATGAATTTCGAGTTCCCCGATGAGAATATCATGTTGGTAACCGACTGCGAAGAACCTGGACCTGATGAAGGACCCGAGGAGGGATCCCGATGGTCTATGTATTTTGATGTAGCCTCGAACGCATTGAGTAATGGCATTGGCGCTGTAATTATATCTCCTGAGGGCTGTCATACTCCATTCACCGCCCGATTATGTTTTAACTGCACCAATAATATGGCAGAGTATGAAGCGTGTATCATGGGTCTTCGAGCTGCTATTGACCTGAGGATTAAGTTCTTGAGTGTATTAGGAGATTCCGCTCTGGTAATAAGTCAGATCAAAGGCGAGTGGGATAAGAAGCACCCTGTGATCGGTGGGAATGAGAACTGACTGTTTTGGAATGCTGGTTCGCCTTTGCGTTTGTTTTCGCAAAACGTCGCGGTAAGCAAGAGTCGCCACCGTCTTTTATTTTATCCAACAAGGAAAGGACAAAAGCACAGAAAAATTCCTTTTCGAGATATTTCTCGGGTTCGGGAGGTAGATTATAGAAAGGGAAGGTGTTAGCACCCTTTCTATCCGTGGTTATCCACGGGCTCTTAGGTACTTGCTCACTATGTTTTCAAAAGTTTGCTTTTCTTTGTGTTTGTGGGTTTGAAAAGAGTTTTTTGTTTGGAAGAGAGTGTAAGTGAGAAAAGTTTTGTTTTGTTTTAAAAGGAGCAAGTACTTAAGAACCTCTACCTACTCAAAAAGGAATTAAACTGTGTAAATGTCCTTTAGACAATTCCATCCCACTATTGAGTAGTAGGTAGCATCGTCATTAGAGTTTTCGGGTCAATTCGATTTAAGGGACGTGTGGTCACTAAAGCAATGTTAGGACGCCTTAGTGGTAATCCTAATGTCTTAGATCATTTTATCCGAGGCAACCGTTTCGAGGAAACTTATGATCTTTGGACAAGAGAGCGACCTTTAAAACATCCTATACTCAATGACCACGTTCGAGGCAACCAAGTGAGGTGTATCCTAAGAGTGGCATGTGCGAGTGTGTCAATTTTCAGTTTATATTATCTTTGTACATGTTATGGTGAGCTACGATTGATTTTAAATTAAAGGTTAATCTTGTCATGCAATCCTAGTTAGCATACATCTAAACAGTTAATATATGTACAAGAATTTAAAGTGCGGGAATTGTAAATCCTACGCTATTACAAGGCTTCGGGGAGGGGGATTATTTACATGTCCAAAATTGGGGGAATAAAGCAGTAAAGTGTAAAAGTCTTAGTTAAGCTATTACAAACCAGTAAGCAGTTACAATAAAATAAACGCGCGCGGATCTGAAAATAACCTCTAAAAATCCTAAGAATAAAATCTTTTTGTTGTTTTATTTTATTTTGGGAAAATGATCTAAATCTACTTAATTTTAGTTTTGAGAAAATGTTAAGATAATTAAAAGATTAATTAACAAAGTTAATTTAATAGAAAAAACTAGCCTAATGTTTTTGTGGTTTTTTTTAATTGAGTTTATGTTGATTAAGAAAAAAGAAATAAAATAGTCAAAACAAAGATGAAATCGAAGGAAACAAGCAGCAAATAAAAAAAAGGGGATAATTCTGGAGGCCTGGATCGAAAGAGGTGTGGGCTGTCTTTCGATCCAGTGAAGAGGCTTGATCGAAGGTGCCTGAGGGGTTACACTTTGGGGGTGTTCGATCTGGATATGTCATCCTTCGATCTGGGATTCTGCAAAGAAGTTTGTTAGAAATTGAAAATACAAGGCCTGGATCGAAGAAGTTTGAGAGACGACGCATTTGGGGCTTTCGATCTGGGATGTTGGACCTACAAGGAAGTTTGTTAGTGTTGTACCCCAAAATTTGCCCTCCCATATTCTTCAAGATTTGCTAAGATCATGCTTCAAAATCTCCCAAGGGTTGCACAGTCCAATGGCCTCCTGACAGTCAAAAATTAGGGTTTTGGTTCTGGCAAAGAAATTGAAGTTTCCAAGGGTCCAATCAAGTCCCACATGCCTACAAACATTGTCAAGCATCCTCATGCCAAGTTTCAAGACTCACAGCACCAAATTGCACAGTCAAAAACCCTAATTGCTCCACAGTCAACTGCAGGGGCAAAATGGTCATTTGACAGTCAAAAGTCCAAATTTTTGGTCAACATCTTATTTTGAAGCCACAAACATCATTTTATCAATTCTTGATCATGATTCTCAAAGCATGGCTCAAAAAGTCTCAAGATGCAAAAGTTTCTATTTCTGGACAGCCGAAAAAGTCAACTGCAATTGACCAAGGCATAACGTCCACATGGTTTATCAGAAAAATTCCATCCAAAGCTCATTTTGAAGATAATGACATTTCCTACAACTCATCTTCACACTTCAAGTCCAAGAAATGCTCTCACAAAAAGTTATCAATCTCAACATTATAGGTCATTTTCAAAAGTCAACAAAAAGGCACTTTAAGTCAAAGACCATAACTTGAGATTGGTAAATCAAAATGACATGGGACCAAAGGCATTGGTTATAGGACTTCAAGACCTTTCCAAAATGTCCAAGAACATGATCAAAGCTTAAATATTGAGCAAGATATGCCTTGTGGAAGTTGGGAAATGTTTGGGAATTTTGAAAAGTCAACTTTGCTTCAAATGCCTCAAAATTGCTAATGGGCCTCAATTTCTTCCATGAATCATCACCCAAAGGCCATGCACGACCCATTGACCAAAAGGGGAGTTATTTTCTTATTTTTAATTAATTAATTGAGTTTTTAATCCTATTAATTCATTTAATTAAAATTAAATATGAGAAAAATACTAAAACATGTTTTCCAAATCTTTTTGTGCAGCATATTCTCTCATTAAGACCTAAATATTTCGTGTACCACATCAAGGGACCAAATCTTCCAAAATAGGCAAGTTTCTATGACAAAAAAGGATTGAAAAAGATGCTTGAAAATCAAATATTGAATCATTGAATACATGGATTTTGGGCCAGTTTTTCTAACCTAATTCAGTCACACATATATGCACATTGCAAACCTAATGCTAAGGACAAGCAAGCGGCGCTGAAACCTCGATAAGAAACTTGCACTTTTTCACAAAAAATCTCAAAACTGTTTTCATAGCTAGAGCTTGTTTCAAAGATCAAAAACCATTCCAATACACTCCTGACACATCCAGGAAGCGTTTCCAATTGAAATCAAGGCTCCATACATCCAGAATTGGTAGAATGCCATCGCCCTGTTCATGAACTTTTTCATATTCGTATTTGAATTTACACACGTTTTCCATGCATTTTAATGTTTGATTTATACTAACATGATCATTCTAAAGCTAATGGTACCGTTCAATTGGAGAATGGCTGCCTGTACAGAAATCCACCATGAAAGCGTTCTAGGGTTTCAGAAGTCTGAATTTGGGGCTTTCCTCATCTGGAAAAATTAGGCCACGAGACCTATACCACTGGATTCAGAACGTACAAACGAATCAATTCCCCCCATCGCGCCCTTTTTATATTTGCATATGACCTAATCGCTATTTTCAGGTTCTGCACTTAGTGGGAGTTTAAAACCCCCGCTATCTATTTGATAATTTCAGGTAAAACGAAGAAGCCATGAAGAAGACGCTGAGTTGTCTCAACCAGACTGGGCAATTCAAACATTCGCGCGTGTTTTTTTGTGTTTACCAATAGCGCTTATTCTCTCTCATAATATTCACGTCCCATTATAATATCAGATAAACGCGTTGGTTGAGTTGGTCGTTGCGTTGGCATGCAGGTATTGGGACCTGGGTTCGATTCCCAGGTCCCCCCACTTATTCATATATTTTTTCTTAACGTGCTTCTGTGCAGCCTCCATTCCAAAGACCATCATGAAGCCTCACGCCAGTGCCTGCCACATGTCCCTGAAGGTCAATCCAATGGCCATCACAAGCAATCCACCATGTACCCTAGTCAAACGTCCCACACACAAGCGCCAGAAAGTCAAAAGGCCTGGAATTCTTGGGCCAAAATGCTCACAATTAACCTCCAAATTGGGCAGATACCCCTCCTATGGTTTGCATATTTCTTTTTTCATTTTATTTTAATTCTCCCTTTTTTTCTTTTATTTGACTAATTGCTTTTATTTAATCCCATAAAATTGATTTTCATAATACAAAAATACAAAAAAATCAGAAATCATAAAAATAAAATATGTTTATTTATTATTTAATGCATTAATATTTTTGTAAATAAATTCCAATAATCAATTTAGTTGAATTTTAGGTTTAACTTTAATGTTTTTCCTTAAATAGCTAAAATACATAAAAATTAGGTTTTTTTTAGCATTTTACCCTTTTTTCCAATAAATAAATTTTTCTTATTATTATTATTAATCATTAATTATTTTTGTAAATACTCTTGTAATTAAACAATTAGTAAATTAGGTTTAAACTTAAATATTTTTCTTTAACAAATTAAAAACATGTAGAATTAGGGTTTCTTCTCCTTTTAATTTTCTTTATTTTCATAAATACAAAAAACATAAAAAATAATTTCTTTTCTCATTAAATAATTAATTCACTTCCGATTTCCATTTAATTTATTTAAAGGGTCCAACGCCCTCGCACCTTCGATTATAATTTCTTTTCGCGCGTTTGCTTCTATTTTTTCATTTTAAATATTATGTATTTGCCCCAAAGCTTTGTAATAATAATTAGGACATTTACTTTCCGCACTTTTATTCAAAATCGGGTCTTTGTTAATTTGGCGATGTATAGACCCGCGCCTTGTAATAGCGTAGGACTTTTATTTTCCGCACCTTTTAACTGCTAATTGCATGAAAGAATGAATGACCCAAATAAAATCAAAGCGTAGATCACCCAATGCATGACAAGATAAACTATAACTGAAAACGACACACAATTCACACACCACTCTTAGGGTACGCCTCACTGTTGCCTTGCCCCCTCGAAACGTGGTCGTCGAGTATAGGACGTTTTAGTAAGTCCTCATGTCCATGAACATGGCATGGGGGTAGCTTCTAAGGTGTCCTACTGTTTCTCTGGTGATCACACCGTCCCTAAACTTGAATTGACCCGAACACCTCCAACGGTGGTGCTACCTACCTTTCAATGGTGGGATGGCACTACCTTAAGGAAATTTACACAGCATAATTCCTTAGGGTAGGTAGATGACTCGTAGATACTTGCTCTAATTCAAAACAAATAAAAAAACTCTTTTCACACCGACACTTCTCAAAAAGCTTTCACAAGCAATTTTTCAAACACTCTTGAGGACTGATACAAGAGTCGATCTGAAACTTTCAAAGAAACTTTTTTTCAAAACCCACTCACCTTGAAAAACAACCAAACATTTTGAAAACACAATGAGCAAGTATCTAAGAGCCCATGGATAACCGTGGATAGAAAGGGTGCTAACACCTTCCCTTTCTATAAATCTATCTCCCGAACCGAGAACAATCTCATAAGGAATTTTTCTGTGCTTTTGTCCTTTCCTTGTTGGAGAAAATAAAAGATGGTGGCGACTCTTGCTTCCGCGACATTTCGCGAACCAGCGTTAAACAGTCAGTTCCAGATCCACCGATCACAGAATTGGAGACTCTGCTGGGGACTCTTTTAAAGTGAGGTGTACCTTAGGATAGTTCATAACTGTGTTTTCAATTGCTTTGACTTGTTTGCTTTATTATTGTGGGACTGTCTTGGGAGTTCTATAGATCCTAACTCGGATCTGGGGATACCTTCTTAGAAAGTAGCAACAAGGCTGTGAGGGAACTGTGCGGGGTATACCGACATGGTTGAAACAGTCTGCTATGTTGATGTGGCACTTTGGTGTGTACCGGTAACCCTTGAGTTCAGTCAAGGAGAGTACGGGGCCTCCGCGTGGTGTCGTGAAGCATCAACTGACCTTAGGAACCTTAATTGAACTATCTTGGCCTCTTTAGGGTAGTGAGATAACTGACTTTGGTGCAGTCCGAGGTTGGTTGATACTCGATACTACACTCAATTGAGGGTTGCTTTCCTGGAATATTTCGGTCGCCAGTTCAGTGGCTAAATCGAAACGATGAACAATGAAAGCAATCCAGTGATATTGGGACCCTTAGAACCCGGTTACTTCTGATAGGACAGGTTGAGCCCACCAACTTCAAGAGGGTAATACCCAGACCCCATGTTGGCCTAAACTCTAAGGGCTTGTCTTGTGTGACTTGTGTGCCTTGTCATGGTTGCCTTTGTAAATATTTGTGGTGTGTTTAATCATAGCATCATGACATCATACAGCATCATATGCATGGGCTAACCATTTCAAGGGTTCGAATCTTCATCTTTGTTCTTGTTTTGTAGGACATGGAAACTGTTCGCAGAAAGACAATTCAGATCAGCCTTGTAAGGATCCCTCCTCAGCTTAAGGAGCTTATATCCAGGATTCCCGAGAGCTTTTCATTCAATGAAAGACGTGGAAGACTCATCAGCTTGGTCAACACCAACATTGAGGAGGATATGATAAAGGTCCTGTTCCAATTCTTTGATCCTTTGCACCACTGTTTCACTTTCCTGGATTATCAACTGGTGCCTACATTGGAGGAGTTCTCCCGGCTTCTGAAGATCCCTATCCTTGATCAACTACCCTACAACAGTACGGAAAAGGAACCCAAGCTTGAAGAGATTGCTAAAGCACTACACCTACAACCATCTGACCTCAAGGGACATTGGGAAGTTAGAAGTGGTATCAAAGGATTCTTAGCCAGGTTTATGTTTGAGAAGGCCCAAGAATGTTGGAACTCCCTTGACCTACAAGCTTTTGAAGAAGTTGTGGCCCTCCTTGTCTATGGTTTAGTGTTGTTCCCTAATCCAGATCAGCTTGTAGATATCAGTGCTGTCCAGATCTTCATGTCCAGGAATCCTATACCTACGTTGCTGGGGGACATCCTTCACTCATGTTACACTCGAACCATGAGAAAAAGAGGTGTCCTTATGTGCTGTACTCCTCTCCTGGGAAGGTGGTTTATTTCGCACCTTCCACAATCAGTTTTGAAGAACGAGCGGGATTTGAGATGGTCACAGCGATTGATGACTCTTACACATGCTGATATACATTAGTGCTCTCGGTCCAGAGAGGAGGTCACTATCATTGATCGTTGCGGGGAGTACCCTAATGTTCCTTTACTTGGAATCAAAGGAGGTATTACTTACAACCCGTGCCTGGCTTGGAGACAGTTTGGTTATGCTCGGAGGGACGACCCTCATGACATGTTAATTCCTGACATAGTTTTTGACTTCGACAACGATGCACAAGGACTTCGCCAGAGATTTATCAGAGCTTGGAGGATGCCAAGTAAAATAGACAGCAAGACACTGAGGCACAGGAATTCCATCCCGTTGGAGCCTTATCTCAAGTGGGTACGAGCCCGCTCCCATAAGTTAGTGATGCCTTATCCTCATGTTCTCCCTGTGATCAAAGAGCCAGTCTTGGAAGGAGAAGTGTCCTACACCATTCAACATCCTGACATGCCCACGTCCTGGGAAGAGATGCAAAAGAGCTGGATCCAGCTTAAGGAAGAACGGAATTCTCTTGAGACCAGTCTGCATGCTAGTGAAAAGAAGGTCTTGGAGCTCACCTGCCTACTGCACGAGGAAAGGAATCTCAACACCTACATTGCTCCGAAGAGGATGCGTAGTGTCTTTTGGGATTGATTTGATTTGTATTGTGTGCCCATGAGGCTTTGATGTACTGAACAATTATTTCCTTAATGATAACGTGTGTTCTTTTTGTCTACAACAAATTTGAACTTTCGAACCCTTGAATGCATTGCATAAACACATATCATTCATCATGTGCATAGCAGGTACTCTTCTTTTCAGGTTGCTTACTGTTCTTCGCTGTTTATTTCAGCATCATGAACCCTGAATCATCTACCGAGATGTCTATCAAGGCCCTTCAGGCGCAGAACGCACAATTGTAGGAGCTGATCATGGGTTTGGCTCAAGGCCAAGAAGAGCTGAAGGCTTTGCTCCTGAAGAAGGAGAAAAAGAAGAAGAGAACTGTTCTATTCAACACGGGCCGGAGGTTTGGTAACACTCTGCAGAATGAGGAAGCTGGTTCTTCTGTAGGAAAAGACAGTCCCCAGGGGGGAAGGGCTCCAAGTCCGGTGGTCTCTGACAACGAGACTGATTTTAATGAGGAACAGTATCCTCCGGCTGAAGACAGATACAAGCAGCTGGAAGACCGTCTGAACGCCATGGAGATCCAACAAGTGCCTGGTTTGGATTTCGGAGACTTGGGTTTATCTACTGGTGTGATCATCCCTCACAAGTTTAAAGCACCATCTTTCACCAAATATGATGGGGCGTCTTGCCCTAAGTTACACCTCAGATCCTATGTGCGGAAGATTCAGCCGTATACAGTGGATAAGAACTTGTGGATCCACTTCTTCCAGGAGAGTCTTTCAGGGACTCATCTCGAATGGTTCTATCAGCTGGATGGAACCAAGGTTCGTAACTGGGAGGAGTTGGCTACTGCTTTTTACAAGCAGTATCAATATAATGCCGACCTTGCTCCTACACGTACCCAACTCCAGGGTATGTCGCTAGGATCAGGCGAAGGTTTTAAAGAGTATGCACAGAAGTGGAGGGATCTGGCTGGCAGGGTGCAGCCTCCGTTAACTGACCGTGAATTGGTAGATATGTTCTTGGGGACCCTATCTGGGCCATTCTTCAATCATCTTATTGGCAATTCGTCTGTAGGATTCACCGACCTTATTCTGACTGGGGAAAGGATAGAGGCTAGTATGAAATCAGGGAAAATTCAGAAAGGTGCGTCTTCAAGTTCTGAGAAGAAACCTTTTAAAAAGGAGGCCAGTGCTGTGTATGGGCCTAGGAGGCAAGACAAACCAGAGCGCCGCCAATCTGTCAACGCGGTAGTGATTGCAAAGCCTGCTGCCGCTCCTCGGCAAACTAATCAACCAACGGCTGAAAGACCCAGAAGGGAATTTACTCGGCTGAGTATGACCTTGTCACAAATCTTGCCGCAGCTGCTATCAACCAACTTGGTGACTGTCAGGGAGGCCCCGAAGGTTGTGAATACTGCCTCTCCTAAGTATAATCCAAATGTCCGCTGTGCTTATCACTCCGATAGCCCGGGGCATTCTACTGATGATTGCTGGGCCCTAAGGAATAAGGTGCAAGACCTTATTGATGTGAAGGAGATACAATTTGAGGCACCTGAGAGGCCAAATGTGGTGACTGCTCCTATGCCCCAGCATGGAGTAAATGATGTTGTTGAAGATTTGTATGCCATTTCTGTGAATGATGTAGCTACTCCTCTATTGACTGTTAAAAGGAACCTGCTGCTAGCCGGTTTATTTTCGGGTTGTGGCGAGGGTTACCTTTTGTGTGCTGTTTCCCTTACTGGTTGTCCGTTGCTGAAGTTAGGCATCCAAGGCCTGATGGATAGCAAGGAAATTCTGTTCAAGAAGACCGCTGTTCCTTTTGTTCCTATGGAAGAAGTGTCTGTCGTTACAATTTTCAACAATCCAATCAGGGCTCCCCCGAGAAAGCCAGTTAAAATTAGGACTGTCGCACCCATTGTTATTACTGTTCCGGGGCCCCTCCCCTATGAATCTGACAAGGCTGTCCCATGGCACTATAGGGCAGATGTATATGTACTTGGAATAAAGCAAGAATTCAATACCGGTACCAGCATCAGCAATATCACCGGCCCAGGCTGAGGTTTCTTGCGGCACATGCACAGTCTTGAGGAATGCAATCAAAGCCTCTGCATGGGCCTCAGAACATAACAGCAAAGACAACATCGATATCTTCGAGGGGGTCTGCCCCAACTGCTCGACCACATTGTAGTCACTCTTCTTGATTATTTTTAAGATTTCCTCTATCTCTTACTTAGAGGATTCCATAACTACTTTTCTAGGTGTCTCCATCTGGGAAGGCTCACCTACAGCTTTTTTGCCTCGAGTCCTAGATGACTCATTGGCAGGAGTAACAATTGGAGTAAGAACAAGAGTAATAGTTGACGTACCAGTAGGAATAGAAGGTGAAATAACAACAGGCTTATTGACATTATTCGGGGAAATTTCGGGAGAGAAAACCGTTCCACTTCTGGTAATCCTACTGGCCCCGACAATGTTAATGATATTGGGATCAACCTCTTAATTATTCAGGTCTTGTTTAACGCCATGATAGTAAACATCAATGCCATAATGCCAAGGGACAACTTTGTCTAAGGCGTACGAGACAAGATCAGGAAAGGTGATTATTAACGGAGCAACTCTCGGAGCGGGTGTAATCCTAACAGGCCTTCTCGAGGAGGCCTTGGAAGGGTTGGCAGAAATGGTTATAATAGCAATATCTTCACTCGGAACAGTCGGTGTCAAAGATTTCTCGAACAAAATTTCTCTACTGTCCATCAGGCATTGTACACCTGTCTTCAGCAAATAGCACCTAGAAGGAAGAGATGAACACATGTGGAAACCTTCACCACAGCTCGGAAAAAAACCGGCCAGCAATAAATTCTTCTTAACAGTCATAAGAGGAGTAGAAACTTCATCAACTGAGGTCACGAACAGATTGGTATCAATGGCGTTAACTCCACGGTTGTGCCTAGGCATGGGGTTAGTTATGATATTGGGCTTCTCCGGAGCATCAAACTCAATCTCCTTGGCTTCAATCAGATCTTCTACTTTATTTCTTAGAGCCTAGCAGTCATTTGTATCGTGACCAGGAATCTCAGAATGGTAGGCACACTGAGCGTTTGGATTGTACCGAGGAGAGGTGGTATTAGGATTCTTGAGAGCCTCTTTCAAGGTTTCCAAGTTGGATCTCAGCAGATGGGGTAGCACCTCTGTCAATGTCATGTTAATCCGGGTAAACTACCTTTATAGTCTTTCTTCCCTTTATTGATTGTTGCATTGTGGAACAGCCGTAGACCTAGTATCATTACAGCACTTACCGTCGGACGGTGTTCAACTATGCTATGACCTCTTGGGCTATAGATAGCACTGGCTTCCTTCTTACCAGCGAAGGGCTTTTTTACTGAACTCGAGGATGTGTCCTTCTGTATTTTACCGCTCTAGATCCCAGCTTCTACCCTCTCTCTAGTTAATATCAGCTCAGTAAAACCAGCCGATAAGCTACCGATCAAATGGTTGAAGAATGGACCAGACAGCATCCCAAGAAACATGTCGACCAACTCCCTATCAGACAAAGGGGGTTGGACTCTCCTAGCCAAATCTCTCCACTTCTGCGCATAGTCCTTAAATCCTTCACCTGCACCCATGGACATACTCTGAAGCTGAGTACGGGTAGGGGCAAGGTCGGTGTTGTATTGTTACTGCTTGTAAAAAGCAACAGCCAAATCCTCCCAATTTCGGACATTGGTTCCCTCTGTGATACGGTGGGAGAACTGACTTGAGGTTTCGCGTTTGTGTTCGCAAATGTTTCAGTTTAGCAAGAGTCGCCACCGACTTTTTATTTTATCCAAAGGAAAGGTCAAAAAGCACAGAAAAGACCTTTGAGATGTTTTCTTGGGTTCGGGGAATAGATTATGAAAAGGGAAGGTGCAAGCACCCTTTTCATCCATGGTTATCCATGGGCTCTTAGTTACTTGTTTAGATCACTTGCTTTTGCTTTTCAATTGTTTGAAATGGTGCTTTGTGTGTGGTTTTGAAAGATGTTTTGAAAAGAGGCTATCGTTGTGGAAACCTTTGTAATGATTCTCGTTTGAATGTATACAAAGGTGTTTTGTCTTCTGAAAAGATTTCAATGTTTGAAAGTTTGATTTGAGAAATGTTTTGAAATTGTGTTGTGAAGTGTGTTTGAAAATAGAAAGGATATTTTTGCAAGTTTTTGATCAAGTAACTAAGAGTTGTCTACCCCATTTTACTCAAAGATCTTTACCATACGTTTTTTAATCCTTTTTGACAGTGTTGTTTTACCATTGTATTTGGTAAACAACCTTGTATTTGGATGTTGAACGGGACAGGCGCGGGTTATCGTATAGACCATGATAGCAATTGTGTCAAGTATTTTTTGGCAAAATTTTGAGGGACTTGATCATTTTATTTAGGCAACCAAGATAGTGTCATCGAGGGACTATGATCTTTTGTTTTGTTTTTGTTTTGCCAAAGTACCCAACATGCATAACATGGCCATTTTAAAGGCAACAAGTGGATGAAACCCTAAGGGTGCAAGTGTGTATTGTGTTATCGTTTTCATGCATTTTGTCTTGTATTAGTCAAGCTATTTGTTGATTTTGGATTTTTTGCATACACGCCTAATTAATATACAATATATTTTAAAGTGATAAAAGTGCGGAAAGTAAATATCCTACGCTATTACAAATCATTAGGGGGATGGGGGTACATATTCATGAATGGGGATCTGCAAGTAAAACTAGATCCTAAGTTATTATTAAAACCATATTGAAATTCATAATATAAGAAAGAAATAAATTTCTTTGGAAAAATGTTTTTTGTCTTTAAGGAAATAAATTAAAAGGAGAATATCTTTATGTTTTTTTTTTGTGTTAATGTTTAAAAAGATGAAAAGGAAAATAAATGCAAAGTGGGAACAGTACGTTGCTGTAAACAAGGAAACAAGGATCAAAAGTTCTGAAGCCAGACGCATGACTCAGAAGGAAGCGTCATAATCAAAGTTCTGATTTGGTACACTCTGAGTTCCTACAAAAAACGTCAGAGGGAAAAGGAAAGGTTATGGGTGGTGTTCAGCCAGTGGACCAAAAGTCAGAAGTTCTGTATTACGCTGAAACAGTGAACAAACGTCAGCAGTTCTGTGTATTTGACATGTAAGGAGAAACTCAGAAGTTTCATGATGTGTTAAGATTGTGAGTGAACATTAGAAGTTCTGTATTGTGCTGAGCCAGTGGGTGAACATCAGAAGTTTAGTGTGTGTTAACAGTGAGAAAAATCATGGAAGTTCTGTGTGTTAAAACAGTGTAGAGAAATCAGAAGTTCTGCGTGCTTAAACAGTGAGAAAAATCATGGAAGTTTTAATCCTAAGTCTGAGCCTAGAATTATTCTATAAGTTCTGACCATAGTTTTTCTACTTAAGCAATGATATGTACAACATTAATACTGTGATATTTACATGCTAATGATGTTCATAATGAAAAGCAAGTAAAGTCAGAAAGACTTACCTGGAGCGTGCTTAGAGCTTTGAGTGGATGCCTTTGGATGTTCTGAGTCAGCAAGAGAGACGGAAGAGTGGTTGTGTCCTTTTGTTCAAAGGGAAGAACAAAGGTTTTTTTTATGTATGAGAAATCTGGATTTTTATGAAGGTTTCAAAACTTCCCTTTTCTCTCTTTTGGCTAATCTCTCTCTTCAAAAGCCAGCCCCTCCTTCCACTAAAAACGCCCCCCCCCCCCCCCTTGAATGTATATGGAGCCAAGTATTTATAGATGATTAAACTGTGATTTTGGGGGGGGGGGGGGGGAAACAAATGGGATTTGAACCTGTTTTGGCATCCTGTTCTTTTGCTTTTCATCACAGTTTTTGTATGCTAGTTTGGTGTAATCATGGGATGCAGGCGTAGGCTGAGCTAGCTCTTGGTTATAGGTCTGCAGCAAGTTGCATGAACAAGGTTTTGGGATTTGGTCAAGTTCTGACCAAAGCGTTGAAATAGCCTTCATGTGCTGAAGCGCTGCCTTGTTTTTGAAGCAAGTATGGTGGCTATCAGCAGGAATTAAGGAAAAGAAAAAAGAAAAGCATAGTGGTAGTAGCAAGGTTACTATCCCCAGACAGTAGAGGTACACGTGGTGAGAATCCTTTGGATAAAGACTCAGAAGGTGGTTGTGAGCATTAAATGATGATGAGACTTATCACAACCAGAAATCCTGCCATATGAAACTCTGTATCATTGCTTAGTTCTGGATCAGAAGCGTAGCATCCCATCTTCTGGCTCCAGCATGTTCTGAAGGAGCTTTTCAGACTTTCCAGAAAGCTTGCAACACGCTTCTTAGCCTTCTTTGCATTACCCTAGCAAACTCTGACTGAACTTGCATAGATGCTGAAGAGCTATGTTCTGACTGGAGACTATATGCTGAACCATGTTTACATCTTCTGACTGCACCTGCCTGGAGGCTAGCTCAGAAGTTCTGAAGTGTCATTTTTTCTTAAATACTTTAGAAAAATCCCTAGTATTTAGAAATTTGGCTTTTCCATAGTAAATTTGACTTTTGAACCTCTTGATGAAACAAAATTCATATTGCAACGTGTCTTGATGAAATATGATTATTGAGATTTGATGTTGATCCAAAAGTCAAAGTTTGACTTTTCTTGTGTGCAAATTACCATTTTGTCCTTGTGAATGGTTTGCTTGGAAAATTTGTAGTTCAAGGCTTGGAAACTGGATGGAAGCAAAATCTGAGGATCCAAGGTGATTCTTTGAGAAAAGAGAGGGCAAATTTTGGGGTACAATAGCAACCCCTGTTCAATCTTCTTACACATGAAGAATTAGATTGGTAATTCTGCCATTCGTGACTTGAAGGTGGAAGATGATTAAACACTAGAGTGCCCAAAAATTTGTACTCAAAGATGTGTTAGTTGATTATGTGGGGAATATGCTTAAAGATGCCATTTGGAGAGATAATGGATAATTATTGGAGATGGGCTTAAAGATGCCATCCAGAGGTGATTGTTGGATTGTATCTATAAGCTGGGACTGGATAATTGCCAGCATGGCATCCGTGTCTGGAGCGCATCTGAACCGTATTGGAAAGTTGGGTTGTTTGATGATGAGTCAGTGTAAAAATTCATCCAAAATTTCCTGAGAAGGAACCTGTGTAGGGTTGCTTCATGATGAGTCCGTGTAAAACTGCATATGGAATTGAGAAGGAACCTGTGTAGGGTTGGCTGATGATGAGTCTGCGTAAAACTGCATCTGGAATTGAGAAGGAACTGGTGTAGGGTTTCTTGATGATGATGAGTCCGTGTAAAACTGCATCTGAAATTTCCTGAGAAGGAACCGGTGTAGGGTTGCTTCTTGATGAGTCAGTGTAAAACTGCATCTGGAATTGAGAAGGAACCGGTGTAGGGTTGCCTGATGATGATGAGTCCGTGTAAAACTGCATCTGAAATTGCCTGAGAAGGAACCGATGTAGGGTTGCTTCATGATGAGTCAGTGTAAAATTGCATCTGGAATTGAGAAGGAACCGGTGTAGGGTTGCCTGATGATGATGAGTTCGTGTAAAACTGCATCTATAATTTCCTGAGAAGGAACTGGTGTAGGGTTGCTTCATGATGAGTCCGTGTAAAACTGCATCTGGAATTGAGAAGGAACCGGTGTAGGGTTGCCTAATGATGATGAGTCAGTGTAAAACTTCATCTGAAAAGGAGGAACCTGTGTAGGGTTTCCTCAAGGATGATGAGTTAGTGTAAAACTTCATCTTGAAAAGAAGAGGAACCGGTGTAGGGTTGCCTGAGATGGTTGAGTAGATAGTTGTCCTATCTAGTTTCAGGTATTAATCTTTGTCTTGAGAAAGAAAGATAGTTTTCCTGGCTTGTTACAGGTGTTAGTCTTCAATCTCTTCATGTAGATAGTTTTCCTGGCTTGTTACAGGTATTAATCTACAATCAGTCGTCCACAGATAGTTTTCCTGGCTTGTTACATGTATTAATCTGGAACTTGAAAAGGTTGATGGTAGCCATCTGTTGTTTGAACTTCTCCTGAAAAGGTAAAATGTTAGCTGTATGCAATGTCATGATGTATGAAATGCATGATGTCATGATGTTCTCAAAATAAATGAGATTGTGTTGTATGCACTTATCATGTATGTAAATAGGATGTATGAAATGTGAAATGTTTATGAGTGTATTTTTGTCTGGGAAAATAAATCCTTGACAAATATTGGGGAGTTGTTAAATCCTAGACTGCTGTTGAAGAGTTGGTGTGTCTTCAAACTTTGCTTAGAATATTTCCACCGGGGATTCCTGTTTTGTTGTTTGAGGAGAACTCCGCTGGGGGATATTGAAAACTTTGTGGGGATAATGTTTATTCCTGCTTGGGAAAAGAGTTCAAGAGTCTCGATTGTCCGTTGCTCTACTGGGGAGTCAAAGTTGAACTGATATCTGGTCGGGTCCAGGTTTCACAGTAACTTGTCGGGGATTGTAGAGTAGTCTACTGGGGAAGAGGAGTTGTGGTCCTTTGATTTGTAGTAGTTGGAAAGGCAAACTCAAGCTGGGGAATCCTGTCATTTGTTGGGGAAATAAACCTTGTTGCCGATCTGCTTGAGAGATGACGACTTCGTTGGGGAAAGTATTCGAGGATTTTTGAGGTTGTCTCAGCTGGGGAAAGGTTTTCAGAGATTGAAACTCTGATGGGGAATCATCCTATGAGAAGGATTTTGGGGAGATTTGTCACTGCCCCTAGTAGCGAGTGTTTGTGGCACTTCCTGGAAATGTTTGACTATATGTAACCCTTTGTCGGGATTGACGTTCAATGCCCCAAGTGACGCAGATGGAGATTTTCTCCTGGTTACTCTGCACTTTGAGAGATTTTCTTGGAATCTTGACTGGACTGCCCCAGGTGTGATGGATAGTGACATATCATGTCCCCTTGTTGATAGGAGATCTTTCAATGGAACTTTCACCCTCTTTTTTTTAAAGTGATTTTATTCACTGAGAGGGCTTTCGTTCATCGAATATTCGTTGTGTGAATTTCTCCGCTGTCAAATAAATAGCCAAATGCAAACAGTGATATTCAATTAATGCAAAGTTTATGCTTGTCTTGAAGTTTTTAAAAATGCATTTTTAGCAAGTGAAGAACTTTGTAATTCAACTCTGGATTTTGAGTAAAGCCTTACAGAAGTCAGGATACCTTTTGTAACAGTATGCTTTCGAACTAACCCATGCTTCAATTAGGACTTTTGAAGGGTTGTAATGTGGCTTGGTTCACGGTTTTAAGAAACAAAGGATAAAGGCTCAAAGTGTATTTGTACCCACCCGTTCTTCGTGATGTTCTTTAGTCCTAAGCTCAGTTAATTATGCGTTTGAACTCCCATTGAGTCTGGAATGACATATTGGTGATGGTTCAGACAAGTTAAGTTTGTCGGAAGGCAGTCATTTCTGCTACATTTTTCGTGTTGTTGAGGATTTGTAGTGACCTCTTTTTTTGATTTGTTATCCCTGATTTTTGCCTGACTATTATTGTTTTTGAGATGACAGTCAGCGGGATGCCCCAGTTTTCTTAAGTCTCCTTCTTAGGTTTTGACTTAGTGGGCTTTTCTTTTTTAGAGATAATGACTTCCTATGTGATAGGGAACCATCATTTTCTTTTGATTCCAGAGGAATCTTTCTTGACGTCATTCGCTGTATTACGAGATGAGAGTTTGCGGCTTAATGCGCGTTTGAATTAACTGAGAGACTACCCTGCCCCGGGTTTCGATTAAAGGTTTCAATTTGTGTTAAAACAAAAAACTTCTACTTCTTTGGCTCGAAGGTGTTGACTAGGGATTATCTTCCTTATAACTCCAGTGTTTAGGATTTGAAAGAATGCCTGTACATCGTTAGCAAGGTCTGTTCAAAAGCATACTGTATGAGATTATGGCATTGTTTTTTGTCATCCTCCTTCTAAAGGCTTGTAACTTTTAGCAAGAGTTGAATGTCATAAAGAGAGTAAAAAGCATAGTTTAAGTGTAATGAAAATGAAATAATTCAAGACAAACATATGCAATGCATTAATGAAACAAAGTTTGACATTAATAGGTAATTGTTTGAATAACAAAAGAAACTACAACTTGAAAATTCAAATGAAAAAAAGCTTTCAATAATTCGTCATAGGAGCAGTGATTATGTTTGGAGTCTCTGGAGGGTAAAACTCGATCTCCTTGGCGTCAATCAAATTCTGAATCTTATATTTCAATGCCCAGCAATCGTTAGTGTCATGCCCGGGGCTGTCAGAATGATAAGCACATGTTGCATTAGGATTGTAGTTGGGAGAAGAAGTTTTAGGGTTTGGATGAGGTCCTATCAATGTAATCAGATTCATCCCCAACAAGTGTTGCAGCGCTTGAGACAGCGACATGTTGATGTTGGTGAACTGTCTTTTAGGCTCGTCTGGCCTTTGTTGATTTCCCCTTTGCTGTTGTCGGATTGACGCAGAACCAGATATCAGGAATGCCCCTACGTGTTGGTCACGGCGACTCTTTTGATTGTACATAGCATTAGACTCTTTCTTCCCACTGTAAGACTTTTTTTTAGCATCAGAAGGTGTAGCTTCTTGAATCTTCCCACTTTTGATGCCAACTTCGACCCTTTCGCCGGTCAGTATTAGCTCGGTGAACCCGACTGAAGAGCTTCCGATCAAGTGTTTGAAGAAAGGCCCTATCAAAGTTCCCATGAAGATGTCGATCAGCTCCCTGTCAGTTAAAGGAGGTTGTACCCTACCAGCCAGATCTCTCCACTTTTGAGCGTATCCTTTGAAGTTTTTGTTGGAACCCATGGTCATGTTCTGCAATTGCACACGAGTTGGTGCAAGATCAGCATTGTACTGATACTGTTTGTAAAAAGCAGCAGCTAAATCCTCCCAGGTGTGGATGCGAGAACTCTCCAATTGATAAAACCACTCGAGTTGAGTCCCTACCAGGCTTTCTTGGAAGAAATGGATCCAAAGCTTTGGATCAGTTGTGTATGGTTGAATCTTGCGGACATCAGACTTTAGGTGCATCTTAGGGCAAGAGACTCCATCGTACAGGGCAAAGGTAGGGACTTTGAACTTTGGCGGGATGACTAATCCAGAAACTAAACCCATGTCTCCTAAATCCAAACTAGGTATCTGCTGAATCTCCATTGCATTGAGGCGATCCTCCAACTGTTTATATTTGTCATCAACGGGAGGATATTGTTCCTCAGAGTAGTCAGCTTCAACTTCATCAATCTCCAAATTGTGGTCTTCTTCAAGACTATCCCTCATGTTGGATGGAGTTGAAAGATCTAGGGCTTTAGGTCTTCTTCTCAAGTTCAGGACGCCTACTATCTTCTTGGACTTCTTCTTCTTGTCTTTGAGAAGGAGAGCTTTCAGGTTCTCTTTCCCTTTACCCATAGCCATAAGCATTTATTGGAATTGAGCGTTTTGAGCTTGGAGATCTTTCACCATCTGGTCCATATCCACCTTACTGAAATAAACAGTAGGAAGATAAGGAGACCTGTATGGGAGAAACCTGTCATGATATGATGTATGATATGTGGATGCATGTTTTCAAGGATCTCACGGGGTAAACACAAGAAAATGTTAGAGGTTAAACTTCGATCAACATCTTTGATTGGAGAACTTTGTATCGGTGGATGTCTTTCCACGAGAGTCAAGCTCACCATGTCAAGTGGGTCATAGCCCTTGACTCAAGTTGTTGTACTTGATTTTTGATGGTGTTTGTTTAGAGGAAAATGAATCCTCTTGCCCTTCGGTAGACGTCTGGTTCAACGTGACCCTGCATCAAAGACCCTCGAGATCCTTGAAATGGTTATTGAAAATGCTATGGTATGATGTTTATGATGTTATGTAAAGATTTGCAAAAGTAAGCAAGTGTATATACAAATAATCAAATTCACACAAAGCAGACAAGTCCTTAAGTTTAGGCTTGCATGGAGTTTGTAGGTAAGTACCCTCTTGAAGTTTAGAGTCGCTCAACCTGTTCTATAAATAGTAACCGGATTCTAAGGAGCTCAATATCACTGGATTATTTTCTGTGTTCATTGTTTCAGTTTAGCCACTTTACTGGCGACCGAAATATTCCAAGAAAATAATCCTCAATGAGTGTAGTATCGAGTATCTACCAACTTCGGACTGCACCAAAGCCGGTCATCTCACTACCCCTAATAAGGACAAGCTGGTCAAGTAAGGTTCTAAAGTCAGTTGATGCTTCACGACACCACGCGGCGGCCCCGTACTCTCCTCGATTCAACTCAAGGGTTACCTGTACCAACTAATGTGCCACATCAACGTAGCTACTGTTTCAACCATGTCGGTATACCCCGCACAGTTCCGTCACAGTTTATTGCTACTTACCTAAAATGTGCCCCCAAATTCGGGTGTAGGATTTAAAACAAACCCATACAAGGAACCAAAAAGTAAAGCATACAAGTCAAATAAGATAAGCATGTAAAGGTGATCTAAACCCTAAGGTAACCCCACTTTTAAAGATAAGTCCCCAGCAAAGTCTCCAGTTCTGTGATACGGTGGGAGAACTGACTTGAGGTTTCGCGTTTGTGTTTGCAAATGTTTTGGTTTAGCAAGAGTCGCCACCAACTTTTTATTTTATCCAAAGGAAAGGTCAAAAAGCACAGGAAAGACCTTTGAGATGTTTTCTTGGGTTCGGGGAGTAGATTATGAAAAGGTAAGGTGCAAGCACCCTTTTCATCCATGGTTATCCATGGGCTCTTAGTTACTTGTTTAGATGACTTGCTTTTTCTTTTCAATTGTTTGAAATGGTGCTTTGTGTGTGGTTTTGAAAGATGTTTTGAAAAGAGGCTATCGTTGTGGCAACCTTTGTAATGATTCTCATTTGAATGTATAGAAAGGTGTTTTGTCTTTTGAAAAGATTTCAATGTTTGAAAGCTTTATTTGAGAAATGTTTTGAAATTGTGTTGAGAAGTGTGTTTGAAAATAGCAAGGATATTTTTGCAAGTTTTTGATCAAGTAACTAAGAGTTGTCTACCCCATTTTACTCAAAGATCTTTCCCATACGTTTTTTAATCCTTTTTGACAGTGTTGTTTTACCATTGTATTTGGTAAACAACCTTGTATTTGGATGTTGAACGGGACAGGCGCGGGTTATCGTATAGACCATGATAGCAATTGTGTCAAGTATTTTTTGGCAAAATTTTGAGGGACTTGATCATTTTATTTAGGCAACCAAGATAGCGTCATCGAGGGACTATGATCTTTTGTTTTGTTTTTGTTTTGCCAAAGTACCCAACATGCATAACATGGCCATTTTAAAGGCAACAAGTGGATGAAACCCTAGGGGTGCAAGTGTGTATTGTGTTATTGTTTTCATGCATTTTGTCTTGTATTAGTCAAGCTATTTGTTGATTTTGGATTTTTTGCATACACGCCTAATTACTATACAGTATATTTTAAAGTGATAAAAGTGCGGAAAGTAAATATCCTACGCTATTACAAATCATTAGGGGGATGTGGGTACATATTTATGAATGGGGATCTGCAAGTAAAACTAGATCCTACATTATTATTACAACCATATTGAAATTCATAATATAAGAAAGAAATAAATTTCTTTGGAAAAATGTTTTTTGTCTTTAAGGAAATAAATTAAAAGGAGAATATCTTTATATTTTTTTTGTGTTAATGTTTAAAAAGATGAAAAGGAAAATAAATGCAAAGTGGAAACAGCGCGTTGCTGCAAACAAGGAAACAAGGATCAGAAGTTCTGAAGCCAGGCGCATGACTCAGAAGGAAGCGTCAAAATCAGAAGTTCTAATTTGGTACACTCTGAGTTCCTGCAAAAAACGTTAGAGGGAAAAGGAAAGGTTCTGGGTGGTGTTCAGCCAGTGGACCAAAAGTCAGAAGTTCTGTATTATGCTGAAACAGTGAGCAAACGTTAGCAGTTCAATGTATTTGACATGTAAGGAGAAACTCAAGTTTCGTGTTGTGTTAAGATTGTGAGTGAACATTAGAAGTTCTGTATTGTGCTGAGCCAGTGGGTGAACATCAGAAGTTTAGTGTGTGTTAATAGTGAGAAAAATCATGGAAGTTCTGTGTGTTAAAACAGTGTAGAGAACTCAGAAGTTCTGTGTGCTTAAACAATGAGAAAAATCATGGAAGTTTTAATCCTAAGTCTGAGCCTAGCATTATTCTAGAAGTTCTGACCATAGTTTTTCTACTTAACCAATGATATGTACAACATTAATACTGTGATATTTACATGCTAATGATGTTCATAATGAAAAGCAATTAAAGTCAGAAAGACTTACCTGGAGCGTGCTTAGAGCTTTGAGTGGCTGCCTTTGGATGTTCTGAGTCAGCAAGAGAGACGAAAGAGTGGTTGTGTCCTTTTGTTCAAAGGGAAGAAAAAAGGTTTTTTTTTTATGTATGCGAAATCTGGATTTTTATGAAGGTTTCAAAACTTCCCTTTTCTCTCTTTTAGCCAATCTCTCTCTTCAAAAGCCAGCCCCTCCTTCCACTAAAAACAACCCCCCTTGGATGTATATGGAACCAAGTATTTATAGATGATTAAACTGTGATTTATTTGGGGGGGGGGGGGGGGAACAAATGGGATTTAAACCTGTTTTGGCATCCTGTTCTTTTGCTTTTCATCATAGTTTTTGTATGCTAGTTTGGTGTAATCATGGGATGCATGCGTAGGCTGAGCTAACTGTTGGTTATAGGTCTGCAACAAGTTGCATGAACAAGGTTTTGGGATTTGGTCAAGTTCTGACCAAAGCGTTGAAATATCCTTCATGTTCTAAAGCGCTGCCTTGTTTTTGAAGTGAGCATGGTGGCTGTCAGCAGGAATTAAGGAAAAGTAAAAAGAAAAGCATGGTAGTAGTAGCAAGGTTACTATCCCCCGACAATAGAGGTACACGTGGTGAGAATCCTTTGGATAAAGACTTAGAAGGTGGTTGCGAGCATTAAATGATGATGAGACTTATCACAACCAGAAATCCTGCCATGTGAATCTTTGTATCATTGCTTAGTTCTGGATCAGAAGCGTAGCATCCCATCTTCTGATTCTCTTATCTTTTGGCTCCAGCATGTTCTGAAGGAGATTTTCAGACTTTCCAGAAAGCTTGCAACATGCTTCTTAGCCTTCTTTGCATTACCCTAGAAACTCTGACTGAACTTGCGTAGATGATGAAGAGTTATGTTCTGACTGGAGACTATGTGTTGAACCATGTTTACATCTTCTGACTGCACCTGCCTGGAGGCTGGCTCAGAAGTTCTGAAGTGTCATTTTTTCTTAAATACTTTAGAAAAATCCCAAGTATTTAGAAATTTGGCTTTTCCATAGTAAATTTGACTTTTGAACCTCTTGATGAAACAAACTTCATATTGCAACGTGTCTTGATGAAATATGATTCTTGAGATTTGATGTTGATCCAAAAGTCAAAGTTTGACTTTTCTTGTGTGCAAATGATCATTTTGACCTTGTGAATGGCTTGCTTGGAAAATTGTAGTTCAAGGATTGGAAACTGGATGGAAGCAAAATCTGAGGATCCAAGGTGATTCTTTGAGAAAAGAGAGGGAAATTTTTGGGGTACAACACCCTCCAATTGGTAGAACCATTCAAGCTGAGTCCCTGACAGACTGTCTTGGAAGAAGTGAACCCACAAGTTCCTATCAGCAGTGTGAGGCTAAATCTTCCTCACATAGGAACGAAGATGAAGCTTGGGACAAGACACCCCATCATACCTTGCGAAAACCAGAGCTTTAAATTTTTGTGGGATGACTACCCCAGACACCAATCCCAGCTCTTCAAAATCCAGCCCTGGTATTCTCTGTATTTCCATAGCGCTCAACCGATCCTCTAACTTCTTGTACCTATCCTCAGTGGGAGGATACTGCTCATTATTATAGTCTGTATCATTGTCAAAGACTTCAGGACTAGGGTTCTCCTCTCTTGTTTCTCTCTCTTGATTTTCCCCTTCTTTGGATGAGGAGGTCAGATCGACTGGTTGCCTTAGCGGCCCCCCAAATCTTCTGCCCATATTGAGGGCACCAACGAGCTTCTTCTTCTTCTTCTTCTTCTTCTTCTTCTTCTTCTCTTTCAGGATGAGGGCCTTCAGATCCTCCTGCCCTTTTGCCAGAGGTATGAACATCTGTTGAAATTGGGCATTTTGTGCCTGAAGATCTTTGATGCTTTGTTTAGAAGACATTTTTGCTGAAATAAACAGCGAAGAAGATGAGAAACCTGTAATGGTACCTGTTTATGCAATGTTATGGATGATATGTATGTGCAATAATTTCAAGGAAGTTAGAGATTCAAATTTACTTTAGACAAAAAGGGAACACACGTTATATTAATAAATCAAAGCTTGAGTACATCATGCCTCTTTGGGCTTACACTACAAAAACTCTAATATAAAAAGGTTGTACGCATCCTCTTTGGTGCGATGTAGGCGTTTAGAGTCCGCTCCTCATGAAGTTGCTTAGTGAGTTCCAAGACCTTCTTCTCGCTGGCGTAGAATTGGGCCTCAAAAGTGTCTCGCTCCCCCTTAAGCTGTATCCAATCCCTTTGTAAGTATTCAAG
The DNA here is from genome assembly GCA_948472305.1 of Vicia faba. Taxonomy (NCBI): domain Eukaryota; kingdom Viridiplantae; phylum Streptophyta; class Magnoliopsida; order Fabales; family Fabaceae; genus Vicia; species Vicia faba. The sequence goes on along the minus strand of OX451740.1, from coordinate 104,540,303 downwards.
AGAGGTGGGCATGTCAGGATGTAGGATAGTGTAGGGAACATCTCCTTCCACAACAGGCTCAATGATAATAGGGAGAATGGAGGGGTAAGGCATTATAAGATTTTGAGCACAAGCTCGTACCCATTTGAGGTAAGGCTCAAGAGGGATGGAATTCGTGTGCCCCAATGTCTTGCTATCTACCTTGTTCAACATCCTCCAGGATCGGATAAACCTCTGGCGATGACCTTGATTGTCACTCTCGTAGTCAAATACTAACCCTTGAATCAGCATCTCATGTGGACCATCCCTTCGGGCATAACCAAACTGTCTTAAGGCTAAGCAGTGGTTAGGTGATACCTCCCCTAATGCCAAGTAAGGGGACATTAGGGAATTCTCCATAACGGTCGACGATAATAACATTCTCTATAGATCAGGAACACCAATGGATGTATGAAAGTTTGAGCTTCATCAACCTATGTGACCACCTTAAACCTTGCTCATTCCTCACTACAAATTGGGGAAGATGCGAAATAAACCATCTTGCCAAGAAAGGAGTGCAACACATAAGGATACCTCTTTTCCTCATAGTGCGAGTGTGAAAGGAATGTAGGATGTCTCCAAGCAAAGTAGGCACTGGGTTATGAGACATGAAGATTTTGACGGTGTTCATATCTATGAGTTGGTCAAGATTTGGAAACAAAACCATCCCATAGATGAGGATAGCCAAAATTTCCTCAAAAGCTTGCAAATCTAAAGAGTTCTAACAGTTTTAGGCTTTCTCAAACAAGAACTTTGCTAGGAAGCCATTGACACCACTCCTTGTTACCCAATTAGTTATGATATCATATGGTTGCAAGTGTAGAGCTTGAGCAATCTCTTCTGGGTTTGGATCTCTTTCTGTACCGTTGAAAGGTAGTTGATTGAGAATGGGAATCCTCAAGAGTTGGGAGAATTCTTCCAAAGTTGGCACAAGTTGATAATCGAGAAATGTGAAGCAATGGTGTAAAGGATCAAAGAACTGGAAGAGCACCTTCATCATATCTTCATCAGTTTTGGAGGTGACCAAGCTTAGCAGGCGACCATGTCTTTTGGTAAATGGAGAATCTTCAGGAATCCTTGATTCTAGATCTTTAAGCTGAGAAGGGATCCTTACAAGGTTGACTTGAATAGTTTTCCTGCGAATAGAATCCATGTCCTACAAAACAGAACAAAGATAAATCCCAAGATCCTTGAAATGGTTAGTGAATATGAGTATGATGTTATGATGTTTATGATGCTATGATGTTATGTACAGGTGTAGATACACAAACAAAGCAAACAAGTCCTTAGGTTTAGGCTTGCATGAAGTCTCATAGGTAAGTACCCTCTTGAAGTTTAGTTGGCTCAAACCTGTCCTAGCAATAGTAACCGGGTTCCAAGGAGCTTAATATCACTGGTTTATTTCCTTGGGAATTATTTCAGCGCGAGCCTCTTAATGGCGACCAAAATATCCCAAAAATCCAAACCTTAATGAGTGTAGTATCGAGTATCTACCAACTTCGGACTGCACCAAAGTCGGTCATCTCACTACGTCCTAATGGCCAAGTTGGTCAAGTAAAGGTTCTAGAAGTAAGTTAGTACTTCATGACATCACTCAGCGGCCCCGTATTCTCCTTGACTACTCAAGGGCTACCGGTACCCATAAATATGTCGCACTAACATAGTTATTGCTTAGACCATGTCGGCATACCCCGCACAGTTTCCACAATGTATTGATACTTACCTATAAGGTATCCCAAATCCGGGTAGAGGATTCAAACCCAAACAAAGAAACATAATGTAAAGCATACAATTCAAACAATAAAAGCAAATAAATGTGATCTAGCCCTAAGATAACCCCACTTTTAAGATTTTCCCCAGCAGAGTCGCCAGTTCTGTGATACGGTGGGAGAACTGACTTGGTCGTTATGCGTTTGTATTCACAAATGTTGCGGTTAGCAAGAGTCGCCACAAACTTTTCTTTTATCCAAAAGGAAAGGCTGAAAAGAACAGGAAAGACCTTTAGAGATGTTTTCTTGAGTTCGGGGGGTAGATTATGAAAAGGGAAGGTGTTAGCACCCTTTTCATCCATGGTTTTCCATTGGCTCTTAGTTACTTACTAGATCACTTGCTTTGTTTGAAAATATGCTTTGTGTTGTGAGTTTGAAAGTATTTTGAAAATGTCTTTGTAATGGTTCTCGTTTCTATAAGAACGCGTATAAAGTGTTGTTTTGAAAATAGTTCAAAGAGGTGTTTATGGAACGTGTTTTTTGAAAGTGTTTTTGAAAAGATGTTTTTTGTAATAGTTTTCATCTCTATAAGAACGTATACAACAAGCTTTTGTCTTTTGAGAAGAAAATGTTTTAATGTGAAAGTGTTGGTGTAAAATGTTTGGTTGTGAGCAAGCGAGCAACTAGGAGCGAATCTACCTACTTAAAAGGTCTTAAATGTTCTTTTCCTCCTCCTTTAGATGTTGCTATCTTACCATTGATTTGGTAAGAAGCCCCATCGTTGGATGTGAAGGGACGGGCACAGGACGTTTTTGTATAGTCATAGAAGGCAGCTTGTGAGACACTTTAGCAATTTTTCGTAAGAGACTAGATCATTTTATCAAAGGCACCATAGAGGGACATCAAGGGACTACGATCTTTTTATCGAAGGGTCTTTGCTAAAGCATCCCATATTCGAGGGACATGACTGTTTTCGAAAGGCAAATAAAGTGAGATTACCCTAGAGGTGCTAGTGTGCAAGTGTGTTTGTTTGCATGTATTTTGTCTTGCATTTAAAAGTTATCTATTTGTTGATTTTATCTTGCCATACATCCTAATTACTAGAAATATATGAAAGTAAAAATAAAATACGGAAAATAAAATCCTAAGCTATTACATCTTTAGGGGGATGGGGATACAATTTGCAAATAGGGATGAAATAAATGTCTAATTATTACAACCACATCGAACAACTGGGAAGCAGTGAAATTATATGCATAAACAGTGTAGAAAACGGGAGAAACTGTCTTTTGAAATATTATGTGTCGACACGTGCTGTTATGCATCGACACATAACTTTTCCTTGCTCCTGTAAAGAAAAATCAGCTCAGTATGAGCCGACACATAATGGGATGTGTCGACTCATACACCTTCTTTGTGTCGACACATACGCATTTTGTGTCGACTCATGGACTCTTCAACCTTCTATTTTGGGACCTGGAATCAGTATGGGTCGATGCATGGGGTTTATGTGTCAATTCATACCCTATTTTTTACTAGGATGAGTCGACACATGTGTATATGTGTCGATACATATTGTATTTTTCTGCCTTAAACATTGTTTTATTGTCCATACATGTCAGTTTACAGCATATGATTTATAAACATAAACAACAAGCAAACGGGTAGATAAAAGGGGCAATGATTACTACATGTTATCTTCAAAAATAAATCATTAATGATGTATGAAAAATACCAAGTCAAGAAGACTCACCTTGAAACTACACTTGGTGTTTGAAATTTGAATACTTTTCCAGATGTTGTGAAGGCTCCAATGAATCTTCAGGCAGCTTGTTCCAAACTATTGAAACCCAACCAAGTTGTAAAATATTGTTTTTATGTTTGGATGGTGAGGACAATGGCACTAACAGAAACTGTTTTAGTCTTTTTACCATCTCTATGTGCTAAGGTGTTTGGTTTATGGGAGAGTTTGTAACATAGAATAATGGATTGAAGTTCTATTTTGAATGAGATTAGAGCTCGTTTTTTTCTTGAATGAGCCACAGTTATATTGAATACTATTTTTCTGTTCAAAGACTCTTTATCTCCAAAAATTCCAACCCCTATGTCTTATGAAACAACTCCTTTTGTAGACCCTTGACTGAGGTTTAGGGGGGAAACAAAATAAGTCATTTTGAATTGTATTTGCCTACTATTTTAATACTTTATTCACACAATTTTCTTTTGCTGTTTTGGTGCAATTTTGGGGCTGTTGTGATGCAGGTTGGGGAAGACTGCATAGAGCAGTTTTGGACTGTAGGACAACAAATGCAGATTTGTGGTGCAGCATAGCACAAGGTTTTTTGTAGGACAGCAATGGAGCAGGTTTTTGGGGTGTTGGGGCAATGCAGCATATCATCCTTTATTCAACTTGGACAGCAAAATTTGTAGCATGAAACAAATTTGGTCTTGTGGAGTATTTTATGCACATTGTATCAAGGACAAAACAATGTGGCAAGGTTTTTTTTTTGTTAAATAGAAAAAATCCAAACAAGACATGGTTTTAGAATTTGTAAATTTGCAAAAATGTCACTTGGTAATAACTTGAATTATTTGCCTCATTTCAAATTATTTGGAATTGTAGTAAAAATGTTATGAGGCAAATGAAATTAACAAGTATAGAAAATACTTAGAAAAATTTCAAAGTCTTGCAAAAGTCAGATTTTTGGTTCTCTTGATTTTTTTGATGATCAAATTTCACCTTTTGGATGTCTTCACGCAATGTGACTTTTGAGACTCAAATTTGGTCAAAAAGTCAAACTTTGACTTTTCAGTGTGCTTTTGACCATTTTGCCCTTGTGAATGATTTTCTTGAAAAGTTGTAATTCCAGACTTGAAACTTGATAGAAGCAAACCTGAGGGTCCAGGATGATCTTTTGAAAAATGAGAGGGAAAATTTTGGGGTACAACAACTACCTTAGCAAAAAGTTTACCGACTGTGAAACAAGATATTCATTGCTTGATAAAACTTGTTGCGCTTTGGCATGGGCTGCTCTCTGACTAAGACATTATATGTTAACTCATACTACCTTGTTGATCTCTAAAATGGATCCCATAAAATATATATTCGAGAAATCCGCTCTCTCCGAAAGAATAGCCAGATGGCAAATGTTCTTGACAGAATACGACATTCAGTACACCACTCAGAAAGAAATCAAAGGAAGTGTACTAATAGATCATTTGGCTCATTAAGCCGTAGACAACTACCAATCTATGAGTTTCTAGTTCTTGAATGAGAATATCATGCTAGTTACAGATTGTGAAGAACATGGACCGTATGAAGGACCTGAGCCTGGATCCTAATGGACTATGGTTTTTGACGGAGCCTCTAATGCACTTGGAAACAAAATTGGTATTATAATTATCTCTCCTCAGGATTGCCATACGCCCTTCACCGCTAGATTATGCTTTGACTATACCAACAACATGGCCGAATATGAAGTGCGCATCATGGGTATCAAAGTTGCTATTGACATGAGAATCAAGTTCTTAGATGTATACGGGGACTCAGCCCTGGTAATTAGTCAGATTAAAGGAGAATGGGATACTAAGCATCTGGATTTCATTCCTTACCGAGAGCATGTGTGACCTTAATTCCGTACTTCAAGGAAATCACTTTTGAACATATTCCACGAGAAGAAAATCAGATGGCAAATGAATTGGCTACCATGTCATCTATGTTCAAAGTCAGATGGGACAACGAGGTTCCTAGAATTACCATTGAAAGGCTAGACGAATATGCACACTGCTATGAAGTTGACACTGGCGGAGTAGAAGTAAAGCCTTGGTTTCATGAAGTGAAAAGATATCTTGAGGCTCAAGAGTGTCCTGAAGGAGCATCTATCAATGACAATAAATTCCTACGGAGGTTCTCAACTAAGTTTTTCCTGAGCAACAAAATTTTGTACAAGGGCAACCATGATTCGACTCTGCTTCGTTATATGGAAAAGAAAGAGGCGGAGAAGATTATGGAAGATATTTATAAAGGTATCTTTGGTACTCATTCTAGTGGACATACTATGGCTAAGAAAATTCTGAGAGCAGGTTACTATTGTTCGACTATGGAAACAGACTGCCATCACCACTCAAAAACTTGTCACAAGTGCCAGATCTATGCTGATAAAGTACATGTGCCTCCAGTACCTCTGCTCCTAGGCCGTTTGCAATGTGGGGAATTGATATGATTGGAGAGATAAAACCTAATGCTTCCAACGGATATCGCTTCATCCTCGCCGCCATTGATTACTTCACAAAGTGGGTTGAAGCAACTTCGTTTGCCTTTGTTACTAAGGATGTTGTCGCCCAATTTATTAAGCAAAACCTTATCTGTCTGTATGGAATCCCTGAGAGGATTATCACAGATAATGGTACCAATATCAACAACACTATGATCACGAAACTCTGCATGTAGTTCAAGATCAAGCACCACAATTCTTCTCCATATCGACCAAAGATGAATGGCATAGTGGAAGCCGCCAATAAGAATATTAAGAAGATGACAGTGACGTATAAAGACTGGCATGAGATGTTACCATTTTCTCTCCATGGCTATCGCACTTCAGCCCAGACATCAACTGGGGTAACCCCATTTTCTCTAGTCTATGGTATGAAGGTTGTCTTACCTATCAAAATTCAGATTCCTTCCTTGAGAATTATGAAAGATGCAGATTTGGACGAAGATAAATGGATTTGGACTAGGCTGGACCAGTTGAATTTAATTGAAGAGAAGAGGCTTAAGATGTTTGTCATAGTAAGATGTATCAGAAGCGTATGATCAAAGCCTTCAATAAGAAAATCAAGCATCGAGCATATCAGGTTGATGACTTGGTAATAAAGTGCATCATCCTACCGCAGGGTGATCCCAGGGGCAAATGGACTTCCACCTACGAAGGGCCATTTATGATCAAGAAGATATTTTCGGGCGGTGCCATGATACTTACCACCATGGACGTTTGAAGATCTCCCACACCCTGCGAACGCGGACATAGTTAAAAAATATTACGCATGAAGATGACCCACTAGGTCGACTGGCCTAGGCAAAAATAAGGGCATCCCGGCGAACCAAAAGGGTTCGGGAAAACATCAGGGATATATATATATATATATATATATATATATATATATATATATATATATATATATATATATATATATATCTAAAAGACTATACACCCGGCAAGTCGAAAACCTGAAAAGGCGGCTTGGGAAAAAAAGGTATTTTGGTGGACTGAAAACCTGAAAGGGAAGTCCAAGCAAAAGTTAGGGATTAAAGCGTACGACTATGTCTCGTTGGATCACTCATAGCCAACTTTATTAGCAATGGAAAGTTCAAATGGTACAAATAGATTCAATCAACTTCTTCCGATAGCAAGGGATGAGATGATCAATGACATAGGGGAAATAGTAGAGTTGAAACCTGACAATATCATTTACACATAACTATATATTTTGTACTCCTTTCATTTCACGACGATTTCCTCTTACTAGGATTCATGTCTCCTTGTACAACAATCGCCTGTTTATAGGAAAACTATCAATATAAACACAATTTCAAAATTCAAATTTTGTTTTAACTTTTTCTGTTTTGTTTGCAAAAACGTCCAATGACTAAATTGAATGAACATATGCATATGAATACAATTACTGTTAACAAGTATCTACATAAAAACATGAATAAGCATTTACTTAAGACTCCAGGAGACTGTTGGAGCAGTGTAGCGGCAAGCAACAAAAGTTTTGGAAATATTTATCCAGGAATTTATCGTGTCCACAGAGATTGGTTATTGAATTGTCATTCGACAAATCTCTCGTTAATGAGTTTGGGGATAAATGGGTTTGTAAATAAAATGTTATTAACAGAAAATAAATGTAAACAAAAGTAAAAACTAAGGAAGAACTTATCAAGCTTGCATATAATCTACTCATCATAGACTTAAATCTATCGACCAGTTACATTCAACCTAACAACACTCATCAATGTCACTACGTATCACTCACAGCCTAAGTCATTTCTAAACCAAATTGAGAGACTGATTGTATCACCAAGGAAATGATCTCTCTACCTCCTCAACAATACAAAAGACAACTATGTAATCGCACTGACAATCTCTCAGCACAACACAACCACACAGAGGCATTAAGCTCTGATACCAAGTAGATGTCAGCTTTAAATCTATCTTTAGAGTTCAGAAACTAACAGATAATCATCCTAGATAAGAATTTAAGCAGTATGTGTCTATAACAACTCAAATCTCTAGCAAAGAGCAAAAATCTAAGACAACAATCCACAAAGATTTGTAAAGCAAGTTTTATATAACGCCATGGGCGACAAATATACATAAGTTTATAGTAAAATACATACAAAACCCAACAAAAGAGAAATGCATAGAGAGGAGAAGAGATAAACCACAAATCTCCTGGTTTGTCAGAGCCAGTCAATGAGAAATCCACCTCCAATCATCCATAAGCAAAGCCCTAGTGTTGTTATCTAAGCTAATCCACTACAAAAATGAGGTGGATGGAGTTGAGAAAACAAAAACATCTCCCAAAACCAACACCTAACAAATGAAACAAAAAGGAAAATATAAATAAAATCTGATCCGTGAGAATCGCCCTGAAAAATAAAGCATCGCCCGACGAAAGCTCTTATTCACTTGGCCCAGAATAAGCCACTTCCTCAAATGATCAAAAATATCCTCCATCTCCCGGCGACCATAATTCATCGCCCGATGACACTCCTTATTTTCGCCTGGTGATGCAGCAGCGAAGCAAGGCAGGGACTTCAACAAAATTGTCTTCAAATTTTCGCCCGACGATGCTCCCTTTCGCCTGGAGATCCATGATAGGAAAGAAACTTTTGTTGCTTTTTATGCATAACTTATTATGGCTCAAATCTTGGCCTTATTCCTTTATTGATCCAAAAATGCATCTTGGAGCTTTATTCCTCATTGCTCCAACAATGCTCAAATACCTTCAAAATAAATATAAAACTATCAAACGATACACTTTATACAAGAAAATGCATTATACACAAACTAAATGTATTTACAAAATAGTCGGGTTATTCGACAATATTAACAAACAAAAATTCGATAAGTGCAACAAAACTTATATACAAAAATAGCTACAATTTGCACTTATCAAACTCTCCCCAACTTGAACTATTGTTTGTCCTAAAACAAAGTCAAATAACATAAATAACAAAGAATGATAAATCAAAGAATCACGAATCAACAGGTTTTAAAAATGGAAAACAAATGCAGTGGTTCAAATGAAAAACAATACATACAAAGTAAACACTTACCACTAAACTACGACTATAACATAAACATGACACAAATTCTAAATACAAAAAATATGCCAAACATTCTAAAACAATACTTGGTCACAAATGAATCACACCTAGCAAACATAATCATCGATAGATGAAAAACACACAAAAATGGGGGGTATTTTCACTCATCCAACAATCTTGCAAACAATAGACTAAATTATGTATTCATCCAAAAATTTACATTGAGAATATAAAAGCAAGAATCTCAAGGGATTTTCAAGGTTTTAATGTGTCTTGGTTAACAAACAAGTGATAAGTCCTATAGCTAATTGAAATAAAAACTTGCCTACACCTAAGGGAGTAATTACTTCCACAAAGTTTCCAACAATAGATTTTAAATCAAAATTCTTCTTCGTCACAAGTTTCACACCAACACACATCACTTATTAACACAACATTATTCCATACTCTTTTTTGTTTTTCTTTTTTCAATGTTTTTTCAATTTTTCTCTTTCTTTTTCTATCTTTTCTATTTTACTTTTTTTTCTTCTTTTCTTTTTCTTTTCTATTCAACCTCAAAGCAATCACAACATAAGGACATAATAATTCCTCTCCCAAACTTGAATTCAACCATAATAATAATGTGAATACTCCTTACTTTCTAAGGCAAGGTAAAAATTCAACTATAAATCATAGTTAAGGGTTCAAGAAAACAAGGAATTAATATCCATACAAAAAGGGAAACTAAACACTCATAGACAAGCATTTAGAAAATACAACATGGATATCGACAAAAATATTGTTGTACCCCAAAATTTTACCTCTCATTTTATTCAATACCTGTCCATTAATATTCTCAATTTGCTCAAGGTTGCCCAAGAGTTGACCAGACAAACTCTCTCCTAAGGCAGTGTACCTCAAATTAGGGTTTTTATTTTCATCAAGATGGGTGAACCACAAAGGCCTCATATGCTCTCCATGGTCTTAATATGTTCTCAAGACCCTACATGTCAAGTTTCATGCATTGCACAAGAAGTTTGCTCAGTCAACTGCCCAGATGCTTGAGAATCGACTGTATTAGGTCAAAAGTCAATTGTGGCCCACATACAGTCAATCCTCAAGATTTTTTGTCAACATCAATTTTTTTAAGTGAATTCCATCATTTGATCAAGGGTTGATCATGATTCCTCAAGGAATGCTCCAAATTCATCAAAACCCAAAAGTTGCTAAATTAGGGTTTTGTAGGAAAATTCAACCCAACTTTGACCAAGCATAACTTCTTCATACTTCATCCGAAATTTTCCATCCAAGGCTCATTTTGAAGAGGATCCAATTCCCTACAATTCATCTTCAGCCTACAAGTTTAAAATATGCACTCATCAAAAGATATGAATTTTTACATTATAGTTCCTTTTGAAAAGTCAACAAAAACACCTTTTGGGTCAAAGCTTCATACATTAACATGGAAGATCCAATTGAGATGAAACCGAAAGGGTTGTTTAGGGGACATCCTAAGATTTCTAAAAAGTCAAAGAACACCCTCCTAGGGTCAAAATTGAGAGAGTTGTGCATTGTCAAAGTTGGCAATTTTTGGAAAATTGTCAAAAGTGAACATTGATCAAATTTGCATTTTTTCCAAAGGGGCCCATGTTTTCTTGTTTGAAACATGTTTCTAATAGGACCTGTGATCGGTGGGAATGAGAACGGACTGTTTTGGAATGCTGGTTCGCGTTTTTCGTTTTGTTTTCGCAAAATGTCGCGGTAAGCAAGAGTCGCCACCGTCTTTTATTTTATCCAACAGGGAAAGGACAAAAGCACAGAAAAATTCCTTTTCGAGATATTTCTCGGGTTCGGAAGGTAGATTATAGAAAGGTAAGGTGTTAGCACCCTTTCTATCTGTGGTTATCCACGGGCTCTTAGGTACTTGCTCATTATGTTTTCAAAAATTTGCTTTTCTTTGTGATTGTGGGTTTGAAAAGAGTTTTTGTTTGAAAGAGAGTGTAAGTGCGAAAAGTTTTGTTTTTGTTTTCAAAAGAGCAAGTACTTAAGAACATCTACCTACTCAAAAAGGAATTAAACTGTTCAAATGTCCTTTAGACAATCCTATCCCACTATTGAGGAGTAGGTAGCATCGTCGTTGGAGTTTTCGGGTCAATTCGATTAAGGGACGTGTGGTCACTAAAGCAATGTTAGGACGCCTTAGCGGTAACCCTAATGTCTTAGATCATTTTTATCTGAGGCAACCGTTTCGAGGCAACTTACGATCTTTGGGCAAAAGGACGACCTCTAAAACTTCCTATACTCAATGACCACGTTCGAGGTGTTGTACCCCAAAATTTCCCCTCCCATATTCCTCAAGACATGTCAAGAATGATCTTCAAATTGCTCAAGATTGCTCAAGGGTTGTACAGTCAAATCACCTCCTAAGGCAGACAATTCAAAATTAGGGTTTTGGTTCCTTCAAGGAATTTGGGGTTTTCAATGGTTCAATCAAGTCTCATAGACCTATATACATTCTCTAGCACCTACATGCCAAGTTTCAAGACTCACAGTGCCAATTTGCACAATCAAAAGCTCCATTTGATCAATAGTCAACGTCAAGGGAAAAATGGTCATTTTGCAGTCAAAAGTCAGATTTTTTGTCAACATTCTCATTTTGAAGGATAATTCATCATTTGATCAAGGGTTGATCATGATTTATCAAGGATTGCTCAAAATTCATCAAGATTCAAAAGTTGTTAAATTAGGGTTTTGTAGGAAAAGTCAACTCAACTTTGACCAAGCATAACTTTCTCATACTTTATGAGAAATGGCCCATCCAAAGCTCATTTTGAAGAGGATGCAATTTCCTACAATCCATCTTCACACCCCAAGATCAGAAAATGCACTCACAAGAAGTTACAAATTTGGACATTATAGGTTATTTTTGAAAGTTAACAAAAACACCTTTTTTGCCAAAGCTTATAACTTGAGAATGGAAGATCAAAATGTGATGAGACCAAAAGGGTTGATTAGAGGACATCTCAAGGTTTCTAAAAAGTCAAAGAACACCTCCAAAAGTTCAAAATTGAAGAAGTTATACATTGTTGAAGTTGGGAATTTTTCCAAAATTGCAAAAAGTCAACTATCCTCAAAACTCCAATTTTTGACAAAAGGACCCACTTTTTTCCACTTGATTTAGTCTTGTCATGCTACACACGTGTCCCATACTTAATTTCAGGATCAAACATTTATTTTTCTATTTTATTTAATTTTTATTGATTTAATTCATTTTAAATCTATAATAATTCAAATAAAATCTAAAAATCAATGAAAAGGGATCTTTGTGATTTGTACAGCTTGCAAACCTCATGTGACAACCAACCAATTCATGCTAAGGCTTATTTGTGCACAAAATCTTAGATTTGGCCATATTTGGAAAGGTTAACAATGGTGATAAAGTCAAAACCTAATTCTTGAATATACATGGATTAAAGCCCAACTCTTGACCTAAAATCATTGCCTTATATGCAAGCAAGCCTCCTAAACCTAATTCACGACCTAAGAATTGCTAAAACGGCCATAACGAATTGCAAAAAATCCTTGAAAAAGTGTGAGATCAAGAACGATATTGGAGGCATTTTCAGACGAAAAGAAGAACGTAACTCTCTAGCCTGATATCCTGTGAAGCAAAAGCGATCAAAACCAAGCCTTTTCATCACCTACAGCGCATTGTAAGTCGTCACGAATGGACCTCTGAACATGGAATCATGATCTTCTATTCTTGCACTTTTTCTTCAAAACATTAGCATATTCATGTTTATTGTTTGATTTCTAACATAACTGCAATATTCAATTTTGTTTTTATGCCCTGTATCGTGATGCCCGATTCTAGGGTTCATATGCTTGCTTTTTAGGTGTTTTTGATGCAGGGAAAATTGGCCACAATAATTGGTATAGGAGTGATCAGGAGGCAGAGACGAGATCAGCCATGGCCTTAGATGGCATTTTCATAGCCTAGGGTGGATTTTAGAGATGAGCCACGGATTTTGATGCGGAATCAAATCCGTAGGAAAAAAATACAGGGTTTGGGGGAAGAAGACGACCACACGTCGCTCTCCCATTGGTCTATTTTGAATTAACGCGCATTTTTTTCCAGGCATAAGCGTTTGTTTGCTGCATATTAATTCTTGTATATTACATTTACAAAAGAAGCGAATGGCTCAGTGGCTAGGGCGAACGTCCAATGGCTAACGGGACCTGGGTTCGAATCCCAGGTCCCCCAAAATTCTTATTATTATTTTCTTGCATACATTCCAATGGATTTCCAGGTACGAAGACCACCATACGCCTCAGAGATCAACGCGCCAAGTGGCTTCAGGCCAAGATCCAATGGCCAAAGTTGAAGGACCACCATAGTCTCCAGTCAACGCACACGCATGGAATAGCCACAGTCAAAGCAGGCCTTAGCGTTTTTGGGCCACCAATTGCCAGATTCACCTCCTGATTTGGGCTTAAACCCCCCCAATGGGTTAATTTCTTTTCTTTTTTATTTCCCTTTGTTTAATTATTTTATTATTTTAAAAATAACCTAATAATTTATTTTTCCTCATAAAAAAATCAGAAAATACAAAAACATTATTTTTATTAAATTCATCACTTTTATTATTTATTTTTGTAAATAAATAATTTAATTGATTTAGTTTTTGTTAGGCATAATCTTAACATTTTTGCAACAAAATAAAATTAATGTAGAATTAGGGTTTTTAAATAACTTTTAACCATTTTTAATTTATTTCCTAAAAGATAAAAAACTCAAGAATATTTTCTTTTAATTAATTAATTCCATTTTTTAATTTAGACTTAATTCTTAAATTCAAAAATAACAAAAATCTCTTTCTTTCCTAAAAAGGGTCAAAACCCTAAAAACTCTCTGATTCAATTTTTCTCGCGCGTGTGATTTTTGTTGATTCATATTTTTATCCAATAATGTAATTGCTCCGAGGATGTAATAGTTTTAATTAGGATCTTTTTACCGCTTTTATTTTATTTTCCGCAATTTACTTTTCAAGGGTTTGTTTTTGGCGATGTAAATACCCGACGCCTTGTAATAGCTTAGTTTTATTTTCCGCAACCATTAACTGCTAGATGTATGCTAACTAGGCTATGCATGACAAGATCTATCTTAAATTAAAATCAACCGTAGCTCACCATGACATGTAAAGATAACATAACTGAAAATTGACACATTTGCACATGCCACTCCTAGGGTACGCCTCACTTGGTTGCCTCGACGTGGTCATTGAGTATAGGAAGTTTTAGAGGTCGCCCTCCTGTCTAAAGATCAAAGTTGCCTCGAAACGGTTGCCTCGATAAAAAATGATCTAAGACATTAGGGTTACCACTAAGGCATCCTACCATTGCTTTAGTGACCACATGTCCCTAAAATCGAATTGACCCGAAAACTCCAACGATGGTGCTACCTACTCCTCAATAGTGGGATAGTACTGTCTAAAGGAAATTTACATAACTTAATTTCTTTTGAGTAGGTAGAGGTTCTTAGGCACTTGCTCTTTCAAACAAAACAACTTTTTCGCACTTACACTTTTCCAACAAAGTTTTCAAAACACTTCATACACTCTTGAGGACAGAAACAAGAGTTAAATCTAAGTTTTCAAATAAAACTTTTTTTCAAAACCCACGAACACAAGAAAAGCAAATTTTGAAAACATAGTGAGCAAGTACCTAAGAGCCCGTGGATAACCACGGATAGAAAAGGTGCTAACACCTTCCCTTTCTATAATCTACCTCCCGAACCTGAGAAACATCTCGAAAAGGAATTTTGCTGTGATTTTGTCCTTTCCTTATTGGAGAAAATAAAAGACAGTGGCGACTCTTGCTTACCGCGACATTTTGCGAAACGCAAACGCGAACCAGCATTCCAAAACAGTCAGTTCTATTCCCACCGATCACAGAACTGGCGACTCTGTTGGGGAATTTTATAAGTGAGGTGTACCTTAGGACTAGATCACTTGTGTTTTCAATTGTGTGACTTGTATGCTTTAAATCTTGTGGGCTTGTATCGGAGTTTTATAGATCCTAACCCGGATCTGGGGGTACCCCTTTTTTAGGTAAGTAGCAATAAACTGTGAGGGATCTGTCCGGCGTAGACCGACACGGATGAAGCAGTAGCTACGTTGGTGTGACACCTTGGTCTGTACCGATATCCCTTGTGTTGGAACGAGGAGAATATGGGTCTTCTGAGGAGTCATTAAGCACCAACTGACCTTAGAACCTTAAATTGACCAACTTGGCCATAGAACAGTAGCAGTATGCTACACTCATTGAGACTAAACTCTCGCGATGGTTCCGACCGCAAGAAAAGGTTGCCAAACTGGAATTATGACCGATTGAGGGTAGTCAGTGATATTGAGATCCTCTAGAACCCGGTTACTATTTTCTAGGACAGGTCTTAACCAACTGAAACTGAAAGAGGGTAGTACCTAAGCTTCATGCCAGCCTGAAATCTAAGGGCTCTTGTGTGACTTGTGTGTCGTTGCCATGTTTGCCTTTTGTGAATACTTGTGGTGTGCCTTTATCATAACATCATAACATTGCATACATCCTGCATAAGGACTAACCCATTTCAAAGACAAGAAGGTTTCATCTTTGCTCTGTTTTGTAGGACATCATGATGCCCATGCGTAGGAATACTATCCGGCTCAACTTTGTTCAACCACCTACTTTGCTTAAAGAATTAGTTGACAGGATTCCAAACACTACTTCCTTCATCAAGGGGCATGGTTCTCTTCTCGGTTTAGTCACCTCAAAGTGGGACCAACAAATGATGAGTGTCCTAGTCCAGTTTTATGATCCGCTATACCATTGCTTCACCTTTCAAGACTTCCAGCTGGTCCCTACCCTGGAAGAATTCTCTGAGTTGCTTGGTATCTCGGTCTTGGAGCAGGCTCCATTTACTGGTTGGGAAAAGACTCTCAGGCCTGAAGAGATTGCTGCAGCCCTTCACTTGACCAAAGAGGAGGTAATGGCTAACTGGGAGACTAGAAGTGGAGTTAAGGGTTTTTTGGCTAAATTTCTGGTTGGCAAAGCTAATTGTTTCTGGAATGACTTAGACTTCAAAGCGTACGAGGACATTCTGGCTATCTTAATCTATGGTCTGGTATTGTTTCCAAATCCTGACACCTTTGTTGATGTTAATGCCGTTAGGATCTTCATCTCTCGGAATCCTGTACCCACTCTCTTGGGTGATATCCTTCATTAGCTCTATGCTCGTACCGCCCGAAAGCGGGGGACTTTGATGTGTTGTGCTCCTTTATTGGCGAGGTGGTTTATTTCGCACCTCCCTAAGTTCGTGCTGAAGAACAAAGAAGGAAGGGGCTGGGCTCATAGGATAATGTCTCTTACTGATAATGACATTATTTGGACTCTCAGAGGCTTAGATGAGGTGGCCGTCATTGATCGTTGTGGAGAGTATCCTAATGTTCCATTAATCGGAACCCGTGGAGGAATCTCTTATAACCCATGTTTAGATCTCCGTCAGTTTGGAAGAGCCAGAAGAGAAGGGCATCATGAGATGTTGATACCTCATATCGTCTTTGATTTTCAGGTAGATAGCGACGAGCTGCGTCGTAGATTCATCAGGGCTTGGGATAGAGTTCACAAATCTGACCCACATGAGTTGGGACCAAAAACTTCTTTGCCAATGGAGTCATATTTCAGATGGGTCCGCATCCATGCCCAGAAGTTAGGTATGCCATACGAAGCCGTCAGGCCTATTACTCTTGAAGTTGCTGATAAAGATGGAGTTCCTCCAACTATTCTCCATCCTCATACGCCCACTGATGTTGGCACACTGAAGAGGTCTTGGGTGCAACTGCAGGAAGAACGGGACTCTAATCGGGAGAGGTTCAATGAACAAGAACAGAAGATCCAGAAGCTGACTAAACAACTGGAGAACGAACGGATCCTGAATGATTATATCAGCACTGAGAAGAAGAGGCCATGGGAACATTGATGGACCTTTGAGGATTTCTTTTACGGTTTTATTTACTTTTCAGTATTTCCATTCTTGTAACGCCTAAGGGCGATTTGTTGAACAATTTAAATTCTGAAGTTAAATCTGATAAAGTGTGTTTCCTTTTTTGTCTACAAATTTGAATCCCGATTGTCTTTGAAAACATAAATCATACGCATTTCATCGCATGCATTGCATAAACAGGTACCCTTTTACAGGTCACTTATCTTCTTCGTTGTTTATTTCAGCAATCATCATGTCTACTGAACCTTCCACTGAGCAAGCTATCAAGGCCCTCCAGGCCCAGAATGCCCAGTTCCAAGAGTTGGTTATGAGCCTAGCCCAGGGTCAACAGGATTTGAAGACTCTGATTCTGAAAGAGAGGAAGAAGAAGAAGAAGAGGACCGTATTATTCAACACTGGACGCAGGTTTGGAAATGGACTGCAGAATGAGGTTGATCTGACCACCTCATCTGTAGGGAAAGACAGCCCACAAGAGAGAAGGGTTCCTAGCCCCGTGGTCTCCGACAATGAGACGGATTATGATGAAGAACAGTATCCTCCTGCTGAGGATAGGTACAAATAGTTGGAGGACCGCTTGAGCGCTATGGAGATACAGAACGTGCCCGGGCTGGACTTTGGAGACCTAGGTTTATCCTCTGGGGTGGTGATTCCCCATAAGTTTAAGGCCCTTGGCTTTGCCAAGTATGACGGAGCCTCCTGCCTAAAGCTGCACCTCCGGTCGTACGTAAGGAAGATCTAGCCTTACACAACTGATAAGAATTTGTGGATCCATTTCTTTCAGGACAGTCTTTCAGGGACTCAGCTGGAGTGGTTCTATCAGCTGGATGGAGCCAGCATTCGTAACTGGGAAGATTTGGCCACTACGTTCTATAAGCAGTATCAATATAATTCCGACCTCGCTCCTACGCGTACCCAACTCTAAGGTATTTCAATAGGGACGGGTGAAGGATTTAAAGAGTATGCTCAATAGTGGAGGGACCTTTCCGGAAGGGTGCAGCCACCTTTAACGGACCGTGAACTGGTTGATATGTTTTTGGGGACCCTGTCTGGTCCATTCTTTAATCATTTGATTGTAACCTCTTCAGCCGGGTTTACAGACCTTATCTTGACTGGTGAGAGGATTGAAGCTGGTATTAAGGCGGGGAAGATACAGAAAGGTGCCTCATCGAACACCGAGAAGAAACCATTCAAGAAGGAGTCTAGTGTTGTCTATGGTTCAAGGAGACAGAACAGACCGGAACACCGCCAAGCTGTCAACGCGGTGGTCATTTCAAAACCTGCCGGTGCTCCTCAGCATCACAACCAGCAAAGGGGTGAGAGACCTCGAAGGCAGTTCACTCGTCTCAGTATGACCTTGTCCCAGATATTTCCGCAGTTACTGACAACCAATCTGGTGACTCTAAAAGAAGCTCCGAAGATTTCAAACACAACATCCCCAAAGTACAATCCTAACGCCCGCTGCGCTTATCACTCTGACAGCCCGGGGCATAATACGGATGATTGTTGGGCTTTGAAGGATAAGGTTCAGGACCTAATCGATGCAAAGGAGATCGAGTTCGAGGCGCCCGAGAGGCCTAATGTTGTGACTGCTCCCATGCCCAAACATGGAGTAAATGCTGTAGAGGAAGACTTGTTTGTAGCCTCTGTGGATGACATTGTTACCCCGCTGATGACCGCCAAGAGGAACCTGTTGCTAGCTGGTTTATTTCCGGGATGTAGTGAAGGTTTCCATCTGTGCTCTGTTTCACCTACTGGTTGCCCATCTTTGAAGTCAGGCATCAAAAACCTGATGGATAATAAAGAGATCCTGTTTGAGAAGATTGCTGTTCCTGCCACTCCTACCGAAGAAGTTTCCATTGTTACCATTTTCAACAATTCTCCCAAGGCTTCTTCGAGGAAGCCTGTCAAAATTATGCCTGTTCAGAAGATTGCACCCATAATCATCACTGTTCCGGGGCCTATTCCCTATGCATCCGACAAAGCTGTCCTGTGGCACTATGGGGCAGATGTTTATGTTCTTGGAGTTAAGCAAGAGTTTGATACTAATACCGGCGTCAGCAACATAATCGGGCCTGCTAAATTCACCCGCAGTGGTAGACTTTTCTCACCCGATATTATGCCACCAACTGTCCAAAGACCTATTGTCATCACACCTGCAAGTGTACCTACTTCCCTTCCTGATCAGGTTCCTATTTCTACCCCTGTCGCCGAGTCATCTGACGCTCGGGGCAAAGGGATCACCACTGATATACCTGCCCAGACGGAGGCGCCAAAGACAACCACTGTTGAAGCTTCCAAACAAGAGATGGAAGAGATTCTGAAGATCATTAAGAAGAGTGATTATAATGTAGTGGAGCAGTTGGGGCAAACCCCATCTAAGATTTCTATGTTATCACTGTTGTTGTGTTCAGAGGCCCATGCCAAGACTCTGATTACCTTCCTGAAGACGGCCCACGTGCCACAAGAGACATCAGCTGATCAGTTTACCGATTGTGTGGCCAATTTAACTGCTGATAATGGTTTGGGTTTCTCCGACGTTGACCTGACTGCTAAAGGGAAGAACTATAACGATGCCCTGCATGTCTCCATTGAATGCAGGGGCACTACTCTTGCACATGTGTTGGTTGACAATGGTTCCTCACTGAACGTCTTGCCCAAGAAAGCTCTAGACAGGTTGGATTGCGAAGGGTTGGAGCTAAAGCCAAGTAACATTGTTGTCCGGGCCTTTGATGGGTCTAAAAGGATGGTGCATGGTGAAGTCGATATTCCAATTAGAGTTGGTTCTCAGGTCTTCGATTCGACATTCTACGTGATGGACATCTGACCGTCCTATTCTTGTTTGATGGGTCGTCCATGGATCCATAAAGCTGGAGCTGTGACCTCCACACTCCATGAAAAGCTGAAGTACCCGAGGGAAGATTGTGACAGTACAGGGGGAGGAAGAATACATGGTCAGCCACCTCAACTCGTTCCGGTACATAGAGATGGATGGGGAGTTCATTGAGACCCCATTCCAACATTTTGAAGAGGTTCCTCAGAAACTGGCATCAACTGAGACTGTGGGGGAAGGTTTTCCTTTGAAGATGGCTTCCTTAAAGGATGCCCGGGCTGTTGTTGAGAAGGGTGAGTATGCAAACTGGGGCCGACTTCCTGATTTCACTCAGAAGACTAACAAGTTTGGTTTGGGTTTCACTGTAGAAGCTCAAAGGGCTGTTCGTAGTGCAAGGATTGGAAGACCTCCTGTGTTCATCAGCAACTCGGGAGTAAATGCCATTGAAGATGACGTGGAGGAATCTGAATTCGACAGCTGGATCTACCCTATGACCAACGGTGGACCAAACAGCTGGACAGCGAAAGACTTCATCCCTATTACTTTTGTTACTCAGTAATGAACTCTTTTGTTTGAATTTGTAACAGACAATATTGTGAAACTTTATGGCCCGGTGTCTTACCCGGGGCACCGTGGCTTCATTTGTGAGGGCTTTTGTGTGTCATTTTCATATATCATTAATAAAAGCATTGGACGTTTTTTGCATTTCAAATTTTGCGCTCCTTGTCTTTCTTTATTATATATTGCAAAACAGCTATTTTACACACACTCACGTATACAGGTCCCAATCCACTCTGGATCTCACTGGTAACGACTCTGCTACTGCCAGTTATGACTTCGAAAATCCGATCAACTTAGCCGAAGACGAAGGTGAAGATGATTGCGAAGTGCCAGGTGAGCTTGCAAGACTGCTACTTCAGGAAGAGAGGGCCATTCAGCCACATGAAGAGCCAGTGGAAACGGTAAATCTGGGTACTGAGATAGACAAGAAGGAAGTCAAGATCGATGCAAATCTGGAGCTTAGTGTGAAACAACGGTTGATTCAGATGCTGCATGACTACGTGGAAATCTTTGCCTGGTCTTACGAAGATATGCCTGGGTTGGATACCGACATTGTGGTTCATCACCTGCCTACCAAGGAAGAATGCCCTCCGATAAAACAGAAGGTTCGCCGTATGCGTCCAGAGATGCCCGAGAAAATCAAAGCTGAGGTTATGAAACAATCTGACGCCGGTTTTCTAGCAGTAACTTCTTACCCTCAGTGGGTCGCCAATGTGGTTCCGGTACCAAAGAAAGATGGTAAGGTCAGAATGTGTGTTGACTAAAGGGATTTGAACAGGGCGAGCCCTAACGATGACTTCCCTCTGCCTCACATCGACGTTCTGGTTGACAACACCGCTCAGCATAAGGTATTCTCCTTCATGGACGGTTTCTCCGGTTATAATCAGATAAAGATGGCTCCTGAAGACATGGAGAAGACCACCTTTGTTACTCAGTGGGGTACCTTTTGTTACAAGGTCATGCCTTTCGGGTTGAAAAATGTTGGGGCAACGTATCAGCGTGCCATGGTTGCTCTGTTTCATGATATGATCCATCATGATATTGAAGTATACGTCGACGATATGATTGCAAGGTCCCAAACTGAGGAGGAACACCTTGACCATCTACTGAAGTTGTTTGACCGGTTGAAGTTGTACAAGCTGAGATTAAACCCGAACAAGTGCACCTTCGGGGTGAGATCTGGAAAATTGCTAGGCTTCGTCGTGATCGACAAAGGTATTCAAGTGGAACCTGCCAAGGTGAAAGCCATACAAGAGATGCCAGCTCCCAAGACAAAGAAATAGGTCAGAGGCTTTCTAGGACGGCTGAACTACATTGCCCGATTCATCTCGCACCTAACTGCTACTTGTGAACCAATCTTCAAGCTACTGAAGAAAGATCAAGTAGTACGTTGGAACGATGAATGTCAGGCCGCTTTCGAAAGAATCAAAGAGTATCTCCAAGAGCCACCCATTCTTATGCCACCGGTTGAAGGGAGACCTCTAATCTTATACCTGACAGTACTGGATAACTCAATGGGATGTGTGCTGGATCAGCATGACGAGTCTGGCCGAAAAGAGCATGCTATTTATTACCTTAGCAAAAAGTTTACCGACTGTGACACCCGATACTCACTGCTCGAGAAAACATGATGCGCTTTGGTATGGGATGCTCGCCGGCTAAGACAGTATATGTTGACTCACACTACTCTGTTGATTTCAAAAATGGATCCAATCAAGTATATCTTCGAAAAGCCTGCCTTGTCCGGAAGAATAGCAAGATGGCAGATGATCTTGACTGAATATGACATCCAGTACACGACTCAAAAAGCAATCAAGGGAAATGTGTTGGCAGACCATTTGGCACATCAGGCAGTGGATGATTACCAACCTATGAACTTTGAATTTCCAGACGAGAATATCATGGTAGTAACTGATTATGAAATACCTGGACCAGATGAAGGACCTGAGGAAGGATCCCGATGGTCTATGCACTTTGACGGAGCCTCAAACACTTTGGGTAATGGAATTGGTGCTGTGATCATATCTCCCAGGGGCTCTCATACTCCGCTCACCGCCCGACTATGTTTCAACTGCACCAACAACATGGTGGAGTATGAAGCATGCATCATGGGTCTTCGAGCTGCAATTTACCTAAGGATCAAGTTTCTGAGTGTCTTCGGAGTTTCCGCTCTCATGATCAGTCAGATCAAAGGCGAGTGGGATACGAAACACCCAAATCTTATTCCTTACAAGGAGTATGTATTGATGTTGCTTCCTCATTTTGAGGAGATAACCTTTGAACACTTCCCAAGAGAGGAAAATCAGTTGGCGGACGCATTAGCTACAATGTCTTCTATGTTCAAAGTCAAATGGGACAACGAGGCTCCCCGAATCATTATTTGGAAAGTGGATGAACCTGCATATTGTTGTGATCTTGAGACCGAAGAGGTAACAGAAAAACCTTGGTATCATGAAGTAAAGAGGTACCTGGAAGCTCAAGAATACCCCGAGGGCGCGTCTGTTAATGACAAGAAGTTTCTGAGAAGATTCGCGGCAAAGTTCTTCATCAACAATGGCATTCTTTACAAACGAAACCATGATTCAACCTTACTGCGCTGCATGGATAAAATTGAAGCAGAAAGGATCATGGTAGAGCTGCATGAAGGCACCTTTGGAACTCATTCCAGTGGACATACCATGGCAAAGAAAATCCTTCGGGCAGGATATTACTGGTCCACAATGGAAGCCGATTGTTACCAGCATTCTCGGACATGTCACAAGTGCCAGATCTATGCTGATAAGGTGCACATTCCTCCAGTTCCTTTGAACGTCTTGACGGAACCTTGGCCTTTTGCAATGTGGGGCATTGATATGATCGGCAAGATCAGACCTACGGCATCCAACGGGCATCGGTTCATCCTGGTAGTGATTGATTACTTTACGAAATGGGTTGAAGCAGTTTCCTTTGCCACCGTAACCAAGAACGTCGTGGCACAGTTCATTCGACACAACCTGATCTGTCAATACGGTGTACCAGAGAGGATCATTACGGATAATGGTACCAATCTTAACAACAAGATGATCACTGAGCTTTGCGAGAAATTTAAGATACAGCATCATAACTCTTCTCCTTACAGGCCGAAGATGAATGGGGCTGTAGAAGCAGCTAATAAAAACATTAAGAAGATTGTGCATAAAATGACAGTGACCTACAAATATTGGCACGAGATGTTACCATTTTCTCTTCATGGGTACCGTACCTCAGCACGGACGTCAACAGGGGCAACACCCTACTCCTTGGTATACGGCATGGAGGCAGTCCTGCTCATTGAAGTTCAGATACCCTCTCTCTGAATCATGAAGGATGCGGGTTTAAGTGAAGACGACTGGATCCAGACCCGGCTTGATCAACTAAACCTAATCGACGAAAAGAGACTCACTGCTATTTGTCATGGTTAGACGTACCAAAAACGGATGATCAAGGCATTTAACAAGAAAGTCAGACGACAAGAGTATCAAGTCGGGGACCTGGTAATCAAGCGCATCATTCTACCTCAAGGTGATCCCAGGGGCAAATGGACCCCTACGTACGAAGGGCCATTTGTGGTTAAGAACATCTTCTCAGGAGGAGCGATGATTCTAACCACCATGGATGGTGACGACCTTCCTCACCCCGTCAATGCAGACATAGTAAAAAGATACTACGCATAATTAAAGACCCGCTAGGTCGACTGGCCTAGGCAAAAATAAGGGCTTCCCGACGAACCAAAAGGGTTCGGGCAAAAATAAGGGATGAAAATAAGAAAAATCTGTACACCCGGCAAGTCGAAAACCTGAAAAGGCGGCTTGGGCAAAAATGGGTATCCCGGTGGACTGAAAACCCGAAAGGGCGGTCCAGGCAAAAGTTAGGGATTAAAGCGTAATACTATGTCTCATTGGATCACCCCGCATCCAGACTTTGGTATCAACTGTCAAGCTCAGACGACACCAATCAATCAAATTCATCTTCAACTAAGCAGCAAAGTGATGAGATGCTTGAAGATATAAAGGAGATAGCAGAGTTGGAACCCAGTGGGATTATTCACATAGCTGTTTTGTTTTCTTTTTACAAATTGTATAAATTCTATTTGTTCGGCAGCGTTCTCTTACTAGGACGTCAGCCTCTTGTACAAAACGCCTATTTACAAGCAAACTTCAAAATCAATACAAGTCCATTTTTCAGACAAATTGCATATTGTTTTTCCTTTACCTGTTTTGTTTTGCAAGAACGTCCAATATTCATTTTTGATATATGCATTTGACATTAATTGCTGCTCATAAATATTTACATGCGAAACAAAGGACTAATTACGGGTGATATCAGAAGCAGGGGCAATAAGAATTGACTAAGAGGTCTAGTTGCTCCGTCCACCAAGGTACCAAGGTAGGTTCAGCTGAAGAATATGACCAAGATACCTTCACTCCCTGCAGAGTAAGACAATAAGGGAAACTCTCCCCACTGAGACCTGCAATCATGGACGAATCAACAATACTCTCCCCCAAGCAAAGTTAAACTACCATCAGTCCCGAAAAGGCTCGGTATTCCCAGAAGGTCTTAATATTCCCCAGCGGAGTATAAGGATATTCCCCAGCGAGCGTAAAGAGCATCCCCGGCAGTCTTAATATTCCTCGACAGAGTATAAGAATGTTCCCCGGCGGAATACAAGATACCCCCAGTGGAGCCATTTCCCAGCGCAGTCTAAAAAAGCTTCCCCGCCAGAGTTGAATCATCTTCCTCAGTAAATTCTGGAAGCTTGTCCCCTGCAGAGTATAAATGCGTCTCCTCAGCCAAATTCAGAGGTTATCCTCACAAGAGTTTAACTGGGTTATCCTCAGCAAGTTGCAACGGAAAGATCATCCCCAGCGAGGTTCTGTCTATCCCCAGCGGAGTTCACCATCAAAATCCCCAACAGAGCTTATCGACGGAATCCCCAGCGGAGTTTATCATTAAAATCTCAGCACAACATCTCTTCCCACAGAGCAATTCCCCGCAGAGTAATCTCTTCACCAGGTTTATTCCCCAACAGAGTCATCTTCTCCTACAGGTTTATTCTTGCAACAATCTTCGTGCATCATCCCCAGTGGAAATGAAGAATTCAACCATACTCTTCAACATCAGCCCAGGATTTAACAAACTCCCCGGCATTTGTCAAGGATTTATTTTCCCAGACGAAAATACATTCATAAACATTTCACATGATAAAGTGCATACAACACAAATCTCATTCATTTTTGAGAGCATCATGACATCATGCATTTCATACATCATGACATTGCATACAGCTAACGTTTTGCCTTTTCAGGAAAAGGTCAATCAAAAGATGGCTACCATCAACCTTTTCAAGTTCCAGATAAATACCTGTAACAAGCCAGGAAAATATCTGTGGACGACTGATTGTAGGTTAATACCTGAAACCAGCCAGGAAAACCACCTACATGAAGAGATTGAAAGTTAATACCTGTAACAAGCCAGGAAAACTATTCTTCTTTCTCAGGTCAGAGATCAATACCTGTAACCAGCCAGGACAACTATCTCATCGGCCAATCTTTCCAAGTCCCAGTTTAATACCTGTAACAAGCCAAGAAAATATCTGTGGACGACTGATTATAGATCAATACCTATAACAAGCCAGGAAAGTTATCTACACGAAGAGATTGAAATTTAATACCTGTAACAAGCCAGGAAAACTATTCTTCTTTCTCAGGTCAGAGATTATTACCTGAAACCAGACAGGACAACTATCTCCTCGACCAACCTTTCTTAAGTTCCGGATCAATACCTATAACAAGCCAGGAAAACATCTGTGGACGACTGATTGTAGGTTAATACCTGAAACCAGCCAGGAAAACCACCTACACGAAGAGATTGAAAGTTAATACCTGTAACAAGCCAGGAAAACTATTCTTTTTTCTCAGGTCAGAGATCAATACCTGTAACTAGCCAGGATAACTATCTCATCGGCCAACCTTTTCAAGTCCCAGTTTAATACCTGTAACAATCCAGGAAAATATCTGTGGACGACTGATTGTAGATCAATACCTGTAACAAGCCAGGAAAATTCTGTGGACGACTGATCGTAGGTTAATACCTGAAACCATCCAGGACAACTATCTACTTGATCATCATCGGGCAACCCTACACCGGTTCCTTCTCTCTTTCAGATGTAGTTTCACACGGACTCATCATCAGGCAACCCTACACAGGTTCCTTCTTTCAACTTACAAAGTTACAATTCAACAAACAATCTCCAGATGGCATCTATAAGCCCATCTTTCAACCAACAATCTCCAAATGGCATCTATAAGCCCATTCCCGACATCACATTGCTGATACTACACCATGCGAGTGCAAATTTCTGGGCACTCTAGTGTTCAATTATCTTCCACCTTCGGATCACGAAAGGCTCGAAAGCCAATCCATATCCTCAGGTTTAAGAAAATTGAACAGGGGCAACTGTTGTACCCCAAAATTTGCCCTCCCATATTCCTCAAGACATGTCAAGAATGATCTTCAAATTGCTCAAGATTGCTCAAGGGTTGTACAGTTAAATCACCTCCTAAGGCAGTCAATTCAAAATTAGGGTTTTGGTTCTTTCAAGGAATTTGGGGTTTTCAATGGTTCAATCAAGTCTCATAGGCCTATATACATTCTCTAGCACCTACATGCCAAGTTTCAAGACTCACAGTGCCAATTTGCACAGTCAAAAGCTCCATTTGATCAACAGTCAACTACATGGGCAAAATGGTCATTTTGCAGTCAAAAGTCAGATTTTTTGTCAACATTCTCATTTTGAAGGATAATTCATCATTTGATCAAGGTTTGATCATGATTCATCAAGGATTGCTCAAAATTCATCAAGATTCAAAAGTTGCTAAATTAGGGTTTTGTAGGAAAAGTCAACTCAACTTTGACCAAGCATAACTTTCTCATACTTTATGATAAATGGCCTATCCAAAACTCATTTTTAAGAGGATGCAATTTCCTACAATCCATCTTCACACCCCAAGATCAGAAAATGCACTCACAAGAAGTTACAAATTTGGACATTACAGGTCATTTTTGAAAGTCAACAAAAACACCTTTTTTGCCAAAGCTTATAACTTGAGAATGAAAGATAAAAATGAGATGAGACCAAAAGGGTTGATTATAGGACATCTCAAGTTTTCGAAAAAGTCCAAGAACACCTCAAAAAGTTCAAAATTGAAGAAGTTATGCATTGTTGAAGTTGGGCATTTTTCCAAAATTGCCAAAAGTCAACTATCCTCAAAACTCCAATTTTTGACAAAAGGACCCACTTTTTTCCACTTGATTTAGTCTTGTCATGCTACTCACGTGTCCCATACTTAATTTCAGGATCAAACATTTATTTTTCTATTTTATTTAATTTTTATTGATTTAATTCATTTTAAATCTATAATAATTCAAATAAAATCTAAAAATCAATGAAAAGGGATCTTTGTGATTTGTACAGCTTGCAAACCTCATGTGACAACCAACCAATTCGTGCTAAGGCTTATTTATGCAAAAAATCTTAGATTTGGCCATATTTGGAAAGGTTAACATTGGTGATAAAGTCAAAACCTAATTCTTGAATATACATGGATTAAAGCCCAACTCTTGACCTAAAATCATTGCCTTATATGCAAGCAAGCCTCCTAAACCTAATTCACGACCTAAGAATTGCTAAAACGGCCAGAACGAATTGCAAAAATCCTTGAAAAAGTGTGAGATCAAGAACGATATTGGAGGCATTTTCAGACGAAAAGAAGAACGTAACTCTCTAGCCTGATATCCTGTGAAGCAAAAGCGATCAAAACCAAGCCTTTTCATCACCTACAGCGCACTGTAAGTCATCACGAATGGACCTCTGAACATGGAATCGTGATCTTCTATTCTTGCACTTTTTCTTCAAAACATTAGCATATTCATGTTTATTTTTTGATTTCTAACATAAGTGCAATAGTCAATTTTGTTTTTATGCCCTCTATCGTGATGCCCGATTCTAGGGTTCATATGCTTGCTTTTTAGGTGTTTTTGATGCAAGGAAAATTGGCCACAATAATTGGTATAAGAGTGATCAGGAGGCAGAGACGAGATCAACCATGGCCTTAGATGGCATTTTCATAGCCTAGGGTGGATTTTAGAGATGAGCCACAGATTTTGATGCGAAATCAAATCCGCAGGAAAAATATATAGGGTTTGGGGGAAGAAGACGACCACACGTCGCTCTCCCATTGGTCTATTTTGAATTAACGCGCGTTTTATTTTTTTTCCAGGCATAAGCGTTTGTTTGCTGCATATTAATTCTTGTATATTATATTTACAAAAGAAGCGAATGGCTCAATGGCTAGGGCGAACGTCCAATGGCTAACGGGACCTGGGTTCGAATCCCAGGTCCCCCAAAATTCTTATTATTATTTTCTTGCATACATTCCAATGGATTTCCAGGTACGAAGACCACCATACGCCTCAGAGATCAACGCACCAAGTGGCTTCAGGCCAAGATCCAGTGGCCAAAGTTGAAGGACCACCATAGTCTCCAATCAACGCACACGTATGGAATGGCCACAGTCAAAGCAGGCCTGAGCATTTTTGGGCCACCAATTGCCAGATTCACCTCCTGATTTGGGCTTAAACCCCCCCCCCCCCCCCCCCCCCCCCAATGGGTTAATTTTTTTTCTTTTTTATTTCCCTTTGTTTAATTATTTTATTATTTTAAAAATAACCTAATAATTTATTTTTCCTCATAAAAAAAATCAGAAAATACAAAAACATTATTTTTATTAAATTCATCACTTTTATTATTTTTTTTTTGTAAATAAATAATTTAATTGATTTAGTTTTTGTTAGGCATAATCTTAACATTTTTGCAACAAAATAAAATTCATGTAGAATTAGGGTTTTTAAATAACTTTTAACCATTTTTAATTTATTTCCTAAAAGATAAAAAACTCAAGAATATTTTCTTTTAATTAATTAATTCCATTTTTTAATTTAGACTTAATTCTTAAATTCAAAAATAACAAAAATCTCTTTCTTTCCTAAAAAGGGTCAAAACCCTAAAAACTCTCCGATTCAATTTTTCTCGCGCGTGTGATTTTTGTTGATTCATATTTTTATCCAATAATGTAATTGCTCCGAGGATGTAATAGTTTTAATTAGGATCTTTTTACCTCTTTTATTTTATTTTCCGCAATTTACTTTTCAAGGGTTTTTTTTGGCGATGTAAATACCCGACGCCTTGTAATAGCTTAGTTTTATTTTCCGCAACCATTAACTGCTAGATGTATGCTAACTAGGCTATGCATGACAAGATCTATCTTAAATTAAAATCAACCGTAGCTCACCATGACATGTAAAGATAACATAACTGAAAATTGACACATTTGCACATGCCACTCCTAGGGTACGCCTCACTTGGTTGCCTCGACGTGGTCATTGAGTATAGGAAGTTTTAGAGGTCGCCCTCCTGTCTAAAGATCAAAGTTGCCTCGAAACAGTTACCTCAATAAAAAAGATCTAAGACATTAGGGTTACCACTAAGGCGTCCTACCATTGCTTTAGTGACCACATGTCCCTAAAATCGAATTGACCCGAAAACTCCAACGACAGTGCTACCTACTCCTCAATAGTGGGATAGTACTATCTAAAGGACATTTACACAGCTTAATTTCTTTTGAGTAGGTAGAGGTTCTCAGGTACTTGCTCTTTCAAACAAAACAACTTTTTCGCACTTACACTTTTCGAACAAAGTTTTCAAAAAACTTCATACACTCTTGAGGACAGAAACACGAGTTAAATCGAAGTTTTCAAATAAAACTTTTTTTCAAAACCCACGAACACAAGAAAAGCAAATTTTGAAAACATAGTGAGCAAGTACCTAAGAGTCCGTGGATAACCACGGATAGAAAGGGTGCTAACACCTTCCCTTTCTATAATCTACCTCTCGAACCCGAGAAACATCTCGAAAAGGAATTTTGCTGTGCTTTTGTCCTTTCCTTATTGGAGAAAATAAAAGACGGTGGCGTCTCTTGCTTACCGCGACATTTTGCGAAACGCAAACGCGAACCAGCATTCCAAAACAGTCAGTTCTATTCCCACCGATCATACGAGGCAACCAAGTGAGGCATACCCTAGGAGTGGCATGTGCAAGTGTGTCAATTTTCAGTTATATTATCTTTTACATGTCATGGTGAGCTACTGTTGATTTTAAGTTAAGATAGATTTTGTCATGCATAGCCTATTATTCAAACATCTAACAGTTAATAGTTGCGGAATATAAATTGCGGAAAATAAATCTAAGCTATTACAAGGCGTCGGGTATTTACATCGCCAAAAACAAACCCTTGAAAATTAAATTGCGAAAAGTAAATAAAGCGATAAATAAAATCCTAAATTAAAACTATTACATCCTCGGAGCAATTACAATTATATGGATCAAAGATAATTCGCGCGAGAAAAATTGAATCGGAAAGTCCTAGGGTTTTGACCCTTTTTATCAAATAAAACATATTTTTTGTTATTTTTTTGAATTAAGAATTAAGTCTAAATTAAAAAATGTAATTAATTAATTAAAAGAAAATATTTTTGAGTTTTTTATTTTAATTAAGGAAATAAAATTAGAAAGGTAAAAATATATCAAAACCCTAATTCTAAATCAATTTTAATTTATTGCAAAATGTATTATCATTAAACCTAATTTAAAACTAAATTAATTGGTTAATTTTTATTTACAAAAATAAATAATATTATTAATGGAATTTAAAAAAATATTTTTTTGGTTTTCTGATTTTTTTATGAAAAAAAGTTAATTAATTAATTAGTTAATAATAATAATAATAATAATAATAATAATAATAATAATAATAATGAAATAGAAATAGTGAAATAATGAAAAGAAATAAAAATATTTGCAAACTCAGGAGGGGGGGGGGTGTTGGGCTTGAATTGAGAGTGTAACTTGCAATTTTTGGCCCAAGTTCAATCAGCCTTGTTTGACTTTGGTAACTCCTGTGTGCGCCCTTGACTTTGAGAACATGATGATGACTCTAGCCTGGCCATTGGATCTGATTTGCAAGCCACGTAGCCTTCCAGATCTGCAAGCGCATGGTGGTCCACTCTTTGAATATTATATGGGAATACCTGAAGAAGAAAAATAAATAAGGTTTTGGGGGACCTGGGATTCGAACCCAGGTCCCAATGATCACATACCAACGTGCTTGCCACTTAGCCAACTACATCTTTTTGTTATTGGAACAACAACTAAATATAATATATGTAAACTACTTAATATGCTGGAAAAAATAAAAAAAACACGCTATGATTCAAATTGACCAATCACGCTGTGACACCTCTCCATCTTCCTCACAAAACCTGGTTTGATTACCTGCGGATTTTTATCTGCAGGAAGTTTCGTAGGACGTTTCAAAAATTGTCTCCAGGCCATGAAAACGCTATCCAAGATTACAGACATGTTCGTCTCTGTCTCCTCATCATCCCTGTAACCACCATTCATCTTGATTTTGCCTATATGAAAAACGCCTAAAACACAAGAACATGAACCCTAGGTTCGAGCATCATGATACAAGGTCCAATAATGAAATTGAATAAAGCAAAAATGTTCTAAATCAAATAACAAACATGAATATGCCAATATTTTGAAGAAAAGATGCAAGAACTGGAAGTTTGGATTCCATGTTCAGAGGTCAACTCGTGATGACTTACAATGCGATGTAGGTGATGAAAAGACTTCCTTTTGATTGGTATAGCACCACTGGATGTCAAGGAAGAGAGCTGCGTTCTTCTTTTGGTCTGAAAGTGCCTCCAATATCGTTTTTGGTCTCACACTTTTTCAAGGATTTTTGCAAAGTGGTATGACCGTTTCTGCAGAGTTCTAAGCGTGAATTTGATTTGTGAGGCTTATGTGAATGTTATAGAGTGAATTAGGGTTGGCTTTTTGATCTGAAATCAAGTGGATTCAAGATTGAAGATTGGATTTTATCACCATTGAAAAGCTTTCCAAAAATAAGCCAAATCTGAGATTTTGTGCTTGAATGAGCCTTGGCACGAGTTGGTTGGTTGTCACATGATATTTACAAGCTGTACAAATCACAAAGATACCATTCCAATAATTTTTGGATTTTATTTGAATTAATATAGATTTAAAATTAATTAAATCAATAAAAATTAAATAAAATAGAAAAATAAGTGTCTGGTTATGAAATTAAAGATGGGACACGTGTGTGGCATGAAAAGACTAAATCAAGTGGAAAAAGTGGGCCCTTTTGTCAAAAATTAGAGTTTTGAAGATAGTTGATATTTGGCAATTTTGAAAAAATGCCCAACTTCAACAATGCATAACTTCTTCAATTTTGAACTTTTTGAGGTGTTCTTTGACTTTTTAAAAACCTTGATATGTCCTATAATCAACCCTTTTGGTATCATATCATTTTGATATTCCATGCTCAAGTTATAAGCTTTGGCATAAAAGGTGTTTTTGTTGACTTTCAAAAATGACCTATAATGTCCAAATTTGTAACTTTTTGTGAGAGAATTTCTTGAGCTTGGGGTGTGAAGATGGATTGTAGGGAATTGCATCCTATTCAAAATGTGCTTTTGATGGGTCATTTCGCATAAAGTATGAGAAATTTATGCTTGGTCAAAGTTGAGTTGACTTTTCCTACAAAACCCTAATTTAGCAACTTTTGAATCTTGATGAATTTTGAGCAATCCTTGATGAATCATGATCAACCATTGATCAAATGATGAATTAACCTTCAAAATGAGAATGTTGACAAAAATTCTCGAGGTTTGACTGTATTTGGGACATAGTTGACTTTTGCCCTAGCACAATCAATTTTTGGGCCTCTTGAGCAATTGACTGACCAAACTTTCTCTGCAAGGCTTGAAATTTGACATGGATGAAGTTAAGAACATATTAAGACATTGGGAAGAACTTGAGGCCATTTGGATGTGAGGACCTTGGTGAAACACAAAACCCTAATTTTGACTTGACTGCCTTAGGAGGTGATTTGACTGTCCAACCCTTGAGCCATCTTGAGCAATTTGAAGATTAATCTTGGCAAATCTTGAAGAATATGGGAGGGCAAATTTTGGGGTACAACAGTTGCCCCTGTTCAATTTTCTTAAACCTGAGGATATAGATTGGCTTTCGAGCCTTTCGTGATACGAAGGTGGAAGATAATTGAACACTAGAGTGCTCAGAAATTTGCACTCACATGGTGTAGTATCAGCATTGTGATGTCGGGAATGGGCTTACAGATTCCATTTGGAGATTGTTGATAGGAGGATGGGCTTATAGATGCCATCTGCAGGAGTGTCGATCGCATAAGAGATTCCTTAGCGAGAACTTGCATACTTGTTGTGGTAGAAGATTCCGCTGGGGAAGTCTAACTTTTGTTGAGATTTAGGAACTTGCCTGTACTTCAACTGAGAGAATGCCTCGGCTGAGTATTAAGAACCTGTCCATAATTCAACTGGGGGGTAATCTTCATCAAGATCTAGGAACTGTCTCGTGCTCACCGGGAGTATACCGTTGAGGTTATAGAACTTGTCTACACTATGACGGAGGGAAGCATCTTCATCAAGATCTAGGAATTGTCTCGTGCTCACCGGGAGTATACCGTTGAGGTTATAGAACTCGTCCACACTATGACGGAGGAAAACATCAAGATCTAGGAACTGACTCGTGCTCACTGGGAGCATACCGTTGAGGTTATAGTACTCGTCCACACTATGACATAGGGAAGCATCTTCATCAAGATCTAGGAACTGTCTCGTGCTCACCGGGAGTATACTGTTGAGGTTATAGAACTTGTCCATGCTATGACGGTGGAAAACATCAAGATCTAGGAACTGACTCGTGCTCACCGGGAGTATATCGTTGAGGTTATAGTACTCGTCCATACTATGACGTAGGGAAGCATCTTCATCAAGATCTAGGAACTATCTCGTGCTCACCGGGAGTATACCGTTGAGGTTATAGAACTTGTCCATGCTATGACGGAGGAAAAACATCAAGATCTAGGAACTGACTCGTGCTCACCGGGAGTATACCGTTGAGGTTATAGTACTCGTCCACACTATCACATAGGGAAGCATCTTCATCAAGATCTAGGAACTGTCTCGTGCTCACCGGGAGTATACCGTTGAGGTTATAGAACTCGTCCACACTATGACGGAGGAAAACATCAAGATCTAGGAGCTGACTCGTGCTCACCGGGAGTATACTGTTGAGGTTATAGTACTCGTCCACACTATGACGTAGGGAAGCATCTTCATCAAGATCTAGGAACTGTCTCGTGCTCACCGGGAGTATACCGTTGAGGTTATAGAACTTGTCCACACTATGACGGAGGAAAACATCATGATCTAGCAACTGACTCGTGCTCACCGGGAGTATACCGTTGAGGTTATAGTACTTGTCCACACTATGACATAGGGAAGCATCTTCATCAAGATCTAGGAACTGTCTCGTGCTCACAGGGAGTATACTGTTGAGGTTATAGAACTCGTCCACACTATGACGGAGGAAAAACTGTCAAGATCGATAACTTTATATGAAATTAAACCGAGGATAATTCAATTGAGATTTAAGAACTGGTCAGATCTTCGACTAAGCTGGGAACTTAACTGCGTCTTTCCTGAAAGGTAAAGGTTAGTCATATGCAATGCATGATATGGATCAAGCAATGATGTTCTCAACATAAATGAGATTGTATGGTATGATGCGTATATGCATGTATCATGATGTATGGAAATGCGATTTTTAGCTGGGGAAAATAAATCCTGGAGCCACTGGAGAATAGAGTTGAGTTCTTCGTTTCCGTTGGGGATGATGAACGAAGATGATTGTGAGAAGAAGCCTGCAAGAGAAGAGAACTCCGTTGGGGAATAAGCTGATGAAGAGATTACTCCGAGGGGAATTACTCTGTGGGGAAGATACATTCTGCTGAAGACTTTAACGATAACTCCGCTGGGGATTCTGTTGATAAGCTCTGTTGGGGATTTTAATGATGAACTCTGCTGGGGATATAAAGAATTTCGCTGGGGAATGATCCTTCAGTTGCAACTTGCTGAGGATAACCCAGTTAGGCTCTTGTGAGGATAACCTTCTGAATTTGGCTGGGGAGATTTATTTGCACTCTGCAGGGGATAAGCTTCCAGAATCAACTGGGGAAGATGATTCAACTCTGGCGGGGAAGCTTTTTTAGACTGCACTGGGGAAATGACTTTGATGTGGTACCTTGTATTCCACCAGGGAACCTTCTAATATTCTGTTGAGGAATATTAAGACTGTTGGGGATGCTCTTACGCTTGCTGGAGAATATCTTTATACTCCGTTGGGGAATATTAAGACCTTCTGGGGGTATCCAACCTTTTTAGGGCTGATGGTAGATCAACTCTGCTTGGGAAGAGTATTGCTGATTTGTTCATAGTTGCAAGTATCAGTGGGGAGAGCTACCATTACTGTTTTACTCTGCGGAGAGTGATGGTATCTTGGTCATATTCTTCAGCTGAACCTACCTTGGTTCCTTGGTGGACAAAGTAACTACACAGCTTGGACATTTCTTATGCCCCTGTTTCTGATATTACCAGTAATTCGTCCTTTGTTTCACATGTAAATATTTATGAGCAGCGATCAATGTCAAATGCATATATCAAAATGAACATTGGACGTTCTTTGCAAAACAAAACAGATAAAGGAAAAACAGTTTGAAATTTGTCTGAAAATGAATTTGTATTGATTTTGAAGTTTGGCCTGTAAATAGGCATTTTTGTACAAGAGGCTGACGTCCTAGTAAGTGGCCGCCGCCGAACAAAATAGAATTTATACAATTTGTGAAAAGAAAACAAAACAGCTATGTGAATAATCCCACTGGGTTCCAACTCTACTATTGCCTTTATATCTTCAAGCGTCTCATCACTTTGCTGCTTAGTTGAAGATGAATCTGATTGATTGGTGTCGTCCGAGCCTGACAGTTGATACCGAAGTCTGGATGCGAGATGATCCAATGAGACATAGTATTACTCTTTAATCCCTAACTTTTTCTTGGACCGCCCTTTCGGGTTTTCAGTCCACCGGGATACCCATTTTTGCCTAAGCCGCCTTTTTAGGTTTTCGACTTGCCGGGTGTACAGATTTCTTATTTTCGTCCCTTATTTTTTCCCAAACTCTTTTGGTTCGCCGGGAAGCCCTTATTTTTGCCTAGGCCAGTCAACCTAGCGGGTCTTTGATTATGCGTAGTATCTTTTTACTATGTCTGCATTGACTGGGTGAGGAAGGTCATCACCATCCATGGTGGTTAGAATCATAGCTCCTCCTGAGAAGATGTTCTTAACCAAAAATGGCCCTTCGTAAGTAGGGGTCCATTTGCCTCTGGGATCACCTTGAGGTAAGATAATGTGCTTGATTACCAGGTCCCCAACTTTATACCCTTATCGTCTGACTTTTTTGTTAAATGCCTTGATCATCCATTTTTGGTACGTCTGACCATGACAAATAACAGTAAGTCTCTTTTCGTCGATTAGATTCAATTGATCAAGCCGGGTCTGGATCCAGTCATATTCGCTTAAACCTGCATACTTCATGATCCGGAGAGAGGGTATCTGAACTTCAATAGGCAAGACTGCCTCCATGCCATAAACCAAAGAATAGGGTGTTGCCCCTGTTGACGTCCGTGCCGAGGTACGGTACCCGTAAAGGGAAAATGGTAACATCTCATGCCAATCTTTGTATGTAACTATCATCTTCTGCACAATCTTCTTAATGTTCTTATTTGCCGCTTCTACAGCCCCATTCATCTTCGGCCGGTAGGGAGAAGAGTTATGATGCTGTATCTTGAATTGTTCGCAGAGCTCAGTGATCATTTTGTTGTTGAGATTGGTACCATTGTCCGTAATGATCCTCTCTGGTACACCGTATCAACAGATCAGGTTATGCCGAATGAACCGTGCCACGACGTTCTTGGTTACCGTAGCAAAGGAAGTTGCTTCAACCCACTTCGTAAAGTAATCAATCGCTACCAGGATGAAACGATGCCCGTTGGATGCCGTAGGTCGGATCTCGCTGATCATATCAATGCCCCACATTGCAAAAGGCCAAGGTGCTGTCAAAACATTCAGAGGAACTGGAGGAATATGCACCCTATCAACATAGACCTGACACTTGTGACATGTCCGAGAATGCTGATAACAGTCAACTTCCATTGTGGACCAGTAATACCCTGCCCGTAGGATTTTCTTTGCCATGGTATGTCCACTGGAATGAGTTCCAAAAGTACCTTCATGCAGCTCTGTCATAATCCTTTATGCTTCAATCTTATCAACACAACGCAGTAAGGTTGAATCATGGTTTCACTTGTAAAGAATGCCATTACTGATGAAGAACTTTGCTGCAAATCTCCTCAGGAACTTCTTGTCATTAACAGATGCCTCCTCGGGGTACTCCTGAGCTTTAAGGTACCTCTTCACTTCATGATACCAGGGCTTTTCTGTTACCTCTTCAGTCTCAAGATCACAGCAATGTGCAAGTTTGTCCAATTTCCAAATAATGATTCGCGGGGCCTCGTTGTCCCATTTGACTTTGAACATAGAAGACATCGTAGCTAACGCGTCCTCCAACTGATTCTCTTCTCTAGGGAAATGTTCAAAGGTTATCTCCTCAAAGTGGGGAAGCAACATCAAAACATACTCCTTGTAAGGAATAAGATTTGGGTGTTTCGTATCCCACTCGCCTTTGATTTGACTGATCACGAGAGCGGAATCTACGAAGACACTCAGAAACTTAATCCTTAGGTCAATTGCAGCTCGAAGACCTATGATGCACGCTTCATACTCCGCCATGTTGTTGGTGCAGTTGAAACATAGTCGGGCGGTAAACGGAGTATGAGAGCCTTTAGGAGATATGATCACAGCGCCAATTCCATTACCCAAAGCATTCAAAGCTCCATCAAAGCACATAGACCATCGGGATCCTTCCTCAGGTCCTTCATCCGGTCCAGGTGTCTCACAATCTGTTATCAACATGATATTCTCGTCCGGAAATTCAAAGTTCACAGACTGGTAATCATTCACTGCCTGATGTGCCAAATGGTCTGCCAATACACTTCCCTTGATTGCTTTTTGAGTCGTGTACTGGATGTCATACTCAGTCAATATCATCTGCCATCTTGCTATTCTTCCGGACAAGGCAGGCTTTTCAAAGATATACTTGATCGGATCCATCTTTGAAATCAACAGAGTAGTGTGAGTCAGCATATACTGTCTCAGTCGGCGAGCAGCCCATGCCAAAGCGCAGCAAGTTTTCTCAAGCAGTGAGTATCGGGTCTCACAGTCGGTAAACTTTTTGCTAAGGTAATAAATAGCATGCTCTTTTCGGCAAGACTCGTCATGCTGCCCCAGCACACACCCCATTGAGTTGTTAAGTACTGTCAAGTATAAAATCAAAGGTCTCCCTTCAACTGGTGGCATAAGAACGGGTGGCTCTTGGAGATACTCTTTGATTCTTTCGAAAGCGGCCCAGCATTCGTCGTTCCAACGTACCACTTGATATTTCTTCAGTAACTTGAAGATTGGCTCACAAGTAGCAGTTAGGTGTGAGATGAATCAGGCAATGTAGTTCAGTCGTCCTAGAAAGCCTCTGACCTCCTTCTCTGTCTTGGGAGCTGGCATCTCTTGTATGGCTTTCACTTTGGCAGGGTCCACTTGAATACCTTTGTCGCTCACGACGAAACCCAACAACTTACCAGACCTTACCCCTAAGGTGCATTTGTTCGGGTTCAATCTCAGTTTGTACAACTTCAATATGTCAAACAACTTCTTTAGATGGTCAAGGTGTTCCTCCTTAGTCTGGGACCTTGCAATCATATCATCGACGTATACTTCAATCTCATGATGGATTATGTCATGAAACAAAGCAACCATGGTGCGCTGATATGTTGCCCCAGCATTTTTCAACCCAAAAGGCATGACCTTGTAACAAAAGGTACCCCACTGAGTAACAAAGGTGGTCTTCTCCATGTCTTCGGAAGCTATCTTAATTTGATTATATCCGGAGAAACCATCCATAAAGGAGAATACCTTGTGTTGAGCAGTATGGTCAACCAGAACGTCTATGTGAGTTAGAGGGAAGTCATTCTTAGGGCTTGCCCTGTTCAAGTCCCTGTAGTCAACACACATTCGGACCTTACCATCTTTCTTCGGCACAGGAACCACATTGGCGACCCACTGAGGGTAAGAAGTAACTGCTAGAAAACCGGCGTCAAACTGTTTCATAACTTCAGCCTTGATTTTCTCGGACATCTCTGGGCGCATGCGGCGAACCTTCTGTTTTACCGGAGGGAAGTCTTCCTTGGTTGGCAGGCGATGAACCACAATGTCAGTATCTAAACTAGGCATATCTTCGTAAGACCAGGCAAAGATCTCAACATAGTCATGCAGCATCTGAATCAACCGCTGCTTCACACTAAGCTCCAGATTTGCACCGATCTTGACTTCCTTCTTGTCTGTTTCAGTACCTAGATTCACTGTTTCGACCGGCTCTTCATGTGGATGAATGGCCCTCTCTTCCTGGAGTAGCAGTCTTGCAAGTTCACCAGGCACTTCGAAATCATCTTCACCTTCGTCTTCGGCTAAGTTGATCGGATTTTCGAAGTCATAACTGGCAGTAGCAGAGTCGTTACCAGTGAGATCCAGAGTGGTTCGAGACCTGTATATGTGAGTGTGTGTAAAATAGCTGTTTTGCAATATATAATAAAGAAAAACAAGGAGCACAAAATTTGAAATGCAAGAAACGTCCAATGCTTTTATTAATGATATATGAAAATGGCACACAAAAGCCCTCACAAATGAAGCCACGGTGCCCCGGGTAAGACACCGGGCCATAAAGTTTCACAACATTGTCTGTTACAAATTCAAAACAAAGGGTTCATTACTGGTTAACAAAAGTAATAGGGATGAAGTCCTTTGCTGTCCAGTTGCTTGGTCCACCGTTGGTCGTAGGATAGATCCAGCTGTCGAATTCAGACTCTTCCACATCATCTTCAATTGCATTTACTCCCGAGTTGCTGATGAACACAGGAGGTCTTCCAATCCTTGCACTTCTAACAACCCTTTGAGCTTCTGTAGTGAAACCCAGACCAAACTTGTTAGTCTTCTGAGTGAAATCAGGAAGTCGGCCCCAATTTGCACACTCACCCTTCTCAATAACAGCTCGGGCATCCTTTAAAGAAGCCATCTTCATAGGAGGATCTTCAACCACAGTCTCAGCTGATGCTAGTGTCTGAGGAACCTCTTCAAAGTGCTGAAATGGGGTCTCAATGAACTCCCCATCCATCTCTATGTATCTGAATGAGTTGAGGTGGCTGACCATATACTCTTCCTCCCCCTGAACTGTCACAATCTTCCCTCTGACTGGGTACTTCAGCTTCTGGTGGAGCGTTGAGGTTACGGCCCCAGCTTTATGGATCCATGGACGACCCAGCAAACAAGAATAGAATGGCCGAATGTCCATCACGTAGAATGTAGAATTGAAGACCTGAGAACCAACTTTAATTGGAATATCAACTTCACCATGCACCATCCTCTTAGACCCATCGAAGGCCCTGACAATGATGTTACTTGGCCTTAGCTCCAACCCTTCGCAATCCAACCGGTCTAGAGCTTTCTTGGGCAAGACGTTCAACGAGGAACCAATGTCAACCAATACATGCGCAAGAGTAGTGCCCCTGCATTCAATAGAGACATGCAGGGCATCATTATGGTTCTTCCCTTTAGCAGTCAAATCAGCATCGGAGAAACCCAAACCATTATCAGCAGTTAAATTTGCCACACAATCGGTAAACTGATCAGCTGATGTCTCTTGTGGCACGTGGGCAGTCTTTAGGAAGGTAATCAGAGCCTTAGCACGGGCCTCTGAACACAACAACAGTGACAACATAGAAATCTTGGATGGGGTTTGCCCCAGCTGCTCAATTACGTTATAATCACTCTTCTTAATAATCTTCAGAATCTCTTCCATCTCCTGTTTGGAAGCTTCAACAGTACTCGTCTTCGGCGCCTCCGTCTGGGCAGGCACATCAGTGGTGATCCCTTTTCCCCGAGCGTTAGATGACTCGGCGACAGGGGTAGGACTAAGAACTTGATCAGGAATGGCAGTAGGTACACTCGCAGGTGTAATGACAACAGGTCTCCGGACAGTTAGTGCAGCAATATCAGGTGAGAAAAGTTTTCCGCTGCGGGTGACTTTAGCAGGCCCAGTAATGTTGTTGACGCCGATATCAACATCCAACTCTTGCTTAACTCCAAGAACATAAACATCTGCCCCATAGTGCCAAGGGACAGCTTTGTCAGAGGTGTAGGGGATGGGCCCCAGAACAGTGATGATTATAGGCGCGATCTTCGGAACAAATGTAATTCTAACAGGCTTCCTCGAGGGAGCCTTGGAAGAATTGTCGAAAATGGTAATAATGGAAACTTCTTCAGTAGGAGTGAAGGGAACAGCAGTCGTCTCAAATAGGATCTCTTTGTTATCCATCAGGTTTTGGATACTTGACTTCAGCAACGGGCAACCAGTAGGTAAGACAGAACATATATGGCAACCTTCACCACAACCCGGAAATAAACCGGTTAGCAACAGGTTCTTCTTGACAGTCATCAGAGGGGTAACAATATCATCCACGGAAACTACAAACAAGTCTTCCTCTACAACATTTACTCCATGCTTGGGCATGG
Organism: Vicia faba; assembly: GCA_948472305.1. Taxonomy (NCBI): domain Eukaryota; kingdom Viridiplantae; phylum Streptophyta; class Magnoliopsida; order Fabales; family Fabaceae; genus Vicia; species Vicia faba. Next base: position 104,498,061 of record OX451740.1, on the reverse strand, counting down.
GAGCAGTCACAACATTAGGCCTCTCGGGTTCCTCAAACTCAATCTCCTTTGCATCAATCAAGTCTTGGATCTTGTTCTTCCAAGCCCAACAATCATCCGTATTATGCCCCGGGCTCTCAGAGTGATAAGCGAAGCGGGCGTTAGGGTTATACCTTGGTGACGTTGTATTTGAATTCTTTGGAGCTTCTTTTATAGTCACCATATTGGTCTTCAGCAACTGTGGCAGGATCTGAGACAAAGTCATACTGAGACGGGTGAATTTCCTTCGAGGTCTCTCGTCCCTTTGTTGGTTGTGATGCTTAGGAGCACCAGCAGGTTTTGAAATAACAACCGCATTGACAGCTTGGTGGTGTTCAGGTCTATTCTGTCTTCTCGAACTGTAGACATCACTTGACTCTTTCTTAAACGGTTTCTTCTCGGTGCTCGATGAGGCACCCTTCTGTATCTTTCCAGCCTTAATACCAGCTTAAATCCTCTCACCAGTCAAAATAAGATCTGTAAACCCAGCTGAAGAGCTTCCAATTAGATGGTTAAAGAATGGACCAGACAGGGTCCCCAGAAACATGTCAACAAGCTCACGATCAGCCAACGGTGGTTGCACTCTTCCGGCAAGGTATCTCCATTTTTGAGCATACTCTTTAAATCCTTCACCCATTCCTATTGACATACCCTGGAGTTGGGTACGCGTAGGAACGAGGTCGGAGTTGTACTGATACTGCCTATAGAATGCAGTAGCCAAATCTTCCCAGCTGTGGATACTGGCTCCATCCAATTGATAGAACCACTCAAGCTGAGTCCCTGAGAGACTGTCTTGAAAGAAATGGATCCACAAGTTTTTATCAGCAGTGTAAGGTTGGATCTTCCTTACATATGATCGGAGGTGCAGCTTTGGACAGGAAGCTCCGTCATATTTGGCAAAGGTAGGTGCCTTAAATTTATGGGGAATCACCACCCCAGATGATAGACCCAGATCTCCGAAGTCCAGACCGGGCACCTTCTGTATCTCCATAGCGCTTAAATGGTCTTCCAGCTGTTTGTACTTATCCTCAGCAGGAGGATACTATTCTTCATTATAGTCCGTCTCGTTGTCGGAGACCATAGGGCTAGGAGCCCTCCTTTCTTGTGGACTATCTTTCCCTCCAGATGAGGTGGTCAGATCAACCTCATTCTGTAGCCCGTTTCCAAACCTGCGTCCAGTATTGAACAGGATGGTCCTCTTCTTTTTCTTCTTCTTCTCTTTCAGAATAAAGGTCTTCAGGTCCTGCTGACCTTTAGCTAGATTCATAAACAGCTCTTGAAATTGGGCATTCTGGGCCTGGAGGGCCTTGATAGCTTGCTCAGTGGAAGGTTCAGCAGACATGATGATTGAGCGCTGAAATAAATAGCGAAGAAGATAAGAGACCTATAATGGGGTACCTGTTTATGATTTCAAAGAAAATCGAGATTCAAATTTGTAAACAAGAAAGGAAACACACTTTATTAGATTTAAACTTCAAAATTTAAATTGTTTAACAAACTGCCCTTAGGCGTTACAAGAAATGGAAATACTGAAAAATAAATGAAAACTGTAAAGAAATCATCAAAGGTCCATCAATGTTCCCATGGTCTCTTCTTCTCAGTGCGGACATAATCATTCAGGATCCGCTCATTCTTCAATTGTCTGGTCAGCTTCTGGATCTTCTGTTCCTGTTCATTGAACCTCTCTCGGTAGGAATCCCGTTCATTCCTCAACTGCAACCAAGATCTCTTCAGTGTCCCAATATCAGTGGGCATATAGGGTTGGAGGATAGTTGGAGGAACCCCCTCCTCATTAGCAACTTCAAGATTAACCGGCCTGACAACTTCATATGGCATACCTAGCTTCTGGGCACGGATGCGGACCCATCTGAGGTATGGCTCCATTGGCAGAGAAGTCTCAGGTCCCAACTCATGTGGGTCAGATTTGTGAACTCTGTCCCAAGCCCTTATGACTCTACGACGTAGCTCGTCACTATCTCCCTGAAAATCAAAGATGATATGAGGCATCAACATCTCATGAGGCCCCTCTCTTCTGGCCCTTCCAAACTGACGGAGAGCTAAACATGGGTTGTAAGAAATCCCTCCATGGAGTCCGATCAATGGAACATTAGGATACTCTCCATAGTGATCAATCACAGTCACCTCATCCATACCTTTGAGAGTCCAGATAATGTCATCATTAGTAAGAGACATCACCCTATAAGCCCAACCCATTCCTTCTTTGTTTTTTAGCACGGACTTAGGGAGGTGTGAAATAAACCACCTCGACAATAAAGGAACACAGCACATCAAAGTTCCCCACTTTCGGGCAGTACGAGCATAGAGCTGATGAAGCATATCACCCAAGAGAGTGGGTACCGGATTCTGAGAGATGAAGATCTTTATAGAATTAATACCAACAAAAGTGTCAAGATTTGGAAACAATACCATACCATAAATCAAGAGAGCCAGAATGTCCTCGTATGCCTTGAAGTCTAAGCTGTCCCAGAAGTAATTAGCTTTGTCAACCAAAAACTTAGTCAGAAAACCCTTAGCTCCGCTTCTAGTTTCCCAGTTAGCCATTACCTCCTCTTTGGTCAAGTGAAGGGCTGCAGAAATTTCCTCGGGCCTAGGAGTCTTTTCCCAACCAGTAAATGGAGTTTTCTCCAAAACAGAGATACCAAGATACTCAGAGAATTCTTCCAGGGTAGGGACCAGCTGGAAGTCTTGAAAGGTGAAACAATGGTATAGCGGATCATAAAACTGGATCAGGACGCTCATCATTTGTTCGTCCAACTTTGAGGTGACCAAACTGAGAAGAGAGCCATGCCTTCTGATGAAGGAAGTAGTGTCTGGAATCTTGACAACCAACTCCTTAAGCAGGATAGGTACCTGGGCAAAGTTGATCCGGATAGTATTCCTACGCATGGGCATCATGATGACCTACAAAACAGAGCAAAGATGAAACCCTCTTGTCCTTGAAATAGGTTAGTCCTTATGCAAAATGTATGCAATGTTATGATGTCATGATGTCATGGTAAAGGCACACCACAAGTATCCACAAAAGGCAAACATGGTAAAGGCACACAAGTCACACAAAAGAGCCCTTCGATTTCAGGCTAGCATGAAGCTTAGGTACTACCCTCTTTCAGTTCAGTTGGTTAAGACCTGTCCTAAAAATAGTAACTGGGTTCTAGAGGATCTCAATATCACTGACTACCCTCAATCGGTCATAATTCCAGTTTAGCAACCTTTTCTTGCGGCCGGAATCATCGCGAGAGTTTACTCTCAATGAGTGTAGCATACTGCTACTGTTCTATGGCCAAGTTGGTCAATTTAAGGTTCTAAGATCAGTTGGTGCTTAATGACTCCTTAGAAGACCCATATTCTCCTCGTTCCAACACAAGGGATATCGGTACAGACTAAGGTGCCACACCAATGTAGCTACTGCTTCATCCGTATCGGTCTACGCTGTACAGATCCCTCACAGTTTATTGCTACTTACCTAAAGGGTATCCCCAGATCCGGGTTAGGATCTATAGAACTCCGATACAAGCCCACAAAATTAAAGCATACAAAGCATACAATTGAAAACATAGTGATCTAATCCTAAGGTACACCTCACTTATAATTTTCCCCAGCAGAGTCGCCAGTTCTGTGATCGGTGGGAATGAGAACTGACTATTTTGGAATGCTGGTTCGCGTGTTGCGTTTTGTTTTCTCAAAATGTCGCGGTAAGCAAGAGTCGCCACCTTCTTTCATTTTATCCAACAAGGAAAGGACAAAAGCACAAAAAATTCCTTTTCGAGATATTTCTCGGGTTCGGGAGGTAGATTATAGAAAGGGAAGGTGTTAGCACCCTTTCTATCCGTGGTTATCCACGGGCTCTTAGGTACTTGCTCATTATGTTTTCAAAAATTTGCTTTTCTTTGTGATTGTGGGTTTGAAAAGAGTTTTTGTTTGAAAGAGAGTGTAAGTGCGAAAAGTTTTGTTTTTGTTTTCAAAAGAGCAAGTACTTAAGAACATCTACCTACTCAAAAAGGAATTAAACTGTGCAAATGTCCTTTAGACAATGCTATCCCACTATTAAGGAGTAGGTAGCATCGTTGTTGGAGTTTTCGGGTCAATTCGATTAAGGGACGTGTGGTCACTAAAGCAATGTTAGGACGCCTTAGCGGTAACCCTAATGTCTTAGATCATTTTTATCCGAGGCAACCCTTTCGAGGCAACTTACGATCTTTGGACAAAAAGACGACCTCTAAAACTTCCTATACTCAATGACCACGTTCGAGGCAACCAAGTGAGGCGTACCCTAGGAGTGGCATGTGCAAGTGTGTCAATTTTCAGTTAAATTATCTTTTACATGTCATGGTGAGCTACTGTTGATTTTAAGTTAAGATAGATCTTGTCGTGCATAGCCTATTATTCAAACATCTAACAGTTAATAGTTGCGGAATATAAATTGCGGAAAATAAATCTAAGCTATTACAAGGCGTCGGGTATTTTCATCGCCAAAAACAAACCCTTGAAAATTAAATTGCGAAAAGTAAATAAAGCGATAAATAAAATCCTAAATTAAAACTATTACATCCTCGGAGCAATTACAATTATATGGGTCAAAGATAATTCACGCGAGAGAAATTGAATCAGAAAGTCCTAGGGTTTTGACCCTTTTTATCAAATAAAACATATTTTTTGTTATTTTTTTGAATTAAGAATTAAGTCTAAATTAAAAAATGGAATTAATTAATTTAAAGAAAATATTTTTGAGTTTTTTATTTTAATTAAGGAAATAAAATTAGAAAGGTAAAAATATATCAAAACCCTAATTCTAAATCAATTTTAATTTATTGCAAAATGTATTATCATTAAACCTAATTTAAAACTAAATTAATTGGTTAATTTTTATTTACAAAAATAAATAATATTATTAATGGAATTTAAAAAAATATTTTTTTGGTTTTCTGATTTTTTTATGAAAAAAAGTTAATTAATTAATTAGTTAATAATAATAATAATGAAATAGAAATAGTGAAATAATGAAAAGAAATAAAAATATTTGCAAACTCAGGGGGGGGGGGGGTGTTGGGCTTGAATTGAGAGCGTGACTTGCAATTTTTGGCCCAAGTTCAATCGGCCTTGTTTGACTTTGGTAACTCCTGTGTGCGCCCTTGACTTTGAGAACATGATGATGAATCTAGCCTGGCCATTGGATCTGATTTGCAAGCCACGTAGCCTTCCAGATCTGCAAGCACATGGTGGTCCACTCTTTAAATATTATATGGGAATACCTGAAGAAGAAAAACAAATAAGGTTTTGGGGGACCTGGGATTCGAACCCAGGTCCCAATGATCACATACCAACGCGCTTGCCACTCAGCCAACTGCATCTTTTTGTTATTGGAACAACAACTAAATATAATATATGTAAACCACTTAATATGCTAGAAAAAATAAAAAAACGCGCTATGATTAAAATTGACCAATCACGCTGTGACACCTCTCCATCTTCCTCATAAAACCTTGTTCGATTACCTGCGGATTTTTATCCGCAGGAAGTTTCGTAGGACGTTTCAAAAATTGTCTCCAGGCCATGAAAACGCTATCCAAGATTACAGACATGTTCGTCTCTGTCTCCTCATCATCCCTGTAACCACCATTCATCTTGATTTTGCCTATATGAAAAACGCCTAAAACACAAGAACATGAACCCTGGGTTCGAGCATCATGATACATGGTCCAATAATGAAATTGAATAAAGCAAAAATGTTCTAAATCAAATAACAAACATGAATATGCCAATATTTTAAAGAAAATATACAAGAATTGGAAGTTTGGATTCCATGTTCAGAGGTCAACTCGTGATGACTTACAATGCGATGTAGGTGATGAAAAGACTTCCTTTTGATTGGTATAGCACCACTGGATGTCAAGGAAGAGAGTTGTGTTCTTCTTTTGGTCTGAAAGTGCCTCCAATATCGTTTTTGGTCTCACACTTTTGAAGGATTTTTGCAAAGTGGTATGGTCATTTCTGCAGAGTTCTAAGTGTGAATTTGATTTGTGAGGCTTATGTGAATGTTATAGAGTGAATTAGGGTTGGCTTTTTGATCTGAAATCAAGTGCATTCAAGATTGAAGATTGGATTTTATCACCATTGAAAAGCTTTCCAAAAATAAGCCAAATATGAGATTTTGTGCTTGAATGAGCCTTGGCACGAGTTGGTTGGTTGTCACATGATATTTGCAAGCTGTACAAATCACAAAGATACCATTCTAATAATTTTTGGATTTTATTTGAATTAATATAGATTTAAAATGAATTAAATAAATAAAAATTAAATAAAATAGAAAAATAAGTGTTTGGTTATGAAATTAAATATGGGACACGTGTGTGGCATGACAATACTAAATCAAGTGGGAAAAGTGGGCCCTTTTGTCAAAAATTGGAGTTTTGAAGATAGTTGACTTTTGGCAATTTTGGAAAAATGCCCAACTTCAACAATGCATAACTTCTTCAATTTTGAACTTTTGGAGGTGTTCTTGGACTTTTTAGAAACCTTGCTATGTCCTATAATCAACCCTTTTGGTATAATAGCATTTTTATATTCCATGCTCAAGTTATAAGCTTTGGCATAAAAGGTGTTTTTGTTGACTTTCAAAAATGACCTATAATGTCCAAATTTGTAACTTTTTGTGAGAGAATTTCTTGAGCTTGGGGTGTGAAGATGGATTGTAAGGAATTGCATCCTATTCAAAATAAGATTTGTATGGGTCATTTATCATAAAGTATGATAAAGTTATGCTTGGTCAAAGTTGAGTTGACTTTTCCTACAAAACCCTAATTTAGCAACTTTTGAATCTTGATGAATTTTGAGCAATCCTTGATGAATCATGATCAACCCTTGATCAAATGATGAATTAACCTTCAAAATGAGAATGTTGACAAAAATTCTTGAGGTTTGACTGTATTTGGGACACAGTTGACTTTTGCCCTAGCATAGTCGATTTTTGGGCCTCTTGAGCAATTGACTGACCAAACTTTCTCTGCAAGGCTTGAAATTTGACATGGATGAAGTTAAGAACATATTAATACATTGGAAAGCACTTGAGGCCATTTGGATGTGAGGACCTTGGTGCAACACAAAACCCTAATTTTGACTTGACTGCCTTAGGAGGTGATTTGACTGTCCAACCCTTGAGCCATCTTGAGTAATTTGAAATTTAAAACGGTAGATCACCTAATGTGCAAAGACTAAATAACTGAAAAAAGTTCACATGCACATGTTCACTCCTAGGGTTTGCCTCACTACGGTTGCCTTCGGTAAACAATCATTAAGCATAGGAAATTTTAGTGGTTTCCCTCCAGTCTAAAGATCAAAATGTCCCGTTCAAATTTTGCATCGGAAATGTTGCCTCGGAAAGATCTTAAGATTCCAGGGTTACCACTAAGGTTTTCTAACTATTGCTTTGGTTATTGTACTTGTCCCTTTCGAATGTCCCTTACAACTCCAACGATAGTGCTACCTACTCCTTAATAGTGGGATAACGATGTCTAAAGGAAATGGAACGAACAATCTTTTTTTCGAGTAGGTAGAATCTTAAGTACTTGCTCAATAAAACTTTTCACACAAACACATTTCAAAATAATTTTCAAAACAAACTTCGTCACATCCTTGAGGACTAATACAAGGGTTATCACGAAGTAAAAGAATTTTCAAAACAAGCACACACAAGCGATTTGAAAAAATGAGAAAGTACCTAAGAGCCCGTGGAAAACCACGGATAGAAAGGGTGCTAACACCTTCCCTTTCTATAATCTACCCCCCGTACTCAGAATATCTCGAAAAAAGGTTTTTTCTGTTCTTTTTCCTTTTCCATGATTGGATGAAATAATCGGTGGAGACTCTTGCTTACCGCGACATTTTGCAAACAAAAAACGCAAAACACAAACCAGTTAAAACAGTCGGTTCTGCCACCGTATCACAGAACTGGAGACTCTGCTGGGGAAATAAAGTGGGGTATACCTTAGGATCTAGGTTATTAAAATTGCTTCTCTTGATTGTCTTGATTGCTTTAATTTTGAGGGTTTGTTTGGGGTTACTATAGATCCTACACCCGGATCTGGGGGCACTCATTAGGTAAACGGTAATAGATCATGGAGACTGTACGGTGTAGACCAATATGGTTTAAGCGATGGATGTGTTGGTGTGGCAATTTGGTTGGTACCGGTACCCTTCGTGGGGAAACAAGGAGAATACAGGGTCGCCGTGTGGTGTCGTGAAGCACTAACGGACCTTAGAACCTTAGTTGAACAAACTTGGCCATTAGAAAGTAGTGAGATAGCCAGCCTCAGTGTAGAGTTGAGAACTGGTTGATACTCGATGCTACACTCATTGAGACCAGACTTTAGGGATATTTTGACTGCAAGAAAAAATTGAGAGCTGAAACAATGCCCGATAAAGGATGGTCCATGATATTGAGATCCTCTAGAACCCGATTACATTTTAAGACAGGTTTAAAACCAACTAAAATTCAAGAGGGTATTACCTTTGACCTCATGCAAGCCTTAAACCTAAGGACTTTGTGTGATTTGACTGTGCTTGCTATACATGTGTTTGCTATACATGTGTTTTATCATGAAATCATGCATCATAACATAGAATCCATTCTTATTGCACTAACCATTTCAAGGACCAAGGGAATTTATCGTTTCCCTGTTTTGCAGATCATGGCTTCCGTTCATAGAAACACTATCTGAGTCAGCTTTGTAAAGATACCTTCCCAACTCAAAGAGCTAGCATCAAGGGTTTCTGAAAATTCTGCATTCACTAAGAGACATGGCCAACTTCTCAACCTGGTTACTTCAAACTTTGATGAAAAGATGATGAGTGTACTTTTTCATTTCTTCGATCCCAAGCACCACTGCTTCACCTTTCCAGACTATTAGTTGGTACCTACCTTGGAAGAATTCTCTCAGCTATTGGATATACCCATTCTTGAATAGGTACCCTTCATAGGTCTAGAAGAAGTTCCTAAGCCAGAAATCATTGCCTCAACTTTGCACCTGAAACAGACCGACATGGTAACCAATTGGGAAACAAGAAGCGGAGTCAAGGGTTTTCTAGCTAAGTTTCTGATAGACAAAGCCCAGTTGTTTTGGGATGATATGGATTTTCACGCTTTTGAGGAGGTATTGGATCTTCTTATCTATGGTTTAGTTCTCTTCCCTAATCCGGACTCATTCGTAGATGTGAATGCTATCAAGATCTTTCTCTCTCGCAACCCGGTGCCTACTTTGCTCGGAGATATTTTGCACACCCTCCATACTTGTACCATGAGGAGAAGAGGGATTCTTATGTGCTGCATGACATTGCTGTCGAGGTGGTTTATTTCTCACCTCCCTAAGTCCATACTGAAGAATGAAGAAGGTCTGGGTTGGTCACAAAGGATGATGTCACTCGCTCATACGGATATTCTTTGGTGTTCTCAATCTATGGAAAACATTGCTATCATTGACCGCTGCGGGGAGTACCCTAATGTCCCACTGCTTGGTATCAGAGGAGGTATAACCTACAATCCTTGTTAACTCTGCAACAATTTGGTCACGCTCAAAGGGATGGTCCCCATGAATTTCTTATCAAGGGCATTATATTTAACTATGAGAATGATATTCAAGAGTATCTCCGGAGGTTCATACGAGCTTGGGGCATGGTAAACAGATCCAACATCAAGGCTTTGGAGCCAAGGACTTCCATTCCTATGGAACCTTACCTCCAATGGGTACGAGTTCGTGCCCAGAAGCTTATGATGCCCTATGTGTCTGTTTTACTAGTGATTATGGAACCCACTACTGAAGGAGGCATTCCTTACACAGATCTCTATCCTTATATGCCCACTGATCTTGGGGAATTACAAAGGTCTTGGATTCAGTTGATGAAGGAGCAGGATACTTACAGGGATCAATTCCATGTTCAGGAGAGGAAGGTTTTAGAGCTCACAAAACAACTGCATGAAGAAAGAGGACTAAATGACTATCTTGGCACAAAGAAAAAGCATCCATGGGACTTTTGATTTTCTTTTCTAGTTTTAGATTTATTTTTAATTGTAACGCCTAAAAGGCATTTGAACTTCAAATTCAGCTAATAAAGTTTTGCTTATTTTGGTTTGCAAATTTAAAATTCCCGAAGTCTTTGAAATCATTACATGCGCATCCCATTATCATGCACATCATTACAGGTACCATTACAGGTTTCTCATCTCCTTTGCTGTTTATTTCAGCAGAAATGTCTTCCAAACAAATCATTAAGGACCTGCAGGCACAGAACGCCCAATTCCAACAAATGTTCATCAGTCTGGCAAAGGGGCAGGAGGATCTGAAAGCCCTCATCCTGAAAGAAAAGAAGAAAAAGAAGAAAGCTGTTGGTATTCTGAATATGGGCAGAAGGTTTGGAGAGCGGTTGAAGCGACAAGTCGATTTGACCTCTTCATCTAAGGAAGGCGAGAATCAGGAAGAAGAGAAGGACCCCAATCCTGTAGTTTCTGACAATGATACCGATTACAATGATGAGCAATATCCTCCTGCTGAGGATAAATACAAACAGTTGGAAGATCGTCTGAGTGCAATGGAAGTTCAAAGGATACCTGGATTGGATTTTGAAGAATTGATTTTGGTGTCGGGAGTGGTCATCCCGCAGAAGTTCAAAGCTCCAGTTTTTTCCAAGTCTGATGGGGTGTCCTGCCCAAAGCTCCATCTCCGCTCTTATGTCAGAAAGATCCAACCCCACGCCCCTGATAGAAATCTGTGGTTTCATTTATTTCAAGATAGTCTGTCAGGGACTCAACTTGAATGGTTCTACCAACTAGAGGGAGCAAATATCCAAAATTGGGAAGATCTGGCTGTTGCTTTCTGTAAGCAGTATCAGTATAATGCCGACCTTGCTCCTACTCATACTCAACTCCAGAGTATGTCCATGGGTGCAGGTGAAGGTTTTAAGGACTATGCACAAAAATGGAGAGATTTGGTTGGGAGAGTTCAACCCCCGTTGTCTGATAGGGAGTTGGTTGATATGTTTCTGGGGACACTATCTGGTCTATTTTTCAATCATTTGATCGGTAGCTCGTCAACTGGTTTCACCGAGATGATTCTAACTGGAGAAAGAGTAGAAGCTGGGATTCGAAGCAGCAAAATACAGAAGGATGCCTCTTCAAGTTCAGTAAAGAAGCCTTTTGTTGGTAAGAAGGAAGCCAGTGCCGTCTATAGCCCGAGGGGCCAGAACAGGGTTAAACCTCGTCAGACAGTAAGTGTCGTGATGATACCTAGACCTGCAGTTTCTCCATAACGCAACAACTAACAAAGGGTGGAAAGACCACAATGGCAGTTTACCCGCCTCAACATGACATTGGATGAAGTTCTACCTCATCTTCTAAGATCCAACTTGGCAACCTTGAGAGAGGCTCTCAAGAATCCAAATACTACATCTCCCTGATATAATCTGAATGCCCCGTGTGCCTATCATTCTGAGAGTCATGGCCACGATACAAATGACTGCTGGGCTCTGAGAAACAAAATACAAGACTTGATTGAAGCCAAGGAAATAGATTTTGATGCTCCAGAGAAGCCAAATGTCATAACTGCTCCCATTCCTAAGCACGGCCGTTGAGTTAATGCTATTGATACTGATTTGTTTGTTACCTCTGTCGATGAAGTGTCTACTCCTCTCAAGACTGTCAAGAAGAATTTTCTGTTGGCCAGTTTATTTCCGGGTTGCAGTGAAGGTTGCCACATATGTTCGTTTCTACCTGTTGGTTGTCGTTTGCTGAAGTTAGGTGTCCAATGCCTGATAGATAGCAAAGAAATTCTGTTTGAGAAAACTATGATTCCTGTTGTTCCAATTGAAGACGTCACCATTATAACTATTTCCGCCAATCCTTCCAAGGTTTCCTTGAGAAGACCTGTTAGGATTACATCTGCTCTAAGAATTGCTCCGTTGATAATCACTGTTCCTGGTCCTGTCCCGTATGTCTCGGACAAAGCTGTCCCATGGCATTATGGTGCCAATGTGTACTATCATGGCATCAAATAAGACTTGAAAGACGAAAAGTTGATCCTGATATTGGTAACATTGTCGAAACCAGCAAGGTTACCCAAAGCGGAAGGGTCTTCTCTCCCGAGATTTCCCCGAAGACTGTTAACAAGCCTATTGTCATTCCATCCGCCGTTCCCGCTAGTACATCCACTACTGTTCCTGTTTTTACTCCGGTTATTACTCCTGTCGGTGAATCGTATAATACCCACGGAAAGGAAATTTTAGGTGAGCCTTCCCAGACGGAGGCGCCTAAGAAAGTTGTTGTGGAAGCCTCTAAGCAAGAAATGGCGGAAATATTGAAAATCATTAAGAAGAGCGACTACAACATGGTCGAGCAGCTGGGGCAGACCCCATCAAAGATATCCATGTTGTCTCTACTATTGTGTTCCGAAGCCCATGCGAAGGCTTTGATCGCATTCCTAAAAACTGCGCATGTGCCACAAGAGACTTCAGTTGATCAGTTCAAAGATTGTGTGGCCAGCCTGACTGCTGATAATGGGCTGGGTTTTTCAGATGCAAATTTGACACCGAAAGGAAGGAAGCATAATGATGCTCTGCATGTCTCGATTGAATGCATGGGCACCATTATGGCTCATGTACTGGTAGATACCGGGTCTTCACTGAATGTTCTGCCGAAGAAGGCATTAGACCGATTGGATTGCGAGGGTTTAACTCTAAAGCCTAGTAACATTATGGTAAGGGCTTTTGACGGATCAAAGAGAATGGTGCACGGGGAGGTGGACATCCCTGTCAAAGTAGGTTCTTAGACTTTTGGGTCCACCTTCTATGTGATGGATATCAGGCGGTCATATTCATGTTTACTGGGTCGTCCTTGGATCCACGAGGCTGGGGCAGTCACCTCCACACTCCACCAAATGCTGAAATATCCGGTGAAAGGAAAGATCGTCACAGTACGGGGTGAAGAAGAATATATGGTGAGTCACCTAAACTCCTTCCGCTATGTAGAGATGGACAGGGAATTCATGGAAACTCCTTGTCATAATTTTGAAGAGGTCCCTCAGATCTCGGCATCGACTGAGACTACTACCAGCAAACCTCCTTTGAAGATGGCTTCTCTCAAGGACGCCAGGGCGGTGGTTGAATAATGTGGGTGCGCCAATTGGGGTCAGCTCCCTAATTTCACTCATAAAATTGATAAATTTGGTTTGAGCTTTACTACAGGGGCTCAAAGGGCTGTTAGACGCGCTTGGGATGGAAGACCTCCCCTACACATCAGTAATCGGGGAATCAATGCCATTGAAGACGGTGAAGAGGAATCAGATATTGGCAGCTGGATCTACCCAACTACCGACGGTGGACTGAGTAACTAGACGGCTAGGGACTTCATACTTGTTTCTTTTATTCCGCAGTAATTGACTTATTTGTTTTAAGTTTTATAATAAACAATTTGAAACTTTACGGCCCGGTTCCTTGCCCGAGGCACCTTGGCTTTGCTTGTAAGGGCTATTATTTGTTATTTCATAATCATTAATAAAGCATTGGACGTTTCTTGCATACAAATTTTGCGCTCTCTGTTTTTCTTTCCTGCTTTCAATTTATCAAAATAGCTATTTCTCTTACACTATGGATCCCATTGATAACAGCTCTGCTATTGCCAGTTATGACTTCAAGAATCCGATCAACCAAGCCGGGGACGAAGGTGAGGATGATTGTGAGGTGCCTGGAGAACTTGCTAGACTGTTACAGCAGGAAGAAAGGGCCATACAACCCCATGAAGAGCTGATTGAGGCAGTGAATTTGGGTACAGAGGGAGACAGAAAAGAGGTTAAAATAGGTGCAAATCTGGAGCTGAGCATCAAAAAAAGGTTGATACAGATGTTGCACGACTATGTTGAGATCTTCGCTTGGTCCTATAAAGACATGCCTGGTTTGGACACTGATATTATGGATCATCGCCTGCCGACTAAAGAAGACTGTCCTCCGGTTAAGCAGAAGGTCTGCCGTATGCGCCCTGAAATGTCAGAGAAGATCAAGGCTGAGGTCATGAAACAGGTTGATGCAGGATTCTTGGCTGTCACTTCTTATCCACAGTGGGTTGCCAACGTCGTTCCGGTACCTAAAAAGGACAATAAGGTACGGATGTGTGTTGATTACAGAGATCTGAACCGGGCAAGCCCCAAGGATGACTTCCCACTTCCTCACATTGATGTTCTGATCGACAATACCGCACAACATAAAATATTCTCCTTCATGGATGGTTTCTCTGGCTACAACCAGATCAAGATGGCTCCTGAAGACATGGAGAAGACAAACTTCATTACACAGTGGGGCACCTTCTGCTACAAAGTGACGCCTTTTGGGTTGAAGAATGCTGGGGAAACTTATCAGCGCGCCATGTTCGCTTTGTTCCATGATATGATTCACCATGAGATCGAAGTTTATGTTGATGACATGATAGCTAGGTCTCAGACTGAGGAAGAGCACCTTGATCATCTCCAGAAATTGTTTGACAGGTTGAAGAAATACAAACTGAGGTTGAATCCGAACAAGTGTACCTTCGGGGTAATATCTGGTAAGCTTCTGGGTTTTATCGTCAGTGACAAGGGTATTCAGGTAGACCCTGCGAAGGTAAAGGCCATACAAGAGATGTCGGTTCCCCGTACAGAGAAAGAGGTTAGAGGTTTCTTGTGAGCCAATCTTCAAGCTTTTGAAGAAAGAACAAGTGGTAAAGTGGAATGATGAATGCCAGACCGCTTTCGAAAGAATCAAGGAATACCTTCAAGAGCCACCAATTCGGATGCCTCTGGTTGAAGGAAGACCTTTGGTATTATACTTGACAGTGCTAGACAATTCAATGGGGTGTGTGTTGGGGCAGCATGACGAGTCTGGTCGAAAAGAGCACGCTATATACTACCTTAGCAAAAAGTTTACCGACTGTGAGACACGATTCTCATTGCTCAAGAAAACTTGCTGTGCTTTGACATGGAATGCTCGCCAACTGAGACAGTATATGCTGACTCACACTACCTTGTTGATATCAAAGATGGATCCGATCGAGTATATTTTCGAAAAGCCCGCTCTCTCTGGAAGGATAGCAAGATGGCAAATGATCTTAACTGAGTACGACATACAATATACAACCCAAAAAGCAATAAAGGGGAGTGTATTGGCTGATCATTTGGCTCATCAGGCCGTGGATGACTACCAGTCCATGAATTTCGAGTTCCCGGATGAGAATATCGTGTTAGTGACTGACTACAAAGAACCTGGACCGGATGAAGGACCTGAGGAAGGATCCCGATGGTATATATATTTTGATGGAGCCTCAAACGCACTGGGTAACGACATTGGCGCTGTAATCATATCTCCCGAGGGCTGTCATACTCCGTTCACCGCCCGATTATGTTTCAACTTCACTAACAACATGGCAGAGTATGAAGCATGTATCATGGATCTTCGAGCTGCTATTGACTTGAGCATCAAGTTCTTGAATGTATTTGTGGATTCTGCTTTAGTGATAAGTCAGATCAAAGGCGAATGGGATACGAAGCACCCGAATCTCATTCCTTACAAAGAGTATGTACTGACATTGCTCCCACACTTTGAGGAGGTAACCTTTAAACATTTCCCACGAGAAGAGAACCAGTTGGCGGATGCGCTAGCTACCATGTCTTCTATGTTCAAGGTTAGGTGGGACAATGAAGCTCCCCAGATTACCATTGAGAGGTTGGATGAACCGGCACACTGCTGTGAAATTGATATTGAAGAAGGGGCAGACAAACCCTGGTTTCACGAAGTCAAAAGGTATCTCGAGGTTCAGGAGTATCCCGAAGGGGCATCTGTCAATGATAAGAAGTTTCTGAGAAGGTTCGCTGCAAAGTTCTTCCTTAGTAATGGGATCCTCTATGAAAATAAAGCTTGAAATTTAAAACGGTAGATCACCTAATGTGCAAAGACTAAATAACTGAAAAAAGTTCACATGCACATGTTCACTCCTAGGGTTTGCCTCAATACGGTTTCCTTTGGTAAATAATCATTAAGCATAGGAAATTTTAGTGATCGCCCTCCAGTCAAAAGATCAAAATGTCTCGTTCAAATGTTGCCTAAAAAATGTTGCCTTAGAAAGATCTTAAGATTCTAGGGTTACCACTAAGGTTTTCTAACTATTGCTTTGGTGATTGTACTTGTCCCTTTCGAATGTCCCTTACAACTCCAACGACAGTGCTACCTACTCCTTAATAGTGGGATAGCGCTGTCTAAAGGAAATGGAACAAGCAATCTTTTTTTCGAGTAGGTAGAATCTTAAGTACTTTCTCAATAAAATTTTTTCACACAAACACCTTTCAAAATAATTTTCAAAACAAACTTTGTCACATCCTTGAGGACTGATACAAGGGTTATCATTAAGTAAAATCATTTTCAAAACAAGCACGCACAAACGATTTGAAAAAATGAGCAAGTACCTAAGAGACCGTGGAAAACCACAGATAGAAAGGGTGCTAACACCTTCCCTTTCTATAATCTACCCCCCGTACTCAGAATATCTCGAAAAAAGGTTTGTTCTATTCTTTTTCCTTTTCCATGATTGGATGAAATAAAAGTCGGTGGCAACTCTTTTTTACCGCGACATTTTGCAAACAAAAAACGCAAAACGTAAACCAGTAAAAATAGTCAGTTCTGCCACCGTATCACAAAGATCAAAGGGGTTACTAATGATCACATACTCACAAGGTGAATTGACTATTTGGCTAGGTAGTTGTGCTCAAAATGGAACAAAAAATATGCCTTGATCATGTTCAAGCTTTCATACAATTAACACAAACAAAAGATTAAGCATAATAAAATCCAGTTAAAACGAGAATTGTGGTCTCCATCATATGTGAACAATGGAAAGCTACCTCACAAAAAGGGTGGGAGCTAAAGTGATTCATAAATGAACAAGTGTACACATCGAAAACTATCTTCATATAAGAATTACACATCGATGTTGGAGCGGTGTAGCCGGAGTCAGCATCCACATTGAAAACTCGATCAGACAGCACCTCAAAAGGTTATCCATATCTTTTATCCCCAGTCAGGGTATATAAGAATTAAAATCCCTGGTAGAACGATGAATGACCAATGTTCTTGAACTCTTCTCCCCAAGCATAAATCAAATTCCCCAACAAATTTCCTCAAATAGTAAGCAGGAGTCCCCAGCAGTGGTCCGAGATTTATTTTCCCGATAAAAAATGTTATACAAAGCTACCGATACACTTCAATGACATCTCACATTCATAAATAATTTATCATAGCATATGCATATGAAACGCATATAGCACACTCTAATTTTCTTTAAGAACATCATTATTAAATGCACTACATACATCATGACATTGCATAAATACTAACTCTATCTTTTCAGGTAAAGTTCAAAAACAGACGAATATCATTAACAATTTTCTAACAGGTCATAGAGTAATTCCTGAAACAGGACGGGACGACTATCTACATGACCAGACAATTTCCTTTAGAAACAGAATTCTAACAAACAGTTCCCTCAGTAAATCTGACAAGTATCTACTTAAGCACTATCCCCAGAGAGTCATTCTTAAAAATATCTCTTCTAGATGAAGTCAGGCGTAGACATCTTCTAGTGCATCATTCAGATGAAGTCAGACATATATTTCCTTCTGATAGTCTTTTTGGGAAAAAAGTTAGGTGTAGACTCCTCCCAATACCTCTTCTAGATGAAGTCGGGCGTAGACATCTTCTAGTACATCATTATAGACAAAGTCGGGCGTAGACTCATTCTAGTATATCATTCGAGTAAAATCAAGTGTAGATTTATTCTGATATTCTTTTTGGACAAAGTCTGGAGTAGAATCATTCCAGATGTATCATCTAGACAGAGTCAAGCGTAAACATCTTCTAGTGCATCATTTAGATGAAATCAAGCATAGATTTATTCTGATATTATTTTTGGACAAAGTCGGTTGTAGACTCATTCCAAACGTATCTTCTAGATGAAGTCGAGCGTAGACTCATTCTAGTATATCATCCAGATAAAATCAAGCATATATTCACTCTGATATTCTTTGGGACAAAGTCGGACATAGACTCATTCCAAATACATCTTCTAAGACAAAGTCAGGCGTAGACTTATTCTGATATTCCCAGTAACACTTACTCTGGATGGCATATATAAGCCCATCTCTGACGACATCCTGTCACTCTCAAAATGGCATCTTTAAGCCCGTTCCCGGTATAATCGACAAACTGTGTTACTTCCTACACAGACGAGTGCAAATTTCTGGGCACTTAAGTGTTCAATCATCTTCTACCTTCATGTCACGAATGGCGGACATGCCAATCTCACCCTTCAGGTTTAAGAAGATTGAACAGGGGCAGTTGTTTTAACCCAAAATTTTCCCTCTCATTTTTCTTCAAGACATTCTCCTAGGGGTTCTCAAATGCTCAAGGTTGCTCAAGAATTGATTAGACAAATTCTCCTCCTAGGCAATGGGTCCATAACTAGGGTTTTGTATTTCTCAAGGAAGATTGGGTTTCCAAGGCCTCATGTGTTTTCATGGTTATTCATATTTCCCTAGGTATGCTCATATAAATTTTCAAGCCTTGCATCGTAAGTTTGCTCAGTCAATTGCTCAGATGACTGAAAATTAACTATATTGGATGAAAAGTCAATTATGGTAAACATACAATTAAACCTCCAGATTATTGGTCAACACTAAGATTTCGAAGTCCTGTTCATCATTTGATTAAGGGTTGATCACGATTCCTCAAGAAAAGGCCTCAAATCATCAAAATTCAAAAGTTGCCAAATTAGGGTTTCCTTAGAAGAAGTCAACTAAACTTTGACCAAGCATAACTTTCACATGATTCATCAGCTTTTCCCCAACAAAAGCTCATTTTGAAGGGAATTCAATTCTCTACAACTTTTACTCTTTAAGCTTAAGTCCAAAAAATGCATCATTTGAGAGATATAAGCCAATATATTACAGGTCATTTCAAAAGTCAACAAAAAGATACTTTATGTCAAGGCAACTTACATTAAGATAAAGTCTTCAAAGTAAATAATAATCAACATACAAGTTATATAAGGCATCTTGAGCTTTCCAAAAAGTCCAAGATCACCTTCATAAGATAAAAATTGAGAGAGTTATGGCCATCACAAGTTGAGAAATTTTGGTAGAATGCATGAATTCCAAATTAAGAAAATTTGTAATTTTGAGCTATTGGGCCTAAGTTTTCAGATCCTAGCATGTTCATGACATGTTTATAGACCCATAAGTCCATTCATGAATTATCTTTTATTTTTATTTTATTTATTTTGATTTTTATTCAATTAAATCCAAAATAAATTAAATAAAATATAAAATGAATGGACTAAGACATAAGGCTTTTGATTTCAGTCATATTGGGGGCCCAAAATCATGTAATTGAGCTGGAAAAACCGTGTGGAAGTTTTGTGAATCAAATCCTGGCCAAAATAGCAAGTTTGACATAATTCCAAATCAAATCTTTTTCTCCTAATCATGCATGATTCCTTCAATTTTTGTTAACCTAATCTCATATATATACTTCACAATACCAGACCAACAATACACGAGTGGCTTCCCCACAACAACCCCTAAAAAGATTTCTCAAAATTCTCAAGAAAAGTGCCCGTATCACACGGTCCAGCTAGTCTCAAGTCAAACCAAGTGTCCCATTATCATCCTGAAGGTCCCAGGGACTATTTTCAAACATTCATCAAGTGAAAGACGTCTCAGAATCGTGCCACTAAGCATCATGGTGTTGGTAGTTTTCTCAAATTTCAAACTTCCTATTCATGCGTTATTGATTGATTTAGTGCACTCATACATGTTTATATTGATATTTAGAATAATTTTGATGCACAGTATATGATTTTTAACGCATGAATAAGACCATTCCATTATTAGGGTATAAGGAGCTATTTACTTCATATCTTTAAATACAGGCACATTCTGGCCAAACGGCCACCACCGTTGGATTCAGAAGGCTTAATTAAGGGGGGTAGAGTCCTCTTCATTCGCTAACATTTGTTATTTTAGCAGGTGTAAGAATTGGCTCGCCGGAGAAGATGGTCGGAGCTAGGGCTCCGGTGCTTCTCTGGCCAATATATTTGTTTACATATTATATATATTTTGATTCAGTTATATGAACGGATGTATAACCACCCCGTCATACCCCAAAATTTACCTACCATTACTTAGGTTTCTATAAATCGTATTTGTTTAAAATTTTATTTCTACAGGGGTGTAAAGCATCGGAGAGGGATGTATCGATCCAAAATGGACCATCAATATTTGATGGCCCATTAGACTTTAATAAAAGTCCATTTCAAGATAAGGGAGGTGTATTGTTTCAAAGGGGGTGTGAACAAATATTTTTTTCATAAGGCCCATTTAGTTTGGATAAGTATAAGACAATTTATTTTTGAAACCCAATACGCTTAGATTATAAGGCTCATTTGGATTTTGTATTGAAGCAAATTGTTTTTTATTCAAAGGACCCATTTGAATCTTTTAGCCCATCAAGTCTTTTTTGTATAACCCATTTTTTAGAATCCATTAAAATTGGGTTGGATTTTATCTAAAACCATCAGCGGGCCCATTTGTTTTGCTGTTGACTAAAAAGCAGGGGTACAATTTCGTGGCCCATATCAATTCGGTCCAAGGGCCCAATAAACCAGAAGTCATTTTTTAAGTTATAAAGGGGTTGGTATTATGGTTTGGTTAGGCCCATTAAATTCCAAAATTTATTAACTGAAAGTCAACATCTGACTTTTTGCTTTTATTCAATTTTATTAAATTATTGTTAATCATTTATTAGTATTATCATGTTGTTGTTGACCTTTTATTATAATTATTAAATTTATGAAAAAGAGTTTAAACTTGAGATCCCAAAGCAAGCGGACCCTTTCTATGCTATTGCAATAAGCACAAGCCCAATGTACAAAATAAAGCCAGATTTGGCACAAAAGCAGATAATACAAACTGTAGCGATTAACTGGGAAATATGTTACTACAAACAGAAACAAACTTTCTTCATCAATTAGAAATCAAGACATAATCAAGAATACAAACAAAATCTTGGACTAATACAGAAACCAATTCAAGACAAAATTAAATGCAATACTCTTAATTTACAGACAAAATTTCAAAATAATTCCTAATTCTAAAACCCTAATCAATCCTGAAAATTAAATTTACAGAGACATTTAACTCTTTCCTAAATCCTAATTTTCTGAAAAGATTATAAAAACCTAACAACAATCTATATAAAAGGGACGAAGAAAAATCATTACTAAAAGTTACAGACAAAGAGGAATCAGCATCAAAAGATTATACCGAGAAGATTTTTTTTTTGCATAATTGGAGGAGGGAAGTCTTGAGAACCGCTTGCCTTCATCGTTGATTCCCATCAACTGAAAGCTAGCCTAGGGTTTCAATATCAGACATCGTAGCCGCTCCATCACTGCCGCTACCCCTGAATCATCCATCTTCATCATCGTCTTCAACAACGCCTTACCTGTTAAACAGAAAGAAGAAATCAGTAAAGAAACTCAGATAGGAAGCCGACTCAAAGAACAACGTCGAACCAAGGTGAGGGAAAACCCTACTTTTTATTATAGCGGCTTTTCTTTTTTGTCGTGATTGATAAAGGTTGTAGAGGTTTGGTGATGGTATTGGAGAAAGAAGAGCTAGCCGCCGCCGCGGATGACTTAGGGTTTTTATTAGGTTTGGACGAGAGAAACAGAAAAAGGGAAAAGAGAGAGACAAATTTGAGAGAAAGAGAAGAATAACAAAATAAAATTTTGTTTTATAAAATTAAAATGGATTAATACCTATTTTCACCCCTGACATATGGGGTGTATTTGAAAACCCCCCCTGCCAAAAAAAAAGTTCCAATTGTTACCTTGACAAATTTTAAAAGTTTCAGTTTTTACCTTGAGGATGCCACATCACCTAAAAAGTTCCAATTGTTACCTTGACAAATTTTAAAAGTTTCAATTGTTACCTTGACAAATTTTAAAAGTTTCAGTTTTTACCTTGAGGATGCCACAAAAATATAAGCCACATCAGCCTTTTAGGTGATGTGGCATCCTCAAGGTAAAAACTGAAACTTTTAAAATTTGTCAAGGTAACAATTGGAACTTTTTTTTTGGCAGGGGTTTTTTTCAAATACACCCCATATGTCAGGGGTGAAAATAGGTATTAACCCAATTAAAATTATACTGTGTGCAAATATCTAGTCATGCACGCTATTAACATTATCATGCGCTCTCACTATCACCCACGTGATTAACATCTAACAATCTAGATCACACACATCCACCATATTGTCGTGCGCCTCCCACACATGAACCGCTTGCAATTCTCCAAACACCAACGTTGGGCCGAGCCCAATACTAGCACCACCTTTTTTTTCTTTTGTGTTATAATTGGAACCACCCAACCTTATTTGGGCCTAGTCCAAAAATCTGGACTATGGCCCTATTGTATGAACCCCTGTTATTGCTAGCACACGCGGATTGGCATCCCCTAGCTTTTGGGTCTGAATTCAAGCCCTTTGTATTAACACCTACATTTTGCTACCTTTATATATCTTGCACCCCCTGCGTTTTTAATTTTTTTTATATTTTATTTATTTCATCTTTATAATTTTTGTACTTTCTTTTTTTCTCTATTTTTATTTATTTATTTAATTATAATAAATATTATATATTTTTTATATCTAATATTATATTCATTATTATTTTTATCACATAATTTTCTTAGTTTCTAAACTCATTCTAATACTAATACTATTATCACATAAATCTTATTTTCCAAATTCATTCAAAATTTATTTTTGCATTAAATTATTTATTTTAATTATGCATTTAATTAAAGGCATTTCCGCCATTATCACTAAAGAATACCTTAACCAACAATAACTTATTTTCGAAATCAGATTAATTCAACAAATAACTTTCAAAAAGGATTGCGAGCTTATCCGAATCTACTGTATGTTTAGTGTAATAATTTTCACTACTCACGACATCTAGACTAAACGTGTGGAAGATACAAATATCTTCGCAATCCATAAAAAACACAAACTAACTGCGAACTATGAAATGGGACTATGATTCCTCCTAGGAAGATACATAGGCATACGACTAAAATTGTGGCGAGTTCCCCCTATTAAAAACTAAAACCCTTTTCCCCTAATAAATATTAAAAACCCTTTTTCCTGAAATCGTGCTTCTAAACCTAGTATCCTTGCGAACAAGGTAGATAAGGGGTGCCTAACAACTTCCCCTCGTCTAGAACCGAGTCCAAATCTAGAATATCTAAACTTTAGGGTTATTACTTTATATTACCTTCCTCTAGAATAAAAAGTAAGGGTGGCGACTCTGATTAAAAAAACCAGTTGCAACAATTGGCCACTCTACTGGGGACTCAACCTTAGGTTTAGAAGCCTCTCTTTTAGATTTTAGGGTTTTTTATTCTTTCTTATTTATTTATTTCTTGCTTATTTTATTATTTCATTATTTTTATTCATTTATGATGGGATTTAAATTTTGTAAAAAAATATATTTTAAAAGAAAACCCTTAGAAAGAAGGTTCATCTATTAGCCAAGGGGATACACCATACCTATGAGTTTATGCGACGACTTCGCCTAGAGTCGGTGAAATTCCACAAAAGAAATACGTCTCAAGAGACATCCTCTTGGGGGGTAGGACTTTGGAATGACGCCTACGAATATTTGTATAAACCTCAAACTAAAATCTCATGATGATCCCTTTCACAACCTAGAGACGAAAGTTTCGGTCTGCAAAGAGACTCCACTTAAGGGAGGCCCCTGCGCCTTTCCCTCTAGTGTTATTCATGATACTCTTAAGGAAAAAACCTTATGGTAAGGGTATAATATCCATAAAACCAAGCTAAGAGCCTACCTTCTAAAGGTTACTGTTCATCAAATCCCGTCATTTATCCTTATACTCATACATTCATACATCTTTACATTTCACATGTTCATCATCCATCGTTTTCTTTTGTTTGTCTTATTCACAGGGTAAAAAGAAATATATATTAAAAAAAATCAAAGGTTTTTTGTGAGTATTTGGAAATGAATACTAAAGGAAAACAACTCGTCCGTATCAATGCTGCCAAGTCAGATGTGACCCAAATCAAAGCTATAAGGGAAAGATTATCTAAAAGGGCTATGAAAATATTTACTCGTTGCTATGGGGATATTTTGGACTTAACCAAAGTCGAAGTATAATTGGACGTTATTTCTGCTCTAGTACAGTTTTACGATCCTCCGTTAAGATGCTTCACATTTCAAGATTTTCAGTTGGCTCCGACCTTATAAGAATTGGACAGAATTCCGAACTTCTCCAAAGAGAAGGCTTATATGGGCATTGGGAAAACAGTCTACATCAAAATACTGGCCGAAGGTTTAAGAATCCCTTTTCCTGAGTTTTCTCTTAGTTATAAAAAAGAATGAGAAGTGCGAGGAATTAAGAGGTGCTATCTAGAAAATAAATCTCTTGATCTGGCAAATAACAAAGAATGGGAATATTGTGTCGACTGTCTGGGGCCATGCACTGCAGACTATATTGACCCTGCAGCCATCAGTGTGTTTTGGGGTACAAAGACTTTTAATACAAATCCAACTCCAGCCCTGCTTGCTGATATTTACTACACCATTCACACACGGTACGAAAAGAAAAGAGGTACCCTAAATTGATGTATTCCATTGCTATACTCATGGTTCATGACTCACATTTATAAGGAGGATTACATGATTCCAAATTTGACAAGGTATGAATGGCCTCAGAAGTTAAAGTCTCTCACTGCTATCTTTGTGTTACGATATGCCAGAAAGTTGGATATTGGTGATATTGTCTATAATTGTGGGGATTTCCCTAATGTTCCATTAATCAGGTCACAAGGCTGCATCAACTACAATCCTACATTGGCCCTATGACAACTACGTATCCTTTGGAAGACAAGCCTTCATATTAATAACTCTAGCAATTGATCATTCATGACATGGGTAGAAATGATTGAGAGCTACTAAACAAAACTATTCAGGCTTGGAGTAGGGTTAACAAAAGAAAATCTGAAAAGAAGAATGTTGTAGCAAAAGAGCCTTACACTCAATGGGTTCTGAATAGGGTGAAAATTATCAAGCTTCCTTTTGATATAAATCTTGAATACAAGCAAGAAGTCCCAGTAGCTCCTCCTATGTCTTTAGAAGAGGTAGATGTTCTGAAGAAAGCACTGAAGCAGGCTCAGAGGGAGAAAGAAGATATAGCGCTCAATCTCCTTAACTTATCCAAAGAAAAAAAGACAAATGCAACACATACTCGAATAGAAATACCAACAGATTCAAAAAGAAAATGAAGCATTTGAAAAGGAAAGTTTGAAAAGGAAGCGTTCAACCGAAGGGTTGCTAAGTGCTACTTTTAATCTAGATTCCCATAATCAGAGGCTGGAAGATGCAACTAATGAAATGGGAAAGTTGAATAGATGGTATGAAAAAGATGTGCAAGAAAAGAAAGTACTAGAGGAGAGTTGACGGCTCAAATCTAAGTCTTGGACCAAGTATCTTTAGATCAGGAAGAGCAATTGAAATACCTCACTACCAGGCTTCAGGATAGCCAATAATCATAAGTAAGGGAGCACCTTGCAAAAATGAGGGCAAAAAGACATTTGGCCCCAAAAAATGAGGAGTATGAGCAGGTATGTCTTGAGCTGGAAGGCCTTCGAAAATATTTCCTGATACAACAAAGACTTTATGTAGAGCTGAGAGCTGAAAAGATGTATTGGGAAGAGCAGTATACAAAAATTGCCCAAGCAGGAAGAGATAACCACAAAATAATTCCCAACCTCTACCGAGAATACCGATGCTACAAAGATAAGCATGAGAAGCTCACTTTCTTGGCCAACAACCTCATCGAAGACATTCCCAGAAGTTTAAAGGACGCATAAAGTGTAATGGTCCCTCTCCTAGAGGACATTGACAATTTTCTCAAGCAATGCAGGACGATGGTTGATCGTTTCAGAGACGACATTCGCAAACGGGCTTGGAAGATTGTTTTCCTTTTGTTTATTTCCCTTCCAACAAAATTATTATTTTAGAATTGTAATATCTTTCAGTATCTGAAATGTATTATTGTTTAAAGACAATTAATGTTTCAATAAAAGCATTATGTTTCCTATCTTGTTTGCAGATACTCACCAAATAAATAAAAAAGCAAAACCTAAAAAAAATATATACATGATATTATAAAAAGAATATATATACCCAAGTGAATAAGACACAAAAAGCATAAATCTTAACATCATTCATACATAATCATACATTCCTAAAAACATTCGCATCTCATAAATTCGCCACTCAAAAACTCATTTTTTTAAATATTCTCCAGTTGAATTATTGGTAGAAGGAAACCACCACCTCATTGGCCGCTGTATCACAGAAGAGCTCACCAACTAAGAGTCGTAGAACAAATCAAAGAGAATCAAGCAGCTTTCAAAGTGGATTTGAAACAAGTTAAGAGCAACGTCGACTCACAGATGGGAGATATGAGTCAGGTTCTTATAGCTTTGAAGAACATCATTGATAGACAAGAACAAATTCCAAGAGTAGCCTTCGAGGAAATAACCCAAGCTATCGGTGCATCAAGAGGTCACCAACTGCAAAAAGGACTGGAGACAAGGCCACAAAAGTCTGTCATGGCTTAACACGAGATAAGACAAGAAACTGAAGGGTTTATCCTACCTCCACCAAAGGCGGGGTGTTGTACCCCAAAATTTTCCCTCTCACTTATCAAGAATTTTCTCATAAGATCTCCTTGGGCTCAAGACTGCACTAGGGTTTGATCAGCTCAAGGCACCTCCTTATGCACTGATGACCAAAATTAAGGTTTGAGTTTGCACAAGGATTTTTGAACTTCCAATGCCCCATATGACTTTCATGGATAATTATGGACCCCCAAGACTACTCATGTCAAGCTTCAAGCCTTGGATCACATTTTTGCTCAGTCAATTGAACAATTGACCTAAAAATCAACTGTATTGGGGAAAAAGTCAACTATGGCCAATTTACAGTCAAACTTCATAATTTTTGATCCACATCAACATTTTAAACCCTTATGTATAATTTTATCAAGTTTGGACCACAATTCCTCAAGAAATTTGATCAAATCTCCAAAATGGCAAAATGGTCAAAATTAGGGTTTTGACTGGGAAAGGGCAATTTCTGATTTTTGACCTAACAAATGGTCAATTGGTTTAAGGCATGATCTCAAGAGTCCAATTGCATCATTTTTACCTAATTACATGATTCAAAACATTGCAAATCCATTGGATTGACAGATGAATTTTGCAGTCAACTGGTCAAAAGTCAATTGTATACTGAAAAGTCAAACTTTGACTTTTTGGTCAAATTTAAGCACCAAAGATCACAATTCATCAAACCATGTCAAAATAGGAAACTTATTAATCAAGAAATCAAGAAATCAAGATTTCATTTTGAAAAGTCAAAATTTCTAAACTTAGAAATTTTTCTAAGTGTCAAATATTTCTTATTTTTTCATAACTTTGAGCAATTTTTTCATTATGATGCAAGCTAATTCAAAGGAAACTTCCAACATCAAAGTTATAGATATCCATGATATATACAACTTTTCTTCACCCAACTTCTCCTAAAAGTGTTTGGATCTCAAGTTATAATTTTATGAATACATGCTCATGAATTAAAAAAGACTTAGTGAAAATTTGCCCTAGTTAGGCAGATTTTTGACCTAACTTCATGGCAATTTTTCACATAGTTCCAATGGGAATCTTCAAAATAAATTCAAATATTAGTTTTAGAGCACATTGAAATCTTTCCAAAATGTTAGAGAACTCCTTGAGATCATTCTTGAGTAGGGAGAATCGAAGAGATGAAGTTGGTATTTTGTCACTTGAATTATAGGTCATTTTCATGATGAACACAAATGCAATTTCAATGTTAGGCTGTATAATCTTTGCTTTTCAGGCCTCAAACTTGTTTGTCACTCCATAATTAATGGATTACACAAACTTTTGAGCTATAATCCAAGTGGTTTAAGCTTTATCCAATTCACATTGCCATTTTGGGAAGAAAGTTAACAATACCATTCTTGTAAAGCAAGCTTTATGCATAAAGTCCACTCTTAAGCTTCTAACTTGTTCCCTCTGATCACACTTCATCTACAAAGTCAGAAGCAAGTGTGTTTAAAACATAACCACTCTATCTTAGCAAGTACACAAGGCATTGAAACTTGTTTTCTCAAAAATCACATGTTATGCATAAACATGTAATTTCAAATTCTGATCAACAACAAGTCTCCAAACTTGTTGCTTATAAATAGAAGCACTATTTGTGAGCTAGGACACGAGCTTGAAGACCCTTAAACTCCCTCAAATTCCATCTAGCCAGAAATTGTCTCAAAACACCATTGTTGTGCAAGTTCTGACTTTACATACCAAACTCCAAATCCCCTCGTGCGTTCTTTGGCCTTTCACTTCTAAAAGCTTCTAAACATCAAGTACAAACCATCCAAAGTCCATTTTCTCAACTATAACACTTTCATAATCAAGTTCTATTTTCAAAAACAGGGGTCTTCAACTTGACTTCTCCAGAGCTCCTCAGCCACTTTCAGCTCAAGTTAATCATTGCATTAGCTTCCTGGGACCTCAAGGAAGCTAACCTGATCCTTGCAGCACTTTGAATCAAGCTCATTTGCATTTCACGATTTCCAGTTTTGAGGTATTTTTCTTGAACTTCTATCTCATTACTTAGGCATTGTTAGGCTTGCATTTATGAAGAAATAATGTAGACCTCATTGCCACGAAGCTGTACATATCCATAGTTTGCATTTACATGGCCTGAGCTTAGAGAATTTTAGAGTTGAAGTTTCTGAAATTTTTAGGGGTCAAATTAGGGCCAGAGAAATTATCATTTATCTTTGACTTTTATCTTTAGTTATTTACATGGTTAGATTCGTGAGGAAGAATGCAACAACTTTCATTTTGTCATCTTCCATTTTTGTTGAGAAATGAAGAAGTTACAAGTACACCGGTTGGAGGTTGAAGATGAAGTCATCAGGACTTGATTTACCTTACATATTTATTGTTTTGTTTATATGAACATATGTATAGCCACCCCAGTGGTAAAGCGCGCGCCTGTTAACCTATGGGACCTGGGTTCGAGCCCTAGTGGTACCCATTTTGTGTTTTTTTTTTCATGTTTTTTGCATTTTTCTGACCTTTTTTTGCAGGGCGCCTGGGTCTTTGGGCTTTTTGTTTTTTTTTAATAGCTAACCTCCCTGCCTGCTTATGCACCCCTGGCCCAATTTATTTTATTTTCTTATTTTTATTTTTTTTTTTTTCTTAATTATTTTTTTTACTAATATTAAAAATCATAAAATATAAAAAATGCTAGATTTATATTTTGACTTAATTTATTTTATTTTCCTCACAAAAAAAATATTTTTTATACTTTGTTTATTTTTTTTATTTTATCTTGTAAATATAATTAAAACTAGGTTATTAATTATTTTCTTTCATACTAATTAAAATATGTTATTTTTGATATAAAAAAGGGACTAAAAATATTTCATGATGCCATAAATATTTTCAAGACAAAAATACCAAAAAATACTTTTTTTTTCTAAACTTATTTTCATTAATCAATAGAACTTGGGTTTTATTTTAAATCTTTTCTTAAATAAATTCAATTTTTATTAATTATTTTCTTTAATTAATTAGGTTAAAATTATTTCTTTTTTTTTTCTCATAAAAATCCAAAGTACCCATTTTTCTTAACAATTACATTTCTTGTATATTTATTTCATCTTGTACATTTAAATCTTTGCACATCAATACCTATTCAATATGGTTGTAATAGACTAATTAGGCTTTAAATTCTTGCAATCCCCATTCAATTTGTACACCCCCTTCCCACAAATCATGTAATAGCTTAGTATTTTTATTTTCCGCAATTTAAATGCTTTATTTTCACATGCTAGTAATTAGGGTTTGTATGGAAAGAACAAAATCAATCAAATAGAAAAACCTAATTCAAGACAAAATCAAGCATGAAAACAATACACTTGCACACAAGCACCCTTAGGGTTATCCCACTTGGTTTCCTTATACAAAATGGCCATATTACGCATGTAAGACATCTTAGCAAAAACAAGCAAATACAAGATCATAGTCCCTCGATGACGCTATCTAAGTTGCCTTACAAATGATCTCAGTCCCTTAAAAAGAATGCTAACATACCTTGCAACATTGCTAATCATGGTTATACGATGACCCACGCCCGTCCTATATACATTCAAAGATAAGGTTGCTTACCAAATCAATGGTAAGACAACAATGTCAAAGGAAAATAAAATGAACAAGAAAGACATTTGAGTAGGTAGATTGCTCCTAATTAGTTGCTCCATTTCAAAACAAACATCCTTGCTATTTTCATAACAATCACATACTCTTTACAAAATACTTTCAAAAAAACCACACAAAGCACAATTTCAAACAAAAGCAAGTGATCTAGCAAGTAACTAAGAGCCCATGAAAAACCATGGATGAAAAGGGTGCTAATACCTTCCCTTTTCATAATCTATCCCCCGAACTCAAGAAATAATCTCAAAGGTCTTTTCTGTGCTTTTTCACCTTTCCTTTTGGATAAAAGAAAAGTCGGTGGCGACTCTTGCTAACCGCAACATTTGTGATCAAACACAAAACCCTCAAGTCAGTTCTCCCACCGTATCACAAGAGCAAATTCGAAGGGAGGTGGATCTGCAGGGGCAGGTCAGCTTTCGATTTTCATCATGTTGGAGGCCCAAACAGCTCATAACAGGCTGGCAGTAACGTATGAAAATAGATTTACACTTGATTAAATCAAATATAGCAAGTTTTTACGATGAAATTAAATCAAATATCTTCATCATAATGGACCGAGATTTGATACACAAATGTTGACCTAATTTCCCTTGTCTATATAAACCTCATGGTCTCACAGAAAAGGGGGGACACATGCGCAGCAACCACAAAAAAGGCAGACGAAAAACACACGAAGAGGGATACACACGAAAAAAACACACGGAGGCTGCCTCAAAAGAAAAAAACCAGCCTGCCCCATGAAAGTCCAGACTTCGTTGCAGGAACCTTCCGTCCAGGTTGACACTCTGATCGCGTTCTTGGAGTTCACACAGGTGTACGCTCGTTCGTGCCCCAGCCATCTCACACCCAAGACTGCAGATCCAGGCTCCTCCAGTGGTAAAAACATTCAATCCCATTTAATCTTAAATTAGACTCATGATTGCATGTTCATATTTTTGTTATTATTTGTGAGCGAATTAACAAAGTATATGCAAGTTGCACTGTTCACACATTCGAATACCATGGACAGAGTTTTTCGAAGCTGGCTACTTTTGAAGTCCATGATACTGGTTGTGACAAATTGAAACCCAATGTCTTTTGGTTCCAATTTGTCACAACCAGTATCATGGTCTTTTGGTTGCAGTGTTCCTTTCTTTTACTCCTTCTAAGCTTTTATTATCATTAAGAAGAAAAACCCCAAAAGACATTGGGTTTAGTTTTTACATTAAATTAATTCTATCAATTAATTAATCATTTTAAAAAAAAAAACTAAAATTGAATAGACTTAGGATTTTTTAATTCAATTTATTTTCATAACAAAAACAAACAAAAGATGCCTTTCACTTAGGATTTTAGACGTATTTTCAATTCATGCGCGCGTTTATTTACTTTAGCATTTTTTTGTTAATTATGTAACTGTTCCCGGTTTGTAATAGCTTAATTGGGATTTTATTTCCGCACTTTATTTTTCTCAATAATTATTTATGTATCTACACCAAAGCCTTGTAATATCGTAAGACCTCTATTTCTCGCTTTTATATTTTATATGCTTGTATATGACTACTAGCAACCTAGGCATGTATGCTTAATCAATCAATTAGTAGATCACTAAACTGCAAGATAAAATATCTGAAAGAAGCACATTATTGCACACTTTCACCCCTAGGGTATTTCCCACTTTGGTTGCCCTCGAAAATGGTCATGTCCCTCGAACATAGGGATACTCTTAGCAAAGACCCTCAGTTTAAAGTCATCATAAAGATCATAGTCCCTAAATGTCCCTCGAGTTGCCTACGAGAAATGATCTTATGTCGATAGTCCCTTCGAAATGCTAAGGTATCCTTACATGTTGCCTTCAATGACCATTACGTCCCTTTCGATAGTGCCTCAACATCCAACGACTAGAGTTACCTACTCATTAATAGTAGGATAACACGGTCTAAAGGATAGGAGGAAAAGAACAGTCTTTTTCGAGTAGGTAGATAACTGTTAGGTACTTGCTCAAACAAATTTTCACACCACACTTTCAAACACTTTTCAAACAAAGTTTTTTCAAAACTCTTTATCACACTCTTAAGGACTGATACAATAGTTACCATAAAGTGAATTGTCTCACTAAGGCATTTTCAAAGCTTTTCAAACCACACAAACACGAAAGCAATTTTCAAAGATGAGCAAGTACCTAAGAGCCCATGGAAAACCATGGATGGAAAGGGTGCTAACACCTTCCCTTTCAATAATCTACCCCCTTACTCAGAAACTCGAAAAAGCACTTTTTATGTTCTTTTCACCCTTTCCTTTGTTGGATAAAATAAAAGTCGGTGGAGACTCTTGCTTACCGCGACATTTGCGAATACAAAAACACAAACCAGTATTAACAGTCGGTTCTGCCACCATATCACAGAACTGGCGACTCTGCTAGGAAAAATTCTAAAAGTGGGGTTTCCTTAGGGATATATCACATTTATTTGCTTCCATTGTTTGACTTGTATGCTTTACA
Source organism: Vicia faba (assembly GCA_948472305.1). NCBI lineage: Eukaryota > Viridiplantae > Streptophyta > Magnoliopsida > Fabales > Fabaceae > Vicia > Vicia faba. Next base: position 104,465,081 of record OX451740.1, on the reverse strand, counting down.
TTTTGGTTCTTTGTTTGGGTTTGAAGCCTCTACCCAGATTTGGGATACCTTATAGGTAAGTAGCAATACATTATGGAAACTGTGTAGGGTATACCGACATGGTCTAAATAATAGCTACGTTAGTGAGACATATTTGTGGGTACCGGTAGCCTTTGAGTTAATCAAAGAGAATACGGGGCCGCTGAGTGATGTCATGAAGCACTAATTAACTTTTAGAACCTTTACTTGACCAACTTGGCCTTTAGGATGTAGTGAGATGACCGAATTTGGTGCAGTCCAAAGTTGGTAGATACTGGATACTACACTCATTGAGGTTTGGTTTCTTGGGATATTTCGGTCGCCATTAAAGAGGCTTGTGCTGAAACAGTGACCAAGGAATCAAACCAGTGATATTGAGCTCCTTAGAACCTGTTTACTATCACTAGGACAGGTTTAAGCCAACTAAACTTCAAGAGGGTACTTACCTATAAAACCCCATGCAAGCCTAAACCTAAGGATTTGTTTGCTTTGTTTGTATATGCATACTTGTACATAACATCATGAACATCATATACATCCCCTAACCATTTCAAGGATTTTTGGGATTCATCTTTGTTCTTGTTTTGTAGGATATGGATTCACTTCGCAGGAAAACTATTCAAGTCAATATTGTAAGGATCCCTCCACAACTCAAGGAGCTAGCTTCAAGGATTCTTGAAAACTCTCCATTCACCGAGAGACATGGTCGCCTACTCAACTTGGTCACCTCCAACACAAATGAGGACATGATAAAGGTACTTTTCAGTTCTTTGATCCTTTACACCATTGCTTCACATTTCCCGACTATCAACTTGTTCCAACTTTGGAAGAATTCTCCCAACTCTTGAGGATTCCCATTATCAATCAACTACCTTTCAACGGTACGGAAAGAGACCCAAAGCCAAAAGAGATTGCTCAAGCTTTACACTTGCACTCATCTGATATCATAACTCATTGGGAAACAAGGAGTGGTGTCAAATGTTTCTTAGCAAAGTTCTTGTTCGAGAAAGCCCAAAGTTGTTGGAACTCCTTGGACTTGCAAGCCTTTGAGGAAATTGTGGCTCTCCTCATCTATGGGATGGTTTTGTTTCCAAATTCTGACCAACTCATAGATATCAACACCATCAAAATCTTCATGTCCCGCAACCCGGTGCCTACATTGCTAGGATATATCCTACACTCTTTTCACACTCGCACAATAAGGAAAAGAGGTGTTCTTATGTGTTGCACTCCTATCTTGGAAAGGTGGTTTATTTCGCATCTTCCCAAATCTGTATTAAAGAATGAGCAAGGTTCAAGGTGGTCACAAAGGTTGATGACGCTCAAACATTTGGACATTCATTGGTGCTCCCGATCCAAAGAGAATGTTATCATTGTCGACCGTTGTGGAGAATTCCCTAATGTCCCTTTACTTGGCATTAGGGGAGGTATCACCTACAACCCATGTTTAGCTTTAAGACAGTTTGGTTACGCCCGAAGGGATGGCCCGCACGAGATGTTGATTTAAGGTTTGGTATTTGACTACGACAATGACGATCAAGGTCTTCGCCAGAGATTTATCCGAGCTTGGAGGATGTTGAATAAGGTGGATAGCAAGACTTTGGGGCATAAAAATTCCATCCCTCTTGAGCCTTACCTCAAATGGGTACGAACTCATGCTCAGAGCCTTATGATGCCTTACCCCTCCATTCTCCCGGTAATCATTGAGCCTTTCTGTTAGAACAATGTTTGAATCTACTACCCTATATTTAAGTTTTGATGATAACAAAGTGAAAAGATATAGTATTTATAAGTTTCATGAATGAACTATCTGCTGCCTAAAATTATTATGTTCTGACTTGCAGATACTCTGATTGATATAAGCAAGATCACGTCTATTCAGCATCAGAATTTGATTTCATACACCAGCATCAGAAGTTGCTACATCAGAACGTCAAGATCAGATGATCAACTCACGTACATGCTGAAGCTTGATGAACAGAACTGCGCTCAAACACTCTGATACAGAAACACAATAGTTCATCAGCAGCGAAGCAGAATCAGAATGAGCCAAGCCAGAACGTGCATTGAAGAAGCAACGGTACTGTGCATTGAACGCTAATTAATTCCAACGGCCTCATTCCAGACAAGATCTGCTCAAAAAGGAAAGCTTGTTATTAGCATTGAATCAAGAATATTGCATTCAACGTTCATCTTCTCAAGTGCTATATAAACAAGGCTTTGAAGATTATAATGGCTAATGATCTCAAAATCTCTACACGCACAAAAGCTGAACCATAATCTTCGCTCTACCAGTTTTACTAAACCACATACTCTGATACTCCATAACTGTTTAGCAATCTAGTTTCTAAGCTTCAATTTGTGTATACATCACAGTTGTGATAAAGTTTTGTAGAAAACATCCACACACATTATTTTATCTCTTTGTAAGAAAGTGTTACCTTGACAAACCGGGTTGTGGTTTGAATCAAGAAGGCTTTAGCAGTTGTTAAAGCAGTCTGTAATATTCAGTTGAATATAGTGAATTAAGACCTCGTTGGAGAGAGGCGAAATCACCTTGACGGGTGGACTGGAGTAGTTTGAGATCAAACGAACCAGGATAAAAATATCTTGTCAATTGCTTTAGATTTCAGTTTTACAATTCAACCCCCCCCCCCCCCCTTCTTGTGTTTTTCACCCCTTCAATTGGCATCAGAGCGCCTGGTTCTGAGCTAAAACACTTAACCGTGTCAGTACAAGATCCAGCGTCAGAAAAACACAATGGAAGGAAACAACTCTCACATCAGCAATGACAATAACGAGGACAGAGACAGATTCAGTGGCAAACCTCCAGTCTTTGATGGAGAAAACTTTGATTACTGGAAAGACAGAATTGAAAGCTTCTTTCTAGCACATGATGCTGATCTGTGGGATATGGTGACAGATGGATACACGCACCCTGTGAATGCAAGTGGTCATAAGATTGATAGAAAATCAATGTCTGATCAACAAAAGCGTGATTTCAAGAATCACCATAAGGCCAGAACCATCCTCCTCAGTGCCATCTCCTATACTGAGTATGAAAAGATCTCCAACAGAGACACAGCAAAAAATATCTTTGATTCTCTCAGAATGACGCACGAGGGCAACGTTCAGGTCAAAGAAACAAAAGCTCTGGCGCTCATTCAGAAGTATGAGGCGTTCAAAATGGAAGAATCTGAATCCATTGAAACTATGTTCTCTAGATTCCAGATTCTGGTAGCTGGTCTCAAAGTTCTGGACAAAGGATACTCTACTGCTGACCATGTCAAGAAAATAATCAGAAGTTTACCCAAGCAGTGGAGGCCTATGGTTACTGCTCTGAAGCTTGCTAAAGATCTCAACAAAATCACTCTGGAGGAACTTATAAGCTCCCTCAGAAGTCATGAGATAGAGCTAGAAGCTGATGAGCCTCAGAAGCAAGGTAAGCCTTTAGCATTAAAATCTAACAGAAAATCTGAGTCTAAAGTTTTGCAGGCAGTTGAAGAAACATCTGATGGATCCTCATCAGAAGAAGACGAACTTTCCCTTCTCTCCAGAAGAGTAAATCAACTGTGGAAGCAAAGACAAAGGAAGTTCAGGAATCCCAGAAGATCTGATCAGAACGAGTCTTCTTCCAGATACAGAAGGACAGATTCTTCCTCTGGATACAGAAGATCTGAAGGCTCCTCCAGTAGCAAGAAGCCAAACACCAAAGACATCATCTGCTACGAGTGTAATGAGCAAGGACACTACAAGAGTGACTGCCCAAAGCTTCAGAGGGAAAAGCCCAAAAAGAAGTTTGGAAGAGAGAAGAAGAAAAGTCTCATGGCTACATGGGATGACTCTGACTCGTCTGAAGCTGACTCAGAATCAGATGATGAAAGGGCAAACATAGCTCTCATGGCAAACATTTCAGAAGATAGTGAAGCTTCTGAATCAGACTCTGAATCAGACACAGAAGAGGTATTTCCTAACTTCGCTGTTAACTTTACAAAGGCTGAACTTGCTGAAAGCCTTAATGAAATTCTGGAACGTTATCAGCAGATTAGAGCTAAATTCAGAGACCTGAAAAGGAATCTTGAATCTGACTCTAATAAGTCTGAGAGTCTCAAATTGGAAAATTCTGAGCTGAGAGATAAAATTTCAAAATTAGAAAACACTTTACAAAACTCTCAGAAGGAACCAATTTCTGAAACTCCCAGCAACGCTGATGAGATCATCAAGGAGTATGATCACAATTTCCAGAAGTTCCTTGCTAAAAGCATAGATAGAAGCAGAATGGCTTCAATGATCTATGGAGTTAGCAGAAACGGAAGGAAAGGAATAGGATACCAAGGTAAGGTTCCTACACCAAAGAATGTCATGGACTTAACCATTAAACACACTCCTTTGAATTCACACTTTGTGTATGGTCACACACATGATATCAAATACACTAGCAGTAAGCAATCTGTGAAACCAAAATTCAACCAGAGTTTTGGTAAAACTAACAAGTCAGGACCCAAGAAAATCTGGGTACCTAAGGACAAAATAATACATGTTGCAGATATCTTTAGCAGCAAGTCAGAAACACCAGTCATGGTACCTGGACTCTGGCTGCTCACGACATATGACGGGAAGAAGGCATATGTTCCAAAGCCTGGAACTTAAGCCTGGAGGCCACGTTGGCTTTGGAGGCAATCAGAGGGGAAAGATAATTGGCTCTGGAACTGTAGGTAATGGAAATCTTCCCTCTATTAATAATGTTCTGCTAGTAGATGGATTGATGCATAATCTGTTATCCATAAGTCAATTAAGTGATAACGGTTATGATATAATCTTTAATCAAAAATCATGTAAAGCTGTTAGTCAGAAAGATGGGACTATCCTGTTTAATGGTAAGAGGAAAAACAACATTTACAAAATCAAACTTTCTGAACTAAAGAGTCAGAATGTAAAATGTCTTCTGTCTGTTAACAACGAGCAGTGGATCTGGCACAGAAGATTGGGGCATGTTAGTATGAGAAGAATATCTCAGATTAACAAACTCAATCTGGTCAGAGGACTTCCAAATTTGAAGTTCAATTCAGATGCTCTGTGTGAAGCATGTCAGAAAGGCAAATTTGCAAAACCCTCTTTTAAATCCAAAAATGTTGTTTCTACCTCTAAGCCATTAGAACTTCTGCACATTGACTTATTTGGACCAGTTAAAACTGCTTCAGTCAGTGGTAAGAAGTATGGGTTAGTAATCGTAGATGACTATAGCAGATGGACATGGGTAAAGTTCTTAAGACACAAGGACGAGTCACACTCTGTGTTTGTTACCTTCTGTAACCAAGTTCAGAATGAAAAAGATCTTAGAATCGTTAAAGTCAGAAGTGATCATGGTGGAGAATTTGAAAATAAAGATTTTGAGTCATTCTTTAATGACAGAGGCATTCTGCATGATTTCTCTTGTCCTAGAACTCCCCAACAAAATGGAGTTGTAGAACGAAAGAACAGAACATTGCAAGAAATGGCCAGAACCATGATCAATGAGACAAACGTTGCTAAGACTTTCTGGGCAGAGGCAATAAACACAGCGTGTTACATTCAGAATAGAATCTCAATAAGACCTATTCTGGAAAAGACTCCATATGAATTGTGGAAGAACAGAAAGCCCAACATTTCATATTTTCATCCATTTGGATGTACTTGCTTTATATTAAATACAAAGAATTATTTGAACAAGTTTGATTCTAAGGCACAGAAGTGTATTATGTTAGGATACTCTGAACGCTCAAGAGGGTACAGAGTATACAATACAGAAACACAGATTGTGGAAGAATCAATCAGTGTTCGTTTTGATGATAAGCTTGACTCTGAAAAGTCAAAGCAGAATGAAATTTTTGCAGGTATAGAAATTGAATTTGCAGGTTCTGAAGACAAGTCATCAGAAGCTCTCAACACAGACATTCCTTCAACATCTGAAAGGAGCACTGCTAGAAATCCTACAACAGCTGCTGATCAACCTCAGAAGAGATTACCCAGAAGCAGCTTGGATCACCCAGAAGAGACTATCCTAGGAAGAAAGGAAGATCCAATCAGAACAAGAGCAAGCTTCAGAAACTCTGAAGAAACTCTTATGGGACTGGTGTCTCTGATTGAACCTTCTTCTATTGATGAAGCACTTCTGGACAATGACTGGATTCTGGCAATGCAAGAAGAGCTGAATCAATTCACCAGAAACGACGTATGGGATCTCGTTCCCAGACCAAAAGGATTCAACGTCATTGGAACAAGATGGGTGTTCAGAAACAAGCTAAATGAACAAGGTGAAGTGATCAGAAACAAGGCACGACTGGTTGCACAAGGTTATAGTCAGCAAGAGGGGATAGACTATACAGAAACCTTTGCCCCAGTCGCCAGGTTAGAATCTATCAGACTTTTAATTTCATTTGCTGTTAATAGAGGCATCACTCTGTATCAGATGGATGTCAAAAGTGCATTCTTAAATGGTTATATAGAAGAAGAAGTTTATGTTCACCAACCCCCAGGTTTTGAAAATACAAAACATCCAGAACATGTTTTCAAACTAAAGAAGTCACTGTATGGTCTGAAACAAGCTCCCAGAGCTTGGTATGAAAGGCTAAGTAACTTTCTGCTTGAAAATGAATTCACCAGAGGGAAAGTGGACACTACTCTATTCTGTAAAACAGTTAAGAGTGACATCTTAGTCTGTCAAATTTATGTTGATGATATCATTTTTGGTTCTACTAATCCTTCTCTTGGAAGAAAATTTGCTAAGTGTATGCAGGCAGAATTTGAGATGAGCCTCATGGGGGAACTGAAATTCTTTCTAGGAATTCAGATCAATCAAACTCCAGAAGGAACTTACATTCATCAGAGCAAATACATCAGAGATCTTCTGAAGAAATTTGACCTCTCAGAATGTAAGCCATCAAAGATTCCAATGCATCCCACGTGCATTCTGGAAAGAGAAGAGGTAAGCAAAAGTGTAGAACAGAAAGTCTACAGAGGTATGATTGGTTCTCTCCTCTATCTGACTGCTTCAAGACCTGACATATTATTCAGTGTTTGTATCTGTGCTAGATTCCAATCAGATCCTAGAGAATCTCACTTAACAGCTGTTAAGCGAATTTTCAAGTATCTGAAAGGTACTACTAATCTGGGTTTGTTTTATAGAAAATCTAGTGATTACAGCTTAGTAGGCTACTGTGATGCTGACTTTGCTGGAGACAGAGTGGAACGTAAAAGTACTTCTGGAAGCTGCCAGTTTCTGGGAGAAAATCTGATCTCTTGGTCCAGCAAAAGGCAATCAACAATTGCTCTGTCAACAGCAGAAGCTGAGTACATAGCAGCAGCAGGATGTAGCACACAAATGCTCTGGATGAAAAGTAAGCTTGAAGACTTCCAGATCTTTGAGAGTAACATTCCTATACTTTGTGATAATACTTCTGCTATTTGCTTAAGTAAAAATCCTATTTTACATTCTAGAGCTAAGCATATAGAAATAAAACATCATTTCATTAGGGACTATATTCAGAAAGGTATTTTGAACTTAAAATTTATAGATACAGACCATCAATGGGCTGATATCTTTACTAAACCCCTTTCAGAAGATAGGTTTAATTTCATTCTGAAACATCTCAGCATGAAAGTATGCCCAGAATGAAAATGTTTTAATTCCATATATTTATCTTCAGAATGTAATTATTTTACTGTGAACTTCTGATCAATCTCCTTTCAGAAAGATAGAACATGCAGATTGTATCAGATGCAAGTCTAAAGATCTGAGAGTCTAATCTCAAAGACAGACGTGCTGATCACTACATCAAACAAGTGTCATCCAATCATCAGCATATCTCTGAAGCAGAACGCGTGCACGCTTCTGAGAAGGCAAAGCGCTGATTGGGTGCATTGAGACACATGTCTGGTAACCGTTTTTAAGTATCTTTCTCAAATCCCCCAAAATCATCAAGCATTTAATGAAAAGTAATCACGCTTTTAAATGGCAATCATGATTTTTCTCTCTCTTAAAAACGTTTAACTTTTCAAAACAATTTTGAAAACTCTATTTAAGCACATTAATCTCTCATTTATTCTTTACGCTTTCTCACAATCACTCAAGAATTTTCTGCATATTTCTGAGTTCATCCCTTGCAAACTTTTTTCTCAATTCATTCTCAAAGCTTTTTTAATGTGAACAATGGCATCCTCCAGCATTTCTGCAGGCAATCAGAAGAAAGCAACTTCTGAGCAATATCAGGTGCCACTCAGAACTATCCTTACTCCGGTGAAGAACCTTGAAGTGCTCTCTGAGTTAATCATTGACTTTGAAAGCTTGAAGGAAAATGGTTTTGACCTAACTGAAGAAATTAGGGCTCAAAAGTGGGAAAGGTATTTCGATAGGTTGGTTGGACCAACATTCCCAGCGCTGGTCAAGGAATTTTGGATTCACGCCAAGGTTTCAAAACATCTAGTCATCTCTTCTGTTATGGGAAAGAAGATTGTGATTTCTGAAGATCTCATTGCAAGGCTAATCGGTCAAAGTGGTGGTGGAGTCCGTTGTGTGGACATGGCTGAAAGATGCGCTGATACAGCTGTGGTAGCTAATAGAATTTTCACTCTTGGAATGCCCAGCAGCAAGATTAAGGATCTGAAGGATCACTGCAGAGTATGGGCTAAGATTGTTCTGGGATGCTTCAACCACAGGAAACCAACAAGTTCTCCTGATTATATAAATGTGGATCAGCAGTTTCTGATCTACTTTATTGATCAGAAGATAAAGATCAATCTGGCTCACTTCCTGTTCAACCATCTCAAAACCAGTGTGAAAGAGACAAGAGAAGAAGAAAGAACCAAGAGGGACTGGATACCGTTTGGAAGGCTTATATCAGATATTCTGACAGAGAATAGGCTGATTGAACATCTGATTGAAGCTCAGGAGCTGAGCACTATTGAACCAACAATTGGGAAACCTCTGAACGCAAAGAATCTGAAAAAGATGAAGCTGATAGAAAATATTCAGAAGGAACCCAGAGCTACTTCAACTGCTGATATCTCCAACAGAAGAGTGCCTCTGAGTGATTTTCCGGTATTTTCTGAAATGGAATCCAAACCAGAGATGTTTCTCAGGTACCCAGATGCGTACAAGGCAGAAGATACAGGTTCAAAGCTGAATATCAAAGATCTGAGTCAACCCCAACCAGAAGTGACTCTGAAGAAGACAAAGAAGAGGAAAGCGCCATCAGAAGGATCATCTCATCAGACTCCAAAGAAAAGAGGTATTTCATCTGCTGCCCCTATTTCAAAATCTTTTACTATTCCAGCATCTGCTGCTCCTCAAACCTCCCACAGAATATCCATCACAATCCCTACCATTGATGAAACCATACAAGAAGAAGACCCTTCTGAGGCCTTACTACTCAGAAGACCCAGAACCAAACTCCCCAAACAACCAACAATTTCAACAACAACAGCACTTGACCAAGTGCTGGCTGATATTGAGCGTGAACATGCCTCTGCTAAACCAAACTCTGCACCACAAAATGTTCCTCCTCCACAACCAGAACAACAACAACAACCAGAACCAGAACCACAACAACAACCACTCTCAGAAGAACCTCTGATCCCTGAGCAATCAGAGATTCCACCTCCCTCTCCCCAACCAGAAATAAATCCTCCTTCACCACAAACAGAGTTTCACCACTCTGAAACTCCCTCTCCTCATCAATCTGACCCTCACTCACCTCAACCATCACCGCTGGCAATCTAGTTGCCATGTGGAACCACTGTTTTCATGCCCCAGTTACCATCCTCATTAGAATCAACACCTCCAAAAACTCCCAAAACACCACCCACTCCAATCGAAATATCTGACTCTGATACCCCTCCACCAAAACAAACAGCCTCTCAGAAAACCGCTGAAAACCCCAGCAGGACTTTCATTGACTTAACCAGTCTTGAACGTCTTGTTGATCTAAGACACAAAATTGCCATCCCAAAACCAAAGCAACCAGATGTTGGCTCTGGTATTTTGAATTTTGAAACAGGTGTGCTGCAATGGATTGCTTCTTTGAAGCAAGTCTGTCCTGGGATGATTGACCCAGCTGCTTCTGATCAGCTCTGGTCACAGTTCAGACTATGGGTACGTGCTGAAGCCCTCAAGTTGCAGGATATCAACTATGAGCAGGCACAACAGAACTTCAGCAAGCTGCTGAAGGAAGTTGAAAGTCAGCTGCCTCAGGAAGACGTGCTCCCTCTGGACAGTGAACCTTGGTCTGAGAAACAGCAAGCTGCAAAGGTGCAACCATCAGAAGAAGACAAGACCACTCAGGCTGAAAGTCAAGCAGAAGATGTCGCTGAAAGTTCTGAGAAGCCTCCTCCTTCTGATGCTTCTCAAGCTGCCTTGGACAGGCAGACTCTGGAAGAATTAAGGCTGAATGACATGCGTCTATAGCAGCGGATGGAAGAAAATGATCAGAAGATGAAAGCAAGAATGGATGTGCAGGACAGCAAGATTGACTCTGTTGTCAGCATGGTGCAGAAGCAAAGTGAAACTTCTGAAAATATTCAAGCGATGCTGGAGAGCCTGTTCACACGCTTGCCTCCTCAACCTTAAATCTTTTTCATGCATGACCTTTCTTTCATGTTTTCTTGATTTTCTGATGTACTGTTTTGATTAAGTTTTTGTAATATTTTCTTGCTCTGATTCTGAACTATCTTAATATAATTTGTTTTTCTGATCTTAATTGTTTTAGCACATCACCAACACTTTTTGATTGCTGACAAAAAGGGGGAGAACAAGAATGATATTTAAATCAATAACGGCTAACTAGACAGAAATTCTCAAACATTCTAACTTTATTACTTGAAATGTTTCTTTCTGTTTTGTTTAAAGTCTACAGGCACAAGGAAGCTCCTGGACACTCTGAAGACTAGAAACTCTGATCAATGTTGCTCTGATCAATATGAAGTTCTGATCGTCCTAAAACTCTGATCCAAAGCAAAGCTCTGACAAGAAAAGCTCTGAAGCTCTGCTCTCTGATAAGTCAAAGACTCTGATAATCTGATGTTCAAAGAAAGAAAAAGATCTGATCCTGAAGAACACGTATAATCAAAGGGAAGTAATCAACTGAGGGGGAGTATCTCTTAACTCTGACTTCTCCGTACTTCTTAACTCTGATACCTTTTCACGTTATTTTTCATTTAAAATATCTAGTTTTTGTCATCATCAAAAAGGGGGAGATTGTTAGAACAATGTTTGAATCTACTACCTTATATTTAAGTTTTGATGATAACAAAGTGAAAAGATATAGTATTTATAAGTTTCATGAATGAACTATCTGCTGCCTAAAATTATTATGTTCTGACTTGCAGATACTCTGATTGATATAAGCAAGATCACGTCTATTCAGCATCAAAATTTGATTTCATACACCAGCATCAGAAGTTGCTACATCAGAACGTCAAGATCAGATGATCAACTCACGTACATGCTGAAGCTTGATGAACAGAACTGCGCTTAAACACTCTGATACAGAAACACAATAGTTCATCAGCAGCGAAGCAGAATCAGAATGAGCCAAGCCAGAACGTGCATTGAAGAAGCAACGGTACTGTGCATTGAACGTTAATTAATTCCAACGGCCTCATTCCAGACAAGATCTGCTCAAAAAGGAAAGCTTGTTATTAGCATTGAATCAAGAATATTGCATTCAACGTTCATCTTCTCAAGTGCTATATAAACAAGGCTTTGAAGATTATAATGGCTAATGCTCTCAAAATCTCTACACGCACAAAAGCTGAACCATAATCTTCGCTCTACCAGTTTTGCTAAACCACATACTCTGATACTCCATAACTGTTTAGCAATCTAGTTTCTAAGCTTCAATTTGTGTATACATCACAGTTGTGATAAAGTTTTGTAGAAAACATCCACACACATTATTTTATCTCTTTGTAAGAAAGTGTTACCTTGACAAACCGGGTTGTGGTTTGAATCAAGAAGGCTTTAGCAGTTGTTAAAGCAGTCTGTAATATTCAGTTGAATATAGTGAATTAAGACCTCGTTGGAGAGAGGCGAAATCACCTTGACGGGTGGACTGGAGTAGTTTGAGATCAAACGAACCAGGATAAAAATATCTTGTCAATTGCTTTAGATTTCAGTTTTACAATTCAACCCCCCCTTCTTGTGTTTTTCACCCCTTCACTTTCATGGAGGGAGATGTTCCATACACTATCCTACATCCTGATATGCCCACCTCTCTTGAAGACCTACAAAGAGATTGGATACAACTCAAGGGGGAGCGAGATACTTTCGAAGCCCAATTCTACGCAAGCGAGAAGAAGGTTTTGGAACTCACTAGGCTACTTCATGAGGAGAAGACTCTCAATGCCTACATCGCACCAAAGAGGATGCGAACTACCTTTTTATCTTAGCATTTTTGTATTATTTTTCCCGAAAAGGCATTGATGTACTCAAGCTTTAACTTATTAATATAACGTGTGTTTCCTTTTTGTCTAAAACAAATTTGAATCTTTGAAATCCTTGAAATCATTACATATGCATATACCATTCATCATAACTTAAACATGTCTTTCGCAATAAGTCTCCTCATCTCTCTACTGTTTATTTCAGTAAGATGGATCTCGAGCAAACAGTGAAGGACCTCCAAGCTCAGAATACACAATTTCAACAGTTGCTCTTGACCCTAGCCAAAGGACAAGAAGAGTTGAATACTTTGTTGGCTGAGGAGAAGAAAAAGAAGACAAAAAAGGTAACCGGAGTCCTAAACATGGGAAGAAGATTTCATGGGCAGACAAGAAAGAGCCTAGATTTTGCAACGACATCCGGTGAAAGAGACAATCAAGATAGGAAAGGCAAAGTAACAGTTGTCCCGTCAGAATCGGAAGAGGAAGAGGATGAAGAAGACAATTCTGAAGAACAATATCCTCTAGCTGATGACAAGTATAAACATCTCGAAGAGCGGTTGCGTGCGATGGAAATCCAAAAAGTGCCTGGCTTGGACTTTGAGGAATTGGGGATTGTCATACCTCCGAAATTCAAAGAACCTGTGTTCGCCAAGTATGACGGAGTCTCATGCCCTAAAATGCATCTCCGGTCCTATGTGAGGAAAATCCAGCCCCATACCGCTGACAAAGACTTATGGGTACACTTTATCCAAGACAGCCTGTCTGGAACTCAACTTGATTGGTTTTACCAGTTAGAAAGAGCAAACATTGATAACTGGGAAGATCTTGCTGCAGCCTTTTACAATAAATACCAATACAATGCTGATCTTGCGCCTACCTGTACTCAACTCCAGAGTATGGCCATGGTTTCCAATGAAGGTTTCAAGGACTATGCGCAAAAATGGAAAGATTTAGCCGGAAGAGTTTAACCCCCTATATCTGAGAGAGAATTGGTAGACATGTTCTTGGGCACCTTGTCTGCTCCCTTCTTCAATCATTTAATTAGAAGTTCATCTGCAGGTTTTACTGAACTAATATTGACCGGAGAAAGGGTAGAAGCCAGTATAAAGAATGGAAAGATCCAAAAAGATACATCATCCCCTGCTGCCATAAGGAAGCCATTTATCGGAAAGAAAGAAATAGTTGCTGTTTATCCTCAGAGAAATCAAGATAGGGCCGAACGCCGACCAATGGTGGGGGCTGTTATGATTCCTAAACCGTCGCCTGATCAACAAAGAAATAACCAACCAAGGATGGAAAGGCCAGTCAGACAATTCACCAGAATTAACATGACCCTATCTCAGGTATTACCGCATCTACTAAGATCCAATTTGGTGACCTTGAAAGAAGCTTCGGAAAATCCCAACACAACATTTCCTCACTATAATCCCAATGCCCGTTGCGCATATCACTCTGAAAGTCCCGACCATGACACTAATAACTGTTGGCCTCATTGAAGCAAAAGAGATTGAATTCGATGTGCCTGAAAAGCCAAATGTCATTTCTACCCCTATTCCCAAACATGGCCATAATACCAATGCCATTGAAGAAGAAATGTTTGTTACTTCAATTGATGAACTTATGACCCCACTCCTGACTATTAAAGTGAACTTGTTAAATGTCGGTGTGTTCCCGGGCTGTGATGAAGGCTGTCATTTCTGTTTGTCTTCACCAACCAGTGTCCTTTTATTGAAAACAGGCGTTCAGTGCCTAATAGATAACAAAGAAATTTTGTTTGAAAAGACTTCTGCTCCACCTGTTCCTTTTGAAGATGTTTCTATCATTACCATTTCCGCCAATTCTTCCAGGGTCTCCACCAAAAGACCCGCTAGAATTACATCAGTTCTAAAAGCAACTCCTTTAATAATCATAATGCTTGGACCAGTCCAATATTCATCAGACAAAACTATACCATGGAATTATGGAGGAGATGTCTACTATCACGGTATCAAGCAGGATTGGCCATCCACCGAAGATTCGAGTTCCGAGAAAGTCAACTCCGACATCAGTAATATTGCAGGAACTAGCAAGATTACCTGAAGCGGAAGGATATTCTCTCCAGAAATTGCTCCCCCAAAAGCAGTTTCTGGACCCGTAATTATTCCTGTTGTTACTCCTCCAAAAGTTGTTCCCAGTCCGACAATCATCCCCATTAATACTGCAACTAACAAAGCTGTTACAACCCCTGTTATCATTCCTACCAACACTCCTGCTGCTGAGTTAACCGAGACTCGAGGTAAAAGTATTCTGATCGAGCCTGTCCAGACGAAGGCTCAATCATTGGCTATCCCTGAGACCTCTCGGAAAGAGATGGAGGAAATTCTGAAGATCATAAAAAGAAGCGACTACAATGTAGTTGAACAAATGGGGAAAACTCCCTTTATAATTTCCATGCTCGCATTACTACTATGTTCCGAGGCGCATGCAAAAGCCTTGGTAAAATTCCTGAAAACTGCCCATGTACCCCAAGAGACATATGTCGATCAATTTCAAGACTGCGTAGCCAGCCTGGCTACATATAATGGTCTAGGTTTTTCGGATGCTGATTTAACGCAAAGAGGAAGGAAGCATAATGAGGCATTGCATGTCTCAGTTGAATGTAGAGGCACAACCTTGGCTCATATTTTGGTGGACACTGGCTCATCTCTGAATGTATTGCCTAAAAAAGCTCTTGATAGGCTTGATTGTTAGGATTGACATTGAAGCCAAGTAACATAATAGTAAGGGCTTTTGACGGGTCAAAAGTATGGTACATGGGGAGGTGGATATCCCCATAAAATTTGGAACCCAAACATTTGATTCAACCTTTTATGTAATGGATATCCGTCCTTCATATTCCTGCTTGCTAGGTCGACCATGTATTCACAATGTTGGCGTTGTCACTTCTATGTTGCACCAAATGCTGAAATATCCGGCTCAAGGGAAGATTATCACCGTTCATGGAGAAGAAGAGTACATGATCAGCCATCTCAATTCCTTCAGATATGTGGAATTAGATGGTGAATTTATTGAAACTCCATTCCAACACTTTGAAGAGGTCCCACAAGATGTGGCAGTAACCAAGGCTGTTCCTAAGATTACAAGGCCTCCACTCTGGATGTCATCTCTGAAGGATGCCAAAGCAGTGGTAGAAGAAGATGGGTGCACTATCTGGGGACAACTCCCAGATATCCCATATAGGTCTGAAAAATTTGGCCTGGGTTTCACTTCAGGTGCCTAGAAGGCTGTGCACCGCGCTCGTTTCGGAGGACCACCCCTGAAGATCAGCAACCGCGAGGTCAACACCGTAGAAGATGATGAAGATAAATGTGACCTGGAGGACTGGATATTCCCAACTGTCAGTGGAGGGATCAGCAACTGGGAGGCTATAGATTTTGTCCCGATCACTTTTATCCCACAGTAATCTGTCTTTACATTTTTTTGGATCTGTAATATTAAAACAATTCGCACTCTTAAAACCTTATGTCTTACACGAGGCATAATGGTCCATTTGTAAGGGTTATTATCTTATTTTCATATGACATCAATGAATCATGGACGTTTTCGCATACAAACTTTTGCGCTCATTGTTTTTCTTTTTACATTTTTATTTCTTTCAAGGATAGTTATACCCCTTACACACACTCACACTCACAATGCAGGTATACATCCATTTGGGATCCCATGGGTAATGATACTGCTATGGCCTTTTATGACTCTGAGAATCTAATCTAACAAGCTGAAGACGAAGGTGAGGAAGATTGTGAAGTACCAGGGGAACTTGCTAGACTACTACAACAAGAAGAGAGAACCATTCAGCCTCACGAGGAACCCGTGGATACAATCAACCTAGGTACCGAAGAAGACAAAAAAGAGGTCAAGGTGGGTGCCAATCTGGAACCAAGTGTCAAGGGGCATCTAATTCAGCTGCTACACGAGTATGTTGAGGTCTTTTCCTGGTCATATGAAGACATGACAAGACTTGATGCAGACATTGTGGTACATCGTCTGCCTACAAGAGAGGATTGTATGCCAGTAAAGCAAAAGGTTCGCCGCATGAGGCCTGATATGTCATAAAAGATTAAAGCAGAAGTCATGAAGCAATTCAACGCTGGATTCTTGGTTGTCACCTCTTATCCCCAATGGGTTGCCAATGTTGTTCCCATGCCCAAAAAGGACGGCAAAGTGCGAATATGTGTGGACTACAGAGATTTGAATAGGGAAAGCCCTAAGGATGATTTTCCACTCCCCCACATTGATATTCTAGTTGATAATACAGCACAACACAAAGTGTTCTCCTTCATGGACGGATTCTCAGGTTACAACCAAATCAAAATGGCGCCTGGGGACATGGAGAAAACAACGTTTGTCACGCAATGGGGCACTTTTTGCTATAAGGTGATGCCATTCGGACTGGATAATGTTGGGGCAACCTATCGGTGTGCCATGGTAGCTTTATTTCATGACATGATACATCACAAAATAGAGGTCTATGTGGACGATATGATAGCCAGATCTCAAACAGAAGAAGAACATCTTGATCACTTATAAAAACTGTTTGAGAGACTGAAAAAGTACAAGCTGAGGTTGAATCCAAACAAATGCAAATTTGGGGTACAGTCTGGTAAACTCCTAGGCTTTATCATCGACAACAAAGGTATCAAGGTCGATCCTGCCAAAGTTAAAGCAATACAAGAGATGCATGCTCCTCGTACTGAGAAGGAAGTCAAAGGATTCTTGGGACGTTTGAACTACATTTCCAGATTCATCTCTCACCTAACAACTACTTGTGAACCAATCTTTAAATTGTTGAAGAAAGATTAAGTAGTCAAATGGAATGACGAGTGCTAAGTTGCTTTTGACAAAATCAAAGAATACTTACAAGAGCCTTCTGTGTTGATGCCACCAGTCGAGGGAAGACCATTGATCATGTATCTGACTATTTTAGAAAACTCAATGGGGTGTGTATTGGGGAAGCATGACGAGTTTGTCCGAAAAGAGCATGTTATTTATTACCTGAGCAAAAATTTTACCGAATGTGAAACAAGATATTCACTGCTCGAGAAAACTTGTTATGCTCTGGCATGGGTTTCTTGCTGGCTAAGATAGTATATGCTGACCCATACTACCTTGTTGATATCTAAAATGGATCCGATAAAATACATCTTTGAGAAGCCTCCTCTCTCTAGGAGAATAGAAAGATGGAAGATGATCCTGACGAAATATGACATACAATATACTACCCAGAAAGCTATAAAGGGCAACGTACTAGCTTATCACCTTGCTCACAAAGCTGTGGAAGACTACCAGTCCATGAAGTTCGAATTCCCGGATGAAGACATCATGATGGTAAACAACTGTGAAGAATTCAGGCCATATGACGGACCTGAACAAGGATCCCGATGGACCCTGGTTTTTGATGGGGCATCTAACGCGCTCGACAATGGTATTGGTGCAGTACTCATATATCCGTAAGGGTGTCATACTCCCTTTACTGCCAGACTTTGCTTCAATTGTACAAACAACATGGCGGAATACGAAGCATGCATCTTTGGTCTCAGAGCCACCATAGACTTTGGGATCAAATCCTTGAATGTATTCGGAGACTCAGCTTTGGTCATCAGTCAGATCAAAGGGTAATGGTGAAGATGTGAAAAACTCAAGAAAGGGGGGGGGGTGAATTGAAAACTTGAAATTAAAAGCTCAATGACACAATATTTTTATCCTGGTTCGTTTGATCTCAAACTAATCCAGTCCACCCGTCAAGGTGATTTCGCCTCTCTCTAACGAGGTCTTAATCCACTAATCTCAAAAGGATCACAATCACTACTTTAACAACTGTTAAAGTCTTCTTGAGTACAACCATAATTCGGTTAATCTCAAGGAACATTGTTTCAAAACTATTATACAAGATGTGTGTTGTTGTTTTTCTTACAAAAACTGTTTATCACAACTGTGATAATTTAGACAAGATTATAGCTTGGAAATGTAAAGAATATTGCTTGCAGCTTTGAATATGCGTAAGTGGTTATGTAGCAAACCGTCTTCGATTTTGAATACTGACTGTTTATATAGGCAGAGGAATAACGTTGATCATCAAGCAGGTTTAATGTCATTAACACGCTTTCCATTTGGAGAAGATCTTGTCTGAAAGAAGCCGTTGGAATTGATGCTGTCTTGAATGATCAATAACGCTTCATAATCTTATCTCCTTACTTGCTGATGAAGCTTCAGAATATTGATGACTTGTATTAACATGTTCTTGTTTAGAATCAAAGTTTACTTTGCTTAAGCGCATGTTCTGGTTATCAATCTTCAGCGCATGTTCTGATTGCTTCAGCGTGTAGTTCTTATGCTTATCTTCTGATGATGCTATGGTCAGAACTTCTGCATACACACAACATAATTTTTAGGGTGCATATTTGTTCTTTGTATTTGTTATCATCAATACTCTAACTAAGGGTTGTAGAATCAAACTATGTTCTAACAATCTCCCCCTTTTTGATGATGACAAAAATTAGATTTTTCAATTAAAAATAAAGAACAAAAGTTTAAGAGAAACTCCCCCTGAGTTGATTACTTCCCTTAAGTTCCTTGAGCATCAGAGTTTAGCTGCATCTTTCGTCAGAATTAGTACCTGTTCAAACTTCTCAGAAAGTAGAGGTTAAGAAATTCAGAATGTTTAAGACTTTTGTCTCAGTAAACCATTATTGAAAATATCTTACTTTATCCCCCTTTTTGTCAGTTATCAAAAAGGCAATATAATCAGAGCCAAAATAGTTGAATTATATTAAAAAAAAACATGATGCAATGATAAGTTCCAGAACAGAAGAGGTAAAAATTAAGCGTTACAGATAAACATATTTAAAACAAAAATCTAAGAAGGAGGGGGAAGACGTGTGAACAAAGCTTCCAACAAGCTCTTGATCTGAGTATTAGAATCTTTTTGCTTGCCCAAAATGCTTTTAATCTCTTTGTTCGTGTCCTCCTGATTATCCAACCTTGCATGGATTAGAGCATTTTATTTCTTCAACTCTTCCAGAGTTTGCATGACTAAGGAAGGTGCTGGAGTTTCTTCAGGAGTTGGACATTGCTCAGAGCATTCTGCAGCATATTCAGAGTGAACCATTTCTTCTGCTGTGATCATGTCTTCTGGAGCAGCAGTTAGGGAGAGACTTTCTGATTCTGGTTGAACTTCATCTGAGGGATGATGCTCTGTCCAGGGAGCATTATCCAGAGAGAGGATATCTTTCTTGAGCAGTTGGCTCAGAACTTGGTCTTGAAAAGCCTTCAACTTAGCACTAAAGTTCTGTTGAACCTGTTCATAACTCTGTTCCTTCAGCTTCAGCGTTTCAGAACTAAGCTAGTTTCTGAATTTTGTCCACATATAATCAGAAGCAGCAGGATTAGTCATCTCTTGACTAGCATGATTCAAAGAATTTATCCATTCCTGCATTCCTGTTTCAAAAATAAACAAACTTGTACAAACATCTGATGTGGTTTCAGTTGGTTTAGGTTTGGGAATGGCAATTTTGTGTGAGATGGAAGCTAGTCTTTCCAGCACAGTTGGATCAATGACAAGTCTTATGTTGTTAGCTGGATTGTTAGTGGGTGAAGGAGTGGGATAGTCAGGAATGATGATTGGTCTAGTGGGGGTGTTTGGAGGAGTGGATTCCAGAGATGAAGGGATTTTTGGAATGTCGTGGATGGTGAGAGGCATGCGAATAGCAAGTGGTTCTGTGATTCCAGGTATTGGGATTGTATCAGAATCTGAATGAGGTTCTTCAGATTGGTTTGTTGAAACATGGTGAGGTTCTGGTTCATGGATATCAGAAGATTGATTCTTAGAAGTTTGAGCTTCTGGTTGTGGTATTTCAGGTTGAGGTGATTGTGGTTGTGAAATTTCTGGTTGAGAAATTTCTGGTTGAGGTGATTGTGGATGAGGATTTTCTTGTTGTGGAGAGTGAGGTTGCGGAATTTCTGGTGTGGTATCAGAGTTTGGATTTTCAGGGAGTTGAGAATTTGGATTTTGTGGTACGGGAGCTGAAAAGTCTTGGTCAAATAAATTAATATCAAACAGAACTTTGGCAAGTTCTGGTTGGGTTTGTTCAGGATTTGGATTATGAGAAAGGGAGTGAGTTTCATTAAGACCTATAGTTTATGATGGATCAAACCCTATGTAAAAGTCTTCAAATGTTTGGGGTGATGGGTTTGCTGGTTGAGAAGGCATGGCTTCAGATGTTGATACATTTATTCATTTTATAACAGAAACAGAGGAAGGATTACCTTTCTTTTTGGCAGCTTTTGGAGTCTTCTGAGATGGTCCTTCTGCTGCATCTTTCCTCTTCTTGGTCTTCTTCAAAACAACTTCTGGAGCAGCCTTATGCAAGTCCTGGATATTGATTTCTGGTGCAGTACCATATTCCTTGCAAGCGTCCAGATATCTGACTATTATTTCTGGTTTGGAGTCAATATCAGAAAATAGAGGAAAATCATCCAGAGGTATCCTTCTTGAAGTGATGGTTGCATGAGAAGTAATAGTAGGTTCCTTCTTGATATTCTTAATGATTTTCATCTTCTTCAGATTTTTAGCGTCCAGGGGCTTCCCAGCGGTTGCTTCCAATGTGTTGATTTCCTGGGCTTCAATCAAATGTTCTATCAGCCTATTCTCTGTCAGAATATCTGATATGAGTCTTCCTAAGAGTATCTAGTCCCTCTTGGTCTGTTCATCTTCTCTTATTTCCTTCACACTAGTTCTAAGATGATTAAACAACAAGTGTGGGAGGTTTACCTTAGTCCTCTTGGCAATGAAATAGATCAGAAACTGCTGATCAATGTTGATATAATCAGGAGAGCTAGTTGGCTTCCTGTGGTTGATACACCCCAAAATGATTCTGGCCCAAATTCTATGGTGATCCTTCAAATCCATGATTTTACTGGAGGGAATTCCATGAGTAAATATTTCCTTTGCAATAGAGCTTACGTCAGAGCATCTCTCAGCCATGTCAATACATCTGACACCTCCACCATTGAATCCAAGAAGCTTTGCAATTAGGTCTTCTGTAATAACAATTTTCTTCCCGATGACATAAGAAGTAAGATGATTCGAAGAAGAAGCGTGTATCCAAAATTCTTTGACAAGAATGGGAAATTTTGGACCAACCAGACGGTCAAAGTACCTGTTCCATACTTGAGCAGTATCGTCTTCATACAGATTGAAGCCATTTTCTTGAAGACTCCCAAAATCAATAATCAGTTCAGAGAGAACTTCCAGATTATTAATAGGAGTGAGGAGCGTTCTGTAGGGTTCTTCATATTGTTCCATTGGAGCAGATTCATGAGCACTGACATTTTTGACACTTGAAGAAGCCATTGTTCACACGGGATTTTGAGGAAGATGAAAAGGGTTTTTGAAAGCAAGAACTTGAAACGAGAGAAAATATTGATGAGAGTAAAAGTGAAAGAATGTAAAGAGTGATTTTGAGTTTAAATAGATTTTCTTGAAAGCGTAAACAGTAAGAGAGAGAGAAATAATTAGTCATGATTATAAGCATTAATGACAGCTGAAATTAGGGGATTCAGAAAAATACTGGAACAGTTATCCATGACATGTGTCTCAATGCACCCAATCAGCACTTTTGACCTTTCAGAAAAGTGAACGCATGTTCAGCCTCAGAAAGTAGATGATGAATGGATGACAACTGTTTGATTATGTGAACAACACGCTTCTATCCTTGAAATGAAACGTTCAGATCTTCATGGATAGATTCTGATGCAATCTGTACTTCTAAACTCTGAAGACAGGTTGATCAGTAGTTCATAAAAGATAACAAAATTCAGAAGGTTAAGATATACAAATAAAATATTTTATTTTGGACATAGCTTCATGCTGAGATGTTTCAGAATGAAGTAAAACCTATCTTCAGAAAGAGGTTTTGTAAAGACATCAGCCCATTGATGGTCTGTGTCAATAAATTTTAAGGTTAAAATTCCTTTCTGAATATAGTCCCTAATAAAATGATGTTTTATCTCTATATGCTTAGCCCTAGAACGCAAAATTGGATTCTTACTGAGACAAATAGCAGAAGTATTGTCACAGAGGATAGGAATGTTACTCTCAAATATGTTGAAGTCTTCAAGTTGACTTTTCATCCAGATCATTTGCGTGCTACATCTAACAACTGCTATGTATTCAACTTCTACTGTTGATAGTGCTATTGTGGACTATCTCTTGCTGGTCCATGAGATCAGATTTTCTCCCAGAAACTGGCAGCTTCCAGAAGTGCTTTTACGTTCTACTCTGTCTCCAACGAAGTCAGCGTCACAATATCCTACTAAGCTGTAATGATTTTATTTTCTATAAAACAAACCCAGATTAGTAGTACCTTTCAGATACTTGAAAATTTGCTTAACTGCTGTTAAGTGAGTTTCTCTAGGATCTGATTGGAATCTAGCACATAAGCAAACACCAAATAAAATGTTAGTCCTTGAAGCCGTCAGATAGAGAAGAGAACCAATCATACCTCTGTAGACCTTCTATTCTACCTTTTTACTCACCTCTTCCTTTTCCAGAATGCACGTGAGATGCATTGGAATCTTTGAGGGCTTACATTCTGAGGGATCAAATTTCTTCAGAAGTTCTCTGACGTATTTGCTCTGATGAATGTAAGTTCCTTCTGGAGTTTAGTTTATCTGAATGCACAGTGTTAGTCGGGGGGATTCGAACCCATGACCTTGCTCTGATACCACTTGTAGGATCAAGCGCTTACCACTGAGCTAAAAGAAATTGCTTGTAGTCAAGGTGCTACTATATTTCCTTAAAGAGAATCTAACAAGGGGCCTACCTGGCCCACCTAACACACCTGTGTAGGCTCCCATGGTGGTATGTTAAGCCCTTCAAATCCCTAAGGTTGACGCTGGATATTTTAATCCAACAAATGGGACACCAAAAACCGAAACCTTATCCCTTATAAAGAACATGTTTTGACGTTGCTACCACATTTTGAGAAGATTACCTTCGAGCATTTCCCGTGAGAAGAAAATCAGCTAGCAGACGCTCTAGCCACAATGTCATCTATGTTTAAACTTAAATGGGATAACGAGGCTCCCCAGATCACCATCGAACGAATGGAGGAACAAACGCACTGTCACGAGATTAATACTGAAGAAGTAGTGGACCGGCCTTGGTTTCACGAAGTCAAGAAGTATCTCGAGGCTCAAGAATATTGAGAAGGAGCTTCAATCAATGATAAGAAGTTCTTAAGGAGATTCTCTGCTAAATTTTTCCTTAGTAACAACATTCTTTACAAACGCAACCATGACTGTGTTACTTCGATGCGTAGATAAGGTTGAAGCTGAAAGGATCATGGCCGAGTTACATGAAGGCACTTTTGGCACCCATTCCAGTGGGCATACGATGGCAAAGAAAATCCTACGGGCAGGCTATTACTGGTCTACCATGGAAGCAGATTGCTATCAACACTCTCGAACCTGCCACAAGTGTCAGATTTATGCTCACAATGTGCATGTACCTCTGATTCCTCTGAATGTCTTGACAGCTCCTTGGCACTTTGCTATGTGGGGAATTTATATGATTGGGAAATCAAGCCAACGGCCTCCAATGGACACCGCTTCATCCTAGTGGCCATTGACTATTTTACAAAGTGGGTGGAGGAAGCTTCCTTTGCTTCCGTTACCAAGAATGTTGTTGCCCGTTTCATCAAGAAAAATCTCATTTGCCGGTACGGTATCCCGGAAAGGATCATCACTGAAAATGGTACAAATCTCAACAACACTATGATCACCGCCTTGTGCGAGCAATTCAAGATCCAACATCACAATTCATAATACATCAGAAAAATCGCATTAAACTGAGCGCCACCGCGGGGTTTTTTCGATTAGGGTTTTGATGATGGTTTAGGGAGAATGAAGTAGGAGAGGCAAGGAGGCGGATAGAAAAAGAGATAAAAACATAAAATGGCGAAAACATTGGTAAATTGAAATGTATAAGGCTCAGTAATCCCATGCCCGCGTGCCCTTTACAGTACTATGCTCCCTCGGATTATATTCACTCGATCAACATCAAACAATCATAAGACCGCGCACTTATCATAACCCCTTTCACCCTTAAGAACCCTACTACTCAGGCCTCTTTGGAAACGTGTATTGGGCTTAGCCCAATTCTATTTATACCCCCCTTTCTGTTTTTTTCTAAAATAGCTTGAGGTTGCTCACCCCCCAGCTATTGAGCCCAGTTCAACATCTGAACTTGGGCCCTGTCTCTATATACACCCCTTGTCTCGATGTATAACGTTCAAACAAACCTCCAGCCTTGCTGGGCGTGAATTCAATATCTGAATTCAGGCACTTATCATCTGCACCCACTCTCTTTTAATTCCTTAGCTCAATTTGCACCCCTTGTAAATTATTATTATTATTAATAATTTGTTTTAATTATAATTATTATTTTTAATATTTATAAAGTTTAATCTCTATTTATCACTATTATTATTAATCAAATATTATTTCTCTAAAATTTCATTTATGTATTTTATTGCATTAAAAATATTTCTTTTAAAATCATGCATTAAATAGAGTTTTTTATAATTAATATATAAAAAACATTTACAAATATTAAATTTTTTTTCATAATAAATTAATTTAACGATCTACTTTTCAAAAAGGGTTACAAAGTATCTTTTGATTAATTGTGCATTTAGTCCAAAATTCCGCTATCTCTACCCCCGGTCTAAATGCGAGAAAAGTTAAAATACCTTTGAAATCCATAAAAAATACAAACTCATACGAACTACGAATTGAGACTCTGATTTCTCATAAGAGGATACATAGGCATAACATTAATATCGTGGCGAGTTCCCCTAATAAAAATTAAAACCCTTTTTTTCGAAACTGTTAAACCTAACCCTGGTATCCTTACGAATAAGGTAGATGAAAGGTGTCTAACACATTCCTTTTGTCTAAAGAAGTACGAAACCTAGAATCTTTGTTCGCGAAATTAGGGTTTCCTATTAGATTCCCTTCCTTAAGATAAAAACTAGTAGTGGCGCATATGGTTTTAAATCCAGTTGCAATAGTTGGCGACTCTGCTGGGGACTTCAACCCTAGGTTTAGAAGTCTTTCCCCTAGGTTTTAGGTTTTTTATTTTGTTGGGTTTTTTATTTCCTTTATTTATTTATTTATTTATTTATTTTCTATTTTATTATTGTATTTACCGTGTGGCGGGTTTCTAATTTCCAAAAAAAAAAGTTCAAAAAAAACCCTTAGAAAGAAGGTTCGTCTATTAGCCAAGGGGGATATATCATCCCTATGAGTTTATGTGACGATTTCGCCTAGAGTCAGTGGAATTCCACTAAAGGAATACTTATCAAGAGATATCCTCTTGGAAAGTAGGACTTTGGAATGACACCTATGACTCTTTGTATAACCCTAAACAAAATCTCATGACGAGACCTTTCACGACTTTGAGAAAAAAGTCTCGGTCCCTAAAGATGCTCCACTTAAGGGAGGCCCTTGTGCCTTTTCCCTCTGTTGTTATTCATGATACCCTTAAGGAAGTCACCTTATGGGAAGGGTAGACTAACCGTAGGCCAAAACTAGGAGCCTACCTTATAAGGGTACCCGTCATTAAATTTTGTCACTAAACCCCGCATCCATGTATTCGTACATATATTCATCATCCGTTTCTTTTTTAATTGTCTTATTCACAGGGTAAAAAAAGAGTAATAAAATTGAAGATTTCAAAGATTTTGGTGAGTATGTTGAAAAATGAATACCAAAGGGAAACAACTTGTCCGCATCAATACCATCAATCCTGATATGTCCGAAATCAAAGACATAAAAGAGAAATTATCCAAAAGGGCTCTAAAAATGTTCGCTCGATGCTATGGGGATACCCTTAACTTGACCAAAGTAGAGGTTCAACTAGATGATGTTTCTTCCCTAATTCAGTTCTACGACCCCCCGTTAAGATGTTTCACCTTTCAAGACTTCCAGCTAGCACCGACTTTGGAAGAATTTGATAGAATTCTGAATTTTTCTAAAAGAAGGCATATGTGGGTATTGAGAAAACTATTGACGTCAAAGTTTTGGAAAAGGGTTTAGGGATCCCTTATTCTGAATTGGTTTTTAATTACAAAAGAGAAGGTGCCATACGAGGAATTAAAAGAACATACCTAGAAGATAAGGCACTCGAATTTCCTAATTATAAAGAATGGGAGCCTTGTGTCGATTGTTTAGGATTGCTTGTCTTTGGTTTAATTTTATTTCCATGGACTTTCGACTATATTGACCTTGCGGCCATTGGCATATTTTGGGGTGCAAAAGTTTTCAATACGGATCCAACTCCCACTCTGCTTGCTGATATTTATTACACACTGCATACACTATACGAAAAAAGAAAAGGAACTTTAAATTGTTACGTCCCACTTTTGTACTCTTCGTTCATGACCTATCTTTAAAAAGAAGATTATCTGATTCCAAATTTTACCAGACACGAGTGGCCTCAGAAATTAAGGTCTTTCACTACTAATTCTGTATTATGGTATGCAAGGAAACTGGCTATTGGTGATATTAACTATAGCTGCGGGGACTTTCCTAATGTTCCATTGATTGAATCATGAGGTTGTATTAATTACAAACTTACCTTAGCCCTACGACAATTAGGGTATCCTTTGGAAGATAAACCTTCAGGAGAACAACTCCAACAATTGATCATTCATGACATGGGCAGAAATGACCAATGGTTGCTCAACAAGGTTATCCGGGCTTGGAATAATGTCAATAAAAGGAAAGCTGAAAGGAAGAATACCGTAACAAGAGAACCCTACACTATATGGGTTCTAGATAAGGTACAAATTATCAAGCTACCATTTGATATAGATCCGGAGTATAAGTCAGAGGTCCCAGAAGTCCCGCCTATGTCCTTGGAAGAAATCGATGATCTGAAAATGGAAATACTTTCTCTTCATATGCATTTTCAAAATTCATATACTAAAATCTTCACCAAAACATGCTAAACATGCAGATCCATGCCAAAAACTACTGATAATGTTACTGCCGCAATCCGATATAATTTTGATGCTCCCATCAACCAACCTGAAGAAGAATGTGATGAAGATCTTGAACTTTTTGAAGAATTGGAAAGAGAAATAGAGCGAAAGGCCGACAACATACAACCGTATCAAGAGTCTATTCAGACCATTAACCTCGGCACAAAAGAAGATCCGAAAGAAATCAAGCTAGGGGAAATATTGGAGAAAAGCATCAAGGAAAGACTGATCAAGCTACTGCATGAGTACGTGGATATATTTTCCTGGTCCTATAGGGACATGTCAGGATTAGATACAGACATTTTGGTGCATAGACTACCCCTCAAAGAAGGTTGTTCTCTAGTTAGGAAAAAACTCAGGAGAACTCGTCCAGACATATCTAGCAAGATTAGAGAGGAGGTTCTTAAACAATTCGACGCAGGGTTCTTAGTAGTGGTAGATTATCCACCATGGATAACTAACATTGTGTCGGTGCCCAAGAAGGATGGAAAGGTACGCATGTGTGTGGATTATCGAGATCTGAACAAAGCCATTCCTAAAGACGACTTCCCATTACCTCAACTAGATGTTTTGGTAGACAACACGGCTCAAGCCTCAATATTATCATTCATGCATGGTTTCTCGGGCTATAATCATATCAAAATGGCGCCCGAAGAAATGGAAAAGACCACTTCCATGAGACCTTGGGGAACCTTATGCTACAAAGTAATGCCATTAGGTCTTAAAAATGTAGGGACAACTTATCAAAGGGCTATGGTCACGCTATTCCATGATATGATTCACAAAGAGGTTGAGGTGTACGTAGATGATATGATCGCCAAATATAACACGGGGAGGAACACATCATACATTTACAAAAGTTATCCGAGCGTCTGCGTAAGTTTAAACTAAGATTGAATCTGAGCAAATGTACATTTGGCGTCAGATCAGGCAAGTTGCTGGGATTCATCGTAAGTCAGCGTGGCATCAAGGTAGACCCCGACAAGGTAAAAGCCATACAAGAATTGACAGCACCGAGGATAGAAAAAGAAGTTTGTGGTTTCTTAGGACGATTGAATTACATCTCAAGGTTCATATCGCATCTAACAGCTATGTGTGAGCCTATATTCAAATTATTGCGAAAAGATCAAATGGTAGTATGGAATGACAATTTCCAAACAACTTTCGAGATAATAAAATAGTATTTACGAGAGCCACCAATCTTAATGCCACCAGTTTCTAGAAGACCACTCATCATGTATCTGACAATGCTTGAAGGATCAATGGGTTGTGTTTTGGGCTACAATAAGGTTGAGGAAATATATGTTAACCCACACCACATGGTTAATAGCAAGAATGGATCCTTTAAAATACATGTTCAAAAAACCGGCTCTTACAGGAAGAATCGCCCGATGGCAGATGCTACTATCAGAATACGACATCCAATATGTTACTCAAAAGGCCATCAAGGGAAGTATACTAACAGATCATCTAGCTCGATAACCGCTTCCAGAATATCAACCGATGAAGTTCAACTTTCTAGTTGAAGATGTCATGATTATAAGTGACTACGAAATACCAGGACCTAACGAAGGACCCGAACCGGGAGCACCTTGGACACTCATGTTAGACGGGGCTTCAAACAAACTGGGGCACGGTATAGGGGCAGTTTTGACTTCTCCGAAGAATTATCACAAGCCCTATATTACAAGGTTGTGTTTTGACTGCACCAACAACATCACCGAGTATGAAGCTTATATACTAGGACTGGAAGCTACCATCAATCTAAGAATCAAACACCTTGAAGTATTTGGAGACTCTGCGCTAGTCATATACCAAGTCAACAGTGAATGGGATACTAAACATCCCAAATTGGTTCCATATCGGGATTATGTTTTAAAGATGGCTGTAGGATTCATGGAGATCACTTTCTGTCATATCCCATGAGAAGAAAATCAAATGGCGGACGCTCTGGAAACTATATCGGCCATGTTCAAAGTAACTTGGCCAAACCACAAACCACACATCACAATCAGACATTTTGAAGAGCCCGCACACTGCCTTGCTATTGAAGAAGTACCAGATGACAAGCCTTGGTTTTATGACATCAAGAAGTACCTGGAAAAGCAAGAATATCCAGAAAATGCCTTTATCATTGACAAGCGAACTCTATGAAAGTTAGCCTCAAAATTATTTCTGAGTGATAATGTGCTATACAAAAGAAATTATGATATGGTACTACTCAGGTGTGTGGAGAAACAAGAAGCAGATACGCTCATGAGAGAAATCCACGAAGGTACTTTTGGAACTCATACAAATGGGCATTCCATGGATAGAAAGATTATGCGAGCAAGGTATTATTGGTTAACGATGTAAGCCAATTGTTACCATTATACAAAAACGTGTCACAAATGCCAAATCTATGCTGATAAAATAAATGTGCCGCAAACTCCCCTGAATGTCATGAGCTCTCCTTGGCTGTTTTTAATGAGGGGAATTGATATGAGATTCTGCCAATATGATGAATGAACTATGCGATAATTTCAAAATCAAGCAACATAACTCCTTGCCATATAGACCCAATATGAACAGAGTCGTCGAGGAAGCCAATAAAGATATCAAGAAGATCATTCATAAAATGGTGAAGACATATAAAGATTGGAACGAAATGATCCCATTTGCCCTACATGGCTATCGCACCTCTGTATGCATATCAACAGGTGCGACTCCCTTATCTCTAGTATATGGCATGAAGGCAGTACTTCGGGTTGAAATAGAAATACCATCACTTTGGGTTTTAATGGAAACAAAGCTGGAAGAAGCAGAATGGGTTCGGTTCAGACGCGACTCGACCAGCTCAAACTCATCAAAGAGAAGCGCTTGATAGCTCTATGCCACAGTCAATTACATCAGAAGCGGATGAAGAGGGCCTTCGATAAGAAAGTTCATCCTCGGATACTCAAAGAAGGGGATTTAGTACTAAAAAATATTTTGTTACCTCGCCTCGATTCACGTGGTAAATGGATACAAAACTACGAAGGTCCATACGTAGTAAAAATAACATTCTCCGGTGGTGGTCTCATCCTCACGATAATGGACGGGGAAGAACTACCGCATCCGGAAAATTTAGATGCAGTCAAAAAATACTATGTATAAGAAGCTCGCTAAGCTCGAACCCTAAACGGCTGACTTAGAAAAAAAGGAGCGTCCCGGTGGATCGAAAACCCTAAAGGGCGATCCAAGAAAAAATTAGGGACATACAAAAAAAACTATCTCGGTGGATTGAAAACCTGAAGAGGCAATCCAGGCAAAATTTAAGGATCTCATTCGGAAAAAATAAAGAATTAAAAGATTGCGATCTAAGAATTGCAATCTACAAACCATAACTATAACCACATATGAGAGAGAGAGGTTCAAATCATAGGACTCAGAAGCAAGGAAGATTGAGGCTATCAAAATGATATTGGGTAAAAAGCAGTAGCAATTATCATTGCATTTCCATTTACAGTCTTTACAAAACTTTATGTAATTACTTCTTTTTAGGGATTGTATCTTTTACACTCGCCTATTTCAGAGGCATGCTTATTAATAAAAATACTAAAAAAATTTCAAATCTTACAAATTGCGTTTTTTCTTTTTAGACTTGTTTGCAAAATAATGCTATTATTATTTGTGACTATTGTTCGAAATCATTTTGGGGGAATCGACATACAAATAAAAGCACTTGATAAAACATCAAAAACCGTTTCGGTTATGGAAATATCAAAAGGAAATCCTCACCAAGCGTCCGTAATTATGCCTATTTTCCATGCTTGCGTCCACACCAATACCCCATGCCTACACACCTATGCTTACGCACATGATGCAAATATCAAGATCTGACTGACACTCTTTCAGGGTCAAAATAATTCAAAAAACACACAACGTCAAGGAGTTGGTAACTTAAAACCAATGGTTTAAGGGAGATAGCATCAAAAACATTTTTGCATTACATTTTAGGGCATATACACTTTTGCACATATGGGGCATGTGCATACACACAATATATACTTTGGGTTCCATACTGAACTAAGGCACCATACATATACATCATACATGTCATTCCTCAAAACATACGTTGGGCATAATCAATATTTCTTGGCCCCCATCAAATTTTCACCTTAGTTGAAAACAAACAACCATCAAATGTCTAATCTCACCTTCAATTTAGCCGTCTAAGGCTTAACTATCAAAAACACACTTCCTTTACAAATATGACTCATCTCATAAGACTCCAGGCTGCAATGTGTTTTCCTCCTCTTGCGATTTAGTTCATTGCCTAAGACTCTATGCCATAGTGTCTGAAATCCGTAACTTAAATCATCACCTAAGACTCCATGCAGTGATATGTTCTTTACGATGTAGCTCATTACCTAAGACTCCATGCGGTAATGTGCAAAACTCGCAATATAATTCATTGCCTAAGACTCCATGCCGCAATGTTCGAAATCCAAATATGACCCATTGCCTAAGACTCCATGCAGCGATGTGTTTTCCTCTCTTTACCCATTACTTAAGACTCCATGCAGTAATGTGCGACAATCCAAATATAACCCATTGCCTAAGACTCCATGCAGCAGTGTGTTTCCTTCTTTTATGATATAGTTCATTGCCTAAGACTTCATGCAGCAGTGTTCTAAATCCAAATTTAACTCATCGCCTAGGGCTCCACGCAGCGATGTGTTTTCTTCTTTATAATTTAGCTCATTACCTAAGACTGCACGCAATGATGTGCAAAATTTGCAAACATAACTCATTGCTTCAATCTCCAAGCAGCCATGCATTATCAAGTATTGTTTTATTCATCTCCGAGGTGGCGATGAATAGGAAAAACTTACTATATTGGTCTCCCAAGCATTGATTAATCTGACTCTTTCTTCTACCCAAGCTCTAGTAGGATGATAAATCATCATCTTTATCTATATATTTGTTCGAGTCCTGGTAAGCGATACATCATCAACTCTGCCTATTTTTTCTTCTTTTAGGGGTATGCTATATCAGCATAACCTTATGTTTGTCGGATAAATTTCGGGGTATTCCAAATATTCAATAAGCTTCCGATCAGAATGCGCAAGACCTACGTATTCTCTCGCTATTCAATTGAAAGATAATTAAATAGAGGTAGGTGTTGTACCCCAAATTTGTCCTACCTTTATGATTATATGTAGGTTTATCGCACTGTGTGATTTTCGAAGAAAAAGATGGAAGAAGGGGTGTTTCAACTTAAAAATGGAACATCAATATCTGATGGCCCATTATATTTTAAAATAGGAACCCAAATCAGCAAAGGGTATACAATACTTATGAAAGGGGTGTATCCTAATTGAGGGGAGTGGGCTTTCTAAATCATAAAGACCCACTCGTTTCGTTGGCCCATTTACGGAGCATGTTGGCCAATGGCCCATTAGACTCTAGGATAAAAGTCTATTTCAATGGAGGGGTACGATTTCAATTGTGGAGGTATGAATTAAAGGCCCATTAAGCTTTTTAGCTGGCCCATTTATTTCCGGTTGTTGAATAATAAAAGGGGAGGTACGTTTTTTTCACACCATTATTATTAAACATTTCTATTATCATTAAATATTACCGTTATTTATTACATTTAATAAATATTATTGTTACAGTTTATTTCTTAAAGATCTTTTTTATAAACTTAAATATTGTGTTTTGTAAAAAAACTGTTGGATCAAAAAAGGGTCCATTTCAAAGCCCGAGAAAAACATGCCCAAATCCGTATAAAAAAAGCGTTATTGTAGAAAATCAAAAGGAAGCTTCTACTGGGTAGATAAAAAACTCACGGTCCAAGGCCCAAAGTCAGAAACAAGTACTGTACAGATTGGTTGGAAAATAACACAATGCTAAAATGGTTCTTGTATCAATCTAAGGAGAAAAAAGCACATGTTTAATCCTATGAACAAATATTGTGTTAATCTAAAAACCAACAAAATCAAATCTCGAGTTTTTTTATTATAATCAAATCTCATATTTTCTTACAACCAAATCGAATCAAGCTAAAAATAAATCAAACTCATATAAATTAAAATCATTATACTAACCTAATTTCCCTAATCTAAGTTCTAATCAGAATTTTATAATGACACTTCCTAATCTGTAAAATTAAAACCCTATAAATACCTAGAACTCAAAATGAAAAGTGAGGGGAATTAACGAAAAGAAGAAGAAATTGAAGGAATACTGATCCCTATTGCTAAAGACAAAAGAAGAGGATTTAGGGTTTCAATATCTAAAACCCTAA
Source organism: Vicia faba (assembly GCA_948472305.1). NCBI lineage: Eukaryota > Viridiplantae > Streptophyta > Magnoliopsida > Fabales > Fabaceae > Vicia > Vicia faba. The sequence goes on along the minus strand of OX451740.1, from coordinate 104,431,286 downwards.
ATTGCGCCGCCGCTAACCCTTCAGAGCACCGCCGAAGCTTCTGTCATCACTACTACCATTACCTGAGAATCAGAAAGAGAGAGAAGTGGATCAGAATCAGAAAGAACATAATACATCAGAGAAATCGAGACTCGAGGTAAACGAAAACTTAGCTCTTCTCTAACATTTTCTGTTGGCAATTGTTGGGGTTATTTGGGGTCTGATTTATAGTAAAGGAGAGAAAAGGAGGCGGATAGATAAAGAGATAAAAATAGAAAATGATGAAAACGATGGTAAATTGAAATGTATATAGCTCAGTAATCCCATGCCCGCGTGTCCTTTACAATACTATGCTCCCTCGGATTATATTCACTCGATCAACATCAAACGATCATAAGACCGCGCCCTTATCGTAACCTCGTACGCCCTCACGCACGCTACTACTTAGGCCTCTTTAGAAACGCGTATTGGGCCTAGCCAAATTCTATTCATACCCCCTTTCTGTTTTTTGCTAAACTAGCTTGAGGTTGTGCACCCAGCCATTGAGCTCATTTCAACATCTGAACTTGGGCCATGTCTCCATATACACCCCCTGTCTCGATGTATAACGTTCAAACAAACCTTCAGCCTTGTTGGGCCTGAATCCAATATTTGAATTCAGGCCCTTATTATCTGCACCCCCTCTCTTTTACTTCCTTAGCTCAGTTTGCACACCCTTGTAAATTATTTTTTTTCTTATTTTTCTTTATTATAATTATTATTTTTAATATTTATAAAGTTTAATCTATACTTATCACTATTATTATTAAATCAAATATTATTTCTCTAAAATCACATTTATGTATTTTATTGCATTAAAAATATTTATTTTAAAATCATGCATTAAATAGAGATTTTTATAATTAATATATAAAAAAATTTTAACAAATATTAAACTTTTTTTCATAATAAATTAATTTAACGATCTACTTTTCAAAAAGGGTTACAAAGTATCTTTTGATTAATCGCGCATTTAGTCCAAAATTTTGCTCTCTTTATCCCCGGCCTAAATGCGAGAAAAGTTAAAATACCTTTGAAATCCATAAAAAAACACTAATCCATACGAACTACGAATTGAGACTCTGATTCCTCATAAGAGGATACGTAGGAATACGATTAAAATCGTGGTGTGTTCCCCCAATAAAAATTAAAACCCTTTTTTCCGAAACTATTAAACCTAACCCTAGTATCCTTACGAATAAGGTAGATGAAAGGTTCCTAACACCTTCCTTTTGTCTAAAGAAGTTCGAAACCTAGAATCTTTGTTCGTGAAATTAGGGTTTCCTATTAGATTCCCTTCCTTAAGATAAAAACTAGTAGTGGCGACTCTGGTTTTAAATCCAATTGCAACACTCATCAATTCAGAGGCGCATCGAGACTCACTAATGAAAGTTCTAAGCTCCGGTCACGTCGTAGAGAAAATTACTATGAACCAATTTGATAATGTTGTAGAAAATCTGACATCTGGATCCTATTTTGGTTTCAACGATAGTGAGTTACCTCCACAAAGCCGAGCTCACAACCAAGCATTACACATTTCGATACAGATGAGTACTACAAGTCTATCCAGGGTACTCACTGATACTAGTTTAACCATCAATGTGTTACCCAAATCTAGCCTGATGAAGTAAACATTAGATGGTGTTGTGATAAGACTGAGTTCCACGATAGTGAAAGCTTTCGATGGTTCTCAAAGTACAATATTCGGAGAAGTAGACCTTCCCATCAAGATCGGCCCACACATTTTCTATATCACCTTTCAAGTCATGGATATAGAGTAAGCGTATACATGTTTACTCGGACGACCTTGGATTCATGTGGCAGGGGCAATCACTTCAACCTTACATCAAAAATTGAAATTCATTGTTGAAGGAAGACTGGTCATAATTGGTGGAGAGGAATACATCTTCATAAGTCACATTAAGTCCTATAGGTATATCAGTGCTGACGAAGATTGCATAACTACACTGTTTCAAGTATTGGAGGTTGCTTCAATGATAACCTTACCGGTAGAAAAGGTCAATAAGCCTACTATGACTTCGTAGAGAGATTTACAAATAGCAATGGAGAATGGTGACTCGAAAGACTGGGGAAAGCTACCATAAATATCTGAGAAGAAGAACCATTTTGGTTTGGGTTATGAATCATGAAAGTCTACTATAAAAGGGAAGGAATGGTTTCCACCAATCCAGGAAACCTTCACCAACAAAGGGGTAGAGCATGGCGAACAAGTGGCAATGGTGTCCCACAAAGACAACATCAAAAGGGCATCAGATTAGATCCGTGAATGCGCCCCAAGCGAAGAGTTAAATAATTGGACAGTTGTGGAGATTCCTGAGATTTTCTTTCCAAAGTAATTTTCTTTGTTTTTGAAAGAACCTATGTCAAGCCCGAGGCATAGGGGTTGTTTCTAAGGGTCCCTCGTGTGTTTCAATCAAATTCATGATTAATACAAATGTGTTTTGTATTTAATTAAGATCCATGTTTTTATTTTGCATTTATACTACATATTTTAAAATGGAAATACTTCCTCTCATATTCATTTTCCAAATTCACGTACTAAACAAAAACTGCACCAAAACATAATAAATATGCAGATCCATGCCCAAAATCACTGATAAAGTTACTGCTGCTACCTGATATGACTTTGATGCTCCCGTCAACCAAGCTAGAGAGGAAGATGACGAGGATCTTGAACTTTTTAAAGAACTGGCAAGAAGCATAGAACAAAAGGATGATAGTATACAACCATATCAAGATCCTATTAAGACCATTAATCTTGGTACATGTGATATGGTGGGAGAACTGATTTAAAGGTTTTGCGTTTGATCGCAAATGTTGCGGTTAGCAAGAGTCGCCATCGACTTTTCTTTTATCCAAAAGGAAAGGTGAAAAAGAACAAGAAAGACCTTTGAGATTATTTCTTGAGTTCGGGGGGTAGATTATGAAAAGGGAAGGTATTAGAACCCTTTTCATCCATGGTTTTACATGGGCTCTTAGTTACTTTCTAGATCACTTTCTTTTATTTGAAAATGTGCTTTGTGTGTTTTTGAAAGTATTTTGTAAAGACGCCCTCGTTTAGAAAAACTTTGTAATGATTCTCGTTCGTAAGAATGTATACAAATTGTTTGATCCTTTGAAAATGTTTTCAAATTTTGTAAGAGGTTTTGAAAGTATAGGTGTTTGTTTTTGAAAATAGCAAGGATGTTTGTTTTGAAATGGAGCAAGTAATTAGGAGCATTCTACCTACTCAAAAAGTCTTTCTTGTTTATTTTCCTTTTCCTTTGACATTGTTATCTTACCATTGATTTGGTAAGTAACCTTATCTTTGGATATAAACGGGACAGGCGGGGGTCATCGAATAAACATGATTAGCAATGTTGCAAGGTATCCTAGAATTCTCTTTTAGGGACTAAGATCATTTTAAAGGAAACTTAGATAGCGTCATCGAGGGACTATGATCTTGTATTTGCTTGTTTTTGCAAAGATATCTCACACGTGTAATATGGCCATTTTGTAAAGGCAACCAAGTGGATTTACCCTAAGGGGTGCTTATGTGTAAATTTTTTGTTTTCATGCTTGATTTTTCCTTGAATTAAGGTTTTCTAAGTATTGGTTTTAGTCTTTCCATACAAACTTTAATTGCTAGCATTTGTATATAAAGCAATAAATTGCAGGATTTTAAAGTTACTATGCTATTACAATACTTGTGGGAAGGGGGAGTACAAATTATAAATAGGGATTGCAAGTAAAATTAAGTCCTAAGTTACTATTACAACCATATTAAATGGATAAGAATGTACAAGAAATGTAAAATGGACTTATTTTGTTTAAGAAAAAGAAATAAATTTTGTTTAAGAAAATATTTTTATTTTTTTATGTTAAAAGAAATAGGACATGTGAATATGAAATATTTTTGGTGTTTTTGATTAATAAAAGTAATGGACAAAATAATAAGGAGAAAGAAAACGGAATCAGCGCTTTGCTGAAATAAAAGAAATCAGAAGTTCTGACTCTGGCATGCTGTAAGACATAAATAACATGTTAGCAAAAAAATAGGGAAGGTTAGAAGTTCTGGGTCCGCTGGAAACAAAGATAATTTCATAAGTTCTGATGTCGCTGGAAGAACTTCGTCTCCCCCTCCATGCTAGTTAGAGCATCTGGAACTTAGTCATTTCTCAACAAAATAGAAGATACACACATAGCAGTTATGGCAAGTTTAGTAATGTTTCAGAAACAAGAGATATCAGAACTATAAATCAGAAGCAAGCATGAATTTTCTAATCCTAATTATGAATCCTAATTTCTTCAAGAAGTTCTGGACTGAAATTCTCTCTACCTAGGCAGGCAAATACATGAAACCTCAAAACATGTACCGCGTTAGAATCAGGATATCTACATTGTATTTTGAACATGCAAGTCTAACAATGCCTAAGTAATATGACGAGAGTCAGCAAAAGCTTACCTCGCAGATGGAAAATATTTTGTGAGCTGGAGTCTGGTTCTGACCGCTTGTGATGTTCTGACCAGCTTCCGAACGTGCCCAACAGTCTAGAAACCTTTGACTTAAACTATGAATGGCTGGAAAATTATGGAACAACCAATGAGCAAAGTTCTGACTTCTTTGAAGTGAATATTGATGGAGGGTGTGTCACAGTCTGAACACGGAAGTTAGGATGGTTTCAAAAGGTATATCAGAAACTGTATGGATGGTTTTGGTCAAGAAACACTTGAGGAAAAATGGAGTTTGAATGCAGGAATCAAAATCTAACAGGTTTTGTATTTTGTGTTTGCATTTTTGGACTCTTGGAATTTTAGCAAGGGTTCAAGGATTTTTCTTTCTCAAACTTTCGACCCTATTACAGTTTCCAATGAAGTCCAATTTATAGGCAAATATCTAGTCGCTTGGAGAGGTCAAGGGGTACAACCATCATATGCTAGGCGCTGACTTGTTCTTGAAGTAAGTTCAAATAGGTATGGTGGTTAGTAGCTTTAGCCGCTCCTAAGACGATTTGTAAGCAGGAATTAAGGAAAGGTAACCTCAAAAGAAAAAGCAACGCATGGGCCCAGCACACTCTCGTATAAAAGTTTTCTTCTCCAAGACAGTAATGGTACTTCTATGCCACACGTGAGGAAATCCTTTGGATAAAGACCCAAAAGTGGTCGTGAGCATTAAATGATGATGAGATTTATCAAACCAGAAATCCTGCAATGTGAGATTCTGCATCATTGCTTAATTCTGGATCAGAAGTTCAACTTCAACGTAACTTAGAATAGACATCCAACTTCTGATCTTTGTATCTCCTTGCTCTAGCATGTTCTAAAGGGGCTCTCAGACTTTCCAGGAAGCTTGCAACATGCCTTGTAAACCTTCTTTGAATTGCTCTTGCAACTTCTGAATGAACCTACGTGGAAACTGGCCCAGAAGTTGTAGACAACTTCTGACTTGAAAATGCTCAGAATTTGCTGAGTGCCTAAGCTACAGGGACGTGCCTTTGAGGATGTATAACTTGAAATCCCATCATTTATAAAATAAGTTTTGTTCTGCAGTGTTTCAGGCCTCGTTGAGATCTAAAACTCTTGAGTTAGAAATTATTCCAAAATCAGCTTGCATCATGGTGATAACCTGATCAGAAGTTCTGAGCTTGTCATATTTCTTAAACACTTAGAAAAATTCTAAGTATTTAGAAATTTAACTTTTCCAAAGTAATTTTGACTTTTGAATTTCTTGATGAAACAAACTTCATATTTCAACATGTCTTGATTAAATATGATTCTTGAAACTTGATTTTGATCCAAAAGTCAAAGTTTGACTTTTTAGTATGCAAATGACCATTTTTCCCTTGTGGGTGACTTTCTTGGAAAATTTGTAATTCAAGGCTTGAAATTGGATGGAAGAAAACCCGAGAGTCCAGGATGATCCTTTGAGAAATGAGAGGGCAAATTTTGGGGTACAACAACACAAAAGAAGATCCGAAAGAGATCAAGCTAGGGGCAGCGTTAGAAGAAAGCGTCAAAGAAAGGCTGATCAAGTTGTTACACGAGTATGTCCTACAAAGACATGCCATAGTTAGATGCAGACATTGTGGTGCAACAACTACCTCTCAAAGAAAGTTGTCCCCCGGTCAGGCAAAAGCTCAGGAGAACTCGTCTAGATATGTCCAACAAAATTTGAGAAGAGGTTCTTAACAATTCAACCATGGTTCTTGGCAGTGGTAAACTATCCACCTTGGATAGTTAACATCATGATAGTACCCAAGTAAGATGGAAAAGTACGTATGTGTGTGGATTATCGGGATCTAAATAGAGCAAGTCCTAAAGACGATTTCCCACCACCTCACATAGATGTTCTTATAGACAACATGACTCAAGCTTTGGTATTCTCATTCATGGACGGCTTCATAGGTTATAATCAAATAAAAATGGCACCCGAAGATATGGAGAAGACTACCTTCATGACACCTTGGGGAATTTTCTTCTACAAAGTAATGTCGTTCGGTTTGAAGAACACAGGGGAAACCTATCAACAAGAAATGGTTACACTGTTCCATGATATGATTCACAAAGAGGTTGAGGTGTACGTAGATGATATGATTGCCAAATCTCATACGAAGGAGGACCACATCATACATTTACAGAAGTTATTTGATCGACTGTGAAAGTTTAAATTAAGGTTGAACCCAAACAAATGTACCTTTGGTGTCAGGTCAGGAAAGTTACTGGGTTTTATTGTAAGCCAGCGTGCCATCGAAGTGGACCCCGCCAAAGTAAAATCTATAGAAGAAATGCCAGCACCAAAGACAGAAAAAGAGGTTCGTGGTTTCTTAGGGTGATTGAACTACATTTCAAGGTTCATATCACACCTAACTGCTACGTGCGAGCCTATATTCAAATTTCTGCGAAAAGATCAAACAGTAACATGGAATGATGATTGCCAAACAACTTTTGAGACGATAAAAAAATATTTACAAGAGGCACCAATATTAATGCCACCGGTTCCGGGGAGACCTCTCATTATGTACCTAACAGTACTTGAAGGATCGATGGGATGTGTATTGGGACAACAAGATGAAACAGGTAGGAAATAGCATGCAATCTACTACGTCAGCAAGAAATTCACTGAATATGAAACCAAGTACTCACTCCTCGAGAAGACTTGTTATGCATTGGCTTGGGCTACTAAAAGATTAAGGCAATACATGTTAACACACACCGTATGGCTAATAGCAAGGATGGATCCCTTAAAATATATGTTCAAAAACCAGCTCTTACAGGGAGGATTGCTCGATGGCATATGTTATTATCGGAGTGCGACATACTATATGTTACTCAAAAGGCCATCAAATGTATTATAATAGCTGATTATCTAGCCCATCAACCGCTGCCAGAGTATCAGCCCATGAAGTTCGACTTTCCAAATGAAGATGTTATGGCTATAGATGACTACCAAATACCAGGACCTGGTGAAGGACCTGAACCAGGGGAAAGTTGGACACTCATGTTTGATGGAGCTTCAAATGCATTGGGACATGGTATCGGAGAAGTCTTGACTTCTCCAAAGAACTATCACAAACCTTATACTGCAAGGTTATGTTTCGACTGCACCAACAATATCGCCGAATATGAAGCTTGCATACTAGGTCTGGAAGCTTCCATTGATCTAAGAATCAAATATCTTGAAGTATTCAGAGACTCCGCATTAGTCACATACAAAGTCAAAGGTGAATGTGACACCAAACACCCAAACTTGATTCCATATCGGGATCATGTCTTAAAGCTAGCTGCGGAATTCACCGAAATTACTTTCAACCATATCCCACAAGAAGAAAATCAAATGGCAGATGCTCTAGCAACCTTGTTAGACATGTTTAAAGCAACCTGGCATAACCATGAGCCGCGCATTATTATCATACATTTTGAAGAGCCTGCACACTACTTCTCTATTGAAGATGGACCTGATGACAAGCCCTGGTTTTATGACATCAAGAGGTATCTTGAAAAGCAAGAATATCCAGAAAATGCCTCTATCATCGACCAACGAACTCTACGAAGGCTAGCATACAAAGTTAGTGAGTGGTAATGTACTATACAAAAGAAATTATGATATGGTGCTATTCAGGTGTGTAGAGAAACAAGAAGCGGATACGCTTATGAGGGAAATCCACGAAGGCACTTTCAGAACCCATACAAATGGGCATGTTATGGCAAGGAAAATTCTACGGGTAGGGTATTACTGGTTAACAATGGAAGCAGATTTCTATCATTACATAAAAACCTGTCACAAATGCCAAATCTATGCCGACAAAATGAATGTACACCTACTTCTCTAAATGTCATGAGCTCTCCTTGGTCGTTCTCAATATGGGGAATTGATATGATAAGTATGATTGAACCAAAGGCAAATAGACGCCAATTTATACTATTCTCTATTGATTACTCCACCAAATGGGTAGTAGCAGCATAATATGCAAATGTGACAAGCCAAGTGGTCACTCGTTTCATCAAGAAAAATCTCATATGCAGGTATGGGGTTCCCAACAGGATCATAACTGATAACAGATCTAATCTGAAGAACAAAATGATGAAAGAATTATGCGATAATTTCAAGATCGAGAATCATAATTCCTCACCATATCGACCCAAGATGAACGAGGTCGCCAAAGCTGCAAACAAAAATATCAAGAAAATTATTCAGAAAATGGTGAAGACATATAAAGATTGGCACAAAATGCTTCCCTTTGCTTTACATGGCTATCGTACCTCTGTACGCACATCAACAGGTGCAACTCCTTTTTCTCTGGTATACGGCATAGAGGCAGTACTTCCAGTTGAGATAGAAATTCCATCACTCTGAGTGCTAATGGAAACAAAGCTCGAAGAAGATGAGTGGGTTCAAACACGACTTGATCAACTCAACATCATTGAAGAGAAATGTTTGACAGCTGTGTGATATGGCCAATTGTATCAGAAACGGATGAAGAAAGCCTTCGACAAGAAATTCCTTCCTTGTATATTCAAAGAAGGGGATCTAGTGTTGAAAAAATCATGCTACCTCGTCTTGATTCACGTGGTAAATGGACACCCAACTATGAAGGTTCATTTGTGGTAAAAACAACATTCTCCGGTGGTGGTCTTATCCTCACAACAATGGATGGGGAAGAATTACCGCATCTAGAAAATACAGACAGAATTAAAAAATACTATGTATAAGAAAGCTCGCTAAGCTCGATCCCTAAAAAGGAGACTTAGGCAAAAAGGAGTGTCTTGGTGGATTGAAAACCCTAAAAGGGAGATCCAGGGAAAAATTAGGGACATGCACAAAAAAATTATCCCAGTGGATTGAAAACCCAAAAAGGGTGATCCAGGCAAAAAATAGGGATTTCATTCAAAGAAATAAAAAACAAAAAGACTGCAATCTAAGAACCGCTAATGCGAACTACGAATGAAGGGATTGGTCTAAATCATCTGACTCAAAAGCAAAGAAGTTCGGAGCTATCAAAAGGATATTGGGGAAAATAGCAGTAGCAGTTATCATTTTCATTGCCATTTATATCTTTTTATCAAAACTTTCTGTAATGACCTCTTTCTAGGGATTGCATCTTGTATGATTTCCTGTTCAGAGGCATATTTATCAATAAAACATTGAAGTTTTCTTCAAATCTTTCAATTACGTTTCTTTATTTTTAGACTTGTTTACATAATGCTACAATTTTTTTATTAACATTATTTAAAATAATTATGGGGAATTGACATACCAATAAAAGCATTTGATAAAATATTGAAAAACATTTTGGTTAGAAAAACATTGAAAGAAAATCCACACCTGCGTCCACGTCCACGCCTATCTCTACGCCCACGCCTACGTCTACGAACATGTCAATGTTCGCGCTAAAATCCATGTTTACATCCATGCCTGCGACTGCGCCTACGATACAGACATCAAGATCTTGCTGACATCTTTCATCGAATTCAAATCCACTTGGAGATACAATAATTGGAAACAAACACTGTTGGGGAGTTTTTGACTATCAGAACCCGATGGTTTAACAAAAGAGATTTATCAAAAAGCATTTGCAAGATACTTTGGGGCATATACATATATTTTGGGCATACACATACTTGGGGCATACACATACAAACATTTGGGGCATAAGCACATAAGCAATTTTATACGTACACATTGAACACATTTGGGGCATACATCACACTTGGATAACACATCAATTTAGGGAATTATGCATGCAGTGCATCTTGCAGAGCTACTTTGGGTAGAATTACAAATTTTCTCGGGGTTCATCATTAGCAAGCTTATCTGTGCAAACTTTATAGTTTAAACTTTAAGCAAATTTGGTGTTTATTTTCTTCAGGTTGATAATTGTGGTTGAGGACGACACAACCGACTTCATCATGGATTTGGTGTTCTTTATGTTGATAGTTGTGGTTGAGGATGACACAACCGACTTCATCATGAATTTTGTGTTCTTCACATCGATAGTTATGGTTAAGGGCGACACAATCGACTTCATCGTGAATTTGGTGTTTATTTTCTTCATGTTGATAATTGTGGTTGAGGACGACACAACCGACTTCATCATGGATTTGGTGTTCTTCATGTTGATAGTTGTGGTTGAGGACGACACAATTGACTTCATCATGAATTTGGTGTTCTTCATGTTGATATTTGTGGTTGAGGGCGACACAACAAACTTCATCTTGAATTTGGCGCTTATTTTTTTCATGTTGATATTTGTGGTTAAGGATGACACAACTGACACCATCAGGGAATTTTGGGTTCCATCGCTTCAAATCTAGCATATTTCATTTGGTTATCGAATCTTGGTTAAGGGATGACACAACCAACATCGTCTTTCCAAGTTCCAAATATCTGGTTTCAAGCCCGTATTATCTATACTCTAGGCTATGGTAGGTATGCAAAAAAAGAAATCTTTGGCTCATTGCGTTAGTCTCTAAGAAATCTACATCTCAAACTTACAATCTCTTAGATACTGACGAGTTATCCACGTCGTCGAGTCTAAATTCTATCCAAACTTTGGTGCAAATGCTGGTAAGATGATACATCATCATTTATACCTATCCTTCGCACTCATGGGAATGTTGTACAACGTATCCTTATAATATTTCGGGTAAATTTTAGGGTCTTCCAATATTTAATAAACTTCCGATCATAACCCATTCAATCGAAAGATGATTAAATAGGGGCAAATGTCATACCCCAAATTTTCCCTAACCTTATTTAGGTTTCTATAAATCGCATTGTTTAAAATTTTATTTCTATAGGGGTGTAAAGCATCAGAGAGGGGTGTATCGATCCAAAATGGACCATCAATATCTGATGACCCATTAGGCTTTAATAAATGTCAATTTCAAGATAAGGGAGGTGTATTGTTTCAAAGGGGGTGTGAACAAATATTTTTTCATAAGGCCCATTTAGTTTGAATAAGTATAAGACAATTTATTTTTGAAACCCAATACGCTTAGATTATAAGGCCCATTTGGATTTTGTATTGAAGCAAATTGTTTTTTTATTCAAAGGACCCATTTGAATATTTTGTCCCATCAAGTATTTTTTGTATAACCAATTTTTTAGAATCCATTAAAATTGGGTTGGCTTTTGTCTAAAACCATCAGCCAGCCCATTTGTTTTGCTGTTGACTAAAAAATAGGGGTACAATTTCGTGGCCCACATCAATTCAGTCCAAGGGCCTAGTAAACAAGAATTCATTTTTTTAAGTTATAAAGGGGTTGGTATTATGGTTTGGTTAGGCCCATTAAAGTCCAAAATTTTTTGACTGAAAGTCAACATCAGACTTTTTGCTTTTTTTTCAATTTTATTAAGTTATTGTTAATCATTTATTAGTATTATCATGTTGATGTTAACCTTTTATTATTATTAAATTTATAATAAACAAGTTTAAACTTGAGAGCCCAAAGCAAGCAGACCCTTTCTATTCTATTGCAACAAGCGCAGGCCCAATGTACAAAACAAAGCCAGATTTTTCCCAAAAGCAGATAACATAAACCGTAGCGATTAACTGGGAAATACGTTACTACAAACAGAAACAGACTTTCTTCATCAATTTGAAATCAAGACAAAATTAAGAATATAGACAAAATCTTGGACTGATACAAAAACCAATTCAAGACAAAATTAAATGCAATACTCTTAATTTACGAACAAAATTTAAAAATAATTCCTAATTCTAAAACCCTAATCAATCCTGAAGATTAAATTTAGAGACACATTTAACTCTTTCCTAAATCCTAAATTTCTGGAAACATTATAAAAACTAACAACAATCTATAGAAAAGGGACGAAGAAAAATCATTACTAAATGTTACAGACGGATAGGAATCAACATCAAAAGATTATACCAGGAAGAACTTTTTTTTGCAGAATTGGAGGAGGGGAGTATTGAGAACCGCTTGCCTTCGCCTTTGACTCCCATCAACCAGAAACCAGCCTAGGGTTTCAATATCTGAAACCCTAACCGCTCCATCACCGCTACTACCCCTCAATCATCCATCTTTATCATTGTCTTCAACAACGCCTTATCTGTCAAACAAAAGGAAGAAATCAGTAAAGAAACTCAGATAGGAAGCCGACTCAAAGAACAACGTAGGACCAAGGTGAGGGAAAACCCATCTTTTTATTATAGCGGCTTTCCGTTTTGTTGTGATTGATAAAGGTTGTAGAGGTTTGGCGACCGTATTGGAGAAAGAAGAGCTAGTCGTCGCCGCATGTGACTTAGGGTTTTCATTAGGTCTGAACGAGAGAAACAAAAAAGGGGAAAGATAGAGACTAATTTGAGAGAAAGAGAAGAATAACAAAATATTTTTTTTTTGTAAAATTAAAATTATATTGTGTGAAAATATCTAGTACATGCACGCTATTAAACGTTATCATACGCGTAGGGTTGTGTGTCCAGAGCCCTGAGTAGGAATGCATTTTCTGCTACCAACAAACAATTTATGATTTAAGTGACTCAAATTAGAATAAGACAAGATATTACCTTGTGACACCGTTATGTGGGAAGAGGCACTCGTGTCCATGTACCATGTGATATCCGGAGGAATGAGATATATGGTGTTCATAGCAGCTGCAATGTCAGTGAGTGCTGGTGAAACTGTGGTAGCATAAGCCTAACGATGCTGGCCAAAAATGCTCTGTTGATGGGGAGGGGCAAAAGGGCGAGTCTAGTGAGAAGTAGGATACAGGCATGAGGGCATGACCCACAGTGGTGGAGTCTAACCCCACTACTAGTGGGAGGGATTTTTTTGTTGTAATTGTTGTTGATACTAATGAGGAGAACTTTATGTGAAGCTAGCGCGGTGACCCCCATGGTTACGATGATTTCCACCCCGATTATGATTGTTGTGAGGATAAGAGCAATTTCTAGAGTGGTGGTTAGTGTTATTGATGATTCGTTAGAGGGATACTTTTAGGTGGCAAGATAAGCGACATGAGTCTCAGTGGGAGTCATCTTAGCTAAATAGGCTTTTCTAATTTGAGTATGGAACGGGCCTTATGAAAGGAGGGGATCATATTGCTCTATCGAATCTAGGTGGCTACACCACGGTAGGCATCAATAAGGTCAAAGATTAGTTGAAGGACCAATCATTGATTGTTTACGGGAGCATCGACATCCTGTAATTGGTCATAAAGAGTCTTCAAACATTGATAATAAGCAGATACATTTGAAAAAGGCTCCATGCGAACTCTAGAGAATTTTTGCTCTAGAGTGACAACACGTGCACTCTGATTATCCTAGAAGAGATAAGCCAAACACTTTCAAGCATCCAAAGTTGTGGAGCCAAGTTTCATGATGGTGGTTATAAAGTCAAGATAAATAGTGGAATATATCCACTGAAGCACGATTGTACACAAGGTGGCCCACTAATTATATTCGGGGTCCGTGACAAGTATTGGAGGCTTGTTGTATGAAGGCACAATATGTTGTAGAACCCAGTGAGAGCGGGTATGAATGCAAAATAGATCTTCCAATGTGTCGTAGTAGTCAGGTTACATGTAAATCATAATAGGAATATTAATACTAATGTTAGAAAGAGTGAGAGCGAGATGAAATTTCGGCTTGGCAGAGGATGATGGAGTTGGTGTTGAGGTTTCCACCTTGGAAGGAGGAGTCTTCATGTGTGCGGAGGAAGAGAATGAGAGAATGATGGTGGAAGGGAGGGCAAGCGGTTGCAACGACAATGCAGGGGAAGAAGCTACTGCGGTGGCGGCGGCGACATTGTAAGAGGATGGGCTACTACGGTGGCAACGACAGATGTTAAGGAGAAGAGGAGGCAGCACCTGGGGATTAGCTACTATGGTGGCACAAGAGGAGGAGCTACTACAATGATAACTCTTAAGGAGAAAAGGTGGCGGCATCGGCGCCAATGGAGGAGCTACTGCATCACAATTTTAATTAGATTTGGATCTTAACCTGCTCTGATACCATGTAAGAGATTGAGAGATATTAAGATCAACCGTATGAGAATAACACTGTGAGAATTATATTATATATAGAGATAGAGATTTACAAGTTATTACATATTATAATCGATGTAAAACTTATATACAAATATTAATTTAGCAAATAAATATATATATTTTATCCAATTAATCCTTTGAGGATAATATCCAAATAGATTAGGAAGGAAAATGTTTTTAATCAAGTAACTTTTATGTTCAGAGATATCCTCTGAAATTAATTTCACATTTTAGCCTTCCATTTTTATCCTTTTTTATTGATTTATTTTCCTCTGAAACTTTAATCAGTCAAAATTATTATCAAAACAATTATTATCAAATAATTTGTAAGAAAAAATCAAAAGTTTTAAATAAAAGAACAACATAAATGGATTTTTTTTAGCAATAACCATGTTTTGAAAAAAAATACACAAATAATCATGTTTCAGAGAAATTTACGTAAGTGACCATATTTCAGAAAACATTATAATGCAATAGCCATATCAGATGGCACATGCATTGATATTTTTAAAAGACGCGCCAAGTGAGATGTCACCTAGCCATCTCCTAATTTTTTATCAACTTTCCTGCGGATTTTCACGCAGATTTGACTTTTCCTGTGAATTTACTTGCGGATTTACTTGCGGATAATTTTCCGCAGGTAATTTCGTTGGAAAATCCGCAGGTAATGTCAAATCTGCAGAAAAATCTGCAAGTAACTGAAAAAGTTTGAAAAACATATAGGATACGCCAATTCAAGTGGCGCCTTCTCTTTAATTTACTTTTTTTTAAAACATGGTTATTTACGTAATTTTTCCGAAACATGGTTATTTTTTTTTTTCAAAACATAATTAATGTTAAAAAACATTCACATAAACGACTCAATAATATGGATCATTAAAACTTGATTAAGTTTCTTGCTACATTAAAACTAAAAATAAGTTGAAAAAGAAAAAAAAATTAAAGAAACAATTTTAAAAACTAAAAAAATTATTAAGAAATATTTCATCCTTCTTTGATTTTAAAAGAGTATAAAAATAAAATTTTCAAAAAAGAAGAATGTGCCAAATTAAATCAAACTACAAAATATTAGAATTTTCTAGTGATCAAAGTCTATGTCAAATACCTTTACTTTGACATTAAAAAAAATTATTTATCAAATAACTCTTATTCTTTTAATAAATCCCTCAAAAATAAAGTAATATGAACAAATAAATAAATAAATGATACATGTTGTAACACAGTGAGAGAACTGACTTGAGATATTTTGCGTCTGATCGCAATTGTGCGGATAGCAAGAGTCGCCACCGACTTTTCTTTTATCCAATAAGGAAAGGTTGAAAAGAACAGGAAAGACCTTTCGAGATTATTTCTTGAGTTAGGGGGGTAGGTTATGAAAAGGGAAGGTATTAGCACCTTTTTAATTGGTAGTTATCTACGAGCTCTTAGTTTCTTGCTAGATCACTTGCTTTTTGTTTGAAAATGTGTTTGTTATGTGTGTTTTGAAAGTATTTTGAAAAGGTGTCTTTGTAACGGTTCTCGTTTCTATAAGAACGTGTACAAAGTGTTTTGTCTTTTGAAAAATGTTTCAAAGTGAGGTTGTGGGTGTAAAAATGTTTTTGTTGTGAGCAAGCGAGCAACTAGGAGTAACCTACCTACTCAAAAGGTCTTAAGCATTCTTTTTCTCCTCCTTTAGATGTTTTTATCTTACCATTATTTTGGTAAGTCACCCCGTCATTGGATGTGAAGGGACAGCCACGAGACGTTTTTGTATAGTCATAGAAGGCAACCTATGAGACGTTTTAGCAATTTCGTTTAGGGACTAGATCATTTACCAAAGGCAACATTGAGGGTCATCGAGGGACTACGATCTTTTATCGAGGGTCTTTGCTAAAATGCCCATATTCGAGGGACATGACTATTTTCCGATAGGCAACAAAATGGGATTACCCTAAGGGTAAAAGTGTGAATGGTATGTTTGATTTACATGCTTTTAGTCTTGATTAGGGTTATCTATTTGTTGATTTCATGTCTTTTCATACACACCCTAATTACTAGCATTTATATTTGAAAAGCGATAAATTACGGAAATGTATAGTCCTACGCTATTACATCATTTAGGGATAGGGGTACAAATTACAAATGGGGGTTTGCAAGAATTTTAAATCCTAATTAACTATTACAACCATATTAAATTATACAATATAATAAAAGGAAAAGACTTGTTTTGAAAAATGGTTTTTGGTCTTAACAAATTAAAAGGAAAATAATTATTTAATAAAAGAAAATATTTTTTGATGTCCTTTTTTTATAAAAATAATAGAGAAAAAGGAAAAATAATGAGGAAAGGATCAACATGTTGCTGAAAGCAAAACAAAGGGGATCAGAAGTTCTGATGCTAGGCGCGTTGTGGTTCAAAATGAAACGTCAGAGGAAATCAGAAGTTCTCGATTGATGCACTATGAGATCCTGAAATAAACGTTAAAGGGAAAAACAGAAGTTATGGGTCACTACGTGCTGAAGTCCTGAGTGTTAGAACAGTGAGAAAATCTTAGAAGTTATGTGTGTATTAAAACAGTAAGGAAGCCTAGATGTTTTATGTGTTAAAATAGTGAGCAAAAAAATCAGAAGTTCCGTGTTGTGTTAAACAGTGAGTGAAAATCAGAAGTTCTGTGATGTGTTAAACAATGAGTGGAAATTAGAAGTTCTATATTGTGTTAAACAGTGAGTGAAAATCAGAAGTTCTGTGATGTGTTAAACAGTGAGTGAAAATCAGACGTTATGTGTTATGCTAAAACAGTGGGAAAGAAAGACCCAGAAGTTCTGTGTTACACTTCAACTCCTTCCTTACATTAATCAGTTCATAAGCAACTTATTCAGTTCTTAACAACAGCAAATCAGAAAGGTAAAAGCACAACAGTTCATAGAAGTTCTAATCCTAATTCTGAGCCTAGCTTTATTCAAGAAGTTCTGATCCACAATTTTTCTACTTATGCAATGATATGGACAATATCAATACTATGATATTTACATATTTAATGATGTTCTGAATTAAAAGATTCAAAGTCAGAAAGACTTACCTTGAATTTGGAACGTGTGTTTGGGACTTGGGCTACTGCCTTCAGATGTTCTAGAGTCAGTCAGAACAACGGAACATAAAATGCTATGTTTTTTAATTCAAAGGGAAGAACAAAGGTTTTGGTTTTGTTTAGGAATTCTGAGTTTACGAATGTTTTACTATTTTATCTTCTCCTTTTTTTTTGTATTTGATAATTCTCTTTTTTCAAAAGCCAACCCCTTGAAAGTGTGATGGAGCAACTTATTTATAGGTAAGTTTGTTGTGGTTTTGGGGGGGGGGGAAATGAGATTTAAACCTTTTTGGCATACTGTTCCATTTCTTTTTAATCACAGTTTTTGTATGCTAATTTGGTGAAAATATGGGGTTTGAGAAAGTGTCGACATGGATTGGATCAACAGCTGATTGCAGGACTGTGATACAGCATGGCAACAGGCTGCTTAAACAAGGTTTTTGGGACTTGGTGATGTTCTGATCGCAGAAGATCAGAAACGTAACCTCCATATGCTAAAGAATCATGTTCTGACCGAAGAAAATTGCTTCCATATGTTCTGATTGAAGCATCATGTTCTGAATCATGTTTGCAAATTCTAATTGCACTCGCGTGAAGGCTGGCTCAGAAGTTCTGAAGTATCATCTTCTCCTAACACTTAGAAAATTTTCCAAATGTTTAGAAAATTTTATTTTTTCAAAGTAATTTTTGACTTCTGATTTTGATGAACTAATTTCATGTCTTGATGAAATATAATTGTTGAAACTTGATTTTTGATCCAAAAGTCTAAGTTTGACTTTTCAATATGCTTTTGACCATTTTGCCCTTGTGACTGACTTTCTTGGGAAATGGTAATCCAAGACTTGAAACTTGATGGAAGCAAACCTGAGGGTCCTGGATGATCCTTTGAGAAATGAGAGGGAAAATTTTGGGATACAACAAATGTCGTATATATATATATATATATATATATATATATATATATGTTTCAACTTTAAAAAAATAAATTTTTTCATTATATTTTTGAAAATAGATTTTCAAAACCGTTTTTTAAAATATTAGAAGTTTTTCTATATTCATTTTTTCTAAATTGAAACATTAATTTTGATATATTATAACATAAATATATATTACTGAAGACCAACAACACATAATCAAAATTGTAATTTTTTTAAAAGTTGTATTTTAAAAATGATTTTATGAAAATATATTTGAAATATCTTCAAAATTAAATATATATATATATATATATATATATATATATATATATATATATATATATATATATATATATATATATATATATATATATATATATATATATATATATATATATATATATATATATATATATATATATATATATATATATATATATATATATATATATATATATATATATATATATATATATATATATATATATATATATATATATATATATATATATATATATATATATATATATATATTTGTTTCAACTTTAAAAAAATAAATTTTTTCGTTATATTTTTGAAAATAGATTTTCAAAACCGTTTCTTAAAATATTAGAAGTTTTTCTATATTCATTTTTTCTAAATTGAAACATTAATTTTGATATATTATAACATAAATATATATTACTGAAGACCAACAACACATTATCAAAATTGTAATTTTTTTTAAAAGTTGTATTTTAAAAATGATTTTATGAAAATATATTTGAAATATCTTCAAAATTAAATGATTTTTTGAAATTTTGATATCCAAAAAAACTTTAATAAGAAGATAAAATACTTAAAATAACATTTTAAGAACAACTATTCAAACAAAAATTTCAATTGAAGCTTTTATCAAAAAAAAAGTTGTACATTTTTTTTATACAAAATTATATAACATTATAAAAATTACATTTTTAAAAAATCAAAACAAATTGACCCGTAATCTTTTGTGATAAAGAGATTTGTCTAACAGTAGTTCATGACTTATTCCACTAAAAATAAGTATTATCTACTCTAACTACATAAATATAATTCCATTGGCATCTTTAAGCAACATACTAGAGTTCATCTATTCATCTAAACAATATATAGCAATTGGAAAATTGAGGAACCAACTGTTTACATGTCTCTTTTGTGTGAGTATAAGGTTTGTCTAAGAGGTAGAGTGGATTAGGACTTTTAAAATTATTTTTAGTTTTATGAATATTTGATCTTTCTTTTCTGATTTTTGGTTAAATGATGAAATTGATAAAATACGGAAAGTAAATGAACACCAGATGTATACTGATTCCCCTCACAGATTGAGAGTACTCCAGGCCTCTTACCAACATGGAAGAGATTTCACTATAGTTTAGAATGATTGTACAAGCCTAATCACACCAAAGGTGATGCCTTACTATATATTCTATAGGGAGATCAAAGGCTCTTAAAACCTTTAAGATCTTGAACACTAAGTGCAATAAGAACAATGCTCTTCAATGTAGACACTTGCTTTCAACAATCCTGGATAGCAAGGGAAGAAATAATATATTCTGAATTTTTTATAAGAGATCTTGAAATATGATACACTATATCAATCTTGGATTGATCTTCTCCTTCAAGCAAAACAACTCTCAATAATGGATACAAGTGTTCACAATAATGATATGAAACTTAAAACAATTTTTCAATGAAAAATGATTGCAAAAAGTTTCAATCAAATTCTGATATAGAACACTTGAGAAAATTGAAAGATTATAAGTTTATGTAATTTTGAGTTGTAGATTGAAGAAGGTAAGAAATAATTTTGAAATTATGAGTTTATATGGGCCTCTATATAGTCTTTCAAAATGATATGATTCTAGAAAAAGATGTCATGCTTCATGAATCAAACAACACAACTTTTCTGCATTTTACAACTATGAAAAATTCACACTGTGTCAGTGGTAACCGATTCCCATAAGTGGGTACCTGTTTACCATCTTTTTCAATGTTACAAAATTTCAAAATTTGTGTTGGGTAACTGGTTCCCATAAGTGGGTGAGCCAGGTTCCCCAAGACAGAAGCTATTGTTTTTGCAAACTAATGCAGGGTTATCGGTTACCATATCTAGGTAATCGGGTTCCCTGAGATTTTTTTGAAAAATTACTTTTGAGAAAAGATGTGAAATATCAAGTTGTGATTTCTAAAACATGTTTGAAGATTTATGGTATGCATGAAACATTATTATGAACACTTGTATGCATATAGAGAGGTTGAATGCTTTATACCTTGACATTTGATTTGTTCACACAATATTTCTTCAAGACTTTGACACTTTTGACTTGATTAAGATGTCTTGACTTGAGCCATTCCATTTTGCAATCAATGATACTTTGTCTTCATCAAAAACACTTTAGGAAGCTTGTATTTTGTAATACGGTGGGAGAACTGACTTTTTTTAGCGTTTTATCGCAAATATTGCGGATAGAAAGCGTTGAAATTGACTTTCTTTTATACAATAAGGAAAGGGTGAAAAGAACATGAAATACCTTGAAGATTTTGAGTTCGGGGGTAGGTTATGAAAAGTGAAGATGTTAGCACCATTTTCATCCATACTTATCTACAGGCTCTTAACCGATTAGCTCACTTTGAAAATTTGCTTTTTATGTGCGTGTGTTTTGAAAATATTTTGAAATTTTCTAATGTAAGGCGAACTTTATAATGGTTCTTGTATCAGTCCTCAAGAACGCGTACAGAGTGTTTGCAAATATTTTGAAAGTGATGTGATAAATTTTTTGTTTAGAAAAGTTTGTGAGCCAACGATTAAAAGTATTCTACCCACTCAAGGTATTTTTTGTTATTTACCTCCTTCTTTAGATATAGTATTATCCATACCATTAGTTGATAGGTAATCCCATCTATTGGATGTGAAGAGACAATCAAAGAGTCATCGTAGGGTCATCGAAGGCAACTTATAGGGATGCTTTAGCAATTTCGTAAGGGACTAGATCATGTTATTCGTAGGCAACGTTGACGGGTCATTGAGTGACTACGATCTTTTATTCGAGGGTGTGATACGCTGGGAGAACTGACTTGGTTGTTTTGCATTTTATCGCAAATGTTGCGGTTAGCAAGAGTCGCCACCGACTTTTCTTTTATCCAAAAGGAAAGGTGAAAAAGCACAGGAAAGACCTTTGAGATTGTTTCTTAAGTTAGGGGGGTAGATTATGAAAAGGGAAGGTATTAACACCCTTTTCATCCATGGTTTTCCATAGGCTCTTACTTACTTGCTAGATTACTTGCTTTTGTTTGAAATTGTGCTTTGTGTGTTTTTTGAAAGTATTTTGAAAAGGCGTCATCGTTTAGGCAAACTTTGTAATGATTCTCGTTCGTAAAAATGTATACAAAGTGTTGATCTTTTGAAAAAGTTTTCAAGTTTGAAAGAAGTTTTTGAAAGTGTTGGTGTTTGTTTTGAAAATAGCAAGGATGGTGTGGTTTTGAAATTGAGCAAGCAACTAGGAACAATATACCAACTCAAAAGTCTTTCATGCTTATTTCCTCTTTCCTTTGGCATTGTCATCTTACCATTGATTTGGTAAGTAAGCCTATCTTTTGATGTAAATGAGATGGGCGTGGGTCATCGTATAACCATGATTAGCAATGTTGTAAGGTATCTTAGCATTTTTCTTTAGGGACTAAGATCATTTTGAAAGGAAACTTTTGATAGCGTCATCGAGGGACTATGATCTTGTATTTTGCTTGTTTTTGCTAAGATGCCTCACATGCATAATATGGTTATTTTTATAAGGAAACCAAGTGGATTTTACCCTAGGGGTGCTTGTGTGCAAGTGTATTAATTTTCATGCTTTGTTTAATCTTTGATTAAGATTTTCTATTTGTTGATTTTATCATCTCATACATACCCTAATTACTAACATTTATATAAAGCGCTAAATTGCGAAAAGTAAAATTACTACGCTATTACATCATTAGAGGAGGGAGTGTACAAATTTACAAATGGGGATTACAAGAAAATTAAACCTAATTATCTATTACAACCATATTGAATATTGTACAAAATTGAAAATAAAATGCAAGAATATAAATGGAAAAATAAATTATTTTTGTTGTTTTTTTTTTATGAAAAGGGTTTTGAATTAATGAAAATAAAATGAAGATTAATTAAATAAAATAAATCTAAGTTCTAAATTAATTTTAACTAAGAAAATAATATACTAATTTATCCTAAGTCTAAAAATTAATTATTAAAAAAAAAGAAATTTTTGTTTAAGAAAATGTTTTTTTAATCTTTTTGTTTTATGAAGAAAATAAAATACATAAGTATAAATAATGAATAAAAATAAATTTGGATTTTTTATGATTTATGAAAATAATAATAGTAATAATAATAATAATAAAGAAAAATAAAATAAAAATAAAAATATAAAGAAAATTCAGGGGGTGGATTAGTAATGCAAGGGGGGTTATGAGAAAAAATGACTAGGCCCACATGAAAAGCCCAAGCGCTGCCAAAAAAACACAAAAAAGTCAGAAAATAGTGAAAAATAGCAAAAGGTCACGCTGGGGCTTGAACCCAAGACCTAAGGGTGACAGGCGCGCGCTTTAACCACTGGGGTGGTGTTACATCCGTTAACTTGTGTGAAAGGATAAATATATAACACAAAACGCGCCCTGATTACACTTCATCTTCAACCTCCAGCCAAAGGATCTGTAACTTGCTCATTTCTCAACCATTTGCAAAAATGTAAACATGAAAATTACTCCATTTTGTCACACGAATCCAACCATATAAATATCATAAGCTATAAATCAAAGATGAATGAGAATTTCTAAAAGTACCAAATTTTGACCTAAATATTTCAGAAAGTTCAAACTTAAAATTCTCCTAGCTCAATTAAAATAAATGAAATCTATAGACATGTATAGTTTCAGGGCAATGATATCTACATTTTATCTTCACAAATGCCAGCCTAACAATGCCTAAATATGAAGATAGAAGTTCAAGAAAAATACCTCAAAACTGGAAATCTTGAAATGGATTTGAGCTTGTTTCAGGCAGTGGTAATGATCAGGTTAGCTTCCTTGGACCTCTAGGAAGCTAATACAATGCTTAGCTTGAGTTGAGAGTGGCTGAAATGGTCTGGAGAAGTCCAACTGCAATGCTCCGTTTTTAGCTATGGAAGTTGACAAAGATGATGTTACAGTCTGCAAACAGGGACATGGATGGTTTGTATTTGGTATGAGGAAGATTTTGAAACAAAAATGCCAAGAAATGCACGAGTGGTTTTGAAGATTGAAGTTCAAAGTCAGAAATGACACAAAAATGGAGGTTTTGTGCAATCTGAGTTTTCAAGGAGTTTTTGGAGCTTGTATATTCGTGTCTTCTCTTGCAAATAGTATATCTATTTATAGAGGAAAGGTTTTAAGGTTTGAAATGGTCAGAAACAAAGAATCACATGTTATGAGTTTTTGACTTGTTTTTAGAAGTTATCTTGATAAACATGGTTATATTTATTTCAATGCAAGTTATCTCTATTTATGAATCAATAACTTGAGATCCAAGCATTTTTAAAAGAAGTTGTGTGAAGCAATGTTATAGATATCATAGAGATCTACAACTTTCATGTTGAAAGTTTCTTTTTAATCCTCTTGCATCATGGTGAAAATTTTACTCAAAGTTGTGAAAAAACATGAAGTTTTAAACACTTAGAAAAATTTCTAAGTTAGAAAACTTTGACTTTTCAAAATGAAATCTTGACTTTTTGATTTCTTGATGAATAAGTTTCATGTTTTGACATGTTTTGATGAATTGTGGTCTTTGACATTGGATTTTGACCAAAAAGTAAAAGTTTGACTTTTTAGTGTACAGTTGACTTTTGATCAGTTGACTGAAAATTCACTATCAATCCAATTGATCTTGAGCAATGTTTTAGGTCATGCCATTAGATCAAAAAGATTCAATTTAACTCTTGAAACCATGCTTCGAACCAATTAACCATTTTCTAGGTGAAAAATCAGAAATTGCCCTTTCTTAGTCAAAACCCTAATTTTGACCATTTTGCCCTTTTGATGATTTGATCAAATTTCTTGAGGAATTATAGTCCAAACTTGATCAAATGATACATATGAGTTTATAATATTGATGTGGATAAAAAATTATGAAGTTTGACTATAAATTGGCCATAGTTGACTTTTTCCTCAATACAGTTGATTTTTAGGTCAATTGCTCAATTGACTGAGCAAAACTGTGATCCAAGGCATGAAACATGACATGAGTAATATTGGGGGTCCATAATGATCTATGAAAGTCATATGAAGCATTTAAAGTTCAATTATCCTTGTGCAATCTCAAACCCTAATTTTTGTCATCAGTGCTTAAGGAGGTGTCTTGAGCTGATCAACCCTAGTGCAGTCTTGAACCAAGAGAGATCTTATGAGAGATTACTTGATAAATGAGAGGGAAAATTTTGGGGTACAACATCTTCCCCTGTTCAATATTCTTAAATCTGAAGAGTTAGATTGGCGGATCCGCCATTCGTGACTTGAAGGTGAAAGATGATTGAACACTAGAGTGCCCAGAAATTTGCACTCGAATATGGATGGTGAATGGGCTTATAGATGCCATTTGGAGGAATGTTGGTAAACATTGGAAGAAGTATCAGCACAAATCTCTTGTTGATTTATACTAAAACTTGATGTTTTACCTGTGAGAAAAAAGAGTTAGTAAAATGCAGATGTCTGCATGATGTTCACCAGATGTGGTATTATGTTAAATGCACATGGTATGTACATGCTATGATGTATGAATGTGAGATGTATGTTTTTGTCTGGGAAAATAAATCCCTGATTGTTGCTGAGGAAATTCTGGGGGGTTGAATCCTTGATTGTCGTTGGGGATGAAGAATATGCATATCTTCAAACTTTGTTGAAAGGATGCTTTCATTAGAGAATATCTCTTGAACGTCAACTGTTATCTGGTCGGATCCAGGCTTCACAATTTACTGAGGATGAAGTAGTCAACTTCTATCTGGTCGGATTCGGGCTTCACGGTAACTTACTGGGGGAAGAGACGAATTAACTGTTATCTGGTCGGATTCCAGGCTTTGTAGAAAATTTTCTTGAAATTGAATAGTTATCTGGTCGGATCCAGGCTTCACAATAACTTGTTGGGGATACGAAAGTTAACTGTTATCTGGTCGGATCCAGGCTTTGCAGTAACTTAAAGTGGTAACTACTATCTGGTCAGGTCCAGGTTTCATGGTTTTTGGAAAGTTGTACTATTATCTGGTCGAGTCCAGACTTCATAGTGTCTCTCTGGGGATCATAGTTAGTTATTATCTGGTCGGGCTCCAAGTTTCACAATAAAATGTTTGAAAAACTATTATCTGGTCGGGTCCAGGCTTTGCAGATTTCTGAGGTAGATGCGGTCAATTGCTATCTGGTCGGGTCCAGGCTTTACCATAAACTGTTTGGGGATTTAATTGTTATCTGGTCAGTTTCTAGGTTTCACAATGAATCTCTGAGGGTAATTGCTATCTGGTCGGATCCAGGCTTCACAACAACTTGCTTGAAGAGATGAAATTGAAAACTGATATCTGGTCGGATCCAGGTTTCACAGTAATTTGTTGGGGAAAAGGCAAACTCTACTGGGGAGAAGAAGTTAAACCTTGGTCGGGTTGAGTCCAGGTCCTTTTATATCTTTGAAGAGTTAGACTATTATCTGGTCGGGTCCAGGTTTCATAGTATCTTGAAATTGAGATCAACTGTTATCTGGTCGGGTCCAGGTTTCATATACTCAAACTATTATCTGGTAGGGTCCAGGTTTCAGTAATTCACTAGGGATAGTGTCAAATTCTATTGGAGAAGAGGAGTTTTGCGGATGATTTTGTAGGAATTAAACTGCTATCTGGTCGGGCCCAGGCTTTGGCAATTGAAGAAGTCAAACTATTATCTGGTCGGGTCCAGGCTTTAGTAATAACTTGAAAATTGTGCTAATATCTGGTCGGGTTCGGGCTTTATAGTATCTTTTCATAAATAGTAAAGGCTTTGCTGACGGCTTTATTGGAGATCAGGGGTTGTGGCCCTATGATTTGCAATAATCTGAAAGGAAAATTCAAACTGGAGAGTGTAGACTCAGTCGGGTAGGACAAACTCAGCTTGGGGAGGATACACTCAACTGGGAGGATATACACAGCTGGGGAATAATGGGCTCAGCTGGGGAGGATGGACTATGCTGGGGGAATACAGACTCGGTTGGGGAGGATGTACTCGGCTGGAAAATTTTGTGGTTCCTCGATTGTTGTTGGGGAAATAAACCCTGTTGGGGAAATAAACCTTGTTGGGGAAATAAACCCTGTTGGGGAAGTGAGTTTATTTTAGGAAGAGATCCATGAGGCTTCAACTTGTAAAAATCAACTTAGCTGGAGAGAGAGCTGCCAAGAGATTGAGACTCTGGTCAGGGATTATCCTATGCAAAGAGACTTTGTGGGCAACTCCGTTGGGGAAAGGTTTATTGTAGCCGTCCTTGTGGGGATAATTATAATGAGATAACTTTGTGGGGATATTTCATATACATTAAAGAGATGCTTGTTGCTGCTTAGCAGGACACATGTGCCAAATAGTTTTAATTATGTTCATATGCATATGTTCATCCAATTTTAGTCATTGGACAAATTTGCATTCAAAACAAAGACAAAAATTTTGCACTTCAAAGTATATTTGTATTGATATTTTGCCCATGAATAGGCGTTTTTGTACAGAGAGACGGAGATCCTAGTAAGAGGAAATCGTCGAAAGGAAAACAAAATTGAGAATGAAAACAAATAGCCATGTGAAATGATCTCATTGCCTTCCAACTCTACTATTGCCCCAATGTCTTCGAATGTCCCTTGTCGTTGATAGAAGTTGATTGGATTGATCTTGGACCATTTAAACTTGGACCTAGGTGATAAAATCGATTGTGTTGATTCCACGGGACATAGTCATACGCTTTTAATCCTTAACTTTCTCCTGGACCGCCCTTTCGGGTTTTCAGCCCACCAGGATACCCATGTTTTCCCAAGTCGCCCTTTCGGGTTTTCAACTTACCGGGTGTACAATCTTTTGCATATATCCCTAATTTTTTTCACAAACCTTTTGGTTTTCCGGGATGCCCCTATTTTTCTTAGGTGTGTCAACCTAACGGGTCTCTTATGCGTAGTATTTTTTAACTATGTCCGCGTTTATAGGATGTGGGAAATCTTCACCATCCATGGTAGTCAGCATCATGGCACTGCCAGAGAAAACTCTCTTGAAAACAAATGGCCCTTCATAGGTGGGAGTCCATTTGCCTCTAGGGTCACCTTGTGGTAGAATGATGCGTTTTATCACTAAGTCACCAACTTGATATACTCGGGGCTTGATCTTTTTGTTGAAAGCCTTGATCATCCGTTTTGGGTACGTCTGACCATGGCAAACAACAGCTAATCGTTTTTTGTCGATCAAGTTCAGTTGATCCAATCTCGTTTGAATCCACTTGTCTTTGCCTAGGCCTGCCTCATTCATAATTCTTAGCAAGGGAATCTGAACTTACACTGGCAAAACAACTTCCATGCCATAGATAGAGAAAAGGTAGTTTCCCCAGTTGATGTTCTAGCTAAAGTAAGGTATCCATGTATAGCAAACGGCAACATCTCATGCCAATCCTTATAGGTTACTACCATTTTCTGCATAATCTTCTTGATATTTTTATTGGCCTCTTTGACTGCGCCATTCATTTTCGGTCTATACGGAGAAGAATTGTGATGCTTGATCTTAAATTGAGTGCAAAGCTCAGTGATCATAGCATTGTTGAGGTTAGTCGCATTGTCGGTGATGATCCTTTCGGGGATACCATGACGGCAGATAAGGTTGTGTCTGATGAATCTGGCTACCACATTCTTGGTGACTGAGGCAAATGAGGTGGCTTCGACCCATTTGGTAAAATAGTCGATAACAACAAGAATGAAGCGATGTCCGTTGGAAGCGGTGGGCTTGATCTCTCCAATCATGTCAATTCCCCACATTGCAAATGGCCACGGAGCAGTCATGACATTCAGAGGGATAGGGGGCACATGGACCTTGTCAGCATAGATTTGGCATTTGTGGTAAGCTCTTGAATATTGATGGCAATCAGTCTCCATCATTGACCAATAGTAACCGACTCTTAAGATTTTCTTAGCCATCATATGTCCACTTGAGTGAGTACTGAAGAGACGATCGTGCATATCTTCCATGATATCGTCTGCCTCCTTCTTGTCCACACATCGGAGTAGAGTTGAGTCATGGTTGCGCTTGTACAATATCCCGTTACTTAGGAAGAATTTGGCTGCAAATCTTCGGAAGAACTTTCTGTCATTGATAGATTCCCCCTCTAGATACTCTTGCACTTCAAGGTATCTCATCACCTCATGGTACCATGGCTTTTCCGCATCGGTGTCAAGCTCATATCAATGTGCAAGTTCATCGAATCTTTTAATTTTTTTCATAGGGGCTTCATTGTCCCATCTGACCTTGAACATTGAAGACATGGTTGCCAAAGCGTCAGCCAACTGGTTTTCTTCCCTAGGGAAGTCCTCAAAAGTGATCTCTTCGAAGTAAGGAATTAGGGATATCACAAGTTCCGTGTAAGGGATAAGATTAAGGTGTTTAGTGTCCCAATCTCCTTTTACTTGGTTGATCACCAGGGCGGAATCCCCGAACACATCCAAATGCTTGATCCTTAAGTCAATAGCAGCTTTCAGACCTAAGATGCATGCTTCATACTCGGCCATATTGTTTGCGCAATCAAAGCATGATCTGGCAATGAAAGGAGTGTGGCAACCTTCAGGAGAGATGATCACATCACCAATTTTGTTACCTAAGGCGTTGGAAGCCCCATCGAATACCATAGTCCATCGGGATCCTTGTTCAGGTCTATTGTATGGTCTAGGTTTCGCACAGTCGGTTACCAGCATGATGTTCTCATCAGGGAAGTCGAAGTTCATTGACTGATAATCATCCACAGCTCGATGGGCCAAATGATATGCTAGTACACTTCCTTTGATGGCCTTTTGCATAGTGTATTGAATGTCGTACTCAGTCAAGATCATTTGCCATCTGGCTATTCGTCCAAAAAGGGAAGGTTTATCGAAGATGTACTTGATTGGGTCCATCTTAGAAATCAACAGGGTGGTATGAGTCAACATATACTGTCTTAGCCAGCGAGTAGTCCATGCCAGAGCGCAGCAAGTTTTCTCGAGCAGTGAATATCTTGTTTTACAGTCGGTAAACTTTTTGCTCAGGTAATAAAAATCATGCTCTTTTCAAACAGACTCATCATGTTGGCCCAAAACACACCCCATAGAGTTCTCCAATACTGTCAAGTACATGATTAAGGGGTTTCCTTCAACTGGAGGCATGAGAATTGGAGGTTCTGGCATATATTCTTTGATTTTTTCGAAGGCAGCTTGGCATTCATCATTCCATCTGACTAGCTGATCTTTCTTCAAGAGTTTGAAGATTGGCTCATAAGTAGCAGTCAAGTGAGATATGAAGTCGACGATGTAGTTGAGACGACCCAAGAATCCTCTAACTTCTTTTTCAGAGTGGAAGACTGGCATTTCTTGGATGGCCTTTACCTTGGCAGGATCAACTTTAATGCCTTTATTACTGACAACAAAACCTAGAAGCTTTCCAGATCATACTCCAAACGTGCATTTGTTAGGGTTTAACCTTAGTTTGTACTTCTTCAGCCTCTCGAATAATTTGTATAGATGATCGAGATGTTCTTCTTCGGTTTGTGATCTGGCAATCATATCATCCACATATACCTCTATCTCATGATGAATCATGTCGTGAAATAAAGCTACCATAGCCCTTTGATATTTCCCCCTGCATTCTTTAATCCGAACGGCATGACCTTGTAGCAGAAGGTGCCCCATTCCGTAACGAAAGTAGTATTCTCCATGTCTTTGGGAGCCATCCTTATTTGATTATAACCTGAGAAGCCTTCCATGAAAGAGAAGACTTTATGCTGAGCAGTATTATCAACTAAGACGTCAATGTGTGGTAGAGGGAAGTCATCCTTGGGGCTCGCCCTATTCAGATCCCTATAGTCTACGCACATGCGAAATTTCCCGTCTTTCTTTGGCACTGGCACCACATTGGCAAGCCATTGAGGATAGGATGTCACAGCTAGGAACCCTGCATCAAATTGTTTCATCACTTCAGCTTTGATCTTTTCAGACATTTCAGGCCTCATGCAACGAACCTTTTGTTTAATAGGAGGGCATTTTTCTCTTGTCGGGTGACGATGAACTACGATGTCGGTATCCAACCCAGGCATAACTTTATAAGACCAAGCAAATACTTCCACATAATCATGTAACATCTGAACCAACCTGCTCTTGACACTACTTTCCAAGTTAACGCTGATCCTGATTTCTTTCTTAAGTGACTTAGTACCCAGGTTGATAACTTCAACTGACTCTTCATGCAGTTGAATAGCTTTTTCCTCTTGTAATAGAAGTCTGGCTAGCTCTCCCGATATGTCACAATCATCCTCTCCTTCATCTTCATCTTGGTTGATAGGACATTCAAAGTCATAGTCGGCAATAGTAGAGTCATTGGCAATAGGATCTAGAGTGGATGTGGACCTGCAAGAGTGTGTGTGTGTGTGTGTGCATGTAAGATACATGGTTATTTTTTTGAAAAATGTATTTGCAAGAAAGGAAAGACAATGAACACAAATATTTGAATGAAAAAGAGTCCAATGTACTAAATTATCATATGATTAGATGAACATAAATAAAACCCTTGACAAATGGACCAAAGTGCCCCGGGCCAGGCGAATGGCTGAAAAGTCATTGTTAAAATATTACAGACAACACGTTCTTGAATTGAAAGAAAAGAAATAATAAGTAGATTACTCCTCAATGAAGGAGATGGGCACAAAGTCCTTTGTATGCCAATTCTTCAGCTCCGTTGTAGTTGGATACACCCACTCTTCAAATGCAGCTTCTTCATCAGAATCACCCATGGTGTTGACTTCATGGCTTCCAATGCTGAGAGGTGGCTTTCCAGCACGAGCACGCCTTATTTCCTTCCGAGCTTTGACGATGAATCCCAAACCAAACTTGTCCGCTTTAAATGGGATATCAAGGAGCTGCCCCCAAATATCACAGTTTCCTTCTTCAATTGTTGCACGGGCGTCTTTGACTGAAATCATCTTTGGCGTGGCTTTAACAACTTTAGACTCATCAGAAGAACATTTGGTAGAAGCAATCATCAGTGGTACAACCTCAAGGGCTTGACATGGGGTCTCAATGAATTCTCCATCCATCTCTAGGTACTTGAAAGAGTTAAGGTGGCTCACCATAAACTCTTCTTCTCCACAGATGGTGACTATTCTGCCCTTGACTGAATATTTGAGTTTCTGGTGGAGGGTTGAGGTTACTGCCCCGGCTTTATGGATCCACGGGTGACCTAACAGAAAAGAATAGGAAAGACGAATATCCATAATATAGAAGGTGGAATTGAAGATTTGGGTCCCACTTTAATTGGAAGATCTACCTCCCCATGAACAGACCTCTTTGATCCGTCAAATGCCCTTACAATGATATCACTTGGCTTCAAGACTAAACCTTCACATTCTAGACAGTCTAACGGCCCCTTGGGTAATACATTTAGGGAAGAAATAGTGTCGACTAGTACATGTGCTAAGGTAGTCCCTTTGCACTCGATAGAAACATGTAAAGCTTTATTGTGATTCTTCCCGAGAGGTGTTAAGTCACCATTTGAAAATCCCAAGTCATTATCAGCTGTCAGGCTAGCCACGCAATTCTCAAATTGGTTTGTTGTTAACTCATGGGGGACATGATCCTTTTTCGAGAATTTGATTAATGTTCGAGCATGGGCATCGGAGCAAAGCAGCAATGACAACATTGAAATATTAGAAGGGGTTTGCCCCAACTGTTCTACAATCTTGAAGTCGCTTTTTTTATGATCTTCAAGATTTCGTCCATCTTGCAAGCGGAGGGCTCTCCATCCTTTGCGGGTACTTCAATCACATTAGGCTTAACAAACTTCTCCTTTCCTCTTGGATCGATACTTGGCTTGGCAGCAGTAATGCAGATGGGCGTCTTTGTAACAACTGGTGGTGAGATATTGGATGAAAATATTCTTCCAGTTCTAGTTACCTTGCTTGAGCCAGCTATGTTTCCAACATCGTCATCTTTTTCTTCTCTGATTCATCCATCTTGTTTAATCCCATGATAGAACACCTAAGCACCGTAATTCCATGGTACCGCTTTATTTGAAGAGTAGGGAATTGTTCCGGGATTTGTAATTATTAAGGGAGCAATAGTGGGTTCATTTGAGATCCTAATGGGACCTTTAGAGGTGATCCTAAGAGGCGTGTTTGATATGGTAATAATGTAGACATCTTCACATTTGTTAATCAAACTCTTGGAAAGTGGAGTCTTTTCAAATAGAATTTCGTGGCTATTCATCAGGCGTTGTATGCCTTTCTTCAGCCCTTCACGTCCATTGAGTTGTCTTGTATAGCACACACAGTCTTTGACACAGCCCGAGAAAATCCCAGCCTTCAACAGATTATTTTTGATTATATTCAGCAGAGTAGTCAATTCTTCAATAGAGGCGACAAAAATTGCATCTTCGACAACATTAACACCTTTGTCATGCTTCGGCATTGGAGTAGTGATTACATTCGGCATTGAAGGAGGATCAAATTCAATAGTTTTGTTATCAATCAAATCCTGGATTTTGTTCTTCAAGGCCAGCACTGGTCAGTCTCGTGCTCGGGGTTGCTTGAATGGTAAGCACACTTAGCGTTCAGATTATACTTTGGTGACGAGGTGTCAGGGTTGGCGGGAGGATCGCGTAATGTCACCAAATTAGCCTTGACAAAATGTTGAAAGGATTGAGATGGTGACATGCCTAACCTCGTAAATTTTCTTCTTGGAGTTTCAAAACATTGATGATTTGCAGATGGTCTTGGAGTAGGAGTTGGATTGGAGATTCAGACAACATTGAAAGACAGGTGATCATTCTTCTTGGTATGGGCCCTTTCCTCGGACACAACATTGACTTCCATCTTTGTAGTAAAAGTTTTCTTGATAGGATTGGGAGTGGAGGTAGATTCCACAGAGATTTTCCCACTTTTGATACCACTTTCAACTCTTTCGTCGGTTAAGATCAATTTGATTAAACCAGAAGAAGAGCAGCGAACCAACAGATTAAAGAAAGGACCAGATAAAGTGCCCATGAACATGTCAATGTGCTCCCTATCAGTCAAGGGAGGTTAGGCCCTACTAGCAAGGTCTCTCCACTTTTGTGCATATTCCTTAAATCCTTCATTCTTCCCCATGGTCATATCTTGCAATTGGACCCTCGTTGGCGCTAAGTCGGTGTTGTACTGATACTGATGGTAGAAGGCAGTAGCTAAATCCTCCTAAGTATTGATACGAGAACCATCTAACTGATAAAACCATTCAAGTTGTGTTCCAGCCAAGCTCTCTTGGAAAAAGTGAACCCAAAGCTTCTTATCAGCAGTGTGCAGCTGTATCTTGCGAACATAAGATTTCAAATGGAGTTTTGGACAAGAAACCCCATCGTACTTTGCAAAGATTTGTATTTTGAATTTGTGTGGAATGACTATCCCAAAGATCAAACCCAAATCATCAAAATCTAAACCGGGGACGGCTTAGATTTCAACAACTTTCAATTTTTCTTCTAACTGCTTGTATTTGATATCAGTGGGTGGATACTGCTCGTTGAAATAATCATCATCGGATACTTGATCATTGATATAGTCATCCTGAGTACTCTTGACCTCACTAATTTGGTTCTCATCCTCTTCATATGAATCTCCTCCTACTGGGATTTGACAGACTGTCTCCTTGAACCTTCTACCAATGTTGAGTAGAGCTTTCTTCTTTGGCTTCTTCTTAATGGCCAGCAAAGCCATCATATCTTGCTTCCCCTTGGCTAGGGCTAGTAGAGTCTCCTGAAACTGAGAATTCTGGGTTTGGAGATCCTTCACAGTTTTCTCTAGATCCAACTTGCCGAAATAAACAGCAAAAAGATAAGGAAACTTGTTATGCAAAAACATGTCATGTTATGATGCATGGAATATGTACATGCAAATGATTTCAAGGATTAATGAGATTTAAATTTGTATAGACACAAGAATGAATAAATGTTAATTTTCATTTAGACAAAACAAGAAAGATTACATCATGCCTCTTGGGCTTACAAAATAACTTTCTAAGATAAAAAGACCGAACGCATCCTCTTTGGCGCGAGATAAGCGTTCACACTTTTCTCTTCTTGTAGCTGCCTCGTAAGTTCCAAGACCCTCTTTTCACTAGCATAGAATTGAGCCTTGAAAGTATCTCGTTCTTCCTTCAGCTGGATCCAACCCTTTTGTAAGTCTTCGAGAGAGGTAGGAATGTCAGGATGGAGGATAGTGTAGGGAACATCTCCTTCGACCACAGGCTCCATGATAACTGGTAAGATGGAGGGATAAGGCATCACAAGTTTCTAAGCATGATCTTGTACCTATTTAAGGTAAGGCTCGAGGGGAATGGAATTCTTGTGTCCTAGTGTCTTGCTATCCATCTTGTTCAACATCCTCCAAACTCGGATAAATCTCTGGCAATGACCTTGATTGTCATTCTTGTAGTCGAATACCAATCCTTTGATAAGCATCTCATGGGGACCATCCCTCTGGGCGTAACCAAACTGTCGTAGGGCTAAGAAGGGGTTGTAATTGATACATCCTATAATGCCAAGCAAAGGGACATTAGGGAATTCTCCACAACGGTCGATGATAGTAACATTCTCCAAAAAGCGGGAATACCAATAAATATCTGAATGTCTGAGCGTCATCAACCTATGGGACCATCTTGAACCTTGCTCGTTCTTCAATACAAATTGGAGAAGATGTGAAATAAACCATCTTTCCAAAAGAGGAGTACAACACATAAGGATACCTCTTTTCCTCATAGTACGAGTGTGAAAGGAATATAGGATATCCCCTAGCAAAGTAGGCACCGGGTTACGAGACATGAAGATTTTGACGGTGTTCACATCTATGAGTTGGTCAGGATTTGGAAACAAAACCATCCCATAGATGAGGAGAGCCACAATTTCCTCAAAAGCTTGCAAATCCAAAGAGTTCTAACATTTTTGGGCTTTCTCAAACAACATTTTTGCTAGGAAACCTTTGACACCACTCCTTGTTTCCCAATTAGTTATGATATCAGATGGTTGCAAGTTTAGAGCTTGAGCAATATCTTCTCACTTTGGATCTTTTCTGTACCGTTGAAAGGTAGTTGATTGAGAATAGGAATTCTCAAGAGTTGGGAGAATTTTTCCAAAGTTGGCACAAGTTGATAATCGGGAAATGTGAAGCAATGGTGTAAGGGATCAAAGAACTGAAAGAGCACCTTCATCATGTCTTCATCAGTGTTGGAGGTAACCAAGTTTAGTAGGCGACCATGTCTTTCGGTAAATGGAGAATTCTCAGGAACCCTTGATGCTAACTCTTTAAGTTGAGGATGGATCCTTACGAGATTGACTTGAATGGTTTTCCTGCGAATAGAATCCATGTCATACAAAACAGAACAAAGATAAATCCCAAAAATCCTTGAAATGGTTAGTGAGTATGAGTATGATGTTATGATGTTATGTACAAGTAAATATATACAGACAAGACAAACAAATCCTTAGGTTTAGGCTTGCATGGAGTCTCATAGGTAAGTACCCTCTTGAAGTTTAGTTAGCTCAAACCTGTCCTAGTAATAGTAACCGGGTTCTAAGGAGCTCAATATCATTGGTTTGTTTCCTTGGGCATTGTTTCAGCGCAAGCCTCTTTAATGGCGACCGAAATATCCCAAAATATCAAACCTCAATGAGTGTAGTATCGAGTATCTACCAACTTCGGACTGCACCAAAGCCGGTCACGTCACTATGTCCTAATGGCCAAGTTGGTCAAGTAAAGATTCTAAAAGTTCATTAGTGCTTCATGACATTACTCAGTGGCCCCGTATTCTCCTTGACTACTCAAGGGCTACCGGTACCCACAAATATGTCACACTAACATAGCTATTGCTTAGACCATGTCGGTATACCTCGCAAAATTTCTACAACATATTACTACTTACCTATAAGGTATCCCAAATCCGGGTAGAGGATTCAAACCCAAACAAAGAACCATAATGTAAAGCATACAAGTCAAACAATGAAAGCAAGTAAATGTGATCTAGCCCTAAGATAACCCCACTTTTAAAAAATATCCCCAGCAGAGTTGCCAGTTCTGTGATACAGTGGGAGAACTGACTTGGTTGTTTTGCGTTTTATCGCAAATGTTGCGGTTAGAAAGAGTCACCATCGACTTTTCTTTTATCCAAAAGGAAAGGTGAAAAAGCACAGGAAAGACCTTTGAGATTGTTTCTTAAGTTCGGGGGGTAGATTATGAAAAGAGAAGGTATTATCACCCTTTTCATCCATGGTTTCCCATGGGCTCTTAGTTACTTTTTAGATCACTTGCTTTTGTTTCAAATTGTGCTTTGTGTGTTTTTTGAAAGTATTTTGAAAAGGCGTCATCGTTTAGGCAAACTTTGTAATGATTCTCGTTCGTAAGAATGTATACAAAGTGTTGATCTTTTGAAAAAAATTTCAAGTTTGAAAGATGTTTTTTATAGTGTTTGTGTTTGTTTTGAAAATAGCAAGGATGGTGTGGTTTTGAAATTGAGCAAGCAACTAGGAACAATTTACCAACTCAAAAGTCTTTCATGCTTATTTCCTCTTTCCTTTGACATTGTCATCTTACCATTGATTTGGCAAGTAACCCTATCTTTGGATGTAAACGGGACGAGCGTGGGTCATCGTATAACTATGATTAGAAATGTTGCAAGGTATCTTATCATTTTTCTTTAGGGACTAAGATCATTTTGAAAGGCAACTTTTGATAGCGTCATCGAGGGACTATCATCTTGTATTTTGCTTGTTTTTGCTAAGATAACTCACATGCATAATATTGCCATTTTTATAAAGCAACCAAGTGGATTTTATCCTAGGGGTGCTTGTGTGCAAGTGTATTGATTTTCATGCTTTGTTTAATCTTTGATTAAGGTTTGCTATTTGTTGATTTTATCTTCTCATACAAACTCTAATTACTAGCATTTATATAAAGCGATAAATTGCGAAAAGTAAAATTACTACGCTATTACATCATTAGGGGAAGTGGTGTACAAATTTACAAATGGGGATTGCAAGAAAATTAAACCTAATTATCTATTACAACCATATTGAATATTTTACAAAATTGAAAATAAAATGCAAGAATATAAATGGAAAAAGAAATGATTTTTGTTGTTTTTTTTATGAAAAGGGTTTTGAATTAATGAAAATAAAATGAAGATTAATTAACTAAAATACACCTAAGTTCTAAATTAATTTTAACTAAGAAAATAATATACTAATTTATCCTAAGTCTAAAAATTAATTATTAAAAAAAAGAAATTAATTTGTTTAAGAAAATATTTTTTTTAATCTTTTTGTTTTGTGAAGAAAATAAAATACATAAGTATAAATAATGAATAAAAATAAATTTGGATTTTTTTTATGATTTATGAAAATAATAATAGTAATAATAATAATAATGATATTAATAATAATAATAATAATAATGAAGAAAAATAAAATAAAAATAAAAATAAAAACAAAAGTCAGGGGGGTGGATTAGTAATGCAAGGGGGATTATGAGAAAAAATGACTAGCCCCACATGAAAAGCCCAAGCGCTGCCAAAAAAACACAAAAAGTCAGAAAATAGTGAAAAAAATAGCAAAAGGTCACGCTAGGGCTTAAACCAAGGACCTAAGGGTGACATGCACGCGCTTTAACCACTGGGGTGGTGATACATCTGTTAACTTGTGTGAAAAGATAAATATATAACACAAAATGTGCCCTGATTACACTTCATCTTCAACCTCCAGCGAAAGGATCTGTAACTTGCTCATTTCTCAACCATTTGCAAAAATGTAAACATGAAAATTGCTCCATTTTGTCACACGAATCCAACCATATAAATATCATAAGCTATAAATCAAAGATGAATGAGAATTTCTAAAAGTACCAAATTCTGACCTAAATATTTCAGAAAGTTGATACTTAAAATTCTCCTAGCTCATTTAAAATAAATGAAATCTATGGATATCTATAGTTTCAGGGAAATGATGTCTACATTTTATCTTTACAAATACAAGCCTAACAATGCCTAAATATGAAGATAGAAGTTCAAGAAAAATACCTTAAAACTGGAAATCGTGAAATGGATTTGAGCTTGTTTCAGGCAGTGGTGATGATCAGGTTAGCTTTCTTGGACCTCTAGGAAGCTAATGCAATGCTTAGCTTGAGTTGAGAGTGGCTAAAATGGTCTGGTGAAGTCCAACTGCAATGCTCTATTTTTGGTTATGGAAGTTGATGAAGATGATGTTACAGTTGCAAACAGGGACAGGGGTGGTTTGTATTTGCTATGAGGAAGCTTTTGAAACTAAAAGGCCAAGAAATGCACGAGTGGTTTTGAAGATTGAAGTTCAAAGTCAGAAGTGACACAAAAATGGAGGTTTTGTGCAATCTGAGTTTCCATGGAGTTTTTGGAGCTTGTATATTCGTGTCTTCTCTTACAAATAGTATCTCTATTTATAGAGGAAAGGTTTTGAGGTTTGAAATGGTCAGAAACAAAGAATCACATGTTATGAGTTTTTTACTTGTTTTTTGAAGTTATCTTGACAAACATGGTTTCAATGCAAGGTACATGTCTTGTAGGGTGGCTATAAACTTTAAACATGTTTGTTCTGAGCTTATAGAGCATACTTGTGCAGAAAGAACAAGTGCAAAGCTCCATACAAGTTGACTTTGTGATTAAAGCTTCTTTACAAGAATGGAATGGTTACTTTCTTCCAAAAATGGAAATGCAACTTAGATAATGATTCAAATGCTTGGAAAATGGCTCCATATGTTATGTAAACATTTAAGTATTGAGTG
Organism: Vicia faba; assembly: GCA_948472305.1. NCBI lineage: Eukaryota > Viridiplantae > Streptophyta > Magnoliopsida > Fabales > Fabaceae > Vicia > Vicia faba. The sequence goes on along the minus strand of OX451740.1, from coordinate 104,391,677 downwards.
ACAAACAAGTTTGAGGCCTGCAAAGTGAAGATTATGCAGCATAGGCTTGGATTTGAATTCTTGTTCATCATGAAATGACTTGTAATTCAAGTTTGAAAACCCTAACTTCCTCTCTTCGATTCTCCATGCTCAAGAATGATCTCAAGGAGTTCTTGGACATTTTAGAAAGCTTGTAATGTGCTCTACAACCCATATTTGAATCACTTTTGAAAATTCCCCTTTGAACTATATGAAAAAGTGCAATGATGTTAGGTCAAAATCCTGACCAAAACTAGGGCAAAATTTCACTAAGTGTTCAATTTCATGACCATGACTTTATGAATCAATAACTTGAGATCCAAGAATTTTTAGAAGAAGTTATGTGATGCAATGTTGTAGATATCATGGATATCTACAACTTTCATGTTAAAAGTTTCTTTTGAATCCTCTTTCATCATGGTGAAAAATTTACTCAAAGTTGTGAAAAAACATGAAGTTTTAAACACTTAGAAAAATTTCTAAGTTAGAAAACTTTGACTTTTCAAAATGAAATCTTGACTTTTTTATTTCTTGATGAATAAGTTTCATATTTTGACATTTTTTGATGAATTGTGATCTTTGACATTGTATTTTGACCAAAAAGTAAAAGTTTGACTTTTCAGTGTACAATTGACTTTTGATCAGTTGACTGAAAATTCACTATCAATCCAATTGATCTTGAGCAATGTTTTAGGTCATGCCATTAGGTAAAAAAGATGAAATTGTACTCTTGAAACCATGCTTCAAACCAATTGACCATTTGCTAGGTCAAAAATCAGAAATTGCCCTTTCTTTGTCAAAACCCTAATTTTGACCATTTTGCCCTTTTGATGATTTGATCAAATTTCTTGAAGAATTATGGTCCAAACTTTATCAAATGAAACATATGAGTTTTTAGTATTGATGTGGATAAAAAATTATGAAGTTTGACTGTAAATTGCCCATAGTTGACTTTTTCCTCAATACAGCTGATTTTTAGGTCAACTACTTAATTGACTTAGCAAAAATGTGATCCAAGGCTTGAAACTTGACATGAGTAATCTTGTGGGTCCATAATGATCTATGAAAGTCATATGAAGCATTGAAAGTTCAATTATCCTTGTGCAATCTCAAACCCTAATTTTGGTCATCAGTGTTTAAGGAGGTGTCTTGAGCTGATCAACCCTAGTGTAGTCTTGAACCAAGAGAGATTACTTGATCAATGAGAGGAAAAAATTTCAGGTACAACAGAGGGTCTTTGCTAAGGCATCCCTACTTTCGAGGGACATGATCGTTTAGTCTGAAGGCAACAAGAGAGGCTACCCTAGAGATGCAGTGTGCAAAGTGTATTGGTTTCAGTTATGTTATTTTGAATTTAGGATTATGCTAAATTTGTTTTAGTCTTGCCATACAAACCCTAATTAATAACTGTTGTACCCCAAAATTTTCCCTCTCATTTCTCAAGAAATTTCTCACAAGATTCTCAATTGCTCAAAATTGCACAAGGACTGATCAGCTCAAGACACTTCTTCTAAACTGATGACTCAAATTAGGGTTTGAGTTTGCACAAGGATAAATGTACTTTTAATGCCTCATATTACTTTCATGGATCATTTTGGACCTTCAATAATGCTCATGTCAAATTTTAAGTCTTGCAGTTGAAGTTTGCTCAGTCAATTGATAAAATGACCTAAAATCAGTTGTATTGGGTAAAAAGTCAATTGTGGCCAACTTACAGTCAAACTTCATGATTGGGGATCCATATTAATATTTTTAACTTATATGAACCATTTGGTCAAATTTTGATTACAATTCCTCAAGAAATTTTATCAGATCACCAAAGGGGCAAAATAGTCAAAATTAGGGTTTTGACTGAGAAAGCTTGATTTTTGAATTTTGACCAAATACATAAACTATTGGCTTGAGACATTATATCAATGATTCAAATGCATCATATTAACCTAATTTCATGGTTCAAAATATTTCTCAAGCTCAATTAATTGATAATTTAAATTTGGTCAACTGATGAAAAAGTCAATTGTACACTGAAAAGTCAAACTTTGACTTTTTGATCAAAATCAAGTTTCAAAAATCATATTTCATCAGTACATGTCAAAACATGAAGATTATTCATCAAGAACTCAGAAAGTCAAATTTCAACTTTAAAAAGTCAAATTTCAACACTTAGAATTTTTTCTGTGTTTTAAACCTTATCTTTTTCATGACTTCATGCCAAATTTTCACCATGATGCAAGATGATTCAAGAAGAACTTCCAACATTAAAGTTGGAGATATCAATGAGATCTAAAATATTGTAGGGCAGAACTTTATCTATAAGTGCTTTAATTTCAAGTTATAAATGAATAAAGTCATGTACATGGTATGAAAAACACTTAGTGAAATTTTGCCCTAGTTAGGCAGATTTTTGGTACCAACTTCATGGAAACTTTTCACATGGTTCCAAGTTGATTCTTCAAAAATGTCTAACTTTAAAGTTGTAGAGGATGTTCCAAGATTTCCAAAATGTCTAAGAACTTGAAGAGATCATTTTTGAGCTAGGAGATTCGAAGACTTGAAGTTGGCATGATAAACTTGAATTATAAGCCATTTTTGTGATGAACTCATAATCAAATCTCATAACCTTATCATTCAATCTCACTTTTCAGGCCATGTTACTTCTAAATATATCCATAATTAAGTAATTACACAGATTATAAGTGTATTACACAAGGATTTGATGTTTTGTCCAAGTCTTGATACCATTTATGGTTGAAATTGCAAAAAGTAACATATCCATTCTTGTAAAGCAAGCTTTTTCACAATGTCAACCCTTCTTGAGCCTCTCAATGACTCCTTCTGCACACACTCAACCTAGAAACTCAGAAGAAGCATGTTTAAAGTTATTCAACCACTATACATAGCTTGTACCACACATTGGGATTTTGGTTTTCCATTTTGCTTCAAAAAGAAGCAAAAATGCCATAACATGTGATCTTGGTAATCTGACCATCTCAAGTCTCCAAACATTTTCCTATATATCAAGGCACTCTTATGCAACTGAGGACATGGATTTACAAGCCCTTAAAACCTCTCATACACTCTCAAACCCGAATTGGCCAAAAAATCACCATTTTTAAGCTTTTCAAACCTTAACTTCGAAACTCATCACTCTTGCAACTATTGTCCAAACAAATCATCCAAAAACCTCATATATATCATATAGAAACTATCCATACTCTTGTTTCCTCACTGTAACATCATTTTCATCATCCACCATTTTTAAAATCCACCATTGAAACTTGACTTGAGTAGACCAATCCAGACACTTTCAAGGCAAAGTAAGAGTTGCAACATACTCACTAAGGTCCCAGGAAGCTAAAGTAATCATCATATTGCTTCTAGAAGTCGTGTAGAGGACATTGAATTTTTGCGTCAAGAGGTAAGTTTTTCCAACTTTGAAATCTTGATACAAACACCATATGCACTTACTTTTAAAAGATAAAATGTAGATGTCATGTTTATGAAGCTAACCATATCTTTAAATTTCATGTTAATTGACAGTGGGATAAGAATTTTGAACTAAATTTTTTGAACATTTAGGTTTTCAGTTTGGTACAGGTAGAAATTAGTGAGTTATAGTGGGAATAAATAAAAACTAATTACATATTTTAAATCCTTGAGAAATTCTAAGAAAGCTTCATTTATACATTTTTTAATTTGGTTGAGAAATAAGGAAGTTGGAATTTTTTGAAAAAAAAATGGAAAATATATGTTATTACAGTAACTGTTAGCGTGCAGGAGGAAGAAGAAGGAGGGCTTGGCCATTTTCAAAATTTTACATCAAAGTTCATTTTATATTTAATGATTGTTGTTTCATTATAGATGTAACAGCCACCCCAGTGGCATGCAACGTGCGTTTCATGTCTCTTTTTACCTTAAGGGTGCGGGAGTGAACCTCCCTTTAGCATATTTTGTGTTATTTTTGTGATTTTTGTGATTTCAGGAAGCAATCTTCTCATATAATGTCATGCAAGCGCATGGTTGACAAGCAAATGCGCCTGACCTAGTGGTATTCTTTTGAGCCAGCAACCTGAATGTCTTGAATTCAAGCCTTGGCAGGACCAAAACCTTATTTTTATCAGACTCATTTTACATTTTAACAAACTTCAACAATTTATTTAACCCATCAAATTAACTCCTTTTGAACTAATTTTTTGCACACTACTAGTTTATTAGACTATTTTATGAATATATAAAAATCTCACCAAAAATATTTTTATTTTCATTATTCATGATTTATTCAAAGTAGCATCTTTTAGGTTTTTTTTTCCTTTATTAAAAACTAAAAAAAGAAACATTTTTCTTAACAAATTTCTTTTCTTGATTAAATTAATTTTTAACTTAGTTTTTGCTTTGACTGTCTTTTCTAATTAAACCAACTTAGAATTTAGGGATTTTAATTAATTAAATTCTTTCGTTGTATTAGTTTAATTAAATCAAGACTTTTCATAAATAAAAACTATTTTCTTTTCCTTTCACATTGCTTTTATATTCTTGCACATTTTATCTTGAAATATTCAATATGGTTGTAATAGTATAGTTAGAACTTTATTTCTTTCATCCCCCATTTATAAATTGTGTCCCCATCCCCAAATGATGTAATAGCATAGAATTTTACATTTCCGCAATTTATCGCCTTCAAAGTTGCCTCGATGACCCTCGAATACAAGATCATAGTCCCTCGATGACCCTTCAAAGTTGCCTTCATAAATGATCTTAGACCCTTACAAAAATTGCTAAGGTAACTCACAACATTGCTTTCTATGACTATACGATGACCCACGCCCGTCCCTTCACATCCACTGATAGGGATTCTTATCAATCAATGTTAAGATAGCAATATCTAAAGGAGGAGAAAAAGAACTAAGACCTTTTGAGTAGGTAGAACGTTCATAGTTGCTTGTTCACAATCAAATCTTCAAAACATCTTTCAGAAACACACCAAACACTTTCAAAAGAAATATTTTCAAAAGTCCAACATTTTGTATGCATTCTTATAGAGACAAGAATCATTACAAAGTTTGCCTAAACAAAGGCGCTTTTTAAAAATACTTTCAAAACCCACCAAAAACACATTTCAAACAAAGAATTTTCTAAGTGAGCTAGCAACTAAGAGCCCGTAGATAACTATTGATGAAAAGGGTGCTAACACCTTCCCTTTTCATAACCTACCCCCCGAACTCAAGAAAATATCTCAAAGGTCTTTTTTGTTCTTTTCACAGTTTCCTTATTGGATAAAAGAAAAGTCGGTGGCGACTCTTGCTATCCGCAACAATTGCGATAAAACGCGAAACAACCAAGTAATTTCTCCCATAGTATTACAGAACTTGCGACTCTACTGGGGAATTACTTAAAAGTGGGGTTACCTTAGAGCTAGATCACATTTAATTGCTTTCATTGTTTGATTTGTTTGCTTTACATTTGTGGGTCCTTGTTTGGGTTTGCATTGATCCTCTACCCGGATTTGGGAACATCATTAGGTAAGTAGCATTAGATTGTGTAAATTGTATGGCATAGACCAACATGGTTGAAGCAATGGCTACGTTAGTGTGACACATTTGTTGGTACCGGTATCCCTTGTGTTGAATCGAGGAGAATACGGGGCCACTGAGCGGTGTCGTGAAGCACTAACTGACCTTATAACCTTTAATTGAACAACTTGGCCATTAGGAAGTAGTGAGATAGTCGACTTTGGTGTAAAGCCGAAGACTGGTTGATACTCGAACTTTCGGGATATTTCGGTCGCCAATAAAGAGGCTTGCGCTGAAAAAATGCCCGATGAAGAAAGATCAATGATATTGAGATTCCCTAGAACCCGATTACTTTCTAGGACAGGTTGAACCAACTAAACTTCAAGTGGGTACTTACCTATGAACTCCATGCAAGCCTAAACCTAGGGAATTATGTATTTTGTGTGTGTATGCATATTTGCACATAACATCATGACATCATGCCATAATCATTTTTAATAACCAAGGATCTCAAGGGTCTGTGATGCAGAGTTATGTTGAACCAGACGTCTATCAAGGGGAAAGAGGATTTATTTTCCTCTAACCAAATGACGTCAAAGACAAAAGCATGATAACTTGAGTCAAGGGCTATGACCCACTTGACATGGTGAGCTTGATTCTCATAGAAAGACATTCAACGATACGAAGTTCTCCGATCAAAGCTGTGATCAAAATCCAACTTCTAACATTTTTGTCGAGATCCTTGAAAACATTTCATACATATATCATGCACCATATCATGATAGGTTTTCCCCATATAGGTTTTCTCATCCGCTTGCTGTTTATTTCAGTAAAAAAATGGCTCTCAAACAAACTGTCCAAGATCTTCAGACCCAAAATGATCAGCTTCAAGATTTGTTCCTGAATTTATCCAAGGGGCAAGAAGAAGTGAAGGCACTCTTCATTAAGAGAATCACCAATAAGAATCATGAAGACGACAAGGATGGCCAGCTAAAGCAATTGCAAGCAGAGATGGCAACATTGAGAATCCAAATGTTGGGACAAATAGCTCTTATCCAAAACTTAGATCGGGGAAAAGAAGAGCTAAGAGCCCTCGTCAAAAATCTTCATCAAGATGGATGCAACCACATTGAGAAAACAACTAGAATTAGGGATCAAGTCATTAACCAGCCTCAGATGAAACAAGAAGATTTGCTTGAGATAGCACCTTTCAAAATGGTTGCTACACCAAGAGTCCAACAACGACCTCACCAACAACGATAGGGTGGCCTGCGTAAGCAAGATACGCCTAAAAGGAAATTTACCGAGATCAACATGTCCTTGGCTCAAGAATTGCATCATATGTTGCAAGCCAAGCTGGTTACATTAAGGAGGCCTCCTCAAAAGCCTAACACTTCTGCTCCCAACTAAAAATAGAATGAAAGGTGCACATACCACTCCAACAGTCAGGGACACGACACCAATCACTGTTGGGCATTGAAGAACAAGATTCAAGACCTGATCGACAAAGGAGTGTTATAATTTACACAGATGGTCAACTGGAGTTTTTTTATCACCCCTCAAAGACACACTATCTGAAGTGACAAAGTTTAGGTGGAGAAATTTTTGTTCATTCGAATTTTCAGTTGTAATTTCTTTGTTTGTTTAAACATTTACCCTTATGTCAGACATTGGTTGTTCTCATTAATGCATTGCATATGTTGGCCTTGAGTTAATCCATTCGTTTTAACTATAATGAAACTATACTTTTACTCCTTTTTGTATGATATTCAACTCTGAATTACAAGTTGTAAGTTATTGTACCCAAAACTTTGCCCTCTCACTTATCAATATTTTCTCACAAATATCTCTCTTGGATCAAGACTGTACTAGGGTTGATCAACTCAAGACACCTCCTTAAGCACTGATGACTGAAATTAGGGTTTAAGATTTCACAAGGATAATTGAACTTTAAATGCTTCATATGACTTTCATGGATCATTATGGACCTCCAAGAGTACTCATGTCAAGTTTCAAGCCTTGGATCACATTTTTGCTCAGTGATTTGAGCAGCTGACCTAAAAATCAGTTGTATTGGGGAAAAAGTCAACTATGACCAATTTACAGTCAAACTTCATAATTTTTTATGCATAGAAACATTATAAACTCATATGTATCATTTGATCAAGTTTAGACCATAATTCCTCAAGAAATTTGATCAAATCATCAAAAGGGCAAAATAGTCAAAATTAGGGTTTTGATTGAGAAAGGGAAATTTCTGATTTTTGACCTAGCAAATGGTTAATTGGTTTGATGCATGATCCCAAGAGTTAAATTGCATCATTTTGAACTAATGGCATGACCAAAAACATTGCTTAAGATCAATTGGATTGATAGTGAATTTTTAGTCAACTGATCAAAAAGTCAATTGTATACTGAAAAGTCAAACTTTGACTTTTTGGTCAAGTTCAAGTGTCAAAGATCACAATTCATTAAAACATGTAAAAATATGAAACTTATTCATCAAGAAATCAAAAAGTCAAGATTTCATTTTGAAAAGTCAAAGTTTTCTAACTTAGAAATTTTTCTAAGTGTTTAAAACTTCATGTTTTATCATAACTTTGAGCCAATTTTTCACCATGATGCATGATGATTAAAAAGAAACTTTCAACATGAAAGTTGTAGATATCCATGAGATATACAAGATTTATTTACACAACTTCTTCTGAAAATTCCAGGATCTCAAGTTATTAATTCATAAAGTCATGGTCTTGGAATTAAACACTTAGTGAAATTTTGCCCTAGTTTAGGCAAGATGTTGACCTAACTTCATGGCACTTTTTCATATAGTTCCAAGGGGAATTTTCAAAGGTGATTCAAATAAGGTTTGTAGATCACATTAAAAGCTTTCCAAAATGTCCAAGAACTACTTGGGATCATTCTTTAGCATGGAGAATCTAAGAGAGGAAGTTAGGGTTTTCAAACTTGAATTACAAGTCATTTTTTATGAACACATGAACCAAATCCATGCTAGGCTGCATAATCTTTGCTTTTCAGGCCTCAAACTTTTTGTTCACTCCATAATTAAATGTTTACACAACTGTTAGAGCTTTGATCCAAGCAATTATGCTATTATCCAAGTTGCATTTCCATTAATGGCACAAAGTTAACATTGCCATTCTTGTAAAGCAAGCTTTTTGCATAAAGTCCATTCTTGAGCCTCTAACTTGTTCCCTCTGATCACACTCCATCCACAAAGTCAGAAGCAAGTATGTTTAAAGCATAACCACTCTATCTTAGCAAGTACACAAGGCTTTGAGACTTGAATTTCTCAAAAATCACATGTTATGCATAAACTTGTGATTTTGAATTCTGATCAACAACAAGCCTCCAAACTTGTTGCTTATAAATAGAGTAACTATTTGTGAATTAGGACACGAGCAAAAAGCACCCTGAAACACTCCCAAACTCCCCCTAGCCAGAAATTGCACAAAAAACTCCATTGATACACAGTTCTAACCTTAAACTTGTATCTCTCATTTCCCTCGTGTGTTTTCCCTCAAATTCATTCCTAAAGCTTCCTTACATCAAATACAAACCATCCCTGACCCTGTTTCATAATTGTAACTTCATCTTCATCAACCTCTATAACCAAAAACAGAGCTCTGCAAGTTGACTTCTCCAGACCATTTTAGCCACCCATTGCTCAAGCTAATCATTGAATTAGCTTCTTGGGTACTTGAGGAAGCTAACTTAATCATTGCAGTACCTTGAATCAAGCCCATTTGCATTTCATGATTTCCAGTTTTGAGGTATTTTTCTTGAACTTCTATCTTCATATTTAGGCATTGTTAGGCTTGCATTTGTGAAGATAAAATATAGACATCATTGCCCTGAAACTATACATGTCCATAGATTTCATTTATTTTGATTGAGCTAGGAGAATTTTGAGTTTGAACTTTCTGAAATATTTAGGTCAGAATTTGGTACTTTCAAAAATTCTCATTCATCTTTGATTTTTAGTTCATGATATTTATATGGTTGGATTCATATGAAAAAATGGAGCAACTTTCATGTTTACATTTTTGCAAATGGTTGAGAAATGAGCAAGTTGCAGGGCTTCTGGCTAGAGGTTGAAGATGAAGTATATTTAGGGCAAGATTTATGTTTTATATTTATCATTTCATACAAGTTAACAGATGTATCACCACCCCAGTGGTTAAAGCGTGCGCCTAACACCCCTTGGACCTGGGTTCGAGCCCCAGCGTCCGTTTTTACTTTTTTTTACATATTTTTCTGTTTTCCTTGTGTTTGTTTGAACAGGTGAGGCCTCCAAATTGGGCCTATTGTTTTTTTTCTTTTACTAACCTTGACTTACTTACTTGTGCACCCCTGGCCCAATTTATTTTATTATTTTCTTTTTCTTTTTCTTTTTTTTTTTTATTTTTTTTTTCTTTAATATTTTTTTATTATTATCACTATTATTATCATTATTATTAATTTTATTAATATAAAAAATCCAAAAATATTTTATTTATTATTTACACTTATTTATTTTATTTTCTTATAAAAACAAAAGGACTAAAAACATTTTCTTAAATAAATTAATTTCTTTTTTTAATTAATAAATATTTAGACTTAGGTTTATTTATTATATTATTTTCTTTTAAAATCAACTTAGAACTTAGATTTATTTTAATTAATATCCATATTTTTTTTTTACTAATTTTAAAACCTTTTCATAAATAAAAACCCTAAAAAACTTGTTTTCTTTAAATTAATTTATTCTACTAACTTAATCTTAATTTTCTTGTTTTTAGTTAATTATTTTATTTTAATTAGGTTAGAAAACCCTTTTCATAAAAAAACCAAACAAAAATTACATTTTCTTTTTTACATTTGCATTCTTGCACTTTATTTATTTATTTTGTACATTTATTCAAAATTCAATATGGTTGTAATAATTATTTAGATTTAATTTCTTGCAATATTCCCCATTTGTAATTTGTACACCCCCTCCCCTAAATGATGTAATAGCATAGTAATTTTAAATTCCGCAATTTATCGCTTTATATACAAATGCTAGTAATTAAGGTTTTGTATGGAAAGACTAAAACCAATCAATAGAAAATCCTAATCAAAGACAAATCAAGCATGAAAATCAATCCACTTGAACACAATCACCCCTAGGGTAAATCCACTTGGTTGCCTTATAAAAATGGCAATATTATGCATATGAGGTATCTTAGCAAAAATAAACAAAATACAAGATCATAGTCCCTCGATGATGCTATCATAGTTGCCTTTCAAAAATGATCTTAGTCCCTAAATAATATGCTAAGATATCTTGCAACATTGCTAATTATGGTTATACGATGACCCACGCCCGTCCCTTTTACATCCAAAGACAGGACTACTTACCAAATCAATGGTAAGATAACAATGTCAAAGGAAAAAGGAAATGAACATGAAAGACTTTTGAGTAGGTAGAATGTTCCTAGTTACTTGCTCCATTTCAAAACAAAATATCCTTGCTATTTTCAAAACAAACACCCACACTTCCAAAAATATCCTTCAAAACTTGAAAACATTTTCAAAATATTAACACCTTTGTATACATTCTTACGAACGAGAATCATTACAAAGTTTGCCTAAACAATGGCCTCTTTACAAAATACTTTCAAAACCACACAAAGCATATTTTCAAACAATAGCAAGTAACTAAGAGCCCATGGAAAACCATGGAAGAAAAGGGTGTTAATACCTTCCCTTTTCATAATCTACCCCCCGAACTCAAGAAACAATCTCAAAGGTTTTTCCTGTGCTTTTTCACCTTTCCTTTTGGATAAAAGAAAAGTCGATGGCGACTCTTGCTAACCGCAACATTTGTGATCAAACGCAAAAAACCCAAGTCAGCTCTCCCACCGTATCACAGAACTGGTGACTCTTTTGGGGAAAATTTTAAAAGTGGGGTTAGATCACATTTACTTGCTTTCATTTTTTTGACTTGTATGCTTTACATTATGGTTCTTTGTTTGGGTTTGAATCCTCTACCCGGATTTGGGATACCTTATAGGTAAGTAGCAATACATTGTGGAAACTGTGTGGGGTATACTGACATGGTCTAAGCAATAGCTATGTTAGTGCGACATATTTGTGGATACCGGTAGCCCTTGAGTAGTCAAGGAGAATACGGGGCCGCTGAGTGATGTCATGAAGCACTAATGAACTTTTAGAACCTTTACTTGACCAACTTAGCCTTTAGGACGTAGTGAGATGACCGGCTTTGGTACAGTCCGAAGTTGGTAGATACTCGATACTACACTCATTGACGTTTGGTTTTTTGGGATATTTCGGTCGCCATTAAAGAGGCTTGCGCTGAAATAATTCCCAAAGAAACAAATCGGTGATATTGAGCTCCTTAGAACCCGGTTACTATTACTATGACAGGTTTGAGCCAACTAAACTTCAAGAGGGTACTTACCTATAAGACTCCATGCAAGCCTAAACCTAAGGACTTGTTTACTTTGTTTGTATATATATATATACTTGTACATAACATCATAAACATCATAACATCATACCCATATTCACTAACCATTTCAAGGATCTTGGGATTTATCTTTGTTCTGTTTTGTAGGACATGGATTCTATTCGCAGGAAAACTATTCAAGTCAACCTTGTAAGGATCCCTCCTCAGCTTAAAGAGATAGCATCAAGGATTCCTGAAAATTCTCCATTCACCAAAAGACATGGTCCCCTACTAAACTTGGTCACCTCCAACACTGATGAAGACATGATGAAGGTTCTCTTCCAGTTCTTTGATCCTTTACACCATTGCTTCACATTTCCTTATTATCAACTTTTGCCAACTTTGGAAGAATTCTCTCGACTATTGAGGATTCCCATTCTCAATCAACTACCTTTCAATGCTACGAAAAGAGATCCAAAGCCAGAAGATATTGCTCAAGCTCTACACTTGCAATCATCTCATATCACAACTAATTGGGAAACAAGGAGTGGTGTCAAGGGTTTCCTAGCAAAGTTATTGTTTGAGAAAGCCCAAAACTGTTGGAACTCTTTGGATTTGTAAGCTTTTGAGGAAATTGTGGCTCTCCTCATATATGGGATGGTTTTGTTTCCAAATCCCGACCAACTCATAGATGTGAACACCGTCAAAATCTTCATGTCTCGTAACTCGGTGCCTACTTTGCTAGGAGACATCCTACATTATTTTCACACTCGCACTATGAGGAAAATGGGTGTCCTTATGTGTTGTACTCCTCTCTTAGAAAGATGGTTTATTTCGCATCTTCCCCAATCTGTATTGAAGAACGAGCAAGGTTCAAGGCGGTCACATAGGTTGATGACACTCAAACATTCATACATTCATTGGTGTTCCCAATCTATATAGAATGTTACTATTGTCGATCATTATGGAGAATTCCCTAATGTCCCTTTACTTGGAATTAGGGGAGGTATCACCTATAACCCCTACTTAGCCTTAAGACAGTTTGGTTACGCCCGAAGGGATGGCCCACATGAGATGCTCATTCAAGGTTTGGTATTTGACTACGAGAACGACGACCAAGGTTGTCGCCAGAGATTTATCCGAACTTGGAGGATGTTAAACAAGGTAGATAGCAAGACATTGGGGCATAAGAACTCCATCCCTCTTGAGCCTTACCTCAAATGGGTGCGAGCTCGTGCTCAAAGTCTTATAATGCCTTACCCCTCCATTCTCCCAGTAATCATAGAGCCTATGGTGGAAGGAGATTTTCCATACACTATCCTACATCCTGACATGCCCACCTCTCTCGAATACTTACAAAGGGATTGGATACAACTTAAGGGGAAGCGAGACACTTTCGAGGCCCAATTCTATGCCAGCGAGAAGAAGGTTTTGGAACTCACTAAGCAACTTCATGAGGAGCGGAGCCTGAACGCCTACATCGCACCAAAGAGGATGCGTACAAATTTTTTATCTTAGAGTTTTTGTATTTCTTTGTAAAGCCCAAAAGAGGCATGATGTACTCAAGATTTGATTTATTAATATAACGTGTGTTCCTTTTTGGTCTAAAGCAAATTTAAATCTCTAATTTCCTTGAAATCATTGCATATGCATTTACCATTCAACATAACATAAGCAGGTTTACTCACACAAGTCTCCTCATCTTTCTACTATTTATTTCAGTAAGATGGACCTCGAGCATATAGTAAAAGACCTGCAGATGTAGAATGCTTAGTTTCAACAGATGTTCTTGACTCTAGCCAAAGGACAAGAGGGTCTGAAAACTTTACTGGTTGAGGAAAAGAAGAAGAAAGCAAAGAAAGTAACTGGAGTTCTGAATATGGGAAGAAGGTTCCAAGGACAAGCCAGACGGACCCTAGACTTTGCAACGTCATCTGGTGAAAAGGATAATCAAGAAGTGAAAGGCAAGGAAGCGGTTGTCCAGCTAGAATCTGAAGAGGAAGAAGAAGAAGACTACTCAGAAGATCAGTATCCCCCGGCCGGCGACTAATACAAACATCTGGAAGAACGTCTAAGCGCAGTGGAGATTCAGAAAGTGCTCGGGCTAGACTTTGAAGAGTTGGGATTGTTATTCCACCAAAATTCAAGACACTGATATTTTCTAAGTACGATGGGGTTTTATGTCCCAAGATGCATCTTCGATCTTATGTGAGGAAGATACAGACACTGCTGACAGAGATTTGTGGGTCCACTTCTTTCAAGACAGTCTATTCGGGACTCAGCTAGATTGGTTCTATCAACTAGAGAGGGACAATATCCATAATTGGGAAGACCTTGTCGCTGCTTTCTATAAACAATATCAGTACAACGCAAATCTTTCTCCCACCCGTACTCAACTCTAGAGTATGGTTATGGTTTCAAGTGAAGGTTTCAAAGACTACGCTCAGAAATGTAGGGACTTAGCAGGAAGAGTCTAGCCTCCCCTTTCTGAAAGAGAACTAGTAGACATGTTCCTGGGTACCCTGTCCGGTCCTTTCTTCAATCATCTAATTGGAAGCTCCTTAGCAGGCTTCACTGAACTAATCTTGACCGGAGAAAGAGTGGAAGCTGGGATCAAGAGTGGGAAGATTCAAAAAGACGCATCCTATGCTGCTGTAAGAAAACCATTTATCAGGAAGAAATAAGTTGGTGTTGTGTATCCTCAAAGAAATCACGAAAGAATTGAACATCGACCAATGGTAGGGGCTGTCATGATCCCTAAGCCTGCACCTACTCAACAAAGAAGCAATCAACCTAGAACAGAAAGACCGGTAAGACAATTTACTCGGATTAATATGACACTATCTCAAGTCCTTCCACATTTGTTGAGATCCAATTTGGTAACTTTGAAAGAAGCTTCGAAGAATCCTAACATAACCTCTCCTCACTACCATCCTAATGCTCACTGTGCTTACCATTCAGAAAGTTCAGGCCATGATACCAACAACTTTTGGGCTTTGAAAAACAAGGTGCAAGACCTTCTTGAAGCAAAAGAAATTGAATTCGATGCTCCTGAGATCCCAAATGTTATCACCACTTCTATGCCCAAGCATGGCCGTGATGTTAACGTTGTTGAAGATGATATGTTCGTTATTGCTGTTGATGAACTCGTCACTCCTCTCCTGACTATCAAGAAGAACCTGTTGAATGCTGGTTTATTTTCGGGTTGTGACGAAAGCTGCCACCTTTGTTAATCCCTACCAACTGGTTGTCATTTATTGAAAGAAGGTCTTCAACGCCTAATGGATGACAAAGATATTTTGTTTGAAAAGACTCTTGTTCCAACCATTTATTACAATGATGTTTCAATAGTAACCATTTCCGCCATTTCTTCCAGGGTCTCCACCAAAAGACCCGTTAGGATTACATTAGTTCCTAAAGTAGCTCCACTGATAATTACTATGCCTGGACCAATCGCGTACTCATCAAATAAAACTGTCCCATGGAATTATGGGGGCGATGTCTACTATCACGGTGTTAAGCAGGATTGGCCGGCTGTTGAAGACTCAATTTCGAAGAAGACTGACCCCGACATCAGCAAAATTGCGAGAACCAGCAAGATAATCCGAAGTGGCAGATTATTCTCTCTATAGATTGCTCCTCCGAAGACTGTTACCGGTCTTGTGATCATTCATGTTCCTGTTCCTGTTGACACTACTACTACTATAATCCCTATAGTTACACCTGTTGATACTCCTACCACCGAGTCGACTGAGACTCGATGCAAAGGCATTTTGGTTGAGCCTGTCCAGATGAAGGCACAATCAGTATCTATCCCTAAGGCTTCCCAAAAGAAGATGGAAGAAATTCTGAAAATCATAAAGAGAAGCGACTACAACATAGTCGAACAGTTGGGGCAGACTCCATCAAAGATTTTCATGCTGGCTTTATTGTTATGCTTTGAGGCTCATGCGAAGGCCTTGGTGAAATTCCTTAAAACTGCCCATGTACCACAAGAAAACTCTGCTGATCAGTTCCAAGACTACGTGGCCAGTTTAACTGCTGACAATGGTTTAGGCTTTTCTGATGCTGACCTGACACCTAGGGGGAGAAAGTACAACAAGGAATTGCGTGTCTCTGTTGAATGCAAAGGCACAACTTTGGCCCATGTCTTGGTTGGTACCAGTTCGTCTTTGAATGTGCTTCCTAAGAAGGCTCTTGATAGGCTCGACTGTGAAGGCTTGATCTTAAAACCCAACAATATAGTGGTAAGGGCCTTCGACGATTCAAAGAGAATGGTGCATGGGGAGGTGGACATCCCCATAAAAGTTGGAACCCAAACCTTTGATTCAACTTTTTACGTGATGGACATTCACCCTTCCTACTCCTGCTTATTGGGTCGACCATGGATTTACAATGCGGGTGCCGTTACCTCTACATTACATCAAATGCTGAAATATCCGACCGAGGGGAAAATCATTATTTTCCATGAAGAAGAGGAATATATGGTCAGTCACTTAAACTCTTTCAAATATGTGGAATTGAATGGTGAATTCATTAAAACTCCATTTCAGCACTTCGAGGAAGTCCCCCAAACCGTGGCAGTAACCAAGGTTCTTTCCCAAGTCCCAAAGATTACAAGACCTCCTCTAAAGATGTCTTCTCTGAAAGATGCCAAGGCAGTGATCGAAGAAGGTGGGTGTACTATTTGGGGCCAGATCCCGGATATCCCATACAAATTTGACAAATTTGGTTTGGGTTTCACTTCAGGAGCCCAGAAAGATGTACGTCGTGCTCGTGCCGGGGGACCACCCATGAAGATCAACAATCACGGAGTCAATGCAGTGGAGGATGATGAGGATAGCTACGACCTGGAGGAATGGATTTTCCCAATTGTCAATGGAGGACTCAGCAATTGGGAAGCTAAAGATTTTCTCCCAATTACTTTTATCCAACAGTAATTGTCTTTAAATTTTGTCGGACCTGTAATAATTAAACAATTCAGACTTTTAAAACCTTGTGTCTTACCCGAGGCACAACGGTCCATTTGTAAGGGTTGTTACCTCATTTTCATATGTAATCAATGAATCATGGACGTTTTTGCATACAAAATTTGTGCTCTTTGTCTTTCTTTTACATTTTTATTTCTTTTAAAGATAGTTATACTCTTACACACACTCACATTCAAAATGCAGATCTACATCCATTTGGGATCCCATGGGTAACGATTCTGCTATGGCTTTCTTTGACTCTGAAAATATAATCTACCAAGCCGAAGACGAAGGTGAGGAAGATTGTGAAGTGCCATGGGAATTAGCCAGGTTACTACAACAAGAAGAGAGGACCATACAACCCCACGAAGAACTAGCGGACACAGTTAACCTAGGTACCGAAGAGGACAAGAAAGAAGTCAAGGTGGGTGCCAATCTGGAACCTAGTGTCAAGAAGCGTCTGACTTAGTTTCTACATGATTATGTCGAGGTCTTTTCCTGGTCATACGAAGACATGCCGGGATTGGATGCTGATATTGTGGTACATCGTCTACCAACAAAAGAAGACTACCCTCCGGTAAAACAAAAGGTTCGTCGCTTGCAACTAGACATGTCAGAGAAGATCAAAGTGGAAGTCATGAAACAATTCAACACCGGATTCTTGGCCGTCACCTCCTATCCGCAATGGGTCGCCAATGTTGTTCCCGTGCCTAAAAAGGATGGCAAAGTGTGAATGTGCATGGACTACCGAGATTTGAATAGTGCAAGCCCTAAGGATGATTTCCCACTTCCTCACATCGATATTTTGGTTGACAATACATCACAACATAAGGTATTTTCCTTCATGGATGGTTTCTCAAGTTACAATCAAATTAAAATGGCGCCTGAGGACATGGAGAAAACAACCTTTGTCACACAATGGGACACATTTTATTACAAGTTTATGCCATTCGGGTTGAAGAACGCTGGGACAACCTATCAGCGTGTCATGGTAGCTCTATTTCACGACATGATACATCACGAAATAGAGGTCTATGTGGACGACATGATAGCCATATCTCAAACTGAAGAGGAACATCTTGACCATTTACAGAAACTCTTTGAGAGACTAATGAAATACAAGCTGAGGTTGAACCCGGATAAATGCACATTTGGGGTGAGGTCCGGTAAACTCATAGGCTTTGTCGTCAATGGTAAAGGTATCGAAGTGGACCCTGCCAAGGTGAAAGCGATACAAGAAATGCCTGCTCCTCGCACCAGGAAGGAAGTCAGAGGATTCCTGGGATGGTTAAACTATATTGCCAGATTCATTTCTCACTTGACCACTACTTGTGAACCAATCTTCAAGTTACTTAAGAAAGATCAAGTAGTCAAATGGAATGATGAATACCAAACTGCCTTCGACAAGATCAAAGGGTACCTGAACGAGCCTCCTATTTTAATGCCACCAGTCGAGGGAAGACCCTTGATCATGTATCTAAATGTTTTGGAAATTTCAATGGGGTGTGTGCTGGGGCAGCATAACGAGTCTGGCCGAACAGAGCATGCTATTCATTACCTGAGCAAAAAGTTTATCGACTATGAAACAAGATATTCGCTGCTCGAGAAAACTTGTTGTGCTCTGGCATGGGTTACTCGCCGGCTAAGACAATATATGCTGACCCATACTGCCCTATTGATATCCAAGATGGATCCAATAAAATACGTATTCGAGAAGCCTGCCCTCTCTGGGAGAATAGCAAGATGGAAGATGATCTTGACGGAATATGACATTCAGTACACTACCCAAAAAGAACTAAAGGGCAGTGTGCTAGCCGATCACCTTACTCACCAAGCTGTGGATGACTACCAGTCCATGAAGTTCGAATTCTCGGATGAAGACATCATGATGGTAAACAACTGTTAAGAACTCAGACCACATGACGGACCTGAACAAGGATCCCGATGGACCCTGGTTTTGGATGGGGCATCCAATGCACTCGAAAATGGCATTGGTGTTGTACTCATATCCCCCGAAGGATGTCATACTCCTTTTACTGCAAGACTCTTCTTACACTGTACAAATAACATGGCAGAATACGAAGCGTGCATTTTTGGTCTCAAAGCTGCCATAGATTTGGGGATCAAATCCTTAAGCGTATTCGAAGATTCAGCCTTGGTCATCAGTTAGATCAAAGGAGAATGGGACACAAAGCACCCAAATCTCATCCCCTACAAAGAACACGTGTTCACATTAATCCAACATTTGAGAAGATTACCTTCGAGCATTTTCTGCGAGAAGAAAATCAGCTAGCAGACTTGCTAGCCACAATGTCATCCATGTTTAAACTCAAATGGGATAAAAAGGCTCCCCAGACCACCATTGAACGGGTGGATGAACCTGCTCATTGTCACGAGATCAATGCTGATGAAGTAGTGGACCAACCTTGGTTCCATGAAGTCAAGAGGTATCTCGAGGCTCAAGAATATCTGGAAGGAGCTTCAGTCAATGATAAGAAGTTCTTAAGGATATTCTCTGCTAAGTTCTTTATTAATAATGACATCCTCTAAAAACACAACCACGACTGTGTATTGCTTCGTTGCGTAGACAAGGTTGAGGTAGAAAAGATCATGGTTGATCTACATGAAGGCACTTTTGGCACCCATTTCAGTGGGCATACGATGGCAAAGAAGATCCTACGGGTAGGTTATTATTGGTCTACCATGGAAGCAGAATGCTATCAGCACTCTCGAACTTGTCATAAGTGTCAGATCTATGCTGACAAAGTGCATGTACCTCCAGTTCCTCTGAATGTCCTGACTTCTCCCTGGCCATTCACGATGTGGGGCATTGATATGATTGGAGAAATCAAGCCCATAACCTCTAATGGACACCACTTCATCTTGGTGGCCATTGACTATTTCACAAAGTGGGTTGAGGCAGCTTCTTTCCCTTCCGTCACCAAAAATGTCGTGGCCCAGTTCATTAAACAGAATCTCATCTGTCGGTACGGTATCCTGGAGAGGATCATCATAGACAATGGTACGAATCTCAACAATACTATGATCATCGCACTGTGTGCGCAATTCAAGATCCAACACCATAATTCTTCTCCTTACCGGCCAAAGATGAATGGCACCGTCGAAGCCACAAATAAGAACATTAAGAAGATCATACAGAAAATGACAGTAACCTACAAGGACTGGCATAAGATGCTACCATTCGCCCTCCACGGTTACCTTACCATGGAGCGCACATCAACCGGGGCAACACCTTACTCTCTGGTATACAGCATGGAGGCTGTCTTGCCTATTGAGGTTCAGATCCCTTCTCTGAGAATCATGAAGGATGCAGGGTTGAATGAAGACGATTGGATCCAAACTCGACTTGATCAACTGAACTTGATTGACGAGAAAAGGCTTACTGCTGTCTGTCATGGTCAAATGTATCAAAAACAGATGATCAAGGCTTTCAATAAAAAGGTCAGATGTCAAGTGTATCAAGTCGGCGATCTGGTGATCAAGCGCATCATACTGTCGCAAGGTGATCCCAGGGGAAAATGGACTCCTACATACGAAGGCTATTTGTGATCAAAAGCATATTCTCTGGTGGAGCAATGATCTTGACCACTATGGATGGCGAAGACCTATCGCACCCTGTGAACACGGACATAGTCAAAAGATACTACGCATAAGAGACTCGCTAGGTTGACACACCTAGTCAAAAAAAGGGCATCCCGACGAACCAAAAAGGTTCAGGCAAAAATTAGGGATAAAACAAAAAATATGTACACCCGGCAAGTTCAAAACCCAAAAGGGCGACTTGGACAAAAAGGGGTATCCCGGTGGACTGAAAACCCGAAATGGAGGTCCGGGAAAAAGTTATGGATTTAAAGCGTATGACTATGTCCCGTTGGATCACCTTACAGACAAACTTTGGCTTCGACTGACAAACTCAATGATTCTGATCAATCCAATCAACTTCTGACAATGCAGCAAGTGGATGAGACATTCATAGACACGAAGGCTATAGCAGAGTGGGAACCCCATGGGATTATTGCACATAGCTATCTTTTCTTTGTAACAAATTTTCATTTTGTTTACGGTGACATTCCCTTACTAGAATGTTCGTCTCATTGTACAAAAAAGACTTATTCAAGCTAATACAAAGATACCTATTTGAAAGTGAAAAACTATCTATTTTTCTTTATTTTTGTGTTTTGTTTACAAAAACGTCCAATGATTTATTTTTGAACATATGCATTTGAACGTAACTACTGTTTACAAAAGGAATAAAAAATAGAAAGACAATCGCTAATGGATTTAAGAAATAGGATAATATCTTTAAACTATTCCATAAAATCCCCCACAGTATGCAGCTTAATCCCCAGTGGAACAAAACTTCCAGTTATCACTCCCCGATAGAAGTCGCCCAATTTCTCAGGATTTCGCAGGCGATATACGGCGCTTCCCCTACAACATAATTTATTTCTCTAATAAATAAAAGCTCATCAACTCATCATTACTCCAAAATATGAAGACTTACACTCCACGTCCCCAACAGCAGTCAAGGATTTATTTTCCATAATCCAATAGTGTTACAGCAGCGTAGCTTACATGCCCATACATCGCATCCATATGTGTGATACGGTGGGAGAACTGACTTGAGGTTTTACGTTTCGATCTCATTTGTGCGGATAGCAAGAGTCACCATCGACTTTTCTTTTATCCAAAAGGAAAGGTAAAAAAGCACAGGAAAGACCTTTCGAGATTATTTCTCGGGTTCGGGGTGTAGATTATGAAAAGGGAAGGTATTAGCACCCTTTTCATCCATGGTTTTCCACGGGCTCTTAGTTACTTGCTAGATCACTTGATTTTGTTTGAAAGATGTGCTTTTGTGTGGTTTTGAAAGTATTTTGAAAATGTGCCATCGTTTAGGAAAATTTTGCAATGATTCCCGTTCATAAGAATGTATGCAAAGTGTTGAGCTTTTGGAAATATTTCAAGTTTTGGAAAGATGTTTGGAAAGTGTATGTGGTTATTTTGAAAATATCAAGGATACTTGTTTTGAAATTGGGCAAGTAACTAAAAGTAATCTACCTACTCAAAAGGTTTTAGATGTGCTTTTCCTCCTCCTTTAGATGTTGCTATCTTACCATTGTTTTGGTAAGAAGCCCCATCGTTGGATGTGAAGGGACAAACATAGGTCATCGTATGACCATGATAGCAATGTTGTGAGATGACTTAGCACTTTTTCTTTAGGGACTAAGATCATTTTGAAAGGCAAATTTGATAGCATCATCGAGGGACTATGATCTTGATTTTGTTTGTCCTAAGACATCCCACATGCATAACATGGCCATTTTTGTAAGGAAACAAGTGAGATTACCCCAAGGGTACATGTGTGCAAGTGTGTTTGATTGCATGCATTTGTCTTTGATTGTTTTGGTGGTCTATTTATTGGTTTTATCTTACCATACACGCCTAATTACTATACAGTATAAGGAAAACAATAAATTGCAAAAAAATGAAATTCTATGCTATTACAATATTTAGGGGATGGGGGTACATATGTACGAATGGGGATTGCAAATAAACATAAGCCCTAAGTTATTATTACAACCATATTGAAATGTATTAGAATGTATAAGGAAATGGACTTGTTTAGAAAATGTTTTTGTCTTAAGGAAATAAATTAAAAGGAAAATATTTTTATGTTTTTATGTTAATATTAAAAATAATGAGAAGGAAAATAAATGCAAGGTAGAAACAGCGTGTTGCTATAAGAAGAACAACTAGGATCTAAAGTTATGAAGCCAGGCGAGTGACTCAGCATGAAACGTCAGTGGAATCAGAAGTTTTGAATTCATACACTCTGAGGTCCTGCAAAAACGTCAGAGGGAAAGGGAACAGAGGTTCTGGATTGATACACTCTGAAGTCCTGCAAAAAAACATTAGAGGTAAAACACAGAGGTTCTGGGTGGTGTTCAACCAGTGAACCAAAAGTCAGAAGTTTTGTATTACACTAAAACAGTGAGCAAACGTCAGCAGTTCAGTGTATTTGACATGTAAGGAGAATTTAGAAGTTCTGTACTATGTTAGAATAGTGAGTGAGTCATCAGAAGTTCAATGTTGTGTTGATCCAGTGAATGAACCTTAGCAGTTCGGTGTGTTATCAGTATGTGAGAATCATAAGTTCAATGTGTGTTAATAGTGAGAAAAAATCATAAAAGTTCTGTGTGTTATCAGCATGAGAAAATCAGAAGTTTTATATTACATTTCAACTCTTTTCTCATATTAATCAGCATGTCAACAACTCATTCATTTTTGGAAAACAGCAAATCATAAGAATAACAACACAACAGTTCATAGAAGTTCTAATCCTAAGTCTGAGTCTAGCATTATTCTAGAAGTTCTGATCCATAGTTTTTTCAGTTCATGCAATGATATGTACAACATTAATACTATGATATTTACATGTTAATGATGTTCAGAATGAAAAGCAAGTAAAGTCAGACAGACTTACTTGGAGCGTGCTTGGTGCTTTGAGTGGTTGCCTTTGGATGTTCTGAGTCAGCAAGAGAGAAAGAAGAGTGGTTGTGTTCTTTGGTTCAAAGGAAAGAACAAAGGTTTGTTTCTGTGTATGAAAAATCTGGATTTTTATGAAGGTTTTACAGCTTTGTTTTCTCTCCTTTTTACTAATCTCTATCCAAAAGCCAGTCCCTTGAACGTGTGATGGAGCCAAGTATTTATAGATGATTTTGCTATAATTTTAGGGGGGGGGGGGAAACAAATGGGATTTGAACCTGTTTTGGCATCCTGTTCCTTTGCTTTTTCATCACAGTTTTCATATGCTATTTTTGTGTAATCATGGGATGCAGGCGTAGGCTGAACCAGCTGTTGGTCATAGGTCTGCAACAAGTTGTATAAACAAGGTTTTGGGATTCGGTCATGTTCTGACCAAAGCGTTGAATATCACCTTCATGTGCTGAAGCGCTGCCTTGTCTTTGAAGCAAGCATGATGGTTGTCAGCAGGAATTAAGGAAAAGCAAAAAGCAAAGCATGAGCTTAGTAGCTAAGTTGCTATCCCAAGACAGTAGAGGTACACGTGGTGAAGATCCTTTGGATAAAGACTTAGAAGGTGGTTGTGAGTATTAAATGATGATGAGACTTATCAAAACCATAAATCCTGCAACATGAAACTCTACACCAAGGATTTGTTCTGGATCAGAAGTTCTGCTTCAGCGTAGCATCCCATCTTCTGATCCTCTTATCTTCTGGCTCCAGCATGTTCTGAAGGAGCTTTCAGACTTTCTTGAAATGCTTGCAGCACGCTTCTTAGCCTTCTTTGAATTACCATGGAAAACTCTGACTGAGCTTGCGTAGAGGCTTAAGAACCATGTTCTGACTGAAGGCTATGTTCTGAACCATGTTTGCAACTTCTGATGCATTGGCATGGAGGCTGGCTCAGAAGTTCTGAAGTGTCATACTTTAGAAAAGTTCTAAGTATTTAGAATTTTGACTTTGCCAAAGTAAATTTGACTTTTGAATTTTTAGATGAAACAAATTTCACATTTCAACATGTCTTGATGAATATGATTCTTGAAACTTGGTTTTGATCCAAAAGTCAAAGTTAGACCTTTCAGCGTACAAATGACCATTTTGCACTTATGGATGATTTTCTTGAAAAATTGCAGTTCAAGGCTTGGAATTGGATGGAGGCAAACTTGAGGATCCAAGGTGATTCCTTGAGAAATGAGAGGGAAAATTTTAGGGTGCAACAGCTGCCCCTGTTCAATCTTCTTACACCTGAGGAGTTAGATTGGTAATTCTGCCATTCGTGACTTGAATGTGGAAGATGATTGAACACTAGAGTGCCCAAAAAATTTGCACTCGAAGATGTGTTAGTTGATTATGTAGGAAATGGGCTTAAATATGTCATTTGGAGAGGTAATGGATAGTTGTTGGATATGGGCTTAAAGATGCCATCCAGAAGTGATTGCTAGACTGTATCTATAAGCTGGAACTGGATGATTGCCAGAATGGCGTTCGTGTCAGGAGCGCATCTGAACTGTATCAGAAGGTTGGGTTGTTTGATGATGAGTTCGTGTCAAACCACATCTTGGGAAGAGAGGGAACCGGTGTAGGGTTGCCTGATGATGATTCTGTGTAAAACTACATCTTAAATTTCCTGAGAAGGAACTTGTGCAGGGTTGCTTCATGATGAGTCCGTGTAAAACTGCATCTTGGAAAGGGAAGGAAGAACCTGTGTAGGGTTGCTTCATGATGAGTCTGTGTAGAACTGCATCTGGAATTGAGAAGTAACCTGTGTAGGGTTGCTTCATGATGAGTCCGTGTAAAACTTCATCTGGAAAGGAGGAACCTGTGTAGGGTTGCCTGATGATGAGTCAGTGTAAAACTTCATCTAAAAATGAGAAGGAACCTGTGTAGGGTTGCTTCATGATGAGTCAGTGTAAAACTTCATCTGGAAAGGAGGAACCTGTGTAGGGTTGCCTGATGATGAGTCCGTGTAAGACTGCATCTTGGGAAGAGAGGGAACCGGTGTAGGGTTGCCTGATGATGAGTCCATGTAAAACTAAATCTTAAATTTCCTGAGAAGGAACCTGTGTAGGGTTGCTTCATGATGAGTCAGTGTAAAACTGCATCTTGGAAAGGGAAGGAAGAACCTGTGTAGGGTTGCTTCATGATGAGTCCGTGTAGTACTGCATCTGGAATGGAGAAGGAACCTATGTAGGGTTGCTTCATGATGAGTCCGTGTAAAACTTCATCTAGAAAGGAGGAACCTGTGTAGGGTTGTCTGATGATGAGTCAGTGTAAAACTTCATCTAAAAATGAGAAGGAACCTGTGTAGGGTTGCTTCATGACTATTCCGTGTAAAACTTCATCTAGAAAGGAGGAACTTGTGTAGGGTTGCCTGATGATGAGTTTGTGTAAGACTTCATCTAAAAATGAGAAGGAACCTGTGTAGGGTTTCCCGATGATGAGTCCGTGTAAAACTGCATCTTAGAAAGGAGGAACCTGTGTAGGGTTGCCTGATGATGAGTCCGTGTAAAACTGCATCTTGGAAAGGTGAGAAGGAACCGGTGTAGGGTTGCTTCATGATGAGTCAGTGTAAAACTTCATCTTGGAAAGAAGGAACCTGTGTAGGGTTGCCTGAATGATGAGTCCGTGTAGAACTTCATATGGGAAATAGGAGGAACTTGTGTAGGGTTGCCTCATGATGGTCGAGTATATAGTTGTCCTATCTGATTTTAGGTGTTAATCTTTGACTTGAGAAAGAAAGATAGTTTTCTTGGCTTGTTACAGGTGTTAATCTTCAATCTCTTCATGTAGATAGTTTTCCTGGCTTGTTACATGTATTAATCTACAATCAGTCATCCACAGATAATTTTCCTGGTTGGTTACAAGTATTAATCTTGGAACTTATTTGAAAATGGTTGATGGTAGCCATCTGTTGATTGATCTTTCCTGAAAAAGGTAGAACGTTAGTTGTATGCGATGTCATGATGTCATGATGTTCTCAAAAATAAATGAGATTGTGTTGTATGCACTTATCATGTATGTAAATAGGATGTATGAAATGTGAAATTTTAATGAATGTATTTTTGTCTGGGAAAATAAATCCTTGACAAATGTCGGGGAGTTGTTAAATCTTGGACTGCTATTGAAGAGTTGGCGTGTCTTCAACTTTGCTTAGAGTGTCTCCATTGGGGATTCCTGTTTTGTTGTTTGAGGAGAATTCTGTTGGGGGGTATTGAAAACTCTGTGGGGAGAATGTTTATTCCTTCTTGGGAAAAGAATCCAGGAATCTCGGTTGTCCGTTGCTCTACTGGGGAGTCGAAGTTGAATTGATATCTGGTCGGGTCCAGGTTTCACAGTAACTTGGGGGATTGTATAATAGTCTACTAGGGAAGAGGAGTTATGGTCCTTTGATTTGTAGTAGTTGGAGAGGCAAACTCAAGCTGGGGAATCTGCGTTTGTTGGGGAGATAAACCCTGTTGCCGGTCTGCTAGAGAGGTGACGACTTTTTTGGGGAAGTCCTCGGGGATTCTTGAAGTTGTCCCAGCTGGGGAAAGGTTTTCAGAGATTTAAACTCTTGATGGGGAATTCTCTTATAAGAAGGATTTTGGGGAGATTTATCATTGCCCCAAGTAGCGAGTGTTTGTGGCACTGCCTAGAAATGTTTGACTGTACGTAACCCTTTGTCGGGATTGACGCTCAATGCCCCAAGTGACGGAGATGGAGGCTTGCCCCTGGTTACTTTGCAATTTTTGAGAGATTTCTTGGAATCTTGACTGGACTTCCCCAGGTGTGCTGGATATTGACGTGTCATGTCCCCCTGTTGATAGGAGATTTGTCAATGGAAGTGTTATCCTTCTTGAAGTGATTTGGTTCACTGAGAGAGCTTTCGTTCATCGGATATTCGTTGTGTGAATTTCTCCGCTGTCAAACAAATGGCCATATGCAAACAGTGATATTCAAGTAATGCAAAGTTTATGTTTGTCATGTAGTTTTGAATAATGTGTTTTTAGCAAGTAAAGAAGTTCGTAATTCAACTTCGTATTTTGAGTAAAGCCTCACAGGAGTCAGGATACCTTTTGTAACAATATGCTTTCGAAATAACCCATGCTTCAATTAGGACTTTTGAAGGGTTGTAATGTGGCTTGGTTCACAGTTCAAGAAACAAAGGATAAATGCTCAAAGTGTATTTGTACCCACCCGTTCTTTGTGATGTTCTTCGGTCCTAAGCTCAGTTAATTGTACGTTTGAACTCCAATTGAGTCTGGAATGACGTTTTGGTGATGGTTCAGACAAGTTAAGTTTGTTGGAAGGTAGTCATTTTTTGCATCATTTTTCATGTTGTTGAGGATTTGTAGTGACCTCTTTCTTTTGATTTGTTATCCCTAATTTTTTGCCTGACTATTCTTGTCTTGAGGTTATAATCAGCGGGATGCCCCTGTTTTCTTTAAGTCTCCTTCGTAGGTTTTGACTTAGTGGGCTTTACTTTTTTGAGAAATAATGACTGTTTATTTGGTAGGGAACCATCGTTGTCTTTTGATCCAAGAGGAATGTTTTTTGATGTCATTCATTGTATTACGAAATGAGAGTTTGCGATTTGAACGCGCATTTGAATTAACTAAGAGACTACCCTGCCCCAGGTTTTGATTAAAGGTTTCAATTTTGTGAAAAAGAAAACTTCTACTTCTTTGGCTCGAAGGGGTTGACTAGGGATTATCTTCCTTATAACTCCAGCGTTTAGGATTTGAAAGAATGCCTGTACATCATCAGCAAGGTCTGTTCAAAAGCATACTGTATGAGATTATGGCATTGTTTTCGTCATCCTCCCTCTAAAGGCTTGTAACTTTTAACAAGAGTTGAATGTCATAAAGAGAGTAAAAAGCATAGTTTAAATGTAATGAAAATGAGTGGATCAAATCAAGACAAACATATGCAATGCATTAATGAAACAAAGTTTAACATTAATAGATAATTGTTTGAATAAAAAAATAAATTACAATTGAAAATTCAAAATGAACAAGGCGCTCTCAATGACTTGGCATAGGAGTAGTGATCACGTTTGGAGTCTCCGGAGGGTCAAACCCGATCTCCTTGGCGTCAATCAAATTCTGAATCTTGTACTTCAATGCCCATAAATCGTTAGTGTCATGTCTGGGACTGTCAAAGTGATAAGCACATCTTGCATTAGGATTGTAGTTAGGAGAAGAAGTTTTGGGGTTTGGATGAGGTCCTATCAATGCAATCAGATTCATCCTCAACAAGTGTTGTAGCCCTTGAGACAACGACATTTTGATATTGGTGAACTGTCTTTTGGGCTCGCCTGGCCTTCGTTGATTTCCTCTTTGCTGTTGTCGGTGTGACACAGAACCAGAGATCAGGACTGCCCCTACTTGTTGGTCACGACGACTCTTTTGACTGTGCACATCATTGGACTCTTTATTCTCATTGTATGGCCTTTTCTGAGCATCAGAGGGTGTAGCTCCTTGGATCTTTCCACTTTTGATGCCAGCTTCGACCCTTTCGCCGGTCAGTATCAGCTCGGTGAACCCGGTTGAGGAGCTTCTGATCAAGTGTTTGAAGAAAGGCACTGTCAAAGTTCCCATGAAGATGTCAATCAGCTCCCTGTCAGTTAAAAGGGGCTGCACCCTACCAGACAGATCTCTCCACTTTTGGGAATACCTTTTGAAGCTCTCGTTGGAACCCATGGTCATGTTCTGCAATTGCACACGAGTTGGTGCGTTGTCAGCATTGTACTGATACTGCTTGTAGAAAGTAGTAGCTAAATCCTCCCATGTGTGGATGCGAGAACTCTCCAATTGATAGAACCATTCGAGTTGAGTCCCTACTTGGCTCTCTTGGAATAAATGGATCCAAAGCTTCGGATCAGTTGTGTATGGTTGAATCTTGCGGACATAAGACTTTAAGTGCATCTTAGGGCAAGAGACTCCATCGTACAGGGCAAAGGTAGGGACTTTGAACTTTGGCGGGATGACCACTCCAGAAACCAAACCCATGTCTCCTAAATCCAAGCCAGGTATTTGTTGAATCTCCATAGCAATGAGGCGATCCTCCAACTGTTTGTATTTGTCATCAGCGGGAGGATATTGTTCCTCGGAGTAGTCAGCTCCAACTTCATCATCTCCAAATTATGGTCTTCTTCAAGACTATCCCCCATGTTGGATGGAGTTGAAAGATATAGAGCTTTCTTGACTGGTCCTCTAGGTCTTCTTCCCAAGTTCAGGATGCTTATTGACTTCTTGGGCTTTTTCTTCTTGCCTTTGAGAAGGAGAGCTTTCAAGTCTTCTTGCCCCTTAGCCATAGCCAGAAACATTTGTTGGAATTGAGCGTTTTGAGCTTGGAGATCTTTCACCGTTTGTTCCATATCCATCTAACTGAAATAAACAGTAGGAAGATAAGGAGACTTGTATGGGAGAAACCTGTCATGATATGATGCATGATATGTGGATGCATGTTTTCAAGGATCTCGCGGGGTAAACACAAGAAAAGGTTAGAGATTGAATTTTGATCAACATCTTTGATTGGAGAACTTTGTATCGGTGGATATCCTTCCATGAGGATTAAGCTCACCATATCAAGTGGGTCATAGCCCTTGACTCAAGTTTGTTGTACTCGATCTTTGACGCCGTTTGGTCAAAGGAAAATAAATCCCCCTGCCCCTTGCTAGACGTTTGGTTCATCGTAACCTGCATCAAAAGACCCTCGAGATCCTTGAAATGGTTATTGAAAATGCTATGGTATGATGTTATGATGTTATGTACAAATATGCGAGGTAAGCAAGTGTATATACAAATAATCATATTCATACAAAGAAGATAAGTCCTTAGGTTTAGGCTTGCATGGGGTTTGTAGGCAAGTACCCTCTTGAAGTTTAGTTGGCTCAACATGTCCTAGTTAATAGTAACTGGGTTCTAGGGGATCTCAATATCACTGATCTTTTCCCCAAGTTTCGTTCAATAAGCGATTGACTCGCAACCAAACAAGACTCAAGAGTCAAACCTCAATGAGTGTAGCATTGAGTATCAACCAACTTTGGACTGCACCAAAGCCGGTCATCTCACTACGTCCTAATGGTCAAGTTGGTCAAGTAAGGTTCTAAGGTCAGTTGATGCGTTATGACACCACGCGGTGGCCCCGTACTCTCCTTGACTGACTTAAGGGTTACCAGTACCAACCAAAGTGCAACATCAACGTAGCTACTGCTTCAACTATGTCGGTATACCCCACACAATTCACTCACAGTTTATTTCTACTTACCTAAAAGGTATCCCCAAATCCGTGTGTAGGATTTAAAACAAACCCAAACAAGGAACCAAAATATAAAGCAAACAAATCAAGCAATGTAAGCAAGTTAATGTGATCTAACCCTAAGGTAACCCCACTTTTATTAACACTTCCCCAACAGAGTCTCCAGTTCTATGATACGATGGGAGAACTGACTTGAGGTTTTGCATTTCGATCGCATTTGTGAGGATAGCAAGAGTCGCCACCGACTTTTCTTTTATCCAAAAGGAAAGGTAAAAAAGCACAGGAAAGACCTTTCGAGATTATTTCTCGGGTTCGGGGGGTAGATTATGAAAAGGGAAGGTATTAACACCCTTTTCATCCATGGTTTTCCACGGGCTCTTAGTTACTTTCTAGATCACTTGCTTTTGTTAGAAATATGTGCTTTTGTGTGGTTTTGAAAGTATTTTGAAAAGGTTAAATCGTTTAGGCAAACTTTGCAATGATTCCCGTTCGTAAGAATGTATGCAAAGTGTTGAGCTTTTGGAAATATTTCAAGTTTTGGAAAGATGTTTGGAAAGTGTACGTGATTGTTTTGAAAATAGCAAGGATACTTGTTTTGAAATTGAGCAAGTAACTAAAATTAATCTACCTACTCAAAAGGTTTTAGATGTGCTTTTCCTCCTCCTTTAGATGTTGCTATCTTACCATTGTTTTGGTAAGAAGCCTCGTCGTTGGATGTGAAGGGACAGACATGGGTCATTGTATGACCATGATAGCAATGTTGTGAGATGACTTAACACTTTTTCTTTAGGTACTAAGATCATTTTGAAAGGCAACTTTGATAGAGTCATCGAGGGACTATGATCTTGATTTTGTTTGTGCTAAGACATCCCACATGCATAACATGCCCATTTTTGTAAGGCAACAAGTGAGATTACCCTAAGGGTTCATGTGTGCAAGTGTGTTTGATTGCATGCATTTGTCTTTGATTTTTTTGGTGGTCTACTTGTTTGTTTTATCTTGCCATACACGCCTAATTACTATACAGTATAAGGAAAACAATAAATTGTGAAAAAATGAAATTCTACACAGGTTCCTTCTCATTTTCAGATGAAGTTTTACAGGGACTCATCATCAGGCAACCCTACACAGGCTCCTCCTTTCTAGATGAAGTTTTACACGGACTCATCATGAAGCAACCCTACACAGGTGCACATACCACTCCAACAGTCAAGTACACGACACCAATCACTGCCGGGAATTGAAGAACAAGATTCAAGACCTGATCGACAAAGGAGTGTTGGAATTTACATAGATGGTCAACTGGAGTTTTTTTGTCACCCCTCAAAGACACACTATCTGAAGTGACAGAGTTTAGGCGGAGAAATTTTTGTTCATTTGAAATTTCAGTTGTAATTTCTTTGTTTGTTTAAACATTTTTCCTTATGTCAGACTTTGGTTGTTCTCATTAATGCATTGCATATGTTGGACTTGAGTTAATCCATTCATTTTAACTATACTAAAACTATACTTTTACTCCTTTTTGTATGATATTCAACTCTGAATTACAAGTTTTAAGCTGTTGTACCCCAAAATTTTCCCTCTCACTTATCAAATATTTTCTCACAAAGATCTCTCTTAGATCAAGACTGTACTAGGGTTGATCAACTCAA
Organism: Vicia faba; assembly: GCA_948472305.1. Classification (NCBI taxonomy): domain Eukaryota; kingdom Viridiplantae; phylum Streptophyta; class Magnoliopsida; order Fabales; family Fabaceae; genus Vicia; species Vicia faba. Next base: position 104,359,291 of record OX451740.1, on the reverse strand, counting down.
GACACCTCCTTAAGCACTGATGACTGAAATTAGGGTTTAAGATTGCACAAGGATAATTGAACTTTAAATGCTTCATATAACTTTCATGTATCATTGTGGACCCCCAAGATTACTCATGTCAAGTTTCAAGCCTTGGATCACATTTTTGCTCAGTCATTTGAGCAGCTGACCTAAAAATCAGCTGTATTGGGGAAAACGTCAACTATGGCCAATTTACAGTCAAACTTCATAATTATTTACCCATAGCAACATTATAAACTCATATGTATCATTTGATCAAGTTTAGACCATAATTCCTCAAGAAATTTGATCAAATCATCAAAAGGGCAAAATGGTCAAAATTAGGGTTTTGATTGAGAAAGGGCAATTTCTGATTTTTGACCTAGAAAATGGTTAATTGGTTTGAGGAATGATCTCAAGAGTTAAATTGCATCATTTTAACCTAATGGAATGACCAAAAACATTGCTCAAGATCAATTGGATTGATAGTGAATTTTCAGTCAACTGATCAAAAAGTCAACTGTACACTGAAAAGTCAAACTTTGACTTTTTGGTCAAGTTCAAGTGTCAAAGATCACAATTCATCAAAACATGTCAAAACATGAAACTTATTCATCAAGAAATCAAAAAGTCAAGATTTCATTTTGAAAAGTCAAAGTTTTCTAACTTAGAAATTTTTCTAAGTGTTTAAAATATCATGTTTTTTCACAACTTTGAGCCAATTTTTCACCATGATGCATGATGATTCAAAAGAAACTTTCAACATGAAAGTTGTAGATATCCATGAGATATACAACATTTCTTTACACAACTTCTTATAAAAATGCTTGGATCTCAAGTTATTAATTCATAAAGTCATGGTCTTGGAATTAAACACTTAGTGAAATTTTGCCCTAGTTTAGGCAGGATTTTGACCTAACTTCATGGCACTTTTTCATATAGTTCCAAGGGGAATTTTCAAAGGTGATTAAAATAAGGGTTTTAGATCACATTAAAAGCTTTCCAAAATGTCCAAGAACTCCTTGAGATCATTCTTTAGCAGGGAGAATCGAAGAGAGGAAGTTAGGGTTTTCAAACTTGAATTACAAGTCATTTTTTATGAACACATGAACCAAATCCATGCTAGGCTGCATAATCTTTGCTTTGCAGGCCTCAAACTTTTTTGCCACTCCATAATTAAATGTTTACACAGCTGTTAAAGCTTTGATCCAAGCAATTGAGCTATTATCCAAGTTGCATTTCCATTAATGGCACAAAGTTAACATTGCCATTCTTGTAAAGTAAGCTTTTTGTATAAAGTCCATTCTTGAGCCTCTAACTTGTTCCCTCTGATCACACTCCATCCACAAAGTCAGAAGCAAGTAAGTTTAAATCATAACCACTCTATCTTAGCAAGTACACAAGGCTTTGAGACTTGAATTTCTCAAAAATCACATGTTATGCATAAACTTGTGATTTTGAATTCTGATCAACAACAAGTCTCCAAACTTGTTGCTTATAAATAGAATCATTATTTGTGAGCTAGGACATGAGCAAAAAGCACCCTGAAACACTCCCAAACTCCCCCTAGCTAGAAATTGCACAAAAAACTCCATTGATACACAGTTCTGACCTTAAACTTGTATCTCTCATTTCCCTCGTGCGTTTTCCCTCAAATTCATTCCTAAATCTTCCTTACATCAAATACAAACCATCCCTGACCCTGTTTCATAATTGTAACTCCATCTTCATCAACCTCCATAACTAAAAACAGAGCTCTGCAAGTTGACTTCTCCAGACCATTTCAGCCACCCATTGCTCAAGCTAATCTTTGAATTAGCTTCCTGGGTACTTGAGGAAGCTAACCTGATCATTGCAGCACCTTGAATCAAGCCCATTTGCATTTCATGATTTCCAGTTTTGAGGTATTTTTCTTGAATTTCTATCTTCATATTTAGGCATTGTTAGGCTTGCATTTGTGAAGATAAAATGTAGACATCATTGCCCTGAAACTATACATGTCCATAGATTTCATTTATTTTGATTGAGCTAGGAGAATTTTGAGTTTGAACTTTCTGAAATATGTAGGTCAAAATTTGGTACTTTCAAAAATTCTCATTCATCTTTGATTTTTAGTTCATGATATTTATATGGTTGGATTCGTATGAAAAAATGGAGCAACTTTCATGTTTACATTTTTGCAAATGGTTGAGAAATGAGCAAGTTGCAGGGCTTTTGGATGGAGGTTGAAGATGAAGTATATTTAGGGCAAGATTTATGTTATATATTTATCATTTCATACAAGTTAACGGATGTATTGCCACGCCAGTGGTTAAAGCGCGCGCTTGTCACCCCTTGGACCTGGGTTCGAGCCCCAGTGTCCGTTTTTACTTTATTTTTTATACATATTTTTCTGTTTTCCTTGTGTTTGTTTGAACATGTGGGGCCTCCAAATTGGGCCTATTGTTTTTTTCTTTTACTAACCCTGACTTACTTACTTGTGCACCCCTGGCCCAATTTCTTTTATTATTTTCTTTTTCTTATTTTTCTTTTTTTTCATCTTTTTTTTTTCTTTAATATTTTTTTTATTATTATTACTATTATTATCATTATTATTTTTATTAATATAAAAAATCCAAAAATATTTTATTTATTATTTACACTTATTTATTTTATTTTCTTATCAAAACAAAAGGACTAAAAATATTTTCTTAAATAAATTAATTTCATTTTTTATTAATAAATATTTAGACTTAAGTTTATTTATTATATTATTTTCTTTGAAAACAACTTAGAACTTAGATTTCTTTTAATTAATATCCTTTTTTTTACTAATTTAAAAACCTTTTCATAAATAAAAACCCTAAAATACTTGCTTTCTTTAAATTAATTTATTCTACTAACTTAATCTTAATTTTCTTATTTTTAGTTAATTATTTTATTTTAGTTAGGTTAGAAAACCCTTTTCATAAAAAAACCAAACAAAAATTACATTTTCTTTTTTACATTTGCATTCTTGCACTTTATTTATTTATTTTGTACATTTATTCAAAATTCAATATGGTTGTAATAATTATTTAGATTTAATTTCTTGCAATATTCCCCATTTGTAATTTGTACATCCCCCTCTCCTAAATGATGTAATAGCATAGTAATTTTAAATTCCGCAATTTATCGCTTTATATACAAATGCTAGTAATTAGGGTTTTGTATGGAAAGACTAAAACCAATCAATAGAAAACCCTAATCAAAGACAAATCAAGCATGAAAATCAATCCACTTGCACACAAGCACCCCTAGGGTAAATCCACTTGGTTTCCTTTTAAAAATGGCCATATTATGCATATGAGGTATCTTAGCAAAAACAAACAAAATACAAGATCATAGTCCTTTGATGACGCTATCATAGTTGACTTTAAAAAATGATCTTAGTCCCTAAAGAATATGCTAATATATCTTGCAACATTGCTAATCATGGTTATACGATGACCCGGGCCCGTCTCTTTTACATCCAAGGATAGGGCTACTTACCAAATCAATGGTAAGATAACAATGTCAAAGGAAAAAGGAAATGAACATGAAAGACTTTTGAGTAGGTAGAATGTTCCTAGTTACTTGCTCCATTTCAAAACAAAACATCCTTGCTATTTTCAAAACAAACACCAACACTTTTAAAAATATCCTTCAAAACTTGAAAACATTTTCAAAAGATCAATACCTTTGTATACATTCTTACGAACGAGTAACAATGGCCTCTTTACAAAATACATTCAAAAACCACACAAAGCATATTTTCAAACAATAGCAAGTGATCTAGCAAGTAACTAAGAGCCCATGGAAAACCATGAATGAAAAGGGTGCTAATACCTTCCCTTTTCATAATCTAACCCCCGAACTCAAGAAATAATCTCAAAGGTCTTTCCTGTGCTTTTTCACCTTTCCTTTTGGATAAAAGAAAAGTCGGTGGCGACTCTTGTTAAACGCAACAATTGCGATCAAACACAAAAAACCCAAGTAATTTCTCCCACCGTATCACATAAGCCTTTAGAGGGAGGATGACGAAAATAATACCATAATCTTATACAATATACTTTTGGACAGACTTTGCTGACAATGTACATGCGTTGTTTCAAATCCCAAAACAGTGGAGTTATAAGGAAGATAATCCCTAGTCAACCCCTTTGAGCCAAAGAAGTAGGAGTTTTCTTTTCCGCACAAATTGAAACCTTTAATCATAACCTGGGGCAGGGTAGTTTCTCAGTTGATTCAAACGCGCATTCAGTCGCAAGCTGTCACTTTATAATGAAAGTATCTTTCTGAATTAAAATATGGTGTTGGTTCCCCATAAATTAGGCAATCTTTAGAAAAGCCCACTAGGTCAAAACCCATGAAGGATACTTAAGAAAAAAAACTAGGGCATCCCACTGGCTGTAATCTCAAAACAAGAACAGTCAGGAAAAAATTAGGGATATGAGATCAAAAAAGAGGTCACTACAAATCCTCGACAATATGAAAAAATGTCACAAAAATGTCTGCCTTCCCAAATGAACTTCCAATATCCGAACCATCACCAAAATATCATTCCAGATTCTAGTAGGAGATAAATGTGCGATCGACTGATGATGCACGACGGCACGTTTCAAGCCCTTTTGATCATCAAGACTGATCCATTCTTACCCTACATTGATTTTGGAACTGATTTGAATGATTGGCTTACTTGGAAAGAGGTTGTAACTAGGATTTTCGATTTGCCCTAGTTTTGATAATTTTGGAATTTTTTGGAAAGGTTTCTTGTGCAAGTTTTTTAGTGGCATGTCTTGTCTAGAATATATAGTGATGAATTAGGTCAAACAAGTGTGGGCTTGGACCTTTATATGAAAGACAGACATAAACTTTGTATTGTTTGAATACCACTGTTTGCATATGGCTAATTGTTTGACAACGGATAAATTCACACGACGAATATCCAGTGAACGAAAACTCTCTCAATAAATAGAGTCACTTCAAATGGAAAGACCTTTCTAATGAAAAATCTCTCATAATCAAGGGGCATGGCATGATCATTGTCCAACACATCTGGGGAAGTCAAGTCGAGATTCAAAGAATCTCTCAAAGAAATGTTGAATAACCAGAGGCAAATCTCCATCCAAATCACTCGAGGGGAAATGTTACGGCTTGAACAAAATCCACTATGAAGACTTTCGGTACCATCAAATTGCTTGTCTGTTCCAATAGTATCAGATGGTGTCAGTATCATGTCTTTTGATCCTTCCACGAAAGTTCTTAGAAAATTCAGAGACTTGACCAAAGATCTTGGGTACCACCAAGTTGCTTGTCTATGCTAGTAATATCAGATGGTGTCAGTATCATGTATTCAGTTTCTTCCACGACAGTCTTAGAAAATATACCTAGGAAGTTCAAGACTACCGGAAATGTGATCAAAATCTCAAATGTCGAAGTGCACCAGATTAACTCTAGGGGCAAACAGGCTTCTACATGTGAAAGGTCACGTGCAATCGAACAATAGATTTCTAGAATTTCTACAACACTTAATACCACAGACAATGACAATTCTCCATACCATGGACATAATCAAAAAATACTACGCATGAAGAGACACCCGCTAGGTTGACATACCTAGACAAAAATAAGGGCATCCCGATGAACCAAAAGGTTTAGGAAAAATTAGGGATATATACAAAAGATTATACACCCGGCAAGTCGAAAACCTGAAAAGGAGGCTTGGGAAAAAAGGGTATCCTGTTGGACTAAAAATATGAAAAGACGGTCAAGGCAAAAGTTAGGGATTAAAGCGTACGTCTATGTCCCATTATCTCATCGATTTATCTATCAGTATAGGATTTGTCACTCTAATAGAGTTTAAACTGTCTACAAATCCCCACAAGGCCAATTCCATGGATGTCCCCATAAATTTACTTTAATCAAATTATCCCCACAAATTTGGATTCATGAAATCCCCAACCAGAGTTTCGATCTCCGAAAAACCCTCTCCCTAACTGATTTAGTCTTAAAAGAAGAAGTCTTATGGAGTTCCTTCCTAAAGAATACATTTCCCCCGCAGGTCATCTAAATATTCTCTTCAACAGGGTTTATTTTCCCCAACAAAATATGAATTCCCCAGCTTGAGTTTGCTTCTCAGACTATTACAAATCAATAGACAAAAACCCTTAACCTCTGGTTAAATCATTACAACCCCCAACGGAGTCGTTACTATCCCAGAAAGTTACTACGAAGCCTGGACCCGACCAGATACTAGTTCAACTTCATCTCTTTCAAAAGCAAGTTACCATGAAGCCTGGACCCGACCAGATACTAGTTCAACTTAAAAGAAAGTCATTGTGAAGCCTGGAATCCGACCAGATAGCAATTAACTTCATCCTTTCATCTAAGTTACTGCAAAACTTGGACCTGACAAGATAATAGTTAACCTCAAGTTCAAATTGCTGAAACCTGGACTCGACCAGATAATAGTTAATCTCGATTTTAAATTACTGTGAAACCTAGACCTGACCAGATAAGAGTTGATTCAATTTACTGTAAAGCCTGGACCTGACCAGAAAACAATTTGAGTTGCTGAAACCTGGACCCGACCAGATAATAGTAAATCTCAATTTTAAGTTACTAAAGCCTGGACCCGACCAGATAATAGTTTAACCTCTTCAATTACTGAAACCTAGACCCGACCAGATAACCGTTCGAGTTACTACGAAGCTTGGACCCAACCAAATAACAGTTTAATTCCTATCAAATCACTAACAAAACTCCTCTTCCCTAGTAGAGTTTGCCACTATCCCCGGTGAGTTACTATAAAACCTAGAACCCGACTAGATAACAGTTAACATCTTTATCCCCATCAAGTTGTTATGAAGCCTAGAATCCGACCAGATAACAGCTAAAATTTCTTCCTCTCCAATCAAGAGATGGCTCCCCAGTAGAGAAATGGATAGCTATAACTCCTAAACTCTATTCCCCGAGAAAAATCAACATCCCGTAGAGTTTCCTTAAGCAAAGAGCCAAAGAAAATGTTCCCAGGCGGAGTTCTCCTCAAATAACAAAACATGAATTCCCAGCGGAATCATTCTAAGTAAAACATGAAGATGCACATATTCTTCGTCCTCAACAGCCATCTGGGATTTAAACTTTCCAAGGCTCCCCAAAACTTGTCAAGGATTTATTTTCCAGACAAGGATACACTGCAATAAATTTTCACGTTCATACATCATAGCATACATGACAAATGCATATAGCATAATCTCATTTTGAGAACATCATTACTCCATGCATACATCTGCATGCAACAAATTCTTTTCCTTGCAGGAAAAGTTCAATCAACAATCAAAGACTTATTCTGGTTAGATTTATTTCTTCCAGTTAAAGACAGGAGAATCAAAGGCCTCTTCTAGTTATATTTATTTCTTCCAGTTAAAGACAGGTGAATCAAAGACCTCTTCTGGTTAGATTTACTTCTTCCAGTTAAAGACAAGAAAATATCATCAACGTTTCCAAAATAGGTTAGAGATTAATTCCCGAAGCAAGTCGGGGAAACTATCTCTACGACTAACCAAAAGCGGGTTCCAGATTAATACTTGAAACAGGACAGGACAACTATCTGTGGACAAACTGATCATAGATTAATACCTGAAACAAGACAGGACAACTATCTACATGAGCATATTGAAGATTAACTCCCGAAACAGGACGGGGAAACTATCTTTATTTCTCTTTGGTTAGATAAAGATCAATTTCTGAAATAGGACGGGGCGACTATCTTTATCACTAATGGTGTGAACTCTTGAAACAGGACGGGTTTACCAACAAACTGATTGTAGATTAATACCTGAAACAAGATAGGATAACTATCTACATGAGCAGATTGAAGATTAACTCCCGAAACAGGATGGGGAAACTATCTTTCTTTCTCTTTAGTTAGATAAAGATCAATTCCCGAAACATGACGGCACAACTATCTTTATCACAAATGGTGTGAACTCCCGAAACAGGACAGGTTTACCAACAAAATGATTATAGATTAATATATGAAACAAGACAGGACAACTATATACATGAGTAAATTGAAGATTAACTCCAGAAACAGGACGGGGAAACTATCTTTCTTTCTCTTTGGTTAGATAAAGATTAATTCCCGAAATAGGACGGGGCGACTATCTTTATCACCAATGGTGTAAACTCTCGAAACAGGAAGGGTTTACCAACAAACTGATTGTAGATTAATGCCTGAAACAAGACGGGATAATCATCTACATGAGCAAATTGAAGATTAACTCCCGAAACAGGACGAGGAAGCTATCTTTCTTTCTCTTTGGTTAGATAAAGATCAATTCCCGAAACAGGATGGGGCGACTATATTTATCACCATTGGTGTGAACTCTCGAAATAGGACGGGTTTACCAACAAATTGATTATAGATCAATTCCCGAAACAAGACAGGGGCAACTATCTACATGACAAACACTTCCTTCAAGACCTTTGCTGGTTTAGTTTAAATCGACCAATGATTTATCCTGATTCTGTTCTGATAGACACTTTCTATGGTTCAGCTAATAGACCCTAATATTTTCTGATTCTTATCCAGTCGAAGACAAATACGAACATCTGTTGTTTCAGTATAAAGCGACCAAAGATTTATTCGGATATTTCTTCCAATCTCTATCAACAATAACTTTGGATGGAACCTATAAGCCCGTCTCTAACGACTCTCTATCACTTTTAGATGGAATCTATAAGCCCATATCCGACAATATTCCATTAGTCTCCAAATGGCATCTTTAATCTCATTCCCGACACAATATGCTAACACATCAGCGAGTGCAAATTTCTAGGCACTCTAGTGTTCAATCATCTTTCACCTTCAAGTCACGAATGGCGGACCCACCAATATAACTTTTCAGGCTTAAGAAGATTGAACAAGGGCAGCTATTTTACCCCAAAATTTTCCCTCTCTTTTCTCAATAAATTTCTCACAAGATTCTCAGTTGCTCAAAATTGCACAAGGACTGATCAACTCAAGACACTTCTTCAAAATTGATGACTCAAATTAGGGTTTGAGTTTGCATAAGGATAAATGGACTTTTAATGCCTCATATGACTTTCATGGATCATTTTGGACCTTCAAGAATGCTCATGTCAAATTTTAAGTCTTGTAGTTCAAGTTTGCTCAGTCAATTGATCAGATGACCTAAAATCAATTGTATTAGGTAAAAAGTCAATTATGGTCAACTTACAGTCAAACTTCATGATTGTTGATCCATATCAATATTTTTAACTTATATGAATCATTTTGTCAATTTGGATTACAATTCCTCAAGAAAATTTATCAGATCACCAAAGGGGCAAAATGGTCAAAATTAGGGTTTTGACTAAGAAGGCTTGATTTTTTACTTTTGACCAAATACATGACTTATTGGCTTAAGACATGATATCAAGGATTCAAATGCATCATATTAACCTAATTGCATGGTTCAAAACATTTCTCAAGATCAATTGATTGATAATTAAAATTTGGTCAACTGATGAAAAAGTCAAATGTACACTGAAAAATTAAACTTTGACTTTTCGATCAAAATCAAGTTTCAAAAATCATATTTCATCAAGACATGTCAAAATATGAATATTATTCATCAAGAAATCAGAAAGTCAAATTTCAACTTAAAAAAGTCAAAGTTTTCAACACTTCGAATTTTTTCTAAGTGTTTTAATTTAAACCTTATCTTTTTCATGACTTCATGCCAAATTTCCACCATGATGCAAGATGATTCAAGAAGAACTTTCAACATGAAAGTTGTATATCTCAATGAGATCTAAAACATTTTAGGGCAGAACTTTTTCTATAAATGCTTTGATTTCAAGTTATAAATTCATAAAGTCATGTACATGGTATGAAAAACACAGTGAAAGTTTGCCCTAGTTAGACAGATTTTTGGTACCAACTTCATGGCAACTTTTCACATGGTTCAAAGTTGATTATTCAAAAATGTCCAACATGAAAGTTGTATACGATGTTCCAAGCTTTCCAAAATGTCAAAGAACTTGAAGAGATCATTTTTGAGCTAGGAGATTCGAAGACTTGAAGTTTGCATGATAAACTTGAATTATAAGCCATTTTTGTGATGAACTCATAATCAAATCTCATAACCTTATCATTCAATCTCACTTTTCAGGTCATGTTGCTTCTAAATCTCTCCATAATTAAGTAATTACACAGACCCTAAGTGTATTACACAAGGATTTGATGTTTTGTCCAAGTCTTGATACCATTTACGGTTGAAATTGCAAAAAGTAACATATCCATTCTTGTAAAGCAAGCTTTTTCACAATGTCAATCCTTCTTGAGCCTCTCAATGGCTCCTTCTGCATACACTCAACCTAGAAACTCGGAAAAAAGCATGTTTAAAGTGATTCAACCACTCTACATAGCTTGTACCACACATTGGGATTTTGGTTTTCCATTTTGCTTCAAAAACAAGCAAAAATGTCATAACATGTGATCTTGGTAATCTGACCATCTCAAGTCTCAAAACCTTTTCCGATATATCAATACACTCTTATGCAACTGAGAACACAAATTTACAAGCCCTTAAACCCTCGCACACACTCTCAAAACCGAATTGGACAAAAAATCACCATTTTAAAGCTTTTTAAACTTTAACTTCGAAACTCATCACTCTTGCAACTATCATCCTGTTTCCTCACTGTAACATTATTTTCATCATCCACCATTTTTAAAATCCACCATTGCAACTTGACTTTAGTAGACCAATCCAGACACTTTCAAGGCAAAGCAAGAGTTGCAACATACTCCTTAAGGTCCCAGGAAGCTAAAGCTATCATCATATTACTTCTGGAAGTCGTGTAGAGGACATTGAATTTTTGCATCAAGAGGTAAGTTTTTCCAACTTTGAAATCTTGATACAAGCATCATTTGCACTTACTTTTAAAATATAAAATGTAGATATTATGTCTATGAAGCTAACCGTATCTTTAAATTTCATTTTAATTGATTATGGGATGAGAATTTTGAAATTGAATATTTTGGACATTTAGGTTTTCGTTTGGTACAGGTAGAAATTCATGAGTTATAGTGGGAATAAATAAAAACTAATTACATATTTGAAATCCTTGTAAAATTGTAAGCAAGTTTCATTTTTACATTTTTGAATTTTGTTGAGAAATGAGGAAGTTGGGATTTTTTGAAAAAAGGGAAAATATATGTTATGATAGTAACTGTTAGCGTGCAGGATAAAGAAGAAGGAGGGCTTGGTCATTTTCAAATTTTTACATCTAAATTGTTGTTTCATTAACGGGTGTAACAGCCACCCCAGTGGCAAGCAGCGCGTGTTTCATGTCACTTCTTACCTTAAGGGCGCGGGTTCGAACCATAGTGAACCCTTTTGCATATTTTGTGTTATTTTTGTGATTTTTGTGATTTCAGGAAGCAATCTTCTCATATAATATCATGCAAGTGCATGGTTGACAAGTAAACGCGCCTGGCCTAGTGGTATTCTTTTGAGCTAGCAACCTGAATGTCTTGAGTTCAAGCCTTGGCAGGACCAAAACCTTATTTTTATCACTAGACTCATTTTACATTTTTAACAAACTTCAACAATTTATTTAACCCATCAAATTAACTCCTTTTGAACTATTTTTTTGCACAGTACTAGTTTATTAGATCTATTTTATAAATATATAAAAATCTCACAAAAAATATTTTTATTTTCATTATTCATGATTTATTCAAAGTAGCATCTTTTGGAGTTTTTTTCCTTTATTAAAAACTAAAAAAAAAAACATTTTTCTTAACAAATTTCTTTTCTTGATTAAATTAATTTCTAACTTAGTTTTTTCTTTGACTTTCTTTTCTAATTAAATCAACTTAGAATTTAGGGATTTTAATTAATTAAGTTCTTCCTTTTATTAGTTTAATTAAATCAAGACTTTTCATAAACAAAAACAATGTTCTTTTCCTTTCACATTGCTTTTATATTCTTGCACATTTAACTTGCAATACTTAATATGGTTGTAATAGTATAATTAGAACTTTATTGCTTTCATCCCCCATTTGTAAATTGTGTCCCCATCCCCAAATGATGTAATAGCGTAGAATTTTACATTTCCGCAATTTATCGCTTTCAATATAAATCCTAGTGATTTGGGTTTGTATGGCAAGACTAAAATCAACAAGTATCAAACCCTAATTCAAGATAAACAATGCATGAAAAAAAAACACTTTGCACACTTACACCTCTAGGGTTAACCTCACTTGTTGCCTTGAGAAAAATAGTCATGTCACGCATATGGGATACTTTAGTAATGACCCTCGAATACAAGATCATAGTCCCTCGATTACCCTTCAAAGTTGCCTTGATAAATGATCTTAGACCCTTACAAAATGTGCTAAGGTATCTCACAACATTGCTTTCTATGACTATACAGTGACCCATGCTCATCCCTTCACATCCAATGATAGGGCTTCTTATCAATCAATAGTAATATAGCAATATATAAAGGAGGAGGAAAACAACTAAGACATTTTGAGTAGGTAGAACGTTCATAGTTGCTTGCTCACAATCAAATCTTCAAAACATATTTCAAAAACATACCAAACACGTTCAAAAGAAATACTTTCAAAAGTCCAACACTTTTTATGCATTCTTATAGAGACGAAAATCATTACAAAGTTTTCCTAAACAAAGGCGCTTTTCAAAAACACTTTCAAAACCCACCACAAACACATTTCAAACAAAGCATTTTCAAAGTGGGCTAGCAACTAAGAGCCTGTAGATAACTACGGATGAAAATGGTGCTAACACCTTCCCTTTTCATAACCTACCCCCAGGACTCAAGAAAATATCTCAAAGGTCTTTCTTGTTCTTTTCACACTTTCCTTATTGGATAAAAGAAAAGTTGGTGATGACTCTTGCTATCCGTAATAATTGCGATAAAATGCAAAACAACCAAGTCAGTTCTCCCACCGTATTACAGAACTAGCGACTCTGTTGGGGAATTACTTAAAAGTGGGGTTACCTTAGAGCTAGATCACATTTAATTTCTTTCATTGTTTCATTTGTTTGCTTTACATTTATGTGTCCTTATTTGGGTTTGTATTGATCCTCTACCCGGATCTGGGAACGTCATTAGGTAAGTAGCATTAGATTGTGGAAACTGTACGACATAGACCTATATGGTTGAAGCAATGGCTACATTAGTGTGATGTGTTTGTTGGTATCGGTATCCCTTGTGTTCAATTGAGGAGAATACGGGGCCGTTGAGCGGTGTCATGAAGCACTAACTGACCTTAGAACCTTTAATTAAACAACTTGGCCATTAGGAAGTAGTGAGATAGCCGGTGTTGTACCCCAAAATTTTCCCTCTCATCCTATCAACTTTTCTCATCACAAGGCTCTTTGGACTCAAGATCAAGCTAAGGTTTGCTCTGCTCAAGACATCTTCTTGCACTGATGACCTAAATTAGGGTTTGAGTTTGCACAGGGATTTTTGGAACTTAAATGCTCAAATTGACTTTCATACTTCATATTGGACTCATAAGTTTGTCCATACCAAGTTTCAAGCCTTGAATCAAATTTTTGCCCAGTCAATTGGACAGTTGACCTATAAATCAACTGTTTCGGGGAAAAAGTCAACTGTGGCCAATTTACAGTCAAACCTCATGCATTTTGACCCACATCAACATTATGAACTCACATGAATCATTTGATCAAATTTGGACCACAACTCCACAAGAAATTTGATCAGATCACCAAAACGGCAAAATGGTCATTTTTAGGGTTTTGACTGTACAAAGGCAATTTATGACTTTTTGACCTAGCCAATGGCAAATTAGGCTCAACCATGGACTCAAAGACTCAATTTCATCATCTTGACCTATTCAACAAGTTCAAAAGATCTCAATTGCATTGGATTGACAGATGAATTTTCAGTTAACTAATCAAAATTTGACTGTACACTAAAAAGTCAAACTTTGACTTTTGGTCAAAATCAAGTGCCAAGGGTCATTTTTCATCAAGATTTGTCAAAATATAAAACTTGTTCATCAAGAAATCCAAAATTACAAATTAGGGTTTAAAGTTGAAAAATTCCATAACTTAGAATTTTTCTAAGTTATGAAATTTTCTTAATTTTTCCTAACTTTGCCCCACATTTTCACCATGATGCAATTGGATTCAAACAAAACCTCAAACATGAAAGTTGTAGTCCTCCACAAAGTATACAACTTTTATTCACAAAGTTTTCTCAAAAGAAGCATGGATCTCAAGTTATGATTTTTGGAATAAGGGTCCATCAAACTTTTAACTTAGTGAAATTTTGCCCTAGTTTAGGCAGGATTTTGACCTATCCTCTTGGCCATTTTTCACATAGTTCCACTTGGAATCTCAAGTTGCATTTCAATAATGGATTATAAAGCATGTTTCAAGCTTTCCAAATTGTCCATGAACTCCTCAAACACATTTATGGTTAGGGAGAATCGAAGGCTTGAAGTTGGCAAAAACTCACTTTTCATCCATGGCATATTCATATCCATACAAGTTGCAATTTCAAGTCAGCATGCCTTACACTAGTTTACAGGCCTCTAAACCACTTCACACTCCATAATTAAATGCAAATTCATCAATCTAAGCTTTTGTTTTGGTCATTTGGACATTGTACACAAAATTAAGCCCTAAGTAGAAAAAGGCAAATTTCCATTTTTGCTTAAGTATTCTTTATGTCAAACCACAATCCTTGAGCATTGGTCCAAGATCTCTTGCAGCAAAACAAATACACAAATTAGAGGGGCCAAGAGCAGAAGTTACAAAGTATTTGATAGCTTGTACAGGCCTGTGACAATCACTTCCACATTTTACTTCAAAAACAAGAAACTTGTCCAAAACCTTAGAACTTGAAAACCAGCCAATACCAACTTATGCAACTTGAGTTCCATAGCTCAATTGGCTCGTGCGTTTTGCCCTAAGTTTCTTTAAAAACCTTCCATTCAACTCATCCAAGCTATCCCAAACCTCAAACACCAACTGTAACTCCATTTACAGTGTTTTCCATTTTCATTTTGAGCTTGTGCAGGTTGAGTTCTATAGGCTGATTCAAGTACATTCAAGGCAACCAGGCTATTGGGGAAGGTCAAGCGAAGTCCAAGAAAGCTCCCAAACATCTTAAGCCTTGTTGAAAAGCTCTACATTACCCTACACGAAGTCAACTGAAACAGTTTTTTGTCCACTTCCTATCTCTCTATTTAGGAACATTTAGCTTTAGGTTTGTGAATAAAAAATGTAGTATTCATTGCGATGAAGTTGTACATATGCTCAGTTTTCATTTATATTACGTGTGCTAAGAAAATTTCATCCATGAACATGCTGAAAAAACTAGGTCAGATTTTAGGGCCAGAGAAATTCTCTCTGGTCTTTGAGAGTTAATACAAGTTGTTTATATGGTTGGAATCGTCTTGAAATTCTCTACAAGTTTGATGTTATGTGTTTTTGTAATAGAGCTCATATACAGGTCTGGTAGTTTGTACAGGGCACGTGTGCGTTTTTCAAAAGCCAGAGGTTGAAGATGAAGTTTTGGGCTGGGCTTGGCCTGGCTGCTTTTGACATCCCCCTTTTTTCTTTTTGCACCCCCTGGCCCAATTTCTTGTACTTTTTATATTTTTGAGTTTTTATTTTCATTTCTGACTTTACTTATTTATTCCCAAATATAAAAAATGCTAAAAAATATTTTCATAATTTTTCACATTTATTTTGCATTTTATTTTTATAGAAAACAATTTAAATACTTTTATCTTATTTATGAAAACTTAGAAATAATATATAAATCATACTTTTATTTTTGTTCTTTATTTTTATTCACATTAAAAATATTTTTCTAAATATACTTTATTTTGTACATATTTTATTTGATATTATATTTAATATAATTAATATACATATACATATATATATATATATATATATATATATATATATATATATATATATATATATATATATATATATATATATATATATATATATATATATATATATATATATATATATATATATATATATATATATATATATATATATATATATATATATATATATATATATATATATATATATATATATATATATATATATATATATATATATATATATATATATATATATATATATATATATATATATATATATATATATATATATATATATAATTTTATTTTATTAGATATTTTAGCATAAAAATATAAAATATTACAATTTTATTTTTATTATTAAATATACTTAATAAATACTTTTTTTTTTACTTTTTTACATATAATATTTTATTTTTATTGTATATAAATAAAATAATTAACATATTTATTTTCTTAAAGAAAATTAGGGTTTTACCCTTTACCTAATAAAAATAAATCTTTTTATTTATTTTTTTATTTTTCACATTAAATATTTTTACATACATAAGTAAACAAAAACCTTTTTTGCATATTTCATTTCATTTTGATATATTTATTTATTTATATATTGTCCATTTATTATTTATGCATTTGAATTCAATTTGGATGTAATAGTAAATTAGGGTTTATATTTCTTGTCAAATACACCCTGTGATCGGTGGATCTGGAACTGACTGTTTAACGCTGGTTCGCGAAATGTCGCGGAAGCAAGAGTCGCTACCGTCTTTTATTTTCTCCAAATGGAAAGGACAAAAGCACAGAAAAATTCCTTATAGAGATTGCTCTCGGTTCGGGAGGTAGGTTATAGAAAGGGAAGGTGTTAGCACCCTTTCTATCCATGGTTATCCATGGGCTCTTAGATACTTGCTCACTTGTGTTTTCAAAAAAATGGTTTGTTTGCTTTTCAACTGTGGGTTTTAAAAAGTTTCTTTGAAAATTCCAGTTCGACTCTTGTATCGGTCCTCAAGAGTGTTTGAAAAGTTGCTTTCGAAAGCTTTTTTGAAAAGGTGTCGGTGTGAAAAGTATTTTTGAATTTCGTTTGAAATTAGAGCAAGTATCTAGAGTTGTCTACCTACCCTAAGGAATTCGTCTGTGTAAATGTCCTTTAAAGTAATGCCATCCCACCATTGAGAGGTAGGTAGCACCACCGTTGGAGGTGTTCGGGTCAATTCGAAGGTTCGGGACATGGTGATCACCGGAGCAATAGGAAGATACCTTAGAAGCTACCCTCATGCCAGGTTCCCGGATCATGAGGACTTACTAAGACATCCTTTACTCGACGATCACCTTTCGAGAGGCAAGGCAACAGTGAGGCGTACCCTAGGGGTGGTGTGTGATTTGTGTGCCGTTTTCATTTGCATTTATCTTATTCATGTCAGGTGATCTACGCGTTTGTTTTTATTTTGTCATTCCTTCTTGCATGCGATTTAATTAACAGTTAAAACAGTGCGGAAATTAAAGGTTCCTACGCTATTACAAAGGCGCGGGTCCACATCGCCAAATTAAATCCAGGACCCGATTTGACATAAAATAAAGAAATAAAGTGCGAGAAATATAAAATGTCCGAGTTACACGGCTTTGGGAGAATTACATTAATATTTAAAAGAAAAGAAATAAATGCGCGAATTGAATTAAAATTGGAAGCGAGGGCGTTGGACCCTTTTTAATGAAATTAAAATAAGATTAATAAATTAATTAAATTAAAGAAAAAAAGAAAAGATTTTTGAGGTTTTTTGTATTTATGAATTTTTATGAGAGAATTAAATGAAATTAAAACCTAATTCTAGCTATTTTTTAATTTATTAAGAAAATATGAAAATTACCTAAAATTAAACCTAATTAATTAATGCAATTTGATTTATAAAAATAAATAATTAATTATTAGTGATGAGAAAATAAAAGAAAAAGTAATAAAATTGATTAAAACCCTAATTCTACAAATTTTAAGTTTCTTAAGAAAAAAGGTCAAAATTAATCCTAGAATTGAAAACTAAATTAATTAATGATTTTTATTTACAAAAATATTAATTAAATAAAATATATTTTGATTTTTATATTGTTTTATATTTTATGAAAATAAATTAATTGAAAGAATTATATTAAAACTAAGTAAAATAAATAAAAATAGAAAAAATATGACAAAAGAATGAAGAGCAAACCATGGGGGGTTCTGTCCCCAAATTGGAGGTCAAGTTGTAGCAATTCTGGCCCAATAGCCTTTGGCCCGGTTGACTTTTCATGCCAGCGTGTGTTTGCATTGACTAACGCCTATGGTGTTCATCAGATCTGGGCCTTTAGATTGCCTTCAGTGGCCATGTGGCGTGCCTGGATTGTGAGTGTATGGTGGGCTTTGAAGCTTGAACTGCATAGGAATAGATTGAAACAAAATATATGAATGAAGTGAGGGACCTGGGAATCGAACCCAGGTCCCTGTGGTTATAGGACAACGCACCAACCGTCTGCACCAAACGCTTACTTTGTAGGATTAGTGGACAATAAAGAACATATATCATAAAACACGCTAGTAACATTAACTCAAAAAAATGCGCGAAAATTTAAATGAACCAACCATCGCCTTACACCTCATCTTCTTCTTCCTTGTTGCGCTTTACCTGAAACATAAAAGGGTTAGCGGGGGTTTTAAACCCCCCCAAAATATGCCCTTTTCAAGAATAGCGATTAGGCCATCTTGCTTCATAAATTAGGCACGACCGTCTCATTCGATTCGTCCAAGTGTCCTGATTTTGACCATGGCCCTGAGATGTTCTAATTTTACAAGATATGAAGATGCCCAATTTGAAAGTTTTGTAACCCTAATAATCGTCCATGGTGAAATCGCGTATGGGTGAGGAAAACTTAATTAAACAACAGGGTTAGCTTCGTAACGAGTCAAATAACACAAATCAATCATTAAAAATAGCAAACAAAGCATGAATCATGATGCAAGAACATGAAAAAAAGTATGAACAGGACGAGGCTGTTATACCAATTCTGGGCGTTAGGGATGATGATTTTGATCCAAACACCTTCCTTGATGTCTCAGCAAGGCAATGGAATAATTATTTTGGCTTGAATCGCACTGGAATGTAGTTTTCAGTTTTGGAATTTTTGACAAAAAACTCAAACTTGGTTATGGTGTTTATGCGCAGCTTAGAGGTTATGAACACTAGGGTTTGCATGAGTATAAGTATTGGAATGATTAGAGTTGAGTTTTTGGTCCAAAGAATCTTTGCAATGATGGAATCAATATTTGATTTTCATGCCATGATTTTTCAATCTTTTTCATGCTAATTTGATACCAATCATGTCCAATTACCATTGATTCTTTCCCTATCTGATTTGCACGAAATCTTGGACATATTTTATGCTCAAAAAGATTTAAAAAGTTTACCTTGGTATTTTTTCCATATTTTAATTAATTAAATGAATAATTAAAAATTCAAATAAATAAATAAAAATGATGAAAAACTTCCCTTTGGGCCAAATGGTCGTGCACATGCTTTGGATGATGAATCTTGGAAGAAAATGTGGCCCATTAGCATTTTTAAGGCATTTGAAGCAAAGTTGACTTTTCAAAATACCCAAATATTTCCCAACTTCCACAAGGCATATCTTGCTCAATATTTAAGCTTTGCTCATGTTCGTGGACATTTTGGAAAGGTCTTGAAGTCCTCTAACCAATGCCTTTGGTCCCATGTCATTTTTATTTACCAATCTCAAGTTATGGCCTTTGACTTAAAGTCCCTTTTTGTTGACTTTAGAAAATGACCTATAATGTTGAAATTGATAACTTTTTGTGAGAGCATTTCTTGGACTTGAAGTGTGAAGAGGAGTTGTAGGAAATGTCTTTATCTTCAAAATGAGCTTTGGATGGAATTTGTTTGATAATCCATGTGGAAGTTATGCCTTGGTCAAGTTACAGTTGACTTTTTCAACTGTCCAAATATGGAAACTTTTGCATCTTGAGACTTTTTGAGCCATATTTTGAGAATCATGATCAAGCATTGATCAAATGATGTTTGTGGCTTCAAAATGAGATGTTGACCAAAAATTTGAACTTTTGACTGTCAAATGACCATTTTGCCCCTACAGTTGACTGTAGGGCAATTATGGTTTTTGACTGTGCAATTTTGTGCTGTAAGTCATGAAACTTGACATGAGGATACTTGACAATGTTTGTAGGCATGTGGGACTTGATTGGACCCTTGGAAACTTCATTTTCTTTGTCAGAACCAAAACCCTAATCTTTGACTGTTAGGAGGCCCTTGAACTGTCCAACCCTTGGGGAATTTCTGAAGTTTGCTCTTTGCAATTCTTGAAGAATATGGGAGGGCAAATTTTGGGGTACAACAGTTGCCCCTGTTCAATCTTCTTAGACCTGAGGATGCAGATTGGCTGACGTGCCTTTCGTAATCCGAAGGTGGAAGATGATTGAACACTAGAGTGCCCAGAAATTTGCGCTCACATAGTAGTGTGATGGTGGGAATGGGCTTATAGATGCCATTTGGAGATTGATGGATAGGATGATGGGCTTATAGATGCCATCTGGGTGTTGATCGCGTAAGAGATTCCTTAGTGAGAACTTGCGTACCTGCAAAAAGAAAATGATTACCTGACCTGTTACAGGAGCTGGTCTTCAAACTCTTTGTATGGATGTGTCCTGACTGGTTACAGGAGCTGGATCTGGATCTTCAAAAGGTGATGAATGAACCAGGGATGGTTACTACCTCAACAGGAACGGTGAGAGAACCTTGGATGATTACTACCTCAACAGGAACGTTTGAGAGAATCTTGAGATGATTACTACCTCAACAGTAACGCTGAGAGAATCTGGGGACGATTACTACCTCCACAGTGACGGGGAGAGAACCATAGGCGACTTCAACCTCAACAGTAATCATTGAGAGAATCTTGGACGACTTCCACCTCAACAGTAACACTGAGAGAAACTGGGGATGATTACTACCTCCGCAGTAACGGGGAGAGAACCATAGGCGACTTCAACCTCAACAGTAATCATTGAGAGAATCTTGGGCGACTTCAACCTCAACAGTATCATTGAGAGAATCTTGGACGACTTCAACCTCAACAGTAACGCTGAGAGAATCTGGGGACGATTACTACCTCCGCAGTAACGGGGAGAGAACCATAGGTGACTTCAACCTCAACAGTAATCATTGAGAGAATCTTGGGCGACTTCAACCTCAACAGTAACGCTGAGAGAAACTTGGGGCGATTACTACCTCCGCAGTAACGGGGAGAGAACCATAGGCGACTACAACCTCAACAGTAACACTGAGAGAATCTTGGACGACTTATACTTCAACAGTAACGCTGAGAGAATCTTGGGGCGATTACTACCTCCGCAGTAACGGGGAGAGAACCATAGGCGACTACAACCTCAACAGTAACGCTGAGAGAATCTTGGACGACTTCTACTTCAACAGTAACGCTGAGAGAATCTTGGGGCGATTACTACCTCCGCAGTAACGGGGAGAGAACCACAGGCGACTTCAACCTCAACAGTAATCATTGAGAGAATCTGGGGCTGATTACTACCTCCGCAGTAACGGGGAGAGAACCATAGGCGACTTCAACCTCAACAGTAACGCTGAGAGAATCTTGAATATCTTCTACTGAGTCTTCATCAGGAAAATCTGTTAGGGGTCGATTTAGCTGGACTAGAGAAGGCCTTTGACTGGATAAGAAACAGGAAAATCTTAGGGTCGATTTAACTGAACCGGTCTAGGTCTTGAAATCTTCAACTGGATAAGAAACAGGGAGATCTTAGGGTCGATCTGACTGAACCATAGAAGGCCTTTGACTGAATAAGAAACAGAAAAATCTTAGGGTCGATTTAACTGAACCGGTCTAGGTCTTGAAATGTCTTCAACTGGATAAGAAACAGGGAGATCTTAGGGTCAATCTGACTGAACCAGAGAAGGCCTTTGACTGGATAAGAAACAGAAAAATCTTAGGGTCGATTTAACTGAACCGGTCTAGGTCTTGAAATGTCTTCAACTGGATAAGAAACAGGGAGATCTTAGGGTCGATCTGACTGAACCAGAGAAGGCCTTGGACTGGATAAGAATCAGAAAAATCTTAGGGTCGATTTAACTGAACCGGTCTAGGTCTTGAAATGTAGCTGAGAACTTAACTGGATCTTTCCTGAAAGGTAAAGGTCAGTCATATGCAATGCATGATATGGATCAAGCAATGATGTTCTCAACATAAATGAGATTGTAAGATATGATGCGTATATGCATGCGATGTTTATGAATGTGTCTTTTTGTTTTAGGAAAATAAATCCTTGACGGGTGCTGGGAAGTCACTCCTGGGCTGATGTTGAAGAATAGATTTTTGCTTCCGCTGGGGATGATAGTTGCAAGAATACCGGTAGGAGAAGATAACTCCGTTGGGGAATAAACTTGGCGAATGGATTACTCTGCAGGGGAAAAGTACTCTGGAAATCTTGCTGGGAAGCAATACTCTGTGGGGAGAGAGGTACTTTGTTGAGTTGTTGATAATAACTTGCTGGGGACACCCTTGTTGTGTTGGAAGTGTTAATAGACTTCGCTGGGGATAAGAAGACTTCGTTGAGGACGCTCTTTCCGTGGCTTTTGGCTGAGGATAACCAAGTTATATCCTGGTAAGGAAATAACTCTTTGAATAAAGCCGGGAGACGCGTTCGTGCTCTGCCAGGATAATCTTCCAGAATCTACTGGGGATAAGCTTACTGCTTGGGGAAATGGATTCCAACTTTCCTAGGGGAAGCTGGATTGGACTCTCTTGGGGAAGTTTTTGAGATGTACTGGGAAAGTTGAAAGGGGGAACCTATGTAGGGTTGCCTGATGATGAGCTCGTGTAAAACCACATCTTGGAAAGAAGGACACTTGTGCAGGGTTACTTTGACGATGAGCCCGTGTAAAACTGCATCTTTGAAGAGGTAAAACCTGGGTAGGGTTTCTGATGACGAGTCCGTGTAAAACTGCATCTTTGGGGAGAGAGAACCTGTGTAGGGTTTCTTCGGAATAAGTTCGTGTAAAACTTTTGGCGGAACCGGGGTAAGGTTACTGCAGGGTAAGTTCGTGTAAAACTTCTTGATGAACCGGGGTAAGGTCATCTTGAGATAAGTCCGTGTAAGACTTCTGGAGGAACCGGGGTAAGGTTACTGTAGGATAAGTTCGTGTAAAACTTCTTGATGAACCGGGGTAAGGTTATCTGGAGGTAAGTTCGTGTAAAACTTCTTAATAAATCCGTGTAAGACTTTAGGAGGAACCGGTGTAGGGTCATTGGAGGATAAGTTCGTGTAAAACTTTTTGATGAACCGGGGTAAGGTCATCTTGAGATAAGTCTGTGTAAGACTTCAGGAGGAACCGGTGTAGGGTCACTGGAGGATAAGTTCGTGTAAAACTTTTTGATGAACCGGGGTAAGGTCATCTTGAGATAAGTCTGTGTAAGACTTCAGGAGGAACCGGTGTAGGGTCACTTGAGATAAGTCCGTGTAAGACTTCTTCTGAGGATGAGTCAGTGTAAGACTTTTAGGAGGAACCGGGGTAAGGTTACTGCAGGGTAAGTTCGTGTAAAACTTGAGATAAATCCGTGTAAGACTTTTAGGAGGAACTGGTGTAAGGTTACTTTGAGATGGGTCCGTGTAAGACTTTATTTGAGAAGAAAAAGGAACCGGTGTAGGGTTACTTGTGGATGAGTCCGTGTAAGACTTTGTTTGAAAGTTGAGTGGGAACCGGTGTAGGGTTACTTGATGATGATCAAATGGATGATTGTCCTGTTTGGTTTCGGATGTTAACCCACGGTCTGGAATTTGTAAAGGTAGATGGTAATCATCTTTGTATTAACCTTTCGTTGGTACTTTGGTTGACAAAGCAATTGGATCGCCTGGATGACTCATTATGGCCCCTGTTTCTATGGGAAAAGGCACCTGTGGAGTGTTGATAGTTGTTGATGGATAAACCTTCTTCTGGTAGGCAAGTGACGAGATGCCAGGACATAGTCGTACGCTTTAATCCCTAACTTTTGCCTGGACTGCCCTTTCGGGTTTTCAGTCCACCGGGATACCCATTTTTGCCCAAGCCGCCTTTTCAGGTTTTCGACTTGCCGGGTGTACAGATTTTTTTCGTTTCATCCCTTGTTTTTGCCTGAACCCTTTTGGTTCGCCGGGAAGCCCTTATTTTTGCCTAGGTGTGTCAACCTAGCGGGTCTTTGATTTTGCGTAGTATTTTTTCGACTATATCCATGCTCTCAGAATGTAGGGAATTGCCCCTGTTAGAAGGGTTTTGTCATGCCACCAGAAGGTGTTTGATCAGGCAAGGTTCGTTGTTGGAATGCCCCAAGTGGCTCAGGCGGAGATTTGCCCCAGGCTATTTGGCCTTTGAGAGATTCTCCGAATCTTGATTGAATTGCCCCAGATAATAGATCATGGTCATGTCTGCCCCTTGATTGGAAGTGCTTTTGTTCACTAGGTATTCATCGTGCGAATTTCCCTGCTGTTCAAACAAATAGTCATATGCAAATAATGTTATAGCAAAAATGCAAAGCCTATGTCTGTCTTGAAGATTTTGAAAATGCATTTTTTAGTAAAACAAGTGAATTTTGTGACCTGTGATGTCAACTCGTCATTTTACCGCAAGCCTTAAGGAGTCAGGATACCTTTCGTAACAGTATGCTTTCGAACTAACCCTTGCTTCAGCTAGGACTTTTTAGGGTTATAACGTGGCCTGGTTTACGGTTTAAGAAACAAAGGATAAAGGCTCAAATTTTATTTGTACCCACCCGTTCTTCGTGATGTTCTTCAAACCTAAGCTCAGTTGATCGTGCGTTAGACCTTGTTCGAGTCTTTGTACTGATATACCAGTGATGGTCCAGATATTGATGATTTATCTTGAATAGGCAGTCATTTTTTTGTTTTTGTTGAGGGTTTGTATGACCTCTTTCTTTTTGATTTCGCTATCCCTAAATTTGGCCTGAACTGTTTCTTTTGTGATTACAGTCAGCGGGATGCCCCAGTTTTGTAAGTCTCCTTCATAGGTTTTGACTTATTGGGTTTTTATTTTTTGAGATATAATGACTGCCTATCCTTATGATTGTTCGGAACCATCACTGTCTTTTGTTTTGTAAGGACCTCTTTGGTGCCATTTGTTATGCACTTGGATCAACTGAGAGACTACCCTGCCCCAGGTTATGATTAAGGGTTTTAAATTTCGAAAAGAAAAACTCCTACTTATTTGGCTCAGAGGGGTTGACGAGGGATTATCTTCCTTATTACTCCAGTGTTTAGGAATTGAAACAATGCCTGTACCTCATCAGCGGGGTCTGTTCAAAAGCATACTGTAGATTGTGGTATCGTTTTCGTCATCCTCCCTCAAGAGGCTTAGAATTATTAGTCAAGAGTTGAACATCAAGAAAATAAAAGCAATTTTGAATATAGTAAACACAATTACTTCAAAACAGACACGTGTAATGCATTAACAAAGTTCGACATGAATAAATGTTTGAATAAGCAAAGGAAAATTACAACTTGAACATTCAAATGAGCAAAAAATTTCCAATCCTAGCCATGTTTTGGCAATGGAGCAGTGATCACATTGGGAGTCTCAGCAGGCTCGAACTCGATCTCCTTAGCGTCGATCATATTCTGGATCTTATACTTCAGTGCCCAACAGTCCTCAGTATCGTGCCCCGGGCTATCAGAATGATAAGCACACCTCGCCTCTGGATTGTAGTTTGGAGAGGAGGTCTTGGGATTTTCCGGAGGATTGATCACCGCAATCAGGTTCATTTTCAACATGTGTTGCAGTGCTTGTGACAACGGCATATTAATGTTGGTAAACTGTCTTTTAGGCTCGTCCGGCCTTCGTTGATTTCCCTTTTATGGTTGTCGGCGTGATGCAGAACCAGAGATCATGACTGCCCCTGCATGTTGGTCATGACGACTCTTTTGACTGTATGCAGCATTAGATTCCTTCTTTTTCGTGTAAGGCTTTTTGTGAGTATCAGAAGGTGTGGTCTCTTGAATCTTCCCGGCCTTGATACCAGCTTCAATTCTTTCCCCAGTCAGAATGAGGTCGGTAAACCCTGCAGATGAATTACCAATGAGATGATTGAAGAACGGCCCGGATAGGGTCCCCAAGAACATATCAACGAGTTCCCGGTCAGTCAAAGGTGGTTGTACCCTCCCAGCAAGGTCTCTCCATTTCTGCGCATATTCTTTGAAACCTTCTCCCGATCCTAACGACATACCTTGGAGTTGAGTACGTGTAGGAGCGAGGTCGGCATTATACTGATACTGCTTGTAAAAAGCAGTAGCCAACTCCTCCCAGTTACGAACCTTGGTTCCATCCAGCTGATAGAACCATTCGAGATGAGTCCCTGAAAGACTTTCCTGGAAGAAGTGGATCCACAAGTTCTTGTCCACTGTGTACGGTTGAATCTTCCGCACATAAGATCTGAGATGTAGCCTGGGACAGGATGCCCCATCATACTTGACAAAAGAAGGAGCCTTGAATTTGTGTGGGATCACCACACCGGAAGATAGACCCAGGTCTCCGAAATCCAACACAGGCACCTGTTGAATTTCCATGGCATTCAGACGATCCTCTAGTTGTTTGTACCGGTCCTCAGCTGGAGGGTACTGCTCATCACTGAACTCCATCTCGTTGTCGGAGACCACTGGACTAGGAACCTCTCTCTCATGGGGGATGTCTTTCCCCACAGATGGAGTAGTCCTCTCAGCTTTATTCTGCAGTGTGTTCCCAGATCTGCGTCTAGGGCTGAACAAAACAATCCTCTTGTTCTTCTTCTTCTGAATCAGAGTCTTCAATTCCTTTTGACCCTGGGCTAGACTCATAATCAACTCCTGGAACTGGGCATTCTGGGCCTGGAGGGCCTTGATAGTTTGTCCCTCGGATGATTCAGGATTCATGATGACTGCTGAAATAAACAGCGAAGAAGGTAAGCAACCTGTAGTGCAATGATATGTATGATATGCATGCAATGTTTTCAAGGATCTCGCGGGGTAAACAAGAAATTTGTTAGCATTTGAATTTGTAGCTTGATTGAAGGAAACCCATGTTGTTGAGAATTCTTCTTCAAGGGTCAAAGGCTCACCATATCCAGTGGGTCATAGCCCCTGACAACCTTGGCTAGAGGAAAATAAATCCCCTTTTGCCCCTTGCTGGACAGTTGATTTATCATGACCTGCATCACAAGCCCTTGAGATCCTTGAAACGGGTTAGGATGTATGCAATGGTATGATGTTATGGTATGCATGGGGTAATGTGAGTAAACCCTGTTATGAGTCCCTAATTAAGGACTACAGACCAAAACCTGCAAGTAGTTCATGTGTCAGATAACAAGCATGCAAGTAGTCAAGTACAAAGGCACACAAGTCACACAAGAGAAACCCTTAGAGTTCAGGCCAGCATGGGGTCTGGGTATTACCCTCTTGAAGTTGGTGGGCTCAACCTGTCCTATTAGAAGTAACCGGGTTCTAGGGGTCCCAATATCACGGGATTGCTTTCATTGTTCATCGTTTCGATTTAGCCACTGAACTGGCGACCGAAATATTCCAGGAAAGCAACCCTCAATTGAGTGTAGTATCCAGTATCAACCAACCTCGGACTGCACCAAAGTCAGTTATCTCACTACCCTAAAGAGGCCAAGATAGTTCAATTAAGGTTCCTAAGGTCTATTGATGCTTCACGACACCACGCGGCGGCCCCGTACTCTCCTTGACTGAACTCAAGGGTTACCGGTACACACCAAATTGCCACATCAACGTAGCAGACTGCTTCAACCATGTCGGTATACCCCGCACAGTTCCCTCACAGCCTTGTTGCTACTTTCTAAGAAGGTATCCCCCAGATCCGGGTTAGGATCTATAGAACTCCCAAGACAGTCCCACAATTTAAAGCAAGCAATTCAAAGCAATTGAAAACACAAATGAACTAACCCTAAGGTACACCTCACTTTATAAAGATAGTCCCCAGCAGAGTCGCCAGTTCTGTGATCGGTGGATCTGGAACTGACTGTTTAACGCTGGTTCGCGAAATGTCACGGAAGCAAGAGTCGCCACCGTCTTTTATTTTCTCCAAATGGAAAGGACAAAAGCACAGAAAAATTCCTTATAGAGATTGCTCTCGGTTCGGGAGGTAGGTTATAGAAAGGGAAGGTGTTAGCACCCTTTCTATCCATGGTTATCCATGGGCTCTTAGATACTTGCTCACTTGTGTTTTCAAAAAAATGGTTTGTTTGCTTTTCAAATGTGTGTTTTAAAAAGTTTCTTTGAAAATTCCAGTTCGACTCTTGTATCGGTCCTCAAGAGTGTTTGAAAAGTTGCTTTCGAAAGCTTTTTTGAAAAGGTGTCGGTGTGAAAAGTATTTTTGAATTTTGTTTGAAATTAGAGCAAGTATCTAGAGTCGCCTACCTACCCTAAGGAATTCGTCTGTGTAAATGTCCTTTAAAGTAATGCCATCCCACCATTGAGAGGTAGGTAGCACCACCGTTGGAGGTGTTCGGGTCAATTCGAAGGTTCGGGACATGGTGATCACCAGAGCAATAGGAAGATACCTTAGAAGCTACCCTCATGCCAGGTTCCCGGATCATGAGGACTTACTAAGACATCCTCTACTCGACGATCACCTTTCGAGAGGCAAGGCAACAGTGAGGCGTACCCTAGGGGTGGTGTGTGATTTGTGTGCCATTTTCATTTGCATTTATCTTATTCATGTCAGGTGATCTACGCGTTTTTTTTATTTTGTCATTCATTCTTGCATGCGATTTAATTAACAGTTAAAACAGTGCAGAAATTAAAGGTTCCTACGCTATTACAAAGGCGCGGGTCCACATCGCCAAATTAAATCCAGGACCCGATTTGACATAAAATAAAGAAATAAAATGCGAGAAATATAAAATGTCCGAGTTATACGGCTTTGGGAGAATTACATTAATATTTAAAAGAAAAGAAATAAATGCGCGAATTGAATTAAAATTGGAAGCGAGGGCGTTGGACCCTTTTTAATGAAATTAAAATAAGATTAATAAATTAATTAAATTAAAGAAAAAAAAGAAAAGATTTTTGAGGTTTTTTGTATTTATGAATTTTTATGAGAGAATTAAATGAAATTAAAACCTAATTCTAGCTATTTTTTAATTTATTAAGAAAATATGAAAATTACCTAAAATTAAACCTAATTAATTAATGCAATTTGATTTATAAAAATAAATAATTAATTATTAGTGATGAGAAAATAAAAGAAAAATTAATAAAATTGATTAAAACCCTAATTCTACAAATTTTAAGTTTCTTAAGAAAAAAGGTCAAAATTAATCCTAGAATTGAAAACTAAATTAATTAATGATTTTTATTTACAAAAATATTAATTAAATAAAATATATTTTGATTTTTATATTGTTTTATATTTTATGAAAATAAATTAATTGAAAGAATTATATTAAAACTAAGTAAAATAAATAAAAATAGAAAAAATATGACAAAAGAATGAAGAGCAAACCATGGGGGGTTCTGTCCCCAAATTGGAGGTCAAGTTGTAGCAATTCTGGCCCAATAGCCTTTGGCCCGGTTGACTTTTCATGCCAGCGTGTGTTTGCATTGACTAACGCATATGGTGTTCATCAGATCTGCGCCTTTAGATTGCCTTCAGTGGCCATGTGGCGTGCCTGGATTGTGAGTGTATGGTGGGCTTTGAAGCTTGAACTGCATAGTAATAGAT
This sequence comes from Vicia faba, assembly GCA_948472305.1. Lineage (NCBI taxonomy): Eukaryota > Viridiplantae > Streptophyta > Magnoliopsida > Fabales > Fabaceae > Vicia > Vicia faba. Next base: position 104,329,579 of record OX451740.1, on the reverse strand, counting down.
TGAAACAAAATATATGAATGAAGTGATGGACCTGGGAATCGAACCCAGGTCCCTGTGGTTATAGGACAACGCACCAACCGTCTGCACCAAACGCTTACTTTGTAGGATTAGTGGACAATAAAGAACATATATCATAAAACACGCTAGTAACATTAACTCAAAAAAATGCGCGAAAATTTAAATGAACCAACCATCGCCTTACACCTCATCTTCTTCTTCCTTGTTGCGCTTTACCTGAAACATAAAAGGGTTAGCGAGGGTTTTAAACCCCCCCCCCCCCCCCCCCCCCAAAATATGCCCTTTTCAAGAATAGCGATTAGGCCATCTTGCTTCATAAATTAGGCGCGACCGTCTCATTCGATTCGTCCAAGTGTCCTGATTTTGACCATGGCCCTGAGATGTTCTAATTTTACAAGATATGAAGATGCCCAATTTGAAAGTTTTGTAACCCTAATAATCGTCGATGGTGAAATCGCGTATGGGTGAGGAAAACTTAATTAAACAACAGGGTTAGCTTCGTAACGAGTCAAATAACACAAATCAATCATTAAAAATAGCAAACAAAGCATGAATCATGATGCAAGAACATTGAAAAAAGTATGAACAGGACGAGGCTGTTATACCAATTATGGGCGTTAGGGATGATGATTTTGATCCAAACACCTTCCTTGATGTCTCAGTAAGGCAATGGAATAATTATTTTGGCTTGAATCGCACTGGAATGTAGTTTTCAGTTTTGGAATTTTTGACAAAAAACTCAAACTTGGTTATGGTGTTTCTGCGCAGCTTAGAGGTTATGAACACTAGGGTTTGCATGAGTATAAGTATTGGAATGATTAGGGTTGAGTTTTTGGTCCAAAGAATCTTTGCAATGATGGAATCAATATTTGATTTTCATGCCAGGATTTTTCAATCTTTTTCATGCTAATTTGATACCAATCATGTCCAATTACCATTGATTCTTTCCCTATCTGATTTGCACGAAATCTTGGAGATATTTTATGCACAAAAAGATTTAAAAAGTTTACCTTGGTATTTTTTCCATATTTTAATTAATTAAATGAATAATTAAAAATTCAAATAAATAAACAAAAATGATGAAAAACTTCCCTTTGGGCCAAATGGTCGTGCACATGCTTTGGATGATGAATCTTGGAAGAAAATGTGGCCCATTAGCATTTTTAACGCATTTGAAGCAAAGTTGACTTTTCAAAATACCCAAAAATTTCCCAACTTCCACAAGGCATATCTTGCTCAATTTTTAAGCTTTGCTCATGTTCTTGGACATTTTGGAAAGGTCTTGAAGTCTTCTAACCAATGCCTTTGGTCCCATGTCATTTTGATTTACCAATCTCAAGTTATGGCCTTTGACTTAAAGTCCCTTTTTGTTGACTTTTGAAAATGACCTATAATGTTGAAATTGATAACTTTTTGTGAGAGCATTTCTTGGACTTGAAGTGTGAAGAGGAGTTGTAGGAAATTTCTTTATCTTCAAAATGAGCTTTGGATGGAATTTTTCTGATAATCCATGTGGAAGTTATGCCTTGGTCAAGTTACAGTTGACTTTTTCAACTGTCCAAATATGGAAACTTTTGCATCTTGAGACTTTTTGAGCCATATTTTGAGAATCATGATCTAGCATTGATCAAATGATGTTTGTGGCTTCAAAATGAGATGTTGACCAAAAATTTGAACTTTTGACTGTCATATGACCATTTTGCCCTTACAATTGACTGTAGGGCAATTAGGGTTTTTGACTGTGCAATTTTGTGCTGTAAGTCTTGAAACTTGACATGAGGATACTTGACAATGTTTGTAGGCATGTGGGACTTGATTGGACCCTTGGAAACTTCATTTTCTTTGTCAGAACCAAAACCCTAATCTTTGACTGTTAGGAGGCCCTTGAACTGTGCAACCCTTGGGGAATTTCTGAAGTTTGCTCTTTGCAATTCTTGAAGAATATGGGAGGGCAAATTTTGGGGTACAACAGTTGCCCCTGTTCAATCTTCTTAGACCTGAGGATGCAGATTGGCTGACGTACCTTTCGTAATCCGAAGGTGGAATATGATTGAACACTAGAGTGCCCAGAAATTTGCGCTCACATAGTAGTGTGATGGTGGGAATGGGTTTATAGATGCCATTTGGAGATTGATGGATAGGATGATGGGCTTATAGATGCCATCTGGGTGTTGATCGCGTAAGAGATTCCTTAGTGAGAACTTGCGTACCTGCAAAAAGAAAATGATTACCTGACCTGTTACAGGAGCTGGTCTTCAAACTCTTTGTATGGATGTGTCCTGACTGGTTACAGGAGCTGGATCTGGATCTTCAAAAGGTGATGAATGAACCAGGGATGGTTACTACCTCAACAGGAACGGTGAGAGAACCTTGGATGATTACTACCTCAACAGGAACGTTTGAGAGAATCTTGAGATGATTACTACCTCAACAGTAACGCTGAGAGAATCTGGGGACGATTACTACCTCCACAGTAACGGGGAGAGAACCATAGGCGACTTCAACCTCAACAGTAATCATTGAGAGAATCTTGGACGACTTCCACCTCAACAGTAACGCTGAGAGAAACTGGGGATGATTACTACCTCCGCAGTAATGGGGAGAGAACCATAGGCGACTTCAACCTCAACAGTAATCATTAAGAGAATCTTGGGCGACTTCAACCTCAACAGTATCATTGAGAGAATATTGGACGACTTCAACCTCAACAGTAACGCTGAGAGAATCTGGGGACGATTACTACCTCCGCAGTAACGGGGAGAGAACCATATGCGACTTCAACCTCAACAGTAATCATTGAGAGAATCTTGGGCGACTTCAACCTCAACAGTAACGCTGAGAGAAACTTGGGGCGATTACTACCTCCGCAGTAACGGGGAGAGAACCATAGGCGACTACAACCTCAACAGTAACGCTGAGAGAATCTTGGACGACTTCTACTTCAACAGTAACGCTGAGAGAATCTTGGGGCGATTACTACCTCCGCAGTAACGGGGAGAGAACCATAGGCGACTACAACCTCAACAATAACGCTGAGAGAATCTTGGACGACTTCTACTTCAACAGTAACGCTGAGAGAATCTTGGGGCGATTACTACCTCCGCAGTAACGGGGAGAGAACCACAGGCGACTTCAACCTCAACAGTAATCATTGAGAGAATCTGGGGATGATTACTACCTCCGCAGTAACGGGGAGAGAACCATAGGCGACTTCAACCTCAACAGTAACGCTGAGAGAATCTTGAATATCTTCTACTGAGTCTTCATCAGGAAAATTTGTTAGGGGTCGATTTAGCTGGACTAGAGAAGGCCTTTGACTGGATAAGAAACAGGAAAATCTTAGGGTCGATTTAACTAAACCGGTCTAGGTCTTGAAATCTTCAACTGGATAAGAAACAGGGAGATCTTAGGGTCGATCTGACTGAACCATAGAAGGCCTTTGACTGAATAAGAAACAGAAAAATCTTAGGGTCGATTTAACTGAACCGGTCTAGGTCTTGAAATGTCTTCAACTGGATAAGAAACAGGGAGATCTTAGGGTCAATATGACTGAACCAGAGAAGGCCTTTGACTGGATAAGAAACAGAAAAATCTTAGGGTCGATTTAACTGAACCGGTCTAGGTCTTGAAATGTCTTCAACTGGATAAGAAACAGGGAGATCTTAGGGTCGATCTGACTGAACCAGAGAAGGCCTTGGACTGGATAAGAAACAGAAAAATCTTAGGGTCGATTTAACTGAACCGGTCTAGGTCTTGAAATGTAGCTGAGAACTTAACTGGATCTTTCCTGAAAGGTAAAGGTCAGTCATATGCAATGCATGATATGGATCAAGCAATGATGTTCTCAACATAAATGAGATTGTAAGATATGATGCGTATATGCATGCGATGTTTATGAATGTGTCTTTTCGTTTTAGGAAAATAAATCCTTGACGGGTGCTGGGAAGTCACTCCTGGGCTGATGTTGAAGAATAGATTTTTGCTTCCGCTGGGGATGATAGTTGCAAGAATACTGATAGGAGAAGATAACTCCATTGGGGAATAAACTTGGCGAATGGATTACTCTGCAGGGGGAAAAGTACTTTGGCGATCTTGTTGGGAAGCAATACTCTGTGGGGAGAGAGGTACTTTGTTGAGTTGTTGATAATAACTTGCTGGGGACACCCTTGTTGTGTTGGAAGTGTTAATAGACTTCGCTGGGGATAAGAAGACTTCGTTGAGGATGCTCTTTCCGTGGCTTTTGGCTGAGGATAACCCAGTTATATCCTGGTAAGGAAATAACTCTTTGAATAAATCCGGGAGACGCGTTCGTGCTCTGCGAGGGTAAGCTTCCAGAATCTACTGGGGATAAGCTTACTGCTTGGGGAAATGGATTCCAACTTTCCTGGGGGAAGCTGGATTGGACTCTCTTGGGGAAGTTTTTGAGATGTACTGGGAAAGTTGAAAGGGGGAACCTATTTAGGGTTGCCTGATGATGAGCTCGTGTAAAACCACATCTTGGAAAGAAGGACACTTGTGTAGGGTTACTTTGACGATGAGCCCGTGTAAAACTGCATCTTTGAAGAGGTAAAACCTGGGTAGGGTTTCTGATGACGAGTCCGTGTAAAATTGCATCTTTGGAGAGAGAGAACCTGTGTAGGGTTTCTTCGGAATAAGTTCGTGTAAAACTTTTGGCGGAACCGGGGTAAGGTTACTGCAGGGTAAGTTCGTGTAAAACTTCTTGATGAACCGGGGTAAGGTCATCTTGAGATAAGTCCGTGTAAGACTTCTGGAGGAACCGGGGTAAGGTTACTGCAGGATAAGTTCGTGTAAAACTTCTTGATGAACCGGGGTAAGGTTATCTGGAGGTAAGTTCGTGTAAAACTTCTTAATAAATCCGTGTAAGACTTTAGGAGGAACCGGTGTAGGGTCACTGGAGGATAAGTTCTTGTAAAACTTTTTGATGAACCGGGGTAAGGTCATCTTGAGATAAGTCTGTGTAAGACTTCAGGAGGAACCGGTGTAGGGTCACTGGAGGATAAGTTCGTGTAAAACTTTTTGATGAACCGGGGTAAGGTCATCTTGAGATAAGTCTGTGTAAGACTTCAGGAGGAACCGGTGTAGGGTCACTTGAGATAAGTCCGTGTAAGACTTCTTCTGAGGATGAGTCAGTGTAAGACTTTTAGGAGGAACCGGGGTAAGGTTACTGCAGGGTAAGTTCGTGTAAAACTTGAGATAAATCCGTGTAAGACTTTTAGGAGGAACTGGTGTAAGGTTACTTTGAGATGGGTCCGTGTAAGACTTTATTTGAGAAGAAAAAGGAACCGGTGTAGGGTTACTTGTGGATGAGTCCGTGTAAGACTTTGTTTGAAAGTTGAGTGGGAACCGGTGTAGGGTTACTTGATGATGATCAAATGGATGATTGTCCTGTTTGGTTTCAGATGTTAACCCACGGTCTGGAATTTGTAAAGGTAGATGGTAATCATCTTTGTATTAACCTTTCGTTGGTACTTTGGTTGACAAAGCAATTGGATCGCCTGGATGACTCATTATTGCCCCTGTTTCTATGGGAAAAGGCACCTGTGGAGTGTTGATAGTTGTTGATGGACAAACCTTCTTCTGGTAGGCAAGTGACGAGATGCCAGGACATAGTCGTACGCTTTAATCCCTAACTTTTGCCTGGACTGCCCTTTCGGGTTTTCAGTCCACCGGGATACCCATTTTTGCCCAAGCCGCCTTTTCAGGTTTTCGACTTGCCGGGTGTACAGATTTTTTTCGTTTCATCCCTTGTTTTTGCCCGAACCCTTTTGGTTCGTCGGGAAGCCCTTATTTTTGCCTAGGTGTGTCAACCTAGCGGGTCTTTGATTTTGCGTAGTATTTTTTCGACTATATCCATGCTCTCAGAATGTAGGGAATTGCCCCTGTTAGAAGGGTTTTGTCATGCCACCAGAAGGTGTTTGATCAGGCAAGGTTCGTTGTTGGAATGCCCCAAGTGGCTCAGGAGGAGATTTGCCCCAGGCTATTTGGCCTTTGAGAGATTCTCCGAATCTTGATTGAACTGCCCCAGATAATAGATCATGGTCATGTCTGCCCCTTGATTGGAAGTGCTTTTGTTCACTAGGTATTCATCGTGCGAATTTCCCTGTTGTTCAAACAAATAATCATATGCAAACAATGTTATATCAAAAATGCAAAGCCTATGTCTGTCTTGAAGATTTTGAAAATTCATTTTTTAGTAAAACAAGTGAATTTTGTGACCTGTGATGTCAACTCGTCATTTTACCGCAAGCCTTAAGGAGTCAGGATACCTTTCGTAACAGTATGCTTTCGAACTAACCCTTGCTTCAGTTAGGACTATTTAGGGTTATAACGTGGCCTGGTTCACGGTTTAAGAAACAAAGGATAAAGGCTCAAATTTTATTTGTACCCACCCGTTCTTCGTGATGTTCTTCAAACCTAAGCTCAGTTGATCGTGCGTTAGACCTTGTTCGAGTCTTTGTACTGATATACCAGTGATGGTCCAGATATTGATGATTTATCTTGAATAGGCAGTCATTTTTTTGTTTTTGTTGAGGGTTTGTATGACCTCTTTCTTTTTGATTTCGCTATCCCTAAATTTTGCCTGAACTGTTTCTTTTGTGATTACATTCAGCGGGATGCCCCAGTTTTGTAAGTCTCCTTCATAGGTTTTGACTTATTGGGTTTTTATTTTTTGAGATATAATGACTGCCTATCCTTATGATTGTTCGGAACCATCACTGTCTTTTGTTTTGTAAGGACCTCTTTGGTGCCATTTGTTATGCACTTGGATCAACTGAGAGACTACCCTGCCCCAGGTTATGATTAAGGGTTTTAAATTTCGAAAAGAAAAACTCCTACTTCTTTGGCTCAGAGGGGTTGACGAGGGATTATCTTCCTTATTACTCCAGTGTTTAGGAATTGAAACAATGCCTGTACCTCATCAGCGGGGTTTGTTCAAAAGCATACTGTAGATTGTGGTATCGTTTTCGTCATCCTCCCTCAAGAGGCTTAGAATTATTAGTCAAGAGTTGAACATCAAGAAAATAAAAGCAATTTTGAATATAGTAAACACAATTACTTCAAAACAGACACGTGTAATGCATTAACAAAGTTCGACATGAATAAATGTTTGAATAAGCAAAGGAAAATTACAACTTGAACATTCGAATGAGCAAAAAATTTCCAATCCTAGCCATGTTTTGGCAATGGAGCAGTGATCACATTGGGAGTCTCAGCAGGCTCGAACTCGATCTCCTTAGCGTCGATCATATTCTGGATCTTATACTTCAGTGCCCAACAGTCCTCAGTATCGTGCCCCGGGCTATCAGAATGATAAGCACACCTCTCCTCTGGATTGTAGTTTGGAGAGGAGGTCTTGGGATTTGCCGGAGGATTAATCACCGCAATCAAGTTCATTTTCAACATGTGTTGCAGTGCTTGTGACAACGGCATATTAATGTTGGTAAACTGTCTTTTAGGCTCGTCCGGCCTTCGTTGATTTCCCTTTTGTGGTTGTCGGCGTGATGCAGAACCAGAGATCATGACTGCCCCTGCATGTTGGTCATGACGACTCTTTTGACTGTATGCAGCATTAGATTCCTTCTTTCCCGTGTAAGGCTTTTTGTGAGTATCAGAAGGTGTGGTCTCTTGAATCTTCCCGGCCTTGATACCGGCTTCAATTCTTTCCCCATTCAGAATGAGGTCGGTAAACCCTGCAGATGAATTACCAATGAGATGATTGAAGAACGGCCCGGATAGGGTCCCCAAGAACATATCAACGAGTTCCCGGTCAGTCAAAGGTGGTTGTACCCTCCCAGCAAGGTCTCTCCATTTCTGCGCATATTCTTTGAAACCTTCTTCCGATCCTAACGAAATACCTTGGAGTTGAGTACGTGTAGGAGCGAGGTCGGCATTATACTGATACTGCTTGTAAAAAGCAGTAGCCAACTCCTCCCAGTTACGAACCTTGGTTCCATCCAGCTGATAGAACCATTCGAGATGAGTCCCTGAAAGACTTTCCTGGAAGAAGTGGATCCACAAGTTCTTGTCCACTGTGTACGGTTGAATCTTCCGCACATAAGATCTGAGATGTAGCCTGGGACAGGATGCCCCATCATACTTGACAAAAGAAGGAGCCTTGAATTTGTGTGGGATCACCACACCGGAAGATAGACCCAGGTCTCCGAAATCCAACACAGGCACCTGTTGAATTTCCATGGCATTCAGACGATCCTCTAGTTGTTTGTACCGGTCCTCAGCTGGAGGGTACTGCTCATCACTGAACTCCATCTCGTTGTCGGAGACCACTGGACTAGGCACCTCTCTCTCATGGGGGCTGTCTTTCCCCACAGATGGAGTAGTCCTCTCAGCTTCATTCTGCAGTGTGTTCCCAGATCTGCGTCTAGGGCTGAACAAAACAATCCTCTTATTCTTCTTCATCTGAATCAGAGTCTTCAATTCCTTTTGACCCTGAGCTAGACTCATAATCAACTCCTGGAACTGGGCATTCTGGGCCTAGAGGGCCTTGATAGTTTGTCCCTCGGATGATTCAGGATTCATGATGACTGCTGAAATAAACAGCGAAGAAGGTAAGCAACCTGTAGTGCAATGATATGTATGATATGCATGCAATGTTTTCAAGGATCTCGCGGGGTAAACAAGAAATTTGTTAGCATTTGAATTTGTAGCTTGATTGAAGGAAACCCATGTTGTTGAGAATTCTTCTTCAAGGGTCAAAGGCTCACCATATCCAGTGGGTCATAGCCCCTGACAACCTTGGCTAGAGGAAAATAAATCCCCTTCTGCCCCTTGCTGGACAGTTGATTTATCATGACCTGCATCACAAGCCCTTGAGATCCTTGAAACGGGTTAGGATGTATGCAATGGTATGATGTTATGGTATGCATGGGGTAATGTGAGTAAACCCTGTTATGAGTCCCTAATTAAGGACTGCAGACCAAAACCTGCAAGTAGTTCATGTGTCAGATAACAAGCATGCAAGTAGTCAAGTACAAAGGCACACAAGTCACACAAGTCACACAAGAGAAACCCTTAGAGTTCAGGCCAGCATGGGGTCTGGGTATTACCCTCTTGAAGTTGGTGGGCTCAACCTGTCCTATTAGAAGTAACCGGGTTCTAGGGGTCCCAATATCACGGGATTGCTTTCATTGTTCATCGTTTCGATTTAGCCACTGAACTGGCGACCGAAATATTCCAGGAAAGCAACCCTCAATTGAGTGTAGTATCGAGTATAAACCAACCTCGGACTGCACCAAAGTCAGTTATCTCACTACCCTAAAGAGGCCAAGATAGTTCAATTAAGGTTCCTAAGGTCTATTGATGCTTCACGACACCACGCGGCGGCCCCGTACTCTCCTTGACTGAACTCAAGGGTTACCGGTACACACCAAAGTGCCACATCAACGTAGCAGACTGCTTCAACCATGTCGGTATACCCCGCACAGTTCCCTCACAGCCTTGTTGCTACTTTCTAAGAAGGTATCCCCCAGATCCGGGTTAGGATCTATAGAACTCCCAAGACAGTCCCACAATTTAAAGCAAGCAATTCAAAGCAATTGAAAACACAAATGAACTAACCCTAAGGTACACCTCACTTTATAAAGATAGTCCCCAGCAGAGTCGCCAGTTCTGTGATCGGTGGATCTGGAACTGACTGTTTAACGCTGGTTCGCGAAATGTCGCGGAAGCAAGAGTCGCCACCGTCTTTTATTTTCTCCAAATGGAAAGGACAAAAGCACAAAAAAATTCCTTATAGAGATTGCTCTCGGTTCGGGAGGTAGGTTATAGAAAGGGAAGGTGTTAGCACCCTTTCTATCCATGGTTATCCATGGGCTCTTAGATACTTGCTCACTTGTGTTTTCAAAAAAATGGTTTGTTTGCTTTTCAACTGTGGGTTTTAAAAAGTTTCTTTGAAAATTCCAGTTCTACTCTTGTATCGGTCCTCAAGAGTGTTTGAAAAGTTGCTTTCGAAAGCTTTTTTGAAAAGGTGTCGGTGTGAAAAGTATTTTTGAATTTTGTTTGAAATTAGAGCAAGTATCTAGAGTCGTCTACCTACCCTAAGGAATTCGTCTGTGTAAATGTCCTTTAAAGTAATGCCATCCCACCATTGAGAGGTAGGTAGCACCACCATTGGAGGTGTTCGGGTCAATTCGAAGGTTCGGGACATGGTGATCACCGGAGCAATAGGAAGATACCTTAGAAGCTACCCTCATGCCAGGTTCCCGGATCATGAGGACTTACTAAGACATCCTCTACTCGACGATCACCTTTCGAGAGGTAAGGCAACAGTGAGGCGTACCCTAGGGGTGGTGTGTGATTTGTGTGCCGTTTTCATTTGCATTTATCTTATTCATGTCAGGTGATCTACGCGTTTGTTTTTATTTTTTCATTCATTCTTGCATGCGATTTAATTAACAGTTAAAACAGTGTGGAAATTAAAGGTTCCTATGCTATTACAAACGCGCGGGTCCACATCGCCAAATTAAATCCAGGACCCGATTTGACATAAAATAAAGAAATAAAGTGCGAGAAATATAAAATGTCTGAGTTACACGGCTTTGGGAGAATTACATTAATATTTAAAAGAAAAGAAATAAATGCGCGAATTGAATTAAAATTGGAAGCGAGGGCGTTGGACCCTTTTTAATGAAATTAAAATAAGATTAATAAATTAATTAAATTAAAGAAAAAAAGAAAAGATTTTTGAGGTTTTTTGTATTTATGAATTTTTATGAGAGAATTAAATGAAATTAAAACCTAATTCTAGCTATTTTTTAATTTATTAAGAAAATATGAAAATTACCTAAAATTAAACCTAATTAATTAATGCAATTTGATTTATAAAAATAAATAAATAATTATTAGTGATGAGAAAATAAAAGAAAAAGTAATAAAATTGATTAAAACCCTAATTCTACAAATTTTAAGTTTCTTAAGAAAAAAGGTCAAAATTAATTCTAGAATTGAAAACTAAATTAATTAATGATTTTTATTTACAAAAATATTAATTAAATAAAATATATTTTGATTTTTATATTGTTTTATATTTTATGAAAATAAATTAATTGAAAGAATTATATTAAAACTAAGAAAAATAAATAAAAATAGAAAAAATACGACAAAAGAATGAAGAGCAAACCATGGGGGGTTCTGTCCCCAAATTGGAGGTCAAGTTGTAGCAATTTTGGCCCAATAGCCTTTGGCCCGGTTGACTTTTCATGCCAGCGTGTGTTTGCATTGACTAACGCCTATGGTGTTCATCAGATCTGGGCCTTTAGATTGCCTTCAGTGGCCATGTGGCGTGCCTGGATTGTGAGTGTATGGTGGGCTTTGAAGCTTGAACTGCATAGGAATAGATTGAAACAAAATATATGAATGAAGTGAGGGACCTGGGAATCGAACCCAGGTCCCTGTGGTTATAGGACAACGCACCAACCGTTTGCACCAAACGCTTACTTTGTAGGATTAATGGACAATAAAGAACATATATCATAAAACACGCTAGTAACATTAACTCAAAAAAATGCGCGAAAATTTAAATGAACCAACCATCGCCTTACACCTCATCTTCTTCTTCCTTGTTGCGCTTTACCTGAAACATAAAAGGGTTAGCGGGGGTTTTAAACCCCCCCAAAATATGCCCTTTTCAAGAATAGCGATTAGGCCATCTTGCTTCATAAATTAGGCGCGACCGTCTCATTCGATTCGTCCAAGTGTCCTGATTTTGACCATGGCCCTGAGATGTTCTAATTTTACAAGATATGAAGATGCCCAATTTGAAAGTTTTGTAACCCTAATAATCGTCCATGGTGAAATCGCGTATGGGTGAGGAAAACTTAGTTAAACAACAGGGTTAGCTTCGTAACGAGTCAAATAACACAAATCAATCATTAAAAATAGCAAACAAAGCATGAATCATGATGCAAGAACATGGAAAAAAGTATGAACAGGACGAGGCTGTTATACCAATTCTGGGCGTTAGGGATGATGATTTTGATCCAAACACCTTCCTTGATGTCTCAGCAAGGCAATGGAATAATTATTTTGGCTTGAATCGCACTGGAATGTAGTTTTCAGTTTTGGAATTTTTGACAAAAAACTAAAACTTGGTTATGGTGTTTCTGCGTAGCTTAGAGGTTATGAACACTAGGGTTTGCATGAGTATAAGTATTGGAATGATTAGGGTTGAGTTTTTGGTCCAAAGAATCTTTGCAATGATGGAATCAATATTTGATTTTCATGCCATGATTTTTCAATCTTTTTCATGCTAATTTGATACCAATCATGTCCAATTACCATTGATTCTTTCCCTATCTGATTTGCACGAAATCTTGGAGATATTTTATGCACAAAAAGATTTAAAAAGTTTACCTTGGTATTTTTTTCCATATTTTAATTAATTAAATGAATAATTAAAAATTCAAATAAATAAATAAAAATGATGAAAAACTTCCCTTTGGGCCAAATGGTCGTGCACATGCTTTGGATGATGAATCTTGGAAGAAAATGTGGCCCATTAGCATTTTTAAGGCATTTGAAGCAAAGTTGACTTTTCAAAATACCCAAAAATTTCCCAACTTCCACAAGGCATATCTTGCTCAATTCTTAAGCGTTGATCATGTTCTTTGACATTTTGGAAAGGTCTTGAAGTCCTCTAACCAATGCCTTTGGTCCCATGTCATTTTGATTTACCAATCTCAAGTTATGGCCTTTGACTTAAAGTCCCTTTTTGTTGACTTTTGAAAATGACCTATAATGTTGAAATTGATAACTTTTTGTGAGAGCATTTCTTGGACTTGAAGTGTGAAGAGGAGTTGTAGGAAATGTCTTTATCTTCAAAATGAGCTTTGGATGGAATTTTTCTGATAATCCATGTGGAAGTTATGCCTTGGTCAAGTTACAGTTGACTTTTTCAACTGTCCAAATATGGAAACTTTTGCATCTTGAGACTTTTTGAGCCATATTTTGAGAATCATGATCAAGCATTGACCAAATGATGTTTGTGGCTTCAAAATGAGATGTTGACCAAAAATTTGAACTTTTGACTGTCAAATGACCATTTTGCCCCTACAGTTGACTGTAGGGCAATTAGGGTTTTTGACTGTGCAATTTTATGCTGTAAGTCTTGAAACTTGACATGAGGATACTTGACAATGTTTGTAGGCATGTGGGACTTGATTGGACCCTTGGAAACTTCATTTTCTTTGTCAGAACCAAAACCCTAATCTTTGACTGTTAGGAGGCCCTTGAACTGTGCAACCCTTGGGGAATTTCTGAAGTTTGCTCTTTGCAATTCTTGAAGAATATGGGAGGGAAAATTTTGGGGTACAACACACCCCCATTCAAAGATTGTACCCCCATCCCCATAAATATGTTGTAATAGATTAGACTTTTAAATTCTCGCACTTTACGCTTTCAATTATGCCATGATTAGAGAATTAGGGTTTGTATGCAAAAATCAAAATCAACAAGTAGCTTGACCTAATCAAAGAAAAAAATGCATGAAAATCAAGCACAATACACACTTGCACCCCTAGGGTTACAATCCACTTGTTGCCTAAAAAATGGGCCATGTTATGCATGTTGGGTACTTTGGCAAAACGAAAATAAAACAAAGTATCATAGTCCCTCGATGATGTTATCTTGGTTGCCTAAACAAAAATGATCAAGTCCCTCAAAAATTTGCCAAAATACTTGACACAATTGCTATCATGGTTTATACGATAACCCACGCCTGTCCCATTTAACATCCTAACACAAGGTTGTTCACCAAATGCAATGGTGAAATAACACTGTCAAAAGGGTTAAAAACATTAGGAAAGATCTTTGAGTAAAATAGGGTAGATAACTCTTAGTTACTTGATCAAAAGCTTGCAAAAACATCCTTGTTATTTTGAAACACACTTCACAACACATTTTTAAAACATTTCCCAAATCAAACTTTCAAACATTGAAATCTTTTTCAAAAGACAAAAACACATTTGTATACATTCAAACAAGAATCATTACAAAGGTTGCCACAACAATGGCCTCTTTTCAAAACATCTTTCAAAACCACACACAAAGCACCATTTCAAACAATTGAAAAGCAAAAGCAAGTGATCTAAACAAGTAACTAAGAGCCCATGGATAACCATGGATGAAAAGGGTGCTTGCACCTTCCCTTTTCATAATCTACTCCCCGAACCCAAGAAAACATCTCAAAGGTCTCTCATGTGCTTTTTGAACTTTCCTTAGGATAAAATAAAAATTCGGTGGCGACTCTTGCTAAACTGAAACATTTGCGAACACAAACGCAAAACACCAAGTCAGTTCTCCCACCGTATCACAGAACTGGAGACTCTGCTGGGGATAAATTTAAAAGTGGAGTAACCTTAGGGTTTAGATCACCGTTGCATGCTTGTCTTGTTTGCTTTGATTGCTTTACATTTGGTTCTCTTGTTTGGGTTTGAATCCTCCACCCGGATTTTTGGGAAACATTCATAGGTAAATAGCAATACGTTATGGAAACTGTGCGGGGTATACCGACATGGTTGAAGCAATAGTTATATTAGTGCGACATATTTGTGAGTACCGGTAGCCTTTGAGTTAATCAAAGAGAATAAGGGGCCGTTGAGTGATGTCATGAAGCACTAATGAACTCTTAGAACCTTACTTGACCATCTTGGCCTTATTAGGGGTAGTGAGATGACCGGCTTTGGTGCAGTCCGAAGTTTGTAGATACTCGATACTACACTCATTGAGGGTTGTTTTCTTGGAATATTTCGGTCGCCAGTTAAGTGGCTAAATTGAAACAATGAACACAAAAAATAATTCAGTGATATTGAGCTCCTTAGAACCCGGTTATTATTTATAGGACAGGTTGAGCCAACTAACTTCAAGAGGGTACTTACCTATGAAACCCCATGCAAGCCTGAAACTAGGAACTTGTGTGACTTGTTTGTACATATGCTTGTGCATACATCATAAACATCATGAAGCATCACTTACATCCACTAACCATTTCAAGGGTTTGGATCTTCATCTTTGTTCTTGTTTTGTTGGTCATGGAATCTCTTCGTAGGAAAACAATTCAGGTCAACCTTGTGAGGATCCCTCCTCAACTCAAGGAACTTACTTCTAAGATTCCAGAGAATTCTCTCTTCAGTGAAAGACATGGTAGACTCCTCAACTTGGTCAACTCCAACATTGAAGAATACATGGTGAAAGTCCTCTTCCAGTTCTTTGACCCCCTACACCACTGTTTCACATTCCCTGATTACCAACTAGTGCGTACTTTGGAGGAATTTTATCAACTCCTGAGGATTCCTATTCTCCATCAACTACCCTACAACGGTACGGAAAGAGAACCAAAGCCTGAAGATGTTGCTCAAGCCTTACACTTGCAACCATATGATATCAAAGGTCTTTGGGAAACCAGAAGTGGTGTCAAGGGTTTCTTGGAAAAGTTTCTGTTTGAAAAAGCACAAGACTGTTGGAATTCTCTAGATTTGCAAGCCTTTGAGGAGATTGTAGCACTTCTCATCTATAGGTTGGTCTTGTTCCCAAACCCTGATCAGCTTATAGATGTGAATGCTGTCAAGATTTTCATATCACAGAATCCTGTGCCTACATTGCTCGGGGATATCCTACACTCATTTCACATAAGAACAATGAGGAAAAGAGGTGTTCTCATGTGTTGTACTCCTCTTCTAGCAAGGTGGTTTATTTCTCACCTTCCCCAAACAGTTTTGAAGAATGAGCAGGGTTTAAGGTGGTCACAACGGTTGATGACCCCTCACACATTCTGATGTTCATTGGTGTTCTCGGTCCAGAGAAAATGTCATCATCATTGATCGTTGCGGAGAATTCCCTAATGTCCCATTACCTGGCATTAGGAGAGGCATTACCTACAACCCTTGTTTAGCTCTGAGACAATTTGGGTATGCCCGAAGGGATGGCCCTCATGATATGTTGATTCCTGACTTGGTTTTTGACTTCGACAATGATGCGCAAGGGCTTCGACAAAGGTTTATCTGAGCTTGGAGGATGCCCAACAAAGTGGACAGTAAGACACTGGGGCACAAAAATTCCATCCCCCTTGAGCCTTACCTCAAGTGGGTACGAACCCGCGCCCAGAATCTTATGATGCCATATCCTCATATTCTCCCCGTGATCAAAGAGCCTGTCATGGAAGGAGAGGTTCCATACACCCTCCTACATCCTGACATGCCAACCTAATTGGAAGAATTGAAAAAGAGTTGGATACAACCCAAGGAAGAACGAAACACTTTTGAAGCCAGCTTCTATGCCAGTGAGAAGAAGGTTTTGGAGCTTACCGGCCGACTTCATGAAGAGGAGACTCTTAACACTTACATCGCGCCAAAGAGGATGCGCAACGTCTTTTTACATTAAGAATTTTGTAATACTTTGCCCATGGGGCATTTATGTACTAACAAATTTCTTCTTATTAATATGACGTGTGTTCTTTTTGTTCGCAACAAATTTGAATTTCTAAATCCCTGAATGCATTACATGAATAACATATCATTCATCATATGCATAAACAGGTCTTCACACCAGGTTTCCTTATCTTTCTGTTGTTTATTTCAGCAAGATGGATATAGAACAGACGGTTAAAGATCTGCAAGCACAGAATTCGCAATTCCAACAACTCCTCATGACCTTAGCAAAGGGTCAAGAGGATCTTAAAGCACTGTTATAGAAAGAGAAGGAACCAGAAAGGAAGAAAAAGAAAAGAATTGGTGTGGCCACTATGGGAAGAAGATTTGAGCATCAGGCTAGGAGAGTTCTAGAATTCCCCTCGACGCCTGACGAAGGGGTTGGTAAAGGAAAAGGAGTCGCAATGCCCTCTGAATCTGAAGCTGAAGAAGAAGAAGAGGAAGAGGATGAAGATTATTCCGAACAGCAATACCCTCCGGCGGATGATAAGTATAAAAATCTTGAGGATCGGTTGGCAGCCATGGAGTTGCAAAAGGTACCTGGTTTAGATTTCGAAGAACTAGGGTTGGTTGCTGGGATCGTCATTCCTCCCAAGTTCAAAGTACCTACATTTGCTAAATACAACGGTTTGTCCTGTCCGAAGATGCATCTAAGATCCTACGTCAGAAAGATCCAACCTCACTCTTCTGATAAGGATCTTTGGGTCCACTTTTTTCAAGATAGTTTGTCGGGTACATAATTGGACTGGTTCTATCAACTTGAGAGATCTAATGTTCATAACTGGGAAGATTTGGCTGCTGCTTTCTACCGACAATACCAATACAATGCAGATTTAGCGCCTACTCGTACTCAACTACAGAGTATGGGTATGGCCTCTAATGAGGGATTTAAGGAGTATGCCCAGAAGTGGCGGGATTTGGCTGGAAGGGTGCAACCACCATTGTCATATAGAGAGCTGGTTGACATGTTTTTAGGGACTCTGTCAGGTCCATTCTTCAATCACTTGATCGGGAGCTCATCTGCAGGATTCACCGAATTAATTCTGATCGGTGAAAGGGTCGAAGTTAGCATTAAGAGTGGTAAAATTCAGAAGGATGCCTCAGCTTCCACTACTATTAAGAAGACCTTCCCAGCTAAGAAGGAAGTTTCTGCTATTCACACCCAGAGAAACCAAGGGAGAACAAAGCGTCGACCAACGGTGGGGGCTGTGATGATCCAAAACTCCTCAGCCGATTAACCTCGCAGCAATCAACCAAGAGCTAATTAGCAAAGGGTAGAAAGGCCACAATGGAAATTCACCCGAATCAATATGACGCCGGCTCAAGTCCTCCCTCATCTGTTAAAGTTGAACCTTACCAACTTGAAAGAAGCGCCGAAAAACCCAAATACCTCTTCTCCCTATTATCATTCCAATGCAAAATGCGCATACCACTCGGACAGTGTAGGGCATGATACCAATAATTATTGGGCTCTTAAAAACAAGATCCAAGATCTGATAGATGCCAAGGAAGTAGTGTTTGATGCTCCCGAAAAACCTAATGTGATATCTGCTCCTATGCCAAAGCATGGTCATAATGTTCATGCCATTGTGGAAGATCTTCATGTTACCGTTGTTGATGACCTATTGATTCCGTTGCCAATGATTAAAGTGAATATGTTGAAAGCCAGGATTTTCCCGGGATGTGAAAAAGACTGTTACTTCTGTTCAACCCTGCAATCCGACTGCCCACTGTTGAAATCAGGCATCCAACGCCTGATGGATACCCAAGAGATCCTCTTTCAGAAAACTTATGTTGCTACTATCACTCATTTTACTCATGTTACCCTTGTTACTTCAATCAATGACATTGCTATAATCACCATCTCCGACAATCTTTCCAAGACCTGCAAAAGGCCTGTTAAGATTACGCCTGATCATAAGTTTGTACCGCTGAAAATCACCATGCCGGGGCCTATCCCGTATAAGTCCAACAAGACGATACCATGGAATTACGGAGGAGAGATCTTCTACCATGGTGTCAAGCAGATCGAATCAGTCCAAGAGAATTCCGATGATGAAACCACTGATATAGGGAATATTGCAGGGACAAGCAAGATAACTCGTAGCAGAAGAATCTTCTCTCCAGAGATTGCTCCTCCACGGGAAGTCTTCGAACCCTCAAGAGCTTCTGTGCCTGTCAAGCCATCCGTGCAAAGTCCCGTAATTGAAGAAATTGATGCTCCCGAAGCTATACCCTCTGTTGTTACCACCGATAAAGGTAAGGGGATCCAAGAAGCGCCTGTCAAGATGAAGGCTCAGACTGTGGTTATCCCCGAGACCACCCAAAAAGAGATGGAAGAAATCTTAAAGATAATCAAGAAGAGCGACTATGATGTCATAGAGCAGCTAGGGCAAACCCCTTCAAAAATCTCCATGCTGGCTCTCTTACTCTGCTCCGAGGCTCATGCCAAAGCCTTGATCAAATTTCTGAAGACGGCACACGTGCCTCAAGAAACTTCTGCAGACCAGTTTCAAGAGTGCGTGGCTAGCCTTACAGCCGATAATGGTCTTGGCTTTTCTGATGCTGATTTGATGTCTAGGGGAAGAAAGCATAATTATGCGCTGCATGTCTCGGTAGAGTGCAGAGGGACCACACTTACTCATGTTCTGGTTGATACCGGTTCATCTTTGAATGTTCTACCAAAAAAGGCGTTGGACAGATTAGACTGTGAAGGTTTGACCCTAAAGCCCAGTAACATCATTTTTAGAGCCTTCGACAGTTCTAAGCGGATGGTTCACGGAGAAGTGGACATTCCAATCAAAGTGGGTACAGAAATTTTCAACTTTACATTTTATGTGATGGACATTCGTCCTTCATATTCATGCTTGTTGGGAAGGCCATGGATCCACAATGCTGGGGCAGTCACTTCTTCTCTACACCAAATGCTAAAATATTGAGTTCAGGGTAAGATAATAACGGTTCATGGTGAGGAGGAGTATATGATAAGTCACCTTAACTCTTTCCGTTATGTGGAGTTAGATGGAGAATTCATAGAAACACCTTTCCAACACTTTGAAGAGGTTTCTCCTGAAGTCGCAGTAGCAAAGACAATGACTGATGTGCCTACCTAGCCTGTGTCTCGGGTGTCATCCCTTAAAGATGCGGAGGCTGTAATCAAAGAAGGAGGAAGTACAGTGTGGGGGCAACTGCCAGATTTTCCTCACAAGATGGACAAGTTCGGATTATGTTTCACTACCGCTGGCCAGAAAGTTGTGCGTCGCTCTCGGGCTGGAGGACCGACCTTAAAAATCACTCACCATGGAGTTCATGCTTTGGAAGATGATAATGAAGAAGGCAACTTTGAATATTGGATCTTTCCAACCATTGAAGGGGGACTGAACAACTGGGAGGCGAAAGACTTTGTTCCCATCAATTTCATCAATCAGTAATTTATCTTTTAACAATTTCCTGTTTGGTCTGTAATAATTAAACAATTCGTACACTCTTTTCACCTTATGTCTTACCCGGGGCATATAGGTCCATTTGTAAGGGTTTTGATTCTTCATTTTCATATGCCATTTTTAATGAATCATGGACGTTTTCATCTATAAACTGTTGTGTTCATTTTCTTTCCTTTTACATTTTATTTTGTTTAAGGATGGCTATCCCTTACACACACCCACACTCACGAAATGCAGGTACCCATCCACTCTGAATTCCATGGGTGACTATTCTGCTTTGGCCTTCAGTGACTCTGAAGATTTGGTCAATCATGCCGAGTACGAAAGTGATGAAGACTGTGAAGTGCCTGGAGAGTTAGCTAGACTTTTGCAACAAGAAGAAAAGGCTATTCTGCCCCATGAAGAGTTGTTAGAGACTGTCAATTTGGGAACTGCTGAAGATAGAAAAGAGGTTAAAGTGGGTGCCATCCTGGAGCCAAGTGTCAAAGAGCGGTTAGTTCAGTTGTTGAATGAATATGTTGAGATCTTTTCCTGGTCCTATGAAGACATGCCAGGACTAGACACAGATATTGTGGTTCACCGTCTCCCTACAAGAGAAGATTGTCCACCCATCAAACAGAAAGTCCGCCGAATGAGGCCCAATATGTCTGAGAAGATCAAAGCTGAAGTGATGAAGCAGTTCAATGCTGGCTTTCTGGCTGTTACTTCCTATCCACAATGGGTCGCTAACATTGTGCTCGTGCCTAAGAAGGACGGCAAAGTCAGAATTTGTGTGGACTACAGAGACTTAAATAGGGCTAGCCCTAAAGATGATTTTCCACTACCACACATTGACATTTTGGTCGATAATACAGATCAACATAAGGTATTTTCCTTCATGGATGAATTCTTGGGATACAACCAGATCAAAATGGCCCCCGAAGACATGGAGAAGACTACTTTTGTTACGTAATGGGGTACCTTCTGCTATAAAGTGATGTCGTTCGGACTGAAGAATGTCAGGGCATCCTATCAACGAGCCATGGTAGCTTTGTTTCATGACATGATACATCATGAGATTGAAGTCTACGTAGACGACATGATAGCCCGTTCACAAACAGAAGAAGACCACCTCGACCATCTGCAAAAGCTGTTTGTCAGGTTAAAGGAATATAAGCTCAGACTGAACCCTAGCAAGTTCACTTTCGGAGTCAGGTCTGGTAAACTTTTGGGATTTATTGTCAGTAACAAAGGCATTGAAGTTGACCCTGCCAAAGTCAAAGCTATACAAGAAATGCCTACCCCCCGCACTGAAAAGGAGGTCAGAGGTTTCTTGGGACGCTTAAACTACATTGCAAGGTTCATCTCTCACCTAAAATCTACCTGTGAGGCAATCTTCAAGTTGTTGAAGAAAGATAAGGTGGTGGAATGGAACAATGATTGTCAAGATTCTTTCGATAAGATCAAGGAGTATTTGCTGGAACCTCCTATCTTGATGCCACCCGTCAAAGGAAGACCTATAATTATGTATCTGACTGTTTTGGATAACTCAATGGGGTGCGTACTGGGCTAACATGACCAGTCTGGCCGAAAAGAGCATGCCATTTATTACCTTAGCAAAAATTTTACCGACTGTGAGACTCGCTACTCACTGCTCGAGAAAACTTGTTGCACTTTGGTATGGGCTGCTCGCCGGCTAAGGCAGTATATGTTGACACATACCACTTTGCTGATTTCCAAGATGGATCCGATCAAGTACATCTTCGAGAAGCCTGGTTTATCCGGAAGAATCGCTAGATGGCAGATGATCCTGACTGAGTATGATATTCAGTACATAACCCAAAAAGCTATAAAAGGGAGTGTACTAGCTGACCATCTAGCTCATCAAGCCGTCGAAGATTACCAATCTATGAGGTTCGACTTCCCTGACGAGGAAATTATGACATTGGACAACATTAAAGGTAACAGACCGTATGACGGACCTGAACAAGGATTCCAATGGACTCTATTCTTTTATGGTGCTTCAAATGCACTTGGCAACGGTATCGGCGTGATACTTATTTCTCCAGAAGGTTGCCATACACCTTTCACTGCTAGACTCTGCTTCAGCTGCACCAACAACATGGTTGAGTATGAAGCTTGTATCTTTGGTCTCAAGGCTGCAATTGACTTGGGAATCAAATCTCTGATTGTGTTTGGGGACTCAACTTTGGTTATCAGTCAAATCAAAGGAGAGTGGGACACTAAACATCCTAATCTTATCCCATACAAAGAACATGTCCTGACATTGTTACCACATTTCGAGCAGATTACCTTTGAGCACTTCCCGCGAGAAGAAAATCAGCTGGCAGATGCTCTGGCTACAATGTCTTCCATGTTTAAACTCAACTGGGAGAATGAGGCTCCCCAAATCACCATCGAGCGAATGGACGAACCTGCGCACTGTCATGAGATTAATACCGAAGAAGTAATGGAACAACCCTGGTTTCATGAAATCAAAAGGTATCTCCAAACTCGAGAATACCCTGAAGGAGCTTCAGTCAATGACAAAAAGTTCTTAAGGAGATTTGCCGCCAAGTTCTTCCTGAGCAATGGTATCTTATATAAGCGCAACCATGATTGTGTTTTACTTCGTTGTGTGGACAAAGTTGAAGCTGAGTTGATCATGACTGAAATACATAGCGGCACATTTGGCACCCACTTAAGCGGACATACGATGGCTAAGAAGATTCTAAGGGCAGGCTACTACTGGTCTACCATGGAAGCTGATTGTCATCAACATTCCCGTACTTGTCACAAATTCCAAGTCTATACCGACAAGGTACATATTCCTTCAGTTCCTCTTAACGTTCTAACAGCTCCTTGGCCATTCGCGATGTGGGGAATCGACATGATTGGAGAGATCAAGCCTACAGCATCCAATGCACACCGTTTCATCCTGGTGGCCATTTATTACTTTACCAAGTGGGTCGAAGCAGCTTCCTTCGCCTCCGTTACAAAGAATGTGGTTGCCCGCTTCATCAAGCAGAACCTCATATGCAGGTATGGTATCCCCGACAGGATTATCACTGACAACGGTATGAATTTGAACAACACAGTGATCACCGCTCTGTGCGAGCAATTCAAGATTCAACATCACAATTCATCTCCCTATCGGTCAAAGATGAACGGTGCTGTTGAAGCCACGAACAAAAATATCAAGAAGATCGTTCAAAAGATGACAGTCACCTACAAGGACTGGCATGAGATGTTACCGTTTGCTCTGCACGGATATCGTACCACGGCGCGTACTTCAACTAGGGCAACCCCCTTTTCTTTGGTATATGGCATGGAGGTTGTTTTACCTATGGAAGTTCAGATTCCTTCTTTGAGGATTATGAAGGATGTTGGTTTAAGTGAAGACGATTGGATTCAGACCCGGCTTGATCAACTTAACTTGATCGACGAGAAACGACTTACTGCTGTTTGTCATGGTCAGACGTACCAAAAACGGATGATCAAGGCTTTCAATAAGAAAGTCAGGCGTCAAGTATATCAATTCGGAGATCTTGTAATCAAGCGGATCATCTTGCCGCAAAGTGATCCTAGGGGCAAGTGGACTCCTACTTACGAAGGACCATTTGTGATCAAGAACATCTTTTCTGGTGGGGCAATGATTCTGACCACCATGGACGGTGATGACCTGCCGCACCCTGCGAACACAGACATAGTCAAAAGATGCTACGCATAAAATGACCCGACAAGTTGAAAACCCGAAAGGGCGACTTGGGCAAAAATGGGCATCCCGGTGAATCGAAAACCCGAAAGGGCGATTCAGGCAAAAATTAGGGATAAATAAAAAAAATTGTACACCCGGCAAGCTGAAAACCTGAAAGGGCGGCTTGGGAAAAAAAGGGTTTCCCGGTGGATCGAAAACCCGAAAGGGCGGTCCAGGCAAAAGTTAGGGAATTAAAGCGTATGACTATGTCTCGTCGGATCACTTTAAGGAGAATCTCTTCACGGACAAGCTCCAGGCTTCTGATCAATCCAATCATCGGCGGACAAAGCAACAAACTGACAAGATACTCAGAGCTGTGAAGGCTATAGTAGAATGGGAACCCCATAGAATTATTACACATAGCCATCTTTCTTTGTATAAATTTTTCTCAATTTTTTGACGACATTCTCTTACTAGGGTGTCTATCTCCTTTGTACAAAATACTTACACAAAGTTAATACAGAGATACTTCAAAGTGCAGAATTTTGTTTGCCTTTCCTTTCTTTTTACCTTATTGTTTTATTTGAAAACGTCCAATGGTTTGTTAAATGAGCATATGCATTTGAATATAATCACTGCTTACAAATAAAACAAAATAAGAAAAGATGATTATTGATAGGTCAAAAGTATAGGAAAACATATTTAGGCTATTCCAGAAGAAATCCTCTACAGTATGTCATTCAGATCCTTAACAGAGCTAAAACCTTGAAATGCATATCCCCAGCGGAGCCTGAATACTTTAAACTTTCTTCCCCAGCGGAGTCAAAAAAAATTCAAATCTTAAACCCCGGTGGAATACTATCCAACTTCCTCCGATTCCCCAGCGGAATTCTCCACAAAACAGGAATCCCCAGTAGATTGGCATACAACCCAAGCTCCTGATTTTCCCGGCAGGATGAGCTTTCTCCCCCACAAAGTTATTTCCCAGCAGAACGAAGATTCTTGTTCTTATTTCTCCAGTGGAAGCCTCCCAGGTTTTGATTCCCCAATAGAGATCGTCAGAGTTGTCCTCATTCTTCCCCAGAAAGTCATGAAGGATTCTCACATCCCCACAGAAGTTGTCAAAGTTTTGATAATCCCCACAGAAGTTGTCACAGTTTTGATAATTCCCGCAGGTTACCAAGGATTTTATATCCCCAACAGTAGTCAGCAAGGATTTCTCATCTTCAGCAATCAAAGATTTTTGGAATCCCCAGCATCGGTCAAGGATTTATTTTCCCGGGCAGTAGTCAAAGATTTCATTATCTCCATCTATCAAGGATTTACTTTCCTCAGCAAGACAGCTAATCAGCTTACATGCGCATACATTACATTCATATATCATGAACGTTTATAGAACACATTTTATTGCATCATACATGGCATGCAACATAACTTTGTGTTTTAGCTAACATTCTACCCTTTCAGGATAAGATTAAAAGCTACCTTTAACAAATGTTCAAAGATTTCAGATACAGTACGGATACACTCCAAGACATGGAAGTCACTCTGCTACTCATTCAGATCTCTTATTCAGATACAATATGGATACACCCCAGACACGGCGGTCATTCTATTACTCGTTCAGACCTCAACAATCAGATACAGACTAGATACGCTCCAGACACGGAAGCCTTTCTATCTCTCATTCAGATTCAACTATCAAATTCAAATTCAGATACACTCCAGAGACGGGAGTTATTCTGTCACTTGTCCAGATCCCAATTACAGTACGGATACATTCCAGACACGGAAGTCATTCTGCTACTCATACAGGTCTCAAAATCAAAATACAATCACAGCTTGGATACGCTCCAGACACGGATGCCATTCCTTTTCTCATACGAATCCAATCTCCAGATACAACTCAGATACGTTCCAAATACTGATACCATTCTGATGTTCATTCTATTGATTTTCAACCAACAATCTTGGATGGCATCTTTAAGCCCATCTCCAGCAAGATTCTACCATCTCCAAATGGCATCTTTAAGCCCATTCCCTCAGCTACATTTTGTAGATTAATATATGAAACAAGACAGGACAACTATATACATGAGTAAATTGAAGATTAACTCCAGAAACAGGACGGGGAAACTATCTTTCTTTCTCTTTGGTTAGATAAAGATCAATTCCCGAAATAGGACGGGGCGACTATCTTTATCACCAATGGTGTGAACTCTCGAAACAGGAAGGGTTTACCAACAAACTGATTGTAGATTAATGCCTGAAACAAGACGGGATAATCATCTACATGAGCAAATTGAAGATTAACTCCCGAAACAGGACGAGGAAGCTATCTTTCTTTCTCTTTGGTTAGATAAAGATCAATTCCCGAAACAGGATGGGGCGACTATCTTTATCACCAATGGTGTGAACTCTCGAAATAGGATGGGTTTACCAACAAATTGATTATAGATCAATTCCCGAAACAAGACAGGGGTGACTATCTACATGACAAACACTTCCTTCAAGACCTTTGTTGGTTCAGTTTAAATCGACCAATGATTTATCCTGATTCCGTTCTGATAGACACTTTCTCTGGTTCAGCTAATAGACCCTAAGATTTTCTGATTCTTATCCAGTCGAAGACAAATACGAACATCTGTTGTTTCAGTATAAATCGACCAAAGATTTATTCAGATATTTCTTCCAATCTCTATCAACAATAACTTTGGATGGAACCTATAAGCCCATCTCTAACGACTCTCTATCACTTTTAGATGGAATCTATAAGCCCATATCCGACAATATTCCATTAATATCCAAATGGCATCTTTAATCTCATTCCCGACACAATATGCTAACACATCAGCGAGTGCAAATTTCTGGGCACTCTAGTGTTCAATCATCTTTCACCTTCAAGTCACGAATGACGGACCCACCAATATAACTTTTCAGGCTTAAGAAGATTGAACAAGGGAATCTATTTTACCCCAAAATTTTCCCTCTCTTTTCTCAATAAATTTCTCACAAGATTCTCAGTTGCTCAAAATTGCACAAGGACTGATCAACTCAAGACACTTCTTCAAAACTGATGACTCAATTTAGGGTTTGAGTTTGCATAAGGATAAATGGAATTTTAATGCCTCATATGACTTTCATGGATCATTTTGGACCTTCAAGAATGCTCATGTCAAATTTTAAGTCTTGCAGTTCAAGTTTGCTCAGTCAATTGATCAGATGACCTAAAATCAATTGTATTAGGTAAAAAGTCAATTGTGGTCAACTTACAGTCAAACTTCATGATTGTTAATCCATATCAATATTTTTAACTTATATGAATCATTTTGTCAAATTTGGATTACAATTCCTCAAGAAATTTTATCAGATCACCAAAGGGGCAAAATGGTCAAAATTAGGGTTTTGACTAAGAAGGCTTTATTTTTTACTTTTGACCAAATACATGACTTATTGGCTTAAGATATGATATCAAGGATTCAAATGCATCATATTAACCTAATTTCATGGTTCAAAACATTTCTCAAGATCAATTGATTGATAATTGAAATTTGGTCAACTGATGAAAAAGTCAAATGTACACTGAAAAATTAAACTTTGACTTTTCGATCAAAATCAAGTTTCAAAAATCATATTTCATCAAGACATGTCAAAATATGAATATTATTCATCAAGAAATCAGAAAGTCAAATTTCAACTTAAAAAAGTCAAAGTTTTCAACACTTCGAATTTTTTCTAAGTGTTTTAATTTAAACCTTATCTTTTTCATGACTTCATGCCAAATTTCCACCATGATGCAAGATGATTCAAGAAGAACTTTCAACATGAAAGTTGTATATCTCAATGAGATATAAAACATTTTAGGGCAGAACTTTTTCTATAAATGCTTTGACTTCAAGTTATAAATTCATAAAGTCATGTACATGGTATGAAAAACACAATGAAATTTTTCCCTAGTTAGACAGATTTTTGGTACCAACTTCATGGCAACTTTTCACATGGTTCAAAGTTGATTCTTCAAAAATGTCCAACATGAAAGTTGTATAGGATGTTCCAAGCTTTCCAAAATGTCAAAGAACTTGAAGAGATCATTTTTGAGCTAGGAGATTCGAAGACTTGAAGTTTGCATGATAAACTTGAATTATAAGCCATTTTTGTGATGAACTCATAATCAAATCTCATAACCTTATCATTCAATCTCACTTTTCAGGCCATGTTGCTTCTAAATCTCTCCATAATTAAGTAATTACACAGACCCTAAGTGTATTACACAAGGATTTGATGTTTTGTCCAAGTCTTGATACCATTTATGGTTGAAATTGCAAAAAGTAACATATCCATTCTTGTAAAGCAAGCTTTTTCACAATGTCAATCCTTCTTGAGCCTCTCAATGGCTCCTTATGCATACACTCAACCTAGAAACTCAGAAAAAAGCATGTTTAAAGTGATTCAACCACTCTACATAGCTTGTACCACACATTGGGATTTTGGTTTTCCATTTTGCTTAAAAAACAAGCAAAAATGTCATAACATGTGATCTTGGTAACCTGACCATCTCAAGTCTCAAAACCTTTTCCGATATATCAAGACACTCTTATGCAACTGAGAACACGAATTTACAAGCCCTTAAACCCTCTCACACACTCTCAAAACCGAATTGGCCAAAAAATCACCATTTTAAAGCTTTTTAAACATTAACTTCGAAACTCATCACTCTTGCAACTATTGTCCAAACACTTCATATATATCATATAGAAACTATCCATACCCCTGTTTCCTCACTGTATATTATTTTCATCATCCACCATTTTTAAAATCCACCATTGCAACTTGACTTAAGTAGACCAATCCAACAACTTTCAAGGCAAAGCAAGAGTTCCAACATACTCCTTAAGGTCCCAGGAAGCTAAAGTTATCATCATATTACTTCTGGAAGTCGTGTAGAGGACATTGAATTTTTGCATCAAGAGGTAAGTTTTTCCAACTTTGAAATCTTGATACAAGCATCATTTGCACTTACTTTTAAAAGATAAAATGTAGATATTATGCCTATGAAGCTAACTGTATCTTTAAATTTCATTTTAATTGACTGTGGGATGAGAATTTTGAAATTGAATATTTTGGACATTTAGGTTTTCCTTTGGTACAGGTAGAAATTCGTGAGTTATAGTGGGAATAAATAAAAACTAATTACATATTTGAAATCCTTGTAAAATTCTAAGCAAGTTTCATTTTTACATTTTTGAATTTTGTTGAGAAATGAGGAAGTTGGGATTTTTTGAAAAAAAGGGAAAATATATGTTATGATAGTAACTGTTAGCGTGCAGGATAAAGAAGAAGGAGGGCTTGGTCATTTTCAAATTTTTACATCTAAATTGTTGTTTCATTAACGGGTGTAACAGCCACCCCAGTGGCAAGCAACGCGCATTTCATGTCACTTCTTACCTTAAGGGCGTGGGTTCGAACCATAGTGAACCCCCCTTTTGCATATTTTATGTTATTTTTGTGATTTTTGTGATTTCAGGAAGCAATCTTCTCATATAATATCATGAAAGTGCATGGTTGACAAGTAAACTCGCCTGGCCTAGTGGTATTCTTTTGAGCTAGCAACCTGAATGTCTTGAGTTCAAGCCTTGGCAGGACCAAAACCTTATTTTTATCACTAGACTCATTTTACATTTTTAACAAACTTCAACAATTTATTTAACCCATCAAATTAACTCCTTTTGAACTAATTTTTTGCACAGTACTAGTTTATTAGATCTATTTTATAAATATATAAAAATCTCACAAAAAATATTTTTATTTTCATTATTCATGATTTATTCAAAGTAGCATCTTTTGGAGTTTTTTTTCCTTTATTAAAAACTAAAAAAAAAACATTTTTCTTAACAAATTTCTTTTCTTGATTAAATTAATTTTTAACTTAGTTTTTTCTTTGACTTTCTTTTCTAATTAAATCAATTTAGAATTTAGGGATTTTAATTAATTAAGTTCTTCCTTTTATTAGTTTAATTAAATCAAGACTTTTCATAAACAAAAACAATGTTCTTTTCCTTTCACATTGCTTTTATATTCTTACACATTTAACTTGCAATATTTAATATGGTTGTAATAGTATAATTATAACTTTATTGCTTTCATCCCCCATTTGTAAATTGTGTCCCCATCCCAAAATGATGTAATAGCGTAGAATTTTACATTTCCGCAATTTATCGCTTTCAATATAAATGCTAGTGATTAGGGTTTGTATGGTAAGACTAAAATCAACAAGTATAAAACCCTAATTCAAGATAAAAAATGCATGAAAAAAAACACTTTGCACACTTACACCTCTAGGGTTAACCTCACTTGTTGCCGTGAGAAAAATAGTCATGTCACGCATATGGGATACTTTAGTTATGACCCTCGAATACAAGATCATAGTCCCTCGATAACCCTTCAAAGTTTCCTTGATAAATGATCTTAGACCCTTACAAAATGTGCTAAGGTATCTCACAACATTGCTTCCTATGACTATATGGTGACCCATGCCCATCCCTTCACATCCAATGATAGGGCTTCTTATTAATCAATAGTAATATAGCAATATATAAAGGAGGAGGAAAACAACTAAGACCTTTTGAGTAGGTAGAACATTCATAGTTGCTTGCTCACAATCAAATCTTCAAAACATATTTCAAAAACATATAAAACACTTTCAAAAGAAATATTTTCAAAAGTCCAACACTTTTTATGCATTCTTATAGAGACGAAAATCATTACAAAGTTTTCCTAAACAAAGGCGCTTTTCAAAAACACTTTCAAAACCCACCACAAACACATTTCAAACAAAGCATTTTCAAAGTGAGCTAGCAACTAAGAGCCCGTAGATAACTACTGATGAAAAGGGTGCTAACACCTTCCCTTTTCATAACCTACCCCCCGAACTCAAGAAAATATCTCAAAGGTCGTTCTTGTTCTTTTCACACTTTCCTTATTAGATAAAAGAAAAGTCGGTGACGACTCTTGCTATCCGTAACAATTGCGATAAAATGCAAAACAACCAAGTCAGTTCTCTCACCGTATTACAGAACTAGCGACTCTGCTGGGGAATTACTTAAAAGTGGGGTTACCTTAGAGCTAGATCACATTTAATTTCTTTCATTGTTTGATTTGTTTGCTTTACATTTATGTGTCCTTATTTGGGTTTGTATTGATCCTCTACCTGGATCTGGGAACATTATTAGGTAAGTAGAATTAGATTGTGGAAATTGTACGGCATAGACCTATATGGTTGAAGCAATGGCTACATTAGTGTGATGCATTTGTTGGTACCGGTATCCCTTGTGTTCAATTGAGGAGAATACGGGGCCGCTGAGCGGTGTCATGAAGCACTAACTTATCTTAGAACCTTTAATTAAACAACTTGGCCATTAGGAAGTAGTGAGATAATCACAAGGCTCTTTGGACTCAAGATCAAGCTAAGGTTTGCTCTGCTCAAGACATCTCCTTGCACTGATGACCTAAATTAGGGTTTGAGTTTGCACAAGGATTTTTGGATCTTCAATGCTCAAATTGACTTTCATACTTCATATTTGACTCATAAGTTTGTCCATACCAAGTTTCAAGACTTGAATCAAATTTTTGCCCAGTCAATTGGACAGTTGACCTAGAAATCAGCTGTATTGGGGAAAAAGTCAACTGTGGCCAATTTACAGTCAAACCTCATGAATTTTGACCCACATCAACATTATGAACTCACATGAATCATTTGATCAAATTTGGACCACAACTCCACAAGAAATTTGATCAGATCACCAAAAGGGCAAAATGGTCATTTTTAGGGTTTTGATTGTACAAAGGCAATTTCTGACTTTTTGACCTAGCCAATGGCAAATTAGGCTCAACCATGGACTTAAAGACTCAATGGCATCATCTTGACCTATTCAACAAGTTCAAAAGATCTCAATTGCATTGGATTGACAGATGAATTTTTCAGTCAACTGATCAAAATTTGACTGTACACTGAAAAGTCAAACTTTGACTTTTGGTCAAAATCAAGTGCCAAGGGTCATTTTTCATCAAGATGTGTCAAAATATGAAACTTGTTCATCAAGAAATCCAAAATTGCAAATTAGGGTTTAAAGTTGAAAATTTTCATAACTTAGAATTTTTCTAAGTTATGAAATTTTCTTAATTTTTTCTAACTTTGCCCCACATTTTCACCATGATGCAATTGGATTAAAACAAAACCTCCAACAAGAAAGTTGTATTCCTCCACAAAGTCTATAAATTTGATTCACAAAGTTTTCTCAAAAGAAGCTTGGATCTCAAGTTATGATTTTTGGAATAAGGGCCCATCAAACTTTTAACTTAGTGAAATTTTGCCCTAGTTTAGGCAGGATTTTGACCTATCTTCTTGGCCATTTTTCACATAGTTACACTTGTAATCTCAAGTTTAATTTCAAAGATGGATTATAAAGAATGTTGCAAGCTTTCCAAATTGTCCAAGAACTCCTCAAAAACATTTGTGGTTAGGGAGAATCGAATGCTTGAAGTTGGCAAAAACTCACTTTTCATCCATGGCATATTCATGTCCATACAAGTTGCAATTTCAAGTCAGCATGCCTTACACTAGTTTACAGGCCTCTAAACCACTTCACACTCCATAATTAAATGCAAATCCATCAGTCTAAGCTTTTGTTTTGGTCATTTGGACATTGTACACAAAATTAAGCCCTAAGTAGAAAAAGGCAAATTTCCATTTTTGCTTAAGTATGCTTTATGTCAAACCACAATCCTTGAGCATTGGTCCAAGATCTCTTGTAGCAAAACAAATCCACAAATTAGAGGGGCCAAGAGCAGAAGTTACAAAGTATTTTATAGCCTGTACAGGCATGTGACAATCACTTCCACATTTTACTTCAAAAACAAGAAACTTGTCCAAAACCTTAGAACTTGAAAACCAGCCAATAACAACTTATGCAAACAGTTTGAACATCTTTCTCACACCCCTTTGAGCTAGAAACACGATTGCTTGAGCCTCTAAACACCCCATAGCTAGAAATCACATTCCTTTGGCAAAAAAGGGCAGGTTCTGCAACTTGAGTTCCATAGCTCAATTGGCTCGTGCATTTTGCCCTAAGTTGCTTCAAACACCTTCCATTCAACTCATGCAAGCTATCCCAAACCTCAAACACCAATTGTAACTCCATTTACAGTGTTTGCCATTTTCATTTTGAGCTTGTGCAGGTTGAGTTCTACAGGCTGATTCAAGTACATTCAAGGCAAGCAGGCTATTGGGGAAGGTCAAGCGAAGTCCAAGCAAGCTCCCACACATCCCAAGCCTTGTTGAAAAGCTCTACATTTCCCTACACGAAGTCAACTGAAACAGGTTTTTGTCCACTTCCTATCTCTCTATTTAGGAACATTTAGCTTTAGGTTTGTGAATAAAAAATGTAGTATTCATTTCCATAAAGTTGTACATATGCTCAATTTTCATTTATATTACGTGTGCTAAGAGAATTTCATCCATGAACATGCTGAAAAAACTAGGTCAGATTTTAGGGCCAGAGAAATTCTCTCTGGTCTTTGAGAGTTAATACAAGTTGTTTATATGGTTGGAATTGTCTTGAAATTCTCTACAAGTTTGATGTTATGTGTTTTTGCAATATAGCTCATATACAGGATATGGTAGTTTGTACAGGGCACGCGCGTGTTTTTCAAAAGTCAGAGGTTGAAGATGAAGTTTTGGGCTGGGCTTGGCCTGACTGCTTTTGACACCCCATTTTTTCTTTTTGCACACCTTGGCCCAATTTCTTGCACTTTTTATATTTTTGAATTTTTATTTTCATTTCTGACTTTATTTATTTATTCCCAAATATAAAAAATGCTCAAAAATATTTTCATAATTTTTTCACATTTATTTTGCATTTTATTTTTATAGAAAACAATTTAAATACTTTTATCTTATTTATGAAAACTTAGAAATAATATATAAATCATACTTTTTTTTTGTTCTTTATTTTTATTCACATTAAAAATATTTTTCTAAATATACTTTATTTTGTACATATTTTATTTTATATTATATTTAATATAATCAATATACATATACATATATATATACTTTTATTTTATTAGATATTTTAGCATAAAAATATAAAATATTACACTTTTATTTTTATTATTAAATATACTTAATAAATACTTTTTTTTACTTTTTCACATATAATATTTTATTTTTATTGTATATAAATAAAATAATTAACAAATTTATTTTCTTAAAGAAAATTAGGGTTTTACCCTTTACCTAATAAAAATAAATCTTTTTATTTATTTCTTTATTTTTCACATTAAATATTTTTACATACATAAGTAAACAAAAACCTTTTTTGCATATTTCATTTCATTTTGATATATTTATTTATTTTGTTTATTTAAATATTGTCTATTTATTGTTTATGCATTTGAATTCAATTTGGATGTAATAGTAAATTAGGGTTTATATTTCTTGTCAAATACACCCCCATTCAAAGATTGTACCCCCATCCCCATAATCATGTTGTAATAGCTTAGACTTTTAAATTCTCGCACTTTACACTTTCAATTATGCCGTGATTAGAGAATTAGGGTTTGTATGCAAAAATCAAAATCAACAAGTAGCTTGACCTAATCAAAGACAAAAATGCATGAAAATCAAGCACAATTCACACTTGCACCCCTAGGGTTACAATCCACTTGTTGCCTAAAAAATGGGCCATGTTATGCATGTTGGGTACTTTGGCAAAACGAAAACAAAACAAAGGATCATAGTCCCTCGATTACGCTATCTTGGTTGCCTAAACAAAAATGATCAAGTCCCTCAAAAATTTGCCAAAATACTTGACACAATTGCTATCATGGTTTATACGATGACCCATGCATGTCCTGTTTAACATCCTAACACAAGGTTGTTCACCAAATGCAATGGTGAAATAACACTGTCAAAAGGGTTAAAAACATTAGGAAAGATCTTTGAGTAAAATAGGGTAGATAACTCTTAGTTACTTGATCAAAAGCTTGCAAAAACATCCTTGCTATTTTCAAACCCACTTCACAACACATTTTCAAAACATTTCCCAAATTAAACTTTCAAACATTGAAATCTTTTTCAAAAGACAAAAACACCTTTGTATACATTCAAACAAGAATCATTACAAAGGTTGCCACAACAATGGCCTCTTTTCAAAACATCTTTCAAAACCACACACAAAGCACCATTTCAAACAATTGAAAAGCAAAAGCAAGTGATTTAAACAAGTAACTAAGAGCCCATGGATAACCATGGATGAAAAGGGTGCTTGCACCTTCCCTTTTCATAATTTACTCCGCAAACCCAAGAAAACATCTCAAAGGTCTTTCCTGTGCTTTTTGACCTTTCCTTAGGATAAAATAAAAAGTCGGTGGCGACTCTTGCTAAACCGAAACATTTGCGAACACAAACGCCAAACACTAAGTCAGTTCTTCCACCGTATCACAGCCGGATTTGGTGTAGAGCCGAAGACTGTTTGATACTCGATGCTACGCTCATTGAGATCAGAATTTTGGGATATTTCGGTCGCTAATAAAGAGGCTTGTGCTGAAACAATGCCCGATGAAGAAAGATCAATGATATTGAGATTCCCTAGAACCCGATTACTTTCTAGGACAGGTTGAACCAACTAATATTCAAGAGGGTACTTACCTATGAACTCCATGCAAACCTAAACCTAGGGAATTGTGTGCTTTGTGTGTGTATGCTTATTTGCACATAACATCATGACATCATGCCATAAGCATTTTCAATAACCAAGGATCTCAAGGGTCTGTGATGCAGAGTTATGTTGAACCAGGCGTCTATCAAGGGGCAAGAGGATTTATTTTCCTCTAACCAAATGTCGTCAAAGACCAAAGCATGATAACTTGAGTCAAGGGCTATGACCCACTTTACATGGTGAGCTTGATTCTCGTAGAAAGACATTCAACGATACGAAGTTCTCCAATCAAAGCTGCGATTAAAATCCAACTTCTAACATTTTTGTGTTTACCCAACGAGATCCTTGAAAAAATTGCATCCACATATCATGCATCATATCATGATAGGTTTTCCCTATACAGGTTTTCTCATCCATTTGTTGTTTATTTCAGTAAAAAATGGCTCACGAACAAATTGTCCAAGATCTTCAGACCCAAAATGATCAACTTCAAGATTTATTCTTGAATTTATCCAAGTGACAAGAAGAAGTGAAGGCACTCCTCATTGAGAGCATCACCAAGAATAATCCTGAAGATGACAAGGATGGCCAGCTAAAGCAATTACAAGCAGATATGGCAACAATGAGAATCCAGATGTTGGGACATATAGCTCTTATCCAAAACTTAGCTCGGGGACAAGAAGAGCTATGAGCCCTCGTCAACAAGCTTCATCAAGATGGATGAAACCACATGGAGAAAACAACTAGAATTGGGGATCGAGTCATTAACCAGCCTCAGACGAAACAAGAAGATTTGGTTGAGAGAGCACCTTTCAAAATGGCTGCTATGTGAAGAGTCCAACAACAACCTCACTGTGATCGGTGGATCTGGAACTGACTGTTTAATGCTGGTTCACGAAATGTCGCGGAAGCAAGAGTCGCCATCGTCTTTTATTTTCTCCAACTGGAAAGGACAAAAGCACATAAAAATTCCTTATTGAGATTAGCTCTCGGTTCGGGAGGTAGATTTATAGAAAGGGAAGGTGTTAGCACCCTTTCTATCCATGGTTATCCATGGGCTCTTAGATACTTGCTCATTTGTGTTTTCAAAATGTTTGTTTGCTTTTCAAAGTGAGTGAGTTTGAAAAAGTTTCGTTTAAAATTTCAGTTCGACTCTTGTATCAGTCCTCAAGAGTGTTTGAAAAGTTGTTTTTGAAAGCTTTTTGCAAAGTGTCGGTGTGAAAAGAAGTTTTTGATTTGTTTTGAATTAGAGCAAGTATCTACGAGTCATCTACCTACCCTAAGGAAATTAGGCTGTGTAAATGTCCTTAAGGTAGTGCCATCCCACTATTGAGAGGTAGGTAGCACCACCGTTGGAGGTGTTCGGGTCAATTCGAGGGTTAGGGACAGTGTGGTCACCAGAGCAATAGTAGGACACCTTAGAAGCTACCCCCATGCCATGTTTATGGACATGAGGACTTACTAAAACGTCCTCTACTCGACAACCACATTTCGAGGGGCAAGGCAACAGTGAGGCGTACCCTATGAGTGGTGTGTGAATCGTGTGTCATTTTCAGTTATTATTTGTCTTATCATGCATTTAGTGAGCTACGCTTTGATTTTATTTGGGCATACATTCTTTCATGTGATTAACAGTTTAAAGGGTGCGGAAATTTAAAATACAGAAAAATAAAGGTCCTACGCTATTACAAGGCGCGGGTCTACATCGCCAAATTAAACCAAGACCCGATTTGAATAAAAGTGCGGAAAGTAAATGTCCTAATTATCTATTACAAAGCTTTGGGGCAATTACATAAATTTAAAACAAAAAATAAAGGCAAACGCGCGAAAGGGAATTATAATCGAAGGTGCGAGGGCGTTGGACCCTTTAAAGAAATTAAATTGCAATTAATAAGTTAATTAATGATTAAATAAAGAAAAGAAATTATTTTTTGATGTTTTGGTATTTAGTGGAAATAAAGAAAATTAATTGGAATTAAAACCCTAATTCTAAGCATTTTTAATTATTAAAGAAAAAGAGATTCAAGTTTGACCTAATTTACTAATTATTTAATATACATATATTTACAAAAATAATTAAGAATTAATAATAATGAAAAAAAAGGAAAAAAGAATAAAAGTATTAAAACCTTAATTTCTACATTTTTTAGTTTATTTAAGAAAAACATTAGAATTAAACCTAAAATTAAACTAATTAATTATTAGAGTTTATTTACAAAATTGATAGAAATTAATATTAATAAAACATATTTTTATTTTTTGACTTTTCTGATTTTTGTGTATTTTGAAAATTATTTGAAATAAATTAAATAAAAGTGATCAAAAGAATAAAAAAGAGAAAAGAGAAGAAAAGAAATTTAAAAAATATACAAACATTGGGGGGTTTTCAGGCCCTTTTGGAGGTGTTTGCAAGCAATTTTTCCCACTGATTCCAAGCCCATGTTGACCTTCAGCGTTTGTGTGAGGAGCGGTTGACTGGTGTCCATGGTGGACTGCTTGTGATGGCCATTGGATTGACCTTCAGGGACATGTGGTGTGCCAAGGCGTTGGGCTTCATGATGGTCATTAGAATGGAAGCTGCACAGAAGCACGTTACAACAAAAATTATAGGGAAATATGGGGGACCTGGGAATCGAACCCAGGTCCCAATACCTGCGTGCCAGCGTGCTAACCAAGTGAGCTAGTGCGTTTCTTTGTTCATTTAGTGGAACATGATCAATATGAGAGAGAAATAAGTATTAGTGGTATTTGATGAAAACGCGCGCCAGTTATTCAAACCAACCATTTGCGTTTGGACACATCAGCTTCGTCCCCATTGTGTCTTCGTTTTTGCCTGCAAATATGAACAAATAGCGGGGGTTTTAAACCCCCACTAAATGGTACCTACAAAAATAGCGAATAGAGCATAGTAAAAAAGAAAAAGGGCGCGAGGTATGGGTCCTACTCGTCTGGATGTCCTGAATCCAATGGTACAGGTCTCATTGCCTAATTTTTCCTCATGAAGAAGTCCCTAATTTCAAGCTCCTGAAACCCTAGAAAATTTCCATGGCAACTTTGGATACAGGCGATATTGATTCAATTCAATGGCACCATTAGTTTCAGTATGATCATATTAGTGTAAAACAATAATAAAAATGCATGAACAAGGCCTGGAAATCGAAACACGATTATCCAATATTTCAAGAAAAGTTTGATTTTGTTATACCGATTCCTTGGATATGGGGGCGTGATTTTGATTGGAACAGCTTCCAGATAGTGTCGGGAGTCTATTGGAATGGTTGTTTTGCTTTGAAACGTGCTCTATGTGGGAAAACAGTTTTGAATTTTTTTGGGAAAAATGCAAAGTTGTTCTTTGAGTTTGCGCGCAGCTTGCTTGTCCTTTGCCTTAGGGTTCTCTTTTCATATGTATGAGGAATGAACTAGGTTAGAAAACAAAGCCCAAAATCCATGTTTTAATGCCTTTCCATATTTGATTTTCAAGTATCTTTTTTCAATCTTTTCCATACCAATCTTATGCCAATCATTGAAGATTCTTTCCCTTTTGAGTGTGCACGAAATCTTGAGCTCATAAAGAGTGAATATGCTGTGTAAAAATATTTGGAGAACATGATTTGCTATTTTTGTCATATTTTATTTTAATTAAATGAATTGATAATAATAATAATTCAAATAATTAATCAAAAATGATAAAATAACTCCCTTGGATGTCAATGGGTCGTGCATGGCCTTTGGGTGATGATTCATGGAAGAAATTGAGGCCCATTAGCAATTTTGAGGCATTTGAAGCAAAGTTGACTTTTCAGAATTCCCAAAAATTTCCCAACTTCCACAAGGCATATCTTGCTCAATGTTTAAGCTTTGATCATGTTCTTGGACATTTTGGAAAGGTCTTGAAGTCCTCTAACCAATGCCTTTTGTCCCATGTCATTTTGATTTACCAATCTCAAGTTATGGTCTTTGACTTAAAGTGCCTTTTTGTTGACTTTTGAAAATGACCTATAATGTTGAGATTGATAACTTTTTTTGAGAGAATTTCTTGGACTTGAAGTGTGAAGAGGAGTTGTAGGAAATGTCATTCTCTTCAAAATGAGATTTGGATGGAATTTTTCTGATAAACCATGTGGAAGTTATGCCCTGGTCAATTTGCAGTTGACTTTTTCAACTGTCCAAAAATAGAAACTTTTGCATCTTGAGACTTTTTGAGCCATGCCTTGAGAATCATGATCAAGAATTGATCAAATGATGTTTGTGGCTTCAAAATAAGATGTTGACCAAAAATTTTGACTTTTGACTGTCAAATGACCATTTTGCCCCTGCAGTTGACTGTTGAGCAATTAGGGTTTTTGACTGTGCAATTTTGTGTTGTGAGTCTTGAAACTTGGTATGTGGATGCTTGACAATGTTTATAGGCATGTGGGACTTGTTTGGGCCCTTGGAAACTTCAATTTCTTTGCCAGAACCAAAACCCTAATTTTTGACTGTTAGGAGGCCATTGGACTGTGCAACTCTTGGGAGATTTTGAAGCATGCTCTTTGCAAATCTTGAAGAATATGGGAGGGAAAATTTTGGGGTACAACAGTTGCCCCTGTTCAATCTTCTTAGACCTGAGGATGTAGATTGGCTGACGTGCCTTTCGTAATCCGAAGGTGGAAGATGATTGAACACTAGAGTGCCCAGAAATTTGCGCCCACATGTTAGCGGTGTGATGATGGGAATGGGCTTACAGATGCCATTTGGAGATTGATGGATAGTAAGATGGGCTTGTAGATGCCATGTTGAGAGGTGATGGATAGATGGATGGGCTTATAGATGCCATGTTGAGAGGTGATGGATAGATGGATGGGCTTATAGATGCCATCTGAGTGTCGATCGCGTAAGAGTTTCCTTAGCGAGAACTTGCGTACACTGGTTGGTTACAGGAATCGAATCTTCAACCTCTTCAGACGTGCCCAGGCGAGATACAGGAATCGAGTCTGGAGCTTCAAAAGGTGATGAATGAATCAGGGATGGTTACTACCTCAACGGGATGGTGAGAGAACCTTGGGCGATTACTACCTCAACAGTAACGATGAGAGAACCTTGGGCAATTACTACCTCAACAATAAAGAAGAGAGAACCTTGGGTGATTACTACCTCAACAGTAACGATGAGAGAACCTGGGGCGATTACTACCTCAACAGTAACGATGAGAGAATCTTGGATGTCTTCTACTGAGTCTTCATCAGGAAAATCTTTAGGAATCGATTTAACTGGACCAGAGAAGGCCTTTGACTGGGTCGGCATCAGAAAAATCTTTAGGAGTCGATTTAACTGAACCAGGCAAGGTCTTGAAATAACTTCAACTGGATAAGAATCAGGGAGATCTTAGGGTCGATCTGACTGAACCAGAGAAGGCCTTTGACTGGATCGGCATCAGAAAAATCTTTAGGAGTCGATTTAACTGAACCAGGCAAGGTCTTGGAATCTTCAACTGGAATAAGAATCAGGGAGATCTTAGGGTCGATCTGACTGAACCAGAGAAGGCCTTTGACTGGATAAGAATCAGAAAAATCTTTAGGAGTCGATTTAACTGAACCAGGCAAGGTCTTGGAATCTTCAACTGGAATAAGAATCAGGGAGATCTTAGGGTTGATCTGACTGAACCAGAGAAGGCCTTTGACTGGATAAGAATCAGAAAAATCTTTAGGAGTCGATTTAACTGAACCAGGCAAGGTCTTGGAATCTTCAACTGGAATAAGAATCAGGGAGATCTTAGGGTCGATCTGACTGAACCAGAGAAGGCCTTTGACTGGATAAGAATCAGAAAAATCTTTAGGAGTTGATTTAACTGAACCAGGCAAGGTCTTGGAATCTTCAACTGGAATAAGAATCAGGGAGATCTTAGGGTCGATCTGACTGAACCAGAGAAGGCCTTTGACTGGATAAGAATCAGAAAAATCTTTAGGAGTCGATTTAACTGAACCAGGCAAGGTCTTGGAATCTTCAACTGGAATAAGAATCAGGGAGATCTTGGGTTCGATCTGACTGAACCAGAGAAGGCCTTGGACATAGCTGAGAACTTGACTGGATCTTTCCTGAAAGGTGAAGGTCAGTCATATGCAGTGCATGATATGAATCAAGCAATGATGTTCTCAACATAAATGAGATTGTGCGATGCGTTCATGTATGTATCATGATGTATATATGCATGCTATAATGTATGGAAATGCGATGTTTATGAATGTATGTTTTTGTCTAGGAAAGTAAATCCTTGACGGGTGCCGGGAAGTCACATCTTGGGCTGATGTAGAGCTTTTGGTTCCACTGGGGAGTGATTGCAAGAATGAACCGGTAGGAGAAGATGACTCTGTTGGGGACGAAACTTGACGAATAGATTACTCTGCGGGGAGAAAATTACTCTAGCTACCTTGCTAGGGAACATTACTCTGTGGGAAGAGAGGTACTCTGTTGAGATGTTGATGGTAACTCCGCTGGGGATACCGTCGTTATGTTGGAAGCTTTGATAGACTCCGCTGGGGATAAGAAGACTTTGCCGAGGACGGTCTTTCCGTGGATTTTGGCTGAGGATAACCCAGTTATATCCTGGTAGGGAAATAACCTTTGAATAAAGCCGGGAGACGCGTTCGTGCTCTGTAGGGAATAAGCTTCCAGAATCTACTGGGGATAAGCTTCCTGCTGGGGAGATGATTCAAACTTTCCTGGGGAAATCTTGATTGGACTCTCCTGGGGAACCTTTTGAGATACATTGGGGAAGTGGCTCCGCTGGATGTTTGGTAGACCGCCGGGGAACAATCTTAGATCAAGACTGCCGGGGATGCTTGTTAAGAATGTCTGTGTACCCTGCTGAGGAATGTTGAGATTTGCTGGGGATATCCAACTTCCTTAAGGCTGATAGTATAACTCTGCTTGGGGAGAGTGCATTGACTTGCTGATTCACTCTCTGAGGAATTAAGATATACTGGTTATGTTCTTCGGCTGAACCTACCTTGATACCTTGGTGGACAGAACAATTAGATCTCTTAGACCACTCATTATTGCCCCTGTTTCTAATGCTACCTGCAATTAATCCTTTGTTTCGTATGCAAATATTTATGAATTAGAAATTATTGTCAAATGCATATACCACAAATTGAACCTTGGACGTTCTTCGCAAAACAAAACAGAAAAGGAAAAACAATTGGCAATTTTAACTGAAAAGTGAATTTATATTGATTTTTGAATTGCCTGTAAATAGGCGTTTTATGTACAAGAGGCTGACGTCCTAGTAAGAGAACACCGCCGAATAAAAGAGTTTATACAAATTTGTACAAAGAGAAAACAAAACAGCTATGTGAAAAGAATAATCCCACTGGGTTCCAACTCTGCTATCGCCTTTATATCTTCGAGCGTCTCATCATTTGATGACCTAGCTGAAGATGAAGCTGATTGATTGATGTCGTCTGAACTTGATAGCTGATACCGGATTCTGGATGCAAAGTGATCCAATGAGACATAGTATTACGCTTCAATCCCTAACTTTTGCCTGGACCGCCCTTTCGGGTTTTCAGTCCACCGGGATACCCATTTTTGCCCAAGCCGCCTTTTCAGGTTTTCGACTTACCGGGTGTACAGAATTTTTTCATTTCATCCCTTTATTTTGCCCGAACCCTTTTGGTTCGCCGGGAAGCCCTAATTTTTGCCTAGGTATGTCAACCTAGCGGGTCTTTATTATGCGTAGTATCTTTTTACTATGTCTGCATTGGCGGGGTGAGGAAGGTCGTCATCCATGTTGGTTAGAATCATGGCTCCTCCTGAGAACACATGTTTAACCACAAATGGCCCTTCGTACGTGGGGGTCCATTTGCCCCTTGGATCACTCTGAGGAAGGATGATGCGCTTGATTACCAGATCCCCAACTTGATATTCCTGTGGTCTGACCCTTTTGTTAAATGCCCTGATCATCCGTTTTTGGTACGTCTGACCATGACAAATAGCAGGAAGTCTCTTTTCGTCAATTAGGTTTAATTGATCAAGTCGTGTCTGGATCCAATCATCTTCGCTCAGATCTGCATCCTTCATTATCCGGAGAGAGGGTAACTGCACTTCGATCGGTAAGACTGCCTCCATGCCGTAGACCAAAGAGAAGGGAGTTGCCCCGGTTGACGTCCTTGCTGAGGTACGGTACCCATGTAGAGCGAATGGTAACATCTCGTGCCAATCTTTATAGGTCACTGTCATCTTCTGCACAATTTTCTTGATATTCTTATTTGCTGCTTCTACAGCCCCATTCATCTTCGGCCGGTAAGGAGAAGAGTTGTGGTGTTGTATCTTAAATTGCTCGCAGAGCTCAGTGATCATCTTGTTATTGAGATTGGTACCGTTGTCTGTAATGATCCTTTCCAGGACGCCGTACCGACAGATCAGATTGTGCCGAATGAACCGTGCCACGACGTTCTTGGTTACTGTGGCGTAGGAAGCTGCTTCAACCCACTTTGTAAAGTAATCGATCGCTACCAGGATGAAGCGATTCCCATTGGATGCCGTAGGTTTAATCTCACCGATCATGTCTATGCCCCACATTGAAAAAGGCCAAGGTGCAGTCAAGACGTTCAGAGGAACTGAAGGAACGTGCACCTTGTCTGCATAAATCTGGCATTTATGGCATGTCCGAGAATGTTGGTAACAGTCGGCTTCCATTGTGGACCAGAAATACCCTGCCCGAAGGATCTTCTTTCCCATGGTGTGTCCACTGGAATGTGTTCCGAAGGTACCTTCATGTAGCTCCGCCATGATCCTTTCTGCTTCAGTTTTATCCACACAACGCAATAGGGTCGAATCATGGTTTCGCTTGTACAGGATGTTGTTGCTAAGGAAGAACTTCGCTGCGAACCTTCTCAGAAACTTTTTATCATTGACAGATGCACCTTCAGGATACTCTTGAGCTTCCAAGTATCTCTTCACCTCATGGTACCAAGGTTTCTTAGTCACTATCTCAGCCTCGAGATCACAACAGTATGTCGGTTCGTCCAGTTTCCAGATGATGATCCGGGGAGCCTCATTGTCCCATTTGACTTTGAACATGGAAGACATCGTAGCTAACGCATCCGCCAACTGATTCTCCTCTCTTGGGAAATTTTCAAAGGTTATCTCTGTGAAGTGGGGGATCAATGTCAACACACATTCTCTGTAAGGAATAAGATTCAGATGTTTCGTATCCCACTCGCCTTTGATCTGATTGATCACGAGAGCGGAATCTCCGAAGACACTTAGAAACTTGATCCTTAAGTCGATCGCAGCTTGGAGACCCATGATGCATGCCTCATACTCCGCCATGTTGTTAGTGCAGTTGAAACATAGCCGGGCAGTAAGTGGAGTATGAGTGCCTTGAGGAGATATGATCACAGCGCCGATACCATTACCCAAAGCATTGGAGGCTCCGTCAAAGTGCATAGACCATCGGGATCCTTCCTCAGGTCCTTTATCTGGTACAGGTACTTCACAATTAGTCACTATCATGATACTCTCGTCTGGAAACTCAAAGTTCATTGACTGATAGTCGTCTACTGCCTGATGTGCCAAGTGATCCGCCAATACACTTCCCTTGATAGCTTTCTGAGTCGTGTACTGGATGTCGTATTCTGTCAAGATCATTTGCCATCTTGCTATTCT
Source organism: Vicia faba (assembly GCA_948472305.1). Taxonomy (NCBI): domain Eukaryota; kingdom Viridiplantae; phylum Streptophyta; class Magnoliopsida; order Fabales; family Fabaceae; genus Vicia; species Vicia faba. The sequence goes on along the minus strand of OX451740.1, from coordinate 104,284,617 downwards.
CCCAGACAGAGCAGGCTTTTCAAATATGTACTTTATAGGATCCATCTTTGAAATCAACAAGGTAGTGTGAGTCAGCATATACTGTCTCAGCCGGCGAGCAGCCCATACCAAAGCGCAACAAGTTTTCTCAAGCAGTGAGTATCGGGTCTCACAGTCGGTAAACTTTTTGCTAAGGTAATAAATGGCATGCTCTTTTCGGCCAGACTCGTCATGCTGCCCCAACACACACCCCATTGAGTTGTCAAGTACTGTTAGGTATAGTATCAGAGGTCTCCCTTTAACCGGTGGCATAAGAATGGGTGGTTCTTGGAGATACTCTTTGATTCTGTCAAAAGCGGCCTGACATTCATTATTCCAACGTACTACCTGATCTTTCTTCAGCAGCTTGAAGATTGGTTCACAGGTAGCAGTTAGGTGCGAGATGAATCGAGCAATATAATTCAGACGTCCCAGAAAGCCTCTGACCTCTTTCTCTGTCTTAGGAACTGGCATCTCTTGAATAGCTTTAACCTTGGCATGGTCCACTTGAATACCTTTATCACTTACAACGAAGCCTAACAACTTTCCAGATCTTACCCCGAAGGTGCACTTGTTCGGGTTCAACCTCAACTTGTACAGTTTCAAACGGTCAAACAGTTTCTGCAGATGGTCAAGGTGTTCCTCCTCTGTTTGGGACCTTGCAATCATATCGTCGACATACACTTCAATCTCATGATGGATCATGTCATGGAATAAAGCAACCATGGCACGTTGGTAGGTTGCCCCAGCATTTTTCAACCCGAATGGCATGACCTTGTAGCAGAAGGTGCCCCACTGAGTGACAAAGGTAGTTTTCTCCATGTCTTCAGGAGCCATCTTGATCTGATTATACCCTGAAAAACCATCCATGAAGGAGAACACCTTGTGCTGAGCAGTATTGTCAACCAGGACGTCAATGTGAGGTAGGGGGAAGTCATCCTTGGGGCTGGCCCTATTCAGATCCCTGTAATCAACACACATTCTGACCTTACCATCCTTCTTTGGTACCGGCACCACATTAGCAACCCACTGAGGGTAAGAAGTCTATGCGAGAAACCCGGCATCGAATTGCTTCATAACCTCAGCTTTGATCTTCTCAGACATCTCTGGACGCATACGGCGGACCTTTTGCTTAACCGGAGGGAAGTCTTCCTTGGTAGGCAAATGATGGACCACAATATCAGTATCTAACCCAGGCATGTCTTCGTAGGACCAGGCAAAGATCTCCACATAATCATGTAACATTTGAGTCAACTGTTGCTTCACGCTGAGCTCCAGATTAGCACCAATCTTGACTTCCTTTTTATCTGTATCAGTACCCAGATTTATTGTTTCCACTGGCTCTTCATGTGGTTGAATTTCCCTCTCTTCCTGGAGTAACAGTCTTGCAAGCTCACCAGGCACTTCACAATCATCTTCACCTTCGTCTTCGGCTAAGTTGATCGGATTTTCGAAGTCATAGCTGGCAGTAGCAGAGTCGCTACCAGTGAGATCCAGAGTGGATTGAAACCTGTATAGGTGAGTGTGTGTAAATACAGCTGTTTTGCAATATATAAAGAAAGGAAAGAAAGAAAAGGAGCATAAGATTTGAAGTGCGAGAAACGTCCAAGGTCTTTATTCATGATATATGAAATGACAATTAATATGCCCTCACAAATGAAGCCACGGTGCCTCGGGTAAGACACCGGGCCATAGGGTTTCAATTCATTGTTTATTACAAATAACAAAAACAAAGGAATTCATTACTGCGTAACAAAAGTAACAGGAGTATGATCTTTTGCATTCCAATTGTTCAATCCACCGTCAGTCGTCGGGTAGATCCAGCTATCGAACTCTGATTCTTCCACTTCATCTTCATCCCCAATAGCATTCACTCCATGAGCAGGCAGGGGAGCTGTCACTACATTGGGCTTCTCAGGTGCCTCAAACTGTACCTCCTTGGCATCAATAAGATCCTGCACTTTATTCCTTAGTGCCCAACAGTCATCAGTAGAATGCCCCGGGCTATCGGAGTGATAAGCACAGCGAGCATTTGGATTATACTTCAGAGAGGCAGTATTCACAACCTTTGGGGCCTCCCTGACAGTCACCAAGTTGGTTGATAGCAGCTGCGGAAAGATTTGTGACAAGGTCATACTCAGCCGGGTAAACTCTCTTCTGGGTCTTTCAGCCCTCTGTTGATTGTTTTGCCGAGGAACGGCAGCAGGCTTAGCAATCACCACCGCGTTGACAGATTGGCGGCGTTCTGGTTTATCTTGTCTTCTAGGCCCATACACAGCACTGGCCTCCTTCTTAAAAGGTTTCTTTTCAGCACTTGAAGACGCACCTTTCTGAATTTTACCGGACTTCATTCCAGCCTCTATCCTTTCCCCAGTCAGAATAAGGTTAGTGAACCCTGCAGACGAATTACCGATAAGATGATTAAAGAATGGCCCGGATAGGGTCCCCAAGAACATATCTACCAATTCACGGTCTGTTAACGGAGGCTGCACCCTTCCAGTCAGATCCCTCCACTTCTGTGCATACTCTTTAAAGCCTTCGCTTGATCCTAGCGACATACCCTGGAGTTGGGTGCGTGTAGGAGCAAGGTCGGCATTATATTGATACTGCTTGTAAAAAGCAGTAGCCAACTCCTCCCAGTTACGAACTTTGGTCCCATCCAGCTGATAGAACCATTCGAGATGAGTCCCTGAAAGACTCTCCTGGAAAAAGTGGATCCACAAGTTCTTGTCCACTGTGTACGGTTGAATCTTCCGCACATAAGATATGAGGTGTAGCTTAGGGCAAGACGCCCCGTCGTACTTGGTGAAAGATGGTGCTTTAAACTTGTGAGGGATGATCACACCGGTAGCTATACCTAAGTCTCCGAAATCCAAACCAGGCACTTGTTGAATTTCCATGGCATTCAGTCTGTCTTCCAACTGCTTGTACCGGTCTTCAGCTGGAGGATACTGTTCCTCATTAAAGTCAGTCTCGTTGTCAGAGACTACTGGACTTGGAGCCTTTCCCCCCTGAGGACTGTCTTTGCCTACAGAAGAACCAGCTTCCTCATTCTGCAGAGTATTACCAAACCTCCGGCCCGAGTTGAAAAGAACAGTTCTCTTCTTCTTCTTCTCCTTCTTCAGGAGCAAAGCTTTCAGCTCTTCTTGGCCTTGAGCCAAACCCATGATCAGCTCTTGAAATTGTGTGTTCTGCGCCTGGAGGGCCTTGATAGACATCTCGGTAGAGGATTCAGGGTTCATGATGCTGAAATAAACAGCGAAGAACAGTAAGCAACCTGAAAAGAAGAGTACCTGCTATGCACATGATGAATGGAATGCGTATTATTTATGTTTTCAAAGACATTCGGGAATCAACTTTGTAAACAAAAGGAACACACTTCATTAGAGTCAACTTTGCAATTTAATTGTTCAACAGATTGACCTTAGGCGTTACATAAAAATGGAAATACTGAAAAGGGAAATAAAACTGTAAAAGAACATCCAAAGCTCATCATTGATCCCAGGGTCTCCTCTTCTCAGTACGGATGTAGTCATTCAGAGCTCGCTCATTCTCCAACTGCTTTGTCAGCTTCTGGATCTTCAATTCCTGTTCGTTGAACTTTTCCCGATAAGAATCCCGTTCTTCTCGCAGTTGTGACCAAGACCTCTTTAATGTCTCATAATCAGTAGGTATCTGAGGAGGGAGGACAGTTGGAGGAGCCCCATCTTTGTCAGGATACTCAAGGATGACGGGTCCGACAGCTTCGTATGGCATACCTAACTTCTGAGCACGGATGCGAACCCATTTGTAGTAGGCTTCCATAGGTAGAGAAGTCTTTGGCCCTAACTCTTGTGGGTCAGCTTTATGAACTTTGTCCCAAGCCTTGATGAACCTACGACGCAGCTCGTCACTATCCACCTGAAACTCAAAACTGATGTGAGGCACCAACATCTCATGAGGCCCTGCTCTTCTGGCCCTTCCAAATTGACGGAGCGCTAGACATGGATTGTAAGAGATTCCTCCTTGGGTACCAATCAGAGGAACATTAGGGTATTCTCTGCAACGATCAATAACAGCTATCTCATCCAAACCTCTGAAAGTCCAAATGATGTCATTATCAGTGAGAGACATTAACCTATGATCCCAACCTCTTCCTTCTTGGTTCTTCAGCACGAACTTAGGGAGGTGCGAAATAAACCACCTCACCAACAAAGGGATACAACACCACAGAGTTCCTTGTCTTCGGGCAGTACGAGCATAAAGTTGTTGCAGGATGTCACCCAAGAGAGTGGGCACAGGATTCTGAGACATGAAGATCCTTATGGCAGTGACATTGATGAAGTTGTCAGGATTAGGAAACAAGACTAGCCCATAGATTAAGAGAGCCAAGATGTCTTCATATGCCCTAAAGTCCAAGTCATTCCAGAAACTGTTAGCTTTATCAATCAGAAACTTGGCCAAGAAACCCTTAACTTCGCTTCTAGTTACCCAATTGTCCATTACTTCTTGATGGGTTAAGGGAAGAGCTGCAGCAATCTCCTCAAGCCTGAGGGTCTTTTCCCAACCAGTGTAAGGAGTCTGATCCAAGATAGGGATACCAAGCAAATCAGAGAACTCTTCCAGGGTGGGGACCAGCTGGAAGTCTTGAAAGGTGAAGCACTGGTACAGAGGGTCATAGAACTGGGTCAGGACACTCATCAACTGTTGATCCCGCTTTGCAGTGACTAAACTGAGAAGAGAACCATGCCTCTGGATGAAGGAAGTGGTGTTTGGAATTCTGCTAACCAATTCTTCAAGTAACTCAGGTGGGTGAACAAAGTTGAACCGGATAGTATTCCTTTGCATAGGCATCATGATGTCCTGCAAAACAGAGCAAAGGCGAAACCCTCTTGTCTTTGAAATGGTCAGTCCTTGTGCAGGATGCATGCAATGCTCATGATGTTATGATGTTATGATAAAGCACACCACAAATATTTACAAAGGCAAACATGATAAGGCACACAAGTCACACAAGACAAGCCCTTAAAGTTTAGGCCAGCATGAGGTCTAGGTATTACCCTCTTTCAGTTTGTTGGTTCATACCTGTCCTATCAAAAGTAACCGGGTTCTTAGAGGATCCCAATATCACTTACTACCCTCAATCGGTCATAACTCCAGCATCGCAATCTTTTCTTGCGGCCAGAACCATCACGAGAGTTTAGCCTCAATGGGCGTAGCATACTGCTACTATTCTATTGGCCAAGTTGTGTCATTTAAGGTTCTAAGGTTTGTTGGTGCTTAATGACTCCTCAGAAGACCCATATTCTCCTCGTTGCAACACAAGGGATATCGGTACAGACTAAGGCGCCAGACCAACGTAGCCACTGCTTCACCCATGTCGGTCTATGCCGGACAGGTCCCTCACAGCTTATGCTACCTAAATAGGGTATCCTCAGATCCGGGTTAGGATCTATGTAACTCCGATGCAACCCACAATTTAAAGCAAGCAAGTCAAAACAATTGAAAACACAGTTATGAACTATCCTAAGGTACACCTCACTTTATAAGAATATCCCCAGCAGAGTCGCCAGTTCTGTGATCGGTGGATCTGGAACTGACTGTTTAACGCTGGTTCGCAAAATGTCGCGGAAGCAAGAGTCGCCGCCGTCTTTTATTTTCTCCAACTGGAAAGGACAAAAGCACAGAAAAATTCCTTATTGAGATTAGCTCTCGGTTCGGGAGGTAGATTTATAGAAAGGGAAGGTGTTAGCACCCTTTCTATCCATGGTTATCCATGGGCTCTTAGATACTTGCTCATTTGTGTTTTCAAAATGTTTGTTTGCTTTTCAAAGTGAGTGAGTTTGAAAAAGTTTCGTTTAAAATTTCAGTTCGACTCTTGTATCAGTCCTCAAGAGTGTTTGAAAAGTTATTTTTGAAAGCTTTTTGCAAAGTGTCGGTGTGAAAAGAAGTTTTTGATTTGTTTTGAATTAGAGCAAGTATCTACGAGTCATCTACCTACCCTAAGGAAATTAGGTTGTGTAAATGTCCTTAAGGTAGTGCCATCCAACCATTGAGAGGTAGGTAGCACCACCGTTGGAGGTGTTCGGGTCAATTCGAGGGTTAGGGACGGTGTGGTCACCAGAGCAATAGTAGGACACCTTAGAAGCTACCCCCATGCCATGTTTATGGACATGAGGACTTACTAAACGTCCTCTACTCGACGACCACGTTTCGAGGGGCAAGGCAACAGTGAGGCGTACCCTATGAGTGGTGTGTGAATCGTGTGTCATTTTCAGTTATTATTTGTCTTATCATGCATTTAGTGAGCTACGCTTTGATTTTATTTGGGCATACATTCTTTCATGTGATTAACAGTTTAAAGGGTGCGGAAATTTAAAATGCGGAAAAATAAAGGTCCTACACTATTACAAGGCGCGGGTCTACATCGCCAAATTAAACCAAGACCCGATTTGAATAAAAGTGCGGAAAGTAAATGTCCTAATTATCTATTACAAAGCTTTGGGGAAATTACATAAATTTAAAATGAAAAATAAAGGCAAACGCGCGAAAGGGAATTATAATCGAAGGTGCGAGGGCGTTGGACCCTTTAAAGAAATTAAATTGCAATTAATAAGTTAATTAATGATTAAATAAAGAAAAGAAATTATTTTTTGATGTTTTGGTATTTAGTGGAAATAAAGAAAATTAATTGGAATTAAAACCCTAATTCTAAGTATTTTTAATTATTAAAGAAAAAGAGATTCAAGTTTGACCTAATTTACTAATTATTTAATATACATATATTTACAAAAATAATTAAGAATTAATAATAATGAAAAAAAAGGAAAAAAGAATAAAAGTATTAAAACCCTAATTTCTACATTTTTTAGTTTATTTAAGAAAAACATTAGAATTAAACCTAAAATTAAACTAATTAATTATTAGAGTTTATTTACAAAATTGATAGAAATTAATATTAATAAAACATATTTTTATTTTTTGACTTTTCTGATTTTTGTGTATTTTGAAAATTATTTGAAATAAATTAAATAAAAGTGATCAAAAGAATAAAAAAGAGAAAAGAGAAGAAAAGAAATTAAAAAAATATACAAACATTGGGGGGTTTTCAGGCCCTTTTGGAGGTGTTTGCAAGCAATTTTGGCCCACTGATTCCAAGCCCATGTTGACCTTCAGCGTTTGTGTGAGGAGCGGTTACTGGTGTCCATGGTGGACTGCTTGTGATGGCCATTGGATTGACCTTCAGGGACATGTGGCGTGCCAAGGCGTTGGGCTTCATGATGGTCATTAGAATGGAAGCTGCACAGAAGCACGTTACAACAAAAATTATAGGGAAATATGGGGGACCTGGGAATCGAACCCAAGTCCCAATACCTGCGTGCCAGCGTGCTAACCAAGTGAGCTAGTGTGTTTCTTTGTTCATTTAGTGGAACATGATCAATATGAGAGAGAAATAAGTATTAGTGGTATTTGATGAAAACGCGCGCCAGTTATTCAAACCAACCATTCGCGTTTGGACACATCAGCTTCGTCCCCATTATGTCTTCGTTTTTGCCTGCAAATATGAACAGATAGCGGGGGTTTTAAACCCCCACTAAATGGTACCTACAAAAATAGCGAATAGAGCATAGTAAAAAAGAAAAAGGGCGCGAGGTATGGGTCCTACTCGTCTGGATGTCCTGAATCCAATGGTACTGGTCTCATTGCCTAATTTTTCCTCATGAAGAAGTCCCTAATTTCAAGCTCCTGAAACCCTAGAAAATTTCCATGGCAACTTTGGATACAGGCGATATTGATTCAATTCAATGGCACCATTAGTTTCAGTATGATCATATTAGTGTAAAACAATAATAAAAATGCATGAACAAGGCCTGGAAATCGAAACACGATTATCCAATATTTCAAGAAAAGTTTGATTTTGTTATACCGATTCCTTGGATATGGGGGCGTGATTTTGATTGGAACAGCTTCCTGATAGTGTCGGGAGTCTATTGGAATGGTTCTTTTGCTTTGAAATGTGCTCTATGTGGGAAAACAGTTTTCAATTTTTTTGGAAAAAATGCAAAGTTGTTCTTTGAGTTTGGGCGCAGCTTGCTTGTCCTTTGCCTTAGGGTTCTCTTTTCATATGTATGAGGAATGAACTAGGTTAGAAAACAAAGCCCAAAATCCATGTTTTAATGCCTTTCCATATTTGATTTTCAAGCATCTTTTTTCAATCTTTTCCATACCAATCTTATGCCAATCATTGAAGATTCTTTCCCTTTTGAGTGTGCACGAAATCTTGAGCTCATAAAGAGTGAATATGCTGTGTAAAAAGATTTGGAGAACATGATTTGCTATTTTTGTCATATTTTATTTTAATTAAATAAATTGATAATAATAATAATTCAAATAATTAATCAAAAATGATAAAATAACTCCCTTGGATGTCAATGGGTCGTGCATGGCCTTTGGGTGATGATTCATGGAATAAATTGAGGCCCATTAGCAATTTTGAGGCATTTGAAGCAAAGTTGACTTTTCAGAATTCCCAAAAATTTCCCAACTTCCACAAGGCATATCTTGCTCAATTTTTAAGCTTTGATCATGTTCTTGGACATTTTGGAAAGGTCTTGAAGTACTCTAACCAATTCCGTTGGTCCCATGTCATTTTGATTTACCAATCTCAAGTTATGGTCTTTGACTTAAAGTTCCTTTTTGTTGACTTTTGAAAATGACCTATAATGTTGAGATTGATAACTTTTTGTGAGAGCATTTCTTGGACTTGAAGTGTGAAGAGGAGTTGTAGGAAATGTCATTCTCTTCAAAATGAGCTTTGGATGGAATTTTTTTGATAAACCATGTGGAAGTTATACCCTGGTCAATTTGCAGTTGACTTTTTCAACTGTCCAAAAATAGAAACTTTTGCATCTTGAGACTTTTTGAGCCATGCCTTGAGAATCATGATCAAGAATTGATCAAATGATGTTTGTGGCTTCAAAATAAGATGTTGTCCAAAATTTTTGACTTTTGACTGTCAAATGACCATTTTGCCCCTGCAGTTGACTGTTGAGCAATTAGGGTTTTTGACTGTGCAATTTTGTGTTGTGAGTCTTGAAACTTGGCATGTGGATGCTTGACAATGTTTATAGGCATGTGGGACTTGTTTGGGCCCTTGGAAACTTCAATTTATTTGCCAGAACCAAAACCCTAATTTTTGACTGTTAGGAGGCCATTGGACTGTGCAACTCTTGGGAGATTTTGAAGCATGCTCTTTGCAAATCTTGAAGAATATGGGAGGGCAAATTTTGGGGTACAACACTCACCAACCACGACAGGGTGGCCCGCGTAAGCAAGATACGCCCAAAAGGAAATTTACTGAGATAAATATGTCTTTGGCTCAAGCATTGCATCATATGTCGGAAGCCAAGCTGGTTACATTAAGGGAGCCTTCTCAAAAACCTAACACTTCTGCTCCCAACTACAAACACAATAAAAGGTGCGCATAAGACTCCAACAGTCAGGGATACAACCCTAATCACTGTTGAGAATTGAAGAACAATATTCAAGACATGATCGAAAAAGGAGTGTTGGAATTTACACAAGATGGTCAACGTGAGTTTTTCTGTCACCCCTCAAAGACGTACTATCTGAAGTGACAAAGTTTAGGAGGAGAAATTTATGTTCATTCGAATAATCAGTTGTAATTTCTTTGTTTGTTTAAACATTTATCCTTATGTTAGACTTTGGTTGTTCTCATTAATGCATTGCATATGTTTGTCTTGAGTTAGTCCATTCATTTTTACTATACTGAAACTATACTTTTACTCCTTTTTGTATGATATTCAACTCTGGATTACAAGTTGTAAGCCTTTAGAGGGAGGATGACGAAAATAATACCATAATCTCATACAATATGCTTTTGGACAGACTTTGATGACGATGTATAGGCGTTGTTTCAAATCCTAAAACAGTGGAGTTATAAGGAAGATAATATATGCTCAACCCCTTTGAGCCAAAGAAGTAGGAGTTTTCATTTCCGCACAAATTGAAACCTTTAATCATAACCTGGGGCAGGGTAGTTTCTCAGTTGATTCAAACGCGCATTCAATCACAAGCTGTCACTTCACAATGAAAATATCCTTCTGAATCAAAATATGGTGTTGGTTCCCCAGAAATTAAGCAGTCTTTAATAAAGCCCACTAGGTCAAAACCTATGAAGGACACTTAAGAAAAAAACTAGGGCATCCCGCTGGATGTAATCTCAAAACAAGAACAGTCTGGAAAAAATTAGGGATAGGAGATCAAAAAAGAGATCACTACAAATCCTCGACAATGTGAAAAAATGTTACAAAAATGACTGCCTTCCCAAATGAACTTCCAGTATCCGAACCATCACCAAAATATCATTCCAGATTCTAGTAGGAGATAAATGTATGATCGACTGATGATGCACAAATGCACGTTTCAAGCCCTTTGGATCATCAAGACTGATCCATTTTTACCCTACATTGCTTCTGGAACTGATTTGAATGATTGACTTGCTTTGAAAGAGGCTGTAACTAGGATTTTCAATTTGCCCTAGTTTTGATAATTTTGGAATTTTTTGGAAAGGTTTCTTGTGCAAGGTTTTTCGTGGTTTGTCTTGTCTGATATATATGGAATATATAGTGATCAATTAGGTCAAAAAAGTGTGGGCTTGGACCTTTGAATGAAAGCCTCTTATTTACTTAATTTATTTTAAATTTAAAATAAATAAATAAAAAATAAATATAATAAAAATCCAAGGGGTGTATGAATGGATTCATAGGTTCATTATGAGTTAAAAAACATGCTTGGACCTTGAAACATAAGCCCAATAGCGCAAAAATTCAAGTTTGATCAATTGAGGTTTTATGCATTTCTCAAAAATTGTTCAACTTGCACCAATCATTACTCTCTCATTTTTTATCATATGAAGGTGATCTTTGACTTTTTGGAAAGATCAAGATGTCTTCTACAATCTCTATGTTGATCAGGTTTTCATTTGATGATTTTATCTTGATGTAAGTTGCCTTAACAAAAAGTGTCCTTTTGTTGACTTTATAAATGACCTATAATGTATTGACACATATGTCTCAAATGAAGCATTTTTGGACTTGAGCTTAGATGGACAAAATTTTAGAGAATTGAATTTCCTTCAAAATGAGCTTTGGTTGAGAAAAATCTGATGAAGTATGTGGAAGTTATGCTTGGTCAAAGTTCAGTTGACTTCTCCTTAAGAAAACCCTAATTTAGTAACTTTTGACTTTTGATGAATCTTGAGTTTTCTTGATGAATCATGATCAACTCTTAATCAAATGATGAATGTGACTTCAAAATCTTGTTTTTGACCAAAAATCTTGAAGTTTGAATGTATGTTTGACCACAATTGACTTTTTATCCAATACAGTTGATTTTTAGTTATCTGAGCAATAAATTGAGCAAACTTGTACTCCAAGGCTTGAAATTTGGCATGAGCATTCCTTGAGACATATGAGGAAATGAAATCCACTTGAGGCATATTAAGCTCAAATTTCCTTGAGAAAAGTGAAACACTAGTTGTAGGTCAACTACTTAGGAGGAGAGTTTGTTTGGCCAATCCTTGAGTAATCTTGAGCAATTGAAGATCCTAGGAGCATAAGGAGATATATTTGAAGAAAATGGGAGGGAAAATTTTTGAGGTACAACATTTGACCTTGTTCAATCTTCTTAAATCTGAAGAGTTAGATTGGAACGTCCGCCATTCCTGATTTGAAGGTGGAAGAGGATTGAACACTTAAGTGCCCAGAAATTTGCACTCGCTGGTGCATGAAGTAACGTTGTTGGTTGATAGTATTGCTTGAATGGTCTTAAAGATGCCATTCATGGAAATGATAGAATTTCGTCAGGGATGGGCTTAAAGATGCCATCCAAAGTGATTGTTGATAGGAGTATCTAAATAAGTCCATGCTCGACTTGATCTGATGGAATGAAAATTTCTGAAGAAAAATGCTTTTCAGAATGAAGGCCATGAAGGAGATGCTTTTCAGAATTTAACCTCTGAAGGGAGATACTCTTCAGAATTCAGTCTCTGAGGGAAGTTATTTGGTCATGCAGATAGTCGTCCCGTCCTGTTTCAGGAATTGATCTGCAATCTGTTTTTCATTGGTGAACCCATCATGTTTCGAGAATTCATACCGCCTGGTCATATAGATAGTTGCCCCTTCCTGTTTGGGGAATTAATTTGCGGCCTGTTTTTTGTTAGTAAACACGTATTGTTTTGGGAATTCATATCGCCTGGTCATATAGATAGTTGCCCCATCCTGTTTCGGGAATTACTCTCTGACCCGCTATTTTGTTGGTAAACCCGTCCTGTTTCATGAATTCATATCGTTTGGTCATATAGATGGTTGCCCCTTCTTGTTTCAGGAATTAAGCTCTGACATGTTTGAAAATTACTAATGATATTCGTCTGTTTGCGAATTTTACCTTAAAATACAAAATTAGCTTTATGTAATGTCGTGATGTAATGCATTAATGATGCTCTCAAGATAAATGACAATGTTATATGCGTTTCAGTATGCATATGCTATGATGTATTGTGAAATGATGTATGGACGCAATTATGTTGTTGAAGTATATCGGTAGTTCCTTGTAACAATGTCTATCCGGAAAAAATAAATCTCGGATTGTTGCTATGAATGAAGAAATTGTTTCTTCAACTTTTATTGGGAACAATTTTGCTGGGGATTCCTACTTTTTGTTTGAGGATACACCGTTGGGGTTTTTCGGCTTCTTCTTGAGGATAGAGGCATTCAAGGGGAGTCAGTTGTTCGTCATTCTTCTTTTTTTGAAGGATTTGATTCTTACGCACCCTGACTAGGGATCAAAGTGATTGATATTCCTCTGGTATGCTATCTGTCCAGGTTTCAGATACGGTATCCACTCTTCTGGGGATAACAACTTTGATTAAACCCTGTTGGAGAGGAGGATTTTGTTGAAGTGATAAATATCGCTGAGAATTAAATTCCTATAAACCGTGTTGAGGAAATAAACTCTGATTGGGGTTGGAATTTTATAGGCTGCACTGAGGAAGCCTCCATTGTATGCTGGGGAAATGATCAAACTTCCTTATCCGCTAGGGGATCTATCGGGGATGATAATCAAGTCAAGCTATCCATTGGAGATATAGAGGTGAACTGATGGAAGATGCATGAATCTCTGTCTGTGGGCATATTAGATTTGCTGAGGAATATATCTTTGTTGGGGATTTATGAATAACTTAAACGTTATCCAAACTCTTAGAGTCTTTGATAGATGCTTATTCTTGTTTTTATGCATATATTTTGTTAACAGTAATCATGTTCAAATGCATATGTTCATTCAATTTATTCATTGGACGTTTTGACAAACAAAGCAGAGAAAGTAAAACAAACTTGAATTTTGAAACATATTTGTATTGAAAGTTTGCCTATAAACATGCAGTTTGATACAAGGAGACAAAAATCCTAGTAGGAGAAAATCGTCGTAAAATGAAAATGTGTATAAAGAAAACAAAGAAAAACAGCTATGTGGAAATGATCCCATCGAGTTTCAACTCTGATATAGCCTCTATGTCTTCAAACATCTCATCCATTACTGTCAGAAGAAGGTGATTGAATTGATCTGTACATTTTAATGTTGATGACAAAGCTTGATGTAATATAGATGATCCAACAGGACATAGTTGTATGCTTTAATCCCTAACTTTTTCCTAGACCGCCCTTTCGGGTTTTCAGTCCACCAGGATACCCTTTTTTGCCCAACCCACCTTTTCAGGTTTTCGACTTGCCAGGTGTACAATTTTTATATATATCCCTATTTTTTTTTCGAACCCTTTTGGTTCGCCTGGATGCCCTTATTTTTGTCTAGGCCAATCAACCTAGCGGGTCTCTTTTATGCGTAGTATTTTTTGACTATGTCCGCCTTCACAGGGTGCGGAAAATCTTCATCGTCCATGGTGGTAAGTATCATAGCACAACCAAGGAATATATTTCTAATCACAAATGGCCCTTCATACATGGGAGACTATTTCCCCCTAGGATCACCTTGTGGAAGGATGATGTGCTTTATTACAAAGTCACCAACCTGATATACCTGATGTTTGACTTTCTTGTTGAAGGCTTTGATCATACGCTTCTGGTACATCTGACCACGACAAACAGCCTCAAGCCTTTTCTCATCAATCAAATTTATCTAGTCCAGCCTAGTATGAATCCACTCGTCTTCGTCTAAATCTACGTCTTTCATACTTCTTAGAGAAGGAATCTAGACTTTGATAGGTAAGACAGCCACCATGTCGTAGACTAGAGAGAAAGGGGTTACCCCAATTGATGTTCATGATGAAGTGCGATGACCATGAAGAGAAAACTGTAACATCTCATGCCAATATTTATATGTCCATGTCATTTTCTACAAAATCTTCCTAAATTTTTGGTTTGTGGCTTCCACTATGCTATTCATCTTCGGTCGGCACAGAGAGGAATTATAATGTTTAATCTTAAACTGTGTGCAGAGTTCCGTGATCATAGTGTTGTTAATATTGGTACCATTATCAATGATGATCCTCTCTGGTATGCCATACCGACAGATGAGTTTATGCTTAATGAACCGGGCCACGACATTCTTAGTAACAAAGGCAAATAAGGCTTCTTCAACCCACTTTATAAAATAATAAATATTGACCAGGATGAAACAGTTCCTATTGGATACGGTAGGCTTAATCTCTCCAATCATATCAATGCCCCACATTGCAAACGGCCAAGGAGTAGTAAATACATTTAGAGGAACCAGATGCATATGTACTTTGTTAGCATAAATCTGGCATCTGTGACAAGTTCTAAAATGGCGATGGCAATCAGTTTCCATGGTCGACCAATAATAACCCACTCTCAGAATTTTCTTAGCCATCGTATGCCCGTTGGAAAGAGTACCAAAGACACCTTTGTGCATATCTTCCATAATCTTCTCAACTTCCTTCTTGTCTACACAATGAAGCAGAGTCGAGTCGTGATTGCGCTTGTACAAAATTTTATTACTCAGAAAGAATTTGGCAGAGAACCTCCGTAGAAATTTATTGTCATTAATAGAAGCCCCCTCGGGTTATTCTTGGGCTTCGAGGTATATTTTCACTTCATGGTACCAAGGTGTTTCCTCTACTCCATCAGTATCAACTTTGTAGGAATGTGTCGATTCGTCTAGTCTCTCAATAGTAATTCGAGGAGCTTTGTTGTCCCATCTGACTTTGAACATAGATGACATGGTAGCTAATGTGTCTGCCAACTGATTCTCGTCTCATGGAATATGTTCGAAAGTGATTTCTCAAAGTATGGAATTAATGTCAACACATGCTCCCGATAAGGAATGAGATTTAGATGTTTCATATCCCATTCTCCCTTAATCTGACTGATTACCAGGGTCGAGTCTCTATATACATTCAAGAACTTGACCCTCATATTGATAGCAAATTTGATACCCATGATGCACGCTTCATATTCTACCATGTTGTTGGTGTAGTCAAAACATAATCTAGCAGTGAAGGGCATATGGAAACCCTTGGGAGAGACGATCACAACACCAATTCCATTACCAAGTGCGTTGGAAGCTCCATGAAAAACCATAGTCCATCGGGATCCCGATTCTGGCACTCTATGCGGTCCAAGTTCTTCATAATCAGTAACTAGCATAATATTCTCATCCGAGAACTCAAAATTCATAGTCTGATAGTCGTCTACAGCTTGATGAGCAAAATGATCTGCCAATACACTTCCTTTTATTTCTTTCTGAGTGGTATATTGAATGTCGTACACTGTCAAGACTATTTTCCATCTTTCTATTCTTCCGGATAGAGCGGGCTTCTCGAATATGTATTTTATAGAATCCATCTTAGAGATCAACAAAGTGGTATGAGTCGACATATATTGTCTTAGTCGGCTAGTAGCCCATGCCAAAGTGCATCAAGTTTTCTCGAGCAATGAGTATCTTGCTTCACAGTCGATAAACTTTTTGCTAAGGTAGTATATTGCATGCTCTTTTCGACCAGACTCGTCATGCTGCCCCAGTATACATCCCATTGAGTTCTCTAACACTATTAAGTACATGATCAAGGGTCTTCCTTCAACGGGAGATATCAGAATTGGAGGTTCTTGAAGGTACTCCTTGATTTTATTGAAATCTATCTGACAATCATATTTCCACTTCACTAATTGATCTTTCTTCAGCAACTTGAAGATTGGCTCATAATTAGCGGTCGAATGGGAAATAAATATGGAAATGTAGTTCAAACATCCTAGGAAGCCTCTGACTTCCTTCTCAGTACAGGGAGCTGGCATTTCATGAATAGCTTTAACCTTGGTGTGATTAACTTCAATACCTTTGCCATTGACGACGAACCCTAGGAGCTTACTAGACCTTACTCTGAAGGTGCACTTGTTTGGGTTCAACCTCGGCTTGTAATTTTTTAATCTCTCAAATAGTTTGTGTAGGCGATCAAGATGTTCTTCTTTAGTCTGAGACCTGGTTATCATGTCATCAACGTAAACCTCTATCTCACTATAGATCATGTCATGGAACAAAGTTACCATAGCACACTGATATGTTGCACCGACGTTCTTCAAACCAAAAGGCATAACTTTGTGATAGAAAGTGCCCCATTGTATGACAAAAGTAGTTTTCTCCATGTCTTCAAGTGCCATTTTGATTTTATTATAACCAAGGAAACCATCCATCAAGGAAAATACTTTATGCTGAGCGGTGTTGCCAACCAGAACATCAATGTGCATAAGCGGAAAGTCATATTTGGGGCTTGCTATGTTCAGATCCCTATAGTCTACACACATACGCACTTTTCCATCCTTATTAGGTACTAGCACCAAATTTTCAGCCCACTGAGGATAAGACGTAACAGCTAGGAAGCCGGCATTGAACTGTTTCATAACCTCAACTTTGATCTTTTCAGACATCTCGAGACGCATACGGAGAACCTTCTATTTTACCAGAGAACAACCTTCTTTCATTGGTAGACGGTGAACCACAATATCACTATCAAGCCCTAGCATGTCTTTGTATGACCAAGCAAAAATCTCAATGTAGTCGAGCAACATCTGAATTAATCTGTTTTTGACACTATCCTCTAGATCGACACCTATCTTAACCTCTTTCTTGTCCTCTTCAGTACCCAGGTTCACAACCTCTATTGACTCTTCATGTGGTTGTATGGCTCTTCCTTCTTGCTCTAGTAATCTAGCAAGTTCTCCAGGTACGTCACAATCTTCCTCACCTTCGTCCTCGGCTTGGTAGATCAGATTTTCAAAGTTATAATTGGCAATATCAGAATTTTTATTAATGGGATCTAGAGTGGATATGGATTTGCAATTTGTCGTGTAGGTGTGTGTAAGAACACGTAGTTATTTTGAAAGCAATAAAGTAAAATAAAGACAAAGAGCGCAAAATTTGAATGCAAAACATTTAATGATTTATTAAAAGAAAATATGCGAATGAAATATGACAACCCTAACAAATGGATCGTTGTGCCCCGGGTAAGGCACGAGGCTTAAAGTTATTGTTCAAAATTACATAACTATAACTTGAAAGCAATAAAACAGAAAATAGCATTTACTCCCGACTAAATGAGATTGGTATAATGTCTTTAGTCTTCCAATTGTTGAGTCAATTATCGGTGGTAGGAAAGATCCAACTGTCTAGGTCATAGTCACTATCACATCTTCTACCGCGTTTACTCCATTATTGCTGACGCGGAATGGTGGTCTTCCAATACGAGCACGACAAACATCCTTCTGAGCCTTCGTAGTGAAACCCAAGCCAAATTTATCAAATTTGTAAGGAATTTCGGGAAGGTGACCCCAAGTAGTGCAACCGGCTTCTTCTACCACAACTTTAGCGTCTTTTAGAGAAGCCATTGTGGGTGGAACCCTAGTAAACTTAGGAATAGAAGAAACATCTTCAGTATCCGTAGTTTCCCGAGGAATAACTTCAAAGGTCTGGCAGGGAGTCTCGATGAATTCGTTGTCCATCTCAACATACTTAAAGGAGTTCAAGTGACTCACCCTGTACTCTTCTTAACCACAAACTATAATAATCTTTCATTTCACAGGATATTTCAACTTCTGGTGTAACGTAGAAGTAATAGTGCCTACCCCGTGAATCCAAGGGCGTCCAAGTAAACAGGAATAAGCGGGGCGAATGTCCATCACATAGAAGGTACAGTCAAAGACCTACAACCCTACTTTGATCGGGAGATCTACCTCTCCATTCACCATCCTCTTTGAACCATTCAAGGCTCTAACCACAATGTCACTGGGTTTTAGCACAACCCTTTCACAGTCAAGCCTGTCTAGAGCATCCTTTGATAAAACATTCAACGAGGAACTCGTGTCAACCAACACATGATCTAAGGTAGTGCCCCTACATTCAGTAGAGACATGCAGGGCCTTGTTATGGTTTCTTCCTTCAGGAGTCAAGTTGGCATCAAAAAAACCTAACCCATTATCAGTCGTCAGGCTAGCAACATAATTTTCAAATTGATCAGTAGAGATTTCTTGCAGTACATAAGCAGATTTCAAGAACTTCACCAAAGCCTGAGCATGGGCTTCAGAGCACAACAATAGGGATAACATGGATATCTTGGAGGGAGTCTGGCCCAGCTGTTAAACAATCTACAGTCACTTTTCCGGATGATTTTCAGTACTTCCTCCATCTCCTGCTTGGAGGTATCTTCAGCAGTAACCTCTTTTGGTGTCTCCGTCTGGGCAGGCTCAGTCATTTGTTCTTTGCCTCAAGTCTCAGGAGTTGACTCAGTAGCAGTAACACGAACTGGTGTAGCAATAGTCTTCGGAGATATTTATGGAGAGAAAACCCTTCCACTTCTAGTAACCTTACTGGTCCCAGTAATATTGTCAATGTTGGGATCAATAACTTCAGTATTTCCACTTTCAACAACCAATGGTTCTTTTTTAACACCATGGTAGTAAACATCAGCTCCATAATTCCAGGGGATAGCCTTGTTAGAGGAATATGAGATGGGCCCGGACATAGTAATAATCAGAGGAACAACTCTGGGTTTGGCCGTAATCTTCACAGGCCTCTTGGAAGTGATTCTTACAGGTGTTCCGAAAATTACAAAAATATCTTCAAGCTCTAAGTCTTGAAACAAATTCCCCACAGAAGGAATCTTCTCAACAAGAATTATATGGTTATCCATTAGACGCTGAATACCTTCTCTCAACAGTTTGCAGCCATTGGATTAGGCTTCGCAGCAGCAGCACCTTTTAGTGCAACCCAGAAATAAACCGGCTTGCAACAAATTCTTCTTAATAATTATCAGGGGAGTAATCAAGTCACTTACAGCGGAAACATAAGAAACATCTTCGATAGAATTAATGCCCTTGTCCTGCTTAGGCATATGTGCGGTGATCATATTGGGAGTCTCGGGAGGATCAAATTCAATCTCTTTGGAGTCGATCATATCTTAAATCTTATTTTTCAAAACCCATCAATTATTTGTGTCATGTCTGTGACTATTGGATTGATAGTCACACCTTGCATTTAGATTGTACCAAGGAGAGGAGGTGTTGGGATTCTGAGGAGGATCTCTCAACGTAATCAGTTCTGCTTTTAATAGATGTTGCAATGCCTGAGACAATGGCATGTTGATCTTGGTAAATTTTCTCCTGGGTGCATCCGACCTAGGCTGATTGCCTTGTTGATGTTGTTGTACTGGTGCAGGATTAGAAATTAACACTTCCCCCACAGATTGGTTGCGATCATTTCTACCACGACCCTTCTAGTCATACACGGCATTAGCTTCCTTTTTTCCTTTGAGTGTCTTCTTCCACTTCTGATTCCATATTCAACATGTTCCCCTGTTAATATAAGCTCGGTGAATCCTGCTGAAGAGCTTCCAATCAGATGATTGAAGAAAGGACCTGTCAAAGTTCCCATAAACATGTCAACCAGCTCCCTATCAGACAAAGGAGGCTGAACTCTTCTTGCTAGATCTCTCCATTTTTGGGCATACTCCTTAAAGCCTTCGCTTGAGCCCATAATCATACTTTGTAGTTACACACGGGTTGGTGCAAGATCAACATTGTATTGGTATTGTTTATAGAAAGCAGAAGCCATATCTTCCCAAGTATGGATATTGGTTCCTTCCAGTTGGTAGAACCATTCCAATTGTGTCCCAAATAGGCTCTTTTGAAATAAATGCACCCATAACTTTCTATCAGTAGTGTGTGGTTGAATCTTCTGAATAATAGACCTCAGATGAAGCTTTTGACAAGAAACACCGTCATACTTTGCAAAAGTAGGGACCTTGAATTTAGGAGGAATAATAACCCCTGAGACTAAACACAGCTCTTCAAAATCCAACCCAAGCAATCTCTGGATCTCCATAGCATTTAAACGATCTTTCAGTTATTTGTATTTTTCATCATCGGGGGGATATTATTCATCCAAATAGTCTTCTTCTTCTTCATCAGAATATTAGTCAGAACCAAGGTTGCTTCCTTTCTCATCCTTCACACTCTTACCATCTTCACCCTAGTTGTCATCTTCGTTTGACGGGATATCACATTCTTGAGCTTGCTTGATAGGACCTTTGAACCTTCTTCCCATGTTGAGGATGCCGATTGGTTTCCTTATCTTTTTCTTCCTCTCTTTGGTGATGAGGGTCTTTAGTTCTTCCTGTCCATTGGCTAAGTTGAGGAACATTTGTTTGAACTGAGCATTCTGGTCCTGAAGATCTTTGACTGTTTGTTCGAGAGCCATCTTTTACTGAAATAAACAGCAAGAAGATGAGAAAACCTTTCTTGGAAACCTTTTATGTAATGATATGTATGGTATGTAGATGCATATGCAATGTTTTCAAGGATCTCGCGGGATAAATAAGAATGAGATGTCAGAAATTGAGTCTGGCTGCAGCTTTTACTGAAGAACTTTGTGTCTTTATTTTTGAACGTCCTTCTATAAGAATGGAGCTCACCATGTAAAGTGGGTCCTAGCACCTGACTCAAAGGAGTGTACTTTGATCCTTGACGGCACCTGATAAGAGGAAAATAAATCCTATTGCCCCTTGCTAGAAGTTTGGTTCATGATAAACCTGCATCAAAGGTCCCTAAGATCCTTGAAATGGTTAGTGAAAAATGCCATGTCATGGTGTTATGATATTGTGATGTAATGTTTAAGCAAGTACCAAACACAAACAAATCACACAAGAGCCTTAGGTTTAAAGGCTCGCATGGGATCCGTAGGTAAGTACCCTTCTCTATTTGAAGTTAAGTTGGCTCAACATGTCCTAAAATAGTAACCGCGTTCTAGGAATCTCATATCACAGATCTTTCTCGAAGATTTTATTTTAGTACAGCAACTGATTTGTCACCAAAACATCCCGCGATTCGAATCTCAATAAGTGTAGCATCGAGTATCAACCAACTCTGGACTGCACTAAAGCCGACTATCTCACTATCTTCTAATGGCCAAGATGGGTCAATTAAGGTTCTAAAAGTCAGTTAGTGCTTACGACACCATGCATCATCCCAATGTTATCCTCGACTAACTCAAGGAACATCGGTATAAACCAAAGTGTCGCACTAACGTAGCCATCACTTCAACCATATCGGTCTATGCCGTACAGTTCCATGATCTATTGTTACTTACCTAAGGTATTTGTAGATCCGGGTGTAGGATCTTTGCAAGAATTTAAACCCAAGCAACCCTTAAAGATAAAGCAAGCAATGTAAACAAATAAAGCAAATAAAGTGATCTAGACTCGAAGGTAACCCATCTTTTTAAGTACTCTCCACATAGTCTCCATTTATGTAATACGGTGGGAGAACTTACTTTTTTTGCATTTTGTCGCAAATGTTGCAGATAGCAAGAGTCGCCACCGAATTTTCTTTTATCCAATAAGGAAAGGGTGAAAAGAACAGGAAAGATCTTGAAGATTTTGAGTTCGGGGGGTAGGTTATGAAAAGGGAAGGTGTTAGCACCCTTTTCATCCGTAGTTATCTACAGGCTCTTAATCACTTATCTCACTTTGAAAATTTTCTTTTGGTGTGCGTGTGTTTTGAAAATATTTTGAAATTTGCTAATGTAAGGTGAACTTTGTAATGGTTCTTGTATCAGTCCTGAAGAATGCGTACAGAGTGTTTGCAAATATTTTGAAAGTGATGTGAGAAATGTTTTGTTTATAAAGTTTATGAGACATCGATTAAAATAATTCTATCCACTAAAGGTCGTTCTTGTTATTTACCTCCTCCTTTAGAGATAGTTCTATCTGTATCATTATTTGGTAGGTAGACACATCTATTGGATGTGAAGGGACGATCAAAGGGCCATCATACGGTCATCGAAGGCAACTTGTAGGGATGCTTTAGCAATTTCGTAAGGGACTAGATAATGTTACTCGTAGGCAACGTCAAAAGGTCATCGAGGACTATGATATTTTATTCGAGGGTCTTTTCTAAGGCATCCCTACTTTCGAGGGACATGACCGTTTAGTCCGAAGGCAACAAGAGAGGCTACCCTAGAGGTGCAGTGTGTAAAGTGTATTAGTTTTAGTTATGTTATCTTGAATTTAGGGTTCTGCTAAATTTGTTTTAGTCTTGCCATACAAACTCTAATTACTAACAGTTGTATAGAAATGTAATAGTAGAATGTAAAGGCGAAAACATAAACCTAGACTATTACAGAGCTTTGGGGCAGTTACATAATAGTGAAGAGTGCAGAAAAGAAATCATAAAACTATTACATCCCAGAGACAATTATATGATAATAAAAATGCGGGAAAAATAAAGCTACGCTATTACAATTGAACGCGTCCTATACACTTTATCTAGGAAAATAAGATGAAAATAGAAAAGAGAATTTTTTGGTGATTTTTTTATGAAAAATAGTTTTTGATGATGATTAAAATAAAAACTAAAATTCTAATTAATTAAAAAAATGGTTAATCAATTAAATTAAAAAAAGTAATTAAAATAAAACCTAAATTTCTAATTAATTAAAAAATGGTTAATTAAACCTAAATCTAATAATAAGGATTTACAAAAAAAAATTATTTTTTAAAATAATTAAAATTGAATTAGTTTAAAAAAATTAGGGTTAAAAGGAAATGACAAACAAGGTTAGAAATAAGGAAATATGTAAAATGCCAGGGGTGGGTGTTAAACCCACGCCCTCTGCCCTCTGCCTTCTGCCCAACATGGTTCACCACTGCGCCAAGCTTGTGTTGATGTTAGTAGAATGGAAGTGACACAACACATATTAAAACCTGTAAAATATGAAAAAATATGAAAAACGTCAAAAGGCAGGGATTGAACCCATGCCTTAGTGTATCAATGCCTTATCATGCGTACGCTTGCCACTAGGGTGGCTGAGTCATCCGGTATATCACTGAAATCAATTAAATATAAAACAAACAAAGTGGACTGGGCCGGAGAAGCGCCGGAACCCTAGCTTCAGTCTTCTTCTCCGACGAGCATGTTTTCTTATTCCTGCAAAATAGCAAACATACTTGACTCAGTGGTGCCCTACCCCCTTAATTTGGGCCTTGCGATTTCAATGGAACCCTTAGTTTTGGCTAGATCCTGATGTAAAAAGAGATACGACATAAACAACATGAAACGGTGCAAGCATGGCCAAATGCGATTCAGCCATCACGGGGGACATGTGTTGGGTCTATCTTGTGTTGTTATACCTCAGAAACAAGTTAGTACCGTTAGTATGCATTAAAACACAAAGAAAATGAAAGTATGAAATTCATGCAATAATAAAAAATTATGATGCACGACTTCACATTTCAAGCCCTTTGGATCATCAAGACTGATCCATTCTTATCCTACACTACTTCTGGAACTGATTTGAATGATTGGCTTTCTTGGAAAGAGGCTGTAACTAGGATTTTTGATTTGCCCTAGTTTTGATAATTTTGGAATTTTTTGGAAAGGTTTCTTGTGCAAGGTTTTTCGTGGTTTGTCTTATCTGAAATATATGGAATATATATTGATGAATTAGGTCAAACAAGTGTGGGCTTGGACCTTTGTTTGAAAGTCTCTTATTTACTTAATTTATTTCAGATTTTAAGAAAATAAAATAAAAAAATAGAATAAAAATCCAAGGGGTGTATGAATGAATTCAGAGGTTCATTATGAGTTACAAAACACGCTTGGACCTTGAAACATAAGCCCAATAGCCCAAAAATTCAAGTTTGATCAATTGAGGTTTTATGCATTTCTCAAATATTATTCAACTTGAACCAATCATAACTCTCTCAATGTTTTTCATATTAAGGTGATCTTGGACTTTTTGGAAAACTCAAGATGTCCTCTACAATCTCTATGTTGATCATTTTTTTCATTTAAAGAATTTATCTTGATGTAAGTTGCCTTGAAAAAAAGTGTCTTTTGTTGACTTTTGAAATGACTTATAATCTATTAACTCATATCTCTCAAATGAAGCATTTTTAGACTTGAGCTTAGAGAGACATAGATGTAGAGAATTGAATTTACTTCAGAATGAGCTTTGGTTGAGAGAAATCTGATGAAGCATGACAAAGTTATGCTTGGTCAAAGTTTAATTGACTTCTCCTTAAGAAAACCCTAACTTAGTAACTTTTGACTTTTGATGAATCTTGAATTTTTTGGATGAATCATGATCAACCCTTGATCAAATGATGAATGTGACTTAAAAATATTGTTTTTAACCAAAAAAACCTTGAAGTTTGACTGTATGTTTGACCACAGTTGACTTTTTATCCAATAAAGTTGATTTTCAATTATTTGAGCAATTGACTGAGCAAACTTGTACTGCAAGGCTTGAAATTTGGCATGAGCATTCCTTGAGACATATGAGGAACCATTAAATCCACTTGAGTCATATGAATCTCAAATTTCCTTGAGAAAAGTGAAACCCTAGTTGTAGGTCAACTGCTTAGGAGGAGAGTTTGTCTGGCTAATCCTTGAGTAATCTTGAGCAATTGAAGATCCTAGGAGCATAAGGAGATATCTTTGAAGAAAATTGGAGGGGAGTATTTTGGTGTACAACATCTTCACATTCTCCTCCTTTTGGATGATGACAACCTTTGCTTGAAAATTTTGATGCATCTTGATTTCTTTATCAATTTTGAAAACTCCCCCTAAGTCAAAGGCTCCCCCTTGATCCATGCATGAGGGTTTTCTTTGAAATAATTCTTGTTGCACTTTTTTGTTAGAGAAAATAGAACACATACAAGCAATGATTCTTCTACCCCTTTGTCATTAGAAAAAAGGAATGGGGAAAGAAGAGAGAAATATATACCATAAATATAAACCATAATGAATAGAAAATTTGAAGAATCATACATCACCTTCATCTAAAATTCCAAGTTCTCGCCGAATTTTATATAAAGGTTCTTTTGCGAGTGGCTTTGTGAAGATATCTTCTAACTGATTATGAGTATCCATAAAAGTAACTTCGACATCTCCTTGAAGTACATGATCAAGAAGGAAATGATGTCGAATATCAATGTGTTTGGTTCTTGAGTGCATGACCAAATTATTTGTAATATTGATCGCACTGGTGTTGTCACAACATAGAGGAATGCATCTGAGATTGAGTTCGCAGTCACGAAGTTATTGCTTCAGCCAAAGTATTTGTGCACAACAACTACCTGCTGCTATATATTCTGCTTCGGTCGTGCTAAGAGCAACACAAGCTTGTTTCTTACAAGCCCACAATACTAAATCATTTCCAAGAATATACAAGTACCACTCGTGCTTTTTCTATTAATTTTGCAACCTACATAATCTGCGTTAGAATAAAAAATTAAATTGCAAACACTACCTTTAGGATACCATAATCCGACGTTTGTTGTTCCTTTGAGATACTTCATGATTCGTTTGACCACCATGAGATGTGATTCCTTTGGATTTGCTTGAAAGAGAGCACAGAGACAAACACTAAACATTATGTCAGGACGGCTTGCGGTCAAATATAATAAGGAACTAATCATACCTCGATATTTTGTAATATCAATGGAAACACCGAATTCATCTTGATCGAAATAAGTATCGGAGCCCATTGGAGTATTCATTACTTTGCAATTATCCATATCAAACTTTTTCAATAATTCTTTGCAATACTTGGATTGGTTGATAAAGATTCCATCATTTAATTGCTTAATTTGTAATCCAAGAAAATAGTTCATATTTCCCATCATGGACATCTTAAATTCTCCTTGCATTATTAATGAAAATTCTTCATACAGATCTTTGTTAGTTGAACCAAATATTATATCGTCAACATAGACTTGAACCAATAAAGTGTTACCTTTAATCTTCTTGATGAACAAGGTTTTATCAACTTTACCTTTTTCAAAACCTTTTTCACATATAAAATTGCTAAGTCTATCATACCATGCTCTTGGGGCTTGTTTCAAACCATGAAGAGATTTTCTCAATTTAAATACATGTGAGGGATTCTTGAAGTCTTCAAAACCTGGGGGTTGTTTGACATAGACTTCTTCGTTGATGTAGCCATTCAAAAATGCGCTTTTGACGTCCATTTGGTATAGTTGAAAATTTAATGAACAAGCATAAACAAGTAATACACGGATAACTTCTAACCTTGCAACTGGAGTGAATGTTACTTCAAAGTCGATTCCTTCTTCTTAATTATAACCTTAGGCCACCAACCTTGCTTTATTTCAAACAATTATACCATTCTTATCAAGTTTGTTTTTAAACACCCATTTGGTACCTATGATGTGTTTATCACTTGACCTAGGAACAAAATCCCAAACTTTATTTCTCTCAAATTGATTTAATTCCTCTTGCATAGCAATTATCCATTGATCGTCTCCTAAGGCTTCATCAACTTTGGAGGGTTCAATTTTTGAAACAAACTCCATATTCAAACAGGCATCTTTGAGATTTAATCTTGTTGCGACTCCTTAACTAATATCACCAATGACTTTATAAATTGGATGATCTATATGAGTTCTCCATTCTTTAGGAAGGTCATTGTGATTTGTATTTTATTGTGAAACTTCTTCTTGATGTTTTGGTTGTTTCATACTTTGAGTATTAGGAACTTCTTCCGAGGGTAGATCTATAATATCATCATCATCACAAACAACTATGTCCTCCTTAGAGGTGTTAGTTTCATCAAAGGAAACATGCATAGATTCTTCAATAGTTAAGGTTCTTTTATTATATATTCTATAAGCTTTACTAGAAAGAGAGTAACCAAGAAATATACCTTCGTCGGATTTCTCGTCAAACTTACCGAGATTGTCTTTGTCATTGTTGAGGAAAAAACACTTGCATCCAAAAATATGAAAGTGAGAAATGTTTGGCTTTCTTCCTTTGAAGAGTTCATATGGAGTCTTTTTCAAGATAGGTCTAATAATAACTCGATTTCCAACATAACAAGTCGTACTAACCACATCCGCCCAAAAATATTTTGGTAGATTTGTATCACTAAGCATTGTTCTTACAATTCCACTAGAAATCAATTTTTTCTTTCAACTACCCCATTGTGTTATGGAGTCCTTGGTGCTGAAAAATTCTGAGAGATACCATGTTCTTCACAAAATTCTTCAAAAGATGCATTTTGGAATTCTCCACCTTGATCACTTCTTATGGATACAATCTTTAATAATTTTTAATTTTGAATTTGCTTTGCATACTTCTTAAACGCCTTGAAAGCATCACTTTTCTGCACAAGGAACAAAGTCCAAGAATATCTAGAAAAATCATCAAAAATAACTAAAACATATACCTTACCTCTGAAGCTTCTTATTCTTGATGGACCAAATAAGTCCATATGCAACAATTGTAGTGGCCTTGTAGTTGATACCATATTCTTATATTTGAAAGTTGATCTAGTTTGTTTTCCATTTTGACAAGCATCACACAATTTATCTTTGACAAATTTTATCTTTGGTAAGCCAATAACAAGACCTTATTTGGTTAATTTATTTAAGTGTTCCATATGTATATGGGCTGCCCTTTTATTCCATAATCATGATTCATTATTGTTTACCATAAGATAATTATTTCAAAGATAAATCATCTAAAGAAATCATAAAAATATTGTTAATTCTTTTACCTTTGAGGTTTACCTCATTGGTGACTTCATCTATAATCAAACATTCATCTTTGGTGAACTTGATCTTGAAGCCCAAAGTTGGCTTATGCTTAGAAGATTATGCTTTAGTCCTTCAACATACATCTTCAATGGATGTGAAAGGTGGTGCACCAACTTTGCCTTTACCAAGAATCCTTCCCTTTATTATCTCCCTAAGTGACAAAAAATCCTTGGCCTTTAGAACTAGATTTGAAAATTGGTTTATGTCTCCCGTCATATGCTTGGAACAACCACTATCGAGATACCATATATTTGATGTGGTCTTCAAGCATACCTACAAAACAAATTAAGTTTTGTTAGGTACCCAAGTTGCTTTGGGTCCTTCATAATTAGTACCTTTCTTTACCCACACATAATGCCCACTTGCTACACTAAAGTTTCTAACATCGCAAGCATTAGGTGCATGACCAATAATACCATAATAAAAACAAGTAGGTACAAAATTACTTCTATGTCTAGGAGGATAAGATTTCTTCTTAACAAAAAATTTCTTTTTAGGATAATGATGAATTACTTTAGGTTTGTTCACTTTTTCTTGATTTGTTTGGTCACTAGCCTTAACAAAGGTAGTTTTGTTAGAACTTGGCTTTGAAAACTTTGAATAGCCAAGTCCACTTTTATCATTGGGGTATCTTTATTTACTAAGGATACCTTCCAACCCAATTTGTCCTTTTTCATGTCTTTCAAGAACTCCTTTCAATTGGACAATTTGGAAAGAGAGTGATTCACAATTTTTACATACAAAATTATGTTTTTGCTCACTAATCATCTTTTAATTTTCATTTTAAAAATACTTTTCAATTGTCTCAACCTTTTCTTCTAGAGATGAGATTTGTTTGTTTTGAGATGATATAGTTTTGTATAGAATTTTGCATTCATTTAAGAGTTCATTTATTATACCTTGTGAATCATTACCAAAGAGAGAAAAATCATAACTAACCTCACTATCTTCATCATCGAAATGATGTGAAGTCATCAATGCTAGATTTGCACTTTCGTCACTATCCGAATCGGATGAAGAACTTATCTCGTTATCTTCCCATGGAACATAAGTCTTTTTATTCTTAAACTCCTTTTTGCCTTTGAATCCATTTTTCTTGGAGAGTTTCAGATAATTCGGCTTTACATGATCTTGCTTGCCACATTCATAACATGTGACATCTTGTGTTGATGTGGAGGTTTCTTTATCCTTGTTCTTTGAAACTTTCTTCCTTTTTACAAAGTTATAATTACCAAAATTATTTTTAGATCCAAAGAATTTTCCTAACCTTTTAACAAGAAGCATGAAATTTTCATCTTCTTTCGGATTGTCTTATTTTTGAAATTCTTTGGAATCTGCCTTTAAAGTAATGCTTTTAGATTTATTCTCTTGATTCTCATGTTTTTCCAATCTTCCAAGTTCCGTCTCATATTCTTGAAGTTTTCTAAATAATGTTGCGGAAGTCATTCGTGATCGATTTTTCTTTTTGGATATTGCCGTTACTTTTGGTTGCCATTCCCGGCTTAAAGATCTAAGCACCTTAAGTTATTCCGTAGTAATGGTTTTACCAAGAGCTTTTAGATGATTTGTTAAGTGCACGAATATTTTCTGCAAGTCAAGAATGGATTCTCTGGGCTTAATTCTAAATAACCAGTATTCTTGACTTAAGGTATTTAATCTTGATCTTTTAACTTCAATGGTTCTTTCATGAGTTTCTACCAAAGTGTCCCATATTTTTTTTGTCATTGTGCATGCCGAAATACGAAAGAATTCATCCATGCTAAGTGCACCTTGAATAAAATTGATTTCCTTTTTGTCATAGAGGACCTTTTTCTTATCATCGTCATCCCATGAACTTTTAATCTTTGACGTACCAACACCGTTGATAACACTTATAGGAACAAATGGACCGTTTTCGACGACATCCCATATTTATTCTCCTTGTGCTTCTAAATGAGCCTTCATGAGGATTTACCAAAAATCTAAGTATTCACCCCAAAACAGTGGAGGCTTGTCATTGCTACCACCATCTCTAAAAAATGCATTTTGATTTGCGAAAGCCATTCTGGATCTTTAGGAACAGGTTACCTATAACCCGCTCTGATGCCAATTATGAGTATAAGATTTACCTAAGAGGGGGTGGGGTGATTTAGGACTTTTAATCTTTCTTTTCTGACATATGGTTAAGTAATGAAAGGCATAAAATGCGTAAAGTAAATGAACACTAGATGTATACTAGTTCCCTTCACAAGTCAAGAATACTCTAGTCCTCTTGCCAACACGGAAGAGATTTCACTATAGTTTAGAATGATTTTACAAGCCTAATCACACCAAAGGTGATGCCTTACTATCTAATCTATAGGGAGATAAAAGGCTCTTAAAACCTTTAAGATCTGGAACGCTAAGTGCAAGAAGAACAATCCTCTTCAATGCACGCACTTGCTTTCAACAATCCTAAATAGCAAGGGAAGAAATAATATATTCTAATTTTTTATAAGAGATCTTGAAATTTGATACACTATATCAATCTTGGATTGATCTTCTACTTCAAGAAAAACAATTCTCAATAATGGATACAAGTGTTTACAATAATGATATGAAACTTAAAATAATTTTTCAATGAAAGATGAGTGCAAAAAGTTTCAATGGAAACTCTGATATAAAACACTTGAGAATATTGAAAGATTATAAGTTTATGTAATTTTGAATTGTAGATTGAAGAAGGTAAGAAATAATTTTGAAATAATGAGTTTATATAGGCCTCTATACAACCTTTCAAAATGGTATGATTCCATAAAAAGATGTCATGCTTTATGAATCAAACAACACAACTTTTCTGCATTTTACAACTTTGAAAAATTCACATTGTTTCAGTGGTAACCGGTTCCCATAAGTGGGTACCCGGTTACCATCTTTTTCAACGTTATAGAATTTCAAAATTTGTGTTGGGTAATCGGTTCCCATAAGTGGGTGACCGGGTTCCCCAAGACATAAGCTATTGTTTTTGGAAACTAATGCAGGGTAACCGGCTACCATATCTGGGTAACTGGGTTCCCTAAGATTTTTTTGAAAAATTAATTTTCGGAAAAGATGTAAAACATCGAGTTGTGATTTCTAAAACATGTTTGAAGATTTATGGAATGCATGAAACATTGTTATGAACACTTGTATGCATATAGAGAGGTTGAATGCTTTATACCTTGACTTTTGATTTGTTCACACAATATTTCTTCAAGGCTTTAATACTTTTGACTTGATTAAGATGTCTTGATTTGAGCCATTTCATTTTCAATCAATGATAGTTTGTCTTCATAAAAAATACTTTAGGAATCTTATCTTCACATTTTGAATTTTTGTTTTACAAAAGGTTTGTTGCTAGTATTGGAAAATTTTGCAGAATGTGAGTTTGTATTTGAGTTGATTAAAATTCATGCTTAAGAATTCAACTCTCATATTTGATGCTATCATTTTAAAAATATATCAATTCAAGTATATGATAAAGCTATTTGATTTATTTAAATCATAATCTAATGGTGACTAATGTCATATGATTTTTCATAAATTTTAAATGGTCTTTGAAAGACTACATGGACTATTTCTTTGAAAATTGTTTAAATAGGTTTAATACATATTTTAATATCATAATTCAAATAAATATTTTAATAAATTTAGAGGGATTTAAATCATACACTTAAACTTTACTAAAAAAAGCAAGCTTATTCCAACCAGGGCAGATGCATGAAAAGTCTAATTTTAATGGAATTTGTTTATAAAATATGTAAAATATTTTTAAAATACTAGGCATAAGAAACTATTAAGGGACAAAAGTTACACCATTTCTTAAAGATACACTTAAAAACATAAATCAATTAAAATTATGGATTTATGTGTTGTGCAAGTACAACCTTTCATTTGGTTTGATAATGATAACTATCTCGCAGTTCTTAAAGAAAACAACTTCATCAGTCAAATAGCTTTTGGATGTTTATAACTCAGTTAAAAAAGTTATGTGTGACAAATGTCAAAGAGGGAGTTGATATCAATTTTTCAAAAACTTGTAATGACGGCATCGGGTCAAGAAGGTATCTCAAATCTTATCAGTAAGATGGTGTTAATGAATCGTTAAATCAAGTAGTTGATATTGTAGTTTGTTAGAGAGAAAGTGTGAAAACTTGTCTAGTCCTGTGTTTATTGTCTTAGAGTGATTGGTTTAAAATGTAAAAGGTCAAGAGTAAGTTTTGAAGTACTAAGTCATTCACACACGCAGACATATTTTCAAACACTCTCTGATTTTAAGAAAAAATGTTAAAACTCTATCAAGGCTTGTACGAAATTGATTAAGAAGTGTTTTTAATCAATCAAGGAAGTTAATTGACTTTCTAATCGATTAAGGACTTGGTCCAATCGATTAGTGCAACGTGAAAGACCTTCTAATTGATTAGAAAAGATGTTAATCGATTAATTCATATAGCCATTTTAGGATTTCCTTTTCTAAATTAGGGTTGCCACTTTTTGAAGTGTGTTAATCGATTAACACATGCTTTAATCAATTAAATCATTAATTTGACTCATGAACCATTTTCTTTTCAAGCCAAAATATTTTTTATATAAAGTAGGTTTCTCCTCATTTTATTATACACCATGTGATACGGTGGCAGAACCGACTGCTTTTACTGGTTTGCATTTTTTGTTTGCAAAATGTCGCGGTAAGCAAGAGTCGCCACCGACTTTTATTTCATCCAATCGGAAAGGAAAAAAGTACAGAAAAATCCTTTTTTGAGATATTCTGAGTACGGGGGGTAGATTATAGAAAGGGAAGGTGTTAGAAGCCTTTCTATCCATGGTTTTTCATGGGCTCTTAGGTACTTGCTCATTTTTAAATTGCTGGTGTATGTGCTTTATTTTTTTGAAAAGTTTTAACTTCGTGATAACCCTTGTATCAGTCCACAAAGGTGTGACGAAGTTTGTTTTGAAATTTTGTAAGTGTGAAAAGTTTTGATTTGAGCGAGTACCTACTAGCATCTACCTACTCGAAAAAAGATCGTTTCTATTCTTGTTTCCTTTAGACAGCGTTATCCTACTCTTGAGAAATAGGTAGCACCGTCGTTGGAGTTGTAAGGGTCAATTATAAAGGGACATACGATCACTAAAGCAATGTTAGGACACCTTAGTAATAACCCTGGAGTCTTAAGATCATATTCGAGGCAACATTTCCGATGCAACATTTGATCTTTTTAGACAGGAGAGCAACCACTAAGACACCCTATGCTTAATGATCGTTTACCGAAGGCAACCGAAGTGAGAGTATACCCTAAGAGTGATATGTGTGAGTGATTTGTTTTCAATTATTTATCTTTGCACATTAGGGTTTTCTAACTGTATTAAATTTGTCATGCATTCCTTCCATACAATCCTATTAGCATACATCTAAACAGTTAAATATTTGCAGGAATTAAAAATGCGAGAAAATAAATCTACGCTATTACAAGGCTTCGGGGAGGGGGATTAATTACATAGCCAAAAACCCGAGAATTTAAACAGTAAATAAAGCCCTAAATTAAACTATTACAAACCATAAACAGTTACAAAATATTGGCAAAAATAAATAACCCGCGCGCGATGAATCAAATACGAAACAACTAGGGTTTTGACCCTTGCCTAAACCTAATTGCGATTGATTAAAAAAAGTTTTTGTCATGTTTTATTATTAAAAATAAAGAAATCATTAAAAAGAAAATCCTAATTCTAATTGATTTTAAATTAAGAAAAATAAATTAATTTATTCTAAAACCTATTTTTGTATTTTTATTTATTTGAGAAAAAGAGCAAAATAAAATTAAATCAAAAGTTTTAACCTAATTTTTATTTTGATTTATTTATGAAAATAAATTACAACTTTCCTAAGTTAAACTAAATTACATTTAAAAAAATTAAAATAAAAAAGTCTAATTCTAATTTTTTGAATTATTGATTTTATGATTTTTTTTATGAAAAATAATTAATTTGTGAACTAAAATAAATAAAAGAAATTAAAAGAATAAAAGATAAGAAATAAAAAAGAAGTAAATGGGCCTGGTGGTGTTGCTGAAAGGGGGGTGCTGTGATCGGTGGATTTAGAACTGACTGTTTAACGCTGGTTCGCGAAATGTCGCGGTAAGCAAGAGTCGCCACCGTCTTTTATTTTCTCCAACATGGACAGGACAAAAGCACAGCAAAATTCCTTATGAGATCGTTTCTCGGTTCGGGAGGTAGATTTATAGAAAGGGAAGGTGTTAGCACCCTTTCTATCCATGGTTATCCATGGGCTCTTAGATACTTGCTCTTATGTTTTCAAAATGTTTGCTTTTCAGAGTGTGAGTGGGTTTGAAAAAGTTTCTTTGAAAGACTTCTAAATAACTTTGTATCTGTCCTCAAGAGTGTTTGAAAAATTTGTTTGGAAAGCTTTTTGAAAGTGTCAATGTGAAAAGGTTTTTGACTTGTTTTTGAGAGAGCAAGTATCCATGAGTCATCTACCTACCCTAAGGAATTAGGCTGTGTAAAAGTCCTTAAGGTAGTGCCATCCCACCATTGAAAGGTAGGTAGCACCACCGTTGGAGGTGTTCGGGTCAATTCGATTGTAGGGAAAATGTGGTCACCGAAGCAACAGTAGGATACCTTAGAAGCTACCCTTATGTCCTAGATCCTTTTTAATCCGAGGCAACTGTTTCGAGGCAACTGGATCATGGACATAAGGACCGCTAAAACGTCCTATACTTGACGACCACGTTTCGAAGGCAACGAGTGAGGCGTACCCTAGGAGTGGTGTGTGTATTTGTGTGTTATTTTCAGTTTAACAGTTATCTTTGATCATGGCATTGTGAGCTACGCTTGTTTTTAATTAGCATGCATTCTTTTATACAAAGTTAGAATTTAAGAGTGCGGAAAGTAAAATACAGAAAGATAAAAGCTACGCTATTACAAGGCGCGGGTCTATACATCGCCAAAATACAAAGACCCGTTTTTGATAAAGATGCGGAAAGTAAAAGAGACCTAATTACTATTACATCCGGAAAGCAGTTACATAATAATCGATAAGAAAATAATGCGCGAAAAGAATTAGAATGAACGTTCGAGGGTGTTGGACCCTTTGCTTGAAATTAAAACCTAATTAAGTATTTAATTAAAGAAAAGAAAACGTGTTTTTTATGTTTTTGTATTTATTATGGAAATAAAGAAAAGAATTTAAAAGGAAACCCTAATTCTAAATTATTTTTAGTTATTAAGAAAAATGTCAAAGTTGACCTAATTTACTAATTAATTAATTCACATGTTTATTTACAAAAATAAAAGTAATCAATAATAATAATAAATAATGATAATAATAATGATAAAAAAAAGAATCAAAACCTAATTCTATAGAATTTTATTTATTAAATAAAAGATTGAATTAAACCTAAATTAAACTAAAGTTAATTGTTAGTTATTTATTGACAAAAAATAGGTTAGTGGTGAAATTAATAATAATTAAATATAAAACATTTTTTTGGTTTCTGATATTTATTATGAAAATTAATTAATGGTGAATTAATAAAAACAATTAAAAACAATTGAAAAGAATTATAATTAAAAAAGAAAAGAAAACAAATATGCAAACCAAGGGGGGTGTCAGGCCCAAATGGAGGTTTGATTGCAGAATTCTGGCCCATTGAAGCAAAGTCACGTTTGACTTTCAGAATTGTGTACACGCTCATTGACTGGAGTGCACCATGGGTTTTGTTTCCTGACCATTAGATTGGATCTCCTGGCCACTTGGCAAGCCACGCGTGAGGATGCAGGGTGGAATACTGAACGAAGGCTGCACGTGAATATGTTAAAACAAAAATTATGGATTATGTGGGGGGGCCTGGGAATCGAACCCAGGTCCCAATGCTTGCCAAGCGTGTCATCCACCATCTGAGCTATGCAAACGCGTTTGTAGTATTAATGGACAACAAATGTAATATATAAAAAAGGTCAGTTATGCTGAAACGTTTAAAAAACGCGCTAACATTTGAATGCCCCAATAGTATGATGCCACGCATGTCTTCGTCTTTGTTTGTACCTGCAACATGAACAAGATAGCGGGGGTTTTAAACCCCCACTAAGTGTAATAGTGAAAAATAGCGATTACGCCTACAGGTTATATAAATTGAGCGCGAGTATCTCAATGAATCAGGCTTGTTGCAACGGGTTCGTCCATATTGGTCTTGAGGTCCAATTTTATAGTGCAAGGAAAGCCCCAATATGGGAGCTCTGAAACCCTAAAACGTATCAATGGTGAATCATGATTCAGAGCCCTATAATGCAATTAAACTATGTTATTAGCTTCAGAAGGTTCCTGTGAATACAAAACAACCAATAATATGTATCAAATGCGCATGAATCATGATATGAAATCTTGGAAAATATGGCAAACCGTAGGGCTTGTTCTTACGCGTTCTTTGGGTTTCAGGACTCGTTCTTGATGCCAATAGAATCCTGGAAGGTCCAGCAATGTGTTAGAATCCTTTTTAGGCTTTGAAACGTGCTGCAAGTATGAAATCAGTTTCCAAGTTTTTATGAAAATTTTGCAAAGTGAGTATGTTGTTGCAGCAGCTTTTTCGTGTATGTCTCAGTAGGGTTAGCTCATGCCTTTGTATGTGAAGCAAATTAGGTCAAAAATAAGCACATAAGTCCATGGATTAATGACTTGAATATTTGATTGCTAATCATATCTTTTTTCAATCTTTTTCCATGGAAACTTTGCCAATTATGGAAGATCTTGTCTTGTTGATTGAGAAACGACTTGCCAGCTTGCCCTAGTCACATTTGCTGCACCAAAAGATCTAAAAAAATCATATCTTTGAATTTTCTCATAATTAAAACCAATTAAATGAATTAATAAGAATAAAAATTCAATTAATTAATTAAAAATAAGAAAATAAGTCCTTTTGAGCTCAATGGGTCGTGCATAGGCTTTGGGTAATGATTCAAGAAAGAATTTGAGGCCCATTAGCAAATTTGAAGTGTTTTAGGCAAAGTTGACTTTTGAAAGTCCCCAAAAATTTCCCAACTTCTCCAATGCATATCTTGCTCAATTTTGAAGCTATGAACATGTTCTTGGACATTTTGGAAAGGTCTTGAAGTCCTCTAACCAATGCCTTTGGTCCCATGTCATTTTTATTTACCAATCTCAAGTTATGGTCTTTGACTTAAAGTGCCTTTTTGTTGACTTTTGAAAATGACCTATAATGTTGAAATTGATAACTTTTTGTGAGAGCATTTCTTGGAATTAGAGTGTGAGGATGAGTTGTAGGAAATGTCATCCCCTTCCAAATGAGCTTTGGATGGGATTTTTCTGATAAACCATGAAGAAGTTATGCCCTGGTCAATTTGCAGTTGACTTTTCAACTGTCCAAAAATAGAAACTTTTGCATCTTGAGACTTTTTGAGCCATGCTTGTGGAATCATGATCAAGAATTGATCAAATGATGATTGTGGCTTAAAAAATGAGATGTTGACCAAAAATTTTGACTTTTGACTGTCAAATGACCATTTTGCCCCTGCAGTTGACGGTGAGGCATTTAGGGTTTTTGACTGTGCAATTTGATGTTGTGAGTCTTGAAACTTGGCATATAGATGCTTGACAATGTATATAGGCATATAGGACTTGATTGGACCCTTGAAAACCTCAACTTCTTTGCAAGAACCAAAACCCTAGTTTTGACTGTGTTAGGAGGCAATTGGACTGTGCAACCCTTGAGGGATTTTGAAGCTTGATCTTGCCAAATCTTGAAGAATATGGGAGGGAAAATTTTGGGGTACAACAGTTGCCCCTGTTCAATCTTCTTAGACCTGAGGATGTAGATTGGCTGGCGTGCCTTTCGTAATCCGAAGGTGGAAGATGATTGAACACTAGAGTGCCCAGAAATTTGCACTCGCATAGTAGAGTATCAGCGAGGTGATGTAGGGAATGGGCTTATAGATTCCATTTGGAGACTGATGGATAGGAGGATGGGCTTATAGATGCCATATGGAGATGTGACAGAACCTTGTCGGGAATGGGCTTATAGATGCCATTTGGAGACTGTTGGTATATGGATGGGCTTATAGATGCCATCTGGAGGTGGTCTGTTGAACTGTAATTTTTGTAGGTTGAAAGAGGGAACCTGTGTAGGGTTGCCTGATAATGAGCTCGTGTAAAACTGCATCTTTGGAGGAAGGAAACCTATGTAGGGTTTACTGATAATGAGTTTGTATAAGACTGCATCTGAAATGGAGAAGGAACCTGTGTAGGGTTACTTTGATGACGAGTCCGTGTAAAACCGCGTCTAGAGCTGAGAAGGAAACTTGTGTAGGGTCTACTGATGACGAGTCTGTGTAAAACTACGTCTGGAGTTTGAGAAGGGAACCTGTGTGGGGTTACTTTGATGATGAGCCTGTGTAAAACTGCATATTTGGGAAGAGAGAACCTGTGTAGGGTTTCTTTGACGACGAGCCCGTGTAAAACTACGTCTGGAGAGAGAGAACCTGTGTAGGGTTTCTTTGACGATGAGCCCGTGTAAAACTACGCCTGGAGAGAGAGAAACTGTGTAGGGTTTCTTCGGGATAAGTTCGTGTAAAACTTCTGGAGGAACCGGGGTAAGGTTATCTTGATATAAGTCCATGTAAGACTTCTGGAGGAACTGGGGTAAGGTTACTGCAGGATAAGTTCGTGTAAAACTTCTGGATGAACCGGGGTAAGGTCATCTTGAGATAAGTCTGTGTAAGACTTCTTGATGAACCGGGGTAAGGTCATCTCAGGATAAGTCCGTGTAAGACTTCTTGATGAACCGGGGTAAGGTCATCTTGAGATAAGTCCGTGTAAGACTTCGTCTGAAAATTGCGAAGGAACCGGTGTAGGGTTGTCTGACGATGAGTTCGTGTAAAACTACATCTGAGGTTGAGAAGGGACCGGTGTAGGGTTGCCTGTTGATGAGCCCGTGTAAGACTTCGTCTGACAATTGAGAAGGAACCGGTGTAGGGTTGCCTGAGGATGATCAAGTAGATAATTGTCCTGTTTGGTTTCAGATATTAACCCATGATCAGTCGTCCACAGAATTTTCCTGGCTTGTTACCGGTGTTGATCTGGAACTGTAACGGTAGATGGTAATCATCTTTTGATTGACCTTTTTCCTGAAAAGGCAAAGTATTAGTTGTATGCAATGTCATGATGCATGAACTGCAAGATTTCAAGATGTTCTCAAAAATAAATGAGATCTGTGTTGTATGATGCGTATGCATGCTATAATGTATGAAGATGTGATGTTCATGAATGTATTTTCGTCTAGGAAAATAAATCCTTGACGAATGTCGGGAGTTTGTTGAATCCTGGGCTGATGTTGAATATTAGAGTTCTTCGTTTCCGCTAGGGATGCTTGCAAGAATAAACCGATAGGAGAAGATGACTCTGTTGGGGAATAAACTTGTTGGAGATATTACTCTGTGGGGAAATACTCTGTGGGAAAGAGAGGTACTTTGCTGAGGTTGATGATAACTCCGCTGGGGATACCATTGTTGAGCTTTGTTGAGGAATTTCATGAACTCCGCTAGGGGATAGGAAGACTTCGCCGGGGACGATCTTTCCGTGGCAATTGGCTGAGGATAACCCAGTTATATCCTGGTGGGGAAATAACCTTTGAATAAAGCCGGGGAGAGATGTGTACTCTGCAGGTGATAAGCTTCCAGAATCTACTGGGGATAAGCTTCCTATTGGGGGGATTGCTTCAACTCTCCTGGGGAGACTTTGGACTTCACTGGGGAATGGCTCCATTGGTGGTTCTGTATACCGCCGGGGAACAATCTTAGATCAAGACTGCCGGGGATTCTTGTTAGGAATGTTTGTATACTCCGCTGGGGAGTGTTGAGATCTTCTGGGGAAAACCCAACTTCCTTAATGTTGACTGTGGGCTAACTCTGCTTGGGGAGAGTGTTGCTTGACTTGCTGGAGATACGATGCCTTTTCAGGACTGCTGGGAGAACAACTCTGCTTGGGGAGAGAGCATGGCTGACCCTTGACTTACTCTGCAGGGAGGGAAGGTATACTGGTTACGTTCTTCAGCCGAACCTACCTTGGTACCTTGGTGGACATAGCAACTAGATTTCTTAGACAATTCTTATTGCCCCAGCTTCTGTGGGAGAAGATACATGTGGAGGTGCTTGACAACTGCTGATTGACAAATCTTCTTCTGGTAGGCGAGTGACGAGATGACGGGACATAGTCGTACGCTTTAATCCCTAATTTTTGCCTGGACCGCCCTTTCGGGTTTTCAGTCCACCGGGATACCCATTTTTGCCCAAGCCGCCTTTTCAGGTTTTTGACTTGCCGGGTGTACAGATTTTTTATTTTCATCCCTTATTTTTTGCCCGAACCCTTTTGGTTCACCGGGAAGCCCTTGTTTTTTGCCTAGGTGTGTCAACCTAGCGGGTCTTTGATTATGCGTAATATTTTTTCGACTATGTCCCTGCTGTCAGGATGTAGGGAGGTGTCACTGTTGTTGTGTTGCCATGCTACCAGAAGATGTCTGATCATGCAAGATTCGTTGTCGGAATTCATGTCCAAGACCCCAAGTGACTCGGGCGGAGATTTTCCCCAGGCTATTTGGCATTAGAGAGATTCTCTGAATCTTGACTGGACTGCCCCAGATGACGGACAATGATCATGCCGTGCCCCCTGATTGGAAGTGCTTTTATTCACTAGATATTCTTCGTGCGAATTTCTCTGCTGTTCGAACAAATCATCATATGCAAACAATATCATATCAAGAATGCAAAGCCTATGTCTGTTTTGAGGTTTTTGAAAATGCATTTTTTAGTAAAACAAGCAAATTTTGTAAAAATGTGATGTCAACTCGTTATTTCACCGCAAGCCTTTAGGAGTCAGGATACCTTTCGTAACAGTATGCTTTCGAACTAACCCATGCTTCAGCTAGGACTTTTAAGGGTTATAACGTGGCCTGGTTCACGGTTTAAGAAACAAAGGATAAAGGCTCAAAGTATTTGTACCC
Organism: Vicia faba; assembly: GCA_948472305.1. NCBI lineage: Eukaryota > Viridiplantae > Streptophyta > Magnoliopsida > Fabales > Fabaceae > Vicia > Vicia faba. The sequence continues at coordinate 104,243,436 of OX451740.1, read as the reverse complement.
ACCCGTTCTTCGTGATGTTCTTCGATCCTAGACTCAGCTGATCGTGCGTTAGACCTGGTTTGAGTCTTTGTCCTGATATTCCAATGATGGTTCGGATATTGACAGTTTATTTTGAATAGGCAGTCATTTCTTTTTTGGTTGAGGGTTTGTAGGACCTCTTCTTTTTTTGATTTTATTATCCCTGTTTTTTTTTCCTGAACTGTTTCTTTTGTGATTACAGTCAGCGGGATGCCCCCAGTTTTGTAAGTCTCCTTCATAGGTTTTGACTTATTGGCCTTTTATTTCTGCGAAATGATGACTGCATGTCTTTATGATTATTTGGAACCATCACTGTCTTTTGTTTCAAAAGGACTTCTTTTGATGTCATTCGTTATGCACTTGGATCAACTGAGAGAACTACCCTGCCCCAGGTTATGATTAAGGGTTTTTAATTTTTGAAAAGAAAAAACTCCTACTTCTTTGGCTCGAAGGGGGTTGACGAGGGATTATCTTCCTTATAACTCCAGTGTTTAGGAATTGAAACAATGCTTGTACCTCATCAGCGGGGTCTGTTCAAAAGCATACTGTAAATTGTGGTATCGTTTTCGTCATCCTCCCTCAAGAGGCTTAGAATAATTAATTGAGCGTTGAACATCAAAAAATGAAAGCAATTTTAAGTATAGTAAACATAATTACTTCAAAACAGACACGTGTAATGCATTAATGAAATAACCAAGTTTGACATGAAATAAAATGTTTGAACAATCAAAGAAAATTACAATTTGAACATTCGAATGAACAAAAGTTTTTCAATCCTAGCCATGTTTTGGCAAGGGAGCAGTGATCACATTGGGAGTCTCAGCAGGCTCGAATTCGATCTCCTTAGCGTCGATCATATTCTGGATCTTGTACTTCAGCGCCCATCAATCCTCAGTATCGTGCCCCGGGCTACCAGAATGATAAGCACACCTTGCTTCTGGGTTGTAGTTTGGAGAAGAGGTCTTGGGATTTGCAGGAGGGTTGATCCCTGCAATCAGGTTCATCTTCAACATTTGCTGCAATGCTTGTGACAATGGCATGTTGATGTTGGTGAACTGTCTTTTAGGCTCGTCTGGCCTTCGCTGATTTCCCTTTTGTGGTTGTTGGCGTGGTGCAGAACCAGAGATCATGACTGCCCCTGCATGTTGGTCACGACGACTCTTTTGACTGTATGCAGCATTAGACTCTTTCTTCCCCATATAAGGCTTTTTTTGAGCATCAGAAGGTGTGGCCTCTTGAATCTTCCCAGCCTTGATACCAGCTTCAATTCTTTCCCCAGTCAAGATCAAATCGGTAAACCCAGCAGAAGAATTCCTAATCAGGTGGTTGAAGGACCAACCAGGGTCCCCAAGAACATGTCTACAAGCTCACAGTCAGTTAGAGGTGGCTGTACCCTTCCAGCAAGATCCCTCCATTTTTGAGCATATTCTTTAAAGCCTTCGCCTGCACCCATAGACATCCCCTGAAGTTGAGTGCACGTGGGAGAAAGATCGGCATTGTACTGGTACTGCTTGTAGAATGCAGTGGCCAAGTCCTCCCAGCTACGGATGTTGGCTCCATTCAGTTGATAGAACCAGTCGAGTTGAGTTCCCGACAGACTATCCTGAAAGAAGTGAATCCACAAATTCTTGTCAGCCGTGTAGGGCTGGATTCTCCTTATATATGAACGGAGGTGCAACTTAGGACAGGAAGCCCCGTCATATTTTGCAAAAGCAGGTGCCTTGAATTTGTGTGGGATTACTACCCCGGAAGACAGACCTAGATCTTCGAAGTCTAGGCCGGGCACTTTCTGTATTTCCATAGCACTTAACCGGTCCTCCAGCTGTTTGTATTTGTCCTCAGCTGGAGGGTACTGTTCATCATTGAACTCTGTCTCGTTGTCGAAGACCACTGGACTAGGAACCTCTCTTTCATGGGGACTGTCTTTGCCCACAGATGGGGTAGTCAACTCAACCTCGTTTTGTGATCCGTTCCCCGATCTGCGTCTAGGGTTGAACAGCACCGTCCTCTTCTTCTTCTTTTTCAAGAGCAGGGTCTTCAGATCTTGTTGCCCCTGGGCCAGACTCTTAACCAACTCCTAGAACTGGGCATTCTCGGCCTGGAGGTCCTTGATAGCTTGTTCGTTGGATGATTCAGGATTCATGACGATCGGCTGAAATAAACAGCGAAGAAGGTAAGTGACCTGTCAAAAGGGTACCTGTCATGCAATGATGTGTATGTATGCATGCAATGTTTTCAAGGATCTCACGGGGTAAACAAGAAAATTGTCAGAATTTGAATTCGGTAGCTTGATTGAAGGAACTTCATGTTGTTGAGAGTCCTTCTTCAAGAGTCAAGGCTCACCATATCGAGTGGGTCATAGCCCCTGACTCAAGTTATCAACCTTGTCTAGAGGAAAATAAATCCCCTTTTCCCCTTGCTAGACATTTGATTCATCATGACCTGCATCACAAACCCTTGAGATCCTTGAAATGGATTAGTCCTTATGTAGGATGCATGCAATGGTATGATGTTATGCTATGCATGGAGTGATGTAAGTAGGCCCTGTAATGAGTCCCAATTAAGGACTGTAAACAAAACCTGCAAGGAACTCGTGTTGTCAGATAACAAGTATGCAAGTAGTTCAAGTTTGAAGGCACACAAGTCACATAAGACAGCCCTTAGAGTTTAGGCCTGCATGAAGTTTAGGTACTACCCTCTTGAAGTTGGTGGGCTCAAAACCTGTCCTATCAAAAGTAACCGAGTTCTAAGGAGCTCAATATCATTGGATCATTTTCTGTGTTCATCGTTTCGATTTAGCCACTGAACTGGCGATCGAAATATTCCAAAAAAACAACCCTCAACTGAGTGTAGTATCGAGTATCAACCAACTTCGGACTGCACCAAAGTCAATTATCTCACTACCCTAAAGAGGCCAAGATGGTTCAATTAAGGTTCCTAAGGTTAGTTGATGATTCACGACGCCACACGGCAGCCCCGTACTTTCCTTGACTTGACTCAAGGTTTACCGGTACTCACCAGAGTGCCACATCAACGTAGCAGACTGCTTCAACCGTGTCGGTATACCCTGCACAGTTCCCTCACAGCCTTGTTGCTACTTTCTAAGAAGGTATCCCCCACATCCGGGTTAGGATCTATAGAACTCCCGAGACAGTGCCCATAATAATAACGCAAACAAAACAAAGCAATTGAAAACACAAGTATGAGCTATCCTAAGGTACACCTTACTTATAATATTTCCCCAGCGGAGTCGCCAATTCTGTGATCGGTGGATTTAGAACTGACTTATTAACGCTGGTTCGTGAAATGTCGCGGTAAGCAAGAGTCGCCACCATCTTTTATTTTCTCTAACATGGACAGGACAAAAGCACAGCAAAATTCCTTATGAGATCGTTTCTCGGTTCGGGAGGTAGATTTATAGAAAGGGAAGGTGTTAGCACCCTTTCTATCCATGGTTATCCATGGGCTCTTAGATACTTGCTCTTATGTTTTCAAAATGTTTGCTTTTCAGAGTGTGAGTGGGTTTGAAAAAGTTTCTTTGAAAGACTTATGAATAACTCTTGTATTTGTCCTCAAGAGTGTTTGAAAAATTTGTTTGGAAAGCTTTTTGAAAGTGTCAATGTGAAAAGGTTTTTGACTTGTTTTTGAGAGAGCAAGTATCCATGAGTCATCTACCTACCCTAAGGAATTAGGTTGTGTAAAAGTCCTTAAGATAGTGCCATCCCACCATTGAGAGGTAGGTAGCACCACCGTTGGAGGTGTTCGGGTCAATTCGATTGTAGGGACATTGTGGTCACCGAAGCAACAGTAGGACACCTTAGAAGCTACCCTTATGTCCTAGATCCTTTTTAATCCGAGGCAACCATTTCGAGGCAACTGTTTCGAGGCAACTGTTTCGAGGCAACTGGATCATGGACATAAGGACCGTAAAACGTCCTATACTTGACGACCACATTTCGAAGGCAACGAGTGAGGCGTACCCTAGGAGTGGTGTGTGTATTTGTGTGTTATTTTCAGTTTAACAGTTATCTTTGATCATGGCATTGTGAGCTACGCTTGTTTTTAATTAGCATACATTCTTTCATACAAAGTTAGAATTTAAGAGTGCGGAAAGTAAAATACAGAAAGATAAAAGCTACGTTATTACAAGGCGCGGGTCTATACATCGCCAAAATACAAAGACTCGTTTTTGATAAAGATGCGGAAAGTAAAAGAGACCTAATTACTATTACATCCGGAAAGCAGTTACATAATAATCGATAAGAAAATAATGCGCGAAAAGAATTAGAATGAACGTTCGAGGGTGTTGGACCCTTTGCTTGAAATTAAAACCTAATTAAGTATTTAATTAAAGAAAAGAAAACGTGTTTTTTATGTTTTTGTATTTATTATGGAAATAAAGAAAAGAATTTAAAAGGAAACCCTAATTCTAAATTATTTTTAGTTATTAAGAAAAATGTCAAAGTTGACCTAATTTACTAATTAATTAATTCACATGTTTATTTACAAAAATAAAAGTAATTAATAATAATAATAAATAATAATAATAATAATAATAATGATAAAAAAAAAGAACCAAAACCTAATTCTATAGAATTTTATTTATTAAAGAAAAGATTGAATTAAACCTAAATTAAACTAAAGTTAATTGTTAGTTATTTATTGACAAAAAATAGGTTAGTGGTGAAATTAATAATAATTAAATATAAAACATTTTTTTGGTTTCTGATTTTTATTATGAAAATTAATTAATAGTGAATTAATAAAAACAATTAAAAACAATTGAAAAGAATTATAATTAGAAAAGAAAAGAAAACAAATATGCAAACCAAGGGGGGGTGTCAGGCCCAAATGGAGGTTTGATTGCAGAATTCAGGCCCATTGAAGCAAAGTCACGTTTGACTTTCAGAATTGTGTACACGCTCATTGACTGGAGTGCACCATGGGTTTTGTTTCCTGACCATTAGATTGGATCTCCTGGCCACTTGGCAAGCCACGCGTGAGGATGCAGGGTGGAATACTGAACGAAGGCTGCACGTGAATATGTTAAAACAAAAATTATGGATTATGTGGGGGGACCTGGGAATCGAACCCAGGTCCCAATGCTTGCCAAGCGTGTCATCCACCATCTGAGCTATGCAAACGCGTTTGTAGTATTAATGGACAACAAATGTAATATATAAAAAAGGTCAGTTATGCTGAAACATTTAAAAAACGCGCTAACATTTGAATGCCCCAATAGTATGATGCCACGCCTGTCTTCGTCTTCGTTTGTACCTGCAACATGAACAAGATAGCGGGGGTTTTAAACCCCCACTAAGTGTAATAGTGAAAAATAGTGATTACGCCTACAGGTTATATAAATTGAGCGCGAGTATCTCAATGAATCAGGCTTGTTGCAACGAGTTCGTCCATATTGGTCTTGAGGTCCAATTTTACAGTGCAAGGAAAGCCCCAATATGGGAGCTCTGAAACCCTAAAACGTATCAATGGTGAATCATGATTCAGAGCCCTATAATGCAATTAAACTATGTTATTAGCTTCAGAAGGTTCCTGTGAATACAAAACAACCAATAATATGTATCAAATGCGCATGAATCATGATATGAAATCTTGGAAAATATGGCAAACCGTAGGGCTTGTTCTTGCGCGTTCTTTGGGTTTCAGGACTCGTTCTTGATGCCAATAGAATCCTGGAAGGTCTAGCAATGTGTTAGAATCCTTTTTAGGCTTTGAAACATGCTGCAAGTATGAAGTCAGTTTCCAAGTTTTTATGAAAATTTTGCAAAGTGAGTATGTTGTTGCAGCAGCTTTTTCGTGTATGTCTCAGTAGGGTTAGCTCATGCCTTTGTATGTGAAGCAAATTAGGTCAAAAATAAGCCCACAAGTCCATGGATTAATGACTTGAATATTTGATTGCTAATCATATCTTTTTTCAATCTTTTTCCATGGAAACTTTGCCAATTATGGAAGATCTTGTCTTGTTTATTGAGAAACGACTTGTCAGCTTGCCCTAGTCACATTTGCTGCACCAAAAGATCTAAAAAAATCATATCTTTGAATTTTCTCATAATTAAAACCAATTAAATGAATTAATAAGAATAAAAATTCAATTAATTAATTAAAAATAAGAAAATAAGTCCTTTTAAGATCAATGGGTCGTGCATAGGCTTTGGGTAATGATTCAAGAAAGAATTTGAGGCCCATTAGCAAATTTGAAGTGTTTTAGGAAAAGTTGACTTTTGAAAGTCCCCAAAAATTTCCCAACTTCTCCAATGCATATCTTGCTCAATTTTGAAGCTATCAACATGTTCTTGGACATTTTGGAAAGGTATTGAAGTCCTCTAACCAATTACTTTGGTCCCATGTCATTTTTATTTACCAATCTCAAGTTATGGTCTTTGACTTAAAGTGCCTTTTTGTTGACTTTTGAAAATGACCTATAATGTTGAAATTGATAACTTTTTGTGAGATCATTTCTTGGACTTGGAGTATGAATATGAGTTGTAGGAAATGTCATCCCCTTCAAAATGAGCTTTGGATGGGATTTTTCTGATAAACCATGAAGAAGTTATGCCCTGGTCAATTTGCAGTTGACTTTTCAACTGTCCAAAAATAGAAACTTTTGCATCTTGAGACTTTTTGAGCCATGCTTGTGGAATCATGATCAAGAATTGATCAAATGATGATTATGGCTTCAAAAATGAGATGTTGACCAAAATTTTTGACTTTTGACTATCAAATGACCATTTTGCCCCTGCAGTTGACTGTGAGGCTTTTAGGGTTTTTGACTGTGCAATTTGATGCTGTGAGTCTTGAAACTTGGCATATAGATGCTTGACAATGTATATAGGCATATAGGACTTGATTGGACCCTTTAAAACCTCAACTTCTTTGCAAGAACCAAAACCCTAGTTTTGACTGTGTTAGGAGGCAATTGGACTGTGCAACCCTTAAGGGATTTTGAAGCTTGATCTTGCCAAATCTTGAAGAATATGGGACGGAAAATTTTGGGGTACAACAGGTGCCAACTGAATTTCTGGGCCCAAGGTTGAAGGCCCGTTTGACTTTGCTGGATCTGGTATGTGGGTTGACTTGAGGCGCATGGTAGTCCTCCAAGGGTGGCACGTTGATCTGGGCCAGAGATGTGTTTGATGGCCAAATGTTAAGGGTACATGGTGGACGTACACTAATGCAACATGCTTGATCACCTGTTGAAAAACAATTTGGAACAAATATGGGACCTGGGGATCGAACCCAGGTCCTTATGCCTATTTCCAATGCACGCTTGCCAATTGAGCTATTTTACTTGTTTGTATATATAATGAAAAAATATATAATATATGAAAAATAATGATTAATGGAAAAAACGCGCTAAAGTTCAAACTGCCCAACTAGGGAGTTCCACACATCATCTTCTTCCTCCCAACCGTCATTTTAGCCCAAGATATTTTTACCTACGTACATTGCGCTGTAGCTACAAACCTGTGTATCTCAAAAATTATCCACAAGCAAGATAAATGACCATGGCTGATACCAATCAACTCGTCTCATCCTCACAAGTATCATGGTACCAGAATCAACATCTAATTTAACCTGTATTGCAAAGCCCTAAAACTAAACAAGAAACCCTAGCCATGGCAGTTTTACATACAATCATCAAAAACGCAATTGAATAGAATGAGTAGCTTGCAAACTCAATAAGGAAAAAGAATATGTAATCAAAACGTGCAAATGATGTATAAATCAATGAAAACAAAAACGAGCTTTTTAGGCTATCTGTATGACTGCTACAACGTGTTTCAGGACGTGGGGAGGCTTGCTAGTGATTGGAACATGTTCTTGAGACGTCCAGCAATCGATTGGTAAGGTTAGGATGGCTTGAGATGGCCTGTAACTTGGAATTCGATCTGCACTTTTTCTTTGAAATTTTTAAGTTTATTCTGCCTCTTTCACGACTGCTCAACCTCTTCTCTTGCCTTGGATTCCTTTTGTATATGTAGTGCAACATATTAGGTCAACAAAAACGAATTGAATCTTGCCCATTATGAAGATTTGATTTGGTCTTTCATGGCATATGATATCTTTCCAAATTTGCTTCAATCCAATCTTTTTCCACCCAAATCAATCTTGCACGAATTGGTTGTCCTACTAGCTGTACATAGACTCAAAAGACGCACAAAAAATCCAAGATTTGATTTGATTTTATTATTTTATCATTTAATTTGATTTATTTTGATTTAAATGAATAAAAAATAAAAATAAATGATAAAAATAAATAAAATAAAAGTTGGAAAAGCTTAGAGGTCGTGGGTCCTATTAGAAACATATTTCAAACAAGAAAACATGGGCCCCTTTGTAAAAAATGCAAATTTGATTAATGTTGACTTTTGGCAATTTTTCAAAAAAGGTCAAATTCTCCAATGCATAACTCTCTCAATTTTGACCCTAGAAAGGTGTTCTTGGACTTTTTAGAAATCTTAGGATGTCCCCTAAGCAACCTTTTTTGTCTCATCTCAATTAGGTCTTCCATGTTCATGTAAGATTCTTTGACCTAAAAGGTGTTTTTGTTGACTTTTCAAAATGACCTATAATGTCAAAATTCATATCTTTTTTTGAGTGCATATTTTGAACTTGGGAGCTGAATATGAATTGTAGGCAATTTCATCATCTTAAAAATGAGCTTTGGATGGGTCATATCTAATAAAGTATGAGAAAGTTATGCTTGGTTAAAGTTGAGTTGACTTTTCCTACAAAACCCTAATTTAGCAACTTTTGGGTTTTGATGCATTGTGAGCAATCCTTGATGAATCATGATCAACCCTTGATCAAATGATGAATGTTACTTCAAAATGATGATGTTGACCAAAAATATTGAAGTTTGACTGTATGTGGGCCACAATTGACTTTTGACCTAACACAGTCGATTTTCAGGCATTTGAGCAATTGACTGAGCAAACTTCTTCTGCAAGGCTTGAAATTTGACATGGATGATCTTGGGAACATAATAGGACAATGATTAGAATTTGGGATCCTTTGGACTCAAGTATCTTGATGAAAAATGAAACCCTAATTTGAGGTATATTGCCTTAGGAGAGAGTTTGTTTGGTCAACTCTTGAACTTCCTTGAGCAATTTGGGGACCTCACATGACATTTGTTGAGAAATATGGGAGGGAAATTTTGGGGTACAACAACTTCCCCTGTTCAGTCTTCTTAAACCTGAGGATGTAGATTGGCTCGTCTGCCTTTCATGATCTGAAGCTGGAAGATGATTGGACACTAGAGTGCCCAGAAATTTGCACTCGCATGAAGTGGCACTTGATTTGTGATATCGGGAATGGGCTTACAGATGCCATTTGGAGGTTGCAAGAGAATTTTCGAAGATGGGCTTAAAGATGACACCTAGAGATGTCGATCGCACCAGAGATTCCTTTGCGAGAACCTATATACCTGTTGTTTAAGGAGGACTCCGCTGGGGAATGTTGGTCTCTGTCTTGATAGAAATAGAGTTTTAGGAGCTTCAGTTGTCCATTACTCTACTGGGGAATAATTTCGGTTTGGGGAGCGGAAGTGAACTGCGTATCTGGTCGGGGTATATGCTACACTACGACTTACTGGGGAAATGCAAAACCAATCGTGTTTGATCGGGTCCCGGTCTTACAATGTTGTAGACTGCGGTCTGGGGATAAAAGAGGAAGAACCCGGATAGTAAGGTTATGAGAAGGAACCTGGATAGTAGGGGTTACTTCGAGATGAAAGCCTGGATAGTAGGGCTGTGAGAAGGAACCTGGATAGTAGGGTTACTTCGATATGAAAGCCTGGATGGTAGGGCTGTGAGAAGGAACCTAGATAATAGGGTTACTTCGAGATGAAAGCCTGAATAGTAGGGCTGTGAGAAGGAACCTGGATAGTAAGGTTACTTCGAAATGAAAGCCTGGATAGTAGGGTTGTGAGAAGGAACCTGGATAGTAGGGTTACTTCGAGATGAAAGCCTGGATAGTAGGGCTGTGAGAAGGAACCTGGATAGTAGGGTTACTTCGAAATGAAAGTCGGGATAGTAGGGATGTGAGAAGGAACCTAGATGGTAGGGTTACTTCGATATGAAAGCCTGGATAGTAGGGCTGTGAGAAGGAACCTGGATAGTAGGGTAACTTCGAAATGATAGCCAGTATAGTAGGGCTGTGAGAAGGAACCTGGATATTAGGGTTACTTCGAAATGAAAGCTGGGATAGTAGGGATGTGAGAAGGAACCTGGATAGTAGGGTTACTTCGATATGAGATCCTGGATAGTAGGGTTGTGAGAAGGAACCTGGATAGTAGGGTTACTTCGATATGAGAGCCTGTATAGTATGGCTGTGAGAAGGAACCTGGATAGCAGGGTTACTTCGATATGAAAGCCTGAATAGTAGGGCTGCTTCGGAATGAGTTTGGGTAAAAATGCAGAAGGAACCTGGGTAAGGTTGTTTTTGTCGCGCCGATGATTACTCTGTTTAGATTCGAGTGTTGATCATGGACCTGCTGGAAGTTGCTGATAATAACTGTCTTTCCTGAAAGAAATACAAGGTTAGTTATGTGCGATGCATGAGATGCATTGTATAATGATGTTCTCAAAATAAATGAGACTATGTAATATGTGATGTATGCACATGTCATGATGTATGAACATGAAATGCTGGCGTAATAATCTGAGTCCAGGAAAATAAATCCCTGACTGCTGTTTGGAGAGTATGAGAAATGGTATTCTTGACTGCCAAAACAACCATAGGTCCTCCGCTTCTATTGGGGATGGTGAACAACGATGACTATGCTGAGGATTTGCCACTTGGCTGGCGAATATTTTTCCAGAAGAGACCCTGTCTGAGGATAACTCTGCGGGGAATAACTCTGTTGGATAGGAGATACTATGTTGATAGATCTGCTATCATGGAGAGATAACTCAGCTAGGGATGAATTTTCGCTGCTGGTGATAATGAATTCTGTCGGGGCTTGAATTTCTGCCTTTGAGAGAAATAAACTCTACTTGGGGAAAATTTTACCGACTCACTGGCGATTGTGAACCTCAGCTGAGGAGAGTCATGTGCTGCTCGGGAAAGCTAACATCACTCTCTTTGGAGACTTTTACTCCGTGGGGAGTGTATGTACCATTAGTCATATTCTCAAGCTGGCTCTATCCTGGCACCTGATGGGCAGAGTAACTGTAAGGTTTGGGTATCTCTTGTTTTTCCCTGTCTGGAATTACGAGTAATTGTCTTTGTTTCTCATGTAAATATTTATGAGCAGCCATTATTTTCAAATGCATACATAAAAAATGAATCATGGACGTTCTTGCAAAACAAAACAGAAAAAGAAAAACAAATTGAAATTTCTTGTGAAAATGAATTGTATTGACTTTGAAGTTGGCCTGTAATAGGCGTTTTGTACAAAGAGGCTGACGTCCTAGTAAGAGAACGCCACCGAAAGACAGAAATTATACAATTTGTGTAAAAGAAAGAAAAAGCAGCTATGTGAAACAATCCCATTGGGTTCCAACTCTGCTATTGCCTTTATATCTTCAAGCGTCTCATCACTTTGATGCTTGGCCAAAGGTGGATCAGATTGATTAGCGTTGTCCGAGCTTGATAGTCGATACCAAGGTCTGGTCGCAAGATGATCCAATGAGACATAGTGTTACGCTTTAATCCCTAATTTTTTCCTGGACCGCTGTTTTACCCCAAAATTTTCCCTCCCATTTTTCTCAATACATGTCAAGTAAGGTCTTCAAATTGCTCAAGGAAGTCCAACAGTTGACCAGACAAACTCTCTCCTAAGACAGTCTACCTCAAATTAGGGTTTCAGTTTGCATCAAGATGTTTGAATCCAAAGGGTCCCAAATGCTCACCATTGCCCTAATATGTTCTCAAGATCATCCATGTCAAGTTTCAAGCCTTTTAGAGGAAGTTTGCTCAGTCAATTGCTCAAAGGCCTAAAAATCGACTATGTTAAGGCAAAAGTCAACTGTGGCCCACATACAGTCAAACTTCAAGATTTTTGGTCAACATTCTCATTTTGAAGTATTATTCATCATTTGATCAAGTTTTTATCATGATTCCTCAAGGGTTGCTCACAATTCATCAAAACCCAAAAGTTGCTAAATTAGGGTTTGGTAGGAAAAGTCAACTCAACTTTGACCAAGCATAACTTTATCATACTTTATCAAAAATGACCCATCCAAAGCTAATTTTGAAGAGGATGTAATTCCCTACAACTCATATTCAGCTCCCAAGTTCAAAATATGCACTCACAAGAAGATATAAATTTGGACATTATAGGTTATTTTGAAAAGTCAACAAAAATACCTTTTGGGTCAAAGCTTCATACATGAACATGGATGACTCAATTGAGATGATACCAAAAGGGTTGCTTATAGGACATCTTAAGATTTCTAAAAAGTCCAAGAACACCTCTCTAGGGTCAAAATTGATGGAGTTATGCATTGGTAAAGTTGACCCTTTTTACAAAATTGCCAAAAGTCAAAAGTGTCCAAAATTGCAATTTTTGTCAAATGGGCCCAACTTTTTATGCTTGCACTGAGTTTGTAATGTGACCCACGACCCATGAGCCCTTCCACTTGTCATTCTTTTATTTTTGTCATTTATTTTGATTTTATTTCATTCAAATCAAATAAAATCAAAATAAAATCATTAAAATATCAAAAACTAATTAAAGCTTGAGATTTTATGCATGTTTAGGTTCACTATACAGCTGGAAACAAGATCAAATCGTGCAAGGTTCAAAATGGACAGAAAAAGATTGGATTTCCTTATTTTGGAAAGATTTGCACAAGGATCAAATCATGAATTAATAATCATAATTGGAGAAGATTTGAAACAAAATTGTAACCCTAATGCATTCTAATATACATAAGGAACAAGTGCAGACCAAAAACAGGAGGTTGGAGGCGTGCAGAGGAGAGTACAAATCTCAAAAATTCAAGAAAAAGTGGCAAATTGATTTCCCAGTTTCAGGCCTTCTCAAGACATTCTAACCATCCCAATCGTTTGCTAGACATCCCTGGATCATATTGCAACCATTAGCAAGCTTCCCCACGTTCAGAATCACACTGTAAGATTCAAACGGTTTTTCTCTTTTCTTGAAATCGAATGCACTGATTCTGGCATCTTTAGCATGAATAATTGACATATCTTTAATCCTTGAGATGTTTGCAAGCTAATGGTTATGATTAATTGCATTTTTGTTAACTGTATATCAAGTTGCCATGGTTAGGGTTCATGCTTCGTTTTTAGGGATTTTTCATACAGGGACAATTGGCCATTAATAATGGTACCATGATGCTCGTGGGCTTGCAACGAGTTGATTGGTACCATTGGTTTTAATTTATCATGCTTGTATGAGATTTTGGAAATACACAGGGTTATACCTACGCTCAGTCTCCGTAGGTAAAGGTCTTTTGTCTAAAACGATGGAAGCAACGAGGAAGATGATGGCGTGGCAATATGTGAGTGGATCGTTTGAATTTGCGCGCGTTTTGGGAAGTGTGGCACATGATTTGTATTATATTTTATTTGCTTTGTTATTATTACAACTAAACAAGCTGGCGCAGATGGTAAGGTTGTTGGTCTTTGATGCACACGTCCTGGGTTCGATCCCAGGTGTGTGCACTTTATTATTTTCTCAATATTTTCAGATTGATCCAGTGCTTCCCATCCTCAAAGTGTGTTCCGTGTACACTCCACATCAGCCACCTGATGTACTCCAGGCTGCAGATCCAAGGCTACCCCATGAGGGTCCACCATGCACCTAAGTTAAGCTGGCATACAGGATCTGGCAAAGTCAATGGGGCCAGGAATTGTTGGGCTCAGATTTGCCAATCATACCCCCTTTTTTTCTAAACAATACCAGGCCCATTCTCTTTTCTTTTTTATTTATTTCATTTATTTATTTAATTAGTTTAATTATTTTCTAACACAATTAATTTCTTTTTTTCACAAAAAATTATAAAATCAAGTTTCACAAAATTTATAATTAGGTTTTTTTTTAATTTCATTTTATCAAAATTAATTTAATATTAGTTTAAATTTAATTTAGGGTAATTCTAACTTTTTGTATATAATTAAAATCAATTAGAAAAAATTAGGGTTAGCTTGTGATTTAATTTTTATTTCTTTCTCAAATAAAATAAAAGAATACAAAAATAGGTTAATTTAATTATTTTTCTTAATTAAAATTAAATTTGTAATTAGGTTTTTGGTATCATTCAATTAAACTTTATTTTCTCAAAATAGTACAAAAAACACAAAAAATGATTTTTCTTTTAAATTATAATTAGGTAGTTGGGGTCAAAACCCTAAATCTCTCGTTTCCGATTCATCTCGCGCATTTATTATTATTTTTGCAATATTAATGTAACTGCTCATGGTATGTAATATTTTAAATAGGATTTTCTTTTCTTTATCGTCTTTTACGGGTTTTTTGGCTATGTAATTAATCCCTACCCCGAAGCCTTGTAATAGTGTAGGTTTTTATTTCTCGCATTTTAATTCTCGCAAATATTAACTGTTTAGATGTATGTTAATAGGATTGTATGACAAGATTGCATGATAATTTAAAACGGCTAGAAAACCCTAATGTACAAAGATAATAATTGAAATCAAATCACTCACAGATGTGCACTCCTAGGTTATACTCTCACTTTGGTTGCCTTCGGTAAACGGTCATTAAGTATAGGGTGTCTTAGTGGTGGCCCTCTTGTCTAAACAAAGATCAAATGTCCCGTTCGGAAATGCTGCCTCGGAAAGGTTGCCTCGGAAATGTTGCCTCGAATATGATCTTAAGACTTTAGGGTTATTACTAAGACGTTCTAACATTGCTTTAGTGATCGTACGTCCCTTACGAATTGACCCTTACAACTCCAACGACGTTGCTTCCTATTTCTCAATAGTAGGATAGCATTGTCTAAAGAAAGTAAGAACAAAAACAATCTTTTTTCGAGTAGGTAGATGCTAGTAGGTACTTGCTCAAATCAAACAAACTTTTCACACCAAACACTTTTCAAACAAAGTTTTCAAAAAAAACAACTTCGTAACACTCTTGAGGACAAAAACAAGGGTTAAAACGAAGTAAAAAAAACTTTTTCAAAACGAACACACACAAGCAATTTTAAAAGATGAGAAAGTACCTAAGAGCCCATGGAAAACCATGGATAGAAAGGGTGCTAACACCTTCCCTTTCTATAATCTACCCCTCGTACTTAAAATCTCGAAAAAGGAATTTTTATGTGCTTATTTCCTTTACAGTTGGATAAAATAAAAGTTGGTGGCGACTCTTGCTTACCGCGACATTTTGCGAATAAAAAACGCAAAACGCAAACAAGCATTTTCAAAACAGTCGGTTCTGCCACCGTATCACAGAATTGGAGACTCTGCTGGGGACTTATAAGTGGGGTATACCTTAGGATTTAGTTCATCATAATTAATTCTCTTGTTTGTTTTGGTTGGTTTACTTTTAAGGGTTGGGATTTACTATAGATCCTAACCCGGATCTGGGGACACCTTTTAGGTAAGTAGCAATAAACTGTGAGGGAACTGTACGGCGTAGACCTATACAATTGAAGCAGTAGCTACATTGATGTGGCACATTGGTTGGTACCGGTATCCCTTGTGGAGAAACGAGGAGAATATGGGGCCGCTACGTGTGTCGTTAAGCATCAACTGACCTTAGAACCCTTTATCGACCAACTTGGCCATTAGAAAGTAGTGAGATAGCCGACCTCGGTGTAAAGCTGAGAACTGGTTGATACTCGATACTACACTCATTGAGACCATACTCTCGAGATAGTTCCGGCCGCAAGAAAAGATTGTGTGAGCTGAAACCATGACCGGTGGAGGATGGTCAGTGATATTGAGAACCTCTAGAACCCGGTTACTTTTTGCTATGACAGGTTGAAACCAACTGAACTTCAAGAGGGTAATACCTTTGACCTCATGCAAGCCTTAAACTTAAGGGCTTTTGTGTGACTTGTTTACCTTTGCCATGCCTGTTATCTGCTATACCTGTGTTTCTTTTATCATGACATCATGCATCATAACATGGCATGCATACTTCATTACACTAACCATTTCAAAGACCAAGGGAATTTATCTTTGTTCTGTTTTGCAGATTATGGCTTCCGTGCGCAGAAATACCATCCGAGTTAACTTTGTGCAAATACCTGCTCAACTCAAAGAGTTAGCCTCAAGAGTTTTTGAGACTTCTATGTTCATTAAGAGACATGGTCATCTTCTTAGCCTGGTCACCTCAAAGTTTGATGAGCAGATGATGAGTGTGCTTTTCCAGTTCTTCGATCCTGTGCATCATTGCTTCACCTTTCCAGATTACCAGCTGGTTCCCACTTTGGAAGAGTTCTCTCGCTTATTGGGCATATCCATCCTTGAGTAGGTGCCCTTCACAGGTATGGAAGAGACTCATAGACCAGAAGACATTGCCTCAGCTCTACATCTGAAATGGGCTAATGTAGTATCCAATTGGGAAACACGAAGCGGGGTCGAAGGTTTCTTAGCCAAGTTTCTGATAGACCAGGCTCAGCTATTCTGGGATAATTTGTATTTTCAGGCTTTTGAAGATATCTTGGCTCTCCTTATCTATGGGTTGGTCCTCTTCCCGAATCCAGATTATAGATGTGAATGCGGTCAAGATTTTCCTTTCTCGCAATCATGTGCCTACTCTACTGGGTGATATCTTGCATGCCCTCTACACTCGTACTGTGCGAAGAAGAGGGACTCTCATGTGTTGCATGTCGTTACTGTCAAGGTGGTTTATTTCGCACCTCCCCAAGTCTGTGTTAAAGAACGAAGAAGGTTTGGGATGGTCCTACAGGATAATGTCACTTGCCCATACAGATATTCCTTAGAGCTCCCGGGCTATGGAAGACACTGTTGTCATTGATCATTGTGGGGGGTACCCTAATATCTCGTTGCTTGGAATTAGAGGGGGTATAACCTACAACCCTTGTCTAGCTTTGCGACAATTTGGTCGTGCTCGGAGAGATGGTCCCCATGAGCTACTTCCTAAGGATATTGCATTTGACTACAAGGAAGACGTTGACGAGCACCGCCGGAGGTTTATACGAGCTTGGGGCATGGTGAACAGATCTGACCCCCAAGAGCTAGGACCAAGGACTTCCCTTCCTATGCAGCCTTACCTCTAATGGGTCCGAGCTCGTGCCCGGAAGCTTGGGATGCCCTATGAAGTAGTATTTCCAGTGATTGTGGAGCCCACCAATGAAGAAGGTGTTCCTTATACAGTTCTTTATCCTTATATGACCACTGATCCTGGGGCATTGCAGAGGTCTTGGATTCAGTTGAAAGAGGAGAGGGATACTTACCGGGAGAAGTACCATAAGCAAGAAAGGAAGATTTTGAAGCTCACCGGGCAGCTCGAGGAAGAAAGAGTGATTAATGACTACGTCAACACAAAGAGGAAGCGTCCATGGGATTTTTGATTTTGCTTTTCTAGTTTTAGATTTGTTTTCCATTTATTTCTTTGTAACTCCTTAAAGGCATTGTTGAACCTTTTACAAGTTAATCTAATAAAGTTTGTTTATTTTTGGTTTGCAAATTAAATCTCCCAAAGTCTTTGAAATCATTACACACGCATCCCATTATCATGCACACCATTACAGGTACCATTACAGGTTTCTCATCTTCTCCGCTATTTATTTCAGCAGAAATGTCTTCTGATCAAGCCATCAAAGATCTTCAGGTACAAAACGCCCAATTCCAATAGATGTTCTTGAGCTTGGCTAAAGGGAAAGAGGATTTGAAGACTCTCATTCTGAAAGAGAAGAAGAAGAAGAAGAAGAAGAAGAAGAAGAAGGTCGTTCTTCTGAATATGGGCAAAAGGTTTTGGGATAGGTTGAAACAACAAGCTGATCTGACCTCTTCATCCAAGGAAGGGGAGAACCAAGAAGAAGAAAAGGGCCCCAGTCCTGCAATCTCTGATAATGATACTGATTTTGATGATGAGTAATATCCTCTTGCTGAGGATAGATACAAGCAGCTAGAAGACCGTCTGAGTGCTATGGAGATTCAGAAGATCCCTGGTTTGGATTTCGGAGAGCTGGGATTGGTATCGGGAGTGGTGATCCCTCATAAGTTCAAAGCTCTGGTTTTTTCCAAATACGATGGAGTATCCTGTCCAAAACTTCATCTTCGCTCGTATGTCAGGAAAATCCAACCCCACACTGCTGATAGGAATTTTAGGGTGCACTTCTTTCAAGATAGTCTGTCAGGGACTCAACTTGAATGATTTTATCAATTGGAAGGAGCCAATTTCTGAAACTGGGAAGACCTTGTCGCTGCTTTTTACAGGCAGTATCAGTATAACGCCGACCTTTCTACTACTCGTACTCAGCTTCAGGGTATGTCTATGGATGCAAGTGAAGGTTTTAAGGATTATGCTCAAAAGTGGAGAGACTTGGCTGGAAGAGTCCAACCCCCTTTGTCTGATAGGGAGTTGGTGGACATGTTTCTAGGGACGCTGTCTAGTCCATTTTTCAATCATCTGATCGGCAGTTCGTCATCTGGGTTTACTGAGTTGATCTTGACTAGAGAGAAAGTAGAAGCTGGTATCAAAAGTGGTAAGATACAGAAGGACACTTCATCAAGTGCGGTAAAGAAACCTTTCACCGGTAAGAAAGAAGCTAGCACAGTCTACGGCTCGAGGAGCCAAAGTAGACCTGAACACCGTCAAGCAGTAAATGCCGTATTGATATCGAGAACCACAGTTGCTCCACAATGCAACAATCAACAAAGGGTGGAAAGACCACAGAGGCAGTACACTCGGCTCAATATGACCTTGTCTCAAATTCTACCACAATTATTAAAGACCGATCTGGTAACTCTGAGGGAAGCCCCGAAGAACCCCAACACCACTTCTCCTCACTATAATTCGAATGCCCTCTGCGCCTATCGCTCAGAAAGTCCGGGTCATGATACAAACAACTATTGGGCCTTGAAAAACAAGGTGCAAGACTTGATTGAAGATAAAGAGATTGAGTTTGACGCTCTGGAGAAGCCCAACGTCATAACTGCTCCCATGCCCAAACATGGTCATGGAGTAAATGCTATAGGCGATGATTTATTTATGACCTCCGTGGAAGAAATTTCTACTCCTTTGATGACAGTAAAGAAGAATTTGCTATTGGCCGGTTTATTTTTGGGTTGTGGTGAAGGTTGCCACATGTGCTCAATTCTGCCTGCTGGTTGCCACTTATTGAAATCAGGTATTCAGCGCCTGATGGATAATAAAAAGATCCTGTTTGAAAAGACTATGATTCCGTTAGTTCCAATTGAAGATGTTGCCATCATAACCATTTCCGCCAATCCTTCCAAGGTTTCTTCGAGAAAGCCTGTTAAGATTACACATGTTCCAAGAATTGCTCTGTTAATAATTATTGTCCCTAGTCTTATCCCATACACTTCGGATAAGGCTGTCCCTTGGTACTATGGTGCTGATGTGTATTACCATGGAGTTAAACAAGACTTAAAAAGTGAGGAAGCTGATGCTGATGTCAGCAATATTTTCGGGGCTAGCAAGGTCACCAGAAGCGGAAGACTCTTTTCTCCTGAGATTTCCCCTCTGACTGTCCACAAACCCGTTGTCATTCCATCTGCTAGTACATCAGCTACTATCCCAGTTCCTATTCCAGTCATCACCCCTGTCACCGAGCCATCTGGGACTCGGGGAAAAAAATCATAGGTGAGCCTTCCTGGACGGAGGCACCTAAGAAGATTATTGTAGAAACCTCGAAACAAGAGATAGAAGAAATTCTGAAGATTATCAAGAAGAGCGACTACAACGTAGTCGAGAAGCTGGGGCAGACCCCGTCAAAAATCTCCATGTTGTCCTTGTTATTGTGTTCTGAAGCCCATGCAAAGGCTTTAATTGCATTCCTCAAGGCTGCGCATGTGCCGCAGGAAACTTCAGCCAATCAATTCAAAGATTGCGTAGCTAGCCTGACTGCCGACAATGGGTTGGGTTTCTCAGATACAAATCTAACTGCTAAGGGGAGAAATCATAATGATGCTCTGCACATCTCGATCGAGTGCAGGGGAACTACTATGGCCTATGTACTGGTGGAAACCGGGTCCTCATTGAATGTTTTGCCAAAGAAAGCATTAGACCGTCTAGACTGTGAAGGTTTGATTCTAAAGCCGAGCAATATTATGGTCAGGGCTTTCGACAGGTCAAAAAGGATGGTGCACGGGGAGGTGGACATCCCTATTAAAGTTAGCTCTCATACTTTTGCATCCACCTTTTATGTGATGGATATCAGACCATCATATTCTTGCTTGCTGGGTTGTCCTTGGATTCATAAGGCTGGGGCAGTGACTTCCACGCTCCATCAAATGTTGAAATATCCGGTAAAGGGGAAGATTGTTATGGTACAAGGTGAAGAGGAGTATATGGTGAGCCATCTCAATTCCTTTTTCTACGTGGAGATGGATGGGGAGTTCATCGAAACCCCTTGTCAGAACTTTGAGGAGGTCCCTCAGACTTTGGCATCAACTGAAGTTGCTACCGACAAACCTCCGATGAAGATGGCTTCTCTCAAGGATGCCAGGGCTGTAATTGAAGAAGGTGGGTGTACAAATTGGGGTCAGCTCCCTGATTTCACGCACAAAACTGACAAGTTTGGTTTGGGCTTTACTACAAGGGCTCAAAGGGTTGTTAGGCGCGCGCGGATTGGAAGACCTCCTCTGCATATCAACAATCAGGAAGTCAATGCAATTGAAGATGGTGAAGAAGATTTAGATATCGACAGGTGGATCTACCCAACAACCAATGGTGGATTGAAAAACTGGACGACGAAGGACTTCATACCTGTTTCTTTTATCCCACAGTAATTAACTTTTGTTTTAAGAGTTGTAATAAATAGTTTGAAACTTTATGGCCCGGTGCCTTGCCCGGGGCGCATTGGCTTTGCTTGTGAGGGCTTATTATTTGTCATTTCATATATCATTAATAAAACATTGGACGTTTCTTGCATTACAAATTTTGCGCTCCTTGTTTTTCTTTTTCTGTCTTTCGCTTTATCAAAAACAACTATTCTCTTACACACACTCACGTATCGTAATGCAGATCCATATCCACTCTGGATCCCATTGATAACAACTCTGCTAATTCCAGTTATGACTTCGAAAATCCGATCAATCAAGCTGAGGACAAAGGTGAGAATGATTGTGAGGTTCCTGGAGAACTTGCTAGAATGTTACTACAGGAAGAAAGGGCCATACAGCCTCATGAAGAGCTAGTTGAATCAGTGAATTTGGGTACAAAGGAAGACAGGAAAGAAGTTAAGATAGGTGTGAATCTAGAGCCTAGTGTCAAACAATGGTTGGTACAGATGCTACGGGACTATGTTGAGATCTTCGCTTGGTCTTATGAAGACATGCCTGGTTTGGACACTGATATTGTGGTGCACCGCCTGCTAACCAAAGAAGAATGTCCTCCGGTAAAGCAGAAGGTTCGTTGTATGCGCCCTGAGATGTCTGAGAAAATCAAAGCTGAAGTCATGAAACAGTTTGACGTCGGGTTTTTAGCTGTAAATTCTTATCCGTAGTGGGTTGCCAACGTTGTTCCGGTACCTAAGAAGGACGGTAAGGTACGGATGTGTGTGGACTATAGAGATCTGAACTGGCAAGCCCCAAGGATGATTTCCCACTTCCTCACATCGATGTTCTGGTCGACAACACCGTGCAGCATAAGATCTTCTACTTCATGGATGGTTTTTCTGGATACAACCAGATCAAGATGGCTCCTGAGGACATGGAGAAGACAACCTTTGTTACACAGTGGGGCACCTTCTGTTACAAGGTAATGCCTTTCGGGTTGAAGAATGCTGGGGCAACTTATCAGCGCGCCATGGTCGCTTTGTTCCACGACATGATTCACCATGAGATTGAGGTTTATGTTGATGACATGATCGCAAGGTCCCAGACTGAAGAAGAGCACCTTGACCATCTCCAGAAATTTTTTGACAGGTTGAAGACGTACAAACTGAGGTTGAACCCGAACAAGTGCACCTTCGAGGTAAGGTCTGGTAAGCTGTTGGGTTTCATCGACAGTGATAAGGGTATTCAGGTAGATCCTGCCAAAGTAAAAGCCATACAGGAGATGCCGGCTCCCCGCACAAAAAAGGAAGTTAAAGGCTTTTTGGGACGTATGAATTACATTGCCAGGTTCATTTCACATCTGACTGCTACTTGTGAGCCAATCTTCAAGCTTCTGAAGAAAGATCAAGTAGTAAAGTGGAATGACGAATGCTAGACCGCTTTCAAAAGAATCAAAGAATACCTCCAAGAGCCACCAATTCGGATGCCTCCAGTTGAAGGAAGACCTTTGATCTTATACTTGACAGTACTGGATAATTCAATGGGGTGCATGCTGGGGCAGCATGATGAGTCGGGTCGAAAAGAGCACGCTATTTACTACCTTAGCAAAAATTTTACCGACTGTGAGACCCTATACTCATTGCTCGAGAAAAATTGTTGCGCTTTGGCATGGGCTGCTCGCCGAATGAGACAATATATGCTGACTCACACCAACTTATTGATATCAAAGATGGATCCAATCAAGTATATCTTCGAGAAGCCTGCTCTCTCCAGAAGGATAGCGAGATTGCAGATGATCCTAACCGAGTACGACATCTAATATACAACCCCAAAAAGCAATCAAGGGGAGTGTATTGGCGGATCATTTGGCGCATCAGGCCGTGGATGACTACCAATCCATGAATTTTGAGTTCCCGGATGAGAACATCATGTTGGTGGCCGACTGTGAAGTGCCTGGACCAGATGAAGGACTTGAGGAAGGATCCCGATGGTCCATATATTTTGATGGAGCATCAAACGCATTGGGTAATGGCATTTGGCTCTGTGATTATATCTCCTGAGGGCTGTCATACTCCGTTCACCGCCCAATTATGTTTCAACTGCACCAACAATATGGCGGAGTATGAAGCATGTATCCTGGGTCTTCGAGCTACTATTGACCTAAGATTAAGTTCATGAGTGTATTCGGAGATTCTGCTTTAGTGATCAGTCAGATCAAAGGCGAGTGGGATACGAAGCACCCAAATCTTATTCCTTACAAAGAGTATGTATTCACATTGCTCCCACACTTTGAGGAGATAACCTTTGAACACTTCCCGAGAGAGGAGAACCAGCTGGCGGACGCGTTAGCTACCATGTCTTCTATGGTCAAAGTCAGGTGGGACAATGAAGCTCCCCAGATTACCATCGAGAGGTTGGACGAACCCACACATTGCTGTAACATTGAGACTAAAGAGGTGGCAGATAAACCCTGGTTTCACGAGGTAAAGAGGTATCTTGAGGCTCAAGAATACCCCGAGGGTGCATCTATTAATGATAAGAAGTTTCTGAGAAGATTCGCTGCGAAGTTCTTCATCAGCAATGGGATCCTTTATAAGCGTAACCATGATTCAACCTTACTGCGATGTGCGGACAAAAGCGAGGCAGAAAGGATCATGGAAGAGTTACATGAAGGTACTTTCGGAACTCATTCCAGTGGACACACCTTGGCGAAGAAAATCCTACGGGCAGGATATTATTGGTCCACTATGGAAGCCGATTGTTATCAGCACTCTCGAACCTGTCATAAGTGCCAAGTCTATGCTGATAAGGTGCATATACCTCCAGTTCCTTTGAATGTTCTGACAGCTCCTTAGCCTTTTGCAATGTGGGGCATCGACATGATCGACGAGATCAGACCTATTGTGTCTAACGGACATCATTTCATTCTGGTAGCTATTGATTATTTCACGAAATGGGTTGAGGTAGCTTCCTTTGCCACAATGACCAAGAATGTCGTGGCGCGGTTTATCCGACACAATCTGATCTATCGATAATGATGTACCAGAGAGGATCATTACAGACAATGGTATAAATCTCAACAACACAATGATCACCGAACTCTGCAAACAGTTCAAGATTCAGCATCACAACTCTTCTCCCTACCGGCCGAAGATGAACGGGGCTGTTGAAGCGGCTAACAAGAATATCAAGAAGATTGTGCAGAAGATGACGGTGACATATAAAGACTGGCACGAGTTGTTACCATTCGCTCTTCATGGGTACCGTACCTCAGCACGGACTTCGACAGGGGCAAAACCCTACTCTCTGGTGTATGGCATGGAGGCGGTCCTACCCATCAAAGTCTAGATACCCTCTCTCCGGATCATGAAGGATGCAGGTTTGAGCTAAGATGATTGGATCCAGACCCGAATTGACCAGCTAAACTTAATCGATGAAAAGAGACTTACTGCTATTTGTCATGGTCAGACGTATCAAAAGCGAATGATCAAGGCTTTTAACAAGAAAGTCAGACGTCAAGAATATCAAGTCGGGGATCTGGTAATCAAACGCATCATACTACCGCAAGGTGATCCCAGGGGAAAATGGACCCCCACATACGAAGGGTCATTTGTGGTTAAGAACATTTTCTCGGGAGGAGCTATGATTCTAACCACCATGGATGGTGACGACCTTCCTCACCCCGTCAATGCAGACATAGTGAAAAGATACTACGCATAATCAAAGACCCGCTAGGTTGACTGGCCTAGGAAAAAATAAGGGCTTCCCGGCGAACCAAAAGGGTTCGGGCAAAAGTAAGGGATGAAAATGAAAAAAGCTATACACCCGGAAAGTCGAAAACCTGAAAAGGCGACATGGGCAAAAAAGGGTATCCCGGTGGACTGAAAACCCGAAAGGGCGGTCCAGGAAAAAATTAGGGATTGAAGCGTAACATTATGTCTCATTGGATCATCTTACAACCAGACTTTGGTATCGACTATCAAGCTCATACGGTGTTGTTATACCCCAAAATTTTCCCTCCCATATTTCTCAAAACATTTCAAGAAAGATCCCCAAGTTCCTCAAGGTAGTCCAAGGGTTGGCCAGACAAGCTCTCTCCTAAGGAAGTCTACCTCAAATTAGGGTTTCATGTTGCATCAAGATACTTGAGTCCAAGGGACCCCAAATGCTCAACATTGTCCTAATATGTTCTCAAGATCATCTATGTCAAGTTTCAAGCCCTACAAAGGAAATTTGCTCAGTCAATTGCTCAAAGGCCTGAAAAACGACTGTGCTAGGGAAAAAGTCAACTGTGGCCCACATACAGTCAAACTTCAAGATTTTTGGTCAACATCCTCATTTTGAAATATATTTCATCATTTGATCAAGGTTTGATCATTATTCATCAATGATTGCTCATAATTCATCAAGAACCAAAAGTTGTTAAATTAGGGTTTTGTAGGAAAAGTCAACTCAAATTTGACCAAGCATAACTTTCTAATACTTTATGAGAAATGAAGCATCCAAATCTCATTTTGAAGAGGATGCAATTCCCAACAATCCATCTTCATCTTCCAAGTTCAAAATATGCACTCACAAGAAGTTATGAATTTGGACATTATAGGTCATTTTGGAAAGTCAATAAACACACCTTTTGGGTCAAAGCTTCTTACATGAACATGGAAGATCCAATTAAGATGAGAGCAAATAGGTCTATTAGGGTACATCCTAAGCTTTCTAAAAAGTCAAAGAAAACCCTCATAAGGTTAAAACTGAGAGAGCTATGCATTGTCAAAGTTGGACAATTTTTGAAAAAATGCGTGAAGCAAATATTGACCAAACTTGGATTTTTTCCAAATGGGCCTATCTTTTCAAGTTTGAAACTCATTCCTAACATGGTCCACGACCTATAAGCCCACCCATACATTTTTCTACTATTTATTCTATTTATTTTGATATTTTATTCATTAGAATTCAGAATTAAATAAATAAATAAATAATGGAAATAATGTAAATTTTGATGTGAATCCATTTTGGGAAAGTTTTATGCTGGTTTATGTCAATTGATTTCGTACAATAACTTTTCAAATATGTCCAGGTTCATCCACATGTGAAAATTGCATAAAATAATCAAATATGGCATTTTTTCAAATCTTGATCATGGTCTTAAAACACAACATTATGAGGGAGATTCTTTCCATGATTTCTTGTCTCCTCATTCTCCTCTATAAATATAGAGCCATACAAGCTTGAAAGGGACGAAAATCCTCACTAAAAATCTCTCAAAAATATCTTCAAAAAGCTCTCTAAAAGCTCTTCAAAAAGCTCTCCAGAAATCAAAGAATTGGTGCAAGTCATATCTCGAGGTTTCGGTCTCTCTGAATTGACATCAAGCCTCAAACCATCCTCTTGAAGTACTCAAGAGTCTTACAAGGCCCAAGAGCAATCCATCACACGCCTAGCACTCCCCCCATTTGACAACATCAGTTTCTTAAAATTTTAAACTTTGAATCTCTAATTTTAATCACATTTTATAGTATGCTAACGTTTGTTTGAGTTTATATAGAACATTTATGGATGATTGAATCATAGGTTCCACACAAGAATCAAAAAACATCATAGTTAGAGCATGAAGCTTTTGAAGATTTGGGCCTAGGGATTTCTGATGATTGCACCCCCCCTATTTACTTTTGCTACTAGGCCCATCTTTATTTTCATGTTTTATTCGTTTTATTTATTTCTTTTAATCCTTTTTTTTATCAATAAACAAATATAAAAATCACATAAAAATATATTTAGGATTTTTTATTAATTAAATTTTAATTTTAGGTAAGACTTTAATTTCTTTTTGTAAATAACTTAAAAATAATTAGAATAAATAGGTTTTATTACTAACTTAATTATATTTTATTTTTTCCTAAAATAACCAAAGAAACCAAAATAGGTCATGTAATTATTTTTATTAATTAATTTAATTAACTAATTAATTGCATATTTAATTTAGAAAACTTATTTCTTTTATTAAAAACAACAAAAAAACAATTTTTCTTTTAATTAGGTTAGAAGGGTCAAAACCTTAAATTCTCGTCAATCTTAATTCTTCTCGCGCGCTTTATTTTTATTATTTACCATATTGATGTAACTGCCTAGAGTTTGTAATAGTTTAATTAGGACGTTTATTTACATTTATCTCTTTATTTTCAAAGGGTTTGTTTTTGGCTATGTAAATACCCGAAGCCTTGTAATAACATAGTTTAAATTCCGCACTTTAAATTCCGCAAATTATTAACTGTTAGATGTATGATATAGGGATGCATGACAAGAATGTATGATTAATTTTAAAACAGTTAGATCACCCTAAATGTGCAAAGATAAATAAACTGAAATTGAATCATTCGCACATGCGCACTCCTAGGGTACACTCCCACTTGGTTGCCTTCGGTAAATGGTCATTGAGTATAGGATGCTTTAGTGGTTGTCCTTTTGTCTAAACAAAGATCAAAGTCCCGATTCAGAAAAGTTGCCTCAGAATGGTTGCCTCGGAATTGTTGCCTCGAATAATTGATCTAAGACATTAGGGTTATTACTAAGACGTCCTAACATTGCTTTAGTGACCGTGCGTCCCTTTCGAATTGACCCTCAAAACTCCAACGACAGTTCTACCTACTCCCTAATAGTGGGATAGCATAGTCTAAAGGAAACAAGCATAGAACGATTCTTTTTTCGAGTAGGTAGATTAGTTCTTAGATACTTGCTCATCCAAAACAAACTTTTTTCACACTTACACTCCTTTACAAACAAAGTTTTCAAACACACTTCATTACACTCTTGAAGACAGAAGCAAGAGTTAAATCGAAGTTAAAACAAAAACTTTTCAAAGCCCACAAACACAAAGAAAACAATTTTGAAAATGATGAGCAAGTACCTAAGAGCCCGTAGATAACTACGGATAGAAAGGGTGCTAATACCTTCCCTTTCTATAAATCTACCCCCCGTACTGAGAAATATCTCGAAAAAGGAATTTTTCTGTGCTTTTTTCCTTTCCTTGTTGGATAAAATAAAAGATGGTGGTGACTCTTGCTTACCGCGACATTTTGCGAAAACAAACGCAAAACACAAACCAGCAAAATTTCCTTAACGAAATAGGGAAACCACGTCCTGGTTCTTGCCACCGTATCACAAAACTGGCGACTCTGCTGGGGAATTAATAAGTGGGGTGTACCTTAGGAATAGTTCATCATATTGTTTTCAATTGTTTGATTTGTTTGCTTTATTTTGTGGGCTTTGTATCGGAGTTACTATAGATCCTAACCCGGATCTGGGGGATACCTTTTAGGTAAGTAGCAATAGACTGTGAGAGAACTGTATGGCTTAGACCGATACGGTTGAAGCAATAGCTACGTTAGTGTGACGCATTAGTTGGTACTGATATCCCTTATGGAGGAACAAGGAGAGTATGGGGCTGCTACTGGGTCATTAAGCATCAACTGACCTTAGAACCTATAATTGACCAACTTGGCCATAGAAAAGTAGCAGTATGCTACACTATTGAGACCATACTCTCGCGATGATTCCGGCCGCAAGAAAAGGTTGCTAAACTGGAATTATGACCGATCGAGGATGGTCAGTGATATTGAGAACCTCTAGAACCCGGTTACTATTACTAGGATAACTTGAACCAACTAAACTGAAAGAGGGTAATACCTAAACTCCATGCCAGCCTGAAATTTAAGGGCTATTGTGTGACTTGTGTGCTTTCAAACTTGAACTACTTGCACATGTTTGTTATCTAACAACTTGAGTTCCTTGCAGGTTTTATTTACAGTCCTTATCCAATACCTTGGATTTATTGCCGGATTTACTTGTTTACATTACCTCGTACTTTTGCTTAAACGCATGACATACACATCATAACATCATGCCTTAACATTTCCTTAACCATTTCAAGGATCTCAAAGGTTTGTGATGCAGGTTATGGTAAATCAAACGTCTAGCAAGGGGCAAAGGGGATTTATTTTCCTCTAGCCAATGTCATCTAGAGATCAAAACACGATAATTTGAGTCGGTGGCTATGACCCACTCGATATGGTGAGCTTGACTCTTGAAGAAGGACTCTCAACAAACGCGAACTTTCTTCAATCAAATTCTAACAGTTTCTTGTTTACCCCGCGAGATCCTTGAAAACATTGCATACATATATCATACATATCATTGCATTACAGGTACCATTACAGGTTTCTCATCTTCTTCGTTGTTTATTTCAGCAATCATGTCTTCTGAAACACCTACTGATCAAGCCATCAAGGCTCTTCAAGCTCAGAATTCTCAGTTTCAGGAAATGTTCTTGAACTTGGCCAAGAGTCAACAAGATTTGAAGACTCTTATCTAGAAGGACAACAAGAAGAAGAAGAAGAAAAAGGTGGTCCTCTTGAATATGGGTCGCAGATTCGGGAACAATTTACGACATGAGACTGGTTTGTCCCATTCATCTGGAGGGGGAGAGAATCAAGAGGAAAGAAAGGGTCTTAGCCCTGTGGTTTCTGACAATGACATAGACTTTGATGAAGACCAGTATCCTCCTGCTGAGGATAGATATAAGGAACTTGAAGACCGGCTCAATGCAATGGAAATTCAGAAGATACCTGGGTTAGACTTTGGAGATCTAGGATTGGCATCTGGGGTGGTGATCCCTCACAAGTTTAAAGCTCCTGTCTTTTCTCAGTATGACAGGGTATCCTGCCCGAAGCTACACCTTCGCTCATACGTCAGAAAGATTCAACCCTATACTGCTGATAGAAATCTCTGGGTTCATTTCATTCAAGATAGTTTGTCAGGGACTCAACTTGAATGGTTCTGTCAACTGGAAGGAGCTAACGTCCCCAACTAGGAGGACCTTGTTGCTGCTTTTTACAAGCAATACCAGTATAATGTCGACCTTGCTCCCACGCGTACTCAGCTTCAGGGTACGTCTATGGGTACAGGCGAAGGCTTTAAGGACTACGCTCAGAAGTAGAGAGATCTTGCTAGAAGATTCCAACCCCCTCTGTCTGATAGGGAGTTGGTGGATATGTTTCTTGGGACTTTGTCTGGTCCCTATTTCAATCATTTGATCGGCAGCTCGTCAGTGGGTTTCACCGAACTGATTCTAACTGTAGAAAGAGTAGAAGCTGGGATCCTGAGTGGTAAGATCCAAAAAGATACCTCTTCGAGTACAAAGAAGAAGTCATTTGGTCGCAAGAGGGAAGCCAATGCTGTGCACAGCCAGAAGAGGCGTAGCCAGGCAGACTACCACCAATCTGTGGGGGCAGTGTTGATCTCTAATTCGGCACGCACACAACGACCACAACAACGAAATAATCAGCCAAAGGGGGAAACACTTCAAAGGTAGTTCACCCAAATCAACATGCCATTGTCACAAGCATTGCAGCACACGTTGAAGATGAATCTGATTATGGTGATAAACCCTCATCCGAACCCTAAGACTTCTTCTCCTAACTACAACCCAGATGCAAGGTGTGCTTATTATTTCGGTATCCCGGGGCATGATACTAACGATTGTTGGGCGCTGAAATACAAGATTCAGAATATGATTGACGCTAAGGAGATCGAATTCGACCCTCCTGAGACTCCCAATGTGATCACTGCTCCCTTGCCAAAATATGGCTAGGATTGAAAGCACTTTTGTTCATTTGAATTCTGAAGTTGTATTTTTCTTTGCTTATTCAAACAATTATTGTCATGTCAAACCTTTTTATTTCATTAATGCATTACACGTGTCTGTTTTGAATTAATTATTTTCACTATGCTTAAATTGCTTCATATTTCCTTTTTGTGATGTTCAACTCTCGATTAAAAAACTCTAAGCCTTTAGAGGGAGGATGGCGAAAATGATATCAAAATCTCTACAGTATGCTATTGAACAGACCCCGCTGACGATGTACAGGCGTTGTTTTAAATCCTAAACAGTGGAGTTATAAGGAAGATAATCCCTAGTCAACCCCTTTGAGCCAAAGAAGTTGGAGTTCTTCTTTTCACACAAATTAAAACCCTTAATCCAAACCTGGGGCAGGGTAGTTTCTCAGTTAATTCAGGTGCACAATGAATGGCATCAAAGAGGTCCTTCCAAAATAAAAGATGGTGATGGTTCCTTATAATCGTCAGGACAGGCAGTCATTATCTCTCAGAAATAAAAGCCCATTAAGTCAAAACCTATGAAGGAGACTTAAGAAAAACTGGGGCATCCCGCTGACTGTAATCACAAAAGAAACAGTTCAGGCAAAAGACAGGGATAATAAAATCAAAAAGAAAGAGATCCTACAAACTCTCAACAAAAATGACAGCCTGTTCAAAATAAATCGTTAATATACGAACCATCACTGGAATATCAGAGCAAAGACTCAAACAGGATCTAAATACATAATTAGCTGTGTTTAGGATCGAAGAACATCACGAAGAATGGGTGGGTACAAATAAAATTTGAGCCTTTATCCTTTGTTTCTTGAACCGTGAACTAGGCCACGTTATAACCCTTAAAAGTCCTAGCTGAAGCATGGGTTAGTTCGAAAGCATATTGTTACAAAAGGTATCCTGACTCCTGTAGGACTTGCTGTAAATCCTGAGTTGACATCACATTTTACAAAATTTTCCTGTCTTACTGAAAAATGCATTTTCAAAAATTTCAAGACAGACATAAGTTTTGCATTCTTAAAATAACATTGTTTGCATATGACTATTTGTTCAACAACAGAGAAATTCGCACGACGAATATCTAGTGAACAAAAACCTTTTCAATAAAAAGGGTCACCTCAAGTGGAAAAAACACTTCCAACCAAGGGGCACGGCATGAGCATTGTCTATCATCTGGGGCAGTCAAGTCAAGATTCAGAGAATCTCTCAAAGATGCCAAATAGCAAGGGACAGATCTCCATCTGAATCACTTGGGGAATTGGACATGAATTCCAGCAACGAATCTTGTATGATCAAACGAACATCTTCTGGTAGTATGGCAACACAACACTACCGACAATGACAACTCCCTACATCCTGAGAGCATGGACATAGTCAGAAAATACTGCGCATGAACAAAGACCCGCTAGGTTGATAGGCCTAGGAAAAAATAAGGGCATCCCGACGAACCAAAAGGGTTCGGGAAAAAATTAGGGATAAAAGCAAAAAAAGATTTGTAAACCCGGCAAGTCAAAAACCTGAAAAGGCGGATTGGGTAAGAAAGGGTATCCCGGTGGACTGAAAATCTGAAAAGACAGTCCAGGCAAAAGTTAGGGATTAAAGCGTACGACTATGTCCCGTCATCTCGTCACTTGCCTACCAGAAGAAGATTTGTCATTTCAATCGGCAATTACCAAGCACCTCATAGGTTGGAATAATAATCGATCCACAAGGCCTCCGCAGGCACCTTCTCCCGCAGATACAGGGGCAGAAAAGTCTCGAAGCAAAGTCATTGTCATTTCCTTAGCCCGCGTCCCAGTAACATCTACACTCCCCGCAGAGTAAGAAAAGGACAGTGGTGTTAATTCTCCCCAACTGAAGCTCGCAACCACGAATGGGTCGGTAAGATTCTCCCCAAGCAGAGTTTATCTATCACCAGCACTGGAAGATTATCCCCAGTGGAGTCTGGAAGATTATCCCCAGTAGAGTCTAAAATATTATCCCCAGTGAAGTTGCCATTGGAAAATCATCCCCGACGGAGTTCATTCCTTTCATAGACAGAAATTCAATGCCCAACAGGGTTCACTGTCACCAACAACAGTAATTCATCCCCAGCTGAGTTTTATTTCTCCAAATCAACAGATTTTCTAGCAGAGTATATACTCCCCACAGATTCATTTCCTCGTCACTCCATTCCCCAGCGGAGTTATTCTCTCCTACAGGATTATTCTCCCAATCATCTTTGGTCGTTATCTCCAGCGAGCGAAACTCTTTATTCTCCAACAACAGTCAGGAATTATATTCCCAAACTCGGACGTACCAAAATAGCATTTCATGTTCATAT
This sequence comes from Vicia faba, assembly GCA_948472305.1. NCBI lineage: Eukaryota > Viridiplantae > Streptophyta > Magnoliopsida > Fabales > Fabaceae > Vicia > Vicia faba. The sequence continues at coordinate 104,210,537 of OX451740.1, read as the reverse complement.
ATCATGACGTGTGCATACATATTGCATACAGCATAATTTCATTTATTTTGAGAACATCATCATACAATGCATGTCATGCATCATATACGATTAATCATGTACCTTTTCAGGAAAGATGGTTATCATCAACAACTTCTAGCAAGTTCAAGATTAACTCCGGAAACTAAACAGAGTAATTATCTGCACGATCAAATGCAGCTTTACACGGGTTCGTTACGAAGAATTCTTACACTGGTTTCTCCTAAATGCAGCTTCACTCGGGTTTATCCTGAAAAATCTTACGGGTCCTTTCTCATATATTTATGAATAAAGTTTTACACGAACTTATCACAAAGTAACCTTACCCAGGTTCCTTCTGAAGTTTTACACGAACTTATCACAAAGTAACCTTACCCAGGTTCCTCCTGAAGTTTTACACAAACTTATCTCAAAGTAAGCTTACCCCGGTTCATTCTGAAGTTTTACACGAACTTATCACAAAGTAACCTTACCCAGGTTCCTCCTGAAGTTTTATACAAACTTATCACAAAGTAACCTTACCCAGGTTCCTCCTGAAGTTTTACACAAACTTATCTCAAAGTAACCTTACCTCGGTTCATTATGAAGTTTTACACGAACTTATCACCAAGTAACCTTACCCAGGTTCCTCCTGAAGTTTTACACAAACTGATCTCAAAGTAACCTTACCCAGGTTCCTCTTGAAGTTTTACACAGACTTAGCCCGAAGTAACCTTACCCAGGTTCCTCCAAAAGTTTCACACGAACTTATCCCGAAGTAACCTTACCCAGGTTCCTCCTAAAGTTTCACACGAACTTATCCCAAAGCAACCTTACCCCGATTCATTCTGAAGTTTTACACGAACTTATCACAAAGTAACCTTACCCAGGTTCCTCCTGAAGTTTTACACAAACTTATCCCGAAGTAACCTTACCCAGGTTCCTCCTGAAGTTTTACACATACTTATCCCGAAGCAACCTTACCCAGGTTCCTTCTCGGTCCCAATGTAGTTTCACCCAGACTCATCTTGAAGCAACCTTACCCAGGTTCCTCCTTACAATTTCCTAATGTAGTTTCACTCAGACTCATCCTGAAGCAACCTTACCCAGGTTCCTCCTTACAATTTCCCGATGTAGTTTCACCCAGACTCATCCTGAAGCAACCTTACCCAGGTTCCTCCTTACAATTTCCCGATGTAGTTTCACCCAGACTCATCCCGAAGCAACCTTACCCAGGTTCCTCCTTACAATTTCCTGATGTAGTTTCACCCAGACTCATCCTGAAGCAACCTTACCCAGGTTCCTCCTTAAAATTTCCCGATGTAGTTTCACCCAGACTCATCCTAAAGCAACCTTACCCAAGTTCCTCCTTACAATTTTCAGATGTAGTTTTACCTAAACTCCTCATGAAGCAGCCTTGCCTAGGTTTCTTCCCGGTTCAGATGCAGTTTTACCTAAACTCCTCATGAAGCAGCCTTACCTAGGTTTCTTCCCGGTTCAGATGCAGTTTTACCTAAACCCATCATGGAGCAACCTTACCTAGGTTCCTTCTCAGTTCAGATGTAGTTTCACCTAAACCCATCATGGAGAAACCTTACCTAGGTTCCTTCTCTTTCCTGATGTAGTTTCACCTAGACTCATCCTGAAGCAACCTTACCTAGGTTCCTCCTCATTCCCGATGCAGTTTTACCCAAACTCCTCACAAAGGTTCCTTCTCGATTCAGACGCAGTTTTACCCAAACTCCTTACAAAGCAACCTTACCCAGGTTCCTTCTCGGTTCAGACGCAGTGTTATCCAAACTCCTCACGAAGCAATCTTACCCATGTTCCTTCTCATAACCCTACTATCCAGGTTTCTTTTCTCTTATCTCCAGACAGCAGTCCACAACACTGTAAGACCTAGAACTATCAAACACGATTGGTTTCACCTTTCCCTAGTAGGTTGCGTTGCAGCCTATACACAACTAGATACGCAGTTCACTTCCACTTCCTCAAGCCAGAGTTAATTCCTAAATTGAATAACGGATGACTGAAGTTCCTAAAATGTCAGCAGAGATGATTCCTCAGTTGAACAACGGATGATTGAAGTTCCTAAATGTCAGCAGAGATGATTCCTCAGTTGAACAACGGATGACTGAAGTTCCTAAATGTCAGCAGAGATGACTCCTCAGTTGAACAACGGATGACTGAAGTTCCTAAATGTCAGCAAAGATGATTCCTCAGTAGAATACGGACGACCGAAGTTCCTAAAATTCAACAGAGATGTTTCCTCATTGGAATACGGATGACCGAAGCTCCTAATAGTCTACTTCTCTCAACAAAGATCAGCCCTCCCCAGCGGAATCTTCCTCAACGACAAGTATACAAGCTCTCACTAAGGAATCTCTCATGCAATAGACACTCCTTCAGATGGCATCTTTAAGCCCATCCCCTCATCAGCAATTTCCAAATGGCATCTTTAAGCCCATTCCCGACATCGCAAGACAGATACTACTTCATGCGAGTGCAAATTTCTGGGCACTCTAGTGTTCAATCATCTTCCAACTTCGGATCACGAAAGGCACGAAAGCCAATCTACATCTTCAAGTTTAAGAAGATTGAACAGGGGCAGCTGTTGTACACCAAAATTTTCCCTCCCATATTTCTCAAAACATTTCAAGAAAGATCCCCAAGTTTCTCAAGTTAGTCAAAGGGTTGGCCAGACAAGCTCTCTCCTAAGGCAGTCTACCTCAAATTAGGGTTTCATGTTGCATCAAGATACTTGAGTCCAAGGGACCCCAAATGCTCAAAATTGTCCTAATATGTTTTCAAGATCATCTATGTCAAGTTTCAAGCCCTACAAAGGAAATTTGCTCAGTCAATTGCTCAAAGGCCTGAAAAACGACTATGCTAGGGCAAAGGTCAAATGTGGACCACATACAGTCAAACTTTAAGATTTTTGGTCAACATACTCATTTTGAAATATATTTCATAATTTGATCAAGGTTTGATCATGATTGATCAAGGATTGCTTATAATTCATCAAGAACCAAAAGTTTCTAAATTAGGGTTTTGTAGGAAAAATCAACTCAACTTTGACCATGCATAACTTTCTCATACTTTATGAAAAATGACCCATCCAAAGCTCATTTTGAAGAGGATGATATTCCCTACAATCCATCTTCAGTTCCCAAGTTCAAAATACGCAATCACAAGAAGTTATGAATTTGGACATTATAGGTCATTTTGGAAAGTCAACAAAAACACCTTTTGGGTCAAAGCTTCTTACATGAACATGGAAGATGCAATTGAGATCAAACCAAAGAGATCTCTTAGGGGACATCCTAAGTTTCTAAAAAGTCCAAGAACACCATCATAAGGTTAAAATTGAGAGAGATATGCATTGTCAAAGTTGGACAATTTTTGAAAAAATGCATGAAGCAAATATTGACCAAACTTCGATTTTTTCCAAATGGGCCTATCTTTTCAAGTTTGAAACTCATTCCTAACATGGTCCACGACCTTTAAGCCCGCCCATACATTTTTCTACTATTTATGCTATTTATTTTGATATTTTATTCATTAGAATTCAGAATTAAATAAATATATAATGGAAGTAATGTAAATTTTGATGTGAATCCATTTTGGGAAAGTTTTATGCTGGTTTATGTCAATTGATTTCATGCAATAACTTTTCAAATATGTCCAGGTTCATCCACATGTGAAAATGGCATAAAATCATCAAATATGACATTTTTTTCAAATCTTGATCATGGTCTTAAAACACAACATTATGAGGGAGATTCTTTCCATGCTTTCTTGTCTCCTCATTCTCCTCTATAAATATAGAGCCATACAAGCTTGAAAGGGACGAAAATCCTCTCTAAAAAGCTCTCAAAAAGCTCTTCAAAAAGCTCTCTAAAAGCTCTTCAAAAAGCTCTCCAGAAATCAAAGAATTAGTGCAAGTCATATCTCGAGGTTCCGGTCTCTCTCAATTGATATCAAGCCTCAAACCATCCTCTTGAAGTCCTCAAGAGTCTTACAAGGCCCAAGAGCAATCCATCACACGCCTAGCACGTCCCCCATTTGACAACACCGGTTTGGTAAAATTTTAAACTTTGAATCTCAAATTTTAATCATATTTTATGGTATGCTAACGTTTGTTTGAGTTTATATAGAACAGTTATGGATGATTGAATCATAGGTTCCACGCAAGAATCAAAAAACACCATAGTTAGAGCATGAAGCTTTCGAAGATTCGGGCCTAGGGATTTCTGATGATTGCACCCCCATGTTTACTTTTGCTACTAGGCCCATCTTTATTTTCATGTTTTATTCGTTTTATTTATTTCTTTTAATCCTTTTTTTATCAATAAACAAATATAAAAATCACATAAAAATAGATTTAGGATTTTTTCTTAATTAAATTTTAATTTTAGGTAAGACTTTAATTTCTTTTTGTAAATAACTTAAAAATAATTAGAATAAATATGTTTTATTACTAACTTAATTATATTTTATTTTCTCCTAAAATAACCAAAGAAACCAAAATAGGTCATGTAATTATTTTTATTAATTAATTTAATTAACTAATTAATTGCATATTTAATTTAGAAAACTTATTTCTTTTATTAAAAACAACAAAAAAACAATTTTTCTTTTAATTAGGTTAGAAGGGTCAAAACCTTAAATTCTCGTCGATCTTAATTCTTCTCGCGCGCTTTATTTTTATTATTTACCATATTGATGTAACTGCCTACAGTTTGTAATAGTTTAATTAGGACGTTTATTTACATTTACAACTTTATTTTCAAAGGGTTTGTTTTTGGATATATAAATACCCGAAGCCTTGTAATATCGTAGTTTAAATTCCGCACTTTAAATTCCGTAAATTATTAACTGTTAGATGTATGATATATGGATGCATGACAAGAATGTATGATTAATTTTAAAACAGTTAGATCACCCTAAATGTGCAAAGATAAATAAACTGAAATTGAATCATACGCACATGCGCACTCCTAAGGTACACTCCCACTTGGTTGCCTTCAGTAAATGGTCATTGAGTATAGGATGCTTTAGTGGTCGTCCTTTTGTCTAAATAAAGATCAAAGTGCCGATTCGGAAAAGTTGCCTCGGAATGGTTTCCTCGGAATTGTTGCCTCGAATAATTGATCTAAGACATTAGGGTTATTACTAAGACATCCTAACATTGCTTTAGTGACCGTGCGTCCCTTTCGAATTGACCCTCAAAACTCCAACGACAGTTCTATCTACTCCCTAATAGTGGGATAGCATAGTCTAAAGGAAACAAGCATAGAACGATTCTTTTTTCGAGTAGGTAGATTAGTTCTTAGATACTTGCTCATCCAAAACAAACTTTTTTCACACTTACACTCCTTTACAAACAAAGTTTTCAAACACACTTCATTACACTCTTGAAGACAGAAGCAAGAGTTAAATCGAAGTTAAAACAAAAACTTTTCAAAGCCCACAAACACAAAGAAAACAATTTTGAAAATGATGAGCAAGTACCTAAGAGCCCGTAGATAACTACGGATAGAAAGGGTGCTAATACCTTCCCTTTCTACAAATATACCCCCCGTACTCAAAAATATCTCGAAAAAGGAATTTTTCTGTGCTTTTTTCCTTTCCTTGTTGGATAAAATAAAAGACGGTGGCGACTCTTGCTTACCGCGACATTTTGCGAAAACAAACGCAAAACGCAAACCATCAAAATTTCCTTAATGAAATAGGGAAACCACGTCCCAGTTCTGACCACCGTATCACAGGCGCCAATCGATCTAATCCACCTTCGACCAAGTAGCAAAGTGATGAGACGCTCAAAGATATAAAGGCAATAGTAGAGTTGGAACCCAATGGGATTGTTGCACATAGCTGTTTTTCTTTCTTTTTCATAAATTGTAATTTCTATCCTTCGGCGGCATTCTCTTACTAGGATGCCAGCCTCTTGTACAAAACGCCTATTACAGGCCAACTTCAAAATCAATATAATTCATTTTCAAAAGAAATTTCGACTTTTTTTTTCTTTTTCTGTTTTGTTTTGCAAGAACGTCCAATGATTCATTTTTTATATATGCATTTGAAAATAATTGTTGCTCATAAATATTTACATAAGAAACAAAAGACAATTACTCGTAATTCCAGAAACAGGGGTAAACAAGAAATGTCCAAACCTTACAGTTGCTCTACCCATCAGGTGCAGGGATAGATCCAGCTTGAGAATATAATGAAATGTACACACGCTCCCCGCAGAGTAGGAAGTATCCAAAGACAGTGGTGTTAGCTCTCCCCAGCCGAGGTTCATAATCGCGAATGAATCGGCAAAATTCTCCCCCAAACAGAGTTTATCTATTACCAGCAATAGAAGTTCACCACCAGCTGGATTTATTTCTCCAAATCAGCAGATCATCCAAAAGAGTATCTCTCTTCCCCACAGAGTCATTCTCCCACAGGATTTTTCACAAACAGAGCCTCTCCCGGCAGATTGTTCTCGAGCAGAACGGACGCAAGTCTCCAGCTAATCATCTTCGGTTATCATCCCCCACGAGAACGAAGAACTCAACTCCTGGTACTCTCCAGCGGCAGTCCAGGGTTTATTCTCCCCAGCTGGAGAATATCACAAGAACATTGCATATCCATAAATCATGGCATGCGCATATGCATCAGGCAACATAATCTCAATTATTTTGAGAACATCATTACTCAATACATTTCATACATCATGACATTACATACGACAACCTCTTTACCTTTCAAGGAAAGATACAATCAAGTTCTCGCAAGTTTTCTCTGGTTCAGTCAAATCGATACTAAGATTTCTATTCCAGTCCAAGCTATAGAGCCCGGAAATCGACCGGATAATATCTTGTGTTCTCCAAAATACTACGAAGCCTGGAATCGACCAGATAGTGGTATATCTTAAATACAAGCTATAAAGCCTAGAAATCGACCAAAATATAGGTTAACCCTCAGCAAGTTATTGTGAAGCCTGGAAATCGATCAGATAGCAATACAAGATACCACGAAGCCTGGAATCGACCAGACAGTGGTATAAGACACTGTTAAGCCTAGAGTACGACCAGATAACGGTATAAAACACTGTGAAGACTGGAGCACGACTAGATAGCGGCAAAGGACACTGAAGCCTGGAAATCGACCAGATAACAGTATAAGGTACTCGAAGCTTGGAATTTGACCAAATAACAGTTTACTCGGCCAATTACTATGAAGCCCGGAAATCAACCAGATATTAGTATGCCTTAAATTCAAGTTAAAGCCCGGATGCGACCGGATAACCACTTAATCCCTTCTGAAGCCTAGAGCACGACCAGATAAGAATTGAGAAATTGCAAAGCCTGGAAGACGACCAGATAGAAAGCCTAATCTCATCTCCCCAGTAAGTCACTGTAAAACCTGGTGCACGACCAGATAGCAGACGGTCTTATTTTCCTCAGCAAATAATTGCAAAGCCTAGAGCACGACCAGATAGCAGTTCATTGTCATCTCCTCGATTAAGAGATGATTCCCCAGTAGAGTAACGGACAACTGAAGTTCCTAAAATTCTATTTCTCCCAATACAGAGACCAGCATTCCCCAACAAAGTCCTCCTCGACAACAGGTATACGGGTTCTCGCAAAGGAATCTCTTATGCGATCGAAACTTCTTCGGATGGCATCTTTACGCCCATCTTCCATCATTGACTTCCAAATGGCATCTATAAGCCCATTTCCGATGTCGCGTGACAAGTACCACTTCATGCGAGTGCAAATTTCTGGGCACTCTAGTGTTCAATTATCTTCCACCTTCGGATCACGAAAGGCAGACAAGCCAATCTACATCCTCGGGTTTAAGAAGATTGAACAGGGGCAGCTCTTGTAGCCCAAAATTTTCCCTCCCATATTTCTCAATACATGTCAAGTAAGGTCTTCAAATTGCTCAAGGAAGTCTAAGAGTTGACCAGACAAACTCTCTCATAAGACAGTCTACCTCAAATTATGGTTTCAATTTGCATCAAGATTTTTGAATCAAAAGGGTCCCAAATGCTCACCATTTTCCAAATATTTTCTCAAGATCATCCATGTCAAGTTTCAAGCCTTGCAGAGGAAGTTTGCTCAGTCAATTGCTCAAAGGCCTGAAAATTGACTGTGTTAGGGCAAAAGTCAACTATGGCCCACATACAGTCAAACTTCAATATTTTTGGTCAACATTCTCATTTTGAAGTATTATTCATCATTTGATCAAGTTTTGATCATGATTCCTCAAGGATTGCTCACAATTCATCAAAACCCAAAAGTTGCTAAATTAGGGTTTTGTAGGAAAAGTCAACTCAACTTTGACCAAGCATAACTTTCTCATACTTTATCAAAAATGACCCATCCAAAGCTAATTTTGAAGAGGATGTAATTCCCTACAATTAATCTTCAGCTCCCAAGTTCAAAATATGCACTCACAAGAAGATATAATTTTGGATATTACAGGTCATTTTGAAAAGTCAACAAAAACACCTTTTGGGTCAAAGCTTCATACATGAACATGGAAGACTCAATTGAGATGAGACCAAAAGGATTGCTTAGAGGACATCTTAAGATTTATAAAAAGTCCAAGAACACCTCTCTAGGGTCAAAATTGAGGGAGTTATGCATTGGCAAAGTTGACCCTTTTTGTAAAATTGCCAAAAGTCAAAAGTGTCCAAAATTGCAATTTTTGTCAAATGGGCCCAACTTTTTATGCTTGAACTGAGTTTGTAATGTGACCCACGACCCATGAGCCCTTCCACTTGTCATTCTTTTATTTTTGTCATTTATTTTGATTTTATTTCATTTAAATCAAATAAAATCAAAATAAAATCATGAAAATATCAAAAACTAATTAAAGCTTGAGATTTTGTGCATGTTTAGGTCCATTATACAGCTGGAAACAAGATCAAATCATGCAAGGTTCAAAATGGAGAGAAAAAGATTGGATTTGCTTATTTTGGAAAGATTTGCACAAGGATCAAATCATGAATCAATAATCATAATTGGAGAAGATTTGAAACAAAATTGTAACCCAAATGCATTCTACTATACATAAGGAACAAGTGCAGACCAAAAGCAGGAGGTTGAAGGCGTGCATAGGAGAGTACAAATCTCAAAAATTCAAGAAAAAGTGGCAAACTGACTTCCCAGTTTCAGGCCTTCTCAAGCCATTCTAACCATCCCAATCATTTGCTAGACATCCCTGGACCGTATTGCAACCATTAGCAAGCTTCCCCACATTCAGAATCACACTGTAAGATTCAAACAGTTTGTCTCTTTTCTTGAAATCGAATGCACTGATTCTGGCATCTTTAGCATGAATAATTGACATATCTTTAATCCTTGAGATGTTTGCAAACTAATGGTTATGATTAATTGCATTTTTGTTAACTGTATATCAAGTTGCCATGGCTAGGGTTCATGCTTCGTTTTTAGGGATTTTTCATATAGGGACAATTGGCCATTAATAATGGTACCATGATGCTCGTGGGCTTGCAATGAGTTGATTGGTACCATTGGTTTTCATTTATCATGCTTTTATGAGATTTTGGAAATACACAGGGTTATACATATGCTCAGTGTCCGTAGGTAAATGTCTTTTGTCTAAAACGACGGAAGCAACAAGGAAGATGATGGCGTGGCAATATGTGAGTGGATCATTTGAATCTGCACGTGTTTTGGGAAGCGTGGCACATAATTTGTATTATATTTTATTTGCTTTGTTATTATTACAACTAAACAAGCTGGCGCAGATGGTAAGGTTGTTGGTCTTTGATGCACACATCCTGGGTTCGATCCCTGGCGTGTGCACTTTATTATTTTCTCAATATTTTCAGGCTGATCCAGTGCTTCCCATCCTCAAAGCGTGTTCCGTGTACACTCCACATCAGCCACCTGATGTACTCCAGGCTGCAGATCCAAGGCTACCCCATGAGGGTCCACCATGCACCTAAGTCAAGCTGGCATACAGGATCTGGCAAAGTCAATTGGGCCAGGAATTGTTGGGCTCAGATTTGCCAATCATACCCCCTTTTTTGCTAAACAATACCAGACCCATTCTCTTTTCTTTTTTATTTATTTCATTTATTTATTTAATTAGTTTAATTATTTTCTAACACAATTAATTTCTTTTTTCACAAAAAATCATAAAATCAAGTTTCACAAAATTTAGAATTACGTTTTTTTTTATTTCATTTTATAAAAATTAATTTAATATTAGTTTAAATTTAATTTAGGGTAATTCTAACTTTTTGTATATAATTAAAATCAATTAGAAAAAATTAGGGTTAGCTTGTGATTTAATTTTTATTTCTTTCTCAAATAAAATAAAAGAATACAAAAATAGGTTAATTTGATTATTTTGCTTAATTAAAATTAAATTAGTAATTAGGTTTTTGGTATCATTCAATTAAACTTTATTTTCTCAAAATAGTACAAAAACCACAAAAAGTGATTTTTCTTTTAAATTATAATTAGGTAGTTGGGGTCAAAACCTTAAATCTCTCGTTTTCGATTCATCGCGCGCATTTATTATTATTTTTGCAATATTAATGTAACTGCTCACGGTATGTAATAGTTTAATTAGGATTTTCTTTTCTTTGTCGTCTTTTTTGGGTTTTTTGGCTATGTAATTAATCCCTACCCCGAAGCCTTGTAATAGCATAAGTTTTTATTTCTCGCATTTTAATTCTCGCAAATATTAACTGTTTAGATGTATGTTAATAGGATTGTATGACAAGATTGCATGATAATTTAAAACGGCTAGAAAACCCTAATGTATAAAGAATAATTGAAATCAAATCACTCGCACATGTGCACTCCTAGGGTATACTCTCACTTCGGTTGCCTTCGGTAAACGGTCATTAAGTATAGGGTGTCTTAGTGGTGGCCCTCCTGTCTAAACAAAGATCAAATGTCCCGTTCGGAAATGTTGCCTCGGAAATGTTGCCTCGAATATGATCTTATGACTTTAGGGTTATTACTAAGACGTCCTAACATTGCTTTAGTGATCGTACGTACCTTACGAATTGACCCTTACAACTCCAACGACGGTGCTTCCTATTTCTCAATAGTAGGATAGCATTGTCTAAAGAAAGCAAGAACATAAACAATCTTTTTTCGAGTAGGTAGATGCTAGTAGGTACTTGCTCAAATCAAACAAACTTTTCACACCAAACACTTTTCAAACAAACTCTAAAAAAAACAACTTCATAACACTCTTGAGGATAGAAACAAGGGTTAAAACGAAGTAAAACAAAAAAATTTAAAAATGAACACACACAAGAAATTTTAAAAGATGAGAAAGTACCTAAGAGCCCATGGAAAACCATGGATAGAAAGGGTGCTAACACTTTCCCTTTCTATAATCTACCCCCCGTACTCAAAATCTCGAAAAAGGAATTTTTCTGTGCTTTTTTCCTTTCCAGTTGGATAAAATAAAAGTCGGTGGTGACTCTTGCTTACCGCGACATTTTGTGAATAAAAAACGCAAAATGCAAACCAGCATTTTCAAAACAGTCGGTTCTGCCACCATATCACAACCGCCCTTTCGGGTTTTCGGTCCACCGGGATACCCTTTTTTGCCCAAGTCGCCTTTTCAGGTTTTCGACTTGCCAGGTGTACAGTTTTTTATTTTCATCCCTTACTTTTTCCCAAACCCTTTTGGTTCGCCGGGAAGCCCTTATTTTTGGCTAGGCCAGTCAATCTAGCGGGTCTTTGATTATCTGTAGTATCTTTTCACTATGTCTGCATTGACGGGGTGAGGGAGTTCGTCACCATCCATGGTGGTTAGAATCATAGCTCCTCCTGAGAAAATGTTCTTAACCACAAATGGTCCTTCATATGTGGGGGTCCATTTGCCCCTGGGATCACTTTGCGGCAGTATGATGCGTTTGATCACTAGATCCTCGACCTGATATTCTTGACGTCTGACTTTCTTGTTAAAAGCCTTGATCATTCGCTTTTGATACGTCTGACCATGACAGATAGCAGTAAGCCTCTTCTCGTCGATTAGGTTTAGCTAATCAAGTCGGGTTTGGATCCAGTCGTCTTCGTTCAAACCCGCATCCTTCATAATCCTGAGAGTGGGTATCTGGACCTCGATGGGTAGGACTACCTCTATGCCATACACCAAAGAGTAGGGTGTTGCCACTATCGATGTACGTGTTGAGGTACAGTACCCATGAAGAGCGAATGGTAACATCTCGTGCCAGTCTTTGTATGTCACCGTCATCTTCTGCACAATCTTCTTGATGTTCTTGTTAGCCGCTTCAACAACGCCATTCATCTTTGGCCGGTAGGGAGAAGAGTTATGATGTTGTATCTTAAACTGTTTGCAGAGCTCGGTGATCATGGTGTTATTGATATTTGTACCATTGTTAGTAATAATCCTCTCTGGTACACCGTATCGACAAATCAGATTGTGTCGGATGAACCACGCCACGACGTTATTGGTTAATGTATCAAAGGAAGCTGCCTCAACCCATTTTGTGAAATAATCAATTGCTACCAGAATGAAGCGATGCCCGTTAGACACAGTAGGTCTGATCTCGCTGATCATGTCGATGCCCCACATTGCAAAGGGCCAAGGAGCTGTCAAAACATTCAGGGGAACCGGTGGTACATGCACCTTATCAGCATAGACTTGGCACTTATGACCGGTTCGCGAATGCCGATAACAATCGACTTCCATAGTGGACCAGTAATATCCTGCCCGTAGGATTTTCTTTGCCATGGTATGTCCACTGGAATGAGTTCCGAAGGTACCTTCATGTAACTCTGTCATGATCCTTTCTGCCCCGCTCTTGTCTACACACCACAGTAAGGTTGAATCATGGTTACGCTTATAGAGGATTCCATTACTGATGAAGAACTTCGCAGCAAACCTTCTTAGAAACTTCTTATCGTTGACAGATTCCCCCTCGGGGTATTCTTGAGCCTCAAGATACCTCTTTACCTCGTGAAACCAGGGTTTATCTAATACCTATTTCGTCTCAATGTCACAGCAATGTGCGGGTTCGTCCAAACTCTCAGTGGTAATCTGGGGAGCTTCATTGTCCCACCTAACTTTGAACATAGAAGACATGGTAGCTAGCGCGTCTGCCAACTGGTTCTCTTCTCTTGGGAAATGTTTAAAGGTTATTTCCTCAAAGTGTGGGAGCAATGTCAGTACATACTCTTTGTAAGGAATAAGATTTGGGTGCTTCGTATGCCACTCGCCTTTGATATGACTTATCACCAGAGCAGAATCTATGAATACACTCAAGAACTTAATCCTCAGGTCAATAGTAGCTCGAAGACCCATGATACACGCTTCATACTCTTCCATATTATTAGTGCAGTTAAAACATAATCGGGCAGTGAATGGAGTATGATAGCCCTCGGGAGATATGATTACAACGCCAATACCATTACCCAGTGCGTTCGAGGCTCCATAAAAATACATAGACCATCGGGATCCCTCCTTGGGTCCTTCATCTGGTCCAGGTTCTTCGCAGTCGGTCACCAACATGATATTCTCATCCGGGAACTCGAAATTCATAGACTGGTAGTCATCCACGGCCTGATGCGCCAAATGATCCGCTAATACACTTCCCTTGATCTCTTTTTGGGTTGTGTATTGGATGTCGTACTCAGTTAAGATCATCTGCCATCTTGCTATTCTTTCGGACAAGTCGGGCTTCTCGAAAATATACTTGATTGGATCCATCAGCATATACTATCTCAGCCGGCGAGCAGCCCATGCCAAAGTGCAGCAAGTTTTCTCGAGCAATGAGTATCGGGTCTCACAGTCGGTAAACTTTTTGCTAAGGTAGTAAAGGTTTTTATTTCATCTTCATATGACATTCAATGAATCATGGACGCTTTTTCACATATAAACCTTTCATGCTCATTGTCTTTCTTTTACATTTTGTTGTTTTAAGACGGCTATATCCTTACACACACCCACACTCACAAATGCAGGTACCCTTCAACTCTGGATCCCATGGGTAACGATACTACGATAGCCTTCAGTGACTCTGAAGATCTGATCTACCAAGCCGAATATGAAGGTGAGGAAGATTGTGAGGTGCCAGGGGAATTGGCCAGACTTCTACAACAAGAGGAAAGAGCTATTCAGCCTCATGAGGAGTTGTTGGATACAATCAACTTGGGTACCGAGGAAGATAAAAAGGAAATCATAGTGGGTGCCAATCTAGAGCCGAGTGTCAAGGAGCGCCTAATTCAGCTATTGTATGATTATGTTGAGATCTTTGCCTGGTCATACGAAGACATGCCAGGACTCGATACAGACATTGTGGTACATCGTCTACCCACAAGAGAAGATTGTCCACCAGTTAAGCAAAAAGTTTGCCGCATGAGACCTGACATGTCAGAGAAGATCAAAGCAGAAGTTACGAAACAGTTCAATGCTGATTTCTGGCTGTTACTTCCTATCCTCAATGGGTTGCCATCATTGTTCCCGTGCCTAAAAAGGACGGAAAAGTAAGAATGTGCGTAGACTATAGAGATTTAAACAGGGCCAGCCCTAAATATGATTTTCCACTTCCACACATTGACATCCTGGTTGACAATACAGTCCAGCACAAAGTATTTTCTTTCATGGACGGATTCTCAGGATATAACCAGATCAAAATGGAACCTGAGGACATGGAGAAAACTACATTTGTCACACAGTGGGGTATGTTCTGCTACAAAGTGATGCCATTCTGACTGAAGAATGTCGGGGCAACCTATCAACGCACCATGGTAGCTTTGTTTCATGATATGATACATCATGAGATAGAGGTCTACGTAGATGACATGATAGCCCGATCACAAACTGAAGAAGAACACCTTGACCACTTGCAAAAGCTGTTTGTAAGATTGAAGGAGTACAAGTTAAGATTGAACCCAAACAAGTGCACATTCGGAGTCCGGTCCGGTAAACTCTTAGGTTTCATTGTCAGCAACAAAGGCATCAAGGTTGTTCCTGCCAAGGTCAAAGCGATACAAGAAATGCCTGCTCCTCGCACTGAGAAGGAAGTCAGAGGTTTCTTTGGACGCTTGAACTACATTGCTAGGTTCATTTCTCACCTAACATCTACTTGTGAACCAATCTTCAAACTGTTGAAGAAAGATCAAGTAGTTAGATGGAATGATGAATGTCAGATTTCTTTCGATAAAATCAAGGAGTATTTACTAGAGCCTCCTGTCTTGATGCCACCAGTCGAGGGAAGACCACTAATCATGTATCTGACCATCTTAGAGAATTCAATGGGGTGCGTATTGGGGCAGCATTACGAGTCTGGCCGAAAAGAGCACGCTATTTATTACCTAAGCAAAAAGTTTACCGACTATGAAACCAGATATTCCCTTCTCGAGAAAACTTGCTGCGTTTTGGTATGGGCTGCTCGCCGGCTAAGACAGTATATGTTGACTCATACCACTTTGCTGATATCTAAGATGGATTCGATAAAGTACATCTTCGAGAAGCCTGCTTTGTCTGGAAGGATAGTTAGATGTCAGATGATCCTAACAGAATATGACATACAGTACACGGCCCCAAAAGCTATAAAGGGCAGTGTGCTAGCTGATCATCTTGCTCATCAAGCAGCAGAAGATTATCAATCCATGAAGTTTGAATTCCCTGACGAAGACATCATGACAGTAGATAACTGTGAAGGAATCAGACCAGATGATGGACCTGAACAAGGATCCCGATGGATCCTGTACTTTGATGGGGCATCCAATGCACTTGGTAACGGTATTAGTGTTGTGCTCATATCTCCGGAAGGATGCCATACTCCTTTTACGGCCAGACTTTGCTTCAACTGTACAAACAATATGGCAGAGTACGAAGCATGCATCTTTGGTCTCAAGGCTGCCATAGACTTGGGAATCAAATCTTTAGTTATGTTTGGGGATTCAGCTTTGGTCATCAGTCAGATCAAAGGATAATGGGACACTAAGCATCCAAACCTTATCCCTTACAAAGAACATGTTCTGAAATTGTTGCCGCATTTCGAACAGATTACCTTCGAGCACTTCCTGCGAGAAGAAAATCAGCTAGCAGATACTCTAGCTACAATGTCATCTATGTTTAAACTTAATTGGGATAACGAGGCTCCCCAGATCACCATTGAACGAATGGGAAAACCAGCACACTGTCACAAGATTAATACCGAAGAAGTAGTGGACCAGCCATGGTTTCATGAAGTCAAAAGGTATCTCGAGGCTCAAGAATATCCAGAAGGAGCTTCAGTCAATGACAAAAAGTTCTTAGGGAGATTCTCATCTAAGTTCTTCTTAAGTAATGGCGTCCTGTACAAACGCAATCATGATTATATTCTGCTCAGTTGTGTGGACAAGATTGAAGCTGAAAAGATCATGGTTGAATTGCATGAAGGTACCTTTGGCACTCACTCTAGCGGGCATACAATGGAGAAGAAGATTCTACGGGCAGGCTATTACTGGTCTACCATGGAAGCAAACTACTATCAATACTCCCAGACCTGCCATAAGTGTCAAATCTATGCAGACAAGGTGCACGTGCCTCCGGTTCCTCTAAATCTCTTAACAGCTCCTTGGCCCTTCGCTATGTGGGGAATTGATATGATTGGGCAGATCAAGCCTACAGCCTCCAATGGACACTGCTTCATTCTAGTGGCCATTGATTATTTCACAAAGTGGGTCGAAGCAGCTTCCTTCGCATTTGTTACTAAGAATGTTGTTGCCCGCTTCATCAAGCAGAATCTCATTTGCCGATACGGTATCCCAGAAAGGATCATCACTGATAACGGTACAAACCTTAACAATACTATAATCACTGCCTTGTGCGAGCAGTTAAAGATTCAACATCACAATTCATCCCCCTATCGGCCAAAGATGAATGGTGCAGTCGAAGCTGCTAATAAAAACATTAAAAAGATCATACAAAAGATGACAGTCACCTACAAGGACTGGCATGAGATGCTACCGTTTGCTCTCCACGGGTACCGTACCATGGCTCGCACATCAACTAGGGCAACACCCTATTCTTTGGTTTATGGCATGAAGGTTGTTTTACCTATTGAGGTTCAGATTCCCTCTTTGAGAATCATGAAGGATGCAGGTTTGAGTGAAGACGATTGGATCCAGACCCGGCTTGATCAACTGAACTTAATTGACGAAAAGAGACTTACTGCTGTTTGCCACGGTCAGACGTATCAAAAGCGGATGATCAAGGCTTTCAACAAGAAAGTCAGACGCCAAGTGTATTAAGTTGGAGACCTAGTGATCAAGCGTATCATCTTGCCACAAAGTGATCCCAGAGGCAAATGGACTCCTACCTATGAAGGACCATTTGTAATCAAGAACATCTTTTCTGGTGGGGCAATGATCTTAACCACCATGGACGGTGATGACATGCCACACCCTGCGAATGCATACATAGTCAAAAGATACTACGCATAAGAGACCCGCTAGGTTGACACACCTAGGCAATACAAGGGCATCCCGGCGAACCAAAAGGTTCAGGCAAAAATTAGGGATAAAATAAAAAAATTTGTACACCCGGCAATTTGAAAACCCGAAAGGGCGACTTGGGCAAAAAAGGGTTTCCCGGTGGACTGAAAACCCGAAAGGGCGGTCCAGGCAAAAGTTAGGGAATTAAAGCGTATGACTATGCCTCGTCGGATCACTTTAAGGATAATCTCTTCACTGACAAACTCGGAGTTTCTGATCAATTCAATCATCTTCGGACGAAGCAACAAATGGACAAGATATTCAGAGATACGAAGGCTATAGCAGAATGGGAACCCCATGGGATTATTACACATAGCCATCTTTCTTTGTATAAATTTTTCTTATTTTTATGACACCATCTTCTTACTAGGATGTCTGTCTCCTTTGTACAAAATACTTATTCAAAGTAAATACAAAGATATCTCTTTCAAAGTACAGAAAACCATTTATCCTTTTCTTTTTACACGTGTGTTTTATTTGCAAAAATGTCCAATGATTCAATGATGAACATATGCATTTAAACATAATTACTGTTTACAAATAAACAAAATGGAAAAGAACAATTACTGACAGATTGAAAGAATAGGAAAACGTCTTTAGGCTATTCCATGAGCAATCCCTACAGTACATCATTAAGATCCCCAGCAAAGCTAAAACTTCAAACTATCAATCCCCAGCGGAAATTATCCAGTTTCTCCAGGTTCCCCAGCAAGTGGTCTTGAAGTCTAAAAAATCAACCGGATAACAGTTAACTTATGTTTCTTCCCAACCTAGGATAACTCCCCAGTAGAGTGGCAGACGACCGAAACTCCTGAACTTTTTCCAAACAGGAATAAGCTTTTTACCCACAGAGTTTTCTTTATTCCCCAGCAGAACAAGGATTCCCTTTGTTTATCCCCAGTAGAAGTCGTCAAAATTCTCTGGATTCTCCAAGCAGATTACTCAAGCAGTATATGGCATTGCTCACAACAGAATTTTTGTCAATACTCCAATTTGAAGACATGAAGAATCTACATATCCTCAGCAGCAATCAAGGATTTATTTTCCTTAGCAATACAGCAAATCAGCTTACATGCGCATACATTACATCCATATATCATAAACATTAATAAGACACATATATTGCATCATACATTTCATGCAACATAACTTTGTGCTTCAGCTAACATTTTTACCCTTTTCAGGATAAGATTAACAGCTATCATTAACAATGTTCAAAGATTCTAGATACAGTACAGATACGCTCCAGACAAGGATGTCATTCTGATACTCATTCAGATCTCAACTTCAGATACAGTATAGATACGCTCCAGACACAGAAGCCATTCTATTGCTCATTCAGACCTCAATTTCAAGATACAGTCCAGATACACTCCAGACACGGAAGTCATTATGTTACTCATTCAGATTCAAGTCCAGATACGCTCTAGACACGGTTGTCATTCTGTCACTCATTCAGATTCAAGTCCAGATATGCTCCGGACGCGGTTGCCATTCTGTCACTTATTCAGATTCAACTTCAAGATACAGTACAGATACACTCCAGACACGGAAGTCATTGTGTTACTCATTGAGATTCAAGTACAGATACAGTTCAGATACGCTCCAGACACGGATGCTATTCTGTTGCTCATACAGATTCAGTTCAGATACGTTCCAAATACGGACACCATTCTGATACTTATTCTTCTGACTTACAACTTACAATTCAAGAAACATTCTTGGATGGTATCTACAAGCCCATCTCCAACAAGATTCTATCACCTCTCCAAATGGCATCTTTAAGCCCATTCCCTCAACTACATTTTATTGAGTGCAAATTTATAGGCACTCTAGTGTCCAATCATCTTTTACCTTCGAGTCACGAACGGCAAAACTCTCTAATCTAACTCTTCAGGTTCAAGAAGATTGAACAGGGGCAGCTATTGTACCCCAAAATTTTCCCTCTCATTTATCAAGACTTTTCTCACAAGACTTCTTTGACTCAAGACAAGATTAGGGTTTGGTCAGCTCAAGACATTTCATCTTGCACTGATAACCTAAAATTAGGGTTTGAGTTTGCACAAGGATTTTTGGACCACCAATGCTTCATGTGACCTTCATACATCATTTTGGACCCCTAAGATTGCTCATGTTAAGTTTCAAGCCTTGGACCACATTTTTGATCAGTCAATTGGACAGTTGACCTAAAAATCAGTTGTATTGGGGAAAAAGTCAACCATGGCCAATTTACAGTCAAACTTCATAATTTTTTATCCACGTCAACATTTTAGACTCATATGTATCATTTGATCAAGTTTGGATCACAACTCCTCAAGAAATTTGATCAAATCATCAAAAGGGCAAAATGGTCAAAATTAGGGTTTTGACTGAGAAAGGGGCAATTTCTGATTTTTAACCTAGCCAATGACCAATTGGGTTCAAACATGATTTCAAGGGTTCAATGGCATCATCTTGACCTAATTACATGGTTCAAAAGATCTCAAGTTCATTGGATTGACAGATGAATTTTGCAGTCAACTGATCAAAAGTCAACTATACACTGAAAAGTCAAACTTTGACTTTTTGTTCAAAATCAAGTGCCAAGGGTCATAATTCATCAAGATATGTCAAAATGTGAAACTTGTTGACCAAGAAAACTAAATTTTCAAATTAGGGTTTTAATTTGAAAATTTTCATAACTTAGAATTTTTCTAAGTATAAAAATTTTCTTATTTTTTCTCAACTTTGCACCACTTTTTCACCATGATGCATTTTGATTCAAAGAAAACTTCCAACATGAAAGATTTAGTCCTCCATGAAATATACAAATTTTACTCACAAACATTTCCCAAAATATGCTTGGATATAAAGTTATGAATTTGTGAATATAGGTCCATGAACTTCTTAACTTAGTGAAATTTTGCCCTAATTTAGGCAGGGTTTGGACCCAACTTCATGGACATTTTTCACCTAGTTCCAATAGGTATATCAAATTTCATTTCAAAGATGGATTATAGATCACATTACAAGTTTTCCAAAATGTCCAAGAACTCTCCAAGATCAATTTTGAGTAGGGAGAATCGAAGAAGGGAAGTTGGCATTTTCTCACTTTTGATCAAGCCATTTTTACAAAGCATCAAGTTGCAAATCAGATCTATGATGGTTGTATCTTGATTTACAAGTCCTAAGCTTTCTTTACACTCCATAATTAAATGCAAATTCAGTTTACAAAGGCTTTATCTTTGCTTTTTAAGCTTTGTACAAGGTGTATTTCCATTTTTGGCATAAAGTTCACAATGCCATTTTCATAAAGGGCAACTTTTGCAACTTTGTCAATCTTGAGCCTTGGACCAGTCCCTTTGGTACAAGCAACTTCTACAGGTCTCAAGCAATGTGTACCAACTCTTATCAACCTTCAAGCAAGCAAGGACAAGCATGTAGCATTAGTCACTTCACTTTACTTAAAACGCAAGAAAAGTTGCAAAAGATGCTAGAGCTTGCACAGCTAGTGAGGGCTGACTTTGTATCCCTTCTCTACATATTTGCAAACTTGTTACAATGCGTAGGACGATTGGATTGAAGCTGAAAGACTCCAAAACTCAAAAAAACTAAAATTCTGTCCAAAAACTCAGTTTCTGCAAAACCATAGCCAACATTCATTTGGCTCGTGCGTTTTGTGTTTAAACACTTCAAGCATCTCATAAACATCCTACCAAAGCAATTCAAGCCATCACCCTGGTTCTGTAACCCCTGTTTCAGCCTTTTCCATTTTCAACCTTGAAGCTTACAGCTTGACTTGTGTAGAGATTTCCAGCTATCCTCAAAGCAAAGTAAGCATTGGAATAGCTTCAGGGAAGTTCAAGGAAGCTCAAACAATCCTCGGGCCTCCATTAAAGTCCCTGCATTGCTCTACTTGAATCCAGCTGAAGGAGGTATATTTCTTAAACTCTATCTTTCTGAATAGGCATCCTCAAGCCACGATTTGTGAAGAAAAAATATAGTCCTTATCATAACAAAGTTGTACATATGCATACTTTTCATTTATATTAACTATGCTGAGAGAATTTGAAGATTGAAAATGCTGAAAAAGTTAGGTCATGAATTAGGGCTGTTAAAATTCTCTCTGATCTTTTAGAGTTAGGTCACATGATTTATATGGTTGGAATCGTGAGCTCAAATGCTACATGTTTCATGTTATGAGTTTTTGTTTTTGTGCAAGCATATGAGAGTTACAGGTTTGAACTATGGAC
The DNA here is from genome assembly GCA_948472305.1 of Vicia faba. Taxonomy (NCBI): domain Eukaryota; kingdom Viridiplantae; phylum Streptophyta; class Magnoliopsida; order Fabales; family Fabaceae; genus Vicia; species Vicia faba. The sequence continues at coordinate 104,188,804 of OX451740.1, read as the reverse complement.
GCGCGAGCAGGGATGACCAAGGACAGGGATGAAGCATGTTCTGGGCTTTTGGCGCCTTGGGCCTTTTTGTTTCTGATATTCACACCCCCTGACTTGTTATTTGCACCCCCTGGCTTATTTGTTATATTTTTCATTTTTTTTATATTTTCATATTTATAACTTTTATTTATTTTTTATGAATAATAAAAATCCTAAAAATAATTTCTTTATTTTTTGCAATTTTATTTTATTTTTTATATTATTTTTTACATAAAAATTAGTTTATTATGATAAATAGATTTTATTTTCATAAATAACTTGTAAATATATTTAAAAAATACTTATTATTTTTATTATACTATTTATACTCATAAATACTTATTTTTATACATATTTAATTTTTAATATTTATATATAATATTATTTATTATTTTCTTGTACAAAAAATGGACAAAATAATAACATAAAGCATTTTTTTTTAATTTAAAAAAAATTAGGGTTTCACCCCTCCAAAAATAATATTATTTTTTCCTTTTTTTTTTTTAGGGTTTAAATTAAATTATTTTCTCATACAAAAAACAAATACCAAAACATTTTTTTACATAAATACATTGCATTGAATTTTAAATATTTGTACATTTATTTAATTCGCGCAATATTCGATTTGGTTGTAATAATATATTTAGGTTTATATTTGTGCAAAATCCCCATTCAAAACTTGTATCCCCCCTCCCATAATAATTGTTGTAATAGCTTAGTTTATTTTATGCAATTTATTGCTTTATATACTATGTTTAGTAATTAGGATTTGCATGACAAGAAAAAAAACAAAACAAATAGAAAAAATCCTAAATGCAAGACAAAGGCATGAAAATGACACACTTTGCACACAAGCACCCTTAGGGTTTCTCCCACTTGGTTGCCTAAAATAAATGGCCATGTTACGCATGCGAAGTATCTTGACAAAACAAAACAAGTATAAGATCATAGTCCCTCGATGACGCTATTCAAAGGTTCCCTAAACAAAATGATCTTGGTCCCTCAAAAATGCTAAGATACTTGGCAACATTACTATCATGGTTATACGATGACCCACGCCCGTCCCGTTAACATCCAAAGATAGGGTTGCTTACCAAATCAATGGTAAGTCAACAATGTCAAAGGAATAGAAATACACAAGAAAGACATTTGAGTAGGTAGATAGCTTCTAAGTTACTTGCTCCATTTCAAAACAATCCTTGTTATTTTCAAAAACAAACCCACACACATTTCAAAACATCTTACAAAACATTGAAACATTTTTCAAAAGACAAATGTCTTTGTATACATTCTTATGAACGAGAATCATGACAAAGATTGCCTAAACGAATAGCCTCTTTTACAAAATACTTTCAAAATCACACTAAACACCATTTCAAACAAAGTAAAGCAAGTGATCTAAGCAAGTAACTAAGAGCCCATGGAAAACCATGGATGAAAAGGGTGCTAGCACCTTCCCTTTTCATAATCTACCCCCCGAACTCAAGAAAACATCTCAAAGGTCTTTTATGTGCTTTTTTACCTTTCCTTTTGGATAAAAGAAAAGTCGGTGGCGACTCTTGCTAACCGCGACATTTGCGACAAAACACAAAACCTCAAGTAAGTTCTCCCACCGTATCACAGAACTGGCGACTCTGCTGGGGAAAATTATAAAAGTTGGGTTACCTTAGGGTTTAGATCACATTTATTTGCTTACCTTGTTTGACTTGTTTGCTTTACATTTTGGTTCTATTGTTTGGGTTTGAATCCTCCACCCGGATTTGGGAAACATTATAGGTAAATAGCAATACGTTGTGGAAACTGTGCGGGGTATACTGACACGGTCTAAGAAATAGCTATGTTAGTGTGACATATTTATGGGTACCGGTAGCCTTTGAGTCAATCAAAGAGAATACGGGGCCGCTGAGTGATGTCATGAAGCACTAATGAACTTCTAGAACCCTTTACTTGACCAAATCAGCCTTTTAGGATGTAGTGAGATGACCGGCTTTGGTAGAGTCCGAAGTTGGTAGATACTCGATACTAAACTCATTGAGGGTTGGTTTCTTGGAATATTTTGGTCGCCAGTAAAGAGGCTTGAGCTGAAACAATGAACAAGGAAACAATCTAGTGATATTGAGCTCCTTAGAGCCCGGTTACTATTACTAGGACAGGTTGAGCCAACTAAACTTCAAGAGGGTACTTACCTATGAAACCCCATGCAAGCCTAAACTAGGAACTTGTGTGATTTGCTTGTACATATATACTTGTGCATAACATCATGGACATCATGAGCATCATATGCATCCACTAACCATTTCAAGGATTTTGGAAATTCATCTTTGTTCCTGTTTTGTAGGTTATGGACTCCAACACAGAGGAAGATATGATGAAGGTTCTCTTCCAGTTCTTTGACCCTTTGCATCACTACTTCACATTTCCTGACTACCAGCTTGTGCCTACTTTAGAAGAATTCTCTTAACTCTTGAGGATTCCCATTCTCAATCAACTACCTTTCAACGGTACGGAAAGAGATCTAAAGCCAAAAGAGATTGCTCAAGCCCTACACTTGCACTCATCTGATGTCACAACCCATTGGGAAACTAGAAGTGGTGTCAAAGGCTTCTTGGCAAAGTTCTTGTTTGAGAAGGCCCAAAGCTGTTGGAACTCCTTGGACTTGCAAGCTTTTGAGGAGATTGTAGCTCTTCTCATCTATGGGATGGTCTTGTTCCCTAATCCTGACCAACTCATAGATGTAAGCTCTATCAAAATCTTCATGTATCGCCACCCGGTGCCTACATTGCTTGGGGATATCCTACACTCTTTTCACACTCGTACAATGAGGAAAAGAGGTGTTCTTATGTGTTGCACTCCTCTCTTGGTAAGATGGTTTATTTCTCATCTTCCCCAATCAGTCTTGAAGGATGAGCAAGGTTTGAGGATGTCACAAAGGTTGATGTCACTTAAACATTCAGATATTCATTGGTGTTATCGATCCAAAGAGAATGTTATCATTGTCGACTGTTGTGGGGAATTCCCTAATGTCTCTCTGCTTGGCATTAGGGGAAGCATCACTAGCAACCCATGCTTGGCTCTAAGACAGTTTGGTTATGCCTGAAGGGATGGCCTACATGATATGCAGATTCAAGGCTTGGTTTTTGACTTCGACAACGACGATCAAGGTCTTCGCCAAAGGTTCATCCGAGCTTGGAGGATGCCAAACAAGGTAGATAGCAAGACTTTGGGACACAAGAAAAAGTATTTTTATATTTTTTGTCTTGAAAAATAAATTTTAGTGTTATGAAATATTTTTGGTCCTTTTTATATTAAAAATAAGTGTATTTAAATAAGTAATAATCTAGTTTTAATTTACAAAGAAATTAATAAGAGTAAATAAAGTATAATGAATAAAAAAAATTGTTTATGTGGAAAAAAATTTAAAATTATGTCAAAATATAAACCTATTATTTTTATACATTTTATGATTTTTTTGGTATTTAGAAAATATTTTTTTTAAAAGAAAAAGAAATAAATAAATAAATAAAAATAAAGTGGGCCAGGGTGATGTCACAAGTAAACAGTGGGGGTGAGCTAGCAAAAAAAACAATGTCAGGCCCAAAGGGCCCAGCGCCTGCCAAAAAATATGTTAGGAAATCAGAAAATTGGAAAAAATGCAAAAGGGGGTTCACATTGGTTCAAACCCTCGCCCTTTAGGTAACAAATGCCTTAGTTCGCGCGCGCTTGCCATTGGGGTGGCTGTTTCATCCGGTCATATAGTCAAAGCATAAATATATATTAGAAACTGCTTCCTGAAGACAACTTCATCTTCAACCTTGAGCCATGGCCGGACCACCTGTATCTTTCTCATTTCTCCACAAAAATGGAAACTCCAAACATGAAAGTTATGGTGTTTCTTCCCACGAATTCAAACATATAACTTGTGTAAACTAAAAGTCAAAGATAAAATCTAATTTTACTGGCCCTAAATTGAAACCTAATTTTCTCAGAAATTTCAAATCCAAAATTCTCCATACACAGTTAATATAAATGGAAACTATGAACATGGTTAGCTTTGGAGTAAGGATATCTACATTTTGTTTTCACAAATCAGGATCAAATGATGCTTGTATGAAGAGATAGAAGTTTGAGTTTTTACCTCTTGCAGCTGGAGTCATGAATGGAGTTTGGGCAGCTTTTGAGATGGCCCGAGGATCTGTTTAGCTTGCTTGGACCTCCTTGAGTGTATCCAAACTCTTACTTTGCCTTGAATGTCCCTAAATCCCTCTACTCAAGTCAACCTGCAAGCTTGGTTTTTAAAAATGGTGGATAGTGATGGAGGAGCTACAGTCTTGAAACAGGGGCCTGGATTGCTTTGGTATGATGTATAGAAGGTGTTTGAGTGATTAGTTTTCAAAACGCATGAGTGGGAATGAAGATCATGAGTTTTGGTTCAGAACTGTATGTTAATGGTGCTCTTGAACAGGTTTTTGGTTTTTGAATGTTTGAGGCAGTTTCAGGGAAATAGCATTGGTGTGTCAACTTGCCAATAGTGTGTCTACTTATAAGCAAGAAGTTTTAAGACTTGTAATAACTCAGATTTCAAAAACTCACATGTTTTTCTTAGTTACTTGTTTTTGAAGCAAAGCTAGCAAGCATGGTTTCAAGGTGAAGTACAAGGCTTGTAGGGGATGAGACCTTTAAGCACACTTGTTCTGATTGTGTGGAGTATGTTTGTGCAGAAAGAACAAATGCAAGGCTCAATGCAAGCTGACTTTGCATAAAGCTTACTTTTCTAAAATGGCAATGTGGCCTTTCTTCCCAAAATGGAATTAAGTTTGTACAATGCATTGAATGCTTGGGTTAAAGCTTCCAACAGCTGTGAAAACATTTAATTATGGAGTGAAAGTCAATTTAGAAGCCTTCAAAGTGGGATTTGTACAGCATGCTTGAGGATTTGATCCAATGTTCTTCACAAAATGGCTTGTAATCCAAATGACAAAACACCAACTTCATCTCTTCGACTCTCCCTACTTAAGAATGATCTCAAGGAGTTCTTGGACATTTTTGAAAGCTTGCAATGTTCTCTACAACTCATCTTTGAATTGATTTTGAAAATTACCCTTGGAACCATGTGAAAAATTGTCATGAAGTTAGGTCAAAAATCTGCCTAACTAGGGCAAAATTTCACTAAGTCATTTTTAGTTCATGAGCATGTATTCACAAAATTATAACTTGATATCCAAGCATTTTTAGGAGAAATTGTGTGATGCAAAGTTGTAGATTTCATGGAGATATACAACTTTCATGTTGGAAGTTTCCTTTGAATCAATTTGCATCATGGTGAAAATTTGGCTCAAAGTTGTGAAAAAATAAGAAATTTTCTATACTTAGAAAAATTTCTAAGTTAAGAAATTTCAACTTTTCAAAATAAAATCTTGAATTCTTGATTTCTTGGTGAATAAGTTTCATGTTTTGACATGTTTTTATGAATTATGATCTTTGGCATTTGAATTTGACCAAAAAGTCAAAGTTTGACTTTTCAGTATACAGTTGACTTTTAATCAGTTGACTGAAAAATTCATCTGTCAATCCAATGGACTTGTAGTGTTTTGAACCATGTCACTAGGTCAAAGTAATGCAATTGGACTCTTAAGATCATGCCTTTACCTAATTGATCATTTGCTAGGTCAAAAACCAGAAATTGCCCTTTCCCAGTCAAAACCCTAATTTTGACCATTTTTCCCTTTTGATGATTTGATCAAATTTCTTGAGGAGTTGTGGTCCAAACTTGATCAAATGACACATATGGGTTTAAAATGTTGATGTGGATCAAAAATTATGAACTTTGACTATAAATTGGCCATGGTTAACTTTTCTCCAATACAGCTGATTTTTAGGTTAATTGTCCAATTGACTGGTCAAAAGTGTAATCCAAGGCTTGAAACTTGTCATGAGTAATCTTGGGGGTCCATAATGATCCATGAAAGTCATATGGGGCATTGGAAGTTCAAAAATCCTTATGAAATCTCAAACCCTAATTTTCAGTCATTAGTGCTTGAGGAGGTGTCTTGAGCTGATCAACCCAAATACAGTCTTGATCCAAAGGAGATCTTGTGAAAATCCTTGATAACTGAGAGGGAAAAGTTTGGGGTACAACAGATATGATGAAGGTGCTTTTCCAGTTCTTTGACCTGTTGCACCATTGTTTTACCTTCCCCGATTACCAGCTTGTACCAACTATGGAAGAGTTCTCTCAGCTCTTGGGAATTCCTATCCTCGATTAATTACCTTTCAACGGTACCGAAAGAGACTCAAGCCCTGAAGAGGTTGCCCGAGCTTTACAATTGCAACAATCTGAGGTCACGGCTAATTGGGAAACAAGAAGTGGTGTCAAAGGGTTCTTAGCCAAGTTCTTACTGGAAAAAGCTCAAGACAGTTGGAACAACTTGGATTTACAAGATTTCGAAGAAATTTTGGCTCTTCTCATCTATGGGTTGGTACTATTTCCAAATCCTGACCAACTTATAGATGTGAATGCTGTCAAAATCTTTTTATCTCACAATCCGGTGCCTACTTTGTTAGGAGATATCTTGCATTCTCTCCATGCTCGCACCATGAAGAGAAGAGGAACCCTCATGTGTTGTACTCCTCTATTGGCTAAATGGTTTGTTTCGTATCTTCCCTGATCCGTTATGAATAATGAGCAAGGTTTGAGGTGGTCCAACAGGCTGATGTCACTCAGAAAATCGGATATCTACTGGTGTTCTCGATCCTTGTAGGATATTACTATCATTGATCGTTGTGGGGAATTCCCCAATGTAACTTTGCTTGGCATTAGGGGAGGCATCACTTATAACCCTTGCTTAGCTCTGCGACAGTTTGGGTACGCACGAAGAGATGGTCCACATGATGCGTTCATCTAAGGTGTGGTGTTCGACTATGAAAGTGACAATCAAGACTACCGTCGGAGGTTTATACGAGCCTGGAGGATGGTAAGCAAGGTGGACAGTAGGACATTGGGGCACAAGAATTCCATTCCCCTTGAGCCTTACCTTAGGTGGGTATGGGCTCGCGCTCAGAGTCTTGCAATGCCTTACCCCTCCATTCTCCCAATTATCATAGAGCCTGTTGTTGAAGGAGATGTCCCATACATTGTCCTTCATCCTAACATGCCCACCTCTCTCGAAGACTTACAAAGGGATTGGATACAGCTTAAGGAAGAGCGAGACACTTTCGAAGCCCAATTCTACGCCAGCGAGAAGAAAGTTCTGGAACTCATCAAGCAGCTTCATGAAGAGCGGAGTCTGAATGCCTACATCGCATCAAAGAGGTCGCGTTCAACTTTTTTGTCTTAGGAGTTTTCGTATTTTATTTATTTCATTGTAATACCAAAGAGGCATGATGTACTCAAACTTGGATTTATTAATATAACGTGTGTTCCTTTTTTGTCTAAAGCAAATTTAAATCTCTAATTTCCTTTAAATCATTTGCATATGCATCTTCATTCATCATAACACAAACATGTTTCTTACAACAGGTCTCCTTATCTTTCTACTGTTTATTTCAGTGAGATGGATATTGAACAGACAGTAAAAGATCTTCAAGCGCAGAATGCTCAGTTTCAACAAATTTTCTTGACTCTGGCAAAAGGACAAGAGGAGTTGAAAACTCTGCTGATCAAAGAGAAGAAGAAGAAAGCGAATAAATTAATCGGTGTTTTAAATCTGGGAAGAAGGTTCAAAGGACCAGCCAGACGGACTCTATACTTTGCAACATCATCGGGTGAAAGGGATAATCAAGAAGGGAAAAACAAGGAAGTAACTGACCCTCCAGAATCTGAAGAGGAAGAAGAGGTTGACTACTCTGAAGAGCAGTATCCTCCAGCTGACAACAAATATAAACAGTTGGAAGATCGCCTCAATGCTATGGAGATCCAGAAGGTACCCGGGTTGGATTTTGAAAAGCTAGGACTTGTCTCAGGGGTTGTCATCCCACAAAAGATCAAGGTCCCCACTTTCTCTAAATAAGATGGTGTCTCTTGTCCAAAGCTCCATTTGAGATCATACTGTTGTACTCCAAAATTTTCCCTCTCATTTTACTCAACACATGCCCATTGAGGTCCTCAACTTGCTCAAGGATGCCCAAGAGTTGACCAAACAAACTCTCTCCTAAGGCAATATACCTCAAACTAGGGTTTCCATTTTTATCAATATGTGTGAACTCCAATGGTCCCAAATGATTTCCATGGTCCCAATATGTTCTTAAGATCATCCATGTCAAGTTACATGCCTTATACAAGAAGTTTGCTCAGTCAACTACTCAGATGCCTGAAAATCAACTGTACTAGGTCAAAAGCCAACAGTGGCCCACATACAGTCAAACTTCAAAAATTTTGGTCAACATAAACATTTTGGAGAGATATCCATCATTTTATCAATGTTTTATCATGATTCCTCAAGGAGTGCCTCCAAATTCATCAAAACCCAAAAGTTGTTAAATTAGGGTTTCACAGGAAAAGTCAACCAAACTTTGACCAAGCATAACTTCCTCATACTTTATCATAAATTTTCCATCCAAGGCTCATTTTGAAGAGGATGCAATTACCTACAACTCATATTCATCCCACAAGTTCAAAATATGCACTCATAAAAAAATATGAATTTCTACATTATAGGTCCTTTTGAAAAGTCAACAAAAACACCTTTTGGTTCAAAGCTTCTTACATGAACATGGAAGACCCAATCGAGATGAAACCAAAAGGGTTGTTTAGGGGACACCATAAGATTTCTAAAAAGTCCAAGAACACCCTCTTAGAGTTAAAATTGAGGGAGATATGTATTGTCAAAATTGACCAATTTTTGGAAATGTGCATAAAGTCAATATTGATCAAAATGACTTTTTTTCAAAATGGGTCCATGTTTTCTTGTATGAAACTTGTTCCTAAGATGGCCCACGACCTTTGAACTTATGCACCTATTATTTTATTATTTTTATTATTTATTTTGATTTTTTTATCCATTTAAATCAAAATAAATCAATTTAAATAGTAGAATAATCAAATAAAATCAAAGATTTGATTTTATGAGCATATTATGAGTCCATGAACAGCTAGCAAATCAAAAAATTCGTGCAAGAGCTAATTGATTGGAAAAGATCTTAATTTGGTCTATTTTGGAAACAAATTATACAAGGCAAAGAATGAAATCAAATCTCCATAATTTGCAAAGATATGATCAGTTTTTGTTGACCTAAATCATTCTATGATATATACACAACATTTCCAAAGTATAAGGAAGGTTTTTGGGTCGTGAAAACAAGGAGGTCAACTTCAATTTTTTGTCAAAAAAAGTGCTGATCACATATTCCTCCATAGACTGATTCCAGTAATTCCAAGGCCAGCAATCCATTCCGGGACATTTCTTGAAACTATTCCAATCGTCTTCCAGCCTTAAAACCTTCAGAAATCATGCCTCACGGTGCCACGGTTTGCATCTTTTTTCAAGATTCGTTTTCAATAATTTATACATCATAAACATGTTTTGATCATATATCCATGCTTGTTATCATATTTGCAATATTTTTGATTGGTTTGATTGAAGTTTAAGTGCAGGAATGGCACGATGCCATTGTTAGGGTTTTGAGGTCCCAAATTGGGAGTTCCATATAGAGGCAAAATTGGAAAAAATCAGGGGTACTATCATACTTAGAAGATGATTTACAATTGATCCATGTCTTTGGTTTGAATTTATTCTGCTTGTGCTGCGTTTTTGAATTTTACAGGTTTATGGCTACGAACAAAATCTGTCATTATAGCTTTTAGTGACGGAAACGACTGTAGGTAAAAGTGTGGCCAAAAACAACTGTTATGGGGAAGAAGACAATTAGGTGACAGAATCCCATTGGGTAATTTGAATCACGCGCGCGTTTGGGAAAGACCACTTTATTTCCTTTATATTATATTTATATTATTATATTTACAACTAACCATCCCATCACAGATGGCAAAGGCACATGCGGTGAAGCAAAGGGTTCTGGGTTCGATCCCAGAATCTCACGTTTTCATATTTTCCAATTTCTTTGTCCCGGATCTAACGCCTCAAGCATGCAGGCGCGTGGTGGACCTCCTGAAGGCCAGCTACACTGAATCCCCACGTGGGCAAATGGGCCTATAATTCTGGGCTTAACAATTCCATTCCACACCCCCCAATCTGCTTTCACCACAGGCCCAATTAATTTCTTTCTTTATTGTCTTTTGTTTTATTTGATTAATTTCTTTTTTACAAAACAACAAAAAATCATTTTTTTATTAATCATAAAATCAAGAAAACCACAAAAATGTAGAATTAGGTTTTTTATTAAAATTAGTTTTTTTTTTAGAAAATAATTAATTTAATGATATTGACTTGATTGTTTTCATAATTAAAATTAATTAGACAAATTAGGTTTATTTCACAAATATTTAATTTTCTCAATAAAATACCAAAAAATATTTTTTTAATTAATTATATTTAGGTTAAGATTTCAAATATTTTTCTCAACAATAAAATACAAAAAAATATTTTATCTTTAATTGATTAGATTTTTAGAATTTTAACTTTGATTCCCGTACTTAATTCTTGCGCGCAATATTTTATTTTCCAATTATTGTATTTGCTTCGGGTTTGTAATAGTTTTTAATTATGATTTACCGCATATTATTTACTGTTTAATCCCTAGTTTTTGGTCATGTAAGCCCCTCCCCGTAGCCTTGTAATAGCTTAGATTTACTTTCCCGCTTTTAATTTCCGCAACTATGAATTATCTAGATGTATGGATAATAGGCTTGCATGCAATAGACAAATAAAATTAAAACAGTATATCACCTTAATTGTGTAAAGATTAAATAACTGAAATCAAACACATGCACATGGTCACTCCTAGGGTTTGCCTCACTTGGTTTCCTCGGAAATAATGGTCGTGTCCCTCGAACGTAGGGATACCTTAGCCATGACCCGCGATTCAAAGTCATCATAAAGATCATAGTCCCTATTTGTCCCTCGAATTGCCTACAAGTTAATCTTATGACGATAGTCCCTTTGAAATGCTAAGGTATCCTTACTTGTTGCCTTCAGAGACCATTTCGTCCCTTCGAACGTCCCTTTAAACATCCAACGACGGTGCTACCTATTCCTTAATAATAGGATAGCGTTGTCTAAAGGAAAACGAACAGACTTTTTCTTGAGTAGGTAGATTAATTCCTAGGTACTTGCTCAAACAAAATTTTTCACACAAACACTTTTCAAATAAAGTTTTCAAAACAACTTCGTAACACTCTTGAGGACAGAAAAAAGGGATAAAACGAAGTAAAACAAAACTTTTCAAAACAAGCACACACGGGCAGTTTTCAAAATGAGCAAGTACCTAAGAGCCCATGGAAAACCATGGATAGAAAGGGTGCTAACACCTTCCCTTTCTATAATCTACCCCCCCCCCCCCCCCCCCCCCGCACTCAGAAACATCTCAAAAAAGGTTTTTTCTGTTCTTTTTCCTTTTCCTGATTGGATAAAATAAAAGTCGGTGGCGACTCTTACTTACTACGACATTTTGCGAACAAAAAACACAAACCAGTATTAACATTCAGTTCTTCCACCATATCATAGAACTGACGACTCTGCTGGGGAATAAAATATAAAGTGGGGTAAACCTTAGGATCTAGGTCATATTTAATTGCTTTCTCTTGATTGTCTTGCTTGCTTTATATTTATGGGAACTGTTTGGGTTATTCGGTCCTACACCCGGATCGGGGAACACCTTTTAGGTAAGTAGCAATAAATTGTGAGGGAGTTGTGCTAGGGGTATACCGACATGGTTGAAGCAGTAGCTACATTGATGTGGCACTTTGGTTGGTACCTGTAACCTTTGAGTCAATCAGGGAGATGTACGGGGCCGCCGCGTGGTGTCATAAAGCATCAACTGACCTTAGAACCTTTAATTGCACAACTTAGCTAGTAGGACGTAGTGAGATGGCTGACTTTGTTGTATGCCCAAGGTTGACAGATACTCGATGCTGCACTCATTGAGGTTTGACTCTTGAGTTTTGTTTGGTTGCGAGTCAATCGCATATTGAACGAAGCTGGGGGAAAGATCAGTGATATTGAGATCCCTTAGAACCCGGTTACTATTTATAGGACAGGTTGAACCAATCCAACTTCAAGAGGGTATGACCTTAAAACTCATGCAGGCCTTAAACCTAAGGACTTGGTGTGACTTGTTTGTTGTTTGCTATACCTGTGATTTTCTAACATAATCATGACATCATAAGCATGGCATATCATGATTAACCATTTCAAGGATCTCGAGGGCCTGTGATGCAGGTTATGATAAATCATACGTCTAGCAAGGGGCAAGGGGATTTATTTTCCTCTAGCCAATATCGTCGGAAGATCAAAACTTAACAACTTGAGTCAGGGGCTATGACCCACTTGGTATGGTGAGCTTGACTCTCGTAGAAGGACTCTGAACGATACAAAGTTCTTCAATCAAAGTTGCAAAATTCAAATTCTGACAATTTCTTGTTTACCCCGCGAGATCCTTGAAAACATTGCATACATATATAATACATATCATTGCATAAGCAGGTTTCAAAGCAGGTCTCTCATGTTCTCGCTGTTTATTTCAGCAATGGCTCTCCAACAAGACAATAGAGATCTCCAAGCTCAAGATGCCCAGTTCAAGGAATTTCTCCTGAATCTATCCAAGGGGAAAGAAGACCTGAAAACACTCTTCGTCGGGAATCTGACCAAGGAACGTCCTAACAACAACAAGGATGAACAATTGGAACAACTGCAAGCTAAGGTAGAAGCAATGAGAATCCAGATGATGGGGCAGATGGATCTTATCCAAAATTTAGCTCGAGGACAAGAAGGGCTAAGAGCCTTCCTCAACAAGCTTCACCAAGATGGATGCAGATCCATGAAACAAATAGTTAAAATTGTGGATCAAGGCATTAATCAGCCCCCAGTGAGAGAAGAGGTTAGTTTGGTCAGGAACAGACCTTTCCAGATTGCTACTACATCACAAGCCCAACCACAACCTCACCAATGACAACGGGGAAATCGGCATAAGAAGAATACATCCGAAATACGCTTCACCGAAACCAACATGTCATTGGCTCAAGCATTGCAATGCATGTTGAATGCCAAGTTGGTTATGTTAAGGGCCCCTCCTAAGAATCCCAACATAGCCTCCACAATGTACAATCCAAATACAAGATGTGTGTACCACTCTAATAGTCCTGGACATGACACCAACAGTTGTTGGGCGTTGAGAAATAAAATTCAAGACCTGATTGATGAAGGAGCGCTAGAATTCTCACAAGACGGTCAGACTGAGTTCTTCTGCCATCCCTCCAAGGCATACCATATGAAGTGACAAGTTCTCACAAGAAGACTTTTCGTTCATTAGAATTTTCAATGTGTAATTTTCTTTTGATTTGTTTGAACATTTATTCATATCAAACCTCGTTATTTCATTAATGCATCGCACATGTTTGTCTTGAATCAATTCATTCATATTCACTATTTCAAAAATGCGTTCTTATTTCCTTTTGTGATATTCAACTCTCGATTAAAAAAATCAAAGCCTTAGAGGGAGGATGACAAAAATGATACCACAATCTCTACAGTATGCTTTTGAACAGACCCTGCTGACGATGTACAGGCGTTGTTTCAAATCCGAAACAGTGGAGTTATAAGGAATATAATCCCTAGTCGACCCCTTCGATCCAAATAAGTAGGAGTTTTTCTTTTCACACAAATTAAAACCCTTAATCATAACTTGGGGCAGGGTAGTTTTCTCAGTTAATTCAGAGGCGCATTCAGTCAGAATCTGCCGCTTCGTACACAATGAATGGCATCGAAGACGTCCTTCCAAATCAAAAGACGGTGATGGTCCCGTATAATCGTCAAGACAGGCAGTCATTGTCTCTCGAAATAAAAGCCCATTAAGTCAAAACCTATGTAGGAGACTTAAGAGAAAAATTGGGGCATCTCGCTGACTGTAATTATAAAAGAAACAGTTCAGGCAAAAGAAGGGATAACGAAAACCAAAAAAAGAGGTTAATACAAATCCAAAAAAAAATTACAAAAATGACTGCCTCTTCCAAATAAATTTTCAGTATCCGAACCATCACCAGAACGTCAAGGACAATATTCGAGAACTCAACTAGGATTTTAAACGCGCAATTAACTGAGCATAAGAATGAAGAACATCATGAAGAGCGGGTGGGTACAAATAAATTTTGAGCCTTTATCCTTTGTTTCTTGAACCGTGAACCAGGCCACGTTATAACCCTTAAAAGTCCTAGATGAAGCATGGGTTAGTTTGAGAGCATACTGTTACAAAGGTATCCTGACTCCTATAGGCTTTGTTACGAATCCTGAGTTGATATCACATTCTTACAAATTTTGTTTTACTACACAAAACACATTTTCAAATAAATTTCAAGACAGACATGAGTTTTGCATTCTTTAAATGACATTGTTTGCATATGACTAATTGTTTGACAGCAGAGAAATCCGTACAATGGATATTCAATGAATAGACATCCTCTCAATGGACAGAATCACCTCAGCGGGAAAGACACTTCCAATAACAGGTCTTCCATAAGCAAGGGGCATGACATGATGTCTAAACACACCTGGGGCAGTCTCTCCAAAAGTGCCAAATAACCAGGGGCAGATCTCGATCTGAATCGCTTGGGGCATTACGCACGCATTCCAGCAACGAATCATGTGCCATCAAGAAAATATTTTTGATAGTACTACAACACAACACTATGGACAGTGACAACTCTCTACATCCTGAAAGTGTGGACATAGTCGGAAAATACTCTGCATGAAAAAAGACCCGCTAGGTTGACACACCTAGGCAAAAATAAGGGAATCTCGGCGAACCAAAAGGGTTCGGGCAAAATTTAGGGATATACATAAAAAATATTTAAAAAAATCTGTACACCCGACAAGTCGAAAACCTGAAAAGGCGGCTTAGGCAAAAAAGGTATCCCGGTGGACTGAAAATCCGAAAGGGCGGTCCAGGCAAAAGTTAGGGATTTAAAACATACGACTATGTCCCGTCACCTGTCTATCAGTGGAAAACTTACACCTTGATCAACATTCATCAAGAGCACCAGAATCGATAGAGTTCAGATACGCTCCAGATACGGATGCCATCCTGATACTCATTCAGGTTCAACTTTCCGAGACAGTTCAGATATGCTTCAGATACGGATGACATTCTGATACTCATTCAGATTCAGCTTTCAGATACAGTTCAGATATGCTCCAGATACGGATGCCATTCTGATACTCATTCAGATTCAGCTTTCAGATACAGTTCAGATACGCTCCAGATACGGATGCCATTCTGATACTCATTCAGGTTCAGTTTTCCGATATAGTTCAGATACGCTCCAGATACAGATTTCATTCTGATACTCATTCAGATTCAGCTTTCAGATACAGTTCAGATACGCTCCATATACGGATGCCATTTTGATACTCATTCAGATTCAACTTTTAGATACAGTTCAGATATGCTCCAGATACGGATGTCATTCTGATACTTATTCAGATACATGTTTCAGATACAGTTCAGATATGCTCTAGATACGGATGTCATTTTGATACTCATTCAGATTCAGCTTTCAGATACAATTCAGATATGCTCCAGATATGGATGCCATTCTGATACTCATTCAGATTCATCTTTCAGATACAGTTCAGATACGCTCCAGATACGGATGTCATCCTGACACTCATTTGACACATGTTTCAAAATACAGTTCAGATACGATCCAGATACGGATGTCATTCTGACACTCATTCAACACATGTTTCAAATACAGTTCAGATACGATCCAGATACATATTCCATTCTGAAACTCATTTGACACATGTTTCAAGTACGGTCCAGATACGATCCAGAGACGGATGTCATCCTGACACTCATTAAATACATGTTCAAGTACAATCACGACATAGATCCATCCATAAAATCTCTGCATGTACTATTTCCAGCATGGTACAGGGGCAGAGACAGTTGGAAGCAAAGTCACTATCACATACAAGCCATTGATACCTATATTCTCCATAGAGCCGAGACAACCAAGGTTCGACCTCCGTATCCCCAAGCAGGAATTCCTCCCCCAGCAGGTTCCTTTAGAAAGCTGATATTTGCATTCCCCAGCCGAGTTTTATAACCATGAGCAGTTTATAAAGCCATCTCCCGAGAAGAGTTTATTTCTCTGACAACGGAAGCTCAATCTCCAACAAATCTCTTCTCTCCAGCAATGGAAGTTCATCCTCAGCTGAGTTTATTTCTCCAAATCAGCAGATCTTCTAACAGAGTATCTCTCTTCCCCACAGAGTCATTCCCCTGTAGGATTATTCTCAGATAGAATCTCCTCCGACAGAATGTTCTCAAGCAGAATGGATGTAAATCCCCAGCTAATCATCTTCGGTCACTATCCCCAGCAGAAACGAAGAACTCAACTCCTTATACTCTCTAGTAGCAGTCCAGGATTTATTTTCCCCAACTAGAGAATATCATAATAGCATTGCATATCCATACATCATGGCATGTGCATACATATTATACAGCACAATCTCATTTATTTTGAGAACATCATTACTCAATACATTTCATACATCATGACATTACATACAACTAACTCTTTACCGTTTAGGGAAAGATGCAATCAAGTTCTCATGAGTTCTCTCTGGTTCAGTCAAACCGACACCAAGGTTTCTATTCCAATTGAAGATATTCCAACACTTTTCAATATTTTCTCTGGTTTAGTCAAACCGACACTAAGGTTTCTATTCTAGTTGAAGATGTTCTAAGACTTTCGTCTAGGTCATCCGAATCTCCGCTAAGATTCCCCTGATTTCTATGTCAGTCAAAGTTAATCCGAGACCTCTCTCGGCTTCATTCAAATCGATACTAAGATTTCTCTCCCAGTTGAAGACAACTCAAGACCTTTCCCTGGTTCAGTCAAATCGATACTGATTTCTATTCCAGTTCAAAAGCTATGAAGCCCAGAAACTGACTGGATAATAGTCAACCAACAATACATCATACTGTAAAACCTGGGACACGACTGGATAACAGTACAAAATACTATGAAGCCTGGAATCGACCAGATAGTGGTATATCTCAAATTCAAGCTATGAAGCCTGGAAATTGACTGGATAATATCTTAATTACTGAAGCCTTGGACGCGATCGGATAACAGTACAAAATACTATGAAGCCTGGAATCGGCCAGATAGTGGTATATCTAAAATTCAAGCTATGGAGCCTGGAAATTGACCGGATAATATCTTAAATTCTCCAAATTACTGAAGCCTAGGACACGACCAGATAACGGTATGAGACACTGTGAATTCTGGAACACGACCAGATAACGGCAAGAGACACTGTGAAACCTGGAGCACGACCAGATAACAGTATGAGGTACTGCGAAGCTTGGAATTTGACCAGATAGCAGTTTACTCAGCCAATTACTATTGAAGCCTGGAAACGATTGGATGTTAGTATGCCTTAAATTCAAGTTGAAACCCGGATGCGACCGGATAACCACTTAATTCCTTCTGAAGCCTGGAGCACGACCAAATAATAGTTTTTGAGATTCTTAATTCCTTCTGAAGCCTGGAACACGACCAGATAAGAATTGAGAAATTGCAAAGCCTGGAGCACGACCAGATAGCAAGTTTAATCTCATCTCCTCAATAAGTCGCTGTGAAACCTGGAGCACGACTAGATAGCAATCAGTCTTATTATCATTTCCCCAATAAGTCACCGTGAAACCTGGAGCACGACCAGATAGCAGTCTATCTTATTATCCTCAGTAAATCACTGTAAAGCCTGGAGCACGACCAGATAGAAATTCACTTTCACCTCCTCGACTAAGAGATGATTCCCCAATAGAGTAACGAACAACTAAAACTCCTAAAAATCTATTTTCCCAATACAGAGACCAACATTCCTCAGTAGATTCCTCCTCAACGACAGGAACAGGAATTCTCCTCGAAGGAATATCTCATAAAATCAACATTATTCTGGATGGCATCTTTAAGCCCATCTCCGACAGTCTTTCGTCATCTCCTCTAAATGGCATATGTAAGCCCGTTCCCGATACTACCTACACAGCCAAGCACCATCTCAAATGAGTGCAAATTTCTGAGCACTCTAGTGTTCAATCATCTACCACCTTCAGATTACGAAAGGCAGACAGCCAATCTACATCCTTAGGTTTAAGAAGATTGAACAGAGGCAGTTGTTGTACCCCAAAATTTTCCCTCTCATTTTACTAAACACATGCCCATTGAGGTCCTCAACTTGCTCAAGGATGCCCAAGAGTTGACCAGACAAACTCTCTCATAAGGCAATATACCTCAAACTAGGGTTTCCATTTTTATCAAGATGTGTGAACTCCAAGGGTCCCAAATGATTTACGTGGTTCCAATATGTTCTCAAGATCATCCATGTCAAGTTTCATGCCATTCACAAGAAGTTTGCTCAGTCAACTGCCCAAATGCCTGAAAATCAACTGTATTAGGTCAAAAGTCAACTGTGGCCCATATACAGTCAAACTTCAGAATTTTTGGTCAACATCAACATTTTGAAGAGATATACATCATTTAATCAAGTTTTTATCATGATTCCTCAAGGAGTGCCCCCAAATTCATCAAAACCCAAAAGTTGTTAAATTAGGGTTTCATAGGAAAAGTCAACCAAACTTTGACCAAGCATAACTTCCTCATACTTTATCAGAAATTTTCCATCCAAGGCTCAATTTGAAGAGGATGAAATTCCCTACAACTCATCTTCATCCCACAAGTTCAAAATATGCACTCATAAAAAGATATGAATTTCTACATTATAGGTCCTTTTGAAAAGTCAACAAAAACACCGTTTGGGTCAAAGCTTCTTACATGAACATGGAAGACCAAATTGAGATGAAGCCAAAAGGGTTGTTTAGGGGACATCCTAATATTTCTAAAAATTCCAAGAACACCCTTTTAGGGTTAAAATTGAGGGAGATATGTATTGTCAATATTGATCAAAATGATTTTTTTCCAAATGGGCCCATGTTTTCTTGTTTGAAACTTGTTCCTAAGATGGCCCACGACCCCTGAGCTTATCCACCTATTATTTTATTATTTTATTTTTATTATTTATTTTGATTTTTTATCCATTTAAATCAAAATAAATCAATTTAAATAGTAGAATAATCAAATAAAATCAAAGATTTGATTTTATGAGCATATTTTGAGTCCATGAACAGCTAGCAAATCAAAAAATTCGTGCAAGAGCTAATTGATTGGAAAAGATCTTAATTTGGTCTATTTTGGAAACAAATCATACAAGGCAAAGAATGAAATCAAATCTCCATAATTTGCAAAGATATGATCAATTTTTGTTGACCTAAATTATTCTATGATATATACACAACATTTCCAAAGCATAAGGAAGGTTTTTGGGTCGTGAAAACAAGGAGGTCAACTTCAATTTTTTGTCAAAAAAAGTGTTGATCACATATTCCTCCATAGACTGATTCAAGAAATTCCAAGGCCAACAATCCGTTCTGGGACATTTCTTAAAGCTATTCCAATCGTCCTCCAGCCTTAAAACCTTCAGAAATCACGCTTCACAGTGCCACAGATTGCATCTTTTTTCAAGATTCGTTTTCAATAATTTATCCATCATAAACATGTTTTGATCATATATCCATGCTTGCTATCATATTTGCAATGTTTTTGATTGGTTTGATTGAAGTTTAAGTGCGGGAATGGCACGATGCCATTGTTAGGGTTTTGAGGTCCCAAATTGGGAATTCTATATAGAGGCAAAATTGGATAAAATCAGGGGGTACTATCATGCTTAGAATATGATTTGCAATTGATCCATGTCTTTGGTTTGAATTTATTCTGCTTGTGCTACGTTTTTTAATTTTACAAGTTTATGGCTACGAACAAAATTCGTCACTATAGCTTTTAGTGACGGAAACGACTGTAGGTAAAAGTGTGGCCAAAAACAACTGTTATGGGGAAGAAGACAATTAGGTGACAGAATCCCATTGGGTAATTTTAATCACGCGCACGTTTGGGAAAGACCACTTTATTTCCTTTATATTATATTTATATTATTATATTTACAACTAACCATCTCATCACAGATTGCAAATGCGCAGGCGGTGAAGCAAAGGGTTCTGGGTTCGATCCCAAAATCTCACATTTTAATATTTTCCAATTTCTTTGTCCCATATCTAATGCCTCAAGCATGCAGGCGCTTGGTGGACCTCTTGAAGGCCAACTGCACTGAATCCCCGCGTGGGCAAATGGGCCTATAATTCTGGGCTTAACAATTCCATTCCACAACCCCCCCCCCCCCCCCAATCTGCTTTCACCACAGGCCCAATTACTTTCTTTCTTTATTTTCTTTTGTTTTATTTGATTAATTTCTTTTTTACAAAACAACAAAATAATCATTTTTTATTTAATCATAAAATCAAGAAAACCACAAAAATGTAGAATTAGGTTTTTTATTAAAATTAGTTTTTTTTGGAAAATAATTAATTTAATGATATTGACTTGATTGTTTTCATAATTAAAATTAATTAGACAAATTAGGTTTAATTCACAAATATTTGATTTTCTCAATAAAATACCAAAAAATATTTTTTTTAATTAATTAGATTTAGGTTAAGATTTCAAATATTTTTCTCAATAATAAAATACAAAAAAATGTTTTCTCTTTAATTGATTAGATTTTTAGAATTTAAACTTTGATTCCCGTACTTAATTCTCGCGCGTAATATTTAATTTTCCAATTATTGTATTTGCTTCGGGTTTCTAATAGTTTTTAATTAGGGTTTACCGCATATTATTTACTGTTTAATCCCCGGTTTTTGGTCATGTAAACCCCTCCCCGAAGCCTTGTAATAGCGTAGATTTACTTTCCCGCTTTTAATTTCCACAACTATGAACTGTCTAGATGTATGGATAATAGGCTTGCATGCAAAAGACAAATAAAATTAAAATAGTAGATCACCTTAATTGTGTAAAGATTAAATAACTGAAATCAAACACATACACATGCTCACTCCTAGGGTTTTCCTCACTTAGTTGCCTCGGAAATAATGGTCGTGTCCCTCGAACGTAGGGATACCTTAGCCATGACCCGTGATTCAAAGTCGTCATAAAGATCATAGTCCCTACTTGTCCCTCGAGTTGCCTACAAATTGATCTTATGATAATAGTCCCTTCGAAATGCTAAGGTATCCTTACTTGTTGCCTTCAGAGACCATTTCCTCCCTTCGAATGTCCCTTTAAACATCCAACGACGGTGCTACCTATTCCTTAATAATAGGATAGCGCTGTCTAAAGGAAAACGAACAGACTTTTTTTCGAGTAGGTAGATTAGTTCCTAGGTACTTGCTCAAACAAAATTTTTCACACAAACACTTTTCAAACAAATTTTTCAAAAACAACTTCATAACACTCTTGAGGACAGAAACAAGGGTTAAAACGAAGTAAAACAAGACTTTTCAAAACAAGCACACACAAGCTGTTTTCAAAATGAGCAAGTACCTAAGAGCCCATGGAAAACCATGGATAGAAAGGGTGTTAACACCTTCCCTTTCTATAATCTACCCCCGTACTCAGAAACATCTCAAAAAAGGTTTTTTATGTTCTTTTTTCCTTTTCCTGATTGGATAAAATAAAAGTCGGTGGCGACTCTTGCTTACCGCGACATTTTACGAATAAAAAGTGCAAACATGTATTAACATTCGGTCCTGCCACCGTATCACACATACGTCAGGAAAATTCAATCCCATACTGCGGATAGGAATCTATGGGTGCATTTATTCCAAGAAAGCTTGTCAGGAACGTGGTTGGATTGGTTCTATAAGTTGGAAGGGACCAACATCCGCAATTGGGAAGATTTGGCGACTGATTTTTACAAGCAATACCAGTATAATGCTAACTTAGCTCCAACACGGACACAATTGCAAGGCATGTCTATAGGTACAGGTGAAGGTTTCAAAACCTATGCTCAAAAATGGCGAGATCTTGCAGGAAGGGTCCAACCCCTTCTATCTAACAGGGAATTGGTGGATATGTTCTTAGGCACGCTATCTAGTCCATTCTTCAAACACTTGATCGGAAGCTCCTCAGTTGGGTTTACCGAATTAATCATGACCGGTTAACAGGTAGAAGCGGGTATAAAAAGTGGAAAAATTCAAAGAGATGCATCCTCGAGCGCGATAAAGAAGCCATTTACCGGAAAGAAGGCGGTCAGTGTTGCATATGACCATAGGAATCAGGACAGAGTTGAACGTCGTCCAGCGGTAGGGGCTGTCATGATCTCTAAGCCTGCACCTACTCAACAAAGGAACAATCAGTCTAGAACGGAAAGGCCGGTAAGATAGTTTACCCAAATAAATATGACATTGTCTCAAGTCTGTCCACATTTTCTAAAATCTAATCTGGTAACCCTACGGGAAGCTCCGAAGAATCCCAACACTGCCTCTCCCCGTTAAAACCCAAATGCTCATTGTGCTTACCATTCAGAAAGTCCAGGTCATTATACAAATGACTGTTGGGCTTTGAAAAACAAAGTGCAAGACCTTCTCGAGGCAGAGGAAATTAAATTTGACGCTCCTGAGATCCCAAATGTTATCACTTCTCCTATGCCCAAGCACGGCCGTGGTGTTAACGATATTGAAGATGATGTGTTTGTTACTGTTGTTGATGAACTTGTTACTCCTCTCCTAACCGTCAAAAGGAACCTGCTGAAGGCCGGTTTATTTCCGAGTTGTGGCGAAGGCTGCCACTTCTGTTTATCTCTACCAACTAGTTTTCATTTATTGAAGGCAGGTGTCCAGCGCCTGATGGATGACAAAAATATTTTGTTTGAAAAGACTCTCGTTCCAACCATTTCTTACAAGGATGTTTCAATAATAACCATTTCTGCCAATCCTCCCAGGGTCTCCACCAAAAGACCTGTTAGGATTACATCTGTTCCAAAGGTGACTCCACTGAAAATTACTATGCCAGGGCCAATCCCATACTCCTCAGATAAAACTATTCCCTAGAACTATGGGGGTGACGTCTACTACCACGATGTCAAGCAAGATTGGCTGGCAGATGAAGACTCGGTTTTTCAGAAGACTGACCCCGACATTGGCAACATTGTGGGAACCAGTAAAATAACCAGAAGTGGAAGAGTTTTCTCCCCTGAGATTGCTCCTCCGAAAGTTGTTACTGGTCCTGTGATCATTCTTGCTTTTGTTCCTACTGATACTACTACTACAGTTCTTATGATTACCCCTGCTAACATCCCTATCACCGAGTCGACCAAGACTCGGGGCAAAGACATTTTGGTTGAGCCTGTCCGGATGAAGGCGCAGTCAGTATCTATCCCAGAGGCTTCCAAGAAAGAGATGGAAGAAATTTTGAAAATTATAAAGAGAAGCGACTATAATGTAGTCGAACAGCTAGGGCAAACCCCTTCAAAGATTTATGTGCTAGCTTTACTGTTATGCTCTGAAGCTCATGCGAAGGCCTTGGTGAAATTTCTTAAAACTGCCCATGTGCCACAAGAAACCTCTGCTGACCAATTCGAAGATTGTGTGGCTAGTTTGACAGCTGATAACGGTTTGGGCATTTCTAATGCTGATCTGACACCTAGAGGGAGGTAACACAATGATGTGTTGCATGTCTCTGTCAAATGCAGGGGCACTACTTTGGCCCATGTCTTGGTAGATACTGGTTCATTGTTGAATGTGTTGCCTAAGAAGGCTCTAGATAGACTAGACTGTGAATGTTTGGCCTTAAAACCCAGCAAAATAGTGGTAAGGGCCTTCGATGGTTCGAAGAGAATGGTGCGCGGGGAGGTGGACACCCCATCAAAGTTGGAACTCAAACCTTTGATTCAACCTTCTATGTGATGGATATTCGTCCTTCCTATTCTTGTTTATTAGGCCGACCTTGGATTCATGGCACTGGTGTTGTCACCTCTACATTACATCAGATGTTGAAGTACCCAATCAAGGGAAAAATCATCACTGCCCGTGGAGAGGAGGAATATATGGTCAGTCACCTGGACTCCTTCAGGTATGTGGAAATGGATGGTGAGTTCATCGAAACTCTGTGTCAGAATTTCGAGGAGGTCCCATAAATAGTTGCGGCAACCAATATTGTTTCCAAAGTCTCAAAGATTACCAGACCTCCACTGAAGATGGCTTCTCTGAAGGATGCCAAGGCAGTAGTCGAAGAAGATGGGTGTACCATTTGGGAACAACTTCCGGACATTCCCTACAAATCTGACAAATTTGGTTTGGGTTTTACTTCAGGAGTCCAGAAAGCTATTCGTCGTGCTCGTGCCGGGGGACCACCTTTGCGGATCAGCAACCATGGAGTCAACGCAGTGGAAGATAGTGATGACAGTTGTGACCTGGAAGAATGGATTTTTCCAACTATCAGCGGAGGACTCAACAACTGGGAAGCCAAAGAATTTTTCTCTATTACTTTTACCCAACAGTAATTGTCTTTAAATTTTTGTCGGACTTGTAATAATTAAACAATTTAGAGTTTAAAACCTTTTGTCTTACCCGAGGCACAACGGTCTATTTGTGAGGGTTGTTACTTCATTTTCATATGTCATCAATAAATCATGGACGTTTTTGCATGCAAATTTTATGCTTTTTGTTCTTCTTTTTCTAAATTTTTATTTTCAAAGATAGTTATGCTCTTACACACACTCACATATCAAAATGCATATCCACATCCACTCAGGATCCCATGGGTAATGATTCTTCTATGGCCTATTGTGACTTTGAAAATACGATCTACCAAGTCGAAGACAAAGGTGAGAAAGATTGTGAGGTTCCAGGGGAACTAGCCAAGTTACTACAACAGGAAGAAAGGACCATGCAGCCCCATGAAGAGCCAGTTGACACATTTAACTTAGGTACCGAAGAGGACAAGAAAGAAGTCAAGGCAGGTGCCAATCTGGAACCTAGTGTCAAGAAGCGCTTAACTC
Source organism: Vicia faba (assembly GCA_948472305.1). Lineage (NCBI taxonomy): Eukaryota > Viridiplantae > Streptophyta > Magnoliopsida > Fabales > Fabaceae > Vicia > Vicia faba. The sequence continues at coordinate 104,163,719 of OX451740.1, read as the reverse complement.
AGTTACTACATGACTATGTTGAGGTCTTTTCCTGGTCATACGAAGACATGTCAGGACTTGACGCTGATATCATGGTCCATCGTATGCCAACAAAAGAAGACTGCCCTTCGATAAAACAGAAAGTTCGTCGCATGCCGCCAGAAATGTCAGAGAAGATCAAGACTGAAGTCATGAAACAGTTCAACGCCGGATTCTTATCCGTCACCTCCTATCCACAATGGGTCCCTAATGTTGTTCCAGTGCCTAAAAAGGACGGTAAAGTACACATGTGTATGGATTACAGAGACTTGAATAGGGCAAGCCCTAAGGATGATTTCCCGCTTCCCCACATCGATATTCTGGTTGACAACACCGCACAACATAAAGTATTCTCCTTCATGGATGGTTTCTCTGGGTACAACCAAATCAAAATGGCACCTGAGGACATGGAGAAAACGACCTTCGTCATACAGTGGGGTACATTTTGTTACAAAGTTATGCCATTCAGGTTGAAGAACGCTGGGGAAACTTATCAGTGCGCCATGGTAGCTCTGCTTCACGATATGATCCATCATGAGATAGAGGTCTATGTGGATTACATGATAGCCAGATCTCAAATTGAAGAGGAACACCTTGACCATTTGCAAAAACTGTTTGAAAGACTGAAGAAATACAAACAAAGGTTGAACTCGAGTAAATTCACATTTGGAGTGAGGTCCGGTAAACTCCTGGGCTTCATTGTTAGCAGTAAAGGCATCGAAGTGGACCCTGCAAAGGTAAAAGGAATACAAGAAATTTCTGCTCCTCGCACCGAGAAGGAAGTCAGAGGATTCTTAGGACGGCTAAACTACATCGCCAGATTCATTTCCCACCTAACCGCTACTTGTGAACCAATCTTCAAATTATTGAAGAAAGATCAAGTACTGGATTGGAACGATGACTGCTAGGCTGCCTTCGACAGGATCAAATATTACCTTCAAGAGCCTCCTGTTTTGATGCCGCCAGTCGAGGGAAGACCTTCGATCATGTATTTGACTGTCTTGGAAAATTCAATGGGGTGTGTGCTAGGGCAGAATGATGAGTCTGGCCGAAAAGAGCATGCAATATACTACTTGAGAAAAAAGTTTACCGACTGTGAAACCAGATATTCACTGCTCGAGAAAACTTGTTGTGCTCTGGCATGGGCTGCTCACCGACTAAGACAGTATATGTTGACCCATACTACCTTATTGATATCCAAGATGGATCCAATTAAATACATATTCGAGAAGTCCATCCTCTCTGGAAGAATAGCAAGATGGCAGATGATCCTGACTGAATACGACATTCAATACACTACCCAAAAAGCAATAAAAGGCAGTGTGCTAGCCGATCACCTTGCTCATCAGGCTGTGGATGACTATCAGTCCATGAAATTCGAGTTCCCAGATGAAGACATCATATTGGTAAACAATTGTGAAGAACTTAGACCATATGACAGACCTGAACAAGGATCCCGATGGACCTTGGTTTTTGACGGAGCTTCTAACGCGCTCGGCAATGGCATAGGCGTTGTGATCATTTCCCCTGAAGGATGTCATACTCCCTTCACTGTAAGACTTTGTTTCAACTATACCAATAATATGGCGGAATATGAAGCGTGTATTATGGGTCTGAAAGCCGCCATAGATTTGGGAATCAAGTCCTTAAAGGTATTTGGATATTCAGCCTTAGTCATCAGTCAGATCAAAGGAGAATGGGACATGAAGCATCCTAATCTCATCCCTTACAAAGAACCTGTGTTGACATTAATCCCACATTTTGAGGAAATTACCTTTTAGCATTTTCCACGAGAGGAAAATCAACTAGCGGACGCGCTAGCCACTATGTCTTCCATGTTTAAAATCAGGTGGGGTAACGAGGCTCCCCAGATCACCATTGAGCGAATGGATAAACCAGCTTATTGTCACGAGATCGATATTGAAGAAGTAGTGGACAAGCCTTGGTTCCATGAAGTTAAGAGGTATCTCGAGGCCCAAGAGTATCCGGAGGGAGCTTCAGTCAATGATAAGAAGTTCTTGAGAAGATTTTCTGTTAAATTCTTCCTCAGTGACATAATCCTCTATAAATTCAACCACGACTCTACTTTGCTTCATTGCATAGACCAGAGTGAGGCAGAAAAGATAATGGTTGATTTACACGAAGGAGCCTTTGGCACTCATTCTAGTGGACACACGATGGCTAAAAAGATCCTACGGGCAGGATACTACTGGTCCACCATGGAAGCGGATTGTTATCAACATTCACGAACTTGTCACAAGTGCCAGATCTATGCTGACAAAGTACATGTGCCTCAGGTTCCCCTAAATGTCCTGACTGCTCCTTGGCCCTTCACAATGTGGGGCATTGACATGATTGGAGAGATCAAACCCACAGCTTCTAATGGACACCGCTTCATCTTGGTTGCCATTGATTACTTCACGAAGTGGGTCGAGGCAGCTTCATTCGCTTATGTTGCCAAGAACATTATGGCCCGATTCATCAAACAGAATCTCATCTATCGGTATGGTATCCCGGAGAGAATCATCACAGATAATGGTACCAATCTCAACAATAATATGATTACCGCACTATGCGTGCAATTCAAGATCCAGCACGATAACTCTTCTCCTTACCAGCCGAAGATGAATGGTGCAGTAGAAGCTGCAAATAAAAACATCAAGAAGATCATACAAAAAATGACAGTGATCTACAAGGACTGGCATGAGATGTTACTATTTTCTCTCCATGGTTACCATACCACGGCGCATACGTCAACAGGGGCAACTCCTTTCTCTTTGGTATACGGTATGGAAGTTTTCCTACCAATTGAAGTCCAAATACCTTCTCTAAGAATCATAAAAGATGCAGAGTTGAATGAAGATGAATGGATTCAAACTCGACTTGACCAGTTGAACTTGATTGACGAGAAGAGGCTTATAGATGTCTGTCATGGTCAGATGTACCAAAATGTATGATCAAAGCTTTTAACAAGAAGGTCAGACGTCAGGTATATCGGGTTGGTGACTTGGTAATCAAGCGTATCATATTGCCACAAGGTGATCCCAGGGACAAATGGAATCCTACATACGAAGGACCATTTATGATCAAAAACATATTCTCTGGTGGAGCAATGATCTTAACCACTATGGATGGCGACAACCTTCCGCACCCTGTAAACGCGAACATAGTTAAAAGATACTATGCATGAATAAAGACCCGCTAGGTCGACTGGCCTAGGCAAAAATTACGGCATCCTGGCAAACCAAAAGGGTTCAAGAAAAAATTTGGGATAAAATACAAAAAAAAACTGTACACCCGGCAAGCTGAAAACCTGAAAGGGCAGTTGGGCAAAAAAAGGGTATCCCGGTGGACTGAAAACCCGAAAGGACGGTCCAGGAAAAAGTTAGGGATTTAAAGCGTATGACTATGTCCCGTTAGATCATCTTACAGACAACCTTTAGTATCGGCTGACAAACTCAAACGGTTCTAATCAATCCAATCGGCTTCAGATAAAACAGCAAGTGGATGAGACGCTCAAAGACACGAAGGTTATAGCAGAGTGGGAACCCCATGGGATTATTTCACATAGCTATCTTTTCTTTGTATCAGTTTTCATTTTCTACGACGACATTCTCTTACTAGGATGTTCGTCTCTTTGTACAAAAATACTTATTCAAGTTAATACAAAGATATTCCTTTAAAAAGTGAAAAACTATTTGTTTTTCTTTTATTTCCCTGTTTTGTTTTCAAAAATGTCCAATGATTATTTTTGAACATATGCATTTGAATGTGATTACTATTTACAAATGAGCACAAGAAAAGAAGGAACAAACAACAGAAAGGCAATTACTAATGGCTTTAAGAAATAGGATAATATCTATAGGCCATTCCATAAAATCCCCGCAGGTACTTTTTCCAGCAAGAGCGGAAGCAAGGACATCCTACTATAGGATCGCTAACGTATCTCCAGTATACAACCTAATGGTATCAAGTGATCTCACATTCCCGATGGAGCGAAACTTCCAGTTACTGTTCCAAAGATTCCCCAGTGAAAGTCGCCCAGATTCTCAGGATTCCCCAGCAGGATTTCACGAAGTCCACAAGCAATGCATGGAGTTTCCCTTCCCCAACAGAGTTTATTTCTCTAATTATAGAAATGCATCCATCAACACTTCAACAAAATATGAAGACTTACACCCCATATCCCCAGCAGCAGTTAGGGATTTATTTTCCCTAATCCAACAACGCTGCAGCAGAACAATTAATATGTTCATACATTGCATTCATACGTCATAGCATTGACAACACAAATGCATATAGAGCAATCTCATGCCATGCATTTTCATACATCATGGCATCGCATACAACTAACTCTTCACCTTTTAGGAAAGATCAATCAACAAGAAATTATCATCAGTAAATTTCTGACAGGACAACTATTTGTAGACAAATCAATTACAGATCAATTCCCGAGAAAGGACTGGTTGATCATCTACATAAAAAATATTTCCTTCAGACCCCTGATGGTTCAGTTTAAATCTCTCAACCATTTATTCTAATTCTTTCCCGCAGATATCATCTTCTCTGGTTCAGATAAATCGCTCCTAGATTTATTCTGATTCTTCTCCAGACCCCTGCTGGTTCAGTTTGAATCTCTCAACAGTTTATTCTAATTCTTTCTCACAGACATCTTCTCTGGTTCAGATAAATCGCTCCTAGATTTATTTTGATTCTTCTCCAGACCCATGTGGTTCATTTTGAATCTCTCAACGGTTTATTCTGATTCTTTCATGCAGATGTCTTCTTTGATTCACACATCTTCCCTGGTTCAGATAAATCGCTCCTAGATTTATTCTGATTCTTCTCCAGACCCCTGCTGGTTCAGTTTGAATCTCTCAATGGTTTATTCTGATTCTTTCCCGCATACATCTTCTCTGGTTCAGATAAATCGCTCCTAGATTTATTCTGATTCTTCTCTAGACCCCTGCTGGTTAAGTTTGAATCTCTCAACGGTTTATTCTGATTCTTTCCCGCAGACATCTTCTCTGGTTCAGATAAATAGCTCCAAGATTTATTCTGATTCTTCTCCAAACCCCTGTTGGTTCAGTTTGAATCTCTCAATGGTTTATTCTGATTCTTTCCCACAGACATCTTCTCTGGTTCAGATAAATCGCTCCAAGATTTATTCTGATTCTTCTCCAGACCCCTGTTGGTTCAGTTTGAATCTCTCAATGGTTTATCTCGATTCTTTCCTAGTAAACACTTTCTCTGGTTCAGATAAATCGCTCAAAGATCTATTTTGATTCTCTCCAGTTAAAGAATACCCAAGACCTCTTTTGGTTCAGTCTAAACCTTTTAATGGTTTATCCTGATAATTTCCAAATAAACATTTTCTCTGGTTCAGTTTAAATCTCTCAACAGTTTATTCTGATTCTTTCCAGTCAAAAAATATTCAAGACTTTTGCTAGTTTCAGTTTAAATCAACCAAAGCTTTACTATGATTCTTCTCCCAGTTGAAGTCAAGTTCAGACTTAGTCTAATTTCTATCAACAATCACCTTTAGATGGCATCTATGAGCCCATCTTCGACAACTCTCCGTCATTTATCCAAATGGAATCTTTAAACTCATTCCCTACACAATCAACCAACACACCATCAAGTGCAAATTTCTGGGCACTCTAGTGTTCAATCATCTTCCACTTTTAAGCTACGAACGACAAACATGCCAATCTCACTTTTCAAGTTTAAGAAGATTGAACAGGGGCAGCTGTTGTACCCCAAAATTTTCCCTCTCATTTCTCAAAGGATCCTTCTAGACTCTCAGGCTTGCTTCTATCAAGTTTCAAGTATTAGACTACAATTTCCCAAGAAGGACATTCACAAGGACAAAATGGGTAAAATTAGGGTTGTGACTGAGAATGATCGAACTTTGGTTTTTGACCTAATACCTGGCTTATTGGTTGAAAGCATGATCTCAAGGATCCGAGCGCGTCATTTTGACCTAATTGCACATTTCAATTCATCTTTTGAGATTAGTGGATTGATAGACAAAATTCAATCAATTGGTGGGAAAAGTCAATTGTACACTAAAAAGTCAAACTTTGACTTTTTGACCAAAGTTGAATCCCAAAAATCATATTTCATCACGACATCCAAAATATGAAATTTGATCATCAAAAATCAAGTCAAAAATCTAACTTTTGCAAAACTTGGAAATTTTTCTAAGTTAAGTTCATTGCTTCATGACATCTTGTCACTACAATTCAAAATAGTTCAAGATGTTATAAATAATTCAAGTTACTACAAAGTGACATTTTTGCAAGTTTACAAACCCTAAACTTTGTATTGCTTGGACTTTTCCCTTTGACTCAAAACCTTGCCACAATGCTTTATCTTTGATACAATGTGCATAAATTGCTCCACAAACCAAACTTGTTTCATACTGCAAACTATGTTGTCCAAATTCTGGCTAAACAAAAAATGATATGCTACTCCTATGCATTGCCACAACACTCCAAAAACATGTTTGTTTGTTGTCCTACAAAACCTTGTACTATGCTGCACCACAAACCTGTCACAAAACCTGTATATGCTGCCCTATACAATCCAAAAAACCAGTCCAAAACTGCTCTATGCAGTATGCTCCAACCTGCATCATAACAACCACAAAATTGCACCAAAATGGAAAAATAAAATTGTGTGTAAAAAGCATCAAAGCAGTAGGCAAAAATAGTTCAAAACAACTTATTTTGCTTCCTTCCTAAACCTCGGTCAATGGGCTACAAAAGGGACTGATTCATAAGACTTTTTTTTTAGTTTTTGGAGAGAAAGAGGAGAGAAAAGAAAAATAGAATTTTTGTTAAAACCAGCTCATTCATAAAATTCAGTTCATCCATAAAAGCTCTGTTCATCTTCAACTCTGTTTTGACTCATCAAAATAGATAAGATCCATAACCCACTATTATACAACCTTGTAAACCCTCCCATAAATCCTTATAACACTTCATATCACATAGATACTGCTCAAGCTCAAGAACAGTTTCTGTAGTGCTCTTATTCTCAACTTCTAAACAAAAGACAATACTACATAAACTTGACTGTTTGGAGTTGCTTCGGCAACCTTGAACATAAAGGGAGGTCTAGTAGCTTCCTGGAGTTTCATTAAGGTCCACACAACATATTGAAGGGTATTCAGACTCAAAACCTAAGTGCAATTTCAAGGTAAGTCATCTTAACCTTGCATTTTCCATACATCATTTTTTTTGGTTTATTTCTAAAAATAAGATGTAGCAATCACTACTCTTGAAGTTAATAATTTACTTGTTGTTCATTTTTATCATTTATATGTTGAAAACTGACTGATACATGCAAAAGAATGGTGATAGAGGTAAAAAAACTGTAACATGAGTCGACACATACCCACATGGGTCGACTCATTCTAAGTGGAAAAACAGGGTATGAGTCGACACATGACCTTATGCATCGACTCATACTACTATCCAGGTCCTAAAACAGAAAGATGAAATGTGCATGAGTCGACACAAAACGCGTATGTGTCGACACAAGTAGGAAATGAGTCGACACATCCCATTATGTGTCGACTCATACTGAGTTGATTTGGTTTGGCAGGGGCAAGGAAAGTTATGTGTCGATGCATAACAGTATGTGTCGACACATAATAGTTCAAAATGTTGTTTTTCTTTTTTTACACTGTTTCTATATTATATACATATATACTCCATTACTATCCACTTATTCGATATGGTTGTAATAATTAGACACCTATTTCATCCCCATTTGCAAACTGTATCCCCATCCCCCAAATTATTTAATAGCGTAGGATTTTAATTTCTGCAAGTTTACCGCTTTTCATATAATTGCTAGTAAGATAGGGTATGTATGGAAAGATAAAAACAACAAATAGATAACCCCTAATCAAAGACTAAATGCATGCAAATCAAACACACTATCCACACATTCACCCTTAGGGTAATTCCATTTGTTGCCTCGGAAAAACAGTCATGTCCCTCGAATATGGGACGCTTTAGCAAAGACCCTTCGATAAAATAAGATCGTAGTCCCTCGATGTTGCCTTCGGTAAAATGATCTATTCCCTTACGAAAATTGCTAAAGCGTCTCACAAGTTGTCTTCTATGATTGTACGATTTACCTTAGCCTGTCCCTTCACATCCAATGATGGGGCTTCTTACCAAAACAATGGTAAGGTAGCAACATCTAAAGGAGGAGGAAAAGAACATTTATGACCTTTTGAGTAGGTAGATTTGCTCCTAGTTGTTCGCTTGCTCACAACCAAAAATACATTTTATACACCAACACTCTCATTTTGAAACATTTTTCAAAAGATAACACTTTGTACGCATTCTTATAGAAACGAGAGCCATTACAAAGACACCTTTTTTTAAAAATAACTTTTAAAAACACATCCCACAAACACCTCTTTGAACTATTTTTGAAACAAAACTTTGTACGCGTTCTTATAGAAACGAGAACCATTACAAAGACATTTTCAAAATACTTTCAAAACCCACACCACAAGCACATTCAAACAAAAGCAAGTGATCTAGCAAGAAACTAAGAGCCTGTAGATAACTACGGATGAAAAGGGTGCTAATACCTTCCCTTTTCATAATCTATCCCCCGAACTCAAGAAAACATCTCTAAAGGTCTTTCCTGTTCTTTTCAGCCTTTCCTTTTGGATAAAAGAAAAGTCGGTGGCGACTCTTGCTATCCGCACAATTGCAATCAAACGCAAAACAACTAAGTCAATTCTCCTATCGTGTTACAGTGTCATGTCCAGGACTGTTGGAGTGGTACGCGCACCTTACATTAGGATTGTAACAGGGAGAGGAAGTATTAGGGTTCTGAGGAGGATCCTTCAATGTAACCAGCTTGGTCTTCAACATGTGTTGAAATGCTTGAGCCAAGGACATGTTGATTTTGGTAAATCTTCTTTTGGGTGTATCCTGCTTATGCTGATTACCCTATTGTTATTGTTGCACTGGTGCAGGATTATAGATCTGCACTGCCTCCACAAATTGGTTGAGATCACTCTTATTATGACCCTTCTGGTCTTACATAGTACTGGACTCCTTATTCCCGTTGTATGACCTCTTCTTAGTACTTGAATATGCATTCACCTGAATTTTACCGCTTCTGATTCCATTTTCAACATGTTCCCTCATGAACATGTCAACCAATTCCATGTCAGCCAAGAGAGGTTGATTATTGATTAGACCCCCCGATTCTAGCAGTTTGTCCCATACGGTCATATCTATCCTGATGAAGCTTTCTTATAAGGGTTCTCAACCCTTCTTTCCCACAAGCTAAATTTTAGATAAGATTCGTCTGACTAATCATCAGGATTCTCATCTTTGCCATCTCAGCTTGCAGTTGTTCCAACTGGTCATCCTTGTTGTCTTCAGGATTCTTCTTGGTCATGTTCTCAGTGAGGAGTGCTTTAAATTCCTCTTGCCCCTTGGATAGGTTAAGGAACATTTCCTAGAATTGAGCATCCTGAGCTTGGAGATCTTTCACTGTTTGTTCGAGAGCCGTATTTTACTAAAATAAATAGTAAGAAGATGAGAAAAGTTGTCTTGGGAAATACCTGTTATGACATGATGTGTATGATATGTATATGCAATGTTTTCAAGAATCTCGCAGGATAAACAAAAAAGAAGTGTTAGAAGTAAAGTTCGGCGGTCGCTTTGACTGAAGAACTTTGCATCATTGAACATCCTTATATGAGAATCAAGCTCACCATGTCGTGTGAGTCCTAGATTTTGACTCAAGATAACATACTTCAATCTTTGATGACATTTATTAGAGAAAAATAAATCCCATTCCCCCTTGCTAGACGTCTTGTTCATGATACTTTGATGGCATTTGGTTGGATGAAAATAAATCCTTTTGCCCCTTTCTAGATGTCTGGTTCATGATAACCTTTATCACAGGCACTCAAGATCCTTGAAATGGTCAGTGACAATGATATGGTATGATGTCATGATACTTTGATGGCATTTGGTTAGATGAAAATAAATCCTTTTGCCCCTTTCTAGACATCTGGTTCATGATAACATGTATCAAAGGCCCTCGAGATCCTTGAAATGGTCAGTGACAATGATATGGTATGATGTCATGATGTTATGATTTCATGTTTGAACAGATAACAAACACAAACAAAGCAAACAAGAGCCTTAGGTTTAAGGCTTGCATGGCGTTCGTAGGTAAGTACCCTTTTGATGTTCAGTTGGCTCGACATATCCTAAGAATAGTAACCGGGTTCTAGGAGTCTCATATCACCGATCTTTTTCTCAGCATTGTTTCAGCAGTATAATTGACTTGCCACCGAAATATACCGAGAGTCGAATCTCAATAAGTGTAGCATCGAGTATCAACCAACTTTGGACTGCACCAAAGTCGGCCATCTCACTAACTTCTAATGGATAAGTTGGGTCAATTAGGGTTCTAAAGTCAGTTAGTGCTTATGGCACCATGTGGAAACCTAGTGTTCTCCTCGACTGACTCAAGGGACACCAGTACCAACCAATATGTCGCACTAATATAGCCATCACTTCAACCATATCGATCTATGCCGTACAGTTTCCACGATCTATAGTTGCTTATCTAAAATATCCCTAGATCCGGGTATAGGATCTTTGCAAGAAATAAACCCAAGTAACGCGTTAAAAGTAAAGTAGATAGAGAAAATAGAAGAAAGCATATAAAGTGATCTAAACTATAAAGGTAACCCCTCTTTTTAGTTCCCCAGCAGAGTCTCAAATTCTCTAATACGGTAGGAAAACTGACTTGTTTTTGCATTTTTATCGCAAATGTTGCGGATAGTAAGAGTCTTCACCGACTTTTCTTTTATCCAATAAGGAAAGGGTGAAAAGAACAGGAAAGACCTTCGAGATTTTCTTGAGTTTGGGAGGTAGGTTATGAAAAGGGGAGGTGTTAGCACCCTTTTCATCTGTAGTTATCTACGGGCTCTTAATCGCTTAGCTCACTTTGTTTTGAAAATTGCTTTGTGTTGTGCATGTTTGAAAATATTTTGAAAATGCCAATTGTAAGGCGAACTTTGTAATGATTCTCGTATCTGTCTTCGAGAATACGTACAAGGTGTTTTGAAAGTATTCTGAAAGTGTCTGTGTGAAATGTTTTTGTTTTGAAGAGATTTATGAGCAAGCGATTAACAACGGTCTACCTACTCAGGGTCTTTATTTTACTTTTCCTCCTCCTTTAGATAGTGCTACCCTACCATTAGTTAGTAGGAAGCCCTATCGTTGGATGTGAAGGGATGGGTGTGGGTCATCGTACAATCATCGAAGGAAACTGGTAAGGACGCTTTAGCAATTTTCATTTAAGGAACTAGATCATTTACCAAAGACAGTGTTAAAAGGATCATCGAGGGACTACAATCTTTATTTTCGAGGGACAGTGCTAAAGCGTCCTCACGTTCGAGGGACATGATTATTTTATCGAAAGGCAACAAGGAAGGTTACCCTAGAGGTGCACATGTGCAAGGTGATTTATTTTTAATTATATTTATCTTGCAGTTAGGTTATCTATCGTTTGCTTTTAATCTTGCCATACAATCCTAATTACTAACAGTAATAGTAAAATAGTGCGGAAAGTAAAAGCAGAGAATAAAACCCTAGACTATTACATGACTTTGGGAGAGGTACAAAAAATAATAACAATGCGGGAAAGTAAACCTAATTACTATTACGAATTGTGAGCAATTACAATAATCGGAAAAAAAAAAATGCAAAGCGCTACGAAAAAACATAAAAATAGGGAAAAAGAAAAAGGACATTATTTTTTTTAATGATTTTTTATTAAAAAAAGGTTTTGATGATTAGCCTAAAAAACCTAATTAATGATGGTTAAGAAATAGGTTTATTAATTAAAATAAAATCTAAAAAAGAAACCTTAATTACTTATGATTAAAAAAGAAATTAATTTAATTTAAAAAAAACAAGAGTTGATTAGTTAAGTTAATTAGAAAATGATTAAAAAAACCCTAAAAGTCTAAATTAAAAAACTAATTATGTTTTAAAAAAAGTAATAGTAAAATAAAAGAAAAGATAAAAATTGGGCCTGAAATATACTGAAATCTGGGAGTGCTGAAAAGCAAGAGGAGTATTGGCCCAACTGTTTGGTCTGTTCGATCCAGTGTGCTGCAGCTCAAGGGGTGTATCATAGGGAAGCGTTTGAAGCGTTTGATGTTGAGGATGATGAGATCTGATGGCTGAGAGTGTAGGGCACATGGTAGGTCCGCTGGACATACACGCGTGGAATCTGACAAGCTTCTCCCAAAAGGTATACCATGGACACACGTTTGTTGACCGCTAGATCTGGATCTGCTGAAGTCCGATGGTAATGAGGAGAGGGAGCATGATTGCTACTATGAATGCACCTGCATAGAACAAACAACAACCATAAGGGCGGTGACAAGTGTTACCAACAGATTAGTGATTAAAACCAGATTAAATTAACAAAACAAAAAATCAGTGATAAATTTAACCACAAGAGACTTATGTCTCTCTTTATTCTCTTTATCCCTCTCGCCTATCTCTCTCAATAGTGTGTCGGAGAAGACAAGGTCGTCGCATCGAAAATCGCCTTGCGGCGGCTGCGATGGTGGTGATACACGATCTGGCTCCGATCTCAGATTTCTTTACATCATTCTTTTCGCCTCTTTCTTTTGATCATTATTCTGGCACTTGATTTTTCAGGGAATGATCGGTTTGGCGTAGATCTTGAAAGGGAAAAACGAAACCCTAGCGGCTCCGATTTGGCTCCTTGCGCTATTTTTCGGGTGAGATCGCTCTGAGATTTGTTCTTCTTTCTCTGTATCTTTTGAAAATGATGTTATCTCCTCTTCGCGATTTTCGATTTCTGAAGGGTTTGATTTAGAAAATATGATGATAAATTTCTAGGGTTTCATTGCTTTTGTTGTTTTTTGTTTCTAGTTTCTGTGAACAGCGGCCTCCTCTCTCGAAATCTATGCAACTGACGCTTTTATATTATGAGATTAGGGTTTCTGAATTGCTTAACATGCCTTACTGATTGAATTCATTTTTTGGGCTTAAGAATTCTTTGACATGTTATAATTTTTTGACATGTTGCTGCAATTTTTATTATGTTGGACTTGAGATGTGATTTCAGTACTGAGTTATTTCTGAGATGTGTGAATATAATATGTTATTGTTTGTGAAAACTTTGATGGGCTTTCAATGTTGTTGTTTTTTTGTTTCAATGAGGCATTTTTACTGTAGGAAAATGCTTTTTGAACCTCTAATGTGAACCAAGTTCAGACCTTTTCTTGTGATTTGGAGTAGAGGTTTTTGGCCCATGATGAGATGTACTTCTGAATTTTACTTGAGATAACGTTTATGAGGCTTGAGCATTGGGATGGGAATTTGCGATTTACATTTGAATTCTGAAAAATCTTTTGTGAACCAAAGTGGGCTTTTAGATTTGCACTAGAAAATGCTTTGGCCTATGATTGAATTTGAAATTTTGATTTGTTGTGAATCAAATGTATGAGGCCTATTGTTGGATTTGTGAACATGATTGATTCAAACTCCTTATTTTTGGTTCCTTCACAAAGCCCTCATGAGGAAATTGAAAATAAACTTTGAAAACACTTTATTTCTATTCAAGTTTGGTGATTGGCTAACCCTTCTTCTTATCTATTTTTTTCATGTGATTAAGCAAAGTGGGCGAGGGCTTGAAGGAAACTGTGGTTGTCATGGAAGAGCTCTTGGAGGGAAGGCATGAAGTATGAAGATTTTGGAATCACATAGAAGCTCATTGGATTTTAGAAATCTCTTTTGGTTTGTTCTTGAAAAAAAAAAGAATTTGCCTTGTAATTTGAACTTTGAATGAAGCTTGATCATATCTTGAATCCATGAACTTTAAAAGTCTTAAATTTGACATGAAAGATAATGAATTTTAGAAATGAATTTGCAATGTTTGCCTTGAAATTCATGCTTATATCTTGAAAGCAAATCTTGGACAACAACTTTCCAAATTATGAGATTAAATTCCATTTGAAGCTTCTTGAGTGAAGGTTTGAATGAAAATCAAATTTTGAATCATCTTGATGCCTTAAATCTCTTTAAAGTTCCAATAATGAAAACAATCTTCCCAATAATGATGCACTCTAAAAGCCCAACAACTTCAATAACTCTTGCATAATATGCTTCAATGTCTATCCTCAAAATGAATGGCTCGACAAGTAGCCGAAAAATCTCTTAATCATAGGAACCAGATAAAATCTCTTCTAATGAAAATCTATACAGAAACTTCTCCTTAATCACTGAACTTAAGAATCATATCTTGCCTTGGAAGAAACTCCATAATGCTTCAAGAGTTTTATCAAGAAAGACATTACTCGCTTCAATAATTAAAGTCTTAGCACATAAGCCAAAAGATAGGAGAAAAAGTGATTTAGGATTAATACTTGCTACTCTGGATCCCCTGATGAAAAATCAATTGAGATGTCTTGAGGCCTGAGAAGTTTGGTAGCCTTGAGAAATTGAAAACCCTAGGAGCATGAAGAGATATTTTTTGAATACTGAGAAATTTCATGGAAGATTAAAGATGATGTGTCATTTATGATAAATGTGCATTTTGTTATCAATTGTAGTTGCTGAATTGTTTAATGTAATGAGAATGTACTGTGATTGTAGGTCTTGCTTACATGTACTTGATAAATATACTTGATTGTAGTTGCTGAATTGTTATCAATTGTAGTTTCTGAATTGTTATTAATATTGTTTGTTATTATTAAGTTGACATAATTTGTAATATTTAGTATAAAAAGCTTGTAATTTGACTGTTAAGTGCATAACAAATCATATACTAAGACATGAGTACAAAATACATACTGAGACATATGTGCATAACAAAACACATTACAAAGCACATACTGAGACATGAGTACAAAACACATAAAAGGTTTAAAGTGCATAACAAAGCACATAATAAAACACTTGGTTCATAATACATCATACATTTGTTTCATAATACATAACAAAACACTAGGTTCATAAGAAATAAGGTTCAACCGATTTTATATTACATAACAAAACACAAGTGTTGTACCCAAAAATTTGTCCTCTCATTTCACTCAAGACATGCCTCTAAAGATCTTCAATTACTCAAGTTGACTAAGGATTGACCAGACAAATCCTCCTCTTACGACAATAAGCCTCAAACTAGGGTTTCAATTTAAATAAATATGGTTGAGTTATAAGGTTCCCAAATGTTCTAAATTGCCCTAGTATGTCCCCAAGATCACCCATGTCAAGTTTCATGCCTTACACAACAAGTTTGCTCAGTCAACTGCTCAAGTATTGGAAAATCAACTGTACTAGGTCAAAAGTCAACTGTGACCCAAATATAGTAAAACTTCAAATATTTTTGGTCAACATCAACATTTTGAAGTAATATCCATCATTTGATCAAGAGTTTATCATGATTCCTCAAGAAATGCTCCCAACTCATCAAAAGTCAAAATGGCAATTTAGGGTTTCTATAGGAAAAGTCAACCAAACTTTGACCAAGCATAACTTTCTCATACTTTATCATAAATTTTACAACCAAGACTCGTTTTTAAGAGAATCCATTTCCCTAAAACTTATCTTTAGCCCTCAAGGTCAAGAAATTCCTCAATCAAAAGATGCAAGTACATACATTATAGGTCCTTTCAAAAAGTCAACAAAAACACCTTTTGGGTCAAAGCTCCTTACATGAACATGGAAGATCCAATTGAGATGAAACCAAAAGGGTTGTTTATAGGACATCCTAATCTTCCTAAAAAGTCAAAGAACACCCTCTTAGGGTCAAAAATGAGATAGATATGCATTACTAAAGTCGGCCAAATTTTGGAAATATGCATGAAATCAGCATTGAGCAAAATTGATATTTTTCCAAATGGGCCCATGTTTTCTTGTTTGAAACTTGTTCCTAATATGACCCACGACCCCTGAGCTTATCCACTTGTTATTTTATTATTTTTATTATTTGTTTTGATTTTTTATTCATTTAAATCAAAATAAATCAATTTAAATAGTGGAATAATGAAATAAAATCCAAGATTTGATTTTATGAGCACATTATGAGTCTATGATCAGCTGAAAACTCATGGATTTTGTGCAAGGAATGATTGGAACAAAAATAGCAAGATTTGGCCTATTTTAGAAACTAAAAATACCCATAGCAAATCAAATCTTTTTTCCATAATTTTTCAAGATTGCATCTGTTTTTGTTGACCTAATTCGTTCTATTATATATTCATAACATTCCCAGAGCAAAAACACAAGGATTGGTCGTGTGAATTGGGAGAACAAAACTCAACTTTTGACAAAGAAAGTGGTGATTGGATCTTCTGCTACAAGGAGATTCAAGGACTTTCAAGGCTAGCTATCAATTCCTGGAAGTATTTGGGAGCTATTTGGACCATTACCACGCCTCAACACCTTCAGAAACCGCACATATAGATTCACGGTTTGTTCTTCATTCTTGAATTTGGTTTTGAGAATTTACGCATTATAAACGATTTCTAAATATACATTCATGTTTGTATCATCATTTAGGATATGTTTGTATAATTAATTATCAGTTTTGAGGCATATTTGATAACCTGCCATTGTTAGGGTTTAGAGGTTCGTTTTAGGGCTTTTCGTTTCATGCAAAATCAGGGCCAAAGATAAACACAATTGCACTCAAGAGATTAAACCCAGTTGATCTATGTAATTAGATTTGATTTATCTCGCCTGGTGTTGATTTTTGAGATTTGCATGTTTATAGTTATAGCATATGTCCGTAGGTAAAAGTCTTGTCTAAAACGACAGTTCCTTTGGAGAAGATGATGGCGTGTCCAAACCTGATTGGACAGTTTGAATCTCGCGCACATTTTATTACATCACTGACTCATTATGTTATATAATATATTATTTGTATTTGATATAATGAATAAAGCGTTGGCCCAGTGGTAAGAAGGAAGGGTTATAAGGCGTTGTATGTGGGAGGTCAGGGGTTCGACCCCTGCCTCCAACATTTTCTATTTTCTCTCAATTTCTTTGCAGATCTTATGCTCTCATTGCAAGCATGCACGCCATAGATCTCTAGATCATCACCCTTGGATCGTTCCTTGGCCAGATCTCACGCTTCCAGACTGCATCTCCATGATGGACATCCCAGCAAGCCTCCTACGGAATCCAACGCTTGCTATGGGCCAACCAGACTTGGGCTTGGCAGAATTCAGCAACAACACCCTCCAATCTGGGCCTACACCCCCTCAGGCCTAATTTCTAATCTTTTCTAGTTTTTATTTATTTATTATCATTATTTAGTTTAACTATTTTTTATTAATCAATTTTTTTCATAAAAAAATCATAAAATCAAATAATCACAAAAAATAGGATTTAGTTTTATTTTTAATAAATTAATTTTTTGCAAATTAACAATTTTAATTAACTTTAATTTTGTTTCATTAATTAAAATTAATTAGGAAAAATTAGGTCAAAATTCAATTCTTTTTCGCATAAAATCCCAAAATATTTTTAATAATCAAATTAGATTTTTAGGGTTTTTGAACCTTCTTTCCAGTTAATTCTCACGTGTAATTATTTTTGCCGTACGATTAATTTTTACTATTGATGTAACTGCGCCCGGTTTGTAATAGCTTAATTAGGTTTTTTTCAATTCTGTATTTTTACTTATCAGTCATTAATTATGTAATTGCACCAAAGCCTTGTAATAATTAGGAACTTTATCTTTCCGCCATTTATTTTCCCGCTCGATGAACTGTTTAGATGAATGTTTAATAGGGTTGCCTGAAAGATAATGATTAATTGAACCTAGATAACCCTAATTGGGCGAGATAAAATATTTGAAAAAAAGCACATTGTTGCACACTTACACCCTTAGGGTATACCTCATTCAATTGCCTTCGAATTACAGTCACAATTCTCGAAACATGAGAATTCTTAGTGGCTGTCCTTAAGTCTAGAGATCACTAGTTCCTCGATGACCCTCTCAACTGTTTCCTCGGTATAAAAGTGATCTTAGGGCTTTAGGACAGTTACTAAGAGATCTTGCCTTGTTGCCTTAGTGACCGTACATCCCTTTCGATAAGTCACTCAAGCATCCGACGACTAGGGCTACCTACTTACTAATAGTAGGATAGCACTGTCTAAAGGATAGGAGGAAAAGAACAAACTTTTTTTCGAGTAGGTGGATAACTATTAGGTACTTGCTCAAACAATTCTTTTTACACACCACACTTTCAAACACTTTTCGAATAAAATTTTCAAAATACTTTATCACACTCTTGAGGACTGATACAAGAGTTACCATAAAGTGAATCACCGCACTAAGGCAATTTTCAAACACACAAACACAAGCAAATTTTAGAAAATGAGCAAGCACCTAAGATCCCATGGAAAACCATGGATGGAAAGGGTGCTAACACCTTCCCTTTCCATAAATTACGCCCCATTACTCAGAAATCTCGAAAAAAGGTCTTTTCTGTTCTTTTCACCCTTTCCTTTTTAGATAAAAGAAAATTCGGTGGCAACTCTTGCTTACCGCGACATTTGCAAACAAAAAACGTAAACCAGTATAGCAGTCGATTCTGCCACCGTATCACAGAACTGGCAACTCTGCTGGGGATAATTATAAAGTGGGGTTTACCTTAGGGTCTAGATCATTTTAAAATTGCTTTCTTTGTTTGCTTTGACTTCTTTATCTTTGAGGGTTTGTTAGGGTATTCTTGTAAAGATCCTATACCCGGATCTGGGGCATCTTTTTAGGTAAACATTAATAGATCGTGGAGACTGTACGGCGTAGACCGATATGGTTGAAGCGATAGCTGTGTTAGTGTGACACTTTGGTTGGTACCGGTATCCCTTGTGTTGAATCGAGGAGAATACGGGACCGCCGCATGGTGTCGTGAAGCACTAACGAACCTTAGAACCTTAGTTGAACAAACTTGGCCATTATAAAGTAGTGAGATATCCGGCCTCAATGTAAAGCTGGGAATCGGTTGATACTCGATACTACACTCATTAAGATCGGACTTCCGGGATGTCTTGGCCGCAAGAAAAGATTGTTAAGCTGAAATAATGCTCAATAAAGAAAGATCAGTGATATTGAGACTCCTTAGAACCCAATTACTATTTCTAAGACAGGTTGAGCCAACTAAACTTCAAGAGGGTACTTACCTATGGAATCTAACAAGCCTAAATCTAAGGCTACTTATGTGACTTGTTTGCTTTCTTTGCCTAACAATTTGAACTCATTGCAGGGCTTTGTTTGTATTCCTTGCAGGACCTTGTTTGTATAAATCCAATAAATTAGTTTCTTACCCTGCATTTTTGCTTGATGCATAACATACACATCATAGCATCATACCATAGCATTTCCTTAACCATTTCAAGGATCTCAAGGGCCTTTGATGCAGGTTATGATAAAGCAGACGTCTAGCAAGGGATGAGGGGATTCATTTTCCTCTAGCCAACGCTGTCAAAAGACCAAAGCGACAACTTGAGTCAAGGGCTATGACCCACTTGATATGGTGAGCTTGAATCTTGTAGAAGGACCTTCAACAATACGAAGTGCTTCAATCAAAGATGTAAAGTTCAACGCCTAACATTTTTCTTGTTTACCCCGCGAGATCCTTGAAAACATTTGCATATCATACATGTCATTGCATAACAGGTAGTCTCCAGTACAGGTCTCCTATGTTCTCGCTGTTTATTTTAGCAGTGGATCTCAAACAAGACAATAGAGATCTCCAAAATCAAGAGGCTAAGTTCATGGAAATGTTCCTAAACCTATACAAGGGGCAGGAAGAATTGAAAGCACTCCTCGCTGGGAATCTGACCAAGAAACATCCTGACAACAACAAGGATGACCAGGTTGAACAACTGCAAGCTGAGATGGAAAGGATGAGGACTCAGATGATCAGTCAAATGAATCTTATCCAAAGCTTAGCCCAGGGACAAGAGGAGATAAGAATCCTCGTCAGCAAACCTCATCAAGACGGTCGCAACCGTATGAAACAAACGGTCGAGGCTAAGGATCAAGTTGTTAATCAGCCATTGATGAGACAAGGAGTTGGCTTGGTGGAGAGTGAACCTTTCCAATTTTTTGCTACATCAAGATCCCAACCACAACCTCACCAACAACCATAGGGTAATTGGCGTAATCGGGATTCATTTACTAGGCAATACACCAAACTCAACATACCAATGTCACGAATCTTGTAACACATGTTAAATTTGAATTTGGTCACATTGAAGGATCCTCCTCGGAATCCTAATACTTTCGCTCCTACTTACAATCCTGATGCAATATGTGCATATCACTCCAATAGTCCAGGGCATGACACTGATAGCTGTTGGACATTGAAATACAAAATTCAAGACCTGATTGATGCAATATGTGCATATCACTCCAATAGTCTAGGGCATCACACAAGATGGTCAACTGGAATGTTTCTGTCATTCCTCCAAGGCCCACCATTTCAAGTGACAAGTTATGACAAGAAGGCTTTTCGTTCATTAGAATTTTCAATTTGTAATTTTCTTTTGATTGTTCAAACATTTATTCATGTCAAACTTTGTTACTTTATCAATGCATTGCATATGTCTGTTTTGAATCAATTCATTCATATTCACTATATTTAAACTGCTTTCCTTTTTGTGATATTCAACTCTTGATTAAAAGTTATAAGACTTTAGAGGGAGGATGACGAAAATGATACAACAATCTCTACAATATGCTTTTAAACAGACCCCGCTAACGATGTACAGGCATTGTTTCAAATCCTAAACAGTGGAGTTATAAGGAAGATAATCCCTAGTCAACCCCTTTGAGCCAAAGAAGTAGGATTTTTTCTTTTCACACAAATTAAAACCCTTAATTGAAACCTGAGGTAGGGTAGTTTCCTCAGTTAATTCAGGTGCGCATTCAGTCATAATCTTCCTCTTTGTACACAATGAATGGCATCAAAGACGTCCTTCCAAATCAGAAGATGGTGATGGTTCCGCATATTCATTAAAATCGGCAGTCATTATATCTTAAAATAAAAGCCTGCTAAGTCAAAACCTATGAAGGAGACTTAAGAAAAACGGGGGCATCCCGCTAACTGTAATCATAAAAGAAACAGTTCGGGAAAAAGAAGGGATAACGAAAACCAAAAAAAAAAGAGAGGTTACTACAAATCCTCGACAAAAAAAGAGATTGCAAAATAACTGCCTTTTCCAAATAAACATTCAATCTCTGAACCATCACTGGAATATCAAGGACATTCCAGACTCAATTGGGATCTAAACGTATAATTAACTGAGCATAGGACTGAAGAACATCACGAAGAGCGGGTGGGTACAAATAAAATTTGAGCCTTTATCCTTTGTTTCTTAAACCGTGAACCAGACCACGTTATAACCCTTAAAATTCCTAGCTGAAGCATGGGTTAGTTCGAAAGTATATTGTTACAAAAGGTATCCTGACTCCTGTAAGGTTTGCTATAAATCGTGAGTTGATATCACATTCTTGCAAATTTTGTTTTACTACAAAAACGCATTTTCAAAAAAAAATCCTTCAAGACAGACATAAGCTTTGCATTCTTAAAATGCCATTGTTTGCATATGACTATTTGTTCAACAGCAGAGAAATTCGCATGACGAATATCTAGTGAACAAAAACCTTCTCAATGAAAAGGATCACCTCAAGTGGAAAAACACTTCCAACCAAGGGGCACGACGTGATCATCATCCATCATCTGGGGCAGTCAAGTCAAGATTCAAGGAATCTCTCAAAGATTCCAAATAGCCAGGGGCAGACCTCCATCTGAATCACTTGGAGCATTGGACATGGATTCCAGCAACGAATCATGTACGATCAAACAAACATCTTCTGGCAGTGTGGCAATACTTACTATTATGGACAGTGACAATTCTTCGTACCCGGTGAATGTGGACATAGTCGGAAAATACTACGCATGAACAAAGACCCGCTAGGTTGACCGGCCTAGGAAAAAATAAGGGAATCTCGGCGAACCAAAAGGGTTCGGGAAAAAATTAAGGATAAAAACAAAAAAAAAATTGTACACCCGGCAAGTCGAAAACCTGAAAAGGTGGCTTGAGCAAAAAATCGGTATCCCAGTGGACTGAAAATCTGAAAAGATAGTCCAGGAAAAAGTTACGGATTAAAGCGTACGACTACGTCCTGTCATCTCGTTATTTGTCTAATCAGTAGAAGGTTTATTACCCTGATATGCATTCACCAAGGACTCCAAGAGTTGGGATAATAGTCAAACCATATACAAAATCCCCGGTTGATATTTTCTACAACAGGTATCGAGACAAAGGAATTATACTACAAGGCCACCGCCATATTCCCAGCTTACAACCTATTGATGTTAGGTGTTCTCATATCATCGGCAGAGCAAAATCTCCAAATTACTGCTCCAACGAAAATTCCCCAATGAAGTCGCCAAGCTTCTCGGGATTCCCCAAGCGAATTACAAAGTTTCCCTTCCCCAACGAAAACATTCTGACACTTACTCCATATTCTTATCTAGAAACAGTTCAGGTACGATCCAAAGACAGATATCATCTTGATACTTATTCAGATCATCTTCTAGAAACGTTTCAGGTACGATCCAGAGACGGATGTTATCCTGGTACTTATTCCAGATTTCTCTTATAGAAACAGTTCAGGTACGATCCAGAGATGGATGTTATCCTGATACTTATTCAGATTCTTTTCAAGTACAGTTCAGATACGATCCAGAGACGGATGTCATTCTGACACTCATTCAATACAAGTTCCAAGTACAGTTCAGATACGATCTAGAGACGGATGTCATTCTGACACTTATTTCAACACATAGATCCATCCACAAAGCCTCCGGAGGTACTTTCTCCAACAGGTACAGGGGCAGAAACATCTTGATGCGAAGTCACCTCTACGTCCTCAGCATATGTCCCAGTGATGTCTATGTCCCCCACAGAGTAGAGGCAACCAAAAATTTTGATCCCTGCTTCCCCAAATAGGAGTTACTTTCCCCAACAAAGTTCCTTCAGAGAGCCGATATCTATATTCCTTAGTCGAGTTTTATAATCACAAACGGTTTATAAAGATTCCTCCCGAGCAGAGTTTATTTCTCTGACTGTGGAACCTCCTCTCGAGCAGAGTTTATTTCTCTGACTGCGGAAGCTCAATCCCCAACAAACTTTATTTTTCCAGCTACGGAAGTTCATCCCCTGGTGGAGTTTATTTCTCCGAATCGGAAAAATCTTTCAACAAAGCATCTCCTCTTGCAAACAGTTATTCCCCCGTAAGGTTATTTTCAGGCAGAGTTTCTCCCCGACAAAATATTCGCGAACAGAAAGGAGTAAATCCCCAGCATAGTCATCTCTATTCACCATCCCCAGCGAAAATGAAGAATTCAGCTTCCCAATACTCTTCAGCAGCAGTCTGGGATTTATTTTCCTCGACTAAAAAATATCGCAATAGTCATCCCATATTCATACATCACGGCATGCGCACACATATTGCATACAACACAATCTCATTTATTTTGAGAACATCATCATGACGCATGTTCATACATTATGACATTGCATACGACTAACTCTTTACCTTTTAGGGAGAAGATAAACCAACAAGCTACATCTAACCAAGGACTATTCCAGTATTTTCCTCAGAAGGATGTCCTCAAAAGATTTTCCCTGGGTCAGACAAGTCGACACTAAGGTCTCTTTGATTACCATTCCAGTGGAAGATATTCCAAGACTTTCGTCTGGGTCAGTCGAATCGCTACTAAGATTCTCCTAATTACTATTCCAGTCAAAGTTAGCCTAAGACTTTCCCTGGGTCAGACAGGTCGACACTAAGATCTCTCTGATTACTATTCCAGTTGAAGATACTCCAAGACTTTCGTCTAGGTCAGTTGAATCGCTACTAAGATTCTCTTGATTACTATGCCAGTCAAAGTTAACCTAATATTTCCTCTGGATCAGCCAGATCGGCACTAAGATCTCTCTGATTACTATTCCAGTTGAAGATATTCTAAGACTTTCGTTTGGATCAATTGAATCGATACTAAGATTCTCCTGATTACTATGCCAGTCAAAGTTAATTCAAGGCCTTCCCCCGGTTTAGTCAAGTCGATACTAAGATTTCTATCCCAGTTGAAGACAACTTGAGACCTTTCTCTAGTCCAGTCAAATCGATACTAAGATTTCTACTCCAGTTAAAGAAGCTATGAAGCCCAGAAACTGACCGGATAATAGTCAGTCAACAACTCAAGACACTGTGAAGCCTGGAATCCGACCAGATAACAGTATAAGATGTTTCGAAGCCTGGAATCTGACCAGATAGCAGTTTACTCTGTCAATCACTATGAAGCCTGGACTCGACCAGATAGTAGTATACCTCAAGTTCAAGTTGAAGCTTGGATTCGACTAAATAAAAACTTAATTTCTCCCTATTACTGAAGCCTGGACACGACCAGATAACAGTTCAAGTCACTGAAGCCTGGATTCCGACCAGATAACAGTTTGAGAAATTGCAAAGCCTAGAGTACAACCAGATAACAGCTTAATCTCATTTCCCCACTAAGTCACTGTGAAGCATGGAATACGACCAGATAGCACTTCACTTTCGTCTCTTCAATCAAGAGATGACTCCCCAGTAGAGTAGCGGACAACTGAAGCTCCTAAACTCTATTCCCCAAAATAGAGACCAACATTCCTCAGCGGAGTCCTCCTCAGCAACAGGAATAGAAGTTCTCACAAAGGAATATCTCATGAAATCATCATTGTTCTGGATGGCATCCTTAAGCCCATCTCTGACGACTCTCTGTCACATTCCCTGGATGGCATCTTTAAGCCCATCTCCGACGATCTTCTGTCATCTCTTCCAAATGGAATCTGTAAGCCCATACCCGATGTTATCAACTACCAGTATCATTTCAGACGAGTACAAATTTTTGGGCACTCTAGTGTTCAATCATCTTCCACCTTCAGATCATGAAAGGAAGACCAGCCAATCTACATCCTCAGGTTTAAGAGGATTGAATAGGGGCAGTTGTTGTACCCCAAAATTTTTCCTCTCATTTCACTCAAGACATGCCTCCAAAGATCTTCAATTGCTCAAGTTGACTAAGGATTGACCAGACAAATCCTCCTCTTAAGATAATAAGCCTCAACTAGGGTTTCAATTTAAAGAAAGATGGTTGAGTCCTAAGGGTACCAAATGTTCTCCATTGCCCTAGTATGTCCCCAAGATCACCCATGTTAAGTTTCATGCCTTACACAACAAGTTTGCTAAGTCAACTGCTCAAGTATTGGAAAATCAACTGTACTAGGTCAAAAGTCAACTGTGACCCAAATACAGTCAAACTTCAAAGATTTTTGGTCAACATCAACATTTTGAAGTAATATCCATCATTTGATCAAGGTTTTATCATGATTCCTCAAGAAATGCTCCCAACTCATCAAAAGTCAAAAATGGCAATTTAGGGTTTCTATAGGAAAAGTCAACCAAACTTTGACCAGGCATAACTTTCTCATACTTTATCAAAAAAATTTCAACCAAGGATAACTTTGAAGATAATCCATTGCCATACAAATTCTCTTCAGCCCTCAAGGTCAAGAAATGCCTCAATCAAAAGATGCAAGTTCATACATTATAGGTCCTTTCAAAAAGTCAACAAAAACACCTTTTAGGTCAAAGCTCCTTACATGAACATGGAAGATCCAATTGAGATGAAACCAAAAGTGTTGTTTAGAGGACACCCTAAGCATCCTAAAAAGTCCAAGAACACCCTCTTAGGGTAAAAAATGAGAGAGATGTGCATTTCTAAAGTTGACCAAATTTTGGAAATGTGCATGAAGTCAGCATTGAGCAAAATTGATATTTTTCACAATGGGCCCATGTTTTCTTGTTTGAAACTTGTTCCTAAGATGGCCCACGACCCTTGAGCTTATCCACTTGTTATTTTATTTTTTATTTTTATTTTTTATTCATTTAAATCAAAATAAATCAATTTAAATAGTGGAATAATGAAATAAAATCCAAGATTTGATTTTATGAGCACATTATGAGTCTATGATCAGCTGGCAACTCAGGGATTTCGTGCAAGGAATGATTGGAACAAAAATAGTAAGATTTGTCCTATTTTAGAAACTAAAAATATCCATAGCAAATCAAATCATTTTTCCATAATTTTTCAAGATTGCATCTATTTTTGTTGACCTAATTCGTTCTATTATATATTCATAACATTCCTAGAGCAAAAAAATAAGGATTGGTCGTGTGAATTGGGAGAACAAAACTCAACTTTTGACAAAGAAAGTGGTGATTGGATCTTCTACTACAAGGATATTCAAGGACTTTCAAAGCTAGCTATCAATTCCTGGCAGTATTTGGGAGCTATTTGGACCATAACCACGCCTAAACACCTTCAGAAACCGCACATACAGATTCACGGTTTGTTCTTCATTCTTGAATTTGGTTTTGAGAATTTACACATTATAAACGATTTCTAAATATACATTCATGTTTTTATCATCATTTAGAATATGTTTGTATAATTAATTATGAGTTTTGAGGCAAATTTGATAACCTGTCATTGTTAGGGTTTAGAGGTTCGTTTTAAGGCTTTTCGTTTCAGGAAAAATCAGGGCCAAAGATGAACTCCATTGCACTCAAGAGATCAAACTCAGTTGATATATGTAATTAGATTTGATTTATCTCGCTTGGTGTTGATTTTTGAGATTTGCAGGTTTATAGTTATAGCATATTCTATAGGTAAAAGTCCTATCTAAAACGACAGTTCCTTTGGAGAAGATGATGGCATGTCCAAATCTGGTTGGACAGTTTGAATCTCGCACGCGCTTTATTACATCACTGGCTAATTATGTTATATAATATATTATTTGTATTTGATATAATGAATGAAGCGTTGGTCCAGTGGTAAGAAGGAAGGGTCATAAGGCGTTGTGTGTGGGAGGTCAGGGGTTCGACCCATGCCTCCAACATTTTCTATTTTCTCTCAATTTCTTTACAGGTCTTATGCTATCATTGCAAGCATGCACACCATAGATCTCCAGATCATCACCCTCAGATTGTTCCTTGGCCAGATCTCACGCTTCCAGACTGCATCTCCATGGTGGACATCCCAACAAGCCTCCTTTTGAATCCAACGCTTTCTATGGACCAACCAGACTTGGGCTTGGCAGAATTCAGCAACAACACCTCCAATCTGGGCCTACACCCCCTCATGCCTAATTTCTAATTTTTTCTAGTTTTTATTTATTTATTATCATTATTTAGTTTAATTATTTTTTATTAATCAATTTTTTTCATAAAAAAATCATAAAATCAAATAATCACAAAAAAATAATAGGATTTAGTTTTATTTTTAATAAATTAATATTTTTCAAATTAATAATTTTAATTAACTTTAATTTTGTTTCATTAATTAAAATTAATTAGGAAAAATTATGTCAAAATTCAATTCTTTTTCTCATAAAATCCCAAAATATTTTAAATAATCAAATTAGATTTTTAGGGTTTATGAACCTTATTTCCAGTTAATTCTCACACGTAATTATTTTTGTCGTACGATTAATTTTTACTATTGATGTAACTGCGCCCGGTTTGTAATAGCTTAATTAGGTTTTTTTCAATTCCGCATTTTTACTTTTCAGTTATTAATTATGTAATTACACCAAAGCCTTGTAATAATTAGGAAATTTATCTTTCTACCATTTATTTTCCCGCTCGATAAACTGTTTAGATGAATGTTTAATAGGGTTGCCTGAAAGATAATGATTAATTGAACCTAGATAACCCTAATTGCGCAAGATAAAATATCTATTAAAAACACACTGCTGCACACTTACACCCTTAGGGTATACCTCACTCGGTTTCCTTTGAATTACGGTCACAATTCTCAAAACGTGAGAGTTCTTAGTGGTTGTCCTTAAGTCTAGAGATCACTAGTCCCTCGATGACCCTCTCGACTGTTTCCTCGGTATAAAAGTGATCTTAGGGCTTTAGGACAATTACTAAGAGATCTTGACTTGTTGCCTTAGTGACTGTACGTCCCTTTCGATAAGTCCCTCAAGCATCCAACGACTAGGGCTACCTACTCACTAATAGTAGGATAGCACTGTCTAAAGGATAGGAGGAAAAGGACAAACTTTTTTTCGAGTAGGTGGATAATTGTTAGGTACTTGCTCAAACAATTCTTTTTACACATCACACTTTCAAACACTTTTCGAAAAAAGTTTTCAAAATACTTTATCACACTCTTGAGGACTGATACAAGAGTTACCATAAAGTGAATCGCCATACTAAGGCAATTTTCAAAGCTTTTCAAACACACAAACACAAGCAAATTTTAGAAAATGAGCAAGTACCTAATAGCCCATGGAAAACCATGGATGGAAAGGGTGCTAACACCTTCCCTTTCCATAATTTACCCCCCTTACTCAGAAATCTCGAAAAAAGGTCTTTTTTTGTTCTTTTCACCCTTTCCTTTTTGGATAAAAGAAAAGTCGGCAGCGACTCTTGCTTACCGCGACATTTGCAAACAAAAAATGCAAACCAGTATAACAGTCGGTTTTGTCACCGTATCACAACTAGGTTTTCACTGAGTCATGCTCCTCTGAGTTTCATCCCATTTCTTCTTCCCCCTGGCACTGCCAAAAGTTGAGCCTTCTTCACGTATTACAAATGGATCATTTGGATCCCTTTCTTAGTCCCTCCATATTCCTTGCCTTCAAAGTCCTAAGTCTGTCACTTTTTCTACTTAGAGATGTAACAATCTTTGACTTCTTCCTTGGTAATATCATTATTTTTACCTGTTATGACAACATAGAGTTATCAAGTTAAAAAAACATAACATGCCACATAAGTATATCAGAAAAACTTACAAACTTACAAGGTCACTCATAGTTGGGTTGACAATATGTTTAGGAGGTTTTGATACCTTAGGATATTTACCAATGAAGGTTTTGGGACAAGGTTTAGAAGTTTTTGCAGGAGTAGTATCAATTCTTAATGGTGCAATATCTAGTATGTCATCACCATTCAACAATGCCTCTAATTCATCAAGATCTATACCATAGTACATCCTCATTGCCTTAGATGAGGTAACAGAAGCTTGTGAAAGGTTTACCCGAGGTTGAGTAGGTGTCACATTAGTTTGTGCAGGGTTTTCTTCAAGTTGAGTAGCCTGACTCATATTTCTTGCAGTATCATGATGGTTAATTCCTGCCTCATTTCCTGTAGTATCATGATGGCATATTCCTACCTCATTTCCTGCAGTAGCTTGATGGTCAATTTCTGCCTCATTTCCTATAGTAGCTTGATGGTTAATTCCCACCTCATTTTCTACAGTAGCTTGATGGCCATTTCCTGCAGTTGACTGACTCTCATTTTCTGCAGTAGCTTGATGGCCATTGCCTGTAGTAGACTGACTCACATTTGTTGCAGTAGCCTTTGATTTCTTAGATTTGCCTCCTATTTTGGTTGTACCTTTCGGCCTACCCTGCAACCAGTGTAATTGTAATAAGTCATTGAAAATTATATATGATTTTCTAATGTCAAGTTTGTGTTCAGTTTGAGTTACTAGCCATTTTTTTGGATCCTACAATAGCCACATTTTGTGTTTGGCTTCCTTGGGTGGGTGCAGCATCTCTCGGCAGTTTACCTTCAACAACTGCTAGTTGTTTATTTTTCTTACATGTTCTTGTATTGTGTCCATATTCCAAGAAAGTCTTGCACTCGTGGCTTGTGTTTGTCTTTTGCCATCTTGTTTGACTTGCCTCATCTGACTCTCTTCTTCTGAGTTTCTTTGGTCTACCAGGACCTCTCTTGTAATTTGGTGCTAAGATGTCAGGGTCAGTAGTCTTTGGCATTTGTTTTGGCCATTAATGAGACTGGCAACTTCATTGTAACATTATAAATAAGTAGACTTATGGTAACAAGTGCGTACATATTTAATGGGATTATCTACCTTTCTATGTATGGCTGAAAAAACATGTCTACATGGGATCCCAACCAAGTCCCAAAAGTTACAAGAACAAGTATGTTTTTCCAACTCTACAACAAAACTACCTGTGAACATTACATGACTTACTTGAAATGTTAGTCTACCTCCATATATGGGCAACCAATTAGCACTTTTTCTATCTCCCTATCTAAACTTCTAAGTGGTTTAGACACGATCTCTCCTTTGTAATTTTTTACCTTCTCCCTAAGAGTGGAAAACCTACCCATAAGATAATTCCCAATCCACTCAATTATGGTAATTATAGGTTTATCCCTTTGCATCAAAATAGTAGCATTGAACGTTTCACTTAGGTTGTTCAGAAGAACATCACACTTAGAGTACAATGGAAATGCATGTTTACACCACTTATTCTTGGGAATAACATTTAGCCATCCAAAAGCATCTGGACTTACCTCCTTAATTTAATTCATCTTA
This sequence comes from Vicia faba, assembly GCA_948472305.1. Classification (NCBI taxonomy): domain Eukaryota; kingdom Viridiplantae; phylum Streptophyta; class Magnoliopsida; order Fabales; family Fabaceae; genus Vicia; species Vicia faba. The sequence goes on along the minus strand of OX451740.1, from coordinate 104,133,169 downwards.
TCCGCATGAGCTTCAAAATAGGTTGCCTTTGGTGCAGCCATTATGAGATCTATGTATAGTGTACCACCTCACAAATTCTTCTTGAAGTTAGCATAAAAATCCATCAAACAAAACACGTTTTCAAACTCAGGATATTCTACCTCAAAATACATTCATCAGTCCCTGCATATACATGAAAATGTCATCAACAAGTAACATTAAACACTAAATTAACAAGTACATTAAGCATACTTTTTGTTGATCAGACATGAAGCACCACCTACTATAAGAACCAATGTCTTCAAGAAATAATTTAACAAACCAACTCCAAGAGTCCCTAGTTTCAGTCTCCACAACCCCAAAGGCAAGTGGAAGGTACTAGTCATTGGCATCCCTACTGACAACTATCAACAAGATTCCACCATATTTTTTAGGTGACATCCATCTAACCCTATGATTGGTCTACATCCAACCTTCAATGCTTTCTTTGTACCATCAAAGCACATGTAGCACCTTTCAAACCTAGGTGGCAAACCAGAAATGTTCAACTTAAATTTGTTTCCTTTGGATGCCCTCCTTAATTCAGCTCCATATGACCATAGCATACTATATTGCTTGGTTGAGTCCCCTTCAACAACCTTTCTAGCTAGTTACCTTACTTTGAAAGCCCTGCATCCAGTAATTTCTGTATCAAACCTCAATCTTACATTTGCTACAACTTCATTCAATTTCATACTTGAATTGTTCTTCAACTTGTCAACAATCACTCTAGATATCCAATCAACATTAGCATTCTTATTGAAGAACTTTCTTCCACTTTTGTGCTTCTCAAATAGAGTTTTGATTTTGAATGATGTTGTTCTCAAAACCCTGTTGCATAAAATTATGTAATCACATTGTTGTTTGTCTTTACAAACAACCCTACACCTTGTTCCATCATTTTTGGAAAACCTAATTGTTGTACCCCAAAATTTTCCATCCCTTTTTCTTCAAGACACTCTCCTAGGATTCTCAAATGCTCAAGAATTAATCAGATAAATTCTCCTCCTAAGAAATGGACTTACAACTAGGGTTTCATTTTTCTCAAAGAAGTTTGGGGGTCTAAGGCCTCAAGTAGTTTTCATGGTTCCTCATATGTCTTCAAGAACGCTCATACCAACTTTCATGCCTTGCATCACAAGTTTTCTTAATCAATTGCTCAAATGACTGAAAATCAACTGTATTGGATAAAAAGTCAATTATGGTCAACGTACAGTCAAACCTCAATATTTTTGGTCAAAAACAAAATTTTGAAATTACATTCATCATCTATTCAAGGGTTGATCATGATTCATTAAGAAAACTTTCAAATCATCAAAAGTCAAAAGTTGCCAAATTAGGGTTATCTTAAGGAGAAGTCAACTGAACTTTGACCAGACACAACTTTCACATGCTTCATCGGATTTTCCTCAACTAAATCTCATTTTGAAGGAAATTCAATTATCTACAACTTGGTCTCTCTAAGCTCAAGTCCAAAAAATGCTTCATTTGAGAGATATGGGCCAATATATTATAGGTCATTTCAAAAGTCAACAAAAAGACACTTTTTGTCAAGCCAACTTACATCAAGATAAAGTCTTCAAATACAAAAATGGTCAACATAAATATTGTAGAGGACACCTTGAGCTTTCCAAAAAGTCCAATATCACCTTAAAATGATAAAAATTGAGTTATGACCAGTGCAAGTTGGGAAATTTTGAGCAAATGCATGAAGTTCAAATTGAGCAAACTTAATTTATGGGCTAATAGACTATATTTCAGAGTCCAAACATGTTCTACACTCCATATACACCTCAAATCTTACGCATGCACCCCTTGATCTTTTTATTTTAATTATTTTGATTTTACTCATTAATAATTCAAAATAAATAAGAAAATAAGACAAGCCTTACCACACAAGTCCAAGCCCATATTATCTTACCTAATTCAGCTCTATATATTGCATGCAATTCAGACAAAGGCAGCCACGAACCCTTATACAAAGAAACTTGTCCAAAATCTCAAAATTCTCAAGAAACCTAAAACAACTCGAAACCCTACTTACAAGTCCTTTCATTACAAACTAACCATCCTATTCATTCCCAGGAAGATCAGAGGGTAAGATGAGATCATTTGCAACGATCTAAAGGGCTCGAAACACCCCTGCATGCAGCACCATCTTATCATTATTTCACAAATTCATATTTTTATTTTCTTGTTGTTTTGATTGAAGCTAACTTTATTGATGTGTTCCTGAGGTTCATTAGTGCAGGACTGGACCCTCGCTGACGTCTCATGTTGATCAAATTGTGAAACACCATAACTACACCGATCTCATGTATTTTTGTCATAGCTCTCAAACCAGTCTATTTTATCCCAAAATAACCACTCCATTGGAGAAGACGACCGGAGCTAGGGCTTCTACGTCTCTCTGGTCCATGCGTTTTTGTTTAATATTTGTTTCAGTTCTTCCATTTAAGTTAACGGGTGTATTACCGACCCAACGATTGAAACGCGCGTGCTAAGGCATTACCCTATCAAGGTGTGGATTTGATCCCTACCTTTTTCTATTTTTCCATAATTTTCCATATTTTGCAGGGTTGTTGTTGTATCCCAAAATTTTCCCTCCCATATTTCTCAAAACATTGCAAGAAAAATCTCCAAGTGGCTCAAGGTTGCTCAAGGATTGACCAGACAAGCTATCTCTTAAGGCAGTCTACCCCAAATTAGGGTTTTGTGTTGCATCAAGATCCATGAGTCCAAATGACCTCAAGTGCTCTCCCATGTCCTAATATGTTCTAAAAATCATCCATGTAAAGTTTCAAGCCTTGCAGAGGAAGTTTGCTCAGTCAATTGCTCAAAAGGTCCAAAAGTCGACCATGCTAGGGCAAAAGTCAATTGTGACCTACATATAGTCAAACTTCAAGATTTTTTTTCAACATTCTCATTTTGAAGGATATTTCATCATTTTATCAAGGGTTTATCATGATTCATCAAGGATTGCTCAAAATTCATCAAGATTCAAAAGTTGCTAAATTAGGGTTTTGTAGGAAAAGTCAACCGAACTTTGACCAAGAATAACTTTCTCATACTTTATGAGAAATGACCCATCCAAATCTCATTTTGAATAGTATGCAATTCCCTACAATCCATCTTCATATCCCAAGATCAAATAATGCACTCACAAGAAGTTATGAATTTGGACATTATAGGTCATTTTTTAAAGTCAACAAAAACACCTTTTTTGTCAAAGCTTATAACTTGAGCATGGAATATCAAAATGAGATGAGACCAAAAGGTTTGATTATAGGACATCTCAAGCTTTCTAGAAAGTCCAAAAACATCTCCAAAAGTTCAAAATTGAAGAAGTTATGCATTGTTGAAGTTGGACTTTTTTGCAAAATTGCCAAAAGTCAACTATCCCCAAAACATCAAATTTTGCCAAATGGGCCCATTCTTTTTCACATGATTTGAGTTTGCATTATTTCCCACGTGTCCTAGCTCCAGCCATGTGTCCATATCACATTTTTATTATTTAATTTGATTTTTATTTGAATTAATTCATTTTAAATCAAATAAAATCATATAAAATCTAAAGTATTGATAACACATGATTTTTTGGCTATTTCAGGCTCCAAATACAGCTATCCTTGCAATAAAATTCGTATCAAGTGAATCATGTGCAAAAAGATATGATTTAGGCCAAGTTTGGAAAGGTTGTAAATTGAGATCAAATCAAATATCCAAGCCTTAATAGAGGAAGATTTGGACAGCCAATTGAGACCTAATGCACTGAGTAATACATAAGCAAGCCAAGCACACGAAAATGAGGGTTGGCAAGCACTTGTAGAGGCAGAACAACTTTGCAAAAAATCACAAAAAAGCTGGAGATCGAAATCAAAGCTAGAGGCGTTTTCAGAGCTGGATATTGGTCCCAATCGATTCCTGGCAACACACACAAGCTAACTGGATCCAAACCAAGCATTATCAGGCCCTTATACGCATTGTAAGTCTCACGCAAATTGCTCCTGTTCTTGATTTCGTAACTCTGAAATTAGGCATCGTTTTCATGGAATAATTGCATATCCTTAACCCTCACATCATTTGCAAACTACTGGCAATAACCAATTTGATTTATATGTTATGTATCATGAAACGCCATAGTTAGGGTTTCTTGGATCGTTTTTGGGAGTTTCTGTTTCAGGTGAAATTGGCCTTAATGGTGATTATGGCTGTGATCAGAGAGATGAGACGAAGCTAACCATGGCCGTGGATATCATTTTTATGGCTTGAGGGAGATTTTAGGACGAATCTGCGTTTTTAGATGCGGATAGAAATCCGCAGGTAAAGTTACAGGGGTTTGAGGAAGGGGACGAAGAGCTGGCGTCTATCTATTGGCCAGTTTAAACGTTACGCGCCTTTTTTATTTTTTCTGGCATTGGAATTGTTTTCTATATATTATATTGAGTTATTATTATGATAACAAACAAAGCAACGTGATGCAGTGGTAGCCACTCAAGGTCTTAAGGCGTTCCAAGGCTGGAGGTCAGGGGTTTGATCCCTGTCTCCAGCAATTTGTGTTTTCTCATTGTTTTTCAGGTAATTGCATGCATACGCCCATCTGCAATCCACCATATGCCCTCACCCATCCAGGCGCCAGATGGCCAATGGCCAGATCTGGTGGTCAGTGACTGGAGGTCCACCAAGGTGCCAGTCAATGCGTGTGCACCAGATCCAAAAAGTCAAAAGGGCCAGCTTCTAATGGGCCTACAAATTGCTCCTTGCACCTCATAATCAGGCCCAACTCCTCTCTTTTTATTTATTTTGTTTTATTTAATTTAATTGTTTTATTCCATTTAACTAATTTTCTAACCAATAACAAAATTCTTTTTTTATCAAATGAAATCATAAATACCTGTTTTTATCCAATCAAATTTTTAAAACTTTTTATTTTTATTAATAAACTTATTAATTAATTAGGATATTAATTAGGAAACTTTGATTTATTTTTGTAAATATCTAAAATTAATTAGAATTAATTAGGTTTTATTTCATTTAATTATTTTTTAATTTCTTCCTTAAATTAATAAAAACTCCAAAAAAATATGTTATTTTTCATTTAATTTATTTTATAATTAATTTAGTAATTAATTTAGGACTTAATTTCTTTTCTCAAATAAAAACAACAAAAAGATGGCATTTTCTTTAAAAGGGTCAAAAACCCTAAATTTCGCACTCGATTTAATTTCCCGCGCGCTTTATTTATTTTTATCCAATTATGTATCTGCTTACGACTTGTAATAGTTAAATAGGACATTTAATTATTTTTACCGCTTTATTTTATTTTTCAAAGCGTTTGTCTTTGGCGATGTAAATACCCGACGCCTTGTAATTTAAATTCCGCATTTTATTTCCGCAAATTATAATTGCTAGATGTTTGATAATAGGGTTTGCATGACAAGACTGAATGTTAAAATCTTAAAATCAAATTAGATCACCCTTAACATGTACAAAGATAAAAATAACTGAAAACGACACACTCGCACATGCGCACTCTTAGGGTACACCCCACTTGGTTGCCTTCGTACACGGTCATTGAGTATAGGTCGTTTTAGAGGTCGTCCTCTTGTCTAAAAGATCATAGTCGCCTCGAAATGGTTGCCTTGGATATTGTTGCCTCAAACAAATGATCTAAGACATTAGGGTTACCGCTTAGGCGTCCTAACATTGCTTTGGTGACCGTATGTCCCTCATTCGAATTGACCCTCAAACTCCAACGACGGTGCTACCTACTCATTAATAGTGGGATAGCATTGTCTAAAGGAAATTAGCATAGAATGATTCCTTTTTCGAGTAGGTAGATGGTTCTTAGATACTTGCTCTTTCAACAAAAAAAAACCTTTTTCACACTTACACTCCTTTTCGAACAAAGTTTTCAAAACACTTCATTACACTCTTGAGGACAGAAGCAAGAGTTAAATCGAAGTTTTCAAGCAAAAACTTTTTCAAACCCACAAGCACAAAGAAAACAATTTTGAAAACAAATGAGCAAGTACCTAAGAGCCCATGGATAACCACGGATAGAAAGGGTGCTAATACCTTCCCTTTCTATAATCTACCCCCCGAACCCGAGAAATATCTCGAAAAAGGAATTTTTCTGTGCTTTTTTCCTTTTCTTGTTGGATAAAATAAAAGTCGCTGGCGACTCTTACTTACCGCGACATTTTGCGAAAACAAACGCAAAGCACAAACCAGCATTCCAAAAAAAAAACAGTTAGTTCTTCCCATCGTATTACAGAACTGGCGACTCTGTTGGGGACGCTTATAAGTGGGGTGTACCTTAGGAATAGTTCATAATGTTTTCAATTGCTTGACTTGTATGCTTTATCTTTGTGGGTTTGATCGGAGTTACTATAGATCCTAACCCGGATCTGGGGGATACCCTTTAGGTAAGTAGCAATAAACTGTGAGGGAACTGTACGGTGTAGACCAATACGGTTGAAGCAGTAGCTACGTTGGTGTGGCACTTTAATATGTACCGATATCCCTTGTGGTGCAACGAGGAGAATATGGGTCTGCTAAGGGGTCATTAAGCACCAACTGACCTTAGAACCTTAATTGACCAACTTGGCCATAGAACAGTAGCAGTATGCTACACTCATTGAGACCAAACTCTCGCGATGATTCTGGCCGCAAGAAAAGGTTGCTAAACTAGAATTATGACCGATCGAGGGTGGTCAGTGATATTGAGATCCTCTACTATTTCTAGGACAGGTTTGAACCAACTGAAGTGAAAGAGGGTACTACCTAAGCTCCTTGCCAGCCTGAAATCTAAGGGCTATCTGTGTGACTTGTGTGCCCTTACCATGTTTGCTATCTGTGAATACTTGTGGTGTGTTTTCTATCATGACATCATGCATCATGACATTGCATGCATCTTGCATTGGACTAACCCATTTCAAAGACAAAGGGGATTCATCTTTGTTCTGTTTTGTAGGTCATGGCACCGATGCGTAGAAACACTATTCGAATCAACTTTGTCCAGATTCCCACTCAGCTTAAGGAATTGGTTGCAAAGGTTTCAGATACTTCCTCCTTTAGAATACATGGGCACCTCCTTGGTTTGGTCACCTCCAAGATGGATGAATAGATGATGAGTGTCTTAGTCCAGTTCTTTGATCCACTGTACCACTGCTTTACTTTTCCGAACTACCAGTTGGTCCCTACCTTGGAAGAGTTCTCTGATCTACTTGGTATCTCTATTCTGGAGAAGACCCCGTTCACAGGTTGGGAGAAAGTCCTTAGGCCGGAAGAGATTGCTTCAGCCCTCCATCTGACAAAGGCTGAGGTAATGTCTAACTGGGAGACTCGAAGTGGAATAAAAGGCTTCTTGGCTAAATTCTTGGTTGATCGGGCTAATTAGTTCTGGGATAGTCTAGACTTTCAGGCATTTGAATACATTCTGGCTCTTCTCATATTTGGTTTGGTGTCATTTCCAAACTCAGATTCCTTTGTTGACGTGAATGCAGTGAAGATTTTCATGTCCGATAATCATGTACCCACTCTCTTGGGTGACTTGTTGCACTCTCTTTATGCCCGTACTGCTCGGAAATGGGGAACCCTTATGTGTTGTGCACCATTGCTGGCGAGGTGGTTTATTTCTCACCTCCCCAAATCAGTTTTGAAGAACAAGAAAGGCATGGGTTGGGCCTACAGGATTATGTCCCTCGCTCACACTGACATCATCTGGACTATTAAAGGCATGAAAGACGTGGCTATTATTGATCGCTGTGGGGAATACCCCAATGTTCCACTTCTAGGAATCAATGGAGGGATCACCTATAATCCATGTTTGGCCTTACGTCAATTTGGGCGAGCTAGGAGGGAAGGACCTCATGAGTTGTTGATGCCGAGCATTGTCTTTGACTTCCAAGGGGATAGTGACGAGCAACGTCGCAGGTTCATACGAGCTTGGGATAGGGTACACAGGTCTGATCCACACGAGTTAGGGATGAAGACCTCTTTTCCGATGGAACCATATCTTCGATGGGTTTGAATTCGTGCCCAAAAGCTGGGAATGTCGTATGAAGCTGTCTTGCCTGTAATTGTTGAGGTTGCTGATGAAGAAGGGGTTCCACCTACCATCCTCCACCCTTACATGCCTACTGACATTGGGGCACTAAAGAGGTCTTGGATGCAGCTAAGAGAAGAGTGGGATACTTACAGAGAAAAGTATCACGAGCAGGAGCGGAAGATCCTAAAGTTGACAGGGCAATTGGAGAATGAGCAGATCCTCAATGACTATGTTCGCACCGACGGGAAACGACCATGGGAGCGCTGATGCCTTTTGTTATTTCTAGTTTTGATTTACTTTTCAGTTTTTCCTTTCTTGTAACGCCTTAAAGGCATTTGTTGAACAATTGAATTCAAAGTTTTATCTAATAAAAGTGTGTTTCATTTTGGTTTACGAATTTGAATCCCTAAAGTCTTTGAAATCATGTCATACACATATCATTCCCATGCACTTCATCACAGGTACCCTTAAAGGTTTCTCATCTTCTTCGTTGTTTATTTCAGCATCATGTCTTCTGAAACATCAACTGAACAAGCCATCAAGGCTCTGCAAGCTCAAAACGCCCAGTTCCAGGAATTGTTCATGAGTTTGGCCAAGGGTTAGCAAGATCAGAAGACCCTTATCCTGAAAGATGAGAAGAAGAAGAAGAAGAAGACGATCCTACTAAATATGGGTCACATATTTGGAAATAATTTGCGAGAAGAGGTTGATTTGACTCACTCATCTAGAGGGGGAGATAATCAGGAAGAAAGGAGGGCTCCCAGCACTATGGTTTGCGACAACGAGACTGACTTTGACGAAGACCAGTATCCTCCGGCTGAGGATAGATATAAGCAACTGGAAGACCGGTTGAGCGCGATGGAAGTTCAGAAAGTGCCTGGTCAGGACTTTGGAGACTTGGGTTTGTCATCTGGGGTGGTGATTCCCCACAAGTTTAAAGCACCAGTCTTTGCTAAATACGATGGGGTTTCTTGCCCAAAACTGCACCTCCGCTCGTATGTTAGAAAGATCCAAGCATACACCGCTGACAAGAACCTCTGGATCCACTTCTTTCAAGACAGTCTTTCAGGGACTCAGCTTGAATGGTTTTACCAGCTGGAAGGAGCTAGTATCTGTAATTGGGAGGATTTGGCTGCTGCTTTCTACAAGCAGTACCAATACAATGCCGACCTCGCTCCCACAGGTACCCAACTTCAGAGTATGTCTATGGGTGCGGGCGAAGGTTTCAAAGACTATGCTCAGAAGTGGAGGGACCTTGCTGGAAGAGTACAACCCCCATTGGCTGACAGGGAGTTAGTAGATATGTTTCTGGGGACCCTGTCTAGTCCGTATTTCAACCATCTGATTGGAAGTTCATCGTCCGGGTTTACTGAGCTAACTATGATCGGGGAAAGAATTGAGGCCGGTATCAAATCTGGCAAGATACAGAAGGGTGCCTCATCAAGCACCGAGAAGAACCCTTTTAAGAAGGAATCTAGCACAGTTTACAGCGCGAAGAGCCATAATAGACCTGAACACCGCAAAGCAGTTAATGCGGTGGTTATATCAAGACCTGTTGTTGCTCCTCAGCGGAACAATCAGCCAAGGGTCGAGAGACCATGAAGACAATTCACTCAGCTCAACATGACTTTGTCTCAGATTCTGCCGCATTTATTGAAGACCAACTTGGTGATTCCGAAGGAGGCCCCAAAGAATCCCAATACAACATCACCCATGTACAATCTGAACGCCCGTTGTGCTTTTCATTCCGATAGCTCGGGGCATGATATGAATGACTGTTGGATTTTAAAGAATAAGGTACAGGACTTGATTGATGCTAAGGAGATTGAGTTTGAAGCACCTGAAAGACCTAATGTTGTGACTGCTCCTATGCCCAAACATGGGGTGAATGATATAGATGAAGACTCGTTTGTGGTTTCTGTGAAAGACATTGCTACTCCATTGATGACTGTGAAGAAGAACCTTCTGTTATCCGGTTTATTTCCGGGTTGTGGCGAAGGTTGCCATCTGTGTGCCGTCCTACCTACTGGTTGCCATCTTTTGAAGTCAGGTGTCCAACGCCTGATAGATAATAAAGAAATTATGTTTGAGAAGACTTTTGTTCCTTTGGTTCCTACTGAAGAAGTTGCTATAATCACCATTTTCGACAATTCTTCCAAGGCTTCCTCGAGAAAGCCTGTTAGAATTACATTTGTTCCAAGAATTGCACCGTTGATCATCACTGTTCCTGGGCCTATCCCCTATACATCAGATAAAGTTGTCCCATGGCACTACAGGGCTGACGTGTATTATCACGGAGTTAAACAAGATTTGAATGCTGAAGAGGCTGATACTGACGTCAGCAATATTGTTGGATCTAGTAAAGTCATCCGCAGCGGAAGACTTTTCTCCCCTGAGATATCTCCACCAGTTGTTCGAAAGCCTGTTGTTATTACACCTGCCTATGTACCTGCTACTATTCCCGTTCAAGTTCCAATTCTTACCCCTATTGCCGAGTCATCTGATACTCGGGGCAAAGGGACCACCGGTGAGCCTTCCCAGACGGAGGCACCGAAGAAGATTACTGTTGAAGCCTCTAGACAAGAGATGGAGGAAATTTTGAAGATCATCAAAAAGAGTGACTACAATGTAGTCGAGCAGCTGGGGCAAACCCCGTCCAAAATCTCTATGTTGTCTCTGTTGCTATGCTCAGAAGCCCATGCCAAGGCTCTGATTGCTTTCCTGAAAACTGCGCACGTGTCGCAGGAAACATCGGCTGACCAGTTCAAAGATTGTGTGGCTAGTCTGACAGTAGATAATGGGTTGGGTTTCTCTGACACCGACTTGACTGCTAAGGGGAAGAATCATAATGACGCCCTGCATGTCTCCATTGAATGCAGGGGCACTACTCTTGCTCATGTGTTGGTAGATACTGGGTCTTCGTTGAATGTGTTACCCAAGAAAGCGTTGGACCGGTTAGAATGTGAAGGGTTGGAGCTGAAACCAAGCAACATTGTGGTCAGGGCCTTTGATGGGTCCAAGAGGATGGTGCACGGTGAAGTGGATATTCCGGTTAAGGTTGGTTCTCAAATTTTCGCATCTACATTCTATGTGATGGATATTCGGCCATCTTATTCTTGTTTACTGGGTCGCCCGTGGATCCACAAAGTTGGGGCAGTAACGTCTACGCTTCACCAGATGCTGAAATACCCGGTCAAGGCGAAAATTGTTACGGTACGAGGAGAGGAGGAGTACATGGTGAGCCACCTCAACTCATTCCGGTATGTAGAGATGGATGGGAAGCTCATTGAAACCCCATTCCAACATTTTGAAGAAGTACCCCAGACACTGGTGTTGTACCCAAATATTTTCCCTCCCATATTCCTCAAAATTTGACAAGAATAATTCTCAAATTGCTCAAGATTGCTCAAGGACTGCACAGTCCAAATACCTCCTAAGCCAGCTGAAATTAGGGTTTTGGTTCTTTCAAGGAATTAGGGTTCTCAATGGTTCAATCAAGTCTCATAGGCCTATATACATCCTCAAGCACCTACATGCCAAGTTTCAAGACTCACAGTGCCAATTTGCACAGTCAAAAGCCTCATTTGATCTACAGTCAACTACAGGGGCAAAATGGTCATTTTGCAGTCAAAAGTCAGAATTTTTGGTCAACATCTTATTTTGAGTCCACAATCATCATTTGATCAAGTCTTGATCATGATTCCATAAGGATAGCTCAAAAATCATTAAGATGCAAAAAGTTACTATTTTTGGACACTAGAAAAGTCAACTGTATCTTGACCAGGGCATAACTTTTTCATGGTTTATCAGAAAAATCCCATCCAATTCTCATTTTGAAGGGGATGCAATTTCCTACAATCCATCTTCACACTCCAAGTTCAAGAAATTCTCTCATAAAAAGTTATCAATTTCTACATTATAGGTCAAATTCAAAAGTCAACAAATGTACACTTTAAGTCAAAGGCCATAACTTGAGTTTGGTAAATACAAATGACATGGGACCAAAGGCATTGGTTAGAGGACTTCAAGAGCTTTCCAAAATGTCCAAGAACATGGTCATATGATCAAAATTGAGCAAGTTGTGCATTGGAGAAGTTGGGAAATTTTCATGAATTTGCAAAAGTCAACTTTGCTCAAAACACCTTATTTTTGCTAATGGGCCTCAAATCTCTTCTTGAAACTTCATCCATGACTTATGCACGACCCATCAAGCTTAATGGAATTTATTTTCTTATTTTTATTAATTAATTGGATTTTTAATTGATATTAATTCATTTAATCAATTTAAATTGTAGGAAAATACAAGATTTGGTTTTTCAATCTTTTTGTGAAGCAAATATGGTCAATATATGCTGGCAAATTCGTGCTCAAAGTCAAAGATGCAAAATATCCAAAATTGGCAACATTTTCCAATCATGAAAAATCAAAAAGATTTAATTTCCAATCAAGGATTCAATCATCATTGCAATGGATTCTTGCTCAAGTTTTTGACCTAATTCCATTCCCCTATATATATGCAAGCAAACCCTAGCCTCAGAGACGTGAAAAAGCTGCAGAACAAAGGCCATAGCATATTGCAAAATTCCAAGAAAATTGAAAACTGACTTTGGCATTCTAGGGCGATTTAAGAGTTTTTATTGATTCCAATACATTGCAGGAGATCCCAGGAAGGTTTTGCAATCAAATTCAGACCTTAAAGCTCAAGAAATCGTTGAAAACAGAACCACGGTTTGCACTTATTTTCCAAAATTGTATTGTTGAATTCATGCATAATTAACATGTTGTTGTGACTGTTTTGCATTTCTAGAGGTCATACCAAGCTTATGGAATGGTTTAATTGAGTTATAACTCCCTGAATCGAAGAATGCCATGAACGATTTTCTAGGGTTTCCAAGCTTTGAATTAGGGCTTTCTGAACCAAGCAAAATTAGGATTCATAAGGCATATGGTTGGAATCGTTGAACCAAGACGAACACAAAGGACCCTTCGCAAAATATTTATATACCCCGTATCTCTATTCGCTATTTTTTTTTTGCCATGTTTAGTGGGGGTTAAAAACCCCCGCTATCTAATTCTGAATATGCAGGTACAATGAGGAAGACGATGATGTGTTGATACACTATTGGTTAATTTGAAAACACGGGCGTTTTGTTTTGTTTTCAGCATATGGTTTATTTTTCATATATAATATTCTCTCTCCATCCTATTAACAAACGCGCAGTACAGCTCAGTTGGCCAAAGCATTGAAAGATTATCCCTTGGGACCTGGGTTCGAATCCCAGGTCCCCCAAAACGCTTATTCTATTTTTTCTTAACATATTCTTGTGCAACTTTCCAAAAGAGACCCACCATATACTTCAAAGCTCAGCATGCCATGTGTCTCAAACTCAAATCCAATGGCCAGGATGGAGTGACTACCATAGTCCCTGGTCAATGCATGTGTGGACGATCCAAAAAGTCAAAGAGGCTTGCAGCTTGTTGGGCCTGAGAATTGCAACAAACACCTCCTAATTGGGCCAACACCCCCCTGGGTTCTTCTTTTTTTTTCTCTTTATATTTTCCATTTAATTATTTTACTATTAATTATTATTATTATTACTTAATTAACTCAATTAATTTTTTCATAATAAAATCAGAAAAACTAAAAATAATATTTTTTCTTAATTAAAATTAATTTCACTTTATTTTTGTAAATAAATACTAATAAATTAATTTAGTCTTTTTTAATTAGGTTAATTTCAATATTTTTTGCAATAAATAAAATAAATTAGAATTAGGGTTTTTACTAACTTTTGACTATTTTTTTATTTATTTCCTTGAGACATTAAAAAACAAAAAATATTTCTTTTAATTAATTAATTAGCTTAGGTTTAATAAAAATGCAAAATAACCAAAACTTCATTCTTTCTCAAAAAAGGGTCAAAACCCTAAGGACTTCTCCGATTCAATTTTCTCTCGCGCGTATGTTTGATTTATTATTTTTTATTCTAATTATGTATTTGCTCTGAGGATGTAATAGCGTTAATTAGGACTTTTTATCGCTTTCGTTTATTTTCCGCAATTTACTTTTCAAAGGGTTGTTTTTGGCGATGTAAATACCCGACGCCTTGTAATAGCGTAGATTTATTTTCCGCAACTATTAACTGTTAGATGTATGTTAACTAGGCTATGCATGACAAGACTTATCTCTGAAAATAAAATCAAAACGTAGCTCACCATACCATGTGCAAAGATAACTTAACTGAATCCTGACACACTCGCACATGCCACTCCTAGGGTACGCCTCACTTGGTTGCCTCGACGTGGTCATTGAGTATAGGGTGTTTTAGAGGTCGCCCTCCTGTCTAAAGATCAAGTTGCCTCGAAACGGTTGCCTCGGATAAAAAAGATCTCAGACATTAGGGTTACCGCTAAGGCGTCCTACTATTGCTTTGGTGACCACATGTCCCTATAATCGAATTGACCCGAAAAACTCCAACGACGGTGCTACCTACTTCTCAATAATGGGATAGTACTGTCTAAAGGACATTTACACAGCTTAATTTCTTTTGAGTAGGTAGAGGTTCTCAGGTACTTGCTCTTTCAAAAAATAAACAAAAATACTTTTCGCACCTACACTTTTCTGACAAAAGTTTTCAAACAACACTTCATACACTCTTGAGGACAGAAACAAGAGTTAAATCGAAGTTTTCAATCAAACTTTTTCAAAACCCACAAACACGAGAAAAGCAAAAACATTTTTGAAAACATAGTGAGCAAGTATCTAAGAGCCCGTGGATAACCACGGATAGAAAGGGTGTTAACACCTTCCTTTTCTATAATCTACCTCCCGAACCGAGAAACGTCTCGAAAAGGAATTTTGCTGTGCTTTTGTCCTTTCCTTGTTGGAGAAAATAAAAGACGGTGGCGACTCTTGCTTACCGCGACATTTTGCTAAACGCAAACGCGAACCAGCATTCCAAAACATTCAGTTCTATTTCCACCGATCACAGAACTGGCGACTCTGCTGGGGAGTATTATAAGTGAGGTGTACCTTAGGATTAGATCACTATGTTTTCAATTGTATGCCTTGAATTCTTTAATATTGTGGGCTTGGAACGGAGTTTTATAGATCCTAACCCGGATCTGGGGCTACCCTTTAGAAGTAGCAACAAACTGTGAGGGAACTGTGCGGGGTATACCGACATGGTTGAAGCAGTTGCTACATTGATGTGGCACTTTGGTGAGTACCAGTAACCCTTGAGTCAAGTCAAGGAGAGTATGGGGCCGCCGTGTGGTGTCGTGAAGCATCAACTGACCTTTGAACCTTACTTGACCATCCTGGCCTCTTTAGGGGTAGTGAGATGACCGACTTTGGTGCAGTCCGAAGTTGGTAGATACTCGATACTACACTCATTGAGGGTTGTTTTCTTGGAATATTTTGGTCGCCAGTTAAGTGGCTAAATCAAAACAATGAACATAGAAAACAATCCAATGATATTGAGCTCCTTAGAACCCGGTTACTATTCATAGGACAGGTTTTGAGCCAACTAACTTCAAGAGGGTACTTACCTACGAACCCCATGCAAGCCTAAACCTAAGGACTTGTGTGCTTTGTGTGAATATGACTGTCTGTATATACACTTGCTTACTTTTGCATCCATGTACATCATAACATCATAAAGCATCATATGCATTTGCTAACCACTTCAAGGGTTTGGATCTTCATCTTTGTTCTTGTTTTGTAGGACATGGAGTCTCTCCGCAGGAAAACAATTCAGGTCAACCTTGTAAGGATCCCTCCTCAACTCAAGGAGCTTACATCCAGGATTCCCGAGAGCTCTCCCTTCATTGAAATACATGGTAGACTCCTCAGCTTGGTCAACACCAACATTGAAGAAGATATGATAAAAGTTCTCTTCCAGTTCTTTGACCCCTTACACCACTGTTTTACATTCCCGGATTATCAATTGGTGCCTACTTTGGAAGAATTTTCTCAACTTCTGAAAATTCCTATTCTTAGTCAACTACCCTACAACGGTACGGAAAAGGAACCAAAACTTGAAGAGGTTGCTCAAGCATTACGTCTGCAACCATCTGACATCAAAGGGCATTGGGAAATCAGAAGTGGTATCAAGGGATTCTTGGCAAAGTTCCTGTTTGAGAAGGCACAAGAATGTTGGAATTCTCTTGACCTACAAGCCTTTGAAGAGATTGTGGCACTCCTTGTCTATGGGTTGGTGTTGTTCCCAAATCCAGATCAGCTTATAGATATAAATGCTGTCAAGATTTTTATGTCCAGGAATCCCATACCTACATTGCTTGGGGACATCCTCCACTCATTTTACACACGAACAATGAGAAAAAGAGGTATTCTCATGTGTTGTACTCCTCTCCTGGCAAGGTGGTTTATTTCTCACCTTCCGCAATCAATTTTGAAGAATGAGCAGGGTTTAAGGTGGTCACAACGATTGATGACCCTCACACATTCTGATATACATTGGTGTTCTCGGTCCAGAGAAAATGTCACTATCATTGATCGTTGCGGAGAATTTCCTAATGTTCCTTTACTGGGAATTAGAGGAGGCATTACTTACAACCCCTGTCTGGCTTTGAGGCAATTTGGATATGCTCGGAGGGATGGCCCTCATGACATGCTGATTCCTGACATAGTTTTTGACTTCGACAACGATGCGCAAGGACTTCGACAAAGGTTCATCAGAGCTTGGAGGATGCCTAACAAGGTAGATAGTAAGACACTGGGGCACAAGAATTCCATCCCCCTTGAGCCTTACCTAAAGTGGGTACGAACCCGCTCCCAGAAGCTTATGATGCCATATCCTCACATTCTCCCCGTGATCAAAGAGCCCGTTATGGAAGGAGAGGTTCCATACACCATTCTACATCCTGACATGCCAACATCATGGGAAGAAATGCAAAAGAGCTGGATCCAACTCAAGGAAGAACAGAATGCTTTTGAAGCCCGCTTACATGCCAGTGAGAAGAAGGTCTTGGAGCTCACCCGCCTACTTCACGAGGAAAAGACCCTCAACACTTACATCGCTCCAAAAAGGATGCGCAATGTCTTTTTACATTAAGTATTTTGTAATATTTCGCCCATGAGGCACTGATGTACTAAACAAATTACTTCTTAATATGACGTGTGTTCCTTTTTGTCTGCAACGAATTTGAATTTTCGAACCCTTGAATGAATTGCATAAATAGAATACCATTCATCATATGCATAACTTGTACCCTTTTTACAGGTCACTTATCTTCTTCACTGTTTATTTCAGCAATCATCATGTCTTCTGAACCTACTACTGAACAAGCTATCAAGGCCCTCCAGGCCCAGAACGCCCAGTTCCAAGAGTTGGTTATGAGCCTAGCCAAGGGTCAACAGGAGTTGAAGACCCTGATTCTGAAGAAGAAGAAGAAGAAGAAGAAGAAGAGGACCGTCTTGTTCAACATTGGACGCCGATTTGGGAATGGACTGCAAAATGAGGTTGAGCTGACTACCTCATATGTAGGCAAAGACAGCCCACAAGAGAGAAGGGTTCCTAGTCCTGTGGTCTCTGACAACGAGACGGATTATGATGAAGAACAGTACCCTCCTGCTGAGGATAGGTACAAACAGCTGGAGGACCGCTTAAGTGCTATGGAGATTCAGAATGTGCCCGGGTTGGACTTTGGAGACCTAGGCTTGTCCTTTGGGGTGGTGATTCCCCATAAATTCAAGGCACCTGCTTTTGCCAAATACGACGGAGCTTCATGTCCTAAGTTGCACCTCCGGTCGTATGTAAGGAAGATCCAACCTTACACTGCTGACAAGAATTTGTGGATCCATTTCTTCCAGGATAGTCTTTCAGGGACTCAACTCGAATGGTTTTATCAGCTGGATGGAGCCAGTATTCGTAACTGGGAGGATTTGGCTACTGCGTTCTATAAGCAGTATTAGTATAATTCCGACCTTGCTCCTACGCGTACCCAACTCCAGGGTATGTCACTAGGGACGAGTGAAGGATTTAAGGAGTATGCTCAAAAGTGGAGAGACCTGGCTGGAAGGGTGCAGCCACCTTTAACTGATCGTGAGCTGGTGGATATGTTCTTGGGGACCCTGTCTGGTCCATTCTTCAACCATTTGATTGGAAATTCTTCAGCCGGGTTTACAGACCTGATCTTGAATGGTGAGAGAATAGAAGCTGGTATCAAGTCTGGGAAGATACAGAAAGGTGCCTCCTCGAGCACTGAAAAGAAGCCTTTCAAGAAAGAATCTAGTGCTGTCTACGGTTCAAGGAGACAGAATAGACCGGAACGCTGCCAAGCTGTCAACGCGGTGGTCATTTCAAAGCTTGCTGCTGCTCCTCAACATCATAACCAACAAAGGGGTGAGAGACCTAGAAGGCAGTTCACTCGGCTCAGCATGACCTTGTCCCAGATATTGCCGCAGTTACTGACAACCAATCTGGTGACCATAAAAGAAGCTCTGAAGGTTGTAAACACCACATCCCCAAAGTACAATCCTAACTCCCCCTGCGCTTATCACTCTGACAGCCCGGGGCATACTACGGATGATTGTTGGGCTCTGAAGAATAAGTTTCAGGACCTAATTGATGCTAAAGAGATCGAGTTCGAGGCACCAGAAAGGCCCAATGTTGTGACTGCTCCCATGCCCAAGCATGGAGTGAATGCTGTAGAGGAAGACCTGTTTGTAGCCTCTGTGGATGATATTGTTACTCCGCTGTTGACTGTCAAGAGGAACCTGTTGCTAGCCGGTTTATTTCCGGGATGTAGTGAAGGTTGCCATATGTGTTCCGTTTCACCTACTGGTTGTCCATCTTTGAAGTCAGGTATCCAAAACCTGATGGATAATAAAGAAATCCTGTTTGAAAAGATTGTTGTTCCTGCTACCCCTACTGAAGAAGTTTCCATTGTCACCATTTTCAACAATCCTCCCAAGGCTCCCTCAAGGAAGTCTGTCAAAATTATGCCTGCTCAGAAGATTGCACCAATAATCATCACCGTTCCGGGGCCCATCCCCTATACATCCAACAAAGCTGTCCCTTGGCACTATGGGGCAGATGTTTATGTTCTTGGGGTTAAACAAGAGTTTGATACTAGTACCGGCGTCAGCAACATCACCGGGCCTGCTAAAGTCACTCGCAGTGGTAGACTTTTCTCACCAGATATTGCGCCACCAACAATCCAGAGACCTACTGTCATCACACCTGCAAGTGTGCCTACTTCCCTTCACGATCAAGTTCCTATTTCTACCCCTGTTGCCGAGTCATCTGACGCTCGGGGCAAAGGGATCGCCACTGATATGCCTGCCCAGACGGAGGCACCGAAGACAACCACTGTTGAAGCTTCCAAACAGGAGATGGAAGAGATTCTTAAGATTATCAAGAAGAGTGATTTTAACATAGTTGAGCAGCTGGGGCACACCCCATCTAAAATTTCTATGTTATCACTATTGTTGTGTTCAGAGGCCCATGCCAAGGCTCTGATTACCTTCCTGAAGACGGCCCACGTGCCACAAGAGACGTCAGCTGATCAGTTTATTGATTGTGTGGCCAACTTAACTGCTGATAATAGTTTGGGTTTCTCCGGCACCGACCTGACTGCTAAAGGGAAGAACCATAACGATGCCCTGCATGTCTCCATTGAATGCAGGGGCACTACTCTTGCACATGTGTTGGTCGACACGGGGTCCTCATTGAACGTCTTGCCCGAGAAGGCTCTAGACAGGTTGGACTGCGAGGGGTTGGAACTAAAGCCAAGTAACATTGTTGTCCGGGCCTTTGACGGGTCTAAAAGGATGGTACATGGTGAGGTTGATATTCCAATCAGGGTTGGTTCTCAGGTCTTTGACTCTACATTCTATGTGATGGACATCCGACCATCCTATTCTTGTTTGTTGGGTCGTCCCTGGATCCATAAAGCTGGAGCTGTGACCTCCACATTACATCAGAAACTGAAATACCTGGTCAGAGGGAAGATTGTGACAGTCTAGGGGGAGGAAGAGTATATGGTCAGCCACCTTAACTCGTTCCGGTACATAGAAATGGATGGGGAGTTCATTGAGACCCCATTTCAACACTTTGAAGAGGTTCCTCAGACACTGGCATCAGTTGAAACTGTGATTGAAGATTCTCCTTTGAAGATGGCTTCCTTAAAGGATGCCCGAGCTGTTATTGAGAAGGGTGAGTGCGCAAATTGGGGCCGACTTCCTGATTTCACTCAGAAGACTGACAAGTTTGGTTTGGGTTTCACTGCAGAAGCTCAGAGGGCTGTTCTAAGGCAAGGATTGGAAGACCTCCTGTGTTCATCAGCAACTCGGGAGTAAATGCCATTGAGGATGACGTGGAGGAATCTGAATTCGACAGCTGGATCTACCCTACGACCAACGGTGGACCAAACAACTGGACAGCGAAAGACTTCGTCCCTATTACTTTTGTGACTCAGTAATGAACTCCTTTGTTTTGAATTTGTAACAGACAATATTATGAAACTTTATGGCCTGGTGTCTTACCCGGGGCACCGTGGCTTCATTTGTGAGGGCTTTTGTGTGTCATTTTCATATATCATTAATAAAAGCATTGGACGTTTTTTGCATTTCAAATCTTGCGCTCCTTGTCTTTCTTTATTATATATTGCAAAACAGCTATTTACACACACTCACATATACAGGTCCCAATCCACTCTGGATCTCACTGGTAACGACTCTGCTACTGTCAGTTATGACTTCGAAAATCTGATCAACTTAGCCGAAGACGAAGGTGAAGATGATTGTGAAGTGCCTGGTGAGCTTGCAAGACTGCTACTCCAGGAAGAAAGGGTCATTCATCCACATGAAGAGCTAGTGGAAACGGTAAATCTGGGTACGGAGATAGACAGAAAGGAAGTCAAGATTGGTGCCAATCTGGAGTCTAGTGTGAAACAACGGTTGATTCAGATGCTGCACGACTATGTAGAAATCTTTGCCTGGTCTTACGAAGACATGCCTGGGTTGGATACCGACATTGTGGTTCATCACCTGCCTACCAAGGAAGAATGTCCTCCGGTAAAACAGAAGGTTCACCGTATGCGTCCAGAGATGTCCGAGAAAATCAAGGCTGAGGTTATGAAACAATTCGACGCCAGTTTTCTAGCAGTAACTTCTTATCCTCAGTGGGTTGCCAATGTGGTTCCAGTACCAAAGAAAGATGGTAAGGTCCGAATGTGTGTTGATTACAGGGATTTGAACAGGGCGAGCCCTAAGGATGACTTCCCTTTGCCTCACATCGACGTTCTGGTTGACAACACTGCTCAGCATAAGGTATTCTCCTTCATTGACGGTTTCTCTGGTTATAATCAGATCAAGATGGCTCCCGAACACATGGAGAAGACCACTTTTGTTACTCAGTGGGGCACTTTCTGTTACAAGGTCATGCCTTTTGGGTTGAAAAACGCTGGGGCAACGTATCAGCGCGCCATGGTTGCTCTGTTTCATGATATGATCCATCATGAAATCGAAGTATATGTTGACGATATGATTGCAAGATCCCAAACTGAGGAGGAACACCTTGACCATCTACAGAAGTTGTTTGACCGATTGAAGTGGTACAAGCTGAGATTAAACCCGAACAAGTGCACCTTCGAGGTGAGATCTGGAAAACTGCTAGGCTTCATCGTGAGCGACAAAGCTATTCAAGTGGACCCTGCCAAAGTGAAAGCCATACAAGAGATGCCAGTGCCCAAGACAGAGAAAGAAGTCAGAGGCTTTCTAGGACGGATGAATTACATTGCCCGATTCATCTCACATCTAACTGCTACTTGTGAACCAATCTTCAAGCTGCTGAAGAAAGATCAAGTAGTACGTTGGAACGATGAATGTCAGGCCGCTTTCGAAAGAATCAAAGAGTATCTCCAAGAGCCACCCATTCTTATGCCACCGGTTGAAGGGAGACCTCTAATCTTATACTTGACAGTACTGGACAACTCAATGGGATGTGTGTTAGGTCAGCATGACGAGTCTGGCCGAAAAGAGCACATTATTTATTACCTTAGCAAAAAGTTTACCGACTGTGAGACCCGATACTCACTGCTTGAGAAAACTTGCTGCGCTTTGGTATGGGCTGCTCGCCGGCTGAGACAGTATATGTTGACTCACACTACTCTGTTGATTTCAAAGATGGATCCAATCAAGTATATCTTCGAAAAGCCTGCCTTGTCCGGAAGAATAGCAAGATGGCAGATGATCTTGACTGAATATGACATCCAGTACACGACTCAAAAAGCAATCAAGGGAAGTGTATTGGCAGACCATTTGGCACATCAAGCAGTGGATGACTACCAATCTATGAACTTTGAATTTCCAGACGAGAATATCATGGTGGTAACTGATTGTGAAGTACCTGGACCGGATGAAGGACCTGAGGAAGGATCCCGATGGTCTATGCACTTTAACGGAGCCTCAAATGCTTTGGGTAACGGCATTGGCACTGTGATCATATCTCCTAAGGGCTCTCATACTCCACTTACCGCCCGACTATGTTTCAACTGCACCAACAACATGGCGGAGTATGAAGCATGCATCATGGGTCTTCGAGCTGCAATTGACCTAAGGATCAAGTTTCTGAGTGTCTTCGGAGATTCCGCTCTCGTGATCAGTCAGATCAAAGGCGAGTAGGATACGAAACACCCAAATCTTATTCCTTACAAGGAGTATGTATTGACGTTGCTTCCCCATTTCGAGCAGATAACCTTTGAACACTTCCCAAGAGAGGAGAATCGTTGGCGGACGCGCTAGCTACGATGTCTTCTATGTTCAAAGTCAAGTGGGACAACGAGGCTCCCCGGATCATTATTTGGAAACTGGATGAACCTGCACACTGTTGTGACCTTGAGACTGAAGAGGTAACAGAAAAACCTTGGTATCATGAGGTGAAGAGGTACCTTGAAGCTCAAGAATACCCCGAGAGTGCATCTGTTAATGACAAGAAGTTTCTGAGAAGGTTCGCGGAAAAGTTCTTCCTCAGCAATAACATTCTCTACAAACGAAACCATGATTCCACCTTACTGCGTTGTGTGGATAAGACTGAAGCAGAAAGAATCATGGCAGAGCTGCATGAAGGTACCTTCGGAACGCATTCCAATGGACATACCATGGCAAAGAAAATCCTTCGGGCAGGATATTACTGGTCCACAATGGAAGCCGACTGTTATCAACATTCCCGGACATGTCACAAATGCCAGATCTATGTTGATAAGGTGCACATTCCTCCAGTTCCTCTGAACGTCTTGACAGCACCTTGGCCTTTTGCAATGTGGGGCATTGATATGATCGGCGAGATCAGACCTACGGCATCCAGCGGGCATTGCTTCATCCTGGTAGCGATTGATTACTTTACGAAGTGGGTTGAAGCAGCTTCCTTTGCCACCGTAACCAAGAATGTCGTGGCACGGTTCATTCGGCATAACCTGATCTGTCGATACGGTGTACCAGAGAGGATTATTACGGACAATGGTACCAATCTTAATAACAAGATGATCACTGAGCTCTGCGAGCAATTCAAGATACAGCACCACAATTCTTCTCCCTACCGGCTGAAGATGAATGGGGCTGTAGAAGCGGCTAATAAGAACATTAAGAAGATTGTGCAGAAGATGACAGTGACCTACAAAGATTGGCACGAGATGCTACCATTTGCTCTTCATGGGTATCGTACCTCAGCACGGACGTCAACAGGGGCAACACCCTTTTCCTTGGTATACGGCATGGAGGCAGTCCTACCCATTGAAGTTCAGATACCCTCTCTCTGGATAATGAAGGATGAAGGTTTGAGCAAAGACGACTAGATCCAGACCCGGCTTGATCAATTAAACCTAATTGACGAAAAGAGACTCACCGCTATTTGTCATGGTCAGACGTACCAAAAACGGAAGATCAAGGCATTTAACAAGAAAGTCAGACGATAAGAGTATCAAGTCGGAGACCTGGTAATCAAGCGCATCATCCTACCTCAAGGTGATCCCAGGGGAAAATGGACCCCTATGTACGAAGGGCCATTTGTGGTTAAGAACATCTTCTCAGGAGGAGCGATGATTCTGACCACCATGGATGGTGACGACCTTCCTCACCCCGCCAATGCAGACATAGTAAAAAGATACTACGCATGATT
This sequence comes from Vicia faba, assembly GCA_948472305.1. NCBI lineage: Eukaryota > Viridiplantae > Streptophyta > Magnoliopsida > Fabales > Fabaceae > Vicia > Vicia faba. The sequence continues at coordinate 104,108,956 of OX451740.1, read as the reverse complement.
AAAGACCCGCTAGGTCGACTGGCCTAGGCAAAAATAAGGGCTTCCCGGCGAACCAAAAGGGTTCAGGCAAAAATAAGGGATGAAAATAAAAAAAATATGTACACCCGGCAAGTCGAAAACCTGAAAAGGCGGCTTGGGCAAAAATGGGTATCCCGGTGGACTGAAAACCCGAAAGGGCGGTCCAGGCAAAAGTTAGGGATTAAAGCGTAATACTATGTCTCATTGGATCACCCTGCATCCAGACTTCGGTATCGACTATCAGGCTCAGACGGCACCAATCAATCAGATTCATCTTCAACTAAGCAGCAAAGTGATGAGACGCTTGAAGACATAAAGGCGATAGCAGAGTTGGAACCCAGTGGGATTTTTCACATAGCTGTTTTGTTTCCTTTTCACAAATTGTATAAACTCCATTTTGTTCGGCGGAGTTCTCTTACTAGGACGTCAGCCTCTTGTACAAAACGCCTATTTACAGGCAAATTTCAAAAATCAATACAAGTTCAATTTTTCAGACAAATCGCCAATTGTTTTTCCTTTATCTGTTTTGTTTTGCAAAGAACGTCCAATGTTCATTTTTTATATATGCATTTGACATTAATTGTTGTTCATAAATATTTACATGCGAAACAAAGGACTAATTACGGGTGATATCGGAAGTAGGGGCAATAAGAATTGTCTAAGCGATCTAGTTACTTTGTCCACCAAGGTACCAAGGTAAGTTCGGCTGAAGAATGTAACCAAGATACCGTCACTCCCCACAGAATAAAACAATAATGGTAGCTCTCCCCACTGAGCCTTGCCACAATGAACAAATCAGCAATACTCTCCCCAAGCAGAGTTAGTCTACCATCAGCCCTAAAAAGGCTTGGTATCCCCAGAAGATCTCAATATTCCCCAGCGGAGTATACAAATATTCCTCAGCAAGCATCCCCGGCAGTCTTAATATTCCTCAACGAAATATAAGATTGTTCCCCGGCAGAATACAAGATACCCTCAGTGGAGCCATTTCCCAATGCAGTCTACAAAATCTTCTCCTTCAAAGTTGAATCATCTCCCCAGTAGATTCTTGAAGCTTGTCCCCTGCAGAGTGCAAATGCATCTCCCCAGCCAAGTTCAGAAGGTTATCCCCACCAGAGTCTAATTGGGTTATCCTCAGCAAGTTGCAACTGAAAGATCATCCCCAGCGAAGTTCTTTCTATCCCCCAGCGGAGTTCATCATCAAAATCCCTAACAGAGCTTATCAACGGAGTCCCCAGTGGAGTTATCGTTAAAATCTCAGCGAAGCATCTCTTCCCACAGAGTAATTCCCCGCAAAGTAATCTCTTCACCAGGTTTATTCCCCAACGGAGTCATCTTCTCTTACCGGTTTATTCTTGCAATCATCTTCGTTCATCATCCCCAGCGGAAACGAAGAACTCAACTCTACTCCCCGGCATTTGTCAAGGATTTATTTTCCTAGACGAAAATACATTCATAAACATTTCACATTTCATGCATGACAAAGTGCATACGACACGATCTCATTTTGAGAACATCATGCATTTCATACATCATGACATTGCATACCACTAACGTTTTGCCTTTTCAGGAAAAGGTCAATCCAAAGATGATTACCATCAACCTTTCTTAAGTTCCAGATTAACACCTGTAACTAGCCAGGAAATATCTGTGGACGATTAAGTGTAGATCTATACCTGAAACCAGCCAGGAAAGTTATCTACATGAAGAGATTGAAGATCAACACCTGTAACAGGCCAGGAAACCATTTTTTTTTCTCGGGTCAGAGATTAATACCTGTAACCAGCCAGGACAGCTATCTCATTGACCAACCTTTCGTAAGTTCCAAATCAACACCTGTAACTAGCCAGGAAATATCTGTGGACGACTGATTATAGGTTAACACCTGAAACCAGCCAGGAAAACCACCTATATGAAGAGATTGAAGATTAATACCTGAAACCAGACAGGAAACCATCTTTCTTTCTCAGGTCAGAGATTAATACCTGAAACCAGACAGGACAACTATCTCATCGGCCAGCCTTCTTAAGTTCCGGATCAACACCTGTAACTAGCCAGGAAATATCTGTGGACGACTGATTATAGATCTATACCTGAAACCAGACAGGAAAGTTATCTACATTGAAGAGATTGGAGATTAATACCTGAAACCAGACAGGAAAACTATCTTTCTTTCTCAAAGTCAGAGATTAATACCTGAAACCAGACAGGACAACTATCTACTTGACCATCATGAAGCAACCCTACGCCGGTTCCTTCTCTCTTTCAGATGCAGTTTTACACGGACTCATCATTAGGCAACCCTACACAGGTTCCTTCTTTCAACTTACAAAGTTACAATTCTACAAACTACAGGTATGCAAGTTCTCGCTAAGGAATCTCTTACGCGATCGACACCCCTGGATGGCATCTTTAAGCCCATCTCCACAACTACCCATTACCTTTCCAGATGGCATCTATAAGCCCATCCCCGACAAGATTCTGTCACATCTCAAAATGGTATCTATAAGCCCATACTACTATCCATCATCTTTCCAAATGGCATCTGTAAGCCCATTCCCGACATCACATTGCTAATACTATACCATGCGAGTGCAAATTTCTGGGCACTTTAGTGTTCAATCATCTTCCACCTTCGGATCACGAAAGGCACGCAAGCCAATCTACACCCTCAGGTTTAAGAAGATTGAACAGGGGAAACTGTTGTATCCCAAAATTTTCCCTCCCATATTCCTCAAGATTTGACAAGAATAATTCTCAAATTGCTCAAGATTGCTCAAGGATTGCACAGTCCAAATACCTCTTAAGCCAGCTGAAATTAGGGTTTTGGTTCTTTCAAGGAATTGGGGTTCTCAATGGTTCAATCAAGTCTCATAGGCCTATATACATCCTCAAGCACCTACATGCCAAGTTTCAAGACTCACAGTGCCAATTTGCACAGTCAAAAGCCTCATTTGATCTACAGTCAACTGCAGGGGCAAAATGGTCATTTTGCAGTCAAAAGTCAGAATTTTTGGTCAACATCTTATTTTGAGTCCACAATCATCATTTGATCAAGTCTTGATCATGATTCCACAAGGATAGCTCAAAAATCATCAAGATGCAAAAAGTTACTATTTTTGGACAGCAAAAAAGTCAACTGTATCTTGACCAGGGCATAACTTTTTCATGGTTTATCAGAAAAATCCAATCCAATGCTCATTTTGAAGGGGATGCAATTTCCTAAAATCCATCTTCACACTCCAAGTTCAAGAAATGCTCTCATAAAAAGTTATCAATTTCTACATTATAGGTCAAATTCAAAAGTCAACAAATGTACACTTTAAGTCAAAGGCCATAACTTGAGATTGGTAAATCCAAATGACATGGGACCAAAGGAATTGGTTAGAGGACTTCAAGAGCTTTCCAAAATGTCCAAGAACATGGTCATATGATCAAAATTGAGCAAGTTGTGCATTGGAGAAGTTGGGAAATTTTCATGAATTTGCAAAAGTCAACTTTGCTCAAAACACCTTATTTTTGCTAATGGGCCTCAAATCTCTTCTTGAAACTTCATCCATGACTTATGCACGACCCATCAAGCTTAATGGAATTTATTTTCTTATTTTTATTAATTAATTGGATTTTTAATTGATATTAATTCATTTAATCAATTTAAATTGTAGGAAAATACAAGATTTGGTTTTTCAATCTTTTTGTGAAGCAAATATAGTCAATATATGCTGGCAAATTCGTGCTCAAAGTCAAAGATGCAAAATCACCAAAATTGGCAACATTTTCCAATCATGAAAAATCAAAAAGATTTAATTTCCAATCAAGGATTCAATCATCATTGCAATGGATTCTTGCTCAAGTTTTTGACCTAATTCCATTCCCCTATATATATGCAAGCAAACCCTAGCCTCAAAGACGTGAAAAAGCTGCAGAACAAAGGCCATAGCATATTGCAAAATTCCAAGAAAATTGAAAACTGACTTTGGCATTCTAGGGCGATTTAAGAGTTTTTATTGATTCCAATATATTGCAGGAGATCCCAGGAAGGTTTTGCAATCAAATTCAGACCTTAAAGCTCAAGAAATCGTTGAAAACAGAACCACGGTTTGCACTTATTTTCCAAAATTGTATTGTTGAATTCATGCATAATTAACATGTTGTTGTGACTGTTTTGCATTGCTAGAGGTCATACCAAGCTTATGGAATGGTTTAATTGAGTTATAACTCCCTGAATCGAAGAATGCCATGAACGATTTTCTAGGGTTTCCAAGCTTTGAATTAGGGCTTTCTGAACCAAGCAAAATTAGGATTCATAAGGCATATGGTTGGAATCGTTGAACCAAGACGAACACAAAGGACCCTTCGCGAAATATTTATATACCCCGTATCTCTATTCGCTATTTTTTGTTGCCATGTTTAGTGGGGGTTAAAAACCCCCGCTATCTAATTCTAAATATGCAGGTACAATGAGGAAGACGATGATGTGTTGATACACTATTGGTTAATTTGAAAACACGCGCGTTTTGTTTTGTTTTCAGCATATGGTTTATTTTTCATATATAATATTCTCTCTCCATCCTATTAACAAACGCGCAGTACAACTCAGTTGGCCAAAGCATTGAAAGATTATCCCTTGGGACCTGGGTTCGAATCCCAGGTCCCCCAAAACGCTTATTCTATTTTTTCTTAACATATTCTTGTGCAGCTTTCCAAAAGAGACCCACCATATGCTTCAAAGCTCAGCATGCCATGTGTCTCAAACTCAAATCTAATGGCCAGGATGGAGTGACTACCATAGTCCATGGTCAATGCATGTGTGGACGATCCAAAAAGTCAAAGAGGCTTGCAGCTTGTTGGGCCTGAGAATTGCAATAAACACCTCCTAATTGGGCCAACACCCCCCTGGGTTCTTCTTTTTTTTTTCTCTTTATATTTTCCATTTAATTATTTTACTATTAATTATTATTATTATTACTTAATTAACTCAATTAATTTTTTCATAATAAAATCAGAAAAACTAAAAATAATATTTTTTCTTAATTAAAATTAATTTCACTTTATTTTTGTAAATAAATACTAACAAATTAATTTAGTCTTTTTTAATTAGGTTAATTTCAATATTTTTTGCAATAAATAAAATAAATTAGAATTAGGGTTTTTAATAACTTTTGACTATTTTTTTATTTATTTCCTTGAGACATTAAAAAACCAAAAATATTTCTTTTAATTAATTAATTAGCTTAGGTTTAATAAAAATGCAAAATAACCAAAACTTCATTCTTTCTCAAAAAAGGGTCAAAACCCTAAGGACTTCTCCGATTCAATTTTCTCTCGCGCGTATGTTTGATTTATTATTTTTTATTCCAATTATGTATTTGCTCCGAGGATGTAATAGCGTTAATTAGGACTTTTTATCGCTTTCGTTTATTTTCCGCAATTTACTTTTCAAAGGGTTGTTTTTGGCGATGTAAATACCCGACGCCTTGTAATAGCGTAGATTTATTTTCCGCAACTATTAACTGTTAGATATATGTTAAATAGGCTATGCATGACAAGACTTATCTCTGAAAATAAAATCAAAACGTAGCTCACCATACCATGTGCAAAGATAACTTAACTGAATCCTGACACACTCGCACATGCCACTCCTAGGGTACGCCTCACTTGGTTGCCTCGACGTGGTCATTGAGTATAGGGTGTTTTAGAGGTCGCCCTCCTGTCTAAAGATCAAGTTGCCTCGAAACGGTTGCCTCGGATAAAAAAGATCTCAGACATTAGGGTTACCGCTAAGGCGTCCTACTATTGCTTTGGTGACCACATGTCCCGATAATCGAATTGACCCGAAAAACTCCAACGACGGTGCTACTTACTTCTCAATAATGGGATAGTACTGTCTAAAGGACATTTACACAGCTTAATTTCTTTTGAGTAGGTAGAGGTTCTCAGGTACTTGCTCTTTCAAAAAATAAACAAAAATACTTTTCGCACCTACACTTTTCTGACAAGTTTTCTAACAACACTTCATACACTCTTGAGGACAGAAACAAGAGTTAAATCGAAGTTTTCAAACAAACTTTTTCAAAACCCACAAACACAAGAAAAGCAAAAACATTTTTGAAAACATAGTGAGCAAGTATCTAAGAGCCCGTGGATAACCACGGATAGAAAGGGTGCTAACACCCTCCCTTTCTATAATCTACCTCCCGAACCGAGAAACGTCTCGAAAAGGAATTTTGATGTGCTTTTGTCCTTTCCTTGTTGGAGAAAATAAAAGACGGTGGCGACTCTTGCTTACCACGACATTTTGCTAAACGCAAATGTGAACCAGCATTCTAAAACAGTCAGTTCTATTTCCACCGATCACAACTGGCATCAGCTGAAATTGTTACTGAAGATCCTCCAATGAAGATGGCTTCCTTCAAGGATGCCCAAGCTGTTGTTGAGAAAGGTGGGTGTGCGAATTGGGGCCAACTCCCTGATTTTACACATAAGGCTAACAAGTTTAGTTTGGGTTTCACTGCAGAAGCTCAAAAGGCTGTTCGGAGTGCAAGGACTGGAAGACCTCCCCTGTTTATCAGCAATTCAGGAGTGAATGCCATTGAAAACGATGTTGAAGAGTCTGAGTTTGATAGTTGGATTTACCCAACTGCTGATGGTAGACTAAGCAATTGGACACCAAAGGACTTCGTCTCAATTTCTTTTATTACCCAGTAATGAGACTTTTTGTTTTGAATTTGTAACAGACAATGTTTTAAACTTTACGGCCCGGTGTCTTACCCGGGGCACCGTGGTTTTGTTTGTGAGGGCTTATGTGTGTCATCTACATATATCATTAATAAAAGCATTGGACGTTTCTTGCATTTCAAATTTGCGCTCCTTATTTTTCTTTTTTATATTGCAAAACAGCTATTTTACACATAATCACATATACAGGTCTACATCCACTCTGGATCCAACAGATAACGACTCTGCTACTACGGGTTATGACTTCGAAAGTCCGATCAACTTAGCCGAAGACGAAGGTGAAGATGATTGAAAAGTGCCTGGTGAACTTGCTAGACTGCTACTTCAGGAAGAGAGGGTTATTCAGCCACATGAAGAGCCAGTGGAAACAGTGAATCTGGGTACAAAAGTAGACGAGAAAGAGGTCAAAATCGATGCAAATCTGGAGCCTAGCGTTAAACAACGGTTGATTCGGATGCTGCGTGACTATGTTGAGATCTTCGCCTGGTCTTATGAAGATATGCCTGGGTTGGATACTGATATTGTGGTTCACCGCCTGCCTACCAAGGAAGATTGTCCTCCAGTGAAACAGAAGGTCCGCCGAATATGCCCGGAGATGTCTGAGAAAATCAAGGCTGAAGTGATGAAACAGTTTGATGTCGGTTTTCTAGCAGTTACTTCTTACCCACAGTGGGTGGCCAATGTGGTTCCAATGCCGAAGAAGGATGGTAAGGTTTAAATGTGTGTTGACTATAGGGATCTAAACAGGGCAAGCCCCAAGGATGACTTTCCTCTACCTCATATCGACGTTCTGGTTGACAACACCGCTCAGCATAAGGTCTTTTCCTTTATGGATGGTTTCTCCGGTTATAATCAGATTAAAATGGCTCCCAAAGACATGGAGAAGACAACCTTTGTTACTCAATGGGGTACCTTTTGCTACAAGGTCATGCCTTTTGGACTGAAAAATGTTGGGGCAACGTATCAGCGCGCCATGGTCACTTTGTTCCATGACATGATCCATCATGAGATTGAGGTATACGTCGATGATATGATTACAAGATCTTAGACTGAAGAAGAACATCTGGACCACCTTCAGAAGCTATTTGACAGGTTGAAGTTGTACAAGCTGAGGTTAAACCCGAACAAGTGCACCTTCGGGGTGAGATCTGGTAAGCTGCTGGGTTTCGTCGTAAGCGATAAAGGTATTCAAGTGGATCTTGAAAAGGTGAAAGCTATATAGGAAATGCCAGCTCCCCAAACAGAGAAAGAAGTCCGAGGCTTTCTGGGACGTCTGAACTACATTGCCTGATTCATCTCACAGTTGACTGCTACTTGTGAGCCAATCTTCAAGTTACTGAAGAAAGATCAAGTGGTAAGATGGAACGATGAATGTCAGGCCGCTTTCAAAAGGATCAAGGAATATCTCCAAGAGCCACATATTCTGATGCCTCCAGTTGAAGTGAGACCTTTGATCTTATACTTGACAGTACTCGACAGCTCAATGGGGGTGTGTGCTGGGTCAGCATGACGAGTCTGGCCGAAAAGAGCATGCTATTTATTACCTTAGCAAAAAGTTTACTGACTGCGAGACTCGATACTCGTTGCTCGAGAAAACTTGCTGCACTTTGGCATGGGCTGCTCGCCGGCTGAGATAGTATCTGCTGACTCACACTACTCTATTGATATCAAAGATGGATCCAATCAAGTATATCTTCGAGAAGCCTGCTTTGTCTGGAAGAATAGCAAGATGGCAGATGATCTTGACTGAGTATGACATCCAATACACGACCTAAAAAAAATCAAGGGAAGTGTTTTGGCAGATCATCTGGCACATCAGGAAGTGGATGATTACCAGTCTATGAACTTTGAATTTCCGGATGAGAATATCATGATAGTGACTGAATGTGAGACACCTGGACCGGATGAAGGACCTGAGAAAGGATCCCTATGGTCTATGTACTTTGATGGAGCTTCGAACGCTTTGGGCAATGGCATTGGCACCGTGATAATATCTCCTAAAGGCTCTCATACTCCGTTCACTGCCCGACTATGTTTCAACTGCACCAACAACATGGCGGAGTATGAAGCATGCATTATGGGTCTTCGAGCAGAAATTGACCTAAGGATTAAGTTCTTAAGTGTTTTCGGAGATTCCGCTCTCGTGATCAGTCAGATCAAAGGCGAGTGGGATATGAAACACCCTAATCTTATTCCCTACAAGGAGTATGTGTTGACGTTGCTTCCACACTTCGAGGAGATAACCTTTGAACACTTCCCTAGAGAGGAAAATCAGTTGGTGGACGTGCTGGCTACGATGTCTTCTATGTTCAAAGTCAATTAGGACAACGAAGCTCCCCAAATTATCATTGAAAGATTGGACGAACCTGCACATTGTTGTGATATTGAGACTGAAGAGGTAGCAGATAAACCATGGTTTCATGAGGTGAAGAGGTATCTTGAGGCTCAGGAATACCCCGAGGGTGCATCTGTTAATGATAAGAAGTTTCTGAGGAGGTTCACGGTGAAGTTCTTCATTAGAAATGGCATCCTTTACAAGTGTAACCATGATTCAACCTTACTGTAATGTATGGATAAGAACGGGGCAGAAAGGATCACGACAGATTTACATGAAGGTACCTTCGGGACTCATTCCAGTGGACACACCATGGCAAAGAAAATCCTTCGGGCAGGATATTTTTGGTCCACAATGGAAGCCGACTGTTATCAGCATTCTCGGACCTGTCACAAGTGCCAAGTCTATGCTGATAAAGTGCATATACCTCCAGTACCTCTGAATGTCTTGACAGCTCTGTGGCCTTTTGCAATGTGGGGCATCGACATGATCGGCGAGATCAGACCTACGACATCCAACGGGCATCGTTTCATCTTGGTAGCAATTGATTACTTTTCGAAGTGGGTTGAAGCGGCTTCCTTTGCTACTGTAACCAAGAACATCGTGGCACAGTTCATTCGGCATAACCTGATCTGTCGATATGGTGTACCAGAGAGGATCATTACGTACAATGGTACGAATCTCAACAATAAGATGATCATTAAGCTCTGCAAGCAGTTCAAGATACAGCATCACAACCTTTCTCCTTACCGGCTGAAGATGAATGGGGCTGTAGAAGCGGCTAATAAGAACATCAAGAAGATTGTGCAGAAGATGACGGTGACGTACAAAGACTGGCACGAGATGTTACCATTTGCTCTTCATGGGTACCGTACCTCAGCACGGACGTCAACAGGGGCAATACTCTATTCCTTGGTATATGGTATGGAAGTCGTATTACCCATTGAAGTTCAGATACCCTCTCTTAGGATCATGAAGGATGCAGGTTTGAGCGAAGATGTCTGGATTCAGACCCGGCTTGATCAGTTGAACTTAATCGACGAAAAGAGACTTACTGCTATTTGTCATGGTCAGACGTATCAAAAGCGGATGATCAAGGAATTTAACAAGAAAGTCAGACGACGAGAGTATAAAGTTGGAGACCTGGTTATCAAGCGCATTATCCTACTTTAAGGTGATTCCAGGAGCAAATGGACCCCTACTTACAAAGGGCCATTTGTGGTTAAGAACATTTTCTCAGGAGGAGCTATGATTCTAACCACCATGGATGGTGACGACCTTCCTCACCCCGTCAATGCAAACATAGTGAAAAAATACTACGCATAATCAAAGACCCGCTAGGTCGACTGGCCTAGGCAAAAATAAGGGCTTCCCGGCGAACCAAAAGGGTTTGGGCAAAAATAAGGGATGAAAATGAAAAAACTGTACACCCGACAAGTCGAAAACCTGAAAAGGCGGCTTGGGCAAAAAAGGGTATCCCGGTGGACTGAAAACCCGAAAGGGCGGTCCAGGCAAAAATTAGGGATCAAAGCGTAACACTATGTCTCATTGGATCACCTTGCAACCAGACTTCGGTATCGACTATCAAATTTGGACGACACTAATCAATCTGACCTACCTTTAACCAAGTAGCGAAGTGATGAGATGCTCGAGGACATAAAGGCATTAGAAGAGTTGGAACCTAGTGGGATTATTCACATAGCTGTTTTGTTTTCTTTTACACAAAATATATAAACTATTTGCTCAGCGGCGTTCTCTTACTAGGACGTCAGCCTCTTGTACAAAAACGCCTATTTACAGGCCAAACTTCAAATCAATGCAATTCATTTTCAGAGAAATTTCAAACTGTTTTTCCTTTTTATGTTTTGTTTTGCAAAGAACGTCCAATGTTCATTTTTGATATATGAATTTGACATTAATTGCTGCTCATAAATATTTACGTGCGAAACAAAAGACGATTACTCGTAATATCAGAAACAGGGGCAGATAAGAATTGTCCAAACTGTACAGTTGCTCTGTCCACCAGGTATGAAGGTAGATTTAGCTGAAGAATATGACCAAGGTGCATTCACTCCCCGCAGGGTAAGAAAGGACATTAATAATAGCTCTCCCCATATGAGACTTGCAACTGTGAATGAATCGGTAATATTCTCCCCAAGCAGAGTTTATCTACCGTTAGCACTGAAAGGTCTTAATATTCCCCAACGGAGTATAAGAATATTCCCCGACAGAATACAAGATATCACCAGTGGAGTCTGAAATTTTTCCCAGCACAGTCTGAAAAAGCTTCCCTAGTGGAGTTTAGAGAATCATCCCCAGTAGACTTTGGAAGATTGTCCCTAGTAGAGCTCAAAGGATTATCCCCCATAAGAGTCTAAAAGGTTATCCCCAGTAAAGTCGCAACTGAAAGATCATCCCCAGCGGAGTTCTTTCCTTTCACAAACAAGAAATTCAATCCCTAACAGGATTCAGTATCACCAGCAACGGTAATTCATCCCCAGCGGAATTTATCGGTGGAATCCTCAGCAGAGCATCTCTTCCACACAGAGTAATCTCCTCATCAGTTTATTCCCTAACGGAGTTATCCTCTCCTGCAGGTTTATTCTCACAATCATCTTCGTGCGCCATCCCCAACAGAAACGAAGAATTCAGCTCTTTTCCCCAGCAGCTATCCGAGATTTATTTTCCCCAGCTAAACATCACACTTCCATACATCATGACACATGCATATACGCATCATACAACACAATCTCATTTATTTTGAGGATATCATTGTTTGATACATATCATGCATTGCATACAACTGACCTTTACCTTTCAGGAAGGATGCGGTTAAATTCTCACAAAATTCAAAGCTATGAAGCTTTTATAAAAGTCGAATTACTAACAAGTTCTTAAATCTCAGCAGAGTTTTCTCAGTTGAATTACAGATAAGGTCCTAAATCTCGACAATTTTCCTCCGTCGAAGTAAAGACAGGTTCCTAAATCTCAGCAGAGTTTTCTCAGTTGAATTACGGGCGAGTTCTTAAATCTCGATGAAGATGTTTCCCCAAAGTCGAATTACTGACAAGTTCTTAAATCTCAACAGAATTATCCTTAGTTGAATTACAAACAAAGTCCTAAATCTCGACAAAGTTCCTCCGTCGAATTACAGACGAGTTCCTAAATCTCAGCAGAGTTTTCTCAGTTGAATTACGGGCGAGTTCTTAAATCTCGATGAAGATGTTTCCCCAAAGTCGAATTACTGACAGTTCTTAAATCTCAACAAAATTATCCTCAGTTGAATTACAAACAAAGTCCTAAATCTCGACAAAGTCCTCCGTCGAATTACATACGAGTTCCTAAATCTCAGCAGAGTTTTCTCAGTTGAATTACAGGCGAGTTCTTAAATCTCGATGAAGATGTTTCCCTCAGTCGAATTACTGACCAGTTCTTAAATCTCAACAGAATTATCCTCAGTTGAATTATAGATAAGGTTCTAAATCTCGACAAAGTTCCTCCGTCGAATTACAGACGAGTTCCTAAATCTCAGTAGAGTTTTCTCAGTTGAATTACGGGCGAATTCTTAAATCTTGACGAAGATGTTTCCCCTTCAGTTGAAGTACGGACAAGTTCTTAAAACTCAGCAAATATGTTCTCTCAGTTGAAGTACAGGCAAGTTCCTAAACCTCAACAAAGATCAGACTTCCCCAGCGGAATCTTCCACAACAACAGGTATACAAGCTCTCGCTAAGGAATCTCTTATGCGATCGACACTCCTGCAGATGGAATATTTAAGCCCATCCTCCCGCTAGTAATCTCCAAATGGAATTTGTAAGTCCATTCCCGACATCACAAGGTTGATACCACTTCATGCGAGTGCAAATTTCTGGGCACTCTAGTGTTCAATCATCTTCCACCTTCGGATCACGAAAGGCATGAAAGCCAATATACATCCTCAGGTTTAAGAAGATTGAACAGGGGCAGATGTTGTACCCCAAAATTTTCCCTCCCATTTTTCTCAAAACATTGCAAGAAAAATCTCCAAGTGGCTCAAGGATTGACCAGACAAGCTATCTCCTAAGGCAGTCTACCTCAAATTAGGGTTTTGTGTTGCATCAAGATCCATGAGTCCAAATGACCTCAAGTTCTCTCCCATGTCCTAATATGTTCTCAAAATCATCCATGTCAAGTTTCAAGCCTTGCAGAGGAAGTTTGCTCAGTCAATTGCTCAAAAGGTCCAAAAGTCGATTGTGCTAGGGCAAAAGTCAATTGTGACCTACATACAGTCAAACTTCAAGATTTTTTGTCAACATTCTCATTTTGAAGGATATTTCATCATTTGATCAAGGGTTGATCATGATTCCTCAAGGATTGCTCAAAATTCATCAAGATTCAAAAGTTGCTAAATTAGGGTTTTGTAGGAAAAGTCAACCCAATTTTGACCAAGCATAACTTTCTCATACTTTATGATAAATGACCCATTCAAAGCTCATTTTGAATAGGATGCAATTCCCTACAATCCATCTTCATATCCCAAGATCAAAAAATTCATTCACAAGAAGTTATGAATTTGGACATTATAGGTCATTTTTGAAAGTCAACAAAACACCTTTTTTGTCAAAGCTTATAACTTGAGCATGGAATATCAAAATGAGATGATACCAAAAGGGTTGATTAGAGTACATATCAAGATTTCTATAAAGTCCAAAAACATCTCCAAAAGTTCAAAATTGAAGAAGTTATGCATTGTTGAAGTTGGACTTCTTTGCAAAATTGCCAAAAGTCAACTATCCCCAAAACCTCAAATTTTGCCAAATGGGACCATTCTTTTTCACTTGATTTGAGTTTTCATTATTGCCCACGTTCCCTAGCTCCATCCATGTGTCCATATCACATTTTTATTATTTAATTTGATTTTTATTTGAATTAATTCATTTTAAATCATATAAAATCTAAAGTATTGATAACACATGATTTTTTGGCTATTTCAGGCTCCAAATACAGCTATCCTTGCAATCAAATTCGTATCAAGTGAATCATGTGCAAAAAGATATGATTTAGGCCAAGTTTGGAAAGGTTGTAAATGGAGATCAAATCAAATATCCAAGCCTTAATAGAGGAAGATTTGGACAGCCAATTGAGACCTAATGCACTGAGTAATACATAAGCAAGCCAAGCACACGAAAATGAGGGTTGGCAAGCACTTGTAGAGGCAGAACAACTTTGCAAAAAATCACAAAAAAGTTGGAGATCGAAATCAAAGCTAGAGGCGTTTTCAGAGCTGGATATTGGTCCCAATCGATTCCTGGCAACACACACAAGCTAACTGGATCCAAACCAAGCATTATCAGGCCCTTATACGCACTGTAAGTCTCACGCAAATTGCTCCTGTTCTTGATTTCGTAACTCTGAAATTAGGCATCGTTTTCATGGAATAATTGCATATCCTTAACCCTCACATCATTTGCAAACTACTGGCAATAACCAATTTGATTTATATGCTCTGTATCATGAAACGCCATAGTTAGGGTTTCTTGGATCATTTTTGAGAGTTTCCGTTTCAGGTGAAATTGGCCTTAATGGTGATTATGGTTGTGATCAGAGAGATAAGACGAAGCTAACCATGGTCGTGGATATCATTTTTATGGCTTGAGGGAGATTTTAGGACGAACCTGCATTTTTAGCTGCGAATAGAAATCCGCAGGTAAAGTTACAGGGGTTTGAGGAAGGGGACGAAGAGCTGGCGTCCATCTATTGGCCAGTTCAAACGTTACGCGCCTTTTTTATTTTTTCTGGCATTGGAATTGTTTTCTATATATTATATTGAGTTATTATTATGATAACAAACAAAGCAACATGATGTAGTGGTAGCCACTCAAGGTCTTAAGGCGTTCCAAGGCTGGAGGTCAGGGGTTCGATCCCTGTCTCCAGCAATTTGTGTTTTCTCATTGTTTTTGAGGTAATTGCATGCATACGCCCATCTGCAATCCACCATATGCCCTCACCCATCTAGGCGCCAGATGGCCAATGGCCAGATTTGGTGGTCAGTGACTGGAGGTCCACCAAGGTGCCAGTCAACGCGTGTGCACCAGATCCAAAAAGTCAAAAGGGCCAGCTTCTAATGGGCCTACAAATTGCTCCTTGCACCTCCTAATCAGGCCCAACTCCTCTCTCTTTTTATTTATTTTGTTTTATTTAATTTAATTGTTTTATTTCATTTAACTAATTTTCTAACCAATAACAAAATTCTTTTTTTTATCAAATGAAATCACAAATACCTTTTTTTATCCAATCAAATTTTTAAAACTTTTTATTTTTATTAATAAACTTATTAATTAATTAGGAAACTTTGATTTATTTTTGTAAATATCTAAAATTAATTAGAATTAATTAGGTTTTATTTCATTTAATTATTTTTTAGTTTCTTTCTTAAATTAATAAAAACTCCAAAAAAAATATGTTATTTTCATTTAATTTATTTTATAATTAATTTAGTAATTAACTTAGGACTTAATTTCTTTTCTCAAATAAAAACAACAAAAAGATGGCATTTTCTTTAAAAGGGTCAAAACCCTAAATTTCGCACTCGATTTAATTTCCCGCGCGCTTTATTTATTTTTATCCAATTATGTATCTGCTTACGAATTGTAATAGTTAAATAGGACATTTAATTATTTTTACCGCTTTATTTTATTTTTCAAAGGGTTTGTCTTTGGCGATGTAAATACTCGACGCCTTGTAATTTAAATTCCGCATTTTATTTCCGCAAATTATAATTGCTAGATGTTTGATAATAGGGTTTGCATGACAAGACTGAATGTTTAAATCTTAAAATCAAATTAGATCACCCTTAACATGTACAAAGATAAAAATAACTGAAAACGACACACTCGCACATGCGCACTCTTAGGGTACACCCCACTTGGTTGCCTTCGTACACGGTCATTGAGTATAGGTCGTTTTAGAGGTCGTCCTCTTGTCTAAAAGATCATAGTCGCCTCGAAATGGTTGCCTTGGATATTGTTGCCTCAAACGAATGATCTAAGACATTAGGGTTACCACTAAGGCGTCCTAACATTGCTTTGGTGACCGTATGTCCCTCATTCGAATTGACCCTCAAACTCCAACGACGGTGCTACCTGCTCATTAATAGTGGGATAGTATTGTCTACAGGAAATTAGCATATAACGATTCCTTTTTCGAGTAGGTAGATGGTTCTTAGATACTTGCTCTTTCAAAAAAAACAAAACCTTTTTCACACTTACACTCCTTTTCGAACAAAGTTTTCAAAATACTTCATTACACTCTTGAGGACAGAAGCAAGAGTTAAATCGAAGTTTTCAAGCAAAAACTTTTTCAAACCCACAAGCACAAAGAAAACAATTTTGAAAACAAATGAGCAAGTACCTAAGAGCCCGTGGATAACCACGGATAGAAAGGGTGCTAATACCTTCCCTTTCTATAATCTACCCCCCGAACCCGAGAAATATCTTGAAAAAGGAATTTTTCTGTGCTTTTTTCCTTTCCTTGTTGGATAAAATAAAAGTCGGTGGCGACTCTTTCTTACCACGACATCTTGCGAAAACAAACGCAAAACGCAAACCAGCATTCCAAAAAAAACAGTCAGTTCTTCCCACCGTATCACAGTTGTATACAAAGTGCATTGGCTTCCATCCTTTGACACTGGCGCGCGCCTGGCCTGGTGGTGAAGGCGTTGGTGGAAAGGGTAAACGACGTGGGTTCGACACCCAGTCCTGGTAACTAGTTTTTGAAACTTTTATTTTCTTATTATTCCTTCATTACAAACCCTAAATTCACCAAACCAAAACATTTTTTAACAAATTAATTTTTTCTTAAAAACATTTTCACAAACCCTAATCAAAATTAGGGTTTAGTTTATTTAATTAATAAATTTCTTTTTTTAATTAAAATTAATTAGGCTTTTTTAGGTTTTTACTTATTTTAGGGTTTTAAGGTTAATCATCATTAAAATCTTTTTTATCGAAAAATCATCAGAAAACCCTTTCGCTTTCCTTTTTCCTATTTTACGTTTTGTGTAGTTTATTATTTTCGCAACTTTTCCAATTATTGTAGTTGCTCACAGTTTGTAATAGTAATTAGGTCTTATTTTCGCATTTTTTTATTATGTAACTCAACCAAAGCCGTGTAATAGGTTTAGGTTTACCTTTTCTACTTTTACTTTATGCACCTTACTTTTTATATTTGTTATATTGTTTCTTAGTAATTAGGCGTGCATGGCAATACTAACAATCAAACGTAGCAAACCCTAATACAAGATAAAATAACTGAATTGAATCACTATTCACACTCGCACCTTTAAGATAACCTCCATTTGTTGCCTTTCAGAATAAAAACAGTCATGTCCCTCGAACGTGGGGACGCTTTAGCAAAGTCCCTCAGATACAAAAGATCATAGTCCCTCGATGACCCTTTCGATGTTTCCTTTTGATAAATGGTCTAGTCCCTTATGAAAATTACTAAAGCGTCCTTACTAGTTGCCTTTGATGACTGTATGATGACTCACGTATCTCCCTTCATATCCAACGATAGGGCTTCCTACTAACTGATGGTAGAGTAGCACTATCTAAAGGAGGAGAAAAATTACAAGAAAGACTTCGAGTAGGTAGAACACTCGTAATCGCTTGCTCACAAACATTTCAAAGCAAAATATTTTTCACACAAACACTCTTCAATAAATATTTTCAAACAATTACTTTGTACGCATTCTTGAGGATAGATACGAGAATCATTACAAAGTTCACCTTATAATTGGAATTTTCAAAATATTTTCAAACATGCACAACACGAAGCAATTTTGAAAATAAAGTGAGCTAAGCAATTAAGAGCCCATAGATAACTACTGATGAAAAGGGTGCTAACACCTTCCCTTTTCATAACCTACCCCCCAAAATTAAGAAAATCTCAAAGGTATTTCCTGTTCTTTTCACCCTTTCCTTATTGGATAAAAGAAAAGTCGGTGGCGACTCTTATTATTCGCACATTTGCGATAAAACGCAAAAACAAGTCAGTTCTCCCACCGTATTACAGAACTGGCGACTCTGGTGGGGAACTTCGAAAAAGAGAGGTTACCTTGGATTTTAGGATCACTTTACTTGTTTTTACTTGTTTGCTTTGACTGCTTTACATTTGGGGTTTGCTCGGGTTTACTTTCTTGCAAAAGATCTTATACCCGGATATGGGGACCTTAGGTAAGTAGTTATAGATCATAGAAATTGTACGGTGTAGACCTATATGGTTAAAGTGATGGCTATGTTAGTGTGATGCTTTGGTTTGTACTGGTGTCCCTTGAGTCAGTCGAGGAGAACACTAGGCTGTCGCGTGGTGTCATAAGCACTAACTGACCTTTAGAACCTTAATTGACCCAACTTAACTATTAGAAGGTAGTGAGATGGCCGACTTTGGTGCAGCCCAAAGTTGGTTGATACTCGATGCTACACTCATTGAGATTCGACTCTCGGGATATTTCGGTGGGAAGTCAGTTGTGATGCTGAAACAATGCATGTGAGAAAGATCGGTGATATGAGACTCCTAGAACTCGATTACTATTCTTAGGACAGGTTGAGCCAACTAAACTTCAAGATGGTACTTACCACCCTCATGCAAGCCTTAAACATAAGGCTCTTACGTGCTTTATTTGTGTTTGTTATTTGTTCAAAACATGACATCATGACATCATGACATCGTACCATAACATTTTCTTAACCATTTCAAGGATCTCAAGGGCCTGTGATGCAGGTTATCATGAACTAGACGTCTAGAAAGGGGCAAGAGGATTTATTTTCCTATAACTAAATGCCGTCAAAGTATCATGAACCAGACGTCTAGCAAAGGGAAAGAGGATTTATTTTCCTCTAACCAGATGCCGTTAAAAACCGAAGTATGTTATCTTGAGTCAAAGGCTAGGACCCACTTGATATGGTGAGGTTGATTCTTTTAGAAGGATGTTCAACGATGCAAAGTTCTTCTATCAAAGCTGCAACCAGACTCTAACATTCACTTTCTATTTATCCCGTGAGATCCTTGAAAACATTTCATCCATATATCATGCACATCATATCATAACAGGTTTTCCAATACAGGTTTTCTCATCTTCTTACTATTTATTTCAGTGAAAGATGGCCCTCGAACAGATTGTGAAAGAACTTCAAGCTCAGAACGCTCAATTTCAGCAAATGTTCCTAGACTTAGCTAAGGGACAGGACGAGCTGAAGACCCTCATCACAAAGGGGAATAAGAAGAAGACTAAAAAGCCAACAATCTTTCTTAATATGGGCAGAAGATTCAAAGGTCCGGTCAGAAGGGCTCTAGATTTTAAGGTCCCCCTAAATGAAGACGATAACCAAGAAGAAGATGACAAGAGTGTGAAAGCTAAAGAGGTTAACAACCTTGGTTCTGACCAAGATTCTGATGAAGACTATTCTGCTAAACAATATCCCCCCGCTGATGATACATACAAACAGTTGGAAGATCGACTTAATGCTATGGAGATCCAGAAAGTGCCTGGGCTGGATTTTGAGGAATTAGGTCTTATTTCGGGGGTATTTATCCCCCACAAGTTCAAGGTCCCTAGGTTTTCCAAATATGATGGTGTGTCCTGTCCAAAGCTTCATCTACGGTCTTATGTTCAGAAGATCTAGCCCCATACTGCTGACAGAAAGTTATGGGTTCATTTCTTTCAAGAGAGTTTATTTGGGACACAACTTGAATGGTTCTATCAGCTGGAGGGAACCAACATCCATACTTGGGAACTTTTACAAATAATATCAATACAATGCTGATCTTGCATCGACTTATGTGCAGTTACTAAGTATGACCATGGGCTCTCATGAAGGGTTTAAAGAATATGCCCAAAAATGGAGAGATTTAGCTGGAAGGATTCAGCCTCCTCTGTCTGATAGGGAGATGGTAGATATGTTCATGGGAACTCTGACATGTCCTTTCTTTAACCATCTAATTGGAAGTTCCTCATCTGGTTTTACTGAGTTGATACTAACTGGGGAACGCGTCGAAGGTGGAATTCGAAGTGGAAAGACTCAAATGGCCGCGTCTTCAAGTGTTGTAAAGAAGATGTGCAGCGGTAAGAAGGAGACAGATGTCGTTTATGGCTAGAAGGGTCGTACTAGAAGTGATCGAAATCAGTCTGTAGGAGCGATGTTAATTTCTAATCTAGCGCTTATACAATAACATCAGCAAAACAATCAGCGTAGGCCAGACGCTCCAAGAAGACAATTTACAAAGATCGGTATGCCACTGCCTCAGGCGTTACATCACTTACTGAAAGCAGAGCTAATAACCTTAAGGGATCCTCCTTAAAATCCAAACATATTCTCTCCTCGTTACAATCTAAATGTGAAGTGTGCTTACCATTCCAATAGCCCTGAGCACTACACCAATAGCTGCTGGGCTTTGAAAAACAAAATCCAAGACATGATTGACAACAAAGAAATTGAATTTGATCCGCCTGAGACTCCCAATGTAATTATTGCACCAATACCGAAGCATGACAAAGGCATAAGTGCCATTGGTGATGTTCTTTATGTTCCTAATATAAGTGAATTGGATACTCCCCTCCCAATTATCAAGAAGAATCTTCTGCAGGCCGATTTATTTTCGGGTTATATTGAAAGATGTTATTACTGCACAACCCAACCCAATGGCTGCAAGTTGCTGGAAGAAGGTATTCAGCGCCTAATGGATAATCAACTAATTATGGTTGAGAAGATTCTGTCTGTTGAGAGTTTATTGCAAGACTTGGAGCTGGAAGAGGTCTCTGTAATATTCGGCACTCCTATCAGGATCACTTCCAAGGGTTCTATAAGGATCACTGCCAACCCCAAAGTTTCTCCTCTAATAATCACCACACCCGGACCAATTCCATACTCCTCGGACAAAGCTATTTCTTGGAACTATGGAGCCGACGTCTACTAACATGGCGTCAAGCAAGAACTATTGATTGCTGAGAATGAAGATGTTAAAGTTGATGATCCCAACATTGACAATATTTCTGGGACCAGTAAGGTTACTATAAGCAGAAGGGTTTTCTCCCCGAAAATCTCTCCTAAGACTGTTGCCACACCCGTTCGAGTTACCGCTATTGAGTCAACTACTTAGACTCAGGGCAAAGAACGAATGATGGAACCTGCCCAGACAAAGGCACCTAAGGAAGCTAAAATTGAAGATACCTCCAGGCAAGAGTTGGAGGAGGTGTTAAAAATTATCTGCAAAAATGACTACAAGATTGTTGAACAGCTGGGGCAGACCCCATCTAAAATCTCCATGTTATCCATGTTACTGTGTTCTAAAGCCCATGTACAAGCCTTGGTGAAATTCTTAAAATTTGCTCATGTACCACAAGATATTTCTGCCGATCAATTTAGAAGTTATGTTACTAGTCTAACAACGGATAATGGTTTAGGTTTTTCCAATGCTGACTTGATTCCTGGGGGAAAAACCACAACAAGGCCCTGTATGTCTCTATTGAATGCAGGGGCACTACTTTAGCGCATGTATTGATTGATATTGGTTCCTCGCTAAATGTTCTACCAAAAGGTGCTTTCGACAGACCTGATTGCGAAGAGGTTATACTGGAACCTAGTGATATTGTGGTTAGAGCCTTTGATGGATCGAAAAGGATGGTGCACGAAGAAGTGGACCTTCCAATCAAAGCAGGTACTCAAGTCTTCGATTCTACCTTCTATGTCATGGACATCCGACCGACTTATTCTTGTCTACTGGGACGCCCCTGGATTCATGGGACAGGGGTTGTTACCTCAACCTTGCACCAGAAGCTAAAATATCCTGTGAAAGGAAAGGTTATCACTGTCTGCGGCGAAGAAGAGTATATGGTGAGTCGTTTGAGCTAATTCAGGTATGTAGAGATGTACGGCGAATTCATTGAGACTCCCTGTCATACTTTTGAAGTTATCCCTCCTACCGCTACTGAAGACATTTTCGTTATTCCCAAGGCTACCAGGGTTCCTCCCAGAATGGCTTCTTTGAAGGATACTAGAGTTGTCCTAGAAGAAGGTGGTTGTACTACTTGGGGTCAGCTTCCTGATATTCCGTTTAAATTTGACAAATTTGGTTTGAGTTTCACTATAAAGGATCAAAGGGCGGTTTGTCGCGCTCGTGCTGGAAAACCATCATTCCGTGTTAGCAACAATGGAGTCAACGCTATAGAAGATGCTGACAGTGACTATGACCTTGACAGCTGGATCTTTCCAACCATCGGCAACGGGCTCAGCAACTGGAAGACTCTGGACATTATCTAAATCTCATTTAGTCAGGAGTAAAAAATACTTTCTATTTTATTACTTTCAAAGTTTCATTATGTAATTTGTTTTAAATAATGACATTAAACCTTGTGCCTTATTCGGGGCACAATGGTCCATTTGTTAAGGATTGTCATTTCATAAACATATCTTCATTTAATAAAGCATTGGATGTTTTGTATTCAAATTTTGTGTTCTTTATCTTTCTTTTATTTTTATCACTTTCAAAATAGCTATGTGTTCTTACACACACCCACACAATAAATTCCAGATCCACATCCACTCTGGATCCCGTTGATAACGATTATGCTATTGCCCCTTATGACTTTGAAAATCCGATCTACCAAGCCGAGGACCAAGGTGAGGAAGATTGTGAAATACCTGGAGAACTTTCCAGACTATTAGTGCAAGATGAAAAGGCTATTCAACTGCATGAAGAGCCGGTCGAGGTTGTAAACTTGGGTACTGAAGCAAACAGGAAAGAAGTCAAGATAGGTGCCAACCTAGAAGACGGTATCAAGAACATTTTAATCCAAATGTTGCATGAATATGTTGAGATTTTTGTTTGGTCATACGAAGACATGCCAGGACTAGATACTGATATTGTGGTTCACTGTTGTTGTACCCCAAAATTTGCCCTCCCATATTTTCCAAGATTTGCCAAGTCAAGCTTCAAAATTCCCCAAGGTTTGCACAGTGCAAAGGTCTCCTATACAGTCAAAACTAGGGTTTGTGTTCTGATCAAGAGAATGAAGTTTTCAAAGGTCCAATCAAGTCTCATATGTCCATAAATATGGTCAAGTATCCTCATGTCAAGTTTCAAGGCATTCAGCTCAAAATTGCACAGTCAAAACCCTAATTGCACTACAGTCAACTGTAGGGGCAAAATGGTCATTTGGCAGTCAAAAGTTCAAATTTTTGGTCAACATATCATTTTGAAGCCACAAACATCATTTGATCAATGCTTGATCATGATTCTCAAAATTTGGCTCAAAAAATCATCAAGATGCAAAAGTTTCCTTATTTGGACAGCTGAAAAAGTCAACTGAAATTGACCAGGGCATAACTTTCACATGGATTATCAGAAAAATTCCATCCAAAGCTCATTTTGAAGATAAAGACATTTCCTACAACTCATCTTCATACTTCAAGTCCAAGAAATGCTCTCACAAAAAGTTATCAATTTCAACATTATAGGTCATTTTCAAAAGTCAGCAAAAAGGGACTTTAAGTCAAAGGCCATAACTTGAGATTGGTAAATCAAAATGACATGGGACCAAAGGCATTGGTTAGAGGACTCAAAGACCTTTCCAAAATGTCCAAGAACATGAGAAAAGCTTAAAAATTGAGCAAGTTATGCCTTGTGGAAATTGGGAAATTTTTGGATATTTTGAAAAGTCAACTTTGATCCAAATGACCTAAAATTGCTAATGGGCCCATTTTTCTTCCATGATTCATCATTCCAAGCATGTGCACGACCACTTGGCCCAAAGGGAAGTATTTTC
The DNA here is from genome assembly GCA_948472305.1 of Vicia faba. NCBI lineage: Eukaryota > Viridiplantae > Streptophyta > Magnoliopsida > Fabales > Fabaceae > Vicia > Vicia faba. Next base: position 104,085,065 of record OX451740.1, on the reverse strand, counting down.
TCATTTTTTATCTATTTATTTGAATTATTATTTATATTAATTCATTTAAATTAGTTAAATATATGAAAAATATATAACTTGACCTAATAAATCTTTTCATGCATTTTTCACCTTCAATATTTCGTGCATAGGTCAATAGGGAAAGATTTGGTTTGATTTGAGCATAATTGATACAAAAGCACATGAAAAAGATATGAAAATAATGGTGGAAAAAAATCAAATCTTCAATTCATGAATACAAGAGATTCTAATCAATTTTCTTAACCTAATTGATTCACTACAAATGCCTGATCACAACCCTAATGTCCATACACAAAAAGCTGCGTTAAAGAACCATTGACAAACTTGGAAAAATTCCCTAAAAGCTCAAAACTGAAAAGCACTTTTTAGGTCGATTCAAGCCTCCATTCTTGTTTCAATAGTTTCCTTGGAGATCACTGATCACGTTCCAATCAGAAACAACCATCAAAACCTCAAGGATTGGTACACAGAACTCGAAATTTTTCATGAAATAAGCATAATCATTTTTTGATTTTCAAGCATAATTATTGCATTCTTCTTATGGATTATTACTCATTGATGGATTCTGATGCTAACTGTACCATTTAATTGCGTTTTTGTGCACTCAATACGATTTCACCATTATTGAGCATTAGGGTTTTGCAGCTTTTGAATTAGGGGTTTCCAGGTATGGTAAAATTGGACGTTCTCAGGACCATAATTAGACTCAGCTCATCTAGACGAAGAAGACAGGACCCTCGCGCCTAATTTATGTTTGGAGATGGCGTAATCGCTATTTCCTGGAAACAGGCCTAAGAGAACGTCTTTAAAACCGTGGCCTTTGTTTTTATGTTTTCAGGAACATGAAGACGATGAAGACGTGGCCAAGCGTGATTGGTTGATTTGAATTTTTTGCGCGCAAATCCATTAGCGCGTTGTTTCGTATCATATTATTTGTTGGTTATTTATATATCAAATGCATAGATTGGCTCAGCTGGCAGGCGTTGATAGCATTCACGTCCATGACCTGGGTTCGAGTCCCAGGTCTTCAATATTCCCATTTATTTTTCTTCAATTAATGTTCACGTGCAGTGCTGAGGTGAGGGATCATGATACACCTCTTAATCCAAGCGTCCACGCGTCTAGCATATCCAGATCAAAGGATCAAGGTTGATGAACACGCTAAGCCCTAGTCCACGCACCACATGCTAGTTAGAAAAGTCAAAAAGATCAAAGCTTATTGGGCCAGAAACCTTGGGCTATACCTCCAAAATCAGGGGCAGACCCCCTTTGGTTTGCACTTTCTTTTCATTTTTTCTATTTTTCTTTTCTATTCTTGTTTTAATTCTTATTTTTGTTTTAATTACTGTTATTTAATTAATTATGTTTACAAAATATAAAAAAAAAAAAACGTCACAAAAATCAGAAAAGATAAAATATAGTAAATAATTTTTTATTTCTAATATTTTCATAAATAAATGTATGTAAATAAATTAGGTTTAAATTAGGGTTTTGCAATATTAATTCTTTTCATAAAAAATCCACAAAGGTAGAAATAGGTTTAATTGATAATTTTTATTCCTTTTAATTATTTTTCACCATAATATTATTTATCTTATTTATTTTCATAATTAAATTTGCATGTAAAAATTAGGGTTTTATTTAGGTTAAAAAATTTCAATATTTTCTTAATAACTTAAAAAATAATTAGAACTAGGTTTAACACTTTATTTTAGTTTTTTTTAATTAATTCTTTTTCATTAAATCTTAAAAAACATAAAAATACCAAAAACATTCTCTTTTAATTTTTCAGTTTTAATTCCTCATTAATTTAATATTTTGCTAAAGGGTCCAACGCCCATATTTTTAATTGTTTAATTTCGCATACTTATTTCTTTTTCCGTTTAAATAATTATGTATCTCTCCCAAAGCTTTGTAACATTTACTTCTCGCACTTTTCAATTTCTTTATTTACTTTGCTTTATTTTACTTTCTGTCAAATCGGGCCCGGTTTAATTTTGGCGATGTGGACCCGCGCCATTTGTAATAGCTTTAGATTTACTTTTCCCGCAAATATTTTAAACTGTTAACAAAAAGCATGAAAGAATGTATGGACATAAATAAAATCAAGCGTAGAACACCAATAACACGACAAGACAAATACAAATGAAAACGACACACGAATCGCACACACCACTCCTAGGGTACGCCTCACTGTTGCCTTGCCTCGAAAGGTGATCGTCGAGTAGAGGATGTCTTAGTAAGTCCTCATGATCCGGGAACCTGGCATGAGGGTAGCTTCTAAGGTGTCTTCCCATTGCTCTGGTGATCACCATGTCCCTACAAACTCGAATTGACCCGAACACCTCCAACGGTGGTGCTACCTACCTCTCAATGGTGGGATGGCACTACTTTAAAGGACATTTACACAGACGAATTCCTTAGGGTAGGTAGGTTCTCGTAGATACTTGCTCTCTTCAAAAACAAACAAAAATCTTTTCACACCGACACTTTTCAAAAACTTTCAAAACAATTTTTCAAACACTCTGACACAAGAGTCGATCTGAAACTTTCAAAGAAACTTTTTAAAACCCACAGTTGAAAAGCAAACAAACCTTTTTGAAAACACAATGAGCAAGTATCTAAGAGCCCATGGATAACCATGGATAGAAAGGGTGCTAACACCTTCCCTCTCTATAACCTACCTCCCGAACCGAGAGCAATCTCTTTAAAGGAATTTTTCTGTGCTTTTGTCCTTTCCATTTGGAGAAAATAAAAGACAGTGGCGACTCTTGCTTCCGCGACATTTCGCGAACCAGCGTTAAACAGTCAGTTCCAGATCCATCGATCACAGAACTGGCGACTCTGCTGGGGATATAATCTTATAAAGTGAGGTGTACCTTAAGGCTAGGTCATAACTGTGTTTTCACTTGTACTGATTTGCTTGCTTTACTATTGTGGGTTGCATCGGAGATACATAGATCCTAACCCGGATCTGGGGATACCCTGTTTAGGTAGCATAAGCTGTGAGGGACCTGTCCGGCGTAGACCGACACAGGTTAAGCAGTGGCTACGTTGGTGTGGCACCTTAGTCTGTACCGATATCCCTTGTGTCGCAACGAGGAGAATATGGGTCTTCTAAGGAGTCATTAAGCACCAACAACCTTAGAACCTTAATTGACACAACTTGGCCTTTAGAATTGTAGCAGTATGCTACGCCCATTGAGGCTAAACTCTCGTGATGGTTCTGGCCGCAAGAAAAGATTGCGATGCTGGAGTTATGACCGATTGAGGGTAGTCAATGATATTGGGATCCTCTAAGAACCCGGTTACTTTTGATTAGGACAGGTATGAACCAACAAACTGAAAGAGGGTAGTACCTAGACCTCATGTTGGCCTAAACTTTAGGGGCTTGCCTTGTGTGACTTGTGTGCCTTACCATGTTTGCCTTTGTATCTGTATGTGGTGTGCTTTATCATAACATCATAGCATCATGAGCATTGCATGCGTCCTGCATAAGTACTGACCATTTCAAAGACAAGAGGGTTTCATCTTTGCTCTGTTTTGTAGGACATTATGATGCCTGTGCGAAGGAATACTATCCGGTTCAACTTTGTTCGTTCACCTAAGTTGCTTGATGAGTTGGTTAGCAGAATTCCAAATACCACTTCCTTCATTCAGAGACATGGTTCTCTTCTCAGTTTAGTCACTGCAAAGCGGGATCAACAGTTGATGAGTGTTCTGACCCAGTTCTATGACCCTCTGTACCAGTGCTTCACCTTTCAAGACTTCCAGCTGGTCCCTACCCTGGAAGAGTTCTCTGATTTGCTTGGTATCCCTATCTTGGATCAGACTCCCTTTACTGGTTGGGAAAAGACCCTCAGGCTTGAGGATGTTGCTGCAGTCCTTCCTTTGACCCATCAAGAGGTAACAGACAACTGGGTAACTAGAAGCGGAGTTAAGGGTTTCTTGGCCAAGTTTCTGATTGGTAAAGCTAATAGTTTCTGGAATGACCTGGACTTTAGGGCATATGAAGACATCTTGGCTCTCCTAATCTATGGGTTGGTCCTGTTTCCTAATCCTGACAACTTCATCAATGTCACTGCCATAAGGATCTTTATGTCTCAGAATCCGGTGCCCACTCTCTTGGGTGACATCTTGCAACAACTTCATGCTCGTACTACCCGAAGACGAGGAACCCTATGGTGTTGTATCCCTTTGTTGGTGAGGTGGTTTATTTCGCACCTCCCTAAGTTCGTACTGAAGAATCAAGAAGGAAGAGGTTGGGCTCATAGGTTAATGTCTCTCACCGATAAAGACATCATTTGGACTTGCAGAGGTTTGGATGAAATAGCTATTATTGATCGATGCGGGGAGTATCCTAATGTTCCTCTGATTGGTACCCAAGGAGGGATCTCTTACAATCCATGTCTAGCACTCCGTCAGTTTGGAAGAGCAAGAAGAGCAGGTCCCCATGAGATGTTGGTGCCTCACATCAGTTTCGAGTTTCAGGTGGATAGTGACGAGCTACGTCGTAGGTTCATCAAGGCTTGGGACAAAGTTCATAAAGCTGACCCACAAGAGTTAGGGCCAAAGACTTCTTTACCTATGGAAGCCTACTACAAATGGGTTCGCATCCGCGCTCAGAAGTTAGGTATGCCGTATGAAGCTGTCAGACCCGTCATTCTAGAGTGTCCTGATAAAGATGGTGTTCCTCCAACTGTCCTTCCTCCTCAGATACCTACTGATTATGAGACATTGAAGAGATCTTGGTCGCAACTGCGAGAAGAGCGGGATTCTTACCGGGAAAAGTTCAACGAGCAGGAATCAAAGATCCAGAAGCTGACAAAGCAGTTGGAGAATGAGAGAGCTCTGAATGCCTACATCCGTACTGAGAAGAGGAGACCGTGGGATCAATAAGGAACTCTGAATGTGCCTTTACAGTTTTATTTCCTTTCCAGTATTTCCTTTCATGTAACGCCTAAGGGCAACTTGTTGAATAATTTCAGTTGCAAAGTTGAATCTAATGAAGTGTGTTCTTTTTTTTGTTTACAAAGTTGATTCCCGATTGTCTTTGAAAACATAATTCATACGCATTTCATACATCATGTGCATAGCAGGTTTTTCCTCTTTTCAGGTTGCTTACAGTTCTTCGCTGTTTATTTCAGCATCATGAATCCCGAATCTGCATCAACTGAGACATCAATCAAGGCTCTTCAGGTGCAGAATGCACAATTCCAGGAACTAATCAAGGGTCTAGCTCAAGGCCAAGAAGAACTGAAGGCTATGCTCCTGAAGAAGGAGAAGAAGAAGAAGAGAAGAACTGTTATGTTCAACTCGGGCCGAAGGTTTGGCAATACTCTACAGCATGAAGAGACTGGTTCTTCTGTTGGCAAGAGTCCTTCTCAGGCAGAAGTAAAGGTCCCTAGTCCGGTAGTCTCCGAAAACGAGACAGATTTTGATGAAGAGCAGTACCCTCCTGCAGACGACAGATACAAGCAATTGGAGGACAGGTTGAAGGCTATGGAGGTTCAGCAGGTACCTGGGCTGGATTTCGGAGATCTGGGTTTGTCAACTGGTGTGATTATCCCTCACAAGTTCAAAGCACCCTCCTTCTCTAAGTATGACGGGGCGTCTTGTCCCAAGCTGCATTTAAGGTCCTATGTTCGGAAAATTCAGCCGTACTCTGCGGATAAGAATTTATGGATCCACTTCTTCCAGGAGAGTCTTTCAGGGACTCATCTCGAATGGTTCTATCAGCTGGATGGGACCAAGGTTCGTAACTGGGAGGAGTTGGCTACTGCTTTCTACAAGCAGTATCAATATAATGCCGACCTTGCCCCCACACGTACCCAACTCCAGGGTATGTCGTTAGGTGCAAGCGAAGGTTTTAAGGAGTACGCTCAGAAGTGGAGAGACCTGGCTGGTAGGGTGCAGCCACCATTGACTGATCGGGAGTTAGTTGACATGTTCTTGGGGACCCTATCTGGGCCGTTTTTCAACCATCTGATCGGGAATTCCTCTGCTGGGTTCACTGATCTAATCTTGACCGGAGAGAGGATTGAAGCTGGGTTAAAATCTGGAAAGATTGCGAAGGGTACATCGTCCAGTTCTGAGAAGAAACCCTTCAAGAAGGAGTCTAGTGCCGTATATGGTTCCAGGAAATCAGAGAGACATGAACACCGCCAATCTGTCAGTGCGGTAATGATTGCTAAGCCTGCTGCCGCTCCCCGGCCAAACAATCCTCAGAAGGTTGAAAGACCCCAGAGAGAATTCACCCGCTTAAGCATGACTTTGTCACAGATCCTGCCACAGTTGCTATCAACCAATTTAGTGACTGTCAGGGAGGCGCCGAAGTTTCCAAATACTGCATCTCCCAAGTACAACCCGAATGCTCGTTGTGCCTACCATTCAGATAGCCCGGGGCACTCTACTGATGACTGTTGGGCGTTAAAAAATAAGCTACAGGACCTCATTGACGCTAAAGAGGTACAGTTTGAGGCATCTGACAAGCCTAATGTAGTGACAGCTCCCCTGCCTGCTCATGGAGTTAATGCTATTGGGGACGAAGAGGAAGTTGATGAAGCTGAGTTTGATAGCTGGATTTACCCGGCAACCGACAGTGGACTCAACAATTGGAGTGCAAAAGACAATCTCCCTATTTCTCTTGTTACTGAGTAATGAATTCCTATGTTTTGTTATTTTGTAATAAACAATGATAAACTCTATGGCCCGGTGTCTTACCCGAGGCACCGTGGTTCTATTTGTGAGGGCATACAAACTGTCATTTCATATATCATCAATGAAAATCTTGGACGTATTTTCGCATCGCAAATATCGTGCTCCTTTTCTGTCTTTCCTTTCCTTTACATAATTTTCAAAACAGCTGTATTTACACACACACTCACTCATACAGGTTCCAATCCACTCTGGATCTCACTGATAACAACTCTGCTACTGCCAATTATGACTTCGAAAATCCGATCAACTTAGCCGAAGACGAAGGTGAAGATGATTGCGAAGTGCCTGGCGAGCTTGCAAGACTGTTGCTTCAGGAAGAGAGGGCAATTCAACCCCACGAAGAGCCAGTGGAAACCATAAACTTGGGTACTGAAGCAGACAGGAAAGAGGTAAAGATTGGTGCCAACCTAGAGCTCAGCGTGAAGCAACGGCTAACCAAGATGTTACATGATTATATGGAGATCTTTGCCTGGTCCTACGAAGACATGCCCGGGTTGGATACCGATATTGTGGTCCATCATTTGCCAACTAAGGAAGACTGCCCTCCAGTTAAGCAAAAGGTCCGTCGGATGCGTCCAGAGATGTCTGAAAAGATTAAAGCCGAGGTCATGAAACAGTTTGACATCGGGTTTCTTGCAGTGACTTCTTACCCCCAGTGGGTTGCTAATGTGGTGCCGGTACCTAAAAAGGACGGTAAGGTCAGAATGTGTGTCGACTACAGGGATCTGAACAGGGCCAGCCCCAAGGATGACTTCCCCCTACCTCACATTGATGTCCTTGTTGATAATACAGCTCAGCATAAGGTGTTCTCTTTCATGGATGGCTTTTCAGGTTACAACCAGATCAAGATGGCACCTGAAGACATGGAGAAGACTACATTTGTTACTCAGTGGGGCACCTTCTGTTACAAGGTCATGCCATTTGGATTAAAGAACGCTGGGGCAACCTACCAACGTGCCATGGTTGCTTTATTTCATGACATGATCCATCATGAGATAGAAGTGTATGTTGACGACATGATCGCAAGGTCCCAGACTGAGGAAGAGCATCTAGATCATCTGCAGAAGTTGTTTGACCGGTTGAAACTGTACAAGCTAAGATTGAACCCTAACAAGTGCACCTTCGGGGTAAGATCAGGAAAGTTGCTAGGCTTCGTGGTCAGTGACAAGGGAATTCAAGTGGACCCTGCTAAGGTCAAAGCTATTCAAGAGATGCCAGTTCCTAAGACAGAGAAGGAAGTCAGAGGCTTTTTAGGACGCCTGAACTACATTGCTCGGTTCATCTCACACCTGACTGCTACCTGTGAACCAATCTTCAAGCTGCTGAAGAAAGATCAGGTAGTACGTTGGAACGATGAATGTCAGGTTGCTTTTGACAAAATCAAAGAGTATCTCCAAGAACCACCTATCCTTATGCCACCGGTTGAAGGGAGACCTCTGATACTATATCTGACAGTACTTGACAACTCAATGGGGTGTGTGCTGGGGCAGCATGACGAGTCTGGCCGAAAAGAGCATGCCATTTATTACCTTAGCAAAAAGTTTACCGACTGTGAGACCCGATACTCACTGCTTGAGAAAACTTGCTGCGCTTTGGTATGGGCTGCTCGCCGGCTGAGACAGTATATGCTGACTCACACTACCTTGTTGATCTCAAAGATGGATCCTATAAAGTACATATTTGAAAAGCCTGCTCTGTCTGGGAGAATTGCAAGATGGCAAATGATCTTGACGGAATACGACATTCAGTACACAACCCAGAAAGCCATCAAGGGAAGTGTATTGGCAGACCACCTGGCACATCAAGCTGTAGATGACTATCAATCAATGAACTTCGAGTTTCCGGATGAAAGCATCATGATTGTAACAGATTGTGAAGTACCTGGACCGGATGAAGGACCTGAACCAGGATCCCGATGGTCTATGCACTTTGACGGAGCCTCCAATGCTTTGGGAAATGGTATCGGCGCCATAATCATATCTCCACAAGGTACTCATACTCCACTCACTGCCCGATTGTGTTTCAACTGTACCAACAACATGGCGGAGTATGAGGCGTGTATCATGGGTCTTCAAGCTACGATCGACCTAAGGATCAAATTTCTAAGTGTCTTCGGAGATTCCGCTCTTGTGATCAATCAGATCAAAGGAGAGTGGGATACGAAACATCCAAACTTGATTCCTTACAGAGAATGTGTGTTGACCCTGATCCCCCACTTCACAGAGATAACCTTTGAACACTTTCCACGAGAAGAGAATCAGTTGGCGGATGCGTTAGCTACAATGTCTTCTATGTTCAAAGTTAAATGGGATAATGAGGCTCCCCAGATCATCATCTGGAAACTGGACGAACCGGCATACTGTTGTGATCTCGAAACTGAATTGGTAACTGAGAAGCCTTGGTACCACGAAGTGAAGAGATATCTGGAAGCTCAGGAATACCCTGAAGGTGCCTCTATTAATGATAAGAAATTCCTGAGAAGATTCGCAGCCAAATTCTTCCTTAGCAACGGCATCTTGTACAAGCGAAACCATGATTCAACCTTACTGCGTTGTGTGGATAAGACTGAAGCAGAAAGAATCATGGAAGAGCTACATGAAGGGACTTTTGGTACACATTCCAGTGGACACACTATGGCTAAGAAAATCCTACGGGCAGGATATTACTGGTCCACAATGGAAGCTGACTGTTACCAACATTCCAGGACGTGCCACAAGTGCCAGATTTATGCAGACAAGGTGCATGTTCCTCTGGTTCCCCTGAATGTTCTGACTGCGCCTTGGCCGTTTGCAATGTGGGGTATAGACATGATTGGCGAGATTAAACCTACGGCATCCAATGGACATCGCTTCATCCTGGTAGCGATTGATTATTTTACGAAGTGGGTTGAGGCAGCATCCTATGCTACGGTAACCAAGACTGTTGTGGCACGGTTCATTCGGCACAACCTGATCTGTCGGTACGGCGTCCCTGAGCGGATTATTACAGACAACGGTACCAATCTAAACAATAAGATGATCGCTGAGCTCTGCGAACAGTTCAAGATACAGCACCACAATTCTTCCCCTTACAGACCGAAGATGAATGGGGCTGTAGAAGCAGCAAATAAGAACATCAAGAAAATCGTGCAGAAAATGACAGTGACGTACAAAGATTGGCATGAGATGTTACCGTTCGCTCTGCATGGGTACCGTACTTCAGCTAGGACGTCAACCGGGGCAACTCCTTTCTCTCTGGTTTACGGCATGGAGGCAGTCTTGCCGATCGAAGTGCAAATACCCTCTCTCCGGATAATGAAGGATGCAAATCTGAACGAAGATGATTGGATCCAGACACGACTTGATCAACTCAACCTCATTGACAAAAAGAGACTTGCTGCTATCTGCCATGGTCAGACGTATCAGAAACGGATGATCAAGGCATTTAACAAAAAGGTCAGACCACAGGAATATCGAGTTGGGGATCTGGTAATCAAGAGAATCATCCTTCCTCAGAGTGATCCAAGGGGCAAATGGACCCCTACATACGAAGGGCCATTTGTGGTTAAACATGTGTTCTCAGGAGGAGCAATGATATTAACCAATATGGATGGTGACGACCTTCCTCACCCCGCCAATGCAGACATAGTAAAAAGATACTACGCATGAAAAAAGACCCGCTAGGCTGACATGCCTAGGCAAAAATTAGGGCTTCCCGTCGAACCAAAAGGGTTCGGGCAAAATGAAGGGATGAAAATGAAAAAATCTGTACACCCGGCAAGTCGAAAACCTGAAAAGGCGGCTTGGGCAAAAATGGGTATCCCGGTGGACTGAAAACCCGAAAGGGCAGTCCAGGCAAAAATTAGGGATAAAGCGTAATACTATGTCTCATTGGATCATTTTGCATCCAGAATCCGGTATCTACATCAAGTTCAGACGGCATCGATCAGTCAGCCTCACCTTCAACCAAGGTCATCAAGTGATGAGACGCTCGGAGTTATAAAGGCAATAGCAGAGTTGAAACCCAGTGGGATCATTCATATTTCACACAGCTGTTTTATTTTCTTTTGTACAAACTTGTATAAACTCTTTTGCTCGGCGGCGTTCTCTTACTAGGACGTCAGCCTCTTGTACACAAAACGCCTATTCACAGGCCATTCAAAATCAATACAAATATACTTTCAGTTAAATGTGCCAACTATTTTTCTTTTCTGTTTTGTTTTGCGAAGAACGTCCAAGGTTCAATTAGTGATATATGCATTGACAACAATTTGCTAACTCATAAATATTTGCATACGAAACAAAGGATTAATTACAGGTGACACTAGAAACAGGGGCAATAAAAGAGTGGTCTGAGCAGTCTAATTGTTCTATCCCCCAAGGTACCAAGGTAGGTTCAGCTAAAGAACATGACCAGTACACCATGATTCCCCAGAGAGTAAGCAAGTCAGTGCACTCTCTCCAAGCAGAATCATCAAATCTTAAGAAAATTGAGTATCCTCCAGTAGATCTCAATACCTCCCCAGCAGCATATATTCATAACAAGCATCCCCGGCAATCTTGGTCTAAAGATTGTTCCCCGGTGGTACATCAACATTCAAAGGAATCACTTCCCCCGCAATTCAAAAACTTCCCCATGAGAGTCCAGTCCAGTTCCCCAGGAAAGTTGGGATCCATCTCCCCAAACAGCAAGCTTATCCCCAGTAAATTCTGGAAGCTTATCCTCGCAGAGCACGAACGCGTCGTCCGGCTTTATTCAAAGAGTTATTTCCTTAACAGGATATAACTGGGTTATCCTCAGCCAAAAGCCACGGAAAGAGCGTCGTCAACAAAGTCCTCCTATCCCCAGCAAATTACTACTAACAACACTCAGCAAGGCATCCCTCTTCCCACAGAGTATTGCTTCCCAGCATGGTCGCTAGAGTATCTTTTCTCCCTGCAGAATCCTCCATTTGCCAAGTTATTCCACAACGGAGTCATCTTCTCCTACCGGTATTCTTGCAGTTATCATCCCCAGCGGAAGTAAAAGCTTAGTCTTCAACATCAGCCCAGGATATGACTTCCCGGCACCCGTCAAGGATTCACTTTCCTAGACAAAAAAAAACATACATAAAACATCACATACATCATTATAGCATGCATAGACGCATCATATCTCACAAATCTCATTTATGTTGAGAACATCATTGCTTGATCCATATCATGCATTGCATATGACTGACCTTTACCTTTCAGGAAGGATGCAGTTGAAATGCTCAATCATATTCTAAGACCTTGTCCGGTTCAGTTAAATCGACCCTAAGATTTTCCTGATGCTTATCCAGTCAAAGGCCTTCTCTGGTTCAGTCAGATCGACCCTAAGATCTCCCTGATGCTTATCCAGTTGAAGATATTCCAAGACCTTGTCCGGTTCAGTTAAATCGACCCTAAGATTTTCCTGATGCTTATCCAGTCAAAGGCCTTCTCTGGTTCAGTCAGATCGACCCTAAGATCTCCCTGATGCTTATCCAGTTGAAGATATTCCAAGACCTTGCCCGGTTCAGTTAAATCGACCCTAAGATTTTCCTGATGCTTATCCAGTCAAAGGCCTTCTCTGGTTCAGTCAGATCGACCCTAAGATCTCCCTGATGCTTATCCAGTTGAAGATACTCCAAGACCTAGACCGGTTCAGTTAAATCGACCCTAAGATTTTCCTGATGCTTATCCAGTCAAAGGCCTTCTCTGGTTCAGTCAGATCGACCCCAAGATCTCCCTGATGCTTATCCAGTTGAAGATATTTCAAGACCTAGACCGGTTCAGTAAATCGACCCCAAGATTTTCCTGATGCTTATCCAGTCAAAGGCCTTCTCTGGTTCAGTCAGATCGACCCTAAGATCTCCCTGATGCTTATCCAGTTGAAGATATTTCAAGACCTTGTCCGGTTCAGTTAAATCGCCCTAAGATTTTTCTGATGCTTATCCAGTCAAAGGCCTTCTCTGGTTCAGTCAGATCGACCCTAAGATCTCCCTGATTCTTATCCCAGTAGAAGACACCCAAGATTTTTCTCAACGAGCGTTGTTGAAGTTAAAGTCACTCAAGATTCTCTTACCATTCACGCTAAGGCAGTAACCATCCCTGGTTCATTCATTCACCATCTTTTGAAGCTCCTGACTCAGCTCCTGTAACCAGTCAGGACACATCTATACCAAGCATCTAAAAATCAGCTCCTGCAACGTGTCAGGTACTCATTTTCTCTTTTGCAGGTATGCAGGTTCTCGCTAAGGAATCTCCTACGCGATCAACATCCAGATGGCATCTATAAGCCCATCATCCTATCCAGCAATCTCTAAATGGCATCTATAAGCCCATTCCCCCATCACTGCTAACATGTGAGCGCAAATTTCTGGGCACTCTAGTGTCCAATCATCTTCTACCCTCGGATTACGAAAGGCACGTCAGCCAATCTGCATCCTCAGGTCTAAGAAGATTGAACAGGGGCAACTGTTGTACCCCAAAATTTGCCCTCCCATATTTTCCAAGATTTGCCAAGTCAAGCTTCAAAATTCCCCAAGGTTTGCACAGTGCAAAGGTCTCCTATACAGTCAAAACTAGGGTTTGTGTTCTGATCAAGAGAATGAAGTTTTCAAAGGTCCAATCAAGTCTCATATGTCCACAAATATGGTCAAGTATCCTCATGTCAAGTTTCAAGGCATTCAACTCAAAATTGCACAGTCAAAACCCTAATTGCACTACAGTCAACTGTAGGGGCAAAATGGTCATTTGGCAGTCAAAAGTTCAAATTTTTGGTCAACATATCATTTTGAAGCCACAAACATCATTTGATCAATGCTTGATCATGATTCTCAAAATTTGGCTCAGAAAATCATCAAGATGCAAAAGTTTCCTTATTTGGACAGCTGAAAAAGTCAACTGAAATTGACCAGGGCATAACTTTCACATGGATTATCAGAAAAATTCCATCCAAAGCTCATTTTGAAGAGAAAGAAATTTCCTACAACTCATCTTCATACTTCAAGTCCAAGAAATGCTCTCACAAAAAGTTATCAATTTCAACATTATAGGTCATTTTCAAAAGTCAACAAAAAGGGACTTTAAGTCAAAGGCCATAACTTGAGATTGGTAAATCAAAATGACATGGGACCAAAGGCATTGGTTAGAGGACTCAAAGACCTTTCCAAAATGTCCAAGAACATGAGAAAAGCTTAAAAATTGAGCAAGTTATGCCTTGTGGAAATTGGGAAATTTTTGGATATTTTGAAAAGTCAACTTTGATCCAAATGACCTAAAATTGCTAATGGGCCCATTTTTCTTCCATGATTCATCATTCCAAGCATGTGCACGACCACTTGGCCCAAAGGGAAGTATTTTCTCATTTTTTATCTATTTATTTGAATTATTATTTATATTAATTCATTTAAATTAGTTAAATATATGAAAAATATATAACTTGACCTAATAAATCTTTTCATGCATATTTTGCCTTCAATATTTCGTGCATAGGTCAATAGGGAAAGATTTGGTTTGATTTGAGCATAATTGATACAAAAGCACATGAAAAAGATATGAAAATAATGGTGGAAAAAAATCAAATCTTCAATTCATGAATACAAGAGATTCTAATCAATTTTCTTAACCTAATTGATTCACTACAAATGCCTGATCACAACCCTAATGTCCATACACAAAAAGCTGCGTTAAAGAACCATTGACAAACTTGGAAAAATTCCCTAAAAGCTCAAAACTGAAAAGCACTTTTTAGGTCGATTCAAGCCTCCATTCTTGTTTCAATAGTTTCCTTGGAGATCACTGATCACGTTCCAATCAGAAACAACCATCAAAACCTCAAGGATTGGTACACAGAACTCGAAATTTTTCATGAAATAAGCATAATCATATTTTGATTTTCAAGCATAATTATTGCATTCTTCTTATGGATTATTACTCATTGATGGATTCTGATGCTAACTGTACCATTTAATTGCGTTTTTGTGCACTCAATACGATTTCACCATTATTGAGCATTAGGGTTTTGCAGCTTTTGAATTAGGGGTTTCCAGGTATGGTAAAATTGGACGTTCTCAGGACCATAATTAGACTCAGCTCATCTAGACGAAGAAGACAGGACCCTCGCGCCTAATTTATGTTTGGAGATGGCGTAATCGCTATTTCCTGGAAACAGGCCTAAGAGAACGTCTTTAAAACCGTGGCCTTTGTTTTTATGTTTTCAGGAACATGAAGACGATGAAGACGTGGCCAAGCGTGATAGGTTGATTTGAATTTTTTGCGCGCAAATCCATTAGCGCGTTGTTTCGTATCATATTATTTGTTGGTTATTTATATATCAAATGCATAGATTGGCTCAGCTGGCAGGCGTTGATAGCATTCACGTCCATGACCTGGGTTCGAGTCCCAGGTCTTCAATATTCCCATTTATTTTTCTTCAATTAATGTTCACGTGCAGTGCTGAGGTGAGGGATCATGATACACCTCTTAATCCAAACGTCCACGCGTCTAGCATATCCAGATCAAAGGATCAAGGTTGATGAACACGCTAAGCCCTAGTCCACGCACCACATGCTAGTTAGAAAAGTCAAAAAGATCAAAGCTTATTGGGCCAGAAACCTTGGGCTATACCTCCAAAATCAGGGGCAGACCCCCTTTGGTTTGCACTTTCTTTTCATTTTTTCTATTTTTCTTTTCTATTCTTGTTTTAATTCTTATTTTTGTTTTAATTACTGTTATTTAATTAATTATGTTTACAAAATATAAAAAAAAAACGTCACAAAAATCATAAAAGATAAAATATAGTAAATAATTTTTTATTTCTAATATTTTCATAAATAAATGCATGTAAATAAATTAGGTTTAAATTAGGGTTTTGCAATATTAATTCTTTTCATAAAAAATCCACAAAGGTAGAAATAGGTTTAATTGATAATTTTTATTCCTTTTAATTATTTTTCACCATAATATTATTTATCTTATTTATTTTCATAATTAAAATTGCATGTAAAAATTAGGGTTTTATTTAGGTTAAAAAATTTCAATATTTTCTTAATAACTTAAAAAATAATTAGAACTAGGTTTAACACTTTATTTTAGTTTTTTTTAATTAATTCTTTTTCATTAAATCTTAAAAAACATAAAAATACCAAAAACATTCTCTTTTAATTTTTAAGTTTTAATTCCTCATTAATTTAATATTTTGCTAAAGGGTCCAACGCCCATATTTTTAATTGTTTAATTTCGCATACTTATTTCTTTTTCCGTTTAAATAATTATGTATCTCTCCCAAAGCTTTGTAACATTTACTTCTCGCACTTTTCAATTTCTTTATTTACTTTGCTTTATTTTACTTTCTGTCAAATCGGGCCCGGTTTAATTTTGGCGATGTGGACCCGCGCCATTTGTAATAGATTTAGATTTACTTTTCCCGCAAATATTTAAACTGTTAACAAAAAGCATGAAAGAATGTATGGACATAAATAAAATCAAGCGTAGAACACCAATAACACGACAAGACAAATACAAATGAAAACGACACACGAATCGCACACACCACCCCTAGGGTACGCCTCACTGTTGCCTTGCCTCGAAAGGTGATCGTCGAGTAGAGGATGTCTTAGTAAGTCCTCATGATCCGGGAACCTGGCATGAGGGTAGCTTCTAAGGTGTCTTCCCATTGCTCTGGTGATCACCATGTCCCTACAAACTCGAATTGACCCGAACACCTCCAACGGTGGTGCTACCTACCTCTCAATGGTGGGATGGCACTACTTTAAAGGACATTTACACAGACGAATTCCTTAGGGTAGGTAGGTTCTCGTAGATACTTGCTCTCTTCAAAAACAAACAAAAATCTTTTCACACCGACACTTTTCAAAAGCTTTCAAAACAATTTTTCAAACACTCTGACACAAGAGTCGATCTGAAACTTTCAAAGAAACTTTTTAAAACCCACAGTTGAAAAGCAAACAAACCTTTTTGAAAACACAATGAGCAAGTATCTAAGAGCCCATGGATAACCATGGATAGAAAGGGTGCTAACACCTTCCCTCTCTATAACCTACCTCCCGAACCGAGAGCAATCTCTTTAAAGGAATTTTTCTGTGCTTTTGTCCTTTCCATTTGGAGAAAATAAAAGACGGTGGCGACTCTTGCTTCCGCGACATTTCGCGAACCAGCGTTAAACAGTCAGTTCCAGATCCACCGATCACAACTGTCTACTGGTGAAAGAGGCTTGTTCTCTGATAAAGCAGAAGGTTCGTCGTATGCGTCCTGAGATGTCCGAGAATATCAAGGTTAAGGTTATGAAGCAATTCAACACATGATTCTTAGTTATTACATCATATCCTTAGTGGGTTTCAAATGTGGTGCCAATACCTGAAAAGGATGGCAAGGTGCATATGTGTTTAGATTACATAGATCTGAACAGGGAAAGCCCCAACGATGACTTTCCGCTTCCACATATTAATGTTCTGGTCAACAACACGGCTTAACACAAGGTATTCTCCTTCATGGATGGTTTCTCGGGTTATAATCAGATCAAGATGGCACCTGAAGACATGGAGAAAACCACCTTTATCACACAGTAAGGCACTTTCTGTTACAAGGTTATGCCTTTTGGGTTTAAAACTGCCAGCGCAACGTATCAGCATGCCATGGTAGCTTTATTCCATGACATGATCCACCATGAGATAGAGGTTTACATCAATGACATGATAGCTAGATCTGAGACTAAAGAGGAACATCTTGATCATCTGCACAAGCTGTTTGAGAGGTTGAAGAAGTACAAGCTGAGGTTGAATCCGAACAAGTGCACCTTCGGGTGAGATCTAGTAAACTCCTGGGTTTCGTTGTCAGCGGTAAAGGTATTGAAGTTGATCCCGTCGAGGTCAAATCCATCCAAGAAATGTCAACTCCATGTACTGAGAAGGAAGTCAGAGGTTTCTTAGGACGACTAAATTACATTGCCTAATTTATTTCCCATCTGACTGCTACTTGTGAGCCAATCTTCAAGTTACTGAAGAAAAATCAGGTAGTGAAGTGGAACGATGATTGCCAGATAGCTTTTGAAAAGATCAAGGAGTACCTCCAAGAACCTCTAATTTTGATGCCACCAGTTGAAGGAAGACCTCTGATCATGTATTTAACAGTGTTAGAGAACTCAATGGGGTGTGTATTGGGGCATCATGACGAGTCTGGTCGAAAAGAGCATGCAATATACTACCTTAGTAAAAAGTTTACCGACTGTGAAACAAGATACTCACTACTTGAGAAAACTTGTTGTGCTTTGGCATGGGCTGCTCACCGACTAAGACAATATATGTTAACCTATACCACTTTGTTGATCTCTAAAACAGATCCCATCAAATACATATTCGAGAAACCAGCTCTCTCCGGAAGGATAGCCCGATGGAAAATGGTCTTAACAGAATACGACACTCAGTACACCACTCAGAAAGCAATCAAAGGAAGTGTACTGGCAGATCATTTGGCTCATCAAGTTGTGGATGACTACCAATGTATGAATTTTGAGTTCCCGGATGAGAATATTATGCTAGTTACAGATTATGAAGAACCTGGACCGTATGAAGGACATGAGCCAGGATCCTGATGGACTATGGTTTTTGATGAAGCTTCTAACGCACTTGGAAATAGAATTGGTGTTGTGATTATATCTCCCCGGGTTGCCATGCGCCCTTCACCGCTAGATTATGTGTTGATTGTACCAACAACGTGGCAGAATACGAAGTGTGCATCATGGGTATCAAAGTTGCTATTGATATGAGAATCAAGTTCTTAAACGTATATTGGGACTCATCCCTAGTAATCAGTCAAATTAAGGGAGAATGGGACACAAAGCATCTGAATCTCATTCCTTACCGATAGCATGTGTTAGCTTTAATACCATACTTCAAGAAAATCACTTTTGAGCACATTCCACGAGAAGAGAATCAGTTGACAGATGCATTGGCTACCATGTCAACTATGCTCAAAGTCAGATGGGACAACGAGGCTCCTCGAATTACTATTGAAAAACTATATGAACCGGCACACTGCTATAAAGTTGACACTGACGGAGTAGAAGAGAAGCCTTGGTTTCACGAAGTGAAGAGATACCTCGAGGCTTAAGAGTACCCTGAGGGAGCATCTATCAATGACAAGAAGTTCCTACAGAGATTCTCTACTAAGTTCTTCTTGAGCAACAAAATTTTGTACAAGTGCAACCATGACTCGACTCTGCTTCGTTTTGTAGACAAGAAGGAGGCTGAGAAAATTATGGAAGATATGCACGAAGGTGTCTTTGGTACTCCTTCCAGTGGACATATTATGGCTAAGAAGATTTTGAGAGCGGTTTATTATTGGTCAGCTATGGAAACCGATTTCCATCACCACTCTAGAACTTGTCACAAGTGCCAAATCTACACTGACAAAGTACACGTACCTCCAGTTCTTCGGAATGTCTTGACTGCTCCTTGGCCATTTACAATGTGGGGCATTGATATTATTGGAGAAATTAATCCTATTGCCTCTAACGGACATCGTTTCATCCTCGTCGCCATTGATTACTTCACGAAGTGGGTTGAAGCAGTCTCATTTGCCTTTATCACCAAGAATGTTGTGGCCCAATTCATTAAGCATAACCTCATTTGCCGGTCTGGCATCCCCAAAAGGATTATCACAAAAAATGGTGACAATACTATGATCACAGAACTCTGCACGCAGTTCAAGATCAAGCACCACAATTCTTCTCCGTATCGACCGAAGATGAATGGCACAGTGGAAGCCTCCAATAAGAACATTAAGAATATTATACAGAAGATGACTGTGACATATAAAGATTGGCATGAGATGTTACCATTTTTTCTTCATGGCTATCGTACCTCGGCCCGTACATCAACAAAGGCAACCCCATTATCTCTAGTCTACGGTATGGAAGTTATCCTACCTATCGAAGTCCATATTCCTTCTCTAAGGATTATGAAAGACGTGGGTTTAGATGAAGATGAATTGATTCAGAGTAGACTAGACCAGATGAATTTGATTGACGAGAAAAGGCTTGCAGTTGTTTGTCATGGTCGGATGTACCAAAAGTGCATGATCAAAGCCTTCAACAAAATGGTCAAGCATCGAGTATATCAGGCTGGTGACTTGGTATTAAAGCGCATCATCCTACCACAAGGTGATCCCAGGGGAAATGGACTCCCACCTACGAAGGGCCATTTATAGTCAAGAAGATATTTTCTGGCAGTGCTATGATACTTACCACCATGGATGATGAAAACTTTCCGCACCCTATGAATGCGGACATAGTCAAAAGATACTACGCATGAAAGAGACCCGCTAGGTTGACTGGCCTAGGCAAAAATAAGGGCATCCCGGCTAACCAAAAGGGTTCGGGAAAAAATCAGGGATATATAAAGATTGTACAACTGACAAGTCGAAAACCTGAAAAGGCAATTTGGGCAAAAAAAAGGTATCCCTGTGAACTGAAAACCCGAAAGGGCGGTTCAGGCTATAGAATCCAATTCCCATCAGAAATGACTCCCTCAACACAGTTCATAAGAATTTAATTCCCCAACTGAGTTTATTTCTCCAACATTGCAAAATCCCCTACAGAATTCTCTTCCCCAACATGGTTTATTTCCCCAGCAGGGTTTATTTCCCCAACGGAATTTAACTTCCCAAGTAGAGTTCATTCCTCCGATTACTACAAATCCCCGACAAGATTCTCTTCTCCAACAAAGTGTAGTCCAGGTTGCTATCCCCAGAAAGTTGCTACGGAATCTGAAACTGAGCCAGGCACGATTTAACTTTGTCCTCCCCCAGAAGAGTTGACGTCCATATCGAAAACTCGGTCATACGGCACCTCTGAAGGTTATTCATCTCTTTTATCCCCAGTCAGGGTATATAAGAACTAAATTCCCTAGTAGAGCGGTGAACGACCAATGTTCCCGAACTCTTCTATCCCCAAGCAGAAGTCAAACATTCCCAGTGGAGTATCATCAAAACAGAAAGCATGAATCCCCAACGGAGACATTCTAAACAAGATTGAAGATTCATATTCTTCGTTCCCGACAACAATCAGAGATTTATTTTCCCCAACCAAAGATGTTATACAAAGCTACCAACATGCTTTAGTGACATCCTACATCCATACATCATTTCCAAAATATCATAGCATATGTATACGACACACATACATTTACTTTGAGAACATCATTATGCAATGCATTACATATTATGACATTGCATAAAGACTAACTTTGTCTTTTCAGGTAAAGTTCACAAAACAGACGAATATCATCAACAATTCTCAAATAGGTCAGAGATTAATTCCCGAAATAAGATGGGGACAACAATCTATATGACCAGGTCCAAGATTAATTCCTGAAACAAGACGGGGTAACTATATGTACGACCAGGCAGTATGAATTACCTAAACATGAAGGGTTCGCCAACAAAAATCAGGTCCTAGATTAACTCCCGAAATAGGACGGGGAAACTATCTATATGACTGTGCAAAGATTAACTCTCAAAACAGGATGGGGAAACTATCTGTACGACCAGTCAAAGATTAACTCCCGAAATAGGACGGGGAAACTATATGTACGACCACTCAAAGATTAACTCACAAAACAGGACGAGGAAACTATCTATATAACCAGGCAAATATTAACTCCTGAAACAGGACGGGGAAACTATCGACATGGCCAGGTGATATGAATCCCCGAAACAGGACGAGTTTACCAACAAAAGCAGATTGTGGATCAATTCCCGAAACAGGATGGGGGGACTATCTACATGACCAGACAATTTCCTTCAGAGACTGAATTCTGACAAGCATTTCCCTCAGAGAATAAATCTGACAAGCAGCTACTTAGGCACTTTCCTCAGAGATTCATTCTGAAAAGCATTATTCGGATATATTCAAGTGTAGACTCATTGTGATACTCTTATCAACATTTACTTTGGATGGCATCTGTACGTCCATCTCCGGCGACATTCTATCATGTTTCTGAATGGCATCTTTAAGCCCATTCAAGCAATATTATCAACCAACAGTGTTACTTCGTGCACATGCGAGTGTAAATTTCTAGGCACTTAAGTGTTCAATCATCTTCTACCTTCAAATCACGAATGGCGGACATGCCAATCTAACTCCTCAGGTTTAAGAAGATTGAACAGGGGCAGTTGTTGCACCCCAAAATTTTCCCTCCCTTTTTCTTTAAGACATTCTCCTAGGATTCTCAAATGCTCAAGGTTGCTCAAGAATTGGTCAGACAAATTCTCCTCCTAAGCAATGGACTTACAACCAGGGTTTCATTTTTCTCAAGGAAGTTTGGATTTCTAAGGCCTTAAGTAGTTTCAATGGTTCCTCATATGTCTTCAATAATTTTCATACCATGTTTCATGCCTTGCATCACAAATTTGCTCAGTCAATTGCTCAAATGACTGAAAAGTAACCGTATTGGGTAAAAAAGTCAATTATGGTCAACATACAGTCAAACCTCAAGATTTTTGGTCAACATCAATATTTTGAAGTTACATTCATCATCTAATCAAGGGTTGATCATGATTCATCAAGAAAACTCTCAAATCATCAAAACTCAAAAGTTGCCAAATTAGGGTTTTCTTAAGGAGAAGTCAATTGAAATTTGACCAGACAAAACTTTCATATGCTTCATCAGATTTTCCTCAACCAAAGCTCATTTTGAAGAAAATTCAATTCTCTACAACTTTGTCTCTCTAAGCTAAAGTCCAAAAAATGTTTCATTTGATAGATATGGGCCAATACATTATAGGTTATTTCAAAAGTCAACAAAAAGATACTTTTTGTCAAGGCAACTTACATCAAGATAAATCTTCAAATGCAAAAATGTTAAACATAAATATTGTAGAGGACATCTTGAGCTTTCCAAAAAGTCAAAGATCACCTTCAAATGATGAAAATTGAGAGATTTATAACCAGTGAAAGTTGGGAAATTTTGAGCAAATGCATGAAGTTCAAATTGAACAAACTTGATTTTTGGGCTAATGGGCTATTATTTCAGAGTCCAAATGTGTTCTACACTCCATATACCCCTCACATATTATACATGCACCCCTTGATCTTTTTATTTTAATTATTTTAATTTTATTCATTAATAATTCAAAATAAATAAGAAAATAAGACAAGCCTTACCATACAAGTCCAAGCCCATATCATCTGACCTAATTCAGCTCTATATGCATGCAATTCAGACAAAGGAAGCCACAAACCTTATACAAAGAAACTTGTCCAAAATCTCAAAATTCTCAAGAAACCTAAAACAACTCGAAACCCTACTTACAGTTCCTTTCATTACAAACTATCATCCTATTCATTCCCAGGAAGATCAGAGGGTAAGATGAGATCGTTTGCAATGATCTAAAGGGCTCTAAACACCCTTGCATGCAGCACCATCTTATCATTATTTCACAAATTCATATTTTTATTTTCTTGTTGTTTTGATTGAAGCTAACTTTATTAATGTGTTCTTGAGGTTCATTAGTGTATGACTAGACACTCGCAGACGTCCCATGTTGATCAAATCGTGAAACATCATAACTACACTGATCTCATGTATTTTTGTCATAGATCTTAAACCAATCTCTTTTATCCCAAAATAACCGCTCCATTGGATTAGTAGGGCCTGATTTAGGGGGGTAGGGTCCCCCTGGATCTCTAATGTGTGTTGTTTTGCAGGAACACGAAATTGATTCACTGGAGAAGATAACCGGAGCTAGGGCTCCGACGTCTCTCCGGTCCATGCATTTTTGTTTAATATTTGTTTCAATTGTTTCATTTAAGTTAACTGATGTATTACCTCCCCAACGGTTGAAATGCATGCGCTAAGGCATTACCCTATCAAGCATAGGTTCGATCCCTGCCTTTTGCTAGTTTTCCATAATTTTCCATATTTTGTTGGGTTGTATACAAAGTGCATTGGCTTCCATTCTTTGACAGAGGCGCGCGCTTGGCCTGGTGGTGAAGGCGTTGGTGTAAAGGGTAAAGGGCGTGGGTTTAACACCCAGCCCTGATAACTATTTTTTTAAACCTTTATTTTCTTATTATTCCTTCATTGTAAATCCTAAATTCACCAAAGCAAAACGTTTTTTAACAAATTAATTTTTTCTTAAAAAACCTTTTCACAAACCCTAATCAAAATTAGGATTTAGTTTATTTAATTAACAAATTTCTTTTTTTTTTATTTAAAATTAATTAGGCTTTTTTAGGTTTTTATTTATTTTAGGATTTTGGGGTTAATCATCATTAAAACTTTTTTTATCGAAAAATCATAAGAAAATCCTTTCGCTTTCCTTTTTCCTATTTTACATTTTGCGTAGTTTATTATTTTCGTAACTTTTCCAATTATTCTAACTCCTCACATTTTGTAATAGTAATTAGGTTTTATTTTTGCATTTTTCTATTATGTAACTCTCTCAAAGTCGTGTAATAGGTTTAGGTTTACCTTTTCTGCTTTTACTTTCTGCACCTTACTTTTTATATTTGTTATATTGTTGCTTAGTAATTAGGCGTGCATGGCAAGACTAACAATCAAATGTAGCAAACCCTAATACAAGATAAAATAACTGAATTGAATCACTATTCACATTCACACCTTTAGGGTAACCTCCCTTTGTTTCCTTTTGGAATAAAAACAGTCATGTCTCTCGAACGTGGGGACGCTTTAGCAAAGTCCCTCTGATACAAAAGATCATAGTCCCTCGATGACCCTTTCGACGTTTCCTTTCGATAAATGATCTAGTCCCTTACAAAAATTGCTAAAGCGTCCTTACTAGTTGCCTTCGATGACTGTACGATGACCCGCGTTTGTCCTTTCACATCCAACGATAGGGCTTTCTACTAACTGATGGTAGAGTAGCACTATCTAAAGGAGGAGGAAAATTACAAGAAAGACTTCGAGTAGGTAGAACGCTCGTAATCGCTTGCTCACAAACATTTCAAAGCAAAACATTTTTCACACAAACACTCTTCAATAAATATTTTCAAACAAACACTTTGTACGCATTCTCGAGGACAAATACGAGAATCATTACAAAGTTCGCCTTACAATTGGCATTTTCAAAATATTTTCAAACATGCACAACACAAGCAATTTTCAAAACAAAGTGAGCTAAAGGATTAAGAGCCCGTAGATAACTACAAATGAAAAGGGTACTAACACCTTCCCTTTTCATAAGCTACCCCCGAAGTCAAGAAAATCTCGAAGGTCTTTCCTGTTCTTTTCATCCTCTCCTTATTGGATAAAAGAAAAGTCGGTGACGACTCTTGTTATCTGCACATTTGGGATAAAATGCAAAAACAAGTGAGTTCTCCCACTGTATTATACTAACCTCTCTATCATTCAACACATTGTGTTCCAGTACATCCTTTTTAAATTTCTTCAGAGAAGAGAATTCCATTCCCACCTTGAATTTAAATTTTTTTCCTAAGGTTTTCATCTTCATTAAACCTTATTAGTAAAGGCCTATCGTCATCATTGTCATCATCTACCCCACTATCAAGCTCATCTGTAATGTAATCATCATTAATTACATGTTCCCTATCCATTTCAGATGTAGTCATCCCTTTATGTATTCCTCGACTATTATCCATTTGATATGTACCAGCACCGTTATCCACTCTATGGTTTAACCCTTCACATATGTCTTCATCAAAATCGTGCGTCCTCTCCTCTTCACTATCTTTAAAGTGTATACCGTCTAAAGATTCTTTAGATGATTTACTGTCCTCACCATCTTCATTTTCCTCAACATTAACATGGCCTTTTTCTTTCTCTTATAACCTCTCCATATAAGTCTTTTCACCACTAGCTTTTCTTGCCTCTGTATATATCTCAACATCACACTTGGTCTCCTCGACACACATAGCTAACATTGTTGCATCCTCATCATTAACAAAGCATTTTAGATCATTGTCGGGTGAGCCCTGTTCAGACTTTCACCATATTTTCACATCTTCAATTTTAAACGATGAATCTATACCCTTAATTAAGTCATATGCTTCAAAGTATGATAAAAAATCAGGGTCTTACCCGCATACAACGTAAACACCCCCCTTCATATCTTAACACTTCATCTTTTACAAATGATCCTTTAGTATAAAAGACAACCTTAAATAACTCCATTTCCTACACATTTCAAGAAAAAATAAGGGTAAATCAGACATTACTACCAGATTCAAACAAAAAACTCTAGATTTTGGGACCAACAAACGGGGCATAGAACAGACAATCAATACTAAAAATGATTAAATTATAGCAAGTGAGATTTACTTAATCGTTGTTGGGACCACAACAACCAGCTCAAGATTCGTCAACGATGGAACCACAAGCATGGAGATACAGAAAGGCTTTTTTTAGAGAGAGGGAAACTAAGGCTTCTGAAGGAAACTATCGAAGGTGAACCACAAGGGGTTTTGATAAAGGAGATACACTAATGTTAATGAATTCCATCTCATTAAAAAAACAAATTATTTAATCCACCTATCTTGCCACATAGAAAACTGTTAGTAAAATTTGATGTTGGGGACCAATTATTCAAACGGAAAATTTTAAAAAGATCAATTTTTAAATGTGCTCAGCATAACAAACATCACATACCAATAACAACAACACAAAGTATTCAATATTGAAATCAATAGCTCCCAAATTTCTAAATAACAATAATAAAATAGCTATTTTCACATTGGAAAATAAAACCCTACACTTATCATATTCATATATTATCATTAATCTTCTTTTTCATATTATTTTATTATAACATTCTTCATTTTCATTCATTTGCAGCTTCTAAGTCACACTCAACAAGTCCAATCTAGCTTTCAGACTTCTCATTCTGTTACCACGATCTCCACCTGCCACTACTTTCTGGGTAGCACTTCTTTTTCAAGCTTTCTTTTTCATTGGAGGTGTTGATAACTTGTGTTACTTACTTATATATATATATATATATATATATATATATATATATATATATATATATATATATATATATATATATATATATATATATATATATATATATATATATATATATATATATATATATATATATATATATATATATATATATATATATATATATATATATATTTTATGTTTGTTGGTAAAATTGTATACTTAATCTGTAACCTTACTCTATCATCTGCATTACCCATTTTCTGCTATTTTTTAGCTTCAAGTTTCTTACTGGGTTTTCTGCTAATATACATGTATTGTTTGTAAAAATGCTTAACTGAGTTTCATTTTTTTTGGGCAGTTTTTTTTTTGTTTTGTTTTTTATTTCAGAGGGTTTGTGACTATTTGTGCAACACATTCAACTGCGTTTAAGGAAGTATAAGTTTTTTTTTTTTTTTTATCTAAAGAGGTTTCATAATCTTGAAAACCATGAAAGGAAAGAACAGGAGAAGTGGTGGTATGGTTCAATTGGAATATCTGATCCACATACAGGAGCTAAAGCCTTGGCCCCCATCACAATCTCTTAGATCCATTCGATCTGTGTTGCTGCAATGGGAGAACGGAGAACGCTCTTCTGGGTCGACGAAACTTGTTTCCTCTTCAATTGATGAAGGAAAAATTGAGTTTAATGAGTCGTTTAGGCTTTCTGTGACACTGGTGAAGGACATGTCTATTAAAAATGCCGGTGTTGAAGTTTTCCAGAAAAATACTTTGGAGTTTAACTTGTATGAGCCTAGAAGGGATAAGATTGTTAAGGGTCAGTTGCTGGGGACCGCTATTGTAGACTTAGCTGATTGTGGTATACTAAGAGAGAGTTTAAGTATTAGTGTACCTTTGAACTGCAAGAGAAACTACAGAAACACGGAGCAGCCACTTTTATTTGTCAAAATCGACCCTGTTGAAAAGAATCGTACTAAGTCCACGTTGAAGGACAGTTTATCAAAGGAGAACTGCAGTAGCCGTGATTCTGTGTCGGCATTGATGAACGGGGAATATGCTGAGGAAGCTGAGATTGCCTCTATTACTGATGATGATGTTTCCTCTCATTCATCTGTGGCTGCAATTACAAACTCTCCTAATCGTGAAGAGGTACTCATGTTTTCCCATATTCTATTTATTCTTTTATTCGTAGTAGGAACAGAACATATATTTCTTTAACTATAATTAATCAATAGTAATGTGTGGCAATTTGTATTGTCCTCAGTCTCTATCCATGAAAAAGATCATAAAGTTAGTTCCCTTTCACGTTGAATTGTTCTAATGAATCAACGCAAGGAAAATAATAAATTCTATTTTCATGTTGTTATCAACACACGGTCTGCTTGCATAACATATCTAAACCATATAGTGATTGTTACTCAATCGCAGAATGGATCAGCTCGAGAAAATGGTAGGAATAACAAGGAACGTCACATTGTTTCAGAAACAAGGGATGAAAAGTTAAATATGATGCAACAGGATATGTATGTGAGACCAGAGAGGAGTCTAGGAAATGGTCATAGTTCTACGGAAAATACTCCCAACTATGGTTCGGAGACAACCCAAAAGCATGTTGTTTCTCCTAGTGCTGATTATTTTCCCATATCCTTAGAGGAAAGTTCTATGAGTCGATCCAAAAGCAGTGATCATGAAAATTCAAATCAGGAGATTCAGGTAAAGGCTGCTAATTGTATAAATGTAAAAACAAATGTTCAAACAAACAGTAACGAAGGTGCTTATTCAAGCAACACTGCTTCTCTAGATAGCAATTATTTCACGAACAAGAACCCACGCTCAGTAAAATGTGATGGTTTGGAAATCGAGGACAAATTAAACGAGAGATGTGAGGAAGCAGACAAATATTGTATGAAGGAAGGAGGAAGTGATGAAGATTACTATAGTTCTGTTGAGGACAAGCTTGGCAATATGCCAAAAAGTGAAAGATTGAAATATGTAAAGTCTGTAAGGTCGTCAGGAGACTTAACTAGGAGTACTGGATCAAATGGTAGCAATCATCACAGTGAAGTAAAGGAAAATGGCATTAATGGAGATGCTCAAAACAATGGAGGGAACATCAGAAGCAGTAACAGAAAAGATGGTAAGGTTTATCCAAGGGATGCCCGAAATACCAGTTTAGACAGCAAGATTGAACATTTAGAAAACAAGATAAAGATGCTTGAAGGAGAATTACGAGAAACTGCTTCAGTTGAGTCTGCTTTATATTCTGTAGCTGCTGAGCACGGAAGCTCCGTGAGTAAGGTTCATGCGCCTGCGCGACGCCTTTCCAGACTGTACATTCATGCTTGTAAAGAAAATATTCCAGCCAGAAGGTCTGGTGCAGCTAAAAGTGCTGTTTCAGGATTAGTACTTGTTGCAAAGGCATGTGGAAATGATGTCCCAAGGTGAGTCATTTATTTAAGTTAATAGTTTTTATTTTCTATGATCTGGTTCAATGTTTACTGCATTTTATTGTAACTATTTGGCATTATCCCATCACCACTCAAGCTAATGTTTTGAAGAGTCTATAAATAATAAAGCATCAAGAATGAGCATATTTTCTAAAACAAAAAATCTTGTGGCATGAAGAGAATTTTCCTTATGTTGACTTATCATAAGGCTCGCAGTTTCAAAACATTTTCTAAAACAAGAATGCATGAAATTCTAAATGAAAATGGATCAGAATAATTATTAGTAGTTGATTAGCTAATTTTTCACTGCATGATGTGGAGATTATAATTTCAATATAAAAACTATACCGATTTCCTACTGATTAACATTTTGCATATGGATACAGGTTGACGTTTTGGCTGTCTAATTGTATTGTTTTGAGAACAATTATAAGCCAAACCACCAAGGATGTTGCAAGATCAAGTCCTTCTGGAACTAGTGCAAGAAGGAGGAGTGGAGAGGGGAATGGAAAGATAGTACAACCATTAATATGGAAGGGTTTCTCTCCTAAGAAAAGTGAAAATATAGCAGTTGAATATGGAGGTTTTGCTAACTGGGATGACCCAAACATGTTCACATCAGCACTGGAAAAGGTGGAAAATTGGATCTTCTCTCGCATTGTAGAATCTATTTGGTGGCAGGTAGCTCTTTTATCTCGCGCATCGTTTTGACAGTCTTAAATTTCCATACAAGCTTATTATTGATATTGACAATTCTATTGGCTCTAACACAAACCTTTGTTTATCTGTGTCCAGTCTCTGACTCCACATATGCAGCTTGTTGATGCAAAGATAACTCATAATGATGTGAGTTCTGTCATTAATAAAAGCTTAACGAAGATGTCTAGCTTACATGGTCAAGAGATGGGAAATTTATCATTAGATATTTGGAAGAATGCTTTTAAAGAATCATGTGAAAGGATCTGTCCAGTCCGAGCTTTGGGGCATGAGTGTGGCTGTCTGTCTGTGTTGCCTAGATTGGTTAGTTCCTCAAGTTCCTTTGTCCTGTTTTTTACTATGCTAAAAGGCATTGAGAAACCATTTGGTGTTTTTTTATCTCTGTTAGTCGTATTGTCTGATGATAAAAAGGGGTCTTTTTAAGGAAAAAAAACTGTGAATGATTTCATACCATATGCGTTTAGTCATTCTTTTTCCTTTTTCTCACAAATTCTTCGTATTGTTTCTTGTGAACCATGGAGATGACATGGAAGGTATCTTTGTACCCCACCAGAAAATGATACCTTTGAATATATTAAGCAGTGTTCAATCTAAGTTTTGTTCAGTTTAAGCGATTACATTGACATTAGAATGCATTTTTGCAACTTGTAGGTAATGGAGCAGTGCATTGCCAGATTAGATGTTGCTATGTTCAATGCCATTCTTCGCGAATCGGCTGATGACATTCCATCTGATCCTAGATCTGATCCAATTAGTGATCCCAAGGTTCTCCCCATTCCACCTGGTAAATCAAGCTTTGGAGCTGGCGCTCTGCTAAAAACTGCGGTAACATTCTATCTCAAATAGTTTTTGCGCAAGCTATAGAATATAATTTACTCAAACAACATATATAGGTTCAACTTACTACCCATATGACTTGTATCTTGAACGTGCCTCTAAATTTAGTTGTCTATTTTTCGTTTCTGTTTTGGATTTTTCAGGTTGGTAACTGGTCTAGATGGTTGACTGACCTATTTGATATGGATGACGATGATTCGCTTAAGGATAAAGATGATGACATTGATAACAATGATGGAAATGCATCCTTCAAGGCCTTTCATCTTCTTAATGCACTAAGTGATCTCTTGATGCTCCCTAAGGATATGTTGTTAAGTACATCCATCAGGAAAGAGGTTAGCAAATGAATTTTTGCTTTACTTTATTCAGTTTTTAACTTGCTGTAAGTTTCTTCTCAATAATAGTAAAAGGATCCTTGTATGTGAAGGTCTGTCCAATGTTTGGTGCGTCAATAATCAAGAAGATTCTTGACAATTTTGTCCCGGATGAGTTTTGCCCCGATCCAATTCCCACTGATGTGTTTGTAGCTCTGGACTCACAGGTTAGATTACCAAACTTGCATTTATGTGTTTGTACTCTTAATGTATTAACAGAATATTGGTTTTAACATTTCACATGTCAACATATATATACAATGATTAAATGTATTTTAAACTGTGAACTGTGTTCGATAGAGGCTCGGTGAAATTGATATGGTATGTGATGAATATACTTTTGTTGCAGGATGCTCTCGAGGAGGAAAACGAGTCTGTCAACAACTTCCCATGCATTGCTGCTCCCATTATATATTCACCCCCACAAACAATAACGATTGCAAACATTGTCGGGGAGATTGGACATGAATCTCAGATTAGTCAGCTGAGAAGAAGCAGATCATCTGTTGTCAGGAAGTCGCACACCAGTGATGACGAGCTTGATGAATTAAACTCCCCATTATCTTCAATTTTATTCAACAATTCCTCCTCGCCGGTATCAACAAAACCAAACTTGAAGTGGAAAGAAAGTCACAATGAGTCTTCTATAAGATATGAACTTCTTAGGAATGTTTGGATGAACTGCAAGTGACCTTACAGTAATCAGATTTCAGCCCCTTCATGTAACAGTTATTGTATGCGGTTGTAAAAAAAAATGTACTATAGCTTTAGCAGAGGTGTGACAACCTAATTAGTCTTATGACAGGAGAGTCAAAATGACATGCATGTAATAAATATTATAATCAAGCCTATGTCTATTATGTATAGTAAGGTTGGATGGTAGACTTTGATTTGCCTTCAATAAAGTGTAATTTTCTTATTATGGAACAGCATAAGAATTGTAGAATTCATATATCAGTCACAAAGTACCCGTGAATTACAACGAAATATAGACCAAAAATATGAGGGCCTTCAACAACATTGATTACAAATTGCTAACATGGCCGTATAAAAAAATAATCTGAAACTAAAACATTGTGAGTCCTAAAGTTTGAACATCACATGAATAAAGTTGAAAACTAGTGTGCGGCGTCATTTGCTTCATTATCCTGGGACCAGACATGTTACAAGAGAGTAAAAATAAAAACAAAAAAGAATGGGACATCATACCATAACTACTAGAATATGTGGTCATATACTCATACAATGTGTATTTGATACTTACTTAAGCAGTTGCACTACAAAACAAACTTATATTCTCAAAATTTTCAAAATCAAAATCACCAATAATTGGGATACTATCACAAAATTTCCATTAAACTCTACTGGCTCTCATATTCACATATGGTATAATGCCGAGGATTGATGCCGTTTCTTCACGCAGTCAATTTCTGAGACGAACTAATATGCTGGAGATGTAGTGCAGCCAGAAGTCCCTTCCAGGTTTCTCCCGCTCCACCTGCGACTTCGAAATTCAGAAGTTTCTTCTGCCTCCTGTAGTAGTCTTCCAACAGCTTGGACTACAGATGAACAATGTAGACACAAAAAAACAAATTACTACAAGTATTAACACATAGTATCGAGTGTATTAAAACCAAAGATAAACAAATGAGCTATCTCAAATCAGTTTAAGAAAGAATATATATGAGAAGTCACCTCTTCTGCCCGCTTGTGGATATATTGGTCCTGCAATTGCTTGGTTGCGGTCCAGGAACTGGTTGTAAAAATATGTTCTTGGCCCGCTGTAAATTTATGAAGTCCTAGTTTTTTTTCCACTATATCCTCTTGTGGACATTTGAAATTTACCACTAGATCAACATGAGCAATTTGATTGAGAATATCCTACAAAATAGTCGGGAAACAATCCAAATTTAAAGATGGGCAAAAAAGCAAACTAAGCATAATACAGGTTAAACTTCATTGCCTTAGAAGAATTGAAAATATTAAGACTTTCTGTGATTTTAGCAGGCATGATACAGCAAATAAATTCTTACATGAGTATCTAACTACTACAATTTAAGCACGAATCTAAAATAGAATGAGGGTAAACTCCCCGAGTTAGCCAAAAACAGCTTATAAACCCTTTTAAGTTATTGTCAAAGCTCTTCCAAACACTTTACCATAAAATAAGTCCAAAATCCAAAGAAGCTATTTCAAATGCCCTATTAGAATATAACAAGAGTAATAATAATAATTAAGACAACAAAACATTTACAGATATTGTTATACTAAGTTGTACTAACAAGAATTGGGATAGAAGAAACAAACTTACAGCTTGAATTTTTGTTCTAGGAATTCCATCAAGAATGAACCCAGTTTCACCTCTATAGTATCCATCTTCCAATCTCTTTGATAAAAGAGCAAAAATGATTTTCTCAGGTACAAGTTTTCCATGATCCAAGGCATTCGCTATCTGAATTAGAACAAAAAACCACACATTCATACACTAAAATAATAGAGTCTAAATTCAATACACTTTAAGCATAAAAGAATTTTCATTCTCAACATAACACATGACAAAAGCACAACGAATTCAAA
Source organism: Vicia faba (assembly GCA_948472305.1). NCBI lineage: Eukaryota > Viridiplantae > Streptophyta > Magnoliopsida > Fabales > Fabaceae > Vicia > Vicia faba. Next base: position 104,051,445 of record OX451740.1, on the reverse strand, counting down.
CGGTAAAGTTCATTATCCAAGATAATAGCTTTGTATTATACTCCAGTAATTAGTAATTAGCTATTCTTTTCACTTTAATCAAAAGTTAAATATTCTTTTAACTTTAACCTGAAATTCTAGGAGAGGGAAAATACAACGGATTTATGATATAGTTAATAATTAATAATACGAATTAAACGCGAAATTAAGAAAGATAATTAACTATTACCTGCTGATAGAGAGAAGAACGAGGGTTGAGTTCTTGATGAAGAAGCGAGGCCATGGAAATGTAAGGAACTTCTAGAAGCTTCGACAGTCTTACCGCGAACAGGTGTCTCTTAGCTCCAGGTTCACCAATCATAACCCACTGAACTCCGCGCTCCGGCGCAGAACCTTCCGTGTCAAGCATGCCACGTGGCGAGTTTTGTTCGAATTCCTCTTCGTCATCGTCGTAGTTGTATTGTAGAGCGGCGGCGGATCCGAATGGACGGTGGTGATGGAATCGGAGGCGTGCGATCGCTCTGAAGCGTGCGATCGCGGACATGGTGGAGCGAATTTGGTTTTTCTGTTGAGAAAGAGTGTGGCTGCGGAAGGAGTAATAGGAACCCTGAGGTTTTAAGAAGGGTGAGAGGTTAGGGAATTGACACTGTTTTGTTAGGGGAATTACGAGAGTGCCACTCTTTGGTGCGTGGCGGGAGCGAGCCCCGTTGTGATTGGCGGAATCAAGATGATGTGTTGGACGGTTGTAAATCAATGTTGAGTTGTCTAATCTGGTAAATTTCTAGAAAATAATCTTAAAATAATTTATATCAAAATAAACTCTTAAAAAGACATTTCCACACATGTTTTTTATAAAATAAATTCTGAGCTTTTAGCACATGTTTTTTATTTAACATGTTTTTCATCATCATTTCTTTCAAGTGTAATTCACAAAGGTTTTATAATAACATTGTGTACTTGTTAAATATATAATAGATAAAATTATCTCGTTTAAACGAAGTAAAAGATCATGTGATCAGTGGTTTTTACACGGTTATTTACTATTAAGTTCAAATATCTTTTCTTTTTGTTGTCGCGTGTTTTATTTTATTTTATCACATTTTATACTTTGGTTGCATGTTTTAGTGTTTTCAGAGTTAGAGAAATAAAACAGGACAACTTAAGGTGAAAAATGCAAAAACTCAGAGTTTCAGAGAAAGTAAAATTTTTACCAATTAGAGGCCTAACACGGCCACCCGTGTTGCCCAACACGGACCGTGTCAGGATGGGCGAGTGAAGAAAGATGGAAGTCAAGGGTGCAACACGGGCAGCCGCGTTGCCCAACACGAGCCGTGTTGTAATCCCTGGGAGTTGAATTTGATAATTAAAAGTTTGAGGGGCCAACACGGGCGACCGTGTTGGCCTATGACGTTGATTTCTGTTTTTTTTATATTCTTCTCATCTGTTAAGTTGTGGGGGCATTTTGGGTACTTCTATCTGAAATAGTGAATCTTTGTTATTTAGAGGAGTTTCCACGATGAATTGAAGGACTTTTTCCCAACGAAGAATTACACGAGAGAAGATTGGAGAAGACAAGGGTTTCAGAGGAAGGAGATTTTTCATGAACGGACTGGATTGAAGATCAAATTTCTCCCCAATACTTGTAATGTTTACAATTTATCTTTTATTTTTCTTTGAACAATATGAGTAGTTAACCCCCCCTCCCCCCCCCCCCCCCCCCAATGCTAGAGGTGTCCCTAATTTGAATCTATAATGACTTTGAACTTATGATTTTATCAATTCCATGGTTTTTAGTATTTAATTTAATCATACAATTTAGATATCTCTAAGGACTTAGGATGTAGGATAAATGTTCAAAAGATTTTCTCACTAAGGACTCAGGAGAAAATAATCTAAAGGGCTGATAATTAAATGTTGTGAACTTGTTAAAGAAATCAGGATTCAAGGTTGTTATAGGACAGATTATACACTTTACCCTAGCATGCTCCTCATATCTATGAAAAATCCAATTTATATTTATGTTTATTTTATAGTAACAATAACCAAACAAAACCCCAAATTAAGTTTTTTTTTTTTGTTTAACTGAACCACAAATTAAACTCGGTGTTTCTGTGGAGTCCTTGAGATCGACATTCGGGGAATTTTTCCTATTATTATAAGAGGAAAAATAATACACTTCCTATTTTGACGATCACCATGTATATCTGATGAACTATCATAATTCCTTTTCTTTTTATCATGGAGGCTTTAGATATTAAAGTTGGATCACATAACCCCATCATGGAGATCGTAGGTAAGGTAGAAAGAGTTATTTCTTCCTAAATCATGAGACACGATTTTTCCCCACCCCTCTACCGTTATATCCCTAGAACAAATGAGGTAGATCGTGGTTGAAAGTCTTTATTCACATCAAGCGACTGACCATTCACATTCGAGTGGCCATGCCACATCGGGTGCCCACACCTGATTTGGGTGACTATCCCGCTTTTTATCCTTATTTGTACTTTAACCCAAAGCATAATTCATTGTTGGCCATTCCTTATTCATACTCAAATACATTATTTCAATCCAAAGTCCCTCAAGCACGAGGTGTCACTACGTGGAAAATATATACAAAACAGAGTCGCCACTGAATTCTATTTATCCCAAAGAGGGAAAGAAAAATGTCAAGAAAACCTCAAAGAAGGGAATAACACAGTCTTACAATCAATATTCGAGTTCTAGAGTCGATTACGCAATGGGAATGTATTAGTAGCCCTCACGTCTGTTGTACTCAACGAGATCCACTCGTGTTGTTCTAATCAAAAGTTGTGTATATCTAAAACTTAACTTGCTAATGGAATGCATGAATGAATTGATTAAAGGAAAAACAAAAGGTTTTTATTATTGAGTTCGCTCGGATTTTGCAACCCAGTACCTACGTATCCTCATAGTGCAATGAAGAAACCACTTACAATAAAGCCCAATAACTTTCCAGATCTCACCCCAAATGTGCACTTATTTGTATTCAACCTTAATCTGAACTTTCTCAATCTTTCAAACAACTTCTGAAGGTGAACCATATGTTCTTCCTCAGTCTGGGACTTCACAATCATGTCATCAACATACACTTCAATCTATTTGTGAATTATATCATGAAAGAGAGTCACCATAGCATGCTGATACGTTGCCCCTGCATTCTTCAAACTAAAATACATCACCTTATAGCAAAATGTTCCCCACGGGGTAATTAAAATTGTTTTCTCCATGTCGTCTGGGGCCATTTTGATTTGGTTATACCTAGAGAAGCCATCTATGAAGAAAAACATTGAAAATTAAGTTGTATTGTCTACCAGAACATCAATGTGAGGAAACAGAAAATCATCTTTAGGATTTGCTTTGTTCAAATCCCTATAGTCAACACACATCCGCACGTTACCATATTTCTTAAGCACATGAACAATATTTGCAATCCACATAGGATAATTGGTAAGATCCAGGTTACCTACATCAAGTTATTTCTGAACTTCTTCATTGATCTTGGTAGACATATCTGGATGAGTCCTTTTAATCTTCTACTTGATGGGAGGACAATATTCTTTGAGAGGCAATTTGTGCACGACAATATTTGTATAAAGTCCAGGAATATCTTGGTAAGACCAAGCAAATACATCAACATACTCTCGCATTATTTCAACCAGCTTCATCTTCACACCTTCTTCTAAAGCAGGCCCAATATTGACCTCTTTCTTCACCTCTTTGGTGCCAAGGTTGATAACTTCCACAAATTCCTGGTGCGGTTGAATAACTTTTTCTTCCCGCCTCAATAATTTGGCCAACTCTTTAGGGAGTTCACAATCTTCCTCACCTTCTTCTTTGGCGTGGTAGATTGGATTATCAAAGTCATAATGAGCCATAACATTGTCGTTATCAATAAAATCTGGGGCGAAGGTGGATCTGCATGAACGATGGTTCATGCTTTATTTTAGAATGCTTGTGATAAAAGTAAAAGAAAAAACATTTCCATTTTTAATGAAAAGATAATAAAATGAAAAATGAAAGATATGGAATAAAATATTTGAATTCAAAATATCCTTTATTGATGATAAAATTGCAAATGGAAATAATGAGGCCCTACAAAATGCTCACTACGCCTTGGGCAGAACGTTGGAATAATAACAAGAAAATAAAACAAATTAAATTACTCTTGATCAAGAGTGACTGAGATGATATCCTCTGATGACCAATTGGTGAGCTCTTGTCCTGAGACACACAAGTAAATCCAATCATCCATATCATAATCACTATCAGCATCGTCGTCCATATCACGCACTTGACCATCATGAATGATACCAACACTAGAAAACTTGATGGGAATTGGAGAACCTTGATCTTTAGGAGCATTCCCTTGTATCATATGAGTAGGCTTATAACCAAGACCAAACTTATACTTCTTCACAGGTAGATCCAACACATGACCTCATCCTTCAGGATGACCAACTTCAACAATAACTCCATCTTCCTTTAAAGACGTCATAGAGATCTCAGGCTTTTTAACCTCTGGAGGAAGAGTCTTCACATCTTGCATAACTTCAAAAGCCTAGAAAGAAGTCTCATGGATCTCACCCTCTATTTCAACATACCTGAACGATGTCAAATGACTAATCAAGAAGTCTTCTTCACCATACACGGTGATAACCTTACCATTAATCACAAACTTGATCTTCACATGAAGAGTGGATGTAACAGCACCGACTGTATGAATCTAAGGACGTCTTAGGAGAAAACAATATGCAGGATGGATGTCCATGACAGAGAAAGTAGCATTGAAAACCCGGGGTCCCGTCTTAATGGATATATCCACTTCACTAAAAACTGATATTTTATATACGTCAAAATCCCTAACCACCAAATCACTAGGTCTAAGTACCTCACCTTCTACATCCAACTTCATCAATGATGACTTTGGTAAGACATTAAGAGAAGATCCTGTGTCAACCAACACACGAGATAAAACAGTACCAGTGCATTCCATGGTAATATGCAGAGCTTTGTTGTGGTTCCTTCCTTCTAGAGCCAAATTAAAATCAGTAAAACCCAAACCATTACCAGCACTAATATTAGCCACGACCCCTTCAAATTGATTAATAGAGATTTCCCGAGGCACAAAAGCAGTGTTCAGGATCTTCATCAAAGTGTTGCGGTGAGCTTCAAAAAATAACATTAGTGACAAAATAGAGATCTTGGAAGGCGTATGGTTGAGCTGGTCAACCACCTTGTAGTAAGTTTTCTTAATGAGCCTTAACAAATCTTTAACTTCCTTGGAAAATGAAGATTCAAGAGTAGGAGTTAGACTTTGCACCTGGTCCTCAATTGCCACTTGTTTGCCTTTATCCTTAGCTAAAGCATCAACATCTTTGTCCTTGGTAGATTTTTGAGGAGAAAATATTTGACCACTACGAGTGAATCTGCATGCCCCCACAATATTATCAACATCTGATTCAACTACCACATAAGGTTAAATCTCTTGCTTATGCCCATGATAATAAACCTCAACCCCATAGCGCGATGGCATAACTTTAGTAAAATTTTAAGGAACATGACCATGTGTTGTACTCCAAAATTTTCCCTCCCATATTTCTCAATACAGTCCAAGTGAGGTCCTCAAATTACTCAAGGAAGTCCAAAGGTTGACCAGACAAACTCTCTCCTAAGGCAGTCTACCTCAAATTAAGGTTTCAGTTTGCATCAAGATGTGTGAGTCCAAAGGTTCCCAAATTCTCACCATTGTCCTAATATGTTATCAAGATCATCCATGTCAAGTTTCAAGCCCTACAGAGAAAGTTTGCTCAGTGAATTGCTCAAAGGGCTGAAAATTGACTGTGCTAGGGCAAAAGTCAACTGTGTCCTACATACAGTCAAACTTCAAGATTTTTGGTCAACATCCTCATTTTGAAGTATTATTCATCATTTGATCAAGGGTTGATCATGATTCATCAAGTATTACTCACAATTCATCAAAACCCAAAAGTTGCTAAATTAGGGTTTTGTAGGTAAAGTCAACTCAACTTTGACCAAGCATAACTTTCTCATACTTTATAAAAAATGACCCATCCAAATCTCATTTTTAAGAGGATGTGATTACCTACAATTCATCTTCAGCTCCCAAGTTCAAAATATGCACTCACAAGAAGATATAAATTTGGACATTATAGGTCATTTTGAAAAGTCAACAAAAACACCTTTTTGTCAAAGGTTCATACATGAACATGGAAGACTCAATTGAGATGAGACCAAAAGGGTTGCTTATAGGACATCTTAAGCTTTCTAAAAAGTCCAAGAACACATCTCTAGAGTCAAAATTGAAGGAGTTATGCATTGGTGAAGTTGACCCTTTTTGCAAAATTGCCAAAAGTCAAATGTGCCCAAAATTGCAATTTTTGTCAAATGGGGCCAACTTTTTGTGCTTGTATTGAGTTTGTAACATGATACACTACCCATGATCCTTCCCAATTGCCTTTATTTTATTTTTATCATTTATTTTGATTTTTATTTCAATTAAATTAAATTAAATCAAAATAAAATCATGAAAATATCAAAATTAATCAAAGCTTGAGATTTTGCGCATGTTTAGGTCTCTTATACAGCTGGGAAGAGAATCAAATCGTGCAAGCTTCATTTGGACACAAAAAGATTGGATTTGGCTTGATTTGGAAAGATTTACATAAGAATCAAATCATGATTCAATCATCTTAATTGAGAAATATTTGAAGCAAGTTTGTAACCTAATTCATTCTAGGGTACATATAGAGCATGTGCAGACCAAAAACAAGGGGATTGGAGGCGTGAAAAGAGAAGAACAAATCTCAAAATTTCAAAGGAAAGTTGCAATCTGATTTCTCAATTCCAGGCTTCTTCAAGCCATTCCAAGCATACCATTCATTTGTCGGGCATCCAAGGACTCTATCCCAATCATTAGCAAGCATTTTCATGCCCAGACACGCACTGTAAGTATCCCACGACCTCCATGCTTTTTTTGAAATCGTATCTCATAAATCTGGCATTGTTAGCATATTTTATGGACATATTCTGAATCCTTGAAACATTTGCAAGCTAGTGATAATACTTAATTGCATTTTTGTTAACCATACAGAAAGTTTCCATGATTAGGGTTTCGGTTTCGTTTTTTAGGGGTTTTGCTTGCAGGAACAATTAGCCATGAAGAGTGGTACCATGATGCTCGTGAGGTTGCAACGAGTTGATTGGTACCACTGGTATTGATTTATCATGCGTGCATAGATTTTTGAAGGATCATAGGACTGTACCTACGCCCAGATAACTGTAGGTAAAAGTCAGACCTTTTACCAACGGAGAGAGGAAGAAGAAGGGTGGCGTGGCACTCCCTGATTTGCCTATTCAAAATTCGCGCGGTTTGAAATATATTATTTTTGTTTTTCCAATATAATAATAGTTTGTTGTTCCATATACAACAAAGCACGCTAGCTCAGATGGTCAGTGTACAAGGGAAAAAGCCAAAGGGCCTGGGTTCGATCCCCAGGTCCCCATATTTATCAATATTATTTTCTTTTACATCATCAGGTACACATGCATACAAGGAGACCACTATACGCCCTCAATGTCCAGCCAACCAGATCTCCAGCACGCCAAATCCAACGCCTATCACATGGAGGTCTACCATAGGCCTAGTCAAGCTTGCAACATGGGATCTGGAAAGTCAACATGGGCCAAGGAGTTTTGGGCTCAGAAATTGCAAATCAGACCCCCCTGTTTGCTAGTTACCAGGCCCATTTCTTTATTTTTCTTATTTTTCTTATTTTTCTTTTATTTATTTATTTTGTTTAAATTATTTTCTAACACAAAATTAAATTCTTTTTTTTTACAAAATCATAAAATCAATTTCACAAATTTAGATTTAGGTTTTATTTTTATCAAAATTAATTTAATATTAGTTTAATTTAATTGTAGGGTAATTCTAACATTTTTTGTAAATAATTTAAAATCAATTAGAAAATTAGGATTTGTTCTTGATTTAATTTTTAGTTCTTTTCTCTAAAACAAAATACAAAAATAGGTCAAAATAATTATTTTTTTCTTAATTTAAATTAATTAGTAATTAGGTTTGTATTTATTTAATTAAAACCTTATTTTCTCAAAATAATCAAAACAACAAAAATATGATTTTTCTTTCAATTAGGTTTAGACGGGGTCAAAACCCTAATTTTTTTCGTTCTCGACTCATTGCGCACGTTTATCCTTTTTACAATATTAATGTAACTTCTCATGGTATGTAATAGTTTAATTAGGACTTTTCGTTTATTTATCGTTTTACGGGTTTTTTGGCTATGTAATTAATCCCCCTCCCCGAAGCCTTGTAATATCGTAGTTTTATTTCTCGCATTTTTATTTTCGCAAATATTAACTGTTAGATGTATGATAATAGGATCGCATGACAAAACTGTATGTTAATTTAAAATGGTTAGCAAATCCTAAATGTGCAAAGATAATAACTGAAATCAAATTACTCGTACATGCGCACTCCTAGGGTATACTCTCACTTCGGTTGCCTTCGATAAACGATCATTAAGTATATGGTGTTTTAGTGGTCGCCCTCCTGTCTAAACAAAGATCAAAAGTCCCGTTCAGAAATGTTGCCTCAGAAAGGTTGCCTCGGAAATGTTGCCTCGAATATGATCTTAAGACATTAGGGTTATGACTAAGACGTCCTAACATTGCTTTAGTGATCCTACGTCCCTTACAAATTGACCCTTACAACTCCAACGACGGTGCTACCTACTCATAAATAGTGGGATAGCGCTGTCTAAAGGAAACAAGAACAGAAACATTCTTTTTTCGAGTAGGTAGATGCTAGTAGGTACTTGCTCAAAATAATCTTTTTCACACTTACACTTTTCCAAACAAAGTCTTTCAAAAACACTTCGTAACACTCTTGAGGACTGATACAAGGGTTAAAACGAAGTAAAACAAAAACTTTCCAAAACACACAAACACGGAAGCAATTTTTTTAAAATGATGAGCAAGTACCTAAGAGCCCGTAGAAAACTACAGATAGAAAGAGTGTTAATACCTTCCCTTTCTATAATCTACCCCATGTACTCAAAATCTCAAAAAAGGAATTTTTATGTGCTTTTGTCCTTTCCAGTTGGATAAAATAAAAGTCGGTGGTGACTCTTGCTTACCGCGACATTCTGCGAACAGAAACGCAAAACGCAAACTAGCATTTTCCTAAAATAGTCCGGTTCTGCCACCGTATCATAGAACTGGCGACTCTGCTGGGGAAAGTATAAGTGGGGTATACCTTAGGATCAGTTCATCATAAATTGCTTCTCTTGTTTGTTTTGGTTGCTTTACTTTTGAGGGTTTTTGTATTGGGAGTTACTATAGATCCTAACCCAGATCTGAGGACACCTGTTAGGTAAGTAGCAATAAACTGTGAGGGAATTGTACGGCATAGACCGATACGGTTGAAGCAATAGCTATGTTTATGTGGCATATTGGTTGGTACCAGTATCCCTTATGGAGAAACGAGGAGAATACGAGGCCGCTATGTGTGTCGTTAAGCACCAACTGACCTTAGAACCCTTAATATACCAACTTGGCCATTAGGAAGTAGTAAGATAGACGACCTCGGTGTAAAGCTGAGAACTGGTTGATACTCGATGCTACACTCATTGAGACCATACTCTCGAGATAGTTCCTGCCGCAAGAAAAGATTGCGTGAGCTGAAACCATGACCGATGGAGGATGCTCAGTGATATTGAGAACCTCTAGAACCCGGTTACTTTTGCTAGGACAGGTTGAAACCAATTGAACTTCAATAGGGTAATACCTTGACCCCATGCAAGCCTTAAACTTAAGGGCTATTGTGTGACTTGTTTGCCTTTACCATGTATGTTATATGCTATACCTGTTGTTTGTTTTATCATGAAATCATGCATCATAACATAGCATGCATACTTCATTATACTAACCATTTCAAAGACCGAGGGGATTTATCTTTGTTCTGTTTTGCAGATTATGGCTTCCACACGCAGAAACACCATCCGAGTTAACTTTGTGCAAATACCTGTTCAACTTAAATAGTTAGCCTCAAAAGTTTCTGAGACTTCTTCATTCATTAAGAGACATGGTCAACTTCTTAGCTTGGTTACCTCAAAGTTTGATGAGCAGATGATGAGTGTACTTTTCCAGTTCTTCGATCCTGTGCACCATTGTTTCACTTTCCCGGACTACCAGTTGGTTCTCACTTTGGAAGAGTTCTCGCACTTATTGGGCATATCCGTCCTTGAGCAGATGCCCTTCACAGGTTTGGAAGTGACTCATAGACCAGAAGACACTGCCTCAGCTCTGCATCTGAAACGGGCTGATGTAGTATCCAATTGGGAGACACGAAGCGGGGTTGAAGGTTTCTTAGCCAAGTTTCTAATGGATCAAGCTCAGTTATTCTGGGATAACTTGGATTTCCAGGATTTCGAAGACATCTTGGCTCTCCTTATCTATGGTTTGGTTCTCTTCCCGAATCTGGATTCCTTTATAGATGTGAATGCGGTTAAGATCTTCCTGTCTCGCAATCATGTGCCTACTTTGCTGGGTGATATCTTGCATGCCCTCTACACTCGTACCGTGCGAAGAAGAGGGACTCTCATGTGTTGTATGTCGTTGCTGGCGAGGTGGTTTATTTCGCACCTTCCCAAGTCCGTGCTGAAAAATGAAGAAGGTTTAGGATGGTCTTACAGGATAATGTCCCTTTCCCATACAGACATTCTTTGGAGATCCAAGGCTATGGAAAGCACTGCTGTCATTGATCGATGTGGGGGATACCCTAATGTCCCGTTGCTTGGAATCAGAGGGGGTATAACCTATAATCCCTGCCTAGTTTTACGACAGTTTGGTCGTGCTCAGAGAGACGGTCCTCATGAGCTACTTATTACAGATATTGCCTTTGACTACAGGGAGGACATTGACGAGCATCGCCGAAAGTTTATACGAGCCTGGGGCATGGTGAACAGATCTTATCCCCAAGAGCTGGGACCAAAGACTTCTCTCCCTATGCAGCCCTATCTCTAGTGGGTCCGAGCTCGAGCCCAGAAGCTTGGGATGCCCTATGAAGTTGTGTTACCAGTGATTGTGGAGCCTACCAATGAAGAGGGCATTCCTTATACAATCCTTTATCCCTACATGCCCACTGATCTTGAGGCATTGAAGAGATCTTAGATTCAGCTGAAAGAGGAGAGAGATACCTACTGGGAAAAGTTCCATGAGCAAGAAAGGAAGATCTTAAAGCTCACTAGGAAACTCGAGAATGAAAGAACGATTAATGACTACGTCAGCACGAAGGGGAAGCGTCCATGGGATTTCTGATTTTTGCTTTTTTCTAGTTTAGATTTGTTTTTCATTTATTTCTTTGTAATGCCTCAAAGGCATTGTTGAACCTTTTACGAGTTAATCTAATAAAGTTTGTTTATTTTTGGTTTGCAAATTTAAATCTCCCAAAGTATTTGAAATCATTACATACGCATCCCATTATCATGCACACCATTACAGGCACCGTTACAAGTTTCTCATCTTCTTCGTTGTTTATTTCAGCAGTTATGTCTTCCGATCAATCTATCAAAGATCTTCAGGCACAAAATGCCCAGTTCCAAGAGATGTTCTTAAGCTTGGCTAAAGGGCAAGAGGATTTAAAAGCTCTCATCCTGAAAGAGAAAGAGAAAGAGAAGAAGAAGAAGAAGAAGAAGAAGAAGGTCGTTCTTCTGAATATGGGTAAAAGGTTTAGGGATAGACTGAAACAACAAGTTGATTTGTCCCTTTCATCCAAGGAAGGGGAGAACCAAGAAGAAGAAAAGGGCCCCAGTCCTGCCATTTCTGATGACGATACTGATTATGATGAAGAGCAATATCCTCCTGCTGAGGATAGGTACAAACAACTAGAAGACCGTCTGAGTGCTATGGAGATTCAGAGGATCCCTGGTCTGGATTTCGGAGAGCTAGGATTGGTATCGGGAGTGGTGATTCCTCATAAGTTCAAAGCTTCGGTTTTTGCTAAGTACGATGGAGTGTCCTGTCCTAAACTCCATCTCCGCTCGTATGTCCGGAAAATTCAACCCCACACTGCTGATAGAAATTTGTGGGTACATTTATTTCAAGATAGTCTGTCAGAGACTCAACTTGAATGGTTTTATCAGCTGGAAGGAGCCAATGTCCGAAATTGGGAGGACCTTGCTGCTGCTTTTTACAAGCTATATCAATATAACGCCGACCTTGCTCCCACTCGTACTCAACTTCAGGGTATGTCCATGGGTGCAAGTGAAGGTTTCAAGGACTATGCTCAAAAGTGGAGATATTTGGATGGAAGAGTCCAACCCCCTATTCTGATAGGGAGTTGGTTGACATGTTTCTGGGGACGCTATCGGGTCCATTTTTTAATCATCTGATTGGCTGTTCGTCATTTGGGTTTACTGAATTGGTTTTGACTGGGGAGAGAGTAGAAGTTGGTATCCGAAGTGGTAAGATACAGAAAGGTACTTCATCAAGTGCAGAAAAGAAACCTTTCTCCAGTAAGAAAGAAGCTAGTGTAGTCTATGGCTCAAGGAGCCAAAACAGACCTGGACACCGTCAAGCAGTGAATACGGTAGTGATATCAAGACCCACCGTTGCCCCACAATGCAACAATCAGCAAAGAATGGAGAGACCGCAGAGACAGTACACTCGGCTCAATATGACCTCGTCTCAAATTCTACCACAATTATTGAAGACCAACCTAATAACTCTGAGGGAAGCCCCAAAGAATCCCAGCACCACATCACTGCTATATAACCCGAACGCCCACTGCGCCTATCACTCTGATAGCCCAGGTCATGATACAAACAACTGTTGGGCCTTGAAGAATAAGGTGAAATATTTGATCGAAGCTAAAGAAATTGAGTTTGACGCTCCAGAGAAGCCCAACGTCATGATTGCTCCCATGACTAAACACGGTCATGGAGTAAATGCTATAGACGATGATTTATTTGTGACCTCCGTGGAAGAAATCTCTACTCCTTTGATGACAGTTAAGAAGAATCTATTGCTGGCCGATTTATTTATGGGCTGTGGCGAAGGTTGCCACATGTGTTCAATTCTGCCTGCTGGTTGTCATTTATTGAAATCAGGTGTTCAACGCCTGATAGATAACAAAGAGATCCTGTTCGAAAAGACTACAATTCCGCTGGTTCCAATTGAAGATGTTTCCATCATAACCATATCCTCCAATCCTTCCAAGGCTTCCTCGAGAAAGCCTGTTAGGATTACATCCGTCCCAAGAATTACTCCGTTAATAATTACTGTCCCTGGTCCTATCCCATACACTTCGGATAAGGCTGTCCCTTGGCACTACGGTGCAGATGTATATTACTATGGAGTCAAGCAAGACTTAAAAATTGAGGAAGTTGACGCTGATGTCAGCAATATTGTCTGGGCTAGCAAGGTCACAAGAAGTAGAAGAATCTTTTCTCCCGAGATTTCCCCTCCATCTGTCTATAAACCTGTTGTCATTCCATCTGCTAGTACATCAACTACTGTCCCAGTTCCTATTCCAATTATCACCCCTGTCGCCGAGCCATCTAGCACTCGGGGCAAAGAAATCACAGGTGATCCTGCCCGGACGGAGGCACCTAAGAAGATCATTGTAGAAACCTCTAAGCAGGAGATAGAGGAAATTCTGAAGATTATCAAGAAGAGTGACTACAACGTAGTCGAGCAGATAGGGCAAACCCCATATAAAATCTCCATGTTATCCTTGTTGTTGTGTTCTGAAGCCCATGCAAAGGCTTTAATTGCTTTCCTCAAAACTGCGCATGTGCCGCAGGAAACTCCTGCCGATCAATTCAAAGGCTGTGTAGCTAGTTTGACTGCCGACAAAGGGTTGGGTTTCTCAGACGCAGATCTGACTGCTAAAGGAAGAAATCACAATGATGCTCTACATGTATTGATCGAGTGCAGGGGCACTACTATGGCCCATGTACTAGTGGATACCGGGTCCTCTTTGAATGTTTTGCCAAAGAAAGCATTAGACCGTCTGGATTATGAAGGTTTGATTCTGAAGTCGAGTAATATTATGGTCAGGGATTTCGACGGGTCAAAAAGGATGGTGCACGGGGAGGTGGACGTCCCTGTTAAAGTTGGCTCTCAGGCTTTTGCGTCTACTTTCTATGTGATGGATATTAGCCCATCATATTCTTTCTTGCTGGGTCACCCGTGGATTCATAAGGCTGGGGCAGTGACGTCCACGCTCCATCAAACGTTGAAATATCCGGTAAAGGGGAAGATCGTCACGGTACAAGGTGAAGAGGAGTACATGGTGAGTCATCTTAATTCCTTTCGCTATATGGAGATGGATGGGGATTTCAACGAAACCCCATGTCAGAACTTTGAAGAGGTCCCCCAGACTTTGGCGTCTATTGAAGTTGCTATCGACAAACCTCCGATGAAGATGGATTCCCTCAAGGATGCCATGGCTGTAATTGAAAAAGAGGCTGAAAGGGCTGTTAGGCGTGCGCGGATTGGAAGACCTCCTCTGCACATCAGTAATCCGAGAGTTAATGCGATTGAAGGTGGTGAAGAAGATTCAGACATTGTCAGCTAGATTACCCTACAACCAATGGAGGATTAAACAACTGGACGGCGAAAGACTTCATACCTGTTTCCTTTATTTCACAGTAATTGACTTTTGTTTTGAATTTGTAATAAACAGTTTAGAACTTTACGGCCCGGTGCCTTGTCCGAGGCACCATGGCTTTGCTTGTGAGGGCTTATTATTTGTTATTTTCATATATCATCAATAAAACATTGGACGTTTCTTGCATTATAAATTGTGCGCTCCTTGTTTTTCTTTTTCTGTCTCTCGCTTTATCAAAACAGCTATTGTCTTACACACACTCACATATCATAATGCAGATCCATATCCACTATGGACCCCATTGATAACAGCTATGCTACTGCCAGTTATGACTTTGAAAATCCGATCAACCAAGCCGAGGACGAAGGTGAGGATGATTGTGAGGTGTTGGGGAACTTGCTAGGCTGTTACTACAGGAAGAGAGGGCCATACAGCCTCATGAAGAGCCAGTTGAATCAGTGAATTTGGGTACAGAGGAAGATAGGAAAGAGGTCACGATAGGTGCAAATCTGGAGCCTAGTGTCAAACAACGGTTGATACAGATGCTACACAACTATGTTGAGATCTTCGCTTGGTCATATGAAGATATGCTTGGTTTGGACACTGACATTGTGGTTCACCGCCTGCCAACCAAAGAAGAATGTCCTCCGGTAAAGCAGAAGGTTTGCCGTATGCGCCCTGAGATGTATGAGAAAATTAAAGCTGAGGTCATGAAACAGTTTGACTCCGGATTTTTAGCTGTTACTTCTTACCCGCAGTGGGTTGCCAATGTCGTTCCAGTGCCTAAGAAGGATGGTAAGGTATGGATGTGTGTGGACTATAGAGATCTGAACCGGGCGAGCCCCAAGGATGATTTCCTGCTTCCTCACATTGATGTCCTAGTCGACAACACCGTGCAACATATGATCTTCTCCTTTATGGATGGTTTTTCTGGTTACAATCAGATTAAGATGGCTCCCGAAGACATGGAGAAGACGACCTTCGTTATACAGTGGGGCACCTTTTACTATAAGGCCATGCCTTTCGGATTGAAGAATGTTGGGGCAACTTATCAGCGCGCCATGGTCACTTTGTTCCACGACATGATTCACCATGAGATCGAGTTTTATGTTGATGACATGATTATAAGGTCCCAGACTGAGGAAGAACACCTTGACCACCTCCAGAAATTGTTCGACAGGTTGAAGATGTACAAGCTAAGGTTGAACCCAAACAAGTGCACCTTCGGGGTAAGGTCTGGTAAGCTGATGGGTTTCGTCGTTAGTGATAAAGGTATTCAGGTGGATCTTGCAAAGGTGAAGGCTATACAGGAGATGCCGGCTCCCCGCACAGAAAAAGAAGTTAGTGGCTTTTTGGGACGTCTGAACTACATCGCCCAATTCATTTCACATCTGACTGCTACTTGTGAACCAATCTTCAAGCTGCTGAAGAAAGATCAAGTGGTAAAATGGAATGATGAATGTCAGATCGCTTTTGAAAGAATCAAGGAATACCTACAAGAGCCACCTATTCTGATGCCTCCAGTTGAAGGGAGACCTTTGATCTTATACTTGACAGTACTGGATAATTCGATGGGGTGTGTGTTGGGGCAACATGACGAGTCTGGCCGAAAAGAGCATGCTATTTACTACCTTAGCAAAAAGTTTACCAACTGCAAGACCCGATACTCGTTGCTCGAGAAAACTTGTTGCGCTTTGGCATGGGCTGCTCGCCGGCTGAGACAGTATATGTTGACTCACACCACCTTATTGATATCAAAGATGGACCCAATCAAGTATATCTTCCAAAATCCTGCCTTGTCCGGAAGAATAGCAAGATGGCAGATGATCTTAGCTGAGTATGACATCCAATATACCACCCAAAAAGAAATCAAGGGGAGTGTATTGGCGGATCATTTGGCACATCAGGCTGTGGATGACTACCAATCCATGAATTTCGAGTTCCCGGATGAGAACATCATGTTGGTAACCGACTGTGAAGAACCTGGACCGGATGAAGAACCTAAGGAGGGATCCCGATAGTCTATGTATTTTGACGGAGCCTCAAACGTGTTGGGAAATGGCATTGGCGCCGTGATCATATCTCCTGAAGGCTGTCATACTCCGTTCACCGCCCGACTATGTTTCAACTGCACCAACAATATGGCGGAGTATGAAGCGTGCATCATGGGTCTTCGAGCTGCTATTGACCTAAGGATTAAGTTCTCGAGTGTGTTTGGAGATTCCGCTCTGGTGATCAATCAGATCAAAGGCGAGTGGGATACGAAGCACCCAAATCTTATTCCTTACAAAGAGTATGTATTGACGTTGCTCCCTCACTTTAAGGAGACAACCTTTAAACATTTCCCAAGAGAGGAGAACCAGTTAGTGGACGCGCTAGCTATTATGTCTTCTATGTTCAAGGTCAGTTGGGACAATGAAGCTCCCCAGATTACCATCAAGAGGTTGGCGAACCCGCACATTGCTGTGATATCGAGACTGAAGAGGTAACAGATAAACCCTGGTTTCACGAGGTAAAGAGGTATCTTGAGGCTTAAGAGTACCCCGAGGGTGCATCTGTTAATGATAAGAATTTCTTGAGAAGATTCACTGCGAAGTTCTTCATCAGCAATGGGATCTGTGATACGGTGGTAGAACCAGACTATTTTTTTAGGAAAATGTTGGTTTGTGTTCGCAAAATGTCGCGGTAAGCAAGAGTCTCCACCGACTTTTATTTTATCCAACTGGAAAGGAAAAAAGCACAGAAAAATTCCTTTTTCGAGATTTTGAGTACGGGGGGTAGATTATAGAAAGGGAAGGTATTAGCACCCTTTCTATCCATAATTTTCTACGGGCTCTTAGGTACTTGCTCATCATTTTAAAAAATTGCTTCCGTGTTTGTGTGTTTTTGAAAAGTTTTTGTTTTACTTCGTTTTAACCCTTGCTTCTGTCTTCAAGAGTGTTACGAAGTGTTTTTTTTTGAAAATGTTTGAAAAGAGTGTAAGTGTGGAAAAGTTGACTTTGAGCAAGTACCTACTCGAAAAAAGAATGTTTCTGTTCTTGTTTCCTTTAGACAGCGCTATCCCACTATTAGTGAGTAGGTAGCACCGTCGTTGGAGTTGTAAGGGTCAATTCGAAAGGGACGTACGATCACTAAAGCAATGTTAGGACGTCTTAGTAATAACCCTAATGTCTTAAGATCATATTCGAGGCAACATTTCCGAGGCAACCTTTCCGAGGCAACATTTCTGAACGGGACATTTTATATTTGTTTAGACAAGAGGGCAACCACTAAAACAACCTATACTTAATGATCGTTTACCAAAGGCAACCGAAGTGAGAGTATACCCTAGGAGTGCGCATGTGCGAGTGATTTGATTTTAAGTTATTATCTTTGCACATTTAGGGTTTGCTAACCATTTTAAATTAACATACATTCTTGTCATGCAATCCTATTATCATACATTTAACAATTAATATTTGTGAAAATTAAAATGCGGAAAATAAAGCTACGCTATTACAAGGCTTCGGGGGAAGGGGATTAATTACATAGCCAAAAACCCGTAAAACGATAAATTAAAGAAATCCTAATTAAACTATTACATCCCATGAGAAATTACATTAATATCGTAAAAAATAAATAAACTCGCGCGATAAATCGAGAATGAAAAAGAAATTAGGGTTTTGACCCCATCTAAACCTAGTTGTAAGAAAAATCATTTTTTGGTTGTTTTTGATTATTTTGAGAAAATAAGGTTTTAATTAATAAATACAAACCTAGTAATTAGTAATTAGGTTTGTATTTATTTAATTAAAACCTTATTTTCTCAAAATAATCAAAACAACAAAAATATGATTTTTCTTTCAATTAGGTTTAGACGGGGTCAAAACCCTAATTTTTCTCGTTCTCGACTCATTGCGCACGTTTATCCTTTTTACAATATTAATGTAACTGCTCATGGTATGTAATAGTTTAATTAGGACTTTTCATTTATTTATCGTTTTACGGGTTTTTTGGCTATGTAATTAATCCCTCTCCCCGAAGCCTTGTAATAGCGTAGTTTTATTTCTCGCATTTTTATTTTCGCAAATATTAACTGTTAAATGTATGATAATAGGATCGCATGACAAGACTATATGTTAATTTAAAATGGTTAGCAAACCCTAAATGTGCAAAGATAATAACTGAAATTAAATCACTCGCACATGCGCACTCCTAGGGTATACTCTCACTTCGGTTGCCTTCGGTAAACGATCATTCAGTATAAGGTGTTTTAGTGGTCGCCCTGCTGTCTAAACAAAGATCAAAAGTCCCGTTCAGAAATGTTGCCTCAGAAAGGTTTCCTCGGAAATGTTGCCTCGAATATGATCTTAAGACATTAGGGTTATGACTAAGACGTCCTAACATTGCTTTAGTGATCGTACGTCCCTTACGAATTGACCCTTATAACTCCAACGACGGTGCTACCTACTCATTAATAGTGGGACAACGCTGTCTAAAGGAAACAATAACAGAAACATTCTTTTTTCGAGTAGGTAGATGCTAGTAGGTACTTGCTCAAAATAATCTTTTTCACATTTACACTTTTCCAAACAAAGTCTTTCAAAAACACTTCGTAACACTCTTGAGGACTGATACAAGGGTTAAAACGAAGTAAAACAAAAACTTTCCAAAACACACAAACACGGAAGCAATTTTTTTAAAATGATGAGCAAGTACCTAAGAGCCCGTAGAAAACTACGAATAGAAAGGGTGCTAATACCTTCCCTTTCTATAATCTACCCCCCGTACTCAAAATCTCGAAAAAGGAATTTTCTGTGCTTTTCTCCTTTCCAGTTGGATAAAATAAAAGTCGATGGCGACTCTTGCTTACCGTGACATTCTGCAAACACAAACGCAAAACATAAACTAGCATTTTCCTAAAACAGTCTAGTTCTGCCACCGTATCACACCATGCATAGTAATAATCAAAGGAGACCATTTAACTAGTGCGGGGATCTGAGCTGGAGTATAAGGAATGGTAACAACAACCACATCATTGCTAGTATCCTTTTTCTCAATTGAAATTCTATATAATTGAATAGAGTCTTCATCAATCAATCTTTGAATACCATTATTCAAATCATCACAACCGTCAGGTTGAGACAAACACTTCTTGCATTCCAAAAAACAACTAGGGAACACATTATTCTTGAGTAACTGCTCTTTGACAAAAGATAACGAAGTCTTTAACAAATTCACGCCATAACCAAATTCAAACCATCATCCCCTTCTATAGAATTCATAGCAGGACCTCATGAAGTGGCATTGGATTCTGGATCACATTGGGATCAACGTCTGGATAGAACTTAATAGCCTTAACATCAATCAAATTTTGAACTTTACTTCAAGGCTTTGCAATTTTCGACATTGTGGCCAAGTGCCCCAGAATGGATATCAGACCTAGCATTAATATCATAACAAATGGAAGCTTTACGAGGGGAGGACCCAGAGTGCGAAATTTAATCCGTTAAAGTTTAAGCAAGTTCTAAAGCAACCACACATAAGGCATTGGAATAGGGTCAAACTTCTTCTCAGGCCTCATTTGCTTCTGCTGATAGTAATTCTATTGTGGTACATAGAGTTGTTGATATTGCCGAAGTGGTTATGTTACAGTTGGAATAGACACATCAACCATATAATAATACAGAGTCTGAGCTCGTCATTTTCCTTTGTAAGAAGATACACCATTAGCTCCCCCCTAATTCTTCTTGGGGAATCCAGTATAAGGTTTCTTTCCTCCACTAGAGGAACTAGTAGCAGTCTGAATCTTTCCCATCTTAATTCCACTTTCAACTCTCTCGCCTGCCATCACCAAATTATAAAAGCCAACAAAAGTACTTCCCACCAACCCATTATAATAAGAACCCTGCAAGGTGCTCATGAACATATCAACCACATTTCTCTCCATCATTGGAGGTTGAACTCGTGCAACCAGTTTGCGCCACCTCTGGTAATACTCCTTAAATGTCTCATTGGAACCCTGGGCAAGACTCTGAAGATGATTCCTATTGAGAGTCATATCAGTATTAAAATTTCTCGGGTACAAGGAACACATGGTAATACTGATATTCCAACATCAAAACAATGTTAAGACAAATGTTACAACATTTAATTTAACATCCTGACGGATTTATCAAGTCATAACAAATACTGAAACTTAAACTGCAGAATGATAAATAACATATAGAGTTGTTAACCCAGTTCGGTGCAACATCACCTATATATGGGGGTTATCAAGCCATGAAGAAAGTCCACTATCAATAGTATTAGTTCAAAGCTAAACAGTCCCAGTTTACAACTTCTCGCCTAAGCCCTACCCAATGCAAATTCTACCTAGGAACCTCCTAAATATGAGAAATCACTATCTCACTTCCTAAATCACCTCAACGATATCTAACCATCCCAATCCCAGTGACTGTATCAAGAATAACTCAATAAGAAGATCATATTTCCATTACAATACTTAGCCAAGACTCTTGACTAAGAACAATACTTAGATTTACTTAAAAGCTTCATCCAAGAACAATACTCAACTCAATGCCTAAAGGCTTCTAAGTGAGAACATAAGGTCGACCACAAGTATCAACAGATAAAAGGGGGACTTACACCTCACAATACACAAGAGACTCTCAAAACCTAAGGCTATTTTTTCTTCCCCTAATTTTACAATTGTTGAAAGAACTAATTACATTAGGTTAGGTCTTCTCTTTAAATACACCTATGTAGTCCATGGGCTTCAAATTCTGCATCTAGAAGTTTTTTGATCCATAGGCTGAGTGATGCACCAATTGTGAAGCAAAATCTCCTTAAATCTTGGAACAACCAATAAAAAGTTTCCTAAATTGTATCAAGACCCAATTTAGTAACTAATGCACAACTAGAGATATAAAACTTGTTCCAGATTTAATCTTCTTGACCTGCAAAATAAACTAAGATATATCCAAAAGAAATATCACAAAATCAAATCAAATATGTCAAGATTTAAAACAGCAGCACCTGCTATACCAGACTAAGATGTCATGACACCGACTTCAACATCTGGCTGAAAAACTCATAACATCAAAATTGTTATGACAGTTGACAAGAAGGCTGTAACATCTTGATCAACATCAGTAGAACCATGTTTTAGAAAAATTATGCCAACCTCAAAACCATGGAACCAACAATCTCCCCCTTTGGAAAATTTGGGCTAAAACAAACAAAATCCAATTACAACTGGAGAGAGGAATAAAACCAAAAGGAATAAGACCACAGAGGAATAACACCACAAAGCAAAATGCACAAAACATGCAGAATGCACAAAACATGTATCAAAGATACAGCAGTTACACAACACAAGCTACATGTTGAACATGTAAACTTTGTACATGAGGAAGAAGATGAATTACATCTTCAAAACCATCTAAGATGCTCCTATTCAAACACAAAACCAATTCTTATAACATAGAGATAAATTCCCCCCTTAAGTACATAACACATTAGAAGCACATGCACCAGAAGCATCACACATAACTCAGAGCACAAGACACAATAATGCTCATAACTCATAACACAAGACACAATAGACACGACAGGATGTTGTAGCATCCTATAAGACATCATGCAACAACTACAATAGAAGTAGTAGAAATAGCATTGGCTGAAGACACACATGACAGATAGTCATGCTCCACTTAAAGTGTTGCATAAAGCAAACAACACTTAA
The DNA here is from genome assembly GCA_948472305.1 of Vicia faba. Taxonomy (NCBI): domain Eukaryota; kingdom Viridiplantae; phylum Streptophyta; class Magnoliopsida; order Fabales; family Fabaceae; genus Vicia; species Vicia faba. The sequence goes on along the minus strand of OX451740.1, from coordinate 104,029,066 downwards.
CTAGACTCAATGACACCTTTTCTCCCCTTTTAGCCAAAAATTGACAAAAACAAAGTGAAAAGAAACTGACATAAATAGTCAATAGAAGCAAGAATTGATTAAAGATATACAAAAGAAGACTCAAAACTAACTCAAAGCAAACACACCCTATGCTTGACACAAGACCAATTTCATCAAACTGACTCAAAAGAAAGGAAGAAAGAAAAAAAATAAAAGACTCGCCCAAAGAGAACCAAGCTAAGGGTAAAAAGAAAAAAATGACTCACCTAGACACAACAAAGTCTCTTCAAAGAGACACAAAATAACGAGATGAAAAAAATATTAGACTCGTAAAGAAAACTGACTCAACAAACAAAAAACACTTTTTTTAAAACAGATAGCATATAACAGTTATCCAACACATACCTGAGTCAATGGAATTGACCCAATCTTCATCAGTATTTTAGTCTAAATCATATATTTGCACATGGTTCTTCTTGAGGGACTTCACCTTGATTATATGTGTTTTCCCTGTCCTGGATGTTCCAGTAGATATTACAACATTTGTTACAGTGTTGAACGCTACTTTCTTTGAACTAGAACCCACTTCCTTCTTAATTTCTGGCAGACGAGTTTTCTTTTGCATCAGCAATGTTGAAACGCAACTTGTGAGGGTGTTGAGGTTGTAAGGTCTTTAAATACAAAGAGAGTTGCTTAGGTTATAGTGAAGCCTTTCTTGTAACGACACTTCAGTCAATGAAAGAATTTTTGGAAGAAGATAAAATCACCCTTAGAAACAGTGAACCACTCACCAAAGGAGAGAGAGACACGTTCTTGTTTAGCTTTTTCTCTTTCCAAGCCTTAACTACTTGAAAAATGTTACAACATTTGAAATGACATTTACCATGCCATTGAAAATGACTCTTTTGAGATTTCACACTCCACTAGGTGAAAGAATATAGTTGGAAGACCGTCCAAACAGTTACTCTAATAATTCTTCAATAGTGCAATTCCAAAATTATCCCTCATATTCTCAATGTAACTTGCACCTCAAGTTATGATGAAAATACTTCCATATCTTCTTAACCATACCAAGTTTAGGAATTTCAATATAAGCCTGTAGTAAGATCCCTGACACAAAGATGACAGAACAAATGACATTGTTCTGCAAGAAGAATACAATCCTTGTACCATGGTTTGCAGTAGCATTTCACAGTACAATGTTATGACATCCAATTTGACATTGCACTCTTTTAGTGATAAACCCGATTGAAGAATACATCTTCCTTCAGAAATGTACCTAATCTTAAAGATATACCATGATTCAATTAATTATAATCCAAGAGACCATAATATCCTCCAATAATACAATCTTCTTTATACTTTGCCAATAGATTTTTACTCCAAAACTCACAATCATTACATATTTCACTTCTGAAACATTGATGATCACAGACCAACATAAACTCCAAATAAAGAACTCCCTCTTAAAATGATTCCTTGAGAGCTTTCTTATTTAGTTCCTCCTAGCCCTTTAGAGTCTTTCACAATGACATGAGTATCAAACTACTGTGATGATGTTCCAACATCTGGTTGAACATCAGTACCTTTCTCAATGAACACATCAAAGATTCTTATCCTGAAGTTACTCATCATTAAAAGTAATTCTCTCAATAAAGTAAATCAGAAACATACCTTGTTCTCATTCAAGGAGTAGATAATACCCTTTGGAGACTTCACAGATAATCGATTAACTTTGTTAAAGGACACAACAAAAAATCTTATATACCTTTTGAAGGAAAATCGTGATTCAAAATGTAGTAGAAGTTAAAATTTCACTTTAGTGATCCTTATGAATGGACATGGTCATTGATAGAAACTATTATCTCTTATGGAAATTTAGATCTTTGATGTAGTGATCACGACCGTTGATGAAGAACAATGCCTCTACTCAGTCCACACAAACAAATCACTTCCAGTCTCAATGCTAGCTGCTACGAATGAAAGCTTTGAATGAGAGAGTGAGAGAAAAATACGGCTAGGGTGTCAAGACCGAATTTTCATCAACTAAAAATGCTTCAGCACAAGGGTTCTATTTATAGAACCATTTGTGCGGGCTGCAATCTAGAAGCCTAATTAAGGATGCAAGCTAAAATCCCAATTAAGCATACGGGTATCATACCTTATGATGTATCGTATATTACTTAAGCGCGTGGTACCTTACCATATTCCGTAATCCACTTAAGCGTATCATATCTTGCGGGGTTCTACAATTCACTTAAGTGCATTGTACCATATGGTGTTCCTTATTTAGTTTATCTCTTATCAACATGTCCTTATGTGTGTGACCCTGTAGGTTTTCACGAAGTTAGTAATTATATTAAATCATAAGTTTAACATATTAAAATGTGAACGGTATCTAGCAACATATCACTACTACCTAAGTCACAAAAATATCATGTGATCTGACAAAACCTTTATGTGATAATACTTATGTGTATAATTATCCTTTTTCCCTTATGTATATATTGAACACAAGGGATAGATTGTGTCACCCTTGTCCAGTTCAATATTGGGCCCTTAGACATTTATCTTGTTATGCAGGATGTGCAAATTCCGTCTAGGTCACTCATGTCCCTCAGCATACTTTATGAAGCACCCATCAATTGTCTTTATGGTCATCCTGTTACGGATAATGTTTGATCATAAATGAAGTACTTGATTATACATCTAGGTTCCATAATGGTTTTAGGTCGAAGGGTGGTATACACCACTATCACCATGAGAATAACTTATAACACTTTGCATAATATTCTATGTAGCATTCTCATAACGGGTCAATACAATATAAATATTACTCATAATATTCATACCCATGTAAGACTTGATAACTCCTTATCCATGATCCATGAGGTGTGATCATCAGTCTATCTACATAATAGTCTCAATGCTTTAATGTTATCCCACTTCACAATAAAGCTCGACTACAAATACTTTAATAATAATGTCCTATTGTTTAATGGGATCTCATGATTAAGTCACACTTAACATTTCAATAAACAGATTAACTATTCTAGGGACTTTATTAATTTGGAAAAACAAAAATAATAAAGAAATGTCTTTTATTGTTAATAAATAATTCGATACAAGTACCAAAAGTATTAGCCTCTAGGGATTACACCAATAATATCCAATTAGCACTAGTTCGAATCGTGCATACCCCTAATACCCATAGATCTATCATGGCCATCATGCTTCTGTCGCACAAGAGGCTTTGTTAGTGGGTTAGAAACATTTTCAAGTGTAGGTACTCTGTATATATTCACATCTCCTTGATCGACTATCTCTCAAATGAGGTGATAACACCTAAGTATGTGTTTAGATCGTTGGTGAGATATAAACTCATTAGCTTGTGCGATAGAACCATTGTTATCACAATAGAAATCAATGGGATCCATAATGCCAGAGACTATGCCAAGTTCACTAATGAACTTCTTGATTCAAACAACTTCCTTTGGTGCATTTGAGGCAACAATATACTCGACCTCAGTTGTAGAATCAGTAACTGTATCTTGCTGTGAACTTTTCCAGCTCAAAGTGCCTTCTCAATTACTTATGGATATTCTTGACAGCTACCAAATAAGCATCATCAGGATCATATTAGTACCTACTCGTTGCACTTAAAGCATACGAGACATTTGGTCGAGTATATAACATGGCATACATAATAGATCCTATTGTAGATGCATATGGAATCTTATTCATGCGATCCCTTTCTTCCTTCGTTGAAGGGGATTGTGTTTTTGATATACACAAGCCATGTTGCATAGGAATGAATCCCTTATTGGAACCATGCATATTAAAGCGTCTCAACACTTTATCTATGTATGTACTCTGACTTAGGCCAAGCCGTTTTTTTGATCTATCTCTATAGATCCCGATTCCTAGTATATAGGCTGCTTCACCAAGTTACTTCATAGAAAAGCATTTCCCTTGCGGAGTTTTTACTTGTTGTAAGGTAGGGACATCGTTTCCAATTAGTAATATGTCATCTACATATAATACCAGGAAGACAATTATGCTCCCACTAACCTTCTTGTAGACATAAGGCTCATCTTCATTTTTGATGAATCCATATTATTTTATTGTTTCATCAAAATGAAGATTCCAGCTTCTGGAAGCTTGCTTCAATCCATATATTGATCACTATAACTTGCATATTTTTTGGGCTTCTTATGATATTTCAAAACCTTCAGGTTATGTCATGTACATATCCTCAAGGAGATTCCCGTTAAGGAAAGCAGTATTGACATCCATCTGCCAGATTTCATAATCATGATATGCAGCGATAGCAAGTAAAATCCGAACAAATTTAAGCATTGCAACTGGTGAAAAGGTTTCATCATATTTTACCCCATGAATTTGTTTATAGCCTTTTGCAACCAGTCTTGCCTTATAGGTATGTACCTTACCATCCATGTCAGTCTTCTTTTTGAAGACCCACTTGTATCATATAGGATTAACTCATACTGGTGGCTCTACAAAGGTCCAAACTTGGTTTGTGTACATGAAATCCATTTCAGATTTCACGGCTACTAGCCACTCCTTATACTCAGGACCAGTAATGGCCTCTTGGTAGGTCACTAGATCATCTTGATCCATGAGCAATACATCACCTTGATCATTTATGATATATCCACATCTCTCAAGTTGGTGACGTATCTTATTTGCCCTACGCTGGTCTTGTTCTACTTGAGCAGATTGCTCTTCCACAACTACTTGTGTTTCTTGCTTTAATTTCTCCATAGGTGTATCAATGCTTTGTGATTCTTGAATTTCTTCAAGCTCTACTTTCCTCCCACTGATTTGTTTGGAAATAAAATCCTTTTCCAGAAAGTTCTAGTTCGAGTGACAAACATTTTGCCCTCAGAAGGATTGTAGAAGTAATATCCTTTTGTTTCTTTAGGATACCCCACAAATAAGTATTTGTCAAATTTGGTCTCAAATTTAGTTGATATTTATCGTTTCACACAAACTTTGAAACCCCAAATATTCATGTAATACATATTTGTTTTCTTACTACTTTATATCTCATATGGTGTCTTCTCAACCTTTTTGGATGAAACACCGTTTAGTGTGTAAGCTGTTGTCAACAAAGCATGTCCCCAAAAGGAGTTTGGAAGATCAGCGTGACTCATCATGGATAAGACCATGTCTAACAAGGTTCAATTTCTTATCTCAGATACACCGTTCCATCATGGTGTTCCTGGTGGAGTAAGTTGGGATAGAATCCCACATTCCTTTATATGGTCATCAAACTCCAGGCTTAAATATTCACCACCTCGATCTGATCGAAGAACTTTAATATTTTTACCTAGTTGGTTTGTACTTCATTCTTGAATTCCTTGAACTTTTCAAAGGATTCAGATTTATGTTTCATTAAATACACATAACCATATCTACTGAAATCATTAGTAAATGTGATGAAGTTATGTTTAGTGGTCCACATACATTAGTATGTATGAGGGCTAAAAGATCATTAGCCCTTTCACCTTTTCCCGTGAATGGGGGACATTATCATCTTTCTAATTAAACAAGATATGCATGTCTCATATCATTCATAATCAAAAGAGTCAAAGAGTCTATCTTTATGGAGTTTGGAAATGCGTTTCTCATTTATGTGGCCTAATCGACAATGCCAAAGGTAAGTTGGATTTAACTCATTAGATTTCATCATTTTAGTATTAATGTTATAAATAAGCATTTCAAGATCAAGGACATATAAAACCATTGTTAATTTATGCAGTAGCATAGAATATATCATTCAAATAAATGAAGCAACAATTTTTCTTTATTATTAATGAAAAACCAAACTTGTTCAAACAAGAAACAAAAATAATATTCCTGCTAATTGTAGGTACATAATAACATTTCTCTAACTGAATTATTAAACCACTAGGTAAAGTTAATACATAAATTCCTACGGCTAAAGCAACAACCTTTGCTCCATTGCCAACTCGTAGATCAACTTCACCATTTTCGAACTCTCTACTCCTTTTAAGCCCTTGCACATTGGTACATATGTGAGAACTGCATCCAGTATCTAATACCCATGATGCAGAAGTAGATAAATTAATTTCTATAACAAAAATACCTGAATTTGAAGTCTCTACTCCATTCTTCTTATCTTCCAGGTGCTTTGGGCAGTTTCTCTTCCAGTGTCCGGTCTTACCGCAATGGAAGCAAGTGCCCTCTTTTGCTATGCCTCCGCTAGGCTTTAAAGTATGAATAATAGGTTTGGGTTTGGCAACTTCCTTGCCTTTCCCTTTACCAACCTGCTTGGTGGGCCTTTTGTTCTTCTTCTTTCCATCATTGACCATCAGAATGAACTTCCCTTTTGACTTTAGATTCTGCTCAGCAGTTCTTAATATGCTTAGCAAGTCTAGAAGACTTTTGTCCATGTCATTATTCATGTTGAAATTCAGGACAAATTGACTGAAGCTCTCTGGCAATAATTGCAAAATCAAATAAGTCGAAAGTTCCTTTCCAAGGGGAAACCCTAACCTTTCAAGGTTCTCCACATACCCAATCATCTTGAGTAAATGGGGACCTATAGGGGTTCCCTCCGCTAACTTGCTATGAAAAAGGTCCTTTGAAACCTAGAACCTCTCATTCCTTTCCTGCTCTTAATAGAGCATCTTCAGATGTCCGATCATATCGAACGCTACCATGTTCTTATGTTGCTTTTGCAATTCCAAGTTCATGGTAGCCAACCTGAGGCAAGAAGTTTCATTAGCATCATCAACATGCTTCTTATAAGTATCTTTTTCATCCTTAGGAGTAGAACTGGGAGGTTCCTCTTCAGGAACAGGTGTCTCAAAGACATATAACTTTATTTCATATTCGAGGACAATCCTAATATTTCGGTGCCAATCCAAAAAACTTGTCCCAAACAATTTTCCTTGTCAAGGATTGATCGCAAAATGTTGTTAAAGGTGTTTGTTGTCATGGTAATCTACATGAAAAATATGAAAAATATGAAAAATATAAGTATCATTAAAACAACATATTCAATTAGGCCTTTAATTAAATATGTTCCCACTATTTTTCTCAAACCAAAATGACCCTCACCATTTGATTCGTAAAATCCCGTTGGAATTTTTTCTAGTGGGTCGAGATCCATATTTTACTTCGTTTTAAGTTAGCATGGCTGATTACACAAAACTCGGTTATTTAGGTAGGAACTCCTTTCAATTGTATCTAATATAATTCTCTAATATTTCAGTTGGGTGGATAACTCCTTATTTTAATCCATCATATGGATCATTCCCAACTCTTGCTTCTAAACACATATAATTTAATTATAATTTGTTTAGTTAAGTTTGACCCAATGTGCTAGCAATTGGATATTACATTTATCGCACCGCACCTTACTAATATAGGACATGCACCTCACGTTAGGTGAAATATACATTATCGATACTAGTCTTAATGAGGGCTAAAACTTGAAAAGCATAAACTTAATATTCATTTTGAGGGGATTTGTTATTAGTTTGATCTCATCAGCTTAACATGTAAATTGTCTCTCACATGCATCAACATACAAATACATGCATCAACATACATATAAAAAGATATAGTTATGGACCCTAGCACAATTGTCCTCTCAAGACAATGAGAGAACCTAAGTTAAACCTAATAACGATCTATGCTTCTCCAAGCTAGATCTCCATGGTTTTCCTCCTTCGATCTCGTCTTTTTCTTTTTCTTAATTACATTATATTACATCAAAGAATACTCATTTTACATACGAGGGAATGATATGAGAAAAGAAGTTACATCAAGAGATTAAGAGAAAGGCACGACACGCGGGTCATATTTTAAATTCCCCAAAAAAATAAAGGAATCTAAGGCCATAGATTATCACCACAAGACAACAATAATAAAACATTTTATTATTATTAATTTAAATTATGTTAATAAAATAAATCAAATTAAATTTCAACGATCAATCACACTACACAGAGTTATCCGGGGGTTCCGTTTCCCGGACGCAAATTTTTAATGAATAATTCATTTGAAATTGGCATCGTTTTTTGGCCAACTTGTGTTGTTACAACCCTAATTGTATAACTCTTTGACAACACAACCCTTGTGCCATCATGAACCCTAATACAAATAATTTCATACCATCAAACACAATGTGATTGATAATTCTGTATGATCGATCAACATGCATTGCTTCACCATACTAACATCAGATTCCGAAGCGGATGAATAATGGTCTTTCAAAAGAATAATAATCATTATGTGATTGAATGGAAGAAACCAAAACAATATATCAAATATACCATCTTTGCACCAAAATTATTTATATCATATATAAAGTTGATCGATCATATAACTGTAACTTATGGACGATTGATGTATCGCTGCTTCACCATACTAGTGTCAGATTTCGAAGCATAATCAACATTGATTCATCTAAATTATACACACCATGATGCTAAAATTTAATTTACTCGATTATTATTCAATTCATTATCTGATTTAATCAGATTAATATAGAACATACAAAAAATAAACAACTATCAGATCCATGGTGTTGTACCCCAAAATTTTCCCTCCCATTTTATTCAAGACATCCTCAAATGCTCAAGGTTGACCAAGAATTGACCAGACAAATTCTCCTCATAAGCAATGGATTTCCAACTAGGGTTTCACTTTTCAAAAAGAAGTTTGGGTTTCAAAGGCCTCAAGTGGTTACCATGGTACCTAATATGTCATCAAGAATGTTCATGCCAAGTTTCATGTCTTGCATCATAAGTTTGCTCAGTCAATATCTCAAATGTTTGAAAATCAACTGTATTGGTCAAAAAGTCAACTACGGTCAACATACAGTCAAACTTCAAGATTTTTGGTTAACACCAACATTTTAAGTGATATTCATCATTTGATCAAGGGTTGATCATGATTCCCCAATGAAATCCCTCAGATCATCAAAAGTCAAGAATTGCCAAATTAGGGTTTTCTTAGGAGAAGTCAACTGAACTTTGACAAGACATAACTTTCACATGCTTCATCAAATTTTCCCCAACCTAAGCCAAATAAAATTCAATTCTCTACAACTTTTATTTTGTTCTCAGGTTCAAAAAGTGCTTCATTTGGAAGATATGATCTCATACATTATAGGTCATTTTCAAAAAGTCAACAAAAGACACTTTTTGTCACGATAACTTACATCAAGATAATATCTTCAAAAGCAAAAATGGTAAACATAGAGGTTGTAGAGGACATATTAGGATTTCCAAAAAGTCCAAGATCAACTTCAAAAGATGAAAATTGAGCAAGTTATGGGTTTGCACAAGTTGGGCAAATTTGTGAAAATGCATGACGTCAACTTTGAGCAAAATTACATTTTTAGGTTAATGGACCTAAATTTTAGGGTTCAAACATGTTTATGGCATACCCAAGGACCTCTAAACCTAACCATGTACTATTGTGATTTTTATTTCTATTTATTTGAATTTTTATTCATTTAAATATGAATTAAATCAAATAAATTAAGATAAAAATGCAAGAAATAATGGGCCATGGCATTTGGGCTTAACTTGACCCATTAAGGGAGCCAAATTTCGTGCAAGGTACATAAGACATGATCAGGTTCATGCAAGAGATAGAAATGGCAAGACTCATGTAATTTTGGAAAATTTTCAAATATGATTTTTTGTCATGAAACCATGGTTTAATGGTGTGATTCCTTGCCATGTTGGTGGCTTTAGTGATGTGATTCCTTGCCATGTTTGTGTACCTCTACATTCCTCTATAAATACAAGACAAGATAGCAAGCAAAAGACACACAAAAAATGGCTAGAGAAACTCTACAAAATTTCACAAAAAATACCAAAGTTGTTAAAACTCAAAAATCTACTTCCAGCCTTCCTCCATCAAAACCAATCACATATTCACGCTCCTGAGACTCCCAGGACTCATCCTAGTCCTTCTTCCACGCCTGAAACATCCTATAACGCACTAGCTAGATTGCTCCAGTTTGGTAAACTTTCGTGATATTAAACTTTCAATTCATGCAATATTAATCAATGTGATGCATTCATACAAATTCATAATGATGTTTAGAACATATTTGACACATTATTTTTGAGGTTTGACGCAGGGATATCAAGCGTGCATTTAAGGCCTTCCTCTCCTAGAGCATGGGTTTGAATCCTAGGTTTTGCCATTTTGTGTCAACATTTCTTCTTCTTTTTTTGCAGATCCGGGCTTGTTGAGTTAGGCTGGACCGTTTGTCTCCTTGCACCTCCCAATTGCTTTTGTTGCAGTGCCTGGGCCCGAGAGGTTTGGGCCTAAACTTTACTGATTCTCACCCCCCAGTTTTCTTTACAACAAGGCCCTTTTCCTTTTTTCTATTTTGTTTCTTTAATTTAGTTCTTCTTTTTTTAATTTCATAAAAAAAATCATAAAAACCTCATAAAATAAAAAATAAAAAATATTAGAATTAGTTTTTTTCATTAATTAGAATTAATTTTTAATTAGTTATTAAAATCACTTTTTTAAAAATTAATTAATCAATTAGAATTAGGTTTTCTTTTTCTTAATTTAACTTAAATATTTCCCTAAAACAAATAAAAACAACAAAAACATTTTTTTTATCACTTAGAAATTTTTCTTAGGTTTTTTTCTCCATCCTTTCATTTTTTCTTTCTTCCCCCGCACGTCTATTTATTTATTTACATTATTTTTCATAATTATGTAACTGTATAAAGGATGTAATAGTTTAACTAGGACCGTTTACTTTTTATTTCCCTGTTTTGGTTTGTAATTACCCCATCCCGAAGCCATGTAATAGGTAGATTCAAATTCCGCACTTTATTTTTCGTACTGATATTAACTGTTAGATGAATGCTAATAGGATTATATGAAAAGACTAAAAGCAAACGCTAGTAAAATCTAACATCCAAGAAAAATAACTGAAACACAACACACTCGCACACGCACGCCTCTAAGGTACCTCCACTTGTTGCCTTCAGAAAAACAAATAGTCACGACTCTCGAACGTAAGAGATTTTAGTGGTAACCCTTTGGTTTAAAGATCATAAGTCCCACGATGACCCTTTTGATGTTGCCTCGGTATATGATCTTAAAAACCTTAGGGTAATTACTAAAGTATCTTACTAGTTTCTTTCGTGATTATACGATGACCCTCGCCCGTCCCTCAAAAATCCAACAATGGGGCTACCTACTCACTAATAGTAGGATAACACTGTCTAAAGGAAAAGAGGAAAAAAACAAACCTTTCGAGGTAGATAGCTCCAAGTTGCTTGCTCATAAAAACAATCAAAACAATTTTTTCACACATACACAAACTCTTTTCTAAATATTTTCGAAGATAAAAAAACACTTTGTATACGTTCTCGCCGAAACGAGAAACATTACAAAGTTTGCCATACTAAGGTGTCTTTTCAAAATATCTTCAAAAACACACTTACACAAAAAAGCATTTTCAAAATGAGCTAGCAACTAAGAGCCCGTAGATAACTACAGATGGAAAGGGTGCTAACACCTTCCCTTTCCATAACCTACCCCCCTTACTCAGAAAATAATCTCGAAAGGTCTTTCCTGTTATTTTCACCCCTTCCTTTGTTGGATAAAAGAAAAGTCGGTGGCGACTCTTGTTAACCGCAACATTTGTGAATAAAAATGAAAAAACTCAGTTCTCCCACTGTATTACACATGGTTTCGTAAGTGGCTCTGATACCACTAAAGGAAAATTGTGATTCAAAATGTAGCAGAAATTAAAATTTTCCTTTAGTGATCCTTACGAATATGCATGGTTAATGATAGAAACTATTACCTATTGTGGTGATTTAGACCTTTGATGCAGTGATCATGAGCGTTGATAAAGCACAACGCCTCTGCTCAGTCCATATGAACAGATCGCTTCTAGTCTTAGTGTTTAGCTGTTATGAATGAAAACTTTGACTGACAGAGTGAGAGAAAAATAAGGCTATGGTTTCAAGACCGAATTTTCATCAAGTGAAAATGCTTCAGCATAAGGGTTCTATTTATAGAACCACTTGTATGGGCTGCAAGCTAAAAGCCCAAATTAAGCCTATGTGCATCATACCTTATGATATACCGTATATCACTTAAGCGCTTGGTACCTTACCACATTTTATATTCCACTTAAGTGTATTGTACCTTACAGTGTTCTACAATTCATTTAAGTTCACCATACCTCATAGTGTTCCTTATTTACTCTATCTATCATTAACATGTTTGTTGTACCCCAATTTTTGCCCCTAAGATCCCTTCATCATACCATATTGATTCAATCACAACAAGATCACATCAGGGTTTTTGATTCTCCTCCATATCTTTAGCTTTGCTCTTTGAGGAATCACCAAACACCTTGACTTGTTTTCTTTGGTGATCATTGTTGTACCCCAAAATTACCCTCTCAATTCTCAAGGCTTTTCTCACAAAGATTCTCAGGATTTAAGCTTGCACAAGTGCATTGGGATTTTCTAGTACCAAGATTAAAAGGAAACTGTCAAAAAGGGAGAAAACAGATAAAAATAACATTTTGACAAATTTGGAGAAAAATATGCTTCCTTTGACTCAGCACCGTTCGATTGACTTTTGGCCTCTTTCAATTGCTCAAAATGGCTGCTAGCGTGCCCCTTTCGTCTAGGCATGTGACTTCTTGTTGCAGGCTTCGTTTGTGTCTTCCACTGCCTGCATGTTTGCTTTGAAAACCAAAGTTTGCTGGCCACAAGTGCCCCCAGCAAGGCAAACCCCTTGACTCACCCAACATGTTGTCTACATGTTTGCTTTGAGTACCATTTTTTGCTGCCACATGTGCCCCCTACAAGGAAAACTCTTCGATTGGACAAAATAGCTGTCTGCAAGCCTGCTTCGATTTGGACGAGTTTACTGCCTATAAACCTGCTTCGATTGGACAAGTTTGCTGCCTGCATGCTTGCTTCTTTTGGACAAGTTTTGATGGGACAAAGTAACCATCTCTATGTATCCTTAGATTTGAACTTTTTACCTCCTATGTGCCTCTTTCGAATTTGGGCATTTTGGCTTCCAGCATGTACGTTTCGTTTGGGCATATGTATCCTTCAGTACAAGGTTTTGGTCAAACCTTTCATTTGGACATTTTGGCCTCTTGCACGCACCTTTCGTTTGGCCACATGTGACCCCTAGAAAACAAACCTTCGATTGGACAAAAGCAACCTACATATAAAGCTTCGATTGGAGCTTTGATTCCCTTCGAATCAGCTTCCTTCGAATCCAATCTGAACCATTCGATGCAAGCTTGTTTGAAGCAAGTCTGAGCAAATCTCATAACCTTACCCTACTTGTTAGGCTACTTTGCTTCCAAATATTCACATAATCATAGGTTTACACAAGTTTGTGATACATTGCATAAGGGTTCGAAGGTTTATTCAATGGATAATACCATTGTGGGACGAAATGGAAACAAGTTATGTACCCTTTCTTCATAAAGATTGCTTTAAACACAAAATTAGCTCTCAACCTGATTTTTGCCTGAGCACAAGCAACGTCAAAAGGAACAAGTCACATCTTCTGCACCTCAACTGCAAAAAGGCCCCCCCACTTGTACCTTTTTTTCGTTTTCATATTTTATTGTTTTTGCAAGGCTGACTACTTCAGCGTCTCCCGAGCATTTCCTCTATAAATAGAGGAACCATGAACAAGGAAAAAGAGGATCTTTGGACCAGAGGAACGAATCTCCCAAATTTTCTCAAACACAACAAAACTCTCAAGTTCTTAAACACTTGTGAAAGCAAACCCAAAATCCCAAACACTCACCTCTTTCGATTCTAAAGAACACCCCACACATAGAAGTTTGTTCAAACTCAAAGACAACCTTCTGTGACAACTCTTCGAACCAAAAACAAACCCCCCTGTGACTACTCTTCGAATTCCAGAAACGTCCAGGTAGCAGTTCAAGTTTGAAGCCCACACACCAGCTTTGAGGCCCAGACGAAAAGTATGCCTACACTGATTCCAGGCCCAGTCGAAAGGCACAACCTGTTGCTTCCAGGCCCCAATCGAAGGATACAACATGCTGACTTCTAAGCCCCAGAAAGCCAGAATCGAAGGCCACGACCACACTGGTGCCAGCCCCCAATCGAAGAAGGCAACAAGGTAGAAAGGCAGAACCAGAAGGTGTGCCCTGCTGACTTCCAATGCCCAATCGAAGGCCATAATCAGCTACTGCCAATGCCCAATCGAAGGCCATGACTTGCTGGATTCTTCCTCCCAATCGGAGGAGGCCAACAGAAGCAGAATCGAAGGCTATCCCCCCCAATCGAAGGAGCTATTTTTTCCGTCTTTTTATCTTATTTTTGCCTTTATATTTTTATGCACTTCAATATGGTTGTAATAGTGTAGGATTTATTTTTTTTGCACTTTTTATTACTTTTGTACAAATGCTAGTAATTATGTGTGTATGGCAAGATAAAACCAACAAGTAGACAACCCAAAAATCAAAGACAAAATGCATGCAATCAAACACACTTTGCACACATGCACCCTTAGGGTAATCTCACTTGTTGCCTCGAAAAATAGTCATGTCCCTCGAACATGGGCATTTTAGCAAAGACCCTCGATAAAAGATCGTAGTCCCTCGATGACCCTCGATGTTGCCTTCGATAAACGATCTAGTCCCTAAAACGACATTGCTAAAATGTCCCATAGGTTGCCTTCTATGACTATAGAAACGTCCCGCGCCCGTCCCTTCACATCCAACGATGGGGCTTCTTACCAAATCAATGGTAAGATAACAACATCTAAAGGAGGAAGAAAAGAACATCTAAAACCTTTTCAGTAGGTAGATTTCTCCTAGTTGCTCGCTTGCTCAGAACAAAAACATTTTATACTCCAACACTCTTATCTTTGAAACATTTTCAAAAGACAACACTTTGTACGCGTTCTTATAGAAACAAGAGCCATTAAAAAGATACCTTTTCAAAATCACTTTCAAAAATACATTCCACAAACACTTCTTTGAACTATTTTCAAAACAACACTTTGTATGCGTTCTTATAGAAACGAGAGCCATTACAAAGTCACATTTTCAAAATACTTTCAAAACCCACACCACAAGCACATTATCAAACAAAAGCAAGTTGATCTAGCAAGCAACTAAGAGCCCGTAGATAACTACATATGAAAAGGGTGCTAATACCTTCCCTTCTTATAATCTACCCCCCAAACTCAAAAATAATCTCGACAGGTCTTTACTGTTCTTTTCAGACTTTCCTTATTGGATAAAAGAAAAGTCGATGGCGACTCTTGCTAACTGCAACATTTGCGATAAAAAGCAAAACACCCAAGTCAGTTCTCCCACCGTGTTATAGAACTGGCAACTCTGATGGGGAGTAACTTAAAGGTGGGGTTACCTTAGGGCTAGATCATCTTTACTTGCTTTTATTATTTGACTTGTTTGTTTTACACTTTGGTTCTTTGTTTGGGCTTAAATCCTCTACCTGGATTTGGGATACCTTATAGGTAAGTAGCAATCCGTTGTGGAAACTGTGCGGGGTATACCGACATGGTCCAAGAAATAGCTACGTTAGTGTGACATGTTTGTGGGTACCGGTAGCCCTTGAGTAGTCAAGGAGAATACAGGGCCGCTGAGTGATGTCATGAAGTACTAACTGACTTTTAGAACCTTTACTTGACCAACTTGGCCATTAGGACATAGTGAGATGACCGGCTTTGGTGCAGTCCGAAGTTGGTAGATACTTGATACTAAACTCATTGAGGTTTGATTTTCGGGATATTTTAGTCGTCGTGAAATAGGCTTACACTGAAACAATGTCCGAGAAGACAAATCAATGATATTCAGATCCCTTAGAACCCGATTACTATTAACTAGGACAGGTTAAGCCAACTAAACTTCAAGAGGGTACTTACCTATGAGACTCCATGCAAGCCTAAACCTAAGGACTTGTCTGCTTTGTGTGTATATGACTATTTGTACATAACAATTTGCTTAATTTGCATACTTGTACATAACATCATGACATCATACCATATCATTTTTAATAACCATTTCAGGGATCTCAAGGGTCTATGATGCAGGGTCACGTTGAACCAGACGTCTTTCAAGGGGCAAAAGGATTCATTTTCTAATCAAATGCCATCAAAGATCAAGTACAACAAACTTGAGTCGAGGGCTATGACCCACTTGACATGGTGAGCTTAATTCTCGTGGAAGGACATCCGCCGATACGAAGTTCTCCAATCAAAGTTGTAAGTGACTACTAACATTTACCCCGCGAGGTCCTTAAAAACATGCATCCACATATCATGCATCATATCATGACAGGTTTCTCCCATACAGGTCTCTTTATCTTCTTACTGTTTTTCAGTAAGATGGATATGGAACAAACGGTGAAGGATCTCCAAGTAAAAAATGCCTAATTCCAACAAATGTTCCTAGCCATGGCTAAGGGGCAAGAGGACCTAAAGACTCTTCTTCTCAAAGACAAGAAGAAGAAGCCTAAGAAGCCAGTAGGCGTTCTGAACTTGGGAAGAAGACTTAGAGGACCAGCCAAGAGAGCTTTATATCTCTCAACTCCATCCAACGTGGGGATAGTCATGAAGAAGACAACAGTATGGAGATTGATGAAGTCAAAGCTGACTACTCTGAGGAACAATATCCTCCCGCTGATGACAAGTACAAACAGTTGGAGGATCGCCTCAATGCTATGGAGATTCAGCAGACACCTGAATTGGATTTAGGAGACATGGGTTTGGTTTCTGGAGTGGTCATCCCGCTAAAGTTCAAAATCCATACCTTTTCCCTGTACGATGGAGTCTCTTGCCCTAAGATGCACTTAAATTCTTATGTCCGCAAGATCCAACCATACACAACTGATCCAAAGATTTGGATCCATTTCTTCCAAGAGAGCCTAGTAGGGACTTAACTTGAATGGTTCTATCAATTGGAGAGTTATCACATCCATGCCTGGGAGGATCTAGCTGCTGCTTTCTACAAGCAATATCAATACAATGCTGATCTTGCACCAACTCATGTACAGTTGCAGAACATGACCATGGGTTCCAACGGGGGATTTAAAGGATACGCCCGAAAATGGAGAGATCTGGCTGGTAGGGTGCAGCCCCCTTTAATTGACAGGGAGCCGATTGACATCTTCATGGGAACTTTGACAGGACCTTTCTTCAATCACCTAATCGAAAGATCCTCAACTGGGTCCATCGAGATAATACTGACAGGTGAAAGGGTCGAAGTTGGCATCAAAAGCGGAAAGATCCAAGGAGCTACACCCTCCGATGCTCAAAAAAAGCCATACAATGGGAAGAAAGAGTCCAATGCTATGTATGGTCAAAAGAGTCATCATGGCCAACATGTGGGGGCAGTCCTGATCTCCGGTTCTGGGTCGCAGCGACAACAAAAGGGAAATCAACGAAGGCCAGACGAGCCCAAAAGACAGTTTACTAACATCAACATGCCGTTTTCTCAAGCGCTACAACACTTATTGAGGATGAACCTGATTACGTTGATAGGACCTCATCCAAACCCCAAACTTCTTCTCCTAACTACAATCCTAATGCAACATGTGCTTATCATTCCGGCAGTCCCGAGCATGATACTAATGATTGTTGGGTGTTGAAGTACAAGATTCAGAATTTGATTGACGTCAAGGAGATCGAGTTTGACCCTCCACAGACTCCAAACATGATCACTGCTCCTATGTCGAATCATTAAGAACATCTTGTTCATTTTGAATTTTCAATTGTAATTTCATTCATTATTCAAACAATTATCTATTAATGTCAAACTTTGTTTCATTAATGCATTGCATATGTTTGTCTTGAATTCATCCATTTGTTTTCACTATATTTAAACTATGCTTTTTACTCTCTTTATGACATTCAACTCTTGCTAAAAGTTACAAGCCTTTAGAGGGAGGATGACGAAAACAATGCCATAATCCCATACAATATGCTTTTGAACAGACCTTGCTGACGATGTACATGCGTTCTTTCAAATCCTAAACACTAGAGTTATAAGGAAGATAATCCCTAGTCAACCCCTTCGAGCCAAAGAATTAGAAGTTTTATTTTACACAAATTGAAACCTTTAAATCAAAACCTGGGGCAGGGTAGTCTCTCAGTTAATTCAAACGCGCGTTTAGCCGCAAACTCTCATCTCATAATACAACGAATAACATCAAAAACATTCCTCTGGAATCAAAAGGTGATGATGTTTCCCTGTCACATAGGCAGTCATTATCTCTCAAAAAAGAAAAGCCCACTAAGTCAAAACCTACAAAGGAGACTTAAGAAAAACTGGGGCATCCCGCTGACTCTAATCTCAAAACAAGAACAGTCAGGAAAAAATTAGGGATAACAAATCAAAAGAAAGAGGTCACTACAAATCCTCAACAACATGAAAAATGTTGCAAGAAATGACTGCCTTCTGATAACTTAACTTGTCTGAACCATCACCAAGACGTCATTCCAGACTCATTTGGAGTTCAAATGTACAATTAACTAAGTTTAGGACTGAAGAACATCACGAAGAATGGGCGGGTACAAATACACTTTGAGGCTTTATCCTTTGTTTCTTAAACCGTGAACCAAGCCATGCCACAACCCTTCAAAAGTCCTAATTTAAGCATGGGTTAGTTCGAAAGCATACTGTTACAAAAGGTATCCTGACTCCTGTAAGGCTTTACTCTAAATCCTGAGTTTGAATTTTCTTACAAAATTTCTTTACTTGCTAAAACGCATTCTCAAAACTTCAAGACAAGCATAAAGTCTGCATTATTTGAATATCGTTGTTCGCATATGGCTATTTGTTTGACAATGGAGAAATTCACACAACGAATATCTGATGAACGAAAGCTCTCTCAATGAACGAAATCATTTCAAGTGGGATGACACTTCCAACGAAAAATCTCATATCAACAAGGGGGAATGACATGTCATTATCCAGCACACCTAGGGTAGTCCAGTCAAGATTCCAAGAAATCTCTAAAGAAGTGCAGAATAACCAGGGGCAGATCTCCATCTCTATCACTTGGGGAATTGAACGCAAATCCCAGTAAAGGGTTACGTACAATCAAACATTTCCTAGCAGTGCCACAAACACTTGCTACTAGGGGTAGTGACAAATCTCCCCAAAATCCTTCTCAAAGGGTGACTCCCAGCCAAATTTTAATCTTTGAAAACCTTTTCCCCAGCTAAGTCGACCTCAAGAATCCTCGAGGATTTTTCCCAATGAAATCGCCACCTCTCCAATAGACTGGAAACAGTGTTTATTTCCCCAACAAACAACAGGATTCCCCAGCTCGAGTTTACCTCTCCGACTACTACAAATCAAAGGACCACAACTCCTCTTCAGACTACTCTACAATCCCCGACAAATTACTGTGAAGCCTGGACCCGACCAGACATCAGTTCAACTTCGACTCCCTAGTAGAGCAACTGACAACCGAGACTCCTGATATCTTTTCCCAAGCAGGAATCAACACTCTCTACAAAGCTTTCAACATTCCCCAACGGATTTCTCCTCAAATAACAAAACAGGAATCCCCGGTGGAAATGTTCTAAGAAAAGTTTGAAGACATACCTACTCTTCAACATCAGTCCGAGATTTAATGACTCCCCAGCATTTGTCAAGGATTTATTTTCCAAGACAAAAAATACATTCCAACAACATTTGGCATTTCATGCATCATATTACATACATGACAAGTGCATACGACACAATCTCATTTATTTTGAGAATATCATTGCACCATGCATTTCATACATCATGACATTGCATGCATCTAACTCTTTACCTTTTCAGAAAAGATCAAATCAACAGATGGATATCATCAACAATCTTCAAAAGGTCAGAAATTAATACCTGTAACAAGCCAGGGCAATTATCTACACGACCAGCTACAATAATCCTACACGGGGTCCTTCCCATACACTCTTCTAGAAACAGTTCAGATGCAATCCAGATATGGCTGACATTCTGATACTTACTCCAGATTCTCTTCTAGAAATAGTTCAGATGCGATCCAAATATGGCTGACATTCTGATACTTACTCCAGATTCTCTTCTAGAAACAATTCAGATGCAATCCAGATATGGATGACATTCTGATACTTACTCCAGATTCTCTTTTAGAAACAGTTCAGATGCGATCCAGATATGGCTGACATTCTGATACTTACTCCAAATTCTCTTCTAGAAATAGTTCAGATGCGATCCAGATATGGCTGACATTCTGATACTTTACTCCAGATTCTATTCTAGAAACAATTCAGATGCGATCCAGATATGGATGACATTCTGATACTTACTCCAGATTCTCTTCTAGAAACAATTCAGATGCGATCCAGATATGGCTGACATTCTGATACTTACTCCAGATTCTCTTCTAGATACAGTCCAGATATGATCCAGATTTGGATGTCATTCTGTCACTCATTCAAATACAATCCAGATACGATCCAGATTAAGATGTCATTTTGTCACTCATTCAAATACAGTCCATATATGATCCAGATTCAGATGTCATTCCGTCACTCATTCAAATATAGTCTTGATACGATCCATATACAGATGTCATTCTGACGCTCATTCAGTATATCTCTCAGATACGAGTCAGATACGAGTCAGATACAATTCATTTATGAATATTATTCTGATACTCATCCCAAGACCTCTACTGGTTCAGTTTAAATCTCTCAATGGTTTATCCCGATTCTTTCTAGTAGACATTTCCTATGGTTCAGATAAATCGCTCCAAAGATTTATTCTGATTTCTTCTCAAGTTGAAGTCAGAATTTATACTTAGTCTAATTGCTGTCAACAATCACTTTGGATGGCATCTACAAGCCCATCTCCAATAACTATCCGTCATTTCTCCAAATGGCATCTTTAAGCCCATTCCCTACACAATCAACCATAACATCATCAAGTGCAAATTTCTGGGCACTCTAGTGTTCAATCATCTTCCACCTTCAAGTCACGAATGGAAGATTCACCAATCTAACTCTTTAGGTGTAAGAATATTTAACATGGGCAGCTGTTGTACCCCAAAATTTTACCTCTCAATTCTCAAGGCTTTTCTCACAAAGATTATCAGAATTTAAGCTTGCACAAGTGCATTGGGATTTTCCATTACCAAGATTAAAAGGAAACTATCAAAAAGGGAGAAAATAGATAAAAATGACATTTTGACAAATTTGGAGAAAAATATGCTTCCTTCGACTCAGCACCCTTCGATTGACTTTTGGCCTCTTTCGATTGCTCAAAATGGTTGCTAGCGTGCCCCTTTCTTCTAGGCATGCGACTTCTTGTTGCAAGCTTCGTTTGTGTCTTCCACTTCCTGCATGTTTGCTTTGAAAACTAAAGTTTGCTGGCCACAAGTGCCCCCTGCAAGGCAAACCCTTCGATTCACCCAGCATGCTGCCTACATGTTTGCTTTGAGTATCATTTTTTGCTGCCACATGTGCCCCCTGCAAGGCAAACTCTTCGATTGGACAAAATAGCTGCCTGCAAGCCTGCTTTGATTTGGAAAAGTTTACTGCCTACAAGCCTGCTTCGATTGGACAAGTTTGTTGCCTGCATGCTTGCTTTGTTTGGACAAGTTTCAATGGGACAAAGTAACCATCTCTATGCATCCTTCGATTGCACTTTTTACCTCCTATGTGCCTCTTTCGAATCTGGGCATTTTGGCCTTCAGCATGTACCTTTCGTTTGGGCACATGAATCCTTCAGTACAAGGTTTTGGTCAAACCCTTCGTTTGGACATTTTGGCCTCTTCCATGCACCTTTCATTTGGCCACATGTGACCCCTAGAAAACAAACCTTCAATTGGATAGAAGAAACCTACATACAAAGCTTCGATTGGATCTTTGATTCTCTTCGAATCAACTTCCTTCGAATCCAATCTGAACCATTCGAAGCAAGCTTGTTTGAAGCAAGTCTGAGCAAATCTCATAGCCTTACCCTACTTGTTAGGCTACTTTGCTTCCAAATCTTCACATAATCAGAGGTTTACACAAGTTTGTGATACATTGTGTTGTACCCCAAAATTTTCCCTCCCATATTCTCCAAGATTTAACAAGAATCATCTTCAAATGGCTCAAGGGTTGCACAGCTCAAACATCTCCTAAGCCAGTCAAAATTAGGGTTTTGGTTCTTGCAAGGAATTTATGGTTTTCAGTGGTCCAATCAAGTCCCATGTGCCTATATACATTGCCAATCATCTACATGCCAAGTTCCAAGGTTCACAGCATCAAATTGCACAGTCAAAAGCTCCATTTGGTTCACAATCAACTGTAGGGGCAAAATGGTCATTTGACAGTCAAAAGTCAGAATTTTTGGTCAACATCTTATTTTGAAGCCACAATCATCATTTGATCAAGTCTTGATCATGATTCCACAAGCATGGCTCAAAAATCATCAAAGATGCAAAAGTTTCTATTTTTGGATAGCTGAAAAGTCAACTGTAACTTGACCAATGCATAACTTTTTCATGGTTCATCATAAAAATCCCATCCAATGATCATTTTTAAGAGGATGAAATTTCCTACAACTCATCATCACATTCCAAGTCCAAGAAATGCTCTCACAAAAAGTTATCAATTTCTACATTATAGGTCAATTTCAAAAGTCAACAAAAAGGCACTTTGAGTCAAAGACCATAACTTGAGATTGGTAAATCCAAATGACATGGGACCAAAGGCATTGGTTAGAGGACTTCAAGACCTTTCCAAAATGTCCAAGAACATGTTCATATGATCAAAATTGTGTAAGATATGCATTGGAGAAGTTGAGAAATTTTTGGGAATTTGCAAAAGTCAACTTTGCCTAAAACACCTTGTTTTTGCTAATGGGCCTCAAATTCTTTCTTGAAACATTGTCCAAGGCCTATGCACGACCCATTGAGCTTAAATTGATTTATTTTCTTATTTTTAATTAATTAATTGAATTTTTATTAATATTAATTCCTTTAATTCATTTAATTGTAGGAAAATTCAAAAGATATTATTTTCAAATCTTTTGTGGAGCAAATATGACCAACACATGCTGAAGATTTCGTTTTCCAATCAAGGGGACCAAAATATCCAATTTTAGCAAGTTTTATCAATCAAAAATGTGCAAAAAGATTGATTGAAATCAAAGATGCAAAACATAATTTCATGGATTCTTGGACAAAGATTGAACCCTAAATCCATTCTACTATAAGAGCATAACCAAAACCTAAAGCCTTGGACGTACAAGCTGCTGCAAAACACCATAACCAAATTCCAAAAAAATCAAGAAAAAGGTGAAAACTGAAATCAACCTTCCAGCACAATTCAAAGCCTTTTCTTGATTCAAACACGTTGCCAGCATACTCAAACAATTTGCAATCGAAACCAAGTGTTTTACCTCAAGGAAACGCCCAGAACAAGTCACACGGTTTGGTTTCTTTTCCATAATCGAAGCTCATAATTCCTGCATATTTAATGTGACTTTTTGTATGCTTTGCATTGCTCTAACCTTTCTGAAGCTTTTGGTATTGGTTAATTGTCTTATGGTGCCCTGAAATGCAAATCACCATTGGAGAATTCTAGGGTTTCCAAGCTCATGATTTGGGGCTTTGCTATATAGGTAAAATTAGGACCTCCAACGCCTATGGTTGAGATCGCTGGAACGAGACAAACACAAAGCCATGCTCGCGCCCTATTTATATAGCGTAGAATCCTAATCGCTATTTTTCCTTTTCCATATTGTGGGGGTTAAAAACCCCCGCTATTTGATTTGTTTTTCTGCAGGTTTCAACGAAGAAGACAAGATGTGGAAGCAGGCTATTGGTCTATTCAAATAATATGCGCGCGTTTTGCTTTATTGCATAATTGTTGGTTTCTTAATATATTATTTATTGATCATTGTATTAACAAAAGCAAGCAGGTGGTTTAGTTGGTGAAAAGCGTGTCCAATAACCATTGGGACCTGGGTTCGATCCCCAGGTCCCCCTAAACGCGTTATATTATTTTTCTTCTCATACTTGCATGCAGCGTTCCAAGGGTGGTACACCATATGCCCTCCAGGCATCATCATGCCAAGTGTCCACAACCCTCAATCCAGTGGTCAAAGAATGAAGACCATGGTGCTCATGAGTCAACGCAGGCGTGGACAACCAGGAAGGTCAACAAAGGCTTTATGCTATTGGGCCAGAATTGCTTAACTTTTACCTCCCATGGGTCCAACACACCCCCCTGGTTTTTTTTCTATTTCTTTTTTTCTTTCTTTTTATTTCCTTTTTTTAATTATTATAACTATTATTATTATTTAGTTTAACTCATAAATTAATTTTCATAATAAAATCAGGAACTTAAAATATTATTTATTTTTATTAATTATTAATTTCACTTTAATTCATTATTTTGTAAATAAATACTAACCAAATTGACTTAGTTTTAATTAGGTAATTTTGACATTTTTATAATAAGTAAAATAATTTAGAATTAGGGTTTTCTTGACTTTTAATTTCCTTTTTCTTTTTATTTTCATTAAAGACTTAAAAAACACCAAAAAACATTTTTTCCTTTTTAATTAAATAATTAATTAGTACTAGGTTTAATATTTTTAATTAAATTGCAAAAAAGGCCAAAACTCATATTTTCTCAAAAAAAGGGTCAAAGCCCCAAGGACGTCCCGATTTAATTTTCTTTCGCATTTTAATTCTTATTTTGATTATTTATGTAACTGTTTCCAAGGATGTAATAGTAATTAGGATTTACCGCTTTCTTTACTTTTCGCATTTATTTTCCAAAACGGGTTTTTGTTTTTGGCGATGTATAGACCCGCGCCTTGTAATAGCGTAGCTTTACCTTTCCGCAATTTATTTTCTGCACTCTTAACTGTTAATATGCCTGCAAGACTATATGCCAAATAAAATTAATCCGTAGCTCACAAATGCATGATCAAAGATAAACATTAACTGAAAAACAACACACAAGCACATGCCACTCCTAGGGTACGCCTCACTTGGTTGCCTCGAGGTGGTCATCAAGTATAGGGTGTTTTAGAGGTCGCCCTCCTGTCTAAAGATCCAGTTGCCTCGAAACGGTTGCCTCGGATAAAAAGGATCAAGGACATTAAGGTTACTTCTAAGGTGTCCTACTATTGCTTCGGTGACCACACTGTCCCTAATAATCGAATTGACCCGAATACCTCCAACGATGGTGCTACCCACCTCTCAATGGTGGGATAGCACTATCTAAAGGACTCTTACACAACCTAATTCCTTAGAGTAGGTAGATTCTCGTGGGTACTTGCTCTCTCAAAAACAAACAAAAATACTTTTCACACTGACACTTTCAAAAGTTTTCAAACAAATTTTTCATACACTCTTGAGGACAGATACAAGAGTTACTTAGAAATTTTTCAAACGAAACTTTTTTCAAAACCCACACACATTTGAAAAGCAAACAAATTTTTGAAAACATAAGAGCAAGTACCTAAGAGCCCGTGGATAACCACGGATAGAAAGGGTGCTAACACCTTCCCTTTCTATAATCTACCTCCCGAACCGAGAAACATCTCGAAAAGGAATTTTGCTGTGCTTTTGTCCTTTCCATGTTGGAGAACATAAAAGACGGTGGTGACTCTTGCTTACCGCGACATTTCGCGAACCAGCTTTAAACAATCAGTTCTATTTCCACCGATCACACATTGCATAAGGGTTCGAAGGTTTATCCAATGGATAATACCATTATGGGACGAAATGGCAACAAGTTATGTACCCATTCTTCATAAAGATTGCTTTAAACACAAAATCATCTCTCAACCTGATTTTCGCCTGAGCACAAGCAACGTCAAAAGGCACAAGTCACATCTTCTGCACCTCAACTGCAAAAAGCCCCCCCCCCCCCCACTTGTACCTTTTTTTCGTTTTCATATTTATTGTTTTTGCAAGGTTGGCTACTTCAACGTCTCTCGAGCATTATAGAGGAACCATGAACAAGGAAAAATAGGATCTTTGGACCAGAGGAACGAATCCCCCAAATTTTCTCAAACACAATAAAACTCTCAAGTTCTTAAACACTTGTGAAAGCAAACCCAGAATCCCAAACACTCACCTCTTTCAATTCTAAAGAACACCCCACACATAGAAGTTTGTTCAAACTCAAAGACAACCTTCTGTGAAAAATCTTCAAACCAAAAGCAAACCCCCCTGTGACTACTCTTCGAATTCCAGAAACATCCAAGTAACAGTTCAAGTTCAAAGTCCACACACCAGCTTTGAGGCCCAGACGAAAAGCATGCCTACACTGATTCCAGGCCAAGGTCGAAAGGCACAACCTGCTGCTTCCAGGCCCTAGTCGAAGGATAGAACATGCTGACTTCCAAGCCCCAGAAAGCCAGAATCGAAGGCCATGACCACACTGGTGCCAGCCCCCAATCGAAAAAGGCAACAAGGAAGAAAGGCAGAACCAGAAGGCACGCCCTACTGACTTCCAATGCCCAATCGAAGGCCACAATCAGCTGCTTCCAATGCCCAATCGAAGGCTATGACTTGCTTGATTCTTCCTCCCAATCGAAGGAGGCCAACAGAAGCAGAATCGAAGGTTGTTTCCCCCTAATCGAAGGAGCTCTTTTTTTCTTCTTCTTTTTATCTTATTTTTGCCTTTATATTTTTATGCACTTCAATATGGTTGTAATAGTGTAGGATTTATTTTTTTGCACTTTTTATTACTTTTGTACAAATGCTAGTAATTAGGTGTGTATGGCAAGATAAAACCAACAAGTAGACAACCCAAAAATCAAAGACAAAATGCATGCAATCAAACACACTTTGCACACATGCACCCTTAGGGTAATCTCACTTGTGCCTAAGAAAATAGTCATGTCCCTCGAACATGGGCATTTTAGCAAAGACCCTCGATAAAAGATCATAGTCCCTCGATGACCCTCGATGTTGCCTTCGATAAATGATCTAGTACCTAAAACGACATTGCTAAAATGTCCCATAGCTTGCCTTCTATGACTATAGAAACGTCCCGCGCCCGTCCCTTCACATCCAATGATGGGTCTTCTTACCAAATCAATGGTAAGATAGCAACATCTAAAGGAGGAAGAAAAGAACATCTAAAACCTTTTGAGTAGGTAGATTGCTCCTAGTTGCTCGCTTACTCACAACAACAAAAATTTATACACCAACACTTTGTACGCGTTCTTATAGAAACAAGAGCCATTACAAAGATACATTTTCAAAATCACTTTCAAAAACACATTCCACAAACACTTCTTTAAACTATTTTCAAAACAACACTTTGTACGCGTTCTTATAGACGAGAGAGCCATTACAAAGTCATATTTTCAAAATACTTTCAAAACCCACACCACAAGCACATTATCAAACAAAAGCAAGTTGATCTAGCAAGCAACTAAGAGACCGTATATAACTATGGATGAAAAGGGTGCTAATACCTTCCATTCTCATAATCTACCCCCCGAACTCAAATAATCTCGAAAGGTCTTTCCTGTTCTTTTCAGCCTTTCCTTATTGGATAAAATAAAAGTCGGTGGCGACTCTTGCTAACCGCAACATTTGTGATAAAACGCAAAACACCCATGTCAGTTCTCCCACCGCGTTACAATCATGAATATTTTTGTCTTGATTTTTTATTTTAATTAATAAAATGCAATGTTGGTTTGTCTTGCTTGTTACTAATGTAGGTACAGGCAATGAGGTTTAGCAAGTTTCTCCATGGATTCCTGAGTTTATTTCCATGCCCTAGTCAATAAAGCTTGAGAAGTTCAAACCTCACCATAGGACTTGTTTTAGAAGAAATGGAATGACAAGGTTATTTTTGTTCACCACATTTCAAGATTATCAAATTTGTTTCAAAAGTACAAGGTATTGATTGGAGAAGTTATCACGCTTGGACAAGGCTTTGTTCCCATTGGTCACAAATGCATATTTCTCTTAATTCTCAAGATATGTAAGTGGTTTTGGTGACTATGAGATCTAATTTTCATCCTCAACAACTTCTATTTACAAAGCATTTATGTTGGTACAAGAAGTTTGTTCAAAATTGTCAAAGTTCCTCAAGGCATTTTTCTTGATCTAGGAGCTAGGGTTTTGAACTTCAAAGAAGCATATCTTGCTCATATTTTGGTATTTTTGAGTGATTCCAAAGACATCCTTCTCTTAAAAGGGTTATCAACAAATAACTTCAAAATTTCCAATGAGTTTTCATGTGGAAGAAGCTTGATGATGAAGAAAGATTACAAGTCCTCTAGATTAACCCCCAATTTCCCATGTGTGACTTTAAATGATCATAACTTGGTCAATTTTTATCAACTTAAGCCCACTCTTTTTCCATAATTATCTTGAGGATGTGAAATTTATTCCTTATTTCATGTGCAAAGTGATAAAATAGATGGAAGATTCCCTAAGGATACAAAAGATTATAGGCCATTTCATGCTTTTTTGCCAACTTCAACAATTCATAAGTCTCTCAATTTTTGGAGATTTTGAATGGTTCAAGTTTCAAAATGTCATTCAAGAGGTCTATTTCATGTCATATTTTTTTGATCAAGAGCAAATTCCAAGTGGAAGGCCAAGTTTGGAAGAAAAACATTATAGGTCACTTTTGAAGAAAAATTTGAAATATTTCTAAGTATGGAAAGTCAACCTTTTTTCCCCAACTTTGACTCAATGCAACTTTCAGCTCAAGCATCCATTTGATTCCATTCTTTTTCCATTGCAAAACTTGTAACCTCATCTTTCTAAAGCATCAAGAATCATGCCTTAAGACCCCTTGAGTTGAGAATGCCATTGGATTGAACTTGGTAACTTGGAACTGAAGTTTCTTCATAAGTCAGAATTTTAAATTAATGTTTTAGCCTCTAAACATCAAATTAGCACGCGTTTGTGATCTAAACATGTTTAACGAAGTTGCCAAAGTGGATTAGAGCCTTAAAATGCAAGGATTGGATGAGTTTTGATGGAAATCAGATCACACTCTGCTCGTGCATCAGGCTCACACGATTTCCCTCCAAACTTCATCATTTCACAAGCTTGAACATTCCGTTTGATTCACTATAAATAGAGGGTCACCCCCCATTCATTTCCTCAAGCTTTGAGAGCCAAAAATACTCTGTTAAAACCTCACACGAGCTTGAAAATTTTGAAATCAGTTTATGAGATTCCAGCCTTTTCCTCCAAAATTTTTTGTACATTCATTTTCCTTAAGCATCATACAAACTCTCCAACATTAAAACCAAGCAAAACGAGCCATAATCCAAGCTACAGAAGTCTAGTTTCAGAGCTTCTTTATTGAACTTCGAAAAGGTATAATTCTCCATCATTTGGATACAAATAAAGCACTAACATGTTCTAATCCTTCTCCTAATTCTAGTGCTTCTTACAATTTTTAAATCCATTGAGGATTGAGAGAGAAATCTCAAATTGAAGGTGCTCGCTATTTTTTGGGTTTTTGATTCATATCTCTTTGTATACTTTATATAAATTTGGCGTGATGGTGGTGTTAGGATCTTCTTGAAGTGACGAATCCAATGATACTGGTCTGAGATCCTAATTTTACCGTTTGAAGGATTTCACAAAATCTCCATTGCAGGGTGGCTGGAGGTTGAAGATGATGACATGTCTCGTCTCAGCCAATGATAGCGTGCCAAGCGTTTTAATTTCATTGGTTTCCTTTTTTCTAATTCCCCGCACATCCCACTAAGGCCCGTATCAAGCACAACGCATATGGTCCATTGGATTAGCTTACTAACGCGTTTTGACTATGATTTGATGGCCCATATCTTTTTGGTTTTATTTTATTTTCTGATTTTTATATTTTAAATGATTTAATTTTCAAAAATTCATAACTCTTTTATTTTTTATCCAAAAGTTATGAAAAAATTCACAATTTTTTTTTGAATTACTTCTGATCTCATGACTATTTTTTCACATATTTATTTTGAAAATTGAAATTTTTTATATTTTTTGCATTATTTGCTTCCTTTTAATTACTTAAAAAAATGCTTCCTGACATTTTTTAATTCTGAAAAATTTCCCAAATATCATCTTGCATATTTCTGACTTCTTGTAAATTTTATGGAATTTTATATTGATGTTTACTATTTTTGACCTATTTTATTTTTGTTTGAACAATTTTAATTAGTTTTAAAATAGTTTCTGACTTTTAAAAATTGTCAAAAATTTCATAAAAATATTTGAGTCCTCTTTTGATTTTCCTCAGGCCTTACTTAATTTTTCTTGATTAATTTGAATATAGTTGATATTTTTCTTTCTTATTTCTATTTTAAAACTTTTTTAAAACTTTTTTAATGTGTATATTAAATGCAATATTACTTTGTGATTATTTTCTAGCTGGACTTGGGTTGAATTTTGATCATGAACTTTATTAACATCATTGGATTCATGGTGTTGAGTCTAACTCCACAAAAATGGATGAATGATTTTAATAATAGTTTGATTAAAATTTAATTCAAATGTGGTTTGTATATTTTTTCCCACCCCTCTCCATATCATCCCTTTCTTATTGCACTAAGTGTTATTGGAGCACGATCTCTATATCATGTCTAAAAACAAATGGTGCATAGATTGCTATTGACCGACCTCAAAATAGGTGCAACTTCTATATAAGTCCACTTACGATTGCTTAACATAGCGCTAAATTTTGTCCCGATTCGAATAAATAATCATTCGTGACCCAAACCTATTGTTGTACCCCAAAATTTGCCCTATCTTTTTCACCAGAAATCACAGCTTCGGGCTTTTCCTGATTTTTCAGATTGGCCTAAGAATCGGTCAAACAGACTTTTCTCATCAGTCAGACAAAAGTAGGGTTTTCATTGATTTTGAATCAGTTCAAGCAGATTGTTAGGGTTTGGTTGAGTTTGGTTCAGGGTTTGATCAGGAAGACGTTTCTCTGACAATAAATCAAGAATTAGGGTTTGCACGCGCATTCTCAGAAGGAATTAATTCTACAGTTCTTTTCAACTAACTCTGGGACATGGGTTGAGGCTTCTGATTGAAAGTTTGAAGTTTAAGTTTGATCAGTGAGATAGAGGACATATGGACGTTTGTTTGATTAACTGTGCAATGTTTTTGGTTATTCGGAACGCCGAACGTTTATTGATTATTCATAATTTCTAAGTTAAAATTATTGGATAATTTCCAATTATTATAATTCAAGAAATTTAAGTAATTAAATAAATGAATGCAGAAGAATTAAAGAGATATCTGACAAAGAAAGATTTTTTATTCATTTTTAATTGTTTGTTACAAATATTATTTGAACACTAAATTTATTTACAATTGTTTACAATAATATTATTACAACGATTAAAAGTAAATTAAAACTATATCCTAAATCTCTGGAAATCTTCATCTTCTACTAATTGCATCCTTTGCTCAACTGATACTTATCTGCAAAGACAAAAAAGAAAGAAATCAGTACAGATAAATTAAAGGCATTTTCAGACAGTTAATCAGAAACTCATCATTAAAAGTGTTGGCCGAAATCAGTTTGTTCACCCTCTCTGCAAATCGCAAGAAGACTCTTGGTTCACAAAGAGGGAAAGAAAATTATCTTGCAAGCTAAATCAATTAAAAAAAAGGGAACAAGGCAGCATATTAAACAAATGCATAAAGCTACATAAATTGCATTGTCAAAATGGGCAAGCAAGCTGCACAGTTCAAAGTGACAAACTAAGCTGAACAAGTTTCAAACCAAATTGCAAACTGAAAAGGCAAACCAAACTGAAATGCCAAAAACAAGTTGCACAAATTCAAAATGTCAACAAAGCTGTCAAAACTGTCCAAAAAAAAGCTACCAAACTGTCAAGAAGATATCAAAAGATATCAAAAGATATCAAGCTGTCATCAAAGAAAAGAAGAAAGTACAATATGCAGAGAAGAGACAAAATGCAAGCAAACTTTCATCATTTTCCAGGCCATCACTTTTTCAGAAAAAAAAGGACAGTAAAGCATTAAAATATGCTTTTCTGATAGAGAGAGAAAAGAGAGAAAAGTAGCAGGCTTACAGTTTCAGGCAGGCTAGAGATAAATAAATATAACAGATCAGAATTGTCAAAGAGGAGGCAGAATACACATAGAAATAAATAACACAAAACTTGCCTCCAACCTGTTTCATCCTGCCTAAAACCACAAAACTGTTACAGAAGCAAGCTTGCAACCTCAAGCCTACTCCAGACTTCCAAACCTGCATAGGCTACAAACTGTAAACAAAACTCAGCCTTAAGCCTGCATCAAAAAACATAAACAAAGCCTTGAAGCAAGCTCAGCCTTAACCCATACAAACCTGTTACAGCATATCAGCCTGCATCAGAAAACCTTCAAAACTCACAAACAAATCTTTGTTCAAACAAGCCTGTACTAATATACAAAAACCAGAAGTGGCCTCAAAACTGATACCATACAAAGCCTGTCAAAGCAAACTGATAAGCCTTTCCAAGCCCAGCAAGCCTAAAGACCAGATATCACAACAACATAGCCAAAGCCTAAACACCAACAAAGCCCTCAGAATATGTTCATCATAGGGTTAGCATATCAACGACTCTGAAGCAAGCAATCAAAATTCAAGCAAGTCCAAGCATCTCAAACTCAAAGCAAACCCAGGAACAAACTCAGATTCAAACATCATCATCATTGTAAAAGAACAACAAAGTTCATCAAAGAACAACATCAACATTTCAATATCAACAAGCCAGAAAGTAACTCAGAAGAAAGCATCACAGAGGCAAGCGATCAGAAGAGGAAAAGAAGCACTTAAGCTAGGGTTTTCAGAAAACTATCATCATCAAACCACAGAGGCAAGCAAGATACAAATACCAGGGAGTCAGCAAGCCTCATCACCGGTCCCCACGCCTCAGCCACCTGAGACGCGCCGCCGTCCTCCTCCGTCTCCTCTCCAAAGGTAGTAACTCCTCTCTTTTCTCTAACACCTCACACAAACATCAAATAACATAAAGATCAGGACATACAAAAATGAAGCATGCATGAACTGAAACCCTAAAAAACGCGTTAAGACAGAAATCATATACCTTCTCATCACTGCCTTGCTCAACCATGGAGAGAGGGAGATGGACGGTGGCGCTCTGGCAACAGAGGCGGTTGGAGGAGCATCAATGGCTCTTGTTTGAGAGAGAGAACGAGAAAGATGAAGAAGACGATGGAGAAGCGGCGCCGTTTATCAAAGTGCTGTAAACCCTATTCTGAGACAAAACAATTCCAACCCTAAACAAATTTGTCAAACATTGGGCCTGCCCACGCGAACTGTTAAGCCCAACCTCCCAAAACTGGCGCACACCCCCTTCTTTGAATCTATTTGTTTTTCTGTTTGGGCCATGTACATAATCTCCAGGGCCCATTTAAACCTTTTTTTTATTTACAAATCAACCATTTTTTTATCACTTTACTTTTTTCCTTTTTTATATACATAACTTAAATTAATATTTTTGTTAAATAAAAATGAAACATTAACTTTTTTTACACAAAATTTTCTTAAAAGTTTCTTTTTATGTTAAAACAATTAAAAATACATAAATATTAGGTTATTAAGTTTAAATAATTTTTTTTGTGTTTAAAACCTTTTTTTTGTTTAATGAATCTTTTTACATAAACTTTAAAACATTAACTAAATACATGAATAATAGAATATTTTAACTTAAGCATTTTACTTTTCTATTATTAAACCTTTTGTTTATATAACATTAACAACAACCCAAAAATAAATAAATACTTAATAAATATATTAGGTTAATATTTGCATCATTTGTAAATAATCACATACATTTTACAATACTTTTGATTCTCCTTTATTCTTATACTTTGCTATATTTTATATTGAGAATGTGATTCGATTTGGTTGTAAATAATATTTGGACACTACTATCCTGATAAAACTCATCCCCATTTGTAAACATTTGTACTCCCATCCCCGGATACTTATTTGTAATAGCTTAGACTTTAAATTCCCACAATATATCGCTTTCTATATACTGTATAGTAATTAGGGTTTGTATGCGAAGATTCAAAATCAACCGCTAGATAACCTAATACAAAGATAAATGCATGACAATCAATACACCAATCACACTTGCACCCCTAGGGTTCCTCCACTCGTTTCCTTAAAAAATGGGCCATGTTTGCATGTCAAGTACTTTGGCAAAACAAAAGACAAATCAAATGATCATAGTCCCTCGATGACGCTTTCGAAGTTGCCTAAACAAAATGATCATAGTCCCTCAAGCAAATTGCCAAAATACTTGACACTATTGCATTCATGGTCTAAACGATGACCCGCGCCCGTCCCGTTAACATCCTAACACAAGGTTGTTCACCAAATACAATGGTGAAACAACACTGTTAAAAGGGTTAAAAACATAAGGAAAAATCTTTGTGTAAATTTAGGGGTAGACAACTCTTAGTTACTTGATCAAACTTGCAAAATACACTTGCCTACTTTCAAAACACACTCCACCACACAACTTTCAAAACAACTTTCAAAAACCTTGAAACATCTTTTCAAAAAGACACACACCTTTGTAAAACATTCGAGTAAAGAATTGTTACAATGGTTGCCTAGACAAGGCATCTTTTTCAAAATATTTTCAAAACCACACACACAAAGCACCATTTCAAACAATTGAAAATCAAGGCAAGTGATCTAAAACAAGTAACTAAGAGCCCATGGATAACCATGGATGAAAAGGGTGCTAGCACCTTCCCTTTTCATAATCTACCCCCCGAACCCACGAAAACATCTCAAAGGTTTTTTCCTGTGCTTTTTAACCTTTCCTTTAGGATAAAATAAAAAAGTCGGTGGCGACTCTTGCTAAACCGAACAAGTGCGAATACAAACGCAAAACCTCAAGTCAGTTCTCCCACCGTATCACAGAACTGGAGACTCTGCTGGGGAATTATTTAAAAGTGGGGTTACCTTAGGGTTTTAGATCACCCATACATACTTCCTTTGATTGATTTGATTGCTTTACTTTTTGGGTCCTTGTTTGGGTTTATTGTAAATCCTACACCCGGATTTGGGGGCACCTTTTTAGGTAAATAACAATAAACTGTGAGGGAACTGTGCGGGGTATACCGACATGGTTGAAGCAGTAGCTATGTTAGTATGACATATTTGTGAGTACCGGTACCCCTTGAGTAGTCAAGGAGAATACGGGGCCGCTGAGCGATGTCATAAAGCACTAACGAACTCTTAGAACCTTACTTGACCATCTTAGCCTTCTTAGGGGTAGTGAGGTGACCGACTTTGGTGCAGTCCGAAGTTGGTAGATACTCGATACTACACTCATTGAGGATTGTTTTCTTGGAATATTTTGGTCGCCAGTTAAGTGGCTAAACCAAAACAATGAACACAGAAAATAATCCAATGATATTGAGCTCCTTAGAACCCGGTTTCTATTTTAGAACAGGATGAGCCAACTAACTTCAAGAGGGTACTTACCTACGAACCCCATGCAAGCCTAAACCTAAGGACTTGTTTTCTTTGTGTGAATATGATTACCTGTATATACACTTACTTGATTTTGCATACATGTACATAACATCATAACATCATACCATAGCATTTTCAATAACCATTTCAAGGATCTCGAGGATTTTTTGATGCAGGGTCACGTTGAACTAGACGTCTACCAAGGGGCAAGAGGATTCTCCTCTAAACAAATGCCATCAAAGATCAAGTGCAACAACTTGAATCAGGGGCTATGACCCACTTGACATGGTGAGCTTGATTCTCGTGGAAAGACATCCACCGTTACAAAGCTCTCCAATCAGAGATGTTGATCAAAGTTCAACCTCTAACATTTTCTCGTGTTTACCCCGAGAGATCCTTGAAAACATGCATCCACATATCATGCATTGCATCATAACAATTCTTTCCTTTTTCAGGTTTCCTTATTCTCCTACTGTTTATTTCAGTAGAGATGGCTCTAGAGAGAACTTTCAAGGATATCCAGGATCAAAATGCTCAACTTCAAGAAATGTTCTTGAACCTGTCCCAGGGGCAAGAATAAGTGAAAGCTCTCCTCACAAGGGGCATGGTCCAGGGGAATTCAAGCAATGCCAGGAGTGATCAGTTGGAAGAACTTCAGCTTGAGTTGGCAACAATGAGGATCCAGATGATGGGACAACTGGTGGGTCAGATGGCTCTCATTCAAGACTTGGCTCAAAGACAAGAGGAGCTCAGAGTTCTCGTCAACCAACTGCTTCGGGAAAACCAAGTGGGGCAAACATCTGAGGTTGAAGAGCAAGTCATTATCCAACCCCCTTTGAGACAAGAAGACAAAGGAAAAGCTCCTCAACTTGCTTCAGGGTCACAAGCTCACCAGCAACCTCGTCAGCGTCAACGGGGTAATCAGCATAAGCAAAATACGTCGGGAAGACAGTTCACTGAGACTGACATACCGTCATCTCTAATACTGGAGCGCTTGTTGGAGGTCAATCTGACTGCTTTGAGGGATCCTATTCGGAAGCCCAATACCTCCGCTCATAGCTATCATCCCGATGCATTTTGTGTATACTACTCCTATAGTCCGGGACATGACACCGACGACTGTTGGGCCTTGAAGAACAAGATTCAAGATATAATTGACATTGGAGTGCTGAGATTCATGCCAGATGGCGAGATGAAAATCTTCCGTTAAGGGTTTCTCCACCTGAAATGACAAAGCTCGAACTGAGAGACTTTTGTTCCATTTGAATTTTCAAGTTGTAATTTCTTCTGTTATTCAAACAATTATCTATTAATGTCAAACTTTGTTTCATTAATGCATTGCATATGTTTGTCTTGAATTCATCCATTCGTTTTCACTACTCTTATGCTTTCTTTATGATATTTAACTCTTGATAAAAAGCTGCAAGCCTTTAGAGGGAGGATGACGAAACAATACCATAATCTCATACAGTATGCTTTTGAACAGACCTTGCTGATGATGTACAGGGATTTCTTTCAATTCCCAAACACTGGAGTTATAAGGAAGATAATCCATAGTCAACCCCTTCGAGCCAAAGAAGTAGGAGTTTTCTATTCTAAATAAATTAAAACCTTTGATTTAAACCTGGGGCAGGGTAGTCTCTCAGTTAATTCAAAAAAGGTGCGCATTGAAGTCGCAAACTCTCAGTTTCGTAATACAACGAACGACATCAAAAAAGAAAGACATTCCTTTGGAATCAAAAGACAGTGATGGTTCCTTATCTCATAGGCAGTCA
Organism: Vicia faba; assembly: GCA_948472305.1. NCBI lineage: Eukaryota > Viridiplantae > Streptophyta > Magnoliopsida > Fabales > Fabaceae > Vicia > Vicia faba. The sequence goes on along the minus strand of OX451740.1, from coordinate 103,991,765 downwards.
TTACCTTTCAAAAGAGAAAAGCCCACTGAGCCAAAACCTATAAAGGAGGCTTAAGAAAAGCTGGGGCATCCCGCTGACTGTAATCTCGAAAACAGAAACAGTCAGACAAAAGTTAGGGATGACAAATCAAGAAAGAGGTCATTATAAATCCTCAACAACATGAGAAATGTTGCAAAAGAAAAAGGAGATGATGACTTCCCTCCAAATTCAACTTGTGTGAACCATCACCAAAAAAAAAGAGTCGTTCCAAACTCGAATAGAGTTCGACGCACAATTAACTGAGCTTAGGATTGAAGAACATCACGAAGAGCGGGTGGGTACAAATATACTTTGAGCCTTTATCCTTTGTTTCTTAAACCGTGAACCAAGCCACGTTACAACCCTTCAAAAGTCCTAACTGAAGCATGGGTTAGTTCGAAAGGATACTGTTACAAAAGGTATCCTGACTCCTGTAAGGCTTTGCCCTAAGTCTTGTGTTGAATTTGTCTTATAAAAAGTTTTCTGCTAAAAAAACGCATTTTTCAAAACTTCGAGACAAGCATAAACTTTGCATTATTTGGATATCATTGTTTGCACATGGTTATTTGTTTGACAGCGGAGAAATTCACACAATGAATATCCGATGAATGAAAGCTCTCTCAGTGAACAAAATCACTTCAAAAGGATGACACTTCCGTTGCAAAAATCTCCTATCAATAAAGGGGCATGACATGTCACTATCCAGCACACCGGGGGCAGTCTAGTCAAGATTTTAACAAATCTTTCAAAGTTCAATTAACCTGGGGTAGTCCAGTCAAGATTTCAACAAATCTTTCATAGTTCAATTAACCTGGGGCAGTCCAGTCAAGATTTCAACAAATCTCTCAAAAGTTCAGTGAGCTTGGGGTAAGTCTCCTTCATCATCACTTGGGGCATTCGAATGTCAATCTCAAGGTCGTTCAAAATTTCCTTCATCACCTGCTGGAAGTTACGATCAACATCACAAATTCCTTCATCACCTGTTGGAAGATACAGTTTCAGATACGCTCCAAACACGGTAGCCATTCTGTCACTCATTCAGATCCCAATTACAGTTTCAGATACACTCCAGACACAAGTCATTCTGCTACTCATACAGATCTCAACTCCAAGATACAGTTTCAGATACGCTCCAAACACGGTAGCCATTCTGTCACTCATTCAGATCCCAGTTACAGTATCAGACTACCGCGAAGCCTGGATTACAACCAGATAGTGGTATCTCCTAAGAAGCAAGCTGTGAAGCCCGGATTCGACCGGATAATAGTTTAATCCCCAACAAGTTATTGTGAAACCTGGATTACGACCAGATAGCAATACAAGTTTCTGTGAAAGCTTGGAGATCGACCAGATAGCAGTTAACGGTTAACAGAATGAAGATTCTCATCCTTAAAACCTCAGAAGATTGGTATACTCCCAATTTCTGACCGTTAACAGAATGAAGACTCTCATCCTTAAAACCCCAGAAGATTGGTATACTCCCAATTTCTGACCCCCAACAGAATGAAGATTCTCATTCTCAAAGTGGCATATAACCCAAGTTCCATATTAATACATATAACAAGCCAGGAAAACTATTTGTGGACGACTGATTGTAGATTAATACCTGAAACCAGCCAGGACAACTATCTCACTGACCAACCTTTTCAAGATCCCAGATCAATACCTGCAGCAATCAAAAGATTCTTGCAATCTCCAGCGGAGCTAAAACTTCCAACTATCAATCCCCAAGAAGAATGAAGACTCTCATTCTCAATTCCTCACGGGATATTCAGATATTCCCCAGTGAAGATCTCCTCAAGACAGGAATCCCCAGTAGATTGGCATACAACCCAAGCTCCTGATTCCCCAACAGTGGTCCCAGGACTTCTCATTTTCAACGATCAAAAGAGTCTTGCACTCCCCTGCAACAGCAAGGATTCACTTTCCCTGGTAGCAATCAAGATTCTATTATCTCCGGCTATCAAGGATTCCTCTATCCACAGCAAGACAGCTTATCAGCTTGCATGCGCATTCATTACATTCATATCATAAACATTGATATGACATATATTGCATCATACATTTCATGCAAAATAACTTTGTGTTTAGCTAGCATTTTGTCCTTTTTAGGATAAGAATAAAAGGCTATCATTAACAATTATTCAGATACAGTTCTACACAGACTCATCATCAGGCAACCCTACACCGGTTCCTTCTCCACTCCAAGATTTCTGAAAACAGTTTACGGGTTCTCCAGACACGGATGTTAACCTATCGCTTGTTCAGATTCTTCAACCTCTGAAAACAGTTTACGGATTCTCCAAACACGGATGTTAATCTATCGCTTGTTCAGACTCAACTTTTAAAAACAGTTTACGGACGCTTCCCGACATGGATGCTGATCTATTGCTTATTCAACTTCAAGATTTCTGAAAACAGTTTACGGGTTCTCCAGACACGGATGTTAACCTATCGCTTGTGCAGATGCTTCAACTTCTGAAAACAGTTTACGAACGCTTCCCAACATGGATGCTGATCTATTGCTTATTCAACTTCAAGACCTCTGAAAACAGTTTACGGGTTCTCCAGACACGGATGTTAACCTATCGCTTGTTCAGATGCTTCAACTTCTGAAAACAGTTTACGGACGCTTCCCAACATGGATGCTGATCTATTGCTTATTCAACTTCAATATTTCTGAAAACAGTTTAAGGGTTCTCCAGACACGGATGTTAACCTATCGCTTATTCAGATTCTTCAACTTCTGAAAACAGTTTACGGATTCTCCAAACACGGATGTTAATCTATCGCTTGTTCAGACTCAACTTTTGAAAACAGTTTACGGATGCTTCCCAACATGGATGCTGATCTATTGCTTATTCAACTTCAAGATTTCTAAAAACAGTTTACGGGTTCTCCAGACACGGATGTTAACCTATCGCTTGTTCAGATGCTTCAACTTCTGAAAACAGTTTACGGACGCTTCCCAACATGGATGCTGATCTATTGCTTATTCAACTTCAAGACCTCTGAAAACAGTTTACGGGTTCTCCAGACATGGATGTTAACCTATCGCTTGTTCAGATGCTTCAACTTCTGAAAACAGTTTACGGACGCTTCCCAACATGGATGCTGATCTATTGCTTATTCAACTTCAAGATTTCTGAAAACAGTTTACGGGTTCTCCAGACACGGATGTTAACCTATCGCTTGTTCAGATTCTTCAACTTCTGAAAACAGTTTACGGATTCTCCAAACACGGATGTTAATCTATCGCTTGTTCAGACTCAACTTTTGAAAACAGTTTACGGACGCTTCCCAACATGGATGCTGATCTATTGCTTATTCAACTTCAAGATTTCTGAAAACAGTTTACGGGTTCTCCAGACACGATGTTAACCTATCGCTTGTTCATATGCTTCAACTTCTGAAAACAGTTTACAGACGCTTCCCAACATGGATGCTGATCTATTGCTTATTCAACTTCAAGATTTCTGAAAACAGTTTACGGGTTCTCCAGACACGGATGTTAACCTATCGCTTGTTCAGATGCTTCAACTTCTGAAAATAGTTTACGGACGCCTCCCAACATGGATGCTGATCTATTGCTTATTCAACTTCAAGACCTCTGAAAACAGTTTACGGATTCTCCAAACACGAATGTTAATCTATCGCTTGTTCAGACTCAACTTTTGAAAACAGTTTACAGACGCTTCCCAACATGGATGCTGATCTATTGCTTATTCATCTCCAAGACCTCTGAAAACAGTTTACGGGTTCTCCAGATACGGATGTTAACCTATCGCTTGTTCAAATTCAAGACTTCTGAAAACAGTTTACGGATTCTCCAGACACGGATGTTAATCTATCGCTTGTTCAGATTCAACTTTTGAAGACAGTTTACGGATGCTTCCAGATACGGATGTCAATCTATTGCTTATTCAGACCCCCAGTTCAGAGATGTTCCAAAACATGGATACCTTTCTGATACTCATACAATTCAACAAACATTTCCAGATAGCATCTCTAAGCCCATCCTCCTACCAGCAATTTCCACATGGCATCTCTAAGCCCATCCCCCTGTCACATCTCCAGATGGCATCTTTAAGCCCATCACCAAATGGCATCTTTAAGCCTATTCCCTCAAACTACGCTTTGACGAGTGCAAATTTTTTGGGCACTCTAGTGTCCAATCTCCTTTTACCTTCGAGTCACGAATGGCAAACTTGCCAATCTAACTCTTCAGGTTCAAGAAGATTGAACAGGGGCAACTGTTGTACCCCTAAATTTTCCCTCTCTTTTTCACAAGAAATCACAGCTTCGGGCTTTTCCTGATTTTTCAGATTGGCCTAAGAATCGGTCAAACAGACTTTTCTCATCAATCAGACAAAATTAGGGTTTTCATTGATTTTGAATCAGTTCAAGCAGATTGTTAGGGTTTGGTTGAGTTTGGCTCAGGGTTTGATCAGGCAGACGTTTCTTTGACAATAAATCAAGAATTAGGGTTTGCGCGCGCATTCTCAGAAGGAATTAATTCTACAGTTCTTTTCAACTGACTCTGGGACATGGGTTGAGGCTTCTGATTGAAAGCTTGAAGTTTAAGTTTGATCAGTGAGATAGAGGACATATGGACGTTTGTTTGATTAACTGTGCAATGTTTTTGGTTATTCGGAACGCCGGGCGTTTATTGATTATTTATAATTTCTAAGTTAAAATTATTGGATAATTTCCAATTATTATAATTCAAGAAATTAAAGTAATTAAATAAATGAATGCAGAAGAATTAAAGAGATATCTGACAAAGAAAGATTTTTTATTCATTTTTAATTGTTTGTTACAAATATTATTTGAACACTGTAAATTTATTTACAATTGTTTACAATAATATTATTACAACGATTAAAAGTAAATTAAAACTATATCCTAAATCTCTGGAAATCTTCATCTTCTACTAATTGCATCCTTTGCTCAACTGATACTTATCTGCAAAGACAAAAAAGAAAGAAATCAGTACAGATAAATTAAAGGCATTTTCAGACAGTTAATCAGAAACTCATCATTAAAAGTGTTGGCCGGAATCAGTTTGTTCACCCTCTCTGCAAATCGCAAGAAGACTCTTGGTTCACAAAGAGGGAAAGAAAATTATCTTGCAAGCTAAATCAATTAAAAAAAAAGGGAACAAGGCAGCATATTAAACAAATGCATAAAGCTACATAAATTGCATTGTCAAAATGGGCAAGCAAGCTGCACAGTTCAAAGTGAAAAACTAAGCTGAACAAGTTTCAAACCAAATTGCAAACTGAAAAGGCAAACCAAACTAAAATGCCAAAAACAAGTTGCACAAATTCAAAATGTCAACAAAGCTGTCAAAACTGTCCAAAAAAAAGCTACCAAACTGTCAAGAAGATATCAAAAGATATCAAGCTGTCATCAAAGAAAAGAAGAAAGTACAATATGCAGAGAAGAGACAAAATTCAAGCAAACTTTCATCATTTTCCAGGCCATCACTTTTTCAGAAAAAAAAGGACAGTAAAGCATTAAAATATGCTTTTCTGATAGAGAGAGAAAAGAGAGAAAAGTAGCAGGCTTACAGTTTCAGGCAGGCTAGAGATAAATAAATATAACAGATCAGAATTGTCAAAGAGGAGGCAGAATACACATAGAAACAAATAACACAAAACTTGCCTCCAACCTGTTTCATCCTGCCTAAAACCACAAAACTGTTATAGAAGCAAGCTTGCAACCTCAAGCCTGCTCTAGACTTTCAAACCTGCATAGGCTACAAACTGTAAACAAAACTCAGCCTTAAGCCTGCATCAAAAAACACAAACAAAGCCTTGAAGCAAGCTCAGCCTTAACCCATACAAACCTGTTACAGCATATCAGCCTGCATCAGAAAACCTTCAAAACTCACAAATAAATCTTTGTTCAAACAAGCCTGTACCAATATACAAAAACCAGAAGTGGCCTCAAAACTGATACCATACAAAGCCTGTCAAAGCAAACTGATAAGCCTTTCAAAGCCCAGCAAGCCTAAAGACCAGATATCACAACAACATAGCCAAAGCCTAAACACCAACAAAGCCCTCAGAATATGTTCATCATAGGGTTAGCATATCAACGACTCTGAAGCAAGCAATCAAAATTCAAGCAAGTCCAAGCATCTCAAACTCAAAGCAAACCCAGGAACAAACTCAGATTCAAACATCATCATCATTGTAAAAGAACAACAAAGTTCATCAAAGAACAACATCAACATTTCAATATCAACAAGCCAGAAAGCAACTCAGAAGAAAGCATCACAGAGGCAAGCGATCAGAAGAGGAAAAGAAGCACTTAAGCTAGGGTTTTCAGAAAACTATCATCATAAAACCACAGAGGCAAGCAAGATACAAATACCAGGGAGTTAGCAAGCCTCATCACCGGTCCCCACGCCTCAGCCACCTGAGACGCGCCGCCGTCCTCCTCCGTCTCCTCTCCAAAGGTAGTAACTCCTCTCTTCTCTCTAACACCTCACACAAACATCAAATAACATAAAGATCAGGACATACAAAAATGAAGCATGCATGAACTGAAACCCTAAAAAACGTGTTAAGACAGAAATCATATACCTTCTCATCACTGCCTTGCTCAACCATGGAGAGAGGGAGATGGACGGTGGCGCTCTGGAAATGGAGGCGGTTGGAGGAACATCAATGGCTCTTGTTTGAGAGAGAGAACTAGAAAGATGAAGAAGACGATGGAGAAGCGGCACCGTTTATCAAAGCGCTGTAAACCCTATTCTGAGACAAAACAATTCCAACCCTAAACAAATTTGTCAAACATTGGGCCTGCCCACGCAAACTGTTAAGCCCAACCTCCCATATCTGGCGCACACCCCCTTCTTTGAATCTATTTGTTTTTCTATTTGGGCCATGTACATAATCTCCAAGGCCCATTTAAACCTTTTTTTATTTACAAATCAACCATTTTTTTATCACTTTACTTTTTTCCTTTTTTATATACATAACTTAAATTAATATTTTTGTTAAATAAAAATGAAACATTAACTTTTTTTACACAAAATTTTCTTAAAAGTTTCTTTTTATGTTAAAACAATTAAAAATACATAAATATTAGGTTATTAAGTTTAAATAATTTTTTTTGTGTTTAAAACCTTTTTTTTGTTTAATGAATCTTTTTACATAAACTTTAAAACATTAACTAAATACATGAATAATATAATATTTTAACTTAAGCATTTTACTTTTCTATTATTAAACCTTTTGTTTATATAATATTAACAACAACCCAAAAATAAGTAAATACTTAATAAATACATTAGGTTAATATTTGCATCATTTGTAAATAATCACATATATTTTACAATACTTTTGATTCTCTTTTATTCTTATACTTTGCTATATTTTATATTGAGAATGTGATTCGATTTGGTTGTAAATAACATTTGAACACTACTATCCTGATAAAACTCATCCCCATTTGTAAACATTTGTACCCCCATCCCCGGATACTTATTTGTAATAGCTTAGACTTTAAATTCCCGCAATTTATCGCTTTCTATATACTGTATAGTAATTAGGGTTTGTATGCGAAGATTCAAAATCAACCGCTAGATAACCTAATACAAAGATAAATGCATGACAATCAATACACCAATCACACTTGCACCCCTAGGGTTCCTCCACTCGTTGCCTTCAAAAATGGGCCATGTTTGCATGTCAAGTACTTTGGCAAAACAAAAGACAAATCCAATGATCATAGTCCCTCGATGACGCTTTCGAAGTTGCCTAAACAAAATGATCATAGTCCCTCAAGCAAATTGCCAAAATACTTGACACTATTGCATTCATGGTCTAAACGATGACCCGCGCCCGTCCCGTTAACATCCTAACACAAGGTTGTTCACCAAATACAATGGTGAAACAACACTGTTAAAAGGGTTAAAAACATAAGGAAAAATCTTTGAGTAAATTTAGGGGTAGACAACTCTTAGTTACTTGATCAAACTTGCAAAACACACTTGCCTACTTTTAAAACACACTCCACCACACAACTTTCAAAACAACTTTCAAAAACCTTGAAACATCTTTTCAAAAAGACACACACCTTTGTAAAACATTCGAGTAAAGAATTGTTACAATGGTTGCCTAGACAAGGCATCTTTTTCAAAACATTTTCAAAACCACACACACAAAGCACCATTTCAAACAATTGAAAATCAAGGCAAGTGATCTAAAACAAGTAACTAAGAGCCCATGGATAACCATGGATGAAAAGGGTGCTAGCACCTTCCCTTTTCATAATCTACCCCCCGAACCCATGAAAACATCTCAAAGGTTTTTTCCTGTGCTTTTTAACCTTTCCTTTAGGATAAAATAAAAAAGTCGGTGGCGACTCTTGCTAAACCAAACAAGTGCGAATACAAACGCAAAACCTCAAGTCAGTTCTCCCACCGTATCACACCTATGTTTGCAAGTTCAAGTATGTTAATTTGATCCCTTTGATCTAATAACCTTGAGATTCATTGTGTGGAGGCTTTGGTTCTACCAATCCTCTAATGGATCTACAACACTTTTGGTCAACGCGGATCACTTAAACATCGTTGATCATTAAATGGCACTTGTGAGGACTCAAAATGGGTGATATACTTGACAAAAAGTAAATGCAACTTATTGTGTGGAGGCTTTGGTTCTACCAATCCTCTAATGAGTTCCAAATGCAAGTTTCAAGATGATCATCCAACTAACCACTAATCACTAATAATTGATTTTACCTTTTGTTTTTACTTTATGACCCTTTATTTTTTATGCTTTATGCACCATTTACTTTTAAGCATTTACATTTCATGCTATCTTCATCTTTGCTCACTTGAGCCTTTTTCTTTTTTCTTCTAAGATGTTAGAACATAGTTTGATTCTACAACCCTTAATTAGAGTTTTGATGATAACAAACACAAAGAACAAATATGCACTCTAAAATTATGTTATTTTGTATGCAGAAGTTCTGACCAAAGCAACATCAGAAGTTAAGCTATAAAAGCTTTCAAGCTGAGATAATCAGAATCTGCGCTGAAGAATGATAATCAGAATCTGCGCTGAAGAATGATGATCAGAACCTGCGCTGAAGTAAAGAATACTCTGATTCTAAACAGAAGTTTCATATACCATCAGATCCTCACATCTCTGAGTCATCAATGTTCTGAAGCAATTGCAACATGCAAGATTCTAAGATTCTGAAGCGTTACTACTCAATCAAGACAACATCACATGCAACAACTTCATTCATACAAGAAACTTCTCAATATGCAAACAACTTTAAATGTCCATTATCATGCTTTATGTTGGACATGATTTTCATGGCTATATAAACAAGCTTAGAGGACAAATCATTTACGATTTTTGACACTACTGCAACATATCTCCAAAAACGCTGCAAGCTTACATATTCTTTTCTACGCTTAAAATTGTGTAAAATATCACAGTTGTGATACTGTTTTTGTAAGGAAAAACAACCATACACAAAATACTCTTTTATCTTGATTAAGCTAGTTTTCCTTGAGATTAACTGGGTTGTGGTTGTACTCAAGAAGACTTTGGCAGTTGTCAAAGTAGTGATTGTAATCAGTTTTTGATTAGTGATATAAGTCCTCGTTAGAGAGAGGCAAAATCACCTTGACGGGTGGACTGGAGTAGTTTGATATCAAACGAACCAGGATAAAAATATCGTGTCTACTGCACTTTTGATTTTAAGTTTTTAATTCAACCCCCCCTTCTTGTGTTTTTCACTTCTTCAATTGGCATCAGAGCGCCTGGTTCTGAGTTCATACACTTAACCGTGTCAGTACAAGATCCAAGCTTTAGAAAAACACTATGGTGGGACCAAGCCAAAACATCGGCAATGACTATCACGAGGACAAGGACAGAATCAGTGGTAAATCTCCAGTCTTTGATGGAGAAAATTTTGACTACTGGAAAGACAGAATTTAGAGCTTCTTTCTGGCCCATGATGCTGATCTATGGGACATGGTAATTGATGGATACACACATCCAGTGGATGAAAGTGGTCAGAAGATAGACAGAAAAAGGATGCTTGACCAGCAAAAATGTGATTTTAGAAACCATCATAAAGCTAGTACAATACTTATTAGTGCTATCTCATACTCAGAATATGAGAAAATCTCAAACAGAGAGACAGCCAAAAACATGTTTGACTCTCTGAGAAACCAAGGCCCTTGCGCTCATTCAGAAATATGAAGTATTCAAGATGGAAGACAATGAATATATAGAAGGAATGTTCTCAAGATTCCAAATTCTTGTTGCTGGGCTAAAGGTTCTTGACAAAGGATATTTTACTGCTGATCACGTAAAAAAGATCATCAGAAGTCTACCTAAGCAATGGAGGCCAATGGTCACAACACTTAAGCTAGCTAAAGATCTCAACAAGATATCTTTGGAGGAACTTGTCAGCTCCCTCAGAAGTCACGAGATAGAGCTAGAAAAATATGAGCCTCAAAATCAAGGTAAGCCACTAGCATTAAAATCTAACAAAAAATCGGATTCTAAGGTTTTGCAGGCTATAGAAGAAACCTCTGATGGATCCACATCAGAAGAAGATGAATTGTCTCTCCTCTCCAGAAGGGTTAATCAACTGTGGAAGAAGAGACAAAGGAAATTCAGAAACCCTAGAAGATCATATAATCCAAATGAATCCTCCTCCAGATACAGAAAGTCTGACTCCTCCTCTAGACACAGAAGATCTGAAGGTTCTTCGGGACACAAAAAGTCAAATAACAAGGAAATCATCTACTATGAGTGCAATGAGCAAGGGCACTACAAAAGTGACTGTCCAAGGTTTCAGAAGGACAAGCCCAAAAAGAAGTTCTTTAAGGAGAAGAAGAAAAGCCTCATGGCAACATGGGACGATTCAGACACTTCTGATGCTGACTCAGAGTCAGATGATGAAAGAGCCAACATAGCTCTCATGGAAAACGTGTCAGAAGACAATGAAGCTTCTGGTTCAGACTCAGAATCAGATACTGAAGAGGTATTCCCTGATTTCACTATTAATTTTACTAAGGCTGAACTTGTAGAAAGTCTGAATGAAATTCTGGAAAGGTATCAACAAATCAGAGTCAAATTCAAGAACCTGAAAAGGGATCTCGTCTCTGACTCTGAAAAGACTAAGAGTCTTAGATTAGAGAATTCTGAGTTAAAAGAAAAGGTTTCAAAATTAGAAAACGATTTACAAAACTCTCAGAAAGAAATAATCTCAGAGACTCCTAGTAATGCTGATGAGATCATCAAAGAGTATGATCACAACTTTCAGAAGTTTCTGGCTAAAAACATAGATAGAAGCAAGATGGCTTCAATGATCTATGGAGTTAGAAGAAATGGAAGAAAAGGAATAGGATACCAAGGTAAGGTATCTATGCCTAAGAAAGTCATGGACCTTGTCATAAAACGCACACCACTAAAATCACACTTCACATATGGGCACACACATGACCTAAAATACACTAGTAATGATTACTCTGTCAAACCAAAATTCAACCAAAATTTTGGTAAAACTAACAAACCAGGACCCAAGAAGATATGGGTACCTAAGGACAAAATTATATATGTAGCAGATATCTTTAGAAGCAAGGCTAAAACACCAGTCATGGTACCTGGACTCTGGATGCTCCCGACACATGATGGGAAGAAAGAATATGTTTCAAAGTCTGGAACTTAAACCTGGAGGCTACGTGGGCTTTGGAGGCAACCAAAGAGGGAAGATCATTGGCTCTGGAATAGTAGGTAATGGAAATCTTCCTTCTATAAATAATGTACTCTTAGTTGATGGATTAATGCATAACCTGTTATCCATAATTCAATTAAGTGATAACGGTTATGATATAATCTTTAATCAAAATTCATGCGAAGCTGTTAGTCAGAAATATGGAACTATCCTTTTTTAATGGAAAGAGGAAAAACAACATTTATAAGATAAAACTTTCTGAACTAAATAGTCAGAATGTAAAATGTCTTCTCTCTGTTAACAACGAGCAATGGGTCCGAAACAGAAGATTGGGGTATGTTAGTATGAGAAGATTATCTCAAATTAACAAACTCAATCTGGTCAGAGGACTTCCTAATCTGAAGTTCAGCTCAGATGCTGTGTGAAGCATGTCAGAAAGGTAAATTTGCAAAACCTGCTTTTAAATCTAAAAATGTTGTTTCCACCTCTAAGCCATTAGAACTTCTTCTGCACATAGACTTGTTTGGACCAGTAAAAACTGCGTCAGTTAGTGGCAAGAAGTATGGGTTAGTGATCGTAGATGACTATAGCAGAGGGACATGGGTAAAGTTCTTAAGACACAAGGACGAGTCACATTCTGTGTTCGTTGCATTCTGTAACCAAGTTCAGAATGAAAAGAATCTTAGAATTGTCAAAGTCAGAAGTGATCATGGTGGAGAATTTGAAAATAAAAATTTTGAAACATTTTTTAATGACAAAGGCATCTTGCATGACTTCTCTTGTCCTAGAACTCCCCAACAAAATGGAGTTGTAGAACGAAAGAACAGAATACTGCAAGAAATGGCCAAAACCATGATCAATGAGACTAACATTGCTAAGATCTTCTAGGCAGAAGCAATTAACACAATGTGCTACATTCAGAATATAATATCTATAAGACCTATTCTGGAAAAGACTCCATATGAATTGTGGAAGAACATAAAGCCCAACATTTCTTATTTCCATCCTTTTGGATGCACCTGTTTCATTCTGAATACTAAAAATTATCTGAACAAGTTGACTCTAAAGCACAAAAGTGTATTATGTTAGGATACTCTGAACGCTCAAGAGGGTACAGAGTATAGAATACAGAAACACAGATTGTTGAAGAGTCAATCAGTGTTAGATTTGATGATAAGTTTGACCCTCAAAAGTCAAAGCAGAATGAATCTTTTGCAGATATAGAAGTTAAATTCACAGGTACTGAAGCCAACCCATCAGAAGTTCCCAACAGAGACTCTCCAACAACTTCAGAAAGAAATATTACGAGTGATCCTGTACCTTCTGTTGATCAACTCCAGAAAAGGTTATCCAGAAGCAGCATAGCTCACCCAGAAGATAAGATCCTGGGAAAGAAGGATGATCCAATCAGAACAAGATCAACATTCAGAAACTCTGAAGAATCCCTCATGGGACTGGTCTCTCTGATTGAACCAACAACAATTAATGAAGCTCTTCTGGACAATGACTGGATTCTAGCAATGCAGTAGGAATTGAATCAGTTCACCAAAAATGACGTATGGGATCTGGTTCCCAAACCAAAAGGATTCAAAATCATTGGAACAAAGTGGGTGTTCAGAAACAAACTGAACGAGCAAGGAGAAGTCATCGGAAACAAAGCACGACTGGTGGCACAAGGTTATAGTCAACAAGAGGGGATAGAATATACAGAAACCTTTGCTCCAGTCGCCAGGTTAGAATCTATCAGACTCTTAATCTCATTTTCTGTAAACAATGGCATCACTCTGTATCAGATGGATGTCAAAAGTGCATTCCTAAATGGCTACATAGATGAAGAGGTTTATGTTCACCAACCCCCTGGGTTTGAGAATTCCAAACACCTAGAATATGTTTTCAAACTAAAGAAGTCACTCTATGGTCTGAAACAAGCTCCCAGAGCTTGGTATGAAAGACTAAGTAACTTCCTGTTAGAAAAGGAATTCACCATAGGGAAAGTGGACACAACCTTGTTCTGTAAGACATTTAAGAATGACATTTTAGTTTGTCAGATTTATGTAGATGATATCATTTTTGGATCCACTAAACCTTCTCTGGGAAGAGAATTTGCTAAGTGCATGCAGGCAGAGTTTGAGATGAGCTTAATGGGGGAACTCAAATTCTTTCTGGCCATTCAGATAAACCAAACTCCAGAAAGAACTTACATTCATCAGAGCAAATATGTCAGAGAACTTCTGAAGAAATTTGACCTCTCAGAATGTAAGCCCTCAAAGACTCCAATGCATCCCACATGCATTCTGGAAAAGGAAGAGGTAAGTAAAAAGGTAGAATAGAAAATCTACAGAGGTATGATTGGCTCTCTCCTTTTTCTGACGGCTTCAAGGCCTGATATTTTATTCAGTGTTTGCTTATGTGCTAGATTCCAATCAGATCCTAGAGAGTCTCACTTAACAACAGTTAAGTGAATTTTCAAGTATCTGGAAGGTACTACTAATCTGGGTTTGTTTTTATAAAAAATCCAATGAATACATCTTAGTAGGATACTGTGATGCTGACTTTGCTGGAGACAGAGTAGAGCGTAAAAGCACTTCTGGAAGCTGCCAGTTTCTGGGAGACAATCTGATCTCATGGACCAGCAAGAGACAGTCCACAATAGCATTGTCAATAGCAGAAGCTGAATACATAGCAGCTGCTGGATGTAACACTCAAATGCTCTGGATGAAAAGTCAACTTGAAGACTTCAATCTATTTGAGAGTAACATTCCTATCTTCTGTGATAACACTTCTTCCATATGTCTCAGTAGAAATCCCATTTTGCATTCTAGGGCTAAGCATATAGAAATAAAACATCACTTTATTAGGGACTATATCCAGAAAGGAATTCTTACTTTAAAATTTATTGACACAGACCATCAATGGGCTGATGTATTTACAAAACCCCTTTCTGAAGATAGATTCAATTTCATTCTGAAACATCTCAGCATGAAGTTATGCCCAGAATAAAATGTTTTATTTGCATATCTTAACCCTCAAAACTTTATTGTTTTTCTGTGAACATCTGATCAACTTGTCTTCAGAAGTTAGAAGTACAGTTTCCTCAGAATCTATCTATCAAGATCTGAACGTTTCATTTCAAGGATAGAGGCGTGCAGTTCACATCATCAAACATCTGTCATCCTCTCACAAGCTACCTTCTGAGGCTGAACACTCATTCAAATTCTAAAGGGTCCAAGGCTCTGATTGGATGCATTGAGACACTTGTCAGTGGTAACTGTTCAATATCTCTCTAAATCCCCTAATTTCAGGTTTCACTAATGCATATAATCATTACTTATTTTCTTTCTTACTGTTTACTTTTTCTAAAAACCTATATAAACTCAATTTACTATTTCATTCATTCACATTTTACCCTCTTCTATATTCTCTCTTATTCTAGTTTCTTTTTCAAAAACCCTTTCCATTAATTTTCTTCAAAGAATCCGTGTGAACAATGGCATCATCATCAAGTCTGAAGAATCACTGTGCTCCTGAATCTTCATGAACGGAACAATATGAAGAACCCATTAGAACGCTACTCACTCCTGTTGACAACCTGGAAGTTCTCTCTGAATTGATCATTGATTTTGAAAGCTTACAAGAAAATGGGTTTAACCTATATGAAGACGTAACTGCATAGGGGTGGAACATATACTTTGATTGTCTGTTGGGTCCAACTTTTCCCATTCTCGTCAAAGAGTTATGGATTCATGCTACCTCATCCAACCACCAGGTCACATCATATGTTATGGGAAAAAAATAGTGATAACAAAAGATTTAATTGGGAAAATCATTAGATATAATGGCGGTGGAGTCAGATGCATTGATATGGCTGATAGGTGTTCTGACCTAAAATCTATTGCTAGGGAAATCTTCACTTCTGGAAAGCCATCCATCAAGATCAGAGACTTGAAGGATCATCACAGAATCTGGGCTAGAATAATTTTGGGATGTATCAGTGATCAGCTGAAAGCCTTCCAAGATCAAGTTCTGAGCCAATGGTACAAGAAAGAAATTATTTCGCTGGATAATGCTCCCTGGAAAGAGAACCATCCTTCAGAAGTCACTGAACCAAATTCTGATAGTCACTCTCTGACTACTGCTCCAGAAAACATGATTGCAACATAAGAAGTTGTTCAATCAGAAGAGGCTGCAGAGTGTTCTGAACGACATGCAACCCCTGAAGATACACCAACTTCATCTCTAGTCATGCAAACTCTAGAAGAGTTGAAGAAGGAGAATGCCTTAATACATGCCAGACTGGATAAGCAAGAGGATACAAACAAATAGATCAAGGGTATTTTGGATAAACAAGAAGATACAACAAAAGAAATCAAAGACATTCTGGGAAAGCAGGAAGAATCAAGCACTCAGATTAAGAGCTTGTTGGAAGAGTTGTTCACACGTCTTCCCCCTCCTTCTTAGATTTTCTTTAAATTATTTATCTGTAATTTTTTTTATCTTATCCTCCTTGTTTCTGAAAATTGTCATTGCATTCTGTTTTCAATATAATTCATCCTTTTTGACTATGATTATATTGCTTTTTGATACCTGACAAAAAGGGGGATAAAGTAAGATATTTTCAATAACAGAATACCGACACAAAGTCTCAAAATTTTTGAATATTTTAACCTCTATATTTTCTGAAAAGCTTGAACAGGAATACATTCTGATAATGAAAAAAGGAGATGCATCAAAAGCTCCGACGAGAAGGAACTTTAGGGAAGTAATCAACTCAGGGGGAGTCTCTCTTAAGCTTTTTGTTCTATATTTTTCATTGAAAATTCTAGTTTTTGTCATCATCAAAAAGGGGGAGATTGTTAGAACATAGTTTGATTCTACAACCCTTAATTAGAGTTTTGATGATAACAAACACAAAGAACAAATATGAACTCTAAATTTGTGTTATTTTGTATGCAGAAGTTCTGACCAAAGCAGCATCAAAAGTTAAGCTATAGAAGCTTTCAAGCTAAGGTAATCAGAATCTGCACTGAAGAATGATAACCAGAATCTACGCTGAAGAATGATGATCAGAACCTGCACTGAAGTGAAGAATACTCTGATTCTGAACAGAAGTTTCATATACCATCAGATCCTCACATCTCTGAGTCATCAATGTTCTGAAGCAATTGCAGCATGCAAGATTCTAAGATCTGAAGTGTTACTATTCAATCAAGACATCATCACATGCAACGACTTCATTCAGACAAGAATCTTCTCAATATGGAAACAAATTTAAATGTCCATTATCACGCTTTATGTTGGACATGATTTTCATGGCTATATAAACAAGCTTAGAGGTTAAATCGTTTACGATTTTTGACACTACTGCAACATATCTCCAAAAACGCTGCAAGCTTACATATTCTTTTCTACGCTCAAAATTGTGTAAAATATCACAGTTGTGATACTGTTTTTGTAAGGAAAAACAACCATACACAAAATACTCTTTTATCTTGATTAAGCTAGTTTTCCTTGAGATTAACCGGGTTGTGGTTGTACTCAAGAAGACTTTGGCAGTTGTCAAAGTAGTGATTGTAATCAGTTTTTGATTAGTGAATTAAGTCCTCGTTGGAGAGAGGCGAAATCACCTTGATGGGTGGACTGGAGTAGTTTGAGATCAAACGAACCAGGATAAAAATACCGTGTCTACTGCGCTTTTGATTTTAAGTTTTCAATTCAACCCCCCCTTCTTGTGTTTTTCACTTCTTCATAAGACACCTAATAATCAACATAAACCATAAAAAAATTTAATGGTAGTTGGACTATTTGGTTACTATCCTTTGCATTATGGAGTATTGGACTTCTTGGACTTAGGATTAGAAACCTTGGCCTATGTTGGAGACCTTATAACCTTGATTGATATTTTGTCTGGAGTTCTTAAGGTTTACCTCAAGACATTGGGCTGTTTATTTGTTTTGTGTGCAGGTTGTTGTGATTACATTCTTTAGTTGTAATCTGGAATTCACCCGCATACATCCGTTACTCTGCCCAATTTTTTTTGAAGACCTAATACACTTGAAGTTTGGTTCTCACAACAGGTCTAGTATCTTTTCTTGCTTGGTTTCAATCCAAAGAATGGGAATTCTATATTGGCTCATAATGTCAAGTATTGGCTTTTTGTTGGTTAGATGGTTCTTATCCCTAGCTTTTACCTTATGCTTTAGGATAGTCTCTTCTTCTCCTCCCATCTTCTTTAATTTCAAAAATATTCTCCCTCCTTTTGGAAACTCTTCTTGCTTTTAAACTTGAACCACTTTCATAATAAACTTGGACTTAGGTCCATGCATTTTCAAAACCTTTTCATAAATAAACTTCAATCAACTTAATAAAACCTTGACATTTTTGTGAGAAGACTAAAAGTCAATCAATCTCATTTCAAACTATTTTTCCACTTTGGCTTCTACTTTAAAACTTTTCTCAAAAGATTAGACTCTTGTCAATCCTTGTAGTGATACAAATAACTATACTTCTACAATATGTAGTAAAGAGGGATATTTTCCACTTGGGTGTTGAGTGAGGCATTGTTGATTTTAAAAATCCAAGCCATATCCTCCACTTTGAGATGATGTAAATTCTCCTTTCTCACGATTGTGGGTAGTAAGTATGTTTTCCACACAGACAATGATGATGATGTCTTATCTCATAAAATTAACCAACACACTTGTGTTTTAAAAATATTTAAAGAGGAACTACGTGTACCCTGATCCCCTATTACACGAAAGGTGGTACGTAGGCAATAAAGGTTCACAACCGCGGCGGGTGCAAAAATCATAAAAGAATATATTTCTTTTCTCACCTCCACCATCTATTTTTATACAACATTTTTTATAGCCAAAATATACAGATTTTACAAAGAGGTTCCTGCGGAGTACCCTAGATGTTTAGGGTGATAATACCTTCCATTTTCATAACCAACCCCCTTACCTTGAATCTTTCCCCCCTCTTTTTTGAGTTACTTGCTCTTTTCCCATTCCCTTGGAAACAATAAAGCACGTTGGCAATTTTTATTTTGATCTGTACAAGTCTAGTCAATCTAATGGCTTAGTCTTAAACATTTCTACCGCTACAGAAAAATGGCGACTTCACTGGGGAAAGATTGACCTCTTGCTAGTCCATCCCTAAGTGGGTTGAGCCTATCTTTGTTTTTATCTATATATGTGCTATTGTTGTTTATGTGTTGTATGTTATGTATATGTTTGTCTAGATTTTCCTGGTTTTCAGGGTGCTTGGTGAATTCTTATAAGTCCTATACCCGGACTTGGGAAAACTTTAAGATAGGACGGGCAATATAGTCTTGTTAACTTTGAGGGAGTAATCCCAAAAAATGAGGCATGTGATCCCCTACTCAGTGGAGGCCCCTTTGATTGTAGTGTCGTTTATCGAGTAATCGGAAAGACGTACTACTTTCGACTTGGGAGCCTGCTGAAGCCGAGGACCGTAGAATACCTAACCCATCTTGGCCTTTTAGGTGTAGTGCGAAAGCTATGACGGAGTAATCCAGAAATAGTTGTCACACGATGCTACGCTTGGACGAGTTTTCCTTGAGAATATTACTAATTACCGAGTTAATCGGGAAGTTGGTAATATCCGAAGGAACGATGTAGACTCTGGGAACCTCTAGAACCTTGTTCAACATGTGATAACTTTTAGACCATACCTTATGGGTAGTACCTTCGACCTCATGCTCGCGACGTTGAACCTATGAACCCTATATGTGTGATCTTGTGTGTGATTGTTGCATCATGCATCCATGCACTCATGATCATCTTTTGAAGAAATCTTATTTCAAGGGATTTAAAAGTTGACCATTTGTGAATGTCTCAGGTAACTATGGATTCTGGAAAAAGAAAGACCACAAAATACAGTTTCAAAGATCCCAAGATAGATGAGTTGATCAGTCTAATTCCTGAGATCGAGTGTCCTGCAGATTTTCGGAAGAAGTATGGATCCATCATTCCTCTCATGAAGCTTAGGATGAAGGAGGGTTTCCTCTCGACCTTGGTCTAGTCCTATGATCCGATGTATCATTGCTTTACTTTTCCTGACTATCAGTTGATGCCTACACTGGAGGAGTATTCTTATCTGTTGGATTTACCTATTACCAATCGTGTTCCTTTTACTGGTTTGGAGGGTGAGCCAAAACCACATGAGATTGCTGCTTTGATTCATCTGGGGAAGTCTGAGGTGGAAGCCCATATGACTATTAAAGGAGGGATTATAGGATTACCAGCTCAGTTCTTACTGGAGAAAGCTTGTTACTTTGCCAGGATGAAGAGTACAGTCGCTTTTGAGGCCATCTTTTCTCTACTTGCTTACGGAATGTTCTTATTTCCTAATCTGGACAAGTTTGTTGACGTTAATGCTATCAGGATCTTCATGATCGGAAACCCAGTTCCTGCATTGTTGGGTGATTCTTATTACTCTATTCATCTTCAGAATTCTTATCATGGGGGGATGATTATCTGTTGCACGCCTTTGTTGTACTGGGGGTTTATCTCTCATATGCCTCAATCTGATGCTTTCTGGGATGTCGGGAAGGAACCCCGATAGGCTTCTAAGATCATGGCACTTACTCACTCGGATATTAATTGGTATCATCGAACTTACCAGGATATAGAGATTGTTGACAATTGTGGTAGTTTCCCCAATGTACCTCTTCTCGGTACAAAGGGAGGAATCAACTATAACCCTGTTCTTGCACGATGATAACTTGGTTATCCGATGAAGGATAAACCAAATAATATTCATTTGAGTAGTTTCTTTCTGAAGGAAGGAGAAGAGCATAGGGAAGCTAAGGAGCAGATTGCGAAGGCCTGACGTCACATTCATAAGAAGAGTAGGAAAGACTTGGGACCTAGGGGTGCTGTTTCTTTGGAGCCATATCTTCAGTGGGTCCAAACGAGAGTTATTCAGTTGAAGATGCCGTATTCCCGGGAAACACCTATGCCTGATTTATTTGTGAAGACTACTCCTCCCTTATTTGATGATCTAGAAGAGTTGCAGCTTGCTTTGGTCAAGATGCAACAGGAAAAGGATGCTTAGAAGAATAAGTGTCAAACTTTAGAGATTTCCTATAGAGCAGACTTGAAGGAGAAAGATGACTTGATTGAGATCCTTGAGAGACGGGCTGTAGAGACCATGGAGAGGGAAGGGGATTTATTTTCTCCTAAGCCTCGGTCAGATGCTATTTGCTCACTCCCTGATTCAGGTGATTGGGAGGAGGTCGCCACCAGATATGCAGAAGAAAACCAGAGGTTGAAGGCTCAGATTGCCCGGCTCACAGGAATGCGCCATCGTGTGGAGTGATCTCCACCAGCTTCGCTTTGCAGGGTTTTAGATTTTATTTTCATCTTGTACTTGGGATCATTAAAACTTGTAACCCACTTTTAAGTTATTATAATAATTTTTTTTAGTATTTTCAAATGCGTTATTACTTTGATATTTGCAATATGTCCATCAATTTTAAGTCCCTTGAAATATTAAATAATGAAATAAAATCATGTGCATTGCACATCATGCATCATATTACACATATTTCTTGCATTTTTTATGCATATCCAGGTGTCTTACCAAGCTTCTTTACTTCGTTCAACAAGCTGACTCATCACTATAACACCCGAGCAAATTTCAGAAGGAAGATGGATAACTTAGAACAAGAGAATCGCGAGCTGCGCGAGGAGGTTTCTACTTTGAAGGCCGATATGGCCAATCTTACTGCTCTGATGGAGTCTCTGGTGGCTACTCAGAATCAGCCACCAAGTGTTCAACCTCAACCAACAAGGGCTACTGCTAAAGTTCCAACTGTTCCTACGTCTGCTACTCCAGCTATTGTTTAGAATCGCATGCCTCAAGGTTACCCATGGGGAATGCCAGAGAATTTTACGCCTGAAGGTTTCAACCTTGGTCCTCAAGATATTCCAATTGTTCAGACTATTGTTACTCCTGCACCTCCCGTGGTGCATGTTCTTGCTGCACCACCTCCGGTGAATATGGTTCCATTTGTTAACGATGATGTGTGTCGTCCTTTCCCTCCACCAAGTGAAGACTTGGGTCTTTATGACAAAATGCATGATTTCCAAGAGCAGTTTAACAAGATGCAGAGAGAGATGAAGGCCCTCAGAGGAAAAGAGTTATTTGGGCAGAACGTGAATGAATTATGCTTGGTCCCGAATGTCAAGATACCTGTGAAGTTTGAAGTCCTGGAGTTTGAGAAATACAAGGGCAACACTTGCCCTCGTGCCCTTCTGGTGATGTATGTAAGGAGTATGTCTACCCATACTGATGATCAGCGTCTGCTGATTCACTTTTTTCAGGATAGTTTGACCGGTGTTATGCTGAAGTGGTATATGAGTTTGGACAGCGTCAACATCCATACTTTCAATGACTTGGGAGAAGCGTTCATCAAACAATACAATTACAACATGGACATGGTGCCTGACCATGATCAACTCAGGGGCATGGTTCAGAAAGACATGGAATCATTCAAAAAATATGCACATAGATGGCGTGAGGTGGCCGCCCAAGTGATTCCTCCCATGGAAGAGAAGGAGATGACTAAGATTTTCTTGAGAACTCTGGGTGCTTTCTACTACGAGAGGATGGTAGCGAGTGCGCCAAGTGATTTTACTAAAATGGTAGGAATGGGTATCCACTTACAAGAGGCTGTAAGAGAGGGCCGTTTAACAAAAAGTGAAGGATCTGAAGGTGTGAAGAAGCCATCTTATTGGTTTACCAAGAAGAAGGAAGGGGATGCAAATGTTGTCATGCAAGAGAGGAGGATTAACACTCCTAGAAGGAATTGTTAGCGTCATCAGCAAGTCGCCTCAATTACTCCAGTTGTGGGTATAGCTCCAATCACCATTGCTTATCAGAGACCATCCCAGTAGGGGAATCAAGGATACAATCAGAAAAGGGATAGTTATGACCCTATTCCTATGAGTTATACGGAATTACTACCAACATTGATTCAGAAGAAGTTGGTTCAGACCCGACCACCACCCGTTGTACCATCACCATTGCCTTTGTATTACAAAGTAGACCAAACATGTGCTTTTCATCAGGGAGAACCAGGGTATAATGTTGAGAATTTTCATCCTTTGAAGACTGAAGTACAAAATTTGGTGAAGTCAGGTGTTCTATCTTTCAAAGATGTGGGCCCCAATGTGAAAGACAATCCTCTACCCAAGCATGAGGGAGTAAATGCTGTGAATATGGTGGCCGGTTGTCCAGGCGACTTTCAGATTTTTTACATTCAACTAGTTAGAGGAGATTTGGTGAAAATTCATGCAGACCTCTGTGAATTTAGCTACTATATGCATGATCATGCCGATTGTGCTATCTGTAGTACGGACATACAGGGTTGCGACAAGATAAAGGCTGATTTGCAAGAGATGATGAATGAGGGCCTCATCCAAATAATTAGGCCTAGGGCAGAGTATGAAGAGGAGGTGAACATGGTTTCTGGATGTCTTGGAGAGTTCAGAATCTTTGATGTAGAACATATGAATGAGGATTTTGTGCAACTGCATGCTACTTTCTGCCACTTGGCTGGTCAGGTGGAACACCAGTATGGATCTTTCCGAATTTGCTGTCAGGATTCCCGAGGATGTTCTATTGTGAGGAAAGGTGTTCAGTTTTTATTGGATAATGGAGCCATCAAGATTACAGGTCAAAGCGATGATTACCATGAAGTTGATATGATTGAGGTTTGTTTGGATGAAGACGAGTCGAACGAAGAGTATGCCTCTGCAGATGAGTATTTCTCCTTAGATAAGGATTTGTTTCCCAAAAATGACTCATTAATGATTGATTGTGTTGAAGAAGGGGTAAATGTCATTGTACCTTGTTTTGGTGCACCCACCCATTTTGAAGTTGAATATTATATCAAGCCAGTTGTTACCCCATTGGTGATTAGTTTGCCGGGTCCTGTTCCCTATAAGTTAGATAAGGTTATACCCTACAAATACAATGCTACAATCTTAGAGGATGGAGTAGAGTTCCCATCCAGCCAATGCCTGATGTTGGAAGTATTGTTGAAAATAGTAGAGTGACCCACAACGGTCGTGTGTTTGCACCAGTTATTCGAGGAGATATTAGTGCTGGAAAGAAAATTGCTGAGAATGTTGAACCCAAGAAGGTTACAGATGAATCTAGTGGATCTACGTTAGAGAAAGAAGTGGATGATATTTTGAAGATAATTAAGATGAGCGACTACAGAATTGTAGATCAGCTACTGCAGACTCCTTCAAAAATATCTATCTTGGCTTTATTGATGAACTCATCTGCTCACAGAGAACCCTTGATGAGAGTATTGGACCAAGCTTTTGTGGAGAGTGACATGCCTATAGACCAGTTCAACAGCGTAGTAGGGAATATTACGTCATGTAATAACTTGAGTTTCTGCGATGATGAATTTTCAGATGAAGGAAGGAATCACAACCTGGCCCTCCATATCTCTATGAATTGCAAGAATGATTCACTATCCAATGTGCTGATTGATAATGGATCCACTTTGAACATTATACCGAGGAGCACTCTTATGAAGTTAAAATATCAAGGAACGCCTATGCGCCCGAGTCGCATCATTGTGAAAGCGTTTAATGGATCAAGGAAATCTGTTATTAGTGAAGTGGACTTGCCTATTCATATAGGACCACATTTGTTTCAGATAACTTTCCAAGTCATGGACATTGTACCCGCTTATAGCTGCTTGTTGGGACGACCGTGGATTCATGAGGCAGGGGCTGCCACTTCAACTTTACACCAGAAACTGAAATTTGTACGTGAAGGGAAAGTAGTGATCATAAATGGGGATCAGGCATTATTAATATCTCATTTGTCCTCTTTCAGCATTATGGAGGCGGATGAAGCTGTTGTCGGGACTTGGTTCCAAGCTTTATCTATTGACAACATAAGAGGAAATAAGAATTCCATGGTTTCGCTTAAGGATGCGCAGTAGGTTGTGCGTAAGGGTCATAGTGAAGTATGGGGACATATTGTGGATCCACATGTAAACAAGAACAGAACCGGCTTGGGTTTCTCTTTGAAGAATGATAAAGGTAAGAGGATGAAGCCGAAGTCTGCCACAGGCCAGTATCAAGACATTTTCCATAGTGGGGGTTATCTTCATCCGACTGTTTCCGAGATTAATGCCATTATGGAAGATGAAGCAGAGTAGGAAATTCCAAATTACGTGAAGCACAGAGTTAGGGTTCAGAACTGGATCACCATTGATGTTCCCTCTTGCATACATGTTTCAAAGTAATTTGATTTGTTAATCTTTTTGAAAAGCTTTAACTCTACCCAAGGTGGAAGTATTAATGTTGTAGGGCTTATCTGTTTGCTGTGACTTTTGAAATCAATAATAAAAGTTGTCTTTGTTTCCCAAATTGTGTCTTTATTTTCTGCTTTTTCTTGGAAAATGGTAATCAGAAAAAACCTTTCAAAAATGAATAATAACTGAAATTCAATCTGCATGATCACTTGTTATATGTGTCAGTTTCTAAATGCAATCATAAATCATATGTGTAGATTAATTAAAAAACCCGTTGAACACAATGACCCTGCACCCTCTCCCAACTTTGAATGTCCTGTGTATGGGGCCGAAGAAGAAGACTATGATGATATTCCAGAAGAGGTCTCACGGTTGCTTGAGCGCGAGGAAAATGCCATTCAGCCATATAAAGATCCACTGAAAGTAATCAATTTGGGATCAGAAGAAGATCTGAAAGAGGTCAAGATCGGAGCATTGTTGCATCTTGATGTGAAGAGCAGGTTGATCGGGTTATTAAAAGAGTATGTGGATATTTTTTCTTGGTATTATCAAGATATGCCTGGCCTAGATACAGATATCGTAGAACACCGTTTACCGTTGAAGCCAGAATGTCCGCTAATCAAACAAAAGTTGAGAAGAACTCACCCAGATATGGCAGTGAAGATCAAAGAGGAGGTTCTAAAGCAGATTAATGTCGGTTTCCTGTTGACGTCAGTGTATCCTCAATGGATCGCCAATATTGTCCCAATGCCAAAAAAGGACAGAAAAGTTCGCATGTGCGTAGATTACAGAGATCTAAATAAAGCTAGTCCAAAAGATGATTTTCCATTGCCGCACATTGATATGTTAATGGATAGCACGGAAAAATTCAAAGTATTCTCATTCATGGACGGATTTTCCGGGTATAATCAAATAAGAATGGCTCCAAAGGACATGGAAAAAACAACATTTATCACACCCTGGGGAACATTCTGTTACAGAGTGATGCCCTTCGGGTTGAAGAACGCTGGTGAAACGTACCAGAGGGCTATGATAACCCTATTCCATGATCTGATTCACAAGGAGATCGAAGTATATGTTGATGACATGATTGCTAAATACCATACGGAAGAAGGGCATGTAGAAGATTTGTTGAAGTTGTTTCAGCGTTTGAGGAAATATCGTCTCCGCTTGAATCCAAATAAATGTACCTTCGGTGTTCGGTCAGGAAATTGTTGGGTTTCATTGTTAGCCAGAAAGGAATTGAAGTTGACCCTAATAAAGTCAAAACAATTCAAGAGATGCCAGTGCCAAGAACTGAAAAGAAAATTAGAGGGTTCCTCGGGCGTTTAAATTATATTTCCAGATTCATTTCCCATATGACTGCAACATGTGAACCAATCTTTAAGTTGTTAAAGAAAGATCAAGGTTGTGTGTGGACGGATGACTACCAAAGGGAATTTGAAAGTATTAAAGAATATCTTCTTGAACCTCCTATCTTGCTCCCTCCTATCGAAGGAAGACCATTGATTATGTATCTGACAGTGTTAGATAATTTCATGGGCTGTATTCTGGGACAACAAGATGAAACAGGGAAGAAAGAGTATGCCATTTATTATCTCAGTAAAAAGTTTACTGATTATGAGTCACGGTATTCCATGTTGGAAAAGACATGTTGTGCTCTGGCCTGGGCGGAAAAATGTTTGCGGCAGTATATGTTGAATCACACCACTTGGTTGATCTCCAAGATGGACCCAGTCAAGTACATTTTTGAAAGATGGACCCAGTCAAGTACACTTGGGAGAATTTCCCGCTGGAAGATGTTTTTATCTGAATATGACATCGAATACCGCACTCAAAAAGCTATTAAAAGTAGCATGTTAGAAGATTATCTTGCTCACCAACCATTTGAGGATCATTAGTCTGTGAAGTATGAATTCCCCGATGAGGATGTGATGTTCTTGAAAGTGAAAGATTGTGATGAACCATTTCCCGAGGAAGGTCCTGACCCTGAATCTCATTGGAGTATGATATTTGATGGAGCTGTGAATGCTTACGGTAAAGGAATTGGTGTTGTGATCGTCACTCCACGTGGATCACACATTCCTTTTACTACAAGGTTAACATTTGATTGCACTAATAATATGGCAGAATATGAGACTTGCATCATGGGTCTCGAGGAAGCCATCGATCTTAGAATTAAAATTCTTGATGTGTACGGTGATTCAGCTTTGGTATTAAATCAGATTAAAGGAGAATGAGATACTCGTCACCCCGACTTGATCCCCTACAAAGATTATGCTAGAAGATTATTACCCTTCTTTAACAAAGTTGAATTCCATCATATTCCAAGAGATGAAAATCAAATGGAGGATGCTCTGGTAACTCTGGCTTCTATGTATCAAGTGAATACTTGGAATGATATACCTCGAATTATGGTCCGACGACTGGATAAGCCCGCTCATGTGTTTACAACAGAAGAGGTAGCAGATGAGAAACCTCGGTATTATGATATCAAGCATTTTCTCCAGACTCAGGAATACCCGATTGGTGCTTCGAAGAAGGATAGAAATACATTGAGAAGATTGGCTGGAAGTTTCTTCCTCAGTGAAAATGTGTTGTATAAGAGAAATTATGACATGGTCTTGCTCAGATGCGTGGATAGACATGAAGCAGACATGTTGATGCATGAGATTCATGAAGGTTCATTTTACACTCATGCCAATGGACATTAGATGGCTAAAAAGATGCTAAGGGCAGGATACTATTGGCTGACAATAGAATCTGATTGTTACAAATTTGCAAAGAAGTGTCATAAATGCCAGATTTATACGGACAAAGTTCATGTGCCTCCGAAACTTCTCAATGTGATTTCCTCCCCGTGGCCTTTCTCTATGTGGGGTATTGACATGATTGGGATGATAGAACCCAAAGCTTCAAATGGACACCGTTTCATCTTGGTAGAAATTGACTACTTCACCAAGTGGGTGGAGGCTGCTTCGTATGCTAACGTCACCAAGCAGGTGGTTGTGCGCTTCATTAAGAATAATCTTATATGCCGGTATGGTGTGCCGAATAGGATTATCACCGACAATGGCTCGAATCTGAACAATAAAATGATGACAGAACTGTGTGAAGAATTCAAGATTGTCCATCACAACTCATCTCCGTACAGGTTAAAGATGAATGGGGTTGTTGAAGCTGCTAATAAGAATATCAAAAAGATTATCCAGAACATGGTTGTTACTTATAAGGATTGGCATGATATGCTCCCTTTTGCTTTGCATGGATATCGAACATCTGCCCGCACCTCAACAGGATCAACCCCGTTCTCCCTTGTGTATGGAATGGAAGTAGTACTTCCAATTGAGGCCGAGATTCCCTCTTTGCGTGTGATAATGGAAACCAAGTTGACAGAGGCTGAATGGGTCCAAAACCGGTTTGACCAATTGAATTTGATCGAAGAGAAGAGAATGACAGCTTTGTGTCATGGACAATTATATCAGAAGAGAATGAAGAAAGATTTTGATAAAAAGGTCAAACCTCGTAAATTCAGAGAAGGTGACCTCGTGCTCAAGAAGACCATGTATTTTAACGCTGATTCCAGGGGCAAGTGGACTCCCAATTTGGAAGGCCCATATGTTGTCAAGAAAGCCTTCTCTGGCGGTGCATTAATTCTTGAAACTATGGATGGCGAGGAGTTCCCACGTCCCATGAATGTTGATGCAGTTAAGAAATACTTTGCCTAAAGAAATAAAAGAACAACTCGCTAAGTTGAAAACCCGAAATGGCGACTTAGGCAAAAATGAGCGTCTCGGTAGGCCGAAAACCCAGAAGGACGGTCTAGGAAAAAATTAGAGACATAAACAGAATAAAATTTCCCGCTAAGTTGAAAACTCGCAAGGGCAACTTAGGCAAAAGTTAGGGACTTTCTTGGCAAGTAACTACAACAGACAAGACTTGTTCATTAGAGCGACAATCTTCTCGGACCCTCATCATACTTCAACAGAAGTTGCTGCTCAGGATTTCAAAAGTTGTTAGAGGGGATAGTGGTCATTGTGTCTCAATGTATCTTTTCCATTATATATTACCATTTTCCGAACTTCGTAATTATCTATGGAGTCTCGCCATTCGCAGAATACCATTCTATTAATGAAATTTGAGCTTTTACCCAATTCTTTGCATTTCTTATTTTTATTTAGCTTGCAAAGACTCCATTTATTATTGATAATAACTTTCAAAGCATAAACAATTGAATAACAAAATTGATTTTCAAAAAGAATTTACAATTTGTTTTTACTTTAAAATTTGTGACGTAAGAGAAACAACAAAAGCAGTGATCTCAGGAATGGATGAACTCCAGTTGCTTCCGGAGAAGTTTTGCTTAAGATGTTTCATCGTATAGGGTTTGCAACACCAGTATCCCCGGTCAGGTTTTGGTTCATTTCTCCTCTTTTCTGAGTTTGCATGATATGAATATTCAATCCAAGGTTTCTCCAGTGAAGGTTTCGTTTGTGTAATAGAGGTTCTCTCTTCCCAGAGAAGTTGGTACAATAATCACTCTCGAAGAACGCATGCCTACGTTTTCCCCAGTGAAGAATGTATATTGATTTTTCCCTTTGTGAATGTGGTGTTGACCTCCCCAATGAAGTCGACAATAATTCCCCAGTGAATGTTTTGATGATTTAATGCCCGTCTGCCCTACTTGAAATTGATTTTTCAAATCCCCAATAGAAGTGTTACTTTTGAAAACATTTGTTTCCCCGTTGAAGTCTGAGTGCTATTCCCTGGTGAAGCCGGAAGAAGGATGTTATATCCCTGAATCTGTATTATTTTTGTCACTTGGATTTGTTTGCTTCCAGATTACGTTTCTCCCCAGTAAAGTTAAACCAGGAAGTAGGTTTTGTTTCCTCAGTTGGTGCTTACCTTTTCTTGGACTGTTCACCTTGGATGTGACTTAGCCGAGTGTTGATTGTGCCCGAGTTGGTTTTTTTGCCTAGTTACTCCTAGTGTTATATGTCTGTTTTATCAGCATATACATGATAACACTCATACATTCATACATACATCATACATAGTTGAATTTAGCAAATCATTGCTCATTCACATTCATTAATATTTTGTTGATATATTGTCTTGTTTTGCAGAATTGTGTTGTCCTCCCTCCAATAGAGTGTCAGTCATAAGCAGAAAGTGTATGTTCTTTCAAATTCCCCATTGAATTATCCCTCATGGAAAATTTCTTGCTTTAGCTTTCCTGCACAACTCTTTGTCTGGATGATTTGGGTTTCCCTCTTGAGTTTATTTCTCAAAAGATGTATTTTGTACGACGGTCTCGTTCCAGTTTATTTCTGGTTTGAATCTTTGATCCTCAACAATTTTATTACTCATGATATTTGCAGACTTCGAGCCTTGGTTTGAGAATGTGCATTTATTTTGCACAAGAAGACTTTATCTCCTCAGTAGAAATATATTGGCATCTCCCCAGAAAGTCATACTTCTTTCCCCAGGAAGTCATATTTCATTCCCCATAAAGTCATTTTTTACAATCCTCCATAAACAGCAAGTAGCAGATCTCTTTCTTTGAGAAACCTATACTTCCCCGTAAAAGTCGGCATTACCCTTTTTTTTCTATCTTCCTTATGAGCAGATAATTTGCAGTTCATTGGCAAAATTACTCTAGTGGATGGCAAGTATTTCGATATTGCAAAGGCAATTCATTTTGAAGTCTTTATAAGTGGTAGTCTCTTTATTTGAGACAACTTATATATTACCCTTTCCAGGAAGAATGCCTTGGTTAAAGAAGAAGTTGAGATCCGTTCTAGGTGAAATGCTGGTATTTTGGGAAAAACATGTTATCTTTTTGCTACCTTCAGTGAACGTTGGTAGTTCATCCTTAGTGAACGACGATGTTATGATATATTTTCTTTCTACCTTCAGTTAAAGTTGGTAGGTCACCTTCAGTGAAAGTTGGTGATTGTTATCTTTTTGCTACCTTCAGTGAACATTGGTAGTTCATCGTCAGTGAACGGTGATGCTATGATATATTTTCTTTCTACCTTAAGTTAAAGTTGGCAGGTCACCTTCAGTGAAAGTTGGTGATTGTTATCTTTTTTCTACCTTCAGTGAACGTTGGTAGTTCATCGTCAGTGAACAACGATGCTATAATATATTTTCTTTCTACCTTCAGTGAAAGTTGGTAGGTCACCTTTAGTGAAAGTTGGTAGGTCACCTTCAGTGAAAGTTGGTGATTGTTATCTTTTTGCTACCTTCAGTGAACGTTGGTAGTTCATCGTCAGTGAACGACGATGCTATAATATATTCTATTTCTATCTTCAGTGAAAGTTGGTAGGACACCTTCAGTGAAAGTTGGTGATTGTTATCTTTTTGCTACCTTCAGTGAACGTTGGTAGTTCATCGTTAGTGAACGGTGATGCTATGATATATTTTCTCTCTACCTTCAGTGAAAGTTGGTAGGTCACCTTCAGTGAAAGTTGGTGATTGTTATCTTTTTTCTACCTTCAGTGAACGTTGGTAGTTCATCGTCAGTGAATGGTGATGCTATGATATTTTCTCTTCCATCTACCTTCAATAAATGTTGGTAGCTCACCTTCAGTGAACGTAGGTGTTGTCATTTCTTTTCTCTTCCTTCTACCTTCTGTAAACATTGGTAGCTCACCTTCAGTGAACACCGGTGTTGTTATTTCTCTCCTCTTTCTACTCTCAGAGAAAGTTGGTAGGTCACCTTCAGTAGAAGTTGGTGTATCCTTTGACTTTTTACCATCCTCTAAGTCGAGTCTTTTGATCCACCAGTGATTTATTTTCCTGTTCGGGTTGCTCTCTTGTTTCTTTATTTTGTTACATCCCCATTGGTGTTTTGCGTCCCTTTGGAGTAGTCCATGTGCACTCATATTCATAAGCATTGCATGGCATCTTAGGGCCAAAAATAGGGTTTATTTTATATTTAAGTATCTTCGATAGCGTCGACACGGAGATTTTTAACCTTTGTATCTCCTGATAGAAGAAACTTAAATAAGGGCAGCCGCTGTACCCTAATTTTTGCCCCTAAGATCCCTTCATCATACCATATTGATTCAATCACAACAAGATCACATTAGGGTTCTTGATTCTCCTCCCTATCTTTAGCTTTGCTCTTTGAGGAATCACCAAGCACATTTACTTATTTCTTTGGTGATCATGAATATTTTTGTCTTGATTTTTTCTTTTAATTAATAAAATGCAATGTTGGTTTTTCTTGCTTGTTACTAATGTAGGTACACGCAATGAGATTTAGCAAGTTTCTCCATGGGTTCATGAGTTTATTTCCATGCCCTAGTCAATAAAGCTTGAGAAGTTCAAACCTCACCATTGGACTTGTTTTGGAATAAATGGCATGACAAGGTTATTTTGGTTCACCACATTTCAAGTTTATCAAATTTGGTTCAAAAGTACAAGGTATTGATTGGAGAAGTTGTCATGCTTGGACAAGGCTTTGTTCCCATTGGTCACAAATGCATATTTCTCTTAATTCTCAAGATATGGAAGTGGTTTTGGTGACTGTGAGTTCTCATATTCATCCTTAACAACTTCTATTTACAAAGCATTTGTGTTGGTACAAGAAGTTTGTTCGAAATTATCAAAGTTCCTCAAGGCATTTTTTTTGATCTAGGAGCTAGGGTTTTGAACTTCAAAGAAGCATATCTTTCTCATCTTTTGGTATTTTTGAGTGATTCAAAATACATCCTTCTCTTAAAAGGGTTATAAACAAATCACTTCAAAAGTTCCAAGGAGTTTTCATGTGGAAGAAGCTTGATAATGAAGAAATATTACAAGTCCTCTAGATGAACCCCCAATTTCCCATGTGTGACTTCAAATGATCATAACTTGGTCAATTTTTATCACCTTGAGCCCACTATTTTTCCATAATTATCTTGAGTATGTGAAATTTATGCCTTCCTTTATGTTCAAAGTGAGAAAATGGATGGAAGATGCCCTAAGGATATAAAAGATTATAGGTCATTTCGTGATTTTTTGCCAACTTCAACAATTCATAACTCTCTCAATTTTTGGAGATTTTGAATGGTCCAAGTTTCAAAATGTCATTAAAGAGGTCTATTTATGCCATCTTTTTTTGATCAAGAGAAAATTCCAAGTGGAAGGCCATGTTTGGAAGCAAAACATTATAGGTCACTTTTGAAGAAAATTTTGAAATATTTCTAAGTATGAAAAGTCAACCTTTTTTCCCCAACTTTGACTCAATGCAACTTTCAGCTCAAGCATCCATTTGATTCCATTATTTTCCATTGCAAAGCTTGTAACCTCATCTTTATAAAGCATCAAGAATCATTCCTTAAGACCCCTTGAGCTAAGAATTCCATTCGATTGAACTTGGTAACTTGGAACTGAAGTTTCTTCACAAGTCAGAATTTGAAATTCATGTTTTGGCCTCTAAACATCAAATTAGCACGCGTTTGTGATCTACAAATGTTTAACCACGTTGCCAAAGTGGATTAGAGCCTTAAAACGCAAGGATTAGATGAGTTTTAATGGAAATCAGATCACACTTTGCTCGTGCATCAGGTTCACACGATTTCCCTCCAAACTTCATCATTTCACACGCTTGAACATTCCATTTGATTCCCTATAAATAGAGGGTCATCCCCCATTCATTTCCTCAAGCTTTGAGAGCCAAAAACACTATGTCAAAACCTCACACGAGCTTGAAATTTTTGAAATGAATTTATGAGATTCCAGCCTTTTCCTCCAAAATTCTTTGCACATTCATTTTCCTTAAGCATCATACGAACTTTCAATCACTAAAACCAAGCAAAACGAGCCATAATCCAAGCTACAAAAGTCCAGTTTCAGAGCTTCTTTCTTGAACTTCGAAAAGGTATAATTCTCCATCATTTGGATCCGAATAAAGCACTAACCTGTTCTACTCCTTCTCCTGATTCTAGTGCTTCTTACGATTTTTAAATCCATTGAGAATTGAGAGAGAAATCTCAAATTGACGGTGCTCGCTATTTTATGGGCTTTTGATTCATATCTCTTTGTATACTTTATATAAATTTGGTGCGATTGTGGTGTTAGGATCGTCTTGAAGATACAAATCCAATGATACTGGTATGGGATCCTAATTTTACTGTTTGAAGGATTTCACAAAAATCTCCATTGCAGGGTGACTGGTGGTTGAAGAAGATGACATGTCTCGTCTCAGCCAATGATAGCGTGCCAAGCGTTTTAATTTCATTGGTTGCCTTTTTTCTGATTCCCTGCACATCCAACTAAGGTCCATATCAAGCACAACACATCTGGTCCATTGGATTAGCTTACTAACGTGTTTGACTATGATCTGATGGCCCATATCTTTTTGGTTTTATTTTGTTTTTTGATTTTTATATTTTAAATGATTTAATTTTCAAAAATTCATAACTCTTTTATTTTTTATCCAAAAATTATGAAAAAATTCACAAAAATACTTTGAATTATTTCTGATCTCATGACTATTTTTTAAACATTTTTATTTTGACATTTGATATTTTTTATATTTTTTTTCATTATTTGCTTCCTTTTAATTACTTAAAAAAATGCTTTATGACATTTTTTAATTCTGAAAAATTTCCTAAATATCATCTTGCATATTTCTGACTTCTTGAAAATTTTATGGAATTTTATATTGATGTTTACTATTTTTGACCTATTTTCTTTTTGTTTGAACAATTTTAATTAGTTTTAAAATAGTTTCTTACTTTTAAAAATTGCCAAAAATTTCCTAAAAATATTTGAGTCCTTTTCTGATTTTTCTCTGGCCTTGCTTAATTTTTCTTGATTAATTTGAATATAGTTGATATTTTTCTTTCTTATTTCTATTTTAAAACATTTTTAAAACATTTTTTAATGTATATATTAAATGCAATATTACTTTGTGATTATTTTCTGGCTGAACTTGGGTTGAATTTTGATCATGAACTTTATTAACATCATTGGATCCATGGTGTTGAGTCTAACTCCACAAAAATGGATGAATGATTTTAATAATAGTTTGATTAAAATTTAATTCAAATGTGGTTTGTATATTTTTCCCCACCCCTCTCCATCTCATCCCTTTCTTATTGCACTAAGTGTTATTGGAGCATGATCTCTATATCATGTCTCAAAACAAATGGTGCATAGATTGCTATTGACCGGCCTCAAAATAGGTGCGACTTCTATATAAGTCCACTTACGATTGCTTAACATAGTGCTAAATTTTGTCCCGATTCGAACAAATGATCATTCGTGGCCCAATCCTATGTTTGTAAGCCCAAGTATGTTAATTTGATCCCTTTGATCCAATAACCTTGAGATTCATTGTGTGGAGGCTTTGGTTCTACCTATCCTCTAATGGATCTACAACACTTTTGGTCAACACGAATCACTTAAACATTGTTGATCATTAAATGGCACTTGTGAGGACTCCAAATGGGTGATATACTTGACAAAAAGCAAATGCAACTTGTTGTGTGGAGGCTTTGGTTCTACCAATCCTCTAATGTGTTCCAAATGCAAGTTTCAAGATGATCATCCAACTAACCACTAATCACTAATAATTGATTTTACCTTTTTTTTTACTTTATGCCCCTTTATTTTTTATGCTTTATGCACCATTTACTTTTAAGCATTTACATTTCATGCTATCTTCATCTTTGCTCACTTGAGCCTTTTTCTTTTTTCTTCTAAGACACCTAATAATCAACATAAACCAGAAAAAAATTTAATGGTACTTGGACTATTTGGTTACTATCCTTGGCATTGTGGAGTATTGGACTTCTTGGACTTAGGATTAGAAACCTTGGCCTATGTTGGAGACCTTATGACCTCGATTGATATTTTGTCTGGAGTTATTGAGGCATAAGCCCTACTATCTAGACTCTCATCCCGAAGTAACCCTACTATCCAGGTTCCTTCTCATAGCCTTACTGTCCAGGTTCCTTCCCATAAGCCATACTATCCAGGCTTTCACCTTGAAGTAACCCTACTTTCCAGGTTCCTTCTTATAGCCTTACTATCCAGGCTCTTATTTCGAAGTAATCCTACGACCCAGGTTCCTTCTCATAGCCCTACTATCCAGGCTCTCACTTTTAAGCAACCCTACTATCCAAGTTCCTTCTCTCTTATCTTCAGATAATAGTTTACAACACGGTAAGACCTGGACCCGACCAGTTACGGTCGAGTTCACCTTTCCCCATTAAGTCATTGTACAGCCTGGACCCTGACCAGATATGTAGTTCACTTCCACCTCCTTAATCAAGAATTAACTCCCCAATAGAGTAATGGACAACTGAAGCTCTTATACTATATTTCCCAAGACATAAATCAATTCTCCCCAGTAAGGTCCTCCTCCGTGGAAGGTACATGAATTCTCGCAAAGGAATCTCTTATGCAACCGATATCTTCTCTAGATGGCATCTTTAAGCCCATCTCTGACGATTCTTCGTCACCTTCCAAATGGCATATGTAAGCCCATTCCCGATATTATCGATCGATCACCATGCACTTCATGCGAGTGCAAATTTTTGGGCACTCTAGTGTCCAATCATTTTCCACCCTCAGATCATGAAAGGCAGACAACCAATCTACATCCTCAGGTGTAAGAAGATTACACAGGGGCAGTTGTGGTACCCCAAAATTTTCCCTTCCATTTTACTCAACACATGTTCATTAATACCCTCAACTTGCTCAAGGATGCCCAAGAGTTGACCAAACAAACTCTCTCCTAAAGCAATGAACCTCCAACTAGGGTTTCCATTTTCATCAAGATGGGTGAACTCCAAAGGCCTCAAATCCTTTACATGGTCCTAATATGTTCTCAAGATCATCCATGCCAAGTTTCATGCCTTGCACAAGAAGTTTTCTCAGTCAACTGCTCAGATGCTTGAAAATCAACTGTATTAGATCAAAGTCAATTATGGCCCACATATAGTCAAAATTCAAGATTTTTGGTCAACATTAATACTTTGAAGTATTATCCATCATTTGATCAAGGGTTGATCATGATTCCTCAAGGAATGCTCCTAATTCATCAAAACTCAAAAGTTGCTAAATTAGGGTTTCTTAGGAAAAGTCAACCAAACTTTGACCAAGCATAACTTTCTCATACTTTATCAGAAATTTCTCATCCAAGGCTAATTTTGAAGAGAATCCAATTTCCTACAATTCATCTTCATCCATCAAGTTCAAAAAATGTACCCATAAAAAGATATGAATTTCTACATTATAGGTCCTTTTGAAAAGTCAACAAAAACACCTTTTGGGTCAAAGCTTCTTACATGAACATTGAAGACCCAATTGAGATGAGACCAAAATGGTTGTTTAGGGGACATCCTAAGCTTTCGAAAAAATCCAAGAACACCTCTCTAGGGTTAAAATTGGAAGAGATATGCATTGTCAAAGTTAACCATTTTGGAAAATTGCCAAAAGTCAAATATGCTCAAAAGTGCATTTTTTTGTCAAATGGGCCTAGCATTTCAGAATTGTATCTTGTTAGGGACATGGTCCACGACCCAAATCAGCAGCCATATATTATTTTCTCTATTTTATTTATTTTATTTTGATTTTTATTTATTAAGAATCACATTAAATCAAATAAACGACAAAAAATATAAAAGATTGATCTGTTGATCTGATTTTGGTGAGAATCAAATCTAATTAAGCTGGCCTAATCAAATCAAATTGAATCAAGGCAAATTGAGGCAAAAATAGAATGATTTGGATGGTTTTGGAAAGATATCATATAGCAAGCAAATCACATTCAATCTCCATAATTCCAAAAGATTCAGGTCGTTTTTGTTGCCCTAATTCATCACACTACATATAATGAACAGAAACAATACAAAAGGACAAGGGTTGCAGTCGTGAGAGCTGAGAAAGAAAACTCAAAAATTGGACAAAAAGTGGTGGATAATTTTCTCACATAGAGGGTGATTCAAGACATTCCAAAGCTTCCAACCGCTTCCTGGACATCTCCTGAAGCTAACACGATCCATTGCAAGCATTCCCAAGCCCATAATCGTCCCATAGTCTTCATACGGTTTGCCTTTTTTTTTTCAAAATCGATTACGACAATTCTTGCATCCTAAGCATGTTTTAATGATGTATTTGTGATTATTAACATATTTGCAACATGCTTGAATGATTTAATTGACGTTTTGATGCATATATTGATGATTGACATGGTTAGGGTTTAAGAAGCCGTTTTGGGGCTTCTCTGTACAGGTGAAATTGGACCAAGAAAGCAATGCCATGATACTCGTGAGATCAAGACGAGTTGATTGGTATAGTTAGAATTAATTTATCATGCGTCATATGAATTTTTTAAGCTTGCAGTTTTATAGCTATGGAGTTTTGTCCGTAGGAATAAGTTTGGTACCTAAGACGACAGACAGGGAAGAAGATGATGGCTTGTCACCATCCCACTGGGCCATTTGAATTATGTGCGTTTTTTCAGTTACTCACCTTGTTTTGCATATTATAATTTAATCTTATTATTATTACAACTAAATAACATAGCACAAATGGCCAGGGAAAGCGTTGAATGAGTGGGAGGACCTGGGTTCGATCCCAGGTCCCAACAAATTTTCTTTATTTTCTTAACATGTGATTGCAGATCCCATGCATTACAAGGCCAAATGTCCATCATGCGCCCCACTGATCCAGCCACTGAATCATTGCCAACGCAGATCCAACGTTCAAACCAAGGAAGGACCATGGTGCACTCTCCAGGCGCATCAACACTGAATCAAGTGCAGGAGTGGGCTCAACCATAATGGGCCTGGATAAATTCAGAAATGCACCCCCTATTTGCTCATCATACAGGCCCAAATTCTATTCTTTTTTATTTCAATTCTTTTTTTTATTACTTATTAACTATTTCGTTTTCAAATAACTCCAAAAATCATGTTTTTTTATTTAATCAAAAAATCATAAAAACATCAAAATCATTTTTTTTTCATAAAAATATTTTTATTAATTAATTAGTTTAATTAAATTTAGGCAATTTAATTCTCTTTTTATTATAATTTAAAATAATTAGAATTAGGGTTTAATTTTGTACATAACCTAGTTTTTTCCTCAAAAAATAACATAAATATTTTCTCAAATTAGATTTTTTTAAGGTTTTCCAATTATTTCTCGCATTTAATTTGCCGCGCGCATTTTTAGTTTTTCTTTTTATTATTATTGTAACTGCCCCGAGTTTGTAATAGATTTAAGTAGGGTTTTAATTCCGCATTTTATTTTCAGTCAAAAATAATTATGTATCTGCCCAAAGCCTTGTAATAATTAGGACTCTAACTTCTCTCATTTTTATTTTCGCAAACTATAAACTGCTTAGATGTATGTATAGGATTGTATGGAAAGGAAAATTGAAATTAAAACAGTAGAAAACCCTAATTGTGCAAAGATAATTAACTGGAAAAATTCACTTGCACATGCTCACTCCTAGGGTTTACTCCACTCCGCTTGCCTTCGGTAAACGGTCATGAAGTATAGGGAATGTTAGTGGTTGTCCTTTAGTCCCAAAAGATCTAAAATAACCCAATCTGATGTTGCCTCGGAAAAAAGATCTTTAAGGCTTTAGGATAGTTACTAAAATTTCCTAACATTGCTTTTGTGATCGTATTTGTCCCGTTAAACGTCCCTTAAAACTCCAACAACGGTGCTACCTATTCCTTGATAATAGGATAACGCTGTCTAAAGGAAAACGGATAGACTTTTTCGAGTAGGTAGATTAGCTCCTAGGTACTTGATCAAACAAAACTTTTCACACAAACACTTTTCAAAACAATTTTCAAAAACAACTTCGTCACACTCTTGAGGACTGATACGAGGGTTATCACGAAGTAAAACTTTTTCAAAACAAGCACACACAAGCAATTTTAAAAAATGAGAAAAGTACCTAAGAGCCCATGGAAAACCATGGATAGAAAGGGTGCTAACACCTTCCCTTTCTATAATCTACCCCCTCGTACTTAGAAATATCTCGAAAAAGGTTTTTTCTGTTCTTTTTCCTTTTCCTTTGTTGGATGAAATAAAAGTCGGTGGCGACTCTTGCTACCGTGACATTTGCGAACAAAAAACACAAACCAGTATTAACAGTCGGTTCTGCCACCGTATCACATAGAGCTTTTGCAATTGTCTGATGTTGCACCTTCTGGTGTGACATCTTGACTTATTCTTTCATGAGCACCAATTAACAGGATACACAATTAAATACTTGTGAAATCCATTAATAGAAATAGTTCTTAAAAACTCATAGGAACTTCAAACATCTCACTAGAGACAAAACATTCTTCCTTGATGACATATACCTTCAGACCTTAATCACACAACTTACTTATGTTTTACACACTAGTTAACAATTCTTTAGTAAGAAGAAAAACCAATTACCAAAACTTAGAGAATTCATACTGAATTCTTTAGATATCCAATGTCCTTAAAAATACCCTTTTAGCATCATCGACAAAGTATCATTTGATTAGAATGAGACTTAAATAAACACCAGTACCATTTTTTCTGCAATTAAGTGTCTTGAAATGTCAGTGTCAAAATACCAATCATCTTAGTTTAAATTCTAAAAAGGTATGATGAAATAAGGAAAATAACTCCTTCTATGAGTTTTAACCACT
The DNA here is from genome assembly GCA_948472305.1 of Vicia faba. Classification (NCBI taxonomy): domain Eukaryota; kingdom Viridiplantae; phylum Streptophyta; class Magnoliopsida; order Fabales; family Fabaceae; genus Vicia; species Vicia faba. Next base: position 103,951,070 of record OX451740.1, on the reverse strand, counting down.
GCTTGGTATACAATACTGAAGGTAACCAAAACCGTTGGGATCAACTTATCACATAAGAGATATCTTCAATGCAAGTATATGCATGTAGCATGAGTAAGCTGATGTCCATCACAATGTTAAGACATTAAGATTGACATCATTGACTCAACTTGCCTTTTGATAAAACATCCTTTTGTCACTTGAGTTTTTTCTTTGCTAATCCTAGCTAAATAACCCAACACTTCCAACAATCTTCCCTCTAAAAGAAACCTCATAACTGTTCGAAACATATCTTTAATGACTTGACCAAGATATCAAGTCTTAGTAATAATACAGTCATCTCACCTTGTAGGTTATAGATGGTAAACAGTATTTCATTCACTTAAGACATGAGATCATAAATAAATCACCTTCTACTTTCTTCATGGTTGACAACTCTTTTTATTCTAGATATACATATCTTTGAATAAAAACATCTAGCAGATCACAAGATAATTCTTCAATACAGAAATCTTCATTAGAAATACATATTTCAGTCAAACCAGAAATAGGAAATCCATACAGTTGTTCTTGAGATCAGAAGGGATTCTTCTCCACAAAGATCCAAGGCCATTACACTCATAAGAATGCTTTGACATTGATTGATCTATACACTAGTTTCATCCTTTTTCTTTAGCATCATAGACATGCTGAAGTTAGTACCTTTTTTTTTTGTTTTGGGGAAGGAAATATGATCGCGACTTTATGAGTCTATCGGGTGTAGTGATTGCAAGTGCACAACCTATCGTGTAGTTTTAAAATATATCGAACCCACAAGAACTGATGGTCAAAACTACTATTATCTAAGGTTACTATGTAAAGCTAAGGTTAATTATAAATCTGGGTGTTTGGGTTTAATCAGGAATTAAGTAAAATCTAATAATTAATAACAGGATACTGGTATGTATTTCGTTAACTTAAGGGGTTCAGTATGTCATTGGCATTTGTTTTTAGTATTAAATCACAATTTTGGTGAAACTATTTGTTTAAAAACCTTCGTCTCAAACTTCCGTTCTATTGAATCAGATCATATCAGTCAAGCTCGAAATGAGCGCTTATGCTGTTTCATTTAAAACTCAAGTATTTTTTGAAAACAAATAAGATCCAATTAACTTTAAAGCGCTTCCGCTGTTTTTAAAATTAATGTTTCAATAACCACTATCCGGTTAAAACCTAAAACTTTCGCTCTATTGATTTTAACCTTAGACTGTCTCTTACTTCTGTACAAAAACATTTAAATATTCAATTGGAAATTAAAACAAGAAAAGTATTTTTGTAAAAATAATAATGCCAATTAATTACCGAACCCTTTGGTCAAGTTTTACATACCGGTATAGGGAATCTAGTCAGACATGATATTATTGCAAAATAGTACAAAATTAAAGCATAGGTTCAACAGTGCATGCATGACAGTAATTAAATAAATTTTGCTTAATAAAATAGGAACCTGAATGTGAATACAAAGCGAATGATTCGAATATTGCGTATCCTCCACAAGCCGACAAGAGTGACTTGTAGTAAAAAAAATATCTCGGACTAATTATAAAAATCCTAGGCAAATTCTGAAAGTCTGGAAACAAACTAGTGTTGCAGTATTTTTCCGATGTGGAAAAATACTGCTTTTAATGGTAAGGTTTTTTGCCTACGGAGTACTACGAAAAGTGGAAAACAATACTGGAAAGTACTACAATAGAATACCATAAAATAATTGTTGAACAGAGTAAATGGAATTGAAAACAATAATACTGCATAATTTTGAAGTGCCAGAGAAAGATCAAAACAAGAGAGCGACCAGAGAGATTTAATTGTTGGTAACTACCTCCATATATAGGGTCTATTTTTGTTGAGGAAAATATGTAACTTCCCATGATTTACGTTACTGAAGCATGGAGAAAATCCAGGAATATGCGCTGAGTACGCTCTGTTGGCGAAAGCTTCGTAACTGCCTGGGTGATCGTGGCGAGCGTGGTGTGGTACGTGACGTGGGTCACGTAATTAAATCATGTGCCGGTTGTATCGTGCATGTGCCAAGGGGCACATAAACTTAGCTTGTGCCGATCGTAATGACCTTGTGGCGAGCGACACGCTTCTCTGCTACAGAACTGCATTTTTGCTGTTTTAAAACTATTTCTTCTTCATTTTTCCAATATATTTCTTCCTTTTATTATTTATGCCTTGCAAATGCTAAGTACTTGAAATATGATTCAAAAACTACAAAAAGGGATAAAATGTGACATAATAATCGAAGAATCGGAAATTTAATCTATGTAATTTGGACGGACAAAGAGTTCAAACAATCTTGAGCTTCCTCAAACAAGAACTTGGCTTAGAACCCTTTGACACCACTCCTTGTTTCCCAATTATTCGGGACATCAAATTGTTGCAAGTGTAGTACTCGGGCAATATCTTCAGGTTTTGGATCTCTTTCCGTACCGTTGAAGGGTAGTTGATTGAGAATGGGAATCCTCAAGAGTTGAGAGAATTCTTCCATAGTAGGCACAAGCTGATAAATCGGGACAAGTGAATCAATGGTGTAGAGGATAAAAGAATTGGAAAAGCACCTTCATCATATTTTCATCAGTGCTAGAGGTAACCAAGTTTAGGAGGCGACCATGTCTTTCGGTGAATAAAGAATTCTCAGGGACCCTTGATACTAACTCTTTGAGTTGAGAAGGAATTCTTACGAGATTGACTTGGATAGTATTCCTACGGATAGAAGCCATGTCCTACAAAATAGACCAAAGATAAATCCTAATAATCCTTGAAATGGTTAGTGAGAATGAGTATGATGTTATGATGTTTATTATGTTATGTACAAGTAAGCATATACAAACAAGGCAACCAAATCCTTAGGTTTAGGCTTGCATGGAGTCTTATAGGTAAGTACCATCTTGAAGTTTAGTTGGCTCAAACCTATCCTAGAAATAGTAACCGGGTTCTAAGGGATCTCAATATCACTGATCTTTCTTGTCTGGCATTGTTTTAGCGCAAGCCTCTTTCACGACGACCGAAATATCCCAAGAAGTCTGATCTCAATGAGCGTAGTATCGAGTATCAAACAACTTTGGACTGCACCAAAGCCGGCTATCTCACTACTTCCTAATGGCCAAGTTGGTCAAGTAAAGGTTCTAAAGTCAGTTAGTGCTTCATGACACCACATAGCGGCCCCATATTCTCCTTGACTATTGAAGGGCTACTGGTACCGACAAATGTGTCACACTAACGTAGCTATTGCTTAGACCATGTTCGTATACCCTGCACAATTTCCACAATGTATTGCTACTTACCTATAAGGTATCCCAAATCCGAGTAGAGGATTAAAACAAGCCCAAACAAGGAACCAAAATGTAAAGCAAACAAGTCAAACAATGAAAGAAAATAAATGTGATCTAGCCCTAAGGTAACCCCACTGTTAAAAAGTCCACAGTAGAGTCGCCAGTTCTGTGATACGGTGGGAGAACTGACTTGGGATGTTTTGAATTTGATTGCAAATGTTGCGGTTAGCAAGAGTCGCCACCGACTTTTCTTTTATCCAATAAGGAAAGGCTGAAAAGAAACAGGAAAGACCTTTGACATTATTTATTGAGTTCGGGGGGTAGATTATGAAAAGGGAAGGTATTAGCACCCTTTTCATCCATAGTTATCTATGGGCTCATAGTTGCTTGCTAGATCACTTGCTTTTGTTTGAAAATGTGCTTTGTGGTGGTTTTTGAAAGTATTTTTGAAAAGTCGCATTCGTTTAGGCAAACTTTGTAATAGTTCTCGTTCGTAAGAACGTATACAAAGTGTTGGACTTTTTGAAAATATTTCATGTTTTGCAAGTTTATTTTTGAAAGTGTTTGGTGTTTGTTTTGAAAGTGAGCAAGCAACTAGGCACAATCTACCTACTCAAAAGTCTTTGTTCATTTCTTCCTTTCCTTTGATATTGCTATCTCACCATTGATTTGGTAAGAAGCCTTATCTTTGGGTGTAAAGGGACGGGCGTGGGTCATCGTATAGTCATGATAGCAATATTGTGAGATATCTTTGCATTTCTCTTTGAGGGACTAAGATCATTTAAAAGGCAACATTTGTAGCGTCATCGAGGGACTATGATCTTGTATTTTTGATTGTGTTTGCTAAGATATCTCACATGCATAACATGTCCATTTTGTAAGGCAACAAGTGGAATTAACCTAAGGGTGCATGTGTGAATAATATGTTTGATTTGCATGCATTGTTTATCTTAGATCAGGGTTATCTTGATTTTATCTTTCCATACAAACCCTAATTATTAGCATTTATATGAAAGCGATAAATTACGGAAAGTAAAATTACTATGCTATTACATTATTAGGGGAGGGGTATACAAATTTACAAATGGGGATTGCAAGAAATTAAACCTAATTATCTATTTTAACCATATTGAATATTGTACAAGAAATAAATAAATAATATAATGTGCAAAGATGTAAATGAAAAGGAAATGATTTTTGTTTGGTTTTAATGAAAGGGTTTAGTTTTAACCTAATTAAGAAAAATGATTAATTAAATTACGAAAATTAAATCTAAACTAATTAAGAAAAGAAAATAAATTAGAAAGCAAATTTTTTAGGGTTTTTAAGAAAAGGTTTTAAGTTAAATAAAAATAATATGAAAATTAATTAATTAAAAGAAACCTAAATTCTATGTTGATTTTAAATAAAAAAGAAAAATAATTAAACCTAAATCTAATTATTAATTTATTAAGAAAAAGAAATTAATTTGTTAAGAAAATATTTTTTTGTCTTTTTGTTTTATAAAGAAAATAAAAATATAAGAGTGTAAATAATAAATAAAATATATTTTTGGATTTTTTAATAATAATAACAGTAATAATAATAATAGTAGTAGTAAAAATAATAAAGAAAAATAAAATAAAACAAGAAAAAGAAAATAAATTAAATTAAAATGATAAAAATGTTTGGGCCAGGTGTTGAAAGTAGGCAGGGGGGGGGGGGGGTCAGGAGAAGCAAAAATGACAAAGCTCACTGACTTAAGGCCCAGGCGCTGGTTGTGGCAAAAAAGAAAGGAAAATATGGAAAAATATGAAAAGTGGCAGCGCTGGGGCTTGAACCCACGTCCTTGATATGAAACGTGCATTGCCTTACCACTGGAGTGGCTATATTAACATAAGTAAAACAATAAATACATAACATAAATCTAGTCCTGAAAATGACTTCATCTTCAACCTCTAGACATGGTTCCTGTAACTTGCCCATTTCTCAACAAAAATGAAAGATGTAAACATGAAAGTTGCTCCCTTTTTCCATACGAATCCAACCATATAAATATCATAAGCTATAAATCAAAGATGAATGAGAATTTCTAAAAGTACCAAATTTTGACCTAACTTTTTTCAGAGATTCAAACCTAAAATTCTCTAAGCTCAATCAATATAAATGAAATCTATGGACATGTACAGTTTCAGGGTAATGATATATACATTTTATCTTCACAAATGCTAGCTTAACAATGCCTAAATGAAAAGATAGAAGTTCAGAAAAGATACGTCAAAATTGGAAATCGTGAAATGCAAATGAGCTTGATTCAAGGTGCTGCAATGATCAGGTTATCTTCCTCAAGTTCCCAGGAAGCTAATGCAATAATTAGCTTGAGCAATGGATGGCTATAATGGCCTGGAGAAGTCCAGTTGCAGAGCTCTGTTTTTGAGTTTGGAAGATGATGGAGATGGAGTTACAGTTATGAAACAGGGATAGAGATGGACTATATTTGATGTATAGAAGCTTTGTGATTGATTAGGAATGAAAACGCACGAGGGAAATGTGAGTTTAGGTTTCAAAGTCAGAATGTGCACATAAATGGAGTTTTGGTGCAAGTTCTAATTTGAGGGAGTTTGGGAGAGTTTCAGGGTGTTTAAGCTCATGTGTTAGCTCACAAATAGTGCCTCTATATATAAGCAACAAGTTTGGATGCTTGGAGAAGTCAGAAATCAAGAATCACATGTTTGTGGCTTTTTGCTTATTTTTGAAGAAAGCTTGAAAAATGTGGTTCCAATGCACAAGTACCTGGCTTATAGGGTGGCTTAGAAGCTTTAAACATGTTGCTTCTGAGCATATATGTTGTGTGTGTTCTGAACAACAAGTTAGAGGCTTAATAAGAGTGGACTTTATGCATAAAGCCACTTTTCCAAAATGGCAATGTTGCCTTTCTTCCTAAAATAGTATTAAGCATTGGCAATGCATTGAATGCTTGGATTAAAGCTTCTAACAGCTGTGTAGACATTTAATTATGGAGTTAAAAGCAATTTAGAAGCTTGCAAAGTGGGATTTGTACAACATGCTTGAAGATTGGACCAAGTGTTCATCACACAATTGACTTGTAATACAAGAATGAAACCCAAACTTCATGGCTTCGATTCTCTTAGCGAAAGTATGATCTCAATGAGTTATTGGACATTTTGGAAAGCTTGTAACATCCCCTACAACCTTCATGTTAGACATTTTTTAAAATTCCATTTGGAACTAGGTGAAAAGTTGCCATGAAGTTAGGTCAAAATCCTGCCTATATTAGGGCAAAATTCCACTAAGTCTTTTTAGTTTCATGAACATGTCTTCACAAAATCATAACTTGAAATCCAAGAATTTTTAGAAAAAGTTATCCCTTATAATGTTTTATATCTCATTGAGATCTACAACTTTCATGTTGGAAGTTTCTCTTGACTCACCTTGCATCATGGTGGAAATTTGGCTCAAAATTGTGAAAAAAATGTGAATTTTCAACAGAAAAATTCTAAGTCTCGGAAATTTTGACTTTTCAAAGATGAATTTTGACTTTTTGATTTATTGATGAAAAAGTTTCATATTTTAACATGTCTTGATAAATTTTAATCTTTGAAACTTGATTTTGATCAAAAAGTCAAAGTTTGACTTTTCAGTGTACAATTGACTTTTCATCAGTTGACTGAAATTCAACTATCAATCAATTGAACTTGAGAAATGTTTTGAGCCACGTCATTAGGTAAAAATGATGCATTTGAATCCTTGAGATCATGTCTTGAACCAATAAGTCATTTGTTAGGTCAAAAATCAAAATTGCACCTTCTCAGTCAAAACCCTAATTTTAACCATTTTGCCCTTTTGATGTTCCTGATCAAATTTATTGAGGAATTATGATCCAAACTTGATTAAATGACATATATGAGTTCATAATGTTGATATGGACCAAAAATTATGAAGTTTGACTGTAAATTGACCATAGTTGACTTTTCCCCCAATACAATTGATTTTAGGTCAACTGATCGATTGACTGAGCAAAAATGTGATCCAAGACTTGAAACTTGACCTGAGCAATCTTGAGGGTCCAAAATGATGCATTAAACTCATATGTGGCATTAAAAGTCCATTTGTCCTTGTGCAAACTCAAACCCTAATTTGAATCATCAGTGCTTAAGGAGGTGTCTTGAGCTGATCAAACCTTGTACAGTCTTGAATCAATAGAGATCTTGTGAGAGATTTATTGAGAAATGAGAGGGAAAATTTTGGGGTACAACAGCTGCCCCTGTTCAATCTTATTAAAGCTGAAGAGTTAGATTGGCAGATCTGCCATTCGTGACTTAAAGGTGAAAGATGATTGAACACTAGAGTGCCCAGAAGTTTGCACTCGAAGATGTATTGGGAATGGGATTATAGATTCCATTTGGAGGAATGATGGTAAACAGTAGAAGAAGTATCAACAAAAATCTTTGGTCGATTTATACTAAAACTTGATGTTTTACCTGTGGAAAAAGGTTAGTTAAATGCAGATGCATGCATGATGTTCATAAGATGTCGTATTATGCTAAATGCATTTCGTATGTATATGCTATGATGTATGAATATGGGATGCATATTTGTCTGGGAAAATAAATCCCTGACTATTGCTGAGGAGTTATGGGAAGCTGAATCCCGAATTGCTGTTGGGGATGAAGAATATACACATCTTCAAACTTTGTTGACAGAATTCTTCTTCCAGGGATTATCTCTTGAATGCTAGCTGTTATCTGGTCAGATCCAGGCTTCACAACTTACTAAGGATGAGGAAGTCAACTGCTATCTGGTCGGGTCCAGGCATCACAGTAACTTACTAGGGAAGAATAAATTAACTGTTATCTGGTCGGATTCCAGGCTTTGCCAAATATTTCTTGAAATTAAACTGTTATCTGGTCGGATCCAGGCTTCATGGTAACTACTATCTGGTCGGGTCCAGGCTTCATGTTTTTTTTTGAAAAGTTATACTATTATCTGGTCGGGTCCAAGATTCATAGTGTCTCGCTGGGGATTGTAGTTAGTTGTTATCTAGTCGGGCTCCAGGCTTCATAATAACTTGCTTGAATAGATGAAGTTGAACTGATATCTGGTCGGATCCAGTCTTCACAGTAACTTAAAAACATTAAATCTCTATCTGGTCAGATACCAGGCTTTGCAGATTTCTGAGGTGGATGAAATTAATTGCTAGCTGGTCGGGTCCAGGCTTCACAATAAACTTGTCTGAAAAGATAGAGTTAAACTGATATCTGGTCGGGTCTAGGATTTACAGTAACTTGCTTGGAACTTAGTTGTTATCCGGTTGGATTCCAAGTTTCACAATAAACTTTTGAGGGGAATTGCTATTTGGTCGGATCCAGGATTCACAATAACTTACTTGAAAAGATGAGGTTGACAACTGATATCTGGTCGAATCCAGGCCTCATAGTAACTTGATAGGGTAGAGGCAAAATCTACTGGGGAAAATAAATCAAATCCTGGTCTGGTTGAGTCCAGGTTTTTCAATATCTCGAAGAGTTAAACTATTATCTGGTCGGGCCCATGTTTCATAGTATCTCGAGAAGTTAACTATTATCTGGTCGGGTCCAGGCTTCATAGTATTTGAAAGGTTACACTATTATATGGTCGAGTCCAGGCTCTATAGTGACTTGAGAAGTTGACTATTATCTGGTCGAGTCCAGGCTTTATAGTAGCTAGAAAATTATACTAATATCTGGTCGGGTCCAGGCTTCATAGTATCTTTTGGAGGTAGTAAAGGTTTTGTTGACGACTTTACTGGGGATTAGGGGTTGTGGCCCTTTGATTTGTAATAGTCTGAAAGGAAAACTCAAGCTGGAGAGGACATACTATACCAGGGAAGAAAGACTCAGCTGGGGAGGATAGACTATGCCGGGGGAATTTTGCTGTTCATTGATTGTTGTATGTTGTATGTTATTTGTTGGGGAAATAAAACCTGTTGATGAATACTTGATGAACTGCTGACGAGGTGAGTTTTTTTAGAAAGAGATCCACAAGGCTTCTTCTTGTAGGATCGACTTAGATGGGGAGAGAGCTGTCAAGAGATTGAGATTCTGGCTGGGGATCAGCCTATGCAAATAGACTTTGTGGGTAACTCTGTTGAGGGAAAAGTTTTATTGTAGCCGTCTTTGTGGGGATAATGCTAATGAAATCACTTTGTAGGGATATTCCATATACATTAAAGAGATGTTTGCTGCTGCTTAGCAGGACACATGTGCCAAATAGTTTCAATTATGTTCATATGCATATGTTCGTTCAATTTTGGTCATTGGACAACTTTGCATTCAAAACAAAAATAGAAAGTTTGCACTTCAAAGCATATTTGTATTGATATTTTGCCCATGAATAGGCGTTTTTTGTACAAAGAAACGGAGATCCTAGTAAGAGGAAATCGTCGAAAGGAAAACAAAAATTGAAAACAAAAACAAATAGCCATGTGGAAACGATCTCATTGCATTCCAACTCTACTATTGCCCCAATGTCTTTGAATGCCCCTTGCCATTGACAGAAGTTAATTGGATTGATCTTGGACCGTTTGAACTTGGACCTTGGTAATAAATTCGACTGTGGTGATTCCACGGGACATAGTCATACGCTCTTAATCCTTAACTTTTTCCTGGACCGCCCTTTCGGGTTTTTAGCCCACCAGGAAACCCATTTTTGCCCAAGTCGCCCTTTCGGGTTTTCAACTTTCCGGGTGTACAATCTTTTGCATATATCCCTAATTTTTTCCCAAACCTTTTGGTTTTCCTGGACGCCCTTATTTTGCCTAGGTGTGTCAACCTAGCGGATCTCTTATGCGTAGTATTTTTTTAACTATGTCCACGTTCACAGGATGTGGGAAGTCTTCACCATCCATGGTAGTCAACATCATGGCACCACCAGAGAACACTCTCTTGACAACAAATGGCCCTTCGGTTAGGAGTCCATTTTCCCCTAGGGTCTCCTTGTGGCAGAATGATACGCTTTATCACCAAGTCACCAACTTGATATACTCGAGGCTTGATCTTTTTTTTGAAATCCTTGATCATACGTTTTTGGTATATCTGACCGTGACAAACAGCAGCCAGTCGCTTCTCATCGATCAAGTTCAACTGATTCAATCTTGTCTAAATCTACTCATCTTCGCCTAGGCCTGCTTCATTCATGATCCTTAGTGAGGGAATCTGAATTTCTACTGGCATAACAGCTTTCATGCCATAGACTAAAAAAATGAGTTGCCCCAGTTGATGTTCTAGATGAAGTGCGGTAGCCATGTAGAGCAAACAGTAACATCTCATGCCAATCCTTGTAGGTCACTACCATCTTCTGCATAATTTTCTTTATGTTTTTGTTGGCCGCTTCCACTGCGCGATTCATTTTAGGTCTATAAGGAGAAGAATTGTGATGCTTGATTTTGAACAGAGTGTAAAGTTTGGTAATCATAGCATTGTTGAGGTTAGTCCCATTGTCGGTGATGATCCTTTCGAGGATACCATAGTCGTAGATGAGGTTATGTTTGATGAATCTGGCTACCACGTTCTTGGTGACTGAGCAAAATGAGGCGGTTTCGACTCATTTGGTGAAATAATCAATAGCGACCAGAATGAAGCGATGTCCATTGGAAGCAGTGGGTTTGATTTCTCCAATCATGTCAATGCCCCACATTTCAAATGGCCACAGAGCGATTATGACATTTAGAGGGATAGGAGGCACATCGACCTTGTCAGCATAGATTTAGCATTTATGGAAAGTTCTTGAGTGTTGATGGCAATCCGTTTCCATCGTTGACCAATAGTAGCCATCCTTCAGGATCTTCTTGGCCATGGTATGTCCGCTTGAGTGAGTCCCGAAGAGACCATCATGCATGCCTTCCATAATTTCCTTTGCCTCCTTCTTGTCCACACATCATAGTAGAGTAGAGTCATGGTTGTGCTTGTACAATATTCTATTACTTAGGAAGAATTTGGCTGAAAATCTTCCTAAGAACTTTCTATCATTGATGGATGCTCCTTCAGGGTACTCTTGTGCTTCAAGATACCAATTCACCTCATGGTACTATGGCTTTTCTGTATCAGTGTCAAGCTCACAGAAGTGTGAAGGTTTGTCAAATCTCCCAATTGTAATCATAGGAGCTTCGCTGTCCCATCCGACCTTGAACATAGAAGACATGGTGGCCAAAGCATCGACTAACTGATTTTCTTCCCTAGGGAAGTGTTCAAAGGTGATCTCTTTGAAGTAGGGAATCAGGGACAACATAAGCTCATTGTAAGGGATGAGATTGGGGTGCTTAGTGTCCCAATCTCCTTTTACTTGGCTAATCACTAGAGCGGAATCCCCAAACACATTCAAATGCTTGATCCTCAAATCCATGGCAGCCCTCAGACCTAAAATGCATGCTTCATACTCAACCATATTGTTCATGCAATCGAAGCATAATCTGGCAGTGAAAGGAGTGTGGAAACCTTCAGGGGAGATGATCACAACACCAATTCTGTTACCCAAGGCGTTGGAAGCCCCATCGAAGACCATAGTCCATCGAGATCCTTGTTCAGGTCCATCATACGGTCCAAGTTTCGCACAATCGGTTACTAGCTTGATGTTCTCATCCGGGAAGTTAAAATTCATAGACTGATAATCATCAATAACTTGATGGGATAAATGATCTACTAATACACTTCCTTTGATGGCCTTTTACGTTGTGTATTTAATGTTGTGCTCAGTCAAGATCATTTTCCATCTAGCTATCCATCCGGAAAGAGCAAGTTTCTCGAAGATGTACTTGATGGGGTCCATCTTAGAAATCAACAGAGTGGTATGATTCAACATATACTGTCTTAGCCGATGAGCAGCCCATGCCAGAGCACAGCAAGTTTTCTCGAGCAGTGAATATCTGGTTTCACAGTCGGTAAATTTTTTGCTCAGGTAGTAAATAGCATGCTCTTTTCGGCCAGACTTGTCATGTTGGCCCAACACACACACCCAAGAGTTCTCTAGCACTGTCAAGTACATGATCAAGGGTCTTCCTCCAACTCGAGGCATGAGAATAGGAGGTTCTTGCAGATATTCTTTGATTTTGTCGAAGGCAGCTTGGCATTCATCATTCCATCTGACTACTTGATCTTTCTTCAAGAGTTTGAAGATTGGCTCACAAGTAGCAGTTAAGTGAGATATGAAGCGGGTAATGTAATTAAGACGACCCAAGAATCCTCTAACTTCCTTTTCAGAGCAGGGGACTAGCATTTCTTGCATGGCCTATACCTTGGCAGGATCGACTTCGATGGCTTTACCACTGACAACAAAACCCAGAAGCTTTCCAGATCGTACTCCAAATGTGCACTTGTTAGGTTTAACCTCAACTTGTACTTTTTAAACCTTTTGAATAGCTTGTACAAATGATCGAGATGTTCCTTTTCAGTTTGAGATCTTGCAATCATATCATCCACATATACCTCTATTTGATGATGGATCATATCATGAAACAAAGCTACCATAGCCCTTTGATATGTTGCCCATGCATTCTTCAACTCGAATGGCATGACCTTGTAGCAAAAGGTACCCCATTATGTAACGAAAGTGGTCTTCTCCTTGTCTTCGGGAGCCATCCTAATTTGATTATAGCTGGAGAAGCCATCCATGAAAGAGAAGACTTTATACTGAGCAGTGTTATCGACCAAGACATCAATATGAGGTAGAGGGAAATCATCCTTGGGACTTGCCCTATTCAAATCCCTATAATCTACGCACATACAAACTTTTCCGTCTTTATTCGATACTAGCACCACATTTGAAACCCATTGGGGATAAGACGTCACAACTAGGAATCCTAAATCAAATTGTTTCATCACTTCAGCTTTTATCTTTTCAGACATGTCAGGCCTCATGCAATGAACTTTTTGTTTGACAGGAGGACAATCTTCCTTTGTCGGCAGACGATGAACTACAATGTTGGTATCCAACCCTGGCATATCTTCATACGACCAAGCAAACACTTCCACATAAGCATGCAACATCTAGACCAATATGCTTTTGACACTGATTTCTAGGTTAGCGCCGATCTTGACCTCTCTCCTGTCTGTCTCGATACCTAGATTGATGACTTCAACTGACTCTTCGTGTGTCTGAATAGATTTTTCCTCTTATAATGGTATTTCAAAATCTTCCTCACCTTCGTCTTCGGCTTGGTTAATTGGACATTTGAAGTCATAGTCGGCAATAGTAGAGTCATTGGAAATGAGATCCAGAGTGGATGAGGACCTGCAAGAGTGTGTGTGTGTGTGTGCATGTAAGATACATGGCTATTTTAATAAATGTATTTGAAGAAAAGAAAGACAATGAGCACAAAGATTTGGAATGCAAAAGAGTCCAATGATTTGTATTGAATGATCATATGATAACATGAACATAAATAAAACCCTTGACAAATGGACCAAAGTGCCTCGGGCTAGGCACATGGCTTAAAATTCATTGTTTAATATTACAGAAAAATGTTCTTGAATTAATAAAAAGCAATAAACAAGTGATTACTCCTCAATGAAGGAGATGGGAACGAAGTCCTTCGCTTGCCAATTGTTGAGTTCTGTTGTAGTAGGATATACCCAATCTTCAAATGCACATTCATCATCAGAATCACCAATAGCGTTGACTTCCTTGCCATGCTTTTGCATAGGAGTGGTGATTACATTTGGAGTTGGAGGAGGATCAAATTCAATGGTCTTGTTATCTATCAAGACCTGAATTTTATTCTTCAGTGTCCAACATTGGTTAGTCTCATGCCCGGGACTACTTGAGTGATATGCACATTTGGCGTTCTGATTGTACTTTGGTGAAGAGGTATCTGGATTGGCCGGAGGATCATGCAGTGTCACCAAATTAGCCTTTAGTAGGTGTTGTAAGGCTTGGGATAGTGACATGCCTATCCTCGTGAATTGTCTTCTCGGAGTCTCAAACTGTTGATGATTTGAAGATGGTCTTTGAGCAAGAGTTGGATTGGAAATTCGGACAATATTAACGGACTGGCGGTCATCCTTCTTGATACATGCCCTTGCCCCATACGCATCATTGATTTGTTTCTTCACGGTAAAAGGTTTCTTTATAGGATTGGAGGTGGAGGCAGATGTCATGGGAATATTCCCGCTTTTGATACCGCTCTCAACTCTTTCACCGGTTAAGATCAGCTCAGTGAAACCGGAAGAAGAACAACCAACTAATAAGTTAAAGAATGGACCAGATAATGTGCCCATAAACATATCAATGTGCTCCCTATCAGTCAAAGGTGGTTGAACCCTACTGGCAAGGTCTCTCCACTTTTGGGCGTACTCTTTAAACCCTTCATTCTTCCCGATTGTCATGTCTTGTAACTGAACTCTTGTCGACACCAAGTCGACATTATATTGGTATTGGTGGTAGAAAGCGGTGGCTAAGTCTTCCCATGTATTGATACGGGAACCATCCAACTGGTAAAACCACTCAAGTTGCGTTCCGGCCAAGTTTCTTAAAAAAAGTGAACCCAAAGTTTCTTATCAGCGGTGTGCGACTCTATCTTGCGCACATAAGATTTCAGGTGAAGTTTTGGACAGGAAACCCTATTGTACTTTGCAAAGACTGGTATCTTGAACTTTTGGGGAATGACAACCCCAGATATCAAACCCAAATCATCAAAATCTAAACCGGGGACGACTTGAATCTCAACGACCTTCAATTTGTCTTCTAATTGCTTGTATTTGACATCGGCAGGAGGATATTGCTCGTCAAAATAATCATCATCATCAGACGCTTGATCATTAATACACCCAGCCTGGGTACTCCTAGCTTCTCCACTCTGATTCTCGTCTTCCTCAGATGAGTCTTCCACTACCGGGATTTGACGGACCGACTCTTTGAACCTTCTACCCATGTTGACTAGAGCTTTCCTCTTGGGTTTCTTTTTGGCTGCCAGCAACACCATCAAATCTTGTTTCCCCTTGGCTAGGGCTAGTAGAGTCTCTTGAAACTGAGAGTTTTGTGCTTGTAAGTCCTTCACTGTTTTCTCTAGATCCATCTTGCTGAAATAAACAGCAAAAAGATAAGGAAACCTGTTGTGTGAAAACCTGTTATGTTATGATGCATGGAAGATGTGTATGCAAATGATTTCAAGGATTTATGAAATTTAAATTTGTATAGACAAAGCATGAACAAACGTCAAATTTCATTAATTAGTTCAAAATGACTACAACATGCCTCTTGGGCTTACAAAATAAATCTCTAAGATAAAAAGACCGAACGCATCCTCTTTGGTGCAAGGTAGGCGTTCACACTTTGTTCTTCATATAGCTGCTTTGTAAGCTCCAAGACTCTCTTCTCACTAGCGTAGAATTGAGCTTTGAAGTTATCCCGTTCTTCCTTTAGCTGAATCCAACCCTTTTGCAAGTCTTCAAGAGAAGTAGGCATGCTGGGATGAGGGACAGTGTACGGGACATCTCCTTCAACCACAGGTTCCATGATAACTGGTAAGATAAAGGGATAAGGCATCACAAGTTTCTGAGCACGAGCTCGTACCCACCTAAGGTAAGGCTCAAGGGGAATGGAATTCTTATTTCTCAGCATCTTGCTGTCCACTTTGCTTTCCATCCTCCAAGCTCGTATAAACCTCTGACAGTAGCTTTGATCGTCGCTCTCATAGTCAAATACCACTCCTTGGATGAGCATATCATACGGACCATCTCTTTGGGCATAACCAAACTGTCGCAAGGCTAAGCAAGGGTTGTAAGTGATACCTACCATAATTCCAAGAAAAGGGACATTAGAGAATTCCCCACAATGGTCGATGATAGTAAGGTTATCCAAGGATCGAGAACACCAATGGATATCCGAATGTGTGAGCGTCATCAACCTATGGGACCACCTCAAACCTTGCTTGTTCTTCAACACAGACCGGGGAAGATGCAAAATAAACCATCTAGCTAGGAGAGGAGTGCAACACATGAGGATCCCTCTCTTCCTTATAGTGCGAGAGTGAAAAGAATGTAGGATATCTCCCAACGAAGTAGGCACCAAATTGCGAGACATGAAGATTTTGACAGCATTTACATCTATAAGTTGGTCAGAGTTTGGAAACAAAACCATCCCATAGATGAGAAGGGCCAAGATTTCTTCAAAAGCTTGTAAGTCCAAAGAGTTCCAATAATATTGAGCTTTATCAAACAAGAACTTGGCTAAGAACCCTTTGACACCACTCCTTGTTTCCCTATTACTCGTGACATCAGATTGTTGCAAGTGTAGTACTCGGGAAATATCTTCAGGTTTTAGATCTCTTTCCGTACCATTGAAGGGTAGTTGATTGAGAATGGGAATCCTCAAGAGTTGATAGAATTCTTCCATAGTAGGTACAAGCTGATAATCGAGAAAAGTGAAGCAATGGTGTAGAGGATCAAAGAACTTGAAAAGCACCTTCATCATATTTTCATCAGTGCTAGAGGTAACCAAGTTTAGGAGGCGACCATGTCTTTCGATGAATGGAGAATTCTCAAGGACCCTTGATGCTAACTCTTTGAGTTGAGAAGGAATTCTTACGAGATTAACTTGGATAGTATTCCTGCGGATAGAAGCCATGTCCTACAAAACAGAACAAAGATAAATCCCAATAATCCTTGAAATGGTTAGTGAGAATGAGTATGGTGTTATGATGTTTATGATGTTATGTACAAGTAAGCATATACAAACAAGGAAAACAAATCATTAGGTTTAGGCTTGCATGGAGTCTTATAGGTAAGTACCCTCTTGAAGTTTAGTTGGCTCAAACTTGTCCTAGAAATAGTAACCGGGTTCTAAGGATCTCAATATCACTGATCTTTCTTGTCGGACATTGTTTCAACGCAAGCCTCTTTCACGCCGATCGAAATATCTCGAGAAGTATGATCTCAATGAGCATAGTATCGAGTATCAACCAACTTCGGAATGCACCAAAGCCGGCTTTCTCACTACTTCCTAATGGCCAAGTTGGTAAAGTAAAGGTTGTAAAGTCAGTTAGTGCTTCATGACACCACACATCGGCCCTGTATTCTCCTTGACTATTCAAGGGCTATCGGTACCCATAAATTTGTCACACTAACGTAGCTATTGCTTAGACCATGTCAGTATACCCCGCATAGTTTCCACAATGTATTGCTACTTACCTATAAGGTATCCTAAATCTGGATAGAGGATCAAAACAAGCCCAAACAAGGAACCAAAATGTAAAGCAAACAAGTCAAACAATGAAAGCAAAATAAAGGTGATCTAGCCCTAAGGTAACCCCACTTTTAAAAAGTCCCCAACAGAGTCGCTAGTTCTGTGATACAGTGGGAGAACTGACTTGGGATGTTTTGCGTTTGATCGTAAATGTTGCGGTTAGTAAGAGTCACCACCGAATTTTCTTTTATCCAATAAGTAAAGGTTGAAAAGAAACAGGAAAGACCTTTGAGATTATTTCTTGAGGTCGGGGGGTAGATTATGAAAAAGGGAAGGTATTATCACCCTTTTCATCCATAGTTATCTATGGGCTCTTAGTTGCTTTCTAGATCACTTGCTTTTGTTTGAAAATGTGCTTTGTGGTAGTTTTTGAAAGTATTTTTGAAAAGGTTCCTTTGTTTAGGAAAACTTTGTAATAGTTCTCGTTCGAAAGAACGTATACAAAGTGTTAGACTTTTTGAAAATATTTCATGTTTCGAAAGTTTGTTTTTGAAAGTGTTTGGTGTTTATTTTGAAAGTGAGCAAGCAACTAGGAACAATCTACCTACTCAAAAGTCTTTGTTCATTTCTTCCTTTCCTTTGATATTTCTATCTCACCATTGATTTGGTAAGAAGCCTTATCTTTTGATGTAAAGGGACGGACGTGGGTCATCATATAGTCATGATAACAATGTTGTGAGATATCTTAGCATTTCTCTTTGAGGGACTAAGATAATTTAAAAGGCAACATTTGTAGTGTCATCGAGGGACTATGATCTTGTATTTTTGATTGTGTTTTCTAAGATATCTCACATGCATAACATGGCCATTTTTGTAAGGCAACAAGTGGAATTACCTTAAGGGTGCATGTGTGAATAATGTGTTTGATTTGCATGCATTATTTATCTTAGATCAAGGTTATCTTGATTTTATCTTTCCATACAAACCCTAATTACTAGCATATATATGAAAGCAATAAATTGCGGAAAGTAAAATTACTACGCTATTACATCATTAGGGGAGTGGCATACAAATTTACAAATGGGGATTGCAAGAAATTAACCTAATTATCTATTACAACCATATTGAATATTGTACAAGAAATGAATAAATAATATAATGTGCAAAGATGTAAATGAAAAGGAAATGATTTTTGGTTGGTTTTAATGAAAGGGTTCAGTTTTGACCTAATTAATAAAAATGATTAATTAAATTAAGAAAATTAAACCTAAACTAATTAAGAAAAGAAAATAAATTAGAAAGCAATTTTTTTAGGGTTTTTAAGAAAAGGTTTTAAGTTAAATAAAAATAATATGAAAATTAATTAATTAAAAGAAACCTATATTCTGAGTTGATTTTAAATAAAAAAGAAAAATAATTAAACCTAAATCTAATTATTAATTTATTAAGAAAAAGAAATTAATTCGTTAAGAAAATGTTTTTTTGTCTTTTTGTTTTATAAAGAAAATAAAAATATAAGAGTGTAAATAATAAATAAAATATATTTTTGGATTTTTTAATAAAAAAATAAAAATAATAATAGTAATAAAAATAATAAAGAAAAATAAAATAAAATAAAACAAGAAAAAGAAAAGAAAATAAATTAAAATGATAAAAATGTTTGGGCCAGGTGTGTGAAAGCAGACAGGGGGGATAAGGAGAAGCAAAAATGACAAAACCCACTGACTTAAGACCTAGGCGCTGGTTGTGGCAAAAAAGAAAGGAAAATATGGAAAAATATGAAAAGTGGCAGCGCTGGAGCTTGAACCCACACCCTTGACATGAAATGTGCGCTACCTTACCACTGGGGTGGCTATACACTTGTTAACATAAGCAAAAAAAATAAATACATAACATAAATCCAGTCCTGAAAATGACTTCACCTTCAACCTCCTGCCATGGTTCCTGTAACTTGCCCATTTCTCAACAAAAATGAATGATGTAAACATGGAAGTTGCTCCATTTTTCCATATGAATCCAACCATATAAATATCATAAGCTATAAATCAAAGATGAATGAGAATTTCTAAAAATACCAAATTTTGATATGTTGTACCCCAAAATTTTCCCTCTCACTTGTCAAGAATTTGCTCTCAAGATCTCCTTGACTCAAGACTGCATTAGGGTTTGATCAACTCAAGACACCTCCTTAAGCACTTATGTCCAAAATTAGGGTTTGAGTTTGCACAAGTATTTTTGAACTTCCAATGTCCCATGTGACTTTCATGGATCCTTATGGACCCCTAAGATTACTCATGTCAACTTTCAAGCCTTGGATCACACTTTTGCTCAGTTAATTGAGCAGTTGACCTAAAAAATTAGTTGTATTGGGGAAAAAGTCAACTATGGCCAATTTATAGTCAAACCTCATAATTGTTTATCCAAATCAACATTCATGACTAATATGTATCATTTGATCAAGTTTGGACCACAACTCCTAAAGAAATTTGATCAAATCTCCAAAAGGGCAAAATGGTCAAAATTAGGGTTTTGACTGGGAAAGGGCAATTTCTGATTTTTGGCCTAAAAAATGATCAATTGGTTTAAGGCATGATCTCAAGAGTCTAATTTCAATATTTTTACCTAATGACATGGTTCAAAACATTGCAAGTCTATTAGATTGACAAATGAATTTTTCAGTCAACTGATCAAAAGTCAATTTTTGGAATTAGATGCGATGGGATAGAAGAAGGTAGAGAAAACACAAGAAAGGATGGTGGGGTTTAAATTGGGTTTATAGAAAATACCCCCCTTTAGAAATTCTGATCACTCAAATGATGAAAGCAATAAAGACAATGAAGAGTAAAGGACACAGAAGATTTATATATGTTCACCTTAACAAGGGTAATCTTATCCACCCCCTCAAGGATTATTTTGCCTTAGCTAAGGACTTAATCAACTATAATCAAACTAATTACAAGTGCACAGGCAACCGTCAGTGACTAACAAACAATGACACGTTCAATGATCTCAACTATTATAACATTCATTGACCCCTAAGGAATTATGACCCAACTGGTCCCCTAAGATGATTTCCCATAATGACCAACAACCAATGTCTTCTTGAGACCTGACCTTCACCCAGTCTCTCAAGGAACCTTTCAATGATATGTCTAGTGATCTAATTTAATGGGTATAACAATAATTGACCCAACATACTCTGATCACTTAAGATCTCCTATCGGGATTTTCCATAATGACCGTAACCACTATCTTCTTGAGATCATACCTTCACTTAGTAGCTCAAGGCACCTTTCAATGATATGTTCAGTGATCCGATTTAAAGAATATAACACTCATTCACCCAATAGAATCTGATCACTTAAGATCTTGTTGTACCCCAAAATCTTCCCTCCCATTTTCAAGATAATATGATTCAAGATATCTTCTCATGCTCCTAACGTTTCTCAAGGGATCAAGACTACTTAAGAATTGATCAGATGAAACCTCTTCCTAAGTAATGGCCTACAACTAGGGTTTTGGTATTCTCCAGGAAAATGGGACTTCTAATGCCTCAAGTGAGTTTCATTGTTCCTCATATGCTTCAAAGAATCTTCATGTCAAGTTTCAAGCCTTGCATCACAATTTTGCTTAGTCAATTGCTCAGATGATTGAAAATCATTTATATTGGACAAAAGTCAAATATGGTCAACATACAGTCAAACTTCAAGATTTTTGGTCAACGTCAACATTTTGAACTTACATTCATCATTTGATCAAGGGTTGATCATGATTCATCAAGAAAACTCAAGATTCATCAAAAGTAAAAAGTTACTAAATTAGGGTTTTCTTTAGGAAAAGTCAACTGAACTTTGACTAAGCATAACTTTCACATGTTTCATCAGAAAATTCTTAACCATAGCTCATTTTGATGGAAATTCAATTCTCTACAACTTTGTCTCTCTAAGCTCAAGCCACAAATGCTTCATTTGAGAGATATGAGCCAAAACATTACAAATCATTTTAAAAGTCAACAAAAAGACACTTTTTGTCAAAGCAATTTACATCAAGATAAAGTATTAAAATGGAAATATGACTAATGTGAAGGGGGACATCTTGAGGTTTCCAAAAAGTCCAATATGACCTTCATATGACAAAAATTGAGAGAGTTATGATTGGTACAAGTTGGGAAATTTTAAAATGCATGAAACCCAATTTGAGTAAACTTGAATTTTTGGACTAATGGGCCTAATTTTTGAAGTTTAAACGTGTTCATGACATATTAGGGGACCCCCAAAACCCTTCAAATATTTTTTATGATTTTTATTTCTTTTATTTTAATTTTTATTCATTTAAATGCAAATTAAATCAAATAAATAATAAGTGGAGGTATAAGGCATATAAGGCTTTTGATTCTGATCTTTTGGAGGCCCAAGATCTCATTACCAACCGTGTGAACTTATTATTGAAACAAATCTTTATGGTTTTGTCTTATTCCAACCTATTTTCAAACAAAATCAAAAGATTGTTTTACATGAGGTCCAAGCCCATGTCTTAACCTAATTTCTTCCTCTATATAAGCACAACTCATTCATACACTCAAGACCATGAAAAAAAGCTGTTCAAAGAACACTCTTAAAATCTCAACTTTAGTCAACTTAGGACAAACTTGCAATCCTGTTTCCAGCCTCTCTCAAAGCAAAGCAACCATCCAAATCTAATCTTGGAGTATCACAGGGTAAGTTGGGATCATCCTTGATGATCAAAAGTGCATGAAACAAGCATCCCAAGCATGACCGAATTACATGTTTTTTTTTGTGAATTTTGTGTTTTGATTTTTAGAATGCTTTGATTCATACGAATGTTTCTAATGTGTTCCTTAGATGTAATAATGCAGGTTTAATCCCTTGCATGAGACCCATAACGCTTGGATAACTATAACACGGTGGGAGAAGTGACTTGGGTTTTGTGCTTCATCGCAAATATCGTGGATAACAAGAGTAGCCACCGACTTTTCTTTTATCCAATAAAGGAAAGGGTAAAAAGAATAGGAAAGAACTTTCAGAACTTTCTTGAGTTTGGGGGGTATGTTATGAAAAGGGAAGGTGTTAGCACCCTTTTCATCTGTAGTTATCTATGGGTTCTTAATTGCTAGCTCACTTTGAAAATGGTTTGTGTTTGTGTATGTTTACAAATATTTTGAAAATGCCTAAGTGCGACCATTTTGTAATGATTCTCGTATCATTGAGAATGTATACAAAATGTTTGTTTTGAAAATATTTGTTGAAAAAGGGAGTGTTTGAAAATGAAAATGTAAGGAAATTTTGTAATGATTCTCGTATCGTTGAGATTGTATACAAAATGTTTGTTTTAAAGTGTTTTTGAAAATAGTTGTTTTGAAAGTTTGAAGTGTGGAAATTGTTATAGTTTGTGAGCAAGCGATTACCAGCGATCTACCTACTCAAAAAGTCTTTGTTCTTTTCCTCCTCCTTTAGATGGTGTTATCCTACCATTAGTTAGTAGGAAGCCTGATCATTGGATGTGAGGGACGGGCGTGGGTCATCGTATAGTCATAGAAGGCAACTTGTAAGACGCTTTAGCAATTGTCGTAAGGGACTAAGATCATTTACCAAAGGCAACATCGAAGGGTCATCGTGGGACTACGATCTTTTAATCAAAGGTCTTTTGTTAAAGCGTCTCACGT
This sequence comes from Vicia faba, assembly GCA_948472305.1. Lineage (NCBI taxonomy): Eukaryota > Viridiplantae > Streptophyta > Magnoliopsida > Fabales > Fabaceae > Vicia > Vicia faba. The sequence continues at coordinate 103,927,940 of OX451740.1, read as the reverse complement.
TCGGGGGACATGACTGTTTAAATCTGAGGTAAAAAGTGAGTTTAACCCTAGAGGTGCAAGTGTGCAAAGTGTGTTTGATTCAATTATTTTATCTTGAATTAGGGTTTTGCTATGATTGATTTTAATCTTTCTATACAAACCCTAATTACTAACAGAATAAGGAAAGCGGTAAATTGCAGAATTTAAATATCCTACGCTATTACAATGCTCGGGGAATGCGGGTTACAAATTCATGAATGGGGAGAGAAAGTAATAAACCCTACCTATTACAAACCATTTACATAAATGATAATGCGAAATAATAAAATACGCAAGAATATGAAGTAGAGGAAAAGGAAAAAAGAATTTGTTTTTGGTGATTTTGGATGGAAAAAGGGTTGATTATCAACCTAAGAAAACTAATTAGTTTTTATTACAAGAGAAGTTAATTATTTTAAATAAAACCTAAAAATCCAAGTCAATTGAAATTAGGGAGATTTTAAAATAAAACCTAAGTCTAATGATTTTTAATTGTTTAAAAAATAATTAATATCAATTTGAAAAATGTTTTATAGTGTAAAAATGAAAATTTAATTCTAATAATTTAATTAGTAAAATAAAATAAAGTGATTTAATTAAATAACTAAAACTAAAATATTTTATGATTTTATAAAGTAAAATAAAATGAAAAGAAAATGTAAAGAAATAAATAAAAAAATAATAAATTGGGTTTGTGGTGTTGTGAAAAAAAGGGATGTGAGGAAGGAAATGGAGCGCTGGGCCAAGAACCAGTTTTTGTTTGTTTGATTCAGTAAATAAAAAATATATATGGGCTTGCGCATTGTACAACCAATGGGGATGTTGAAAGGTAGAAGAACCTGGGCCCAAGGTCAGGAGGCCTACATTGGAGGCACTTGAATCACAAAATAAACATGAAAAATACAAAAGGGTACCGCTGAGGCTTGAACCTAGGTCCCAAAGGTAACAAGCGTGCACTTTAACCACTGGTGTGGTGATACATCCGGTAGTTAAAATAACAACTACTCAATATATTATAAACCCATTTCTGAATATGACTTCATCTACTTCCTCGTGCCAGTAACCACAACAACATTTTTGAATTTCTAAAAATGCTCATTCTAAACCAAATTGAAAGATGTAAACATGAAACTTGTTGGAAATTTAACCACGAACCCAACCATATAAATTTCAAAAGCTATAGATCAAAGATGAGCAAGGATTTTACTTACAAAACTGAACCCTAGAATTTCAGAAACTTCAGTTTCAAAATTCTCACCACCCAGGCAAGATAAAAGAAATGTAAGCACATGGTTAGCTTCATGGCAATGATGTCTACATTTTTTATTCAGAAAGTAAACATTAATGATGCTTGTATAGAAATTTCAGAGTTTAGAAAACTTACCTCAAAAGTGAGAATCATGTTTGAAGTTGGAGCACTCCTGGAGATGTTGTGATCATCTGGATAACTTCACTGAACTCCCAGGAAGCTATTGCAATGCTTACTTTGGATTGAGAGTGCCTGGACTCTTCTGGACGAGTCAAGTTGCATGGCTCTGTTTTTGAAAATGGAGATGATGAAAATAATGTTACAGTGATAAAACAAGGTATTGGATAAGTTCTATGTAAGTTGAAGAAGCTTTGTGAATGATTTAGAATGAAAACGCACAAGTGGATTAGGTGTTTGGAGTTCAAGGTAAGAAATTGCAAGCAATGGAGTTTTGGATGCAAATTCTGGTTTGGGAGAATTTGAGACGGTTAGAGGGCTTATAAACTCGTGCCTTAGCTTGCAAATACCTTCTCTATTTATAGGCAAAGGTTTTAAGACAAGGGTTGATCAGATTTGCAAGATCACATGTTATGGTTTGGTTGGATTGTAAATGAAGAAATCTTTGAAATACATGGTTTCAATGTGAAGTACAGGGAAATATAAAGTGGTTAGTCACTTTAAACACGTTGCTTTTGGCTTTTGTGTTGAGTGTGTGTAGAGGGAGCAAGTTAGAGGCTCAAGAAGTTGACTTTGTGATTAAAGCAACTTTGCAAGAAGGACAATGTTAGCTTTGTGCTAAAAATGGCAAAATGATTTAGACAATGCTTAAATCAAATGGACCATAGCTTAAAAGTTTGTGTAAACATTTAATTATGGAGTGATTTGGAAGTTAAGAGGCTTGTAAAGCAAGATTATGCAACATGGCATGAGGATTTGTTCTTGAGTTCTTCACAAATATGACCTATAACTCAAGAATGGATGCCCAACTTCATCTCTTCGAATCTCTTAGCTCAAGCATGATAAAAATGTGTTCTTGGACATTTTAGAAACCTTGAAACCTTGTATAAAAATCTTCATGTTGACCAATTTGGCTAAATCAACTTGAAACTTGGTGAAAAATTGCCAAGAAGTTGGGACAAAAATCTGACCAAACTTGTTGAAAATTTCTCTAAGTGTTAGATAAAATTGTCACGACTTCATGGGCCTATATCTACTAATCCAAGCATATTTTGGACATCATTCCTCTAGGACAAAGTTTTACAATTCATCATGCTCTACAACTTTCATGTTGAAAGTTTTCCTTGAATCATCTTGTATCTTAGTAAAAAATGGTCATGAAGTAGTGAATGTATTAAGGACAAAACACTTAGAATTTTTCTAAGTATTGGAAATTTTGAATTTTTGTTGACTTTGTGATTCTTGTTGATCAAGCTTGACAAAGTTGAATGTTTTGATGACTCTTGATCTTTGAAGTTCAAAGTTGACCAAAAAGTCAAAGTTTGACTTTTGTGTGACAGTTGACTTTTTATCAGTTGATCCCAATTCTTCAACTATCAATCTCTTGCACCTTTGGAAATGTATTGAACCATGTAATTAAGTCAAGATGTTATGTTTGAGTCCTTAAGATCATGCTTCAAGCCATTAGGTCATGTACTAGGTCAAAAGTTAATGATCAGTCATTCTCAATCAAAAGCCTAATTTTGACAATATTGCCCATTTGATGATTTGAGTGCTTTACTTGATGAATTATGATCAACCCTTGATCAAATGATGAATATCACATCAAGATGTTGATTTTGGAAAAAATCTTGAAGTTTGATTGTATGTTGACCACAATTGACTTTTTACCCAATACAGTTGATTTTCAGTGATCTGAGCAATTGACTGAGCAAATTTCTGATGTAAGGCTTGAAACTTGGTATGAGAATTCTTGGAGATCTATTATGAACCATGAAAGTCACTTGAGGCATTATAAGTCCAATTTTCTTTGAGAAAACCAAAACCCTAGTTGTGGACCCAGTGCTTAGGAGGTAAGCTTGTTTGATAGTCTCTTGAGAATCCTTGAACATTTGAGAACTTTTGTACGAAATATCTTGAGAAAAAGGGAGGGAAAATTTTGGGGTACAACAGCTGCCCCTGTTCAATCTTCTTAAACTTGAATAGTTAGATTGGCATGTCTGCCATTCGTGACTTGAAGGTGTAAGATGATTGAACACATAAGTGCCCAGAAATTTGCACTCACTTGTGCACGAAGTAATGTTGTTGGTTGATTATGCTGAGAATGGGCTTAAAGATGCCATTTCAAGAGGTAATGAAGAGTTGTCGGAAATGGGCTTATAGATGCCATCCATCAAAAGTCTCCATCAAATATAAAGTATTTTCATGAATCATACTGATTGGAACTCTGTAGGCAAGAGAATTTTCATGAATCATACTGATTGGAACTTTGTAAGTCGGGGAAATTACGGGGGGTGTATCTTCGTTGAAGATTACTCTATAGGGATAATCTCATGGAAGTGGTTATGTGGAATTTAGGGGTGGCTTGGACGTTATCCTAACTCCTAGAGTCTTGAGTAAATGCTTATTCCTGTTCTTATGTATATATTTGTTAACAGTTAGTCACGCTCATATGCATATGTTCATTCAATTTTAGTCATTGGACATTTTTGCAAGCAAAACAGAAAAAACAAAAAGTTGAACTTTAAGGTGTATTTGTATTGATAGTTTGCCTTTAAACAGGCATTTTTTTGTACAAAGAGACATAAATCCTAGTAAGAGGAAATTTTCGTGAAATGAAAAGAATACAAAGTGAAAACAAAACATATAGCTATGTGGAAATGATCACGTTGGGTTCCAACCCTACTATTGTCCTTATGTCTTCGAACATCTCATCCCTTGCTGTCAGAAGAAGTTGATTGAATTGTTTTGCACCGTTCGAACTTGACATTGGTAATAAAGCTTATTATAAGTGATCCAACATGACATAATCATATGCTTTTGATCCCAAAATTTTTCCTGGACCGACCTTTCGGGTTTTTAGTCCACTGGGATACCCTTTCTTGCCCAAGCTGCCTTTTCAGGTTTTCAACTTGCCGGGTGTATAATCTTTATATATACATCCCTAACTTTTTCCCGAACCCTTTTGGTTCGCCGGGATGCCCTTATTTTTCCTAGGCCAGTCAACCTAGCGGGTAGTTTTTATGCGTAGTATCTTTTGACTATGTCCGTGTTCATATGGTGTGGGAAATATTCACCGTCCATGGTGGTTAGTATCATAGCATCACTCAAAAATACTTTCTTGACAACAAGCGGCCCTTCATAGGTGGGAGTCTATTTTCCCCTGGGATCACCTTGTGGTAGAATGATGTGCTTTATTACCAAGTCACCAGCCTAATATACTCGATGCTTGATCTTTTTGTTAAAAGCCTTGATCATACATTTCTGATACATCTGAACGTGACAGACAGCTGCAAGCCTCTTTTCGTCAATCAAATTCAACTGATCCAACCTAGTCTGAATCCACTCATCTTCTTCTAAGTTTGTGTCTTTCATAATCCTCAGAGAAGGAATCTGAACTTCGACAAGCAGGACAACTTCCATGCCATAGACCAAAGAGAATGGGGTTGCCCCAATTGATGTTCATGCTGAAGTGAGGTAGCCATGAAGAGCAAATGGTAACATCTCGTGCCAGTCTTTGTAGGTTACAACCATATTTTGCACAATCTTCTTTATGTTCTTGTTGGAGGCTTCCACTGCACCATTCATCTTTGGTCTGTATGGAGAAGAGTTGTGGTGCTTGATCTTAAACTGCACGCAGAGTTCGGTGATCATAGTGTTGTTGAGGTTGGTACCATTGTCTGTGATGATTCTCTTAGGGATAACATACCGACAAATGATGTTATTCTTAATGAAACGTGCCATAACACTCTTGGTAACTGAGGCAAATGAAGTTGCTTTAACCCATTTTGTGAAGTAATCAATAGTGACGAGAACGAAGCAATGTTCATTAGATGCAATAGGGTTGATTTCTCCAATCATGTTAATGCCCCACATTTCAAAAGGCCAAGGAGAATTCATGACATTCAAAGGTACTGGAGGCACATGAACTTTATCAACATATATCTGACACTTATGACAAGTTCTTAAGTGGTGACGACAATCAGTTTCCATGGTCGACCAATAGTAACCTGCTCTCAAGATTTTCTTAGCCATAATATGTCCACTGGAATGAGCACTAAAGATGCCTTCATGCATGTCCTCCATAATGTTCTCTGCTTCCTTCTTGTCCACAAAACGAAGCAAAGTTGAATCATGGTTTCTCTGTACAGAATTCCATTGCTCAGGAAGAACTTAGTTGAGAACCTCCATAGGAATTTCTTGTCATTGATAGATTCTCATTCAGGGTATTCTTGAGCCTCAATATACCTTTTTACTTCATGAAACCAAGGCTTCTCTTCTACTCCATCAGTGTCAATTTCGTAGCAGTGTGCCAACTCGTCGAATCTTTCAATGGTAATTTTGGGAGCCTCGTTCTCCCATCTGAGCTTAAACATGGATGACATGGTAGCCAAGGTGTTCGCTAGCTTATTTTTCCCTTGGGATGTGCTCAAAGGTAATCTCTTCAAAGTACGGAATCAAGGTTAGAACATGTTCTCGATAAGGGACAAGATTTGGATGCTTTGTATCCCATTCTCCCTTGACTTGACTGATCACTAAGGCTGAATCCCCATGTACACTCAGGAACTTGATTCTTAAGTCGATAGCAGCTTTAAGACCCAAGATGCACGCTTCGTACTCAGCCATGTTGTTGGTCAGTCAAAGCAAAGGCTGGTAGTGAAGGGTGTATGGAAACCTTGAGGGGAGATAATTACAACACCAATTCTATTGCCAAGCGCATTAGAAGCTCCATCAAAAACCATAGTCCATCAGGATCCTAGCTCAGGTCCTTCATATGGTCCAGGTTCTTCATAGTCTGTTATTAGCATTATGTTCTCATTCATGAATTCGAAGTTCATAGACTGATAGTCTTCTACAACTTGATATGCCAAATGATCTGCCAATACACTTCCTTTGATTGCTTTTTGAGTTGTGTAATGAATGTCTTACTTTGTTAAGATCATTTTCCATCGGGCTATTCATCTGGAGAGGGTTGGCTTCTCGAATATGTACTTGATGGGATCCATTGTAGAGATCAATAGAGTAGTATGAACCAACATATACTGTCTTAGTCAGCGAGCAGCCCATGCCAAAGCGCAACAAGTTTTCTAGAGCAGGGAATATCTTGTTTCACAGTCGGTAAACTTTTTGCTAAGTTAGTATATTGCATGCTCTTTTTGACCAGACTCGTCATGTTGCCCCAACACACACCCCATTGAATTCTATAGCACTGTTAGATACATGATTAGAGGTCTCCCTTCAACTAGTGGTATCAGAATCAGGTGTTCTTGTAAGTACTCCTTGATTTTATCAAAGGCTATTTGACAATCGTCGTTCCACTTCACTACTTGATCTTTCATCAGCAATTTGAAGATTGGCTCACAATTAGCAGTCAAATGAGAAATGAAACGAGCAACGTAATTTAGTCGTCCTAAGAAACCTCTGACCTCCTTCTCCGCACGGGGAGCCGACATTTCTTGGATAACTTTAAATTTTGCAGGATCGACTTCAATACCTTTACCACTGACGACAAACCTAGGAGTTTTCCAGACCTCACCCCAAAGGTGCATTTGTTTGGATTCAACCTTAGTTTGTACTTCTCCAACCTTTCAAATAACTTGTGCAGATGATCAAGGTGTTCTTCCTCAGTTTATGACCTGGCTATCATATCATCAACATATACTTCTATCTCATGATGAATCATGTCATGGAATAAAGCTACCATGGCTCCCTGATAAGTTTCTCCTATGTTCTTCAACCCAAAAGGCATGACCTTATAACAGAAAGTGCCCCATTGTGCGACGAAGATAGTTTTCTCCATGTCTTTAGGCGCCATCTTGATCTGATTATAGCCCGAGAAACCATCCATGAAGAAGAATACCTTGTTTTGAGCTGTGTTGTCGACCAAGACGTCAATATGTGGAAGTGGGAAATCATTTTTGGGGCTTGCCCTATTCATATCCTTGTAATCTACACACATATATACTTTGCCATATTTCTTTGGTACCAGAACAACATTGGTAACCCATTAAGGATATGACGTCACTGCTAAGAACCCTGCATTGAACTGTTTCATGACCTCGACTTAATCTTCTCAGACATCTCAGGACGCATGCGATGAACTTTATGTTTAATTGGAGCATAACTCTCTTTCATCGGTAGACGGTGAACCACAATATATGTATCGAGCCCTAGAATGTCTTCGTATGACCAAACAAAGACCTCAACATATTCATGCAACATCTGAATCAATTTGCTCTTGACACTATCTTCTAGGTTGGTGCCAATCTTGACTTCTTTCCTATCTGTCTCAGAACCCAAGTTTACCATTTCGACCAACTCTTCATGTGGTTGGATAGCCTTTTCTTCCTGAATCAAGAGTCTGGCGAGTTCTCTAGGTATTTCACAATCTTCCTCACCTTCATCCTCGACTCAGTAGATAGGATTTTCAAAGTCATAGACGGAAATAGAAGGATCATTATCAACGAGATATGGAGTGGATGAAGATCTGCAGTGTAGTGTGTGGGTGTGTGTAAGAACACATAGCTATTTGAAAGTGAAATAAAGTAAAAGAAAGATAGAGAGTGCAAACTTTGTATGCAAAACGTCCAATGTTTTTCATCAAATGAAAATATGACATATGAAATGAAAATCCTTTACAAATGGACCATTGTGCCCCGGGCCAGACACAAGGTTTAAAGTCATTGTTTTAAAAGAAATTACATAACCAAACTTTTTAAAGCGATAAAAATAGGAAATAACAATTACTCCTGATTAAAGAAGATGGGTATAAAGTCTTTAGCTTTCTAGTTGTTGAGTCCGCTGCCAATGGGAGGGAATATCCAGTTGTCCAACTCACCGTCACTATCAGTGTCTTCCAGAGTATTGACTTTGTTATTGCTAACACGAAAAAGAGGTCTTCCATCTCGAGCATGTCATATTGCTCTTTGACCCTCTTTAGTAAAGCCCAGACCAAATTTGTCAGATTTGTAGGGGATATCAGGAAGGTGACCCCAAACAGTACATCCGCCTTCTTCTATCACAACCCTAGCATCCTTCAGAGAAGCCATCCTTGGTGCATCCTTGATGATCTTAGGAGTAGAAAGAGTAGCTTTAGCAATGACAATATTCAGAGGGATTACTTCAAATGTCTGGCAGGGAGTTTCGATTAATTCACCATCCATTTCAACATATTTGAAAGAATTCAAATGGCTGACCATATATTCTTCTTCTCCACAGACTGTAACGATCTTCCCTTTCACCGGATACTTCAATTTTTGATGCAAGGTATAGGTGACAGTGCCTGCCCCATGAATCCAGGGGCATCCTAGCAGACAGGAATAGGCCGGGCAAATATCCATTATATAAAAAGTGGAGTTGAAAACATGAGATCCCACCTTGATCGGAAGATTAACTTCTCCGTGCACCATCCTTTTTGACCCATCAAAGGTTCTTACCACAATATTGCTGGGTTTCAGCACCAGCCCTTCACAGTCCAATCTATCCAGAGCACCTTTTGGTAATACATTCAGGGAGGAACCTGTATCAACTAACACATGCTCCAAAGTAGTGCCCTTACACTCAATAGAGATGTGCAGAGCCTTGTTATGATTCTTCCCCGCCGAGTTAAGTCAGTATCAGAAAAGCCTAAACCATTATCAGTTGTTAGGCTTGCGACACAATTCTCAAACTGATCAACAGAGGTCTCTTGTGGTACATGAGTTTTCTTCAGAAATTTCAACAAAGGCTGAGCACGGGCTTCAGAGCATAATAACAAGGACAACATGGATATTTTAGAGGGTGTCTGCCCCAATTTTTTAACTACTTTGTAGTCACTTTTACGAATGATCTTCAGTAATTCTTTCATATCTTATTTAGAGGAGTCTTCAGTTGTAACATCTTTTGAGGGTTCCTCTATCTGGGAAGTCTTAGTCACTTTCTCTTTGCCTCGGGCGTCAGCAGTTGACCCAGCAGCAGGAATATGAACAGGTGTTGTGGTAGTTTTTGGAGGAGATATCTTCGGGGAGAAGATCCTTCCCGTTCAGGTAAATTTACTAGTTTTGACAATATTTTCGACATTGAGATTGGTAACTTCAGAATCTTCATCTTCGGTAATCCATGGATCTTGCTTAACACCATGATAATAAACTTCTTCCCCATAGTTCCAGGGAACAACCTTGTCAAAGGAATAGGGGACTGGCCCCGGTGCAGTGATGATCAGAGGAGCCACTCTTGGCTCAGCAAGAATCCTTATAGGGCCTCTAGAGGTGATCCTTATAGGAGTATTGGAAATTGTGATTATAGAAACATCTTCAAATCTTAGTTCTTGAGATATACTTTCATACAAACTTTTTATGGACGAAATTTTCTCGAACAAAATTTCATGACTATCAATCAAACGCTGAATACCCTTCTTCAACCACATACAACCATTATTTTGGGAAGCACAATGGTAATAATTTTCAGGACAACCCGGAAATAAGCCGACTCGTAATAGATTCCTCTTAACGGTCATCAAGGGAGTGGTAAAGTCACTTATGATGGAGACATAGGAAAGATTGTCAATAGCATTAACACCTTTACCATGACTGGGCATAGGCGCAATAATCACGTTAGGGGTCTTGGGAGGATTAAATTCAATTTCCATTGCATCAATCATGTCTTGTATTTTTCTTTTTAGGGCCCAACAATCATTGGTGTCGTGCCCAGGACTATTGGAATGGTATGCACATCTTGCATTTGGGTTATACTTCGGAGATGATGTGTTGGGATTTTGAGGAGGATCCTGCAGTATTATCAATTGTGCTTTCAAAAGATGTTGTAATGCTTGAGCCAATGTCATATTAATCCTGGTGAATTCCCTCCTCGGAGCGTCGGACCTATGCTAATTGCTCGATTGTTATGGTCGAGCAAGTGCTGGATTAGAGATTAAAACGACCCCTACAAACTGATGACGATCATTCTTAATACGACTCCTCTGGCCATAGACAGTGTTGGCTTCTTTCTTTTCAATGAATGGTTTCTCCACAATACTAGAGGATGCAGCCATCTGAATCTTCCCGCTTTTGATACCACTTTCGACTTGTTCGCTAGTCAAAATCAACTCAGTAAACCCTGATGAAGAACTCCCAATCAGAAAATTAAAGAATGGACCCGTTAGAGTGCCCATGAACATATCCACTAATTCTCGGTCATTCAAAGGGGGTTACACCCTTCCAGCCAGATCCCTCCATTTTTGAGCATACTATTTAAAGCATTCGTTCGAGCCTATAGTCATACTCTGTAATTGCACACAAGTTGGTGCAAGGTCAGCATTGTATTGATATTGTTTGTAGAAGGCAGCAACCAAGTCCTCCCATTTATGAATATTGGCTCCTTCAAGTTGATAGAACCATTCCAAATGTGTTCCAGATAGGCTCTCTTGAAAGAAATGAATCCATAACTTCCTGTCGGTAGTGTGTGGTTGAATCTTTTGGACGTATGACCTCAAATGGAGTTTGGGAAAAGAGATCCCATCATATTTAGAAAATACATGGACCTTTAACTTATGGGGGATGACTACCCTTGGGATTAAGCCTAGGTCTCCAAAGTCCAATCCACTAACTTTTTGAATTTCTTGGGATTTAAGTCGGTCTTCTAGCTGCTTGTATTTTTCATCTGCCGGAGGGTACTACTTATAGGTATAGTCTTCATCCTCAGAAATATGGTTATTTCCACCCAAATCCCAGGTGCTTTTTACATCCTCTTCTTGATTGTCGTCCTCCTCATATGAAACATCTTCTACTTGAACCAGTCGGGTAGAACCTTTGAACCTTCTCCCATGTTGGGGATAATAACCCGCTTCTTAGTTTTATTTTTAGTGACGAGGAGCGTCATTATCTTTTGTTTCCCTTTGGCTAGGTTCAGGAGAGTCTCTTGAAACTATGCGTGTTGAGTTTGCTCGAGAGCCATCTTATACTGAAATAAACAATAAATAGATGAGGAAACCTGCATCGGAAAACTTGCTTATGAAATCATGCATGATATGTGGATGCAATGTTTTTAAGGACCTTAAGAGATTTAAATTTGCTAGACAAAAAGGAAACAGAAACAAAGATTGCATTAATAAGTTCAAACATTACAATTACCTCTTGGGCTTACAATGAAAAGCAAAAGAGTCTCAAAGAGATAACAAAATGAACTCCTAAAACCCAAGACTCAAGTCTCCCACGAACGCTTCTTCTTCGTGTCGATGTATGCATTAAGGATTTGCTCCTCGTGAAGTTTCTTTGTGAGCTTTAACACTTTCTTCTTGCTTGCATTGAATTGAGCTTCAAAGGTGTCCTGTTCTCCCTTGAGTTGAATCCATGACTTCTGCAATTCTTTAAGGTCAGTAGGCATGTCTGGATGGAGGATGGTATAAGGAATATACCCCTCGACAATGGACTCCATAATCACTAGTAGGATAGCTGGATATGGCATCATGAGGTTTTGAGCACGAGCTCGTACCCATTTGAGATAAGGCTCCAAAGGGATATAATTATTATGCCCTAAAGTATTGCTATCAATCTTACTTACCATGCCCTAAGATCGTACAAACCTTTGACGATAACCTTGAAAATCATTCTTGTAGTCGAACATAATACCCTGGATAAGTGCGTCATGAGGACCATCTCTTCGAGCATAACCAAATTGTCGTAGAGCCAGAGAAGGGTTGTAAGTAATACCTCCCCTAATTCCAAGGAGCGGAAAATTATGGAATTCCCTATAGTGTTAATGATAGTAACATCTTTCAGAGATCGGGAACACCAATGAATATCCGAATAAGAGAGCAACATCATCCTTTGCAACCACCTCAAACTTTGTTCATTCTTCAATACTGATCAGGGAAGGTGTGAAATAAACCACCTAGATAGCAACGATATGAAACAGATAAGAGCCCCTCTATTCTTCATAGTAAAAGTGTGAAGAGAATGCTGAATATCTCTAAGAAAAGTAGGCACAGGGTTACGAGAAAGAAATATTTTAACGGCATTCCCATCTATTAGTTGGTCTGGATTGGGGAACAATACTAACCCATAGATTAGAAGAGCCAAGATTTCTTCAAAAGCTTGAAAATTCAAAGCCTCCAAAAACAGTCGAGCCTTCTCTAACAGAAATTTAGCCAGAAAACCCTTGACTCCACTCCTTCTTTCCTAATTTGCTACAATGTCGGACCGCTTTAGATGCAAGACTATTGCAATTTCTTCAGGTTGTGGATCTTTCTCTAAACCAGTGAATGGTATTTGATTGAGAACAATTACTTCTAGTCATTTAGGAAACTCCTCCATTGTGGGTACCAACTGATAATTAGGAAAGGTAAAGCAGTGGTGTACATGATCAAAGAATTGGAATAGAACAATCATCATATCTTCTTCAAAACCCAAGGTGACCAAACTGAGTAGTCGACCATGCCTTTTGATGAATGGAGAATTTTCTGGAACCCTTGAGACTAACTTCTTAAGTTGAGAAGGTATCTTCACAAAATTGAATCAGATAGTGTTTCTGCGAGTGGAAGCCATAGCCTACAAAACAGAACAAAGATAAACCCCTAGGTCCTTAAAATGGTTAGTGAACATGATGATGTCATGATTTCATGATATTATGATGTCATGTTCAAACAATTAATCATACGCAAACAAAGCACACAAGGCCTTAGGTTTAGGCTTGCATGGGGTTTTATAGGTAAGTACCCTCTTAAAGTTTTAGTTGGCTCAACCTGTCCTAAAAGAAGTAACTGAGTTCTAGGAATCTCAATATCATTAATCTTTCTTCTCGGGCACTGTTTCAGCACAAGCATCGAAACTGCAACTAAAATATCCCGATAGTCCGATCTCAATGAGTGTAGTATCGAGTATTAACCAACATCAGTCTGCACCAAAGCTAACTATCTCACTAATTTCTAATGGCTAAGTTGTTTGACTAAGATTCTATAGTCAGTTAGTGCTTTATGACACCACGCAACGACCCCGTATTCTCCTTGGTTTAACTCAAGGGACGCCGATACCAACAAATGTGTCACACTAACGTAGCTATCGCTTCTACCATTTCGGTCTATGCCGTACAGTCTTCACGATCTATTGCTACTTCCTAAAATGCCCCAGATCCGGATATAGGATCTATACAAGAAACAAACCCAAGCATAAACCAAAAGGTAAAGAAAACAAGGAAAACAAGTAAACCAATAAAGGTGATCTAGCTCTTAAGGTAACCCCACTTTTTGTAATTCCCCAACAGAGTCTCCAGTTCTGTAACACGGTGGGAGAACTGACTTGGGTTTTGTGTTTCATCGCAAATGTCGCGGATATCAAGAGTCGCCATCGACTTTTCTTTTATCTAATAAAGAAAAGGGTGAAAAGAACAGGAAAGACCTTTGAGAATTTTCTTGAGTTCGGGGGGTATGTTATGAAAATGGAAGGTGTTAACACCCTTTTCATCCGTAGTTATCTACGGGCTCTTAATTTCTAGATCTCTTTGAAAATGCTTTGTGTTTGTGCATGTTTGTAAATATTTTGAAAATGTCTAAGTGCAACAATTTTGTAATGATTCTCGTATCGTTGAGAATTGATTCTCGTATCATTGAGAATGTATACAAAATGTTTGTTTTGAAAAGTGTTTTTGAAAATAGTTGTTTTGAAAATAGTTGTTTTGAAAATAGTTGTTTTGAAAGTGTGAAGTGTGAAAATTGTTTTAGTTTGTGAGAAAGCGATTACGAGCCGCCTACCTACTCAAAAAGTCTTTGTTATTTTCCTCCTTCTTTAAATGGTGCTATCCTACCATTAGCCAGTAGGAAGCCCTATCATTGGATGTGAGGGACGAGCGTGAGTCATTATATAGTCATAGAAGGCAACTTGTAAGACGCTTTAGCAATTGTCGTAAGGGACTAAGATCGTTTACCGAAGGAAGCACCAAAGGGTCATCGAGGGACTATAATCTTTTAATCGAGGATCTTTTGTTAAAGCGTATCACGTTCGGGGGACATGACTGTTTAAATCCGATACAATAAGTGAGGTTAACCCTAGAGGTACAAGTGTGAAAAGTGTGTTTGATTCAATTATTTTATCTTGAATTATGGTTTTCTTATGATTGATTTTAATCTTTCCATACAAACCCTAATTACTAACATAATAAGGAAAGCGTTAAATTGCGGAATTTAAATATCCTACGCTATTAAAACGCTTCGGGAATGGGGGTTACAAATTCATGAATGGGGAGAGAAAGCAATATACCATATCTATTACAAACCATTTACATAAATGATAATGTGAAATGATAAAATACGCAAGAATATGAAGTAGAGGAAAAGGAAAAAAGAATTTGTTTTTGGTGATTTTGGATGGAAAAAGGGTTGATTATTAACTAAAGAAAACTAATTAGTTTTAATTACAAGAGAGGTTAATTAATCATTTTAAACAAAACCTAAAAATCTAAGTCAATTGAAATTAGGGAGATTTTAAAATAAAACCTAAGTCAAATGATTTTTAATTGTTTAGAAAACAATTTATATCAATTTGAATAATATTTTATAGCGTCAAAATGAAAATTTAATTCTAATAATTTAATTAGCAAAATAAAATAAAGTGATTTAATTAAATAACTAAAACTAAAATACTTTCTGATTTTTATAGAATAAAATAAAAGAAAATGAAAATAAAATATACAGAAATAAATAATTAAATAAGAAATTGGACCTGTGGTGTTGTGAAAACATGGGGTGTGAGGAAGGAAATGGGGCGCTGAGCCAAGAACCAGTTTTTGTTTGTTTGATTCAGTAAATAAAAAATATATATGGGTGTGATACAGTGGGAGAACTGACTTGAGGTTTTGCATTTGTGTTTGCAAATGTTTCGGTTTAGCAAGAGTCGCCACCGACTTTTTATTTTATCCTATGGAAAGGTCAAAAAGCATAGGAAAGACCTTTGAGATGTTTTCTTGGGTTCGGGGAGTAGATTTTGAAAAGGGAAGGTGCAAGCACCCTTTTCATCCATGGTTTTCCATGGGCTCTTAGTTACTTGTTTTAGATCACTTGCTTTTGCTTTTCAATTGTTTGAAATGGTGCTTTGTGTGTGGTTTTGAAATATGTTTTGAAAAGAGGCCATCGTTGTGGCAACCTTTGTAATGATTCTTGTTTGAATGTATACAAAGATGTATGTCTTTTGAAAGTTTGATTTGGAAAATGTTTTGAAATTGTGTTGTGAGATGTGTTTGGAAATAGCAAGGATGTTTTGCAAGCTTTGATCAAGTAACTAAGAGTTTATCTACCCTATTTTACTCAAAGATCTTTCCTATATGTTTTTAACCCTTTTGACAGTGTTGTTTTACCATTGAATTTGGTAAGCAACCTTGTATTAGGATATTAAACGGGACAGGCGCGGGTCATCGTATAGACCATGATAGCAATTGTGTTAAGTATCTTTAGCAAATTTTTGAGGGACTTGATCATTTTGTTTAGGCAACAAAGATAGCGTCATCGAGGGACTATGATGTTTTTGTTTTGTTTTTGTTTTGCCAAAGTACCCAACATGCATAACATGGCCCATTTTTAAGGCAACAAGTGGATGTAACCCTAGGGGTGCAAGTGTGCATTGTGTATTGATTTTCATGCATTTTTGTCTTTGTATTAGGTCAAGCTACTTGTTAATTTTGGATTTTTTTGCATACAAACCCAAATCTCTAATCATGGCATAATTGAAAGCGTAAATGCGTAAAATAATCTATACTATTACAACATTTGATTATGGGAAGGGGGATACAATTTGAATGGAGATTATTTGACAAGAAATTAAAACCCTAGTTTTACTATTACATCCAAATTGAATCAAATGGCATAAATAACAAATGAATAATATTTAAATAAACAAATTAAATAAATATACAAAATAATATGAATATGCAAAAAGGTTTTGTTTATTTTTATGTATATAAAAATATTTAATATAAAAGAAAGGAATAATAAAAAAAAGATTATTATTATTTTTTATTAAGGGTAAACCCTAATTTCTTTTAAGAATACAAATATATTAAGTATACTATTTATATACAATAAAAAAAATAAAATATATTTAGAAAAAATATTATTTAAGTATAAATAATAATAAAAATAAATTATAGTATTTTTATGTTTTTATTCCAAAGTATTTATTAAATAAAATAAAAGTATGTATATATAATATTAATCATATTAAATATGCATAATAAAAATAAAAATATATACAAGAAATAAAAATATATTTAGAACAATATTTTTTTAGTGTAAATAAAATAATAAAATAAAAGTATAATGGTTATTATATATTTATTTTCAAGTTTTCAATAAATAAAGTATTTACTAATTAAATTGCTTTTTATGTTAGAAAAATAAAAATAAAATGCAAAATAAATGTGAAAAATTTATAAAAATATTTTTGAGTATTTTTTATATTTGGAAATAATAAAATAAAATCAGAAATGAAAATAAAATACAAAAATATAAAATATAAAGAAATTGGGCCAGGGGGGTGCATTCAGCAAAAGGGGGGTATCAAAAACAAAAGAAGCAAAGCCCAACCCAAGCCAGACTTCATCTTCAACCTTGGCTCAAAATTTCGCGCGCCCTGTACCAAACTTGAAAAACCTGCATACGAGCTCTAATGCAAAAACACATAACATCAAAGTTGTATGGTTTTCCAAGATGAATTCAACCATATAAAAAACTTGTCCTAACTCTCAAAGACCAGAGAGAATTTCTCTGGCCCTAAAATCTAACCTAATTTTTTCAGGATGTTCAAGGACCAAATTCTCTTAGCATGCTTAATTAAAATGAAAACTGAGCATATGTACAACTTCATGGCTATGAATACTACATTTCTTATTCACAAACCTAAGTCTAAATGTTCCTAAATAGAGAGATAGAAAGTTGATAAAAACCTATTTCAGCTGACTTCGTGTATGGCAATGTGGAGCTTTTCAACAAGGCCTGAGATGTTTGGGAGCTTGCTTGAACTTCACTTGACCTTCTCCAATGTCTAGCTTGCCTTGAATGTACTTGAACAAGCCCACAGAACTCAACCTGCACAAGCTGAAATTAAAAATGGCAAACCCTGTAAATGGAGTTACAGTTGGTGTTTAAGGGTTGGGATAGCTTGGATGTGTTGTGTGGAATGTGTTTGAACCAATTTGAGACAAAACGCACGAGGGATTTGAGTTGTGAGAATCAAACTACAGGGAGTGCCCTGTTTTGCCAATGGAAGATGATTTTGCACTATGGAAGGTTTGGGGGCTTAAAGGGTCGTGTTTCTGGTTCAAGGGGATGTGAGAAAGTTGTTTTAAAAGCTTGCACAAGTTAGTTTTAGCTGATGTTCAAGTTCTAGTGTTTTTGACAAATTTCTTGGTTACGAAGCAAAGTATGAGAAGTGATGTGAAGCAGGCCTGTACAGGCTATCCATCAGCTTGCACACTTTTCCCTTGGCCCCTCAAGTTTGTGGATCTGATTTGCTGCACAAGATTTGGCTCTATGCTCAAGGATTATGGTTTTGACATAAAGCAAACTTTGGCAAAAATGGAAATGTTGCTTTTTCTACTTAGGGATTAATCTTGTATGCAATGCCTAATGACCAAAATAATTCCTTAGACCAATGGATTTGCATTTAATTATTGAGTGTGGAATGGTTTTGAGGCCTGTAATCTAGTGCAAAGCAAGCTGATTTGAATTTGCAACTTGATCAATATGAACATGCCATGGATGAAAAGTGAGTTTTAGCCAACTTCAAGCCTTCGATTCTCCATAACCACAAATGTGTTTGGAGAGTTCTTGGACATTTTGGAAATCTTGCAACATTCTATACAATCCATCTTTGAATTGAAATTTGTGATTCCAAGTGGAACTATGTGAAAAATGGCCAAGAAGATAGGTCAAAATCCTGCCTAAACAAGGGCAAAATTTCACTAAGTTAAAAGTTTTAGGGACCCTTGTTCCAAAAATCATAACTTGATATCCAAGATTCTTTTGGGAAAACTTTGTGAATAAAAGTTGTATACTTTGTGTAGGACTAAAACTTCCATGTTGGAAGTTTTGTTTGAATCCAATTGCATCATGGTGAGAATGTTGGGCAAAGTTAGGAAAAACTAAGAAAATTTCATAACTTAGAAAAATTCTAAGTTATGAAATTTTTCAACTTTAAACCCTAATTTGCAAAAATGGGTTTCTTGATGAAAAAGTTTCATGTTTAGACACATCTTGATGAAATATGACCCTTGGCACTTAATTTTGACCAAAAAGTCAAAGTTTGACTTTTCAGTGTACAGTCAAATTTGATCAGTTGACTGAAAAATTCATCTGTCAATCCAATGCAATTGAGATCTTTTGAGCTTTGTAAATATGTCAAGATGATGCCATTGAATCCTTGAATCCATGCTTGATCCCAATTTGCCATTGGCTAGGTCAAAAGTCAGAAATTGCCCTTGTACAATCAAAACCCTAAAAATGACCATTTTGCCCTTTTGATGATCTGATCAAATTTCTTGAGGAGTTGTGGTCCAAACTTGATCAAATGGTTCATATGAGTTTATAATGTTGATGTGGGTAAACAATCATGAGGTTTGACTGTAAATTGGTCACAATTGACTTTTTCCCCAATATAGCTGATTTCTAGGTCAATTGTCCAGTTGACTAGGCAAAAAATTGATTCAAGGCTTGAAACATGGTATGGACAAACTTATGAGTCCAACATGAAGTATGAAAGTCACTTTGAGTGTTGAAAGTCCAAAAATCCCTGTACAAACTCAAACCCTAATTTAGGTCATCAGTGCAAGGAGATGTCTTGAGCAGAGCAAAACCCTAATCCTGTCTGGAGTTCAAGGAGCCTTGTGAGGGGAAATCTTGATAAAATGAGAGGGAAAATTTTGGGGTACAACAGCTGCCCCTGTTCAATCTTCTTGAACCTGAAGATTTAGATTGGCGAGTTTGCCTTTCGTGACTCGAAGGTAAAAGAGGATTGGACACTAGAGTGCCCGTAAATTTGCACTCGTAAAAAACGTAGCTGAGGGAATGGGCTTAAAGATGCCATTTGGAGATGGTAGAATATTTCTGGAGATGGTCTTAAAGATTCCATCCAAGATTGTTTGTTGAAAATCACGAGAATGAACACCAGAATGATATCTGTGTCTGGAACGTATCTGAGTTGTATCTGGAGATTGGATTTGTATGAGCAAAGGAATGGCGTCCGTGTCTGGAGCGTATCCAAGTTGTAACTGTATTTGATTCTTGAATGAATATCAGAATGACTGCCGTGTCTGGAGTGTATCTGTATTGTATCCGACATCTGAAATCCAAAGAAGCGACAGAAAGACATTCGTGTCTGGAGTACCTCTGGGCTTGGGGAATAGGTTTGAATGAGTGACAAAATGGAAACCGTGTCTGGAGCGTATCTGGACTGTATCTGAAGTTGAGATCTATATGAGTAGCAGGATGACTTCCGTGTTGGGAGTGTATCCGTACTGTAACTGGGACCTAGACAAGTGACAGAATGACTTCCGTGCCTGGAGTGTATCTGAACCTGAGGTTGATAGTTGAATCCGAATGAGAAATAGAATGGCTTCCGTGTCTGGAGCGCGTCTAATCTGTATCTGATTGTTAAAGTTTGAATGAGTAGTAGAATGACCGCCGTGTCTGGGGTGTATCTGTACTGTATCTGAAATCTTTAAACATTTGTTAAAGGTAGCTTTTAATCTTATCCTGAAAAGGGTAAAATGTTAGCTAAAACACAAAGTTATGTTGCATGACATGTATGATGCAATAAAATGTGTTCTATCGATGTTTATGATATATGAATGTAATGTATGCGCATGTAAGCTGATTAGCCGTCTTGCTGAGGACAATAAATCCTTGATAGCGGGAGATAATGAAATCTTTGACTATTGCCGGGGAAAATAAACCCTTGGTTGCTGCTGGAGATTCAAAACCTTTGATTGTTGAGATTGAGAACATCCTTTGGACTAATGCTGAGGATTGTAAGTCCTTGGTGACTTGTGGGGATTAACAAGAGCTTTGAAAACTTCTACGGGGAATTGAGAATCCTTCATGACTTTCCTGGTGGATGAGGAAAATTCGAACGATCTCTACTGGGGAATTAAAACCTGGGAGGCTTCAACCAAAGAAATGAGGACAAGAATCTTCGTTCTGCTGGGAAATAACTCTGTGGGGAGAATGTTTAACCTGTTGGAGAATTTTCAAAAGCTTGGGTTGTATGCCAATCTACTGGGGAATCAGAGGAAGTTGGATAATATTCCACCAGGGTTTAAAGGTTGAAGTTTTGGACTCCTTTTGAGGAAGAAAGTTTTATCTTCACTGGGGATCTGTAGTTCAAAGTCCTCTGGCTCCGCTGGGGATAGGGAGTTTTAGAAACTTAGCTCTGATGGGGATATGTATTTCAAGGTTTTAGCTCTGTTGAGGATCTGAATGACATACTGTAGGGGATTTCTCCTGGAATAGCCTAAAGATGTTTTCCTATACTTTCAACCTATCAGTAATTATCCTTTCTCATTTCTTTTTATTCGTAAGCAGTGATTATATTCAAATGCATATGCTCATTTAATAAATCATTGGATGTTTTCAAATAAAACACAAGTGCAAAAAGAAAAGCCAAACAAATTCCTGCACTTTGAAGTATCTTTGTATTAACTTTGTGTAAGTATTTTGTACAAAGGAGACAGACATCCTAATAAGAGGATGTTGTCATAAAAAATGAGAAAAATTTATACAAAGAAAGATGGCTATGTGTAACAATTCCATGGGGTTCCCATTCTGCTATATCCTTCACAACTCTGAGTATCTTGTCCATTCGTTGCTTCGTCCGCAGATGATTGGATTGATCAGAAACTTAGAGCTTTTCTGTGAAGAGATTGTCCTTAAAGTGATCCGACGAGACATAGTCATACGCTTTAATTCCCTAACTTTTTCCTGGACCGCCCTTTCGGGTTTTCGATCCACCGGGAAACCCTTTTTTACCCAAGTCGCCCTTTCGGGTTTTCAACTTTCCGGGTGTACAAATTTTTTATTTATCCCTAATTTTTGCCTGAACCGCCCTTTTGGGTTTTCGATTCATGGGGATGCCCATTTTTGCCCAAGTCGCCCTTTCGGGTTTTCAACTTGTCGGGTCGTTTTATGCGTAATATCTTTTGACTATGTCTGTGTTCACAGGGTGCGGTAGTTCATTGCCGTCCATGGTGGTCAGAATCATTGCCCCACCAGAAAAGTTGTTCTTGATCACAAACGGTCCTTCGTAAGTAGGAGTCCATTTGCCCTTGGGATCACTTTGCGGTAAGATGATTCGCTTGATTACAAGGTCCCCGACTTGATATACTTGTCTCTTGACTTTCTTGTTGAAGGCCTTGATCATACGTTTCTGATACGTCTGACCATGGAAAACAGCAGTAAGTCGCTTCTCGTCAATCAAGTTAAGTTGATCAAGCCGGGTCTGAATCCAATCGTCTTCACTCAAACCAGCATCCTTCATGATTCTCAAGGAGGGAATCTGAACCTCGATAGGTAAAACAACTTCCATGCCGTATACCAAAGAAAAGGGTGTTGCCCCAGTTGAAGTGCATGCCGTGGTACGGTACCCGTGCAGAGCAAATGGTAACATCTCATGCCAGTCCTTGCAGGTGTCTGTCATCTTTTGAATGATTTTCTTGATATTTTTGTTTGCAGCTTCAACAACACCGTTCATCTTTGGCCGATAGGGAGATGAATTGTGATGTTGAATCTTGAACTGCTCGCACAGAGCGATAATCATAGTATTGTTCAAATTTGTACCGTTGTCCATAATGATCCTATCGGCGATACCATACCGGCATATGAGGTTCTGCTTGATGAAGCGGGCAACCACATTCTTTGTAACAGAGGCGAAGGAAGCTGCTTCGACCCACTTGGTAAAGTAATCAATGGCTACCAGGATGAAACGGTGTCCATTGGATGCTGTAGGCTTGATCTCTTCAATCATGTCGATTCCCCACACCGCGAATGGCCAAGGAGCTGTTAAGACATTGAGAGGAATTGGAGGAATATGTACCTTGTCAGCATAGATTTGGAATTTGTGACAAGTATGGGAATGTTGATGACAATCAGCTTCCATGGTAGACCAATAGTAGCCTGCCCTTAGAATCTTTTTAGCCATCGTATGACCACTCGAGTGGGTGCCAAAGGTGCCATTATGCAGTTCAGCCATGATCTGCTCAGCTTCAATCTTGTCCACACAACGGAGTAGGACACAATCAAGATTGTGCTTGTATAGGATACCATTGCTCAGAAAGAACTTGGCAGCGAACCTCCTTAAGAACTTTTTGTCGTTGACTGAAGCTCCTTCAGGGTACTCTTGTGCTTCGAGATATCTTTTGACGTCATGAAACCAAGGTCAGTCCACCACTTCTTCGGTATTAATCTCGTGACAATGTGCAGGTTCATCCATTCGTTCAATGGTGATTTGAGGTGCCTCATTATCCCAGTTAAGTTTAAACATGGATGACATTGTGGCTAGCGCATCTGCTAGCTGATTCTCTTCTCGCGGGAAGTGCTCGAAGGTAATCTGCTCGAAATGCGGTAACAATGTCAGGACATGTTCTTTGTAAGGGATGAGGTTAGGGTGTTTAGTATCCCACTCTCCTTTGATTTGACTGATAACCAAAGCTGAGTCCCCAAATACGATCAAAGATTTGATTCCTAAGTCAATAGCAGCCTTGAGACCAAAGATACAAGCTTCATACTCGGCCATGTTGTTGGTGCAGCTGAAGCAGAGTCTAGCAGTGAAATGTGTATGGCAACCTTCTAGAGAGATAAGTACCGCGCCGATACCGTTGCAAAGTGCATTTGAAGCACCATCAAAGTACAGGGTCCATCAGGATCCTTGTTCAGGTCCGTCATACGGTCTGTTTTCTTCAATGTTACTCAAAGTCATGATATCCTCGTCGGGAAAGTCGAACCTCATAGATTGGTAATCTTCGACGGCTTGATGAGCTAGATGGTCAGCTAATACACCCCCCTTTATAGCTTTTTGGGTTGTGTACTGGATATCATGCTCAGTCAAGATTATCTGCCATCTAGCAATTCTTCCAGATAAAGCAGGCTTCTCGAAGATGTACTTGATCAGATCCATTTTAGAAATCAGAAGAGTGGTATGTGTCAACATATACTGCCTTAGCCGGCGAGAAGCCCATACCAAAGCGCAACAAGTTTTCTCGAGTAGTGAGTAGCGAGTCTCACAGTCGGTAAACTTTTTGCTAAGGTAATAAATGGCATGCTCTTTTCGGCCAGACTCGTCATGTTGGCCCAGTACGCATCCCATTGAATTATCTAAGACAATAAGATACATGATTAAAGGCCTTCCTTCGACGGGTGGCATCAAGATAGGAGGTTCCAGCAAATACTCCTTAATTTTATCAAAAGCAACTTGACAATCATTGTTCCATTCAACCACCTGATCTTTTTTCAACAACTTGAAGATTGGTTCACAGGTAGATGTTAGGTGAGAGATGAACCTTGCAATATAGTTTAGGCGTCCCAAGAAACCTCTAACCTCCTTCTCAGTGCGGGGGGCAAGCATTTCTTGTATAACTTTGACTTTGGCAGGATCAACCTCGATGCCTTTGTTACTGACGATAAATCCCAGAAGTTTACCGGACCTGACTCTGAAAGTGCACTTGCTAGGGTTCAGTCTGAGCTTATATTCCTTTAACCCGACAAACAGCTTTTGCAGATGGTCGAGGTTTTCTTCTTCTGTTTGTGAACGGGCTATCATGTCGTCTACGTAGACTTCAATCTCATGATGTATCATGTCATGAAACAAAGCTACCATGGCTCGCTGATAGGTTTCCCCGACATTCTTCAGTCCGAATGGCATCACTTTATAGCAGAAGGTACCCCACTGCGTAACAAAAGTAGTCTTCTCCATGTCTTCGGGGGCCATCTTGATCTGGTTGTACCCTGAAAATCTGTCCATGAAAGAGAATACCTTGTGTTGAGTTGTGTTGTCAACCAAGATGTCAATGTGTGGCAGTGGAAAATCATCTTTAGGGTTAGCCCTGTTTAAATCTCTGTAGTCCACACACATTCTGACTTTGCCGTCCTTCTTAGGCACGGGTACAATGTTAGCAACCCATTATGGATAGGAAGTAACAGCCAGAAAGCCAGCATTGAACTGCTTCATCACTTCAGCTTTGATCTTTTCAGACATATCGGGTCTCATTCGGCGGACTTTCTGTTTGATTGGTGGACAGTCTTCTCTTGTAGGGAGACGGTGAACCACAATATCTATATCCAGTCCCGGCATGTCTTCATAGGACCGGGCAAATATCTTAACATATTCATTCAACAGCTGAACTAAGCGCTCTTTGACACTTGGCTCTAAGTTGGCACCCACTTTAACCTCCTTTCTGTCTTCGACAGTACCCAAATTGATAGTCTCTAACAACTCTTGATGGGGTAGAATAGCCCTTTCTTCTTGTTGCAAAAGTCTAGCCAACTCTCCAGGCACTTCACAGTCTTCATCACCTTCGTATTCGGCATGATTGACCAGATCTTCAGAGTTACTGAAGGCCACAGCAGAATTGTTACCCATGGAATCCAGAGTGGATGGGTACCTGCATTTTATGAATATGGGTGTGTGTAAGGGATAGCCATCTTTAAACAAAATGAAATGTAAAAAGAAAGAAAATGAACACAAAAGTTTATAGATGAAAACGTCCATGATTCATTAAAAATGGCATATGAAAATGAAGAATCAAAACCCTTACAAATGGACCTATATGCCCCGGGTAAGGCATAAAGCAAAAAGAGTGTAAGAATTGTTTAATAGTTATTATAGACCAAACAGGAAGTGTTCAAAAGATAAATTACTGATTGATGAAAGTAATGGGAACAGAGTCTTTTGCCTCCCAGTTGTTCAGTCCTCCTTCAATAGTTGGAAAGATCCAGTCTTCAAAATTGCTTCCTTCTTCATCATCCTCTAAAGCATGAACTCCGTGATGAGTGATTTTGAGTGGCGGTCCTTCAGCCCGGGAGCGACGCACAACTTTCTGGCTCACAGCAGTGAAACCCAATCCGAACTTATCTGTCTTGTAAGGAAAATCTGGTAGTTGACCCCATACTGTGCTTCCTCCTTCCTTGATTACAACCTCTGCATCTTTAAGGGATGACATCCGAGACACAGGCTTGGTAATGATGGGCACATCAGTCATTGTCTTGGCTACTTCAACTTCAGGAGAAACCTCTTCAAAGTGTTGGAAAGGTGTTTCTATGAATTCGCCGTCTAACTCCACGTAGCGGAAAGAGTTAAGGTGACTTATCATATACTCCTCCTCACCGTGAACTGTTATGATCTTACCCTGGACTGGGTATTTTAGCATCTGGTGTAGAGAAGAAGTGACTGCCCCAGTATTGTGGATCCATGGCCTTCCCAACAAGCATGAATATGAAGGACAAATGTCCATCACATAAAATGTAGAGTTGAAAATTTACGTTCCCACCTTAATTGGGATGTCCACTTCTCCGTGAACCATCCGCTTAGAACCGTCGAAGGCTCTAACAATGATATTACTGGGCTTTAGGATCAAACCTTCACAGTCCAATCTGTCTAATGCTTTCTTTGGTAGAACATTTAAAAATGAACCGGTATCAACCAGAACATGAGCAAGTGTGGTCCCTCTGCACTCTACCGAAACATTCAGCGCATCATTATGCTTTCTTCCCTTAGACGTCAAATCGGCATCAGAGAAACCGAGACCATTGTCGGCTGTAAGGCTGGCTACACACTCTTGAAATTGATCCGCAGAAGTTTCTTGAGGCACGTGTGCCGTCTTCAAGGCTTTGGCATGAGCCTCGGGGCAAAGCAATAGAGCCAGCATAGAGATTTTTGAAGGGGTTTTCCCCAGCTGCTCTACGACATCATAGTCGCTCTTCTTAATTATCTTTAAAATCTCCTCCATCTCCTTTTGGGTGGTCTCGGGGATAACTAAAGTCTGAGCCCTCATCCTGACGGGCGCTTCTTGGATCCCCTTACCTTTATCAACTGTAACAGCAGAGGGTACAACCTCGGGAGTAACAAATTCTTCAATCACTGGACTTTTCACAGATATCTTGACAGGCACAGGAGCACTTGAGGGTCCGAAGACTGCCCGTGGAGGTGCAATCTCCAGAGAGAAGATTCTTCTGCTACGAGTGATCTTACTTGTTCCCATAATATTCCCCACATTAGGAGTCTCTTCATCGGAATTTTCTTCAACTGATTCGATCTGTTTCACACCATGATAGAAGATCTCTCCTCCATAATTCCACGGTATTGTCTTATTGGACTTATATGGGATAGGCCCCGACATGGTAATCTTCAGCGGTACAAACTTTGGATCAGGTGTAATCTTAACAGGCCTTTTGCAGGTCTTGGAAAGATTATCGGAAATGGTGATTATAGCAACATCATTGATTGGAGTAACAGGAGTAACATGAGTGATAGTAGTAACATGAGTTTTCTGAAAGAGGATCTCTTGAGTATCCATCAAGCGTTGTATGCCTGACTTCAACAGAGGACAGTCGGATTGCAAGTTTAAACAAAAGTAACAATCTTTTTCACATCCCGGGAAAATATCGGCTTTCAACAGATTCATCTTGATCATTGGCAATGGAGTCATTAAGTCATCAACAGCGGTAACATGAAGATCTTCTACAATAACATGGACATTATGACCGTGTTTTGGCATAGGAGCGGATATTATATTAGGTTTTTCGGGGGCATCAAATTCCACCTCCTTAGCATCGATTAAATCTTGGATCTTGTTTTTAAGGGCCCAACAGTTGTTGGTGTCATGCCCTACACTGTCCGAATGGTATGCACATTTCGCATTGGAATGATAATAGGGAGAAGAGGTATTTGGGTTTTTCGGCGCTTCTTTCAAGTTGGTAAGGTTTAACTTTAACAGATGAGGAAGGACCTGAGCCGGTGTCATATTGATTCGGGTGAATTGCCGTTGTGGCCTTTCTACCCTTTGTTGGTTAGCTCTGGGTTAACTGCTTCGAGGTTGATCGGCTGAGGAGTTCTGGATCATCACAGCCCCTACCGCTGGTCGGCGCTCCATTCTCCCTTGATTTCTCTGGGTGTGAACAGCAAAAACTTCCTTCTTGGCTGGGAAGGTCTTCTTGATAGCAGTGGAAGCGGAGGTATCCTTCTGAATTTTACCATTCTTAATGCCAGCTTCGACCTTTTCACCGGTCAGAATTAATTCGGTGAACCCTACAGATGAGCTCCCGATCAAGTGATTGAAGAATGGACCTGACAGGGTCCCCAAAAACATGTCAACCAACTCTCTATCGGACAATGGTGGCTGCACCCTTCAAGCCAAATCTCGCCACTTCTGGGCATACTCCTTAAATCCTTCATTAGAGGCCATACCCATACTTTGTAGTTGAGTACGAGTAGGCGCTAAATCTGCGTTATATTGGTATTGTCGGTAGAAAGCAGCAGCTAAATCCTCCCAGTTATGAACATCAGATCTCTCAAGTTAATAGAACCAGTCCAATTGCGTACCCGACAAACTATCTTGAAAAAAGTGGACCCACAGATCCTTATCAGAAGAGTGAGGTTGGATCTTTCTGACGTAGGACCGCAGATGTATCTTCGGATAGGACAAACCGTCGTATTTAGCAAATGTAGGCACTTTGAACTTGGGAGGAATGACGATCCCAGCAACCAATCCTAGTTCTTCGAAATCCAGCCCAAGTACCCTTTGTACCTCCATGGCTGCCAGCCGATCCTTAAGATTCTTATACTTATCGTCCGCTGGAGGGTACTGCTGTTCGGAGTAATCTTCATCCTCTTCCTCTTCTTCTTCTTCAGCTTCAGACTCAAAGGGCATTGCAACTCCCTTTCCTTTACCAACCCCTTTGTCAGACGTCGAGGGGAAATCCAGAACTCTCCTAGCCTGATTCTCAAATCTTCTTCCCATAGTGCCCACACCAATTCTTTTCTTTTTCTTCTTTTACCTTTCCTTCTCTTTCTCTAACAATGATTTAAGGCCCTCTTGACCCTTTTCCAAGGTCATTAGGAGTTGTTGGAATTGCGAATTCTGTGCTTGCAGATTTTGACCATCTGCTCTATATCCATCTTGCTGAAATAAACAGCAGAAAGATAAGGAGACCTGGTGTGAAGACCTATTTATGCATATGATGAATGATATGTTATTCATGTAATGCATTCAAGGATTCAGAAATTCAGATTTGTTGCAAACAAAAAGAACACACGTCTTATTAATAAGAAGAAATTTGTTAGTACATAAATGCCCCATGGGCGAAATATTAAAAAGCTTCTTAATGTAAAAAGACGTTGCGCATCCTTTTTGGCGCGATGTAAGTGTTGAGAGTCTCCTCTTTGTGAAGTCGACGGGTGAGTTCCAAAACCTTCTTCTCACTAGCATAGAAGCTGACTTCAAAAGTGTTCTGCTCTTCTTTGAGCTGTATCCAACTCTTTTGCAATTCTTCCAATGATGTTGACATGTCTGGATGTAGGAGGGTGTATGGAACCTCTCATTCCATAACAGGTTCTTTGATCACGGGGAGAATGTAGGGGTAAGGCATCATAAGATTCTGGGCGCGGGTTCGTACCCACTTGATATAAGGCTCAAGGAGGATGGAATTCTTGTGCCCCAGTGTCTTATTATCCACTGTGTTGGGCATCCTCCAAGCTCGGATAAACCTTTGTCACAGTCCTTGAGCGTCATTGTCGAAGTCAAAAACCAAGTCAGAAATCAGCATGTCATGAGGGCCATCCCTTCGGGCATACCCAAATTGTCTCAGAGATAAACAGGGGTTGCAGGTAATGCCTCCCCTAATGCCAAGTAGTGGGACATTAGGGAATTCCCCATAACAATCAATGATGATGACATTTTCTCTAGACCGAGAACACCAATGAACATCAGAATGTGTGAGGGTCATCAATCGTTGTGACCACCTTAAACCCTGCTCATTCTTCAAAACTGACTAGGGAAGGTGAGAAATAAACCACCTTTCTTAGAAGAGGAGTACAACACATGAGAACACCTCTTTTCCTCATTGTTTGTGTGTGAAATAAGTGTAGGATGTCCCCAAGCAATGTAGGCACAGGATTCCGAGATATGAAAATTTGACAACATTCACATCTATAAGCTGATCAGGGTTTGGGAACAAGACTAACCCATAGATGAGAAGTGCTACAATCTCCTTAAAATCTTGTAGATCTAAAGAATTCCAGCAGTCTTGTGCCTTCTCAAACAAAAACTTTGCCAAGAAACCCTTGACACCACTTCTGGTTTCCCAATGACCTTTGATATCAGATGGTTTCAAGTGTAAGGCTTGAGCAACATCTTCAGGCTTTGGTTCTCTTTCCGTACCATTGTAGGGTAGTTGATGGAGAATAGGAATCCTCAGGAGTTGAGAAAATTCCTTCAAAGTAGGTACTATCTGGTAATAAGGGAATGTAAAGCAATGGCGTAGGTGGTCAAAAACTGGAAGAGAACTTTCACCATGTCTTCTTCAATGTTGGAGTTGACCAAGTTGAGAAGTCTACCATGTCTTTCACTGAAGAGAGAATTCTATGGAATCTTGGAAGTAAGCTCCTTGAGTTGAGGAGGGATTCTCACAAGGTTGACTTGAATTGTTTTCCTGCGAAGAGATTCCATGACCTACAAAACAAGAACAAAGATGAAGATCCAAACCCTTGAAATGGTTAGTGGATGCATATGATGCTTCATGATGTTCATGATGTATGCACAAGCATATGTACAAGCAAGTCACGCAAGTTCCTAGTTTCAGGCTTGCATGGGGTTTCATAGGTAAGTACCCTCTTGAAGTTAGTTGGCTCAACCTGTCCTATAAATAGTAACCAGGTTCTAAGGAGCTCAATATCACTGGATTATTTTTTGTGTTCATTGTTTCAGTTTAGCCACTTAACTGGTGACCGAAATATTCCAAGAAAATAACCCTCAATGAGTGTAGTATCGAGTATCTACCAACTTCAGACTGCACCAAAGTCGGTCATCTCACTACCCCTAATAAGGCCAAGATGGTCAAGTAAGGTTCTAAGAGTTCATTAGTGCTTCATGACATCACTCAGCGGCCCCGTATTCTCTTTGATTGACTCAAAGGCTACCGGTACCCACAAATATGTCGCACTAATATAGCTATTGCTTCAACCATGTCGGTATACCCCGCACAGTTTCCACAACATATTGCTATTTACCTATGAATGTTTTCCCAAAATCCGGGTGGAGGATTCAAACCCAAACAAGAGAACCAAATGTAAAGCAATCAAAGCAAACAAGGTAAGCATGTAAAGGTGATCTAAACCCTAAGGTTACTCCACTTTTATCTAATCCCCAGCAGAGTCGCCAGTTCTGTGATACAATGGGAGAACTGACTTGAGGTTTTGCATTTGTGTTCGCAAATGTTTCGGTTTAGCAAGAGTCGCCACCGACTTTTTATTTTATCCTATGGAAAGGTCAAAAAGCACATAAAAGATCTTTGAGATGTTTTCTTGGGTTCAGGGAGTAGATTATGAAAAGGGAAGGTGCAAGCACCCTTTTCATCCATGGTTTTCCATGGGCTCTTAGTTACTTGTTTTAGATCACTTGCTTTTGCTTTTCAATTGTTTGAAATGGTGCTTTATGTGTGGTTTTTAAAAATGTTTTGAAAAGAGGCCATCATTGTGGCAACCTTTGTAACGATTCTTGTTTGAATGTATACAAAGATGTATGTCTTTTTAAAGTTTGATTTGGAAAATGTTTTGAAATTGTGTTGTGAGATTTGTTTGGAAATAACAAGGATGTTTTGCAAGCTTTGATCAAGTAACTAAGAGTTTATCTACCCTATTTTACTCAAAGATATTTCCTATATGTTTTTAACCCTTTTGACAGTTTTGTTTTACCATTGCATTTGGTAAACAACCTTATATTAGGATGTTAAACGGGACAGGCGCGGGTCATCGTATAAGCCATGATAGCAATTGTGTTAAGTATCTTAAGCAAATTTTTGAGGGACTTGATAATTTTGTTTAGGCAACCAAGATAGCGTCATCGAGGGACTATGATCTTTTTGTTTTGTTTTTGTTTTGCCAAAGTACCCAACATGCATAACATGGCCCATTTTTAAGGCAACAAGTGAATGTAACCCTAGGGGTGCAAGTGTGCATTGTGTATTGATTTTCATGCATTTTTGTCTTTGTATTAGGTCAAGCTACTTGTTAATTTTGGATTTTTTTGCATACAAACCCTAATCTCTAATCATGGCATAATTGAAAGCGTAAATGCGTAAAATAATCTGTACTATTACAACATTTGATTATAGGAAGGGGGATACAATTTGAATGGGGATTATTTGACAAGAAATTAAAACCCTAGTTTTACTATTACATCCAAATTGAATCAAATGGCATAAATAACAAATGAATAATATTTAAATAAACAAATTAAATAAATATACAAAATAATATGAATATGCAAAAAGGTTTTGTTTATTTTTATGTATATAAAAATATTTAATGTAAAAGAAAGGAATAATAAAAAAAAGATTATTATTATTTTTTATTAAGGGTAAACCCTAATTTCTTTTAAGAATACAAATATATTAAGTATACTATTTATATACAATAAAAAAATATATATTTAGAAAAAAGTATTATTTAAGTATAAATAATAATAAAAATAAAGTATAGTATTTTTATGTTTTTATTCCAAAGTATTTATTAAATAAAATAAAAATATGTATATATAATATTAATCATATTAAAAATGTACAATAAAAATAAAAATATATACAAGAAATAAAAAATATATTTAGAACAGTATTTTTTTAGTGTAAATAAAATAATAAAATAAAAGTATAATGGTTATTATATATTTATTTTCAAGTTTTCAATAAATAAAGTATTTACTAATTAAATTGCTTTTTATGTTAGAAAAATAAAAATAAAATGCAAAATAAAAGTGAAAAATTTATAAAAATATTTTTGACTATTTTTTATATTTGGAAATAATAAAATAAAATCAGAAATGAGAATAAAATACAAAAATATAAAATATAAAGAAATTGGGCCAGGGGGGTGCATTCAGCAAAAGGGGGGGGTGTCAAAAACAAAAGAAGCAAAGCCCAGCCCAAGCCAGACTTCATCTTCAACCTTGGCTCAAAATTTCGCGCGCCCTGTACCAAACTTGAACAACCTGCATACGAGCTCTAATACAAAAACACATAACATCAAAGTTGTAGGGTTTTCCAAGACGAATTCAACCATATAAAAAACTTGTCCT
This sequence comes from Vicia faba, assembly GCA_948472305.1. Classification (NCBI taxonomy): domain Eukaryota; kingdom Viridiplantae; phylum Streptophyta; class Magnoliopsida; order Fabales; family Fabaceae; genus Vicia; species Vicia faba. Next base: position 103,895,206 of record OX451740.1, on the reverse strand, counting down.
AACTCTCAAAGACCAGAGAGAATTTCTCTGGCCCTAAAATCTAACCTAATTTTTTTAAGATGTTCATGCACCAAATTCTCTTAGCATGCTTAATTAAAATGAAAACTGAGCATATGTACAGCTTCATGGCTATGAATACTACATTTCTTATTTACAAACCTAAGTCTAAATGTTCCTAAATAGAGAGATAGAAAGTTGATAAAAACCTGTTTCAGCTGACTTCGTGTATGGCAATGTGGAGCTTTTCAACAAGGCCTGCGATGTTTGGGAGCTTGCTTGAACTTCACTTGACCTTCTCCAATGTCTAGCTTGCCTTGAATGTACTTGAAAAAGCCCACAGAACTCAACCTGCACAAGCTGAAATTAAAAATGGCAAACCCTGTAAATGGAGTTACAGTTGGTGTTTAAGGGTTGGATAGGTTGGATGTGTTTTGTGGAATGTGTTTGAACCAATTTGAGACAAAACGCACGAGGGATTTGAGTTGTGGGAATCAAACTGCAGGGAGTGCCATGTTTTGCCAATGGAAGGTGATTTTGCACTATGGGAGGTTTGAGGGCTCAAAGGGTCGTGTTTCTGGTTCAAGGGGATGTGAGAAAGTTGTTTCAAAAGCTTGCACAAGTTAGTTTTAGCTGATGTTCAAGTTCTAATGTTTTTGACAAATTTCTTGGTTATGAAGCAAAGTATGAGAAGTCATGTGAAGCAGGCCTGTACAGGCTATCCATCAGCTTGCACACTTTTCCCTTGGCCCCTCAAGTTTGTGGATCTAATTTGCTGCACAAGATTTGGCTCTATGCTCAAGGATTGTGGTTTTGACATAAAACAAACTTTGGCAAAAATGGAAATGTTGCTTTTTCTACTTAGGGATTAATCTTGTATGCAATGCCCTAATGACCAAAACAATGCCTTAGACCAATGATTTGCATTTAATTATTGAGTGTGGAATGGTTTTGAGGCCTATAATCTAGTGCAAAGCAAGCTGATTTGAATTTGCAACTTGATCAATATGAACATGCCATGGATGAAAAGTGAGTTTTAGCCAACTTCAAGCCTTCGATTCTCCGTAACCACAAATGTGTTTGGAGAGTTCGGTGCCATTTTGGAAAGCTTGCAACATGCTCTATAATCCATCTTTGAAATGAAATTTGAGTTTCCAAGTGGAACTATGTGAAAAATGGCCAAGAAGATAGGTCAAAATCCTGCCTAAACAAGGGCAAAATTTCACTAAGTTAAAAGTTTTAGGGACCCTTGTTCCAAATATCATAACTTGAGATCCAAGCTTCTTTTGGGAAAACTTTGTGAATCAAAGTTGTAGACTTTGTGGAGGAATACAACTTCTATGTTGGATGTTTTGTTTGAATCCAAATGCATCATGGTGAAATTGTTGGGCAACGTTAGGAAAAATTAAGAAAATTTCATAACTTAGAAAAATTCTAAGTTATGAAAATTTTCAACTTTAAACCCTAATTTGCAAAAATGGGTTTCTTGATGAACAAGTTTCATGTTTTGACACATCTTGATAAATAATGACCCTTGGAACTTGATTTTGACCAAAAAGTCAAAGTTTGACTTTTCAGTGTACAGTCAAATTTGACCAGTTGACTGAAAAATTCATCTGTCAATCCAATGCAATTGAGATCTTTTGAGCTTTGTGAATATGTCAAGATGATGCCATTGAGTCCTTGAATCCATGCTTGAGACCAATTTTCCATTGGCTAGGTCAAAAGTCATAAATTGCCCTTGTACAGTCAAAACCCTAAAAATGACCATTTTGCCCTTTTGATGATCTGATCAAATTTCTTGAGGAGTTGTGGTCCAAACTTGATCAAATGGTTCATATGAGTTTATAATGTTTATGTGGGTCAAAAATCATGTGGTTTGACTGTAAATTGGCCACAATTGACTTTTTCCCCAATACAGCTAATTTCTAGGTCAACTGTCCAATTGACTGGGCAAAAATTTGATTCAAGGCTTGAAACTTGGTATGTACAAACTTATGAGTCCAACATGAAGTATGAAAGTCAATTTGAGTGTTGAAAGTCCAAAAATCCCTGTGCAAAGTCAAACCCTAATTTAGGTCATCAGTGTAAGGAGATGTCTTGAGCAGAGCAAAACCCTAATCCTGTCTGGAGTTCAAGGAGCCTTGTGAGGGGAAGTCTTGATAAAATGAGAGGGCAAATTTTGGGGTACAACAATGGGCCTGCGTGTTGTATAGAAAATGGGGATGTTGGAAGGCAGAAGAACCTGGTCCCAAGGTCAGGAGGCCCACATTGGGGCGTTTGAATCACAAAATAAACATGAAAAATACAAAAGGGTAGCACTGGGGCTCGAACCCAGGTCCCAAAGGTAACATGCACATGCTTTAACCACTGGTGTGGTGATACATCCGGTAGTTAAAACAACAACTACTCAATATATTATAAATCCATTTTTGAATATGACTTCATCTTCTTCCTCGCGCCAGTAACCACATCAACATTTTTGAATTTCTGAAAATGCTCATTTCTCAACCAAATTGAAAGATGTAAAAATGAAACTTGCTGGAAATTTAACCATGAACCCAACCATATAAATTTCAAAAGCTATAGATCAAAGATGAGTGAGAATTTTACTTGGTACCAAGCTAAACCCTATAATTTCATAAACTTCAGTTTCAAAATTCTCATCACTCAGGAAAGATAAATGAAATGTAAGCACATGGTTAGCTTCAGGGCAATGCTGTCGACATTTTTTATTCAGAAAGTAAACATTAATGATACTTGTACAAAAATTCCAGAGTTTAGAAAACTTACCTCAAAAGTGAGAATCATGTTTGAAGTTGGAGCACTCATGGAGATGTTGTGATGATCTGGATAGCTTCACTGAACTCCTAGGAAGCTATTGTAATGCTTACTTTGGATTGAGAGTGCCTGGATTCTTCTGGACAAGTCAAGCTGCAGGGCTCTATTTTTGAAAATGGATGATGACGAAAATGATGTTACAGTAATAAAATAGGGTCTTGGATAAGTTCTATTTAATTTGTAGAAGCTTTGTGAATGATTTAGAATTAAAACACACGAGTGTATTAGGTGTTTGGAGTTCAAGCTCAGAAATTACAAGCAATTGAGTTTTGGATGGAAATTCTGATTTGGGAGAGTTTGAGAGGGTTTGAGGGCTTATGAACCTGTGCCTTAGCTTGCAAATACCTCCTCTATTTATAGGCAAGAGGTTTTAAGACAAGGGTTGATCAAATTTAGAAGATCACATGTTATGGTTTGTGTTGTACCCCAAAATTTGCCCTCCCATATTCTTCAAGAATTGCAAAGAGCATGCTTCAAAATCTCCCCAAGGGTTGCACAGTTCAAAGGCCTCCTAACAGTCAAAAACTAGGGTTTTGGTTCTGACAAAGAAAATGAAATTTCCAAGGGTCCAATCAAATCCCACATGCCTACAAACATTGTCAAGCATCCTTATATCAAGTTTCAAGACTTATAGCACAAAATTGCACAGTCAAAAACCCTAATTGCTCAACAGTCAACTGTAGGGGCAAAATGGTCATTTGACAGTCAAAAGTCCAAATTTTTGATCAACATCTCATTTTGAAGCCACAAACATCATTTGATCAATGCTTGATCATGATTTTCAAAGTATGGCTCAAAAAGTCTCAAGATGCAAAAGTTTCCATATTGGGACAGTTGAAAAAGTCAACTGTAACTTGACCAAGGCATAACTTCCACATAGTTTATCAGAAAAATTCCATCCAAAGCTCATTTTGAAGAGAAAGACATTTCCCACAACTCCTCTTCACACTTCAAGTCCAAGAAATGCTCTCACAAAAAGTTATCAATTTCAACATTCTAGGTCATTTTTAAAAGTCAACAAAAAGGGACTTTAAGTCAAAGGCCATAACTTGAGATTGGTAAATCAAAATGACATGGGACCAAAGGAATTGGTTATAGGACTTCAAGAACTTTCCAAAATGTCCACGAACATGATCAAATCTTAAAAATTGAGCAAGATATGCCTTATGGAATTTGGGAAATTTTTGGGAATTTTGAAAAGTCAACTTTACTTCAAATGCCTTAAATTTGCTAATGGGCCACATTTTCTTCCAAGATTCATCATCCAAAGCATATGAACTACCATTTGGCCCAAAGGGGATTTATTCATCATTTTTATTTATTTATTTGAATTTTTAATTACTATTAATTCATTTAATAAAATAAAATATGGGAAAAATACTCATCCATGCTTTTTAAATCTTTTTGTGCATGGAATGCCTTCAAGATTTCGTGCCCTATCTAATATGGAAAGAATCAAGGTGATTGGCCATGATTGGAATCAAAACCACATGAAAAGATTTGAAAAAATATGCATTAAAATCAAATATCTCATACATCAATGCAAGGATTTTTTTTGGTTCAAAACTCAACCCTAATCCATCCTCATATAAGTCTGATGCAAACCCTAAAGCTAAAAACCTGAAAGCTGCGCCACACATCAAGAACACTTTTTCAATTTTTGTGAAAAAAAGTGAAAACTGAAAACGCCTTTAGAGTTGGTTTCAAGACGAGAAAACTATCCCAATCGCTTGCCAAGGTTACAAGGAACGATTCTGGATCAAAACCATTGTCCCTAACGCAAGAAATTGGTAGAACGACCTTGTCCTGTTCAATATTTTTCTCATATTCATGTATCATAATTCATGCGTTGTTTGCAATTTTTAATGTTTGGTTTATGTTAAGTTACTCATTCTGAAGCTAACCATGTATTTTAATTGAGTTTTTATGCATCATACACGAATTCACCATTGAAGCTCGCTAGGGTTTCCAAACTGAAAAATTGGGGCTTTGCGTTTAAGGAAAAATCAAGGCACCCCAGTACCATGGCCAGAATCAAGATGCTTGGACGAATTTAACACACTAATCGCGCCTAATTTATATAGCCATACGGGCTATTCGCTATTTTTGAAAAGACTGCATTTTAGGGGGGTTCAAAACCCCCGCTAATTCTTTTTTGTTTCAGGGACAACGAAGAAGAAGATCATGTGGCAAGCTATGGTTGGATAATTTGAATTCAGCGCGCGTTTTTTTTGTTTCTAGGCCACTAACGCTAATTTGCTTTTATATTATTTATTCTTCATTCCATGTACAACGCGCGCAGTTGGCACAGTTGGTGGACAAGGAATTTGGTAATCTCTGGGACCTGGATTCGATCCCCAGGTCCCCCATGTTATTTCAATATTTTTCTTGCTAATATCTTCCTATGCAGCGTGCCTCCTAATGACCATCATGTGTCCCCATAATCTGACGTGCCACGCGCCCACTAAGATCCAACCAAGGGCCCTGATCTGAAGAGTATCATGTGCATAAGTCAACCAGGCCACACGCCAGCGTGAAAAGTCAACAAGGCCAGGGGTCTATTGGGCCTAATTGCTGGGACAAAACCTCCAATCTGGGGTCAACACCCCCAAGGGTTTGCAATTCTTTTTTTTTCTTTCTACTTTCCATTATTTGTGTTAATTTAATTATTTCCTCTTAATTCTTCAAATTAATATTTTCATAAAACATAAAAAATAATAAAAAATCAGAAAAGGCAAAATATAAATATATTTCATTAAATTTTTTTTGTAAATAAATCTTGTTAATTAATTTAGTCTTAGTTTTAGGTTTAAATCTTAATATTTTTTTCAAAACTTAAAAATTGTAGAATTAGGGTTTTAATCACTTTTATCTTTTTCTTTTCTTCTATCATTATTAATAATTAATTATATATTTTTGTAAATAAAATTGTATTAATTAATTAGGTTAATTTTAGATTCAACTTTAACATATTTCTTAATAAATAAAAATAGTTAGAATTAGGGTTAATTGACTTTTTTAATTTCATTTAATTCTCTCATTAAAATCTTTAAATACAAAAAAAACTCCAAAAAATCTCTTTTATTTTAATTTAATTAATTTGTTAATCGTAATTTAATTTCATTAAAAAGGGTCCAACGCCCTCGCTTTCGATTATCAGTTCGTTTCGCGCATTTATTTCCTTTCTTATAATATTCATGTAATTCTCCCAAAGCCATGTAAATTAGACATTTATATTTCTCGCACTTTATTTTATTTTCAAATCGGGTCCTGGATTAAATTTGGCGATGTGGACCCGCGCCTTTGTAATAGCGTAGGATTTTTATATTTCTCGCAATTTTTAAACTGTTAATTAAACTGCATGAAAGAATGAATGTTAAAATAAAAACAAAAGCGTAGATCACCAATACATGACAAGACAAAATATCTGAAAACGACACACAAGTCACACACCACCCCTAGGGTACGCCTCATTGTTGCCTTGCCCCTCGAAAGGTGATCGTCGAGTAGAGGATGTTTTTAGTAAGTCCTCATGATCCAGGAACCTGGCATGAGGGTAGCTTCTAAGGTGTCTTCCTATTGCTCCGGTGATCACCATGTCCCGAACCTTCGAATTGACCCGAACACCTCCAACGGCGGTGCTACCTACCTCTCAATGGTGGGATGGCACCACTTTAAGGACATTTACACAGACGAATTCCTTAGGGTAGGTAGACAACTCTAGATACTTGCTCTAAATTTCAAAACAAATCAAAAATACTTTTCACACCGACACCTTTTCAAAAAGCTTTCGAAAGCAACTTTTCAAACACTCTTGAGGACCGATACAAGAGTCGAACTGGAATTTTCAAAGAAACCTTTTTTTAAAACCCACAATTAAAAAACAAACAAACAATTTTGAAAACACAAGTGAGCAAGTATCTAAGAGCCCATGGATAACCATGGATAGAAAGGGTGCTAACACCTTCCCTTTCTATAATCTACCTCCCGAACCGAGAGCAATCTCTATAAGGAATTTTTCTGTGCTTTTGTCCTTTCCATTTGGAGAAAATAAAAGACGGTGGCGACTCTTGCTTACCGCGACATTTCGCGAACCAGCATTAAACAGTCAGTTCCAGATCCACCGATCACAGAACTGGCGACTCTGCTGGGGATCCTTTATAAAGTGAGGTGTACCTTAGGATTAGTTCGTAACTGTGTTTTCAATTGTATTGATTTGTGTGCTTTAAATTGTGGGACTGTCTTGGGAGTTCTATAGATCCTAACCCGGATCTGGGGGACACCTTCTTAGAAAGTAGCAACAAGACTGTGAGGGAACTGTGCGGGGTATACCGACATGGTTGAAGCAGTCTGCTACGTTGATGTGGCACTTTGGTGTGTACCGGTAACCCTTGAGTTCAGTCAAGGAGAGTACGGGGCCTCCGCGTGGTGCCGTGAAGCATCAACTGACCTTAGGAACCTTAATTGAACCATCTTGGCCTCTTTAGGGTAGTGAGATAACTGACTTTGGTGCAGTCCGAGGTTGGTTGATACTCGATACTACACTCAATTGAGGGTTGTTTTCTTGGAATATTTTGGTCGCCAGTTCAGTGGCTAAATCGAAACGATGAACAATGAAAGCAATCCAATGATATTGGGACCCTTAGAACCCGGTTACTTCTAATAGGACATGTATGAACCAACAAACTGAAAGAGGGTAATACCCAGACCCCATGCTGGCCTAAACTCTAAGGGTTCTTTTGTGTGACTTGTGTGCCTTCGTACTTGACTATGTGCATGCTTGTTGTCTGACCCTTGAGTTTCTTGCAGGTTTTGTTTGTAGTCCTTAATTAGGACTCATAACAGGGTTTACCAGTTTCTTGCAGGTTTTGATTACAGTCCTTAATTGGGACTCATAACAGGGTTTATCTATATTACCCCATGCATAGCATAACATCATACCATTGCATACATCCTAACCCATTTCAAGGATCTCAAGGGCTTGTGATGCAGGTCATGGTGAATCAACTATCCCAGCAAGGGGCAAAGAGGATTTATTTTCCTCTAGACAAAGTTGTCAGGGGCTATGACCCACTTGATATGGTGAGCTCTGACTCTTGAAGAAGGTTCCCCTAACCAAGGTTGTTTGGAAACCAAAACCAGACATGAGGACTAAAGTCAGGGGCTATGACCCACTGGATATGGTGAGCCTTTGACCCTTGAAGAAGGACTCTCAACAAATATGAGGTTCTTTCAATCAAGCTACTGGGTCCCAAGTGCTAACAATTTTCTTGTTTACCCCGCGAGGTCCTTGAAAACATTACATGCATATCATAACACATCATTGCATAACAGGTACCCTTGTTGCAGGTCACTCACCTTTCTCGCTGTTTATTTCAGCCATGGCTTCCCGACAAGATAACCAGGACCTTCTTGCTCAAGAGACTCGGTTCGGGGAAATCCTCCTGAATCTATCCAAGGGGAAGGAGGAGCTGAGGACACTTCTCATGGGGACTTTGGTCAGGAACAGCGCTGAGGACGAACGGCTGAAACATCTGCAAGCTGAAGTGGATGCAATGAGAGCCCAGATGCTGGGGCAGGTGACTATCATCCAAGACTTAGCTCAAAGACAAGATGAGCTCGGGGTTCTCGTCAACCAACTGCTTCAGAGTAACCAGCTGGGGCAAACGTCTAAGGGTAAAAAGCCAGTCATTGTTCAACCACCTTTGAGACAAGGAGATAAGGGGAGAGCTCCTCATTTGGCTTCAGGGTCACAAACTCAGCAGCAACTTCACCAGCTTCAGCCAGACAAGCCCAGGAGGCAATTCACCCAGCTCAACATGTCGCTGTTTCAATCCTTACAACGCCTGTTGAGGTTGAATCTGATCACATTAAGGGCTCATCCCCGGAATCCCAACACAGCATCTCCTACCTATCATCCCAATAAAAGGTGTGCCTACCACTCTACCAGTCCAGGACATGATACAAATGAGTGTTGGGCTCTGAAAAACAAGATCCAGGACCTGATTGATGAAGGAGCATTGGAGTTCACACAAGATGGTCAGGCTGAATTTTTCTACCATCCCTCCAAGGCTCACCATTTGAAGTGACAAGCCCTGAGACTAGAAAACTTTTGTTCATTCGAATGTTCAAGTTGTAATTTTCTTTTGTTCAAACATTTACTCATGTTAAACGTTGTTATTTCATTAATGCATCGCATACGTCTGTCTTGAAGCAATATATTCGTATTCACTATACGCAAATTACTTTCATATTTTTTCTGATGATCAACGTTCGATTAATAATGCTAAGCCTCTTGAGGGAGGATGACGAAAACGATACCGCAATCTACAATATGCTTTTGAGCAGACCCCGCTGATGGGTACAGGCATTGTTTCAATCCCTAAACACTGGAGTTATAAGGATGACAATCCCTCGTTAACCCCTTTGAGCCAAAGAAGTAGGAGTTTTTCTTTTCGAAAATTAAAACCCTCAATCATAACCCGGGGCAGGGTAGTTCTCTCAATTGATCCAAGTGCATAACGAATGGCACCAAGGAGATCCTTACAAAACAAAGAAAGACAGTGATGGTTCCGAATAATCAATAAAGAAAGACAGCCATTATATCTCAAAAAGAAAAACCCAATAAGTTAAAACCTATGAAGGAGACTTACAAAACTGGGGCATCCCGCTGACTGTAATCACAAAAGAAACAGTTCAGGCAAAATTTAGGGATAACGAAATCAAAAAAGAAAGAGGTCCTACAAACCCTCAATAACAAAAAGGAATGACTGCCTATTAAAAATAAACTATCAACATCCGAACCATCACGGGAATATCAGGACAAAAACTCAAATAAGGTCTAACGCACGATCAGCTGAGTTTAGGATTGAAGAACATCACGAAGAGCGGGTGGGTACAAATAATTTGAGCCTTTATCCTTTGTTTCTTAAACCATGAACCAGGCCACGTTATAACCCTTAAAAGTCCTAGCTGAAGCATGGGTTAGTTCGAAAGCATACTGTTACGAAAGGTATCCTGACTCCTTAAGGCCTACGGTAAATACGGAGTTGACATCACGTTTTACAAACATTCACTTGTTTTATGAAAAAGAATGCATTTTCAAAATCTTCAAGACAGACATAAGCTTTGCATTTTTGATATAACATTGTTTGCATATGACTATTTGTTTGAACAGCAGGGAAATTCGCACGATGAATACCTAGTGAACAAAAGCACTTCCAATCAAGGGGCAGACGTGATTATTGTCCATCATCTGGGGCAATTAAGTCAAGATTCGGAGAATCTCTCAAAAGGCCAAACAGCCAGGGGCAAACCTCCATCTGGATCACTTGGGGCATTGGACGATCAAACGAAGATCTTCTGGTATGGCGACACAACGCTACAACAGGGGCACCTCCCTACATCCTGAGAGCGTGGACATAGTCGAAAAAAATACTGCGCATAATTAAAGACCCGCTAGGTTGACATGCCTAGGCAAAAATAAGGGCTTCCCGGCGAACCAAAAGGGTTCGGGAAAAATGAGGGATGAAATGAAAACAATCTATACACCCGGCAAGTCGAAAACCTGAAAAGGCGGCTTGGGCAAAAATGGGTATCCCGGTGGACTGAAAACCCGAAAGGGCGGTCCAGGCAAAAGTTAGGTATCAAAGCGTACGACTATGTCCTGTTATCTTGTCACCTGCCTACCAGAAGAAGGTGGGTCCATCAACAACTATCAGCACCCCACAGATGCCTTCTCCCATAGAAACAGGGGCAATAATAAGTGGTCTAAGCGATCTAATTGTTCTGTCCATCAGGGTATCAAGGTAGGTTCAACTGAAGAATATAACCAGCATATCTTAATTCCCCAGAGAGCGCGTCAGCAAGTCAATGCACTCTCCCCAAGCAAAGCTATTATCAGCCTTAAGGAAGTTGGGTGTCCTCCCGCAGATCTCAACATTTCCCAGCAATATACAGACATTCTTAGCAAGCATCCCCGACAGTCTTGGCCTAAAGACTGTTCCCCAACGGTATATCAAACATTCAATGGAGCTACTTCCCCAGCATCTCAAAACTTCCCCAGAAGAGTCCAATCCAGTTTCCCCAGGAAAATTGGAATCCATCTCCTCAGCGGTAAGCTTATCCCCAGTAGATTCCAGAAGCTTATCCTCGCAGAGCACGAATGCGTCTCCCGGCTTTATTCAAAGAGTTATTTCCTTACCAGGATATAACTGGGTTATCCTCAGCCAAAAGCCACGGAAAGACCGTCCTCGGCGAAGTCTTCTTATCCCCAGCGAGGTCTACTAACACTTCCAACATATCGACGGTATCCCCAGCGAAGTTACCATCAACATTCCAGCAAAGTACCTCTCTCCCCACAGAGTATGGTTTCCCAGCAAGATCGTTAGAGTACTTTTCTCCCCGCAGAGTAATCTATTCGCCAAGTTTATTCCCCAACGGAGTTAACTTCTCCTACCGGTATGCTTGCAACTATCATCCCCAGCGGAAGCAAAGATCTATTCTTCAACATCAGCCTAGGATATGACTTCCCGACACCCGTCAAGGATTTACTTTCCTAGACGACAAACATGCATTCATAAACATCGCACTTCCATACATTATAGCATGCATATACGCATCATATCTTACAAATCTCATTTATGTTGAGAACATCATTGCTTGATCCACATCATGCATTGCATATGACTGACCTTTACCTTTCAGGAAAGATTCAGTTAAGTTCTCAGCTATATTTCAAAACCTTGACCGGTTCAGTTAAATCGACCCTAAGATTTTCCTGTTTCTTATCCAGTCAAAGGCTTTCTCTGGTTCAGTCAGATCGACTCTAAGATCTCCCTGTTTCTTATCCAGTTGAAGATTTCAAGACCTTGCCCGGTTCAGTTAAATCGACCCTAAGATTTTCCTGTTTCTTATCCAGACAAAGGCCTTCTCTGGTTCAGTCAGATCGACCCTAAGATCTCCCTGTTTCTTATCCAGTTGAAGATTTCAAGACCTTGACCGGTTCAGTTAAATCGACCCTAAGATTTTTCTGTTTCTTATCCAGTTAAAGGCCTTCTCTGGTTCAGTCAGATCGACCCTAAGATCTCCCTGTTTCTTATCCAGTTGAAGATTTCAAGACCTTGACCGGTTCAGTTAAATCGACCCTAAGATTTTCCTGTTTCTTATCCAGTCAAAGGCCTTCTCTGGTTCAGTCAGATCGACCCTAAGATCTCCCTGTTTCTTATCCAGTTGAAGATTTCAAGACCTAGACCGGTTCAGTTAAATCGACCCTAAGATTTTTCTGTTTCTTATCCCGTCAAAGGCCTTCTCTGGTTCAGTCAGATCGACCCTAAGATCTCCCTGTTTCTTATCCAGTTGAAGATTCCAAGACCTTGACCGGTTCAGTTAAATCGACCCTAAGATTTTCCTGTTTCTTATCCAGTCAAAGGCCTTCTCTAGTCCAGTTAAATCGATCCCTAACAGATTTTCCTGATAAAGACTCAGTAGAAGATATCCAAGATTCTCTCAGCGTTACTGTTGAGGTTGAAGTCGCCCAAGATTCTCTCAGCGTTCCTGTTGAGGTAGTAATCGCCCCCAGATTCTCTCAGCGTTCCTGTTGAGGTAGTAATCGTCTAAGGTTCCCTCACCGTTCCTGTTGAGGTAGTAACCATCCATGGTTTATTCATCACCGTTTGAAGCTCCAGATTCAATTCCTGTAACCCTTCAGGACGCATCTATACAAAGAATTTGGAGACCAACTCCTGTAACAGGTCAGGTAATCATTTTTCTTTTTCAGGTACGCAAGCTCTCGCTAAGGAATCTCTTACGCGATCAACATCCAGATGGCATCTATAAGCCCATCCACCATCCATCATCTCTCAACATGGCATCTATAAGCCCATCATCCTATCCATCAATCTCCAAATGGCATCTATAAGCCCATTCCCACCATCACACTGCTACTATGTGAGCGCAAATTTCTGGGCACTCTAGTGTTCAATCATCTTCCACCTTCGGATTACGAAAGGCACGTCAGCCAACCTACATCCTCAGGTCTAAGAAGATTGAACAGGGGCAACTGTTGTACCCCAAAATTTGCCCTCCCATATTCTTCAAGAATTGCAAAGAGCATGCTTCAAAATCTCCCCAAGGGTTGCACAGTTCAAAGGCCTCCTAACAGTCAAAAACTAGGGTTTTGGTTCTGACAAAGAAAATGAAATTTCCAAGGGTCCAATCAAATCCCACATGCCTACAAACATTGTCAAGCATCCTTATATCAAGTTTCAAGACTTACAGCACAAAATTGCACAGTCAAAAACCCTAATTGCTCAACAGTCAACTGCAGGGGCAAAATGGTCATTTGACAGTCAAAAGTCCAAATTTTTGATCAACATCTCATTTTGAAGCCACAAACATCATTTGATCAATGCTTGATCATGATTTTCAAAGTATGGCTCAAAAAGTCTCAAGATGCAAAAGTTTCCATATTTGGACAGTTGAAAAAGTCAACTGTAACTTGACCAAGGCATAACTTCCACATAGTTTATCAGAAAAATTCCATCCAAAGCTCATTTTTAAGAGAAAGACATTTCCTACAACTCCTCTTCACACTTCAAGTCCAAGAAATGCTCTCACAAAAAGTTATCAATTTCAACATTATAGGTCATTTTTAAAAGTCAACAAAAAGGGACTTTAAGTCAAAGGCCATAACTTGAGATTGGTAAATCAAAATTACATGGGACCAAAGACATTGGTTAGAGGACTTCAAGACCTTTCCAAAATGTCCAAGAACATGATCAAAGCTTAAAAATTGAGCAAGATATGCCTTATGGAAGTTGGGAAATTTTTGGGAATTTTGAAAAGTCAACTTTACTTCAAATGCCTTAAATTTGCTAATGGGCCAAATTTTCTTCCAAGATTCATCATCCAAAGCATATGCACGACCATTTGGCCCAAAGGGGATTTATTCATCATTTTTATTTATTTATTTGAATTTTTAATTACTATTAATTCATTTAATAAAATAAAATATGGGAAAAATACTCATCCATGCTTTTTAAATCTTTTTGTGCATGAAATGCCTTCAAGATTTCGTGCCCTATCTAATATGGAAAGAATCAAGGTGATTGGCCATGATTGGAATCAAAACCACATGAAAAGATTTGAAAAAATATGCATGAAAATCAAATATCTCATACATCAATGCAAGGATTTTTTTTGGTTCAAAACTCAACCCTAATCCATCCTCATATAAGTCTGATGCAAACCCTAAAGCTAAAAACCTGAAAGCTGCGCCACACATCAAGAACACTTTTTCAATTTTTGTGAAAAAAAGTGAAAACTGAAAACGCCTTTAGAGTTGGTTTCAAGACGAGAAAACTATCCCAATCGCTTGCCAAGGTCACAAGGAACGATTCTGGATCAAAACCATTGTCCCTAACGCAAGAAATTGGTAGAACGACCTTGTCCTGTTCAATATTTTTCTCATATTCATGTATCATAATTCATGCGTTGTTTGCAATTTTTAATGTTTGGTTTATGTTAAGTTACTCATTCTGAAGCTAACCATGTATTTTAATTGAGTTTTTGTGCATCATACACGAATTCACCATTGAAGCTCGCTAGGGTTTCCAAACTGAAAAATTGGGGCTTTGCGTTTAAGGAAAAATCAAGGCACCCCAGTACCATGGCCAGAATCAGGATGCTTGGACGAATTTAACACACTAATCGCGCCTAATTTATATAGCTATACGGGCTATTCGCTATTTTTGAAAAGACTGCATTTTGGGGGGGTTCAAAACCCCCGCTAATTCTTTTTTGTTTCAGGGACAACGAAGAAGAAGATCATGTGGCAAGCTATGGTTGGATAATTTGAATTCAGTGCGCGTTTTTTTTGTTTCTAGGCCACTAACGCTAATTTGCTTTTATATTATTTATTCTTCATTCCATGTACAACGCGCGCAGTTGGCAAGGTTGGTGGACAAGGAATTTGGTAATCTCTGGGACCTGGGTTCGATCCCCAGGTCCCCCATGTTATTTCAATATTTTTCTTGCTAATATCTTCCTATGCAGCGTGCCTCCTAATGACCATCATGTGTCCCCATAATCTGACGTGCCACGCGCCCACTAAGATCCAACCAAGGGCCCTGATCTGAAGAGTATCATGTGCATAAGTCAACCAGGCCACACGCCAACGTGAAAAGTCAACAAGGCCAGGGGTCTATTGGGCCTAATTGCTGGGACAACACCTCCAATCTGGGGTCAACACCCCCAAGGGTTTGCAATTCTTTTTTTTCTTTCTACTTTCCATTATTTGTGTTAATTTAATTATTTCCTCTTAATTCTTCAAATTAATATTTTCATAAAACATAAAAAATAATAAAAAATCAGAAAAGGAAAAATCTAAATATATTTCATTAAATTTTTTTTGTAAATAAATCTTGTTAATTAATTTAGTCTTAGTTTTAGGTTTAAATCTTAATATTTTTTTCAAAACTTAAAAATTGTAGAATTAGGGTTTTAATCACTTTTATCTTTTTCTTTTCTTCTATCATTATTAATAATTAATTATATATTTTTGTAAATAAAATTGTATTAATTAATTAGGTTAATTTTATATTCAACTTTAACATATTTCTTAATAAATAAAAATAGTTAGAATTAGGGTTAATTGACTTTTTTAATTTCATTTAATTCTCTCATTAAAATCTTTAAATACAAAAAAAACTCCAAAAAATCTCTTTTATTTTAATTTAATTAATTTGTTAATCGTAATTTAATTTCATTAAAAAGGGTCCAACGCCCTCGCTTTCGATTATCAGTTCGTTTCGCGCATTTATTTCCTTTCTTATAATATTCATGTAATTCTCCCAAAGCCATGTAAATTAGACATTTATATTTCTCGCACTTTATTTTATTTTCAAATCGGGTCCTGGATTAAATTTGGCGATGTGGACCCGCGCCTTTGTAATAGCGTAGGATTTTTATGTTTCTCGCAATTTTTAAACTGTTAATTAAACTGCATGAAAGAATGAATGTTAAAATAAAAACAAAAGCGTAGATCACCAATACATGACAAGACAAAATATCTGAAAACGACACACAAGTCATACACCACCCCTAGGGTATGCCTCATTGTTGCTTTGCCCCTCGAAAGGTGATCGTCGAGTAGAGGATGTTTTTAGTAAGTCCTCATGATCCAGGAACCTGGCATGAGGGTAGCTTCTAAGGTGTCTTCCTATTGCTCCGGTGATCACCATGTCCCGAACCTTCGAATTGACCCAAACACCTCCAACGGCGGTGCTACCTACCTCTCAATGGTGGGATGGCACCACTTTAAGGACATTTACACAGACGAATTCCTTAGGATAGGTAGACAACTCTAGATACTTTCTCTAAATTTCAAAACAAATCAAAAATACATTTCACACCGACACCTTTTCAAAAAGCTTTCGAAAGCAACTTTTCAAACACTCTTGAGGACCGATACAAGAGTCGAACTGGAATTTTCAAAGAAACCTTTTTTTAAAACCCACAATTAAAAAACAAACAAACAATTTTGAAAACACAAGTGAGCAAGTATCTAAGAGCCCATGGATAACCATGGATAGAAAGGGTGCTAACACCTTCCCTTTCTATAATCTACCTCCCGAACCGAGAGCAATCTCTATAAGGAATTTTTCTGTGCTTTTGTCCTTTCCATTTGGAGAAAATAAAAGACGGTGGCGACTCTTGTTTACCGTGACATTTCGCGAACCAGCGTTAAACAGTCAGTTCCAGATCCACCGATCACAGTTTGGTTGGATTGTAAATGAAGCAATCTTTGAAATGCATGGTTTCAATGTGAAGTACACGGAAATCTAAAGTGGTTAGGCACTTCAAACATATTTCTTTTGGATTTTATGTTAAGTTTGTGCAGAGGGAGCAAGTTAGAGGCTCAAGAAGTTGACTTTGTGATTAAACAACTTTGCAAGAATTGCAATGTTAACTTTGTGCCAAAAATAGCAAAATGATTTGGACAATGCTTAAACCAAATGGACCATAGCTCAAAAGTTTGTGTAAACAATTAATTATGGAGTGATTTGGAAGTTAAGATTCCTACAAAGTAAGATTATGCAACATGGCATGAGGATTTGTTCTTGAGCTCTTCATAAATATGACCTATAATTCAAAAATGGATGCCCAACTTCATATCTTCGAATCTCTTAGCTCAAGCATGATAAAAGTGTGTTCTTAGACATTTTGGAAAGCTTGAAACATTGTCTACAACCTTCATGTTGACCAATTTGGCTAAATCAACTTGGAACTTGGTGAAAAACTGCCAAGAAGTTGGGACAAAAATCTGACCAAACTTGTTGAGAATTTCGCTAAGTGTTAGACAAAAATGTCATGACTTCATGGGCCTATATTGAAGATGTGAAAAACACAAGAAGGGGGGTTGAATTGTAAAATTTAAATCAAAGCTTAACAACACAATATTTTTATCCTGGTTCGTTTGATCTCAAACTACTCCAGTCCACCCGTCATGGTGATTTCTCCTCTCTCCAACGAGGGCTTAATCCACTATTCTCAAAGGATTACAACAGGTACTTTAACAACTGTTAAAGTCTTCTTGAGTACAACCACAATCCGGTTAATCTCAAGGAACTTCTTTTACAAATGAGTTGAACAAGTGTGTGTTGTTATTTTCTTACAAAACTGTATATCACAACTGTGATAACTACACAAAATAAGCTTGGAATAAAATGAATTTGCTAAAGCTTTGAATATGCGTGGTTTGGATAGCTTGGAAAATTTTGAGTGCGTACGTACGTGCTTCTTTTCACAAGCAGACCTGTTTATATAGGAAAGCAGGGATACGTTGTCCATAAAGAAGGTTTAATGATAATAATGCACTTTCCTTTTGTAGAAGATCTTTGTCTGAAGAAAGCCGTTAGCATTTAATTCTATCTTGAATAACCAGTAATGCTTCAGAGTCTTCTTTGCTGTATCTGCTGATAACGCTTCAGAGTTTTGATGACTTGGTAAAGATGTCTTTGATTAGAGTCAGAGTGTATTTGTTTAGGCGCAGATTCTGGTCATCAAGCTTCAGCGTACAATCTGATAGCTTCAGCGTATAGCACATATTTCTGATCTTCTGATGTTGATTCCATTCTGATGTTGATTCCATTCTGATGTTGATTCCATTCTGATGCTGATTCCATCAGAACTTCTGCATATACAAAACATAATTTTAAGGAGCATAATTTTTCTTTGTATTTTGTTATCATCAAAACTCTAATCAAGGGTTGTAGAATCAAACTATGTTCTAACAATCTCCCCCTTTTTGATGATGACAAAAACCAGATTTTTCAATGAAGAATAAAGAATAACAAGTATAGAATTAAGCAGAAAAACTCCCCCTGAGTTAATTACTTCCCTTTAATTCCATGAGTCTTTGAGCATCAGAATCTTACTGTATCTTTCATAAGAGTTTTGTACCTGTTCAAGCTTTTCAGAAGAGAGAAATTAAGTAGATCAGAATGTTTGAGACTTATGTCTCAGTGATCCGTTATTGAAAATATCTTATTCTTTCCCCCCCTTTTTGTCAGTTATCAAAAAGAACATATAATCAGAGCCAAAAGGAGTTTATATTAAAATCAGAATCAATGATAAGTTGCAGCAATGTAGAGAATATTACAGATAAACAAATTTTTAAAATAAGGAAAATCTAAGAGGGAGGAGGAAGGCGCGTGAACAAAGCTTCCAACAAGCCCTTAATCTGGATGTTGGTTTCCTCTTGCTTGGTTAACATGCTCTTGATTTCCGAAATTTTGTCATCCTATTTATCCATCCTTTCCTGCATCAAAATATCAGATCTCTTCAGATCTTCCAGAGTCTGCCTTTCATAGGAGGAAGCTTGAGAATCTTCAGTAACTGGATGCTTCTTAGAGCATTCTGCAATGTCATATTTTTGACCCAGTTCTTCTGCAAGAATCATCTGCTCTGGAGTATCAGTCAGAATGATATCTTTTGACTCTGGTTGAACTTTGTCTGCAGGATGGTGTTCTGACCAGGGAGCATTTTCCAGAGGGTGAACTTCTTCCTTGAGCAGCTGGCTCAGAACCTGATCTTCAATTACTTTTAGCAGATTACTGAAGTTCTGTTGAACTTGTCCGTAGCTTTGTTCTTGCATCTTATGAGTTTCAGAACATACCCATTTTCTGAAACTTGTCCAAAGATAATCTGATGCAGCAGGATCAATCAGCTCAAGATTGGCTTGCTTTAGGGAAGTTATCCACTTCTGCATTTCTGTTTCAAATATCAATAAACTGGTATCAACATCTGGTGTAGGTTCAGATGGTTTTGGTTTTGGAATGGCTGTTTTATGGGTTATGGCAGCAAGGCGTTCAAAAATAGTTAAATCAATGACAGTTTTGGCGTTGTCATTTGGATTGTTCTTTGGTGAGGGAGTGGGAGAGTCTGGAATGATTATTGGACTAGTTGGGGAGTTTGGTGGAGTTGATTCTAGTGAAAAGGGAATTAGGGGAATATCCAAAATGGTCAGGGGCATACAGATAGCCAGAGGTTCAGTGATTCCATGAATGGGAGTGGGATCAGAATTAACAGTTTGGTTGGATTGAATGTGATGAGGTTCTGGTTCACAGGATTCAGAAGGTTGGACCTCAGAAGTTTGAACTTCTGGTTGTAGTAGTTCAGGTTGTGGAGAAGGTGGATTAATTTCTGGTTGAGGAGAGAGTGGAATTTCTGGTTGAGGTGCTTCTGAAATGGTTTCAGAGTTTGGATTTACTGGTATGGGAGCAGAAATATGCTGGTCAAAGGTTTCGATATCTGATAGAACTTTTGCAAGTTCTGGTTTAGTTGTTTCAATATTTGGATTGATAGGTAGGGAGTGAGATCCTCTAGGAGTTAAAGTTTCTGAGGGGTCAAATTCAATATCAAAATCATCAAATGTTTGTGGGGTAGGAATTTCTGATTGGGTAGGTGTTGTACCCCAAAATTTTCCCTCTCATATTCTCAAAACATGGCAAGAAAAATCTCCAAGTGGCTCAAGCTTGCTCAAGAGTTGGTCAGTCAAGCTATCTCCTAAGGCAGTCAACCCCAAATTAGGGTTTTGTGTTGCATCAAGATCTTTGAGTCCAAATGACCTCAAGTTCTCCCCAATGTCCTAATATGTTCTCAAGATCATCCATGTCAAATTTCAAGCCTTGCAGAGGAAGTTTGCTCAGTCAATTGCTCAAAGGTCCAAAAATCGACTGTGCTAGGGCAAAAGTCAACTGTGACCCAAATACAATCAAACTTCAAATTTTTTGTCAAAATTATCATTTTGAAGGATATTTAATCATTTTATCAAGGGTTGATCATGATTCATCAAGGATTGCTCAAAATTCATCAAGACTCAAAAGTTGCTAAATTAGGGTTTTGTAGGAAAAGTCAACTCAAATTTGACCAAGCATAACTTTCTCATAATTTATGATAAATGACCCATCCAAATCTAATTTTGAATAGGATGCAATTTCCTACAATCTATCTTCATACCCCAATATCAGAAAATGCACTCACAAGAAGTTATAAATTTGGACATTATAAGTCATTTTTGAAAGTCAACAAAAACACCATTTTTTCCAAAGCTTATAACTTGAGCATGATATATCAAAATGCGATGATACCAAAAGGGTTGGTTAGAGGACATCTCAAGCTTTCTAAAAAGTCCAAGAACACTTCCAAAAGTTCAAAATTTAAGAAGTTATGCATTGTTTAAGTTGAGTATTTTTGCAAAATTGCCAAAAGTCAACCATCCCCAAAACTTCAAATTTTGTCAAATGGGCCCATTCTTTTCCACTTGATTTGAGCTTGCACCATTGTACACGTGTCCTAGCTTCAGCCTTGAGATCATATTTCTTTTTTATTATTTTATTTGATTTTTTATTGAATTATTTCATTTTAAATCAAATTAAATCAAATAAAATCCAAATATTGATTACTTGAGATCTTTTTGGCTATTTCAGGTTGAGATCATCATCATTAATCTCATCAAATTGGTATCACACTAAACCATGTGCAAAAGGATTGATTTTTGACAAATTTGGCAAGCTTTCAAAAGGAGATCAAATCAAATATGCAATGCATTGATGTGGAAGATTCATGCCATATTTGTTACCCTAATGCAATATACATTACATAAGGAAGGCAAATGCACAAAAAATAGGGTTAGAGGCTGCAAGAACAAGCAAAACAAAACTTGAAAAAAGTGGTGAAAAATCTTGAATTCAAATTCACACTTAGAGGCAATCTCAAAAGCCAAGAAGCATCCCAATCGATTCCTGGAGGTTCACTGAGTTGAAACCAATCCAAACCAGGCTCCCATACACGCCCAAATACGCTGTAAGTATCACGATGCCAAGCTCTGTTCTTGAATTCATAAATCATTATTCTTGCATATTTTATACAAAGTAATTTCATATTCATAATCCTCACCATGTTTCTAAGCCTTTTACATTATCCAATTTTGTTTATGTGACCTATACTGTGAGATGCCATAGCTAGGGTTTCGTAGTTTTTTTTTGGTGTTTCTCTTTCAGGAAAAATTGGCTATCAAGAGGTGCATGGTTGTGATCGGGATGATGAGACGAGTATGACCATGCCCTTGGATTGCATTTTTGTGGCTCGTAGCATGTTTTGGAGATGACATGGCTTATAGCTACGGACTGTTGTCTGTTGGTATAGGTTTGGAGTGTTTTAACCATGGTCCAACGACAGGGATGATGGCGTGCCATTCTCCAATTCTCCCATTCAAACATGGCGCACTTTGTTTTGTTTTTTCTGGCATATAATTGGTTTTCCTTCATTATTATTATTATGTATATCACTAACAATTGAAACCAAACAGCCTAGTGGCAAGCGAGCATTGGCAACATCCCACAGGACCTGGGTTCGAATCCCAGGTCCTCCACTTCTTTGATATTATTATTTTTCATGTAATCAGGTACATATCCAAGCGTGAAGCCTATCATACATCCTCCAGCATCTGATGGCCAGATGGCCATAGGCCAAATCTGGTGGCCAGAAGCTAATGGTCTACCATAGACCCAGTCAACGTGCACCCACTGAATCAAGAAAGTCAAACAGGGCCAATGCAAATGTGCCTCAGATTGCTTCTGAAACCACCATTTTCAGGCCCATACCCTTTCTCTCTTTCTATTATTTATTTGTTCATTTTTTTATTTGATTTAATTATTTTTATTATTTTCTAACCAATCAAATTTTTTCCTTTATAAAATTAAAACCACAAAAATATTTTCTTCATAAAATCAAATTTTAATTTTTATTAATAAACACTAATTTAATTAATTTAGGCTTTAATTAAAAATAACTTTAATATATTTTTGTAAATAATTAAAATTGACTAGACTTATTAGGTTTTAACTAACATTCAATTAATTTTATTTTCTTTCTTAAAATAACAAAAACCCAAAAATATTCATTTTATTAATTTATTAATTTAGCAATTAATTTAGATTAATTTCTTTCATAAAATAAAAAACAACAAAAAATATTTTCTTTAAACAAAAAAGGGTCAAAACCCTAATCTTGCACCCGATTTAATTTCCCGCACACGATTTACTTTATTCATTCGATATTGTACTTGCTCCCGGATTGTAATAATTTAATAGGACTTTTATTATTTTTTATCGATTTATTTACTTTTAAGGGTTTGTCTTTGGCGATGTAAATACCCGACGCCTTGTAATTTAAATTCCACAATTTATTTTCCGCAAATTATAACTGTTAGATGTTTGATAATAGGATGACATGACAAGACTGAATGTTTTAACCTAAAATCAACTTAGATCACCATTAACATGTACAAAGACAAAATAACTAAAAACGACACACTCGCACATGCGCACTCTTAGGGTACACCTCACTTGGTTGCCTTCGTACGCGGTCATTGAGTATAGGTCACTTTAGAGGTCGCCCTCTTGTCTAAAAGGTCATAGTCACCTCGAAATGGTTGCCTGAGATATTGTTGCCTAAAAAAATGATCTAAGACATTAGGGTTACCGCTAAGGCGTCCTAACATTACTTTAGTGACCGTAAGTCCCTAATTCAAATTGACCCTTAAACTCCAACGACATTGCTACCTACTCATCAATAGTAGGATAGCATTGTCTAAAAGAAGATAGCATAGAAAAATTCCTTTTTCGAGTAGGTAGATGGTTCTTAGATAATTGCTCTTTTAAAAACAAAATCTTTTTCACACTTACACTTTTTGAACAAAGTTTTCAAAAACACTTCATTACACTCTTGAGGACAGAAGCAAGAGTTAAATCGAAGTTTCAAAACAAAAACTTTTTCAAACCCACAAGCACAAAGAAAAACAATTTTGAAAACAATATGAGCAAGTACCTAAGAGCTCGTGGATAACCACGGATAGAAAGGGTGCTAACACCTTCCCTTTCTATAATCTACCCCCCCGAATCCGAGAAATATCTCAAAAAAGGAATTTTTCTGTGCTTTTTTCCTTTCCTTGTTGGATAAAATAAAAGTCGGTGGCAGCTCTTGCTTACCGCGACATTTTGCGAAAACAAACGCAAAATGCAAACCAACATTCCAAAAAACAGTCAGTTCTTCCCACCGTATCACAATAGGGATTGGTACAGATGTTGATACAGATACTGAATCTAAAACAGTTACAGAAGAAGGATTACCTCTCATTTTAGCTGCTTTGGGAGTCTGCTGGGATGATCCTTCTGCTACCGCTTTCCTTTTCTTATTCTTCTTCAGCACAACTCCTGGAGCCTTCTGCTGTAGATCCTGAATGTTTAAATCTGGTGCTGTACCATCTGCCTTGCATGCATCCAGATATTTGACTATAAATTCAGGCTTGGAATCAATTTCTGAGAACATGGGAAAGTCATCCAGAGGGATTCTTCTGCTGGTGATTGTTGCAAAAGAAGTAACACTGGGTTCCTTCTTAATGTTATCAATAATCTTCATCTTCTTCAGATTCTTCGCTTTCAAAGGCTTTCCAACAGTTGCCTCTAACGTGATGATTTCCTGTGCTTCTGTTAGATGATCTATCAGCTTATTCTCTGTCAGAATATCTGATATGAGCCTTCCAAGGGGTATCCAGTCCCTTTTAGTGCGCTCCTATTCTCTAGTCTCCTTAACACTAGTCCTCAGATGATTGAACAGCAAATGATCTAGATTCACCTTAATCTTCTGGGAGATGAAGTAGATTAGAAACTGCTGATCAATGTTGATGTAGTTAGGAGAGCTGGTTGGCTTCCTGTGGTTTATGCATCCCAGAATAATCTTAGCCTATATTCTGTGATGGTCCTTCAGATCCCTTATCTTGCTGGAGGGAAGACCCAGAGTGAAGATTTCTCTAGCAATTAAAGCGACATCAGCACATCTTTCAGCCATGTCTATGCATCTTATGCCACCACCACTGTAACCTATCAATCTTGCAATAAGATCTTCAGTTATGACTATCTTCTTCCCCATTATATACGAAGTAACTTGATGGTTGGAAGATGAAGCATGAATCCAAAATTCCTTCACAAGGATTGGGAACGTTGGACCTACCAGACGGTCAAAATACCTAATCCATCCTTGAGCCTTTACTTCTTCAGAAAGATTGAACCCGTTTTCTTGAAGAGTGTTAAAGTTCACAATCAATTCTGAGAGTACTTCTAGGTTTTTAATGGGCGTGAGGAGAGTTCTGAATGGTTCTTCATATTGTTCTATGGATTCTGTTCTGAGTACTGGAAGTTGGGTTGCTTGAGGAAGCCATGTTCACACAGAAAAATTGAGAAGAGAATGAAAGGGTTTTGAAAAGGATGTAAACTGAAAACAATTAGATTGTAGAGAAGGTGAAAGTGAAAGAGTGTAAAGAATGAGAAATGAGTTTAAATAGATTTTGAAAACGTAAATGGAAAGAGAGAGAAATAAATTGTAATGATTGTAAGCATTAATGACAGCTGATTTTAGGGGATTCAGAAAGATATTGGAACGGATACCCATGACATGTGTCTCAATGCATCCAATCAGCGCTTTTGACCTTTCAGAAAAGTGAACGCGTGTTCAGCCCCAGAAAGTAGCTGATGAGTGGATGACAACTGTTTGCTTACGTGAACAGCACACTTCTATCCTTGAAATGAAGCGCTCAGATCTTCATGGATAGATTCTGATACAATCTGGACTTATAAAAATCTGAAGGCAGGTTGATCAGCAGTTCACAGAAAATAACCAAAATTCTGAAGGTTAACATATATAAATAAAACAGTTTTATTCTGGGCAAAGCTTCATGCTGAGATGTCTCATAATGAAGTTAAACCTATCTCCAGAAAGAGGTTTTGTAAAGACATCAACCCATTGATGGTCTGTGTCAATGAATTTTAAATTGAGAATCCCTTTCTGAATATAGTCCCTAATAAAATGATGTTTTATTTCTATATGCTTAGCCCTAGAATGCAAAATAAGATTTTTATTGAGACAAATAGTAGAAGTGTTTTCACAGAGGATAGGGATATTACTCTCAAATATATTGAAGTCCTCAAGTTGACTTTTCATCCAGAGCATTTGCATGCTACATCCAGCTGTTGCTATGTATTCAGCTTCTGTTGTTGATAGAGCTATTGTGGATTGTCTTTTGCTGGACCATGAGATCAGATTTTCTCCCAGAAACTGGCAGCTTTCAGAAGTGCTTTTACGTTCAACCCTGTCTCCAGCAAAATCAGCATCACAGTATCCTACTAAGCTGTAATCACTCGATTTTCTATAAAACAAACCCAGATTAGCAGTACCTTTCAGATACTTGAAAATTCTCTTAACTGCTGTTAAGTGAGATTCTCTAGGATCTGATTGGAATCTAGCACAAATGCAAACACTGAATAGAATGTCAGGCCTTGAAGCCGTCAGACAGAGAAGAGAACCAATCATACCTCTGTAGACCTTCTGTTCTACCTTTCTACTTACCTCTTCTTTTTCCAGAATGCATGTGGGATGCATTGGAATCCTTGAGGGCTTACATTCTGAGAGATCAAATTTCTTCAGAAGTTCTCTGACATATTTGCTCTGATGAATGTAAGTTCCTTCTGGAGTTTGATTAATCTGAATGCCCAGAAAGAATTTTAATTCCCCCATTAGGCTCATCTCAAATTCTGCCTGCATACATTTAGCAAACTCTCTTCCTAGAGAGGGTTTAGTGGATCCAAATATAATGTCATCAACATAAATCTGACATACTAAAATGTCATTCTTAATTGTCTTATAGAACAAGGTTGTGTCCACTTTCCCTCTGGTGAATTCCTTTTCTAACAGGAAGTTACTTAGTCTTTCATACCAAGCTCTGGGAGCTTATTTCATACCATAGAGTGACTTCTTTAGTTTGAAAACATATTTTGGATTTTTGGAATTTTCAAAACCAGGGGGTTGGTGCACATAAACATCTTCTTCTATATAGCCATTTAAGAATGCACTCTTGACATCCATCTGATACACAGTGATGCCTTTATTAATAACAAATGAAATTAAAAGTCTGATAGATTCTAACCTGGCGACTGGAGCAAAGGTTTCTGTATAGTCTATCCCCTCTCGCTGACTATAACCTTGTGCTACCAGCCGTGCTTTGTTTCTGATGACTTCACCTTGTTCGTTCAGTTTGTTTCTGAACACCCATTTTGTACCTATGACGTTGAATCCTTTTGGTTTGGGAACCAGATCCCATACGTCATTTCTTGTGAATTAATTTAGCTCCTCTTGCATTGCCAGAATCCAGTCATTGTCCAGAAGTGCTTCATCAATTGTTGTTGGTTCAATCAGAGAAACCAGTCCCATGAGGGATTCTTCAGAGTTTCTGAAGGTAGATCTTGTTCTGATTGGATCTTCCTTCCTTCCTAAGATTGTTTCTTCTAGGTGATCAATTCTGCTTCTGGATGGTCTTTTTTGGAGTTGATCAACAGAAGGTGCTGGGTTGCTTGCAGTGACTCTTTCTGATGTTGAGGAAGTGTCTCTGTTGAGAGACTTTGAGTTGTCTTCAGTACCTGTGAGTTCAACTTCCATACCTGCAAGGAATTCATTCTGCTTTGACTTTAGAGAGTCAAGCTTATCATCAAACCGAACACTGATTGACTCTTCAATAATCTGTGTTTCTGTATTGTATACTCTGTACCCTCTTGAGCGTTCAGAGTATCCTAACATAATACACTTTTGTGGTTTAGAGTCAAACTTGTTCAAATAATTTTTTGTATTCAAAATAAAACATGTACATCCAAATGGGTGAAAATAAGAAATGTTGGGCTTTCTGTTCTTCCACAATTCATATGGAGTCTTTTCCAGAATAGGTCTTATGGAGATTCTATTCTGAATGTAACACGCTGTGTTTATTGCTTCTGCCCAAAAGATCTTAGCAACGTTAGTCTCGTTGGTCATGGTTTTGGCCATTTCTTGCAATGTTCTGTTCTTTTGTTCTACAACTCCATTTTGCTGGGGAGTTCTAGGACAAGAGAAATCATGCAGAATGCCTTTTTCATTAAAGAATAATTCAAAATGTTTATTTTCAAATTCTCCACCATGATCACTTCTGACTTTGACGATTCTAAGATCCTTTTCTTTCTGAAGTTGGTTGCAGAAGGTAACAAACACAGAGTGTGACTCGTCCTTGTGCCTTAAGAACTTTACCCATGTCCATCTGCTATAGTCATCTACGATTACTAACCCATACTTCTTGCCATTGACTGAAGCAGTTTTTACTGGTCAAAATAAGTCAATGTGCAGAAGTTCTAATGGCTTAGAGGTGGAAACAACGTTTTTGGATTTGAAAGCAGGTTTTGTAAACTTGCCTTTCTGACATGCTTCACACAGAGCATCTGAATTGAACTTCAAGTTAGGAAGTCCTCTGACCAGATTGAGTTTGTTAATCTGAGATATTCTTCTCATACTAACATGTCCCAATCTTCTGTGCCAGATCCATTGCTCGTTGTTAACAGACATAAGACATTTTACATTCTGACTTTTTAGTTCAGAAAGTTTGATTTTATAAATGTTGTTTTTCCTCTTTCCATTAAATAGGATAGTCCCATCTTTCTGACTAACAACTTTGCATGAATTTTGACTGAAGATTATATCATAACCGTTATCACTTAATTGACTTATGGATAACAGATTATGCATTAATCCATCAACTAATAATACATTATTAATAGAGGGAAGATTTCCATTACCTATTGTTCCAGAGCCAATAATCTTTCCCCTCTGATTGCCTCCAAAGCCTACGTGGCCTCCAGGCTTAAGTTCTAGGCTTTGGAACATATGCCTTCTTCCCGTCATGTGTCATGAGCAGCTAGAGTCCAGGTACCATGACTGGTGTCTTTGCTTTGCTGCTAAAGATATCTGCCACATGTATTAATTTATCCTTAGGTACCCACATTTTCTTGGGTCCTGATTTGTTAGTTTTACCAAAACTTTGGATGAATTTTGGTTTGACAGAGTAATCACTACTTGTATATTTTATGTCATGTGTGTGCCCATATATAAAGTGTGAATCAAGTGGAGTACATTTTATAACTAAATCCATGGAATTTTTTGGTGTAGGAACCTTACCTTGATATCCTATCCCTTTTCTGCCATTTTTGCTAACCCCATAGATTATTGAAGCCATTTTGCTTCTGTCTATGTTTTTAGCCAGAAACTTCTAAAAGTTGTGATCATACTCTTTGATGATCTCATCAGCATTGCTGGGAGTTTCAGGGATTGTTTCCTTCTGAGAGTTTTGCAATTGGTTTTCTAATTTTGAAATTTTATATTTTTAACTCAGAATTCTCCAATTTGAGACTCTCAGTCTTATCAGAGTCAGAGGAAAGATTCCTTTTTAGGTTTCTGAATTTGACTCTGATCTGCTGATATCTTTCCAAAATTTCATTAAGGCTTTCAGCTAATTCATCCTTAGTAAAGTTGATAGTAAATTCAGGGAATAACTCTTCTGTATCTGATTCTGAGTCTGAACCAGACGCTTCACTGTCTTCAGAGACGTTTGCCATGAGAGTTATGTTTGCTCTTTCATCATCTGATTCTGAGTCAGCTTCAAATGTATCAGAATCATCCCATGTAGCCATGAGACTTTTCTTCTTTTCCTTGCCAAACTTCCTTTTGGGCTTCTCCTTCTGAAGCTTTGGGCAATCAATTTTGTAGTTCCCTTGCTCATTACACTCATAGAAGATGATGTCTTTGTTGTTTGGCTTTCTGTATCCTGAAGAGCCTTCAGATATTTTGTGTCCAGAGGAGGATTCTGACCTTCTGTATCTGGAGGAAGATTCATTATGATTTTCTGATCTTCTGGGATTTCTGAACTTCCTTTGCCTCTGCTTCCACAGTTGGTTCACCCTTTTAGAGAGAAGAGACAATTCATCTTCTTCTGATGAGGATCCATAAGAGGTTTCTTCCATAGCCTGCAAAACTTTGGAGTCAGATTTTCTGTTAGATTTTAAAGCTAACGTCTTACCTTACTTTTGAGGTTCATCTGCTTCTAACTCTATCTCGTGACTTATGAGGGAGCTGAAAAGTTCCTCCAGAGAGATTTTGTTGAGATCCTTGGCTAGCTTAAGCGCTGCGACCATTGGCCTCCACTGTTTTGGCAAGCTTCTGATGATCTTCTTGACGTGATCAGCAGTGGAATATCCTTTGTCAAGAACTTTTAGACCAGCAACAAGAATTTGAAATCTTGAAAACATAGCTTCTATTGATTCACTATCTTCCATCTTGAATGCCTCATACTTCTGAATGAGCGCAAGGGCTTTGGTTTCTTTGACTTGAATGTTGCCTTCATGCGTCATTCTCAGAGAATAAAACATATTCTTGGCAGTTTCTCTGTTTGATATTTTCTCATATTCTGAATATGAGATGGCATTGAGAAGAATTGTTCTGGCCTTGTGATGATTTCTGAACTCACGCTTTTGCTGATCAAACATCATTTTCCTGTCAATCTTCTGACCACGTCCATCCACTGGGTGCGTGTATCCATCAGTCACCATGTCCCATAGATCAGCATCATGGGCTAGAAAGAAACTCTCAATTCTGTCTTTCCAGTAGTCAAAGTTTTATCCATCAAATACTGGAGGTTTGCCACTAAATCTGTCCCTTTCTTCATTGTTGTCATTGCTGATGTTTTGACTTAGTCCTGCCATTGTGTTTTTCTGACGGTGGATCTTGTACTGACACAGTTAAGTGTTAAAGCTCAGAACCAGGCGCTCTGATGCCAATTGAAGATGTGAAAAACACAAGAAGAGGGGTTGAATTGTAAAATTTAAATCAAAAGGCTTAACAACACATTATTTTTATCCTGGTTCGTTTGATCTCAAACGACTCCAGTCCACCCGTCAAGGTGATTTCGCCTCTCTCCAACGAGGTCTTAATCCACTATTCTCAAAGGATTACAACAGCTACTTTAACAACTGTTAAAGTCTTCTTGAGTACAACCACAATCCAGTTAATCTCAAGGAACTTCTTTTACAAATGAATTGAACAAGTGTGTGTTGTTGTTTTCTTACAAAACTGTATATCACAATTGTGATGATTACACAAAATAAGCTTGGAATAAAATGAATTTGCTAAAGCTTTGAATATGCATGGTTTGGATAGCTTGGCAAATTTTGAGTGCGTACGTACATGCTTCTTTTCACAAGCAGACCTGTTTATATAGGCAAGCAGGGATACATTGTCCATAAAGCAGGTTTAATGATAATAATGCACTTTCCTTTTGTAGAAGATCTTTGTCTGAAGAAAGCCGTTAGCATTTAATTCTATCTTGAATAACTAGCAACGCTTCAGAGTCTTCTTTGCTGTATCTGCTGATAACGCTTCAGAGTGTTGATGACTTGGTAAAGATGTCTTTGATCAGAGTCAGAGTGTATTTGTTTAAGCGCAGATTCTGGTCATCAAGCTTCAGCGTACAATTTGGTAGCTTCAGCGTATAACACATATTTCTGATCTTCTGATGTTGATTCCATCCTGATGCTGATTCCATCAGAACTTCTGCATATACAAAACATAATTTTAAGGAGCATAATTTTTCTTTGTATTTTGTTATCATCAAAACTCTAATCAAGGGTTGTAGAATCAAACTATGTTCTAACATATATCTCCTAATACAAGCATGTTTTTGACATCACTCGTCAAGGAAAAAGTTGTAGAATTCATCATTCTCTACAACTTTCATGTTGAAAGTTTTCCTTGAATCATCTTGTATCTTAGTAAAAATTGGTCATGAAGTAGTGAATTTATTAAGGACAAAACACTTAGAATTTTTCTAAGTATTGGAAATTTTGACTTTGTGTTGACTTCGTGATTCTTGTTGATCAAGATTGATAAATTTTAATGTTTTGATGACTCTTGATCTTTGAAGTTCAAAGTTGACCAAAAAGTCAAAGTTTGACTTTTGTGTGACAGTTGACTTTTCATTAGTTGATCTCAATTCTTCAACTATCAATCTCTTGCACCTTTGGAAATGTCTTAAACCATGTAATTAGGTCAAGATGTTGTGTTTGAGTCCTTAAGATCATGCTTCAAGTCATTAGGTCATGTACTAGGTCAAAAGTTAATAATCAGTCATTCTCAGTCAAAACCTTAAATTTGACAATTTTGCCCCTGTGATGATTTAAGTGATTTCCTTGAGGAATTATGATCAACCCTTGATCAAATGATGAATATCACATCAATATGTTGATGTTGGCAAAAAATCTTGAAGTTTGACTGTATGTTGACCATAATTGACTTTTTACCCAATACAGTTGATTTTCAGTCATCTGAGCAATTGACTGAGCAAATTTGTGATGCAAGGCTTGAAACTTGGTATGAGCACTCTTGGAGTCCTATGATGAACCATGAAAGTCACTTGAGGCATTAGAAGTCCAATTTTCCTTGAGAAAACCAAAACCCTAGTTGTGGACCCAATGCTTAGGAGGCGAGCTTGTCTGATCGTCTCTTGGGAATCCTTGAACATTTGGGAACCTTTGTAAGAAATGTCTTGAGAAAAAGGAATGGAAAATTTTGGGGTACAACAATTGTCCCTGTTCAATCTTCTTAAACCTGAAGAGTTAGATTGGCATGTCTGCCATTCGTGACTTGAAAGTGGAAGATGATTGAACACATAAGTGCCCAGAAATTTGCACTCGCTTGTGTACGAAGTAATGTTGTTGGTTGATTATGCCGGGAATGAGCTTAAAAATGCCATTTGGAGAGGTAATGAAGATTTTCCAGAGATGGGCTTATAGATGCCATCTAAAGTAACTATTGATGGAGACTTTAGACTAAGTATATGCTCAACTTTAACTGGGAGAAGTATCATACTAAATATTTGGTCGATTTAATCTGAGCCAGAAAATGTCTACTGCAAGAAGTATCAAAATAAATCTTTGGTCGATTTAATCTAAGCTAGAAAAATGTCTATTGGAAGAAGTATCAGAATAAATCTTTGGTCGATTTAATCTGAGCCAAAAAAGGTCTACTGGAAGAAGTATCAGAATAAATCTTTGGTCGATTTAATCTAAGCCAAAAAAATGTCTACTGGAAGAAGTATCAGAATAAATCTTTGGTCGATTTAATCTGAGCCGAAAAAGGTCTACTGGGAGTAGTATCAGAATAAATCTTAGGTCTATTTAATCTAAACCAGAAGAGGTCTTTTTGTCTTTAACTAGAAGAAGTATCAGAATAAATATTTAATTGATTTAATCTGAGCCAGGAAAATGTCTTTTTGTCTTTAACTGGAAGAAGTATCAGAATAAATCTTTGGTCGATTTAATTTGAGCCAGAAAAGGTCTTCTGGGAGAAGTATCAAAATAAATCTTTGCTCGATTTAATATGAGCCAGGAAAATCTCTTTTTGTCTTTAACCGGAAGAAGTATCAGAATAAATCTTTGGTCGATATAATCTGAGCCAGAAGAGGTTTGAAGGAAGTATTTATCATGCATTGCCCCGTCTTGTTTCGGGAATTAATCTTGGACCAATTGGTGATAATATTCGTCTGTTGATTGATCTTTCCTGAAAAGGTAAAGAGTTAGTTGTATGCAATGTCATGATGTATGAAATGCATTGCGTAATGATGTTCTCAAAATAAATGAGACTGGGCTACATGCATCTCGTATGCATATGTTATAACGTATGAATGTGTATCTTCAATCTTGTCTAGAATGCTTCCGCCGGGGATTCTTGTCTTTTGAGGAAACTCTGTAGGGGAATGTTGATTTCTGCTTTGGGGAGAAGAGTTCAGGAACATTAGTTGTTCATCACTCTACTGGAGAATTTAACTCTTATATACCCTGACTGGGGATAAAGAGATGGATAACCTTTTGACTCGTTTGGGGAGGATAATTCTTAGATACCCTGACCGGGGATAAAAGAGATGGATAACCTCTCGAATCGTCTGGGGAGGATACAATTAACTAGTATCCAGTCCAGTTCCAACTTTCATAGCGACTCTTCGAGGATAGCGGTGGCTTCACTAGGAAGACTATAATCTTGTTGGGGAAATAAACCTTGTTGACAGAGAAATATTCTGCTGAGGAAACAAACTCTCTGGAAGAATATGAATTTTGCTAGAGAGAAGAAATCTGTGGGGGTTTTTCAGTTTTGGAGGAATAAACTCAACTGGGAAAGAGAATTTTCATGAATCACACTGATTGGAACTCCATAAGTTAGGGAAATTGTGGGGATGCATCTTCGTTTAAGATTACTCAGTGGGAATAATCTCATGGAAGTGGTTCTGTGGATTTGTGGGTAGCTTGGACGTTATTCTAACTCCTAGAGTCTTGAGTAAATGCTTATTCCTGTTCTTATGTATATATTTGTTAATAGTTAGTCACGTTCATATGCATATGTTCATATCTCATTATGCAGGACGATTTAGCTAAAACTAAGGCCACCCATGGATTCGCAAGGGTTGATTTAGGAGGGCAGGGCCCTCTTTAATCACTAACACACTTTATTTTATAGGTTGGAGAAAACACCTCGCCGGAGAAGACGCCATCCAGTCCATCTGTTTTTGTTTATAATATATTTATTCATTTCAGTTATGATAGTGGATGAAACAGCCACTCTAGTGGAAGGAATGCGCGTGCTAAGGCTTTGGTCTCTAAGGGCGTGGGTTCTATCCCTGCCTTTTACAACTTTTCTTTGTTATTTTTCCATTACGCAGGTTTTACATTTAATATGCAACGTTTATCTCCTAATACCAACAGGCGCTTGTCCTGGTGGTAAACCATACAGTGTGAAGGCGGAGAGCATGAGTTCAACACTCACCCCATGCAGTTTTATCCTTTTTTTCCTTTTAACCTAATTTCCTTGATTTCTAATCCTAATTTTTTCCTTTTTCTTAATTATTTTCTTAATTAACCATTAATCCATTTTAATCTTTTTTAAAACCCTTATAAATTAGATTTAGGTTTTTTAATCAATAATTAGTATTAACTTTATTAATTAATTAATTAGGTTAATTAGTATTTTATTAAATAATAAAAATAATTATACTTTAGGTATTTTTATTAATTAAAATTAATTAGACTTAGGGTTCTCATTATTTAATTAACTTCAAATTATTTTCTAAAAAAACATAAAAAACATTCAAACATTTTTCTAACACTTTCTTATTTCTTTTGTTATTTATTTTCTTAGACGAATGTATAGGTCATACGATTCTTGTAATAGTTTATATTTATCTTTCCGCGTCTTTTTCTCATTATGTATCTGCTTACGGGATGTAACAGTCCAGGTTTAAATTCCGCACTTTACTTTCCCGCATTTTTTATGTAATTACCTTAAAGCCCTGTAATAGCTTAGGTCTTTACTTTCCGCACATTTAATTTTCTGTATATATTCAAATGCTAGTAAGTAGGCATGTATGGCAAGATCTAAAAACAATCGATAGATAACCTTAATAAAAGATAAATAATTAAACTGAACACACCATTGACACTTTGCACCTCAAAGGTAACCTCTCTTCGTTTCCTTCATAAATAATGGTCATGTCCCTCGAAAGTGGGGATAATTTACCAAAGACCCTCAAATAAAGATCATAGTCCCTCGATGACCCTTCGATATTGCCTATGAAAAATGATCTAGTCCCTCCGATAAATTTCTAAAGTATCTATATATGTTGCCTTTAATGACTATACGATGACCCTTCGCATGTCCCTTCACATCCAATAGATTGGGTTACGTACCAACTAATGACATGGATAGCACTATATCTAAAAGAGAAGGAAAGTAATAAGAAAGACCATACTTTAATGGATAATAAACTGCTAATTTCTTGCTCACAATTTTTCTCACAAACATTTTTCACACAAACATTTTTCACACATCACTTTGAAACAAATATCTTCAAAACACTTTATACGCATTCTTGAGGACTGATACAAGAATCAATAAAAAGTTAGTCGTACTTTTGCTTTTCAAAATATTTTCAAATCATACACAAAGCAACTTTCAAAAGTGAACAAGAAATTAAGAGCCTGTAGGTAACTACAGATGAAAAGGGTGCTAACACCTTCCCTTTTCATAACTTACCCCAAACTCAAAACCTATCAAGGTCTTTCATGTTCTTTTAACCCTTTCCTTATTGGATAAAAGAAAAGCCGGTGACAACTCTTGCTATCCTCACATTTGGATAAAACCAAAAAAGTCAGTTCTTCCACCGTATTACAGAACTGACGACTCTGCTGCGGAGTACTTAAAAAAGAGGGGTTACCTTAGAGTTTAGATTACTTTAATTTTATTGTTTTCTTTGTTTGCTTTAACTTTAAGGGCTTTCTTGGGTTTATTTACTTGTGAGATCCTACACCTGAATCTAGGGATGCCTTAGGTAAGTAGCAATAGATCATAAAAACTGTACGGCGTAGACCGATATGGTTAAAGTGATGGCTGTCGTTAGTGCGATACTTTGGATTATACTAATGTTCCTTAAGTCAGTCGATGATAACATTAGGCTTCCGCATGGTGTCATTAGCATTAACTAACTCTTAGAACCTTAATCGACCCATCTTGGTCATTAGAAGGTAGTGAGATGGCCGACTTTGGTGCAGTCCAAGGTTGGTTGATACTCGATGCTACGCTCATTGAGATTCGACTCACAAGATGTTTTAGTGGCATGTCAGTTGTTGTACTAAAATAAAACCTTCTAGAAATGAGATTCCTAGAACTCGGTTACTATTTTAGGACAGGTGGAGCCAACTTAACTTCAATAGAGAAGGGTACTTACCTGTGGACCTCATACAAGCCTTTAAACCTAAGGCTCTTGTGTGATTTGTTTGTGTTTGATACTTGTTTAAATAGGAACATAACATCACGACATCATAACATCATGACATGTTATTTTTACTAACCATTTCAAGGATCTTAGGGACCTTTGATGCAGGATTATTGTAAGCCAGATTGCAAGCAAGAGGCAAGAGGATTTATTTTCCTCTAACAAGATGCCGTCAAAGATCAAAGTATGTTCTCTTGAGTTAGAGGCTAGGACCCACTTGATATGATGAGCTTGACTCTGATAGAAGGGCGTTCAAAGATGAAAGCTCAAAGTTCTTCAAGACAAAACTGCAACCAAATTCTTTTTCTAATATTTTGATCCCATAAGATCCTTGAAAACATTGCATATACATCTACATTTCATGCATATCATAACAAGTATTCTCAAGATAGGTTTTCTCATCTTCTTGCTATTTATTACAGCAGGAAATGGATCTTGAACAAACAGTCAAAGATCTCCAAGCTCAGAATTCCCAATTCTAATAGATGTTCTTGAACCTAGCCAAGGGGCAGGAAGAATTGAAAGTACTTGTCACCAGTGATAAAAAGAAGAAGACAAAGAAACCAATTGGCATCCTTAACACGGGAAGAAGGTTCAGACGTCTTGTCAAGCAAGTTCGAGATCTTAATATCCCATCAGATGAAGATAACAAACAGGATGAAGATGGTAAGAGTGTGAAAACTAAAAGGAGCAGTCCTGGTTTTAACAAATTTCCTGATGAAGAGGAAGATGATTATTTGGATGAGCAGTATCCCCCTGCTGATGAGAAGTATAAGCTACTGGAAGAGCGTCTGAGAGCTATGGAGATCCAGAAAGTGCCTGGATTGAACTTTGATGATTTGGGTCTAGTTTCAGGAGTTGTCATCCCTCCTAAATTCAAAACTCCTATCTTTTCCAAGTATGATGGTGTTTCCTGCCCGAAGCTACACTTGAGGTAATATGTTCGGAAAATTCAACCACATACTACTGACAAGAAATTTTGGTTGCAGTTCTTTCAAGAGAGTATGTCTAGGACACAAATGAAATGGTACTATTGTGACACAGTGGTAGAACCGACTATTTTGAAAATGCTGGTTTGCATTTTTTGTGTTTTGTATTTGCAAAATATCGCGGTAAGCAAGAGTCGCCACCGAATTTTATTTCATCCAACCGAAAAGGAAAAAAGTAAAAAAAAAAATCCTTTTTTGAGATATTCTGAGTACGGGGGGTAGATTATAGAAAGGGAAGGTGTTAGCACCCTTTCTATCCATGGTTTTCCATGGGCCCTTAGGTACTTGCTCATCTTTTTAAAATTGCTTGTGTATGTGCTTTGTTTCGAAAAGTTTTAACTTTGTGATAACCTTTGTATCAGTCCTCAAAGGTGTGACAAAGTTGTTTTGAAAATTGTTTTGAAGAGTGTAAGTGTGAAAAGTTTGATTTGAGCAAGTACCTACTAGCATCTACCTACTCGAAAAAGGATCATTTCTATTCTTGTTTCCTTTAGACAACGCTATCCTATTATTGAGAAATAGGTAGCATCGTTGTTGGAGTTGTGAGGGTCAATTTGTAAGGGACGTACGATCACTAAAGCAATATTAGGACGTCTTAGTGATAACCCTAAAGTCTTAAGATCATATTCGAGGCAACATTTTTGAGGCAACATTTTTGAGGCAACATTTTTGAGGCAACATTTCCGAACGGGATATTTGATCTTTGTTTAGACAGGAGGGTAACCACTAAGACACCCTATACTTATTGGTCGTTTACCAAAGGCAACCGAAGTGAGAGTATACCCTAAGAGTGATGTGTGCGAGTGATTAGTTTCAGTGATTTATCTTTGTACATTAGGGTTTTCTAACTGTATAAAAATTATCATGCAATCTTGTCATACAATCCTATCAACATACATCTAAACAGTTAATATTTGCGAGAATTAAAGTGCGAGAAAGTAAACCTACGCTATTACAAGGCTTCGGGGAGGGGATTAATTACATAGCTAAAAACCCGTAAAAGATGATAAATAAAAGAAAGTCCTAGATTAAACTATTATATACCGTGGACATTTACATCAATATTGCAAAAATAATAAACACGCACGATGAATCGAAAGCAAGATAATCAGGGTTTTGACCCTAACTTAAACCTAATTGCGATTAGCTCAAAAAGGTTTGTGTTTTATTTTGTTAATGGAGAAATTGTTATATTAAATTAAAAAGAAAAGCCTAATTCTAATTAATTTTGATTTTAAGAAAAAATTGAATTAATTTATTCTAAAACCTATTTTTGGTATTTATTTTGAGAAAGAAATAAAATTTAAATCAAGAGTCTAACCCTAATTTTTCTAATTGGTTTTAATTATATAAACAAAGTTAGAATTTCCCTAAATTAAATTAAACTAAATTAAATTAAATTTGATAAAAAAAACCTAATTCTATTTTTTTGTAAACTCTTGATTTTATGATTTTGTGAAAAAGAGATTAATTTTGTTAAAAATAATTAAGCAAAATAATTAAAAAAACAAAGAAATAAAAAAAGTGAAGAGATAGGCCTGCATTAGCAAATGTGGGGGGTTTGAATGTGTTTTTCTTGGCCCAACAAACTCCTGGCCTTCTTGACTTTGCCCAATCCCATGTGCACGTTTGACTAGGGCACATGATGGTCCTCCAGGGGGAAGGCGTTAGATCTGAAGCATTTGTGGATTGGATGGTCAGATCCTAGTAGCACATGGTGGATGCTGGGGCGTGAGGCGTACTTGATCCTTCATTGAAAAATAATATGAAGCAAATAAGGGACCTGGGGGTCGAACCCAGGTCCTTATGCATTCTTCCCTTGCACGCTTACCAACTGAGCTGGCTGTTTTAGTTGTATACAATAATAAACAAATATTATATAATGAAAACAAAATGTTAAACTTTAAAACACGTGAAATTCAAACTGTCAAGTCAGGGAGCGCCACGTATTGTCATCTTCTTCCTCCCACCGCCGCTTTAGGTTTTATGACTTTTACCTACAGACATCAAGCGTAGGTATAACCCCTGTCCATTCCAAAATCCTGTACGCGCATGATAAATGAAAACTAATGGTACCAATCAACTCGTTTCAACCTCACGAGCATCATGGTACCATTATCAACGCCTAATTTCTCCTGCATAAGAAACCCCTAAAAACAACGAAAAAACCATGGCATCTGCACATATAGGCGTTAAAAATGCAATTGAATTACAGTATCATGTTGCAAACATCTCAAAGATTATAAATATTCCAATCAATCATGCTAAATATGCCATAATTAATGTATTCGATTCCAAGAAAATAGGCAAACCGTATGAACGTTACAGGGTGATTCTGAGCGTCCCAGGCCTTGCAAACGATCTTGTTGGCTTCAGGGATGATCCAAGAATCTGAATTGATCTTTTGAAGCGCTTGAAACGGCCCACAGAGCAATATTTGATCAACACTTTTCTTTGAAAAATTGAACTTTTCTTCTGACTTTTCACGCCTCAAAACCTCTCTCTTTTGGTCTGCCTTTTTTTCACTATCTATAATAGAGTGCATTAGGTTTAAAGTTTGTATCAAATCTTTGCCATTTATGAAGATTGATCAATGATTTATTCCTTGCACCAAATCTTTCCAAAACAAGCATTTTCAATCTTTTTCTGTCTATATGAAGCCTTGCACGATTTGATCTTGTCTCCAGCTGTATAATGACTCTAATCATGCACAAAATCTCAAAGTTTAATTGA
The DNA here is from genome assembly GCA_948472305.1 of Vicia faba. NCBI lineage: Eukaryota > Viridiplantae > Streptophyta > Magnoliopsida > Fabales > Fabaceae > Vicia > Vicia faba. Next base: position 103,855,363 of record OX451740.1, on the reverse strand, counting down.
TTTTTGATATTTTCATTATTTTATATTGATTTTATTTGATTTAAATGAAATAAAAAATAAAAAATAAAAGAATGCCAAGTGGAAGGGCTCATGGGTCGTGGATCACATTACAAACTCAGTGCAAGCACAAAAAGTTAGGCCCATTTAGCAAAAAGTGCAATTTTGGACACATTTGACTTTTGGCAATTTTGCAAAAAGGGTCAACTTGGCCAATGCATAACTCTCTCAATTTTTACCATAGAGAGGTGGTCTTGGACTTTTTAGAAAGCTTAGGATGTCATCTAAGCAACCCTGTTAGTCTCATCTCAATTGAGTTTTCCATGTTCATGTATGAAGCTTTTACCCAAAAGGTGTTTTTGTTGACTTTTCAAAATGACCTATAATGTCAAAATTCCCATCTTCTTGTGAGTGCATATTTTGAACTTGGGAGATGAAGATGAATTGTAGGGAACTCCATCCTCTTCAAAATGAGCTTTGGATGGGTCATTTTTTATAAAGTATGAGAAAGTTATGCTTGGTCAAAGTTGAGTTGACTTTTCCTGCAAAACCCTAATTTAGCAACTTTTGGGTTTTGATGAATTGTGAGAAATCCTTGAGGAATCATGATCAACCCTTGATCAAATGATGAATGATACTTCAAAACGAGGATGTTGACAAAAAGATTGAGGTTTGACTGTATGTGGGCCACAGTTGACTTTTGACCTAGCACAATCGATTTCTAGGTATTTAAGCAAATTGACTGAGCAAACTTCCTATACAAGGCTTGAAACTTGATATGGATAGTCTTGAGAACATATTAGGACAATGGTGAGAATTTGGGATCCTTTGGACTCAAGCATCTTGATGTAAAATGAAACCCTAATTTGGGGTAGACTATGTTAGGAGAGAGTTTGTCTAGTCAACCCTTGGACTTCCTTGAGCAATTTGAGGACCTTACTTGACATGTATTGAGAAATATGGGAGGGAAAATTTTGGGGTACAACAACTGCCCCTGTTCAATCTTTTTGAACCTGAGGATGTAGATTGGCTTGTCTGCTTTTCGTGATCTAAAGGTGGAAGATGATTGAACACTAGAGTGCCCAGAAATTTGCACTCGTATGAAGTGATACTTGTCTTGCGATATAAGGAATGGGCCTATAGATGCCATTTGGATGTCAATGACGGAAGATGGGCTTAAAGATTCCATCAGAAGAAGTGTCGATCGCATAAGAGATTCCTTTGCGTAACCCGTGTACCTGTTGTTGAGGAGGACTTTGCTAGGGAATGTTGGTCTCTGTCTTGAGAGGAATGGAGTTTTAGGAGCTTCAGTTGTCCGTTACTCTATTGGGAAATAATTCCGTTTTGGGAAGCGGATGTGAACTGTGTATCTGGTCAGGGTATATGCTACACCGCGACTTTCTGGGGGAATGTGAAATCAATTGTGTTTGATCGGGTCCCGATCTTACAGTGTTGTGGACTATTGTCTAGGGATAATAGAGGAAGAAAACCCAGATAGTAAGGTTGTGATAAGGAACCTGGATAGTAGGGTTACTTTGATATGATATCCTGGGTAGTATGGCTGTGAGAAGGAACCTGGATAGTAAGGTTACTTCGATATGAGAGCCTGGGTAGTAAGGCTGTGAGAAGGAACCTGGATAGTAGGGTTACTTCGATATGAGAGCCTGGGTAGTAGGGTTGTGAGAAGGAACCTGGATAGTAGGTTACTTCGATATGAGAGCCTGGGTAGTAGGGCTATGAGAAGGAACCTAGATAGTAGGGTTACTTCGATATTAAATCCTGGATAGTAGGGCTGCTTTTGTTACGCCGATGATTACTCTGTTTAGCTTCGAGTGTTGATCATGGGCTTGCTGGAAATTGTTAATAATAATGTCTTTCCTGAAATAAATACAGGGTTAGTCATATGTGATGCATGAGATGCATTGTGTGTTGACGTTCTCAAAATAAATGAGACCATGTTATATATGGTGTATGCACGTGTCATGATATATGAACATGAAATGCTGACGTGATAATTGGAATCGGGGAAAATAAATCCCTGATTTCCATGAAAACCATAGTTCCTCCACCTCTGTTGGGGATGGTGAACAAAGATGACCGTGCTGGGGATTTTCCTCTTGGCTGGTAAATATTCTGCCGGACGAGACTCGGTCTGAGGATGACTCTGTGGGGAATAACTCTGTCGGAGATGAGACACTCTGTCGATGGATCATGCTGATTTGGAGAAATAAACTCAGCTGGGGATGAATTTCCATTGCTGGTGATAATGAATTCTGTTAGAGATTGAATTTCTGCTTGTGAGAGAAATAAACTCCACTTGGGGAAAAACTTACCGACTCACTCGTAAATGTGAACCTTAGCTGGGGAGAGTTATGTCCTGTTCGGGAAAGCTAACATCACTGTGTTTGGATACCTTTTATTCGGTAGGGAGTGTATGTACCACTACTCATGTTCTCAAGCTGGCTCTATCCCGATACCTGATCGGCAAAGTAATTGTAAGGTTTGGGCACTTCTTGTTTTCCCTGTTTCTGGAATTACGAGTAATTGTCTTTTGTTTTTTCATGTAAATATTTATGAGCAACAATTATTTTCAAATGCATATATCAAAAAATGAATCATTGGACGTTCTTGCAAAACAAAAAACAAAAAAGAAAAGAAAAAACAAGTTTGAAATTTCTTGTGAAAATGAATTGTATTGATTTTTGAAGTTGGCTTGTAATAGGCGTTTTGTACAAGAGGTTGACGTCCTAGTAAGAGAACGACGTCGAAAGATAGAAATTACAATTTGTATTAAAGAAAGAAAAACCTCTATGTGGAACGATCCCATCGGGTTTCAACTCTACTATTGCCTTTATATCTTCAAGCGTCTCATCACTTTGTTATTTGGTCGAAGGTGGATCAGATTGATTAGCGCCGTCTGAGCTTGATAGTCGATATCGAAGTTTGGTTGCAAGATGATCCAATGAGACACAGTGTTACACTTCAATCCCTAATTTTTTCCTGGACCGCCCTTTCGGGTTTTCAGTCCACCGGGATACCCTTTTTTTTCCCAAGTCGCCTTTTCAGGTTTTCGACTTTCCGGGTGTACAGTTTTTCGTTTTCATCCCTTACTTTTGCCCGAACCCTTTTGGTTTGCTGGGAAGCCCTTATTTTTGCCTAGGCCAGTCAACCTAGCGGGTCTTTGATTATGCGTAGTATTTTTTCACTATGTCTGCATTGACGGGGTGAGGAAGGTCGTCACCATCTGTTGTACCCCAAAATTTGCCCTCTCATATTTCTCAAAACATTTCAAGAAATATCCTCAAGTTGCTCAAGGTAGTCCAAGGGTTGGCCAGACAAGCTCTCTCTTAAGGCAATCTACCTTAAATTAGGGTTTCATATTGCATCAAGATACTTGATTCCAAGGGATCCCAAATTCTCACCAATGTCCTAATATGTTCTCAAGATCATCCATGTCAATTTTCAAGTCCTACAGAGAAAGTTTGCTCAGTCAATTGCTCAAAGGCCTGAAAATCGACTGTGCTAGGGCAAAAGTCAACTATGGCCCACATACAGTCAAACTTCAAGAATTTTGGTAAACATCCTCATTTTGAAGCATATTTCATCATTTGATCAAGGGTTGATCATGATTCATCAAGGATTTCTCACAATTCATCAAGAACCAAAAGTTGCTAAATTAGGGTTTTGTAGGAAAAGTCAACTCAACTTTGATCAAGCATAACTTCCTAATACTTTATGATAAATGACCCATCACAAGCTCATTTTTAAGAGGATGACATGCTCTACAATCCATATTCATCTCCCAAGTTCAAAATATGCACTCACAAGAAGTTATGAATTGGGACATTATAGGTCATTTTGAAAAGTCACCCAAAACGCCTTTTTTGTCAAAGCTTCATACATGAGTATGGAATATCAAATTGATATTAGACCAAATGGGTTGCTTAGAGGACATCTCAATATTTATAAAAAGTCCAAGAACACCTTCAAAGAGTCAAAATTAAGGAAGTTATGCATTGTTGAAATTGACCCTTTTTACAAAATTGTCAAAAGTCAACTATGCCTAAAAATGCAATTTTTGCCAAATGGGCCCAATCTTTTGCACTTGTTTTGAGTTGGAAACATGGTCCACGAGCCCTAGCCTTTTCCACTTGTTATTATATTATTTTTATTATTTATTTTGATTTTTATTTGAATTAAATTAATTTAAATCAAAACAAATCATAGAAAATCCAAAATATTGAAATCTCAAGATTTGATACATGTTTCAGGTCTTAAATTCTAGCTAGCATGAGATCAAATTTGTGTAAAGGCTTGGAGTGCACAAAAGATTGGTTTTAGGCTATTTTTGGAATGATTTTAAAGTGAATAATATCCAAATCAAAGACATTGATGGAAGAAGATTGAGGCCAGGTTTTCAACCCTAATTCATTCCTCAGTATATAAGGATGATGTGCAGACCTAAAGCAAGGCTAGAGAGAGGCGCAACAACCAAAACCAAACTTGGAAAAAACAAGAAAAAGTGTTGAATTGAATTCCTAGTTTCAAGCTGTTTCAAAGCTTCCTGCCCATCCCAATCGCTTCCTGGGGTTACCAGCAAGAAAAACCAATCGAGAGAAAGCATTTCCAAGCCCTATAACGCACTGTAACTCAGTCACGATATTGCTTCTTTCTTGAATTCGAATTTCATCATTCTTGTACTTGTAGCATGAAATAACTGTAGATTCTTGTTCACCATCACATTTGCAAGCATTTTGTAACAATTAATTGCATTTTCATGGCCTGTATAAGATTCCACCATTGCTAGGTTTTTGTGCTTCGGTTTGGTATTTCTTCCTATAAGTAAAATTGGGCCATGAAAGGGCCACCACTGTACTCAGCAGGACCAGACGAAGTTATCCATGGCTTTGGTTTTTATTTATCACGTTTGTATTAGATTTTGAGAATTGCAGAACTTACAGCAACGGACATGGTGCCGTAGGTAAAAGTCTATAACTTTTACCAACGGTGCAAGGAGGAAGATGACCTACGTGCCTCCATCCCATTCGCTGATTTGAATTTGCGCACGTGTTTACAGCTAGCTTTATTTTATTCCTTTTGTTATTTTTATTTCATTTGATAATCAACTGAATCAATTGGCCCAGTGGTAGCCAGGCAAGCATTAAGGCTTTGGGGAGCTTGAGGTCAGGGGTTCGACCCCTGCCTCTAACGTTTGCATTTTTCTTGAATTCTTTCTACAGATCCCATGTTCCACAAAGACCAAGGACTACCATACATCTTCATAATCCAACTGGCCAAGTGTCTTGAGATCCAGATCTGATGGCCATCAATGAAGGAACACGAAAGGCATGGTCAAAGCGAATGCATGGGATCTCAGAAAGTCAAAACGGACCTCACTGTTTTGGGCCAAGGCTTGCTATCTACACCCCCCCCCCCCAAATTGCTGTTCTCAGGCCCAATAACTCTTTCTCTATTATTTTTATATTTATTTTATTTCATTTAATTTATTTATTTGTTTTACTAACAAAATTAAATAATTCTTTTTATAAAAAAATCACAAAAATAATATTTTTCACCAAATTAGGTTTAGATTTTATTTTTTGTCAAAAATTAATTAATTTAATTAGGTTGTTAATTATAGATAACTTTAATTATTTTGTAAATAAGTTAAAAATAATTAGAAAATTAGGGTTTTATCTAAACTTAATTATATTTTCTTTTTCTTAAAATAACAAAAACACAAGATTAGGTTAAATATTTATTTTCATTAATTAATTTAATTAGGTAATTAAATTAGTATTTAATTTAAAATCTAATTCTTTTCTTTAAAAAATATTAAAAACAAACAAAAACATTTTTCTTTTAATTAGGTTAAAAAGGGTCAAAACCCTAATTTTTTCTTATCGTTCTAATTTCATCGCGCGCTTTATTATTATTTTTACCATATTGATGTAATTGCCCACAAGTTGTAATAGTTAATTAGGTCTTTTATCTTTCATTTATCGCTTTATTTTTAAAGGGTTTGTTTTTGGCTATGTAAATACCCGAAGCCTTGTAATAGCATAGCTTACTTTCCGCACTTTAAATTCCACAAAATATTAACTGTTAGATGTATGGATAATTAGGGATGCATGACAAGAATGTATGATTAACTTTAAAACAGTTAGCAAACCCTAAATGTGCAAAGATGAATAATCTGAAATTGAATCACTCGCACATGCGCACTCCTAGGGTACACTCCCACTTGGATGCCTTCGGTAAACGGTCATTAAGTATAGGATATTTTAGTGGTCGCTCTCTTATCTAAACAAAGATCAAAGTCCCGTTCGGAAAGTTTCCTCGGAATGGTTGCCTCGGAGTTGTTGCCTCGAATGATTGATCTAAGACATTAGGGTTACTACTAAGACGTCCTAACATTGCTTTAGTGACCGTACATCCCTTTCAAATTGACCCTCAAACTCCAACGACGATGCTACCTACTCATTAATAGTGGGATAACACTGTCTAAAGGAAACAAACATAGAACAATTCTTTTTTTTCCGAGTAGGTAGATTAGTTCTTAAGTACTTGCTCAATCCAAACAAACTTTTTCACACTTACACTCCTCTTTTAAACAAAGCTTTCAAAAAACACTTCGTAACACTCTGTAAGACAGAAACAAGAGTTAAATCGAAGTCAAAAACTTTTTTCAAATCAAACACACACAGAAGCAATTTTGAAAATGATGAGCAAGTACCTAAGAGACCGTAGATAACTACGGATAGAAAGGGTGCTAATACCTCCCCTTTCTATAATCTACCCCCCGTACTCAGAAAATCTCGAAAAAAGGAATTTTTCTGTGCTTTTTTCCTTTCCTTGTTGGATAAAATAAAAGTTGGTGACGACTCTTGCTTACTGTGACATTTTGCAAACACAAACGCAAAACGCAAACCAGCAATTCCTAAAAGAAATAGTCCCGGTTCTGGCCACCGTATCACACCATCCATGGTGGTTAGAATCATAGCTCCTCCCGAGAAGATGTTCTTAACCACAAATGGCCCTTCATATGTAGGGGTCCATTTGCCCCTGGGATCACCTTGCTGTAGTATGATGCGTTTGATCACCGGATCCCCGAATTGATATTCTTGGCGTCTGACTTTCTTGTTAAATGCCTTAATCATTCGATTTTGATACGTTTGACCATGAAAAATAGCAGTAAGCCTCTTTTCATTAATTAGATTTAGCTGATCAAGTCGGGTCTGGATCCAGTCGTCTTCGCTCAAACCCACATCCTTCATAATCTTGAGAGAAGGTATCTGGACTTCGATGGGTAGGAATGCCTCCATGCCATACACCCGAGAGTAGGGTGTTGCCCTTGTCAATGTCCATGCTGAGGTACAGTACCCATGAAGAGCGAATGGTAACATCTCATGCCAGTATTTGTAGGTTACCGTCATTTTCTGAACAATCTTCTTGATGTTCTTGTTAGCTGCTTCAACAGCCCCATTCATCTTTGGCCGATAGGGAGAAGAGTTATAATGCTGACTCTTGAATTATTTACAGAGCTCGATGATCATTGTATTGTTGAGATTTGTACCATTGTCAGTGATGATCCTATCTGGTACACCATATCGACAGATCAAATTATGTCGAATAAACTGCGCCACGACGTTCTTGGTTACTGTAGCAAAGGAAGTTGCCTCGACTCACTTCATGAAATAATCAATTACTACCAGAATGAAGCGATGCCCGTTAGATGCAGTAGGTTTGATCTCACCGATCATGTCGATGCCCCACATTGTGAAAGGCCAAGGAGCTGTCAAAACATTCATAGGAACTGGAGGTACATGCACCTTATCAGCATAGACTTGGCACTTATGACATGTCTGAGAGTGCTGATAACAATCAGCTTCCATAGTGGACCAATAATATCCTGCCCGTAGGATCTTCTTCGACATGGTATGTCCACTGGAATGAGTTTCGAAGGTACCTTCATGTAACTCTGCCATGATCCTTTCGGCCTCGCTCTTGTCCATATATCGCAGTAAGGTTGAATCATGGTTACGCTTATAAAGGATACCATTACTGATGAATAACTTCGCAGTGAATCTTCTCAGAAACTTCTTATCTTTAACAGATGCCCTCTCGGGGTATTCTAGAGCCTCGAGATACCTCTTTACCTCGTGAAACCAAGGTTTATCTGCTATCTCTTTAGTCTCAATATCACAATAATGTGCGGGTTCGTCCAACCTCTCGATGGTAATCTAGGCAGCTTCATTGTCCCACCTGACTTTGAACATAGAAGATATGGTAGCTAACGCGTCCGCCAGCTGATTCTCCTCTCTCGGGAAGTGTTCAAAGGTTATCTCCTCAAACTGTGGGAGCAATGTCAGTACATATTCTTTGTAAGGAATAGGATTTGGGTGCTTCGTATCCCACCCGCCTTTGATCTGACTGATCACCAGAGCAGAATCTCCGAATACACTCAAGAACTTTATCCCCAGGTCAATAGCAGCTCGAAGACCCATGATACATGCTTCATACTCCGCCATATTGTTGGTGCAGTTGAAACATAATCGGGCGGTGAACAGAGTGTGACAACCCTCAGGAGATATAATTACAACACCGATTCCATTACCCAATGCGTTCGAGGCTCCATCAAAATACATAGACCATCAGGATCCCTCCTCAGGTCCTTCATCCGATCCAGGTTCTTCGCAGTTGGTTACCAACATGATATTCTCATCTGGGAACTCGAAATTCATGGACTGGTAGTCATCCATGGCCTGATGCGCCAAATGATCTGCCAATACACTCCCCTTGATTTCTTTTTGGGTTGTGTATTGGATGTCGTACTCGGTTAAGATCACCTGCCATCTTGCTATCCTTCTGGAGAGAGCGGGCTTCTCGAAAATATACTTGATTGGATCCATCTTTGATATCAATAAGGTGGTGTGAGTCAGCATATACTGTCTCAGCCGGCGAGCAGCCCATGCCAAAGCGCAACAAGCTTTCTCGAGTGATGAGTATCAGGTATCACAATCGGTAAACCTTTTGCTAAGGTAGTAAATATCATGCTCTTTTTGGCCAGACTCGTTATGCTCCCTCAGCACACACCCCATCGAATTTTCCAACACTATCAAGTATAATATAAAAGGTCTTCCTTCAACTGGAGGCATCAGAATTGGCGGTTCTTAAAGGCATTCCTTGATTCTTTCGAAAGCGGTCTGACAATCATCATTCCACTTTACCACTTGATCTTTCTTCAGAAGCTTGAAGATTGGCTCACAAGTAGCAGTCAGATGTGAAATGAATCTGGCGATGTAATTTAGACGTCCCAAGAAGCCTCTAACCTATTTCTCTGTACGGGAAACCGTCATCTCTTGTATAGCCTTTACCTTCACGGGATCCACCTGAATACCCTTGTCACTGACAATGAAGCCCAGAAGCTTACCAGACCTTACCCCGAAGGTGCACTTGTTCGGGTTTAACCTCAACTTGTATGTCTTTAACCTGTCAAATAATTTCTGGAGATGATCAAGGTGCTCTTCCTCATTCTGAGACCTGGCTATCATATCGTCAACGTAGACTTTGATCTCGTGGTGAATCATGTCGTGGAACAAAGCGACCATGGTGCGCTGATAAGTTGCCCCAGCATTCTTCAACCCAAAAGGCATTACCTTGTAACAGAAGGTGCCCCACTGTGTAACAAAGGTTTTCTTCTCCATGTCCTCAGGAGCCATCTTGATCTGGTTGTAGCCGGAAAAACCATCCATGAAGGAGAAGATCTTATGCTGCGTGGTGTTGTCGACCAGAACATCAATGTGAGGAAGTGGGAAGTCATCCTTGGGGCTTTCCCTGTTCAGATATCTATAGTCCACACACATCCGTACCTTACCATCCTTCTTAGGTATCAGAACAATGTTGGCAACCCACTGCGGATAAGAAGTGACAGCTAAAAATCCCGCGTCGAACTATTTCATGACCTCAACTTTGATTTTCTCATACATCTCAGGGCACATACGACGAATCTTCTGCTTTACCGGAGGACAGTCTTCTTTGGTTGGTAGGCGGTGTACCACAATATCAGTGTCTAAACCAGGCATATCTTCATAGGACCAAGCGAATATCTCGACATAATCGCGTAGCATCTGTATCAACTGTTGTTTGACACTAGGCTCCAGATTTGCACCTATCTTAACCTCTTTCCTGTCTTCCTCTGTACCCAAATTTACTGACTCAACTGGCTCTTCATGAGGCTGCATGGCCCTTTCTTCCCGCAGTAATAGTATAGCAAGTTCTCCAAGCACCTCACAATCCTCTTCACCTTCGTCCTCGGCTTGGCTGATCGGATTTTTGAAGTCATTATTGGCAGTAGCAGAATCGTTATCAATGGGATCCAGAGTGGATATGGATCTGCATTATGATACGTGAGTGTGTGTAAGAGAATAGCTGTTTTAATAGAGTGGGAGACAGAAAAGAAAAACAAAGAGCGCAAAATTTGTAATGCAAGAAACGTCCAATGTTTTATTAATGATATATGAAAATGCCAAATAATAAGCCCTCACAAGCAAAGCCAAGGTGACTCAGGCAAGGTACCAGGGCGTATAGTTTCAAACTGTCTATTACAACTCTTAAAACAAAAGTCAATTAGTATGGAATAAAAGAAACAGGTATGAAGTCCTTTATCGTCCAGTTATTCAATCCACCATTGGTTGTTGGGTAGATCCAGCTGTCGATATCTGAATCTTCTTCACCATCTTCAATTGCATTAACTCCCTGATTGCTGATGTGTAGAGGAGGTCTTCTAATCCATGCGTGCCTAACAGCCTTTTGAGCCCCTGTAGTAAAGCCCAAACCAAATTTTTCAGTTTTGTGCGTGAAATCAGGGAGCTGACCCCAATTGGTACACCCACCTTCTTCAGTTACAGCCCTGACGTCCTTGAGAGAAGCCATCTTTAGCGGAGGTTTGTTGGTAGCAACTTCAGTTGACGCCAAAGTCTGAGGGACCTCTTCAAAGTTCTGACAAGGGGTTTCGATGAATTCCCCATCCATCTCCATGTAGTGGAAGGAATTGAGATAACTCACCATATACTCCTCCTCACCTTGCACCGTGACGATCTTCCCCTTCACCAGATATTTCAGCATTTGATGGAGCATGGAAGTCACTGCCCCAGCCTTATGAATCCAAGGGCGACCCAGCAAGCAAGAATATGATGGTCTGATATCCATCACGTAGAAGGTGGATGCAAAAGTTTGAGAACCCACCTTGACAGGAATGTCCACCTCCCCGTGCACCATTATCTTTGACTCGTCGAAAGACCTGACCACAATATTGCTCGGCTTTAGAATCAAACCTTCACAGTCCAGATGGTCTAATGCTTTCTTTGGCAGAACATTCAATGAGGACCCGATATGCACTAGTACATGGGCCATAGTGGTGCCCCTGCACTCGATCGAGACGTACAAAGAATCACTATAATTTCTCCCTTTAGCAGTCAGATCCGCATCTGAAAATCCTAACCCATTGTCAGCAGTTAGGCTAGCCACACAATCTTTGAACTGATCGGCTGAAGTTTCCTGCGGCACATGTGCAGTATTGAGGAATGCAATTAGAGCCGTTGCACGGGCTTCAGAATACAACAACAAGGATAACATGGAAATATTTGATGGGGTCTGCCCCAGCTACTCGACTACGTTGTAGTCGCTCCTCTTGATAATCTTCAAAATTTCTTCTATCTCTTGTTTCGATGTTTCTACAATGATCTCTTGATAATAGGTTTGTGAACAGTTGGAGGGGAAATCTCGGGAGAAAAGAGTCTTCCACTTCTGGTGACCTTGCTTGTCCCCATAATATTACTGATGTCCATATCGGCTTCTTCAGCCCTCAAATCTTGTTTAACACCATGATAATATACATCAACACCACAATGCCATGGGATATCCTTATCTGAGGTATATGGGATGGGACCCGGAGCGGTGATTATTAATGGAGCAATTCTTGGAATGGGTGTAACCCTAACAGGTTTTCTCGAGGAAACCTTGGAAGGGTTGGCGGAAATGGTGATAATGGCAACATCTTCAAACAGACTCATAGTCTTCTCAAACAAAATTTCCTTATTATCCATCAGGCGCTGAACACCTGACTTCAATAAACAGCAACCGAAAGGCAGAATTGAACACATGTGGCAACCTTCACCACAACCCGGAAATAAACCGGCCAACAACAAATTCTTATTAACCGTCATCAAAGGAGTAGAGATTTCTTCCACAGAGGTTACAAACAAATAGGTGTCCACATCATTGACTCCGTGACCATGCTTGGGCATAGGAGCAGTTATAACGTTTGGCTTTTCCGAAGCATCAACTCAATATCTTTAGCTTCCAAAAAATCTTGCACTTTATTCCTCAGAGCCCAGCAATCGTTTGTATCATGGCCTGGGCTCTCCGAATGGTAGGCGCACCGCGCGTTGGGATTATATCTGGGAGGAGCAGTATTTGGATTCTTGGGAGCCTCTTTCAAGGTTGCCAAGTTGGATTTTAACAGATGAGGTAGGACTTCAACCAAAGTCATGTTGATGTGGGTAAACTGTCGTTGTGGTCTTTCCACCCTTTTCTGATTGTTGCATTGTGGAGCAACCACGGGTCTTGATATCACTACAGCATTTACCGTTTGACGGTGTTCAGGTCTGCTTTGGCCCCTTGGGCCGTAGACTGCACTAGCTTCCTTCTTATCGATGAAAGGATTATTTACTGCAGTTGATGAAGTATCCTTCTGTATTTTACCACTTCGAATGCCAGCTTCTACTCTCTCTCCAGTCAAAATCAACTCAGTAAATCCAGATGACGAACTGCCAATCAAATAATTGAAAAATGGACCAGATAGCGTCCCTAGAAACATGTTAACCAACTCCCTATCAGACAATGGGGGTTGGACTCTTCCAGCCAAGTCTCTCCACTTCTGAGCATAGTCCTTAAATCCTTCACTTGCACCCATAGACATACCCTAGAGCTGAGTACAAGTGAGAGAAAGGTTGGCGTTATACTGATACTGCCTGTAAAAAGCAGCAACAAGGTCTTCCCAGTTTCGGACACTGGCTCCTTCCAACTGATAAAACCATTCAAGCTGAGTCCATGAAAGACTAGCTTGAAAGAAATGCACCCACAAATTTCTATCAGCAGTGTGAGGTTGGATTTTTCTGATGTACGAGCGAAGATGGAGTTTTAGACAGGATATTCCATCGTACTTGGCAAAAACTGGAGCTTTGAACTTATGAGGGATCACCATTCCCGATACCAGTCCCAGTTCTCTGAAATCCAAACCAGGGATCTTCTGAATCTCCATAGAACTCAGACGGTCTTCTAGCTGCTTGTACCTATCCTCAGTAGGAGCATATTGCTCATCATCGTAATCCGTATCATTACAAGAAACTGCTGGACTAGGGTCCTTTACCCTTTCTTGTTTCTCCCCGTCCTTGGATGAGGAGGTCAAATCAACTGATTGTCTTATCCTTTCTCCGAATCTTCTACCCATGTTCAGAATACCAACCTTCTTCTTCTTCTTCTTCTTCTTCTTCTCTTTCAGAATAAGGGTTTTCAAATCCTCTTGCCCTTTAGCCAGACTTAAGATCATCTGTTGGAATTGGGAATTCTGTGCCTATAGGTCTTTGATGGCTTGATCGGAAGACATTTATGCTGAAATAAACAGCGAAGAAGATGAGAAACCTGTAATGGTACCTGAAATGGTGTGCATGATAATGGAATGCGCATGTAATGATTTCAAAGACTTTGGGAGATTTAAATTTGCAAACCAAAAATAAACAAACTTTATTGGATTAACTTTAAAAGGTTCAACAATGCCTTTAAGGCGTTACAAAGAAGTAAATAAAGCAAGATCTAAAACTAGAAAAAGCAAAATCAAAGGTCCCATGGTCGCTTCCTCTTTGTGCCGATGTAGTCAGTGATCACTCTTTCTTCCTCGAGCTTCCTGGTGAGCTTCAAAATCTTCCTTTCTTGCTCATGGTACTTTTCCCGGTAAGTATCCCTCTCCTCTTTTAGCTAGATCCAAGACCTCTGCAACTCCCCAGGATCAGTGGGCATGTAAGGATAGAGGACCGTGTAAGGAATGCCCTCTTCTTTGGTGGGATCTACAATTACTGGAAATACGGCTTCATAGGGAATCCCAAGCTTCTGGGAATGAGCTCGGACCCATTGGAGATAAGGTTGCATAGGAAGGGAAGTCATTGGTCCCAAATCTTGGGGGGTCAGATCTGTTCACCATGCCCTAAGCTCGTATAAACCTCTGACGGTGCTGCTTAACGTCCTCCTTGTAGTCAAATGCAATATCCTCAAGAAGTAGCTCATGGGGATCATCTCTCCCAGCATGACCAAATTGTCGTAAAGCTAGGAAAGGATTATAAGTTATACCCCCTCTGATTCCAAGCAATGGGGCATTAGGGTATCCCCCACAACGGTCAATAGCAGCAGTGTCTTCCATAGCCCAGGAACTCCAAAGAATATCTGTATGGGCAAGTGACATTATCCTATAGGACCAACCCAAACCTTCTTCGTTCTTCAACCCAAACTTAGGGAGGTGCAAAATAAACCACATCGACAACAACGACATGCAACACATAAGAGTCCCTCTTCTTTGCACGGTACGAGTATAAAGGGCATGCAAGATATCACCCAGTAGGGTAGGCACAAGATTGCGAGAAAGGAAAATCTTGACAGCGTTCACATCTATGAAGGAATCTGGATTCGAGAAGAGAACCAACCCATAGATAAGGAGAGCCAAGATATCTTCGAAAGCCTGAAAATCCAAATTATCCCAGAATAGCTGAGCCTGGTCTATCAGAAATTTGGCTAAAAAACCTTCAACGCCGCTTCGTGTTTCCCAATTGGATACTACATCAGCCCGTTTCAAATGCAGAGCGGAGGCAATGTCTTCTGGTCTAGGAACTTCTTCCATACCTGTGAAGGGTACCTGTTCAAGAATGGATATGCCCAATAGATGAGAGAAATCTTCCAAGGTGGGTACCAGCTGGTAGTCTAGAAAGGTGAAGCAATGATTTACAGGATCGAAGAACTGGAAAAGTACACTCATCATCTGCTCATCAAGATTTGAAGTAACCAGGCTAAGAAGCTGACCATGTCTCTTAATGAACATAGAAGTCTCAGAAACTCTTGAGACTAGCTCTTTAAGTGGGGCAGGTATTTGCACAAAGTTGACTCGGATGGTATTTCTGCGCACGGAAGCCATAATCTGCAAAACAGAACAAAGATAAATTCCATTGGTCTTTAAAATGGTTAGTGTAATGAAGCATGTATGCCATGTTATGATGCATGATGTCATGATAAAAAAAACAGGTATAGCAGATAACAGGCATGGCAAGGACAAATAAGTCACACAAAGCCCTTAAGTTTAAGGCTTGCATGAGGTCAAATGTAATACCCTCTTGAAGTTAAGTTGGTTTCAACCTGTCCTAGAAAAAGTAACCGGGTTCTAGAGGATCTCAATATCACTGACCATCCTCCATCGGTCATGGTTTCAGCTCACGCAATCTTTTCTTGCGGCCGAAACTATCTCAAGAGTATGGTCTCAATGAGTGTAGCATCGAGTATCAACCAATTCTCAGCTTTACACCGAGGCCAGCAATCTCACTACTTTCTAATGGCCAAGTTAGTCGATTAAGGTTTCTAAGGTCAGTTGATGCTTAACGATACCACGCAGCGGCCCCGTATTCTCCTTGTTTCTCCACAAGGGATATCGGTACCAACCAATATGCCACATCAACGTAGCTACTGCTTCAACCATATCGGTATATGCCGTACAGTTCCCTCACAGTTTATTTCTACTTACCTAAAAGGTGTCCCCAGATCCGGGTTAGGATCTATAGTAACTCCCACACAAAACCCTTAAAAGTAAAGTAAACAAAACAATCAGGAGAAGAAATTATGATGAACTAGATCCTAAGGTATACCCCACTTATTTTTCCCCAACAGAGTCGCCAGTTCTGTGACACGGTGGCAGAACTGACTGTTTTGAAA
This sequence comes from Vicia faba, assembly GCA_948472305.1. NCBI lineage: Eukaryota > Viridiplantae > Streptophyta > Magnoliopsida > Fabales > Fabaceae > Vicia > Vicia faba. The sequence goes on along the minus strand of OX451740.1, from coordinate 103,839,337 downwards.
ATGCTGGTTTGTGTTTTTTGCGCTTTGTGTTTGCAAAATGTCGCGGTAAGCAAGAGTCGCCACCGACTTTTATTTCATCCAACCAGAAAGGAAAAAAGTACAGAAAAAAAAAATCCTTTTTTGAGATATTCTGAGTACGGGGGGTAGATTATAGAAAGGGAAGGTGTTAGCACCCTTTCTATCCATGGTTTTCCATGGACTCTTAGGTACTTGCTCATCTTTTTGAAATTGCTTGTGTATGTGCTTTGTTTTGAAAAGTTTTGACTTCATGAAAACCTTTGTATCAGTCCTCAAAGGTGTGATGAAGTTGTTTTGAAAATTGTTTTGAAGAGTGTAAATGTGAAAATTTTGATTTGAGCAAGTACCTACTAGCATCTACCTACTCGAAAAAGGACCGTCTCTATTCTCGTTTCCTTTAGACAACGCTATCCTATTATTGAGAAATAGGTAGCACCGTTGTTGGAGTTGTGAGGGTCAATTCGTAAGGGACATACACTCACTAAAGCAATATTAGGACGTCTTAGTGATAACCCTAAAGTCTTATGATCATATTCGAGGCGACATTTTCGAGGCAACATTTCCGAGGCAACATTTCCAAGGCAACATTTCCGAACGGGATATTTGATCTTTGTTTAGACAGGAGGGCAATCACTAAGACACCCTATACTTAATGATCGTTTACCGAAGGCAACTGAAGTGAGAGTATACCCTAAGAGTGATGTGTGCGAGTGATTAGTTTCAGTGATTTATCTTTACACATTAGGGTTTTCTAACTGTATTAAAATTATCAGGCAATCTTGTTATACAATCCTATCAACATACATCTAAACAGTTAATATTTGCGAGAATTAAAGTGCGAGAAAGTAAACCTACGCTATTACAAGGCTTCGGGGAGGGGATTAATTACATAGCCAAAAACCCGCAAAAGACGATAAATAAAAGAAAGTCCTAGATTAAACTATTACATACCATGGACAGTTACATCAATATTGCAAAAATAATAAACACGCGCGATGAATCGAAAGCAAGATAATCAGGGTTTTGACCCTAACTTAAACCTAATTGCGATTAGCTCAAAAAAGTTTGTGTTTTGTTTTGTTAATGGAGAAATTGTTATATTAAATTAAAAAGAAAAGCCTAATTCTAATTAATTTTGATTTTAAGAAAAAATTGAATTAATTTATTCTAAAACCTATTTTGGTATTTATTTTGAGAAAGAAATAAAATTTAAATCAAGAGTCTAACCCTAATTTTTCTAATTGGTTTTAATTATATAAACAAAGTTAGAATTTCCCTAAATTAAATTAAACTAAATTAAATTAAATTAGATAAAAAAAACTTAAATCTAATTTTTTGTAAACTCTTGATTTTATGATTTTGTGAAAAAGAGATTAATTTTGTTAAAAATAATTAAAATAATTAAAAAAACAAAGAAATAAAAAAGTGAAGAGATGGGCCTGCATTAGCAAATGTGGGGGGTTTGAATCTGGTTTTCTTGGCCCAACAAACTCCTGGCCTTCTTGACTTTGCCCAATCGCATGTACACGTTTGACTGGGGCGCATGGTGGTCCTCCAGGGGGAAGGCGTTAGATCTGAAGCATTTGTAGATTGGATGGTCAGATCCAGGTAGCACATGGTGGATGCTGGGGCGTGAGGCGTACCTGATCCTTCATTGAAAAATAATATGAAGCAAATAAGGGACCTGGGGATCGAACCTAGGTCCTTATGCATTCTTCCCTTGCACGCTTGCCAACTGAGCTGGTTGTTTTAGTTGTATACAATAATAAACAAATATTATATAATGAAAACAAAATTGTAAACTTTAAAACGCGCAAAATTTAAACTGGCAAGTCAGGGAGCGCCACATATTGTCCTCTTCTTCCTCCCATCGTCGCTTTAGCTTTTGTGACTTTTAACAACAGACATCAAGCATAGGTATAACCCCTGTCCATTCCAAAATCTTGTACGCGCATGATAAATGAAAACTAATGGTACCAATCAACTCGTTTCAACCTCACGAGCATCATGTTACCATTATCAACACCCAATTCTCCTGCATAAGAAACCCCTAAAAACAACGAAAAAATGCTAACCATGGCATCTGCACATATAGGCGTTAAAAATGCAATTAAATTACAGTATCATGTTGCAAAGATCTCAAAGATTATAAATATGCCAATTAATCATGCTAAATATGCCATAATTAACGTATTCGATTCCAAGAAAATAGGCAAACTGTATGAACGTTACAGGGTGATTCTGAGCGTCCCAGGCCTTACAAACGATCTTGTTGGCTTCAGGGATGATCCAAGAATCTGAATTGATCTTTTGAAGCGCTTGAAACGGCCCACAGAGCAAGATTCGATCAACACTTTTCTTTGAAAAATTGAACTTTTCCTCTGACTTTTCACGCCTCAAAACCTCTCTCTTTTGTTCTGCCTTTTTTCACTATCTATAATAGAGTGCATTAGGTTTAAAGTTTGTATCCAATCTTTGCCATTTATGAAGATTGATCAATGATTTATTCCTTGCACCAAATCATTCCAAAACATGCATTTTTAATCTTTTTCTGTCCATATGAAGCCTTGCACGATTTGATCTTGTCTCCAGCTGTATAATGACTCTAATCATGCATAAAATCTCAAGGTTTAATTGATTTTTGATATTTTCATTATTTTATATTGATTTTATTTGATTTAAATGAAATAAAAATAAATAAATAAAATAAAAGAATGCCAAGTGGAAGGGCTCATGGGTCGTGGATCACATTACAAACTCAGTGCAAGCACAAAAAGTTAGGCCCATTTAGCAAAAAATGCAATTTTGGTAACATTTGACTTTTGGCAATTTTGCAAAAAGGGTCAACTTGACCAATGCATAACTCTCTCAATTTTGACCCTAGAGAGATTTTCTTGGACTTTTTATAAATCTTAGGATGTCCTCTAAGCAACCCTTGTGGTCTAATCTCAATTGAGTTTTCCATGTTCATGTATGAAGCTTTGACCCAAAAGGTGTTTTTGTTGACTTTTTAAAATGACCTATAATGTCGAAATTCATATCTTCTTGTGAGTGCATATTTTGAACTTGGGAGCTGAAGATGAATTGTAGGGAATTACATCCTCTTTAAAATTAGTTTTGGATGGATCTTTTTTGATAAAGTATGAGAAAGTTCTGCTTGGTCAAAGTTGAGTTGACTTTTCCTGCAAAATCCTAATTTAGCAACTTTTGGGTTTTGATGAATTATGAGCAATACTTGAGGAATCATGATAAACACTTGATCAAATGATGAATGATACTTCAAAATGATGATGTTGACAAAAAGCTTTAGGTTTGACTGTATGTGGGCCACAATTGACTTTTGACCTAGCACAGTCGATTTCTAGGTATTTAAGCAAATTGACTGAGCAAACTTCCTCTGCAAGGATTGAAACTTGATATGAATGATCTTGAGAACATATTATGACAATGGTAAGCACTTGGGATCCTTTGGACTCAAGCATCTTGATGTAAAATGAAACCCTAATTTGGGGTAGATTGTCTTAGGAGAGAGTTTATCTAGTCAACCCTTGGACCTCCTTGAGCAATTTGAGGACCTTACTTGACATGTATTGAGAAATATGGGAGGGAAAATTTTGGGGTACAACAGCTATCAAATTGAAGGTGCCAATATTCACACTTGGGAAGATTTGACTGTCGCCTTTTATAAATAATATCAATATAATTCTGATCTGGCACCAACCTGCATGCAATTGCAGAGTATGTCCATGAGTTCTGAGGAAGGTTTCAAAGAATATGCACAAAGGTGGAGAGATCTTGCGGGAAGAGTCCAACCTCCTTTGGTTGATAGAGAGTTGGTTAATATGTTCATGAGTACACTAACCGGTCCTTTCTATAATCATCTGCTTGGAGGTTCTTCTGTTGGGTTCACTGAACTGATATTGACTGGGGAACATGTGGAAAATGAAATCAGAAGCGGTAAAATTCAGGTGGCCACATCGTCAAATACTGTGAAGAATTCTTATAATGGAAAGAGAGAATCCAATGTTATGTACGTCCAGAAGGGCCGTAATAAGAGTGACCAAAACCAATTTATGGGGGCAATACTGATCTCTAATACGGTTCCAGTGCAACAACAACAGACTAACCAACGTAGGCAGGAAGCACCCAGGAGATAGTTTACAAAGATCAATATGCCGTTGGCTCAAGCATCACAACACATGTTAAAGGTAGGGATGGTTAGATTGAGAGAGCCTCTGCAGAATCCTGTCACTTCCTCTTCCTGCTACAATCCCAATGCAAGGTGTGCGTATCACTCCGACAGCCCCTAGCATGAAACTAACAACTGTTGGGCTCTGAAGAATAAGATCCAAAACATGGTTGATGCTAAGGAAATTGAACTTGATCCTCTTGAACCTCCTAATGTGATTATTGCACTTATGCCCAATCACGACAAGGGCGTTAATGCTTTTGAAGATGTTTCTTATGTTCCTACTGTGAATGATTTGACTACTCCTCTGATGATTGTTAAGGAGAAGCTGCTGCAAGCTGGTTTATTTCTGGGTTGTGCTGGAGACTACTACTACTGTGCATCCCAATCCAATGGTTGTGCACTGTTGAAGAAAGTTATCCAGTGTCTGATGGATGATCGTGAGATCCTACTTGATAAGATTCCTTTTGATAAGACTCCTTTTGTGGAGAGTACATCCCAAGACCTGAGTCTTAAAGACGTGTCTATAATTTCTAGTACTCCTGTAAGGGTCACTTCTAAGGGTCCTGTGAAGATTATTGCCGAACCTAGAGTTGCTCCTCTAATCATTACTGCACTGGGAAAGTTCCATATTCCTCTGATAAGGCAATCCCTTGGAATTATGGAGCTGATGTCTACTACAAAGGCGTCAAGCAAGAATCGTTGATTGAAAATGTTGAAGTTACTGATCCCGATGTTGGCAATATTGCTGGGACTAGTAAGGTTACCGGAAGTGGAAGGGTTTTCTCTCCAGAGATCTCTCTGAAGGCTGTTACTACACCGATTTGTATCACTACTACTGAGACTCAGGACGAAGAACATATGACTGAACCTACCCAAACTGAGGACCAAAAGAGGCCACTGTGGAAGACACCTACAAGCAAGAGATGGAGGAAATATTGAAGATTATTCGAAAAAGTGACTATAAAATTGTTGAACAGTTTGGAAAGACACCCTCCAAAATATCTATGTTATCTTTGTTGTTGTGCTCTGAAGCCCATGCTCAGACTTTGGTGGAATTTCTGAAATCTGCTCATGTACCGACGAAAATCTCCATTGATCAGTTCGAAAATTGTGTCACTATTCTGACAACTGATAATGGGTTAGGCTTTTCTGATGCTGATTTGACTCCCGCATGAAGGGACCATAATAAGGCCCTGCATGTCTCTATTGAGTGTAGGGGCACTACCTTATCTCATGTGTTGGTAGACACGGGTTCCTCGTTGAATGTATTTCTAAAAGTTGCTTTTGAAAAACTTGAATATGAAGGGATTGTTTTAAAACCCAGTGACATTGTGGTAAGAGCTTTTGATGGTTCAAAAAGAATGGTGCATGGAGAGGTTGATCTTCCAATAAAAGTGGGTTCCCAAGTCTTCGACTCTACTTTTTATGTGATGGATATTCGTCCATCCTATTCTTGTTTGCTGGGACGCCCTTGGATTCACGGGGCAGGTGCTGTTATTTCTACCCTACACCAGAAGTTGAAGTATCCAGTGAAAGGAAAGATCGTCACAATTTACAGTGAAGAAGAATATATGGTGAGCCATTTGAACTCTTTTAAGTATGTTGAGATGGATGGTGAATTCTTTGATACCTCTTTCCAGAACATTAAAGTTGTTGATAAAGTTGCTCCTACTGTTCTAAAGACCTCATTAAAAATGGCTTCTCTGAAAGACGCTAGGGTTGTGGTTGAAGAAGGTGGTTGCACTGTTTGGGGCCAGCTCCCCGATTTTCCTTATAAATCTGACAAATTTGGTTTGGGTTTCACCTCACAAGCTCAGAGGGTTGTCCGTCGTGCTCGTGCCAATTCTGGGAGACTGCCATTCCACATCAATAGTAACAGAGTTCACAACAATCATGTCAATGATGTGGAAGACGCTGATAGTGACTGCGGCATAGACAGTTGGATCTTCCTTACTACCGGCAGTGGGCTAAACAATTGGAAGGATGAAGACTTTATACCAATCTCCTTTAGTCAGGAGTAAATGCTATTTTCTATTTTTTTACTTTTAAGTTTTTTTTTTGGTTATGTAATTTAAACAATAAACTTTAACCCTTGTGCCTTACCCGGGGCACAGCGGTCCATTTGTTAGGGTTGTCATTATTAATCAGCATATTTTCATTTAATAAATCATTAGACATTTGCATTCAAATATTGAGCTCTTTGTCTTTCTTTTACTTTATTATTTTCAAAATAGCTATGTATTCTTACACACCCACACAACAAATTGCAGATCCATTTCCACCCTGGATCCCATTGATAACAATTTTTCTATTTCCAATTATGACTTTGAAAATACGATCTACCAAGCTGAGGATGAAGGTGAGAAAGATTTTGAAATACCTGGAGAGTTTTCTAGGTTGTTAATGCAAGAAGAAATAGCCATACGACCACATGAAGAGTCAGTAAAAGTTGTGAACTTTGGTACTAAAAATGACAAGAAAGAAATTAAGATAGGTGCCAACCTAGAAGACACTGTCAAAAAGAGTTTAGTCCAGATGTTGCGTGACTATGTTAAGATCTTTGCTTGGTCGTATAAGGACATGCCAGGGCTTGATGCTAATATTATGGTTCACCGTTTACTAATGAAGGAAGTTTGTCCTCCTATAAAGTAGAAGGTTTGTCATATGCATCCTGAGATGTCTGAAAAGATCAAGGATGAGTTTATGAAAAAATTCAATGCATGTTTCTTAACTGTTACGTCCTATCCTCAGTGGGTTGCGAATGTGGTATCAGTACCTAAGAAGGATGGTAAGGTGTGTATGTGTATAGACTACAGGGATTTGAATAGGGAAAGCCCCAAAGATGATTTTTCGCTTCCATATATTGATGTTATGGTTGACAACACCACTCAACACAAAGTATTTTCCTTCATAGATGGTTTCTCCGGTTATAATCAAATTAAGATGGCACCCGAGGACATGGAGAAGACTACTTTTGTCACATAGTGGGGCACTTTATATTACAAAGTTATGCCTTTTGGTTTGAAGAACGATGTTGAAAATTATCAGCGTGCTATGGTAGTCTTGCTCCATGAGATGATCCATCCCGAGATAAAGGTTTACTTTGATCACATGATAGCCAGGTCTCATACTGAAGAAGAACACCTTAACCACCTGCACAAGCTGTTTGAGCGATTGAAGAAATACAAGCTAAGGTTGAATCCAAACAAGTGCACCTTTGGGGTAAGATCCAGTAACCTCCTAGGTTTCATCGTCAATGGTAAAGGTATTGAAGTTGATCCCTCCAGGGTTAAAGCTATTCAAGAAATGCCAGCTCCCCATACTGAGAAGGAAGTTAGAGGTTTCCTGGGACGATTGAACTACATTTCCAGATTTATTTCCCATTTGACCGCTACCTGTGATCCAATCTTCAAGTTACTAAAGAAAGATCAAGTAGTGAAGTGGGAAGATGATTGTCAAATAGCCTTCGACAAAATCAAAGAATATCTTCAAGAACCTCCAATACTGATGCCACCAATTGAAGGAAGACCTTTGATCATGTACCTAACATTGTTAGAGAACTCAATGGGGTGTGTATTGGGGCAACATGACGAGTCTGGTCGAAAAGATCATGCAATATACTACCTTAGCAAAAAGTTTACTGACTGTGAAACAAGATACTCACTGCTCGATAAAACTTGATACGCTTTGGCATGGGCTGCTCGCCGACTAGACAATATATGTTGACTCATACTACCTTGTTGATCTCTAAGATGGACCCAATAAAATACATATTCGAGAAACCCACTCTCTCCGGAAGAATAGCAAGATGGAAAATGGTCTTGACAGAATACGACATTCAGTACACCACTCAGAAAGAAATCAAAGGAAGTGTACTAGCATATCATTTGGCTCATCAGGCTGTAGATGACTATCAGTCTACGAATTTCGAGTTCCCAGATTAGAATATCATGCTAGTTACTGATTATGAAGAACCTGGATCGTATGAAGGACCTAAATTAGGATCCCAATGGACTATGGTCTTTGATAGAGCTTCTAACAAGCTTGGTAATAGGATTTGTGTTGTGATTGTCTCTCCCAAGGGTTGCTATATGCCCTTCACCGCCAGATTATGTTTCGAATGTACCAACAACATGTAAGAGTACGAAGCATGCATCATGGGTATCAAAGCTGCCATCGATATGAGAATCAAATCCCTAAACGTATATGGGGACTCAGCCCTAGTAATCAGTTAGATAAGAGGAGAATGGGATACAAAGCATCCAAATCTCATTCCATGTTGAGAGAATATGTTAACATTAATTACGTACTTTGAAGAAATCACTTTTGAACACATCGCACGAGAAGAGAATCAATTGGCAGACGCATTGTCTATCATGTCATCTATGTTCAGAGTCAAATGGGACAATGGAGCTCCTCGAATTACTATTGAGAGACTAAATGAACTGGTACATTGCTACGAAGTTGATACTGATGGAGTAGAGGAAAAGCCTTGGTATCACGAAGTGAAAAGATACCTCAAGACTCAAGAGTATCCTAAAGGGGCGTCTCTTAACGATAAGAAATTTCTACGGAGGTTTTCTGCCAAATTCTTTCTGAGTAACAAAATTTTGTACAAGCGCAATCACGGTTTGACTCTGCTTCATTGTGTAGACCAGAAGGAAGTTGAGAAAATTATGGAAGATATGCACGAGGGAGTCTTTGGTACTCATTCTAGTGAGCATACGATGGCTAAGAAAATTATGAGAGCAGGTTATTATTGGTCGACTATGGAAACTGATTGCCATCATCATTTAAGAACTTGTCACAAATGCCAGATTTCTGCTGACAAAGTACATGTGCCTACGGTTCCTTTAAATGTCTTAACTACTTCTTCGCCTTTTGCAATGTGGGGCATTGATATGATTGGAGAGATTAAGCCTACTGCATCTAATGGGCATCGCTTCATCCTGGTCGCTATTAATTATTTCATGAAGTGGGTAGAAGCAACCTCGTTTGCCTCCATTACAAAGAATGTTGTGGCCCAGATCATTAAGCATAACCTCATTTGTCGGTATGGCATACCTGAAAGGATCATCACATAAAAAGGTACCAATATCAACAATACTATGATCACGGAGCTCTGCATACAGTTCAAAATTAAACACCATAATTCTTCTCCGTATCGACCAAAGATGAATGACACAGTGGAAGCCGCCAATAAGAATATCAAGAAGATTTTGTAGAAGATGACAGTGACATACAAAGATTAGCACAATATGTTACCATTTTCTCTTTATGGTTATATCACTTCTATACGTACATCAAATGGGGCAACCCCGTTCTCTCTCGTCTACGGTATGGAGGTTGTCTTACCTGTCGAAGTCCAGATTCCTTCCCTGAGGATTATGAAAGAAGCAGGTTTAGATGAAGACGAGTGGATTCAGACTAGGTTGACCAGATAAATTTGATTGACGAGAAAAGGCTTGCGGCTATTTGTCATGGTCAGATGTATCAGAAGCGCATGATCAAGGCATTTAACAAGTAGGTCAAACAACAGGTGTTCCAGGATGGTGATTTGGTAATAAAGTGCATTATCCTACCACAAGGTGATCCCATGGGTAAAGGGACTCCCACATACGAAGGGTCATTTATGATAAAAAAAATATATTTTCTAGCAGTTTTATGATACTTACCACCATGAACGGTGAATATTTTCCACACCCTGTGAACACAGACATAGTAAAAAAATACTACGCATAAAAGAGACCCGCTAGGTTGACTGGCCTAGGCAAAAATAAGGGCATCCCGGCGAACCAAAAAGGTTCAGGAAAAAATTAGGGATATATATATATATATATATATATATATATATATATATATATATATATATATATATATATATATATATATATATATATATATATATATATATATATATATATATATATATATATATATAAATTGTACATCCGGCAAGTCAAAAACCTGAAAAGGCGGCTTGGGCAAAAAAGGATATCCCGGTGGACTGAAAATCTGAAAGGGAGGTCCAGGAAAAAGTTAGGGATTAAAGCGTACGATTGTGTTCCATTGGATCATCCATCTACTTACAACCAGAATAATTACCGACATCAAGTTCAAATAGTACAGATCAATTCAATTAACTTCTTCCAACAACAAGGGATGAGATGCTTGAAGACATAGGGGCAATAGCAAAGTTGAAACTCGATGGGATCATTTCCACATAGCTGTTTTTCTTTGTTTCTCTTTGTACGCCTTTTCTTTTACGATGATTTCCTCTTACTAGGATTTCTGTCTCTTTGTATAAAACTGTCTGTTTATAGTCAAACCTTCTAAAATCAATATAATAAATTTCAAATTCAAATTTTTTTACTTTACTGTCTCTGTTTTGTTTGCAAAAATGTATGATTATTATATTGAATGAACATATGCATTTGAATATGACTACTGTTTACAAATATATGCATGAAAACAGGATTAGCATTTACTAAAGACTCTAGGAGTCAGGATAACATTCCAAGTTGACCATAAATTCCCCATAGAGCAATCTCCTCAGAGCTATTTTCACAAGCTAATCCTCATCAGAGATTATTTTCCTCAACACAGTCTACATGGTTTATTTCACCAACAAAGTTTATTTCTCCAATAATTGTGAGTTCCCCGACGAGATTCTCTTCTCCGGCCAGATATCAGTCAAGCATTATCTTCCCCAAAAGACCGCATCAAAGGATTATCCATCTCTTTTATCCCCAGTAAGGATACGTAAGGAATCAAATCCTTCAAAGAACGACAAATGGCCAACTCTCCTTAAATGCTTCCATCCCCAAGTAGAAGTAGAAGATCCCAGCGGAATATCCTCAAACAGGAAGCAGAAATCCCCAATAAGGACGTTCTAAACAAGGCGGAAGAATTACTATCTTCATCCCCAGCAACAATCAGGGATTTATCTTCCCTAGCCATACATTATTATATGAAGCTACTAATGCACACCAATAACATATTTCATCCATATATCATTCATAAAAATCATGACATATGCATACAAAACACATATATTATTCTCATTTATTTTGAGAGCATCATTACGCAATACATTACATACATCATCACATTGCACAAAACTAACTTTGCCTTTTCAGGTTAAGTTCGCAAACAGACAAATACTACAAGTAATTTATAGACAGGTTATGGATTAATTCCTGAAACAATACGGGGAGACTATGTAATAACCAAGTGACTCCCTTCAGAGACTGAATTTTGAAAAACATCTCCCTTCAGAAGTATATTCTGAAAAACATATCCATTCAGAAGTTTATTCTGAAAAGCATTCTCCTTCAGAAGTTTATTCTGAAAAACATTTCCCCCAGAGACTGAGTTCTGGCGAGCATCTCCTTCAGGGCCTTCATTCTGAAAATAATTTCCCCTTCAGAGTCCGAGTTTTGAAAAGAATTTCCCATTCAGAGACCGAGTTTTGAAAAGAATTCTCCTTCAGAAGTTTATTCTGAAAAACATTTCCCCCAGAGACTGAGTTCGGGCAAGCATCTCCTTCAGGGCCTTCATTATGAAAAGAATTTCCCCTTTAGAGTCCGAGTTTTGAAAAGAATTTCCCCTTCAGAGACCGAGTTCTGAAAAGCATTATCCTTCAGAGAATGAGTTATGAAAAGCATTTCCCCTTTAGAGACCAAGTTCTGAAAAGCATTTACCCTTTAGAGACCGAGTTCTGAAAAGAATTTCCCCTTCAGAGACCGAGTTCTGAAAAGCATTTCCCCTTTAGAGACTGATTTCTTAAAGGCATTCTCCTTCAGAGACCGAGTTCGGAAAAGAATTTCCCCTTCAGAGACCGATTTCTGAAAAGCATTTCCCCTTTAGAGACCGAGTTCTAAAAAGCATTTTCTATTTAGAGACCAAATTCTGAAAAGCATTCCCCTTCAGAAGTTTATTCTGAAAAGCATTCTCCTTCATAAGTTTATTCTAAAAAGCATCTCCTTCATGGCTTTGTTCTGAAAAGCATTCTTCAGATATAGTCAGGCGTAAACTCATTATGATATTCCTATCCACGGGTACTTTGGAAGACATCTGTAAGCCCATCTCCGACGACACTATATCACCTCTCTGAATGGCATATTTAAACCCATTCAAGCAATATAATTGACCAACAGTGATACTTCTTAAATATGTGAGTGCAAATTGCTGGGCACTTAAATGTCCAATCCTCTTCCACCTTCAGATCCCGAATGGAGAGCATGCCAATCTAACTCTTCAGGTTTAAGAAGATTGAACAGGGGAAGTTGTTGTACCCCAAAATTTTCCCTCCCATTTTCAATACAATATGATTCAAGATATCTTCTCATGCTCCTAAGGTTTCTCAAGTGCTCAAGACTACTCAAGAATTGATTAGATGAATCCTCCTCCTAAGCTATGGCCTACAACTATGGTTTTGGTATTCTCACGGAAAATGGGACTTCTAATGCCTCAAGTGAGTTTCATGGATACTCACATGCTTCAAATAATCCTATGTCAAATTTCAAGCCTTACATCACAAATTTTCTCAGTCAATTGCTCATATGATTGAAAATCAACTATATTGGACAAAAATTCAATTGTGGTCAACATACAGTCAAACTTCAAGATTTTTTATCAACATCAATATTTTGAACTCAAATTCATAATTTAATCAAGGGTTGATCATGATTCATCAAGAAAGCTCAAGATTCTTCAAAAGTCAAAAGTTACTAAATTAGGGTTTTCTTTAGGAAAAGTCAACTGAACTTTGACCAAGCATAACTTTCACGCGCTTCATCATAAAATTCTCAACCAAATCTCATTTTGACGGAAATTCAATTATCTACAACTTTTTCTCTCTAAGCTCAAGGCCAAAAATTCTTTATTTGAGAGATATGAGCCAAAACGAAATAGGTTATTTTAAAAGTCAACAAAAAGACACTTTTTGTCAAAACAATTTAAATCAAGATAAAGTCTTCAAATGGAAAAATGACCAACTTGAAGGTTATATAGCACATCTTGAGGTTTCCAAAAAGTCCAAGATCACCTTCATATGACAAAAATTGAGAGAGTTGTGATTTGTACATGTTGGGAAATTTAGAGAAAATGCATAAAATCCAATTTGAGTAAACTTGAATTTTTAGACTAATGGGCCTAAATTTTGAAGTTCAAACATGTTCGTGACATATTAGGGGACCCCAAAACCCTTCACATATTTTTTTTATGATTTTTATTTCTTTTATTTGAATTTAAATGAAAATTAAATCAAATAAATAATAAGTGGAGGTATAAGGCATAAAAGGCTTTTGATTCTGATCTTTTTGAGGCCCAAGATCTCATTACCAACCGTGTGGACTTATTCTTGAAACAAATCTTTATGGTTTTGTCTTATTCCAACCTATTTTAAAACAAAATCAAAAGATTATTTTACATGAGGTCCAATCCCATGTCTTAACCTAATTTCTTCCTCTATATAAGCACAACTCATACATACACTCAAGACCACAAAAAAAAGCTGCTCAAAGAACACTCCCAAAATCTCAACTTTTGTCAACTTAGGGAAAACTTGCAATCCTATTTCCAGCCCCTCTCAAAGCAAAGTAACCATCCAAATCAACTCCCGGGGTATCATAGGGTAAGTTGGGATCATCCTTGATGATCAAAAGTGCATGAAACAAGCATCCCAAGCATGGCCGAATTACATGTTTTTTTGTGAATTTCGTGTTTTGATTTTTACAATGCTTTGATTCATACAAATGTTTCTAATGTGTTCCTGAGATGTAATAATGCAGGTTTAATCCCTTGCATAAGACCTATAACGCTTGGATAAACTAACACCATGTTTGAACCGATTTACAATATTTTGTTCATATCTCATAATGCATGACGATTTAGCTAAAACTAAGGCCACCAATGGATTCACAAGGGTTGATTTAGGGGGGTAGGATCCTCTTTGATCACTAACACGCTTTATTTTACAGGTTGGAGAAAACACCTCGCGGAGAAGACGACCGGAGCTAGGGCTCCGGCGCCTCTCTGGTCCATCTATTTTTGTTTATAATATATTTATTCATTTCAGTTATGGTACCGGATAAAACAGCCACCCTTGTGGCAGGAACACGCTTTCTAAGGCTTTGATCTCTAAGGGCGTTGGTTCGATCCCTACCTTTTGCAACTTTTTTTTGTTATTTTCCAATTACGCAGGTTTTACATTTAATATGCAGCATTTTTCTCCTAACACCAACAAGCGCTTGACCTGGTGGTAAACTATTCAGTGTGAAGGAAGGAAGGCGTGGGTTCAACACCCACCCCATGCAGTTTTACCTTTTTTTTTCTTTTTAACCTAATTTCCTTGATTTCTTATCTTAATTTTTTCTTTTTTCTTAATTATTTTCTTAATTAACCATTAATCCATTTTAATCTTTTTTAAAACCCTAATAAATTAGGTTTAGGTTTTCTAATCAATAATTAATTTTGACTTTTATTTATTTATTTATTAATTAATTAGGTTAATTAATATTTTCTTAAATAATAAAACTAATTCGACTTTAGGTAATTTTATTAATTAAAATTAATTAGACTTAGGGTTCTCATTATTTAATTAACTTCAAATTATTTTCTAAAAAAACATTAAAAAAACATTAAAACATTTTTCTAGCACTTTCTTATTTCTTTTGTTATTTATTTTCTTAGACGAATGTATAGTTCGTACGATTCTTGCAATAGATTAGATTTACCTTTCCACATCTTTTTCTTATTATGTAACTGCTTACGAGATGTAATAGTTTAGGTTTAAATTCTGCACTTTACTTTCCCGTATTTTTTATGTAATTCCCCCCCAAAGCCCTGTAATATCTTAAGTCTTTACTTTTCGCACCTTTAATTTTCTGTATATATATTAAACTGCTAGTAAGTAGGCATGTACGGCAAGATCTAAAAAAATCGGTAGATAACCCTAATACAAGATAAATAATTGAATTGGACACACTACTCACACTTTGCACCTCTAAGGTAACCTCTCTTCATTGCCTTCGGAAATAATGGTCATGCTCCTAAAAAATGGGGATACTTTAGCAAAGGCCCTCGAATAAAGATCATAGTCCGTCGATGACCCTTCAATGTTGCCTACGAAAAATGATTTAGTCCCTCTGATAAATTTCTAAAGTATCTCTATATGTTGCCTTCAATGACCATATGATGACCTTTCGCCTGTCCCTTCACATCCAATAGATTGAGCTACCTACCAACTAATGGTATGGTTTTGTACCCCAAAATTTTACCTCCCATTTTATTCAAGGCATGCTCATTAAGGTCATCAATTGCTTAAGGTTGACCAAGAATTGATTAGACGAATGCTCCTCCTAAGCAATGGATTTCTAACTAGGGTTTCATTTCTCACAAAGAATTTTGGTTTGCAGAAGCTTCAAATGATTTCCATGGCACCCTATACGCCTCAGCATAATGGCATAACTAAAAGAAAGAAAAGAAGTGTGCGGAACATGACGAGGTGTATGTTGAAAGCTAAGAATATGTCTAAGAGACTTTAGGCTGAAGCAACTTTGACAACAGTATGCATTCTAGTTAGATGCCTAACGAAGCAGTGTTAGCTGGGAATTTTGATTACACAAGTTTTAAGTAATTAACACTATGATCGAAGATAGAATAGTTTGAAAGAAAGTGTGGGGAGGATTTTATGAAGTCTTCGATTGATTAAGAGCTAGTAAAGAGCTTCACTATGGGTTCATTTTCGAACTATTGAAATATAGACTATTCGAAGCATTACCAGGAAAGACAGTTCGACTGTCATGTTGGTTGAATTGGCGCTTTGAAAAGAAGAAGATTTTGAATTCAAAAGCTTTGATCTTCTCCAAATAAGCACGTGGAAGTCTAATGGTTCGAAGGACATGCAACCTTCGAACATGGCTTGATTTCATATAAGGACTTAGGGTCGAATCAGCCAAATATAAGTCATCTTAGAGTTTATTGGATCAATGTGTTTTAGGCATGTACCTGAACAGGCGAGGAAGAAGTTGGACGATCAAAGTGAAGTCTTGGTGCTCATAGGTTACCATTTAATTGGTGCACACAAGCTATATTCACCAATCAAAGATAAATTAGTGATCAGTAAAGATAGTCTTGTAGACAAAAGAAAAGGGTGGGATTGGAGTCAAAGTTCAATTCCACAAGAAGATGAGTAGAATGAAGCTTCAACAAGTCAAAATGAACAAGTTGATACTTAGATTGGTCGGATTGAAGGAAAGGAGATTGAAAAGAACATAATGAAGCTTCGACAAGTCAAAAGGAAGAGGTGATACTTCGATTGGTAGAATTGAAGGAAAGGAGATCAAAAAGAACAGAACGAAGCTTCGACAAGTCAAGATGAAAAGGTGATACTCCGATTGGTTGAATTGAAGGAAACGAGATCAGAAGGAATAAGAACTATTCGATTAGGATGATGTTTCCAGATTAAGCAATCAGTGCAGATGGTGACTTAATCGAAGAAGCCATGATGGTGAAGCCTTGAGAAATTCAAATTGGAACTCAGCCATCAAAAAGAACAAAGCTTGGGAGCTTGTCAAAAGAATCAATTGATGTGAAATGGAGATGCAAGTCGAAACAAACACCTAATGGGATGAAGCTTGTCCAGGTTCACTCAAAGTTCAAAATGGCATGAAATATCTCAAAATGGCAACTTTTCAAATCTTTCGATTTTACTTTCAAAGCCATGGTTAATGGCTAATTCATGCCATATTTTTTCACCACTACATCCCTATATAAATATAAGACCAAATAAGAAGCAGACACATAAATTGCCTCAAAGATCCACACACACACACTACCTCAGAAAACCATCTCAAAACTCTCAAAAATCTTATAAGTTGTCAAAATTCAAAACCAGCTTTGCAAGCTCCCTCAGTCCAAACAAATACCAGATTCGTATTCCTGAGACATCCAGGAACGCATACTAACCCTTGCACAAGCCATCCCACGCTCTGAACTACTGATCGAGGCACCTTTGTTTGGTAAAACAATTCCCAATCTCAAACTCATTCAAACTTATTTTGATTGCATATTCATGTCATTATTGTTGTTTGTGAATGATTTAACATAATATATGTAAGTTGCAGTACCCAAATGACAGGATACTATTGTTAGGGCCTTCGAAATTGATTGCTTTTGAAACTCATGGTACAGGCTGTTTCAGGCCAAAACAACCCAGATTCGGACTCAGGGGGTTCTTTCGCACACTTTTCTTGGTGCTCGATTGCGACAATGATTATATGAAATGGAAATGTAGCGGTAAAGATTTGAGATTAAGCCATCAATTGAATTATCTCAACACAATGAATTCGCCACCACACTTTATTGCTTCCAAAGGGAAATGGGAAAAAAGCGAACAAAACCCAAAAAGATCAGAGATCGAGGTACGGGGGTCGGTTATGCAAAGGGAAGGTATTAGCACCCTAAGCATCTACGGTACTCCGCAGGATCCACTTTGGTTGGTTTCTTTTAAAAGGAGTGTTATGTAAAGGTTTACTTGCTAAAGGAAAAAAATGAATGAGTAAACAAAAGAAAATGAAATATTTTTTTATTATTTTTGTTGATTATTAGGTGTCTTCAAAAGGAAAAGAAAAGCTCAAGTGAGCAAAATAAAAATGACATGAAAGTAAATGCTCAAGTGAGCAAAGATGAAAATAGCATGAAATGTAAATGCAAAAAGTAAATGGTACATAAAGCATAAAAAATAAAAGCATAAAGTAAAGTCAATTGTTAGTAATTAGTGGTTAGTTGGATGACCATATTGAAACTTGCATTTGCAACTCATTAGAGGATTGGTACAACCAAATCCTCCACACAACAAGTTTCATTTTCTTTTTGTCAAGTATATCATCCATTTTGGAATCCTCAAAAAGTAACATGTAATGATCAACGATGTTTAAGTGATCCGCGTTGACCAAAGGTGTTGTAGATCCATTAGAGGATTGGTAGAACCAAAGCCTCCACACAATGAATCTCAAGGTTATTGGATCAAAGAGATCAAATTAACATACTTGGGCTTGCAATCATATGTTTGGGCCACGAATGATCATCTATTCGAATCTGGAAAAAATTTAGCGCTATGTTAAGCAATCATAAGTGGACTTATGTAGAAGTCGCACCTATTTTGAGGCCGATCAATGGAAATATATGTACTTCATGTTTGGATAAATGATATAGAGATCACCATCCCTTAACATGTAGCACAATTAAAAAAGAAAGGGATAAGATGAAGAGGGAGGGGAATGATAAGCTAATTTGGATCACCATCTCAAAATTCTTTCATCTTTAAATTCAACCACTCCTCTAGATGGATTAAAGCACTAAATATATCATTAATCCAAAGCACCAAAAATGAATTAAATAATTCACTCTTTGGTAGATTTGAATTGATGAACATTTATCCAACTTCATCTACATCACAAAGTCCTTTGAGTTTAAAGAGAAATTGGACATTTAAAATTGCAATCCAAACCAACAATCAAAAGGAGTGAGTAGAAAAAGCATTTTGGATCAAAGCTGGCCCAAAACAAGGCAAAAAAGTGCATTTTGTCCCTGTGTAAATCGATTTCACTACTGTGTAAATCGATTTAAACAATACAGTGTTCAAAAACCTGCGCGAAATTGCATCTGTGCGATCGATTGCATTGTTATTGCAATCGATTGCACGCTGTTACAGACAGCAAAACAACATTTTAAAAGACCAAATTCTTGTTCAAACTTTCCATCAAATACCTTATAATCATGGATCCAATTGAGCACTAAAATTCCATAAAATTATGAGAAAATAACACCATTGGAATCACAAAATAATGCTTAAATAATCAAACCCAAAGATCAATAAGAGATCACATTGTGAAAGGTGAATTATCCAACTTACCAAAGGTAGATCTAGAGAATTATCAACACAACTTCAAGAATTTTCTTCAATTCAACCACAAGAATCAATTGCCAAGCTTGGATTTAGAGAATTGATGAATAAAAAATTTTTGGATGAAGGTTTAGCTCAAAGATTAGTAAGCTTCAATGCAAAGCTTACTAACTTTTTGAAAATGGAGCTTTGAGTGAATTTGGTAGATGGAGAGAATTGAGAGATTTTTTAGCAAGGTGGATTTGGCTATCAAAAGCTTGAAATTTGAATGAAATGAGGGCTCTATTTATAGAGTTTAGGATTGGGATTAGTGGTAATTTGGTAATTGATTCTTGGAGCCAAAATTTGAATTAATGATAATTCTTTCAAAAATTAGAGCCAAATTGGAGCCAAAAATTTGACAAGCTTGAAATGCTGTTTTTTTTCAAATTTTCACGCTGTGCAATCGATTGCACTACAGTGCAAATCGATTTGCACAGTGTATTTTTTTCAAAAATTATGCAAAATGCACTTTGTGCAATCGATTGCACTCTAGGAGCAATCGATTGTACAGTGAAAAAATGAAAAAATTTAATTCTTTTTCTTTGCAAATAGAGATCTTAGGAAAATAAACTAGAAAATCTTATTTTCCATATGCTTCAACTCGGTACCTGCAAAACACAAATATGCAAAGACAAAGACACATATTTTTTGTATTTTGATTAGAAGTTATTCAACAACACAAGAGCAAACTTAAAGATAGGATGCAAATGTGATGAATGAAGCTCTTTATTAATGATTATGACTGAATGACAAAATATGGTATAGAAGTGCGACTGAAAAAGTTAGGGGCAAAATTTTGGGTACAACAGCTGCCCCTATTTTATTATCTTTTAGCCAGATTGGCGGAAAGTAATTAAATACAAACAAACCTGAATTTTGTCCCTGATGCGATGAGATGATATCATATGTTATGAATGAATGTATGGACTCTTTTTTTGACATATATTTTTTTTGAATGATGTATGAGATGAGACAGACTCTGGGAATATGGAAAGAATTGAAACTTGAAACTTATGGTAGTTCAGATGAAATGACGTGGAAAGACACGCCGGGGAACATCAAGATACTTCTGGGATATCTGTCAGGGCAACAAAAAGTAACCATCAATACTTGGAAAAAAGAGATAAAAATCGAGAAGGCAAGAAGTAACATCCAAGAATGGCATTGAATGAGGCGAGCAACTCTCTGGAAAAGACAATCAGAACCATCTAGAAGAATAATAGATGTGGGATAAGACCAAATCTAAAGATACATCAGAGTCGTCCAGGAAAGACGCTGGACGGAAAAGAAAAACGACATCCAATACTGGCTTTGAATGAAGTGAGAAAAAAAAACATCAAGGCGTACAATACTGGCTTTGAACGACAACAAAAGATTCTGAAATTCAATAATGGCTTTGAATGAAAGAAAAGCTCAACGTCTAATACTGGCTTTAGATAAGAAAAAAGATCACAACATCCAATATTGGTTTTGAATGAGTGGAAAACTCAACTTCTAATAATGACTTCAGACGAGAGAAAAGGTCATAACATCCAATACTGGCTTTGGATGGAAATAAAAGATCCTGACATTCAATACTGGCTTTGAATGAAAGAAAAGCTCAAGGCGTCCAATACTGGCTTTAGACGAGAGAAAAGATCATAACATCTAATACTGGCTTTAGATGAGTGGAAAACTCAAGGCGTCCAATACTGGCTTTGGACGACAGAAAAGGTAACAACATCCAATACTGGCTTTGGATGGAAAAAGAGATCTTGACATTCAATACTGGCTTTGAATGAAAGAAAAAGCTTAACATCTAATAATGGCTTTAGACGAGAGAAAATATCACAACATCCAATATTGGCTTTGAATGAGGTGAGAAAAACATTAAGGCGTCCAATACTGGCTTTGAACGACAACAAAAGATTCTGACATTCAATAATGGCTTTGAATGAAAGAAAAGCTCAACGTCTAATACTGGCTTTAGACGAGAAAAAAGATCACAACATCTAATACTGGCTTTGAATGAGGTGAGAAAAACATCAAGGCGTCCAATATTGGCTTTGAACAACAACAAAGATAACAACATCCAATAATGGCTTTGGATGGAAAGAAAGATAGCTCATCCAAGATTAGCATTGGAAGAAAGAGAGACAGCTGAACTAACGTTTGCTTTGGTAGGTGCCAAGTAAGTTGGACTTTGATCTCAAGGTGACATGCCGACTGCAACAAGACCTCAAAAAATGCAAATAAGGATGAAACACTCTTGCTATGCATTATGTGTGAATTTTTTCATGCATGATATGTGAATGATCTATGCATGTAATGCAGATGTTTACAACAATAAAGTTTGACTCTTTTGTGAAGGTAAGATTGGAAGTTTGATTCCTCAACACCGAGAACTCTGCCGAATTGCTTGGGAAGAAAATGTCAAGCCCAAATTTGTCACACTTGTAAACTGTATTGAACTGATGATCTTCTGAGGAAAGACATGGAGAGATGCTTGGGCATTTGTCCCATATTAGCTGACTGTTGAAGATAAACTGATCATGGCTTCAGTCGAACGTTGCTGGAAATGAGCTGATCACGACTTCATCTCTGAAATGACTATTGGAGATAAACTGATCATGGCTTCAGTTCTTGAAATATATGTTGGAATAAACTGATCATGGCTTCAGTTCTTGAAATGACTGTTGGAAAGGAATGCCCTAGTATGAGTCTTGAAAATGATCTTCTGACTAACCAATTCTGGGAAAACTTGCACTGAGCAACAAATCTTGAACTAATTCACAAATGGACCTGGAAGATACTTGCCCCTGATAGGGTCACTGACCAAGTTTCTCAGCTGTTTGAAATTCCTTGATGAGGAAAGATTGTTTGCAAGTAAAATTGTTTATTCAAACATGGTAATTTTAATGCAAAGGTCATGCAAAAGTTTTGAATCCAAAATCATTTTTGAAATGATGTAGTTGGTGTATAGAAAATGCATTACTGGTTAAAATGCAGTGGTTTATACTTTTAAAGTGAAAGAGAAAGAAAAGGTATGATACCAAAAAAAATAGTTCACAAAAGATCTTAGGAGCCAGTTTACGCAACCTTGCTGTAGTATGCTTTCAAAAGAAACTTGACTTCAATTAGGTATTTTGAGGGTTGTAACATGGTTTGGTTCACGGTTTAAGAAATAAAGGATAAAGGCTCAAAGTTTATTTGTACCCACCCCAATCTTCATGACGTTCTCTAGTCCTACGTTCAGTTAATTAAGAATATGCATTCAGGATCCAAGAGATTTTGGAATTGCACTGATGGCAGCAATGACGATGGCTCGGAAGCTAAAGGATTCTTGAGAATGACAGTTATTTCTTCTTACATATTTTTGCTGTTTTGCGGACTTTTGTCAACTCTGGTGGAGAATTTTAAGGAATTGAAGACCTCTTATGATTGAATTTATTATTCCCAACTTTTGCCTGAACTGTTTCATTTGAGATTACAGTCAGCGGGATGCCCTAGTTTTTGCCTGGACTGTTTCATTTGAGATTACAGTCAGTGGGATGCCCCAGTTTTTTTGCCTAAGTCTCCTTTAGAGGTTTTGACTTAGCAGGACTTTTCTTTTGATTTTTCTTTTCATTTCATTTTTCTTTTTGGAAAGATAATGACTGCCTTGCTCAATGATTACGGGGAACCATCTTCGTCATTTTTTGTTTGAGAGCATCTTCAACACTTCTTGTTGTGTGCAAAGGAAAGGTTGATCGCGACCTTTATTGAAAGGTGTCTTGCACGATTTCTCTTGTAATTGAATGCACAACCAAATTAATTGAGAACTACCCATCCCCAGGTTAAGATTGCGGGTTTTTTCATATAGAAAGAAACTCCAACTTCTAGGCTCAAAGGGGTGAACAAGGGATTAACTTCCTTATTACTCCAATGTTTGGGAGTTGAAACAATGCCTGTATATCCTCAACAAAGTTTTATTCGAAAGCATACCAACAACAATTATGGGTATTTCGTTTTCATCATCCTCCCTCCAATCTTTGCATAAACAAAAGCTTGATAAAGAGAGTAAACAAGAGAAATATATTTGAAAGTAGTAAATGAAAATGATTTGAATCAAAACATTGCAATGCTCATTTCATTAGAATTAACATGAAAGTGCAAACAGAATTTGAAAGCAACAATTTTAATATAAACAAGGGAAAAATGCAAACAGAAAGAAACATGGCCTTGTGACTAATCAGTAACAAGGATGAGCTGTCCTGTCTGAAACACTGGCTTTAGGAAGTGACTTGAGGGTACCCCGACTCAGTCTTCAGCCACTTGGTTTTGAAAAAGGATTGTTGATAACATTAGGACCTGCCTCTTTGAAAATGAGAATATTTTCTTTCACCAATTCTTGCACTCTGTTTTTCAAAGCATAACAGCTTTCTAAATCATGACTGGAAGCTCCCTGATGAAATTCACAGTGAAGGTCAGATCTGAACCCGGACGGAGGAGGATTTCGAGGAATCAGAGGCCTAGTTGTAATCAAGCCCTTATGCACCAATGCAGGATACAATTCAGTGTATGTTATAGGCATGGGTTCAAATTAAGCCCTATTCCGATTCTGATTTCGCGCAATATTCTGTCGTTGAGGGACATGAACTCGTTGAGCATTAACCGCAGGAGTAACAACCGCTACTTATGGTTGATCAATGTATTGTGGCCTACGGAGAGGTCTTCTTATCTCAGTTGAGACATCATTTGCTTCTACCTCTTTCTTATTCTGAAAGTTCCCAAGGTATTTCTTTCCACCATTAGAAGATTTAGCAGTTTTAGACACTTTATCGTTCTTGATTCCTTCTTCTAATCTCTGGCCAATAGTTACCAGGTCTGTGAAGCTGGAGGACACACTACCAATCATCTTCTCCCAAAATAAAGGGGACAAAGTATCCATGAAGAAACCAGTTAATCTTTCTCTGCCAGAGGTGGTTCAACTTGAGATGCCAATTCTCTCCATCGTTGAGCATACTCCTTGAAAGATTCTTTCTCATTCTGAAACATATTTTGCAGTTGGCGACGATCAGGTGCCATATCAAGGTTGTATTTGTATTGCTTTATGAAAGCATCAACAAGATCTTGGAAGCATTGGATACGACCTTTCTCAAGTCCCATATACCATTTCAATGAAGCTCCACTCAAACTATCTTGAAAACAATGGATAAGCAGCTTGTCATTCTTTGTGTAAGCAGACATCTTTCGAAAGTACATCACCAAATGACTTCTTGGACAAGTGTGCCCTTAGTATTTCTCAAACTCGGGAGTCTTGAACTTTGCAGGCATAACCAAATCCGAAACTAGGCACATGTTGTTAGCATCAACACTGAAGAACTCATTTCCTTCCATAGCTCTGAGTCTCTTCTCTAAAGTCTGATACTGTTCTTTGAACTCTTCAAACTCACCAAAGTCTCCTTGACTCACACTCCGAGGACTGGAAGCATGCTACTCAAAGAGAGGGTTCCCAAAAGCAGCTTGTGCAGCAGGTTGACGAGAAGCAGTATGAACGATTGGCCGAGGTTCAGCGAAAACTGGAGCTTGGAATACTGGTCGGAAAGACTGTCCAACCATTGAAGTAATTGCAACAGGTAGAGAGTAATTCTGAGGTAATCCAAACTCTGGCCATGCAGTAGATGTGTGCTAGATAGGTTGAGTGTTAACAGCAGTAGTTGGGATTTCAGATATCACAGTCCTTTGAGGTGGATCTCCTCTGGAAATCAAGACTTGCATCATCTTAGTAAGTTTGGACATGCCTGACTTTAACTCATCAATTTCCATTCTGACTTCCATGTTATGTTGTTCTTGGTTTTCCATTCTCAATCTGACATCAGCCCTAGTCCCGTAGTTGTGTTGAGGAATCAGCTTGACGATAGATGACTAACTGGAAGAAAGAAGCTACTGGGAATAAGATCCTGAACAACCTGGATGTATGTAGAATGATGTAGAGGATGCAAATGATATGCAATGTTATGTAATGCACTGTACAGTAACAGGATCACATGGTTCAGAGTCATGAGCCTGGAGTCAACGGTACAAACCCATAAGGTATGGACTAACGGTTATCACCTGCCGAACAAGGTTCTAAGAGGTCCCCAAAGTCTATATCCTTCCTTTGGATTTTGCCAACGTCCCGATTAACTCGGTAATTAGCAATATTCTCAGGAAAAACTCGTCCGAGCGTAGTATCGCGTGACAACTACTTTCGGATTACTCCATCATAGCTTCCGCACTACACCTAAAAGGCCAGGATGGGTTAGGTAATCTACAGTCCTCAACTTCAGTAGGCTCCCAGGTCGAAAGCAGTACGTCTTCCCGATTACTCGGTAAATGACACTACAATCAAAGGGGCCTCCACTGAGTGGGGGATCTCATGTCTCCTTTTTTGGGATTACTCCCTCAAAGTTAACACGACTATACCGCCCATTCTATCTTATGTTTTCCCAAAGTCCGGGTAGAAGACTTAAAAGAAATCACCAAGCCCCTGAAAACCAGGAAAATCCAGACAAACATATATACAACATAATGGGAAGTAATAAACAGCAAGTAAAACAATATATACACACTCATAGAAAAGAAACAAACAAAGCTAGGATTGACCCACTTAGGAATGGACCAGCAATATGTCAATCTGTCTCCAGTGAAGTCGTCACTTTCCTGTCACACACTTTTTCTTGGCGCTCGATTGCGACATTGATTATATGAAATTGAAATGTAGCGGTAAAGATTTGAGATTAAGCCATCAATTGACTTATCTCAACACAATGAAGTCGCCACCGCACTTTATTATTTCTAAAGGGAAATGGGAAAAAAGCGAACAAAACCCACAAAGATCAGAGATCGAGGTACGGGGGTCGGTTATGCAAAGGGAAGGTATTAGCACCCTAAGCATCTACGGTACTCCGCAAGATCCACTTTGTTTGGTTTCTTTTAAAAGGAGTGTTATGTAAAGGTTTAGTTGCTAAAGGAAAAGAATGAATGAGTATTTGTAAACAAAATAAAATGAAATGTTTTTTTATTATTTTTGTTGATTATTAGGTGTCTTCAAAAGGAAAAGAAAAGCTCAAGTGAGCAAAATAAAAATGACATGAAAGTAAATGCTCAAGTGAGCAAAGATGAAAATAGCATGAAATGTAAATGCAAAAAGTAAATGGTACATAAAGCATAAAAAATAAAAGGATAAAGTAAAGTCAATTGTTAGTAATTAGTGGTTAGTTGGATGACCATCTTGAAACTTGCATTTGGAACTCATTAGAGGATTGGTAGAACCAAAGCCTCCACACAACAAGTTGCATTTTCTTTTTGTCAAGTATATCATCCATTTTGGAATCCTCAAAAAGTAACATGTCATGATCAACGATGTTTAACTGATCCGCGTTGACCAAAGGTGTTGTAGATCCATTAGAGGATTGGTAGAACCAAAGCCTCCACACAATGAATCTCAAGGTTATTGGATAAAAGAGATCAAATTAACATACTTGGGCTTGCAATCATAAGTTTGGGCCACGAATGATCATTTATTCGAATCGGGACAAAATTTAGCGTTATGTTAAGCAATCGTAAGTGGACTTATGTAGAAGTCGCACCTATTTTGAGTCCGGTCAATAGCAATCTATGTACTTCATGTTTGGATAAATGATATAGATATCACCAACCCTTAACATGTAGCACAATTAAAAAAGAAAGGGATAAGATGAATAGGGAGGGGAATGATAAGCTAATTTGGATCACCATCTCAAAATTCTTTCATCTTTAAATTCAACCACTCCTCCAGATGGATTAAAGCACTAAACATATCTTTAATCCAAAGCACCAAAAATGAATTAAATAATTCACCCTTTGGTATATTTGAATTGATGAACATTTATCCAACTTCATCTACATCACAAAGTCCATTGAGTTTAAAGAGAAATTGGACATTTAAAATTGTAATCCAAACCAACAATCAAAAGGAGTGAGTAGAAAAAGAATTTTGGATCAAAGCTTCCTCAAAACAAGGCAAAAAAGTGCATTTTGTCCCTGTGCAAATCGATTTCACTACTGTGTAAATCGATTTACACAATACAGTTTTCAAAAACCTGCGTGAAATTGCATCTGTGCGATCGATTGCACTGTTATTGCAATCGATTGCACGCTATTACAGACAGCAAAACAACATTTTAAAAGACCAAATTCTTGTTCAAACTTTCCATCAAATACCTTATGAGAAATTAACACCATTGGAATCACGAAATAATGCTCAAAGAATGAAACCCAAAGATCAACAAGAGATCACATTGTGAAAGATGAATTATCCAACTTACCAAAGGTAGATCTAGAGAATTATCAACACAACTTCAAGAATTTTCTTCAATTCAACCACAAGAATCAATTTCCAAGCTTGGATGTAGAGAATTGATGAAGAAAAAGTGTTTGGATGAAGGTTTAGCTCAATGATTAGTAAGCTTCAATGCAAAGCTTACTAACTTTTTGAAAATGGAGCTTTGAGTGAATTTGGTAGATGGAGAGAATTGAGAAATTTTTTAGCAAGGTGGATTTGGCTATCAAAAGCTTGAAATTTGAATGAAATGAGGGCTCTATTTATAGAGTTTAGGATTGGGATTAGTGGTAATTTGGTAATTGATTCTTGGAGCCAAAAATTGAATTAATGATAATTCTTTCAAAAATTAGAGCCAAATTGGAGCCAAAAATTTGACAAGCTTGAAATGCTGTTTTTTTTCAAATTTTCACGATGTGCAATCGATTGCACTACAGTGCAAATCGATTTGCACAGTGTATTTTTTCAAAAATTATGCAAAATGCACTTTGTGCAATCGATTGCACTCTAGGAGCAATAGATTGTACAGTGAAAGAAATGAAAAACTTTAATTCTTTTTCTTTGCAAATAGAGATCTTAGGAAAATAATACCAGAAAACCTTATTTTCCATATGCTTCAACTCGGTACCTGCAAAACACAAATATGCATAGACAAAGACAAATATTTTTTGTATTTTGATTAGAATTTATTCAACAACACAAGAGAAAACTTAAAGATAGGATGCAAATGTGATGAATGAAGCTATTTATTAATGATTATGACTGAATGATAAAATATGGTATGGAAGTGCGACTGAAAAATTTAGGGGCAAAATTTTGGGTACAACTGGTTCGAATTAGGATGGGTCGAATTAAGGGGAAGGACCTGGGTTCGACACCCAAGTCATACATTTTGTTTTTTTCTAACATATTATAAGTAGATATGATGTTTCAAGTCCAAACACTTGCGTCGTAAACCATTAATCTAAGCTATCAGATCGCTACTTGATCCAGCTCCAGCGCCTCCAACGCGCAGACCACCATGCACTCTCCAGACCATTCCTCACTGGATTCGCTGGAAAACTGGTGTGATATGGTGGGAGAAATGACTTGAGGTTTTGAGTTTGTGTTCACAAATGTTGCGGTTTAGCAAGAGTCGCCACCGACTTTTCTTTTATCCAAAAAGGAAAGGTGAAAAAGCACAAGAAAGACCTTTAGAGATGTTTTTGAGTTCGGGGGGTAGATTATGAAAAGGGGAGGTATTAACACCTTTTTCATCCATGGTGTTCCATGGGCTCTTAGTTACTTGCTAGGTCACTTGCTTTTGTTTGAATGTGCTTGTGGTGTGGGTTTTGAAAGTATTTTGGAAAATGGAACTTCGTAATGGTTCTCGTTTCTATAAGAACGCATACAAAGTGTTTGTTTCGAAAATAGTTCAAAGAGGTGTTTGTGAGATGTGTTTTGAAAGTGATTTTGAAAAGGTGTATTTGTAATGGTTCTCGTTCGTAAGAACATATACAAAGTGTTAAGCTTTTGAAAATGTTTCAAGTTTGGAAGATGTTTGGAAAGTGTATGTGATTGTTTTGAAAATAGCAAGGATATTTGTTTTAAGAGTGAGCAAGTAACTAAAAGTAATCTACCTACTCAAAAGGTCTTAGATGTGCTTTTCCTCCTCCTTTAGATGTTGTTATCTTATCATTGATTTGGTAAGAAGCCCCATCGTTGGATGTGAAGGGACGGGAGTTGGGACGTTTGTATAGTCATAGAATGCAACCCATGGGACGTTTGAGCAATGTCGTTTTAGGGACTAGATCGTTTACCAAAGGCAACATTGAGGGTCATCGAGGGCTACGATCTCTTATCGAGGGTCTTTGCTAAAACGCCCATGTTCGAGGGACATGACTATTTTCCGATAGGCAACAAGTGAGATTACCCTAAGGGTGCTCGTGTGCAAGTGTATTTATTTACATGCATTTAGTCTTCAATAGGGTGATCTATTTGGTGGTTTTATCTTGCCATGCACACCTAATTACTATACAGTATATGAAAGCAATAAAAGCTCAAAAATGTAAAGTCCTACGCTATTACAATATTTAGGGGATGGGGGTACATATTTATGAGTGGGGGTTGAAAGTAAAAATAAGTCCTAATTATCTATTACAACCATATTGAATGAATAAGAATGTACAAGAAAATGTGAAATGAACTTGTTTTGTTTTAAGAAAATATTTTTATCTTTTGTTTTCAAGAAATAAAATAAAGCATGAAAGAAATATTTTTGGTGTTTGGTGATTAATGGAATAGAAAGTGATAGCAAAAATAGTGAGAAAAAGGAAAAATAGAATCAGCGTATTGCTGATTGTGATACGGTGGGAGAACTGACTAGGGTTTTGCGTTTGTTTTTGCAAATGTTTCGGTTGAGCAAGAGTCGCCACCGACTTTTTATTTTATCCTAAGGAAAGGTTTAAAAAGCACAGCAAAAACCTTTGAGATTTTTCTTGGGTTCGGGGAGTAGATTATAGAAGGGGAAGGTATTAGCACCCCTTCTATCCATGGTTATCCATGGGCTCTTAGGTACTCGCTTAGATCAACTTGCCTTATTTTTCAATTGTTTGAAATGGTGCTTTGTGTGTGGTTTTGAAAAGGTTTTAAAAAAGATGCCTTGTATAGGCTACCCTTGTAACAATTCTTTACTCGAATGTTTTACAAAAGGTGTTTGTCTTTTTGAAAATATGTTTCAAGGGTTTGAAAAGTTGATTTTGAAAGTGTTTGTGAAGTGGGTTTTTGAAATAAGGCAAGTGTTTTTCTTGGAAAGTTGACAAGTACTTAAGAGTTCATCTACCCTAAAATTTTCTCAAAGATTTTTGTCATGTTTTAAGCCTTTTGACAATTTTGTTCCACCATTGCATTTGGTGGACAATCTTGTCTTAGGAGATGAAAGGGACGGGCGCGGGTCATCGTTTAGACCATAGTTGCAATAGTGTTAAATGTCTTTGGGCAATTTTCTTTAAAAGGGACTTGATCATTTTATTTAGGCATCATTTTGAGGGACTATGATCACTTGATTGTTTGTTTTACCCAAAGAAATTCAACATGCAATATGGCCCATTTTTGAAAGGCAACAAAGTGGAATACCCTAGGGGGTGCAAGTGTGAGATGTGTTGTTTATTTTCATGCTCATTCATCTTGTATTAAGTCCAACTATTTTGTGTCGTTTTTCGCATGCAAACGCTAATTCTAACATGGCATAATTAGAAAGCGTATAAAGTGCGAAATTTAAATTCCTACGCTATTACAACATAATAATATAGGGAGGGGGGTACAAATTTACAAATGGGGGATATTTAGACAAGAATTTAAATCTAAGCTATTACATCATTTTTGAATATTTGCAAAGTAAATAAATTACATAATTAAATAGAAATTAAATAAATATGCAAAAAATGCAAAAAGGGAACTTTTTATATGTATGAAAAAAGTATGGTTTATGTAAAATAAAATAAGAAAATAGAAAAGTATTAATTTTGAGTATTTTCAACTTTTAGGGCAAAAACCCTAATTTTAATCAAAATGTATATTAATTAATTAATTCACATAATATTTATTAATTACATACAAAAATAAAATAAAATATGGTATATTTGTAAAAAAGGCATTTTTTAGTATTAAATGTTAAAAAATAAAATATGTACATTTTTTGGTATTTTTACTCTAAGTATATATATATATATATATATATATATATATATATATATATATATATATATATATATATATATATATATATATATATATATATATATATATATATATATATATATATATATATATATATATATATATATATATATATATATATATATATATATATATATATATATATATATATATATATATATATATATATATATATATATGTATATATATATATATATATATATATATATATATATATATATATATATATATATATATACTTATATTATTTTAAATATGTATTATATACAAGTAATAATAATATTCAAATTTTTTAGAAAATAGTATTTTTTATATAAAATATTTTCAGAGGATAATATAAAATAAAAACAAAAATAGAAGTGTTTTTACATATTTTTCTATTTATCCTAAATAATAATATATATATATATATATTTATGTATAAACTAAAGGAAAATCAAATAAATACCAAATAAAATCAAAAAATGATGAGAAAAATGTTTTCAAAATTTTAACATGTTGAGAAAAAATAAATGAGTCAAATAAAAAAAGAAAAAAAGTCAAAAATATTAAAAAATGAAGCAAATGGGCTCAGGGGGTTCATGAGTAATTATGGGGTGTGAAAAGGAAAACAAAAAGCAAGCCCAGCCCAATGCCACTGTCTTCAACCTCCAGCACAAAGTTTGAAAATGTGCGCGCCCTGTTCTTCAATGTCCAACTCTCGATTCCTGGCTTTTTAGCAAAAACTCATAACACAACAAATGTTCAGCATGAAGAGATGATTCTAACCATGTATAGAACTTGACCTAACTCTCTAAGATGAGGGAGAATTTCTTCTCCCCCAAATCCTAACCTAATTTTTCTGCCATTTTCAAAGCTTAAATTCTCCCTACTCAGGCAAAAGAAATGAAATGTAAAGATATGTACATGTTCAGGGCTATGAGTAGAACCTTGTTTCTTCACAAACTTAAGACTAAGGATGCATAATAAGAGAGATACGAGTTCAAAGTTTTACCTATTCAGTTGAACTTCTATCTGGAGAATGAGGAGCTTTCAGTGCAAGGTGATGATTGGAAAAGCTCCCTTGAGGTCCAGGGATGCTATTCCAATGTTTACTTTGTCTTGAAACTTCTTGTATCGAGCTGTGGAACTTCAACTGCAAAAGGAAAAAATGAAAATGGTGGAAGCTGTTAGATGGATTACAGGTCAGGCTTATGCTTTTGGTTAGCTTGCATATGTTGTAAGGATGGTAGAGGAACAAGTTTGGGCCAGAAAGCTTGAAGGGATTGAGAGATGGCACTCAATCTGCAAGGCCTGCTCTGTTTGAGCAGTTTGTTGGTGTTTCTGAGATGGAGAGTGTTTGAGGGGCAAATGGCTCGTGTCACAGCTTGGTTATGATGCCTTGAGTATGTTTGATAAGTTTGTTCTTGTGTTCTAATGCTGAGATGGAAGTTGTTACAAGTTATGGGACTTTCTTTACACTTAAGCAACAAAATGCAACTTGGCTTTCTAGGCATGTAGGGGGCCTCCTAATGTGCTGCATAATCCCTCATTGATCAGAGTGTTATGATCATAATCTTATGCTAGAGAGATTTGATCTGTACCTCTTTGATTTACCAATTGACATAAAGCAAGCTTTTGCAAAAATGGAAAGTTCACTTTATCTAAAAATGGATCAATCTTGTGTACAATGCTTGAACTCATGGAACAAAACTTTGGCACAATGAACAAGCATTAAATTATGGAGTGTAACTTGGTTTAAGAACCTGTAATGTAGCACAAACTATGCTGATTTGAAAATGGTCCAAGTTATGAACATGTTCATGAACCAACCAAAAGTGGATTTTTGCCAACTTGTGAAATTCGAATCTCTCAAGTTATGAGGTTGTTTGATGAGTACTTGGACATTTTGGAAAGCTTGGAATGTGTACTACAATCCATCTTTGAAATGCAAATTGAAATTCCAAGTGGAAGTGTATGAAAAATGGCCTTGAAGTGGGGTAGAAAACCTTGTCAAAATAGGTTAAAATTCTACTAAGTTAAAAATGGTTTAGTGCCCTTATTCAAAAAATTGTAACTTGAGATACAAGCTTCAAATGAGAAAACTTTGTGAATCAAAGTTGTAGATTATGCAACAAGCTACAACTTTCATGTTTTGACTTTTGTTTGAATCCCAATGGATCTTGGTGAAAAGGTGGGGCAAAGTTGGGAAAAAATTAGGGTTTTTCATAACTTAGAACAATTCTAAGTTATGAAAAATTCCATTTTCTAACCCTAATTTGCAATTTGTGATTTCTTGGTGAACAAGTTTCATGATTTGGCATGTTTTGATGAAAAATGAATCTTGACCTTTGATTTTGACCAAAAAGTCAAAGTTTGACTTTTCAGTATACAGTCAAAATTGATCAATTGACTGGGAAATTCAACTGTCAATCTTGTGTACTTGGGATCTTTTGAGTTTGTTGAGCATATCAAGATAATTCCATGGGGTCCTTAAGTCCATATGTGAGCTTGGTTTGCCATTGGCTAGGTCAAACAGTCAAAAATTGCCTCTGTATAGTCAAAACCCTAAAAATGACCATTTTGCCCTTTTAGTGATCTGATCAAATTTCTTGTGGAATTGTGATCCAAACTTGATCAAATGGTTCATATGAGTTCATAATGTTGATGTGGATCAAATTTCATGAGATTTGACTGTCAATTGGCCACAGTTGACTTTTTCCCCAATACAGTTGATTTCTAGGTCAACTGTCTAATTGACTGGGCAAAATTTGGAATCAGGACTTGAAACTTGGTATGGATAAACTTGGGAGGTCAATATGAAGCAAGAAAGTCATCTTGGGTACTTTAGGTCAAAACATCTTTGTGCAAACACAAACCCTAATTTGGGGTTAGCAGTGCAAGGAGGAGTCTTGAGCAGATGAAACCCTAACTGGATCTTGAGCTTCAAGAGCTTTGTGATGAGAAATCAATGAGAAATGGGAGGGCAAATTTTGGGGTACAACAGTTGCCCCTGTTCAATCTTCTTGAACCTGAAGAGTTAGATTGGCAAGCATGCCTTTCGTGACTCGAGGGTAAAAGGAGATTGGACACTAGAGTGCCCGGAAATTTGCACTCATCAAAGCATTGGATGCGGGAATGGGCTTAGAGATGCCATTTGGAGATGGGCTTAATGATGCCATCAGGAGTAGTAACAGAAACCTGTCGGGGATGGGCTTAAAGATGCCATCCGGAAAAGAGTATCAGAAAGGTGTCCAAGCTTTGGACTATCTCTGAACTGGGGGTCTGAACAAGCAATAGATTGACATCCGTTGTTTGGGAGGAATCTGTAAGCCGTTTTCAGAAAGTTGCATCTGAACATGTTGATAGATTAACATCCGTTGTTGGGAAGAATCCATGAACTGTTTTCAGAAGTCTTGAAAAGAATCTGAACAAGTGATAGGTTAACATCCGTTTACTTGGAGAACCCGTGAACTGTTTTCAGAAATCTTGAAGTTTGAATAAGCAATAGAACAGCATCCGTTGTTGGGAAGCGTCCGTAAACTGATTTCAAAAGTTGCATCTGAACAAGCTGATAGATTAACATCCGTTACTTGGGAAGAATCCATAAACTGTTTTCAGAAGTCTTGAGATTGAATCAGCAATAGAGCCGCATCCGTTGTTGGGAAGCGTCCGTAAACTGATTTCAAAAGTTGCATCTGAACAAGCTGATAGATTAACATCCGTTACTTGGGAAGAATCCATAAACTGTTTTCAGAAGTCTTGAAGTTGAATTAGCAATAGAACAGCATCCGTTGTTGGGAAGCGTCCGTGAACTAATTTCAAAGGTCGCATCTGAACAAGCTGATAGATTAACATCCGTTTACTTGGAGAACCCGTGAGCTGTTTTCAGAAATCTTGAGATTTGACTAACTTTAGTCTGTCGACTGATCTTACCTGAAAAGGCAAAGAGTTAGTTGTATGCAATGTTATGATGCATGATACAATGTATATTATGTGCTATGAATGTAAATGGATGCGCATGTAAGCTGGAGAGCTGTCTTGCACAGGATAAATGAATCCGGGATAGCGGAAGATAAAAGAATCTTGATTGCTGCCAGGGAAAATAAATCCTTGGTTGTTGCTGGGGAACATGGAGCTTGGGTTGTATACCAATCTTCTGGGGAATTCCTGAAGTCTTCCACTAGGGAGTACCAAACTAGTAGACTTAATGCTGGGGAGGCCAGATTGAGAATCTTCAGCTTGGAGAGAAGTATCTCTGGAGATTTCACTGGGGAACTCAAGATTTTTCTTCCTAAAAACTCTGTGGGGAGAAGGTTTAAAAGTCTGACTCTGCTGGGGATTGTCCATTTGAAGCTTTTGATCTGCTGGGGATACTGAAGCTTAAACTCTGAGGGAAAATGATTTCCGGAAGATTCTCTGGCTGGGGATTTTGCAAAGATAAAACTCCTCCGGGGATTGTATTTTGACGAACTCTATTGGGGAATTTTGAGGAACTCCACTGGGGATGGGAAGAACTTTGGCGAGCGCGATCTCCCCTGGTTGTTAGCTGAGGATAACCCAGTTATAAGCCTCTGTGAGGAATAACTTTGAATAAAACTCGGGAGGGACGTCCGTACTCTGCGGGGAGATATCCTTCGGAACCTTACTGGGGATAAGTTTTGAGAATCTGCTGGAGATAAACCTCAGGGTTTGCTAGGGATTATGGATTCCAAATCTCTTGGGGGTTTCCTTCGAAAGGGTGTCAAGATATCCATCTGTACTTTCATCTTATCAGTAATCCTCTTTCTTTGGTTCATTTAGGAAATGGTTATGTTTCAAATGCATATGCCTATTTAACAAAACATTGGACGTTTCTTAAAATAAAACAAGTAGTGCAATAAAAAGAAAAGGGAAATGACACAAATTTCTGGGAAGAGTATTTGTATTGATTTTCTTTGGGTATATTTGTACAAAGGAGACAATCATCCTAGTAAGAGGATCTTGTCGTAAATATTTGAAAAATTTATACAAAATAAAGATGGCTATGTGAAATAATTCCATGGGATTCCATTCTGCTGTAGCTTTCACAACTCTGAACATCTGTCCATTCAATGCTTCGTTTGACGATGGCTGGATTGATCAGAAACCTGGAACCGGTTGATGAAGAGACTGTCTTTGAAGTGATCCGACGAGACATAGTCATACGCTCTAATTCCCTAACTTTTGCCTGAATCGCCCTTTCGGGTTTTCGATCCACCGGGAAACCCCTTTTTGCCCAAGCCGCCCTTTCGGGTTTTCAACTTGCCGGGTGTACAGATTTTTTTTGTTTTTATCCCTAATTTTTGCCTGAACCGCCCTTTCGGGTTTTCGGTTCACCAGGATGCCCATTTTTGCCCAAGCCTCCCTTTCGGGTTTTCGACTTGTCGGGTTATCTCATGCGTAGTATCTTTTGACTATGTCTGCGTTCGCAGGGTGCGGCAAATCGTCGCCGTCCATGGTGGTCAGAATCATTGCACCACCAGAAAATATGCTCTTGATCACAAATGGTCCTTCATATGTAGGAGTCCATTTGCCCCTGGGATCACTTTGCGGCAAGATAATCCGCTTGACTACTAGATCTCCGACTTGATACACTTGACGTCTGACTTTCTTATTGAAGGCCTTGATCATCCGTTTTTGATACGTCTGACCATGGCATATAGCCGCAAGTCGCTTTTCGTCGATCAGATTGAGTTGATCAAGTCGGGTCTGCATCCAATCATCTTCATTCAAACCTGCATCCTTCATAATCCTTAGAGACGGGATCTGAACTTCCATAGGAAAAACAGCTTCCATGCCATAAACCAAAGAAAATGGGGTTGCCCCAGTTGAAGTACGTATCGTCGTACGGTATCCATGCAGCGCAAACGGTAACATCTCATGCCAGTCTTTGTAAGTGACTGTCATTTTCTGAATAATCTTCTTAATATTTTTGTTCGCAGCTTCAACAACACCGTTCATCTTCGGCCGATAGGGAGATGAATTGTGATGATAAATCTTGAACTGTTCGCATAATGCAGTGATCATTGTGTTATTCAGATTTGTACCGTTGTCTGTGATAATCCTGTCTGGAACACCGTACCGACATATGAGATTTTGCTTGATAAAGCGGGCAACCACATTTTTGGTGACAGAGGCGAAGGAAGCTTCTTCGACCCATTTAGTGAAGTAGTCAATGGCAACCAGGATGAAGCGATGTCCGTTGGAAGCCGTGGGTTTGATCTCTCCAATCATATCAATGCCCCACATTGCAAAGGGCCATGGGGCAGTCAGGACGTTGAGGGGAACCGGAGGAATATGAACTTTGTCAGCATAGACTTGACACTTGTGACAAGTACGGGAATGTTGATGGCAATCAGTCTCCATGGTAGACCAGTAATAGCCTGCCCTTAGGATCTTCTTAGCCATTGTATGCCCGCTCAAGTGAGTGCCAAATGGGCCGCTGTGTATATCAGTCATGATCAACTCTGCTTCAGCCTTATCCACACATCGGAGTAATACACAATCATGGCTTCGTTTGTAAAGGATGCCGTTGCTCAGGAAGAACTTAGCAGCGAATTTCCTTAAGAACTTCTTGTCATTCACGGAAGCTCCTTCAGGATAATCTTGGGTCTCGAGATACCTTTTGATTTCATGGAACCAAGGTTGTTCCACTACTTCTTCGGTATTAATCTCGTGACAATGCGCGGGTTCATCCATTCGCTCGATGGTGATTTGGGGAGCCTCGTTATCCCAGTTGAGTTTAAACATGGAGGACATTGTGGCTAGAGCATCTGCTAGCTGATTCTCTTCTCGCGGAAAGTGCTCGAAGGTAATTTGCTCGAAGTGAGGCAACAATGTCAGAACATGTTCTTTGTATGGGATAAGATTAGGATGCTTGGTATCCCAATCTCCTTTGATCTGGCTGATGACCAAAGCCGAGTCCCCGAATACGATCAAAGATTTGATCCCCAAGTCTATAGCAGCCTTGAGACCAAAGATGCAGGCTTCATACTCAGCCATATTGTTTGTGCAGCTGAAGCAAATTCGGGCCGTGAAAGGAGTGTGGCATCCTTCCGGAGAAATGAGTACTGCGCCAATGCCGTTTCCAAGTGCATTTGAAGCACCATCAAAGTACAGGGTCCATCGGGATCCCTTTTCGGGTCCGTCATACGGTCCGTCACCTTTAATGTTGTCCAAATTCATGATGTCCTCGTCCGGGAAGTCAAATCTCATGGGTTGTCTCCAATAGCCTGATGAGCCAGATGGTCAGCTAGTACGCTCCCTTTTATAGCTTTTTGGGTGGTGTACTGGATGTCATACTCGGTCAAGATCATTTGCCATCTAGCTATCCTTCCAGATAAAGCGGGCTTCTCGAAGATATACTTGATAGGGTCCATTTTGGATATCAACAAGGTAGTATGAGTCAGCATATACTGTCTTAGTCGGCGAGCAGCCCATACCAAAGCGCAGCAAGTTTTCTCGAGCAATGAGTAGCGAGTCTCACAGTCGGTAAACTTTTTGCTAAGGTAATAAATAGCATGCTCTTTTCGACCAGACTCGTCATGTTGGCCCAAAACACACCCCATTGAGTTATCCAAGACGGTCAAATACATGATCAATGGTCTTCCTTCGACGGGTGGCATCAGAATAGGAGGTTCTAGCAAATACTCCTTGATTCTATCAAAAGCGGCCTGGCAGTCGTCGTTCCATTCAACTACCTGATCCTTCTTCAAGAGTTTGAAAATTGGCTCACAGGTAGAAGTCAGATGTGAGATGAATCTGGCAATATAGTTTATGCGCCCTAAGAATCCTCTGACCTCCTTTTCAGTACGGGGAACAGGCATCTCTTGTATTGCTTTTACTTTTTCCGGATCGACTTCAATGCCTTTGTTGCTTACAATAAATCCCAGGAGCTTACCAGACCTAACTCCAAAAGTGCATTTACTTGGATTCAGCCTGAGCTTGTACTCTTTTAATCTGGCAAACAGCTTTTCCAGATGTTCAAGGTGCTCTTCCTCTGTTTGTGACCGAGCTATCATATCGTCTACGTAAACTTCAATCTCATGATGTATCATGTCATGAAATAAAGCTACCATGGCGCGTTGATAAGTTGCCCCTGCGTTCTTCAGCCCGAACGACATCACTTTATAACAGAAAGTGCCCCATTGTGTGACAAAAGTCGTTTTCTCCATATCCTCGGGGGCCATTTTGATTTGATTGTAGCCCGAGAATCCGTCCATGAAGGAAAACACCTTATGCTGAGTTGTATTGTCGATCAAGATGTCAATATGAGGTAGCGGGAAATCATCCTTAGGGCTGGCCCTATTCAAATCCCAGTAGTCCACACACATTCTGACTTTGCCATCTTTCTTTGGTACTGGCACAATGTTAGCGACCCATTGAGGATAGGACGTAACAGCAAGAAAGCCAGCATCGAATTGTTTCATTACTTCCGCTTTGATCTTCTCGGACATGTCGGGCCTCATTCGGCGAACTTTTTGCTTGATCGGTGGACAGTCTTCTCTTGTGGGGAGACGGTGAACCACGATGTCTGTGTCTAGACCTGGCATGTCTTCATAGGACCAAGCGAAGATTTCAACATACTCATTCAGTAACTGTACCAAGCGTTCCTTGACTTCTGGTTCCAGGTTGGCACCCACTTGCACCTCCTTCCGATTCTCCTCGGTTCCCAAGTTGAAAACTTCCAATGGCTCTTCATGCGGTAAGATGGCCCTTTCCTCTTGTTGAAGGAGTCTGGCTAGTTCCCCGGGTACTTCACAACCTTCGTCATCCTCATACTCGGCTAGATTGACCAGATCTTCAGAGTTATTGAAAGATACAGCAGAATAGTCGCCCATGGAATCCGGAGTGGATGGGTACCTGCATTGGTGAGTGTGGGTGTGTGTAAGGGATAGCCATCCTTAAACAAAAATGCAAAAAGGAAGAAAATGAGCATAAGCAGTTTATCAAGTGAAAAACGTCCAATGAATCATTAAATATGGCATATGAACATGAAAAATAGTTAAAACCCTTACAAGTGGACCTACCTGCCCCGGGAAAGGCAGGAGGTGAAAAGATAGTGCACGGATTGTTTGAAAGTAAAATATTACAGACCAAATAGGAAATGTTTAATAGATAAATTACTGATGAATAAAAGTGATGGGGACAAAGTCTTTAGCCTCCCAATTGTTCAACCATCCTCTGACAGTTGGATAAATCCACTCTTCAATGCTGCTTTCCTTGTCTTCATCTTCCAGGGCGTTGATTTGGTAAGGAGAAATTTTGATCGGCGCTCTTTCAATCTTTGACTGGCGCATGGCCTTCTGGCCAGCGGCGGTGAAACCTAATCCAAACTTATCAGCTTTATGCGGAAAATCGGGTAACTGCCCCCATGCTGAATTCTTCCCTTCTTTAACTGCAGCCCTTGCATCCTCCAGAGATGCCATCCTGGCCATTTGTCTTGGTGTCTCAGTTGCCAACTTCGCCACTGCTATCTCAGGAAGCACTTCTTCGAAATGTTGAAACGGTGTCTCGATGAACTCTCCTTCAACCTCCACATACCGGAAAGAATTTAAGTGGCTAATCATGTACTCTTCTTCGCCGTGGACAGTAATGATCTTTCCCTTTACAGGATACTTCAGCATCTGGTGCAAGGAGGAGGTGACTGCCCCAGCATGGTGTATCCAAGGTCTACCCAGCAGGCAGGAGTATGATGGACGGATGTCCATTACATAGAAAGTGGATTTAAACACCTCAGTACCTATCTTGACAAGAATTTCAACTTCTCCATGGACCATTCTTTTCGACCCATCGAAAGCTCTGACGACAATATCACTAGGCTTTAATTCCAAACCTTCGCAATCTAGCCGGTCCAAGGCCTTCTTAGGCAAAACATTCAGCGATGAACCGGTATCAACCAAAACATGTGCAAGGGTGGTTCCGCGACACTCGATTGAAATATGCAACGCATCATTGTGGTTTCGGCCCTTAGGGGTCAGGTCGGCATCAGAAAAACCTAATCCATTGTCTGCAGTCAGAATAGCCACGCAATGTTGAAATTGATCTGCAGAGGTTTCCTGGGGCACATGAGCTGCCTTTAGAAACTTAATCAAAGCTTGAGCGTGCGCTTCTGAGCAAAGCAATAGTGCCAGCATGGAGATCTTGGAGGGGGTTTGCCCCAACTGTTCCACCACATCGTAATCACTTCTCTTGATTATCCTCAAAATCTCGTCCATTTCTTTCTTGGAGGCTTCCGGGATCACCAAGGGCTGAACCCTCGTCCTGACGGGCTCATCTTGTATTCCCTTTCCTTTATCAGCAATGGTAGGAGAGGCAGCACTAGGAACGACGATTTCCTCAATCCAAGGAGTTCTAGCGGAGAGTTTTACTGGTGCAAGGATGACTTCTTTAGCTGATGAGGGTCCAAAGGCTGCTCTTGGAGGGGCAATCTCTGGAGAAAATATTCTCCCGCTCTTGGTGATTTTGCTGGTGCCCGCAATGTTACTAATGCTGGCTTCTTCATCATCTGAATTTTCTTCAATTATTTCAACTTGCTTGATACCATGGTAATAGATGTCACCACCATAGTTCCAAGGTATCGACTTCTCAGAAACAAAGGGAATAGGCCCTGGCATTGTTATCTTCAAAGGTATAGACTTTGCAGCTGGTGTAATCTTAACAGGTTTTTTGACGGCCTTGGAAAGATTGGCGTGAATGGTTATGATTGAGATATTTTCAACACGAACTGGGACAGCAGGAACTTTTTCGAACAAAATTTGTCGGCTATCCATGAGGCCTTGGATGCCTTTCTTCAATAGCGGACAATCAAACGGCAGAGAGTGGCAACAGTAGCAGTCTTCTTTACATCCCGGGAAGATCCCGGCCCTTAACAAATTCAACTTAATGGTTAACAGTGGAGTAGTCAGATCACTAACGTCAGCAACATACAGATCCTCTTCAATGGCATTGACATTCCGACCGTGCTTCGGCATAGGTGCAGATATCACATTGGGTTTTTCTGGAGCGTCAAACTCTACCTCCTTAGCCTCTATCAGGTCCTGGATCTTATGCTTGAGTGCCCAACAATCATTGGTGTCGTGTCCAACACTGTCTGAATGATAGGCGCACTTAGCATTGGCATGATAATGCGGGGAGGACGTATTTACATTCTTTGGCGCCTCCTTGATGGTGGCAAGATTCAACTTCAATAGATGGGGAAGCACCTGCGCTGGAGTCATATTAATACGGGTGAACTGCCGTTGTGGCCTTTCCACCCGTTGCTGGTTTGGTCTGGATTGGTTGTAGCGAGGCGGCTCACTTGGAGTGTTTTGAATCATTACGGCCCCCACAGTTGGCCGACGCTCCATCTTCCCTGCTCTTCTTTGAGAATATACCATAGCTGTCTCCTTCTTAAAAGGCTTTTTCTCAACACTTGCAGCAACACCCTTCTGAATCTTTCCTGACTTGATGCCAGCCTCTATTCTTTCGCCTGTTAAGATCAAATCGGTAAACCCCGTGGAAGAGTTACCAATTAGATGATTGAAAAATGGCCCAGACAGGGTCCCAAGAAACATATCAACGAGCTCACGATCGGTTAAAGGAGGCTGCACCCTGCCAGCCAAATCCCTCCATTTTTGTGCATATTCCTTGAATCCCTCACTTGTTCCTAGTGACATACCCTGAAGTTGGGTACGAGTAGGAGCAAGATCAGAATTATACTGGTATTGTTTATAGAAAGCGGTGGCCAAATCTTCCCAATTTCTGACACTGGTTCCTTCTAACTGATAAAACCATTCCAACTGAGCTCCCGACAGGCTGTCTTGAAAGAAATGAATCCAGAGATTTTTATCTGCTGTATAGGGTTGAATCTTTCTCACATAGGACCTGAGATGCATTTTGGGGAAGGACAGCCCGTCATACCTTACAAACACCGGCACCTTGAATTTTGGGGGAATCACGATTCCGGCAACCAAGCCCATGTCTTCAAAATCCAGGCCCGGTACCCTTTGCAATTCCATGGCAGCCAATCTGTCTTCTAAACCCTTATATTTGTCATCAGCTGGAGGATACTGCTGGTCAGAATAATCTTCATCCTCTTCAACCTCTTCCTCCTCTGCATCAGACTCGGAAGGCACCGCAACCCGATCTCTTTTACTAGTCCCTTCATCAGAAGTAGGGGGAAATTCAAGCACTCTCCGAGCTTCTCTGTCAAATCTTCTCCCCAAAGTAGCCACTCCGACTCTCTTTTTCTTCTTCACCGGGTCCTTACTCTCCAGATGAGCCTTGATATCCTCTTGACTCTTGACCAAGGTCATCAAGAGTTGCTGGAACTGTGCATTCTGGGCTTGTAGGTCTTTGACTGTTTGCTCGAGATCCATCCTACTGAAATAAACAGCAGATAGATAAGGAAACCTGGAGTGAGACCTGCTTATGCACATGATGAATGGTATGCTGATGTATGCAATGCATTCAAGGATTTAGGATATTCAAAGTTGTTTCAGACAAAGAAGAACGCACATCATATTAATAAGAAGAAATTTGTTAGTACATAAATGCCCCATGGGCCAAATGTTACAACATAAACTTCTCAAGGCAGAAAGACATTGCGCATCCTCTTCGGCGCGATGTAGGTGTTGAGGGCCTCTTGCTCGTGGAGTCGGAGGGTAAGCTCTAGAACCTTCTTTTCACTGGCGTAGTAGCTAGCTTCAAAAGTGTTCCGTTCCTCCTTGAGCTGAATCCAACTTTTCTGCATTTCCTCCCACGATGTAGGCATGTCTGGATGCAGGATGGTGCAGGGAACCTCTCCTTCATTGACGGGCTCTTTAATCACTGGGAGTACATGAGGATAAGGCATCATTAGACTTTGGGCTCGGGCTCGTACCCACTTGAGATAGGGCTCAAGAGGGATGGAGTTCTTGTGTCCCAGAGTCTTGCTATCAACCTTGTTGAGTCTTCCCCAAGCTCTGATGAATCTCTGGCGAAGTCCTTGCGCATCGTTGTCGAAGTCAAAAACTAGGCTAGGAATCAACATGTCATGAGGGCCATCCCTCCGTGCATATCCAAATTGTCTCAAAGCTAGGCAAGGGTTGTAGGTGATACCTCCCCTGATTCCAAGTAAAGGAACATTAGGAAACTCTCCGCAACGATCGACGATGATGACATTTTCTCTGGACCGAGAACACCAATGCACATCAGAATGAGTAAGAGTCATCAATCGTTGGGACCACCTTGTACTTTGGTCATTCTTCAAGACAGATTGTGGAAGGTGCGAAATAAACCACCTTGCGAGGATAGGAGTACAGCACATGAGAACACCCCTCTTTCTCATTGTTCGTGTGTAAAATGAGTGAAGAATATCCCCAAGCAATGTCG
Source organism: Vicia faba (assembly GCA_948472305.1). NCBI lineage: Eukaryota > Viridiplantae > Streptophyta > Magnoliopsida > Fabales > Fabaceae > Vicia > Vicia faba. The sequence goes on along the minus strand of OX451740.1, from coordinate 103,794,781 downwards.
GTATTGGATTTCTGGACAAGAAGATTTTGACAGCGTTGACATCTACCAATTGGTCAGGATTTGGGAACAAGACCAACCCATAGATAAGGAGTGCCGTAATCTCTTCAAAGGCTTGTAGGTCCAATGAGTTCCAACATTCTTGTGCCTTTTCGAACAAGAATTTTGCTAAGAATCCTTTGACGCCGCTTCTGGTTTCCCAATGCCCCTTGATTTCAGATGGTTGTAGATGTAGTGCTCGAGCAACATCTTCAGGCTTTGGTTCCTTCTCCGTACCGTTGAAGGGTAGTTGATTAAGGATAGGGATTCTTAGGAGTTGAGAAAACTCCTCCAAAGTGGGAACCAGCTGATAATCAGGGAAAGTGAAGCAATGGTGAAGGGGGTCAAAGAACTGGAATAGCACTTTCATCATGTCTTCTTCAATGTTGGTGTTGACTAAGCTGAGCAGTCTACCATGTCTTTCACTGAAGGATGAATTTTCCGGAATTCTTGAAGTGATCTCCTTGAGTTGAGGAGAGATTCTCACAAGGTTGACTTGAATGGTATTTCTGCGAGGCATTTCCATGACCTACAAAACAAGAACAATGATGAAGATCCAAACCCTTGAAATGGTTAGTAAATGCATATGATGCTTTATGATGTTTATGATGTATGCACAAGACATATGTACAAGCAAATCACACCAAACCCTAGTTTCAGGCTTGCATGGGGTTTCATAGGTAAGTACCCTCTTGAGTGTAGTTGGCTTAAAAACCTGTCCTATAAATAGTAACCGGGTTCTAAGGAGCTCAATATCACTGGATTGTTTTCATTGTTCATTGTTTTGGTTTAGCCACTTAACTAGCGACCAAAATATTCCAAGAAAACAACCCTCAATGAGTGTAGTATCGAGTATCTACCAACTTCGGACTACACCAAAGCCGGTCATCTCACTACCCCTAATAAAAGGCCAAGATGGTCAAGTAAGGTTCTAGGTCATTAGTGCTTAGTGACATCACTCAGCGGCCCCGTACTCTCCTTGATTGAACTCAAGGGTTACCGGTACTCACAAATATGTCGCACTAATATAGCTATTGCTTAGACCGTGTCGGTATACCCCGCACAGTTTCCACAACGTATTGCTATCTATGAATGTTTCCCAAAATCCGGGTGGAGGATTGTAAACCCAAACCATAGAGCCCAAGTATAAAGCAAGCAAATCAAACAATTAGTCATGCAAGAGGGTGATCTAAGCCCTAAGGTAACTCCACTTTAAAAAATTCCCCAGCAGAGTCGCCAGTTCTGTGATACGGTGGGAGAACTGACTAGGGTTTTGCGTTTGTTTTCGCAAATGTTTCGGTTGAGCAAGAGTCGCCACCGACTTTTTATTTTATCCTAAGGAAAGGTTTAAAAAGCACAGCAAAAACCTTTGAGATTTTTCTTGGGTTCGGGGAGTAGATTATAGAAGGGGAAGGTATTAGCACCCCTTCTATCCATGGTTATCCATGGGCTCTTAGGTACTCGCTTAGATCAACTTGCCTTATTTTTCAATTGTTTGAAATGGTGCTTTGTGTGTGGTTTTGAAAAGGTTTTAAAAAAGATGCCTTGTATAGGCTACCCTTGTAACAATTCTTTACTCGAATGTTTTACAAAAGGTGTTTGTCTTTTTGAAAAGATGTTTCAAGGGTTTGAAAAGTTGATTTTGAAAGTGTTTGTGAAGTGGGTTTTTGAAATAAGGCAAGTGTTTTTCTTGGAAAGTTGACAAGTACTTAAGAGTTCATCTACCCTAAAATTTTCTCAAAGATTTTTGTCATGTTTTAAGCCTTTTGACAATTTTGTTCCACCATTGCATTTGGTGGACAATCTTGTCTTAGGAGATGAAAGGGACGGGCGCGGGTCATCGTTTAGACCATAGTTGCAATAGTGTTAAATGTCTTTGGGCAATTTTCTTTAAAAGGGACTTGATCATTTTATTTAGGCATCATTTTGAGGGACTATGATCACTTGATTGTTTGTTTTACCCAAAGAAATTCAACATGCAATATGGCCCATTTTTGAAAGGCAACAAAGTGGAATACCCTAGGGGGTGCAAGTGTGAGATGTGTTGTTTATTTTCATGCTCATTCATCTTGTATTAGGTCCAACTATTTTTTGTCGTTTTTCGCATGCAAACCCTAATTCTAACATGGCATAATTAGAAAGCGTATAAAGTGCGAAATTTAAATTCCTACGCTATTACAACATAATAATATAGGGAGGGGGTACAAATTTACAAATGGGGGATATTTAGACAAGAATTTAAATCTAAGCTATTACATCATTTTTGAATATTTGCAAAGTAAATAAATTACATAATTAAATAGAAATTAAATAAATATGCAAAAAATGCAAAAAGGGAACTTTTTATATGTATGAAAAAAGTATGGTTTATGTAAAATAAAATAAGAAAATAGAAAAGTATTAATTTTGAGTATTTTCAACTTTTAGGGCATAAACCCTAATTTTAATCAAAATGTATATTAATTAATTAATTCACATAATATTTATTAATTACATACAAAAATAAAATAAAATATGGTATATTTGTAAAAAAGGCATTTTTTAGTATTAAATGTTAAAAAATAAAATATGTACATTTTTTGGTATTTTTACTCTAAGTATATTAATATATATATATATATATATATATATATATATATATATATATATATATATATATATATATATATATATATATATATATATATATATATATATATATATATATATATATATATATATATATATATATATATATATATATATATATATATATATATATATATATATATATATATATATATATATATATATATATATATATATATATATATATATATATATATATATATATATATATATATATATTTATGTATAAACTAAAGGAAAATCAAATAAATACCAAATAAAATCAAAAAATGATGAGAAAAATGTTTTCAAAATTTTAACATGTTGAGAAAAAATAAATGAGTCAAATAAAAAAAGAAAAAAAGTCAAAAATATTAAAAAATGAAGCAAATGGGCTCAGGGGGTTCATGAGTAATTATGGGGTGTGAAAAGGAAAACACAAAGCAAGCCCAGCCCAATGCCACTGTCTTCAACCTCCAGCACAAAGTTTGAAAATGTGCGCGCCCTGTTCTTCAATGTCCAACTCTCGATTCCTGGCTTTTTAGCAAAAACTCATAACACAACAAATGTTCAGCATGAAGAGACGATTCTAACCATGTATAGAACTTGACCTAACTCTCTAAGATGACGGAGAATTTCTTCTCCCCCAAATCCTAACCTAATTTTTCTGCCATTTTCAAAGCTTAAATTCTCCCAACTCAGGCAAAAGAAATTAAATGTAAAGATATGTACATGTTCAGGGCTATGAGTAGAACCTTGTTTCTTCACAAACTTAACACTAAGGATGCATAATAAGAGAGATACGAGTTCAAAGTTTTACCTATTCAGTTGAACTTCTATCTGGAGAATGAGGAGCTTTCAGTGCAAGGTGATGATTGGAAAAGCTCCCTTGAGGTCCAGGGATGCTATTCCAATGTTTACTTTGTCTTGAAACTTCTTGTATCGAGCTGTGGAACTTCAACTGCAAAAGGAAAAAATGAAAATGGTGGAAGCTGTTAGAGGGATTACAGGTCAGGCTTATGCTTTTGGTTAGCTTGCATATGTTGTAAGGATGGTAGAGGAACAAGTTTGGGCCAGAAAGCTTGAAGGGATTGAGAGATGGCACTCAATCTGCAAGGCCTGCTCTGTTTGAGCAGTTTGTTGGTGTTTCTGAGATGGAGAGTGTTTGAGGGGCAAATGGCTCGTGTCACAGCTTGGTTATGATGCCTTGAGTATGTTTGATAAGTTTGTTCTTGTGTTCTAATGCTGAGATGGAAGTTGTTACAAGTTATGGGACTTTCTTTACACTTAAGCAACAAAATGCAACTTGGCTTTCTAGGCATGTAGGGGGCCTCCTAATGTGCTGCATAATCCCTCATTGATCAGAGTGTTATGCTCATAATCTTATGCTAGAGAGATTTGATCTGTACCTCTTTGATTTACCAATTGACATAAAGCAAGCTTTTGCAAAAATGGAAAGTTCACTTTATCTAAAAATGGATCAATCTTGTGTACAATGCTTGAACTCATGGAACAACACTTTGGCACAATGAACAAGCATTAAATTATGGAGTGTAACTTGGTTTAAGGACCTGTAATGTAGCACAAACTATGCTGATTTGAAAATGGTCCAAGTTATGAACATGTTCATGAACCAACCAAAAGTGGATTTTTGCCAACTTGTGAAATTCGAATCTCTCAAGTTATGAGGTTGTTTGATGAGTTCTTGGACATTTTGGAAAGCTTGGAATGTGTACTAAAATCCATCTTTGAAATGCAAATTGAAATTCCAAGTGGAAGTGTATGAAAAATGGCCTTGAAGTGGGGTAGAAAACCTTGTCAAAATAGGTTAAAATTCTACTAAGTTAAAAATGGTTTAGTGCCCTTATTCAAAAAATTGTAACTTGAGATACAAGCTTCAAATGAGAAAAATTTGTGATCAAAGTTGTAGATTATGAAACAAGATACAACTTTCATGTTTTGACTTTTGTTTGAATCCCAATGGATCTTGGTGAAAAGGTGGGGCAAAGTTGGGAAAAAATTAGGGTTTTTCATAACTTGGAAAAATTCTAAGTTATGAAAAATTCCATTTTCTAACCCTAATTTGCAATTTGTGATTTCTTGGTGAACAAGTTTCATGATTTGGCATGTTTTGATGAAAAATGAATCTTGACCTTTGATTTTGACCAAAAAGTCAAAGTTTGACTTTTCAGTATACAGTCAAAATTGATCAATTGACTGGGAAATTCAACTGTCAATCTTGTGTACTTGGGATCTTTTGAGTTTGTTGAGCATATCAAGATAATTCCATGGGGTCCTTAAGTCCATATGTGATCTTGGTTTGCCATTGGCTAGGTCAAACAGTCAAAAATTGCCTCTGTATAGTCAAAACCCTAAAAATGACCATTTTGCCCTTTTAGTGATCTGATCAAATTTCTTGTGGAATTGTGATCCAAACTTGATCAAATAGTTCATATGAGTTCATAATGTTGATGTGGATCAAATTTCATGAGATTTGACTGTCAATTGGCCACAGTTGACTTTTTCCCCAATACAGTTGATTTCTAGGTCAACTGTCTAATTGACTGGGCAAAATTTGGAATCAAGACTTGAAACTTGGTATGGATAAACTTGGGAGGTCAATATGAAGCAATAAAGTCATCTTGGGCACTTTAGGTCAAAACATCTTTGTGCAAACACAAACCCTAATTTGGGGTTAGCAGTGCAAGGAGGAGTCTTGAGCAGATGAAACCCTAACTGGATCTTGAGCTTCAAGAGCTTTGTGATGAGAAATCAATGAGAAATGGGAGGGCAAATTTTGGGGTACAACACTGATTAATGGAGGTCAGAAGTTCTGACTCTGACGTACTGCAAAATAGAAATCCTTTTAGTGAAAAAAATAAGTAAAGTCAGAAGTTCTGAGTCCACTGGGAACACAGTAGTTTTCAGAAGTTCTGATACCACTGGCAACAAAATACACTTCAGAAGTTCTGATACCACTGGAAGAACTTGGTCTCTCTCTCTATGCTAGTCAGAACATCTGCAACTTGGTCATTTCTCCACAAAACAGAAGATGTGCATAGGGCAGTCATGGCAGGTGTCATAGTGTTTCAGAAATAAGAAATATCAGAACTATAAATTAGAGGCAAGTATGAATTTGCTAATCCTAATTCTGAGTTCTAATTTCTTCAAGAAGTTATTAACTGATTTATTCCATACTTAGGCAGGCAGATGCATGAAATATCAGAATATGTACAACATCAGAAACATGATATCTACATTGTATTTTTGAGCATGTAAATCTGGTAATGCTTAAGTAATATGGTGAGAGTCAGCAGAAGCTTACCTTGCAGCTGGAAGAGGTTATGTGAACCAGAGTTAACCTCAACTCTGATAATGTTATGAGCAGCTTCTTCACGTACTCAGTAGGCTGGAATTTTTCAACTTCTGGAACAACAACGAGGTGATGTTCTGATTTCTTTGAGTAGATGGGTGGAGAGTGTAGGGTAGTATGAATATAGAAGTTAGGGCAGTTTCTAATATGTGAATCAGAAACTGTGTAGATGGTTTTAGTCAAGAAACACTTGAGAACAAATGGATTTTGAATGCAAGGAATCAAGAGTTAACAAGTTTTGTGTGTTGTGTTTACAGTTTTTGGACTCTTGGAATTTTGGCAGGGGTTCAAGGCTTTTCTTTCTCAAATTTCCGACCTCTTTTCAATGGCCAAAGGTGTTCTATTTATAGGCAAAGGTTTTGTAGTTTTGGAGAGGTCAAGTGGTGCTAACATCATACGCTAGATGCTGACTTATTCTTGAAGCAAGTTCAGAAAGGCGTGATAGTTGGATGTTTTTAGCCTAGACTGGATTAGCAAGCATGGATTAAGGAAAAGTAATCCCAAAAAACAAAAGCACGCATGGGCCCTCACATATTTCTGTATAAAAGTTGCTTTTAAGGATATCAAAGGTACTTTCTATGCCACACGTGGGGAGATCCTTTGGACAAAGACTCAAAAGTTGTTGTGAGCATTAAATAAGCATTAAATGATGATGAGATTTGTCAAATCAGAAATCCTGTAATGTGAGATTTTGCATCATTGCTTAATTCTGGATCATAAGTTCCACTTCAGCGTAACCTAGAACAAACATCCAACTTCTGGTCTTTGTATCTTGTTGCCTCAGCATGCTCTGAAGGACCCCTCAAACTTTCCAGTAAGCTTGCAGTATGTCTTGTAACCTTCTTTGATGTACCTTTGCAAACTCTGGATTAGAAGTTCTGCTTCAGCGTAGCATCCAATCTTCTGATCCTCTTATCTTCTGGCTCCAACATGTTTTGGAGGAGCTTTTAGACTTTCCAGGAAGCTTTGTATCATGCTTTATAACCTTCTTTAATTTAACCTTGCAAACTCTGGCTGAAGCTTTGTGAAAACTTACCCAGAAGTTCTGACCAAACTCTGTCTTGAAAGTGTCCAGAATTTGCTGAGTGTTTCAGTTTCAAGGACGTGTTTCTGAGGAGTTATAACTTGAAATCCCAACATTTCTAGGAGAAGCTTTGTTCAGAAACGTTCTAGATCTTGTGGGGGTCTATAACTCTTGTGTCAGAGGCTGGTCCAGAATCAACTTGCATAAGGGTAAAAATCTGGCCAGAAGTTCTGAGTTTTGTCATGCTTCTTAAACACTTAGAAGAGTTCTAAGTATTTAAAATTTTGACTTTTCCCAAAGTAAATTGACTTTTGATTTCTTGATGAAACAAACTTCACATATCAACATGTCTTGATGAAATATGATTCTTGACACTTGGTTTTGGTCCAAAAGCCAAAGTTTGATTTTTTTAGTGTGAAAATGACCATTTTGCCCTTGTAGGCGACTTTCTTGAAAAATTTGTAATTCAAAGCTTGGAATTGGATGGAAGCAAACCTGAGGATCCAGGGTGATTCCTTGAGAAATGAGAGGGCAAATTTTAGGGTACAACAACTTCCCCTGTTCAATCTTCTTAAACCTGAAGAGTTAGATTGGGGTGTTTTGCCATTCTTGACTCGAAGGTGGAAGATGATTGGATACTAGAGTGCCCAGAAATTTGCACTCGGCGATGCGATAATAGCAGGAATGGGCTTAAATATGCCATTTGGAGAGGTGATAGAATATTGTTGGAGATGGGCTTGTAGATTCCATCAAGAATTCTTGTAATTCGTAAGTTGAACATCAAAATGGCGTCCGTGTTTGGAGCGTATATGTATTGTATCAAAAGTTGAGTCTGAATGAGTATCAGAAAGGCGTACGTGTCTGGAGCGTATATGAACTATATCAAAAGGTTGAATCTGATTGAGTATCAGGACAACGTCCGTGTCTGGAGCGTATCTGAACTATATCAAAAGGTTAAATCTGAATGAGTATCAGGATGGCATCCGTATCTGGAGCGTATCTGAACTATATCAAAAGGTTGAATCTGAATGAGTATCAGGATGGCATCCATATCTGGAGCGTATCTGAACTGTATCAAACGTTGAATCTGAATGAGTATCAGGATGACATCCGTATCTGGAGCGTATCTGAATTGTATCAAACATTGAATCTGAATGAGTATTAGGATGGAATCCATATCTGGAGTGTATCTGAACTGTATCAAACATTGAATCTGAATGAGTATCAGAATGGCATCCATATCTGGTGCATATCTGAACTGTATCAAACATTGAATTTGAATGAGTATCAGGATGGCATCCGTATCTGGTGCGTATCTGAACTGTATCAAAAGGTTGAATCTGAATGAGTATCAGGATGGCATCCGTATCTGGAGTGTATCTGAACTGTATCAAAAGGTTGAATCTAAATGAGTATCAGGATGGCATCCGTATCTGGAGTGTATCTGAACTGTATCAACTGTTGAATCTGAATGAGTATCAGGATGGCATCCGTATCTGGTGCGTATATGAACTGTATCAAAAGGTTGAATCTAAATGAGTATCAGGATGACATCCGTATCTAGAGCGTATCTGAACTGTATCAAAATTGCATATTGTTAACAGTAGCTGTTAATCTTATCCTGAAAAGGGTAAAATGTTATCTAAAATACAAAGTTATGTTGTATGGAATGTATGATGCAATGTATGCGTGTGTGAGCTGATTTGTTGTATTGTTGTTGGATTGAAGAAAATAAATCCCTGAATACTGTTGAGGGTATGTGAGTTTTCATGTCTTGAAGTTGGAGAATTGATGGATTTCTTGCCGAGAGAAATAAATTCTGTTGTGAGGGCAATGCCCTGTACTTCTTGTAAAATTCGTTGGGGAGTCCCGAGAACTTTGAAGACTTTTGCTGGGGATTGATAACTGGGACATTTGTTCCACTAGGGAGTATTGAAAACTCTGTGAGGAGTAATTATGGAATGGTCTAGAGATATTTTCCTATCCTTTCAACCTATCAACAATTGGTTTTCTCATTTTGTTTATTTGTAAACAGTAATTATGCTCAAATGCATATGTTCAACACTGAATCATTGGACGTTTTTGCAAACAAAACACAAGCATAAAGAAAAAGACAAATAGTTTTTGCACTTTCAAAGGGATATCTTTGTATTGACTTTGAACAAGTATTTTTTTTGTACAAGGGGACAAACATTCTAGTAAGAGAATGCTGTCAAAAAAATGGAAATTTGATACAAAGAAAAGACAACTATGTGTATAAAAATCCCATGGGGTTTCCATTCTGCTATAGCCTTTGTATCTCTGAGTATCCTGTCTATTTTTGCTTTGTCCGAAGATGACTGAATTGATCAGAGCCTCTGAGTTTGTTAGCGGAAGCCAAAGATTATCCACAAAGTGATCCGATGGGACATAGTCATACGCTTTAATTCCCTAACTTACCGCCCTTTCGAGTTTTCAGTCCACCGGGAAACCCTTTTTTGCCCAAGTCGTCCTTCTGGGTTTTTAACTTACCGGGTGTACAATTTTTTTTGTTTAATCCCTAATTTTTGCCCGAACCTTTTGGTTCTCCGGGATGCCCTTGTTTTTCCTAGGTATGTCAACCTAGCGGGTCTCTTATGCATAGTAACTTTTGACTATGTCTGCGTTCGCAGGGTATGGCAGGTCGTCGCCATCCATGGTGGTCAAGATCATTGCTCCACCAGAGAAGATGTTTTTGATTACAAATTGTCCTTCATAGGTAGGAGTCCATTTGCCCCTGGGATCAATTTGTGGCAAGATGATACATTTGATCACTAGATCCCCAACTTGATTTACTTGGCATCTGACTTTCTTGTTGAAAGCCTTGATCATCCGTTTTTGATACATTTGACCATGGCAAACATCAGTAAGTCTCTTTTCGTCAATCAGATTTAATTGATCAAGTCGAGTATGGATCCGATCGTCTTTGTTCAAGCCTGCATCTTTCATAATCCTCAGAGAGGGGATCTGAACTTCAATAGGCAAGACAACCTTCATGCCGTAAACCAAAGAAAAGGGTGTTGCCCCGGTTGATGTGCGAGCTATGGTACGATACCCGTGGAGAGCGAATGGTAACATCTCAGGCCAGTCTTTGTATGTTACTGTCATCTTTTGTATGATCTTTTTAATGTTTTTATTTGCCTCTTCGACAACACCATTCATCTTTGGCCGATAGGGAGAAGAATTGTGATGCTGAATCTTGAATTGCTCGCATAATGCGGTAATCATAGTGTTGTTGAGATTTGTACCATTGTCAGTGATGATCCTTTCCGGGATACCGTATCGGTAAATAAGGTTTTACTTGATGAAGCGGGCAACAACATTCTTGTTGAGATTTGTACCATTGTCAGTGATGATCCTTTCTGGGATATAGTATTGGTAAATAAAGTTTTGCTTGATGAAGCGGGCAACAACATTCTTGGTAACGGAGGTGAAGAAGGCTGCTTCAACCCACTTCGTAAAATAATCAATGGCCACTAGGATGAAGCGGTGTCCGTTGGAGGCTGTCGGCTTGACTTCCCCAATCATATCAATTCCCCACATAGAAAAGGGCCAAGGAGCCGTCAATACGTTCAAAGTAACCAGAGGTATGTGCACCTTGTCAACATAAATTTGACACTTATGGCAGGTTCGAGAGTGTTGATAGCAATCTGCTTCTATGGTGGACCAATAATAGCCTGCCCGTAGGATCTTCTTTGCCATCGTATACCCACTGGAATGGGTGCCAAAAGTACCTTCATGTAATTCAGCCATGATCCTTTCAGCTTTAACCTTATCTACGCACCGAAGTAATACGGAGTCATACTTGCGTTTATACAGGATGTCATTACTAAGGAAGAATTTAGCAGAGAATCTTCTTAAGAACTACTTATCATTGATTGAAGCTCCTTCTGGATATTCTTGAGCCTCGAGATACCTCTTGACTTCATGAAACCAAGGATGGTCCACTACTTCTTCAGTATTGATCTCGTGACAGTGTGCTGGTTCATCCATTCGTTCGATGGTGATCTGGGGAGCCTCGTTATCCCAATTAAGTTTAAACATAGATGACATTGTGTCTAGAGCATCCGCTAGCTGATTTTCTTCTCGCGAGAAATGCTCGAAGGTAATCTTCTCAAAATGTGGTAGCAATGTCAAAACATGTTCTTTGTAAGGGATAAGGTTAGGGTGTTTTGTGTCCCATCCCCTTTGATCTGACTGATGACCAAGGCTGAGTCTCCGAATACATATAATGATTTGATCCCCAAGTCTATGGAAGCTTTGAGACCAAAGATGCAAGATTCGTATTTCGCCATGTTGTTCGTACAATTGAAGCAAAGTCTGGAAGTAAAAGGAGTATGACACCCTTCTAGAGATATGAGTACAGCACTGATACCATTGCCGAGTGCATTGGAGACTCCATCAAAGAATAGGGTCCATCAGGATCCTTGTTCAGGTCCGTCATATGGCCTAAATTCTTTACAGTTGTCTAATGTCATGATGTCTTCATCCGGGAATTCAAACTTCATGGACTGATAGTCTTCTATAACTTGGTGAGCAAAGTGACCGGCTAGCACACTACCTTTTATAGCTTTCTGGGTAGTATACTGTATGTCGTACTCTGTCAGGATCATCTGCCATCTAGCTATTCTCCCAGAAAGAGCAGGCTTCTCGAAGATGTATTTTATCGAATCCATTTTAGATATCAACAAGGTATTATGAGTTAGCATATACTGTCTTAGCTGGCGAGTAGTCCATGCCAGAGCGCAACAAGTTTTCTCGAGCAGTGAATATCTGGTTTCACAGTCGGTAAACGTTTTGCTCAGGTAGTAAACAACGTGCTCTTTTTGGCCAGACTTGTCATGATGCCCCAATACACATCCCATTGAGTTTTCTAAAACAGTCAGATACAGGATCAATGGTCTTCCCTCGACTAGTGGCATTAATACAGGAGGCTCTTATAAGTATTCTTTGATTTTGTCAAAAGCAACTTGGCATTCAACATTCCATTTGACTACTTAATCTTTCTTTAGTTGTTTGAAGATTGGCTCACAAGTAGTTGTCAGGTGAGAAATGAATCTGGCAATATAGTTCAAACGTCTCAAGAATCCTCTGACCTCCTTCTTAGTATGAGGAGAAGGCAACCCTTGTATGGCTTTAACTTTGGCAGGATCGACCTCAATACCTTTGTTACTGATGACAAAGCCTAAGAGTTTATTGGATCGTACCCCAAATGTACACATGTTTGGGTTCAACCTCAGCTTGTACTTCTTCAGTCTCTCAAACAGCTTTTGTAAGTGGTCAAGGTGCTCTTCTTCTATTTGCGATCTGGATATCATATCATCTACGTAGACCTCTATTTCAGGATGTATCATGTCATTAAATAAAGCTACCATGGCGCGCTGGTAGGTTGCCCAAGCATTCTTTAGTCCAAGTGGCATTACCTTGTAGCAGAAAGTGTCCCACTGTGTGAAAAATGTTATTTTCTCCATGTCCTCAGGTGCCATTTTGATTTGGTTGTAACCTGAGAATCCGTCCATGAAGGAAAACACTTTGTGTTATTCCATATTATCAACTAGGATATCAATGTGGGGGAGTGGAAAATCATCTTTAGGGCTCGCCCTATTCAAATCTCTGTAGTCCACACACATTCGTACTTTGCCGTCTTTTTTAGGTACGGGAACAATGTTAGCAACCCATTGAGGGTAGGAAGTGACAGCCAAGAATCCAGCGTTGAATTGTTTCATAACCTCTGCTTTAATCTTTTCCGACATATCAGGTCTCATGCGGCGAACTTTTTGTTTTACTGGAGGACAATCTTCTCTCGTAGGCAAACGATGTACCACAAGGTCCGTATCAAGCCCCGACATGTCTTCATATGACCAGGCGAAGATTTCAACATAGTCGTGTAGCAACTGAATCATACGCTCCTTGACATTGGGCTCCAGATTGGCACCCACCTTGACCTCTTTTTTGTCTTCTTCGGTACCCAGGCTGATTGTATCCATGGGTTCCTCGTGAGGCTGAATGGTTCTTTCCTCTTGTTGTAACAGTCTGGCCAGCTCCCTTGGTACTTCACAATCTTCCTCACCTTCGTCTTCGGCTTGGTAGATCAGATTCTCAGAGTCACAAAAGGCCATAGTAGTATCGTTACCCATGGGATCCAGAATGGATGGATACGTGCATTGTGGGTGTGTGTAAGGGTATAGCTATCTTTGAAAGAAAGTAAAATGTAAAAGAAAAACAATGGGCACAAAAGTTTGTATGCGAAAAACGTCTGTGATTCATTGATGTCATATAAAGATGAGATAACAACCCTTACAAATGGACCATTGTGCCTCGGGAAAAACACAAGGTTTTAAGAGTACAAATTGTTTTTGAATATTACAGATCCAAAAAAAATGTAAAGATAGATTACTGCGGGATAAAGGTTATTGGGATGAAGTCTCTAGCCTCCCAATTGTTGAGCCCTCCATTGACAATCGGAAAGATCCAATCCTCCAAGTTGCAATCATCTTCACCATCTTCTACCACGTTGATCTCACGGTTGCTAATCTTCAAGGGTGGCCCTCCAGCACGGGCACGACGTACAGCCTTTTGAGCACTTGAAGTGAAACCTAAGCCAAACTTTTCAGACTTATACGGGATATTCGGAAGTTTCCCCCAGATGGTGCATCCACCTTCCTCTACCACTGCTTTGGCGTCCTTCAGAGATGACATCCTGAGCGACGGTCTTGTGATTTTGGGAATCTGGGACATGGTCTTGGTCACTACTACCTCTTGGGGGACCTCTTCGAAGTGTTGAATTGGAGTTTCAATGAATTCGCCGTCCAATTCCACATATCTGAAGGAATTGAGATGGATGATCATGTATTCTTACTTTCCATGGATAGTAATAAGCTTTCCTTGAACCAGATACTTCAGCATCTGGTGCAATGTAGAGGTGACAGCGCCAGCTTTGTGGATCCATGGCCGACCTAGCAGGCAAGAGTACGAAGGGCGGATGTCCATTACATAAAAGGTTGAATTGAAAGTTTGAGTCCCAACCTTTATGGGGATATCTACTTCCACATGCACCATTCTCTTTGAGCCATCAAATGCCCTTACTACTATGTTGCTTGGCTTTAACGTCAGTCGTTCGCAGTCAAGTCTATCAAGAGCTTTTTTTGGTAATACATTCAAGGATGAGCCAGTGTCCACCAAGACATGGGCCAGAGTTTTACCCCTACACTCCACTGATACGTGAAACGCCTCATTGTGCTTTCTTCCCCTCGGTGTCAGATCAGCATCCGAGAAGCCTATGTCGTTATCCGCTGTCAAGCTGGCCACACAGTCATGGAATTGATCAGCAGACGTCTCTTAAGGCACATGGGCTGTTTTTAGGAACTTCACCAAAGCTTTCACATGAGCCTCAGAACATAGTACTAATGCCAGCATGGAGATCTTGGAGGGAGTTTTCCCCAATTATTCGACTACATCGTAGTCACTCCTATTTATAATTTTTAGGATCTCCTCCATTTCTTTCTTAGATGTCTCGGGGACAGTCAATGGCTGGGCCTTCATCCGGACAGGCTCGATCAAAATACTTTTTCCTTGAGTTTCAGCAGCAGGAGTGTTGGTAGGAATGACAACAGGGGTTGTAACGGCTTCGTCAATAGGAGCACTTGCAGAGATGATTATGGGTACGGAAATAACCTTTGGAGCATCCACAGGGATGATCACGGGTCTAGAAACTGCTTTTGGGGGAGCAAATTCTGGAGAAAAGATCCTACCACTTCGGGTAATTTTACTAGTTCTGGCAATATTGCTTATGTCAGAATCTTCTTCTTCGGAGTTTATCTCTTCGGTAGCTGGCCAGTCTTGTTTGATGCAATGGTAGTAAATTTCCCCTCCGTAATTCCACGGCACGGTTTTGTCTATTTCATATGGGACTGGCCCAGGCATTGTGATTATTAGAGGAGCTGCTTTCGGAACCGATGTAATTCTAACGGGTCTTTTGGTGGAGACCCTGGAAGAATTGGCGGAAATGGTAATGATTGAAACATCTTCAATAGGAATAGGTGAAACATGAGTACTTTCAAACAAAATCTCTTTGTTATCTATCAGGCGCTAAATGCTTGCTTTCAACAAAGGGAAATCAATTGGTGAAGAAAAGTAGAGATGGCAAACTTCATTACAGCCCGGGAACACACCCGACTTTCAACAAGTTTATTTTAATGGTCGGAAGTGGAGTCATGAGTTTATCAACTATGGCCACAAACAAATCTTCTTCAATAGCATTGGTATTGTGACCATGTCTGGGCATAGGAGCAGAAATGACATTTGGCTTCTCGGGCGCATCAAACTCAATTTCTTTTGCTTCAATGAGGTCTTGTATTTTGTTCTTTAAGGCCCAACAGTTATTAGTATTATGACCAGGACTTTCAGAGTGATATGCGCAATGGGCATTGGGGTGATAATGAGGAAATGTTGTATTGGGGTTTTTCAGAGCTTCTTTCAAGGTTGCCAAGTTGGATCTCAGAAGATGTGGTAATACTTGAGACAGAGTCATGTTAATTCTGGTGAATTTCCTGACTGGCCTTTCCATCCTTGGTTAATTATTTCTTTGTTGATCATACGTAGGATTTGGAATCATAACAGCCCCCACCATTGGTCAATGTTCGACCCTCTCTCGGTTTCTTTGCGGATATATAGCAGCTACCTCTTTCTTCCCAACAAAAGGCTTCCTTGCAGCTGCAGAAGAAGACGAATCCTTTTGAATCTTTCCACTTTTTATGCCGACTTCCACCCTCTCTCCAGTTAATATTAGTTCAATAAAGCCTGCAGATGAACTTCCAATTAGATGGTTGAAAAAAGGACCAGACAAGGTGCCTAAGAACATGTTTACCAATTCCCTTTCAGACAGAGGGGGTTGAACTCTTCCAGCCAAATCTCTCCATTTTTGGACGTAATCCTTGAAACCATCATTGGAAGCCATGGCCATACTCTAGAGTTGAGTACGGGTAGGCGCCAAATTGGAATTGTATTGATATTGCTTGTAGAAAGTTGTGGCAAGATCTTCCCAATTGTGGACGTTGGCTCTTTCTAGTTGGTAAAACCAATCGAGTTGTGTTCCAGACAGACTGTCCTGGAAAAAGTGCACCCATAAGTCTTTATTAGCGGTATGGGTTGGATTTTTCTCACATATGACCGAAGATGCATTTTAGGGCATGATACTCCATCATATTTGGAAAATGTAGGCGCTTTGAATTTCGGAGGAATCACAATCCCCGACACAATTCCCAATTCCTCAAAGTCTAAGCCTGTCACCTTTTGTACTTCCATCGCACTCAACCGCTCTTCAAGATGTTTGTACTTGTCATCAGTTGGAGGATACTGTTCCTCAGAGTAGTCTTCCTCTTCTTCCTCCTCTTCTTCTGATTCTGACGGGACCGCTGTTTCCTTACCTTTCCCTTCTCCTTCATCGGATGTTATTGCAAAATTCAAAGCCCTTCTCGTCTGCTCATGAAATCTTCTCCCCATGTTTAAGACTCCAGTTGCCTTCTTTGTTTTCTTTTTACTCTCTTCAGCTAGCAGAGTCTTCAATTCTTCTTGCCCCTTGGCCAGGGTCGTGAGCAACTGTTGAAACTGCATGTTCTGAGTTCGGAGATCTTTCACTGTCTGTTCGAGATCCATCTTTCTGAAATAAACAGTAGAGAGATGAGGAAACTTGTTGCAAAAGACATGTTTATGTTATGATGAATGATATGTGCATATGCAATGTTTTCATGGATTTCGAAGATTCAAGTTTGTTTTAGACAAAAAGAAACACACGTTATATTAATAAGATAAAGTTTGAGTACATCAATGCCCCTTGGACAAAATAATACAAAACTCTAAGATAAAAAAGTAGTGTGCATCCCCTTTGGTGAAATGTAGGGAATTAGAATCCGCTCCTCATGAAGTAGCCTAGTGAGTTCCAAAACTTTCTTCTCGCTTGCGTAGAATTGGGCTTCAAAAGAATCTCGCTCTCCTTTGAGTTGTATCCAATCCCTTTGTAGGTCTTCAAGAGATGTGGGCATGTCAGGATGTAGGATAGTGTATGGAACATCTCCCTCCTTGACAGGCTCAATGATTACCGGGAGAATGGAGGGGTAAGGCATCATAAGACTCTGAGCACGAGTTCGTACCCATTTGAGGTAAGGCTCAAGAGGGATGTAATTCTTATGCCCCAAAGTCTTGCTATCCACCTTGTTTAGCATCCTCCAAGCTCGGATAAATCTCGGGCGAAGACCTTGATCGTCGTTGTCGTAGTCGAATACCAAACCTAGAATCAGCATCTTGTGCGGGCCATCCCTTCGGGCATAACCAAACTGTCTTAAGGCTAAGCATGGGTTGTAGGTGATGCCTCCCCTAATTCCAAGTAGAGGTACATTATGGAATTCTCCATAATGGTCAACAATGATAACATTCTCTTTGGATCGGGAGCACCAATGAATGTCTGAATGTTTGAGCGTCATTAACCTTTGTGACCACCTTGAGCCTTGCTCATTCTTTAAGACTGGTTGGGGAAGATGAGAAATAAACCATATTTCCAAGAGAGGAGTGCAACACATAAGGACACCTCTTTTCCTCATTGTGCGAGTGTGAAAAGAGTGTAGGATATCACCTAGTAATGTAGGCGCCGGGTTGCGTGACAGGAAGATTTTGACGGTGTTCACATCTATGAGTTGGTCAGGGTTTTGAAACAAAACCATCCCATAGATGAGGAGAGCCGCAATTTCCTTAAAGTCTTGCAATTCTAGGGAATTCCAACAACTTTGGGCTTTCTCAAACAGGAACTTTGCTAAGAAGCCTTTGACACCACTTCTAGTTTCCCAATGAGTTGTGACATCAGATGAGTGCAAGTGTAGAACTTGAGCACTCTCTTCTGGCTTTGAGTCTCTTTCCGTACCGTTTAAAGGTTGTTGATTGGGAATGGGAATTCTCAAGAGTTGGGAGAATTCTTCCAAAGTAGGCATAAGTTAATAGTCGGGAAATGTGAAGCAATGGTGCAAAGGATCAAAGAACTGAAAGAGCACATTCATCATATCCTCATTTGTGTTGGAGGTGACCAAGTTGAGTAGACGACTGTGATACAGTGGGAGAATTAACTTTGAGGTTTTGCGTTTGTGTTCGCAAATGTTGCGGTTTAGCAAGAGTCGCCACTGACTTTTCTTTTATCCAATAAGGAAAGGTGAAAGAGCACAGGAAAGACCTTTCGAGATATTTTCTTGAGTTCGGGGGGTAGATTATGAAAAGGGAAGGTATTAGCACCCTTTCCATCCATGGTTTTCCATGTGCTCTTAGTTACTTGCTAGATCACTTGCTTTTGTATTTTGAAGATGTTTTAAAAGTGTATGTGATTGTTTTGAAAATAGTAATGATATTTGTTTTGAGAGTGAGCAATTAACTAAAAGTAATCTACCTACTCAAAAGGTCTTAGATGTGCTTTTTCCTCCTCCTTTAGGTGTTGCTATCTTACCATTGATTTGGTAAGAAGCCTCATCGTTGGGTGTGAAGGGACGAGCGTTGGGTCATCGTATGACCATGATAGCAATGTTGTGAAATGACTTAGCACATTTTCTTTAGGGACTAAGATCATTTTTGAAAGGCAACTTTGATAGCATCATCGAGGGACTATGATCTTGTATTTTTTGATTCGTTTGTGCTAAGACATCCCACATGCATAACATGGCCATTTTGTAAGGAAACAAGTGGAATTACCCTAACGGTGTAAGTGTGCGAGTGTATTTGATTGCGTGCATAATTTGTCTTGATTAGGGTGATCTATTTGTCAATTTTCATATCTTGTCATGCATACCCTAATTACTAGCATATATTGAAAGTAATAACAGTGCGGAAATGTAAAGTCCTACGCTATTACAATATTTTGGGGGATCGGGGTACATTTTTGTGAATGGGGGTTGCAAGTTAAAATTCTAGGTTACTATTACAACCATATTGAAATAGTTAAGAATGTACAGGAAATGTAAAATGTTTGTCTGTTTAAAAAGGAAAATAACTTTTGTTTAAGAAAATATTTTATGTCTCTCTTTTTGGTTAAAAGAAAATATATCAGGAAAATATAAAATATTTTTGGTGTTTTTGATTAATAATAAAAAATATGATGGCAAAATAATAAAAGAGAAAGAAAACATAATCCGCACAAAGTGCTGAAAATAGAAGAGGTCAGAAGTTCTGACTTTGCCTTGCTGCACAAACAGAAACATGTTAGCAAAAATATGGAAGTTCAGAAGTTCTGGATCTTCTGAGAACCCAGAAGTTTTCAGAAGTTCTGATGCAACCGTCAGAACTTTGCCTCTCTCTATGCCAGTCAGAAAATCTGCAGCTTAGTCATTTACATAACAGAAGTTGCATGCATAACAGTTATGACAAATTTCATGAAATATTAGAAGCACAAAACAGAAGTAACATATATTTGCTAATTCAAATTCTGAGTCCTAATTTCTTTATGAAACTCTGAACTGGGATTTCTTCTACTTAGGCAGGCAGATGCATGAATTTTCAGAATATGTACATCATCAGGATCAGATTATCTACATTGTGCTAAATGTGAAAATCTGACAATGCTTAAATCAGTATGATGAGAGTCAGCAGAAAGCTTACCTTGCAGCCGAAAAGGATTCTGTGAACTGGAGGTTGGTCTTGAATTCTGGTGATGTTTTGAGAAATTTCTTCATGTACTCAGAAGGATGGAAGTTTGCAACTTCTGGAACAGCCAAGGGGTGATATTCTGACTTCTTTGAAGTGGAAATGAATGGAGAATGTATGGCAATAGGAATACAGAAGTTAAGGTAGCTTATAATGTGTGAATCAACAACTGCATGGATGGCTTTAGTCAAGAACACTTGAGGAAAACAATGGAGTTTGAATGTAAGGAATCAATGCTAAGATTTTGGTATTCTGTGTTTATAGTTCCCTGGGTTCTTAGAATTTTTGCAGTGGTTCAAAGCTTTCTTTCTCAATTCTCTCGTCTTTTTCATAAATTTTTCTGGACCCTCTCACAGTGGCCAATGGTGTTCTATTTATAGGCAAAGTTTTTGTAGTTTGAAGATGTCAAGTAGTGCCAGCATCATATGCTAGATGCTAACTTACTCTTGAAGTAAGCTTAAACAAGTGGGGGTTCAATGAATTCAAGTTGGATGGTTAGCCGTGCATCAGCTGGATTAGGCAGCTTGAATTAAGGAAAAGTAGAAACAACGCGTGGGTCTAGCATACTTTTGCACAGAAGTTTGTCTTCCTAAGACAGTAGGGGTGCACGTGGGGAAAATCCCTTGGATAAAGACTTCACAAGTGGTTGTGAACATTAAATGGGTTCCCTGTGTGAAATTATGCATCCTTGCTTGACTCTGGATTAGAAGTTTTGCTTCAGCGTAGCATCTCATCTTCTGATCCTCTTATCTTCTAACTCCAGCATGTTCTGAAGGAGCTTTCAGACTTTCTGGAAAGCTTGCAACACGCTTTGTAACCTTATTTAATTTACCCTTGCAAACTCTGACCGAACCTTTGTGAAAACTAGTCCAGAAGTTCTGATCAAACTCTGTCTTGGGAATATCCAGAATTTGCTGAGTGTGAACACTGACCCAGAATTCCTGAAATTGTCATATTTCTTAAACACTTAGAAAAATTTCTAAGTTTTTAGAATTTGATTTTTCCAAAGTAAAATTTGACTTTTGAAACTCTTGATGAAGCAAACTTCATATTCTAACATGTCTTGATGAAATATAATTTTTGAGATTTGATTTTGATCCAAAAGTCAAAGTTAGACTTCTTAGTGCACAAATGATCATTTTTCCCTTGTGAGTGATTTTCTTTGAAAAATTGATAATTCAAGGCTGGGAATTGGATGAGAAAAAACTTGAGGATCCAGGGTGATTCCTTGAGAAATGAGAGGGAAAGTTTTGGGGTGCAACAGCTGCCCCTGTTCAAACTTCTTGAACCTGAAGAGTTAGATTGGCGGATCCGCCATTCGTGACTTGAAGGTGAAAGATGATTGAACATTAGAGTGCCCAGAAATTTGCACTCGAAGATGGATGGTGAATGGGCTTATATATGCCATTTGGAGGAATGTTGGCAAGTGCTGGAAGAAGTATTAGCACAAATCTCTTGTTGATTTATACTAAACTTGTTGTTTTACCTATGAGAAAAAGGGTTAGTAAAAATGCATATGCTTGCATGATGTTAACCAGATGTGGTATCATGCTAAATGCATTGGTATGTACATGTCATGATATATGAATGTGAAATGTGTGTTTTCGTCTGGGAAAATAAATCCCTGACTACTATTGTGGAAATTATGGGGGTTGAATCCCTGATTGCCTGTTGGAAATGAAGAAGATGCATATCTTCAAATTTTATTGAAGGGATGCTTTTGCTGGGGAACATCACTCAAATATCAGTTGTTATCTAGTCGGATCCAGGCTTCACAATTGTTGAGGATGAAGTAGTCGGTTGCTATCTGGTCGGATCCAGGTTTCATGGCAACTTACTGAGAGAAGAGATGAATTAACTGTTATCTGGTCGAATCCAGGCTTTGCAGAAAATTCCTTGAAATTTAATAGTCATCTGGTCGGGTCCAGGTTTCACAATAACTTGCTGGGGATGCGGAGGTTAACCGTTATCTGGTCGGATCCAGGCTTCACAGTAACTTACCGGAGGAAAATGATGAATTAACTGTTATCTGGTCAGATCCAGGCTTTACAGAAAATTCCTTGATATTGAATAGTCATCTGGTCAGGTCCAGGCTTTATGGTCTTTTGGAAAATTGCACTATTATCTGGTTGAATCTAGGCTTCATAGTGCTTTTCAGGAATCATGGTTAATTGTTATTTGGTCGGGTCTAGGCTTTACAATATACTGTTTGAAAACTATCATCTGGTCCGGTCCAGGCTTTGCAGATTTCTTTGATGAAGTTAATTGTTATTTGGTCGAGTCTAGGTTTCACAATAAACTAGTTGAAAACTGTTATCTGGTCGGGTCCAGGCTTTGCATATTTCCTTGATGAAGTTAATTGTTATCTTTTCGAGTCCAGGCTTCACAATAAACTAGTTGAAAACTGTTATCTGGTCGGGTCCAGGCTTTGCAGATTTCCTTGAGGAAGTTAATTGTTATCTGGTAGGGTCCAGGCTTCACAATAAACTGGTTGAAAACTGTTATTTGGTCGGGTCCAGGATTTGCAGATTTCCTTGATGAAGTTAATTGTTATCTGATCGGGTCCAGGCTTCACAATAAACGGGTTGGGGATTTAGTTGTTATCTAGTCAGTTTCCAGGTTTTACAACGAATCTCTGAGGGTGATTGCTATCTGGTCGGATCCAGGCTTTGCAACGACTCTCTTGAAAGGACAAATGAGGATTGATATCTAGTCGGTCCAGATTTCTCAGCCATTTATGGGGGATAGAGAGGCAACTCTACTGGGGAAAAGAAGTTAAACTTTGGTCAGATTGAGTTCAGGTTCTTCTAGATCTTTGAAGAGCTAGGCTATTATCTGGTTGGGTCCAGGCCTCATAGAACTTTGAGATCATCTATTATCCGGTCGGGTCCAGGCTTTAGTAACTCAAACTGTTATCTGGTCGGGTCCAGGTTTCAGTAATTGAAGAAGTCAAACTGTTATCTGGCCGGGTCCAGGCTTCAGTAATAAGTTTAAAATTGTGTTAATATCTGGTCGGATCCAGGCTTCATAGTATTTCTTGGTAATAATAAAGGCTTGTTAAAGGCTTTACTGGGATTAGGGGTTGTGGCCCTGTGATTTGCAGTCATTTGAAAGGGAAATTCAAATTGGAGAGTATAGACTTAGTCGGGTAAGGCAGACTTAGTTTGGGGAGTGTTGTACCCCAAAATTTGCCCTCCCATATTTCTCAAAATATTCCAAGAAAAATTCACAAGTCCAACCCGGCACGTCATATTCAGGTATTCTTTCGCCAAGATATCTTTGATGACATATTCTCAAATTCAGGTTCGGCTCAAGAGATAATTCTTTAAAGAAGGTATCCGAATGTGCGAGTTTTCTTGAAGAAATGTGGTGAAAAAGTGTGCTGAAAGTGCAGTTTTTACGCGCTAAAAAATTCATAACTTGAAGATCGTGACTCATTTTGAACCCGTTCTGGTGGCCAAAATTCCGTCTTGACATTATCTACGTTTTCATCTCTCACGGCTGGAAGCCAATTTCGATCAGAAGGTCTTCAAAAATGTGGATTTATCAAGTATTTTCGTACAGAAAATTTGTGACAGAAGTTTATTTGCGTCATGTTCAGAAAATCATAACTTGGACGATTTTCATCGTATCGAGCTGGTTCCGGCGCCAAAATTTCACAAATTGAGTTGGCTACATTTTCACAGAAGGTATTAAGTTCAAACGGTATTCAAAAGGCCTTCGTTTTTTGCTCAGAGTGCGTGACACGCTGAAAATCCTGAATGCTGAATATTATTTCATCTGAGCCGAAACTTCAAAAATTCATAACTCGGTCAATTTTTATCGGATTGGACTCATATTTTTACACAAGGTCACTGACTCATAGATCTACAACTTTGCTTCAAAAGTCGAGACCAAATTATGCACCGATCAATACCAGTTTTTTATTGAAGAACGTGTCAGAGTCGACACTGAAGCCCAAAATAAGTTTGTCTGAGCTGAAACTTCAAAAATTCATAACTAATTCACCGTTTATCCGATTGAGTCGATTTTCGGACAGGAGTTAGTTCTCGATGTGGGCTACATTTTGTTTTCACATTTCAACTTCAAAAAATGCACTTAAGTCCCTGCGATTTAGCCTGGAAAGTGACGAATTCAAGTGAATATTGGAGGCCCAATTGCACATTCAAAGCCCATTTGCTTTACCCTAATTTCCATTATAAAATCACCTTCTTTTCACACAAACCAGAGAAGAGAAAAAGAGAGAAAAAACCTTGCCACAACACTGTTAGAATATCAAACTCTTTCAAGAACCCTAAAACCTTGAAATCCTTATTACAAATCCCTCTCTCACTACAAGCAAGCCATCATAGTTATAAACCAATACCTCACTACTTCTTCAGTAATGATAAGGCTGGCTTGATCTCCATGATCTTAATCTTCCAGTAAGGTATAAAAGCATTCAGGTCACTAATCTTCCAGTAAGGGTAAGATTGATTTGATCTCCATGATCAAAAGGGTATAATCATTCATACATGCCATATCGTGCCTAAACATTAAATTTCTTCATATATTGGCTTTATTTTCATTTTATGATTTTATTTAATGTGTTCGTGAGATTCAACACTGCAGATTTAGACAGGATCCCATGCAGGTTCATTAAGGAACGTTGAGGCCAAAAGCCAAATGGCCAAAAGGCCAAAAGCCAAATGGCCAAAAGGCCAAAAGCCAAATGGCCAAAACAGAACATTACATTTTATGCATGACACCAATACATGGCGAGGCAGACATTAAGCCAGACATTAAGGGAACGTTGAAGCCAGAACACAAATGGCCAAAAGCCAAAAGCCAAAAGCCAAAAGCCAAATGGCCAAAGTAGAACAACTTATGCATGAAACTCAATCCAATGGCCAAAGAATGCAGACCACGGTACTCAGGAGTCAATACTTCAAAAAAAACCTCCCCTTGGGCCAGACACCCCCTATGGTTTGCTCAATTTTTAATTTTTATTTGTTTTTCCTTTTTATTCTTTTAATTGTTTTTTAATTGTTTTCTTTTAATTCCATAAAATAATTTTCATAATAAATATAAAATACAGAAAAATCAAAAAAATGTTTATTTTATTAATATTAATTTCACTATTATTATTTTTGTAAATAAACTTTAAACAAATAATTAGATTAATTTTAGGTTTAATTTTAACATGTTTTTCTTAATAAATAAAAAAAATTAGAATTATGGTTAATATTTTAATTTCATTTAATCTTTCTCATAAAAATACATAAAAAACATAAATACAAAAAATCTCAAAAAACAATTTCTTTTCATTTTTATTTTATTAATTTAATAATCATTTAATTTAATTTCATTAAAAAGGGTCCAACGCCCTCGTTTCCAATTCTAATTCCTATTCGCGCATTTTATTTATTTCCTTCTTTTAAATATTTATGTAACTCTCCCAAAGCCTTGTAAACTTAATTTCTCGCACTTTATTTTATTTCTTTATTTACTTTCCGTCAAATCGGGTCCTGGATTTTAATTTTGGCGATGTGGACCCGCGCCTCTGTAATAGTTTAGAACTTTCAATTTCCGCATCTTTTTTAACTGTTAAATAAATGCATGCAAGAATGAATGACAAAAACATAAAAACAAACGCATAGATCACCCATAACCTGACAAGACAAAAATAAATGAATCTGACACACAAATCACACACCACCCCTAGGGTACGCCTCACTGTTGCCTTGCCTCGAAAGGTGATCGTCGAGTAGAGGATGTCTTAGTAAGTCCTCATGATCCGGGAACCTGGCATGAGGGTAGCTTCTAAGGTGTCTTCCCATTGCTCTGGTGATCACCATGTCCCGAACCTCGAATTGACCCGAACACCTCCAACGGTGGTGCTACCTACCTTTCAATGGTGGGATGGCATTACTTTAAAGGACATTTACACAGACGAATTCCTTAGGGTAGGTTCTCGTAGATACTTGCTCTAATCTCAAAAACAAAATCAAAAATACTTTTCACACCAACACATTTTCAAAAAGCTTTCGGAAGCAATTTTTTCAAACACTCTTGAGGACTGATACAAGAGTCGAACTGAAATTTTCAAAGAAGCTTTTTAAAACCCACAGTTGAAAAGCAAATAAACCACTTTTTGAAAACACAATGAGCAAGTATCTAAGAGCCCATGGATAACCATGGATAGAAAGGGTGCTAACACCTTCCCTTTCTATAATCTACCTCCCGAACCGAGAGCAATCTCTTTAAGGAATTTTTCTGTGCTTTTGTCCTGTCCATGTTGGAGAAAATAAAAGACGGTGGCGACTCTTGCTTCCGCGACATTTCGCGAACCAGCGTTAAACAGTCAGTTCCAGATCCACCGATCACAGAACTGGCGACTCTGTTGGGGACCCTTTATAAAGTGAGGTGTACCTTAGGGCTAGTTCATAACTGTGTTTTCAATTGTATTGACTTGCTTGCTTTACTATTGTGGGTTGCATGGGAGTTACATAGATCCTAACCCGGATCTGGGAGATACCTTCTTAGAAAGTAGCAACAAGACTGTGAGGGAACTGTGCGGGGTATACCGACATGGTTGAAACAGTCTGCTACGTTGATGTGGCACTTTGGTGTGTACCGGTAACCCTTGAGTTCAGTCAAGGAGAGTACGGGGCCTCCGCGTGGTGTCGTGAAGCATCAACAGACCTTAGGAACCTTAATTGAACTATCTTGGCCTCTTTAGGGTAGTGAGATAACTGACTTTGGTGCAGTCCGAGGTTTGTTGACACTCGATACTACACTCAATTGAGGGTTGCTTTCCTGGAATATTTCGGTCGCCAGTTCAGTGGCTAAATCGAAACGATGAACAATGAAAGCAATCCCGTGATATTGGGACCCTTAGAACCCGGTTACTTCTAATAGGACAGGTTGAGCCCACCAACTTCAAGAGGGTAATACCCAGACCCCATGCTGGCCTAAACTCTAAGGGCTTTCTCTTGTGTGACTTGTGTGCCTTCGTACTTGACTACTTACATGCTTGTTATCTGACACATAAGCTACTTGCAAGTTTTGTTTATAGTCCTTAATTAGGACTCATAACAGGGTACTGAGTTTCTTGCAGGTTATGTTTGTAGTCCTTAATTGGGACTCATGACAGGTTTATTTGAGTTTCTTACAGGTTTTGGTTTGCAGTCCTTAACAAGGGCTCATAACAGGGTTTATCCATATTACCCCATGCATCATGACATCATACCATTGCATACATCCTAATCCATTTCAAGGATCTCAAGGGGCTTGTGATGCAGGTCATGGTGAATCAGCTATCCCAGCAAGGGGCAAAGAGGATTTATTTTCCTCTAGCCAAGGTTGTCAGGGGCTATGACCCACTTGATATGGTGAGCTCTGACTCTTGAAGAAGGTTCCCTTAACCAAGGTTGTTTGGAAATCAAAACCAGATATGATGACTTGCGTCAGGGGCTATGACCCACTTGATATGGTGAGCCTTTGACCCTTGGAAGAAAAACTCTCAACAACATGCAGTTCCTTCAATCAAGCTATCGGATCCCAATTCTAACAAGTTTCTTTGTTTACCCCGCGAGATCCTTGAAAACATTGCATGCATGTCATACACATCATTGCATAACAGGTACCTTTGTTGCAGGTGACTTACCTTTCCCGCTGTTTATTTCAGCAATGGCTTTCCAACCAGACAACCAGGACCTTCTTGCTCAAGAGACTCGGTTTGGAAAATCCTCCTGAATCCATCCAAGGGGCAGGAGGAGCTAAGGATACTTCTCAGGGAGACTCTAGTCAGGAACAGGGCTGAGGATGAAAGGCTGAAACACCTACAAGCTGAGGTGGATGCATTGAAGATCCAGATGCTGGGGCAGGTGACTGCCATTCAAGGGTTAGCTCAAAGACAAGAAGAGCTCGAAATCCTCGTCAACCAACTGCTTCGGGGTAACCAACTGGGGCAAACGTCTAAGGGTAAAAAGCCATTCATCATTCAGTCATCCTTGAGACAAGGAGATAAGGGGAGAGCTCCTCAAATGGCTTCAGCGCCGCAAATTCAGCATCAACCTCACCAGCTTCAGCCAGACAAGCCCAGGAGGCAATTCACCCAGCTCAACATGTCGTTGTTCCAAGCTTTACAACGCCTGTTAAGATTGAACCTGATCAAATTAAGGGCTCATCCCCGGAACCAGAACACAGCATCTCCTGTCTATGATCCCAATAAAAGGTGTGCCTACCACTCTGCCTGTCCAGGACATGATACAAATGAGTGTTGGGCTCTGAAGAACAAGATCCAGGACCTGATTGATGAAGGGGCATTGGAGTTCACACAAGATGGTCAGGCTGAGTTTTTCTACCATCCCTCCAAGGCTCACCATTTGAAGTGACAAACCCTGAGACGAAAAAACTTTTGTTCATTCGAATGTTCAAGTTGCAATTTCCTTTTGTTCGAACATTTACTCATGTTAAACATTGTTATTTCATTAATGCATCGCATATGTCTGTTCCGAAACAATATATTCGTATTCACTAAATGCAAATTATTTTCATATTTTTTCTGATGATCAACTCTTAATTAAATAATTCTAAGCCTCTTGAGGGAGGATGACGAAAACGATACCACGATCTTTACAGTATGCTTTTGAACAGACCCCGCTGATGAGGTACAGGCATTGTTTCAATTCCTAAACACTGGAGTTATAAGGATGATAATCCCTCGTCAACCCCTCTGAGCCAAAGAAGTAGGAGTTTTTCTTTTCGAAATTCAAAAACCCTTCATCATAACCTGGGGCAGGGTAGTCTCTCAGTTGATCCAAGTGCATAACAAATGGCACCAAAGAGATCCTTACGAAAAAAGACAGTGATGGTTCCGAATAATCAATAAAGAAAGGCAGTCATTATCTCAAAAAATAAAAAACCCATTAAGTCAAAACCCATGAAGGAGACTTATAAAACTGGGGCATCCCGCTGACTGTAATCCCAAAAAAGGAAACAGTTCAGGCAAAAAAAGAAAGGGATAACAAAAATCAAAAAGAAAGAGGTCCTACAAACCCTCAGCAAAAAAAGGAGATGACTGCCTATTCAAATAAACGTTCAACATCCGAATCAACACCGGAAAATCAGAGCAAAGACTCAAACGAGGTCTAACGTATGATCAGCTGAGTTTAGGTTTGGAGAACATCACGAAGAGTGGGTGGGTACAAACAAAATTTGAGCCTTTATCCTTTGTTTCTTAAACCGTGAACCAGGCCACGTTATAACCCTCAAAAGTCCTAGCTGAAGCATGGGTTAGTTCGAAAGCATACTGTGACGAAAGGTATCCTGACTCCTTAAGGCTTACGATAAAATACGGAGTTGACATCACGTTTTACAAATATTCACTTGTTTTATGAAAAAGAATTCATTTTCAAAATCTTCAAGACAGACATAAGCTTTGCATTTTTAACATAACTTTGTTTGCATATGACCTTTTGTTTGAACAGCAGGGAAATTCGCACGATGAATACCTAGTGAACAAAATTACCTCCAATCAAGGGGCAGACATGAGCATGGTCCATCATCTGGGGCAGTCCAATCAAGATTCGGAGAATCTCTCAAAGGCCAAATAGCCTGGGGCAAATCTCCTCCTAAGTCACTGGGGGCATTTCAACAACGAATATGGCCTGATCAAACACCTTCTGGTGGCACGACAAAACACTTCTAACAGGGGCAACTCCCTACATTCTGAGAACGGACATAGTCGGAAAAATACTACGCACAATCAAAGACCCGCTAGGTTGACATACCTAGGCAAAAATTAGGGCTTCCCGGCGAACCAAAAGGGTTCGGGCAAAATGAAGGGATGAAATGAAAAATTTGTACACCCGGCAAGTCGAAAACCTGAAAAGGCGGCTTGGGCAAAAATGGGTATCCCGGTGGACTGAAAACCCGAAAGGGCGGTCCAGGCAAAAGTTAGGGATCAAAGCGTACGACTATGTCCTATCATCTTATCACCTGCCTACCAGAAGAAGGTTTGTCCATCAACCACTATCAGCACCCCGGGGGCAATAATAAGTGGTCCGAATGATCTAATTGCTCTGTCCATCAAGGTACTAAGATAAGGTTCGGCTGAAGAACAACCAAGACATCCCAATTCCCCAGAGGGTGAGCCAGCAAGTCAGTACACTCTCCTCAAGTAAAGCTATACAATCAAACCTTAAGGAAGTTGGGTATACTCCCGTAGATCTCAATATTCCCCAGCAACATATATACATATATTCTTAACAAGCATCCCCGGCAGTCTTGGTCTAAAGATTGTTCCCCGGCGGTATATCAACATTCAAAGGAATCACTTTCCCCAGCATATCAAAACTTCCCCCAGGAAAGTCCAGTCCAGTTTCCCCAGGAAAATTGGAATTTATCTCCCCAAACAGTAAGCTTATCCCCAGTAAATTCTGGAAGCTTATCCCTCGCGGAGCACGAACGCGTCGTCCGGCTTTATTCAAAGAGTTATTTCCTTAACAGGATATAACTGGGTTATCCTCAGCCAAAAGCCATGGAAAGAGCGTCCCCGACGAAGTTCTCTTACCCCCAGCGAAGTCTGTCAGCACTTCCCATATAGCAAAGATATCCTCAGCAAGTTATTATCAACAACTCAGCAAAGTATCTCTCTCCCCACAGAGTATCACTCCCCAGCATGGTCGCTAGAGTATCTTTTCCCCCCGCAGAATCTTCCATTTGCCAAGTTTATTCCGCAACGGAGTCATCATCTCCTACCGGTATTCTTGCAGTTATCATCCCCAGCGGAAGCGAAATCCATTCTCCAACATCAGCCCAGGATATGACTTCCCGGCATCCGTCAAGGATTTACTTTCCTAGAAGAAAACATACATTCATAAAACATCACATACATCATTACAGCATGCATAGACGCATTATATAATACAAATCTCATTTATGTTGAGAACATCATTTGCATGGCCCATATCATACATCGCATACGACTGACCTTTACCTTTCAGGAAAGATGCAGTTGAAATTCTCAATCATATTTCAAGACCTAGACTGGTTCAGTTAATTGACTTCGAAGATTTCTTATCCAGTCCCAGGCCTTCTCTAGTCCAGCTAAATCGACTCCCAACAGATTTTTCTGATAAAGACTCAGCAGAAGTTATTCCAGATTATAATTTCCTATTGTTTCCCTCTCCGACGGTGAGTGAGGTGATAATCTCCTATGGTTCCCTCTCCGACGGTGAGTGAGGTGGTAAGTCCTTTTCAGATGTTTCCCTCTCCGACGGTGAGTGAGGTGATAGTCTCCTATGGTTCCCTCTCCGACGGTGAGTGAGGTGGTAAGTCCTTTTCAGATGTTTCCGTCTCCGACGGTGAGTGAGGTGATAGTCTCCTATGGTTCCCTCTCCGACGGTGAGTGAGGTGGTAAGTCCTTTTCAGATGTTTCCCTCTCCGACGGTGAGTGAGGTGATAGTCTCCTATGGTTCCCTCTCCGACGGTGAGTGAGGTGGTAAGTCCTTTTCAGATGTTTCCCTCTCCGACGGTGAGTGAGGTGATAGTCTCCTATGGTTCCCTCTCCGACGGTGAGTGAGGTGGTAAGTCCTTTTCAGATGTTTCCCTCTCCGACGGTGAGTGAGGTGATAGTCTCCTATGGTTCCCTCTCCGACGGTGAGTGAGGTGGTAAGTCCTTTTCAGATGTTTCCCTCTCCGACGGTGAGTGAGGTGATAGTCTCCTATGGTTCCCTCTCCGACGGTGAGTGAGGTGGTAAGTCCTTTTCAGATGTTTCCCTCTCCGACGGTGAGTGAGGTGATAGTCTCCTACGGTTCCCTCTCCGACGGTGAGTGAGGTGGTAAGTCCTTTTCAGATGTTTCCCTCTCCGACGGTGAGTGAGGTGATAGTCTCCTATGGTGCCCTCTCCGACGGTGAGTGAGGTGGTAATTCCTTTTCAGATGTTTCCCTCTCCGACGGTGAGTGAGGTGATAATCTCCTATGGTTCCCTCTCCGACGGTGAGTGAGGTGGTAAGTCCTTTTCAGATGTTTCCCTCTCCGACGGTGAGTGAGGTGATAATCTCTTATGGTTCCCTCTCCGACGGTGAGTGAGGCGATAATTCCTTTTCATATGGTTCCCTCTCCGACGGTGAGTGAGGTGATAATTCATTTTCTTATGGTTCCCTCTCCGACGGTGAGTGAGGTGACAATTCCCTTTCAGATTATAATTGCCTATGGTTCTCTTCCCGACACTGCAAAGATGGTAATTCTCTCTAAGATTTTTTCTCAACGAGCGTTGTTGAAGTTAAAAGTCGCCCAAGGTTCTCTTCCCGTTCGTGCTAAGGTAGTAACCATCCCTGGTTCATTCATCATCTTGTGAAGCTCCAGATTCAACTCCTGTGACCAGTCAGGACATACCTATACCAAACATCTGAAAACCAGTTCCTGCAACGTGTCAGGTACTCATGTTTCTTTTGCAGGTATGCAGGTTCTCGCTAAGGAATCTCTTACGCGATCAACATCCAGATGGCATCTATAAGCCCATCATCATATTCATCGACCTCTAAATGGCATCTATAAGCCCATTCCCATCACACTGCCACTATGTGAGCGCAAATTTCTGGGCACTCTAGTGTTCAATCATCTTCTACCCTCGGATTACGAAAGGCACGTCAGCCAATCTGCATCCTCAGGTCTAAGAAGATTGAACAGGGGCAACTGTTGTACCCCAAAATTTGCCCTCCCATATTTCTCAAAATATTCCAAGAAAAATTCACAAGTCCAACCCGGCGCGTCATATTCAGGTATTCTTTCACCAAGATATCTTTGATGACATATTCTCAAATTCAGGTTCGGCTCAAGAGATAATTCTTTAAAGAAGGTATCCGAATGTGCGAGTTTTCTTGAAGAAATGTAGTGAAAAAGTGTGCTGAAAGTGCAGTTTTTACGCGCTAAAAAATTCATAACTTGAAGATCGTGACTCATTTTGAACCCGTTCCGGTGGCCAAAATTCCGTCTTGACATTATCTACGTTTTCATCTCTCACGGCTGGAAGCCAATTTCGATCAGAAGGTCTTCAAAAATGTGGATTTATCAAGTATTTTCGTACAGAAAATTTGTGACAGAAGTTTATTTGCGTCATGTTCAGAAAATCATAACTTGGACGATTTTCATCGTATCGAGCTGGTTCCGGCGCCAAAATTTCACAAATTGAGTTGGCTACATTTTCACAGAAGGTATTGAGTTCAAACGGTATTCAAAAGGCCTTCGTTTTTTGCTCAGAGTGCGTGACACGCTGAAAATCCTGAATGCTGAATATTATTTCATCTGAGCCGAAACTTCAAAAATTCATAACTCGGTCAATTTTTATCGGATTGGACTCATATTTTTACACAAGGTCACTGACTCATAGATCTACAACTTTGCTTCAAAAGTCGAGACCAAATTATGCACCGATCAATACCAGTTTTTTATTGAAGAACGTGTCAGAGTCGACACTGAAGCCCAAAATAAGTTTGTCTGAGCTGAAACTTCAAAAATTCATAACTAATTCACCGTTTATCCGATTGAGTCGATTTTCGGACAGGAGTTAGTTCTCGATGTGGGCTACATTTTGTTTTCACATTTCAACTTCAAAAAATGCACTTAAGTCCCTGCGATTTAGCCTGGAAAGTGACGAATTCAAGTGAATATTGGAGGCCCAATTGCACATTCAAAGCTCATTTGCTTTACCCTAATTTCCATTATAAAATCACCTTCTTTTCACACAAACCAGAGAAGAGAAAAAGAGAGAAAAAACCTTGCCACAATACTGTTAGAATATCAAACTCTTTCAAGAACCCTAAAACCTTGAAATCTTTATTACAAATCCCTCTCTCACTACAAGCAAGCCATCATAGTTATAAACCAATACCTCACTACTTCTTCAGTAATGATAAGGCTGGCTTGATCTCAATGATCCTAATCTTCCAGTAAGGCATAAAAGCATTCAGGTCACTAATCTTCCAGTAAGGGTAAGATTGATTTGATCTCCATGATCAAAAGGGTATAATCATTCATACATGCCATATCGTGCCTAAACATTAAATTTCTTCATATATTGGCTTTATTTTCATTTTATGATTTTATTTAATGTGTTCGTGAGATTCAACACTGCAGATTTAGACAGGATCCCATGCAGGTTCATTAAGGAACGTTGAGGCCAAAAGCCAAATGGCCAAAAGGCCAAAAGCCAAATGGCCAAAAGGCCAAAAGCCAAATGGCCAAAACAGAACATTTTATGCATGACACCAATACATGGCGAGGCAGACATTAAGCCAGACATTAAGGGAACGTTGAAGCCAGAACACAAATGGCCAAAAGCCAAAAGCCAAAAGCCAAAAGCCAAAAGCCAAATGGCCAAAGTAGAACAACTTATGCATGAAACTCAATCCAATGGCCAAAGAATGCAGACCACGGTACTCAGGAGTCAATACTTCAAAAAAAACCTCCCCTTGGGCCAGACACCCCCTATGGTTTGCTCAATTTTTAATTTTTATTTGTTTTTCCTTTTTATTCTTTTAATTGTTTTTTAATTGTTTTCTTTTAATTCCATAAAATAATTTTCATAATAAATATAAAATACAGAAAAATCAAAAAAATGTTTATTTTATTAATATTAATTTCACTATTATTATTTTTGTAAATAAACTTTAAACAAATAATTAGATTAATTTTAGGTTTAATTTTAACATGTTTTTCTTAATAAATAAAAAAAATTAGAATTATGGTTAATATTTTAATTTCATTTAATCTTTCTCATAAAAATACATAAAAAACATAAATACAAAAAATCTCAAAAAACAATTTCTTTTCATTTTTATTTTATTAATTTAATAATCATTTAATTTAATTTCATTAAAAAGGGTCCAACGCCCTCGTTTCCAATTCTAATTCCTATTCGCGCATTTTATTTATTTCATTCTTTTAAATATTTATGTAACTCTCCCAAAGCCTTGTAAACTTAATTTCTCGCACTTTATTTTATTTCTTTATTTACTTTCCGTCAAATCGGGTCCTGGATTTTAATTTTGGCGATGTGGACCCGCGCCTCTGTAATAGTTTAGAACTTTCAATTTCCGCATCTTTTTTAACTGTTAAATAAATGCATGCAAGAATGAATGACAAAAACATAAAACAAACGCATAGATCACCCATAACCTGACAAGACAAAAATAAATGAATCTGACACACAAATCACACACCACCCCTAGGGTACGCCTCACTGTTGCCTTGCCTCGAAAGGTGATCGTCGAGTAGAGGATGTCTTAGTAAGTCCTCATGATCCGGGAACCTGGCATGAGGGTAGCTTCTAAGGTGTCTTCCCATTGCTCTGGTGATCACCATGTCCCGAACCTCGAATTGACCCGAACACCTCCAACGGTGGTGCTACCTACCTTTCAATGGTGGGATGGCATTACTTTAAAGGACATTTACACAGACGAATTCCTTAGGGTAGGTAGGTTCTCGTAGATACTTGCTCTAATCTCAAAAACAAAATCAAAAATACTTTTCACACCAACACATTTTCAAAAAGCTTTCGGAAGCAATTTTTTCAAACACTCTTGAGGACTGATACAAGAGTCGAACTGAAATTTTCAAAGAAGCTTTTTAAAACCCACAGTTGAAAAGAAAATAAACCACTTTTTGAAAACACAATGAGCAAGTATCTAAGAGCCCATGGATAACCATGGATAGAAAGGGTGCTAACACCTTCCCTTTCTATAATCTACCTCCCGAACCGAGAGCAATCTCTTTAAGGAATTTTTCTGTGCTTTTGTCCTGTCCATGTTGGAGAAAATAAAAGACGGTGGCGACTCTTGCTTCCGCGACATTTCGCGAACCAGCGTTAAACAGTCAGTTCCAGATCCACCGATCACAGGGAGGATACACCCAACTGGGGAGGACGGGCTCATCCGGGGATGAAGGGCTCATCTAGGGAGGATAGATTTTGTTTGGGGAAAGTAGCCTCGGTTGGAGAAGATGTACTCAGCTGGGAAATTTGGACTCAACTTGGGGAATTTGGGTTTAGCTGGAGAAGATATACTCAGCTGGGGAAGATGGACTCAGCTTGGGGATAAAAACCTCGGTTAGGGAAGATATACTCAGCTGGGGAAGATAGGCTCAGCTGGGCAATTTGGACTTGCTGGGGAGTATATACTCAGCTGGGGAAATAACTCTGTTGGGGAAAATAAACCCTATTGAGGAGGTGAATTCCCTTTAGGAAGAGATCTCCTAGGCTTTAGCTGAGGAGAAAGTTGCCAAGAGGTTGAGACTCTGGCCGAGGATTATCCCGTGTAAGGAGATTTTATGGGCAACTCCGTTGAGGAAAGGTTTATTGTCACCTCCCTGGTGGGGATAATGATGATGAGATAACTATGTGGGGGCTATTTCACATACATTAAAAGAGACGCTTACTACTGATGTGTGCTGATGCTTTGTTGGTGCTGCTGCTTGGCAAGACACATGTGCCAAATAGCTTTAATTATGTTCATATGCATATGTTCATTCAATTTTTAGTCATTGGACAAATTTGCATTCAAAACGGAGATAGAAAATTTTGCACTTCAAAGTGGAGATAGAAATTTTTTCACTTCAAAATGTATTTGTATTGATATTTTGCCCATGAATAGGCGTTTTTGCACATAGAGACGGAAATCCTAGTAAGAGGAAATCGCCAAAAAGGAGAACAATTTTGAGAAATGACAACAAATAGCCATGTGAAATGATCTCATTGCCTTCCAGCTCTACTATTGTCCCAATGTCTTCGAACATCCTTTGTCGTTGATTGAAATTGATTGGATTAATCCTAGGCCATTTGAACTTGGACCTTGGTGATAGAATTAACTGTGTTAATTTTGTGGGACATAGTCGTACGCTTTTAATCCTTAAATTTTGCCTGAACCGCCCTTTCGGGTTTTCGGTCCACCAGGATACCCTTTTTTTCCCAAGTCGCCCTTTCGGGTTTTCAGCTTGCTGGGTGTACAATCTTTTGCGTATATCCCTAATTTTTTCCCAAACCTTTTAGTTTGCCGGGATGCCCTTATTTTGCTTAGGTGTGTCAACCTAACGGGTCTCTTATGCCTAGTATTTTTTAACTATGTCCGCGTTTATAGGATGTGGGAAATCTTCACCGTCCATGGTGGTCAGTATCATGGCACCGCTAGAAAAAACTCTCTTGACAACAAACGACCCTTCATAGGTGGGAGTCCATTTTCCTCTGGGGTCACCTTGTGGTAAAATGATGTGTTTTATCACCAGGTCACCAACTTGATATACCCGAGGCTTGACCTTTTTGTTGAAAGCCTTGATCATCCGTTTTTGATACGTTTGACCATGGCAAATAACATCTAATCATTTTTCATCGATAAAATTTAGCTGATCCAATCTCGTTAGAATCAACTCGTCTTCGCCTAGGCTTGCCTCGATCATAATCCTCAACGAGGGAATTTGAACTTCCACTGGCAGAACAACTTCCATGCCATATACTAGAGAGAAGGGAGTTTCCCCAGTTAATGTTCTAGCTGAAGTAAGGTAGCCATGTAGAGCAAATGGTAACATCTCATGCCAATCCTTTTAGGTCACTACAATTTTCTGCACAATCTTCTTGATATTTTTGTTGGCTGCTTCGACTGCACCATTCATTTTTGGTCTATACAGAGAAGAATTATGATGTTTGATCTTAAATTGAGTGCACAACTCCCTGATCATGGCATTGTTGAGGTTAGTCCTATTATCGGTGATAATCCTTTCGGGGATACCATAATGACAGATGAGGTTGTGTCTGATGAATCTGGCTACCACATTCTTGGTGACTGAGGCAAACGAGGCAGCTTCGACCCATTTGGTAAAATAATCGATGGCGACGAGAATGAAACGATGTCCGTTAGAAGTAGTAGGTTTGATTTCTCCGATTATGTCAATGCCCCACATCGAAAATGGCCACGGAGTGGTCATGACATTCAGAGGGATTGGAGGTACATGGACCTTGTCAGCGTAGATTTAGCATTTGTGACAAGTTCTTGAATGTTGATGACAATCGGTCTTCATCGTTGACCAATAGTAACTAGCTCTTAAGATTTTCTTAGCCATCGTATTCCCACTTGAATGAGTACCAAAAAGGCCATCGTGCATGTCTTCCATAATTTCCTCTGCCTCCCTCTTATCCACACATTGGAGTAGAGTTGAATCATGGTTGCGCTTGTACAATATCCCGTTACTTAGGAAGAATTTGGCTGCATATCTTTGCAAGAACTTTTTGTCATTGATAGATGCCCCCTCTGGATACTCTTGTGTTTCAAGGTATCTCATCACCTCATGGTACCATGGCTTTTTCGCATCGGTGTCGAGCTCATAGCAATGTGCAGGTTCATCGAATCTCTCAATTGTAATCATAGGGGCTTCGTTATCCCATCTGACTTTGAACATTGAAGACATGGTTGCCAAAGCGTCAGCCAACTGGTTTTCTTCCCTGGGGAAATGTTCAAAAGTGATCTCTTCGAAGTGAGGAATCAGGGATAACACAAGTTCCTTGTAAGGGATAAGATTAGGGTGCTTAGTGTCCCAATCTCCTTTTACTTGGCTGATCACCAAGGCCGAATCTCCAAGCACATCCAAATGCTTGATCCTTAAGTCAATGGCAGCTCTTAGACCTAAGATGCATGCTGCATACTCAGCCATATTATTTGTGCAATCGAAGCATAGTCTGGAAGTGAAAGGAGTGTGGCAACCTTTAGGGGAGATGATCACAGCACCATTCTGTTACCTAAGGCGTTGGAAGCCCCATCGAATACCATAGTCCATCGGGATCCTTGTTCAGGTCCGTCATATGGTCTAAGTTTCACACAGTCGGTTACCAGCATAATATTCTTGTCAGGGAAGTCGAAGTTCATTGAATAATAACCATCCACAACTTGATGGGCCAAATGATCTGCTAGTACACTTCCTTTGATGGCTTTTTGATTTGTATATTGAATGTCGTACTCAGTCAAGATCATTTGCCATCTGGCTATTCGTCCGGAAAGGGCAGGTTTTTTGAATATGTACTTAATCGAATCCATATTAGAAATTAACAAAGTGGTATGAGTCAACATGTAATGCCTTAGTCAGCGAGCAGCCCACGCTAAAGCACAAAAAGTTTTCTCGAGCAGTAAATATTTGGTTTCGCAGTCGGTAAACATTTTTCTTAGGTAGTAAATTGCATGCTCTTTTCGGACAAACTCACCATGTTGGCCCAAAACAAACCCCATAAAATTCTCTAGTACTGTCAAGTACATGATTAAGGGTCTTCCTTCAACTGGAGGCATGAGAATAGGAGGTTCTTGTAGGTATTCCTTGATTTTGTCAAAAGCAATATGGCATTCATCGTTCCACCTGACTACCTGATCTTTCTTCAAGAGTTTGAAGAGTGGATCACAAGTAGAAGTTAAGTGTGATATGAAACGGGAAATGTAATTAAGACGACCCAAGAATCCTCTAACTTCTTTTTTAGACCGAGGGACTAGCATTTCTTGGATGGCCTTTATCTTGGCGGGATCAACTTCAATGCCTTTATTGCTGACAACAAAACCTAGAAGCTTTCCAGAGCGTACTCCAAATTTGCACTTGTTAGTGTTTAACCTCAGCTTGTACTTCTTCAGTCTTTCGAATAGTTTGTGCAGGTGACCGATATGTTCTTCTTTGGTTTGTGATCTGGCAATCATATCATCCACATATACCTCTATCTCATGATGAATCATGTCATGAAATAAAGCAACCATATCCATTTGATATGTTTCCCCTGCATTCTTTAATCCGAACGACATGACCTTGTAGCAGAAGGTGCCCCATTGTGTAACGAAAGTAGTTTTTTTTCATATCTTCGGGAGCCATCTTTATTTGATTATAGCCTGAGAAGCCATCCATGAATGAGAATACTTTATGTTGAGCTGTATTATCGACTAAGACGTCGATGTGTGGTAGAGGGAAATCATCCTTTGGGCTTGCCCTATTCAGATCCCTATAGTCTACACACATGCGAACTTTCCCGTATTTCTTTGGCACTGGCACTGTGTTGGCCACCCATTGAGGATAGGATGTTACAGCTAGGAATCCTGTATTAAACTGTTTCATTACTTCAGCTTTGATCTTTTCAGACATGTCAGGCCTCATGCAACAAACTTTTTGTTTAACAGGAGGGCACTCTTCTTTAGTTGGCAGATGATGAACCACGATGTTAGTATCTAACCCATGCATATCTTCATACAACCAAGAAAATACTTCCATATAATCGTGCAACATCTGAACCAAGTGGCTCTTGACACTGCTTTCCAAATTAGCATCGATCCTGATTTCCTTCTTATCCGACTCAATACCCAGGTTGATAACCTCAATTGACTCTTCATGTAGTTGAATAGCTTTTTCCTCTTGTAACAGAAGTCTGGCTAGTTCTCCTGGTATGTCACAATCTTCCTCGCTTTCGTCTTCGGCTTGGTTGATAGGACATTCAAAGTCATAGTTGGCAATAGTAGAGTTATTGGCAATAGGATCCAGAGTGGATGTAGACCTGTAAGAGTGTGTGTGTGTGTGCATGTAAGATACATGGCTATATTTTTTGAAAATGTATTTGAAAGAAAAGAAAGACAGTGAACACAAATATTTGAATGCAAGAGAGTCCAATGTACTGAATGATCATATGATTTGATGAACATAAATAAAACCCTTGACAAAAGGACCAAAGTGCCCTGGGTTAGGCACATGGCTTAAAAGTCATTGTTTGGAGATAACATTACATACATAGATTTCCTGAATTGACAGAAAAAGTAAACAGTAATTACTCCTCAATGAAAGAAACAGGAGTGAAATCCTTTGCATGCCAATTATTGAGCTTCCCTTTGGTTGTTGGGTAGATCCAGTCTTCAAAAGCATACTCATCATCGGAGTCCTCTACATCGTTCACTTTCTTGAGGTGTAGAGGCGACTTTCCAGTACGAGCACCTCTAATTTCTTTCTGAGCTTTGGAGGTGAAACCTAATCCAAACTTGTCTTCCTTGAACGATATCGAGGAGTTGACCCCATATCTCATTGTTTCCTTCTTCTACCACAGCACGGGCATCTTTAAGAGAAACCATCTTGGGGATAACTTTATCGGCTCTTGGAGTGTCGGAGGAGATTTTTGTGGAGGCCACAACTTCAAACATCTGGCAAGGAGTCTCTATGAATTCGCCATCCATTTCTACGTACTTGAAAGAATTGAGATGGCTTACCATAAATTCTTCTTCACCGCAAACAGTGACAACCTTCCCTTGGACTGGATATTTTAACTTCTGGTGGAGAGTAGAGGTTACCGCACCTGCCCCATGGATCCATGGGCGCCCAAGCAAGCAAGAATACGCAGGCCGTATGTCCATTATGTAGAATGTGGATTTGAAAATCTGCGAACCAACCTTAATTGGGAGATCCACCTCCTCATGAACCATCATTTTCGACCCATCAAATGCCCTTATAACAATATCACTTGGCTTCAAAACCAAACCTTCACAGTTTAGCCGATCTAAAGCGCCTTTAGGTAATACATTTAAATATGAGCTTGTGTCCACCAAAACATGTGCCAGAGTGGTCCCCTTACATTCAACAGAAACGTGCAAGGCTTTATTGTGATTATTTCCCATGGGAGTTAAATCTGCGTCAGAGAACCCCAGACCATTGTCAGCTGTCAGACTTTCTACGCGGTTCTCAAATTGGTCGACTGTGGTTTTTTGAGGCACATGAGCCTTTTTCAAGAACTTAATCAAAGCTTGTGCATGGGCGTCGGAACATAGCAATAAGGACAATATTGATATTTTAGAAGGGGTTTGCCCCAACTGCTCTACGATTTTGAAGTCGCTTTTCTTGATGATCTTCAAAATTTCCTCCATCTCTTGAGTGGATGGTTCTTCCATAACAAACTTTTTAGCAGGTGCCTCTTCCCTGGCAGGCTCACTTTCTTTCCCTTTCCCTCTAGTACTGGCACCAGCATTGCCATTGGTTATTCGGATTGGAACTGTGGTGACGGTTGGTGGTGAGATAACAGGGGAAAAGACCCTTCCTGTTCTTGTGACTTTACTAGGACCAGTAATATTAGTAACACCAGCTTCATTATCATCAATCCAAGAATCTTGTTTTACCCCATGGTAATAAACCTCGGCACCGTAATTCCATGGTACCGCTTTATCAGAGGTGTATGGAACAGGTCCGACATCAGTGATTATGAGAGGAGCAATGATTAGTTCATCCGAAATCCTGATAGGACCTTTGGATGATATCCTAAGAGGTTTGTTTGAAATTGTTATGATGGCCAAATATTCAGCTTTGTCGATTGAATTTTTGATGGTGGGGATATTTTCGAATAGAATTTTACGGATATCCATCAGGCTCTGTATACCTTTCTTCAGTTCTTCACACCCATCAGATTGTCTCATACATCCCACACAACCTTTTTCACAACCAGGGAAAGTTCCAACTTTCAACAGACTAGTCTTAATTACATTCACCGGAGTAGTTAATTCTTCAACAGAGGCAATGAAAATCGTGTCTTCGATAACATTAACACCTTTGTCGTGCTTCGGCATTAGAGTGGTAATTACAGTTGGCGTCGGAGGAGGATCAAATTCAATAGTCTTGTTGTCAATTAAATCCTGGATTTTGTTTTTTAAAGCCCAGCACTGATCAGTCTCATGCCCGGGGCTGTTTGAATGGTAAGCGCACTTTGAATTTGGATTATATCTGGGGGACGAGGTGTCAGGGTTGGCGGGGGGATCCTGCAATATCACTAAATTAGCCCTGAGCAGATGTTGAAGGGCTTGAGATAATGACATGCCTAACCTTGTAAACTTTCTTCTTGGAGCTTCAACATGTTGATGATTTGCAGATGGTCTTTGAGTAGCAGTCGAATTGGAGATTCAGACAGCATTGACAGACGAATGATTATTCGTTTTAGTATGGGCCTTTTCTCCATACACAACATTAACTTCATTCTTCGCGGAAAAATGTTTTTTGACAGGATTGGGAGTGGAAGTAGATGCCACAGAGATCTTTCCACTTTTAATGCCACTTTCAACTCTTTCACCGGTTAGGATTAATTCGGTGAAACCAGAAGAAGAGCAGCCAACCAACAAATTAAAAAAAGGACTAGATAATGTGCTCATGAACATCTCAATGTGTTCCCTATCAGTCAAGGGAGGTTGGACCCTACTAGCAAGGTCTCTCCAGTTATGCGCATATTCCTTAAATCTCTCATTCTTCCCCATGGTCATACCTTGCAATTGAACCCTTTTCAGTGCCAAGTCGGTGTTGTACTAATATTGATGGTAGAAGGCAGTAGCTAGACCCTCCCAAGTATTTATGCGAGAGCCATCCAACTGATAAAACCATTCAAGTTGTGTTCCGGCCAGACTCTCTTGGAAAAAGTGAATCCAGAGTTTTTTATCTGTAGTGTGCGGTTGTATCTTGCGCATATAGGACTTCAAATGGAGCTTTGGGCAAGAAACCCCATTGTATTTTGCAAAGGTTGGTGTTTTGAATTTGTGGGGAATTACTACCCCAGAGATTAAGCCCAAATCGTCAAAATTTAAACCGGGAATAGCTTGGATTTCAATCGCTTTCAACATGTCTTCAAGCTGCTTATATTTGATGTCCGCGGGTGGATATTGTTCATTGAAATAATCATCATCGAATTCTTGGTCATTGATACAGTCGGCTTGAGTACTGTTGATCTCACCAATTTGGTTCTCGTCCTCTTCAGATGAATCTTCCTCTATTGGAATTTAACGGATTGTCTCCTTGAATCGTTTACCCATGTTGAGAAGAGCTTTCTTCTTTGGCTTTTTCTTGGAGGCCAACAAGGCCATCATATCCTGCTTCCCCTTTGCCAGGGCGAGTAAAGCT
This sequence comes from Vicia faba, assembly GCA_948472305.1. Taxonomy (NCBI): domain Eukaryota; kingdom Viridiplantae; phylum Streptophyta; class Magnoliopsida; order Fabales; family Fabaceae; genus Vicia; species Vicia faba. Next base: position 103,751,143 of record OX451740.1, on the reverse strand, counting down.
TCCTGAAATTGAGAATTCTGGGCCTGGAGTTCGGTCACAGTTATCTCTAGATCCATCTTGCTGAAATAAACAACGGAGAGATAAGGAAACCTGTTATGCGGACACTTGTCATGTTATAATGCATGAATATGCAATATGCAAATGATTTCAAGGATTTAAAGGATTTAAATTTGTATAGACAAAGAGTGAACAAAATGTTAACTTGCATTTAAAGAGTTCTGATTTGAATACAAACATGCCTCTTGGGCTTACAACAATAGAAATAAGCATAAAGTAAACTCGTAAGACAGAAAAGTTGTGCGCATCTTCTATGGCGCAATGTAGGTGTTTAAGCTTCTTTCTTCATGAAGTTCCCTTGTAAGCTCTAATATCTTCTTCTCGCTCTCATAGAACTTAGCTTCAAAGGTGTCTCGCTCTCCTCGTAACTGAATCCAAACATTTTGCAAATCTTCAAGGGAAGTAGGCATATCAGGATAGAGGACAGTATGTGGAATGTCTCCCTCGACTACGGGTTCCATGATAACAGGTAAGACGGCTTCATAAGGCATATTGAGACTTTGAGAGCGAGCCCTCACCCATTTAAGTTAAGGTTCTAAAGGAATGGAATTCTTACGCCCTAATGTCTTGCTATCAACTTTGTTAACCATACCCCAAGCTCGTATAAATCTTTGACGGTAACCTTGGGTATCACTTTCATAGTCAAATGCAATTCCTTGGATGACTACCTCATGAGGGCCATCTCTCCTAGCGTATCCAAATTTTCACAAAGCTAAACAAGGGTTGTAAGTAATGCCTCCCCTAATGCCAAGTAGAGGGACATTAGGGAATTCCCCATAGCGATCAATGATGGTAATGTCTTCCGAAGAGCGATAATACCAACGGATATCAGCATGTGAAAGTGACATCAATCTTTTAGACCACCTCATACCTTGTTCATTCTTCACCACGGATCGAAGCAGGTGAAAAATAAACCACCTAGCCAAAAGAGGAGTGCAACACATCAAAGTCCCCCTTTTCTTCAAAGTGCGAGAGTGAAGAGAATGCAAGATGTCTCCAAGAAATGTAGGCACGGATTACGAGATATGAAAACTTTGATCGCATTTACATCTATAAATTGGTCAAGATTTGGAAATAGTACCAACCCATAGATGAGAAGAGCCAAAATTTCCTTGAAGGCTTGTAGATCCAAAGTATTCCAACACTCTTGAGCTTTCTCCAACAAGAACTTTTCTAGGAACCCTTTGACACTACTCCTTGTTACCCAATTTGCTATTATGTCAGATGGTTACAAATGTAGGGCTCGAGCAATTTCCTCGGGTTTAGGGTCTCTTTCAATACCTTTGAAAGGTAACTTATCAAGAATAGGGGTCCCCATGAGTTTAGAAAATTCTTCTAAAGTGGGCACAAGTTGGTAATCGAGAAAAGTGAAGCAATGATGCAAAGGGTCAAAGATTGGACAAGCACCTTTACCATATTTTATTCAATACTTGGGGTAACCAGACTAAGGAGTCGACCATGTATTTTGGTGAACGGAGAATCTTCAGGGACCCTTTATACTAAATCCTTGAGTTGTGGAGGTATCCTCACAAGACTGACTTGGATAGTGCTCCTACGAGTGGAGGCCATGTCCTACAAAACAGAACAAAGATAAATCCAAAAATCCTTGAAATGGTTAGTGATGTTTATGATGCTTATGATGTTTATGATGTTATGCACAAGTGTATATACAAAGAAAACAAGTCCTTGGGTTTAGGCTTGCATGGGGTTTTAGGTAAGTACCCTCTTGAAGTTTAGTTGGCTCAACCTGTCCTAGTTAATAGTAACCGGGTTCTAAGGGATCTCAATATCACTGATATTTCCCCCCAAGTTTTGTTCGATAAGTGATTGACTTGCAACCAAATAAAACTCAAAAGTCAAACCTCAATGAGTGTAGTATCAATTATCTACCAACTTCGAACTGCACCAAATTCGGTCATCTCACTACGTCCTAATGGCCAAGTTTGTCAAGTAAGGTTCTAAGGTCAGTTGATGATTCACGACACCACGCGGCGGCCCCATACTCTCCTTGACTGACTCAAGGGTTACCGGTACCAACCAAAGTGCCACATCAACGTAGCTACTACTTCAACCATGTCGGTATACCCCGCACAGTTCCCTAACAGTTTATTGCTACTTACCTAAAAAGGTGTCTTCCAAATCCGGGTGTAGGATTTAAACCAAACCCAAACAAGGAACCAAAATGTAAAGGAAACAAATCAAACAATGTACGCAAGTAAATATGATCTAACCCTAAGGTAACCCCACTTTTAATACAAAGTCCTCAGCAGAGTCGCCAGTTCTGTGATACGGTGGGAGAACTGACTTTAAGGTTTTGCATTTGTGTTTGCAAATGTTGTGGTTTTGCAAGAGTCGCCACCGACTTTTCTTTTATCCAATAAGGAAAGGTGAAAAATCATAAGAAAGACCTTTCGAGATGTTTTCTTGAGTTCGGGGGGTAGATCATGAAAAGGGAAGGTATTAGCACCCTTTCCATCCATGGTTTTCCATGGGCTCTTAGTTACTTTCTAGATCACTTTCTTTTGTTTTGAAACGTGCTTTGTGATGTGGGTTGTGAAATTATTTTAAAAAGGTGCCATCGTCTAGGCAAACTTTGTAATAGTTGTCGTTCATAAGAACGTATACAAAGTGTTGAGGTTTTGAAAATGTTTAAAGTCTTGGAAAGTATTTCGAAGATGTTTTGAAAGTGTATGTGATTATTTTGAAAATAGCAAGGATATTTGTTTTGAGAGTGAGCAAGTAACTAAAAGTAATCTACCTACTCAAAAGGTCTTAGATGTGCTTTTTTGTCCTCCTTTAGATGTTGCTATCTTACCATTGATTTGGCAAGAAGCCTCATCGTTGGATGTGAAGGGACGAGCGATGGGTCATCGTATGACCATGATAGCAATATTGTGAAATGAATTAGCACATTTTCTTTAGGGACTAAGATCATTTTTGAAAGGCAACTTTGATAGCGTCATCGAGGGACTATGATCTTGTATTTTTCGATTCGTTTGTGCTAAGACATCCCACATGCATAACATGGCCATTTTGTAATGCAACAAGTGGAATTACCCTAAGGGTGTAATTGTGCGAGTGTATTTGATTGCATGCATAATTTGTCTTGATTAGGGTGATCTATTTGTCAATTTTCATATCTTGTCATGCACAACCTAATTACTAGCATATATTGAAAGTAATAACAGTGCGGAAATGTAAAGTCCTACACTATTACAATATTTTGGGAGATGGGGGTACATTTTTGTGAATGGGGGTTGCAAGTTAAAATTCTAGGTTACTATTATAACATATTGAAATAGATAAGAATGTACAGGAAATGTAAAATGTTTGTTTGTTTAAAAAGGAAAATAACTTTTGTTTAAGAAAATATTTTATATCTCTCTTTTTTGTTAAAAGAAAATATATCAGGCAAATATAAAATATTTTTTGTGTTTTTGATTAATAATAAAAAATATAATGGCAAAATAATAAAAGAGAAAGAAAACATAATCCGCACAAAGTGCTGAAAATAGAAGAGGTCAGAAGTTCTGACTCTGTCTTGCTGCACAAATAGAAACATGTTAGCAAAAATATGGAAGTTCAAAGGTTCTGGATCTTCTGAGGACCCAGAAGTTTTCAAAAGTTCTAACGCAACCGTCAGAACTTTGCCTCTCTCTATGCCAGTCAGAAAATCTGCAGCTTAGTTATTTAAAGAACAGAAGTTGCATGCATAACAGTTATGATAAATTTCATGAAATATCAGAAGCACAAATCAGAAGTAACATATATTTGCTAATTCTAATTCTGAGTCCTAATTTCTTTATGAAACTCTGAACTGAGATTTCCTCGACTTAGGTAGGCAGATGCATGAATTTTCAGAATATGTACATCATCAGGATCAGATTATCTACATTGTGCTAAATGCGTAAAATCTGACAATGCTTAAATCAGTATGATGAGAGTCAGCAGATAACTTACCTTGCAGTTGGAAAGGATTCTGTGAATTGGAGGTTGGTCTTGATTTTTGGTGATGTTCTGAGCAATTTCTTCATGTACTCAGCAAGATGAAAGTTTGCAACTTCTAGAACAACCAAGGGGTGATATTCTGACTTCTTTGAGTTGGAAATGAAAGGAGAATGTATGGCAATATGAATACAAAAGTTAAGGTAGCTTCTAATGTGTGAATCAGCAACTTCGTGGATGGCTTTAGTCAATAAAACTTGAGGAAAACAATGGAGTTTGAATGTAAGGAATCAATGCTAAGATTTTGGTATTTTGTATTTATAGTTCCTTGGGTTCTTGGAATTTTTGCAGTGGTTCAAAGCTTTCTTTCTCAATTCTCTCGTCTTTTTCACAAATTTTTCTGGAACCTCTCACAGTGGCCAATGGTGTTATATTTATAGGCAAAGATTTTGTAGTTTGGAGATGTCAAGTGGTGCCAACATCATATGCTAGATGCTAACTTACTCTTGAAGTAAGCTTAAACAAGTGGGGGTTCAATGCATTCAAGTTGGATGGTTAGCAGCGCCTCAACTAGATTTGGCAGCGTAAATTAAGGAAAAGTAGAAACAGCACGTGGGTCTAGCATACTTTTGCACAGAAGTTTGTCTTCATAAGACAGTAGGGGTACACGTGGGGAAAATCCCTTGGATAAAGACTTCACAAGTGGATGTGAACATTAAATGGGTTCCCTATGTGAAACTATGCATCCTGTCTTGACTCTGGATTAGACGTTCTGCTTCAGCATAGCATCTCATCTTCTGATCCTCTTATCTTCTGACTCCAGCATATTCTGAAGGAGCTTTCAGACTTTCTGGAAAGCTTGCAGCACGCTTTGTAACCTTCTTTGATTTACCCTTGCAAACTCTGACTGAACCTTTGTGAAAACTGGTCAAAAAGTTCTGATCAAACTCTGTCTTGGGAATATCCAGAATTTGCTGAGTGTGAACACTGACCCAAAAGTTCTGAAATTGTCATATTTCTTAAACACTTGGAAAAATTTCTAAGTTTTTAGAATTTGATTTTTCCAAAGTAAAATTTTACTTTTGAAACTCTTGATGAAGCAAACTTCATATTCAAACATGTCTTGATGAAATATGATTTTTGAGATTTGATTTTGATCCAAAAGTCAAAGTTAGACTTCTCAGTGTGCAAATGATCATTTTGCCCTTGTGAGTGATTTTCTTTGAAAAATTGATAATTCAAGGCTGGGAATTGGATGAGAGAAAACTTGAGGATCCAGGGTGATTCTTTGAGAAATGAGAGGGCAAATTTTGGGGTGCAACAGCTGCCCCTGTTCAAAATTCTTGAACCTGAAGAGTTAGATTGGCGGATCCGCCATTCGTGACTTGAAGGTGAAAGATGATTGAACACTAAAGTGCCCAGAAATTTGCACTCGAAGATGGATGGTGAATGGGCTTATATATTCCATTTGGAGGAATTTTGGTAAGCGCTGGAAGAAGTGTTAGCACAAATCTCTTGTTGATTTATACTAAACTTGTTGTTTTATCTGTGAGAAAATGGGTTAGTAAAAATGCAGATGCTTGCATGATGTTCACCAGATGTCGTATCATGCTAAATGCATTGGTATGTATATGCTATGATGTATGAATGTGAAATGTGTGTTTTTGTCTGGGAAAATAAATCCCTGACTACTGCTGTGGAAATTCTGGGGGTTGAATCCCTGATTGCCTGTTGGAAATGAAGAATATGCATATCTTCAAATTTTATTGAAGGGATGCTTTTGCTGGGGAACATCACTCAAATATCAGCTGTTATCTGGTCGGATCCTGGATTCACAGTTACTGAGGATGAAGTAGTCGGTTGCTATCTGGTTGGATCCAGGTTTCATGGCAACTTACTGAGAGAAGAGATGAATTAACTGTTATCTGGTCGAATCCAGGCTTTGCAGAAAATTCCTTGAAATTTAATAGTCATCTGGTCGGGTCCAGGTTTCTAAATAACTTGCTGGGGATGCGGAGGTTAACCATTATCTCGTCGGATCCAGGCTTTACAGTAACTTACCAGAGGAAAGGATGAATTAACTATTATCTGGTCGGATCCAGGCTTTGCCGAAAATTCCTTGAAATTGAATAGTCATCTGGTCGGGTCCAGGCTTTATGGTCTTTTGGAAAATTGTAATATTATTTGGTCGAATCCAGACTTCATAGTTTCTTTTCGGGAATCATGGTTAATTGTTATTTGATCGGGTCCAGGCTTTACAATATACTGTTTGAAAACTATCATCCGGTCGGGTCCAGGCTTTATAATATACTGTTTGAAAACTATCATCTGGTCAGGTCCAGGTTTTGCATATTTCTTTGATGAAGTTAATTATTATCTGGTCGGGTCCAGGCTTTATAATAAACTGGTTGAAAATTGTTATCTGGTCGGGTCCAGGCTTTGCAGATTTCCTTGATGAAGTTAATTGTTATTTGGTAGGGTCCAGGCTTCACAATAAACTGGTTGAAAACTGTTATCTAGTCGGGTCCAGGCTTTGTAGATTTCCTTGATGAAGTTAATTTTTATCTGGTCGGGTCCAGGCTTTACAATAAACTGGTTAAAAACTGTTATCTGGTTGGGTCCAGGCTTTGCAGATTTCCTTGAAGAAGTTAATTGTTATCTGGTCGGGTCCAGGCTTCACAATAAACTGGGTTGAAAATTGTTATCTGGTCGGGTCCAGGCTTTGCAGATTTCCTTGATGAAGTTAATTGTTATTTGTTCGGGTCTAGGCTTCACAATAAACTGGTTGGGGATTTAGTTTTTATCTAGTCAGTTTCCAGGTTTCACAACGAATCTCTGAGGGTGATTGCTATCTGGTTGGATCCAGGCTTCTCAACGGCTCTCTTGAAAGGACATAAATAAGGATTCATATCTGGTCCAAGATTGATATCTGGCCTTCTCCAGACAGGCTCGTTCAAAATACTTTTTCCCCGAGTTTCAGCAGCAGGAGTGTTGGTAGGAATGACAACAGGGGTTGTAACGACTTCGTCAATAGGAGCACTTGCAGATATGATTATGGGTACAGAAGTAACCTTTGGAGCAACCACAGGGATGATCACGGGTCCAGAAACTGCTTTTGGGGGAGAAATTTATTGAGAAAAGATCCTACCGCTTCGGGTAATTTTACTAGTTCCTGCAATATTGCTGATGTCAGAATCTTCTTCTTCGGAGTTTATCTCTTCGGTGGTCGGCCAGTCCTGTTTGATACCATGGTATTAAATGTCGCCTCCGTAATTCCACGACACGGTTATGTCAGATTCATATGGGACTGGCCCAGGCATTGTGATTATTAGAGGAGCTGCTTTCGGAACCGATGTAATTCTAACGGGTCTTTTGGTGGAGACCCTGGAAGAATTTTCGGAAATGGTAATGATTGAAACATCTTCAACATGAATAGGTGAAACAAGAGTACTTTCAAACAAAATCTCTTTGTTATCTATCATGCGTTGAATGCTTGCTTTCAACAAAGGGCAATCAGTTAATGAGGACAAGCAGAGATTGAAAACTTCATTACAGCCCGGGAACACACCGGCTTTCAACAAGTTTATTTTAATGGTCGAAAGTGGAGTCATGAGTTTATCAATTATGGCCACAAACAAATCTTCTTCAATAACATTGGTATTGTGACCATGTCTGGGCATAGGAGCAGAAATGACATTTGGCTTCTCGGGCGCATCAAACTCAATTTCTTTTGCTTCAATGAGGTCTTGTATTTTGTTCTTTAAGGCCCAACAGTTATTAGTATCGTGACCAGGACTTTCAGAGTGATATGTGCAATGGGCATTGGGGTGATAATGAGGAGATGTTGTATTGGAGTTTTTCAGAGCTTCTTTCAAGATTTCCAAGTTGGATCTCAGAAGATGCGGTAATACTTGAGATAGAGTCATGTTAATTCTGGTGAATTGCCTGACTGGCCTTTCCATCCTTGGTTGATTATTTCTTTGTTGATCAGACGTAGGCTTTGGAATTATAACAGCCCCCACCATTGGTCGGTGTTCGACCCTCTCTCGGTTTCTTTGCGGATATATAGCAGCTACCTCTTTCTTCCCAACAAAAGGCTTCCTTGCAGCTGTAGAAGAAGATGAATCCTTCTGAATCTTTCCACTTTTTATGTCGGCTTCCACCCTCTCTCTGGTTAATATTAGTTCAGTAAATCCTACAGATGAACTTCCGGTTAGATGGTTGAAAAAAGGACCAGACAAGGTGCCTAAGAACATGTCTACCAATTCCCTTTCAGACAGAGGGGGTTGAACTCTTCCAGCCAAATCTCTCCATTTTTGGACGTAATCCTTGAAACCATCATTGGAAGCCATGGCCATACTCTGGAGTTGAGTACGGGTAGGCGCCAAATCGGTATTATATTGATATTACTTGTAGAAAGCTGCGGCAACATCTTCCAATTGTGGATGTTGGCTCTTTCTAGTTGGTAAAACCAGTCGAGTTGTGTTCCAGACAGATTGTCCTGGAAAAAGTGCACCCCTAAGTCTTTATTAGCGGTATGGGGTTGGATTTTTCTCACATATGACCGAAGATGAATTTTAGGGCATGACACTCCATCATATTTGGAAAATGTAGGCACTTTGAATTTCGGAGGAATCATAATCCCCGACACTAGTCCCAATTCCTCAAAGTCTAAGCCTGGCACCTTTTGTACTTCCATCGCACTCAACCGCCCTTCAAGATGTTTGTACTTGTCATCAGTTGGAGGATATTGTTCCTCAGAGTAGTCTTCCTCTTCTTCCTCCTCTTCTTCTGATTCTGACGGGACCGCTGTTTCCTTACCTTTCCCTTATCCTTCACCGAATTTTGTTGCAAAATTCAAAGTCCTTCTCGTCTGCTCATGAAATCTTCTCCCCATGTTTAAGACTCTAGTTGCCTTCTTTGTTTTCTTTTTCCTCTCTTCAGCTAGAAGAGTCTTCAATTCTTCTTGCCCCTTGGCCAGGGTCGTGAGAAACTGTTGAAACTGCGTGTTCTGAGTTTGGAGATCTTTCACTGTCTGTTCGAGATCCATCTTACTGAAATAAATAGTAGAGAGATGAGGAAACTTGTTGCAAAAGACATGTTTATGTTATGATGAATGATATGTGCATATGCAATGTTTTCATGGATTTCGAAGATTCAAGTTTATTTTAGACAAAAAGAAACACACGTTATATTAATAAGATAAAGTTTGAGTACATCAATGCCCCTTGGACAAAATAATACAAAACTCTAAGATAAAAAAGTAGTGCGCATCCTCTTTGGTGCAATGTAGGCATTTAGAGTCCGCTCCTCAAGAAGTAGCCTAGTGAGTTCCAAAACCTTCTTCTCGCTTGCATAGAATTGAGCTTCGAAAGTATCTCGCTCTCCTTGGAGTTATATCCAATCCCTTTGTAGGTCTCCAAGAGATGTGGGCATGTCAGGATGTAGGATAGTGTATGGCACATCTCCCTTCTTGATAGGCTCAATGATTACCGGGAGAATGGAGGGGTAAGGCATCATAAGACTCTGAGCACGAGTTCGTACCCATTTGAGGTAAGGCTCAAGAGGGATGGAATTCTTATTCCCCAAAGTCTTTCTATCCACCTTGTTTAGCATCCTCCAAGCTCGGATAAATCTCGGGCGAAGACCTTGATCGTCGTTGTCGTAGTCGAATACCAAACCTTGAATCAGCATCTCGTGCGGGCCATCCCTTCGAGCATAACCAAACTGTCTTAAGGCTAAGCATGGGTTGTAGGTGATGCCTCCCCTAATTCCAAGTAGAGGTACATTAGGGAATTCTCCACAACGGTCAACAATGATAATATTCTCTTTGGATCGGGAGCACCAATGAATGTCTGAATGTTTGAGCGTCATTAACCTTTGTGACCACCTTTTGCCTTGCTCATTCTTTAAGACTGGTTGGGGAAGATGAGAAACAAACCATCTTACCAAGAGAGGAGTGCAACACATAAGGACACCTCTTTTCCTCATTGTGCGAGTGTGAAAAGAGTGTAGGATATCCCCTAGTAATGTAGGCACCGAGTTGCGTGACATGAAGATTTTGACGGTGTTCACATCTATGAGTTGGTCAGGATTTGGAAACAAAACCACCCCATAGATGAGGAGAGCCACAATTTCCTCAAAGCTTGCAAGTCTAGGGAATTCCAACAGCTTTGGGCTTTCTCAAATAGGAACTTTGCTAAGAAGCCTTTGACACCACTCCTAGTTTCCCAATGGGTTGTGACATCAGATAAGTACAAGTGTAGAACTTGAGCAATCTCCTATGGCGTTGGGTCTCTTTCCATACCGTTGAACGGTAGTTGATTGAGAATGGGAATTCTTAAGAGTTGGGAGAATTCTTCCAAAGTAGGCACAAGTTGATAGTCGAGAAATGTGAAGCAATGGTGAAAATGATCAAAGAACTGAAAGAGCACCTTCATCATATCCTCATCTGTGTTGGAGGTGACCAAGTTGAGTAGACGACCATGTCTTTCGGTGAATGGATAGTTCTCAGGGATCCATGAAGCTAGCTCCTTAAGTTGTGGAGGAATTTTCACAAGGTTGACTTGAATAGTTTTCCTGCGAAGTGAATCCATATCCTACAAAACAAGAACAAAGATGAATCTCAAAATCCTTGAAATGGTTAGGGGATGTATGCGATGTTCATGATGTCCATGATGTTAAGTACAAGTATGCATATACAAAACAAAGCAAATAAGTCCTTAGTTTAGGCTTGTATGGAGTTTTATAGGTAAGTACCCTCTTGAAGCTAGTTGGCTTAAATCTGTCCTAGTAATAGTAACCGGGTTCTAAGGAGCTCAATATCACTTGATTGTTTCCTTGGTCATTGCTTCAGCTCAAGCCTCTTTAATGGCGACCGAAATATCCCAAGAAACCAAACCTTAATGACTGTAGTATCGAGTATCTACCAACTTCAGAATGCACCAAAGCCGATCATCTCACTACATCCTAAAGGCCAAGTTGGTCAAGTAAAGGTTCTAGAAGTTCATTAGTGCTTCATGACATCACTCAGCGGCCCCATATTCTCTTTGATTTACTCAAAGGCTACCGGTACCCACAAATATGTCGCACTAACATAGCTATTGCTTGGACCATGTCGGTATACCCCGCACAGTTTCCACAACGTATTGTACTTACCTATAATGTATCCCAAACCCGGGTAGAGGATTCGAACCCAAACAAAAAACTATAATGTAAAGCATACAAGTCAAACAATGTAAGCAAATAAATGTGATCTAACCCTAAGGTAACCCCACTTTTAGTTAATCCCCAGCAGAGTCGCCGGTTCTGTGATACGGTGGGAGAACTGACTTGAGGTTTTGTGTTTGTGTTTGCAAATGTTGCGGTTTAGCAAGAGTCGCCATCGACTTTTCTTTTATCCAAAAAGGAAAGGTGAAAAAGCACAGGAAATACCTTTAGGGATGTTTTTGAGTTCGAGGGGTAGATTATGAAAAGGGAAGGTATTAGCACCTTTTTCATCCATGGTTTTCCATGGGCTCTTAGTTACTTGCTAGATCACTTGCTTTTGTTTGATGTGCTTGTGGTGTGGGTTTTGAAAGTATTTTTGAAAATGGAACTTCGTAATGGTTCTCGTTTCTATAAGAACGCATACAAAGTCTTTTTTTCAAAAATAGTTCAAAGAGGTGTTTGTGAGATGTGTTTTTGAAAGTGATTTTGAAAAGGTGTCTTTGTAATGGTTCTCGTTCGTAAGAACGTATACAAAGTGTTGAGCTTTTGAAAATATTTCATGTTTGGAAGATGTTTGGAAAGTGTATGTGATTGTTTTGAAAATAGCAAGGATATTTTTTTTGAGAGTGAGCAAGTAACTAAAAGTAATCTACCTACTCAAAAGGTCTTAGATGTGTTTTTCCTCCTCCTTTAGATGTTGCTATCTTACCATTGATTTGGTAAGAAACCCAATCATTGGATGTGAAGGGAAGGGAGTTGGGACATTTGTATAGTCATAGAAGGCAACCCATGGGGCGTTTGAGCAATGTCGTTTTAGGGACTAGATCGTTTACCGAAGGCAACATCGAGGGTCATCGAGGGACTACGATCTCTTATCGAGGGTCTTTGCTAAAACACCCATATTCGAGGGACATGACTATTTTCCAATAGGCAACAAGTGAGATTAACCTAGGGGTGCTCGTGTGCAAGTGTATTTATTTACATGCATTTAGTCTTGATTAGGGTGATCTATTTGTTGGTTTTATCTTGCCATGCATGCCTAATTACTATACAGTATATGAAAGCAATAAAAGCGCAAAATTGTAAAGTCCTACGCTATTTCAATATTTAGGGGATGGGGGTACATATTTATGAATGGGGGTTGCAAGTAAAAATAAGTCCTAATTATCTATTACAACCACATTGAATGAATAAGAATGTACAATAAAATGTGAAATGAACTTGTTTTCTTTTAAGAAAATATTTTTGATCTTTTGTTTTCAAGAAATAAAATAAAGCATGAAAGAAATGTTTTTGGTGTTGGTTGATTAATGGAATAAAAAGTGATAGCAAAAATAGTGAGAAAAAGGAAAAATAGAATCAGCGTATTGCTGATTAAAGGAGGTCATAAGTTCTGACTCTGGCGTACTGCAAAACAGAAATCCTGTTAGTGAAAAAAATAAGTAAAGTCAGAAGTTCTGAGTCCACTGGGAACACAGTAGTTTTTAGAAGTTCTGATACCACTGGCAACAAAATACACTTCAGAAGTTCTAATACCACTGGAAGAACTTGGTCTCTCTCTCTATGCTAGTCAGAACATCTGCAACTTGGTCATTTCTCCACAAAACAGAAGATGTGCATAGGGCAGTCATGGCAGGTGTCATAGTGTTTCAGAAATAAGAAATATCAGAACTATAAATTAGAGGCAAGTATGAATTTGCTAATCCTAATTCTGAGTTCTAATTTCTTCAAGAAGTTATTAACTGATTTATTCCATACTTAGGCAGGCAGATGCATGAAATCTCAGAATATGTACAACATCAGAAACATGATATCTACATTGTATTTTTGAGCATGTAAATCTGGTAATGCTTAAGTAATATGGTGAGAGTCAGCAGAATCTTACCTTGCAGCTGGAAGAGGTTCTGTGAATCGGAGTTAACCTCAACTCTGATAATGTTATGAGTAACTTCTTCACGTACTCAGTAGGTTAGAAGTTTTCAACTTCTGGAACAACAAAGAGGTGATGTTCTGATTTCTTTGAGTAGGTGGGTGGAGAGTGTAGGGTACTATGAATATAGAAGTTAGGGCAATTTCTAATATGTGAATCAGAAACTGTGTAGATGGTTTTAGTCAAGAAACACTTGAGAACAAATGGAGTTTGAATGCAAGGAATCAAGAGTTAACATGTTTTGTGTGTTGTGTTTACAGTTTTTGGACTCTTGGAATTTTGGCAGGGGTTCAAGGCTTTTCTTTCTCAAATTTCCGACCTCTTTTCAATGGCCAAAGGTGTTCTATTTATGAGCAAAGTTTTTGTAGTTATGGAGAGGTCAAGTGGCGCCAACATCATACACTAGATGCTGACTTGTTCTTGAAGCAAGTTTAAAAAGGCGCGATAGTTCGCAGTTTTTAGCCTAGACTAGATTAACAAGTAGGGATTAAGGAAAAGTAATCCCAAAAAACAAAAGCACGCATGGGCCCTCACATATTTCTGTATAAAAGTTGCTTTTAAGGATAACAAAGGTACTTTCTATGCCACGCGTGGGGAGATCCTTTGGACAAAGACTCGAAAGTGGTTGTGAGCATTAAATGAGCATTAAATGATGATGAGATTTGTCAAATCAGAAATCCTGTAATGTGAGATTTTGCATCATTGCTTAATTCTGGATCAGAAGTTCCACTTCAGCGTAACCTAGAACAAACATCCAACTTTTGGTCTTTGTATCTTGTTGCCTCAGCATGCTCTGAAGGACCCCTCAGACTTTCCAGTAAGCTTGCATTATGTTTTGTAACCTTATTTGATTTACCTTTTCCAACTCTGGATTAAAAGTTTTGTTTCAGCGTAGCATCCAATCTTCTGATCCTCTTATCTTCTGGCTCCAGCATGTTCTGAAGGAGCTTTCAGACTTTACAAGAAGCTTTGTATCATGCTTTATAACCTTCTTTGATTTACCCTTGCAAACTCTGGATGAAGCTTTGTGAAAAATTTACCAGAAGTTCTGACCAAACTCTGTCTTGAAAGTGTCCAGAATTTGCTGAGTGTTTCAGTTTCAAGGACGTGTTTCTGAGGAGTTATAACTTGAAATCCCAGCATTTCTAGGAGAAGCTTTGTTCAGCAACGTTCTAGATCTTGTGGGGGGTCTATAACTCTTGTGTTAGAGGCTGATCTAGAATCAACTTGCATCAGGGTGAAAATCTGGCCAGAAGTTATGAGTTTTGTCATGCTACTTAAACACTTAGAAGAGTTCTAAGTATTTAAAATTTTGACTTTTCTCAAAGTAAATTGACTTTTGATTTCTTGATGAAACAAACTTCCCATTTTAACATGTCTTGATGAAATATAACTCTTGACACTTGGTTTTAGTCCAAAAGCCAAAGTTTGATTTTTTAGTGTGAAAATGACCATTTTGCCCTTGTAGGCGACTTTCTTGAAAAATTTGTAATTCAAAGCTTGGAATTGGATGGAAGCAAACCTGAGGATCCAGGGTGATTCCTTGAGAAATGAGAGGGTGAATTTTGGGGTACAACACCTAGGCTTCAACAATTTGGGCCTAGCGTGTTTTTTTAATCACACCCCCAATTCTTGTTTTTACTACCCAGACCCATTTGCGTTTTTTATTTACTTGTTTTATTTGTTTTTTTCTTTTAATGTTTTTTTCTTTAATTATAAAATCAAATAAAATCACAAAAAATATTAGGTTAACATTTTCTCAAATAAATTAATTTTTGTAAATTAATTGATTAATTATTTAACCCTTTTTTTAGTTTAAAACTAAATAGACTTAGGATTTTAAATTAAATTTCTTCCCATGATAAAAAACAAACAAAAATATTTTTTATACCTTAGGATTTTTAGACGTATTTTCAATTCGCGCGCGTTATTACTTTTCGCATTTTTATTTCCATATTTTCTGTAACTGCCTACTAGGATGTAATAGAATTAATAAGGGCTTTTACTTTATTGCTTTATTTTTTCCAGTTTTGGACTTGTAATTAATCCCCTTCCCGAAGCCTTGTAATAGTTTAGGATTTACACTTCCACACTTTAAATTCCCGTACACTATTAACTGTCTAGGTGCATGACTAATAGGATTGTATGGCAAGAGATTAAAATCAAACACTAGCAAACCTAAATGCAAATATAAATAACTGAATACAACACAATTTCACATGTACACCTCTAGAATATCCCAGTTTGGTTGCCTTCGGAAAAAACAGTTACAACTCTCAAAACGTGAGAGATTTTAGTGGCTACCCTCCGGTTTAAAGATCGTATGTCCCTCGATGACCCTCTCAACGTTTCCTCGATAAAGTGGTCTTAAAACCCTAGGGTAGTTACTAAGGTTTCTTGCCCAGTTGCCTTTGTGACTATAAACGTCCCTTTGAATTTTCCTCAAACATCCAACGACTAGGGCTACCTACTCACTAATAGTAGGATAGCACTGTCTAAAGGAATAGAGGAAAAGTACAACCCTATAGAGTAAAAATAGGTAGTTCTTAGACTCTATGCTCAAACAATTTTGACACTTACACAAAACCTCTTTCAAAATCATTTTTAAACACTTTGTATACGTTCTCTACTATTTCGAGAAACATTACAAAGTTCGCCTCACTAAGGCGCTTTCAAAAATTCTTTTCAAAGCACAAGGTGTTTCAAAATGAGCTAAGCATCTAAGAGCCCATAGATAACTACGGATGGAAAGGGTGTTAACACCTTCCTTTTCCATCATCTACCCCCCTTACTCAGAAAACTCTCGAAAGGTCTTTTCTGTTCTTTTCACCCTTTCCTTTGTTGGATAAAAGAAAAGTCGGCGGTGACTCTTTCTTACCATAACATTTGTGAATACAAACGCAAAACCAGTATAACAGGCGGTTCTGCCACCGTATTATAAAACTGGCGACTTTGCTGGGGATTTATATAAAAGTGGGGTTACCTTAGAGCTTAGTTCATTTTAAATTGCTTTCATTGTGTGTTTTGTATGCTTTACTTTTGAGGGTTTGTTTGGGTTGTTGCTAAAGATCCTACACCCGGATCTGGGGAACCTTATTAGATAAGTAGCAATAAATCATGGAGGTTCTACGGTGTAGACCGATACGGACGAAGTGGTGGCTACGTTAGCACGATACTATGGATTGTACTAATGTTCCTTGAGTAAGACAGGGATAACATTAGGATTCCTCATAGTGTCACTAAGTGCTAACTGACCTTTAGAACCTTTAATTAACTCATCTTAGCTATTAGGAAGTAGTGAGATAGCCGACTTTGGTTCTGACTGAAGACTGGTTGTTACTCGATGCTACACTCATTGAGACTGGACTTTCTGGATATTTGGCTGCAATACTTCGGTGCTTGAGCTGAAACAATGCCTGACGGAAATGTCAATGATACGAGACTCCTTAGAACCCGGTTACTATTAATAGGACAAGTTGAGCCAACTGAAACTTCAAGAGGGTACTTACCTTTAAACCCCATGCAAGCCTAAACCTAAGGCTACTTGTGTGACTTGTCTACTTTCATCATCTAACAACTTGAACTCCTTGCAGGGTTTTGTTTGTATTCATTATCCAACGAAGTGAGTTCCTTGTAGGACTTGTTTGTAGTCATTATCCAATAACCTGGACTTCTTGCAAGACTCACTTATCTTCATCACCTTACACTTTTTCTTGGTGCATAACATACACATCATGACATCATGCCATAGCACATCCTTAACCATTTCAAGGATCTCAAGGGTTTGTGGTGCTGGCTATAATTAACTAGACGTCTAGCAAGGGGTAAGGGGATTTATTTTCCTCTAGAAAACACCGTCAAAACATGAAAACTTGAGTCAGAGGCTATGACCCACTCGACATGGTGAGCTTGATTCTCGTAGAAGGACCTTCAACGATACGAAGTTCTTCAATCAAAGTTTAAGTCGAATTCTAACAGCTTCTTGTGTTTACCCCATGAGATCCTTGAAAACATTGCATGCATGTCATTATATAACAGGTCTTCCAGTACATGTTTCTCATTTTCTCGCAGTTTATTTCAGCAATGGCTCTCAGACACAACAACAAAGATCTCCAAACTCAAGATGCTCAGTTCAAGGAAATGTTCCTAAATCTATCCAAGGGGCAAGAAGAATTGAAAGCACTCCTCGTTAGGAACTTGACCAAGAAAAATCCAGACAACAACAAGGATGACCAGTTGAAACAACTACAAGCTGAGATGGAAAGTATGAGAATCCAGATGAGTAGTCAGATGGATCTTATCTAAAGTTTAACTCGGAGACAAGAAGATTTGAGGATTCTCATCAGTAAGCTTCATCAGGACATATACGATCGTCTGGGGCAAACTGCTAGAGCTTAGGGCCTAGTCAATGATCAATCTCTCTTGGTATACAAG
This sequence comes from Vicia faba, assembly GCA_948472305.1. Lineage (NCBI taxonomy): Eukaryota > Viridiplantae > Streptophyta > Magnoliopsida > Fabales > Fabaceae > Vicia > Vicia faba. Next base: position 103,733,568 of record OX451740.1, on the reverse strand, counting down.
GAATTGGGTGGCATGTTCATACGGGAGCATGTTGAAAATAAACTCAGGAGCACTAAAATTCAGGGGACTGCATCATCAAGTAATCAAAAGAGACCATACCATGGAAAGAAGGAGTCCAGTACTGTGTACGACCAGAAGGGCCGCGATAAGAGTAATCTCAGCCAATCTGTGGGGGCAGCACGAATCTCTAATCCAGCACGAGTGCAATAACAACAATGGAGTAATCGGCGAAGACAAGACGAGCCCAAGAGACAGTTTACCAAAATCAACTTGTCGTTGTCTCAAGCATTGCAATACATGTTAAGGAGGAATCTTATTACGTTAATAGAACCTCATCCAAACCCCAAAACTTCTTCTCCCAACTACAATCCCGATGCAAGGTGTGCCTATCATTCTGGCAGTCTTGGACATGATACTAACGATTGTTGGGTGCTGAAATACAAGATTCAAAATATGATAGATGCTAAGGAGATTGAATTCGACCCTCCTGAGACTCTTAACATGATCACTGCTCCCATGCTGAATCATGGCGAAAATTGAGACCGTTTATTTCATTTGAATTTTCAAGTTGTAATTTTGTTTTGATTGTTCGAACACTTATTTCATGTCAAACTTTGTTATTCCATTAATGCATTGCATATGTTTGTCTTGAATTAATCCATTCGTTGTCACTATACTGAAACTATGCCTTTACTTCCATTTTGTGATATTCAACTCTCATTAAAAGTTGTGAGCCTTTAGAGGGAGGATGACGAAAAAGATTACATAATCTACATAGTATGCTTTTAGACAGACCTGGATGATGATGTACAGGCATTGTTTCAAATCCTAAATAGTGGAGTTATAAGGAAGATAATCCCTAGTCAACCCTTTTGAGCCTAAGAAGTAGGAGCTTTCTTTTTTACACAAATTAAAAACTTTAATCATAACCTGGGGCAGGGTAGTTTCTCAGTTAATTTAATGGTGCATTCAATCGCAAGCTTTCCCCTCGCACACGACAAGTAGAGTCAGAGGTATCATTCCAAAACAAAAGATAGTGATGGTTCTGCATATTCGTTAAAAACAGGAAATCATTATCTCTCAAGAGAAAAGCCCATTATGTCAAAATCTATGAAGGAGACTTAACAAAAAAACTGGGGCATCCCGCTAACTGTAATCACAAAAGAAACAGTTCAGGAAAAAAGTAGGGATAATAAAATAAAATAAAAAAAGAGGTCGCTACAAACCCTCAACAAAAAATATTACAAAAAATGATGACTTCCTTCTCAAATAAACTTTTAGTGTCCAAACTATCATCGAAAGATCAGGGGAAAGATTCCAGACTCAATCGGAATTTAGACGCACCATTAACTGAGTATAGGGATGAAGAACATCATGAAGAACGGGTGGGTACAAGTAAATTTTGAGCCTTTTTCCTTTGTTTCTTAAACCGTGAACCAGACCACGTCATAACCCCTAAAAGTCCTAGCTGAAGCATGGGTTAGTTTGAAAGCATACTGTTACAAAAAGGTATCCTGACTCCTGTAAGGTTTGCCATAAATCTTGAGTTGATATCACATTCTTGCAAATTTTGTTTTACTAAAAATAGAAAAATTCAAGACAGACATAAGCTTTGCATTTTTAATACCACTGTTTGCATATAACTAATTATTCAATAGCAGAGAAATTCGCACAACAGATATTCAATGAACAAAAATCCTCTCAATGAACAAAATCACCTCAGATGGAAAGACATTTCCAATAACACACCTTTCATAATCAAGAGACATGACATGGTGTCCAAACTGATATGAGGAAATCGAGTCAAGATTCAAGGAATCTCTCAAAAGTGCCGAATATCCAGGGGCAGACCTCCGTCTGAATCACTTGGGGCATTAGACATGAGTTCCAGCAAAGGATCACGCACGATCAAGCAAAAATCTTTCTGGAAGTGCTACAACACTTACTACTATGGACAATGACAATTCTAAGCACCCTGTGAACACGGACATAGTCGGAAATACTACGCATGAAAAGACCTGCTAGGTTGACTAGCCTAGGCAAAAGTAAGGGCATCCCGATGAACCAAAGGAGTTCAGGAAAAAATTAGGGATATATAAATAAAACTTTACACCCGGCAAGTTGAAAACTTGAAAAGGAGGCTTGGGAAAAAAAGGGTATCCCGATGGACTGAAAATATGAAAGGATAGTCCAGGCAAAAGTTAGGGATTGAAGCGTACGACTATGTCCCGTCATCTTGTCACTTGTCTATCAGTAGAAATCTTATCACCCTGATCATCATTTACTCAAGACTCTAGGAGTTGGGATAACATTCAAACCATCCACAAAATCCCCCACAGAACACCCCTAGAGAATCATTTTCACAGAATTCATCATCAGCAATGGTACATTCCTCAGTAGGTATAAAAACAGGGGCATCCTCCCGCAGGTCACCACCATATTTTTAGCATACAACCAAATGATGTCAGGTGTTCCAATACCCCCTACAGAGAAAGGATCTCCAATCATCTCCACAACATCTGAAATAATTCCTCAACATGGCTCATAAATTTCTTGAGTTCCCCAACAGGGATCCACAAAAATCGCCAGGAAGTCTACGGAGTTTCCTTTCCCCAACATAAGTTCATAAAATCCCCAAGCGGTTTGCGGAGTTTCCTTTCCCCAATAGTTTATTTCTCTAGCAACGAAAATCCATCTCCCAACATTTCAACTTCAACAAATAATGAAAACTTACATTCTTCATCCCCAGCAGCAGTTTGGGATTTATCTTCTCTTAGTACAACGACACCATAAAGAGCAACTGATACGCTCATATATTATAGTCATACAACATTTATAATACATCGTAGCATATGCATAACTGAAATGCATATAACATTCTCATTCATTTTGAGAGCATCATGTAATTCATACATCATGACATCGCATGAAACTGACTTTACCTTTTCAGGTTGAATTCGAAGACAGACGAATACTATCAACTTATGCATACCAGGTAAAAGATCAATGCCCAAAACCAGACGGGGAAACTATCTATATGACCAAGTGGTATGAACTCCCGAAGTAGGACAAGTTTACCAACAAATATAGCAGGCCACTGATTAATGCCCGAAACCAGACGGGAAAACTATCTATGTGACTAGCCAAAAAGAAAGTTCCAAATTAATTCCTGAAACCATACAAGGCAACTATCTGTAAATGACTGATTGTAGATCAATTCCCGAAACAAGATGGGGCGACTATCTACAAGACCAGGTTAGATATTAAATCCTGAAACTAGACAGGGCAACTATCTCAACGACCATCAAAATCAAGTTCAAGATTAATTCCTGAAACCAGACAAGACAACTATTTGTGAAGGACTGACTGTGGATCAATTCCCAAAACAAGACAGGGAGACTATCTATAAGACCAGGTTAGAGAGTAATTCTTGAAACCAGACATGGAAACTATCTCAAAAACCAATAAAAGTAAGTTCCAGATTAATTCCTGAAACCAGACAGGGCAACTATCTGTGAACGACTGATTATAGATCAATTCCCGAAACAAGACGGGGCGATTATCTACAAGACCAAGTTAGAGATTAATTCATGAAACCAGACAGGGAAACTATCTCAACGATCAACAAAAGCAAGTTCTAGATTAAATCCTGAAACCAGACAGGTCAAATATCTGTGAACGGCTAATTGTAGATCAATTCCCGAAACAAGATGGGGAAACTACCTACAAGACCAGGTTAGAGAGTAATTCCTAAAACCAGACAGGGCAACTATCTCAATGACCAACACAAGAAAGTTCTAGATTAATTCCTGAAACTAGATGGGGCAACTATCTGTGAACGGCTGACTGTGGATCAATTCCAGAAACAAGACAGGGCGACTATCTACAAGACCAGGTTAGAGAGTAATTCCTGAAACCAGATCGGGCAACTATCTCAACGACCAACAAAAGAAAGTTCCAGGTTAGTTCCTGAAACAAGATAGGGCAACTATCTGAAGTAACAACTCATCAAACATTGTGAAGCCTAGACCCGAACAGATAACAGTTAACCTCAAATTCAAGTTAAATCCTGGAACAGACCAGATAATAGTTTAATTTCTTTAAAACACTAAAACCTAGACCCGACCAGATAACAGTTTACAACTATTGCAAAGCCTGGACCTGACCAGATGACAGTATACCTCAAGTTCAAGTTGAAGCCTAGACCCAACCATATAACAACTTAATTTATGAAGCCTGGACTCGACCAAATAACAGTTCAACCTCTTCAATTACTACAAAGCCTGGAAACCGACCAGATAACAGTTAATTTCATTTTCCCTAGTAAGTCGCTGTGAAGCTTGAAATACGACCAGATGACAGTCAACTTTATTACCCTCAGCAAGTTATGGTGAAGTTTGGATTTCGACCAGAAAACAACTAACTTTCATCTCTCCAGTCCAGAGATAACTCCTTAATAGAGCCATGGACAAATAAAGCTCCTAGACTCTATTCCCGATAGAGTTTTCCTCAAGCAAAAGAAAAGAAATCAGCATTCCCCAGTGGACTCCTCCTCAAACAACAGGAACAGGAATCCCCACAAAGAGACCTCTTATGAAGCCAGCACCTACTTTGGATGGAATATTTAAGCTCTTCTTTGACAACTCTCAGTAATCTTCTCCAAATGGCATCTGTAAGCCCATTCTTGATATCACCAACCAACAATGTTACTTCATGCGAGTGCAAATTTCTGGGCACTCTAGTGTTCAATCATCTTCCACCTTCAGATCACGAAAGGCAGATAAGCCAATCTAAATCTCCAAGTTTAACAAGATTGAACAGGGGAAGTTGTTGTACCCCAAAATTTTCCTTCCCATTTTAGTCAAGGCATGCTCATTAAGGTCCTCAATTGCTCAAGGTTGACCAAGAATTGATTAGACGAATGCTCCTAATAAGCAATGAATTTCCAACTAGGTTTTCATTTCTCACAAAGAATTTTGGTTTGAAGAAGCTTCAAATGATTTCCATGGCACCCTATACGCCTCAGTATAATGGCATAGCTGGAAGAAATAAAAGAAGTGTACGAAACATGACGAGGTGTATGTCGAAAGCTAAGAATATGTCTAAGAGACTTTGGGCTGAAGAAACTTCGACAGCAGTATGCATTCCAATTAGATGCCCAACGAAGCAATGTTAGCTGGGAATTTCGATTACACAAGTTTTGAGTAATTGACACTATGATCGAAGAAAGAATAGTTTGAAAGAAAGTGCGGGGGGGCTTTTATGAAGTCTTCGGTTGATGAAGAGCTAGTAAAGAGCTTCACTACATTGAATCATTATCAAAGGGTTCGTTTTTGAACTATTGAAATATAGATAATTTGAAGCATTACAAGGAAAGACAGTTCGACTGTCATGTTGGTTGAATTGGCGCTTCGAAAAGGAGAAGATTTTGAATTTAAAAGCTTTGATCTTCTCCAAAGAAGCACGCAGAAGTCTAATGGTTCGAAGGACGTGCAACCTTCGAACATGGCGTGATTTCATAGAAGGACTTAGGGTCGAATCAGCCAAATATAACTTATCTTAGAGTTTGTTGGATCAATGTGTTCAGGCATGTACCTGGACAGGCGAGGAAGAAGTTAGATGATCAAAGTGAAGTCTTGGTGATCATAGGTTACCATTCGATTGGTGCATACAAGCTGTATTCACCAATCAAAGATAAACTAGTGATCGGTAAAGATGGTCTTGTAGACGAAACAAAAGGGTGGGATTGGATTCGAAGTTCAGTTCCACAAGAAGATGAACAAAACGAAGCTTCGACAAGTCAAAATGAACAAGTTGATACTTCGATTGGTCGAATTGAAGGAAATGAGATCGAAAAGAATACAATGAAGCTTCGACAAGTTAAAAGGAATAGGTGATACTTCGATTGGTCGAATTGAAGGAAATGAGATCGAAAAGAACAGAACAAAGCTTCAAAAAGTCAAGATGAAGAGGTGATACTTAGACTGGTCGAATTGAAGGAAAGAAGATCGAAAGGATCAAGAACAGTTCGATTAGGCTGATGTTTCCAGATCAAGAAATCGATGCAAATGATGACTTAATCGAAGAAGCCATGATGGTGAAGCCTTGAGTAATTTTAATTGGAACTCAGAGCCATCAAAAAGAACAAAGCTTGGGAGCTTGTTGAAATAATCAATTGATGTGAAATGGAGATGCAAGTTGAAACAAACACCTAATGGGATGAAGCTTGTCCATGTTCACTCAAAGTTCAAAATGACATGAAATATCTCAAAATGGCAACTTTTCAAATCTTTCGATTTTGCTTTCAAAGCCATGGTTAATGGATGATTCATGCCATATTTGTTCACCACTACATCCCTATATAAATACAAGACCAAATCAAAAGCAGACACAGAAATTGCTTCAAAGAGCCACACACACACACTGCCTCAGAAAACTATCCCAAAACTCTCAAAAATCTCATAAGTTATCAAAATTCAAAACCATCCTTGCAAGCTCCCTCAATCCAAACAAATACCAGATTCGTATTCCTGAGACATCCAGGAACGCATACTAACCCATGCACAAGCCATCCCACGCTCCTAACTACAGATCGAGGCACCTTCGTTTGGTAAAAAAATTCGCAATCTCAAACTCATTCAAACTCATTTTGATTGCACTCATGTTATTATTGTTGTTTGTGAATGATTTAACGTAATACATGTAAGTTGCAGTGCCCAAATGACAGGATACAATTGTTAGGGCCTTCAAAATTGTTTGCTTTCGAAACTCATGGTACAGGCTGTTTCAGGCTAAAACAACCCAGATTCAAACTCAGGGGGTTCGAATTAGGGGGGTTTGAATTAAGGGGAAGGACCTGGGTTCGACACCCAGGTCATGCATTTTTTTTCTCTAACATATTATATGCAGATCTGATGTTTCAAGTCCAAACACGTGCATCGTAAACCATCAATCGTAGCCATCAGATCACCATTTCATCCAGATCCAGCACCTCAAACGCCTAGACCACCATGCAGTCTCTAGAGCATTCCTCACTGGATTCGCTGGAAACTTGGGCTTCAACAATAAGGGCCTGGCGTGTTTTTTTAATCACACCCCCAGTTCTTGTTTTTACTACCCAGGCCCATTTGCGTTTTTTATTTTCTTTTTTTATTTCTTTATTTCTTTTAATTTTTTTCATTAATTATAAAATCAAATAAAATCACAAAAAATATTAGGTTAACATTTTCTCAAAAAATTAATTTTTGTAAATTAATTGATTAATTATTTTAACCTTTTTTTTAGTTTAAAACTAAATAGACTTAAGATTTTAAATTAAATTTCTTTCCATGATAAAAAAAAACAAAAAGAATTTTTATACCTTAGGATTTTTAGACGTATTTTCAATTCGCGCGCGTTATTACTTTTCTCATTTTTATTTCCATATTTTCTGTAACTGCCTACTGGAATATAATAGAATTAATTAGGAATTTTACTTTATTGCTTTATTTTTCCCAGTTTTGGACATGTAATTAATCCCCCTCCCCAAAGCCTTGTAATAGTTTAGGATTTACACTTCCGCACTTTAAATTCCCGTACACTATTAATTGTCTAGGTGCATGACTAATAGGATTGTACGGAAAGAGATTAAAATCAAACGCTAGAAAACCTAAATGCAAAGATAAATAACTGAATATAATACAATTGCACATGTACACCTCTAGGATATCCCACTTTGGTTGCCTTCGAAAAAAAACAGTCACAACTCTCAAAACATGAGAGATTTTAGTGGCTACCCTCTGGTTTAAAGATCATATGTCCCTCGATGACCCTCTCGACGTTGCCTCGGTAAAGTGGTCTTAAAACCCTAGGGTAGTTACTAAGGTTTCTTGCCCAGTTGCCTTTGTGACTATAAACGTCCCTTTGAATGTGTCTCAAACATCCAACGATTAGGGCTACCTACTCACTAATAGTAGGATAGCACTATCTAAAAGGAAAGAGGAAAATAACAACCCTTTCGAGTAAAAATAGATAGTTCTTAGATGCCATGCTCAAACAATTTTGACACTTACACAAAACCTCTTTCAAAATCATTTATAAACACTTTGTATACGCTCTCTACTATTCCAAGAAACATTACAAAGTTTGCCGCACTAAGGCGCTTTCAAAAATGCTTTTCAAAACACACAAAGCACAAGGTATTTCAAAATGAGCTAAGAATCTAAGAGCCCGTAGATAGCTACATATGGAAAAGGTGCTAATACCTTCCCTTTACATAATCCACCCCCCTTACTCAAAAAACTCTCGAAAGATCTTTTTTTATTCTTTTCACCCTTTCCTTTGTTGGATAAAAGAAAAGTCGGTGGCGACTCTTGCTTACCGTAACATTTGTGAATACAAACGCAAAACCAGTAAAATAGTCGATTCTGCCACCGTATTACATATGGATAACACTATCTCTAAAGGAGAAGGAAAAGAATAAGAAAGACCATACTTTAGTGGGTAAGAAAATCTTAATTGTTTGCTCATAATTTTTCTCGCAACCATTTTTCACATATCACTTTCAAACAAATATTTTCAAAACACTTTGTACGCATTCTTGAGGACTGATACAAGAATCATTACAAAGTTAGTTGTACTTATGCTTTTCAAAATATTTTCAAATCACATACACAAAGCAATTTTCAAAAGTGAGATAACAATTAAGAGTCTGTAGATAACTACATATGAAAAGGGTACTAACTTACCCCCCAAACTCAAAATCTATCAAGGTCTTTCCTGTTCTTTTCACCCTTTCCTTATTGGATAAAAGAAAAGTCGGTGGCGACTCTTGCTATCTGCATATTTGGATAAAACCAAAAAAGTCAGTTCTCCTACCGTATTACAGATCTCCTATCAGGATTTCCCATAATGACCGTAACCATTATCTTCTTGAGATCAGACCTTTACTCGGTCACTCAAGGAACCTTTCAATAATTTTTTCAGTGATCCGATTTAACAAATATAACAATCATTGACCCAATAAAATTTGATCACTTAAGATCTCCTATCAAGATTTTCCACAATGTTCTCAACCACCGTCTTCTTGAGACTAGACCTTCACTTAGTCTCTCAAGGAACCAATCAACAACAGTTGATAAGGTTTTTTATTTACATGATTGCTTCTTCTAAGCAGATTAGACAAGTGATGAATCACATATTGTTTAATATAATTTAGAGCAACAACTCTTGTGTTAAAACAATTTACATAAAGAGACCAAAACTATAACACAATACGAGCAACAACTCTTGTGTACATTACAATGATCTATTAAGATGTATTTGATCAGAAGTTGGGTAACATCTTGTAGTGTCCTTCTTCTTCATCTTCTTGTTGAGCAAATTACGAGCAATAACTCCTTGCTTATTCTGAGATCTACCAAGATGTATGTGATGATAATTTTTATAGCATCTTATATTATTATTCTTCTTCTTCTCCTTTCTTTCTTTCTTTTCTCTCATTTCTGTGTAGTGATCTTCGGCATGTTTAGCATTGTTTCTTTGACAGCTTCAACATCCACAACTTTTCAGCTTGATGGACAATAACACTTTACTTCATGTCTTTGATCTCATTTTATAGCCTTGAGAGAGAGAGAGAGAGAGAGAGAGAGAGAGAGAGATTGTGAGGATAGAAAACTCTTTACCTGCATCAACGATTAGTTCTCAACAGATAGAATAAGGTGTAAGAGTTTAGACAGTATAAAATAATATTTTCCATAGCCTGTCATTTTTCAATGCTAGCTTTCCACCTTTTCTCTAAATAATGTTTTCTAATAAGATTTTAAATAGAGACCCGTTAGGGAAAGACAATAATTATAAATCCAGTTGTTTATTCCCAACAGTCACAATGGGAGTGGTTGACAATAGATTACGAAAGGACTATCCTTATGCCATCTGTTGTACCCCAAAATTTTCCCTCTCATTTTATCAACATTTCCCCTCACAAGGATCTTTTAACTCAAGACTAAGCTAGGGTTTGCACTGCTTAAGACATCTCCTTGCACTTATGACCTAAATTAGGGTTTGAGTTTGCATAGGGATTTTTTGGACCTTCAATGCTCAAATTGACTTTCTGCTTCATGTTGGGCTCATCAGTTTGTCCATACCAATTTTTAAGCCTTGAATCAAATTTTTGCCCAGTCAATTGAACAGTTGACTTAGAAATTAGCTGTATTGGGGAAAAAGTAAATTGTGGTCAATTTACAGTCAAACCTCATGAATTTTAACCCACATCAACATCATGAACTCATACGAACCATTTGATCAAGTTTGGACCACATATCCACAAGAAATTTGATCAGATCACCAAAAGGGCAAAATGGTCATTTTTAGGGTTTTGACTGTACAAAGGCAATTTCTGACTTTTTGACCTAGACAATGGCAAATTAGGGTCAACCATGGACTCAAGGAATCAATGGCTTCATCTTTACCTATTCAACAAGTTCAAAAGATCTCAATTGCATTGGATTGACAGATGAATTTTTCAGTCAACTGATCAAAATTTGACTGTACACTGAAAAGTCAAACTGTGACTTTTTGGTCAAAATCAAGTTCCAAGGGTCATTTTTCATCAAGATGTGTCAAATTATGAAACTTGTTCATCAAGAAACCCAAAATTGCAAATTAGGGTTTAAAGTTGAAAAATTTCATAACTTAGAATTTTTCGAAGTTATGAAATTTTCTTAATTTTTACTAACTTTGCCCAACATTTTCACCATGATGAAAATGGATTCAAACAAAACCTCCAACATGAAAGTTCAAGCCTTCCACAAAGTCTACAACTTTTATTCACAAAGTTTTCTCAAAAGAAGCTTTGATCTCAAGTTATGATTTTTGGAACAAGGGTCCCTAAAACTTTTAACTTAGTGAAATTTTGCCCTAGTTTAGGCAGGATTTTGACCTATCTTCTTAGCCATTTTTCACATGGTTCCACTTGGAATCTCAAGTTTCATTTTAAATATGGATTATAGATCATGTTGAAAGCTTTCCAAATTATCTAAGAACTCCTCAAACACATTTGTGGTTAGAGAGAATCGAAGGCTTGAAGTTGGCAAAAACTCATTTTTCATCCATGGCATATTCATGTTCATACAAGTTGCATTTTCAAGTTAGCATGCCTTACACTAGCTTGCAGGCCTATAAACCACTTCACACTCCATAATTAAATGCAAATCCATCAATCTAAGCTTTTGTTTTGGTCATTTGGACATTGTACACAAGATTAGGCCCTAAGTAGAAAAAGGCACATTTCCATTTTTTCCATAATGTGATTTATGTCAAACCACTATCCCTTGAGCATTGGTCCATATCTCAGAGGGAAAATAAAATCTACAAGTTGGAGGGGCCAAGAGCAAAGTATGCAAGCATATTTGATAGCCTGTACAGGCCTGTAACAACAACTTCCACTTTCCTACTTCAAAAACAAAAAACTTGTCAAAAACTTGAGAACTGGAAAACCAGCCAATGTTAACTTACACAAACAGTTTGAACATCTTTCTCACACCCCTTTGAGCTAGAAACACGATTGCTTGAGCCTCTAAACACCCCATAGCAAGAAATCACATTCCTTTGGCAAAACAGGGCAGGTTTTGCAACTTGAGTTCCATAGCTCATTTGGCTCGTGCGTTTTGCCCCAAGTTGCTTCAAACACCTTCCATTCAACTCACTAAAGCTATCCCAAACCTCAAATACCAACTGTAACTCCATTTACAGTGTTCACCATTTTCATTTTGAGCTAGTACAGGTTGAGTTCTATAGGCTGATTCAAGGACATTCAAGGCAAGCTAGTTATTGGAGAAGGTCAAGTAAAGTTCAAGCAAGCTACCAGACATCTCAAGCCTTGTTGAAAAGCACTACATTGCCCTACACGAATCCAACAGAAACAGGTTTTTCCCCACTTTCTATCTCTCTATTTAGGAACATTTAGCTTTAGGTTTGTGAATAAAAAATGTAGTGTTCATTGCCATGAAGCTGTACATATGCTCAGTTTTCATTTATATTAAGTGTCCTAAGAGAATTTCATCCATGAACATGCTGAAAAAACTAGGTCAGATTTTAGGGCCAGAGAAATTCTCTCTGATCTTTGAGAGTTAGGACAAGTTGTTTATATGGTTAGAATCATCTTGAAATTCTCTACAAGTTTGATGTTGTGTGTTTTTGCAATAGAGCACGTATACAGGATCTGGTAGTTTGTACAGGGACGCGCACATTTTTTCAAATGCTGGAGGTAGAAGATGAAGTTTTGGCCTGGGCTTGGCCTGGCTGCTTTTTGACACCCCCTCTTTTCCTTTTTGCACCCCCTGGCCCAATTTCTTGTTTTTTTTTAATATTTTTGTATTTTTGTTTTCATTTTTGATTTTGTTTATTTATTTCCAAATATAAAAAATACTCAAAAATATTTTCATAAAGTTTTTACATTTATTTGGTATTTTATTTTAATTTTTCTAACATGAAAAAGTATTTAAATACTTTTATATTATTTATTAAGACTTGAAAAATATATAATTTATACTTTTATTTTTGTTCTTTATCTTTATTCATAATAAAAATATTTTCCTAAATATATTTTATTTTTGTACATATTTTATTTTATATTGTATATATTTAATTTGATTAATATACATATATACTTTTATTTTATTAAATACTTTAGAATAAAAATATAAAAATATTACATTTTTACTTTTCTTTTTATTTATACTAAAAAATACTTCTTTCTAAGTATATTTTATTTTTACACATATTAATATATTTTATTGTATATAAATAATATAACATTTTATTTTCTTAAAGAAATTAGGGTTTTACCCTTAAACAAATAAAATAATTTTTTTATTTATTCCTTTATTTTTTACATTAAATAATTTACATACATCAATGAACAAAAACCCTATTTTTTGCATATTTCATATTATTTGATATATTTATTTATTTTGAATATTTAAATATTGTCCATTTAATATTTATGCATTGGGAATTCAATTTGGATGTAATAGTAAATTAGGGTTTATATTTCTTGTCAAATACCCCCATTCAAAAATTGTACCCTCATCCCCATAATCATGTTGTAATAGTTTAGAATTTTAATTCTCGCACTTTACGCTTTCAATTATGCCATGATTAGACAATTAGGGTTTGTATGCAAAAATCCAAATCAACAAATAGTTTGACCTAATCAAAGACAAAAATGCATGAAAATCAAACATAATGCACACTTGCACCCCTAGGGTTACAATCCACTTGTTGCCTTCAAAAATGGGCCATGATATGCATGTTGGGTATTTTGGCAAAACAAAAACAAAACAAAAGATCATAGACCCTCGATGACGCTATCTTGGTTGCCTAAAAAAAATGATCAAGTCCCTTAAAAATTTGCTAAAAATACTTGACACCGTTGCTATCATGGTCTATACGATGACCCGCGCCTGTCCCGTTTAACATCCTAACACAAGGTTGTTCACCAAATGCAATGGTGAAACAACACTGTCAAAAGGGTTAAAAAACATATAGGAAAGATCTTTGAGTAAAATAGAGTAGACAACTCTTAGTTACTTGATCAAAAAGCTTGCAAAACATCCTTGCTATTTTCAAACACAATTCACAACACAATTTCAAAACATTTTCCCAAATCAAACTTTAAAACATTTAAATCATTTCAAAAAGACAAAACATCTTTGTATACATTCAAACAAGAATCATTACAAAGGTTGCCACAACGATGGCCTCTTTTCAAAACACCTTTCAAAACCACACACAAAGAACCATTTCAAACAATTGGAAAAGCAAAGCAAGTGATCTAAACAAGTAACTAAGATTCCATGGATAACCATGGATGAAAAGGGTGCTTGCACCTTCCCTTTTCATAATCTACTCCCCGAACCCAAGAAAACATCTCAAAGGTCTTTCCTGTGCTTTTTGACCTTTCCTTAGGATAAAATAAAAAGTCGGTGGCGACTCTTGCTAAACCGAAACATTTGCAAACACAAACGCAAAACCTCAAGTCAGTTCTCCCACCGTATTACAGAACTGGCGACTCTGCTGGGGAATTATCTAAAAGTGGAGTAACCTTAGGGTTTAGATCACCTTTGCATGCTTATCTTGTTTGCTTTATTTTCTTTACATTTGGTTCTCGTGTTTGGGTTTTGAATCCTCCACCCGAATTTTTGGGAAACAATCATAGGTAAATAGCAATACATTGTGGAAACTGTGCGGGGTATACCAATATGGTTGAAGCAATAGCTATATTAGTGCGACATATTTGTGAGTACCGGTAGTCTTTGAGTCAATCAAAGAGAATACGGGGCCGCTGAGTGATGTCATAAAGCACTAATGAACTCTTAGAACCTTACTTGACCATCTTGGCCTTTTTAAGGGTAGTGAGATGACCGACTTTGGTGCAGTCCAAAGTTTGTAGATACTCGATACTACACTCATTGAGGGTTGTTTTCTTGGAATATTTCGGTCGCCAGTTAAGTGGCTAAACTGAAACAATGAACACAGAAAATAATCCGATGATATTGAGCTCCTTAGAACCCAGTTACTATAAGACAGGTTGAGCCAACTAGCTTCAAGAGGGTACTTACCTATGAAACCTCATGCAAGCCTGAAATTAGGATCTTGTATGACTTGTTTGTACATATGTTTGTGCATACATCATGAACATCATAAAGCATCATATGCATCCACTAACCATTTCAAGGGTTTGGATCTTCATCTTTGTTCTTTTTTTGTAGGTCATGGAATCTCTTCGCAGGAACACAATCCAGGTAAACCTTGTGAGAATCCCTCTTCAACTCAAGGAGCTTACTTCCAAGATTCCAGAGAATTCTCTCTTCAGTGAAAGACATGGTAGACTTCTCAACTTGGTCAACTCCAACATTGAAGAAGACATGGTGAAAGTTCTCTTCCAGTTCTTTGACCCCCTACACCATTGTTTCACATTCCCTGATTACCAACTAGTACCTACTTTGGAGGAATTTTCTCAACTCCTAAGGATTCCTATTCTTCATCAACTACCCTACAATGGTACGAAAAGAGAACCAAAGCCTGAAGATGTTGCTCAAGCCTTACACTTGCAACCATCTGATATCAAAGGTCATTGGGAAACCAGAAGTGGTGTCAAGCGTTTCTTGGAAAAGTTTCTATTTGAGAAGGCACAAGACTGCTGGAACTCTCTAGATCTACAAGCCTTTGAGGAGATTGTAGCACTTCTCATGTATGGGTTGGATTTGTTCCCAAACCCTGATCAGCTTATAGATGTGAATGCTGTCAAGATTTTCATATCTCGGAATCCTGTACCTACATTGCTTGGGGACATCCTACACTCATTTCACACACGAACAATGAGGAAAAGAGGTATTCTCATGTGTTGTACTCCTCTTCTAGCAAGGTGGTTTATTTCTCACCTTCGCCAATCAGTTTTGAAAAATGAGTAGGGTTTAAGGTGGTCACAACGGTTGATGACCCTCACACATTCTGATGTTCATTGGTGTTCTCGGTCCAGAGAAAATGTTATCATCATTGATCATTGTGGAGAGTTCCCTAATGTCCCACTACTTGGCATTAGGGGAGGCATTACCTACAACCCCTGTTTAGCTCTGAGACAATTTGGGTATGCCCGAAGGGATGGCCCTCATGATATGTTGATTCCTGACTTGGTTTTTGACTTCGACAATGATGCTCAAGGACTTCAACAAAGGTTTATCCGTGCTTGGAGGATGCCCAACAAAGTGGATAGTAAGACACTGGGGCACAAGAATTCCATCCCCCTTGAGCCTTATCTCAAGTGGGTACGAACCCGCGCCCAGAGTCTTATGATGCCTTACCCTCACATTCTCCCCATGATCAAAGAGCCTGTTATGGAAGGAGAGGTTCCATACACCCTCCTACATCCTGACATGCCAACATCATTGAAAGAATTACAAAAAGAGTTGGATACAACTCAAAGGAGAACAAAATGCTTTTGAATCCAGCTTCTATGCCAGTGAGAAGAAGGTTTTGGAACTTACGCGCCTACTTCACGAAGAGGAGACTCTCAACACTTACATCGCACCAAAGAGGATGCGCAATGTCTTTTTACATTAAGAATTTTGTAATATTTTGCCCATGGGGCATTTATGTACTAACAAATTTCTTCTTATTAATATGACGTGTGTTCTTTTTGTTTGCAACAAATTTGAATTTCGGAATCCTTGAATGCATTACATGAATAACATATCATTCATCATATGCATAAACAGGTCTTCACACCAGGTTTCCTTATCTTTCTGCTGTTTATTTCAGCAAGATGGATATAGAGCAGACGGTTAAAGATCTGCAAGCACAGATTTCGCAATTCCAACAACTCCTCATGACCTTAGCAATGGGCCAAGAGGACCTAAAAGCACTGTTAGAGAAAGAGAAGGAACCAGAAAGGAAGAAGAAGAAAAGAATTGGTGTGGCCACTATGGGAAGAAGATTTGAGCATCAGGCTAGGAGAGTTCTGGAATTCCCCTCGATGTCTGACGAAGGGGTTGGTAAAGGAAAAGGAGTTGCAATGCCCTCCGAATCTGAAGTTGAAGAAGAAGAAGAGGAAGAGGACGAAGATTACTCCAAACAGCAATATCCCCCGGCGGATGATAAATATAAAAATCTTGAGGATCGGTTGGCAGCCATGGAGTTGCAAAAGGTACTTGGTTTAGATTTCGAAGAACTAGGGTTGGTTGCTGGGATCGTCATTCCTTTCAAGTTCAAAGTACCTACATTTTCTAAGTATGACGGTTTGTCCTGCCCAAAGATGCATCTGAGGTCCTACGTCAGAAAGATCCAACCTCACTCCTCTGATAAGGATCTTTGGGTCCACTTTTTTCAAGATAGCTTGTCAGGTACGCAATTGGACAGGTTCTATCAACTTGAGAGATCTGATGTTCATAACTGGGAAGATTTGGCTGCTCCATTCTACCGACAATAACAATACAACGCAGATTTAGCGCCTACTCGTACTCAACTACAGAGTATGGGTATGGCTTCTAATGAGGGATTTAAGGAGTATGCCCAGAAGTGGCTGGATTTGGCTGGAAAGGTGAAACCACCATTATCGAATAGAGAGCTGGTTGACATGTTTTTAGGGACTCTGTCAGGTCCGTTCTTCAATCACTTGATCGGGAGCTCATCTGCAGGCTTCGAAGAATTAATTCTGACCGGTGAAAGGGTCGAAGCTGGCATTAAAAGTGGTAAAATTCAAAAGGATGCCTCCGCTTCCACTATTATTAAGAAGACTTTCCCAGCCAAGAAGGAAGTTTCTGCTATTCATACACAGAGAAACCAAGGGAGAACAGAGCGCCGACCAACAATGGGGGCTGTTATGATCCAAAAATCCTCAGCCGACCAACCTCGCAGCAATCAACCAAGAGCTAATCAGCAAAGGGTAGAAAGGCCACAACGGCAATTCACCCGAATTAACATGACACCGGCTCAAGTCCTCCCTCATCTGTTAAAGCTGAACCTTACCAACTTGAAAGAAGCGCCGAAAAACCCCAATAACTTTTCTCCTTATTATCACTCCAAAGAAAAATGTGCATACCACTCGGACAGTGTAGGGCATGACACCAACAACTGTTGGGCCCTTAAAAACAAGATCCAAGACTTAATAGATGCCAAGGAGGTAGAATTCGATGCGCCCGAAAAGCCGAATGTGATTTCTGCCCCAATGCCCAAGCACGGTCATAATGTCCATGCCATTGTAGAAGATCTTCATGTTACCGCTGTTGATGACCTATTAACTCTGTTGCCAATGATTAAAGTGAATTTGATGAAAGTCGGGATATTCCCAGGCTGTGGAAAAGATTGTTACTTCTGTTCAACCATGCAAACTGACTGCCCACTGTTGAAATCAGGCATCCAACGCCTGATGGATACCCAAGAGATCCTCTTTCAAAAGACTCATGTTGAAACTATCACTCATGTTACTCATGTTACCTTTGATACTCCAATCAATGACATTGCTATAATAACCATCTCCGACAATCTTTCCAAGACCTGCAAAAGGCTTGTTAAGATTACGCCTGATCCTAAGTTTGTACCACTGAAAATTACCATGCCAGGGCCTGTCCTGTATAAATCTAACAAGACGATACCATGGAACTACGGAGGAGAGATCTTATACCATGGTATCAAGCAGATCGAATCAGTCCAAGAGAATTCCGATGATGAAACCCCTGATATAGGGAATATTGCGGGAACGAGCAAGATAACTCATAGCGGAAGGATCTTCTCTCCGGAGATTGCTCCTCCACGGGCAGTCTTCGGACCCTCGAGAGTTTCTGTGCCTGTCAAGCCATCTGTGCAAAGTCTGGTAATTGAAGAAATTGATGCACCCGAAGCTAGACCCTCTGATGTTACTACCAATAAAGGTAAGGGGATCCAAGAAGCGCCTGTCAGGACGAAGGCTCAGACTGTGGTTATCCCCGAGACCACCTAAAAAGAGATGGAAGAAATCTTAAAGATAATCAAGAAGATCCACTACGATGTCGTGGAGCATCTAGGGCAAACCCCTTCAAAAATCTCCATGTTGGCTCTCTTACTCTGCTCTGAGGCTCATGCCAAAGCCTTGATCAAATTTCTGAAGACGGCACACGTGCCTCAAGAAACTTCTGCAGACCAGTTTCAAGAGTGCGTGGCTAGCCTTACAGCCGATAATGGTCTTGGTTTTTCTGATGTTTATTTGACCCCTAAGGGAAGAAATCATAACGATTCACTGCATGTCTCGGTAGAGTGCAGGGGGACCACACTTGCTCATGTTCTGGTAGATATCGGTTCATCTTTAAATGTTCTACCAAAGAAGGCGTTGGACAGATTGGACTGCGATGATCTGACCCTAAAGCCCAGTAACATCGTTGTTAGAGCCTTCGACGGTTCTAAGAGGATGGTTCACGGAGAAGTGGATATTCCAATCAAAGTGGGTACAAAAATTTTCAACTCTACATTTTATGTGATGGAAATCCGTCCTTCATATTCATGCTTGTTGGGAAGGCCATGGATCCATAACGCTGGGGAAGTCACTTCTTCTCTACACCAGATGCTCAAGTACCCAGACCAGGGTAAGATCATAACGGTTCATGGTGAGGAAGAGTATATGATAAGTCACCTAAACTATTTCCGCTACGTGGAGTTAGATGGAGAATTCATAGAAACACCTCTCAAACACTTTGAAGAGGTTTCTCCTGAAGTTGCAGTAGAAAAGACAATGACTGATGTGCCGATCATTTCCAAGCCTGTGTCTCGAATGGCATCCCTTAAAGATGCGGAGGCTGTAATCAAAGAAGGAAGAAGTATAGTGTGGGGGCAACGGCCTGATTTTCCTTACAGGATGGACAAGTTCGGACTAGGTTTTACTGCCGCTGGCCAGAAAGTCGTGCGTCGCTCCCGGGCTGGAGGACCACCCCTAAAAATCACTCACCATGGAATTCATTCCTTAGAAATTGATGATGAAGAAGACAACTTTGAAGATTGGATCTTTCCAACCATTTAAGGGGGATTAAGCAACTGGGAGGAGAAAGACTTCGTTGCCATCACTTTCATCAATCAGTAATTTATCTTTGAACAATTTCCTGTTTGGTCTGTAATAATTAAACAATTCGTACACTCTTTTTTCCTTGTGCCTTACCCGGGGCATATAGGTCCATTTGTAAGGGTTTTGATTCTTGATTTTCATATGCCATTTTTAATTAATCATTGGACGTTTTCATCTATAAACTGTTGTGTTCATTTTCTTTCCTTTTACATTTTGTTTTGTTTAAGGATGGCTATCCCTTACACACACCCACACTCACAAAATGCAGGTACCCATCCACTCCGGAATCCATGGGTGACTATTCTGCTTTGGCCTTCGACGACTCTGAAGATTTGGTCAATCATGCCGAGTACGAAGGTGATGAAGACTGTGAAGTGCCTGGAGAGTTAGCTAGACTTTTGCAGCAAGAGGAAAGGGCTATTCAGCCCCATGAAGAATTTCTAGAGACTATCAATTTGGGAACAGAGGAAGACAAGAAAGAGGTTAAAGTGGGTGCCAACCTAGAACCAAATGTCAAAGAGCGCTTAGTTCAGTTGTTGAATGAGTTTGTTGAAATCTTCGCCTGGTCCTATGAAGACATGCTGGGACTTGATACATATATTGTGGTTCACCGTCTCCCTACAAGAGAAGACTGTCCACCAATCAAACAGAAAGTCCGCCGAATGAGGCCCGACATGTCCGAAAAGATCAAAGCTGAAGTGATGAAACAATTCAATGCTGGTTTTCTGGTTGTTACTTCCTATCCACAATGGGTTGCTAATATTGTGCCCGTGCCTAAGAAGGACGGAAAAGTCAGAATGTGTGTGGACTATAGAGACCTAAATAGGGCTAGCCCGAAAGGTGATTTTCCACTGCCATACATCGACTTCTTGGTTGACAATACAGCTCAATACAAGGTATTTTCCTTCATGGATCGATTCTCGAGATACAACCAGATCAAAATGGCACCCGAAGACATGGAGAAGACTACTTTTATTACGCAGTGGGGTACCTTCTGCTATAAAGTGATTCCATTCGCACTGAAGAATTTCGGGGCAACCTATCAGCGAGCCATGGTAGCTTTGTTTCATGACATGATACATCATGAGATCGAAGTCTACGTAGACGACATGATAGCCCGTTCACAGACAGAAGAAGAACACCTTGACCATCTGCAGAAGCTGTTTGTCAGGTTAAAGGAATATAAGCTCAAACTGAACCCTAGCAAGTGCACTTTCGGAGTCAGGTCTGGTAAACTTTTGGGATTCATCGTCAGTAACAAATACATTGAGGTTGATCCTGCTAAAGTCAAAGCTATACAAGAAATGCCTGCCCCCCGCACTGAAAAGGAGGTTAGAGGTTTCTTGGGACGCTTAAACTATATTGTAAGGTTCATTTCTCACCTAACATCTACCTGTGAGCCAATCTTCAAGCTGTTGAAGAAAGATTAGGTGGTTGAATGGAACGATGACTGTCAAGTTGCTTTTGATAAGATCAAGGAGTATTTGCTGGAACCTCCTATCTTGATGCCACCTGTCGAAGGAATACCTTTAATCATGTATCTGATTATTTTGGATAATTCAATGGGGTGCGTACTGGGCCAACATGACGAGTTTGGCCGAAAAGAGCATGCCATTTATTACCTTAGCAAAAAGTTTACCGACTGTGAGACTCGCTACTCACTTCTCGAGAAAACTTGTTGCGCTTTGGTATGGGCTGCTCGCCGGCTAAGACAGTATATGTTGACACATACCACTTTGTTGATTTCCAAAATGGATCCGATAAAGTATATCTTCGAGAAGCCTGCTTTATCTAGAAGAATCGCTAGATGGCAAATGATCCTGACTGAATATGATATCCAGTACACAACCCAAAAAGCTATAAAGGGGAGTGTACTATCTGACCATCTAGCTCATCAAGCCGTCGAAGATTACCAATCTATGAGGTTCGACTTCCCTGACGAGGGCATTATGACATTGGACAACATTGAAGGTAACGGACCGTATGACGGACCTGAAAAAGGATCCCGATGGACCCTGTACTTTGATGGTGCTTCAAATGCACTTGGCAACGGTATCGGTGCAATACTTATTTCTCCAGAAGGTTTCCATACACCTTTCACTGCTAGACTCTGCTTCAGTTGCACCAACAACATGGCCGAATATGAAGCTTGTATCTTTGGTCTCAAAGCTGCTATTGACTTGGGAATCAAATCTCTAGTTGTATTTGGGGACTCAGCTTTGGTTATCAGTCAAATCAAAGGAGAGTGCGACACTAAATATCCTAATCTTATCCCATACAAAGAACATGTCCTGACATTGTTGCCTCATTTCGAGCAGATTACCTTTGAGCACTTCCCGCGAGAAGAAAATCAGCTAGCAGATGCTCTGGCTACAATGTCTTCCATGTTTAAACTCAACTGGAATAATGAGGCTCCCCAAATCACCATCGAGCGAATGTACGAACCTGCGCACTGTCATGAGATTAATACCGAAGAAGCAGTGGAACAACCCTGATTTCATGAAATCAAAAGGTATCTCCAGACTCGAGAATACCCTGAAGGAGCTTCCGTCAATGACAAAAAGTTCTTAAGAAGATTTGCTGCCAAGTTCTTCCTGAGCAATGGTATCCTATATAAGCGCAGCCATGATTGTGTTCTACTTTGTTGTGTGGACAAAGTTGAAGCTAAGTTGATCATGACTGAAATACATAGCGGCACATTTGGCACCCACTTAAGCGGACATACGATGGCTAAGAAGATTCTAAGGGCAGGCTACTACTGGTCTACCATGGAAGCTGATTGTCATCAACATTCCCGTACTTGTCACAAATGCCAAGTCTATGCTGACAAGGTACATATTCCTCCAGTTCCTCTCAACGTTCTGACAGCTCCTTGGCCATTCGCGATGTGGGGAATCGACATGATTGGAGAGATCAAGCCTACGACATCTAATGAACATCGCTTCATCTTGGTAGCTATTGATTATTTTACCAAGTGGGTCGAAGCAGCTTCTTTCGCCTCCGTTACAAAGAATGTGGTTGCCCGCTTCATCAAGCAGAACCTCATATGCTGGTATGGTATCCCCGACCAGATCATCATGGACAACGGTACAAATTTGAGCAACACTGTGATCACCGCTCTGTGCGAGCAGTTCAAGATTCAACATCATAATTCATCTCCCTATCGGCCAAAGATAAATGGTGTTGTTGAAGCCGCGAACAAGAATGTCAAGAAGATCATTCAAAAGATGACAGTCACCTACAAGGACTGGCATGAGATGTTACCGTTTTCTCAGCACGGATATCGTACCACGGCGCATACTTCAACTGGGGCAACCCCCTTTTCTTTGGTATATGGCATGGAAGTTGTTTTACCTATGGAAGTTCAGATTCCTTCTTTAAGGATTATGAAGGATGTATGTTTAAGTGAAGACGGTTGGATTCAGACCCGACTTGATCAACTTAATTTGATCGACGGGAAGCGACTTACTGCTGTTTGTCATGGTCAGACGTATCAAAAACGGATGATTAAGGCTTTCAACAAGAAAGTTAGGCGTCAGGTATATCAAGTCGGAGATCTTGTAATCAAGCGGATCATCTTGCCGCAAAGTGATCCCAGGGGCAAGTGGACTCCTACTTACGAAGGACCATTTGTGATCAAGAACATCTTTTCTGGTGGGGCAATGATTCTGACCACCATGGACGGCGACAACTTGCCGCACCCTACGAACGCAGACATAGTAAAAAAATACTACACATAAAATGACCCGACAAATTGAAAACCCGAAAGGGCGACTTGGGAAAAAATGGACATCCCAATGAATCGAAAACCCAAAAGGGCGGTTCAGGCAAAAATTAGGGATAAACAAAAAAAATCTGTACATTCGGCAAGTTGAAAACCCGAAAGGGTGACTTGGGCAAAAAAGGGTTTCCCGGTGGATCGAAAACCCAAAAGGGTGATTCAGGCAACAGTTAGGGAATTAAAGCGTATGACTATGTCTCGTCGGATCACTTTAAGGACAATCTCTTCACGACCAAACTCCAAGGTCATGATCAATCCAATCATCCGCAGATGAAGCAACGAATGGACAAAGATACTCAGAGTTGTGAAGGCTATAGCAGAATGGGAACCCCATGGAATTGTTACACATAGCCATCTTTCTTTTTGTATAAATTTTTTCTTAATTTTTGACAACATTCTCTTACTAGGATGTCTGTCTCCTTTGTACAAAAATACTTACAAAAGTTAATACAAAAATACTTCAAAGTGCAGAAATTTGCTTGCGTTTCCTTTCTTTTTTACACTTATGTTTTATTTGAAAACGTCCAATGGTTTGTTAAATAGGCATATGCATTTATAATCACTGCTTAAAAATAAAACAAAATAAGAAAGGATAGTTACTGATAGGACGAAAGTATAGGAAAACGTCTTTAGGCTATTCCAGAATAAATCCCCTGCAGTATGTCATTCAGATCCTCAACAGAGCTAAAACCTTGAAGTACATATCCCCAGCGGAGTTAAATTTCAAAATTTCCATCAGAGTTAAGTTTCTAAAAAACTCTCGATCCCCAGCAGAGCCAGAATACTCTAAACTTTCATCACCAGCGGAGTCCACAACATAAAACCTTAAACCCTGTTGGAATACTATCCAACTTCCTCCGGTTCACCAGCAGAGTTCTCCACTAAACAAGGAATCCCCAGTAGATTGGCATACAACCCAAGCTCCTGATTTCCCTGGAAGAATAAACACTCTCCCCACAGAGTTATTTCCCAACCGAACAAAGATTCTAGTTCTCGTTTCTCCATTTGAAGCCTCCCAGGTTTTAATTCCCCATTAAAGGTCGTCGGATTTTTCCTTATTTCCCCAAAAAAGTCATGAAGGATTCTCACATCCCCACAGAAGTTGTCTATGATTTGGTAATCCCCGCAGGCTGCCAAGGATCTTCTATCCCCAATAGTAATCAGTAAGGATTTCTCATCTTCAACAATCAAAGATTTTAGGAATCCCCGACATTGGTCAAGGATTTACTTTCCTCGGCAACAGTCAAAGATTTCATTATCTCCAGCTATCAAGGATTTATTTTCCTCAGCAAGACAACTAATCAGCTTACATGCACATCCATTACATTCATATATCATAAACATTGATGGAACACATTTTATTGCATCATACATATCATGCAACATAACTTTGTGCTTTAGCTAACATTCTACCCTTTTCAGGATAAGATTACAAAGCTATCGTTAACAATTATTTAAAGAGTCAAGATACAATATGGATACACCTCAGACACGACGGTCATTCCATTAATCATTCGGAATTTCAAGTAAGGATACAGTATGGATACACCCCATACGTGGCGGTCATTCTATTACTCATTCAGACTTCAGCAATCAGATACAGACTAGATATGCTCCAGACACGGTGGCCATTCTATTTCTCATTCAGATTCAACTATCAAATTCAAATTCAGATACACTCTAGACACGGGAGTCATTCTGTCACTTATCTAGATCCCAGTTACAGTACGAATATACTCCAGACATGGAAGTCATTCTACTACTCATACAGATCTCAACTTTAGATACAGTCCAGATACGCTTCAGACACGGTTGCCATTCTATCACTCATTCGGAATTTATCCCCAGCACATAGGTGCTCCATACATATATGTTTCTCTGTCACCCATGCAGAATACAGATACACTCCAGACACGGCAGTCATTCTGATATTCATTCAAGAATCAAATACAGTTACAGCTCAGATACGCTCCAGACACGGACGCCATTCCTTTGCTCATACAAATCAAATCTCCAGATACAACTCAGATACGTTCCAGACACGGGTACCATTCTGATGTTCATTCTCCTGATTTTGAACAAACAATCCTGGATGGCATCTTTAAGCCCATCTCCAGCAAGATTCTACCGTCTCCAGATGGCATCTTTAAGCCCATTCCCTCAACCTACATTTTGACGAGTGCAAATTTACGGGCACTCTAGTGTCCAATCCTCTTTTACCTTTGAGTCACGAAAGGCAAACTTGCCAATCTAACTCTTCAGGTTCAAGAAGATTGAACAGGGGAAACTGTTGTACCCCAAAATTTTCCCTCTTATTTTATCAACATTTCCCCTCACAAGGATCTTTGAACTCAAGACTAAGCTAGGGTTTGCACTACTCAAGACATCTCCTTGCACTGATGACCTAAATTAGGGTTTGAGTTTGCATAGGGATTTTTTGGACCTTCAATGCTCAAATTGACTTCCATGCTTCATGTTGGGCTCATGAGTTTGTCCATACCAAGTTTTAAGCCTTGAATCAAATTTTTGCCCAATCAATTGGACAGTTGACCTAGAAATCAGCTGTATTGGGGAAAAAGTCAATTGTGGCCAATTTACAGTCAAACCTCATGAATTTTGACCCACATCAACATTATGAACTCATATGAACCATTTGATCAAGTTTGGACCACAAATCCATAAGAAATTTGATCAGATCACCAAAAGGGCAAAATGGTCATTTTTAGGGTTTTGATTGTACAAAGGCAATTTCTGACTTTTTGACCTAGCCAATGGAAAATTAGGTTCAACCATGGACTCAAGGACTCAATGGCTTCATCATGACCTATTCAACAAGTTCAAAAGATCTCAATTGCATTGGATTGATAGATGAATTTTTCAATCAACTGATCAAAATTTGACTGTACACTAAAAAGTCAAACTTTGACTTTTTGGTCAAAATCAAGTGCCAAGGGTCATTTTTAATCAAGATGTGTCAAATTATTAAACTTGTTCATCAAGAAACCCAAAATTGCAAATTAGGGTTTAAAGTTGAAAAATTTCATAACTTCAAATTTTTCTAAGTTATGAAATTTTCTTAATTTTTCCTAACTTTGCCCAACATTTTCACCATGATGCAAATGGATTCAAACAAAACCTCCAACATGAAAGTTGTAGTCCTCCACAAATTATACAACTTTGATTCACAAAGTTTTCTCAAAATAAGCTTGGATCTCAAGTTATGATTTTTGGAACAAGGGTCCCTAAAACTTTTAACTTAGTGAAATTTTGCCCTAGTTTAGGCAGGATTTTGACCTATCTTCTTGGCCATTTTTCACATGGTTCCACTTGGAATCTCAAGTTGAATTTCAAAGATGGATTATATAGCATGTTGCAAGATTTCCAAATTGTCCAAGAACTCCTCAAACACATTTGTGGTTAGAGAGAATCGAAGGCTTGAAGTTGGCAAAAACTCAACTTTCATCCATGGCATATTCATGTTCATACAAGTTGCATTTTCAAGTCAGCATGCCTTACACTAGCTTGCAGGCCTCTAAACCACTTCACACCTCATAATTAAATGCAAATCCATCAGTCTAAGCTTTTGTTTTGGTCATTTGGACATTGTACACAAGATTAGGCCCTAAGTAGAAAAAGGCACATTTCCATTTTTGCCATAATGTGCTTTATGTCAAACCATTATCCCTTGAGCATTGGTCCATATCTCAGAGGGAAAATCAAATCTACAAGTTGGAGGGGCCAAGAGAAAAGTATGCAAGCATATTTGATAGCCTGTACAGCCCTGTAACAACAACTTCCACTTTCTTACTTCAAAAACAAAAAACTTGTCAAAAACTTGAGAACTGGAAAACCAACCAATATTAACTTACACAAACAGTTTGAACATCTTTATCACATCCTTTGAGCTAGAAACACGATTGCTTGAGCCTCTAAACACCCCATAGCCAAAAATCACATTCCTTTGGCAAAATAGGGAAGGTTCTGCAACTTGAGTTCCATAGCTCATTTGGCTCGTGCGTTTTGCCCCAAGTTGCTTCAAACACCTTCTATTCAACTCACTCAAGCTATACCAAACCTCAAATACCAATTGTAACTCCATTTACAATGTTCACCATTTTCATTTTAAGCTTTTGCAGGTTGAGTTCTATAGGCTGATTCAAGGACATTCAAGGCAAGATAGCTATTGGAGAAGGTCAAGTAAAGTTCAAGCAAGCTACCAGACATCTCAAGCCTTGTTGAAAAGCACTACATTTCCCTACACGAATCCAACTGAAACAGGTTTTTCCCCACTTTCTATCTCTCTATTTAGGAACATTTAGCTTTAGGTTTGTGAATAAAAAATGTAGTGTTCATTACCATGAAGCTGTACATATGCTCAGTTTTCATTTATATTAAGTGTGCTAAGAGAATTTCATCCATGAACATGCTGAAAAAACTAGGTCAGATTTTAGGGCCAGAGAAATTCTCTATGGTCTTTGAGAGTTAGGACAAGTTATTTATATGGTTGGAATCGTATTGAAATTCTCTACAAGTTTGATGTTGTGTGTTTTTGCAATAGAGCACGTATACAGGATCTAGTAGTTTATACAGGGACGCGTGCGTTTTTTCAAATGCTGGAGGTAGAAGATGAAGTTTTGGGCTGGACTTGGCTTGGATGCTTTTGACACCCCCTCTTTTCCTTTTTGCACCCCCTGGCCCAATTTCTTGTTTTTTTATATTTTTGCATTTTTGTTTTCATTTCTGATTTTGTTTATTTATTTCCAAATATAAAAAATGCTCAAAAATATTTTCATAAATTTTTTACATTTATTTGGTATTTTATTTTAATTTTTCTAACATGAAAAAGTATTTCAATACTTTTATATTATTTATTAAGACTTGAAAAATATATAATTTATACTTTTATTTTTGTTCTTTATTTTTATTCATACTAAAAATATTTTCCTAAAAATATTTTATTTTTGTACATATTTTATTTTATATTGTATATATTTAATTTGATTAATATACATATATATATATACATATATACTTTTATTTTATTTAATACTTTAGAATAAAAATATAAAAATATTACATTTTTACTTTTATTTTTATTTATACTAAAAAATACTTCTTTCTAAGTATATTTTATTTTTACACACATTAATATATTTTATTGTATATAAATAATATAACATTTTATTTTCTTAAAGAAATTAGGGTTTTACCCTTAAACAAATAAAATAAATTTTTTATTTATTCCTTTATTTTTTAAATTAAATATTTTACATACATCAATGAACAAAACCCCCTTTTTTACATATTTCATATTATTTGATATATTTATTTATTTTGAATATTTAAATATTGTCCATTTAATATTTATGCATTGGGAATTCAATTTGGATGTAATAGTAAATTAGGGTTTATATTTCTTGTCAAATACCCCCATTCAAAAATTGTACCCCCATCCCCATAATCATGTTGTAATAGTTTAGAATTTTAATTCTCGCACTTTACGCTTTCAATTATGCCATGATTAGAGAATTAGGGTTTGTATGCAAAAATCCAAATCAACAAATAGTTTGACCTAATCAAAGACAAAAATGCATGAAAATCAAACATAATACACACTTGCACCCCTAGGGTTACAATCCACTTGTTGCCTTCAAAAATGGGCCATGATATGCATGTTGGGTATTTTGGCAAAACAAAAACAAAACAAAAGATCATAGACCCTCGATGACGCTATCTTGGTTTCCTAAACAAAAATGATCAAGTCCCTTAAAAATTTTCCAAAAATACTTGACACCATTGCTATCATGGTCTATACGATGACCCGCGCCTGTCTCGTTTAACATCCTAACACAAGGTTGTTCACCAAATGCAATGGTGAAACAACACTGTCAAAAGGGTTAAAAAATATATAGGAAAGATCTTTGAGTAAAATAGGGTAGACAACTCTTATTTACTTGATCAAAAAGCTTGCAAAACATCCTTGCTATTTTCAAACACACTTCACAACACAATTTCAAAACATTTTCCCAAATCAAACTTTTAAACATTGAAATCATTTCAAAAAGACAAAACATATTTGTATACATTCAAACAAGAATCATTACAAAGGTTGCCACAACGATGGCCTCTTTTCAAAACATCTTTCAAAACCACACACAAAGCACCATTTCAAACAATTGGAAAAGCAAAGCAAGTGATCTAAACAAGTAACTAAGAGCCCATGGATAACCATGGATGAAAAGGGTGCTTGCACCTTCCCTTTTCATAATCTACTCCCCGAACCCAAGAAAACATCTCAAAGGTCTTTCCTGTGCTTTTTGACCTTTCCTTAGGATAAAATAAAAAGTCGGTGGCGACTCTTGCTAAACCGAAACATTTGCGAACACAAACGCAAAACCTCAAGTCAGTTCTCCCACCGTATCACACCATCCTAGAGTGTAGAGGTCACATACCACTTTTTGCACCTTTTGTACACCATCACACGTTAACCATTTAGAACTTATTATTATCTTTATATGATTCAAATAATTTGAATGTTTGGAGCTTGTTGTATAAGAATCACTCTTAAGTCTTAGAACCTAAGTCTTGGAGTCTTCAGAACTTGTCCTATCAGAACCTTGTCTTCAGAGTCTTCAACACTTGGTTGTAAGAACTTGCTTTTATTCCGATCATCAGAACTTGTTCAGCAAAACCTCGTCTTCATAATCTTCAGAACTTGTAACACATAGAATCAAACCTTTAGAAGGCCTCCAAAGCTTAACCATAAAGTCACGATCATAACCTCTTGTACTAACGTTCCTAAGAACCGTTGCAGAAGATGAATTCCAGAATCTTGATTTCAATTGTAACACGTAACCACATGTTTTCTTCTAGTAGTGTTAATATTCAGAACATGATGACGTGACACGCCTTGATACCAAAGTTAGAACATTACAACAACACCTACACACTAGAACGAAACCATTAGAGTATACAATTGTTGTTTATGATATCATGTAAAGTTATCATAAAAATCTTAAGGTCAGTTGTAGAAACACTTCTTGTTCTTACAATTCCCCATTTTTGATGATGACAAAACCATGTATTTTGATAGAATAATTTATACATGGTAATCACCATAAACGACAAATTCAGAGTTAAGCTCACAGTTCCCTCTGAACCTGTTAATCCCAAAATGTCATTTATGCTTGTTCAGAGTCTCCCCATGAGCTCAAGACTCACAAAATAAATTGAGTTTTCAGAACATTGAAATAGAGAAGGAACATTTCCCTACAATAACTCATCAGAGTCTGACTAAAACACTTGGTCTTCATCTCAGAACCTGGTTACTATGAGAACTTGATGAAGAATCAAAACTTAATTTTGAGCGTTGCAGAAACACACGTATCATAACACATCTTTTGAGTGGAATCTCTGTATCAGAGCATGCATCACAATGTTGACTTGACTTCCTTTCAGGAGAGCACAACTTCTGAAGCTTTTAGTATGAATTCCATACTTTCAAAAAGTTCACAACTTCTGAACAATATGATATCAAGCAAGATTACCTTACTTTCAATAAGTTTATAACTTCTGAATTGTGTTTGGTACATATTTTCGGATACTCATATATTCATAAAGTGTAAAACTTCTTATATATGAAATCAAAGTTTTGTTCATCCATAAGGTTCCCAACCTTAGCATCAGGATCTTCATATTCAACATGTCTTTAGAATACTCAGTGAACTTATTCAAAGTTCCTGGAATGAAACATCAAACAAATAACTAGTAGCAACAACATTATATATGTTTGAGTTTGAGATTCTGAGAATAAGTATTATCAAAATCATTTTACTTTCTCCCCCTTTGTCAGAAATTAAAAAGGTGTTAAAGAGATTATTCCTTTGTCAAGACAGGAAAAAAAAACTCTGAAGATAGACAACAAAGGAAACATATTTCATTGATTAAAAAAATATAGACTTGATTGAACAACAAGAACAAACAGATACAAGGAAACCTAGATAATAAACAGACACCATTTAAACCTCAAATACTTCACACCTTTTCTTCACCAGACCATTTGCAGGACCAGTTCTCCGGATCCATTCAATAATTCCTTCTATAAATAAGATCTCATAAAAAACTCTTTTAAAAAGTATGAAGGACTTAACTTCATTTCTGGAGAGAGTGATTGATCTTTGCGGAAAATTGAAGATAGAATGTGGCAAACTTATCCCGATATCATTGACCAGAAAAAATAGAAAAAGAAGATCTTCATATGACGTCATATTTGTATGAACACTTCTAGGACGAAAATTGGTTAAAAGAAACTTGGACCAACTTTTTGAAATGGGAAGAAGAATTTAGGGATTGTTAGGTTCGTAACTAGATGTTGAGTTGTGGAGAGTAACGAGCTTTTCATCAAGATGATATCGACTCTTAACATGTGTGATACGGTGGGAGAACTAACTTGAGGGTTTGCGTTTGTGTTTGCAAATGTTGCGGTTTAGCAAGAGTCTCTATCGACTTTTCTTTTATCCAAAAGGAAAGGTGAAAAAGCACAGGAAATACCTTTAGAGATGTTTTCTTGAGTTCGGGGGATAGATTATGAAAAGGGAAGGTATTAGCACCCTTTTCATCCATGGTTTTCCATGGGCTCTTAGTTACTCGCTAGATCACTTGCTTTTGTTTGAATGTGCTTGTGGTGTGTGGTTTTAAAAGTATTTTGAAAATGTAACTTTGTAATGATTCTCGTTTTTATAAGAACGCATACAAAGTGTTTGTTTCGAAAATAGTTCAAAGATGTGTTTGTGAGATGTGTTTTTGAAAGTATTTTGAAAATGTAACTTTGTAATGATTTTCGTTTCTATAAGAACGCATACAAAGTGTTATTTTCAAAGATGTTTCAAAATGAGAGTGTTAGTGTATAAAATGTTTTTTTTGTGAGCAAGCGAGTAACTAGGAGAGAATATACCTACTCAAAAGGTATTAGATGTTCTTTTTCCTCCTCCTTTAGATGTTGTTATCTTACCATTGATTTGGTAAGAAGCCCCATCGTTTGATGTGAAGGGACGAGTGTTGGGACGTTTGTATAGTCATAGAAGGCAACATATGGGACATTTTAGCAATGTCGTTTATGGACTAGACCGTTTACCGAAGGAAACATCGAGGGTCATCGAGGGACTACGATATTTTATCGAGGGTCTTTGCTAAAACGCCCATGTTCGAGGGACATGACTATTTTTCCGATAGGTAACAAGTGAGATTACCCTAAGGGTGCGTGTGTGCAAAGTGTGTTAATTTATATGCATTTAGTCTTGATTAGGGTGATCTAGCGATTGATTTCATGTCTTGCCATACACACCCTAATTACTAACAATATATGAAAGCAATAAAAGTGAAAAAAATGTAAAGTCCTACGCTATTACAATATTTAGGGGATGGGGTATACAAATTTACAAATGGGGATTGCAGGTAAAAATAAGTCCTAAGTTACAACCGTATTGAAATGTACAATATAAGAAAGAAATGGACTTGTTTAGAAAATGGTTTTTTATCTTAATAAAAAAAATAGAAATAAATTAATTAATAAAAGAAAATATTTTTATGTATTTTTATGTTGATATTAAAAATGATGAAAAGGAAAATAAATGAAAGATAGAAAACAACGTGCTACTGGAAGCAAAAATAAACAAGGATCAGAAGTTCTGAAGCCAGGTGTGTGATGACTCAGAGAGGAACGTCAGTGGGAATCAGAAGTTCTGAATTGGTAAACTCTGAGGTCCTGCAAGACATGTTAGAGGGAAAACACAAAATTTCTGGGTGGTATTCAGACAGTCGGCCATAAGTCAGAAGTTTTATATTACACTAAAACAGTGGGTAAACGTCAACAGTTCAGTGTATTTGACATGTAAAGAGAAATCAGAAGTTTTGTGCTGTGTTAGAACAGTGACTGAATCATCAGAAGTTCTGTATGGTGCTAAGAAAGTGAACAAACAATCAACAGTTCAGCGTGTTATCAGCGCATGAAAATCAGAAGTTCTAAGTGTTAAAATAGTGAGTGAACAATCAGCAATTCAACGTGTTATCAGTGAGTGATTATCAGAAGTTC
Organism: Vicia faba; assembly: GCA_948472305.1. Classification (NCBI taxonomy): domain Eukaryota; kingdom Viridiplantae; phylum Streptophyta; class Magnoliopsida; order Fabales; family Fabaceae; genus Vicia; species Vicia faba. The sequence goes on along the minus strand of OX451740.1, from coordinate 103,700,130 downwards.
AGTGTGTTTAAACAGTAAGGAGAACTCAGAAGTTCTGTGTTATGCTAAAGCTGTGAGTGAACATCAGAAGTTCTATACCATATTTCAACTCTTAATCAGCATATCAGCAATTTATTTAATTCTTAATAAACAGCAAATCAGAAGGATAATAGCACAATAGTTTATAGAAGTTCTAATCCTAAATCTGAGTCTAGCCCTAATCAAGATGTTCTGATCCATAGTTTTTCTATTCATGCAATGATATATACAATATTAATACCATGATATTTACATGTTAATGATGTTCAGAATGAAAAACAAGCAAAGTCAGAGAGACTTACCTTGAACCTGGAGCGTGCTTGGAGCTTTGAGTGGCTGCCTTTGGATGTTCTGGAATCAACAAGAGTAACGGAAGAGGAAATGCCAAGTTCTTTGATTCAAAAGGAAGAACAAAGGTTTTGTTTTGTGTATGAGAAATCTGGATTTTTATGAAGGTTTCACAACTTCCTTTTCTCTCTTTTGGACAATCTCTCTCTCCAAAAGCAAGCCCCTTGAACGTGTGATGGAGCAACTTATTTATAGGTGAATTTGTTGTGATTTTAGGGGGAAAAACAACTGGGATTTTAAAATCCATTTGGCATCCTTCTCCCTTGCTTTTTCATCACTGTTTTTGTATGCTAGTTTGGTGCAATTATGGGATGCGGGCGTAGGTTGAATTAGCTGTTGGTTATAGGTCTGCAGCAGGTTGTATAAACAAGGATTTAGGATTTGGTCAATTTATGACCAAAGCATTGAATATAAACCTCATATTCTAAAGCGCTGCCTTGTTCTTGAATCAAGCATGGTGGTTGTCAGCAGGAATTAAGGAAAAGCAAAAGCAAAGCATGGGCCTAGTACCAACGTTTGCTATCCCAAGACAGTAGAGGTACACGTGGTGAAAATCCTTTGGATAAAGACTCAGAAAGTGGTTGTGAGCATTAATGACGATGAGACTTATCACAACTAGAAATCCTGCAACGTGAGATTCTACACCAAGGCTTAGTTCTGGATCAGAAGTTCTGCTTAAGCGTAACATCCAACCTTTGATCTTTGTATCTTCTGGCTCCAGCATGTTCTGAAGGAGTTTCCAGGCTCTCTAGGAAGTTTTGTAACACACTTTGTATACCTTCTTTGAACTGCTCTTTCAAACTCTGACTGAGCCTTTGTGAACACTGGCCCATAAGTTCTGACCAAACTCTGTTTTGAGAATATCCAGAATTTGCTGAGTGTGAACACTGGCCCAGAAGTTCTGACCAAACTCTGTCTTGAGAATATCCAGAATTTGCTGAGTGTTATGGTGATAATCTGGTCAAAAGTTCTGAAATTGTCATATTTCTTAAACACTTAGAAAAATTTCTAAGTATTTAGAATTTGACTTTTCCAAAGTAAAATTTGACTTTTGAAATTCTTGATGAAACAAACTTCATATTCCAACATGTCTTGATGAAATATGATTCTTGAAGCCTGATTTTGATACAAAAGTCAAAGTTTGACTTTTCAGTGTGCAAATGACCATTTTGCCCTTGTGAATGGCTTTTTTGGAAAATTGCAGTTCAAGTCTTGGAATTGGATGGAAGCAAACTTGAGGATCCAAGGTGATTCCTTTGAGAAATGAGACGGAAAATTTTGGGGTACAACAACATGTTCAATAGTAAAGCCAACATTATTATAACCAGTTGCAAGGATAATTGAAAAAGGAGTGATGGTTATAGGAACACTGAAGACACGAGAAGAAATGAAACAACCTTCACATACAATGTAGGCATGTTTCCAGAAGTCCTTGACAAGGTTTGTGTAGACAGGCTTATCTAGAATGGAGAAGTAATTTTTCCATTTTTGGAAGTAAATGACTGAGGTGATACTGCAAGTAATTTGACTGTCACCAAGATGAGAGAGCTTGATTTATTCTTCAATTATGACTTATAGAAGACTCTCATCTCCATGGAAGGTAACTAGAGACATGATGAGAGAGGCAGGAGAGTATAAAGAATTGAGTGATAGAATAGATGAATTTATTCAAGGAAATATATGAATATATAGATAGAAGATGGAAGACATGATTGACTGGTCAAATGACATAGGTTGAGAGGTGAATCACACAAGAGATTTTCTAAGGACATATAGACAAATTAGGACAAAGTAATTTAAGGCTTGTTTCAGAAAAAGTACCAAGAAACTTATAGAGAGATTATGACATTGAGAGAAGCGAGAATTTTTTCATCTATTTCTAAGAAAACTATGTATTTCAAGATGTCACATTAAGTAAGAAGATTCAAAAGTGACAATGGATAAAACACATCATTTGAATATTTGTTATTTCTACTTAATATCAGAAGGATTTTAATTCCTAGATTTTTCTTTCTAAAATTTAGATTCTTTCAACTATATTTAGTTACTTTGGCTTGATTTTGATGACAACAATCTCACCACTAAAAATCACACGCCCAAGGAAACATACTTCTTTTAGCCAAAATTCACACTTTGGCAACTTTGCATATAACTTCTTTTCCTTCAACACTTGTAACACCATTCACAAATGCTCATCATACTCTTCTTCTCACTTAGAATAAATCAGAATATCGTCAATAAAGACTACTACAAACTTATCCAAGTAGGAATGCAAAGTTCTATTCATATACTCCATGAAAGTACCTGGCGTATTAGATACACCAAACAACATCACAATGTATTCATAATGACCATACCTTACTCGAAAAGCCGTCTTCGGAATATCATCTGGTTTAACTCGAATCTGATGATAACCTGACCTCAAATAATTCTTGTTGAAAACAGAGGCGTCCACTAATCTATCCATCAAATCATCAACCCTTAGAAGTGGATACTTATTCTTAACTATCACTTTATTCAATTGTCTGTAATCTACACAGTCTCATAATTCCATCTTTCTTCTTGACTAACAACATAGGAGAACCCCACAGTGAAACAATCAGCCAAACAAACTTCTTCTCAAGCATCTCTTCCAATTGTTTCTTCAACTCAATCATCTCAGAAGCCGAAATTCTACAAGGAGCCATCAACACTGGACTTGTACCTGACACCAAATCTATAGAAAACTCCACTTCACGTTCAGATGGTAAATTACTGATGTCATCTAGAAACACCTATGGAAATTCACAGACAATCGGTAATTCCACAATTGCATTCTTACCATGAAATTGAAACGATGCAAACATCGCAAGCACCACTGCTTCATCTTCTAACAATTCATTCACTTGCTTAGCAGACAACAACATCAATTCTCCATTATCACCAAACTTAGGGAACCTCAAAGTCTTATTGTAACAATTGATATGAACATAGTTGAACTCTAACCAGTTCATCCCAAGGATAACATCAATTTGGTGTAAGGGTAGACACACCAAATCCATCACGAAACTCTTACCATAGATAGTCAAAGGACATTCAAACAAACATGTGTAGTAGTAACAGAACCACTAGCAAGAGTATATATCACCATACTACTGTTCATATCAAACCATTTCAATTCTAACTTAGTAGCACATTCAAGCGAAACAAATGAATGGGTATCACCAGTATCAATAATAACAACCAACTCAATATTATTAATAAAGCAATTTCCTTAAATTAAGTTGTCCTTCTTGGAATTCTCTGATCCGCTCAAAGTGAACACTCTACTATTGGTATGGGCAGCAACGTCCTTCTTCAGCTTCTAACACTGGGTACTGATATGACCCTTCTCTCCACAATTGAAACATGTCGGACCATCGTTCTTGCATTCAGGAGCATAATGATCCATCTTACCTTATTTGTAACATCTCAGCACCTTATTCTCGCATTCATTGGAACGTTGACCTTGTTCCCCACACCTATAACACTTGATAAGAGCGGGAGCTCCTCCCCCACTTTTCCTTTTCCCATCATAAGCCTTTTGTTTCCCTTTATCAGTTGGGGAATCATAAGGCTTCTTTCAATCTTAATATTATTTTCCTTTTTTTTCGTTTAGACTCTTGTAGTGAGCTGATGAGCTCTACTTCCCTCTTCATAAATTCTAGAGTTGTTCACCAACTCTGGAAACACCTGAATCTGTTGATACCTAATCGCCCTTTTCATCTCTAGACGCAAACCATTCTCAAACTTGATACATCTTGAGAACTCAGAAGTCACTTCACTATAATGTGGATAATACTTTCTAGTTCCATAAACCACGAAGTATACTTAGTCACAGTCAAATCCCTTATTTCAATTCCAAAAACTCAATCTCTTTCTTCCCGCATACATGCTCTCGAAAGTACTTCCTCAGAAATCCTTGCTGAACACATCCCAAGTAATCACTTCACCTATTGCTGTCAGTCTCTGACAGCTACCGACCCACCAATCGTCAGCTTCCTCTGTCCATTGATGCGTACTAAACCACACCTCCTACGCTTCTGAGAAATCCATGACCAGGAATATCCTTTCAATCTCCTTCAGCCAAGTTTGTGCTTCATCTGGATCAAACCTTCCCTTGAAAATAGGAGGATGGTTCCTCTAAAACGTATCCAAAACACGAGATCCATCATTCCCTTAAGCATTAGGCTGATGTTGCACAGCCTGAGCAACAACCTACAAAGCAGGAACAATCGCATCATCATTCCTTCCATCCATTTCTCTATTTCACGTCAATAACAGTCACAATGGTTAGAAATTATCTCGAGAGTATTCTAGCATCATACTCTACAGACTTAATAACCTGGTCGGATGGACCAACCTATTCTGATACCACTAATGTAACACCCTTCTAAACCCATATATATTTCACATGTATTTTTACGAAAACAAAGTCAAATTGAAACCACTGAAGGGCGTCACATCTTCATAGAACATCAAATAACAATTAATCCTGCTCCGTAACATGGGTTGCAAAAACACTTTAAGTTATATAATACTTTGGTATCATCATATAATCACTTCAAATATCGCAGCTGAAATCATAATCTCAAAACAGGCCTTATTATTATTATTGTACTTCAGATAACCATCATCATAAGCTCAAAATAAACTAAATAAATAAAATTCACAATCAAACAATCCCAACCCCGATGTTACATATCAGAGCAAGACTCCCTTTATTCAATGAAAAGAAAATAAACGCACTCCGAAGCTATTTTCTAAGCTTCACTGCACTAATCTTGATCACTTGCACGTTACCCACGTGGAGGCAACATTCAAACAGAAAGGGTGAGTAAATCATAATCATTATAAAAGGAATAAGGAATAAATATAGTAGATATGCACATAGTTAAGGCATCACACATCATCGTAACCTCATGCTATACTCACACCTTCACCACTTCATCAAAACACAACACATATCATTAAACACCATTTATCCTCAAGTATCATCAAATCAATTTATTATGCAGTGTCACATAGAATGTAATGCAACATCATAAACTCATGCATGTGGTTCTAAAACTTCATTGATGACTCAGTCATCGTTATCTCCAAATATCTGGACCAATAAGATTGGTTCCCACTTGGAACCATAACACTTCACAAAATTGCACTCAATCCACACTATGGGATTGAGGCCATCACTGGACCATAACGTCCGATATACATCACTAGATCAATATCCTACAAAACGTCAATGGACCAAAGTCCTACAATATGCCATGAATGCATGGTCCGCAACAACATAATAAACATGACCATGGCTAGTGAAAACGCATCATCATCCATGAATTCATCACAATATGATCAAATCATCATAATAAACCAGACATCATCATAATATCATCATATCATCATCATGCCATCATAATAAATAAAGCATCATTGCATTTCGTCACGGGGAAACCTAACTCTATCCTAACCTAGGTATTATCATTGTAATCCAACACGAGAATCCTAACTTCATTCTAACTTAGGTATTATGAATATCCTCTTTATTCCTTATTTTATTCCATCAAACTAAAGTTCATTGTGTTATCTATCCAACACTTTAAAGTACACCACAATCAGAGTTCTAAAACTCAAGTTATGGTACTTTCAAGAAAATCCAACACAACCATTCAATTCTGCCATCCATCGCCCGATGACACACCTCCGCTGCCTGGCGATGCACCTATCACGTCTTGCCTCAACTGGAGACGCTTGGAGCGATGCACTCCAGTAGCATCGCTTTTTTCCACACTTCCATCGCGCCTTGGCTCTCCCGATGACGGTCACACGCTCACATCATCACCCAGTGACGCATCTCATCGCCCGACGACACACATTAGTTCGTGATTCTTCTTCTGCGATTCTGCACTGTTCAGTCCCAATTTATGTGTGATTTCACACCAATGCAGACCCAAAACTTATCTAAATTATCATGGTTTCACAACATCACAACAGCACATCATAGTAGACATCATATACATAATTCCTCATCATTATAACACCAATTGCAACACAATTTTATCACAATGCATCATATTCATCAAATCACCAAAACCCACACAACCTACAATTATCTAAACCTTAGATCAATTATAATAACAATGATAAACATATCTTACCTCAGATTATAGTAGTAAATCTAATTCCTCTTAGTGTTCTATCATGAAAATCCCCTTTCTTATCTGTGCCCTAGCTTTGCCTCTGCCTCCGGATCTTCCTCCAAAAACTATCATAGAAAATGAGTGTTTCTCATATTCCAATTCCCTTTTGTCTCACTTAACCCTTGGACCCTTAATTGGTCTTTCCACTATTTTTCTCACTTATTCTTCTCAAATGACCACCGTGTCCTTATTATCTCTACATCAATTATTCTATTTATTTAATTAATAATAATTCTAAACAATTAAAATTAATTATCTAAAATTACTAAAATACTCTATCATCTCTTAATTCACCACTACCCCATCACACAACACACAAATCATCATATTAAACACCACATTCATCTCAACATCATAATATACTTCATATTCATCGAAACATCACAAACCATCACACAGACTCACATAGAAACACCAAAACATCATATATATCAAACACTTCACAATGGCTTGTATATTCATGCTAAATCAATTAAATAAATAATTAATCTAGAATCCGGGTCGTTACACATGAGACAGAAAATCAGAACTCTATCTTCATGAGATAAAATATGTAGATTTACTCCTCTAGGACGGAGATTGGTCATGAGAAGTTGAAACCAAACTCTGGCGGTGAGAAGGAGATTTCCAGGATTGTTTGGTTCATACATCTCAGAGGGATCATGAATGGATATGAGATTTTCTTGGAGAGCGGGGGTGTTTGGAATTGTTTCAACAATGGTATATGCTTGAGTACACCTTATTGCCGCAGTAATTGATGTTGGAGTGATAGTGATGGGTTTGCCAAAAATAGTTGAAGATATGGAAACATCATCAACATAAGCATATAACCAAAACTCATGAATAAGATGAGGGTAGATGGGTCCATGCAACATAGTAATGTAGAGAGACCATCCTTGAAGGCTGAAGCTTTCAACGAGACAAATATCATCATTTCTAGGTCTATGACGAAGTTCAAAGATAACTTCCAGAAGTTCCTCGAAACCTTGAAAGGTTCTTACAACTATTGAAATAAGTTTTGAAAGAGAGAGATTGAGAGTGAAGTAAAAAGAATGGATTATTTGGAAAATAAATAAATGAGAAGGAAACATAACTGACTGACTAAAAGATATGAGAAGACGACTGGGGGTATTAAAACAACCATCCTACTAAATGAGGGCAAGAGTGGAGAGATAAATTTAAGAAGCAAGTTTTCTAGACACGTGATAAAGAGTGAATAACCAACAAATTTTATGAAGAGGCTTTAAGTAGATGGAAGGAAGGTGGGACTGAAAGGTTCAAGAATATGAGCAGATAGTTAATGACACTGAAATTGACAACTCAATAAATGAAAATTTGTGAGGAAGGATATATTAACAAGTTTCAATACCAGTGACAGAAGATGTAGAGACACTTATGATGAGTCTAGATATAGGTGCTAATCTATTTAATTTTTTGGAGTTGAAAAAGTTTTCCATAAGATTTATGGATATACCACATAAAACTATATTCCTTGTAATTAATTTGAATGACTCTTTTTAGTTTTTAAAAACACATATATAATTTTTAAGAACAATTTTGACCAACAAGAGAATTTAGAGATGGGCTAAGTCAAGAGAATGTTAATTATGCTAAGAACATATACTATCAGACAATCTTAGATTATTATTCTGAGGGGGGAAATAAGATTGATTAAGACTAAAGGAAGATTTATACAAACCAGGAAAATTTGAAAATAAATCACAAATCAAAGGAAATTACAGAAAAGTTTTGGTTTTATAATGACTTAAGCAATTGACCTTTTCTTGAGAAGATAACTTCTAACTAGTAGAAGTATCTAGTAGTACTTTTCCAGAGAGCGTGCAAACCTGTTATATGAAGATAGTTTCTCTTTTATCCATAATCTGGTTTTCTGATCATCCATCAATATGAGCAAATTTCTGAGTAGATGCTTGATCTGAGTCATCCTTTCTGAAGATCTGATCTCGACTCTTCTTGTATTCCCAAATTTCATTCAGTGTCCCAGAATCAATTCTTCAGAAAGTGATAGCCTTTTTCCTGACCCTCTTTAGAGGATTTTGAACGCCAGAAGCTTCTAGATGAGGTTCTTCTGATTCTTTCGTTTCTTATACTTCAGTAGAAGCTCCATTAACATCTTGAGAAGGTGGATCCAATGCAACTTGCAGCGGTTATCATTTGGATGACATACCTTAGTTGATTATCTAGCAAAGATCTTTGATCATTGCTTCTGATGGAGAACTTCTGAAGATGAGAAGATGAATTCATTTTTCACAATGTACTTGAGCCTTCAGAGTTCTGAGAACTTGCTTCCAAAGATTATGTCTTCAAATATCTGATTCTTACCTAGAGTTTTGATTCCTCTACAGATTGGGCTTTGAACCAGAAATTTTTTTTCCAATCATTTGAGTTAAAGAAATTGAAGAATTTTCTCTTGCTAGATCTCTCTACACGGTTAAGTATTTGATTCTAAAAATAATAACAAAGCTGGGCTCTGATACCAATTGAAGGTATAGAAAACACAACAAAGAGGGGGTTTGAATTGGGTTTATAGAAAATATTCCTCTTTAGAAATTATGATCACTCAAATGATGAAAGCAATAAAGAGAATGAAGAGTAAATGACACAAAAGAATTATCCAGGTTCACCTTGACAAGATTTATCATGTCCACCCCCTCAAAGATGATTTTGCCTTAGCCAAGGACTTAATCCACTATAACCAAACTGATTACAAGTGCATGGGAAACTGCCAGTGACTAACAAACATTGTCACGTTCAGCGATCTCGATTGATATAATGTTCATTGACCCCTTAAAAATTCTGACCCAACTGGTCCCCAAAGAGGAATTCCCACCATGACCAGCAATCATTGTCTTCTTGAAATTAGACCTTCACTTAGCATCTCAAGGAACCTTTAAATGATATGTTCAGTGATCCAATTAAATGGATATAACAATTATTGGCCCAACAGAATTTGATCACTTAAGATCTTCTATCAAGATTTTCCATATTTACCATAGCCACTGTCTTCTTAAGATCACACCTTCACTTAGTCACTAAAAACACCTTTCAATGATATGTTCATTGATCTAATTTATCAAATATAACACTCTTTGACCCAATAGAATATGATCACTTAAGATCTCCTATCAGGATTTCCCATAATGACTGTGTGATACGGTGGGAGAACTGACTTGAAGGTTTTGCGTTTGTATTCGCAAAATGTTGCCGTTTAGCAAGAGTCGCCACCGATTTTTCATTTATCCAATAAGGAAAGGTGAAAAAGCACAGGAAAGATCTTTATAGATGTTTTCTTGAGTTCGGGGGGTAGATTATGAAAAGGGAAGGTATTAACACCCTTTTCATCCATGGTTTTCCATGGGCTCTTAGTTACTCGCTAGACCACTTGCTTTTGTTTGAATGTGCTTGTGGTATGGGTTTTGAAAGTATTTTTAAAAATGGAACTTCGTAATGGTTCTCATTTCTATAAGAACGCATACAAAGTGTTTATTTCGAAAATAGTTCAAAGATGTGTTTGTGAGATTTGTTTTTGAAAGTATTTTGAAAATGTAACATTGTAATAATTCTCGTTTCTATAAGAACGCATACAAAGTGTTTGTTTCGAAAATAGTTCAAAGATGAGAGTGTGGGTGTATAAAAATGTTTTTGTTGTGAGCAAGCGAGTAACTAAGAGCGAATCTACCTACACAAAAGGTTTTAGATGTGCTTTTCCTCCTCCTTTAGATGTTGCTATCTTACCATTGATTTGGTAAGAAGCCCCATCGTTGGATGTGAAGGGACGGGGGTTGGGACGTTTGTATAGTCATAGAAGGCAACATATGGGACGTTTTAGCAAAGTCATTTTAGGGACTAGACCGTTTACCGAAGGCAACATCAAGGGTCATCGAGGGACTACGATCTTTTATCAAGGGTCTTTGCTAAAACGCCCATGTTCGAGGGACATGACCATTTTCCGATAGGCAACAAGTGAGATTACCCTAAGGGTGCTAGTGTTCAAGTGTGTTTGATTGCATGCATTTAGTCTTGATTAGGGTGATCTAGCGATTGATTTTTGAATCTTGCCATGCACGCCTAATTACTATACAATATAAGGAAAATAGTAAATTGCGGAAAATGAAATTCTATGCTATTACAATATTTAGGGGATGGGGGTACATATTTATGAATGGGGGATGCAAGTAAAAATAAGTTCTAAGTTACTATTACAACCATATTGAAATGTACCACATAAGAAAGAAAAAGAATTTGTTTAGAAAATAGTTTTTTGTCTTAATGAAAAAAGAAATAAATTAATTAATAAAAGAAAATATTTGTATGTCTTTTTTATATTGATGAAAAGAGTTTTAATGTTGAAAGTGATAAAAAGGAAAATAAATGAGATATAGGACCAGCGTGCTGCTACAAGCTAAACAAACGGAATCAGAAGTTCTGAAACCAGGCGCGCTGTGACTCAGCATGAAATGTCAGTGGGCATCAGAAGTTCTGGATTGGTATACTCTGAGGTCCTGCAAGACACGTCAGAGGGAAAGGGAACAGAGGTTCTGGATTGGTACATTCTGAAGTCCTGAAAAAAACGTTAGAGGGAAAACACAGAGGTTTTGGGTGGTGTTCAGCCAGTGAACCAAAAGTCAGAAGTTCTGTGTTATGCTAAAACAATGAGTAAACATCAGTAGTTCATTGCGTTATCAGCATGTAAGCATCAGAAGTTCAATGTTGTGTTGAGCCAGTGAGTGAACATTAGTAGTTCAGTGCGTTATCAGCATATAAGAATCAAAAGTTCAGTGTGTGTTAATAGTGAGAAAAATCATAGAAGTTCTGTGTGTTAAAACAGTGAAGAGAACTCAGAAGTTCTGCGTGCTTAAACAGTTAGAAAATCCTAGAAGTTCTGTGTGTTAAAATGGCGAGTGAAAAACAGAAGCTTTGTGTTACATTTTGACTTTTTTCCTCATATTAATCAGCACAACACTAACTTATTCATTTTTTAACAAACAGCAAGTCAGAAGAATAAAAGCACAACAATTTATAGAGGTTCTGATCCTAATCCTGAGCCTAGCCTTAATCAAGAAGTTCTGATCCACAGTTTTTCTATTCATGCAATGATATAAACAACATTAATACTATGATATTTACATGTTTAATGATATTCTGAATAAAAAATGCAAAGATCAGAAAGACTTACCTTGAACCTGGAACGTGGGCTTGGAGCTTTGAGCTTCTACCTTTGGATGTTCTAGAATCAGCAAGAGTAACAGAAGAGGAAATGCCAAATTCAAAAGGAAGAACAAAGGTTTGTTTTTGTGTATGAGAAATCTGGATTTTTATGAAGGTTTCACAACTTCCTTTTCTCTCTTTTGGCCAATCTCTCTCTCCAAAAGCCAGCCCCTTGAACGTGTGATGGAGCAACTTATTTATAGGTGGATTTGTTGTGATTTTGGGGGGAAAAACAAATGGTATTTGAACCTTTTTTAGCATCATGTTCCCTTGCTTTTTCATCACTGTTTTTGTATGCTAGTTTGGGGAAATTATGGGATGCAGGCGTAGGATGAACTAGCTGTTGGTTATAGGTCTGCAGTAGGTTGTATAAACAAGGTTTTGGGATTTGGTCAAGTTCTGACCAAAGCATTGAATATAACCTTCATATGCTAAAGCGCTGCCTTGTTCTTGATGCAAGCATGGTGGTTGTCAGCAGGAATTAAGGAAAAGCAAAAAGCAAAGCATGGGCTTAGTATCAAAGTTGCTATCCCAAGACAGTAGAGGTACACGTGGTGAAAATCCTTTGGATAAAGACTCAGAAAGTGGTTGTGAGCATTAAATGATGATGAGACTTATCATAATCAGAAATCCTGCAACGTGAGATTCTTCACTAAGGCTTAGTTCTGGATCAGAAGTTTTGAGCTTGTGTAGCATCCAATCTTCTGATCCTCTTATCTTATGGCTCCAGCATGTTCTGAAGGAGCTTTCATACTTTCTAGAAAGCTTGCAGCACGCTTCTTAACCTTCTTTGAATTACCCTGGAAAACTCTGACTGAGCTTTTTTGAAAACTTGCCCATAATTTCTGACTAAACTTTGTCTTGAGAATATCCAGAATTTGCTGAGCGTTAGGGTGATAATCTGGTCAAAAGTTCTGAAATTGTCATATTTCTTAAACACTTAGAAAAAATTCTAAGTATTTTAGAATTTTGACTTTTCCAAAGTAGTTTTGACTTTTGAATTTCTTGATGAAACAAATCTCACATTCCAACATGTCTTGATGAAATATGATTCTTGAAGCTTGATTTTGATCCAAAAGTCAAAGTTTGACTTTTCAGTGTGCAAATGACCATTTTGCCCTTGTGGATGATTTCCTTGAAAAATTTGCAGTTCAAAGCTTGAAATTGGATGGAAGCAAACTTGAGGATCCGGGGTGATGCCTTGAGAAATGAGAGGGCAAATTTTGGGCTACAACAGCTGCCCCTGTTCAATCTACTTACACCTGAAGAGTTAGATTGGTGAGTCCACTATACGTGACTTGAAGGTGAAAGATTTTTGAACACTAGAGTGCCCAGAAAATTTGCACTCGAAGATGTGTTAGTTTATTATGTAGGAAATGGGCTTAAAGATGCCATTTGGAGAGATAATGAATAGTTGTTGGAGATGGGCTTAAAGATGCCATCCAGAAATGATTTCTGGACTGTATCTGTAAGCTGGAACTAAAATGATTATCAGCATGGCATCCGTGTTTGGAGCGCAACTGAACTATATCAGAAGGTTGGGTTGTTTGAGCTGGTCGAGTAGATAGTTGTCCTGTCTGGTTTCAGGTATTAATATTTGACCTGAGAAAGAAAGATAGTTTTCCTGGCTTGTTACAGGTGTTAATCTTCAATCTCTTCATGTAGATAGTTTTCCTGGCTTGTTACAGGTATTAATCTACAATCAGTCGTCCACATATAGTTTTCCTGGCTTGTTACAGGTATTAATCTAGAACTTGAAAAGGTTGGTCGATGAGATAGTTATCCTCTCTGGTTTCAGGTATTAATCTCTTACCTGAGAAAGAAAGATAGTTTTCCTGGCTTGTTATAGGTGTTAATATTCAATCTCTTCATGTAGATAGTTTTCCTGGCTTGTTACAGGTATTAATCTACAATCAGTTGTGCACATATAGTTTTCCTGGCTTGTTACAGGTATTAATCTGGAACTTGGAAAGGTTGGTATATGAGATGGTTGTCCTGTCAGGTTTCAGGTATTAATCTCTGACCTGAGAAAGAAAGATAGTTTTCCTGGCTTGTTACATGTGTTAATCTTCAATCTCTTCATGTAGATAGTTTTCCCGGCTTATTACAGGTATTAATCTACAATCAGTCGTCCACAGATAGTTTTCCTGGCTTGTTACAGATATTAATCTAGAACTTGAAAAGGTTGGTCGATGAGATAGTTGTCCTGTCTGGTTTCAGGTATTAATCTCTGACCCGAGAAAGAAAGATAGTTTTCCTGGCTTGTTACAAGTGTTAATCTTCAATCTCTTAAAGTAGATAGTTTTCCTGGCTTATTACAGGTATTAATCTACAATCAGTCGTCCACAAATAGTTTTCCTGTCTTGCTACAGGTATTAATATAGAACTTGAAAAGGTTGGTCGATGAGATAGTTGTCCTGTCTGGTTTCAGGTATTAATCTCTGACCTGATAAAGAAAGATATTTTTCCTGGCTTGTTAGAGGTGTTAATCTTCAATCTCTTCATGTAGATAGTTTTCATGGCTTGTTACAGGTATTAATCTACAATCAGTCATCCACAGATAGTTTTCCTGGCTTGCTATAGGTATTAATATGGAACTTGAAAAGGTTGGTCGATGAAATAGTTGTCCTATTTGGTTTCAGGTATTAATCTCTTACCTGAGAAAGAAATATAGTTTTCCTGGCTTGTTACAGGTGTTAATCTTCAATCTCTTCATGTAGATAGTTTTCCTAGCTTGTTACAAGAATTAATCTACAATCAGTCGTCCACAGATAGTTTTCCTTGCTTGCTACAAGTATTAATCAGAAACTTGAAAAGGTTGGTCGATGAGATAGATGTCCTGTCTGGTTTCAGGTATTAATCTTTGACCTGAGAAAGAAATATAGTTTTCCTGGCTTGCTACATGTGTTAATCTTCAATATCTTCATGTAGATAGTTTTCCTGGCTTGGTACAGCTATTAATCTACAATCAGTCATCCACAGATAGTTTTTCTGGCTTGCTACAGGTATTAATCTGGAACTTGAAAAGGTTGGTCGATGAGATAGTTGTCCTGTCTTGTTTAACGTATTAATCTCTTACCTGAGAAAGAAAGATAGTTTTCCTGGCTTGTTACAGGTGTTAATCTTCAATCTCTTCATGTAGATAGTTTTCCTGGCTTGTTACAGGTATTAATCTACAATCAGTTGTCCACAGATAGTTTTCCTGGCTTGCTATAGGTATTAATCAGGAACTTGAAAAGGTTGGTCGATGAGATAGTTGTCCTGTCTGGTTTCAGGTATTAATCTCTTACCTGAGAAAGAAAGATAGTTTTCCTGGCTTGTTACAGGTGTTAATCTTTAATCTCTTCATGTAGATAGTTTTCCTGGCTTGTTACAGGTATTAATCTACAATCAGTCGTCCACAGATAGTTTTCCTGGCTTGCTATAGGTATTAATCAGGAACTTGAAAAGGTTGGTCGATGAGATAGATGTCATGTCTTGTTTCAGGTATTAATATCTCACCTGAGAAAGAAAGATAGTTTTCCTGGCTTGTTACATGTGTTAATCTTCAATCTCTTCATGTAGATAGTTTTCTGGCTTGTTACAGGTATTAATCTACAATCAGTCGTCCACAGACAGTTTCCTGGCTTGTTACAGGTATTAATCTGGAACTTGAAAAGGTTGGTCAATGAGATAGTTGTCCTGTCTGGTTTCAGGTATTAATCTCTAACCTGAGAATGAAAGATAATTTTCCTGGCTTGTTACAAGTGTTAATCTTCAATCTCTTCATGTAGATAGTTTTCCTGGCTTGTTACAGGTGTTAATCTACAATCAGTCATCCACAGATAGTTTTCCTAGCTTGTTACAGGTATTAATCTGGAACTTGAAAAGGTTGGTCATTGAGATAGTTGTCCTGTCTGGTTTCAGGTATTAATCTCTGACCTGAGAAAGAAAGATAGTTTTCCTGGCTTTTTACAGGTGTTAATCTTCAATCTCTTCATGTAGATAGTTTTCTTTGCTTGTTACACGTATTAATCTACAATCAGTCATCCACAAATAGTTTTCTTGGTTTGTTACAGGTATTAAACTGGAACTTGAAAAGGTTGGTCGATGAGATAGTTGTCCTATCTGGTTTTAGGTATTAATCTCTGACCTGAAAAAGATTGGTTTTAGGCTATTTTAGAAAGATATTCAAAGTGAATCAAATAAAATCAAATTCATTGATGGAGGAAGATTGAGATAAGTTTTGGAACCCTAATTCAGTCCTTGATACATAAAGAACGTGTGCAGACCCAAAAGGAGGCTAGAGAGACGCGCATCATCAAGAACAAAACTTGGAAAAAACCATAAAAAGTAGCAATTCGAATTCATAGTTCCAGGCCAATTCAAAACCCTTGGACCATTCCAATCACTTCCTGGGAGTGTAGGCAAGCAAAAGCAATCCAGAACAAGCATTTTCAAGCCCTGAAACCTGTTGTAAGGCATTCACGATATTGCACTTTTCTTGAATTCGGTTTACATAATTCTTGCATATTCATCAAATTCTAATCATATATTCTTGTTCACCATCACATATGCAAGCTTTCTGTATCGTTTAATTTTATTTTCATGGCTTGTATGAGGTTTCACCATTATTAGGGTTTGTAGCTTCGATTTGGGAATTCTGTGTGCAGGCAAAATTAGGCCATGAAAGGGCCACCATTATACTCGGGATGTCCATACGAGTTGATTGGTGGCCCTAGTTTTTATTTTTCTTACTCATGGTTGATTTTAAGAGAACGCAGGTTTGTAGTGACGGACAAACGTCCGTAGGTAAAAGTCTGAGACTTTTACCCACAGAGAAGGGAAGAAGATGATTTGCTGGCACCTTCCCATTGGATCATTTAAATTTCCGCGCGCAGAGTTTTAATGCTTTATTGTTTTCCATATTATATTTTATGCTTATTTTATATACAACAAAAACAAGTGGTGCAGTTGGTTACAGGATTAGGGCAAAAGGCATTAGGACCTGGGTTCGAATCCCACGTCCCCCACTTTCTTCATGTTATTTTCTTGCAGATAATCCAGCGCGCGCATGAAGCCAAGGTCCATCATGTGACCTCATCATCCAACCTGCTAAGTGGCCAGATGGCCAGATCCAAGGGCCATCATTGAAGGAACACCAAAGGCATGGTCAATGCAAATGCATGGGATTTTGGAATTCAACGTGGACCTCCTTGTTTTTGGCCCAGAAATCTGATTTTCACACACCCCCAAATTGCTATTTTCAGGCCCAATCTCTTTCTCTATTCTTTTTTTTTTATATTTGTTTTATTTAATTTAATTTATTTATTTTATTAATAAATTAATTATTTTCTTTTTATCAAAAAATCACAAAAATATTTTTCATCCAATTAAATTTAGGATATTTATTTTTTATCAAAAAATTAAATTAATTTAATTAGGTTGTTAATTTTAGATAACTTTAATTCTTTTGCAAATAAATTAACAAATAATTAGAAAATTAGGGTTTTGTCTAAACTTAATTATATTTTCTTTTCCTAAAATTAACAAAAAACATAAAAATAGGCCATGTAATTATTTTCATTAATTAATTTAATTAGCTAATTAATTGTATATTTAATTTTAAAAACCTAATTCTTTTCTTAAAAAAATATTAAAAACAAACAATTTTTTCTTTCTTTTAATTAGGTTAGAAGGGTCAAAACCCTAATTTCTTGTCGATCTAATTTTCCTCGCGCGCGCTTTGTTATATTATTTTTACCATATTGATGTAACTGCCTACAAGTTGTAATAGTTAATTAGGTCTTTTATTTTAATTTATCGCTTTATTCTTCAAGGGTTTGTTTTTGGCTATCCAAATACCCGAAGCCTTGTGTGATACGGTGGGAGAACTGACTTGGGATTTTGAGTTTGTGTTCGCAAATGTTTTCATTTAGCAAGAGTCGCCACCGACTTTTTATTTTATCCTAAGGAAAGGTCAAAAAGTACAGGAAAGACCTTTGAGATGTTTTCTTGGGTTCGGGGAGTAGATTATAGAAAGGGAAGGTATTAGAACCCTTTCTATCCATGGTTATCCATGGGCTCTTAGTTACTTGCTTAGATCACTTGCTTTGCATTTTCAATTGTTTGAAATGGTGCTTTGTGTGTGGTTTTGAAAGATGTTTTGAAAAGAGGCCATCGTTGTGGCAACCTTTGTAATGATTCTTGTTTGAATGTATACAAAGATGTTTTTGTCTTTTGAAAAGTTTCCAATGTTTGAAAGTAGGGTTTTGGAATTGTGTGGTGAAGTGTGTTTTGAAGATAGCAAGGATGTTTTTGCAAGTTTGATCAAGTAACTAAGAGCTATCTACCCTATTTTACTGAAAGATCTTTCTTATGCTTTTAACCCTTTTAACAGTGTTGTTTCACCATTGTATTTGGTGAACAACCTTGTATTAGGATGTTAAACGGGACAGGCGCGAGTCATCGTATAGACCATGATAACAATTGGGTCAAGTATTTTTGGCAATTTTCTTGAGGGACTTGATCATTTTGTTTAGGAAACTTAGATAGCGTCATCGAGCGACTATGATCTTTTTGTTTGTTTTTGTTTTGCCCAAAATACTTGACATGCTACCATGGCCCATTTTTGAAGGCAACAAGTGGATTGAAACCCTAGGGGTGCAAGTGTGTATTGTATTTGTTTTTCATGCATGTTTATCTTGGATTAGGTCAAACTAGTTGTTGATTTTATTTTGCATACAAACCCTAAGTCTAAGCATGGCATAATTGGAAGCTTTTAAATGTGCGAGAATTTAAATGCTACACTATTACAACATGATATAGGGAGGGGGTACAAATTTGAATTGGGGGTATTTGACAAGAAATTAAATTCTAAGTTATTACAACCAAATCGAATGTATAAGGCAATATTTAAATGTACAATGACTAAATTAAATACAACAAATAAATGTTAGATAAAATGTATTATGCAAAAAAGGTTTTTATGCATATCAAAAGTATATTTTAATATGAAATAAAATAAAAAGAAATCCAATTTTAATTATTTTGTTATTTAGGGCAAAAACCCTAATTCTTAAATAAATAGTATTATTTTTTAATTATATACAATAATATATTGATTTGTACAAAAAATAAAAGTATATTGTAAAAAAGGTATTTTAAGTGTAAAATATTAATAAAAGTGAAAATGTAATATTTTTATATTTTTGACCTAAATATTTAATAAAATAAAGTATATATATATATATATATATATATATATATATATATATATATATATATATATATATATATATATATATATATATATATATATATATATATATATATATATATATATATATATATATATATATATATATATATATATATATATATATATATATATATATATATATATATATATATATATATATATATATATATATATATATATATATATATATATATATATATATATATATATATATATATATATATTAAACATATTAAATATATAAAAACTAAAATTAAATATCTACAAAAAATTGTGTATATTCAAGAAAATGTTTTTAAAGTGTGTATAAAAATAAATAAATAAAAATAAGCATATTTTTTACCTTATTCTTTAAGTTTTAATAAAAAGAAAATAGATTTATTTACATGTTTATACTAGTAAGATAAAAATAAATATCAAATAAATATGAAAAATATAGAAAATAATTTTTTTGACATTTTTTATATTTAGACAAAAAATAATAAAGTCAGAATAAAAAATAAAAATATCAAAATGACAAATATTCAAATAAATGGGCCAGGGGGGTGTAAACAGAAAAGTGAGGTGTCAAAAGCAAAGAACAACCAGGCCCAGCCCAGTCAGACTTCATCTTCTTCCTTTGAATCAAAACACGTGCGCTTTTGTACACAAATGTCATCTCCTGATTCTTTGATTTTTTGACAAAACTCATAACATGAACATTGTAGAGCATTAAACAACGAATCCAACCATATAAAAAACTTGGACTAACTCTCAAAGACCAGAGAGAATTTCTCTGGCCCTAATTCTTAACCTAGTTTTTTCAGAAAGTTCATGAGTGAAATTCTCTTAGTACGATTAATGTAAATGAAAACTAAGCATATGTATGGCCAGAGAACTCAACCTGTAAAGCTTTGAAACAAAAATGGCAATATGTGTTAGAGGTGTTACAGCTAGAAATGGATGATCTGGATAGCTTAGATATGTTGGTTGGAAGGTGTTTGAAGTATCTTTGGACAAAACGCACGATGGAATTTGGTTATGGCTTGAAGTTTGCAGAGCTTGCCCTGTTTTGCAGCAAAACAGGGAGTTTGCGTACAAGGGGGTTTGGGAGGCAGAAGGGTAGTGTTTTTGGCTTGTTGGGAGGTATGAAAATTGTCTACAATTTTTGTGTAAGTTGGTCTTAACAGATGTGAGAGATTTAGTATGATTTGCAACTTTTCTTCTACTTAAAGCAAGAGTGTGTCTCTGTCCAATGCAGACCTGTACAAGTCCTATATCATGCTGCATAATTTTCTCTTGGTTACTGGAATTGGTAGGTTTGATCTTGCCTCCAAGATCTGGCCCCATGCCTCAAGGATTTTGTTTTGACATAAAGTGAAGTTTAGGCAAAAATGGCATTGTTGCTTTTTCCATTTAAGGCTTAAACTAGTGTAAAATGCCCTAATGACCAAGACAATGCCTTAACTCAATGGATATGCATTAAATTATGGAGTACAAACTGGTTTTGAGGCCTGTAATTTTGAACCAAGCTAGCTAGATCATATTTGCAAATTGGTATGAACATGTATTGGCCATGGACAAAAGTGAGTTTTTGCCAACTTCAAGCATTCGATTCTCTCTAACCACAAGGGTGTTTGAGGAGTTCTTGGACAATTTGGAAAGCTTGGAACATGTACTATAATCCATATTTAAAATGAAACTTGAAACTCGAAGTGGAACTATTTGAAAAATGGCCAAGAAGATGGGTCAAAATCCTGGCTAGATTAGGGCAAATTTTCTCTAAGTTAAAAGTTTTAGGTACCCTTGTTCCAAAAATCATAACTTGAGATAAATGCCTCTTTTGAGAAAACTTTGTGAATCAAAGTTGTAGACTTTGTGATGGACTACAACTTTAATGTTTCAAGTTTACTTTGAATCCAATTTCATCTTGGTGAAAAAATGGGACAAAGTTAGGAAAAATAAGAAAATTTCATAACTTAGAAAAATTCTAAGTTATGAAAATTTTCCATTTTAAACCCTAATTTGTATTTTTGGGTTTCTTGATGAAAAAGTTTCATAATTTGACATGTCTTGATGAAAAATAACTCTTGGCACTTGATTTTGACCAAAAAGTCAAAGTTTGACTTTTCAGTGTACAGTCAAATTTTGATCAGTTGACTCAAAAATTCATCTGTCAATCCTATGCATTTGAGATCTTTTGAACTTGTTGAATGGGTCAAGACAATGTCATTTAGTCCTTGAGTCCATGGGTGAGCTTAATTTTCCATTGGCAAGGTCAAACAGTCAAAATTTGCCTTTGTGCAGTCAAAACCCTAAAAATGACCATTTTGCCCTTTTGGTGACCTGATCAAATTTCTTGTGGAATTGTGATCCAAACTTGATCAAATGGTTCATATGAGTTCATAATGTTGATGTGGGTCAAATTTCATGAGGTTTGACTGTCAATTGGCCATAGTTGACTTTTTCCCCAATACAACTGATTTCTAGGTCAACTGTCCAATTGACTGGGCAAAAATTTGAATCAAGGCTTGAAAATTGGTATGGACAAAATTGTGGGTCCAACAAGGAGTATGAAAGTCACTTTGGGCATTGTAGGTCATGATATCCCTATGCAAACTCAAACCCTAATTTAGGTCAACAGTGCAAGGAGGTGTCTTGAGTATAGCAAACCCTAGCTTGATCTTGAGTTCCAAGAGTCTTGAGATAAGAAAATGTTGGTGAAATGAGAGGGAAAATTTTGGGGTACAACAGTTGCCCCTCTTCAATCTTCTTGAACATGAAGAGTTAGATTAGCAAGTTTGCCTTTCGTGACTCGAAGGTAAAAGAGGATTGGACACTAGAGTGCCCGTAAATTTGCACTTGTCAGAAAATAGCTGAGGGAATGGGCTTAAATATGCCATTTGGAGATGGTAGAATATTGCTGGAGATGGGCTTAAAGATGCCATCCAAGGATGTTTGTTGAATTGCAATGTTGTAGGTCAGAAGAATGAGCATCAAAATGGTATCCGTGTCTGGAATGCCATTGAATTGTATCTGGAGACTGAGTTTGTATGAGCAAAAGAATGGCGTCCGTGTTTGGCGCGTATCTGAGCTGTAACTGTATTTGAATTTTGAATGAATATAAGAATGAATGTCGTGTCTAGAGTGTCTCTGTATTGTATCTAGGTAACAGAGAAACATCTGCGTATGGAGCAACTGTGTGCTGGGGATAAACTACGAATGAGTGACAGAATGGCAACCATGTCTGGAGCGTATCTGGACTGTATCTGAAGTTGAGATCTGTATGAGTAGTAGAATGACCGATGTGCCTGGAGTGTATCTGTACTATAACTGGGATCTGAATAAGTGACAGAATGACTTCCGTGGTGACTGCACTGGGAGATTCAGACTGCTGGTGTAAAGGCCAGAATGGCATCCGTGTTTGGAGCGTATCTGGACTTGTAGTTGATAGTTGAATCTGAATGAGAGATAGAATGGTTGTCGTGTCTGGAGCGTATCTAGTTTGTATCTGATTGCTGAAGTCTGAATGAGTAGTAGAATGACCGCCGCATCTGGGGTGTATCCATATTGTATTTTGACTTGAAGTTCTGAATGAGTAACAGAATGACTGCCGTGTCTGGTGTGTATCTGTATTGTATCTGAATAATTATTAATGATAGCTTTTTAATCTTATCTTGAAAAGGGTAAAATGTTATCTAGAACACCAAGTTATATTGCATGATATGTATGATGCAATGAATTGTAATCCATGTTTATGATATATGAATGTAATGGTTATGCATGTAAGCTGAGTAGCTGTCTTGCTGAGGAAGATAAATCCTGGTAGCTGGAGATAACGAAATCTTTGACTGCTGCCGGGGAAAATAAATCCATGACCGAACCTGGGGATTCCAAAAATCTTTGATTACTGAAGATGAGAAATCCTTGCTGACTGCTGACTACTTGGGGAATAAGGAAAACTTTGAAAATCTCTACTGGGAAGTTAAATCCTGGGAGACTTCTGCTGGAGAAATGAGACTGAGAATCTTCAATCTGCTGGGAAGTAACTATGTGGGGAGAATGTTCACTATTCTGGCTCTGCTGGGGATAGGATTTTTCAGGGTTTTCGGGCTCTACTGGGGATCTCGAAGATTAACTCTGATGGGAGTTTTGAAAATTAACTCAGCTGGGGAAATATACTCCATATTTAAACTTGTTGAGGATCCGAATGATGTACCGTAGGGGATTTCTTCTAGAATGGCATGAACATTTCTTCCTACTCCTTCAACCTACCAGTAATTATCCTTTTTTTAATTTTTTTTTATCTGTAAGCAATGATTATATTCAAATTCATATGCCTATTTAACAAAACATTGGACGTTTTCAAATAAAGCATAAGTGTAAAAAGGAAAAAGAAAGGCAAGCAATTTTCTGCACTTTGAAGTGTACTTGTATTAATTTTGGTAAGTATCTTTGTACAGAGGAGACAGACATCCTAGTAAGAGAATGTTGTCATAAAAATTGCAAAATTTTATACAAAATAAAGATGGCTATGTGTAACAATTCCATGGGATTCCCATTCTGCTATAGCCTTCACAACCCTGAATATTTTGTCCATTCGCTGCTTCGTCCGTCGATGACTGGATTGATCAGAAGCTTTGAGCTTGTTGGTGAAGAGATTGTTCTTAAAGTGATCCAACGAGACATAGTCATACACTTTAATTCCCTAACTTTTGCCTGGACCGCCCTTTCGGGTTTTCGATCCATCGGGAAACCCCTTTTTGCCCAAGTCGCCCTTTCGGGTTTTCAACTTGCTGGGTGTACATATTTTTTTGTTTTGTCCCTAATTTTTTCCTTAACCGCCCTTTCGGGTTTTTGATTCACCTGGATGCCCATTTTTGCCCAAGTCACCCTTTCGGGTTTTCAACTTGTCGGGTCATTTTATGTGCAGTATCTTTTGACTATGTCTGTGTTCGCAGGGTGCGGCAAATCGTCGCCGTCCATGGTGGTCAGAATCATTGCCCCACCAGAAAATATGCTCTTGATCACAAATGGTCCTTCGTAAGTAGGAGTCCACTTGCCCCTGGGATCACTTTGCGACAAGATGATCCGCTTGATTACAAGATCTCTGACTTGATATACCTGACGCCTAACCTTTTTGTTGAAAGCCTTGATCATCCGCTTTTGATACGTCTGACCATGACAAACAACAGTAAGTCACTTCTCGTCGATTAAGTTAAGTTGATCAAGCCGGGTCTGAATCCAATAGTCTTCACTCAAACTGGCATCTTTCATAATCCTCAAGGAAGGAATCTGAACTTCCATGGGTAGAACAACTTCCATGCCATACACCAACGAAAATGGGGTTGCCCCTGTTGAAGTACGTGTCGTGGTACGATATCCATGCAGAGCAAACGATAACATTTCATGCCAGTCTTTGTAGGTGACTGTCATCTTTTGAATGATCTTCTTGATATTTTTGTTTGCGGCTTCAACAACACCGTTCATCTTCGGCCGGTAGGGAGATGAATTGTGATGATAAATATTGAACTGTTCGCATAGAGCGGTGATTATAATATTGTGTAAATTCGTACCGTTGTCTGTGATGATCCTGTCGGGGACACCGTACCGGCATATGAGATTCTGCTTGATGAAGCGGGCAACCACATTCTTTGTAACAGAGGAAAAGAAAGCTGCCTCGACCCATTTGGTAAAATAATCAATAGCGACCAGGATGAAGCGATGTCCATTGGACGCTGTGGGCTTGATCTCTCCAATCATGTCAATGCCCCAAATTGCGAATGGCCAAGGAGCTGTCATAACTTTGAGAGGAATAGGAGGAATATGTACCTTGTCGGCATAGACTTGGCATTTGTGGCAGGTACGGGAATATTGATGACAATCAGCTTCCATGGTAGACCAGTAGTAGCCTGCCCTTAGAATCTTCTTAGCCATTGTATGTCCGCTCAAGTGGGTGCCAAATGTGCCACTGTGTATCTCAGTCATGATCAACTCTGCTTCAACTTTATCCACACAACGAAGGAGAACACAATCATGGTTGCGCTTATAAAGGATGCCATTGCTTAGGAAGAACTTGGCAGCAAATCTCCTTAAGAACTTTTTGTCATTGACGGAAGCTCCTTTAGGATATTCTCTAGTCTGGAGATACCTTTTGATTTCATGAAACCAGGGTTGTTCAACTACTTCTTCAATATTAATCTCATGACAGTGTGCGGGTTCGTCCATTCGCTCGATGGTAATTTGGGGAGCCTCGTTATCCCAGTTGAGTTTAAACATGGAAGACATTGTAGCCAGAGCATCTGCTAGCTGATTTTCTTCTCGCGGGAAGTGCTCGAAAGTAATCTGCTCGAAATGAGGCAACAACGTCAGGACATGTTCTTTGTATGGGATAAGGTTAGGATGTTTAGTGTCCCACTCTCCTTTGACTTGACTGATGACCAAAGCCGAGTCCCCAAATACGACCAAAGATTTGATTCCTAAGTCTATAGCAGCCTTGAGACCAAAGATGCAAGCTTCATATTTAGCCATGTTGTTGGTACAGCTGAAACAAAGTCGGGCAGTGAAGGGTGTATGGCAACCTTCCGGAGAAATGAGTATCTCACTGATACCGTTGCCAAGTGCATTTAAAGCACCATTAAAGTACATGGTCCATCGGGATCCTTGTTCAGGTCCGTCACATGGTCCGTTACCTTCAATGTTGTCCAATGTCATGATGTCCTCGTCAGGGAAGTCGAATCTCATAGATTGATAATCTTCGACGGCTTGATGAGCTAGATGGTCAACTAGTACACTCCCCTTTATAGCTTTTTGGGTAGTATAATGGATATCCTACTCTGTCAGGATCATTTTCCATCTAGCGATTCTTCCCGATAAAGCAGGCTTCTCGAAAATATACTTGATCGGATCCATCGTGGAAATCAGCAAAGTGGTATGAGTCAACATATAATGCCTTAGCCGGCAAGCAGCCCATACCAAAGCGCAGCAAGTTTTCTCGAGCAGTGAGTAGCGAGTCTCACAGTCGGTAAAATTTTTGCTAAGGTAATAAATGGCATGCTCTTTTCGGCCAGACTCGTCATGTTGGCCCAGCACACACCCCATTGAGTTATCCAGAACAATCAGATACATGATTAACGACCTTCCTTCGACGGGTGGAATCAGAATAGGAGGTTCTAGTAGATACTCCTTGATCTTATCAAAAGCAACTTGACAATCATTGTTTCATTAAACTACCTGATCTTTCTTCAACAGTTTGAAAATTGGCTCAGAGGTAGATGTCAGGTGAGAGATGAACCTCACAATATAGTTCTAGTGTCCCAAGAATCCTCTAACCTCCTTTTCAGTACGGGGGGCAGAAATTTCTTGTATAGCCTTTACTTTAGCTGGATCAACCTCAATGCCTTTGTTGCTGACAATAAATCCCAAAAGTTTACCAGACCTAACTCCAAAAGTGCACTAGCTTGGGTTTAGTCTGAGCTTATATTCCTTCAACCTAGAAAACAACTTTTGCAAATGACCAAGGTGTTCTTCTTCTGTCTGTGATCGAGCTATCATGTTGTCTACGTAAACTTCGATCTCATGATGTATCATATCATGAAATAGAGCTACCATGGCGCGTTGATAGGTTGCTCCCGCGTTCTTCATTCTGAACGACATCACTTTGTAGCAGAAGGTACCCCATTGCGTGACAAAGGTAGTTTTCTCCATGTCCTCGGGGGCCATTTTAATCTGGTTGTAGCCTGAGAATCCATCCATGAAGGAAAAAACCTTGTGTTGAGCTGTGTTGTCAACCAAGATGTCGATATGCGGTAGCGGGAAATCATCTTTAGGGCTAGCCCTGTTTAAATCTCAATAGTCCACGCACATTCTGACTTTGCCGTCCTTCTTAGGTATGGGCACAATGTTAGCAACCCATTATGGATAGGAAGTAACAGCCAGAAAGCCAGCATTGAATTGCTTCATTACTTCAGCCTTAATCTTCTCAGACATGTCAGGCCTCATTCGGCGAACCTTTTGCTTGATTGATGGACAGTCTTCTCTTGAAGGGATACGGTGAACCACGATATCTGTGTCTAACCCTTGCATGTCTTCATAAGACCAGGCGAAGATTTCAACATATTCGTTTAACAACTGCACTAAGCGCTCCTTGACACTTGGTTCCAGGTTGGCACCCACTTTTACTTCCTTCCTGTCTTCCTCTGTCCCTAAGTTGATGGTTTCTAGCAACTCTTCATGAGGCAGAATGACCCTCTCTTCTTGTTGTAGAAGTCTGGCTAACTCTCTCGGCACTTCACAATCTTCGTTAGCTTCGTACTCAGTGTGATTGACCAAATCCTCAGAGTTATCGAAGGCTGAAACAGAACAGTTGCCCATGGAACCCGGAATGGATGGGTACCTGCATTTGTTAGTGTGGGTGTGTGTAAGGGATAGCCATCCTTAAACAAACAAAAATGCAAAAGGAAAGAAAATGAACAGTTTATAGATGAAAAACATCCAATGATTCATTAAAACATGGCATATGATTATGAAGAAAATCAAGCCCTTACAAATGGACCTACATGCCCCGGGCAAGGCATGAGGTCAAAATAGTGTGCGAATTGTTTTAGTTATTACAGACCATAAAAATGGGAAATTGTTCAAAGATAAAATTACTGGTGGATAAAGGTGATGGGAACAAAATCCTTTGCTTCCCAGTTGCTCAAACCCCCTTCGATAGTCGGAAAGATCCAATTTTCAAAGTGGCTCTCTTCATCTTCATCTTCTACAGCATTGATTCTGTGATGAGTGATCCTTATGGGTGGCCCTCCAGTCTTAGAACGACGCATAGCCTTATGTCCTGCAGCTGTAAGCCCTAGTCCAAATTTGTCAGTCTTATGGGGAAAATCAGGCAATTGTCCCCATGTTGTACTCTTCCCTTCTTTGATCACCGCCTCTGCGTCCTTGAGTGATGCCATCCTAGATACATGCTTGGAAACGATAGGCACCTCAACCATTATCTTCGCAACTACTACCTCGGGAGAAACTTCCTCAAAATGCTGGAAAGGCGTTTCGATGAACTCGCCATCCAACTCCACATAGCGAAAGGAATTGAGATGACTTATCATGTATTCTTCCTCGCCGTGCACCGTTATAATTTTACCCTTAACAAGATATTTCAGCATCTGGTGCAAAGAGGAGGTAACTGCCCCGACATAATGGATCCACGGTCTTCCTAGCAAACATGAATATGACGGACGAATGTCCATCACGTAAAATGTTGAGTTGAAGACTTCTGTGCCTACTTTGATAGGAATATCAACCTCTCCATGAACCATTCTCTTGGAACCATCAAAAGCCCTAACAATGATGTTACTAGGCTTGAGAGTCAGTCCTTCGCAGTCCAAACAGTGTAAGGCTTTCTTTGGCAGCACGTTCAAGGAAGAACCAGTATCAACTAAGACATGGGCGAGAGTGGTTCCCCAGCATTCAACTGAAACATGTAACACATCGTTGTGTTTCCTTCCTTTGGGAGTTAAGTCAGTATCGGAAAAGCCAAGGCCATTATCAGCAGTAAGACTGGCCACACATTCCTGAAACTGGTCAGCCGAAGTCTCTTGGGGAACATGTGTCGCCTTCAAGAATTTGATCAGGGCCTTAGCGTGGGCCTCAGAACAGAGAAGAAGAGCCAACATTGAAATCTTAGAAGGGGTCTGCCCTAACTCTTCCACAACGTCGTAGTCACTTTTTCTGATTATTTTCAAGATTTCATCCATTTCTTTCTGAGTGGTTTCAGGGATAACCACAGCATGGGCCTTTGTCCTGACAGGAACTTACAGTATCCTCTTACCCTTGTCGGTAGTTTCAGTAGATGGTCTTACTTCAAGAGTATCCTGTTCTTCATTCACTGGGCCTTGCACAGATGGTCCAACAGGTGCAGAAGCTTTCGAGGGTCCGAAAACTGCTCGAGGGGGAGCAATCTCCGGAGAAAAGATTCGGCCACTGCGGGTTATCTTTCTTGTACCCACGATGTTCCCTATATCAGGGCTTTCTTCTTCAGAAATCTCTTGGATGTCTCAATTTGTTTGACACCATGGTAGAAGATTTCTCCCCCATAGTTCCATGGTACCGTTTTGCTTGATTGGTACGGGACAAGTCCCGGCATGGTGATCTTTAATGGTACACATTCAGAGTTGGGTGTAATCCTGACAGGCCTTTTGTAAGCCTTGGGAGGATTGTCGGAAATGGTTATGATTGCAATATCGTTGGTTGTAGTAGCAAAAGTATCAGGAGTAACAGGATTGAGGGTATCAACAGGGGTTTTCTGGAAAAGTATCTCTTGGGTATCCATCAGGCGTTGGACACCTGACTTCAACATTGGGCAATCACCTCGTATGTTCAAACAAAAGTAAATTTTTTTATCACAACCAAGAAAGATCCCGACTCTCAACAAATTTTCCTTAATCACACGTAACGGTGTCAACAGGTCAACAACATCGGTAACATGAGTATCCTCCATAACAGCATGAATATTATTATCGTGCTTGGGCATCAGAGAAGATATTACATTGGGCTTCTCAGGCGCCTCGAATTCTATTTCTTTGGCATCAATCAAGTCCTGGATTTTGTTCTTAAGCGCCAAGCAATTATTGGTATCGTGCCTAGCACTGTCGGAATTGTAAGCACACTTGGCATTGGAGTGGTAGTATGGAGAGAAGGTGTTAGGGTTCTTTGGCGCTTCCTTCAAACTGGTGAGATTCAGCTTCAACAAATGAGGAAGTACCTGAGCGGGCGTCATGTTGATGCGGGTGAACTGCCGTTGTGGCCTTTCCACCCGTTGTTGATTAGGTCTCGACTGATTGTTACGAGGTTGATCATTTGACGAGTTTTGAATCATCACAACCCCTACAGTCGGCGGACGCTCAGTTCTTCCCGGTCCCTTCTGAGAATACACAGCAGATGCTTCCTTCTTGGCTGGGAAGGGTTTCTTAACAGCCGTGGATGCGGAAGTATCCTTTTGAATCTTTCCACTCTTAATTCCGGCCTCAACCCTTTTGCCGGTCAAAATCAGTTCAGTAAATCCCGCGGAGAAACTCCCTATCTGATAGCGGTGGCTGCACCCTTCCAGCCTGATCACGCCACTTCTGGGCGTACTCTTTAAACCCTTCATTGGAAGCCATCCCCATACTTTGTAACTGAGTATGAGTGGGCGCCAAATCAGCATTGTATTGATACTGACGATAAAAAGCAACTGCGAAGTCTTCCCAATTGTGAACCTCTGATCTCTCGAGTTAATAAAGCCAGTCTAACTGCGTGCCAGACAAGCTGTCTTGGAAAAAGTGTACCCAAAGGTCTTTATCGGATGAATGAGGTTGGATTTTTCTGACATATGACCTCAAGTGCATCTTTGGGCACGACATGCCGTCATACTTGGCAAATGTTGGCACCTTAAACTTCGGAGGGATAACAATCCCAGCTACCAGCCCTAGTTCTTCAAAATCCAATCCGGGAACCCTCTGCAACTCCATAGCTGCCAGTCTATCTTCAAGGTTCTTATATTTATCATCTGCTGGTGGATACTGTTGTTCGGAGTAGTCATCGTCTTCTTCCTCCTCTTCCTCTTCAACCTCATATTCAGAAGGCACAACAGTCCCTTTCCCTTTACCGACCCCTTCGTCAGACGTTGAGGGGAACTCGAGAACTCTCATGGCCTGATGCTCAAATCTTCTTCCCAAAGTGTCTACTCTAGGTATCTTTTTCTTTTTCTCTTTATTCTTCTCCAACAAAACTTTGAGGTCCTCTTTACCCTTTGCCAAGGTCATGAGGAGTTGCTGGAACTGTGAATTTTGCGCCTGTAGATCTTTTATTGTTTGCTCCAAATCCATCTTGCTAAAATAAACAGCAGAAAGATAAGGGAACCTGGCGTGAAGACCTTTTTATGCATATGATGAATGGTGTGTTATTCATGTAATGCATTCAAGGGTTCAAAAATTCAAATTTGTTGCAAACAAAAAGAACGCACGTCATATTAAAAAGAATTTTTTAGTACATAAGTGCCCCATGGGCGAAATATTACAAAATTCTTAATGTAAAAATACACTGCGCATCCTCTTTGGCGCAATGTAAGTGTTGAGAGTCTCCTCCTCGTGAAGTCGGCGGGTAAGCTCCATAACCTTCTTCTCACTGGCATAGAAGCTGGCTTCAAAAGTATCCTGTTCTTCCTTGAGTTGGATCCAACTCTTTTGCATTTCTTCCCATGATGTTGGCATGTCAGGATGTAGGAGGGTGTATGGAACCTCTCCTTCCATAACAGGCTCTTTGATCAAGGGGAGAATGTGAAGGTATGGCATCATAAGATTCTTGGAGCGGGTTCGTACCCACTTGAGGTAAGGCTCAAGGGGGATGGAATTCTTGTGCCCCAGTGTCTTACTATCCACCTTGTTAGGCATCCTCCAAGCTCTGATGAACCTTTGTCGAAGTCCTTGCGCATCGTTGTCGAAGTCAAAAACTTGGTCAGGAATCAGCATGTCATGAGGGCCATCCCTCCGAGCATATCCAAACTGTCTTAGAGCTAAACAGGGGTTGTAGGTAATGCCTCCCCTAATGCCAAGTAGTGGGACATTAGGGAATTCCCCACAATGATCAATGATGATGACATTTTCTCTGGACCGAGAACACCAATGTACATCAGAATGTGTGAGGGTCATCAATCGTTGTGACCACCTTAAGCCCTGCTCATTCTTCAAAACTGATTGTGGAAGGTGAGAAATAAACCACCTTGCTAGGAGAGGAGTACAACACATGAGAACACTTCTTTTCCTCATTGTTTGTGTGTAAAATGAGTGTAGGATGTCCCCAAGCAATGTAGGTATAGGATTCCTGGATATGAAAATCTTGACAGCGTTTACATCTATAAGCTGATCAGGGTTTGGGAACAAGACCAACCCATAGATGAGGAGAGCCACAATATCTTCAAAGGCTTGTAGATCAAGAGAATTCCAGCAGTCTTGTGCCTTCTCGAACATAAACTTTACCAAGAAGCCCTTGACACAACTTCTGGTTTCCCAATGCCCCTTGATGTCAAATGGTTGCAAGTGTAATGCTTGAGCAACATATTCAGGATTTGGTTCTTTTTCTGTACCGTTGTAGGGTAGTTGATTAAGAATAGGAATTCTCAGGAGTTGAGAAAATTCCTCCAAAGTAGGCACCAATTGATAATCAGAGAATGTGAAACAGTGGTGTAGGGGGTCAAAGAACTGGAAGAGAACTTTCACCATGTCTTCTTCAATGTCGGTGTTGACCAAGTTGAGGAGTCTACCATGTCTTTCACTGAAGAGGGAATTCTCTGGAATCCCGGAAGTAAGCCCTTTGAGTTGAGAAGGGATTCTCACAAGGTTGACTTGAATTGTTTTCCTGCGAAGAGATTCCATGACCTACAAAAGAAGAACAAAGATGAAGATCCAAACCCTTGAAACGGTTAGTGGATGCATATGATGCTTTATGATGTTCATGATGTATGCTCAAACACATGTACAAGCAAGTCACACAAAACCCTAGTTTCAGGCTTGCATGAGGTTTCATAGGTAAGTACCCTCTTAAGTTTAGTTGGCTCAAAACCTATCCTATAAATAGTAACCGGGTTCTAAGGAGCTCAATATCATTGGATTGTTTTCTATGTTCATTGTTTTGGTTTAGACACTTAAATAGCGACCAAAATATTCCAAGAAATTAACCCTCAATGAGTGTAGTATCGAGTATCTACCAACTTCGGACTGCACCAAAGCCGGTCATCTCACTACCCCTAATAAAGGCCAAGATGGTGAATTAATGTTCTAAGAGTTCATTATTGCTTCGTGACATCACTCAGCGGCCCCGTATTATCTTTGATTGACTCAAAGGCTACCGGTACTCACAAATATGTCGCACTAATATAACTATTGCTTCAACCGTGTCGGTATACCCCACACAGTTTCCACAACGTATTCCTATTTACCTATGAATGTTTTCCAAATCCGGGTGGATGATTTCAAGCCCAAACAAGAGAACCAAAATGTAAAGCAATCAAACAAACAATAATCATGCAAAGGGTGATCTAAGCCCTAGGGTTACTCCACTTTTAAAGTTATCCCCAGCAGAGTCGCCAGTTCTGTGATACGGTGGGAGAACTGACTTGGGATTTTGCGTTTGTGTTCGCAAATGTTTCGGTTTAGCAAGAGTCGCCACCGACTTTTTATTTTAGCCTAAGGAAAGGTAAAAAAGCACATGAAAGACCTTTGAGATGTTTTCTTGGGTACGGGGAGTAGATTATAGAAAGGGAAGGTATTAGTACCCTTTCTATCCATGGTTATCTATGGGCTCTTAGTTACTTGCTTAGATCACTTGCTTTGCATTTTCAATTGTTTGAAATGGTGCTTTGTGTGTGGTTTTGAAAGATGTTTTAAAAAGAGGCCATCGTTGTGGTAACCTTTGTAATGATTCTTGTATGAATGTATACAAAGATGTTTTTGTCTTTTCAAAAGTTTCCAATGTTTGAAAGTAGGGTTTTGGAATTGTGTGGTGAAGTGTGTTTTGAAGATAGCAAGGATGTTTTTGCAAGTTTGATCAAGTAACTAAGAGCTATCTACCCTATTTTACTCAAAGATCTTTCTTATGCTTTTAGCCCTTTTAACAGTGTTGCTTCACCATTGTATTTGGTGAACAACCTTGTATTAGGATGTTAAACAGGACAGGCGCGGGACATCGTATAGACCATGATAGCAATTGGGTCAAGTATTTTTGGCAATTTTCTTAAGGGACTTAATTATTTTGTTTAGGCAACTTAGATAGCGTCATCGAGGGACTATGATCTTTTTGTTTGTTTTTGTTTTGCCCAAAGTACTTGACATGCAACCATGGCCCATTTTTGAAGGCAACAAGTGGATTGAAACCCTAGGGGTGCAAGTGTGCATTGTATTTGTTTTTCATGCATGTTTATCTTGGATTATGTCAAACTAGTTATTGATTTTATTTTGCATACAAACCCTAAGTCTAAACATGGTATAATTGGAAGCTTTTAAATGTGCGAGAATTTAAATGCTACGCTATTACAACATGATATAGGGAGGGGGGTACAAATTTGAATTGGGGGTATTTGACAAGAAATTAAGTTCTAAGTTATTACAACCAAATCGAATCTATAAGACAATATTTAAATGTACAATGACTAAATAAAATACAACAAATAAATGTTAGATAAAATGTATTATGCAAAAAAGGTTTTTATGCATATAAAAAGTATATTTTAATATGAAATAAAATAAAAAGAAAGCCAATTTTAATTATTTTGTTATTTAGGGCAAAAACCCTAATTCTTAAATAAATAGTATTATTTATTAATTATATACAATAATATATTGATTTGTACAAAAAATAAAAGTATATTGTAAAAAAGATATTTTTAGTGTAAAATATTAATAAAAGTGAAAATGAAATATTTTTATATTTTTGACCTAAATATTTAATAAAATAAAGTATATATATATATATATATATATATATATATATATATATATATATATATATATATATATATATATATATATATATATATATATATATATATATATATATATATATATATATATATATATATATATATATATATATATATATATATATATATATATATATATATATATATATATATATATATATATATATATATATATATATATATATATATATATATATATATATATATATATATATATATATATATATATATATATATATATATATATATATATATATATATATATATATATATATATATATATATATATATATATATTAAACATATTAAATATATAAAAACTAAAAATTAAATATCTACAAAAAATTGTGTATATTCAAGAAAATGTTTTTAAAGTGTGTATAAAAATAAATAAATAAAAATAAGCATATTTTTTACATTATTCTTTAAGTTTTAATAAAAAGAAAATAGATTTATTTACATGTTTATACTAGTAAGTTAAAAATAAATATCAAATAAATATAAAAAATATAGAAAATAATTTTTTGACATTTTTTATATTTAGACAAAAAATAATAAAGTCAGAATAAAAAATAAAAATATCAAAATGACAAATATTCAAATAAATGGGCCAGGGGGGTGTAAACAGAAAAGTGAGGTGTCAAAAGCAAAGAACAACCAGGCCCAGCCCAGTCAGACTTCATCTTCTTCCTTTGAATCAAAACATGCGCGCTTCTGTACACAAATGCCATATCCTGATTCTTTGATTTTTTGACAAAACTCATAACATGAACATTGTAGAGCATTAAACAACGAATCCAACCATATAAAAAACTTGGACTAACTCTCAAAGACCAGAGAGAATTTCTATGGCCCTAATTCTTAACCTAGTTTTTTCAGAAAGTTCATGAGTGAAATTCTCTTAGCACGATTAATGTAAATGAAAACTAAGCATATGTATGGCTTCAGGGCTATGAGTACAACATATTTCATTCACAAACCTAAGCCTAACTATTCCTAAATAGAGAGATAGAAGTCCATGAAATACCTGTTTCAGTTGAGTTCGAGTTGGATAATGTGGTAACCTTCAATGGTGTTTGAGCTTCTTTTGAGCTTGCCTGAGGTCCAAGGAAGCTTTTCCAATGCTTGGCTTATTTTGAAATAGCTTGAATCGTGCCGGAGAACTCAACCTGCAAAGCTTTGAAACAAAAATGGAAATGTGTGTTAGAGGTGTTACAGCTAGCAATGGATGATCTGGATAGCTTAGATATGTTGGTTAGAAGGTGTTTGAAGTATCTTTGGACAAAACGCACAATGGAATTTTGTTATGGCTTGAAGTTTGCAGAGCTTGCCCTGTTTTGCAGCAAAACAGGGATTTTGTGTACAAGGGGGTTTGGGAGGCAGAAGGGTAGTGTTTTTGGCTTGTTGGGAGGTATGAAACTTGTCTACAATGTTTGTGTAAGTTGGTCTTAAGAAATGTGAGAGATTTAGTATGATTTGCAACTTTTCTTCTACTTGAAGCAAGAGTGTGTCTCTGTCCAATGCAGGCATGTACAAGTCCGATATCATGCTGCATAATTTTCTCTTGGTTACTGGAATTGGTAGGTTTGATCTTGCCTCCAAGATCTGGCCCCATGCCTAAAGGATTTTGTTTTGACATAAAGTGAAGTTTAGGCAAAAATGGCATTGTTGCTTTTTCCATTTAAGGCTTAAACTAGTGTAAAATGCCCTAATGATCAAGACAATGCCTTAACTCAATGGATATGAATTAAATTATGGAGTACAAACTGGTTTTGAGGCCTGTAATTTTGAACCAAGCTAGCTAGATCAGATTTGCAAATTGGTATGAACATGTATTGGTCATGGACAAAAGTGAGTTTTTGCCAACTTCAAGCATTCGATTCTCTCTAACCACAAGGGTGTTTGAGGAGTTCTTGGACAATTTGGAAAGCTTGGAACATGTACTATAATCCATCTTTAAATTGAAACTTGAAACTCTAAGTGTAACTATATGAAAAATGGCCAAGAAAATGGGTCAAAATCCTGCCTAGATTAGGGCCAATTTTCTCTAAGTTAAAAGTTTTAGGTACCCTTGTTCCAAAAATCATAACTTGAGATAAAAGCCTCTTTTGAGAAAACTTTGTGAATAAAAGTTGTGGACTTTGTGATGGACTACAACTTTAATATTGCAAGTTTTGTTTGAATCCAATTTCATCTTGGTGAAACAATGGGACAAAGTTAGGAAAAAATAAGAAAATTTCATAACTTAGAAAAATTCTAAGTTATGAAAATTTTCCATTTTAAACCCTAATTTGTATTTTTGGGTTTCTTGATGAACAAGTTTCATAATTTGACATGTCTTGATGAAAAATAACTCTTGGCACTTGATTTTGACCAAAAAGTCAAAGTTTGACTTTTCAGTGTACAATCAAATTTTGATCAGTTGACTCAAAAATTCATCTGTCAATCCTATGCATTTGAGATCTTTTGAACTTGTTGAATGGGTCAAGACAATGTCATTGAGTCCTTGAGTCCATGGGTGAGCTTGATTTGCCATTGGCAAGGTCAAACAGTCAAAAATTGCCTTTGTGCAGTCAAAACCCTAAAAATGACCATTTTGCCCTTTTGGTGACCTGATCAAATTTCTTGTGGAATTGTGATCCAAACTTGATCAAATGGTTCATATGAGTTCATAATGTTTATGTGGGTCAAATTTCATGAGGTTCGACTGTCAATTGGCCATAGTTGACTTTTTCCCCAATACAACTGATTTCTAGGTCAACTGTCCAATTGACTGGGCAAAAATTTGAATCAAGGCTTGAAAATTGGTATGGACAAAATTGTGGGTCCAACAAGGAGTATTAAAGTAACTTTGGGCATTGTAGGTCATGATATCCCTATGCAAACTCAAACCCTAATTTAGGTCAACAGTGCAAGGAGGTGTCTTGAGTAGAGCAAACCCTAGCTTGATCTTGAGTTCCAAGAGTCTTGAGATGAGAAAATGTTGGTAAAATGAGAGAGCAAATTTTGGGGTACAACAGTTGCTCCTGTTCAATCTTCTTGAACCTGAAGAGTTAGATTGGCAAGTTTGCCTTTCGTGACTCGAAGGTAAAAGAGGATTGGACACTAGAGTGCCCGTAAATTTGCACTTGTCAGAAAATAGCTGAGGGAATGGGCTTAAATATGCCATTTGGAGATGGTAGAATATTGCTGGAGATGGTCTTAAAGATGCCATCCAAGGATGTTTGTTGAATTGCAATGTTGTAGGTCAGAAGAATGAGCATCAAAATGGTATCCGTGTCTGGAATGCCATTGAACTGTATCTGGAGACTGAGTTTGTATGAGCAAAAGAATGGCGTCCGTGTTTGGCGCGTATCTGAGCTGTAACTGTATTTGAATTTTGAATGAATATCAGAATGACTGCCGTGTCTGGAGTGTATCTGTATTGTATCTAGGCAACAGAGAAACATCTGCGTATGGAGCAACTGTGTGCTGGGGATAAACTATGAATGAGTGACAGAATGGCAATCGTGTCTGGAGCGTATCTGGACTATATCTGAAGTTGAGATCTGTATGAGTAGTAGAATAACCGCCGTGCCTGGAGTGTATCTGTACTGTAACTGGGATCTGAATAAGTGACAGAATGAATTCCGTGGTGACTGCACTGGAAGATTCAGACTGCTGGTGTAATGGCCAGAATGGCATCCGTGTTTGGAGCGTATCTGGACTTGTAGTTGATAGTTGAATCTGAATGAGAGATAGAATGGTTGCCGTGTCTGGAGCGTATCTAGTTTGTATCTGATTGCTGAAGTCTGAATGAGTAGTAGAATGACCGTCGCATCTGTGGTGTATCCATACTGTATTTTGACTTGAAGTTCTGAATGAGTAAGAGAATGACCGCTGTGTCTGGGGTGTAACTGTATTGTATCTGAATAATTGTTAATGATAGCTTTTTAATCTTATCTTGAAAAGGGTAAAACGTTAGCTAGAAAACCAAGTTATATTGCATGATATGTATGATGCAATGAATTGTAATCCATGTTTATGATATATGAATGTAATGGTTATGCATGTAAGCAGAGTAGCTATCTTGCCGAGGAAGATAAATCCTGGTAGCTGGAGATAACAAAATCTTTGACTGCTGCCTTGGAAAATAAATCCATGACCGAAGCTGGGGATTCCAAAAATCTTTGATTACTGAAGATGAGAAATCCTTGCTGACTGCTGACTGCTCGGGGAATAAGGAAAACTTTGAAAATCTCTACTGGGAAGTTAAATCCTGGGAGACTTCTGCTGGAGAAATGAGACTGAGAATCTTCAATCTGCTTGGAAATAACTCTGTGGGGAGAATGTTCACTATTCTGGCTCCGCTGGGGATAAGATTTTTCAGTGTTTTCGGGCTCTACCGGGGATCTCGAAGATTAACTCTGATGGGAGTTTTGAAAATTAACTTAGCTAGGGAAATATACTCCATATTTAAACTTGTTGAGGATCCGAATGATGTACCATAGGGGATTTCTTCTGGAATGGCATGAAGATTTCTTCCTACTCCTTCAACCTACCAATAATTATCCTTTTTTCAATTTGTTTTATCTGTAAGCAATGATTATATTCAAATTCATATGCCTATTTAACAAAACATTGGATGTTTTCAAATAAAGCATAAGTGTAAAAAGGAAAAAGAAAGGCAAGCAATTTTCTTCACTTTGAAGTGTACTTGTATTAATTTTGGTAAGTATCTTTGTACAGAGGAGACAGACATCCTAGTAAGAGAATGTTGTCATAAAAATTGCAAAATTTTATACAAAAGAAAGATGGCTATGTGTAACAATTCCATGGGATTCCCATTCTGCTATAGCCTTCACAACCCTGAATATTTTTTCCATCCGCTGCTTCGTCCGCCGATGACTGGATTGATCAGAAGCTTTGAGCTTGTTGGTGAAGAGATTGTTCTTAAAGTGATCCAACGAGACATAGTCATACGCTTTAATTCCCTAACTTTTGCCTGGACCGCCCTTTCGGGTTTTCGATCCACCGGGAAACCCCTTTTTGCCCAAGTCGCCCTTTCGGGTTTTCAACTTGCCGGGTGTACAGATTTTTTTTTTGTCCCTAATTTTTGCCTGAACCACCCTTTCGGGTTTTTGATTCACCGGGATGCCCATTTTTTCCCAAGTCGCCCTTTCGGGTTTTCAACTTGTTGGGTCGTTTTATGCGTAGTATCTTTTGACTATGTCTGCGTTTGCAGGGTGCGGCAAATCGTCGCTGTCCATGGTGGTCAGAATCATTGCCCCACCAGAAAAGATGCTCTTGATCATAAATGGTCCTTCGTAAGTAAGAGTCCACTAGCCCCTGGGATCACTTTGCGGCAAGATGATCCGCTTGATTACAAGATCTTCGACTTGATATACCTGACGCCTAACCTTTTTGTTAAAAGCCTTGATCATCCGCTTTTGATACGTCTGACCATGACAAACAACAGTAAGTCGCTTCTCGTTGATTAAGTTAAGTTGATCAAGTCGGGTCTGAATCCAATCGTCTTCACTCAAACCGACATCTTTCATAATCCTCAAGGAAGGAATCTGAACTTCCATGGGTAGAACAGCTTCCATGCCATACACCAACGAAAATGGGGTTGCCCCTGTTGAAGAACGTGTCGTGGTACGATATCCATGCAGAGCAAACGGTAACATTTCATGCCAGTCTTTGTAGGTGACTGTCATCTTTTGAATGATCTTCTTGATATTTTTGTTTGCGGCTTCAACAACACCGTTCATCTTCAGCCGGTAGGGAGATGAATTGTGATGATAAATATTTAACTGTTCGCATAGAGCGATGATTATAGTATTGTTTAAATTCGTACCGTTGTCTATGATGATCCTGTCGGGGACACTGTACCGGCATATGAGATTCTGCTTGATGAAGCGGGCAACCACATTCTTTGTAACAGAGGCAAAGGAAGCTGCCTCGACCCATTTGGTAAAATAATCAATAGCAACCAGGATGAAGCGATGTCCATTGGACGCTGTGGGCTTGATCTCTCTAATCATGTCGATGCCCCACATTGCGAATGGCCAAGGAGCTGTCATAACTTTGAGAGGAATAGGAGGAATATGTACCTTGTCGGCATAGACTTGGCATTTGTCGCAGGTACGGGAATATTGATGACAATCAGCTTCCATGGTAGACCAGTAGTAACCTGCCCTTAGAATCTTCTTAGCCATTGTATTTCCGCTCAAGTGGGTGCCAAATGTGCCACTGTGTATCTCAGTCATGATCAACTCTGCTTCAGCTTTGTCCACACAACGAAGGAGAACACAATCATGGTTGCGCTTATAAAGGATGCCATTTCTTAGGAAGAACTTGGAAGCAAATCTCATTAAGAACTTTTTGTCATTGACGGAAGCTCCTTCAGGATATTCTCTAGTCTGGAGATACCTTTTGATTTCATGAAACCAGGGTTGTTCCACTACTTCTTCGGTATTAATCTCATGACAGTGCGCGGGTTCGTCCATTTGCTCGATGGTAATTTGGGGAGCCTCGTTATCCCAGTTGAGTTTAAAATGGAAGACATTGTAGCCATAGCATCTGCTAGCTGATTTTCTTCTCGCGGGAAGTGCTCGAAAGTAATCTGCTCGAAATGAGGCAACAACGTCAGGACATGTTCTTTGTATGGGATAAGGTTAGGATGTTTAGTGTCCCACTCTCCTTTGACTTGACTGATGACCAAAGCCGAGTCCCCAAATACGACCAAAGATTTGATTCCCAAGTCTATAGCAGCCTTGAGACCAAAGATGCAAGCTTCATATTCAGCCATGTTGTTGGTACAGCTGAAACAAAGTCGAGAAGTGAAGGGTGTATGGCAACCTTCCAGAGAAATGAGTACCGCACTGATACCGTTGCCAAGTGCATTTGAAGCACCATCAAAGTACAAGGTCCATCGGGATCCTTTTTCAGGTCCGTCACACGGTCCGTTACCTTTAATGTTGTCCAATGTCATGATGTCCTCGTCAGGGAAGTCGAATCTCATAGATTGATAATCTTCGACGGCTTGATGAGCTAGATGGTCAACTAGTACACTCCCCTTTATAGCTTTTTGGGTAGTATAATGGATATCATACTCTGTCAGGATCATTTTCCATCTAGCGATTCTTCCCGATAAAGCAGGCTTCTCGAAAATATACTTGATCGGATCCATCTTAGAAATCAGCAAAGTGGTATGAGTCAACATATAATGCCTTAGCCGGCGAGCAGCCCATACCAAAGTGCAGCAAGTTTTCTCGAGCAGTGAGTAGCGAGTCTCACAGTCGGTAAACTTTTTGCTAAGGTAATAAATGGCATGCTCTTTTTGGCCAGACTCGTCATGTTGGCCCAGCACACACCCCATTGAGTTATCCAGAACAATCAGATACATGATTAACGGCCTTCCTTCGACGGGTGGCATCAGAATAGGAGGTTCTAGTAGATACTCCTTGATCTTATCAAAAGCAACTTGACAATCATTGTTCCATTCAACTACCTGATCTTTCTTCAACAATTTGAAAATTGGCTCACAGGTAGATGTCAGGTGAGAGATGAACCTCACAATATAGTTCAAGCGTCCCAAGAATCCTCTAACTTCCTTTTCAGTACGGGGGGCAGGCATTTCTTGTATAGCCTTTACTTTAGCTGGATCAACCTCAATGCCTTTGTTGCTGACAATAAATCCCAAAAGTTTACCAGACCTAACTCCAAAAGTGCACTAGCTTGGGTTTAGTCTGAGCTTATATTCCTTCAACCTGGAAAACAGCTTTTGCAAATGACCAAGGTGTTCTTCTTCTGTCTGTGATCGAGCTATCATGTCGTCTACATAAACTTCGATCTCATGATGTATCATATCATGAAATAGAGCTACCATGGCGCGTTGATAGGTTGCTCCCGCGTTCTTCATTTCGAACGACATCACTTTGTAGCAGAAGGTACCCCATTGCGTGACAAAGGTAGTTTTCTCCATGTCCTCGGGGGCCATTTTAATCTGGTTGTATCCCGAGAATCCATCCATGAAGGAAAAAACCTTGTGTTGAGCTGTGTTGTCAACCAAGATGTCGATATGCGGTAGCGGGAAATTATCTTTAGGGCTAGCCCTGTTTAAATCCCGATAGTCCATGCACATTCTGACTTTTCCGTCCTTCTTAGGTATGGGCACAATGTTAGCAACCCATTATGGATAGGAAGTAACAGCCAGAAAGCCAACGTTGAATTGCTTCATTAATTTAGCCTTAATATTCTCAGACATGCCAGGCCTCATTCGGCGAACCTTTTGCTTGATCGGTGGACAGTCTTCTCTTGTAGTGAGACGGTGAACCACGATATCTGTGTCTAACCCTGGCATGTCTTCATAAGACCAGGCGAAGATTTCAACATATTCGTTTAACAACTGCACTAAGCGCTCCTTGACACTTGGTTCCAGGTTGGCACCCACTTTTACTTCCTTCCTGTCTTCCTCTGTCCCTAAGTTGATGGTTTCTAGCAACTCTTCATGAGGAAGAATGACCCTCTCTTCTTGTTGTAGAAGTCTGTCTAACTCTCTCGGCACTTCACAATCTTCGTCAGCTTCGTACTCAGCATGATTGACCAAATCCTCTGAGTTATCGAAGGCTGAAACAGAACAGTTTCCCATGGAACCCGGAATGGATGGGTACCTGCATTTGTTAGTGTGGGTGTGTGTAAGGGATAGCCATCCTTAAACAAATAAAAATGCAAAAGGAAAGAAAATGAACAATTTATAGATGAAAAACGTCCAATGATTCATTAAAACATGGCATATGATTATGAAGAAAATCAAGCCCTTACAAATGGACCTACATGCCCCGGGCAAGGCATGAGGTCAAAATAGTGTGCGAATTATTTTAGTTATTACAGACCATAAAAATGGGAAATTGTTCAAAGATAAAATTACTGGTGGATAAAGGTGATGGGAACAAAATCCTTTGCTTCCCAGTTGCTCAAACCCCCTTCGACAGTCGGAAAGATCCAATTTTCAAAGTGGCTTTCTTCATCTTCATCTTCTACAACATTGATTCCGTGATGAGTGATCCTTATGGGTGGCCCTCCAGTCTTGGAACGACGCATAGCCTTCTGTCCTGCAGCTGTAAACCCTAGTCCAAATTTGTCCGTCTTATGGGGAAAATCAGGCAATTACCCCCATGTTGTACTCTTCCCTTCTTTGATCACCACCTTTGCGTCCTTGAGTGATGCCATCCTAGATACATGCTTGGGAATGATAGGCACCTCAACCATTATCTTCGCAACTGCTACCTCGGGAGAAACTTCCTCAAAATGCTGGAAAGGAGTTTCGATGAACTCGCCATCCAACTCCACATAGCGAAAGGAATTGAGA
Source organism: Vicia faba (assembly GCA_948472305.1). Classification (NCBI taxonomy): domain Eukaryota; kingdom Viridiplantae; phylum Streptophyta; class Magnoliopsida; order Fabales; family Fabaceae; genus Vicia; species Vicia faba. The sequence continues at coordinate 103,656,235 of OX451740.1, read as the reverse complement.
TGACTTATCATGTATTCTTCCTCGCCGTGCACCGTTATAATTTTAACCTTAACAGGATATTTTAGCATCTGGTGCAAATAGGAGGTAACTGCCCCGGCATAATGGATCCACGGTCTTCCTAGCAAACATGAATATGACGGACGGATGTCCATCACGTAAAATGTTGAGTTGAAGACTTCTGTGCCTACTTTGATAGGAATATCAACCTCTCCATGAACCATTCTCTTGGAACCATCAAAAGCCCTAACAATGATGTTACTAGGCTTGAGAGTCAGTCATTCGCAGTCCAAGCGGTCTAAGGCTTTCTTTGGCAGCACGTTCAAGGAAGAACCAGTATCAACTAAGACATGGGCGAGAGTGGTTCCCCAGCATTCAACTGAAACATGTAACACATCGTTGTGTTTCCTTCCTTTGGGAGTTAAGTCAGTATCGGAAAAGCCAAGGCCATTATCAGCAGTAAGACTGGCCACACATTCCTGAAACTGGTCAGCCGAAGTCTCTTGGGGAACATGTGTCGCCTTTAAGAATTTGATCAGGGCCTTAGCGTGGGCCTCAGAACAGAGCAGAAGAGACAACATTGAAATCTTAAAAGGGGTCTGCCCTAACTATTCCACAACGTCGTAGTCACTTTTTCTGATTATTTTCAAGATTTCATCCATTTCTTTCTGAGTGGTTTCGGGGATAACCACAGCATGGGCCTTCGTCCTGACAGGCACTTCCAATATCCCCTTACCCTTGTCGGTAGTTTTAGTAGATGGTCTTACTTAAGGAGTATCCAGTTCTTCAATCACTGGGCCTTGCACAGATGGTCCAACAGGTGCAGAAGCTTTCGAGGGTCCGAAAACTGCTCGAGGGGGAGCAATCTCCGGAGAAAAGATCCGGCCACTGCGGGTTATTTTGCTTGTACCCATGATGTTCCCTATATCAGGGCTTTCTTCTTCAGATATCTCTTGGACTGTCTCAATTTGTTTGACACCATGGTAGAAGATTTCTCCCCCATAGTTCCATGGTACCGTTTTGCTTGATTGGTACGGGACAGGTCCCGGCATGGTGATCTTTAATGGTACACATTCAGAGTTGGGTGTAATCCTGACAGGCCTTTTGTAAGCCTTGGGAGGATTTTCGGAAATGGTTATGATTGCAATATCGTTGGTTGTAGTAGCAAAAGTATCAGGAGTAACAGGATTGAGGGTATCAATAGGGGTTTTCTGGAAAAGTATCTCTTGGGTATCCATCAGGCGTTGGACACCTGACTTCAACATTGGGCAATCACCTCGTATGTTCAAACAAAAGTAACAATTTTTATCACAACCAGGAAAGATCCCGGCTCTCAACAAATTTTCCTTAATCACACGTAACGGTGTCAACAGGTCAACAACATCGGTAACATGAGTATCCTCCATAACAACATAAATATTATTCCCATGCTTGGGAATCGGAGCAGATATTACATTGGGCTTCTCAGGCGCCTCGAATTCTACTTCTTTGGCATCAATCAAGTCCTAGATTTTGTTCTTAAGCGCCCAACAATTATTGGTATCGTGCCCAGCACTGTCGGAATGGTAAGCACACTTGGAATTGGAGTGGTAGTATGGAGAGGAGGTGTTAGGGTTCTTTGGCGCTTCCTTCAAACTGGTCAGATTCAGCTTCAACAAATGAGGAAGTACCTGAGCGGGCGTCATGTTGATGCGGGTGAACTTCCGTTGTGGCCTTTCCACCCTTTGTTGATTAGGTCTCGACTGATTGTTACGAGGTTGATCATTTGACGAGTTTTGAATCATCACAGCCCCTACAGTCGGCCGACGCTCAGTTCTTCCCAGTCCCTTCTGAGAATACACAACAGATGCTTCCTTCTTGGCTGTGAAGGGTTTCTTAACAGTCGTGGATGCGGAAGTATCCTTTTGAATCTTTCCACTCTTAATATCGGCCTCAACCCTTTCGCCGGTCAAAATCAGTTCAGTAAATCCCGCTGAGAAACTACCGATCAGATGATTGAAGAAGGGGCTAGACAGGGTCCCCAGAAACATGTCAACTAACTCCCTATCTGATAGCGGTGGCTGCACCCTTCCAGCCTGATCACGCCACTTCTGGGTGTACTCTTTAAACCCTTCATTGGAAGCCATCCCCATACTTTGTAACTGAGTACGAGTGGGCGCCAAATCAGCATTGTATTGATACTGACGATAAAAAGCAACTTCCAAGTCTTCCCAATTGTGAACCTCTGATCTCTCGAGTTGATAAAACCAGTCTAACTGCGTGCCAGACAAGCTGTCTTGGAAAAAGTGTACCCAAAGGTCTTTATCGGATGAATGAGGTTGGATTTTTCTGACATACGACCTCAGGTGCATCTTTGGGCACGACATGCTGCCATACTTGGCAAATGTTGGCACCTTGAACTTGGGAGGGATAACAATCCCAGCTACCAGCCCTAGTTCTTCAAAATCCAATCCGGGCACCCTCTGCAACTCCATAGCTTCCAGTCTATCTTCAAGGTTCTTATATTTATAATCCGCTGGTGGATACTGTTGTTCGGAGTATTCATCGTCTTCTTCCTCCTCTTTCTCTTCAACCTCGGATTCAGAAGGCACAACAGTCCCTTTCCCTTTACCGACCCCTTCGTCAGACGTTGAGGGGAACTCGAGAACTCTCCTGGCCTGATGCTCAAATATTCTTCCCAAAGTGGCTACTCCAGGTATCTTTTTCTTTTTCTCTTTATTCTTCTCCAGCAAAACTTTGAGGTACTCTTGACCCTTTGCTAAGGTCATGAGGAGTTGCTGGAACTATGAATTTTGCGCCTGTAGATCCTTTACCATTTGCTCCAAATCCATCTTGCTGAAATAAACAGCAGAAAGATAAGGAAACCTGGCGTGAAGACCTGTTTATGCATATGATGAATGGTGTGTTATTCATGTAATGCATTCAAGGGTTCAAAAATTCAAATTTGTTGCAAACAAAAAGAACGCACGTCATATTAAGAAGAAATTTTTTAGTACATAAGTTCCCCATGGGAGAAATATTACAAAATTCTTAATGTAAAAATACATTGCGCATCCTCTTTGGCGCAATGTAAGTGTTGAGAGTCTCCTCCTCGTGAAGTCGGCGGGTAAGCTCCAAAACCTTCTTCTCACTGGCATAGAAGCTGGCTTCAAAAGTATCCCGTTCTTCCTTGAGTTGGATCCAACTCTTTTGCATTTCTTCCCATAATGTTGGCATGTCAGAATGTAGGAGGGTGTATGGAACCTCTCATTCCATAACAGGCTCTTTGATCAAGGGGAGAATGTGAGGGTATGACATCATAAGATTCTTGGAGCGGGTTCGTACCCACTTGAGGTAAGGCTCAAGGGGGATGGAATTCTTGTGCCCCAGTGTCTTACTATCCACCTTGTTAGGCATCCTCCAAGCTCTGATGAACCTTTGTCGAAGTCCTTGCGCATCATTGTCGAAGTCAAAAACTAGGTCAGGAATCAGCATGTCATGAGGGCCATCCCTCCGAGCATATCCAAACTGTCTTAGAGCTAAACAGGGGTTGTAGGTAATGCCTCCCCTAATGCCAAGTAGTGGGACATTAGGGAATTCCCCACAACGATCAATGATGATGACATTTTCTCTGGACCGAGAACACCAATGTACATCATAATGTGTGAGGGTCATCAATCGTTGTGACCACCTTAAGCCCTGCTCATTCTTCAAAACTGATTGTGGAAGGTGAGAAATAAACCACCTTGCTAGGAAAGGAGTACAACACATGAGAACACCTATTTTCCTCATTGTTTGTGTGTAAAATGAGTGTAGGATGTCCCCAAGCAATGTAGATATAGGATTCCTGGATATGACAATCTTGACAGCGTTTACATCTATAAGCTGATCAGGGTTTGGGAACAAGACCAACCCATAGATGAGGAGAGCCACAATCTCTTCAAAGGCTTGTAGATCAAGAGAATTCCAGCAGTCTTGTGCCTTCTCGAACAGAAACTTTGCCAAGAATCCCTTGACACCACTTATGGTTTCCCAATGCCCCTTGATGTCAAATGGTTGCAAGTGTAATGCTTGAGCAACATCTTCAGGATTTGGTTCTTTTTCCGTACCATTGTAGGGTAGTTGATTAAGAATAGGAATTCTCAGGAGTTGAGAAAATTCCTCCAAAGAAGGCACCAATTCATAATCAGGGAATGTGAAACAGTGGTGTAGGGGGTCAAAGAACTGGAAGAGAACTTTCACCATGTCTTCTTCAATGTTGGTGTTGACCAAGTTGAGGAGTCTACCATGTCTTTCACTGAAGAGGGAATTCTCTGGAATCCTAGAAGTAAACCCTTTGAGTTGAGGAGGGATTCTCACAAGGTTGACTTGAATTGTTTTCCTGTGAAGAGATTCCATGACCTACAAAACAAGAACAAAGATGAAGATCCAAACCCTTGAAACGGTTAGTGGATGCATATGATGCTTTATGATGTTCATGATGTATGCTCAAACACATGTACAAGCAAGTCACACAAAACCCTAGTTTCAGGCTTGCATGAGGTTTCATAGGTAAGTACCCTCTTAAGTTTAGTTGGCTCAAAACCTATCCTATAAATAGTAATCGGGTTCTAAGGAGCTCAATATCATTGGATTGTTTTCTATGTTCATTGTTTTGGTTTAGACACTTAAATAGCGACCAAAATATTCCAAGAAAATAACCCTCAATGAGTGTAGTATCGAGTATCTACCAACTTCGGACTGCACCAAATCCGGTCATCTCACTACCCCTAATAAAGGCCAAGATGGTGAATTAAGGTTCTAAGAGTTCATTAGTGCTTCATGACATCACTCAGCGGCCCCGTATTCTATTTGATTAACTCAAAGGCTACCGGTACTCACAAATATGTCGCACTAATATAACTATTGCTTCAACCGTGTCGGTATACCCCGCACAATTTCCATAATGTATTGCTATTTACCTATGAATGTTTCCCAAATCCGGGTGGAGGATTTCAAGCCCAAACAAGAGAACCAAAATGTAAAGCAATCAAAGCAAACAATAATCATGAAAAGGGTGATCTAAGCCCTAAGGTTACTCCACTTTTAAAGTTATCCCCAGCATATTCGCCAGTTCTGTGATACGGTGGGAGAACTAACTTGGGATTTTGCGTTTGTGTTTGCAAATGTTTCGGTTTAGCAAGAGTCGCCACCGACTTTTTATTTTATCCTAAGGAAAGGTCAAAAAGCACAGGAAAGACCTTTGAGATGTTTTCTTGGGTTCGGGGAGTAGATTATAGAAAGGGAAGGTATTAGCACCCTTTCTATCCATGGTTATCTATGGGCTCTTAGTTACTTGCTTAGATCACTTGCTTTGCATTTTCAATTGTTTGAAATGGTGCTTTGTGTGTGGTTTTGAAAGATGTTTTGAAAAGAGGCCATCATTGTGGCAACCTTTGTAATGATTCTTGTTTGAATGTATACAAAGATGTTTTTGTCTTTTGAAAAGTTTCTAATGTTTGAAAGTAGGGTTTTGGAATTGTGTGGTGAAGTGTGTTTTGAAGATAGCAAGGATGTTTTTGCAAGTTTGATCAAGTAACTAAGAGCTACCTACCCTATTTTACTCAAAGATCTTTCTTATGCTTTTAACCCTTTTAACAGTGTTGCTTCACCATTGTATTTGGTGAACAACCTTGTATTAGGATGTTAAACAGGACAGGCGCGGGTCATCGTATAGACCATGATAGCAATTGGGTCAAGTATTTTTGGAAATTTTCTTGAGGGACTTAATCATTTTGTTTAGGCAACTTAGATAGCGTCATCGAGGGACTATGATCTTTTTGTTTATTTTTGTTTTGCCCAAATTACTTGACATGCAACCATGGCCCATTTTTGAAGGCAACAAGTGAATTGAAACCCTAGGGGTGCAAGTGTGAATTGTATTTGTTTTTCATGCATGTTTATCTTGGATTAGGTCAAACAAGTTGTTGATTTTATTTTGCATACAAACCCTAAGTCTAAGCATGGCATAATTGGAAGCTTTTAAATGTGCGAGAATTTAAATACTACACTATTACAACATGATATAGGGAGGGGGGTACAAATTTGAATTGGGGGTATTTGACAAGAAATTAAGTTCTAAGTTATTACAACCAAATCGAATGTATAAGACAATATTTAAATGTACAATGACTAAATAAAATACAATAAATAAATGTTAGATAAAATTTATTATGCAAAAAAGGTTTTTATGCGTATAAAAAGTATATTTTAATATGAAATAAAATAAAAAGAAAGCCAATTTTAATTATTTTGTTATTTAGGGCAAAAACCCTAATTCTTAAATAAATAATATTATTTATTAATTATATACAATAATATATTGATTTGTACAAAAATAAAAGTATATTGTAAAAAAGGTATTTTAAGTTTAAAATATTAATAAAAGTGAAAATGTAATATTTTTATATTTTTGACCTAAATATTTAATAAAATAAAGTATATAAGTATATATATATATATATATATATATATATATATATATATATATATATATATATATATATATATATATATATATATATATATATATATATATATATATATATATATATATATATAAGTATATATATATATATATATATATATATATATATATATATATATATATATATATATTAAACATATTAAATATATAAAAACTAAAAATTAAATATCTACAAAAAATTGTGTATATTCAAGAAAATGTTTTTAAAGTGTGTATAAAAATAAATAAATAAAAATAAGCATATTTTTTACATTATTCTTTAAGTTTTAATAAAAAGAAAATAGATTTATTTACATGTTTATACTAGTAAGATAAAAATAAATATCAAATAAATATGAAAAATATAGAAAATAATTTTTTGACATTTTTTATATTTAGACAAAAAATAATAAGGTCAGAATAAAAAATAAAAATATCAAAATGACAAATATTCAAATAAATGGGCCAGGGGGATGTAAACAGAAATGTGAGGTGTCAAAAGCAAAGAACAACCAGGCCCAGCCCAGTCAGACTTCATCTTCTTCCTTTGAATCAAAACATGCGCGCTTCTGTACCCAAATGTCATATCCTGATTCTTTGATTTTTTGACAAAACTCATAACATGAACATTGTAGAGCATTAAACAACGAATCCAACCATATAAAAAACTTGGACTAACTCTCAAAGACCAGAGAGAATTTCTATGGCCCTAATTCTTAACCTAGTTTTTTCAGAAAGTTCATGAGTGAAATTCTCTTAGCACGATTAATGTAAATGAAAACTAAGCATATGTATGGCTTCAGGGCTATGAGTACAACATATTTCATTCACAAACCTAAGCCTAACTATTCCTAAATAGAGAGATAGAAGTCTATGAAATACCTGTTTCAGTTGAGTTCGAGTTGGACAATGTGGCAACCTTCAATTGTGTTTGAGCTTCTTTTGAACTTGCCTGAGGTCCAAGGAAGCTTTTCCAAAGCTTGGCTTGTTTTGAAATAGCTTGAATCGTGCTAGAGAACTCAACCTACAAAGCTTTGAAACAAAAATGGCAATGTGTGTTAGAGGTGTTACAGCTAGCAATGGATGATCTGGATAGCTTAGATATGTTGGTTGGAAGGTGTTTGAAGTATCTTTGGACAAAACGCACCATGGAATTTGGTTATGGCTTGAAGTTTGCAGAGCTTGCCCTGTTTTGCAGCAAAACAGGGATTTTGTGTACAAGGGGGTTTGGGAGGCAGAAGGGTAGTGTTTTTGGCTTGTTGGGAGGTATGAAACTTGTCTACAATGTTTGTGTAAGTTGGTCTTAACAGATGTGAGAGATTTAGTATGATTTGCAACTTTTCTTCTACTTGAAGCAAGAGTGTGTCTCTGTCCAATGCAGGCCTGTACAAGTCCTATATCATGCTGCATAATTTTCTCTTGGTTACTGGAATTGGTAGGTTTGATCTTGCCTCCAAGATCTGTCCCCATGCCTCAAGGATTTTGTATTAACATAAAGTGAAGTTTAGGCAAAAATAGCATTGTTGCTTTTTCCATTTAAGGCTTAAACTAGTGTAAAATGCCCTAATGACCAAGACAATGCCTTAACTCAATGGATATGAATTAAATTATGGAGTACAAACTGGTTTTGAGGCCTGTAATTGTGAACCAATCTAGCTAGATCAGATTTGCAAATTGGTATGAACATGTATTGGCCATGGACAAAAGTGAGTTTTTGCCAACTTCAAGCATTCGATTCTCTCTAACCACAAGGGTGTTTGAGGAGTTCTTGGACAATTTGGAAATCTTGGAACATGTACTATAATCCATCTTTAAAATGAAACTTGAAACTTCAAGTGGAACTATGTGAAAAATGGCCAAGAAGATGGGTCAAAATCCTGCCTAGATTAGGACAAATTTTCTCTAAGTTAAAAGTTTTAGGTACCCTTGTTCCAAAAATCATAACTTGAGATAAAAGCCTCTTTTGAGAAAACTTTGTGAATCAAAGTTGTAGACTTTGTGATGGACTACAACTTTAATGTTGCAAGTTTTGTTTGAATCCAATTGCATCTTTGTGAAAAAATGGGACAAAGTTAGGAAAAAATAACAAAATTTCATAACTTAGAAAAATTTTAAGTTATGAAATTTTTCCATTTTAAACCCTAATTTGTATTTTTAGGTTTCTTGATGAACAAGTTTCATAATTTTACATGTCTTGATGAAAAATAACTCTTGGCACTTGATTTTGACCAAAAAGTCAAAGTTTGACTTTTCAGTGTACAATAAAATTTTGATCAGTTGACTCAGAAATTCATCTGTCAATCCTATGCATTTGAGATCTTTTGAACTTGTTGAATGGGTCAAGACAATGTCATTGAGTCCTTGAGTCCATGGGTGAGCTTCATTTGCCATTGGCTAGGTCAAACAGTCAAAAATTGCCTTTGTGCAGTCAAAACCCTAAAAATGACCATTTTGCCCTTTTGATGATCTGATCAAATTTCTTGTGGAATTGTGATCCAAACTTTATCAAATGGTTCATATGAGTTCATAATGTTGATGTGGGTCAAATTTCATGAGGTTTCACTGTCAATTGGCCATAGTTGACTTTTTCCCCAATACAGCTGATTTCTAGGTCAATTGTCCAATTGACTGGGCAAAAATTTGAATCAAGGCTTGAAACTTGGTATGGACAACCTTGTGGGTCCAACAAGGAGTATGAAAGTCACTTTGGGCATTGTAGGTCAAAATATCCCTATGCAAACTCAAACCCTAATTTAGGTCAACAGTGCAAGGAGGTGTCTTGAGTAGAGCAAACCCTAGCTTGATCTTGAGTTCCCAGAGTCTTGAGATGAGAAAATGTTGGTGAAATGAGAGAGAAAATTTTGGGGTACAAAACCTTGTAATAGCGTAGTTTAATTTCCGAACTTTAATTTCTTCAAAATATTAAACTGTTAGATGTGTGAATAATTAGGGTTGCATGACAAGAATGTATGTAAACTTTAAAACAGTTAGATAACCCTAAGATGTTCAAAGATAAATAATCTGAAATTGAATCACTCGCACATGCGCACTCCTAGGGTACACTCCCACTTGGTTGCCTTCGGTAAACGGTCATTAAGTATAGGATGCTTTAGTGGTCGCTCTTTTGTCTAAACAAAGATCAAAGTCCCGATTCGGAAAAGTTGCCTCGAAATGGTTGCCTCAGAATTGTTGCCTCGAATAATTGATCTAAGACACTAGGGTTGTTACTAAGACATCCTAACATTGCTTTAGTGACCGTACGTCCCTTTCGAATTGACCCTCAAAACTCTAACGACGATGCTACCTACTCACTAATAGTGGGATAGCATTGTCTAAAGGAAACGAACATAGAATAATTCTCTTTGTCGAGTAGGTAGATTAGTTCTTAAGTACTTGCTCAATCCAAACAAACTTTTTTCACACTTACACTCCTCTTTCAAACAAAGCTTTCAAAAAACACTCCGTAACACTCTTGAAGACAGAAGCAAGAGTTAAATCGAAGTAAAAAAACTTTTCAAATCACACAAACACATAAAGAAGAAAATTTGAAAATGATGAGCAAGTACCTAAGAGCCTGTAGATAACTACGGATAGAAAGGGTGCTAATACCTTCCCTTTCTATAATCTACCCCCCGTACTCAGAAATATCTCGAAAAAGGAATTTTTCTGTGCTTTTTTCCTTTCCTTGTTGGATAAAATAAAAGTAGGTGGCGAGTCTTGCTTACCGCGACATTTTGCAAACACAAACACAAAACTCAAACCAGCAAATCCTAAAAGAAACAGTCCCGGTTCTGGCCACCGTCTCACAAAACTGGCGACTCTGCTGGGGAGTTAATAAGTGGGGTGTACCTTAGGATTAGTTCATCATATTGTTTTCTATTTTTTGATTTGATTGCTTTATCTTTGTGGGCTTTGTATCAGCGTTACTATAGATCCTAACCCGGATCTGGGGGACACCTTTTAGGTAAGTAGCAATAGACTGTGAGGGAACTGTACGACATAGACCGATACGGTTGAAGCAGTAGCTATGTTGATGTGGCACATTAGTTGGTACCGATATCCCTTGTGGAGCAACAAGGAGAGTATGCGGCTGCTATATGGGTTGTTCAGCATCAACTGACCTTAGAACCTATAATTGACCAACTTGGCCATAGGAAGTAGTGAGATTCTACACTCATTGAGATCATACTCTCGAGATGGTTCCAGCTGCAAGAAAAGATTGCGTGAGCTGAAACTATGACCGGTGGAGGATAGTCAGTGATATTGAGAACCTCTAGAACGTGGTTACTATTATTAGGACAAGTTGAACCAACTAAACTGCAAGAGGGTAGTACCTAGACTCCATGCAAGCCTGAATCATAAGGGCTACTGTGTGACTTGTTTGCCTTTACCATGTTTGCTGTCTGTGATACCTGTGGTGTGTTTTTATCATGACATCATGCATCATGACATCGTATGCATATTTCATTAGACTAACCATTTCAAAGACCGAGGGGATTTATCTTTGTTCTATTTTGCAGATCATGGCTTCTATGCACAAAAATACCATTCGAGTCAATTTCGTGCAAATTCCTGCTCAGCTCAGAGAGTTAGTCTCAAAAGTTCCTGATACTTCTTCCTTTGTTAGAAGACATGGTCATCTCATTAGCCTGGTCACTTCCAAGTAGGATTAGCAAATGATGAGCGTGTTGTTCCAGTTCTTTGACCCGTTGCATCACTGTTTCACCTTCCTGGATTATCAACTAGTCCCTACTTTGGAGGAGTTTTCTGATTTACTAGGCATATCTATCCTCAAGCAGACACCTTTTACAGGTTTGGAGATAGCTCCTAGGCCAGAGGATATTGCTTCAGCCCTACATCTAAAAATGGCTGATGTAGTATCTAACTGGGAGACTCGGAGCGGGGTTAAAGGTTTATTGGCTAAGTTTTTGATCGATCAAGCCCAACTGTTCTGGGATAACTTGGATTTTCAAGCATTTGAAGAAATCTTGGCTCTCCTCATCTACGGCTTGGTTCTTTTCCCAAATCCAGATTCTTTCATAGATGTGAACGCGGTCAAGATCTTCATGTCTCGTAACCCGGTGCCTACTCTCTTGGGTGATATCCTGCATGCTCTCTATACTCGTACCGTGCGAAGAAGGGGAACCCTCATGTGTTGCACGCCGCTGTTGGCGAGGTGGTTTATTTCACACCTCCCCAAGTCTGTATTGAAGAATGAGGAAGGTGTAGGTTGGGCTTATAGAATCATGTCCCTTGCTCATACAGACATCCTTTGCAGTTCTAAAGATATGGAAAAGGTAGCTGTCATTGACCGATGTGGGGAATACCCTAATGTTCTATTGCTTAGAATTCGAGGGGGTATAACCTACAATCCTTGTTTGGCTTTACGACAGTTTGGACGAGCTCAGAGAGACGGTCCTCACGAGCTGCTGCTTACAGGCATTGTCTTTGACTACAAGGGGGATGTTGAGGAACATCGCCGCAGGTTTATACGAGCTTGGGGCATGGTGAACAGGTCTGACCCACATGAGCTAGGACAGAAGACTTCTCTCCCGATGTAACCATATCTCCAGTGGGTTTGAGCCCGTGCTCAAAAGCTGGGGATGCCTTATGAAGATGTTTTGCCGGTGATTGTAGAGCATACTAATGAAGAAGGTGTTCCTTATACGGTCCTCCATCCATACATGCCTACTGATCTTGGGGCATTGAAGAGATCTTGTATCCAGTTGAAGGAAGAAAGGGATGCCTACAGGGAGAAATATCATGAGCAGGAACGAAAGATCTTGAAGCTCACAAGGCCTCTTGAGAATGAAAGGACAATTAATGATTATGTCAGCACGAAGGGAAAACGACCATGGGATTTCTGATGTCTTTTATTGTTTCTAGTTTAGATTTGCTTTGCAGTATTTCTTTTGTAACTCCTTAAAGGCATTTGTTAAACATTATTACAAGTTTATCTAATAAAGTGTGTTTTGTTTTGGTTTACAAATTTGAATCTCCCAAAGTCTTTGAAATTATTTCATACGCATTTCATTCTGATGCACCTCATTACAGGTACCATTACAGGTTTCTCATCTTCTTTATTGTTTATTTCAGCACATCATGTCTTCTGAAACACCTACTGATCAAGCCATCAAGGCTCTTCAGGCTCAGAATGCTCAATTCCAAGAGTTGTTCCTGAACTTGGCCAAAGGGCAGCAAGATTTAAAGACTCTTATCTTCAAGGAAAAGAAGAAGAAGAAGAAGAAGAAAGTGGTCTTCCTGAATATGGGTCGCAGATTTGGGAACAATTTGCGACAGGAAACTGATTTGTCTCATTCATCTGGAGGGGGAGAGAATCAAGAGGAAAGGAAGGGGCCTAGTCCTGTGGTCTCTGATAATGACACAGATTTTGATGAAGACCAGTATCCTCCTGCTGAGGATAGATATAAGCAACTTGAAGACCTGTTGAGTGCAATGGAGATCCAGAAGATACCTGGGTTGGACTTCGGAGATCTGGGTCTGGCATCTGGGGTGGTGATCCCGCACAAGTTTAAAGCTCCTGTCTTTGCTAAGTACGATGAGGTATCCTGTCCGAAGCTACACCTCCGCTCGTACGTCAGAAAGATTCAACCCTACACTGCTGATAGGAACCTTTGGGTTCATTTCTTTCAAGACAGTCTGTCAGGGACTCAGCTTGAATGGTTCTATCAACTGGAAGGAGCTAATGTCTGCAACTGGGAGGACCTTGATGCTGCTTTTTACAAGCAATACCAATATAATGCCGACCTTTCTCCCACGCGTACTCAACTTCAGGGTATGTCTATGGGTGCAAGCGAAGGTTTTAAGGACTATGCTCAGAAGTGGAGAGATCTTGCGTGAAGAGTCCAACCCCCTCTGTCTGATAAGGAGTTGGTGGATATGTTTCTTGGGACTTTGTATGGTCCATATTTTAATCATTTGATCGGTAGTTCATCGTCTGGGTTCACTGAATTAATTTTGACTAGGGAGAGAGTTGAAGCTGGTATCAAAAGTGGCAAGATACAGAAAGGTGCTTCGTCAAGTACAGAAAAGAAGCCTTTCAGGAAAGAAGCCAGTGCAGTTTACAGCTCGAGGAGCCAAAATCGACCTGAACGTCGCCAAGCAGTCAATGCGGTGGTAATATCAAGACCAAGTGTTGCCCCACAATGCAACAATCAGCAAAAAGTAGATAGACCGCAAAGATAGTATACTCGGCTCAGTATGACTCTATCTCAAATTCTGTCGCAATTGTTGAAGACCAACTTGATCCTCTGAGGGAAGCTCCGAAGAATCCTAGTACTACATCACCGCTGTATAATCCAAATGCCCGTTGTGCTTATCACTTCGATAGCCCAGGGCATGATACGAACAACTGTTGGGCCTTAAGGAATAAGGTACAAGATTTGATTGAAGCTAAAGAGATTGAGTTTGACGCGTCGAAAAAGCCTAATGTCATGACTGCTCCTATGCCCAAGCATGGAGTAAATGCTGTGGATGATGATTCATTTGTAATCTCAGTGGAAGACGTTTCTACTCCGTTGATGACAATAAAGAAGAACTTATTATCAGCCGGTTTATTTCCGGGCTGTGGCGAAGGTTGCTACCTATGTTCAATCCTGCCTGCCGGTTGCCATCTATTGAAATCAGGTGTTCAGCGCCTGATGGATAACAAAGAGATCATGTTCGAGAAAACTTTGGTTCCATTGGTTCCTGTTGAAGATATGTCCATAATAACCATTTCCGCCAATCCTTCCAAGGCTTCCTCGAGAAAGCCTGTTAGGATTACATCTGTTCCGAAAGTTTCTCCATTGATCATTACTATCCCTGGTCCTATCCCGTACACTTTGGATAAGGCTGTCCCGTGGCACTATAGGGCCGATGTGTAGTATCATGGGATTAAGCAAGACTTGAAGGTTGAAGAGGCTGATACTGATGTTAGCAACATTGCTGGGTCTAGAAAAGTCACCCGAAACAGAATACTTTTCTCTCCTGAGATCTCCCCACCGACTAATCGGAAACCCGTTGTTATTCCACCTGCCAGTACATCTACTATTTTCCCTGTTCATGTTCCAATCATTACCCCTGTCTCTGAGTCATCTGACGCTCGGGGCAAAGAGATCACATGTGAGCCTGCCCGGACGGAGGCACCTAAGAAGATCATCGTAGAAACCTCTAGACAGGAGATAGAGGAAATCCTAAAGATCATCAAGAAAAGCGACTATAACATAGTCTAACAACTGGGGAGAACCCCGTCGAATATATCCATGTTATCCTTATTGTTGTGCTCAGAAGCCCACCCAAAGGCTTTAATTGCTTTCCTTAAAACTGCGCATGTGCCGCAGGAAACGTCTGCTGATCAATTCAAAGACTGTGTGGCTAGTTTGACCGCTGACAACGAGTTGGGTTTCTCCGACGCATATTTGACTACCAAAGGAAAGAATCACAATGATGCTCTGCATGTCTCGATCGAGTGCAGGGGCACTACTTTGGCCCACGTACTGGTGGATACTGGGTCCTCATTAAATGTTTTACCCAAGAAAGCGTTAGACCGGTTGGACTGTGAAGGGTTGGCACTGAAGCCAAGTAATATTGTGGTTAGGGCCTTTGACGGGTCCAAAAGGATGGTACACGGGGAGGTGGACGTCCTTGTTAAAGTTTGTTCCCAGACTTTCGCATCTACGTTCTACGTAATGGACATTCGACCATCTTATTCTTGTTTGCTGGGTCGCCCATGGATTCATAAGGCTGTGGCAGTGACTTCCACGCTCCATCAGATGTTGAAATACCGAGTGAAAGGGAAAATTGTTACAGTACGGGGAGAGGAGGAATACATGGTGAGCCACCTGAACTCTTTTCGGTATATGGAGATGGATGGGCAGTTCATTGAAACCCCGTGTCAGAATTTTGAAGAAGTCCCCCAGACTCTGGTGTCGACTAAACCGTTGCTGAAGATCCTCCAATGAAGATGGCTTCTCTCAAGGATGCCCGGGTTGTTATTGCAAAAGGTGGGTGTGCGAATTGGGGCCAACTCCCTGACTTTGCACACAAGACTGACAAGTTTGGTTTGGGTTTTACTGTAGAAGCTCAAAGGGTTGTTCAGCGTGCGCGGATTGGAAGACCTCCCCTGCGTATCAGTAATCCAGAAGTGAATGCAATTGAAGATGATGATGAAGAGTCTGATTTTGACAGCTGGATTTACCCGACTACCGACGGCGGATTAAGCAATTGGACAGCAAAGGACTTCGTGCCCATTTCTTTTATTACACAGTAATAGACTTTTGTTTTGAGTTTGTAACAGACAGTTTTAAACTTTACGGCCCGGTGCCTTGCCCGAGACACCGTGGCTTTGTTTGTGAGGGCTTAATATTTGTCATTTCCATATATCATCAATAAAGCATTGGACGTTTTCTTGCATTACAAATTTTGCGCTCCTTGTTTTTATTTTCTATCTTGCACTTTATCAAAACAGCTATTGTCTTACACACACTCACATATCATATACAGGTCCACATCCACTCTGGATCCCACTGATAACGACTCTGCTACTGCCAGTTATGACTTCGAAAGTCCGATCAACCAAGCCAAGGACCAAGGTGAGGATGATTGCGAAGTGCTTGGGGAACTTGCTAGACTGTTACTACAGGAAGAGAGGGCCATACAACCCCATGAAGAGCCAGTGGAATCAATAAATCTGGGTACAGAAGAAGACAAGAAAGAGGTTAAGATTGGTGCAAATCTTGAGTCTGTTGTCAAGCAACGGTTGATACAGATGATGCGTGACTATATTGAGATCTTTGCCCGGTCTTATGAAGATATGCCTGGGTTGGATACCGATATTGTGGTTCACCGCTTGCCAACTAAAGAAGACTGTCCTCCAGTGAAGCAGAAGGTTCGCCGAATGCGCCCAGAGATGTCTGAGAAAATCAAAGCAGAGGTTGTGAAACAGTTTGATGCCGGTTTTCTAGCAGTTACTTCTTATCCGCAGTGGGTTGCCAACGTGGTTCCAGTACCAAAGAAAGATGGTAAGGTTCGAATGTGTGTTGATTATAGGGATCTGAACAGGGCGAGTCCTAAAGACAATTTCCCTCTGCCTCATATCGATGTTTTGGTCGGCAACACCGCACAGCATAAGGTCTTCTCCTTTATGGATGGTTTCTCTGGTTACAATCAGATTAAGATGGCTCCCGAGGTTATGGAGAAGACAACATTTGTCACGCAATGGTGTACCTTTTGCTACAAAGTCATGCCGTTCGGATTGAAGAATGTTGGGGCAACATATCAGCGCGCCATGGTCGCTTTGTTCCACGCCATGATTCATCATGAGATTGAGGTATACGTTGATGACATGATTTCAAGATCCCAAACTGAAGAGGAACATCTTGACCATCTCCAGAAGATATTTGACAGGTTGAAGATGTACAAGCCGAGGTTAAATCCGAACAAGTGCACCTTCAGAGTAAGATCTGGTAAACTGTTGGGTTTCATCGTTAGCGATAAAGGTATTCAAGTGGATCCTGCAAAGGTGAAGGCCATACAGGAAATGCCAGCTCCCCGAATAGAAAAAGAAGTCAGAGGATTTTTGGGACGTCTGAATTATATTGTCCGATTCATTTCGCACCTGACTGTTACTTGTGAACCAATCTTCAAGCTGCTAAAGAAAGATCAAGTGGTAAGATGGAATGTTGAATCCCAGGCCGCTTTCGAAATGATCAAGGAATACCTCCAAGAGCCACCTATTCTGATGCCTCCATCGAAGGAAGACCTTTGATCTTATACTTGACAGTACTCGACAACTCAATGGGGTGTGTGCTGGGGTAGCATGACGAGTCTGGCCGAAAAGAGCATGCTATTTACTACCTTAGCAAAAAGATTACCTACTGTGAGACCTGATACTCACTGCTTGAGAAAACTTGATGCGCTTTGGCAAGGGCTGCTCGCTGGCTGAGATAGTATATGCTGACTCACACTACTCTATTGATATCAAAGATGGATCCAATCAAGTATATCTTCGAAAAGCCTGCCTTGTCCGGAAGAATAGCAAGATGGCATATGATCTTGACTGAGTATGACATCCAATACACATCCCAAAAAGAAATCAAGGGAAGTGTGTTGAATCTAGGGTCTTCCCAACAAACACGAGTAGGAGGGACGGATGTCCATGACATAGAATGTGGAATTAAAAGTTTCAGTACCCACCTTAATCGAGATGTCCACCTCCCCGTGGACCATCCGCTTAGAACCATCAAAGGCTCTGATAATGATATTACTGGGCTTCAAAATTAGAACTTCACAATCTAGTCTATCCAATGCCTTCTTTGGTAGGACATTCAGCGATGAACCAGTGTCCACCAGAACATGTGCAAGAGTAATCCCTCTGCATTCCACTGAGACATGCAGGGCGTCATTATGATTTCTCCCTTTGATTGTTAGATCAGCGTCGGAGAACCCTAAACCGTTGTCTGCTGTTAGGCTAGCTACACATTCTTGAAACTGGTCCGCGGAGGTTTCCTGGGGCACATGGGCCGTCTTCAAGAATTTGATCAAAGCTTTGGCATGAGCTTCTGAACAAACAAGCAAGGCTAGCATAGAGATTTTTGAGGGGGTTTTCCCCAGTTGCTCCACAACATTATAATCACTCTTCTTGATTATTTTCAAAATCTCTTCCATTTCTTTCTGAATGGTTTCAGGGATGATCAACGCTTGAGCCCTCGTCATGACAGGCTCTTCTTGGATCCCTTTTCCTCTATCATCAGCAACAGCAGAGGGGATGACTTCAGGAGTCACAACTTCTTCAATAACTGGAGTTCTCGCAGATATGTTGATCGGTGCAGGAGTAACCTTAGGAGCGGATGAGGGTCTGAAGATTGCCTTTGGTGGCGCAATCTCCGGAGAGAAAATTCTTCCACTGCGGGTGATTTTACTCGTTCCGGCAATGTTTCCAATGTTAGAGGTCTCTTCATCAGAACTCTCTTCAACTGATTCAATTTGTTTAACACCGTGGTAGAAGATCTCTCCCCCATAATTCCACGGTATTGATTTGTTGGAATTGTATGGGATAGGCCCCGACATAGTTATCTTCAGCGGTACAATCTTTGAATCGGATGTAATCTTAACAGGTCTTTTGGAGACCTTGGAAAGATTGGCGGAAATGGTAATTATCGAAACATCATTAACAGGAGTTGGAGTAACAGGAGTTGGAGTAACAGGAGTCTTCTAAAAAACGATCTCTTGATTATCCATTAGGCGCTGAATGCCTAACTTCAACAACAGACAGTCGGTTGGTAAGGAGAAACAAATACATCAATCTTCTTCACAACCTGGGAAAATCTCGGCTTTCAACAGATTCATCTTGATCATTGGTAACGGAGTCATCAAATCATCAACAGTAGCAACATAAATATCTTCTTCAACAGCATGGACATTGTGACCATGTTTTGGCATTGGAGCAGAGATCACGTTAGGCTTTTCAGGAGCTTCAAATTCCACCTCTTTAGCATCTATTAAGTCCTCGATCTTATTTTAGAGGGCCCAACAATTGTTGGTGTCATGCCCCAGGCTGTCAGAATGATAAGCACACTTGGCATTAGCACGGTAGTAAGGAGAAGATGTATTTGGATTCTTTGATGCCTCTTTCAAACTTGCAAGGTTTAACTTCAACAGATGAGGGAGAACCTGAGCAGGCGTCATATTGATCCGGGTGAATTGCCATGTAGGCCTTTCCACCCTTGCTTGGTTGGATCTAGGTTGAACATTTCTGGGTTGATCAACTGCATACTTCTGAATCATTACAGCCCCCACCGTTGGCCGGCGCTCAACTCTTCCTTGACTTCTCTGAGAGTAGATAACTGATACCTCTTTCTTAGATGGAAAGGTCTTTTTGATGGCAGCGGAAGTAGATGCATCCTTTTGAATTTTTCCGCTCTTGATTCCTGCTTCAACCCTTTCACCAATCAGAATTAACTCGGTGAACCCCGCAGACGAACTTCCAATCAGGTGATTGAAAAATGGACCTGACAGTGTACCCAAGAACATATCAACAAGCTCTCTCTCAGACAATGGTGGCCGCACCCTTCCAGCCAAGTCTCTCCATTTCTGAGCATACTCTTTGAAACCTTCATTTTGCACCATGCCCATACTCTGTAATTGAGTACGGGTTGGTGCTAAATCCGCATTATATTGATATTGTCTGTAGAAGGCGGCAGCCAAATCCTCCCAGTTATGTACATCAGATCTCGCTAGCTGGTAAAACCAATCCAACTGCGTCCCTGAAAGACTGTCTTGGAAGAAATGGACCCACAGATCCTTATCAGAAGAATGCGGTTGGATTCTTCTGACGTAAGATCGCAGATGCATCTTTGGACAAGACTGACCATCGTACTTAGAAAATATAGGCACCTTGAACTTAGGGGGAATGACAATCCCGGAAACCAGCCCTAGATCTTCAAAGTCCAGCCCAGGCACCCTCTGTACTTCCATGGCTTCCAGACGCTCTTCCAGATTCTTATACTTGTCATATGCAGGTGGGTGCTATTGCTCAGAATAGTCTTCATCCTCTTCTTCTTCTTCTTCCTCGGACTCAGGTTGTACTGCAGCTCCCTTTCCTGCCCCTTCCTTAGATGATGAGGGGAAATCAAGGACCCTTCTAGCTTGGTTCTCAAATCTTCTACCCAAAGTAGCCACACCAACTCTTTTCTTTTTCTTTTTCTCTTTTTTCCTTTTCCTTTTCCTTTTCCATCAGTACTTTAAGATCCTCTTGACCCTTGGCCAAGGTCATGAGTAGTTGTTGGAACTGTGAATTTTGCGCTTGTAAGTCTTTAACTGTCAGCTCTATATCCATTTTGCTGAAATAAACAACAGAGAGAAAAGGAAACCTGGCGTGAAGACCTGCTTATGCATATGATGAATGAGATGTATTCATGTAATGCATTCAAGGATTCAAAAATTCAAATTTGTTGCAAACATAAATAACACCCGTCCTATTAATAAGAAGAATTTGTTAGTACATAAATGCCCCATGGGCAAAATAATACCAAATTCTAATGTAAAAAGACGTTGCGCATCCTCTTTGGTGTTGTGCAGGTGTTGAGATTCTGCTTTTCGTGAAGTTGGCGACTAAGTTCCAAAACCTTCTTCTCACTGGCGTAGAATTGGGCTTCAAAAGTATTGCGTTCTCCCTTGAGCTGTATCCAACTCATTTTCAAATCTTCAAGTGATGTTGGCATGTCAGTATGTATGAGGGTGTATGGAACCTCTCCTTCCATAACAGGCTCTTTGATCACAGGGAGAATGTAGGGGTAGGGCATCATAAGACTTTCGGCGCGGATTCGTACCCACTTGAGGTAAGGCTCAAAGGGATGTAATTCTTGTGTCCCAAGGTCTTACTGTCCACTTTGTTGGGCATCCTCCAAGCTCGGATAAACCTTTGTCGAAGTCAAAAACAAAATTTGGAATCAGCATGTCATGAGGGCCATCCCTTCGGGCATACCCAAACTGTCTGAGAAGTAGAGGGACATTAGGGAATTTCCAACAACGATCAATGATGATAACATTTTCTCGGGATCGAGAACACCAATAGATATCTGAATGTGTAAGAGTCATCAATCGTTGTGACCACCTCAAGCCTTGCTCATTCTTCAAGACTTATTGAGGAAGGTGAGAAATAAACCACCTTTCTAGAAGAGGAGTACATCACATGAGAACACCTCTTTTCCTCATTGTTCGTGTGTGAAATGAGTGGAGGATATCCCCAAGCAGTGTAGGCACAGGATTCCGAGATACGAAAATCTTGACAGCATTCATATCTATAAGCTGGTCAGGGTTTGGTAACAAGACCAACCCATAGATGAGAAGTACTACAATCTCCTCAAAAGCTTGTATATCTAGAGAATTCCAGCAGTCGTGTGCCTTCTCAAACATAAACTTTGCCAAGAAACCCTTGACACCACTTCTGGTTTCCCAATGACCTTTGACATCATATGGTTGCAAGTGTAGGGCTTGAGCAACATCTTCAGGCTTTGGATATCTTTCTGTACCATTGTAGGGTAGTTGATGGAGAATAGGAATCCTCAGGAGTTGAGAAAATTCCTCCAAAGTAGGCACTAGTTGATAATCAGGAAATGTGAAACAGTGGTGTAGGGGGTCAAAGAACTGCAAGAGAACTTTCACCATGTCTTCTTCAATGTTGGAGTTGACCAAGTTAAGAAGTCTACCATGCCTCTCGGTAAATGGAGAATTATCTGGAATCTTTGAGTATAGCTCTTTTAGTTGAGGAGGAATTCTGACAAGGTTGACTTGAATTGTTTTCCTGCGAAGTGAATTCATTACCTACAAAACAGGAACAAAGATGAGGATCCAAACCCTTGAAATGGTTAGTGGATGCATATGATGCTTCATGATGTTTATGATGTTATGCCCAAGTATATATGTACAA
This sequence comes from Vicia faba, assembly GCA_948472305.1. Classification (NCBI taxonomy): domain Eukaryota; kingdom Viridiplantae; phylum Streptophyta; class Magnoliopsida; order Fabales; family Fabaceae; genus Vicia; species Vicia faba. Next base: position 103,634,324 of record OX451740.1, on the reverse strand, counting down.
ACAAGTCACACAAGATCCTAGTTTCAGGCTTGCATGGGGTTTCATAGATAAGTACCCTCTTGAAGTTTAGTTGGCTCAACCTGTCCTATAAATAGTAATCGGGTTCTAAGGAGCTCAATATCACTGGATTATTTTGTGTTCATTGTTTCAGTTTAGCCACTTAATTGGCGACCGAAATATTCCAAGAAAACAACCCTCAATGAGTGTAGTAACGAGTATCTACCAACTTCGGACTTTACCAAAGCTGGTCATCTCACTACCCCTAAAAAGGCCAAGTTGGTCAAGTAAAGGTTCTAAAAGTCCATTAGTGCTTCATGACATCACTCAGCAGCCCCGTATTCTCTTTGATTAACTCAAAGGGTACCGGTACCCACAAATATGTCGCACTAATATAGCTATTGCTTCAACCATGTCGGTATACCCCGCACAGTTTCCACAACGTATTACTATTTCCCTATAAATGTTTCCCAAATACGGGTAGAGGATTCAAACCCAAACAATAGAACCAAATGTAAAGCAATCAAGTCAAGCAAAATAAGCATGTAAAGGTGATCTAAAACCCTAAGGTAACCCCACTTTTTAGAGATAATTCCCCAGCAGAGTCGCCAGTTCTGTGATGCGGTGGGATAACTGACTTGAGGTTTCGCGTTTGTGTTTGCAAATGTTTCGGTTTAGCAAGAGTCGCCACCGACTTTTTATTTATCCAAAGGAAAGGTCAAAAAGCACAGGAAAGACCTTTGAGATGTTTTCTTGGGTTCGGGGGGTAGATTATGAAAAGGGAAGGTGCTAGCACCCTTTTCATCCATGGTTTTCCATGGGCTCTTAGTTACTTGTTTTAGATCACTTGCTTTTGCTTTTCAATTGTTTGAAATGGTGCTTTTGTGTGGTTTTTTTGAAAATATTTTGAAAAGAGGCCATCATTGTGGCAACCTTTGTAATGATTCTTGTTTGAATGTATACAAAGGTGTATTGTCTTTTGAAAAATGTTTCAATATTTGAAAGTTTGTTTTGGGAAAATATTTTGAAATTGTGTGTTTTGAAATTAGCAAGGAGGTTTGCAAGTTTTTGATCAAGTAACTAAGAGTTGTCTACCCTATCTACTCAAAGATCTTTCCTACACATTTTTAACCCTTTTACATTGTTGTTTTACCATTGCATTTGGTAAACAACCTTGTGTTTGGATGTTAAACGGGACAGGCGCGGGTCATCGTATTGACCATGATAGCAATAGTGCTCAATATCTTAGCAAGTTTTTTGTTTGAGGGACTAGATCATTTATGTATAGGCAACCAAGATAGCGTCATTGTGGGATTGTGATCTTTTGTTTTGTTTTTGTTTTGGCAAGATATTCAACATGCATACCATGGCCATTTTAAAGGCAACAAGTGGATGAAACCCTAGGGTTGCATGTGTGCATTGTGTTGTCAATTTACATGCTTTTATGTCTTGCATTAGGTCTAGCTATTTGTTTTGATTTTGGATATTGCATACAAACCCTAATCTCTATCATGGCATTCTTGAAAGCAATAAATGCGTAAAAATAATCTAAGCTATTACAACATTGATATGGGGAGGGGGTTACAATTTTGAATATGGGATTATTTGCAAAAAATTAAACCCTAAGATTATTACAACCAAATTGAATTCTTTGCAAATAATAAATAAGCAAATATTTAAATGGACAATTAAATAAATATGCAATACATTATGAATATGTAAAAATGTTTTTGTATTATTTTTATATATGTAAAAATAAAATATCTAATGCATTAAAAATAACAAAATAAAAGATTATTTTTATTAAGGGTGGAAACCCTAATTTGTTTTAAGAAAATATATATATTAATTATATATTATTTATTTATGTACAATAAAATAAATAAAATATATACAAATGTTGAAAAATAAAAATAATGTCAAAAAATATTATTTAAGTATATATAAATACTAAAAAAAATAAAATAAAATATTTTATTTTATTTACAAGTTTTTTATTACAGAAAATAAAAGTATATACTATTTAATAATTATTTTTATGTCCAAAAAAATAATAAAAATAATAAAATAAAATATGAAAATTTATGAAAATATTTTTGGTATTTTTAATGTTTTAGAAAAAATAAAATAAAGTCAGAAATTAAAAAAGAAATTCAAAAATATAAAAAATAATGCAAATGGACCAAGGGGGTGCAAAGAGTACAAAGGAGGATTCAAAGATTTAGAAATAGCCAGGCCCAACCCAAGCTACTTCATCTTCAACCTTGTGTCAAACAAAAACACGCACCTGTGTACAATTCTGGAAATCCTGCATACGTGCTCTAAAGCAAAAACTCATAACACAAAAGTTATAGCATTTTTCAACACGAATTCAACCATATAAAGAACTTAATCTAACTTCAAAGACCAGAGAGAATTTCTCTGGCCATAATTTCTAACCTAACTTTTTCAGAAAGTTCATCAATCAAATTCTCTCAACACAGTTAACTTAAATGAAATCTATGCATATGTACAACTTAAGGGCAATGAGTACTACATTTTTTATTCAAAAACCTAAGCCTAATGATTCCTAAATAGAGAGATAGAAAGTTGGAAAATACCTGCTTCAGTTGAACTAGAGTATGGCAATATGGAGGTTTTCAATGAGGCCTGAGATGCTTGGGAGCTTGCTTGAACTTCCTTGGACCTTCCCCAATGCTTAGTTTGCTTTGAGCTTGCTTGAATAAGCCTGTAGAAGTCAACGAGTGATTTGTGAGACGGAGGTGCAACTGCAGAAGCTGCCTTATTTTGTAAGTTTATGGTGTTTTGGTGTTTTGGAAGGCTTGAGAAGTGGATAGCTCGTGTTTCTGACTCAAGGGAATATGCAAAACTTGTTTGGAATGGTTGCAAGGATTGGTTTTATCAGATACAAGAGTTCTCTTTGTTTTTGCAAGTTGACTTGGCTTTTAAGAAAAGTGTGAAATGATAATGCAAAGGGTTGTACCATCTAGCTTAGGATCTTCCAAGAGTTGGTAACAATTTCCTGATACTAGTGAACTTTGTTTGCTGAAAGAGAAAAGGGTTCAAGGCTCAAGAGGAACAACTTGACATAAAGCCAACTTTATGAAAATGGCAATGTTGCCTTTTTGTTATTTTTAGATTAATCCCTTGTGTAAACCTCTATTGATCAGAACAAAGCTTAAATCCATTGAGTTTGCATTCAATTTTTGAGTGTGGAATGGTTTAGAGACATGTATTCAAGTACAAATGAAGCTGGACAGAAATTGCAACTTGTAGCATAGTGAAAAATGCCATGGATCAAAGTGACTTTTTGCCAAATTCAAACCTTCGATTCTCCCTAACCACAAATGATTTTGGAGAGTTCTTGGACATTTTGGAAATATTGTAACATGATCTACAATCCATATTTGAAATGAATTTTGAGATTCCAAGTGGAACTATGTGAAAAATTGCCTTGAAGATAGGTCAAAATCCTGCCTAAACTAGGGCAAAATTTCACTAAGTTGGAATGTTTTTGGACCCTTATTCCAAAAATCATGATATGAGATACAAGCATCTTTTGGGAAAACTTTGTGTATAAAAGTTGTAGATTTTGTGGAGGACTACAACTTTGATGTTGGAAGTTTTGTTTGAATCCAATTTCATCATGGAGAAAAAATTGGGCAAAGTTAGGAAAAAATAAGAAAATTTCATAACTTAGAAAAATTCTAAGTTATGAAATTTTTCAATCTTAAACCCTAATTTGCAAAATTAGGTTTCTTGATGAAAAGGTTTCATGTTTTGACACATCTTGATGAAAAATGACCCTTGGCACTTGATTTTGACCAAAAAGTCAAAGTTTGACTTTTCAGTATACAGTTGATTTTTGATCAGTTTACTGGAAAATTCATCTGTCAATCCCATGCAATTGAGATCTTTTGAACCTTGTGAATATGTCAAGATGATGCCATTGAGTACATGAATCCATGCTTGAACCCAATTTTCCATTGACTAGGTGAAAATCAGAAATTGCCCTTGTGCAGTCAAAACACTAAAAATAACCATTTTGCCCTTTTGATGATCTGATCAAATTTCTTGAGGAGTTGTGGTCCAAACTTGATCAAATGGTTCATATGAGCCTATAATGTTGATGTGGATCAAAAATCATGAGGTTTGACTGTAAATTGGCCACAATTGACTTTTTCCCCAATACAACTGATTTCTAAGTCAACTGTCCAATTGACTGGGAAAAAATTTGATTCAAGGCTTGAAACTTGGTAGGGGCAATCTTATAAGTCCAACATGAAGTATGAAAGTCTCTTTTAGCATTGGAAGTCCAAAAATCCTTGTGCAATATCAAACCCTAATTTCAGGTCAACAGTGCAAGGAGATGTCTTGGGCAGAGCAAACCCTAATTCTGTCTGGAGTCCAAAGAGTCTTGTGAGGGGAAATCTTGATAAAATTAGAGGGAAAATTTTGGGGTACAACAGTCATGTTCAGATGTATCAAAAGCGAATGATCAAGGCATTTAACAAGAAGGTCAGACGACAAGAGTATCAAGTTGGGGATCTGGTGATCAAACGCATCATACTACCTCAAGGTGATCCCAGGGGCAAATGGACCCCTACGTATGAAGGGCCATTTGTGGTTAAGAACATTTTCTCAGGAGGAGCCATGTGTGATACTGTGGGAAGAACTGACTATTTTTTTTGGAATGCTGGTTTGCGTTTTGTGTTTGTTTTCGCAAAATGTCGCGGTAAGCAAGAGTCGCCACCGTCTTTTATTTTATCCAACAAGGAAAGGAAAAAAGCACAGAAAAATTCATTTTTCGAGATTATCTCTGAGTACGGGGGGTAGATTATAGAAAGGGAAGGTATTAGCACCCTTTCTATCCGTAGTTATCTACGGGCTCGTAGGTACTTGCTCATCATTTTCAAAATGTTTTCTTTGTGTTTGTGTGTTTTCAAAAGTTTTTAAACTTCGATTTAACTCTTGCTTTTGTCCCCAAGAGTGTAATGAAGTGTTTTGAAAACTTTGTTTAAAAAGGAGTGTAAGTGTAAGAAAGTTTTGTTTCGGATGAGAAAGTATCTAAGAACTATCTACCTACTCGAAAAAGGAATCGTTCTATGTTAATTTCCTTTAGACAATGCTATCCCACTATTAGTGAGTAGGTAGCACCGTCGTTGGAGTTTGAGGGTCAATTCGAATGAGGGACATATGGTCACTAAAGCAATGTTAAGACGCCTTAGCGGTAACCCTAATGTCTTAGATCATTTGTTTGAGGAAACAATATCCGAGGAAACCGTTTCGAGGCGACTATGATCTTTTAGACAAGAGGACGACCTCTAAAACGACCTATACTTAATGACCGTGTACGAAGGCAACCAAGTGGGGTGTACCCTAAGAGTGCACATGTGCGAGTGTGTCGTTTTCTGTTATTTCATCTTTGTACATGTGAAGGGTGATCTAATTTGATTTTCAGATTAGCATTCAGTCTTGTCATGCAAGTCCTATTATCAAACATCTAACAGTTATAATTTGCAGAAATTAAAGGTGCGGAAATTAAATTACAAGGCGTCGGGTATTTACATCTCCAAAGACAAACCCTTTGAAAAATAAAATAATGCGATAAAAAAATAATTAAATGTCCTGTTAACTATTACAATTCGGAAGCAGGTACATTATTGGATAAAAAAGTAAATCGCGACACAAAATTAAATCGGGCGCATGATTAGGGTTTTGACCCTTTTGGTTAAAGAAGAATATTTTTTTTTTGTTTTTATTTTAAGAAAGAAGTAACCTAAATTAATTACTAAATTAAATTAATTAATTAATTAAATGAAAAATAAATTATTTTTGGAGTTTTTTTTATTATTTAGGAAAGAAATTATAATAATTAAGTTAATGGTTAAAAACTAGTTAAGTCTAATTAATTTTATTATTTTTTCAAAAGGAATTATAGTGCTCTAGTTAAAACCTAATTAATTAATACATTTATTAATAAAAATAAAAGATTAAAATTTGATTTGAAAATAGAAAATAAATATTTTTTGTGATTTTATTTGATAAAAGACTGAATTTTGATTGGTTAGAAATTAAATAAAACAATTAAAACAATTAATAAAACAAAATAAATAAAATAGAAGAGAGAAGGGTATTGGGCCTGAAATGGTGGTGTAGGAAGCAATTCTGAAGCCCAATTGTGCTGGCCCTCTTGGACTTTCTGGAATCTAGTAGGCACGCGTGGACTTGGACTATGGTGGACCTCCACTCATGGACCACCAGATCTGGCCTTTGGCCATCTGGAATTTGTAGGGATGAAGGCGCATGGTAAGCTGCACGCTTGAGCAAGCATATGAATATCTGAAAAACAATGAGAAAATGCAAAGTGCTAGAGGCAGGGATTGAACCCCTGACCTCCAGCGTTGGAAACCTTTGAACCTGACATGGCAACCGCTGGGGCATGTTTGTTGTTTGTTAATAATAACGCAAATAATATATTATATAAAAAATCAAATCAGATGCCAGAAAAACAAAAAAAAAAGTGTGCTGTTTTTGAATGGACGTATGGGAGAACAACAACTCATCGTCTCCTTCCTCCAAAACCTGCAAATATTACCTGCGGATTTTTGTCCGCAGCTAAAAGCGCATCATCATTCAAAAATCCTCCCCAGGCCTTAGAAATAGAATCTAAGGCTAGAGTTGAGTTCTTCTCAACCCCCTGGACACAACCATGTCCATCTTGTAGCTTAATTTCAACTGAAAAGAAAACCCCCAAAAATGTCCTAGAAACCCTAGCTATGGTGTTTTGCATTACAGGTTAGATAAGCGAAATTAAATGATGCCAAAAGTTTACAAATGATGTGAGGATTACAAATATGCAGTTATTTCATTCAATGGATGCAAGAATGGTGAGTTTCGATTTCAAGAACAGAGTTGGGTTTCGTGAGACTTACAGCGCGTTTGGACGTCTGAAAAAGCTTGCTTTGGATCCAGGTAGCTTGAGTGAATGCTCATGAAGCGATTGGGACAAGTCTTGGCCTCTGAAAATGCCTATAACCTGGATTTCGACTTCTCATTTTTTTGTGATTTTTTCACTTTTTGTTCTGCCTTTCTCTGCACTTTCCAACCCTGATCTCGTATCCCTTGGCTTGCTTATGTAATATGCTATGTATTAGGGTAGAAATTATGGACTGAATCCCTTCATATCAATGCACATGAATGTGATTTGATCTCCATTACTAAACCTTCCAAATTTGATTTGATTCAATCTTTTTGCACATGATTTGGCCTGATACAAATTTGATGGTGATGCTAGCTGTGAACAAAGCCTAAAACAATAAAAAAAATCAAGAGTTATTAATTATTTGTATTTTCTATGATTTTATTTGATTTAAAATGAATAAATTCAATAAAAAATCAAATTAAATAATAAAAATGAAATATGGGCTCATGGATGAAGCCAGGACACGTGGGAAACTATGCAAGCTCAAATCAAGTGGAAAAGAATGGGCCCATTTGACAAAATTTGAAGTTTTGGGGATAGTTGACTTTTGGCAGTTTTGCAAAAAAGTCCAACTTCAACAATACATAACTTCTTAAATTTTGAACTTTTGGAGGTGTTCTTTGACTTTTTAGAAAGCTTGAGATTTCCTATAACCAACCCTTTTGTTCTCATCTCATTTTGATATTCCATGCTCAAGTTATAAGTTTTGGCAAAAAAGGTGTTTTTGTTGACTTTCAAAAATGACTTATAATGTCCAAATTCATAACTTCTTGTGAGTGCATTTTTTGATATTGGGGTATGAATATGGATTGTAGGAAATTTCATCCTATTAAAAATGAGATTTGGATGGGTCATTTCTCATAAAGTATGAGAAAGTTATGCTTGGTCAAAGTTGAGTTGACTTTTCCTACAAAACCCTAATTTAGCAACTTTTGAATCTTGATGAATCTTGAGCAATCCTTGATGAATCATGATCAACCATTGATCAAATGATGAAATATACTTCAAAATGAGAATTTTGACAAAAATTCTTGAAGTTTGACTGTTTGTAGGTCACAATTGACTTTTGCCCTAGCACAATCGATTTTTGGACCCTTTGAGCAATTGACTGGGAAAACTTCCTCTACAAGGCTTGAAATTTGGCATGGATGATCTTAAGAGCATATTAGGACATCGGGGAGCACTTGACGTCATTTGGATTCAAGGATCTTGATGCAACACAAAACCATAATTTGGGGTAGACTGCCTTAGGAGAGAGCTTGTCTGACCAACTCTTGAGCAACCTTGGGCAACTTGGAGATTTTTCTTGCAATGTTTTGAGAAATATGGGAGGGAAAATTTTGGGGTACAACAGCTGCCACTGTTCAATCTTCTTAAACCTGAGGATGTAGATTGGCTTTCATGCCTTTCGTGATCCGAAGGTGGAAGATGATTGAACACTAGAGTGCCCAAAAATTTGCACTCGCATGAAGTGGTATCAGCCTTGTGATGTATGGAATGGGCTTACAAATGCCATTTGGGAGTGTCGATCACATAAGAGATTCCTTAGCGAGAGCTTGTATACCTGTTGTTGTAGATGATTCCGCTGGGGAAGTCTAATTTTATTGAGATTTAGGAACTTGCATGTACTTCAACTAAGAAAACATCTCTGCTGAGTTTTAAGAACTTGTCCGTAATTCAACTGGGGGGAACATCTTCATCGAGATTTAAGAACTCTTCTGTAATTCAACTGAGAAAACTCTGCTGAGATTTAGGAACTGTTTGTACTTTGACGGAGGAGAATTGTCGAGATTTAGAACCTTATCTGTAATTCAACTGAGGATAATTCAGTTGAGATTTAAGAACCGGTCAGTAGTTCGACTGAGGGAAACATCTTCATCGAGATTTAGGACTTATCTGTAATTCAACAAAGGATAATTCTGTTGAGATTTAAGAACTATCAGTAATTCGACGGAGGAACTCGTCGAGATTTAGAACCTTATTTGTAGTTCAACTGAGGATAATTCGGTTGAGATTTAAGAACCGGTCAGTACTTCGACTGAGGCAACCATCTTCATCGAGATTTAGGACTTGTCTGTAATTCAACCGAGGATAATTCTGTTGAGATTTAAGAACTGTCAGTAATTTGACGGAGGAACTTGTTGAGATTTAGAACCTTATCTGTAATTCAACTGAGGATAATTCGGTTGAGATTCAAGAACCGATCAGTACTTCGACTGAGGGAAACATCTTCATCGATATTTAGGACTTATCTGTAATTCAACCGAGGATAATTCTGTTGATATTTAAGAACTGTCAGTAATTCGACGGAGGAACTTGTCGAGATTTAGAACCTTATCTGTAATTCAACTGAGGATAATTCGGTTGAGATTTAAGAACCGGTCAGTACTTCGACTGAGGGAAACATCTTCATCGAGATTTAGGAACTGTCTGTAATTCAACTGAGGATAGTTCTGTTGAGATTTAAGAACTCGTCCACATTTCGACGGAGGAAAATTTCTGAGATTTAGAACCTTATCTGTAATTCAACTGAGGATAATTCGGTTGAGATTTAAGAACTGGTCAGTACTTCGACTGAGGGAAACATCTTCATCGAGATTTAGGAACTGTCTGTAATTCAACCGAGGATAGTTCTGTTGAGATTTAAGAACTCGTCCACACTTCGACGGAGGAAAATTGCCTAGATTTAGAACCTTATATGTAATTCAACTGAGGATAATTCGATTGAGATTTAAGAACCGGTCAGTACTTCGACTTGGGTAAAAGCTTCATAGCTGAGAACTTAACTGCATCCTTCCTGAAAGGTAAAGGTCAGTCGTATGCAATGCATGATATATACCAAGAAATGATGTTCTCAAAATAAATGAGATCGTGTTGTAATGATGCGTATATGCATGTATCATGATGTATGGAAATATAATGTTCTTGTTGGGGAAAATAAATCCTGTATAGCTGCTGGAGAAAAGAGTTGACTTATTCATTTCCGCTGGGGATAGCAAACAAAGATGATTGCGAGAATAAACTCGCAGGAGAGAATAACTCCATTGGGGAATAAACTGATGAGGAGATTACTATGTGGGGAAGAGATGCTCTGCTGAGGATTCCACCGATAAATTCCGTCGGGGATGAATTATCATTGCTGGTGATACTGAATCCTGTTGGGGATTGAATTCTTATTTGTGAAAGGAAAGAACTCCGCTGGGGATGACCCTTCAGTTGCGACTTCACTGGGGATAACCTTTTAGACTCTTATGGGGATAATCCTTTGAACTTGCTGGGAACAATCTTTCAAAGTTTACTGGGGATGATTCTCCAAGTTCTACTCGGGAAGCTTTTTTCAGACTGCGCTGGGAGAAATTTCAGACTCCACTGGGGATATCCTGTATTCTGCCGGGGAATATTCTTATACTCCATTGGGGAATATTAAGACCTTTCAGTGCCGATGGTAAGTAAACTCTGCTTGGGGAGAATATTACCGATTCAGTTACAGTTGCAAGTCTCAGTTGGGGAGAGCTATCATTACTGCCTTTCTCTTACTCTGCGGGGAGTGAAAGCACCTTAGCCATATTCTTTAGCTAAATCTACCTTGTACCTTGTGGATAGAGAAATTGTACAGCTTGGACAAATCTTATTTGCCCCTGTTTATGATATTACAAGTAATGGTCTTTTTTATCGTATGTAAATATTCATGAGTAGCAATTAATGTCAAATGCATATATCAAAAATGAACATTGGACGTTCTTTGTAAAACAAAACAGATAAAGGAAAAATAGTTTGAAATTTCTCTGAAAATGAATTGTATTGGTTTTGAAGTTTGGCCTGTAAATAGGCGTTTTTGTACAAGAGGCTGGCGTCCTAGTAAGAGAACGCCGCCGAATAATAGAATTTACACAATTTGTGAAAACTAAACAAAACAACTATGTGAATAATCCCACTGGGTTCCAACTCTTCTATTTCCCTTATGTCCTCAAGCATCTCATCACTTTGCTACTTGGTTGAAAGTAGATCAGATTGATTAGTGTCGTCTGAGCTTGACAGTTGATACCGAAGTCTGGTTGTAAGGTGATCCAATGAGACATAGTGTTACGCTTTAATCCCTAACTTTTTCCTGGACCGCCCTTTCGGGTTTTCAGTCCACCGGGATACCCTTTTTTGCCCAAGCCGCCTTTTCAGGTTTTCGACTTGCCGGGTGTACATATTTTTTTATTTTCATCCCTTATTTTTGCCCGAACCCTTTTGGTTCGCCGGGAAGCCCTTATTTTTGCCTAGGCCAGTCAACCTAGCGAGTCTTTGATTATGCGTAGTATCTTTTCACTATGTCTGCATTGACGGGGTGAGGAAGGTCGTCACCATCCATGGTGGTTAAAATCATAGCTCCTCCTGAGAAAATGTTCTTAACCACAAATGGCCCTTCGTACGTAGGGGTCCATTTTCCCCTGGGATCACCTTGAGGTAAGGTAATGCGCTTGATTACCAGGTCCCTAACTTGATACTCTTGTCGTCTGAATTTCTTGTTAAATGCCTTGATCATCCGTTTTTGATACGTCTGACCATGACAAACAACAGTAAGTCTCTTTTCATCGATTAAGTTCAGTTGATCAAGCCGGGTCTGGATCCAGTCATCTTCGCTTAAACCTGCATCCTTCTTAATCCGAAGAGAGGGTATCTTAACTTTAATGGGCAGGACAGCCTCCATGCCATATACCAAGGAATAGGGTGTTTCCCCTGTTGATGTCCGCGCTGAAGTACGGTACCCATGAAGAGCAAATGGTAACATCTCGTGCCAGTATTTGTACATCACCGTCATCTTCTGCACAATCTTCTTAATGTTCTTATTAGCTGCTTCTATAACCCCAAACATCTTCGGCCGGTAAGGAGAAGAGTTGTGATGCTGTATCTTGAACGGCTTGTAGAGCTCGGTGATTATCTTGTTGTTGAGATTGGTACCATTATCCATAATGATCCTCTCTGGTACACCGTATCGACAGATCAGGTTGTGCCGAATAAAACGTGCCATGACATTCTTGGTTACAGTTGCAAAGGAAGCTGCTTCAACCCACTTTGTAAAGTAATCAATTGCTACCAGGATGAAACGATGCCCGTTGGATGTCGTAGATCTGATCTCGCCAATCATGTCGATGCCCCACATTGCGAAAGGCCACTGAGCTGTCAAGACGTTCAGAGGTACTGGACGTATGTGCACCTTATCAGCATAGACTTGGCACTTGTGACAGGTCCGAGAATGCTGATAACAGTCGGCTTCCATTGTGGACCAATAATATCCTGCCCGAAGGATTTTCTTTGCCATGGTGTGTCCACTGGAGTGAGTTCCGAAAGTACCTTCATGTAACTCTGTCATGATCCTTTCTGCTTCGTTTTTATCCACACAACGCAGTAAGTTCGAATCATGGTTACGTTTGTAAAGGATACCATTGCTGATGAAGAACTTCGCGGCGAACCTCCTCAGAAACTTCTTGTCATTAACAGATGCATCCTCGGGGTACTCCTGAGTTTCAAGATACCTCTTCACCTCATGAAACCAGGGTTTATCCGCTACTTCTTCAGTCTCAATGTCACAGCAATGTGCAGGTTCGTCCAAACTTTCAATGATAATCCGGGGAGCCTCGTTGTCCCATTTGACTTTGAACATAGAAGACATCGTAGCCAGCGCGTCCGTCAACTGGTTCTCCTCTCTAGGGAAGTGTTCAAAGGTTATCTCCTCGAAATGCAGAAGCAATGTCAACACATACTCCTTGTAAGGAATAAGATTTGGGTGTTTTGTATCCCACTCTCCTTTTATATGGCTGATCACGAGAGAGGAATCTCCGAAAATACTTAGAAACTTAATCCTTAGGTCAATTGCTGCTCGAAGGCCCATAATGCACGCTTCATACTCCGCCATATTGTTGGTGCAGTTGAAACATAATCGGGCGGTAAATGGAGTATGAGAGCCTTTAGGAGATATGATCACAGTGCCAATGCCATTATCCAAAGTGTTTGAAGCTCCATCAAAGTACATAGACCATTGGGATCCTTCCTCAGGTCCTTCATCCGTTCCAGGTGTCTCGTAGTCAGTTACCAACATGATATTTTCATCCGGGTATTCGAAGTTCATAGACTGGTAATCATCCACTGCCTGATGTGCCAAATGATCCGCCAACACACTTCCCTTAATTTATTTCTGGGTCATATATTGGATGTCATACTCAGTCAATATCATCTGCCATCTTGCTATTCTTTCGGACAAGGCAGGCTTTTCGAAGATATACTTGATTGGATCCATCTTTGATATCAATAGAGTAGTGTGAGTCAGCATATACTGTCTCAGCCGGCGATCAGCCCATGCCAAAGCGCACCAAGTTTTCTCAAGCAACGAGTATCGGGTCACGCAGTCGGTAAACTTTTTGCTAAGGTAGTAAATAGCATGCTCTTTTCGGCCAGACTCGTCATGCTGCCCCAGCACACACCCCATCGAATTGTCGAGTACTGTCAAGCATAAGATCAAAGGTCTCCCTTCAACTGGAGGCATCAGAATAGGTGGCTCTTGGAGATATTCTTTGATCCTTTCGAAAGCGGCCTGACATTCATCGTTCCATCTTACCACATGATCTTTCTTCAGTAACTTGAAGATTGGCTCACAAGTAGCAGTCAGGTGTGAGATGAATCGGGCAATATAGTTCAAACGTCCCAGAAAGCCTCTGACTTCTTTTTCTGTTTGAGGAGCTGGCATTTCCTGTATAGCCTTCACCTTTGCAGGATCCACCTGAATACCTTTATCGCTTACGATGAAACCCAGCAGCTTACCAGATCTCACCCCGAAGGTGCACTTGTTCGGGTTTAACCTCAACTTCTACAACTTCAACCTGTTAAATAGCTTCTGCAGATGGTCAAGGTGTTCTTCCTCATTCTGGGATCTTGCAATCATATCATCGGCGTATACCTCAATCTCATGATGGATCATGTCATGGAACAAAGCGACCATGGCGCGCTAATACGTTGCCCCAGCATTCTTCAATCCAAAAGGCATGACCTTGTAGCAAAAGGTACCCCGTTGAGTAACAAAGGTTGTCTTCTCCATGTCTTCGGGAGCCATTTTAATCTAATTATAACTGGAGAAACCGTCCATGAAGGAGAAGACCTTATGTTGTGCGGTGTTGTCAACCAGAACGTCGATATGAGGCAGAGGGAAATCATCCTTGGGACTTTCCCTGTTCAGATCCCTATAGTCAACATACATCCGAACTTTACCATCCTTTTTCGGCACAGGAATCACGTTGGCCACCCACTGTGGGTAAGAAGTGACTGCTAGAAAACCGACATCAAACTGTTTCATAACTTCGGCCTTGATTTTCTCAGAAATCTCTGGGCGTATTCGGTGAACCTTCTGTTTCACTGGAGGACAATCTTCCTTGGTAGGCAATCGGTGAACCACGATATCAGTATCCAATCCAGGCATATCTTCATAAGACCAGACAAAGATCTCAACGTAGTCATGCAACATCTGAATCAACCGTTGTTTAACACTAGCTTCCAGATTTGCACCAATCTTGACCTCTTTCTTGTCTACCTCTGTACCCAGATTTATTGTTTCCACTGGCTCTTCGTGCGGCTGTATGGCCCTCTCTTTCTGAAGTAAGAGTCTGGCAAGTTCTCCAGGCACTTCGCAATCATCTTCACCTTCGTTTTCGGCTAAGTTGATCGGACTTTCGAAGTCATAACCGGCAGTAGCAGAGTCGTTATCAGTGGGATCCAGAGTTGATGTAGACCTGTATATGTGAGTGTGTGTAAAATAGTTTTTTTGCAATATATAATAAAATAAAAACAAGGAGCGCAAAATTTGAAATGCAAGAAACGTCCAATGATTTTATTAATGATATATGTAGATGACACACATAAAGCCCTCACAAACAAAACCACGGTGCCCCGGGTAAGACACCGGGCCGTAAAGTTTAAAAATTGTCTATTACAAATTCAAAACAAAAAGTATCATTACTGGGTAATAAAAGAAATTGGGACGAAGTCCTTTGCTGTCCAGTTGCTTAGTCCACCATCAGTAGTAGGATAGATCCAACTGTCGAACTCAGATTCTTCAACATCGTCTTCAATGGCATTCACTCCTGAATTGCTGATAAACAGGGGAGGTCTTCCAGTCCTTGCACTCCGAACAACCCTTTGAGCTTCTTTCTCAACAACAGCCCGGGCATCCTTGAATGAAGCCATCTTCATTGTAGGATATTCAGTAATAGTTTCAGCTGACGCCAACGTATGGGGAACCTCTTCAAAATTTTGAAACGGGGTCTCAATGAACTCCCCATCCATCTGCACATATCAAAAAGAGTTGAGGTGGCTCACCATGTATTCCTCCTCCCCTCGTAGCGTAACAATTTTCCCTTTCACTGGGTATTTCAGCATCTGGTGAAGCGTTGAAGTGACTGCCCCAACTTTGTGGATCCACGGGCGACCCAGCAAACAAGAATAGGATGGCCGAATGTCCATCACATAAAAAGTAGACGTGAAAATCCGAGAACCAAATTTCACTGGAATATCCACTTCTCCATGTACTATTCTCTTCGACCCATCAAAGGCCCTAACAACAATGTTACTTGGCTTCAACTCTAAACATTCACAGTCCAACCAGTCTAGAGCTTTCTTAGGTAAAACGTTCAATGAGGACCCTGTATCCACCAATACATGAGCCAGAGTAGTGCCCCTGCATTCAATGGAGACATGCAGGACATCATTGTGATTCCTCCCCTTAGCAGGCAAGTCTGTGTCAGAGAAACCTAACCCATTATCCGCTGTCAGACTAGCCACACAATCTTTAAACTGATCAGTTGACGTCTCCTGTGGCACATGTGCAGTATTTAGGAAAGCAATCAGAGCCTTGGCATGGGCTTTTTAGCATAGCAACAGAGACAACATAGAGATTTTGGATGGGGTTTTCCCTAGCTGCTCGACTACGTTGTAATCGCTCTTTTTGATAATCTTCAAAATTTCCTCCATCTTTTGTCTAGAGGCTTCCACAGTAATTGTCTTCGGTGCCTCCGTCTGGGCAGGCTCATTAGTGGTCCCTTTGCCTCGAGTATCAGATGACTCGGCAACAGGGGTAAGAATGGGAACTTGAACAGGAATAGTATCTGGTACGCTAGCAGGCGTAATAACAACAAGTTTCCGAACAACTGGCGGAGAGATCTCAGGGGAGAACAGTCTTCCGTTACGGGTGACTTTGGCAGGTCCAACAATATTGCTGACGTCAGTATCAGCCTCTTCAGCATTCAAGTCTTGCTTAACTCCGTGATAATATACATCAGCCCCATAATGCCAAGGGACGACTTTATCGGATGTATAGGGGATACGCCCAGGAATAGTGATGATCAAGGGAGCGATTCTTGGAACGAATGTAATTCTAACAGGCTTTCTCGAGGAAGCCTTGGAAGAATTGTCAAAAATGGTGATTATATCAACTTTTTCAGTAGGAACCAAAGGAACAAAATTCTTCTCAAACAGAATTTCTTTATTATCCATCAGGCGTTGGACACCTGACTTCAAAAGATGGCAACCGGTAGGCAATACGACACACAGATGGCAACCTTCGCCACAGCCCGGAAATAAACCGACTAACAAAAGGTTCTTCTTCACAGTCATTAATGGAGTAACAATATCTTTCACAGAAACCACAAACGAGTCTTCATCTATAGAATTTAATCCATGCTTGGGCATAGGAGCAGTCACAACATTAGGCCTTTCTGGTGCTTCGAACTCAATCTCTTTCGCATCAATCAAGTCTTGTACCTTGTTCTTCAAGACCCAACAATTATCTGTATCATGCCCCGGGCTATCCGAGTGAAAAGCACAGTGGGCATTCGGTTCGTACATCGGTGATGTTGTATTAGGGCTCTTCGGGGCCTCTTTCAGAATCACCAAGTCGGTCTTCAATAACTGTGGCAAAATTTGGGATAAAGTCATGTTGAGCTGAGTGAATTGTCTTCGTGGTCTCTCGGCCCTTGGATGATTGTTGCGCTGAGGAGCAACAACAGGTCTTGATATAGCCACCGCGTTGTACCCCAAAATTTTCCCTCTCATATTTCCCAAGACATTACAATAAACATATCCAAGTGGCTCAAGGTTGCTCATGAGTTGGTCAGACAAGCTAACTCCTAAGGCAGTCAACCCCAAATTAGGGTTTTGTGTTGCATCAATATCATTGAATCCAAATGACCTCAAGTTCTCCCCAATGTCCTAATATGTTATCAAGGTCATCCATGTCAAGTTTCAAGCCTTGCAGAGGAAGTTTGCTCAGTCAATTGCTAAAAGGCCCCAAAAATTGACTATGCTAAGGCAAAAGTCATCTGTGACCTATAAACAGTCACACTTCAAGATTTTTTGTCAACATTCTCATTTTGAAGGATATTTCATCATTTTATCAAGGGTTGATCATGATTCATTAAGGATTGCTCAAAATTCATCAAGATTCAGAAGTTGCTAAATTAGGGTTTTGTAGGAAAAGTCAACTCAACTTTGACCAAGCATAACTTTCTCATACTTTATGAGAAATGACCAATCCAAAGCTCATTTTGAATAGGATGCAATTTACTACAATCCATCTTCATACCCCCAAGATAAAAAAATGCACTCACAAGAAGTTACAAATTTGGACATTATAGGTCATTTTTGAAAGTCAACAAAAAACACCTTTTTTGCCAAAGCTTATAACTTGATCATGGAATATCAAAATGAGATGAGACCAAAAGGGTTTGTTAGAGGACATCTCAAGATTTCTAAAAGGTCCAAGAACACCTCCAAAAGTTCAAAATTAAAGAAGTTATGCATTATTGAAATTGGACATTTTTGCAAAATTGCCAAAAGTCAACTATCCCGAAAACTTCAAATTTTGTCAAATGGACCCATTCTTTTCCACTTGATTTGAGCTTGCATTATTGCACACATGTCCTAGCTTCTTCCATGAGATCATATTTTATTTTTATTATTTTATTTGATTTTTTATTGAATTTATTCATTTTTAATCAAATAAAATCATATAAAATCCCAAACTTTGATTACATGAGATATTTTGGCTATTTCAGGATTGGATCATCATCATTAACATCATCAAATTCGTATCACACCAAACCATGTGAAAAAAGATTGAAAATTGGCAAATTTGGAAGGTTTAGTAATGGAGAATCAAATCAAATTGGAAATCATTATTGGAGCAAGATTTGAATCAAGTTTGTAACCCTAATACATTCTACACTACATAAACAAGCCAAAGGGACGTGAATAAGGGTTAGAAAGTGCAAGCACGGGCAGAACAAAGTTTGAAAAAAGTGGTGAAAAACTTGAGATCAAAATCGTGCTTAGAGGTGTTTTCAGAAGCCAAGACCTATCCCAATCGCTTCCTGGACGTTCACTGAAGCTAAACCAATTCAAAGCAAGCTTCCTCACACACCACAACGCGTTGTAAGTATCACGAAATACACCTCTGTTCTTGATTTCATAACTCAGAATTTATGCATCCTTTTCATGAATCAATAACATATTTTGAATCTACATGACATTTGCAAACGTTTAGCATTATCCAATTGTGTTTTTCTTGCCTGAATGAAGAACCTCCATAGCTAGGGTTCTTCGTGTGTTTTTTAGGGTTTTCTTTTTCAGGAAAAATTGGGACTAAAGAAGGGCATGGTGTTGATCAGGAAGCCAAGACGAGTCCAACCATGCTCGTGGAATTTGTTTTCATGATCTGGAATGGATTTTAGAGCAAGCTTGTGCATTTAGCTGCGGATCCAAATCCGCAGGTAATATTTGCAGGATTTGGAGGTAGGAGACAATGAGCTGTCGTTCTCCCAATGGCCCGTTCAAAACCAAGCGCGCCTTTTTTGCTTTGCTGGCATATAATTCATTTTCATTATATTATATTTTCTTTGTGTTATACTTACAAATGAAACAAAGCAGTGTAGTGGCAAGGCGAACGTTCCAATATCCTACAGGACCTGAGTTCGAATCCCAGGTCCCCCACTTTCTTTGATATTTTTCTTCTTCAGGTAATCACATGCATAGTTCAAGCGCGCAGAAAACCATACTCCCTCGTTCATTCAATTGCCAGATGGCCCAAGGCCAAATCTGATGGTCAAGCACTGAAGGTCTACATGGAACCAAGTCAACACATGCACAGTGAATCAGGGAAAGTCCATCAAGGCCAACTCTAATGGGCCTCAGCATTTCTATTCATGCCCCCATTTCAGGCCCAAACCCCTCTCTCTTTCTATTTTATTTATTTTTTTTATATTATTTGTTTTAATTATTTTTATTATTTACTAACCAATCAAAAATTCTTTTCTTTATAAAATAAAATCACAAAAATATTTTCTTTATCAAATCAAATTTTTATTTTTATTTTATTAATAAACACTTGAAATTCTGGCTGCAGATACTCAATGTCACGTTCAATGTTATGACACCGTATCTGACTTACTATATGACAGTAAATACAAAAGCAATAAAGAACACAGTCAATTGTTTACCCAGTTCAGTGTGCAACAACACCTACTTTGGGGGCTACCAAGCCAGGGAGGAAATCCACTATAAGAGATGTTAATTCAGGAATAAACCAACCAGTTTATCTCCTTCACTTAAAACCTACCCAATGCAATTCCAATCTAAGTACAACTTAAACCTGAGTACCAACTCACTCCCCCTCAATCACAGCAGTGATACATAAACTAATTTGACTCAATAATTGATGAAGACACTCTTCAAAAACAAACACTTGATTAAGCTTCACAGCTTTTTAATCAAGCAACACAATCACTCTTGCTTCACAACTTTGAGTGATGCACACACTAACTTGACTCTGCTTCACAGCTTTAGTCAAGGAACATTCAAACACTCTTGCTTCAAAGCTTTGAGTGCTACACAGCCCTTACAATTTGAAACCTATTCCAAGGCACTTATCACAATGATAATTGCTTGGAGTACAATGAACAAATCTATACAGATTACAAATGATCTTCTGATCAACAAAAGCGATTCTTGAAAAACAGCAGCTCTGTTGAATATATAGCAGCTGCAACTTCAGTTAGGGTTTCCAAAAACCTAGGGTTAATTCCATTTGACCTAAAGACCAGGTCACAGGACTTTATTAACCAGGTTAGGGTTGAGCTAGGTTACCCCTCAGAAAACGCAGGATTCTGTTCAGGAAGGACTGAGTTATTTCCTGAAAAAACTCAGACTTATCCAATCCTGCAATCCTGTTAGTTCAGAACAGGATGTCATAACATCTGTTATGACATCTGAGAAAACCTGTCTACTGATTTAGCACAATGTGATCATTTTGCAAAATGCTCAGATACACACTTATAAACATCAGTATTTGAATTACAATATTTTTCTGCAAAGGTACCTAATGAACCAGTACAAACTGAACTAGAATGTTATGACATCAGTCATGACATTCACACATACACTTGGAATTTAACAAAAATTCAAGCCAATACCTAAACACCTACAAACTCCCCCTTTGGCTGATTTTTGGCTAAAGACCCTAAACAATCAGAGATAGATAGCAGCAGAAATAAGTGACAGCAGAAAAATAGAATGTCAAGTACTAATTAAGCAAGTACCAAACTATTCTCCCCCTCTTTAGCCACAAATGGGCCAAAGATACATGTTCAAAAAATTATACAGTTATCCAAAACAAAATAGTAAGAGCAGCAGCAGCAAACAATTGAATACACTTCAGCACCAACCAACAACACCACCAAACAACAATCATCCTTCAAGCACTGTCATCAGATCCAGAGGATTCAGGCTTCCTTCTTTTCTTGTGAGCAATAACAGCATTCTTCTCTTTGTTTGATGTCTCAACATTCTTAGAGACATCTGGATTTGTTTCAGCATTTGGGCTTTCTTGGTTCAGAGGAACAGAAATGCCAGGAACTGAGTGGTTCTCGTTCAGAATTCTTGAAACAATTTTTGCTATTGCTTGATTAACATAGGCTGTCCCTTCCCTATTAGCAATTTCAGGGGGAACTGAAGAGGAAGGATGAGATGGATTACCTGCATGTCTTGTTCTCAACTCTTTGACCTTGGTGGGGTTAGTTCCCACTTTTCTATGAGAAGAGATCTCCAGAACGTCAGAGTCCAGACAGGAAGAGATTGTCCCAGAATCTTGATCAGAGGAAGAGGTTGAGATGGTCGTATTGGATGATGATGGTGTTTGAGACATTTTGTCAGTTTTGAAGGGCCAACAGCAAATGAGGAGAAATTTCTGATTGAGAGACTGGGTTTTGATGAGGGGACGAGAGAGGAAGGAAGCAAAGGAGTGTCTATTCAACTTTTTAAAAGAATTGTAGGAAATGAGAAGATACAATTTTAAACCAATCAGAACAGACATAAATCCTTTGATCCTTGTTTTAAGCAAAATTAATTGCTACAATTCCTCATGTTGGCAAATACCCAGCTTACCCCTTAAGTTTTCAAATTGATTTGCATCCAGAGCCTTGGTAAAAATGTCAGCCAGCTGTAGCTCAGTGGCAACATGTTCCAATTTGATTGTCTTCTCTTCTACAAGGTCTCTGATAAAGTGATGTCGTATATCAATATGTTTGGTCCTGCTATGCTGAATGGGATTCTTGGATATGTTGATTGTACTCAGATTGTCACAGTACAATGTCATAACATCTTGTGTGACATTATACTCAGTGAGCATCTGTTTCATCCATATCATTTGAGAGCAGCTACTACCAGCTGCAATGTATTCAGCTTCAGCAGTGGAAAGAGACACACAATTCTGTTTCTTGCTGAACCAGGAAACCAGATTACTTCCCAAGAAGAAACATCCTCCAGAGGTGCTTTTTCTATCATCAGCACTACCAGCCCAATCAGCATCACAGTAGCCAGTCAGAGCTGGTTCACAGCCATGAGTATACATCAATCCATAGTTGTAAGTACCACTTACATACTTCAAAATTCTCTTCACTTGATTGATATGACTGACTTTGGGATCAACTTGGTATCTAGCACAAACTCCAACTGCAAAGGCAATATCAGGTCTGCTGGCAGTTAAGTACAACAAGCTTCCTATCATGCTTCTGTACAGACTTTGATCCACCTTAACCCCACTTGAATCTTTGGAAAGCTTTAGATGAGTAGGAGCAGGAGTCCTTTTGTGACTTGCATTCTCCATACCAAACTTCTTTACAATATTCTTAGCATACTTGCTTTGAGATAAGAAGATTGAGTCCTCCATCTGTGAGATTTGTAGTCCAAGAAAATAAGTTAGTTCTCCCATGAGACTCATTTCAAATTCAGCCTGCATCTGGTCAGCAAAGTGTTTAACCATATGTTCTGACATTCCTCCAAACACTATGTCATCAACATATATTTGGGCAACCATCAACTTCCCTCCTTCAGTTTTGACAAAGAGAGTTTTGTCCAAGCCTCCTTTTCTGTAGCCTTTGTCTGAGAGAAACTTTGTTAACCTGTCATACCATGCTCTAGGAGCTTGTTTCAGGCCATATAGAGCTTTTCTCAACTTGTAGACATGATCAGGATGGGTTGGATCCACAAAACCTTTAGGTTGTTCCACATAAGCTTCCTCATTTAAGTACCCATTTAGAAAGGCACTTTTCACATCCATCTGAAATAACTTGAACTTCAGAAGACAAGCAATTGACAACAAGAGTCTGATTGATTCCAATCTGGCTACAGGTGCAAAGGTTTCATCAAAATCAACCCCTTCAACCTGGGTGTATACTTGAGCAACAAGTCTTGCCTTATTTCTGGTGACAACTCCTTTAGCATCTGACTTGTTCTTGAATATCCATTTTGTCCCAATGATGTTAGTTCCTTCAGGTCTAGGAACCAGTTCCCAAACTTCATGTTGCTTGAATTGGTTCAGTTCATCTTGCATTGCACCAATCCAATATTCATCAGTTAAGGCTTCCTTGACATTTCTTGGTTCCATTTTGGACACAAAACAAGAGTTTGAGATGATTTCTCTAGATCTTGTGATGACTCCACTATTGGGATCTCCTATGATGAGCTCTTTTGGATGATCCTTCTGAATTCTGATGGAAGGAGTCTTGCTAGCTTCCTTTGATTCAGATTCTATTGTGGTGGAGTTGGGTAGATCATCCTGTTGGGTTGAAGTCTCAAAGAATGTCTCAACAATACAAGGAACATCTATTTCTTCATGATAGTATCAATTACAACATTTATTGATTCCATCATGGTTTTGGTTCTGGAGTTGAATACTCTATAAGCTCTGCTGTTTGAGGAGTATCCTAGAAATATGCCTTCATCACTTTTGGAGTCCAGTTTTCTTCTCTGTTCACGATCAGACAGGATATAACATTTGCTGCCAAACACATGGAAGTACTTCACAGTTGGTTTTCTTCCTTTCCAGAGTTCATATATGGTGGATGAGGTTCCCTTTCTCAAGGTGACCCTGTTATGAACATAGCAAGCTGTATTCATAGCTTCAGCCCAAAAATACATAGGAAGTCTTTTGGCATGTAACATTGCTCTGGCAGATTCTTGTATGGTCCTGTTTTTTCTTTCCACAACTCCATTTTGCTGAGGTGTTATGGGAGAAGAAAACTCATGACTGATTCCTTCTGAAGCACAGAAGTCATCAAACTTGCTGTTTTCAAATTCCTTGCCATGATCACTTCTGATTCTGACAATACATCATTCCTTCTCTCTTTGAATTCTCTTGCACAGTTCTCTAAAAACTTCAAATGCATCTGATTTTTCCCTAATGAAATTAATCCAGGTGAATCTGGAAAAATCATCCACAACCACATAGGCATATATTTTACCACCAAGACTCTCTACTTGCATTGGTCCCATCAGATCCATATGGAGGAGTTCTAGAACCTTAGAGGTGGTCAGATGTCTTGACTTTGGATGTGACATCCTAGTCTGCTTACCAACCTGAAATTCACCACAAACTCTTCCTTCATCAATTTGCAGTTTTGGAATCCCTCTGACTGCTTCCAAGGAGATAATCCTCTTCATACCCCTTAGATGAAGATGGCCAAGTTTTTGGTGCCACAGTTTCACCTCTTTTTCTTCTTTTGCAATGGAACACACAGATGAGAATTTAGTGTTCTCATCCTCCCACAAGTAACAGTTGTCTTTGGATCTGACTCCTTTCATTACTATCTCTTATTTGTCATTGATTACAAGACATTCAGATCTTGAGAAATTGACCTTGAATCCTAGATCACACAGTTGACTAATACTAATGAGATTAGCGGTCAGTCCTTTCACCAGCAGTACTTCATTCAGGCTTGGAACTCCAGGGCAGTCCAAATCACCAACTCCTTTGATTTCACCTTTAGCCCCATCTCCAAAGGTCACAAAACTGGTGGTGTGAGGCTTAACATTATTGAGGAGGTTCTTGATTCCAGTCATATGTCTGGAACATCCACTGTCAAAGTACCAGTCTTCCTTTGCAGAGACCCTCAGGGAAGTGTGAGCTATCAGTGCAGTAGTCTTTTTCTTCCATTGAGGAGCATGTGGTACCTTTTTAGACTTAGGTTTGACACCTGAGTTCTGATTAGGGTATCCATGTAATCTGAAGCAGAAGGGCTTTATGTGGCCATATCTACCACAATGATGACATTTCCATCTTTGGTACCTTTTCCTCATATGTTTCTGTTTCTGATGTCGAGAGTTGTGTTGAGACATCTGTTTTAACATTTGCTTACCAGAACCAGATTTCGTTGCTTCCATAAATCCTAGACCAGATTTATTTCCCACATTTTGTCCAACCTGTAGGATCTCTTCCAATTTGTCTGTTCCATTTGTCAACATCTTGACAGATTTGGTCATTTGACTTAGTTGTGAGTTCAGCAATTGAACTTCTCCTTCTAGCTGACTTATTGTTTCAAGGTTTGCCCTTTTTTCAGCCTCCATCTTTATGATGAGTTTTGATTGTTTCTCATTCTGCACACAGACTTCAGTACTTCTGATACACAATTCCTTGTAAGTATCAGCCAGTTCTTCAAAAGTCACCTCTTCATCACTGATGTCACTTTCAGAGGTACAAACACCAGTCAAAGCAGTAACTCGTTTGGCAGTCTCTTCTTCAGAATTACTTTCTGAATCGCAGTCAGACCAAGTAACTGTCATTCCTTTTTGTTTCTTAAGAAAGGTAGGACATTCAGCTCGAATATGCCCATATCCTTCACAACCATGGCATTGAATTCCTCTGCCTTGAACTCCCTTCTCTTCTGACCTTGGTCTTCTGCTGGAACTGTCAATGTTAGAGGGAATGTTATGGACATTAGACCTTGACTTTGGGTCTATTCTTTTGATGAGTTTGTTGAACTGTCTTCCAAGCATGGCTACAGCTTCTGAAATGTTTTCTTCAACATCAGTGTTGGACACAAGTGCTATGCTCTTGTTCTTTTTGACACCATTATCAGTGATTCCCATCTCAAAAGTCTGAAGAGACCCAATAAGTTCATCCACTTTCAACTTGCTAATGTCCTGGGCTTCCTCTATGGCAGTTACCTTCATTGCAAATCTTTTAGGCAAGGATCTGAGAATCTTCCTCACCAGTTTTTCTTCTGACATTTTTTCTCCCAGTGCTCCTGAGGTGGTAGCAATCTCCAAGATGTTCATGTGAAACTCATGAATGGTTTCATCTTCCATCATTTTTAGATTCTCAAATTTGGTGGTCAACATCTGAAGCCTTGACATTTTTACTTTGGAAGTTCCCTCATGAGTAGTTTTGAGAGTGTCCCAAACTTCCTTGGCCAGTTCATATTGATGTACTAGTCTGAAAATGTTTCTATCAATTCCATTGAACAAGGCATTTAAAGCTTTTGAATTTCCCAGAGCTAACTCATCTTCTTCTTTACTCCAATCTTCCTCAGGCTTCAGACAGATTGTCCCATCTATCTCAGTTATGGTGGGATGAATCCATCCTTTGTCAGCAGCTCTCCAAGCTTTTTTGTCCAGAGATTTTAGGAAGGCAATCATACGAGGTTTCCAGTAGTCATAATTAGTTCCATCCAGAATGGGTGGTCTATTTCCAAAAACTCCTTCTTTGTCCATAGTGCCAGAAAGTGATATCCCTAGATCTCACCCAGTAATACAGGCAGGGTGCCTGCTCTGATGCCAAATGAAATTCTGGCTGCAGATACTCAATGTCACGTTCAATGTTATGACACCGTATCTGACTTACTATATGACAGTAAATACAAAAGCAATAAAGAACACAGTCAATTGTTTACCCAGTTCAGTGTGCAACAACACCTACTCTGGGGGCTACCAAGCCAGGGAGGAAATCCACTATAAGAGATGTTAATTCAGGAATAAACCAACCAGTTTATCTCCTTCACTTAAGACCTACCCAATGCAATTCCAATCTAAGTACAACTTAAACCTGAGTACCAACTCACTCCCCCTCAATCACAGCAGTGATACATAAACTAATTTGACTCAATAATTGATGAAGACACTCTTCAAAAACAAACACTTGATTAAGCTTCACAGCTTTTTAATCAAGCAACACAATCACTCTTGCTTCACAGCTTTGAGTGATGCATACACTAACTTGACTCTGCTTCACAGCTTTAGTCAAGGAACATTCAAACACTCTTGCTTCAAAGCTTTGAGTGCTACACAGCCCTTACAATTTGAAACCTATTCCAAGGCACTTATCACAATGATAATTGCTTGGAGTACAATGAACAAATCTATACAGATTACAAATGATCTTCTGATCAACAAAAGCGATTCTTGAAAAACAGCAGCTCTGTTGAATATATAGCAGCTGCAACTTCAGTTAGGGTTTCCAAAAACCTAGGGTTAATTCCGTTTGACCTAAAGACCAGGTCACGGGACTTTATTAACCAGGTTAGGGTTGAGCTAGGTTACCCCTCAGAAAACGCAGGATTCTGTTCAGGAAGGACTGAGTTATTTCCTGAAAAAACTCAGACTTATCCAATCCTGCAATCCTGTTAGTTCAGAACAGGATGTCATAACATCTGTTATGACATCTGAGAAAACCTGTCTACTGATTTAGCACAATGTGATCATTTTGCAAAATGCTCAGATACACACTTATAAACATCAGTATTTGAATTACAATATTTTTCTGCAAAGGTACCTAATGAACCAGTACAAACTGAACTAGAATGTTATGACATCAGTCATGACATTCACACATACACTTGGGATTTAACAAAAATTCAAGCCAATACCTAAACACCTACAACACTAATTAAATTAACTTAGGTTTTAATTAGAATAACTTTAACATATTTTTGTAAATAATTGAAATTAAATTAGACTTAATTAGGTTTTTACTAATTCAATTAATTTTTATTTCTTTCTTAAAATACCAAAAACCCAAAAATAATTTATTTTTATTATTTAAATTAATTTATTAATTTAGTAATTAATTTAGATTAATTTATTTCTTAAAATAAAAAAACAACAAAAAGATATTTCTCTTTAACCAAAAAGGGTCAAAACCCTAAATTTGCGCACGATTTAATTTCCCGCACGCGATTTATTTATTTTTATCATATTAATGTATTTGCTTCCGATTTGTAATAGTTAATAGGACCTTTTATTACTTTTTATCTCTTTATTTATTTTTAAAGGGTTTGTCTTTGGCGATGTAAATACCCGACGCCTTGTAATTTAAATTCTGCATTTTATTTCTGCAAAATATAACTGTTAGATATTTGATAATAGGATGGCATGACAAGACTGAATGTTTTAACTTAAAATCAACATAGATCACCATTAACATGTACAAAGACAAAAAATAACGGAAAACAACACACTCGCACATGCGCACTCTTAGGGTACACCCCACTTGGTTGCCTTCGTACGCAGTCATTGAGTATAGGTCACTTTAGAGGTCGTCCTCTTGTCTAAAGATCATAGTCACCTCAAAACGGTTTCCTCGGACATTGTTTCCCCAAACAAATGATCTAAGACATCAGGGTTACCGCTAAAGCTTCCTAACATTGCTTTAGTAACCGTAAGTCCCTAATTCGAATTGACCCTTAAATTCCAACGACGGTGCTACCTACTCATCAATAGTAGGATGGCATTGTCTAAAGGAAATTAGCATAGAACGATTCCTTTTTCGAGTAGGTAGATGGTTCTTAGATACTTGCTCTTTCAAAAACAAAAACTCTTCACACTTACACTTTTCGAACAAAGTTTTCAAAAACACTTCATACACTCTTGAGGACAGAAGCAAGAGTTAAATCGAAGTTTTCAAAACAAAAACTTTTTTCAAACCCACAAGCACAAAGAAAACAATTTTGAAAACAATATGAGCAAGTACCTAAGAGCCCGTGGATAACCACGGATAGAAAGGGTGCTAACACCTTCCCTTTCTATAATCTACCCTCCGAACCCGAGAAATATCTCGAAAAAGGAATTTTTCTATGCTTTTTTCCTTTCCTTGTTGGATAAAATAAAATTCGGTGGCGACTCTTGCTTACCGCAACATTTTGCAAAAACAAACGCCAACTAGCATTCCAAAAAACAGTCAGTTCTTCCCACTGTATCACACACCGCATTAACAGCTTGGCGGTGTTCAGGTCTATTATGGCTCTTTGCGCTGTAAACAACACTGGACTCCTTCTTAAAAGGCTTCTTCTCGGTGCCTGACAAAGCACCCTTCTGTATTTTGCCAGATTTGATACCAGCCTCAATTCTTTCCCCGGTCATAATCAGCTCTGTAAACCCGAACGATGAACTTCCAATCAGATGGTTGAAATACGGACCAAACAGGGTCCCCAGAAACATATCCACTAGTTCCCTATCAGCCAAATGAGGTTGAACTCTTCCAGCAAGGTCCCTCCACTTCTGAGCATAATCTTTGAAACCTTCACCCGTACCCATAGACATACCCTGGAGTTGGGTACGCGTGGGAGCGAGGTCGGCATTATATTGGCACTGCTTGTAGAAAGTAGCAGCCAAATCCTCCCAATTACGGATACTAGCTCCTTCCAGTTGATAAAACCATTCAAGTTGAGTCCCTGAGAGACTGTCTTAAAAGAAGTGGATCCATAGGTTCTTATCAGCGGTGTATGGCTGAATCCTCCTAACATACGAACAGAGGTGCAGCTTCGGACAAGAAACTCCATCGTA
This sequence comes from Vicia faba, assembly GCA_948472305.1. Taxonomy (NCBI): domain Eukaryota; kingdom Viridiplantae; phylum Streptophyta; class Magnoliopsida; order Fabales; family Fabaceae; genus Vicia; species Vicia faba. The sequence continues at coordinate 103,605,205 of OX451740.1, read as the reverse complement.
TTTAGTAAAAGCTAGTGCTTTAAACTTGTGGGGAATCACCACCCCAAATGACAGTCCTAGATCACCAATGTCCAACCCAGGGACCTTCTGAATTTCCATCGCACTTAACCGGTCTTTAAGCTGTTTATACCTATCCTCAGCCGGAGGATACTGATCTTCGTCAAAGTCGGTCTCGTGGTCAGATACCACATGGCTAGGCACCCTACTTTCTTCTTGGTTTTCTCCCCTTCCAGATGAGTGTGATAGATTGACTTCATCTCGCAGCCTATTTCCAAACCTGTGACCCATGTTCAGGAGGACTGTCTTCTTCTTCTTCTTCTTTTTCTCTTTCAAGATAAGGGTCTTCAGATCTTGCTGACCCTTAGCCAAGTTCATGAACAATTCCTGAAACTGGGCGTTTTGAGCTTGTAGAACCTTGATTGCTTGTTCAGTTGATGTTTCGAAAGACATGATGCTGAAATAAACAGCGAAGAAGATGAGAAAAACCTGTAAGGCTACCTGTTATGAGGTGCATGGAATGAAATGCATATGATATGATTTCAAAGACTTTAGAGATTCAAATATGTAAACCAAAAAGAAACGCACTTTTATTAGATAAACTTTGAATTCAAATGTTCAATAGATGCCTTTAAGGCGTTACAAAAAGGGAAATACTGAAAAGTAAATCAAAACTAGAAATAATCAAAAGACATCAGCGCTCCCATGGTCGTTTGCCTTTGGTGCTGACATAGTCGTTGAGGATATGCTCATTCTCCAACTGCCATGTTAACTTCTGGATCTTTCGCTCTTGCTTGTGATACTTTTCTCTATAAGTATCCCGCTCTTCCCTTAGCTGCATCCAGGACCTCTTTAATGCCCCAATGTCAGTAGGCATGTATGGATGGAGGATGGTAGGAGGAACCCCTTCTTCATCAGCAACCTCAACAATTATAGGCAGGACGGTTTCGTACGGCATTCCCAGCTTTTGGGCACGGATACGAACCCATCGGAGATATGGCTCCATCAGAAGAGAAGTCTTCGCACCTAGCTCGTGCATATCAGACCTGTGTACTCTATCCCAAGCTCGTATGAACCTGTGGCGTTGCTCGTAACTATCCCCTTGGAAATCAAAGACAATACTTGGCATTAGCAACTCATGATGTCCTTCCTTTCTAGCTCGCCCAAACTGACGTAAGGCCAAACATGGATTATAGGTGATCCCTCCATGGGTTCCCATCAGTGGAACATTTGGGTATTCCCCACAGCAATCAATAATAGCCACGTCTTCCATGCCCTTGATAGTCCAAATGATGTCATTATGAGAGAGAGAGACATAATCCTATAGGCCCAACCCATGCCTTTGTTGTTCTTCAAAATTGATTTGGGGAGGTGAGAAATAAACCACCTCGCCAACAATGGAGTACAACATATAAGGGTTCCCTGTTTCCGAGCAGTACCGGCATAAAGAGAGTGCAAAATGTCACCCAAGAGAGTGGGCACAGGATTACCAGATATGAAAATATTTACTGCATTCACACTGACGAAAGAATCCGAGTTAGGAAACAACACCAAACCATATATGAGAAGAGCCAGAATGTCTTCAAATGCCTGAAAGTCTAGACTGTCCCAGAACTGATTAGCCCGATCAACCAGGAATTTAGCCAAGAAACCTTTTGTACCACTTCTAGTCTCCCAGTTTGACATTACCTTAACCTTTGTCAGATGAAGGGCTGAAGCAATCTCTTCCGGCCTAAGGATCTTCTCCCATCCTGTAAACGGGGTCTGCTCCAGAATAGAGATACCAAGCAGATCAGAGAACTCTTCCAAGGTAGGGACCAACTGGTAGTCCGAAAAAGTAAAGCAATGGTACAGTGGATCAAAGAACTGGACTAAGGGAAGGACCCCATGAGTTGTTGATGCCTAGTATTGTCTTTGATTTCCAAGGAGATAGTGATGAGCAACGCCGTAGGTTCATAAGAGCCTGGGATAGAGTACACAGGTCTGATCCGCACGAGCTGGGTGCAAAGACTTCTCTACCAATGGAACCATATCTCCGATGGGTTTGCATCCGTGCCCAAAAGCTGGGAATGCCCTACGAAGCCGTCTTGCCTATAATTGTTGTGGTTGCTGATGAAGAAGGGGTTCCTCCTACCATTCTCCACCCTTACATGCCTACTGATTGGGGCATTGAAGAGGTTCTGGATGCAGCTGAGGGAGGAACGGGATACTTATAGAGAAAAGTATCACAAACAAGAGCAGAAGATCCAGAAGTTGACAAGGCAGCTGGAGAACGAGCGGATCCTCAATGACTATGTCAGCACCAAAGGCAAACGACCATGGGAGCGCTGCTTGTCTTTTGATAATTTCTAGTTTTAATTTACTTTGCAGTTTTTTTTCTTGTAACACCTTAAAGGCATCTGTTGAACAATTGATTTCAAGTTTATCTAATAAAAGTGTGTTTCATTTCTTGTTTACGAATTTGAATCTCTCGACGTCTTTGAAATCATATCATACGCATATCATTCCCATGCACCTCATAACAGGTACCCTTACAGGTTTTCTCATCTTCTTCGTTGTTTATTTCAGCATCATGTCTTCCGAACCATCAACTGAACAAGCAATCAAGGCTCTACAGGCTCAAAACGCCCAGTTCCAAGAATTGTTCATGAACCTGGCTAAGGGTCAGCAAGATCTGAAGGCCCTTATCCTGAAGGAGAAGAAGAAGAAGAAGAAGAAGAAGAAGGTCCTATTTAATATGGGTCGCAGATTCAGAAACGATTTGCGAGAAGAGGTTTATTTGACCCCCTCATCTGGAGGGAAAGATAACCAGGAAGAAAGAAGGGCTCCTAGCCCTGTGGTTTCCGACAATGAGACCGACTTTGAAGAAGACCAGTATCCTCCGGCTGAGGATAGATATAAACCACTGGAAGTCCGGTTGAGCGCGATGGAAGTTCATAAAGTGCCTGGTCTGGACTTTGGAGTCTTGGGTCTGTCATCTGGGGTGGTAATTCCCCACAAGTTTAAAGCACCAGCCTTTGCTAAATTCGACGGAGTTTCCTGTCCGAAGTTGCACCTCTGGTCGTTGTAATACCCAAATTTGTCCTACCCTTCTACTTTTATCCGGTTTATGCATTGTCGTGCTTTTCTCATGTACATATCTCCATTAGGTCATTTAACATTGCATACATTCGCTAACAACATAATTTGGCATGGAATCAGTGATAGGATGAAATTAGGGTTTCCATGGCTTTAAGGCTCTCATCTTAACCCAAGGGTGTTTTAACTAGTTCTTCATCAGTCATGGTTTGAAGCTAGGGTTGTGTATTCATGGTCATTACGGACTTCTGTCTTCATCAAATTTCCATCCTGAAATAAGTGTATTAAGGGAAGAGAGTCATGTTGAACCTTCTTATGATTGATCAAGATTAATGTCAAGATGTTTGCTATTAAATGGATATAATTCATTTATTCACCAAGCCAAGGTCATCAGCACATTCTCTAATCAATTAAGGCTCGAATTGTAAGGGATGGTGGCATCGCATTTTATGATTCTATCTTTTACTAATTCAATCCAAGATTTTTGGGTTAGAAGGCAATAATTATGGTTTGTGCGAGGAATGGATTCAATTGCCTTTTATCAAGGAGTTGTGGGGATAAAGTGTAAGTCGACGCGAATTTAAGCATGACTTAGGGATTGCTTTAAAAAAAGGGGGATGTGTTGAAAGAGACTCTATGAATTCAATTTGTCAAAAATGGATCAAAGTGGGAAGAATGTTTACATGGCTATCATACAAGAGAAGATATGGATTCATTTATGCATCACTTAATCAATTAAGTTTTGTGTATGGTTCCAAGATATGTTTGACTTGGAACGACAAATCAAAACATGAAATTTGTTGGTAAAAATAACCGGGTTATTCACTTATTCATTGCTTGCATTCATCAAAGTTCTATCCAACTTCAAATATTCATGTTTGTTCAAGGTCATAATCATATAAATTTACAAGCCAAGTTGATGTTATACAAAAAAAAAACAAGTTATAGTTCACAAAGAAAATTACAAGAGGTGACAATATTCTCTAAGCTACATAAATCTTTTCAACTTGTTACAAGAATATCTTCAGTCATCTCCATGCGACATTGACTCTCAAATCCCATAAACAAAGGCTTATTCATATCTTCATGTTGCTGCCTTCATTGCCAAACTGCTGACCTTCAAGATCCTTTCTCATCGCTTTCGTTTGCTTTCCCCGAGGCCATGGCGCTATGCTCCCGCAACCTGCTTAACCAATTCAAACAGCCCTGCATCCGCAAAAATTGACACCATATCCAAACGACCCTGCACAATACCAACCTGCAACAAAACCAATTTCTATAACCAACTAACAGAATCTCTAACAATAACAAGACAGAATGACAACCACCTCTTAACCACCTAACAGATCCAAAACAGAATTCTCCTAACCACCTAACAGATTCATAACTTCCTCTAACTAACTCCGTAACAAACTTCAACAAAATTTGACAAATTGTCACAACCAAACCAAAATAGAATTTTCTAACTGTAACTAACTTCCATAACTTGTTAACAGAAATAGAAGCAGCCCTGCACATAAAAAGAGTTTATAGCATAATTTCCTAACTAACCAAAAAACCAACTGTAACTATATCCTAACTTATAACCAATTCCCAACAAACCAAAACATAACTTCTATAACAATAACAAAAACAGATCCAAAACTAACTCCAACTTCCCAACAGATTACAACAGAGATAACAGAAAATCAGAAAAGAACACAAAAAGAGACTGAGAAGAAAACTCACCATCTCTCTGAACGATTCTCTCTCTGAACCGAGTTCATCTTCTTCAAACTTCAACAACTTGCTTCGATCATCATCTTCTACTGCATTATCAATATTGCACACCCACGATTCCTCAAAAATCTTCATCGATCCTTCATCATTATCAATGTTCTTCAATCAACCACATCATTTATCCTCTACTCCATGCAAACGCAACAACACAACGCTCATATCAACAAAAAATTGCATCATAGAACGTATAACATTAACGGAACACAAGAAGATTTTTCAGAATCACGAACAAAAAAAGAAGAATAAAGATTCAACACAAAGTCAGAAGGCTTACCGGATTTGTGTCGGAACTCGTCAGAATAATATGAAACAAGGAAAGCAGACAAAATCAGAATAAAGAAGAAGAAAGGTTTGAAGAGCATTTTCATGGTGGACGAACGATGGTCCATGGCGGCGCTTGGTTCAGTTACGAAGCCTTAATGGTGAGATAACGAAAGAGAGGAGAGCGAAAGATGCACGACGTATTGGACTGAAACGGAGAGATGGGGAGATCGAATTGAGACGGCGGTGGTGTTGATGATGTTGATCGAAGAGGAAGCAGTTTCGGCGTTGTCGATGAATGAAGAAGAGATCACCGCCGTCGTTGAGCCGCAAGAGAAGAAGAAGGACGAAGCACAACCCAACCCTAGATCCTCTTTCATTGTTTCACATTTTCATCCTTTTGATTTTAATTGTTTTTATTTTTTCTCTGTCTTCTCATCAATCTTCTTTTTTTATTTTATCTTCTCTAGCAATTTTCATGTTTTATGTTAATAGTTAATTATTTTCATGTTTTTATTCTGTTAGTTTTTAATCATCAATCTTTAACACAATAAAACAAAACAAAAAAAGCGAATTAGATGAGTAATAAAAACGGGCTGGACCAAATTTCCCTCTCTTCAAGCCCATTATCTTCTTTTTGGAAGCCTATTGATGTTTGCTGATTAAACTTGTCATGGACTCAACCAGTTGGGCCTTTCCACCTAGCATTTACCTTCCAACACTCCCTAAATCAGCTTGCACCCTCTGACCTCATCTCTCATTTGAATATTTGATTTAAATTTTTTTTCTCCTATTAATTGTTGATTAATTGGTGATAGAATGATACAAATAATAGAATATTTTAGAACTCTTTAGAATTTCTTTTTTTAGAATTTCGATTAGAGTTTCTTTTTACTATTTTATTTTTCATATTTGGCAATCATTTTTATTTGCCATTTTTAGTCAATGTTTTTGTGATAGCATCAATGTAATTCTTGCAATGTGGAATGCTCGGGGCTAATTCTTCAATCACTCGTTCAAGGAATCTTTGGTAGAATTTTCTTACCGCTTGCACAATTTCGAAGAGGCAACGGACCTCCTCCGTTCGGTATCGTCACAACTATTTTATTCTTCATTTCTGTACTTTATCACAAATCATATGCATGCTAACATTATGTAGAATTCCATCAAAATTCTAACTTCAGGTCTAACAATGCACCATAACATTAGGTTTAGAAATAGGCTAGTCCCCATTTGACTTTTCTTTCCCTTTTTGCATACGCACCTAAAACTAAAACTTCTTTTCTTTCAAAATTCAAAACACTTTAAAACTATTGATGAGAATCATGCTTTTGCTTAGTACGGGAAATGATAAGCGAGTCTCTTCTCGATCTTATTGTTCTTCATCTCAAGCCTAGGTGTGGTTCAATTCTCAAAGACCCCTTTCATAGCTAAGTAGAAAAGTGGCTAATATCTATCTCTTGAGGTCAATCAGTCATCATCTACAACAAAAATACAAACCAACTCAAACCATTTGTGCGCTCGGGCACCTTTCTTAAAAAACCCTTTTCAGGTAAGGACACGATTAGTTTACTTCTGTGCCAACGCATAAGTCTCCAAAGGTCGAGCTGCGGCAGAAGGCGGAATTAACTTCGTCCACAAAAAAACACAAACAAATAAAAACATATGAGCCGAACTACGGTAGCTCTGATTCCTCAAAAAGGATACGTAGGCATTGGGGTAGGGCCCAAGCGAGGACAATTTTATTTTCCCTACATTTTTTTCCTTTTCTTTTGCATGCATTCTCCCTTAGCAGTAATAAACAGTAAGCATAGATTAAACACACCCATAAGATAGACAACAAGAGTGGATACCATAGAGTACTACGAGCGTGTGGGGTTCTAATACCTTCCCCTCGTGTAACAGACTCCCTTACCCGATCTCCTGGTCGCAAGACCGTGACTTCTCCCTTCCTCAGGTTTTCTCGATGTTTACCTTTCCCTACATATGGGATAAAAGACGTTCGACGGCGACTTCATTGTTTGATGATTTTCAGCCGGTTGTTTCAGCTGGCGACTTCACTGGGGAATAGGTCGACCAAATGCTGGTCCATCCCGGAGTCGCTCCTAGCTCTTGCTTTCTTTCATTTCGGTGTTTATTTTTACATGCTTTTAGTTTATTCACTCATTCTTGAGCATACGTATGCATTGTATTTTGTTGTCTTCCATATACTACTGTTGTACTGGATTTGCTTCTTATTTGGGTGGGGATGCTACTATTGAGGTAAAAGGCCCAGTACCCAGGCCAGAGTGCACTAGGACACCTAGGAATAAAGTGGGGGCATGACGGCTATAGGACGTGGTCCGATTAGTGCAGTCATGTCATATACCACGCTTGGATGAGGTTTAAATGAATTACTATCGGCACCTACGTCTGTGGGTAAGCCCATAGCACTTTCAGGCGGACCCGTGATTTTCGAGTTACCATTGCCTTACCCTGACCTAATCATCACCCGTGAGTGGGGAGGGAATTTTATCACAGGTACAGATGGTGACTATGTTCAGATGGTTATTCATATTTAGATGGTGACTATTCTCAGACAATGGCTATTGGTTCTAATGGCTATGTTCTGGATTTCTGTTATGACTTCATGCAGATGTTATATCTTGTTGGTGACTGTATGGTTCTCAGATTTATTTTCTGAGTTTGACTTGTTTACCTGGAGGTTTATTCAATCCTTCAATCTTGGTGTTCCCAGCATTGTTCAGAAATGCTCAACAGTATCCGATGTTCCAGAAGCCTTGGTCCCGTACAATGGGAGATCTACAAGGTACTTGGTCCTTATATATGCAGAAGCTATGTCGGACCTTTGATCTGATGATAATCATATGATTCATAACAGTGCAGCAATCATATTAAGAAATGATGGAACCTTGATCCTCTTTGATCTCATGCCTTTGCATGCATAAGATGGCTAACCTCATGCTTAACATACATGTTCTATTATTTCCAAGGGATCATATTTGCAAGTCTTGTGCTAAAATATTCCATCCCTTACTTGCATAAAATCAAAATCAAAGCACGCAAATTCCTTGGAAATGACAGAACATGACATGGCATTCATTCATGCACCCCATGCATATTCATGCATTCATGACAGGTACCCAAAGATTGGGGATTCTTCAAAGGTTCAACCTAATTTCTCACTGCACATGCTCAGAGGTCAGTTATGGAATAACTCTGAGTGGTACATGCAAGCTTTGGCTCGTAGTCAAAAATTTATTCAAACAGGAATATGATTGATTGAAGACTCAGATAAGCGAGTTCATGGAAACTCTTATGATGATGTCTATTATTTATTTAAGACATGATGTGCTTGGTGATGCATATTATACTGGGGAACCTGGCCAATCGATTGAAGATGGCATGTCATCCAGAGACCAAGTCTAAGACTAGATCAATTCAGAGACTGTCATCCACACATCAGATCTGAAAGGGAATTCTCTCGCACACTCGAGCATCAAGACTACAGAAAGTCGTCAGAATCAAGAAGTCCATACGGAGTCAATTCTCCTCAACAGTGGCAATCATTGGTTTCTTTACTGCATTTTCATTTGCATTCTTGCTTGTTTGTTTAAACATTGCTTGTATATGGAAACTTGTCTATTTTTGAACGAAGATCTTAACGCAATAGGTATGCTTGTCTTGAAGTGTTCCTTTCATTTTTACTCATCCATTCGTTATCACTCTTTAAATATTTTACTTGCATATTGATGCCAAATTTCCTAGTCTTATGCTTAGGTAAAGATTCAAAGGAGGATGACGACGATCTGAAAACGCAAAATCTCTGGTTGGTGCTCTTTTGAGTAAGACCCTGCTGACGATGTATAGGCCTTGTTTCAATTCCTAAACACCGGAGATATAAGGGAGATAGACCCTCATTAACCCCTCTGAGCCTTCGAAGTAGGAGTTTCTTTTCTGTTCAGAAAAAACCCTCATTTTAACCCTGGGGCGGGCAATGTTCAGCTAATCTGATCAACCATTCAGAACTCATCAAGAGTGTGCATCCAAGGATACAACAATGGTTATCCATCAAAAGGTTGAGGAAAGTCAAAACCACAAAGGTTAACCTTCGCTTATCAACAACGTGCATCAACTGACGATACCCCAATGAGTATCCCTCGCACGTCAAAAGGTCAACAAATGACGATACAATAATGGCTATCCATCATCTACTAAAGACTCAGGCAGTCACGATCACTTCCAACAAATCAAAAACAACGCAAAGATCAACGACTTGTTCAAAGTGAAAATACGAAAAAGAAAGAAACAAAAAATCCCGCTAAGTCGAAACTTGAAAACAAGTCGCTTAGGAAAAAATTGGGGCATCCCGCTGGACTTTCAAATCAAAATTCAAAAGAATATGTCCAGGCAGAAGCAATAAGGGAATTGAAAAAGCCTAAAAAGGCGAGAAAAGGATTACCAACGAAAATCCTCATCAAAAAACAAAGTCGTCTGATCAGACACCAAAGGCAAAAAAGTTAGTGACCGTCGTGTCCAAGAAACCACGGTGATTCCTCAATCGTTGCAAACTCTTCTCGAGAGATGAATGCTTGTACCAGGTCAACTGAACATAGGAATGAAGAACATCATGGAGAATGGGTGGGCACCAAATAAATTTTGAGCCTTAAATCTTTTTTCTAAAACCGTGAACCAGGCCACGTTACAACCCTTTCAAAGTCCTAACTGAAGCATGGGTCAATTCGAAAGCATGCTACAACGAGATAGCGTTTAACTGACTCCTAAGAGGTATGTTTGAATATCTGTGTTGGCATCATATGCTTGCATTATCTTTCAAAAAAAAATATTTTGCAAATATTTCTCTCTAGCTAGTGACTCGTTCACAACAGAGTTGTGACGTCATTTCATTCAAAGTTTTTTCAAACTTCAAGACTTACATATGTGTTGCATTAGAATTATCATTCTCATAATAAACATTCTTCTGCATACAAAACAACTGATTGATATCAAGTAAGTTTACACAATGAACAATCGTTAAAGAGCTCAATCTTGTCAGAAGAGAGGCTTGAATACCCTGTTGAAGCAAGAGTCAACTGCAACAAGAGAAGTGACTTATCTAGGGGTATATTAATCAGTGATCTTGTCAAGAGAAATCATCTTGGTACTTCACAGCCTGAGTACCATTCAGGGATGAAGTTAGCAAAGCCAGCCAATCTGGGGCAATCAAGTCGAGAATCGATCTCTCCGAGTTCATCCAAATCTAGGGCATTCCCTCAAACCTGTCAATCAGAGGCTATCACGTTGATAAATCTCTTCAAGCTCGATCAATCAGAGGTTATCACGTCGAGAGATCTATTCAGAATTCATTCAACCTGGAGCAGTTATGTCGAGATTCGACAAATCTCTCCAAGAAAGCTGTAATCAAGAGCAGTTTATTTCGTGACTCAAGACATTGGGGCAGGCCACCTCATATTGTATTGTGGCACGAATATTCTGGTCTTCTATTCAACATAGATCTTCCCAGAGACCCTCCAGACAGGGGAATTCCTCATCCATACTTACAAAGTTGCTAAAGTCAATTACGTTGTACAAGACTACGATCAAGCTAAAAGCATCATAACAGTCAACCTGACCTAGCCAGCACGCGAAGCTGCCTTCATCTGCTACAAACAACATTAGGCCTGATTCCCCAAGTGAATTCAGAAAGTTTAGAATCGTCTTTTGACTCAGCACACGCAAGTGCATCCTCAGTGGAGTTAATCAATAACATCCCCAATGGAGCTAAACTGGGGCATTCGTAGAGATAAACCGGGGCATTCACAGAGCTAAACCGGGGTGTTGCACCCCAAAATTTTCCCTCCCATATTCTTCAAAATTTTCCAAGTCAAAGCTTCAAAATCTCCCCAAGGGTTGCACAGTTCAAGGGCCTCCTAACAGTCAAAATTAGGGTTTTGGTTCTGACAAAGAAAATGAAATTTCCAAGGGTCCAATCAAGTCCCACATGCCTATAAATATGGTCAAGCATCCTCATACCAAGTTTCAAGACTTACAGCACAAAATTGCACAGTAAAAAACCCTAATTGCACTACAGTCAACTGTAGGGGCAAAATGGTCATTTGACAGTCAAAAGTTCAAATTTTTGGTCAACATCTCATTTTGAAGCCACAAACATCATTTGATCAATGCTTGATCATGATTCTCAAAGCTTGGCTAAAAAAACATCAAGATGCAAAAGTTTCCATATTTGGACAGTTGAAAAAGTCAACTGTAACTTGACCAAGGCATAACTTTCACATGGATTATCAGAAAAATTCCATCCAAAGCTCATTTTGAAGATAAAGACATTTCCTACAACTCCTCTTCACACTTCAAGTCCAAGAAATGCTCTCACAAAAATTTATCAATTTCAACATTATAGGTCATTTTCAAAAGTCAACAAAAAGGGACTTTAAGTCAAAGGCCATAACTTAAGATTGATAAATCAAAATGACATGGGACCAAAGAAATTGGTTAGAGGACTCAAAGTCCTTTCCAAAATGTCCAAGAACATGAGCAAAGCTTAAAAATTGAGCAAGTTATGCCTTGTGGAAGTTGGGAAATGTTTGGATATTTTGAAAAGTCAACATTGCTTCAAATGACCTAAAAATGCTAATGGGCCTCCTTTTCTTCCACAATTCATCATCCAAGGTATGTGCACGACCATTTGGCCCAAAGGGAAGTTTTTTTATCATTTTTATTTATTTATTTGGATTTTTAATTATTAATAATTCATTTAATTAAATTAAATATGTGGAAAATACTAAACTTAGGTTTTTAAATCTTTTTGTGCATGGAATAGGCTTAAGATTTCGTGCACAATCAGATATAGAATGAATCATGGCAATAGGATATGATTGGCATCAAAAACATGTGAAAAAGATTGAAAAATTATGGCTTGAAAATCAAATATTTTCCACATCAATGCAAGGATCCTTTGGCTCTGAATTCTTACCCTAATCATTCCATACATAAGTGCAAAGCTAACCCTATTCCAAAAAACCACAAAGCTGCGCCAGAAATGCATAGAGAAGTTTGAGTTTTTTTTGCCAAAAAATTGGAAACTGAAAACAATATTCTAGCACGATTCAGAGCAAGAGACCAATTGCAAAAGCTTCCTCGTGCATTACTGAAGCTAACTGAATAGTTTTCCAACCCTTACACGCCCAGAATTGGTGAATAGAACTCAAGCTTTTTCACTTTTTTGCATAAATCGTATTTTATCATTCATGGCATGATTTTGAATTCTAATACTTGTTTTGTGTTGCTCTCATCATTCTGAAACTACATGTGTTGTCCAATTAAGTTTTCCACACTCATACGCGATTTCACCATTGATACAGGTTAGGGTTACCAAGCTTTCAAATTGGGCGTTTCTAAATGCTGTAAAATTGGAACACCATAATACCATGGTTGAATTCAGCATGCTTGGACGATCTGAACAGAACCCTCGCGCCTAATTTATGTGGCCATATGGCCTAATCGTTATTTTGAAAACACGCATATTTTGGGGGGGTTTAAAACCCCCGCTAACCTTCTTTTATTTTCAGGGAAAAACGAAACAAAGAAGAAGATGATGAAGTGTCAAGCAATAATTGGTTGATTTGAAATTTCGCGCGAAAAAGTCACTAACGATTTGTTTTATTTTATAATAATTGTTTGTCATATAATATACAAAACGCGCGTGTGGAGCAGTTGGCAAAGCGCATTACTGGTAATCCCTGGGACCTGGGTTCGAACCCCAGGTCCCCACCCCTTTCCATATTATTTTTCTATTAACGCTTCTGTGCAGTTTCAGTACTAGGGAACACCATACATCCACAACATCAAGCCATCCACGTGCCTACTGAGATGAATCAAAGGGCCATAATTGGAAGAACATGATGGGCAGGAGTCAACGCATATGCACGCTAGCCACAAAAGTCAATAAGGCCATGAGCTTAATGGGCCTGAATTACTGAATAAAACCTCCCAATTTGGGGACAGACCCCCCTAGGTTTGCAATTTCTTTTATATTTTTTCATTTTTTTTATTTGATTCAATTATTTTTTTTAATTAATTTCTTTAATTTAATTATTTTCATAAAAACATAAAAACAATATAAAAATCAGAAAAAGACAAAAAAAAATAAGTATTTTTATTTAATTAAATATATGTTTTGTAAATAAAATTTCACCAATTAATTAGTTTTATTCTAGGGTTAATCTTAAAATCTTTTCTTCATAACTTAAAAACTTGTAGAATTAGGTTTAAATAGTTTAATTACCTTTTTTATTTTCATCATCTTTAATAATTAAATATTTACTATTATTTTTTATAAATCAAATTGCATGTAAATAATTAGATTAATTTTAGGTTTAAATTTTAACATGTTTTCTTAATAAATAAAAAAGGACTAGAATTAGGGTTAATTAATATTTTAATTTCATTTAATTCTCATTAAAATCATAAGTACCAAAAAAAAAACTCAAAAATAATTTCTTTTTTATTTTAATTTATTTGCTTAATAATAATTTAATTTCATTAAAAAGGGTCCAACGCCCTCGTTTCCAATTTTAATTCCAATTCGCGCATTTTATTTTATTTCTTTTAATTGTTTATGTAATTCTCCCAAAGCCGTGTAATATTTATCTTTCGCACTTTACTTTATTTACTTTCTGTCAAATCGGGTCCTGGATTAAATTTGGCGATGTGGACCCGCGCCTTTGTAATAGTTTAGGAATTTTATCTTTCCGCACTTTTTTTAACTGTTAATAATGGCATGCAAGAACGAATGACAAAATAAAAACAAAAGCGTAGATCACCATAACATGACAAGACAAAAATAAATGAACATGACACACAAATCACACACCACCCTTAGGGTACGCCTCACTGTTGCCTTGCCTCGAAAGGTGATCGTCGAGTAGAGGATGTCTTAGTAAGTCCTCATGATCCGGGAACCTGGCATGAGGGTAGCTTCTAAGGTGTCTTCCCATTTGCTCCGGTGATCACCATGTCCCGAACTTCGAATTGACCCGAACACCTCCAACGGTGGTGCTACCTACCTCTCAATGGTGGGATGGCATTACTTTAAAGGACATTTACACAGACGAATTCCTTAGGGTAGGTAGACGACTCTAGATACTTGCTCTAAATTTCAAAACAAATTCAAAAAATACTTTTCACACCGACACCTTTTCAAAAAGCTTTCGAAAGCAATTTTTCAAACACTCTTAAGGACTGATACAAGATTCGAACTGAAATTTTAAACGAAACTTTTTTTAAACCCACAGTTGAAAAGCAAACAAACCATTTTGAAAACACAAATGAGCAAGTATCTAAGAGCCCATGGATAACCATGGATAGAAAGGGTTCTAACACCTTCCCTTTCTATAACCTACCTCCCGAACCGAGAGCAATCTCTATAAGGAATTTTTCTGTGCTTTTGTCCTTTCCGTTTGGAGAAAATAAAAGACGGTGGCGACTCTTGCTTCCGCGACATTTCGCGAACCAGCGTTAAACAGTCAGTTCCAGATCCACCGATCACAGAACTGGCGACTCTGCTGGTGAGTCTTATAAAGTCAGGTGTACCTTAGGACTAAGATCACTGTGTTTTCAATTTCTTTCCTTGCTTGCTTTAAATTGTGGGATTGTCTTGGGAGTTCTATAGATCCTAACCCGGATCTGGGGGATACCTTCTTAGAAAGTAGCAACAAGGCTGTGAGGGAACTGTGCGGGGTATACCGACATGGTTGAAACAATCTGCTACGTTGATGTGGCACTTTGGTGTGTACCGGTAACCCTTGAGTTCAGTCAAAGAGAGTACGGGGCCTCCGCGTGGTGTCGTGAAGCATCAACAGACCTTAGGAACCTTAATTGAACTATCTTGGCCTCTTTAGGGTAGTGAGATAACTGACTTTGGTGTAGTCTGAGGTTGGTTGATACTCGATACTACACCCAATTGAGGGTTGCTTTTCTGGAATATTTCGGTCGCCAGTTCAGTGGCTAAATCGAAACGATGAACAATGAAAGCAATCCCGTGATATTGGGACCCTTAGAACCCGGTTACTTCTAATAGGACAGGTTGAACCCACCAACTTCAAGAGGGTAATACCCAGACCCCATGCTGGCCTTAAACCCTAAGGGCTTGTCTTGTGTGCCTTGTGTGCCTTACATGTTTGTCTTTGTAAATATCTGTGGTGTGTTTAATCATAGCATCATGACATCATCCAGCATCATATGCATTGACTAACCATTTCAGGGGTTCGAATCTTCATCTTTGTTCTTGTTTTGTAGGACATGTAAACTGTTCGCAGAAAGACAATTCAAATCAGTCTTGTAAAGGTTCCTCCTCAGCTTAAGGAACTTATATCCAGGATTCCCGGGAGCTCTTCATTCAGTGAAAGACATGGAAGACTCATCAGCTTGGTCAATACCAACATTGAGGAAGATATGATAAAGGTTCTGTTCCAGTTCTTTGACCCTCTGCATCACTGTTTCACCTTCTTGGATTATCAGCTGGTACCTACATTGGAGGAGTTCTCCCGACTCCTGAAGATCCCTATCCTTGATCAACTACCCTACAACGGTACGGAAAAGGAACCCAAGCTTGAAGAGATTGTTAAAGCCTTACACCTGCAATCATCTGACCTCAAGGGACATTGGGAAGTTAGAAGTGGTATCAAAGGGTTCTTAGCCAGGTTTCTGTTCGAAAAGGCCCATGAATGTTGGAACTCCCTTGACTTACAAGCTTTTGAAGAAGTTGTGGCCCTCCTTGTCTATGGTTTGGTGTTGTTCCCTAACCCAGATCAGCTTATATATATCAGTGCTGTCCAGATCTTTATGTCCAGGAATCCTATACCTACATTGCTGGGGGACATCCTTCACTCATGTTACACTCGAACCATGAGAAAAAGAGGTGTCCTTATGTGCTGCACTCCTCTCCTGGGAAGGTGGTTTATTTCGCACCTTCCACAATCAGCTTTGAAGAACGAGCGAGGTTTGAGGTGGTCACAACGGTTGATGACTCTTACACATGCAGATATACATTGGTGCCCTCGGTCCAGAGAGGATGTCACTATTATTGATCGTTGCAGGGAGTACCCTAATGTTCCTTTACTTGGAATCAGAGGAGGTATTACTTACAACCCATGCCTAGCTTGGAGACAGTTTGGTTATGCTCGGAGGGATGGTCCTCACGACATGTTAATTCCTGACATAGTTTTTGACTTCGACAACGATGCACAAGGACTTCGCCAGAGATTTATTAGAGCTTGGAGGATGCCAAGTAGGATAGACAGCAAGACACTGGGGCACAGGAATTCCATCCCGTTGGAACCTTATCTCAAGTGGGTACGTGCCCGCTCCCAGAAGTTAGTAATGCCATATCCTCATATGCTCCCAGTAATCAAAGAGCCAGTCTTGGAAGGAGAAGTGTCCTACACCATTCAGCATCCTGACATGCCCACGTCCTGGGAAGAAATGCAGAAGAGTTGGATCCAGCTTAAGGAAGAACGGAATTCTCTTGAGACCAGTCTACATGCTAGTGAAAAGAAGGTCTTGGAGCTCACCCGCCTATTACATGAGGAGAGGAATCTCAACACCTACATAGCTCCAAAGAGGATGCGTAGTGTCTTTTGGGATTGATTTGCTTTTGTATTATTTTGACCATGAGGCTTTGATGTACTGAACAATTATTTCCTTAATGATAACGTGTGTTCCTTTTTGTCTACAACAAATTTGAACTTTCGAACCCTTGAATGCATTGCATAAACACATATCATTCATCATGTGCATAGCAGGTTTTCTTCTTTTCAGGTTGCTTACCGTTCTTCGCTGTTTATTTCAGCATCATGAATCCTGACTCATCATCAACTGAGATGTCCATCAAAGCTCTTCAGGCGCAGAATGCGCAATTTCAGGAACTAATCATGGGTTTGGCTCAGGGCCAAGAGGAGCTGAAGGCTCTGCTCCTGAAGAAGGAGAAGAAGAAGAAGAGGAGAACTGTTCTTTTCAACTCGGGCCAAAGGTTTGGCAACACTCTGCAGAATGAAGAGGCTAGTTCTTCTATAGGCAAGGGTACTCCTCAAGAGGGAAAAGGTCCAAGTCCGGTAGTCTCCGACAACGAGACTGATTTTGATGAAGAGCAATATCCTCCTGCAGAAGACAGATACAAGCAGTTGGAGGACAGGCTGAATGCTATGGAGATACAACAGGTACCTGGGCTGGATTTTGGAGATTTGGGTTTGTCTACTGGTGTGATCATTCCTCATAAATTCAAAGCACCATCTTTTACCAAATATGACGGGGCGTCTTGTCCCAAGCTACATCTCAGGTCCTACGTGCGGAAGATTCAACCGTACTCAGGGTACAAGAACTTGTGGATCCACTTCTTCCAGGAGAGTCTTTCAGGGACTCATCTCGAATGGTTCTATCAGCTGGATGGGACCAAGGTTCGTAACTGGGAGGAGTTGGCTACTGCTTTCTATAAGCAGTATCAATATAATGCCGACCTTGCCCCTACACGTACCCAACTCCAGGGTATGGCGTTAGGTTCAAGTGAAGTTTTTAAAGAGTACGCTCAGAAGTGGAGGGATCTGGCTGGCAGGGTGCAGCCTCCGTTGACTGATCGGGAGTTGGTAGACATGTTCCTGGGGACCCTATCTGGGCCATTTTTCAACCATCTTATCGGTAACTCGTCTGCAGGGTTTACTGATCTTATTCTGACTGGAGAGAGAATTGAGGCTGGGTTGAAGTCTGGTAAGATTCCGAAGGGTGCATCGTCTAGTTCTGAGAAGAAACCCTTCAAAAAAGAGGCCAGTGTTGTATATGGATCTAGACGACAAGAGAAACCTGAGCGCCGCCAATCTGTCAGTGCGGTAATGATTGCTAAGCCTGCTGCCGCTCCTCGGCAAACCAATCCTCAGAGGGCTGAAATACCTAGAAGAGAATTCACCCGTTTGAGTATGACTTTGTCGCAGATCTTGCCACAGTTGCTATCCACCAACCTAGTGACTGTCAGAGAGGCCCCAAAAGTTGTGAACACTACCTCCCCGAAATAAAATCCAAATGCCCGCTGTGCTTATCACTCCGATAGCCCGAGGCATTCCACTGATGACTATTGGGCATTAAGAAATAAGGTGCAAGACCTTATTGACGCAAAAGAGATACAGTTCGAAGCGCCTGAGAGGCCGAATGTGGTAACCGCTCCTATGCCCTAGCATGGAGTAAATGTTGTTGATGAAGATGTATACGCTGTTTCTGTGGATGATGTAGCTACTCCTTTGAAGACTGTCAAGAGGAACCTACTGCTGGCCGGTTTATTTCCGGGTTGCAGTGAGGGTTGCCTGTTCTGTGCTGTTTCTCTATCTGGTTGTCCTTTGTTGAAGTTGGGCATCCAAAGCCTAATGGACTGTAAAGAGATTCTATTCAAGAAATCCGCTGTTCAGTTTGTCCCGGTAGAAGAGGTTTCTGTGGTTACGATCTTCAATAATCCAATCAAGGCTCTCCCGAGGAAGCCTGTTCAAACCATGACTGTCGCACCTGTTGTCATTACTGTTCCGGGGCCTCTCCCCTACGTATCTGATAAAGCTGTCCCCTGGCACTATAGGGCAGATGTATATGTGAATGGAATCAAGCAAGAGTTCAACACTGGCGCCAGTATCTGCGATATCACTGGTCCAGCCAAGGTTACCCGCAGTGGAAGGCTCTTCTCGCCTGACATTACACCGCTCGCTATTCGAAGACCCCTTACAATAACACCTACAAGTGTACCTGTTCCTGTTTCTGATCAAGTTGTTTCCCCTGCTGCCGAATCATCCAATGCCCGGGGCAAAGGGATTGAAGATGAGCCTACCTGGATGGAGGCACCGATACCTATAAATGCTGAGGCCTCCCAACAAGAGATGGAGGAAATCCTGAAAATAATAAAGAAGAGTGACTTTAATGTTGTCGAGCAGCTGGGGCATACGCCCTCCAAGATCTCAATGCTCTCCTTATTACTATGCTCAGAGGCCCATGCTAAGGCCTTGATCTCCTTTCTCAAGACGGCCCATGTGCCACAGGAAACATCTGCAGTTCAGTTCACTGATTGCGTAGCAAATCTGACGGCAGACAATGGCTTGGGTTTCTCAGATGCTGACCTGACTGCAAAGGGAAGGGACCACAATGATGCCCTGCATGTCTCTATCGAATGCAGGGGCACTACTCTGGCGCATGTGTTGGTGGACACTGGTTCTTACTTGAATGTGCTACCCAAGAAGGCCTTGGACCGTTTGGATTGTGAAGGCCTGGAGCTTAAACCTAGCAATATCATCGTCAGAGCCTTTGACGGTTCCAAGAGGATGGTTCATGGAAAGGTTGACATTCCTATTCGTGTGGGTTCTCAGGTGTTCGACTCTACTTTCTATGTGATGGATATCCGTCCATCGTATTCTTGTCTACTGGGTCGACCTTGGATCCACAAAGCTGGGGCAGTGACCTCTACCTTGCACCAGAAGCTAAAATACCCTGTGAGAGGGAAGATTGTCACTGTGCAGGGAGAGGAGGAGTATATGGTGAGCCATCTGAATTCCTTCAGATATATTGAGATGGATGGGGAGTTTATTGAGACCCCCTTTCAGCATTTCGAGGAGGTACTTCCAATTTCAGCAACAGCAGAAACATCGGTCGAAGAGGATGTTCCTTTGAAGATGGCTTCCCTGAAGGATGCCCGGGCTGTGGTTCAGAAAGGTGAATGTGCTAGCTGGGGCAGGCTTCCCGACTTTACACAGAAAACTAACAAATTTGGACTGGGTTTTACTACAGAGGGACAGAAAGCTATGCGGAAGGCAAAGACCAGAAGACCTCCTGTGCTCATTACTAATCCAGGAGTGAATGCTGTTGGGGAGGATAATGTAGTGGATGAAGCTGAGTTCAATAGCTGGATCTACCCGACAACTGATGGCGGATTGACCGATTGGATTGCCAAAGACCATACTCCTGTTACTTTTGTTACGCAGTAATAAACTTCTTTGTTTTGTTATTTGTAATAAACAATAAATTGAACTCTATGGCCCGGTGTCTTACCCGGGGCACCGTGGCTTCATTTGTGAGGGCATATAAATTGTCATTTCATATATCATGAATAAAAATCTTGGACGTTTTCTCACATTTCAAATTTTATGCTCCTTTTCTTTCTTTCCTTTCTTTATATACTACAAAAACAACTGTATTTACACACACTCACTCATACAGGTTTCAATCCACTCTGGATCTCACTGGTAACGACTCTGCTACTGCCAGTTATGACTTCGAAAATCCGATCAACTTAGCCGAAGACGAAGGTGAAGATGATTGCGAAGTGCCTGGCGAACTTGCAAGACTGTTACTCCAGGAAGAGAGGGCAATTCAACCACATGAAGAGCCAGTGGAAATAATAAACTTGGGTACTGAGGCCGACAGGAAAGAGGTAAAGATTGGTGCCAACCTATAGCTCAGCGTGAAGCAACGGTTGACTAAGATGCTACATGATTATATGGAGATCTTTGCCTGGTCCTACGAAGACATGCCCGGGTTGGATACCGATATTGTGGTCCATCACTTGCCTACTAAGGAAGACTGTCCTCCAGTTAAGCAAAAGGTCCGCCGTATGCGTCCAGAGATGTCTGAGAAGATCAAAGCCGAGGTTATGAAACAGTTTGATGCTGGTTTCCTTGCAGTGACTTCTTACCCTCAGTGGGTTGCTAATGTGGTGCCGGTACCAAAGAAAGATGGAAAGGTCAGAATGTGTGTCGACTACAGGGATCTGAACAGGGCTAGCCCCAAAGATGACTTCCCCCTACCTCACATTGATGTCCTTGTGGATAATACTTCTCAGCATAAGGTGTTCTCTTTCATGGATGGCTTTTCAGGTTACAATCAGATCAAGATGGCACCTAAAGACATGGAAAAAACTACCTTTGTTACTCAGTGGGGCACCTTCTGCTACAAGGTCATGCCTTTTGGACTGAAGAACGCTGGGGCAACCTACCAACGTGCCATGGTTGCTTTATTTCATGATATGATCCATCATGAGATAGAAGTGTATGTTGACGACATGATCGCAAGGTCCCAGACTGAGGAGGAGCACCTAGATCACCTGCAGAAGTTGTTTGACCAGTTGAAACTGTACAAGCTGAGGTTGAACCCGAACAAGTGCACCTTCGGGGTAAGATCTGGGAAGTTGCTAGGCTTCGTTGTAAGTGATAAGGGTATTCAAGTGGATCCTGCCAAGGTCAAAGCTATTCAAGAGATGCCAGTTCCTAAGACAGAGAAAGAGGTCAGAGGCTTTTTAGGATGCCTGAATTATATTGCTCGATTCATCTCGCATCTAACTGCTACTTGTGAGCCAATCTTCAAGCTGCTGAAGAAAGATCAGGTAGTACGTTGGAATGATGAATGTCAGGCTGCTTTTGACAGAATCAAAGAGTATCTCCAAGAACCACCCATCCTTATGCCACCGGTTGAAGGGAGACCGCTGATATTATACCTGACAGTACTTGACAACTCAATGGGGTGTGTGCTGGGGCAGCATGACGAGTCTGGCCGAAAAGAGCATGCCATTTATTACCTTAGCAAAAAGTTTACCGACTGTGAGACCCGATACTCACTGCTCGAGAAAACTTGCTGCGCTTTGGTATGGGCTGCTCTCCGGCTGAGACAGTATATGCTGACTCACACTACCTTGTTGATCTCAAAGATGGATCCTATAAAGTACATATTTGAAAAGCCTGCTTTGTCTGGGAGAATAGCAAGATGGCAAATGATCTTGACAGAATCAATATTCAGTACACAACTCAGAAAGCCATCAAAGGAAGTGTATTGGCAGACAACTTGGCACATCAGGCAGTAGATGACTATCAGTCAATGAACTTCGAGTTTCTGGACGAGAGCATCATGATTGTGACTGATTGTGAAGTACCTGGACCGGATGAAGGACCTGAGGAAGGATCCCGATGGTCTATGCACTTTGACGGAGCCTCCAATGCTTTGGGTAACGGTATCGGCGCCATAATCATATCTCCTCAAGGCACTCATACTCCACTTACTGCCCGGCTATGTTTCAACTGTACCAACAACATGGCAGAGTATGAGGCATGCATCATGGGTCTTCAAGCTGCGATCGACCTAAGGATCAAGTTTCTGAGTGTCTTCGGAGATTCTGCTCTCGTGATTAACCAGATCAAAGGAGAGTGGGATACGAAACATCCGAACCTGATTCCTTACAGAGAATGTGTGTTGACCTTGATCCCCTACTTCACAAAGATAACCTTTGAACATTTCCCAAGAGAGGAGAATCAGCTGGCGGACGCGTTAGCTACAATGTCTTCTATGTTCAAGGTCAAATGGGACAATGAGGCTCCCCGGATCATTATCTGGAAACTGGACGAACCGGCATACTGTTGTGATCTTGAGACTGAATTGGTGACTGAGAAGCCTTGGTACCATGAGGTGAAGAGATATCTGGAAGCTCAGGAATACCCTGAAGGTGCGTCTATCAACGATAAGAAGTTCCTGAGAAGGTTCGCAGTAAAGTTCTTCCTTAGCAACGGCATCTTGTATAAGCGAAACCATGATTCGACCTTACTGCGTTGTATGGATAAGACTGAAGCATAAAGGATCATGGAAGAGCTGCATGAAGGGACCTTTGGTACACATTCCAGTGGACACACTATGGCAAAGAAAATCCTATGGGCAGGGTATTTCTGGTCCACCATGGAGGCTGACTGCTACCAACATTCTCGGACATGCCATAAATGCCAGATTTATGCAGACAAAGTGCATGTTCCTCCAGTTCCTCTAAATGTTCTGACTGCGCCTTGGCCGTTTGCAATGTGGGGGCATAGACATGATCGGTGATATAAAACCTACGGCATCCAACGGGCATCGCTTCATCCTGGTAGCGATTGACTATTTCACGAAGTGGGTCGAAGCAGCTTCCTACGCTACGGTAACCAAGACAGTTGTGGCACGGTTCATTCGGCATAATCTGATCTGTCGATACGGCGTCCCATAAAGGATTATTACAGACAACGGTACCAACCTTAATAACAAGATGATCACTGAGCTCTGCGAGCAGTTTAAGATACAGCACCACAACTCTTCTCCTTACAGACCGAAGATGAATGGGGCTGTAGAAGCAGAAAATAAAAATATCAAGAAAATCGTGCAGAAGATGACAGTGACCTATAAAGATTGGAACGAGATGTTACCGTTCGCTCTACATGGGTACCGTACCTCAGCCAGGACGTCAACCAGGGCAACTCCTTTCTCCTTGGTCTACGGCATGGAGGCAGTCTTACCGATCGAAGTGCAAATACCCTCTCTCCGGATAATGAAGGATGCAAATCTGAACGAAGATGATTGGATCCAGACACGACTTGATCAATTAAACCTTATTGATGAAAATAGACTTGCCGCTATCTGTCATGGTCAGACGTACCAAAAACGGATGATCAGGGCATTTAACAAAAAAGTCAGACCACAGGAATATCAAGTTGGGGATCTGATAATCAAGCGAATCATCCTTCTTCAGAGTGATCCAAGGGGAAAATGGATCCCTACGTACGAAGGGCCATTTGTGGTTAAACATGTGTTCTCAGGAGGAGCCATGATTCTAACCAATATGGATGGTGACGACCTTCCTCACCCCGCCAATGCAGACATAGTAAAAAGATACTACGCATGAAAAAAGACCCGCTAGGCTGACATGCCTAGGCAAAAATTAGGGCTTCCCGGCGAACCAAAAGGGTTCGGGCAAAATGAAGGGATGAAATGAAAAAAATCTGTACACCCGGCAAGTCGAAAACCTGAAAAGGCGGCTTGGGAAAAAATGGGTATCCCGGTGGACTGAAAACCCGAAAGGGCAGTCCAGGAAAAAGTTAGGGATAAAGCGTAATACTATGTCTCATTGGATCACCTTGCATCCAGAATCCGGTATCTACATCAAGTTCAGACGGCATCAATCAGTCAGCTTCACCTTCAACCAAGGTCATCAAGTGATGAGACGCTCGGAGATATAAAGGCAATAGCAGAGTTGAAACCCAGTGGGATCATTCCATTTCACACAGCTGTTTTATTTTCTCTTGTATAAATTGTATAAACTCTTTGTTCGGCGGCGTTCCCTTACTAGGATGTCAGCCTCTTGTACATGAAACGCCTATTTACGGGCCATTCAAAAATCAATACAAATATACTTTTCAGTTAAAAGTGCCAATTGTTTTTCCTTTTTTCTGTTTTGTTTTGCGAAGAACGTCCAAGGTTTAATTTGTGATATATGCATTGACAATAATTTGCTAACTCATGAATACTTGCATACGAAACAAAGGATTAATTACAGGTAACGTTAGAAACAGGGGCAATAAAGAGTTGTCTAAACAATCTAATTGATCTATCCTCCAAGGTACCAAGGTAGGTTCAGCTAAAGAATGCAACCAGATATCTTAATTCCCCAGAGAGTGAGCCAACAAGTCAGTGCACTCTCCCCGAGCAAAGTTACAGTCAAATCTTAAAGAAGTTGAGTATCCCCCAGCAGATCTCAACATTCCCTAGCACGATATGCAGACCTTCTTTACAAGCATCTCCGACAATCTTAGTCTAAAGATTGTTCCCCGGCGGTATATCAAACATTCAATGGAGCTACTTCCCCAGCATCTCAAAACTTCCCCAAGAGAGTCCAATCTAGTTCCCCAGGAAAGTTGGAATTCATCTCCCCAAGCAGTAAGCTTATCCCCAGTAGATTCTGGAAGCTTATCCCCTACAGAGCACGAACGCGTCCCCCGGCTTTATTCCAAGAGATATTTCCCTAACAGGATATAACTGGGTTATCCTCAGCTAAAAGCCATGAAAAGATCGTCCTCGACGAAGTCTTCTTATCCCCAGCGAAGTCTATCAACACTTCCAATACAACAATGGTATCCCCAGCAAGTTATTATCAACAACTCAACCAAGTACCTCTCTCCCCACAGAGCTTTGCTTCCCAGCAAGACCGTTAGAGTACTTTTCTCCCCGCAGAGTAATCCATTCGCCAAGTTTATTCCCCAACGGAGTTATCTTCTCCTACAGGTATTCTTGCAACTATCATCCCTAGCGGAAGCAAAGATCTATTCTCCAACATCAGCCCAGGAGTGACTTCCCGGCACCCGTCAAGGATTTATTTTCCTAAGATGAAAACATACAATCATAAACATCACATACATCATTATAGCATGCATATACGCATCATATCTTACAAATCTCGTTTATGTTGAGAACATCATTGCTTGATCCATATCATGCATTGCATATGACTGACCCTTACCTTTCAGGAAAAAGCCAGTTAAAGTTCTCAGTTATATTTCAAGACCTTGACCGGTTCAGTTAAATCGCCCCTAAGATTTTTCTGTTTCTTATCCATTCAAAGGCCTTCTCTGGTTCAGTCAGATCGACCCTAAGATCTCCCTGTTTCTTATCCAGTTGAAGACATCAAGACCTAGACCGGTTCAGTTAAGTCAACCCTAAGATTTTTCTGTTTCTTATCCAGTCAAAGGCCTTCTCTGGTTTAGTCAGATCGACCCTAAGATCTCCCTGTTTCTTATCCAGTTGAAGACATCAAGACCTAGACCGGTTCAGTTAAATCGACCCTAAGATTTTTCTATTTCTTATCCAGTCAAAGGCCTTCTCTGGTTCAGTCAGATCGACCCTAAGATCTCCCTGTTTCTTATCCAGTTGAAGATTTCAAGACCTAGACCGGTTCAGTTAAATCGACCCTAAGATTTTTCTGTTTCTTATCTAGTCCAAGGCCTTCTCTAGTCCAGCTAAATCGACCCCTAACAGATTTTCCTGATAAAGACTCAGTAGAAGATATCCAAGATTCTCTCAATGATTACTGTTGAGGTTGTAGTCGCCTATGGTTCTCTCCCCGTTACTGCGGAGGTAGTAATCATCCCCAAGATTCTCTCAATGATTACTGTTGAGGTAGAAGTCGCCCAAGATTCTCTCAATGATTACTGTTGAGGTTGAAGTCGCCCAAGATTCTCTCAATGATTACTGTTGAGGTAGAAGTCGCCCAAGATTCTCTCAATGATTACTTTTGAGGTTGAAGTCGCCTATGGTTCTCTCCCCGTTACTGCGGAGGTAGTAATCGTCCCCAGATTCGCTCAGCGTTACTGTTGAGGTTGAAGTCTCCCAAGATTCTCTCAATGATACTGTTGAGGTAGTAATCGTCCCCAGATTCGCTCAGCGTTACTGTTGAGGTAGAAGTCGCCCAAGATTCTCTCAATGATTACTGTTGAGGTTGTAGTCGCCTATGGTTCTCTCCCCGTTACTGCGGAGGTATTAATCATCCCCAAGATTCTCTCAATGATTGCTGTTGAGGTTGAAGTCTCCCAAGATTCTCTCAATGATACTGTTGAGGTAGTAATCGTCCCCAGATTCGCTCAGCGTTACTGTTGAGGTTGAAGTCGCCCAAAATTCTCTCAATGATACTGTTGAGGTAGTAATCGTCCAAGATTCTCTCAGCGTTCCTGTTGAGGTGGTAATCGTCCAAGGTTCTCTCGGCGTTCCTGTTGAGGTAGTAACCATCCCTGGATCATTCATCACCATTTGAAGCTCCAGATTCAATTCCTGTAACCAGTCAGGACACATCTATACAAAAGAGTTTGAAGACCAGCTCCTGTAACAGGTCAGGTAATCATTTTCTTTTGCAGGTACGCAAGTTCTCGCTAAGGAATCTCTTACGCGATCAACATCCAGATGGCATCTATAAGCCCATCCACCTATCCACCACATCTCAGCATGGCATCTATAAGCCCATCATCCTATCCATCAATCTCCAAATGGCATCTGTAAGCCCATTCGCCACATCACACTACTATGTGAGCGCAAATTTCTGGGCACTCTAGTGTTCAATCATCTTCCACCTTCGGATTACGAAAGGCACGTCAGCCAATCTGCATCCTCAGGTCTAAGAAGATTGAACAGGGGCAACTGTTGCACCCCAAAATTTGCCCTCCCATATTCTTCAAAATTTGCCAAGTCAAAGCTTCAAAATCTCCCCAAGGGTTGCACAGTTCAAGGGCCTCCTAACAGTCAAAATTAGGGTTTTGGTTCTGACAAAGAAAATGAAATTTCCAAGGGTCCAATCAAGTCCCACATGCCTATAAATATGGTCAAGCATCCTCATACCAAGTTTCAAGACTTACAGCACAAAATTGCACAGTCAAAAACCCTAATTGCACTACAGTTAACTGTAGGGGCAAAATGGTCATTTGACAGTCAAAAGTTCAAATTTTTTGTCAACATCTCATTTTGAAGCCACAAACATCATTTGATCAATGCTTGATCATGATTCTCAAAGCTTGGCTCAAAAAACATCAAGATGCAAAAGTTTCCATATTTGGACAGTTGAAAAAGTCAACTGTAACTTGACCAAAGCATAACTTTCACATGGATTATCAGAAAAATTCCATCCAAAGCTCATTTTGAAGATAAAGACATTTCCTACAACTCCTCTTCACACTTCAAGTCCATGAAATTCTCTCACAAAAAGTTATCAATTTCAACATTATAGGTCATTTTCAAAAGTCAACAAAAAGGGACTTTAAGTCAAAGGCCATAACGTCAGATTGATAAATAAAAATGACATGGGACCAAAGACATTGGTTAGAGGACTCAAAGACCTTTCCAAAATGTCCAAGAACATGAGCAAAGCTTAAAAATTGAGCAAGTTATGCCTTGTGGAAGTTAGGAAATATTTGGATATTTTGAAAAGTCAACATTGCTTCAAATGACCTAAAAATGCTAATGGGCCTCCTTTTTTTCCACAATTCATCATCCAAGGTATGTGCACGACCATTTGGCCCAAAGGGAAGTTTTTTTATCATTTTTATTTATTTATTTGGATTTTTAATTATTAATAATTCATTTAATTAAATTAAATATGTGGAAAATACTAAACTTAGGTTTTTAAATCTTTTTGTGCATGGAATAGGCTTAAGATTTCATGCACAATCAGATATAGAAAGAATCATGGCAATAGGATATGATTGGCATCAAAAACATGTGAAAAAGATTGAAAAATTATGGCTTGAAAATCAAATATTTTCCACATCAATGCAAGGATCCTTTGGCTCTGAATTCTTACCCTAATCATTCCATACATAAGTGCAAAGCTAACCCTATTCCAAAAAACCACAAAGCTGCGCCAGAAAAGCATAGAGAAGTTTGAGTTTTTTTTGCCAAAAAATTGGAAACTGAAAACAATATTCTAGCACAATTCAGAGCAAGAGACCAATTGCAAAAGCTTCCTCGTGCATTACTGAAGCTAACTGAATAGTTTTCCAACCCTTACACGCCCAAAATTGGTGAATAGAACTCAAGATTTTTCACTTTTTTGCATAAATCGTATTTTATCATTCATGGCATGATTTTGAATTCTAATACTTGTTTTGTGTTGCTCTCATCATTCTGAAACTAACTGTGTTGTCCAATTAAGTTTTCCACACCCATACGCGATTTCACCATTGATACAGGTTAGGGTTACCAAGCTTTCAAATTGGACGTTTCTAAATGCTGTAAAATTGGAACACCATAATACCATGGTTGAATTCAGCATGCTTGGACGATCTGAACAGAACCCTCGCGCCTAATTTATGTGGCCATATGGCCTAATCGTTATTTTGAAAACACGCATATTTTGGGGGGGTTTAAAACCCCCGCTAACCTTCTTTTATTTTCAGGGAAAAACGAAACGAAGAAGAAGATGATGAAGTGTCCAGCAATAATTGGTTGATTTGAAATTTCGCGCGAAAAAGTCACTAACGATTTGTTTTATTTTATAATAATTGTTTGTCATATAATATACAAAACGCGCGTGTGGAGCAGTTGGCAAAGCGCATTACTGGTAATCCCTGGGACCTGGGTTCGAACCCCAGGTCCCCACCCCTTTCCATATTATTTTTCTATTAACGCTTCTGTGCAGTTTCAGTACTAGGGAACACCATACATCCACAACATCAAGCCATCCACGTGCCTACTGAGATGAATCAAAGGGCCATAATTGGAAGAACATGATGGGCAGGAGTCAACGCATATGCACGCTAGCCACAAAAGTCAATAAGGCCATGAGCTTAATGGGCCTGAATTACTGAATAAAACCTCCCAATTTGGGGACAGACCCCCATAGGTTTGCAATTTCTTTTATATTTTTTCATTTTTTTTATTTGATTCAATTATTTTTTTTAATTAACTTCTTTAATTTAATTATTTTCATAAAAACATAAAAACAATATAAAAATCAGAAAAAGACAAAAAAAAAAAAGTATTTTTATTTAATTAAATATATGTTTTGTAAATAAAATTTCACCAATTAATTAGTTTTATTCTAGGGTTAATCTTAAAATCTTTTCTTCATAACTTAAAAACTTGTAGAATTAGGTTTAAATAGTTTAATTACCTTTTTTATTTTCCTCATCTCTAATAATTAAATATTTACTATTATTTTTTATAAATCAAATTGCATGTAAATAATTAGATTAATTTTAGGTTTAAATTTTAACATGTTTTCTTAATAAATAAAAAAGGACTAGAATTAGGGTTAATTAATATTTTAATTTCATTTAATTCTCATTAAAATCATAAGTACCAAAAAAAAACTCAAAAATAATTTCTTTTTTATTTTAATTTATTTGCTTAATAATAATTTAATTTCATTAAAAAGGGTCCAACGCCCTCGTTTCCAATTTTAATTCCAATTCGCGCATTTTATTTTATTTCTTTTAATTGTTTATGTAATTCTCCCAAAGCCGTGTAATATTTATCTTTCGCACTTTACTTTATTTACTTTCTGTCAAATCGGGTCCTGGATTAAATTTGGCGATGTGGACCCGCGCCTTTGTAATTGTGTAGGAATTTTATCTTTCCGCACTTTTTTTAACTGTTAATAATGGCATGCAAGAACGAATGACAAAATAAAAACAAAAGCGTAGATCACCATAACATGACAAGACAAAAATAAATGAACATGACACACAAATCACACACCACCCCTAGGGTACGCCTCACTGTTGCCTTGCCTCGAAAGGTGATCTTCGAGTAGAGGATGTCTTAGTAAGCCCTCATGATCCGGGAACCTGGCATGAGGGTAGCTTCTAAGGTGTCTTCCCATTTGCTCCGGTGATCACCATGTCCCGAACTTCGAATTGACCCGAACACCTCCAATGGTGGTGCTACCTACCTCTCAATGGTGGGATGGCATTACTTTAAAGGACATTTACACAGACGAATTCCTTAGGGTAGGTAGACGACTCTAGATACTTGCTCTAAATTTCAAAACAAATTCAAAAAATACTTTTCACACCGACACCTTTTCAAAAAGCTTCCGAAAGCAATTTTTCAAACACTCTTAAGGACTGATACAAGAGTCGAACTGAAATTTTAAACGAAACTTTTTTTAAACCCACAGTTGAAAAGAAAACAAACCATTTTGAAAACACAAATGAGCAAGTATCTAAGAGCCCATGGATAACCATGGATAGAAAGGGTGCTAACACCTTCCCTTTCTATAACCTACCTCCCGAACCGAGAGCAATCTCTATAAGGAATTTTTCTGTGCTTTTGTCCTTTCCGTTTGGAGAAAATAAAAGACGGTGGCGACTCTTGCTTCCGCGACATTTCACGAACCAGCGTTAAACAGTCAGTTCCAGATCCACCGATCACACGGGGCATTCACAAAGCTAAACCGGGGCATTCGCAAAGCTAAACCGGGGCATTCACAGAGCTAAACCGGGGCATTTGCAAAGCTAAACCGGGGCATTCACGGAGCTAAATCGGGGCATTCGCAGAGCTAAACCGGGGCACTCATAGGTGTCCATAACCATCTCTTATCCCCAAGCGATTCAAGAGGCAATTCCCCAGTGTGCGTAGACTTGGGACATGTATTCGGAGAGATTCACATGGTGTTCAGTATCCATTCTTCGGCATATTCAGTTCTACCATCTTCTTCAGTTCAAGGTGTGTGGAAGTCTATCTGGATTATCTCTTCCCCAACGGTACGATTCAGAATCCAGCAGCGTATCTATAGACTCGCTTCGTCAGCAATTCAATCTCCAGTAGAGTCATCAACAATCTTCGGTATCATGGGCTCCCCAGTGCAAATTTTTATCGGTATCCCCATCGATCTTTGGTACTGCAGACTTCCAGCGTCGATGTATATTGACATCCCCAGTGATGAGCAATGGTTCCCAGCAAGCCTTCTCTTATCCCCATGAAGTTTATTTCTTCGCATTGCATATAGTTATCATTACATAACATTGCATCCTCAAAAGCGCGTAGCTGATCCATCAGAGTGGATCTTTGCGTCAAAATAAATTCAAAAGATGCATACAAAGCATAAGCCAGATCAGGTACCTTACATGAAAAACCTGAATTATTCAAGGACAAAAATACGTCCCTACAGGAGGGTATCATGCCCAAAATCCCCAATCAGTGACCTTCGCCTTTTCAATGCCAAACAAAACCAATACACTTTGTCGTTCTAAACCCAGTTCTTTTCTGGTAATTAGTCCCCTAAAACACTCATCGTGTCAACTTCCAACACTCGCCGTGTCAACTTCCAACACTCGTCGTGTAAATTCCTAAACACTCGTCCGTGTTAGTTCCCTAAACACTCGTCCGTGTCCATTCCTAAACACTCATCATTGTCAGTTATTCCTAAACACTCGTTCATGTTTACCTTTTGATACTCGTCCGTATCTTCTTTCAATACTCGTCCGTATTGATCCAAACACTCGTCTGTGTTTAAACTTTTGATACTCACCTGTATCTTCTTTCAATACTCGTCCGTATTGATTCAAACACCCATCCGTATTTAAACTTTTGATACTCAACTGTATCTTATTTCAATACTCGTCCGTATTGAATCAAACACTCGTCCGTGTTTAACCTTTTGATACTCACCTGTATCTTCTTTCAATACTCGTCCGTATTGATTCAGACACTCGTCTGTGTTTACCCTTTAATACTCGTCCGTATCTCCTTTTAATACTCGTCCGTATTGATCCAAACACTCGTCTGTTTTTAACTTTTGATACTCGTGCGTATCTTATTTCAATACTCTTCCGTATTGAATCAAACACTCGTCCGTGTTTAACCTTTTGATACTCGTCCGTATCTCCTTTCAATACTCGTCCGTATTGATTCAAACACTCGTCCGTGTTTAACCTTTGATAATCGTTCGTATCTTCTTTCAATACTCGTCCGTATTGATTCAAACACTCGTCCATGTTTAACCTTTGATACTCGTCTGTATCTTATTTCAATACTCGTCCGTATTGATTCAAACACCCGTCCGTGTTTAACCTTTCTTGATGCTCGTCCGTGTCGCTTATCTAAACAATCGTCATGTCGTAACCCATGTTTCCTTCTTAGAACCTGAGATCGCCTTTAGGCTAGGTTCTTACCATAGATCATCGTCGAACCTGAGATCGCCCGTAGGCTAGGTTCTTCCTTAGATCATCTTGGAACTTGAGATCGCTTCTTGGCTAGGTTCTTCCCTCAGATCATCGAACCTGAGATCGCCTCTTGGCTAAGTTCTTCCTTAGATCTTCGAACCAGAGATTCTAGGTTCTTCCTTAGATCATTTTAGAACCTGAAATCGCCACTTGGCTAGGTTCTTCCCTCAGATCATCGAACCTGAGATTGCCTCTTGGCTAGGTTCTTCCTTAGATCTTCGAACCAGATATTCTAGGTTCTTCCTTAGATCATATTAGAACCTGAGATCGCTTCTTGGCTAGGTTCTTCCCTCAGATCATCGAACCTGAGATCTCCTCTTGGCTAGGTTCTTCCTTAGATCTTCGAACCAGAGATTCTATGTTCTTCCTTAGATCATCCTAGAACCTGAGATCGCCCGTAGGCTAGGTTCTTCCTTAGATCATCATTGAACCTGAGATCGCCTCTTGGCTAGGTTCTTCCCTCAAATCATCGTCGAACCTGAGATCGCCTATTGGCTAGGTTCTTTCCATATACTTTATCTTAGAACCTGAGATCGCCCTTTGGCTAGGTTCTCTGTCAAATCACTCTCATGTGCCACCTTAGGATCGTAGGTCGCCCGTAGACCTCGTCCGCTGTCTTTTCATACCAACCATTTGTCTTGTATTGACATCAAGCCACATTACAAGTCCAATATTTGTCTCTTCATTGAAAAAACAAAATATTTCTTTCCCCAGTAAATATCACAAAATAAATAAATAGAGAAAACACTTATACTTCCCCCCAGGAAAAATTTTCGGCATTGATATTTAATCATCTTCAACCTTGAACTTCCGAAAGGCATGTGCCAATCGTACTTTCAGGTTTAAGACGATTAAATAGGGGCAGCTGTAATACCCCAAATTTGTCCTACCCTTCTACTTTTATATGGTTTATGCATTGTCGCGCTTTTCTCATGTACATATCTCCATTAGGTCATTTAACATTGCATACATTCGCTAACAACATAATTTCGCATGGAATCAGTGATAGGATGGAATTAGGGTTTCCATGGCTTTAAGGCTCTCATCTTAACCCAAGGGTGTTTTAACTAGTTCTTCATCAGTCATGGTTTGAAGCTAGGGTTGTGTATTCATGGTCATTACGGACTTTTGTCTTCATCAAATTTCCATCCTGAAACAAGTGTATTAAGGGAAGAGAGTCATGTTGAACCTTATTATGATCGATCAAGATTAATGTTAAGATGTTTGCTATTAAATGGATATAATTCATTTATTCACCAAGCCAAGGTCATCAGCACATTCTCTAATCAATTAAGGCTCGAATTATAAGGGATGGTGGCATCGCATTTTATGATTCTATCTTTTACTAATTCAATCCAAGATTTTTGGGTTAGAAGGCAATAATTATGGTTTGTGCGAAGAATGGATTCAATTGCCTTTTATCAAGGAGTTGTGGGGATAAAGTGTAAGTCGACGCAAATTTAAGCATGACTTAGGGATTGCTTTAAAAAAAGGGGGATGTGTTGAAAGAGACTCTATGAATTCAATTTGTCAAAAATTTATCAAAGTGGGAAGAATGTTTACATGGCTTTCATAGAAGAGAAGATATGGATTCATTTATGCATCACATAATCAATTATGTTTTGTGTATGGTTCCAAGATATGTTTGACTTGGAACGACAAATCAAAACATGAAATTTGTTGGTAAAAATAACCGGGTTATTCACTTATTCATTGCTTGCATTCATCAAAGTTCTATCCAACTTTAGATATTCATGTTTGTTCAAGGTCATAATCATATAAATTTACAAGCCATGTTGATGTTATACAAAAAAAAAACAAGTTATAGTTCACAAAGAAAATTACAAGAGGTGACAATATTCTCTAAGCTACATAAATCTTTTCAATTTGTTACAAGAATATCTTCAGTCATCTCCATGCGACATTGACTCTCAAATCCCATAAACAAAGTGTGATCGGTGGATTTAGAACTGACTGTTTAACGTTGGTTCACGAAATGTCGCGGTAAGACAGAGTCGCCAACGTCTTTTATTTTCTCCAACATGGACAGGACAAAAGCACAACAAAATTCCTTATGAGATAGTTTCTCGGTTCGGGAGGTAGATTTATAGAAAGGGAAGGTGTTAGCACCCTTTCTATCCATGGCTATCCATGGGCTCTTAGATACTTGCTCATTGTGTTTCCAAAATGTTTGCTTTTCAATTGTGAGTGAGTTTGAAAAAAGTTTCGTTTAAAGATTTCAGAATGACTCTTGTATCAGTCCTCAAGAGTGTTTGAAAAATTGTTTTGAAAGCTTTTTTGAAAGTGTCGGTGTGAAAAGAGTTTTGATTTGTTTTTTAGAGCAATTATCTATGAGTCATCTACCTACCCTAAGGAATTAGGCTGCGTAAATGTCCTTAAGGTAGTGCCATCCCACCATTGAGAGATAGGTAGCACCACCATTGGAGGTGTTCAGGTCAATTCGTTTGTAGGGACAGTGTGGTCACCAGAGCAACAGTTAGGACACCTTAGAATCTACCCTTATGCCATTGATCCTTTTTTAATCCGAGGCAACCGTTTCGAGGCGACTGGATCATGGACATAAGGACTTACTAAAACATCATATACTCGACGACCACGTTTCGAAGGCAAGGCAACAGTGAGGCGTACCCTAGGAGTGGTGTGTGAATTTGTGTGTTGTTTTCAGTTAATATTTATCTTGCACATGTATCATGGTGATCTACGCTTGTTTTTAATTTAGGCCATACATTCTTTCATGCAATTAGAATTTAAAAGTGCTGAAATTTAAAGGCGGAAAGTAAATCCTACGCTATTACAAGGCGCGGGTCTATACATCGCCAAATTACGAAGACCCGTTTGGTAAAAGATGCAGAAAGTAAATAAATTTCCTAATTACTATTATAAGGCTTGAGCAGTTACATAATATTCGAAAAGAAAATAAATGTGCGAAAAGAATTTAGAATCGAATGTTCGAGGGCGTTGAACCCTTTTGAGAAATTAAATGGAATTAAAAAGCTAATTAATTATTTAATTAAGAAAAGGAATATTTTTTAGGTTTTTGTATTTTATGAAATAAATAAGATTAAAATTAAAAGGAAACCCTAATTCTAAGTCTATTTTAATTATTAAGAAAATATTAAAGTTTAACCTAATTTACTAAATAATTAATGTACATGTTTATTTACAAAAAATATTTAGTAATTAATAATAATAATAATGATGAGAAAATTATTTATTAAAAAAAAGATGAGAATGTTAAAAAAACCCTAATTTCTACATATTTTAATGTATTAAGAAAAAGATTAAAGTTTTAACCTAATTTAACTAAATTAATTATTTAACATTTATTTACAAAAAATATTTAATAAGTAAATTAATTAACATATTTTAGTTTCTGATTTTTTATTATGAAAATTAATTATTGGTGAATTAAATAAAACAAGTTAAACAATTAAAAGAAAAGAAAAGGAAATTAAAAAAAGAATACAAACATTGGGGGTGTCTGGCCCATTTAGGAGGTGAATTGGAGTGGTTTGGCCCAAGAACATGAAGCCTGTTTGACCTTTCCTGGTTGAGCGCACGTGGTTGACTGAGTGTACATGGTAGGACTCCTTTTGTAGCCTTCAGATTGAAGCTCATGGGCGCGTGGCAGGCTTGGATGTGGAGTTGTATGATGAACCCTGGGGGAGGCGCTGCATATGAACACGTTAAGAGGAAAAGTATGAAATATGTGGGGGGACCTGGGAATCGAACCCAGGTCCCAAGGCTTGAAGGATACGTTGCCAGCCAACTGCGCTGTTGAGTTTCTTTGTTAACATAATGCATGGAAAATATAATATACAAAAAATGTTAGTTAGTGGTGTAAAAAAAAATGCGCGCCAGTATTTGAATCCTCCACTCACGCTTGGACACCTATGCTTCTTCTTCATCTTTCTACAAAAACACAAAACAAGTAGCGGGGGTTTTAAACCCCCACTAAATGAAGCCTGAAAAAATAGCGATTAGCACATGGACAAATATAAAAAGGGTGCGAGGTATTGGTTGGCTTCGTCTTGAGGTCACGAACGTGTTCATACAGGTTTGGTGGTCTGATTTTTCCATATGAGGAAAGCCCCAATTTAGAGCTTCTGAAACCCTAGAAAACGTTAATGGCAAATCTGGTTTAAAGCATTGTTAGGACAATTATATGGTACCATTCGCTTCAGAACATCATTGTTAGCAAGAATCAACAATTAAAACTCATGAATAATGCATGTAAATTAAAAAACGATTATGGACATATTCATGAAAAGCGCAATGTTGTTCTACCAATTCTTGGAGTATGGAGACTGGTTCTTGATTACAACACGTTCCTAGCAATGTCAGGAACGTAATGGACAAGCTTTTAGACCTTGAATCTCCTTGTAACTATGATTTCAGTGTTCAAGTTTTTAGTGAAAAATTGCAAATTGGTTCTATGTTTTCTGAGCAGTTTTTCGTGTCCAATGCATTAGGTTTTAGTTGTGCATAAGTACATGAATGAAATTAGGTTAAAACCAAGCCCATGGATTCATGCATTCATGTTTTGAATATTTGATTTTTCCCATATCTTTTTTAAATCTTTTCCATGCCAATCTTGCCAAATATAGATGATATTGTCCCCTTGAGATGGTGCACGAAATCTCTAGCATGTGATGAACCTATTTGCTGCACAAAAAAGATTTAAAAACATGATTTGATATTTTTCTCATATTTAAAACTAATTAAATGAATTAATAATAATAAAAACTCAATTAATTAATTAAAAATAAGAAAATAAATCCCTTTGAGCTTAATGGGTCGTGCATATGGTTTGGGTAATGATTCATGGAAGAATTTGTGGCCCATTAGCAATTTTGAGGCTTTTGAAGCAAAGTTGACTTTTCAAAATTCCCAAAAATTTCCCAACTTCTACAAGGCATATCTTGCTCAATTTTGAAGCTATGATCATGTTCTTGGACATTTTGGAAAGGTCTTGAAGTCCTTTAACCAATGTCTTTGGTCCCATGTCACTTTGATTTAACAATCGCAAGTTATGGTCTTTGACTTAAAGTGCCTATTTGTTGACTTTTGAAAATGACCTATAATGTTGAAATTGATAACTTTTTGTGAGAGCATTTCTTGGACTTGGAGTGTGAAGATGAATTGTAGGAAATGTCATTCTCTTCAAAATGAGGTTTGGATTGAATTTTTCTGATAAACCATGAAGAAGTTATGCCCTGGTCAATTTGCAGTTGACTTTTTCAACTGTCCAAAAATAGAAACTTTTGCATCTTGAGACTTTTTGAGCCATGCTTTGAGAATCATGATCAAGCATTGATCAAATGATGTTTGTGGCTTCAAAATAAGATGTTGACCAAATTTTTTGACTTTTGACTGTCAAATGACCATTTTGCCCCTGTAGTTGACTGTGAAGCATTTAGGGTTTTTGACTGTGCAATTTGGATGCTGTGAGTCTTGAAACTTGGCATATGGATGCTTGACAATGTATGTGGGCATTTGGGACTTGATTGGAACCTTGGAAACCTCAACTTCTTTGTCAGAACCAAAACCCTAGTTTTGACTGTGTTAGGAGGCAATTGGACTGTGCAACTCTTGAGGGATTTTGAATCATCTGGAGATTGATTTTGGCAAATCTTGAAGAATATGGGAGGGGAAATTTTGGGGTACAACAGTTGCCCTTGTTCAATCTTCTTAGACCTGAGGATGTAGATTGGCTGGCGTGCCTTTCGTAATCCGAAGGTGGAAGATGATTGAACACTAGAGTGCCCAGAAATTTGCACTCACATAGTAGAGTATCAGCAGTGTGATGTAGGGAATGGGCTTACAAATGCCATTTGGAGAGATGATGGATAGGGACATGGGCTTATAGATGCCATCTGGAAGTGTGACAGAACTTTGTCGGGAATGGGCTTATAGATGCCATTTGGAGACTGTTGGTATGTGGATGGGCTTACAGATGCCATCTAGGTGTCGATCACGTAAGAGATTCCTTAGAGAGAACTTGCGTACCTGAGAAAGAAAAATAATTACCTGGCCTGTTACAGGAGTTGATCTTCAAACTCTTTATGTAGATGTGCCCTGGCTGGATACAGGAATCGAATCTTTAAATTCTTCAGACGTGCCCTGGCAAGATACAGGAATCGAGTCCGGAGAATATAGTCGTCAACAGATACACCCTGGCAAGATACAGGAATCAGATCTTCTAACTCTTCAAACGTGCCCTGGCAGGATACAAGAATCGAGTCTGGTAATGTTAGTCGTCAACGGATACACCCTGGCAAGATACAGGAATCGGATCTTCGAACTCTTCAGACGTGCCCTAGAAAGATACAGGAATCGAGTCTGGTAATGTTAGTCGTCAACAGATACACCCTGGCAAGATACAGGAATCGGATCTTCGAACTCTTCAGACGTGCCCTGGCAGGATACAGGAATCGAGTTTGGTAATGTTAGTCGTCAACAGATACACCCTGGCGAGATACAGGAATCAGATCTTCGAACTCTTCAGACGTGCCCTAGCAAGATATAGGAATCGAGTCTGGTAATGTTAGTCGTCAACAGATACACCCTGGCGAGATACAGGAATCGGATCTTCGAATTCTTCATACGTGCCCTGGAAGGATACAAGATTCGAGTCTGGTAATGTTAGTCGTCAACAGATACACCCTGGCGAGATACAGGAATCGGATCTTCGAACTCTTCAGACGTGCCCTGGCCGGATACAGGAATCGAGTCTGGTAATGTTAGTCGTCAACAGATACACCCTGGCAAGATACAGGAATCGGATCTTCGAACTCTTCAGACGTGCCCTGGCAAGATACAGGAATTGAGTCTAGTAATGTTAGTCGTCAACTGATACACCCTGGCGAGATACAGGAATCGGATCTTCGAAATCTTCAGACGTGCCCTGGCAAGATACAGGAATCGAGTCCGGTAATGTAGTCGTCAACAGATACACCCTGGCAAGATACAGGAATCGGATCTTTAGTTGCGACCGTTGATAGTAATCATCTTTGTACTGACCTTTCTCCTGAAAAGACAAAACGTTAGTTGTATGCGATGTCATGATGTATGACATGCATGATGTTCTCTGAATAAATGAGATTGTATGTTCATGATGCGTATGTGCATGCTATAATGTATGAAGATGTGATGTTTATGAATGTATGTTTTTGTCTAGGAAAGTAAATCCTTGACGTGTGCCGGGAAGTTAATCCTGGGCTTGATGTTGGAAGAAGAGCTTCGTTTTTTCCGCTGGGGATGATGGTTGCAAGAATACCGGTAGGAGAATATGACTTCGTTGGGGAATAAACTTGGAGAATAGATTACTCTGCGGGGAGTGGACTCTGTGGGGAAGAAATACTTTGCTGAGATGCTGATGATAACTCCGCTGGGGATACCATTGTTGAGCCATATTGGAAGTTTTGATGAACTCCGCTTGGGGATAGGAAGACTCTGTCGGGGACGATCTTTCCGTGGCAATTGGCTGAGGATAACCCAGTTATACCCTGGTGGGGAAGTAACCTTCTGAATAAATACGGGGGCGCGTTCGTACTCTGCAGGGGATAAGCTTTAAGAATCTACTGGGGAGATGGATTCTACTTTCCTGGGGAAATTTTTGAGATATACTGGGGAAGTGGCTCCACTGAATGTCTGTATACCTCCGGGGAACAATCCTAGATCAAGACTGCTGGGGATGCTTGTTAGGAATGTTTGTATACTCCGCTGAGGAATGTTGAGATCTATTATGGATACCCAATTTCCTTAAGGCTGTTAGTGGACTAACTCTGCTTGGGGAGAGTATCGTTGACTTGCTGGAGATACGGTGCCTTGTCCAGGGTTGATGAGAGACCAATTGCTTAGGAGATATTAGTTGAATCTTGGCTCACTCTCTGGGGAATTAAGGTATCTTGGTTGCATTCTTCAGCCGAACTTACCTTGGTACCTTGTTGGACAGAGCAATTAGATCGCTTAGACAACTCATTATTGCCCCTGTTTCTAATGTTACCTGTAATTAATCCTTTGTTTCGCATGCAAATATTTATGAGTTAGCAATTATTATCAAATGCATATATCAAAAATTTGAACATTGGACGTTCTTCGCAAAACAAAAAAGAAAAAGGAAAAACAATTGGCAATTGATCTGAAAAATGAATTTGTATTGATTTTTTGAATTTGCCTGTAAATAGGCGTTTATGTACAAGAGGCTGTCGTCCTAGTAAGAGAACGCCGCCGAACAACAGAGTTTATACAATTTTGTGAAAAAGGGAAAACAAAACAGCTATGTGAAAAGAACAATCCCACTGGGTTCCAATTATGCTATCGCCTTTATATCTTCGAGCGTCTCATCACTTGGCTGCTCGGTTGAAGATGAAGCTGACTGATCGATGCCGTCTGAACATGATGGCTGATACCGGATTCTGGATGCAAGATGATCCAATGAGACATAGTATTACGCTTTAATCCCTAACTTTTGCCTGGACTTCCCTTTCGGGTTTTCAGTCCACCGGGATACCCATTTTTTCCCAAGCCGCCTTTTCAGGTTTTCGACTTGCCGGGTGTACAGATTTTTTTCATTTCATCACTCATTTTGCCCGAACCCTTTTGGTTCGCCGGGAAGCCCTAATTTTTTTCTTAGGTATGTCAACCTAGCGGGTCTTTTATCATGCGTAGTATCTTTTTACTATGTCTGCATTGGCGGGGTGAGGAAGGTCGTCACCATCCATAGTGGTTAGAATGATGGCTCCTCCTGAGAACACATGTTTAACCACAAATGGCCCTTCGTATGTGGGGGTCCATTTGCCCCTGGGATCACTTTGAGGAAGAATGATGCGTTTGATTACCAGGTCCCCAACTTGATACTCTTGTGGTCTGACTTTCTTGTTAAATTCCCTAATCATCCGTTTTTGATACGTTTGACCATGACAAATAGCAATGAGTCTCTTTTCGTCGATTAGGTTTAATTGATCAAGTCGAGTCTGGATCCAGTCATCTTCGCTCAAGCCTGCATCCTTCATTATCCGGAGAGAGGGTATCTGGACTTCAATCGGCAAGACTGCCTCCATGCCATAGACCAAGGAAAAAGGAGTTGCCCCGGTTGACGTTCTTGCTGAGGTACGGTACCCGTGAAGAGCAAACGGTAACATCTCGTGCCAATCTTTATAGGTCACTGTCATCTTCTGCACAATCTTCTTGATATTCTTATTAGCTGCCTCTACAACCCCATTCATCTTCGGCCGGTAGGGAGAAGAGTTATGGTGCTGTATCTTGAATTGCTCGCAGAGCTCAGTGATCATCTTGTTATTGAGATTGGTACCATTGTCCGTAATGATCCTCTCAGGTACACCGTATCGACTGATCAAGTTATGCCGAATGAACCGTGCCACGACATTCTTGGTTACTGTAGCGTAGGAAGCTGCTTCAACCCACTTCGTAAAGTAATCGATCGCCACAAGGATGAAGCGATGCCTGTTGGATGCCGTAGGTTTAATCTCTCTGATCATATCAATGCCCCACATTGCAAAAGGCCAAGGTGCAGTCAAGACATTTAGAGGAACTGGAGGAACGTGCACCTTATCTGCATAAATCTGGCATTTATGACATGTCCGAGAATGTTGGTAACAGTCGGCTTCCATTGTGGACCAGAAATATCCTGCCCGAAGGATTTTCTTTGCCATGGTGTGTCCACTGGAATGTGTTCCGAAGGTACCTTCATGTAGTTCTGCCATGATCCTTTCTGCTTCAGCTTTATCCACATAACGCAGTAAGGTTGAATCATGGTTTCGCTTGTACAGAATGTCGTTGCTGAGGAAGAACTTTGCTGCGAAACTTCTCAGAAACTTCTTGTCATTGATGGATGCACCCTCAGGGTATTCTTGAGCTTCCAGATACCTCTTCACCTCATGATACCGGGGTTTTTCAGTTACTACCTCAGCCTCAAGATCACAACAATATGCAGGTTCATCCAGTTTCCAGATAATGATCCGTGGAGCCTCATTGTCCCATTTGACTTTGAACATAGAAGACATCGTAGCCAACGCGTCCGCCAACTGATTCTTCTCTCTTGGGAAATGTTCAAAAGTTATCTTTGTGAAATGGGGGATCAACGTCAACACACACTCTTTGTAAGGAATAAGATTCGGATGTTTCGTATCCCACTCGCCTTTGATCTGATTGATCATGAGAGCGGAATCTCCGAAGACACTCAGAAACTTGATCCTTAAGTCAATTGCAGCTTGAAGACCCATGATACATGCCTCATACTCCGCCATGTTGTTGGTGCAGTTGAAACATAGTCGGGCAGTAAGTGGAGTATGAGTGCCTTGAGGGGATATGATCACAGCGCCGATACTGTTACCCAAAGCGTTGGAGGCTCCGTCAAAGTGCATAGACCATCGGGATCCTTCCTCAAGTCCTTCATCCGGTCCAGGTACTTCACAATCAGTCAATACCATGATGCTCTTGTCAGGAAATTCAAAGTTCATTGACTGGTAGTCATCCACTGCCTGGTGTGCCAAATGGTCTGCCAATACACTTCCCTTAATTGCTTTCTGAGTCGTGTACTGGATGTCGTATTCCGTCAAGATCATCTGCCATTTTGCTATTCTTCCAGATAGAGCAGGCTTTTCGAATATGTACTTTATTGGATCCATTTTTGAAATCAATAGAGTAGTGTGAGTCAGCATATACTGTCTCAGCCGGCGAGCAGCCCATACCAAAGCGCATCAAGTTTTCTCGAGCAGTGAGTATCGGGTCTCACAGTCGGTAAACTTTTTGCTAAGGTAATAAATAGCGTGCTCTTTCTCTGTCTTGGGAACTGACATCTCTTGAATGGCTTTAACCTTGGCAGGGTCCACTTGAATACCCTTGTCGCTTACGACGAAGCCTAGCAACTTTCCAGATCTTACCCCAAAGGTGCACTTGTTCGGGTTCAACCTCAGCTTGTACAACTTCAGACGGTCAAACAGCTTTTGTAGATGGTCAAGGTGTTCCTCTTCAGTTTGGGACCTTGCAATCATATCATCGACATACACTTCAATCTCATGATGGATCATGTCATGAAATAAAGCAACCATGGCATGTTGGTAGGTTGCCCCAGCATTTTTCAGTCCAAAAGGCATGACCTTGTAACAGAAGGTGCCCCACTGAGTAAGAAAGGTAGTCTTTTCCATATCTTCAGGAGCCATCTAGATCTGATTATAACCTGAAAAACCATCTATGAAGGAGAATACCTTGTGCTGAGCAGTATTGCCAACCAGAACGTCGATGTGGGGTAGAGGGAAATCATCCTTGGGGCTGGCCCTGTTCAAATCCCTGTAATCAACACACATTCTGACCTTACCATCTTTCTTTGGCACCGGAACCACATTGGCAACCCACTGAGGGTAAGAAGTCACTGCTAGAAACCCGGCATCAAATTGCTTCATAACCTCAGCTTTGATCTTCTCGGACATCTCTGGACGCATACGGCGGATCTTTTGCTTAACCAGAGGGCAGTCTTCCTTGGTAGGCAAGTGATGGACCACAATGTCGGTATCCAACCCAGGCATGTCTTCATAGGACCAGGCAAAGATTTCCACATAATCATGCAACATCCGAATCAACCGTTGTTTCACTCTGAGCTCCAGATTGGCACCAATCTTAACTTCCTTTCTATCTGTCTCAGTACCCAGATTTACCGTTTCCACTGGCTCTTCATGTGGCTGAATAGCCCTCTCTTCCTGGAGTAACAGTCTTGCAAGCTCGCCAGGCACTTCGCAATCATCTTCACCTTCGTCTTCGGCTAAGTTGATCAGATTTTCGAAGTCATAACTGGCAGTAGCAGAGTCGTTACAAGTGAGATCCAGAGTGGATTGAAACCTGTATGAGTGAGTGTGTGTAAATATAGCTGTTTTGCAATATATAAAGAAAGAAAGAAAGAAAGGGAGCACGAGATTTGAAATGCGAAAAAC
The DNA here is from genome assembly GCA_948472305.1 of Vicia faba. NCBI lineage: Eukaryota > Viridiplantae > Streptophyta > Magnoliopsida > Fabales > Fabaceae > Vicia > Vicia faba. Next base: position 103,560,594 of record OX451740.1, on the reverse strand, counting down.
GTCCAATGTCTTTATTCATGATATATGGAAATCGCAGTTAATAAGCCCTCACAAATGAAGCCAACGGTGCCCCGGGTAGGACACCGGGCCATAAAGTTTCAATTTATTGTTCATTACAAAATTAAAACAAAGGAATTCATTACTGCGTAACAAAAGTAACATGTATGTGATCTTTTGTACTCTAATTGTTCGGTCCACCGTCGGTCGTCGGGTAGATCCAGCTATCGAACTCTGATTCCTCCACATCGCCTTCTATAGCATTCACTCCCGGGTTGGTGATGATCACGGGAGGTCTTCCGATCCTAGCTTTGCGTATAGCCTTCTGAGCCTCTGCAGTAAAACCCAGCCCAAACTTGTCAATTTTAGGAGTAAAATCAGGGAGCCTTCCCCAATTAGCACATTCACCTTTCTCAATTACAGCCCGGGCGTCCTTCAAGGAGGCCATCTTCAAAGCGAAATCTTCTTCAATTACCGTCTCAGCTGACGCCAATGTTGGAGGTACCTCTTCAAAATGTTGAAAGGGGGTTTCAATAAACTCCCCGTCCATCTCAATATACCGGAAGGAATTCAGATGACTAACCATGTATTCTTCCTCCCCCTGCACAGTAACAATCTTCCCTCTGACAGGGTATTTGAGCTTCTGGTGTAGAGTGGAGGTCACTGCCCCAGCTTTGTGAATCCAAGGTCGACCCAACAAACAGGAATAAGATGGACAAATATCCATCACATAGAACGTTGAATCAAAGACTTGGGAACCAACACGAATCAGAATATCTACCTCACCATGAACCATCCTCTTCGACCCGTCAAAGGCTCGGACAATGATGTTACTAGACTTCAACTCCAGACCTTCACAATCCAACCTGTCCAAGGCCTTCTTGGGCAATACATTCAGTGACGAACCGGTGTCCACCAACACGTGTGCAAGAGTAGTGCCCCTGCATTCAATGGAGACATGCAGGGCATCATTGTGGTTCTTTCCCTTAACGGTAAGATCAGCATCTGAGAAACCCAAACCATTGTCAGCTGTCAAATTGGCCACACAATCAGTGAATTGATCTGCAGATGTCTCTTGTGGCACATGGGTCGTCTTCAGAAATGAAATCAGGGCCTTGGCATGGGCCTCTGAGCACAGCAGCAATGATAGCATAGAGATCTTGGAGGGGGTATGCCCCAGTTGTTCAACGACATTGAAGTCACTCTTCTTGATTATCTTAAGAATTTCCTCCATCTCTTGCTGGGAGGCTTCAACATTGACAGTCCTTGGTGTCTCCATCCGGGCAGGCACATCATCAATCCCTTTGCCCCGAGTGTTAGATGACTCGGCAGCAGGGGTAGAAACTGGATCAGAAGTGGAAACAGGCGCACTTGCAGGCGTTATTATAAGAGGTCTTCGGATAACTGGTGGCGCAATGTCAGGCGAGAAGAGCCTGCCACTGCGAGTTACTTTGGCGGGACCAGTGATGTTGCTGATGCTGGTATCGGTGTTGAACTCCTGCTTCACTCCAAGTACATACACATCTGCCCCATAGTGCCATGGGACAGCCTTGTCAGATTCATAGGGGAGGGGCCCCGGAATAGTAATAATAATATGTGCAACAGACATGATTTTGACTGGCTTCCTCGGGGGAGCCTTGGTAGGATTATTGAAGATGGTGACGACGGATACTTCTTCGGTAGGAACAAAAGGAACAGCGGTCTTCTTGAACAAAATTTCTTTGCTATCCATCAGGATTTGGATGCCTGACTTCAGCAACGGACAACCAGTAGGGGAAACAAAACACAGAAGGCAACCCTTGCTACAACTCGGAAATAAACCGGCTAGCAACAGGTTCCTCTTAACAGTCAACAAAGGGGTAGCAACATCATCCACAGAAACTGCATACAATTCTTCCTCAATAGCATTTACTCCATGTTGGGGCATAGGAGCAGTCACAACGTTTGGCCTTTCAGGTGCCTCAAATTGTATTTCCTTCGCATCAATAAGGTCTTGAACCTTATTTCTTAGGGCCCAACAATCATCAGTAGAATTCCCCGGGCTATCGGAGTGATAAGCACAGCGGGCATTTGGATTATACTTCGGAGAGGTAGTGTTCACAACCTTCGGAGCCTCTCTGACGGTCACCAAGTTGGTCGATAGCAACTACGGCAAGATTTGTGACAAGGTCATACTAAGCCGAGTATATTCTCTTCTGGGCCTCTCACCCCTTGGTTGGTTAGGTTGCCGAGGAGCGGCAGCAGGCTTTGCAATTACCACCGTGTTGACAGATTGGCGGCGCTCGGGTTTGTTTTGCCTTCTAGGCCCATACACAGCACTGACTTCCTTTTTGAAAGGCTTCTTCTTAGAACTTGAGGACGCACCTTTCTGAGTTTTCCCTGATTTCATGCCAGCCTCTATCCTTTCCCCAGTCAGAATGAGATCTGTAAACCCTGCAGATGAATTGCCAATGAGATGATTAAAGAACCGCCCGAATAGGGTCCCCAAGAACATGTCCACTAGTTCACGGTCGGTTAATGGTGGCTACACCCTGCCAGCCAGGTCCCTCCACTTCTGCACATACTCTTTAAAACCTTCTCCCGATCCTAACGACATACCCTGGAGTTGGGTACGTGTAGGAGCGAGGTCGGCATTATATTGATACTACTTGTAAAAAGCAGTAGCCAACTCCTCCCAGTTACGAACCTTGGTTCCATCCAGCTGATAGAACCATTCGAGATGAGTCCCTGAAAGACTCTCCTGGAAGAAGTGGATCCACAAGTTCTTGTCCACAGTATACGGCTGAGTCTTCTGCACATAAGATATGAGATGTAGCTTAGGGAAGGACGCCCCGTCATACTTTGCGAAAGATGGTGCTTTGAACTTGTGTGGGATTACCACACCAGAAGATAGACCCAAGTCTCCGAAATCCAACCCAGGCACTTATTGAATTTCCATGGCATTCAGACGGTCTTCCAACTGCTTGTACCTGTCTTCAGTTAGAGGATACTGCTCCTCATTAAAATCAGTCTCGTTGTCAGAGACCACCTGACTAGGAACCCTTCCCCCCTGGGGACTTCCTTTTCCCATAGAAGAACCAGCTTGATCAACCTCATTCTGCAGTGTGTTACCAAACCTTCGGCCAGTGTTGAACAGTACAGTTCTCTTCTTCTTCTTCTTCTTAACCAGCAGAGCCTTCAACTCCTCTTGACCTTGGGCCAGACTCATGATCAGCTCTTGGAATTGGGCGTTCTAAGCCTGAAGGGCCTTGATAGACTGCTCGGTAGATGATTCAGGGTTCATGATGCTGAAATAAATAGCGAAGAACATTAAGCAACCTGAAAAGAAGAGTACCTGTGATGCACATGATGCATGATATGTGTTTAGCAATGCATTCAAGGGTTCGAAAGTTCAAATTTGTTGTAGACAAAAAGGAACACACGTTATCATTAAGGAATAATTATTCAGTACATCAAAGCCTCATGGGCAAAATATTACAAAAGCAAATCAATCCCAAAAGACACTACGCATCCTCTTCGGATCAATGTAAGTGTTGAGAGTCTTTTCCTCATGCAGTAGGCGGGTGAGCTCCAAGACCTTCTTCTCACTAGCATGTAGACTGGACTCAAGAGAATTCCGTTCTTCCTTAAGCTGGATCCAGCTCTTCTGCATTTCTTCCCAGGAGGTAGGCATGTCCGGATGTTGAATGGTATAAGACACCTCTCCTTCCAAGACTGGCTCTTTGATCACAGGGAGAACATGAGGATATGGCATCACTAATTTCTGGGAGCGGGTTCGTGCCCACTTGAGATAAGGCTCCAAGGGGATGGAGTTCTTGTGTCCCAGTGTCTTGCTATCTATCCTATTGGGCATCCTCCAAGCTCTGATAAATCTCTGGCGAAGTCCTTGTGCATCATTGTCGAAGTCAAAAACTATGTCAGGAATTAACATGTCATGAGGGCCGTCCCTCCGAGCATAACCAAACTGTCTCCAAGCCAGACACGGGTTGTAAGTAATACCTCCTCTGATTCCCAGTAAAGGAACATTAGGAAACTCCCCGCAATGATCAATGATAGTGACATCCTCTCTGGACCGAGAACACCAATGTATATCTGCATGTGTAAGAGTCATCAATCGTTTTGACCATCTCAAACCCCGTTCATTCTTCAAAACTGATTGCGGAAGGTGTGAAATAAACCACCTTCCCAGGAGAGGAGTGAAGCACATAAGAACACCTCTTTTTCTCATGGTTCGAGTGTAACATGAGTGAAGGATGTCCCCAAGCAACGTAGGTATAGGATTCCTGGACATGAAGATCTGGACAGCACTGACATCTATAAGCTGATCAGGATTTGGGAACAACACCAACCCATAGACAAGGAGGGCCACAACTTCTTCAAAAGCTTGTAGGTCAAGAGAGTTCCAACATTCTTGGGCCTTCTCAAACAGAAACCTGGCCAAGAACCCTTTGATACCACTTCTAACTTCCCAATGTCCCTTGATGTCAGATGGTTGTAAGCGTAAGGCTTTAGCAATCTCTTCAAGTTTGGGCTCCTTTTCGGAACCGTTGTAGGGTAGTTGACTAAGGATAGGGATCTTCAGAAGCTGGGAGAACTCTTCCAATGTAGGCACCAGTTGATAATCCAGGAAAGTAAAGCAGTGATGCAGAGGGTCAAAGAACTGGAAGAGGACCTTTATCATATCTTCCTCAATGTTGGTGTTGACCAAGCTGATGAGTCTTCCATGCCTCTCACTGAAAGAAGAGCTCTCGGGAATCCTGGATATAAGCTCCTTAAGCTGAGGAGGGATCCTTACAAGACTGATCTGAATTATCTTTCTGCAAATAGTTTCCATGTCCTACAAAACAAGAACAAAGATGAAGATTCGAACCCCTGAAACGGTTAGTCAATGCACATGATGCTGTATGATGTTATGATGCTATGATAAAACACACCACAAATATTCACAAGAAGCAAACATGATAAGGCACACAAGTCACACCACAGCCCTTAGAGTTTAGGCCAGCATGGGGTCTAGGTATTACCCTCTTGAAGTTGGTGGGATCAACCTGTCCTATCAGAAGTAACCGGGTTCTAAGGGTCCCAATATCACTGGATTGCTTTCATTGTTCATCGTTTCGATTTAGCCACTGAACTGGCGACCGAAATATTCCAAGAAAACAACCCTCAATTGAGTGTAGTATCGAGTATCAACCAACCTCGGACTGCACCAAAGTCAGTTATCTCACTACCCTAAAGAGGCCAAGATGGTTCAATTAAGGTTCCTAAGGTTAGTTGATGCTTCACGACACCACGCGGCGGCCCCGTACTCTCCTTGACTGGACTCAAGGGTTACCGGTACACACCAAAGTGCCACATCAACGTAGCAGACTGCTTCAACCATGTCGGTATACCCCGCATAGTTCCCTCACAGCCTTGTTGCTACATTCTAAGAAGGTATCCCCAGGTCCGAGTTAGGATCTATAGAACTCCCAAGACAGTACCCACAATAATAAAGCAAATAGTTCAGACAATTGAAAACACAAGTGATCTTAGTCCTAAGGTACACCTTACTTTAAAAGAGTCCCCAGCAGAGTCGCCAGTTCTGTGATCGGTGGATTTAGAACTGATTGTTTAACGCTGGTTCGCGAAATGTCGCGGTAAGCAAGAGTCGCCACCGTCTTTTATTTTCTCCAACATGGACAGGACAAAAGCACAGCAAAATTCCTTATGAGATAGTTTCTCGGTTCGGGAGGTAGATTTATAGAAAGGGAAGGTGTTAGCACCCTTTCTATCTATGGCTATCCATGGGCTCTTAGATACTTGCTCATTGTGTTTCCAAAATGTTTGCTTTTCAATTGTGAGTGAGTTTGAAAAAAGTTTCATTTAAAGATTTCAGAATGACTCTTGTATCAGTCCTCAAGAGTGTTTGAAAAATTGTTTTGAAAGCTTTTTTGAAAGTGTCGGTGTGAAAAGAGTTTTGATTTGTTTTTTAGAGCAAGTATCTATGAGTCATCTACCTACCCTAAGGAATTAGGCTGCGTAAATGTCCTTAAGGTAGTGCCATCCCACCATTGAGAGATAGGTAGCACCACCGTTGGAGGTGTTCGGGTCAATTCGTTTGTAGGGACAGTGTGGTCACCAGAGCAACATTTAGGACACCTTAGAAGCTACCCTTATGCCATTGATCCTTTTTTAATCCGAGGCAACCGTTTCGAGGCGACTGGATCATGGACATAAGGACTTACTAAAACGTCCTATACTCGACGACCACGTTTCAAAGGCAAGGCAACAGTGAGGCGTACCCTAGGAGTGGTGTGTGAATTTGTGTGTTGTTTTCAGTTAATATTTATCTTGCACATGTATCATGGTGATCTACACTTGTTTTTAATTTAGGCCATACATTCTTTCATGCAATTAGAATTTAAAAGTGCTGAAATTTAAAGGCGGAAAGTAAATCCTACGCTATTACAAGGCGCGGGTCTATACATCGCCAAATTACGAAGACCCGTTTGGTAAAAGATGCGGAAAGTAAATAAATTTCCTAATTACTATTACAAGGCTTGAGCAGTTACATAATATTCGAAAAGAAAATAAATGCGCGAAAAGAAATTAGAATCGAATGTTCGAGGGCGTTGAACCCTTTTGAGAAATTAAATGGAATTAAAAAGCTAATTAATTATTTAATTAAGAAAATGAATATTTTTTAGGTTTTTGTATTTTATGAAATAAATAAGATTAAAATTAAAAGGAAACCCTAATTCTAAGTCTATTTTAATTATTAAGAAAATATTAAAGTTTAACTTAATTTACTAAATAATTAATGTACATGTTTATTTACAAAAAATATTTAGTAATTAATAATAATAATAATGATGAGAAAATTATTTATTAAAAAAAAGATGAGAATGTTAAAAAAACCCTAATTTCTACATATTTTAATTTATTAAGAAAAAGATTAAAGTTTTAACCTAATTTAACTAAATTAATTATTTAACATTTATTTACAAAAAATATTTAATAAGTAAATTAATTAACATATTTTAGTTTCTGATTTTTTATTATGAAAATTAATTATTGGTGAATTAAATAAAACAAGTTAAACAATTAAAAGAAAAGAAAAGGAAATTAAAAAAAGAATACAAACATTGGGGGTGTCTGGCCCATTTAGGAGGTGAATTGGAGTGGTTTGGCCCAAGAACATGAAGCCTGTTTGACCTTTCCTGGTTGAGCGCACGTGGTTGACTGAGTGTACATGGTAGGACTCCTTTTGTAGCCTTCAGATTGAAGCTCATGGGCACGTGGCAGGCTTGGATGTGGAGTTGTATGATGAACCCTGGGGGAGGCGCTGCATATGAACACGTTAAGAGGAAAAATATGAAATATGTGGGGGGACCTGGGAATCGAACCCAGGTCCCAAGGCTTGAAGGATACGTTGCCAGCCAACTGCGCTGTTGAGTTTCTTTGTTAAAATAATGCATGGAAAATATAATCTACAAAAAATGTTAGTTAGTGGTGTGAACAAAAAATTGCGCGCCAGTATTTGAATCCTCCACTCACGCTTGGACACCTATGCTTCTTCTTCATCTTTCTGCAAAAACACAAAACAAGTAGCGAGGGTTTTAAACCCCCACTAAATGAAGCCTGAAAAAATAGCGATTAGCACATGGACAAATATAAAAAGGGCGCGAGGTATTGGTTGGCTTCGTCTTGAGGTCACGAACGTGTTCATACAGGTTTGGTGGTCTGATTTTTCCATATGAGGAAAGCCCCAATTTAGAGCTTCTGAAACCCTAGAAAACGTTAATGGCAAATCTCGTTTAAAGCATTGCTAGGACAATTAAATGGTACCATTCGCTTCAGAACATCATTGTTAGCAAGAATCAACAATTAAAACTCATGAATAATGCATGTAAATTAAAAAAACGATTATGGACATATTCATGAAAAGCGCAATGTTGTTCTACCAATTCTTGGAGTATGGAGACTGGTTCTTGATTGCAACACGTTCCTAGCAATGTCAGGAACGTAATGGACAAGCTTTTAGACCTTGAATCGCCTTGTAACTATGATTTCAGTGTTCAAGTTTTTAGTGAAAAATTGCAAATTGGTTCTATGTTTTCTGAGCAGTTTTTCGTGTCCAATGCATTAGGTTTTAGTTGTGCATAAGTACATGAATGAAATTAGGTTAAAACCAAGCCCATGGATTCATGCATTCATGTTTTGAATATTTGATTTTTCCCATATCTTTTTTCAATCTTTTCCATGCCAATCTTGCCAAATATAGATGATATTGTCCCCTTGAGATGGTGCACGAAATATCTAGCATGTGATGAACCTATTTGCTGCACAAAAAAGATTTAAAAACATGATTTGATATTTTTCTCATATTTAAAACTAATTAAATGAATTAATAATAATAAAAACTAAATTAATTAATTAAAAATAAGAAAATAAAACCCTTTGAGCTTAATGGGTCGTGCATATGCTTTGGGTAATGATTCATGGAAGAATTTGTGGCCCATTAGCAATTTTGAGGCTTTTGAAGCAAAGTTGACTTTTCAAAATTCCCAAAAATTTCCCAACTTCTACAAGGCATATCTTGCTCAAGTTTGAAGCTATGATCATGTTCTTGGACATTTTGGAAAGGTCTTGAAGTCCTATAACCAATGTCTTTGGTCCCATGTCGCTTTGATTTACCAATCTCAAGTTATGGTCTTTGACTTAAAGTGCCTATTTGTTGACTTTTGAAAATGACCTATAATGTTGAAATTGATAACTTTTTGTGAGAGCATTTCTTGGACTTGGAGCGTGAAGATGAATTGTAGGAAATGTAATTCTCTTCAAAATGAGCTTTGGATGGAATTTTTCTGATAAACCATGAAGAAGTTATGCCCTGGTCAATTTGCAGTTGACTTTTTCAACTGTCCAAAAATAGAAACTTTTGCATCTTGAGACTTTTTGAGCCATGCTTTGAGAATCATGATCAAGCATTGATCAAATGATGTTTGTGGCTTCAAAATAAGATGTTGACCAAAATTTTTGACTTTTGACTGTCAAATGACCATTTTGCCCCTGCAGTTGACTGTGAAGCATTTAGGGTTTTTGACTGTGCAATTTGGATGCTGTGAGTCTTGAAACTTGGCATATGGATGCTTGACAATGTATGTGGGCATGTGGGACTTGATTGGACCCTTGGAAACCTCAACTTCTTTGTCAGAACCAAAACCCTAGTTTTGACTGTGTTAGGAGGCAATTGGACTGTGCAACTCTTGAGGGATTTTGAATCATCTGGAGATTGATTTTGGCAAATCTTGAAGAATATGGGAGGGCAAATTTTGGGGTACAACACAAAGGCTTATTCGTATCTTCATGTTGCTGCCTTCATTACCAAACTGCTGACCTTCAAGATCCTTTCTCATCGCTTCCGTTTGCTTTCCCCGAGGCCATGGCGCTATGCTCCCGCAACATGCTTAACCAATTCAAACAGCCCTGCATCCGCAAAAATTGACACCATATCCAAACGGCCCTGCACAATACCAACCTGCAACAAAACCAATTTCTATAACCAACTAACAGAATCTCTAACAATAACAAGACAGAATGACAACCACCTCCTAACCACCTAACAGATCCAACACAGAATTCTCCTAACCACCTAACAGATTCATAACTTCCTCTAACTAACTCCGTAACAAACTTTAACAGAATTTGACAAATTGTCACAACCAAACCAAAACAGAATTTTCTAACTGTAACTAACTTCCATAACTTGTTAACAGAAATAGAAGCAGCCCTGCACATAAAAAGAGTTTATAACAGAATTTCCTAACTAACCAAAAAACCAACTGTAACTGTATCCTAACTTATAACCAATTCCCAACAAACCAAAACATAACTTCTATAACAATAACAAAAACATATCCAAAACTAACTCCAACTTCCCAACAAATTATAACAGAGATAACAGAAAATCAGAAAAGAACACAAAAAGAGACTGAGAAGAAAACTCACCATCTCTCTGAATGATTCTCTCTCTGAACCGAGTTCATCTTCTTCAAACTTCAACAACTTGCTTCGATCATCATCTTCTACTGCATTATCAATATCGCACATCCACGTTTTTTAAAAAATCTTCATCGATCCTTCATCATTATCAATGTTCTTCAATCAACCACATCATCTATCCTCTACTCCATGAAAACGCAACAACACAACGCTCATATCAACAACAAAATCGCATCATAGAACGTATAACATTAACATAACACAAGCAGAGTTTTCAGAATCGCGAACAGAAAAAGAAGAATAAAGATTGAACACAAAGTCAGAAGGCTTACCGGATTTGTGTCAGAACTCGTCAGAAGAATATGAAACAAGGAAAGCAGACGAAATCATAATAAAGAAGAAGAAAGGTTTGAAGAGCATTTTCATGGTGGACGAACGATGGTCCATGGCGGCGCTTGGTTCAGTTATGAAGCCTTAATGGTGAGATAATGAAAGACAGGAGAGCGAAAGATGCATGGCGTATTGGACCGAAACGGAGAGATGGGGAGATCGAATTGAGACGGAGACGGTGTTGATGATGTTGATCAAAGAGGAAGCAGTTGCGGCGTTGTCGATGAAAGAAGAAGAGATCACCGCCGCCGCTAAGCCGCAAGAGAAGAAGAAGGACGAAGCACAACCCAACCCTAGATCCTCTTTCATTGTTTCACGTTTTCATCCTTTTGATTTTAATTGTTTTTATTTTTTCTCTGTCTTCTCATCAATCTTATTTTTTTATTTTATCTTCTCTAGCAATTTTCATGTTTTATGTTAATAGTTAATTATTTTCATGTTTTTATTCTGTTAGTTTTTAATCATCAATCTTTAACACAATAAAACAAAACAAAAAAACGAATTAGACGAGTAATAAAAACGGGCTGGACCAAATTTCCCTCTCTTCAAGCCCATTATCTTCTTTTTGGAAGCCTATTGATGTTTGCTGAAAAAACTGGTCATGGACTCAACCAGTTGGGCCTTTGCACCTAGAATTTACCTTCCAACACTCCCTAAATCAGCTTGCACCCTCTGACATCATCTCTCATTTGAATATTTGATTTAAATTTTTTTTCTCCTATTAATTGGTGATAGAATGATACAAATAATAGAATATTTTAGAACTCTTTAGAATTTCTTTTTTTAGAATTTCGATTAGAGTTTCTTTTTACTATTTTATTTTTCATATTTGGCAATCATTTTTATTTTCCATTTTTAGTCAATGTTTTTGTGATAGCATCGATGTAATTCTTGCAACGTGGAATGCTCGGGGCTAATTCTTCAATCACTCGTTCAAGGAAACTTTGGTAGAATTTTCTTACCGCTTGCACATTTTCGAAGAGGCAATGGACCTCCTCCGTTTGGTATCGTCACAACTCTATTTTATTCTTCATTTCCGTACTTTATCACAAATCATATGCATGCTAACATTATGTAGAATTCCCTCAAAATTCTAACTTCAAGTCTAACAATGCACCATAACATTAGGTTTAGAAATAGGCTAGTCCCCATTTGACTTTTCTTTCCCTTTTTGCATACGCACCTAAAACTAAAACTTCTTTTCTTTCAAAATTCAAAACACTTTAAAACTATTGATGAGAATGATGCTTTTGCTTAGTACAGGAAATGATAAGCGAGTCTCTTCTCAATATTATTGTTCTTCATCTCAAGCCTAGGTGTGGTTCAATTCTCAAAGACCCCTTTCATAGATAAGTAGAAAAGTGGCTAATATCTCTCTCTTGAGGTCAATCAGTCATCATCTACAACAAAAATACAAACCAACTCAAACCATTTGTGCGCTCGGGCACCTTTCTTAAAAAAACCCTTTTCAGGTAAGGACACAATTAGTTTACTTATGTGCCAATGCATAAGTATCCAAAGGTCGAGCTGCAGCAGAAGGCGGAATTAACTTCGTCCACAAAAAAACACAAACAAATAAAAACATATGAGCCGAACTACGGTAGCTCTGATTCCTCAAAAAGGATACGTAGGCATTGGGGTAGGGCCCAAGCGAGCACAATTTTATTTTCCCTACATTTTTTTCCTTTTCTTTTGCATGCAGTCTCCCTTAGCAGTAATAAACAGTAAGCATAGATTAAACACACCCATAAGATAGACAACACGATTGGATATCGTAGAGTACTACGGGCGTGTATGGTGCTAATACCTTCCCCTCGTGTAACAGACTCCCTTACCCGATCTCTCAGTCGCAAGACCATGACTTCTCCCTTCCTCAGGTTTTCTCGATGTTTACCTTTCCCTACATATGGGATAAAAGACGTTCGATGGCGACTTCATTATTTGATGATTTTCAGCCGGTTGTTTCAGTCGTATGTTAGAAAGATCCAGTCGTACACCGCTGACAAAAACCTCTGGATCCACTTCTTTCAAGAAAGTCTCTCAGGGAATCATCTTGAATGATTTTACCAGCTAGAAGGAGCCAGTATCCGTAATTGGGAAGGATTGGCTGTTGCTTTCTACAAGCAGTACCAATACAACACCGACCTTGCTCCTACGCGTACCCAACTTCAGGGTATGTCCATGGGCGCGGGCGAAGGTTTCAAAGATTATGCTCACAAGTGGAGGGACCTTGCTGGAAGAGTTCAAGCTCCCTTGGCTGATAGGTAGCTAGTGGATATTTTTTTTGGGACCTTGTCTGGTCTGTATTTCAACCATTTGATCGGAAGTTCATCGTCCGGGTTTACAGAGCTGATCATGACCGGGGAAAGAATTGAGGCTGGTATCAAATCTGGTAAAATACAGAAGGGTGCTTCATCAGGCACCAAGAAGAAGCCTTTTAAGAAGGAGTCCAGTGTTGTTTAAAGTTCAAAAAGCCAGAATAGACCTGAACACCGCCAAGCTGTTAATGCGGTGGTTATTTCAAGACCTGTTGTTGCTCCTCAGCACAACAATCAGTCAAGGGACGAGAGACCTTGAAGACAATTCACTCAGCTCAACATGACTTTATCCCAGATTCTGCCGCAGTTATTATAGACCAAGAGAGGCCCCGAAGAATCCAAATACAACATCACCGAAGTACAACCCTAATGCTCGTTGTGCCTTTCACTCTGATAGCTCGGGGCATGATACGGATGATTGTTGGGTCTTGAAGAACAAAGTACAGGACTTGATTGATGCTAAGGAGATCGAGTTAGGAGCACCAGAAAAGCCTAAACAAGACGTAGGGGTGAATGCTATCGGGGATGACGATGATGAAGAGTTTGATATTGACAGCTGGATATACCCAACTGCCGATGGTGGATTAAGCAACTGGATAGCGAAGGATTCTATACCTGTTTCAGTTATCACCCAGTAATGAGACTTTTTGTTTTGAATTTGTAACAGACAATGTTTTAAACTTTACGGCCCGATGTCTTACTCGGGGCGCCGTGGCTTCATTTGTGAGGGATTTATGTGTGTCATCTACATATATCATTAATAAAAGCATTGAACGTTTCTTGTATTTCAAATTTTGTGCTCCTTGTTTTTCTTTTACTATATATTGCAAAACATCTATTTTACACACACTCACATATACAGGTCTACATCCACTCTGGATCTCACTGGTAACGACTCTGCTACTGCCAATTATGACTTCGAAAGTCCGATCAACTTAGCCGAAGACGAAGGTGAAGATGATTGCGAAGTTCCTGGTGAACTTGCTAGACTGCTACTTCAAGAAGATGGGGCCATACAGCCGCATGAAGAGCCCGTGGAATCGGTGAATCTGGGTACAGAAGTAGACAAGAAAGAGGTCAAGATCGGTGCAAATCTAGAGCCTAGTGTTAAGCAACGGTTGATTTAGATGCTGTGGGACTACGTTGAGATCTTTTCCTGGTCTTATGAAGATATGCCTGGGTTGGATACCGATATTGTGGTTCACCGATTTCCTACCAAGGAAGATTGTCCTCCAGTAAAATAAAAGGTCCGCCGAATGCGCCCGGAGATGTCTGAGAAAATAAAGGCTGAAGTTACGAAGCAGTTTGACGCCGGTTTTGTAGCATTTACTTCTTACCCATAGTGGGTGGCCAATGTGGTTCCATTGTCGAAGAAGGATTGTAAGGTTCGGATGTGTGTCGACTATAGGGATCTGAACAGGGCAAGTCCCAAGGATGATTTCCCTCTGCCTCATATTGATGTTCTGGTTGACAACACCACTCAACATAAGGTTTTCTCCTTCATGGATGGTTTCTCCGGTTATAATCAAATTAAAATAGCTCCCGAAGACATGGAGAAGACAATCTTTGTTACTCAGTGGGGTACCTTTTGCTACAAGGTCATACCTTTCGGATTGAAGAATGCTGGGGCAACATATCAGCGCGCCATGGTCGCTTTGTTCCATGACATGATCCATCATGAGATTTAGGTATACGTCGACGACATGATTGCAAGGTCCCAAACTGAGGAGAAACATCTTGACCACCTTCAGAAGCTATTTGACAGATTGAAGATGTACAAGCTGAGGTTAAACCCGAACAAGTGCACCTTCGGGGTGAGATCTGGTAAGCTACTGGGTTTCGTCGTAAGCGATAAAGGTATTCAAGTGGATCCTGCAAAGGTGAAGGCTATACAGGAAATTCCAGCTCCCCGAATAGAAAAAGAAGTCAGAGGCTTTCTGGGACGCTTGAATTATATTACCCGATTCATCTCACACCTGACTGCTACTTGTGAGTCGATCTTCAAGTTACTGAAGAAAGATCAAGTGGTAAGATGGAATGATAAATGTAAGGCCGCTTTCGAAAGGATCAAAGAGTATCTCCAAAAGCCACCTATTCTGATGCCTCCAGTTGAAGGGAGACCTCTGATCTTATACTTGACAGTACTCGACAACTCAATGGGGTGCGTGCTGGGGCAACATGACGAGTATGGCCGAAAAGAGCTTGCTATTTATTACCTTAGCAAAAAGTTTACTGACTGCGAGACCCGATACTCGTTGCTTGAGAAAACTTGTTGCGCTTTGGCATGGGCTGCTCGCCGGTTGAGACATTATATGCTGACTCACACTACTCTATTGATATCAAAGATGGATCCAATCAAGTATATCTTCGAGAAGCCTGCCTTGACCAGAAGAATAGCAAGATGGCAGATGATCTTGACTAAGTATGACATCCAGTACACGACCCAAAAGGAAATCAAGGTAAGTGTGTTGGCAGACCATTTGGCACATCAGGCAGTGGATGATTACCAGTCTATGAACTTTGAATTCCCGGACGAGAGTATCATGATAGTGACTGACTGTAAGACACCTGGACCGGATGAAGGACCTGAGGAAGGATCCCGATGGTCTATGTACTTTGATGGAGCTTCTAACGCTTTGGGTAATGGCATTGGCGATGTGATCATATCTCCTAAAGGCTCTCATACTCCGTTCACCGCCCGACTATGTTTCAACTGCACCAACAATATGGCGGATTATGAAGCATGCGTCCTGGGTCTTCGAGCAACAATCGACCTAAGGATTAAGTTCTTGAGTGTCTTCGGAGATTTCTCTCTCGTGATCAGTCAGATCAAAGGCGAGTGGGATACAAAACACCCTAATCTTATTCCTTACAAGGAGTATGTGTTGACGCTGCTTCCACACTTCGAGGAGATAACCTTTGAACACTTTCCTAGAGAGGAGAACCAGTTGGCGGACGCGCTAGATACGATGACTTCTATGTTCAAAGTCAATTGGGACAATGAAGCTCCCCAGATTATCATTGAAAGATTGGACGAACCTGCACATTGTCGTGGCATTGAGACTGAAGAGGTAGCAGAAAAACCCTGGTTTCATGAGGTGAAGAGGTATCTTGAGGCTCAGGAGTACCCCGAGGGTGCATCTGTTAATGACAAGAAGTTTCTGAGAAGGTTCGCGGAAAAGTTCTTCATCAGCAATGGCATTCTTTACAAGCGTAACCATGATTCAACCTTACTGCGATGTGTGGATAAGAATGAAGCAGAAAGGATCATGGCAGAGTTACATGAAGGTACTTTTGGAACTCATTCCAGTGGACATACCATGGCAAAGAAAATCCTTCGGGAAGGAAATTATTGGTTCACAATGGAAGCCGACTGTTATCAGCATTCTCGGACCTGTCACAAATACCAAGTTCATGCTGATAAGGTGCACATACCTCTAGTTCCTCTGAACGTCTTGACGGCTCCTTGGCCTTTTGCAATGTGGGGCAGTGACATGATCGGCGAGACCAGACCTACGACATCCAACGGGCATCGTTTCATCCCGGTAGCTATTGATTACTTTATGAAGTGGGTTGAAGCAGCTTCCTTTGCTACAATAACCAAGAACATCGTGGCACGGTTCATTCGGCACAACCTGATTTATCGATATGGTGTACCAGAGAGGATCGTTACGGACAATGGTACAAATCTGAACAACAAGATGATCACCGAACTCTGCAAGCAGTTCAAGATACAGCATCACAACTATTCTCCCTAACGGCCGAAGATAAACGGGGATGTCGAAACGGCTAATAAGAACATCAAGAAGATTGTGCAGAAGATGACAGTGACATACAAAGACTGGCACAAGATGTTACCGTTTTCTCTTCATGGGTACTCTACCTTAGCACGGACGTCAACAGGGGCAACACCCTATTCCTTGGTATATGGTATGGAGGCCGTATTGACCATCAAAGTTTAGATACCCTCTCTTCGGATTATGAAGGATGCAGGTTTGAGCAAAGATGATTGGATTCAGACCCGACTTGATCAGCTGAACTTAATCGACAAAAAGAGACTTACTGCTATTTGTCATGGTCAGACGTAACAAAAACGGATGATCAAGGCATTTAACAAGAAAGTTAGACGACAAGAGTATCAAGTTGGGGATCTGGTAATCAAGCGTGTTATCTTACCTCAAGGTGATCCCAGGGGAAAATGGACCCCTACTTACGAAGGGCCATTTATGGTTAAGAACATTTTCTCAGGAGGAGCTATGATTCTAACCACCATGGATGGTGACGACCTTCCTCACCCCGTCAATGCAGACATAGTGAAAAGATACTACGCATAAACAAAGACCCGATAGGTCGACTGGCCTAGGAAAAAATAAGGGCTTCCCAGCGAACCAAAAGGGTTCGGGCAAAAACAAGGGATGAAAATAAAAAAATCTATACACCCGACAAGTCGAAAACCTGAAAAGGAGACTTGGGCAAAAAAGGGTATCCCGGTGGATTGAAAACCCGAAAGGGCGGTCCAGGCAAAAGTTAGGGATCAAAGCGTAACACTATGTCTCATTGGATCACCTTGCATCCAGACTTCGGTATCGACCATCAAGCTCGAACGACACTAATCAATCTGATCTACCTTCAACCAAGTAGCAAAGTGATGAGATGATCGAGAACATAAAAACAATAGCAGAGTTGGAACCCAGTGGGATTATTCACATAGCTGTTTTGTTTAGTTTTTCACAAATTGTATAAATTGTATTTCTTCGACGGCGTTCTCTTACTAGGACGTCAGCCTCTTGTACAAAAACGCCTATTTACAGGCCAAACTTCAAACATCAATACAAATTCACTTTTAGAGAAATTTCAAACTTGTTTTTCCTTTTCCTGTTTTGTTTTGCAAAGAACGTCCAATGTTCATTTTTGATATATGCATTTGACATTAATTGCTGCTCATGAATAATTTACATGCGAGACAAAAGATGATTACTGGTAATATCAGAAACAGGGGCAATAAGAATTGTCCGAACTGTACAGTTGCACTGTCCACCAGGTACAAGGTAGATTCAGTTGAAGAATATGACCAAGGTACATTCACTCCCTACAGAGTAAGAGAAGACAATAATGATAGCTCTCCCTAAGTGAGACTCGTAACTATGAATGCATTGGTAATATTCTCCCCAAGCAGAGTTTATCTACCGTTAGCATTGAAAAGGCTTAATATCCCCGACAGTCTTAATATTCCCGAGCGGAGTATAATAATATTCCCCGGCAGAGTACAAAATATCCCCAGTGGACTTTGAGACTTTTCCCAGCGCCGTCTGAAGAAGCTTCCCCAATAGAGCTTGGAAAATCATCCCTAGTAGACTTTGGAAGATTGTCCCCAGCAGAGCTCAAAGGATTATCCCCGTAAGAGTCTAAAAGGTTATCCCCAGTGAAGTCGCAACTGAAAGACCATCCCCAACGGAGTTCATTCCCTTCACAAACAAGAGGTCAATTCCCAACAGGATTCGGTATCACCAACAATGGTAAATCATCCCCAGTGGAATTTATTGGTGGAAATCTCAGCAGAGCATCTCTTCCCCACAGAGTAATCTCCTCATCAGTTTATTCCCCAATGGAGTTATCCTCTCCTACAGGTTTATTCTCGCAATCATCTTCGTTCGCCATCCCCAGCGGAAACGAAGAATTCAACTCTTTTCTCCAACAGCTACACGGGATTTATTTTCCCCAGCTAAAACATTACATTTCCATACATCATGACACATGCATATATGCATCATACAACATAATCTAATTTATTTTGAGAACATCATTGCTTGATATATATCATGCATTGCATACGACTGACCTTTGCCTTTCAGGAAGGATGCAGTTAAGTTCTCAGCTCAGTCGAAGACCTGACCGGTTCTTAAATCTCAACTGAATTATCCTCGGTTGAATTACAGATAAGGTTCTAAATCTCAATAATTTTCCCTCAGTCGAAGACCTGAACGGTTCTTAAATCTCAACTGAATTATCCTCGGTTGAATTACAGATAAGGTTCTCAATCTCGACAATTTTACTCCGTCGAAGTGTGGACGAGTTCTTAAATCTCAACAGAATTATTCTCCGTTGAAGTAAACAAACAGTCCTAGATCTTGATGAATATGTTTCCCTCAGTCGATGACCCGACCGGTTCTTAAATCTTAACTGAATTAGTCTTGGTTGAATTACAGATAAGGTTCTCAATCTCGACAATTTTCCTTCGTCGAAGTGTGGAAGAGTTCTTAAATCTCAACAGAATTATTCTCCTATGAAGTAAACAGACAGTTCCTAGATCTTGACGAAGATGTTTCCCTCAGTCGAAGACCTGACCGGTTCTTAAATCTCAACTGAATTAGTCTCGGTTGAATTATAGATAAGGTTCTCAATCTCGACAATTCTCCTCCGTTGAAGTGTGGACGAGTTCTTAAATCTCAATAGAATTATTCTCCATTGAAGTAAACAGACAGTCCTAGATCTTGATGAAGATGTTTCCCTCAGTCGAAGACCTGACCGGTTCTTAAATCTCAACTGAATTATTCTCGGTTGAATTACAGATAAGGTTCTCAATCTCGACAATTTTTCCTCCGTAGAAGTGTGGACAAGTTCTTAAATCTCAACAGAATTATTCTTCGTTGAAGTAAACAGACAGTCCTAGATCTTGACGAAGATGTTTCCCTCAGTCGAAGACCTGACTGGCTCTTAAATCTCAACTAAATTATTCTCATTTGAATTACAGATAAGGTTCTCAATCTCAACAATTTTCCTCCATCGAAGTGTGGACGAGTTCTTAAATCTCAACAGAATTATACTCCGTTGAAGTAATAGACAGTCCTAGATCTTGATGATGATGTTTCCCTCAGTCGAAGACCTGACCAGTTCTTAAATCTCAACTGAATTATCCTCGGTTGAATTACAGATAAGGTTTTAAATCTCGACAAATTTCCCCCAGTTGAATTACGGACAAGTTCTTAAAACTCAGCAGAGATGTTCTCTCAGCTGAAGTACAGGCAAGTTCCTAAATCTCAACAAAGATCATGCTTCCCCAGCGGAATCTTCCACAACAACAGGTATGGAAGTTCTCGCTAAGGAATCTCTTATACGATAGACACTCATGCAGATGGTATCTTTAAGCCCATCCTCCCGCCAGCGATCTCCAAATGGCATCTGTAAGCCCATTCCCGACATCACAAGGCTGATAGCACTTCATGCGAGTGCCAATTTTTGGGCACTATAGTGTTCAATCATCTTCCACCTTCGGATCACGAAAGGCACGAATCCCAATCTACATCCTCAAGTTTAAGAAGATTGAACAGGGGCAGCTGTTGTACCCCAAAATTTTCCCTCTCATATTTCTCAAGACATTATAAGAAAAATATCCAAGTGGCTCAAGGTTGCTCAAGAGTTGGTCAGACAAGCTAACTCCTAAGGCAATCAATCCCAAATTAGGGTTTTGTGTTGCATCAAGATCCTTGAATCCAAATGACCTCAAGTTCTCACCAATGTCTGTATATGTTATCAAGGTCATCCATGTCAAGTTTCAAGCCTTGCAGAGGAAGTTTGCTCATTCAATTGCTCAAAGGGCCCAAAAATCGACTGTGTTAAGGCAAAAGTCAATTGTGACCTATAAACAGTCAAACTTCAAGATTTTTTTGTCAAAATTATCATTTTGAAGGATATTTCATCATTTGATCAAGGTTTGATCATGATTCATTAAGGATTGCTCAAAATTCATCAAGATTCAAAAGTTGCTAAATTAGGGGTTTGTAGGAAAAGTCAACTCAACTTTGACCAAGCATAACTTTCTCATACTTTATGAGAAATGACCCATAAAAATCTCATTTTTAAGAGGATGCAAGTTCCTACAATCCATCTTCATACCCCAAGATCAAAGAATGCATTCACAAGAAGTTACAAATTTGGACATTATAGGTCATTTTTGAAAGTCAACAAAAATCACCTTTTTTTCCAAAGCTTATAACTTTAGCATTGAATATCAAAATGCGATGAGACCAAAAGGGTTTGTTAGAGGACATCTCAAGCTTTCTAAAAAGTACAATAACACCTCCAAAAGTTCAAAATTGAAGAAGTTATGCATTATTGAAATTGGAAATTTTTGCAAAATTGCTAAAAGTCAACTATCCCCAAAACTTCAAATTTTGTCAAATGGGCCCATTCTTTTCCACTTGATTTGAGCTTGCATCATTGCACACGTGTCCTAGCTTCAGCCATGAGCTCATATTTTATTTTTATTATTTTATTTTATTTTTTTATTGAATTTATTCATTTTTAATCAAATAAAATCATATAAAATCCCAAACTTTGATTACATGAGATCTTTTGGCTATTTCAGGATTGGATCATCATCATTAACATCATCAAATTCGTATCACACAAAACCATGTGCAAAAAGATTGAAAATTGGAAAATTTGGAAGGTTTAGTAATGGAGAATCAAATCAAATTGGAAATCATTATTGGAGCAAGATTTGAATCAAGTTTGTTACCCTAATACATTCCACACTACATAAACAAGACAAAGGGACGTGAATAAGGGTTGGAACATGCAAGCATAGTCAGAACAAAGTTTAAAAAAAGTGGTGAAAAGCTTGATATTGAAATCGTGCTTAGAGGTGTTTTCAGAAGCCAAGACCTATCCCAATCGCTTCCTGGACGTTCACTGAAGCTAAACCAATTCAAAGCAAGCTTCCTCACACACCACAACGCGTTGTAAGTATCACGAAATACACCTCTCTTCTTGATTTCATAACTCGTAATTTATGCATCCTTTTCATGAATCAATAACATATTTTGAATCTACATGACATTTGGAAACGTTTGGCATTATCCAATTGTGTTTTTCTAGCCTGAATGAAGAACCTCCATAGCTAGGGTTCTTCGTGTGTTTTTTAGGGTTTTCTTTTTCAGGAAAAATTGGGACTAAAGAAGGGCATGGTGTTGATCAGGAATCCAAGACGAGTCCAACCATGCTCGTGGAATTTGTTTTCATGATCTGGAATGGATTTTAGAGCAAGCTTGCGCATTTAGCTGCGGATCCAAATCCGCAGGTAATATTTGCAGGATTTGGAGGTAGGAGACGATGAGCTGTCGTTCTCCCAATGGCCCGTTCAAAACCAAGCGCGCCTTTTTTGCTTTGCTGACATATAATTCGTTTTCATTATATTATATTTTCTTTGTGTTATACTTACAAATGAAACAAAACAGCGTAGTGGCAAGGCGAACGTTCCAATATCCTACAGGACCTGGGTTCGAATCCCAGGTCCCCCACTTTCTTTGATATTTTTCTTCTTCAGGTAATCACATGTATAGTTCAAGCGCGCAGAACACCATACTCCCTCGTTCATTCAATTGCCAGATGGCCAAGGCCAAATCTGATGGTCAAGCGTTGAAAGTCTACATGGAGCCAAGTCAACAAATGCACAGTGAATCAGGGTAAGTCCACCAAGGCCAACTCTAATGGGCCTCAGCATTGCTATGCATGCCCACATTTCAGGCCCAAAGCCCTCTCTCTTTCTATTTTATTTATTTTGTTTTAATTATTTTTATTATTTATTAACCAATCAAAAATTCTTTTCTTTATAAAATAAAATCAAAAAAATATTTTCTTTATCAAATCAAATTTTTATTTTTATTTTATTAATAAACACTAATTAAATTAACTTAGGTTTTAATTAGAATAACTTTAACATATTTTTGTAAATAATTGAAATTAAATTAGACTTAATTAGGTTTTTACTAATTCAATTAATTTTTATTTCTTTCTTAAAATACCCAAAACCCAAAAATAATTTATTTTTATTATTTAAATTAATTTATTAATTTAGTAATTAATTTAGATTAATTTCTTTCTTAAAATAAAAAAAAACAACAAAAATATATTTCTCTTTAACCAAAAAGGGTCAAAACCCTAAATTTGCGCTCGATTTAATTTCCCGCACGCGATTTATTTATTTTTATCATATTAATGTATTTTCTTCTGGTTTGTAATAGTTAATAGGACCTTTTATTACTTTTTATCGCTTTATTTATTTTTAAAGGGTTTGTCTTTGGCGATGTAAATATCCGACGCCTTGTAATTTAAATTCTGCATTTTATTTCCGCAAAATATAACTGTTAGATGTTTGATAATAGGATGGCATGACAAGACTAAATGTTTTAACTTAAAATCAACATAGATCACCATTAACATGTACAAAGATAAAAAATAACTGAAAACAACACACTCGTACATGCGCACTCTTAGGGTACACCCCACTTGGTTGCCTTCGTACGCGGTCATTGAGTATAGGTCACTTTAGAGGTCGTTCTCTTGTCTAAAGATCATAGTCGCCTCGAAACAGTTGCCTCAGACATTGTTGTCCCAAATAAATGATCTAAGACATCAGGGTTACCGCTAAAGCGTCCTAACATTGCTTTAGTGACCGTAAGTCCCTAATTCAAATTGACCCTTAAATTCCAACGACGGTGCTACCTACTCATCAATAGTAGGATAGCATTTTCTAAAGAAAATTAGCATAGAACGATTCCTTTTTCGAGTAGGTAGACGGTTCTTAGATACTTGCTCTTTCAAAAACAAAAACTCTTCACACTTACACTTTTCGAACAAAGTTTTCAAAAACACTTCATACACTCTTGAGGACAGAAGCAAGACTTAAACCGAAGTTTTCAAAACAAAAACTTTTTTTCAAACCCACAAGCACAAAGAAAACAATTTTGAAAACAATATGAGCAATTACCTAAGAGCCCGTGGATAACAACTGATAGAAAGGGTGCTAACACCTTCCCTTTCTATAATCTACCCCCCGAACCCGAGAAATATCTCGAAAAAGGAATTTTTCTATGCTTTTTTCCTTTCCTTGTTGGATAAAATAAAAGTCGGTGACGACTCTTGCTTACCACGACATTTTGCAAAAACAAACGCAAAACGCAAACCAACATTCCAAAAAACAGTCAGTTCTTCCCACCGTATCACACACCGCATTAACAGCTTGGCGGCGTTCAGGTCTATTATGGCTCTTTGTGCTGTAAACAACACTGGAATCCTTCTTAAAAGGCTTCTTCTCGGTGCCTGACGAAGCACCCTTCTGTATTTTTCTAGATTTGATAGCAGCCTCAATTCTTTCCCCGGTCATGATCAGCTCTGTAAACCCGGACGATGAACTTCCAATCAGATGGTTGAAATACGGACCAGACAGGGTCCCCAGAAACATATCCACTAGTTCCCTATCAGCCAAAGGAGGTTGAATTCTTCCAGCAAGGTCCCTCCACTTCTGAGTATAATCTTTGAAACCTTCACCCGTACCCATAGACATACCCTAGAGTTGGGTACGCGTGGGAGCGAGGTCGGCATTGTATTGGCACTGCTTGTAGAAAGCAGCAGCCAAATCCTCCCAATTACGAATACTAGCTCCTTCCAGCTGGTAAAACCATTCAAGCTGAGTCCCTGAGAGACTGTCTTGAAAGAAGTGGATCCAGAGGTTCTTGTCAGCGGTGTATGGCTGAATCTTCCTAACATACGAACGGAGGTGCAGCTTCAGACAAGAAACTCCATCGTATTTAGCAAAAGTTGGTGCTTTAAACTTGTGGGTAATCACCACCCTAGATGACAGTCCTAGATCACCAAACTCCAACCCAGGGACCTTCTGAATTTCCATCGCACTTAACCGGTCTTCAAGCTGTTTATACCTATCCTCAGCCGGAGGATACTGGTCTTCGTCAAAGTCAGTCTCGTGGTCAGATACCACAAGGCTAGGCACCCTCCTTTCTTCTTGGTTTTCTCCCCCCCAGATGAGTGGGATAGATTGACTTCATCTCGCATCCTGTTTCCAAACCTGTGACCCATGTTCAGGAGGACTGTCTTCTTCTTCTTCTTTTTCTCTTTCAAGATAAGGGTCTTAAGATCTTGCTGACCCTTAACCAAGTTCATGAACAAGTCCTGAAACTAGGCGTTTTGAGCTTGTAGAACCTTGATTGCTTGTTCAGTTGATCTTTCGGAAGACATGATGCTGAAATAAACAGCGAAGAAGA
This sequence comes from Vicia faba, assembly GCA_948472305.1. Taxonomy (NCBI): domain Eukaryota; kingdom Viridiplantae; phylum Streptophyta; class Magnoliopsida; order Fabales; family Fabaceae; genus Vicia; species Vicia faba. The sequence goes on along the minus strand of OX451740.1, from coordinate 103,535,843 downwards.
TGAGAAAAACCTGTAAGGGTACCTATTATGAGGTGCATGGAATGAAATGCGTATGATATGATTTCAAAGACTTTAGAGATTCAAATTCGTAAACCAAAAAGAAACGCACTTTTATTAGATAAACTTTGAATTCAAATGTTCAATAGATGCCTTTAAGGCGTTACAAAAAGGGAAATACTGAAAATTAAATCAAAACTTGAAATAATCTAAAGACATCAGCGCTCCCATGGTCGTTTGCCTTTGGTGCTGACATAGTCGTTGAGGATCTGCTCATTCTCCAACAGCCTTGTCAACTTCTGGATCTTTCGCTATTGCTCGTGATACTTTTCTCTATAAGTATCCCGCTCTTCCCTTAGCTGCATCCAGGACCTCTTTAATGCCCCAATGTCAGTAGGCATGTATGGATGGAGGATGGTAGGAGGAACCCCTTCTTCATCAGCAACCTCAATAATTATAGGCAGGACGGCTTCGTACGAAATTCCCAGCTTTTAGGCACGGGTACGAACCCATCAGAGATATGGCTCCATCGGAAGAGAAGTCTTTGCACCTAGCTCGTGCGGATCAGACCTGTGTACTCTATCCCAAGCTCGTATGAACCTGCGGCGTTGCTCGTCACTATCCCCTTGGAAATCAAAGACAATACTTGGCATTAGCAACTCATGAGGTCCTTCCTTTCTAGCTCGCCCAAACTGACGTAAGGCCAAACATGGATTATAGGTGATCCCTCCATGGGTTCCTATCAGTGGAACATTGGGGTATTCCCCATAGCGATCAATAATAGCCACGTCTTCCATGCCCTTGATATTCCAAATGATGTCATTATGAGAGAGAGACATAATCCTTTAGGCCCAACCCATGCCTTCCTTGTTCTTCAAAACTGATTTGGGGAGGTGAGAAATAAACCACCTCGCCAACAATGGAGTACAGCACATAAGGGTTCCCTGTTTCCGAGCAGTACGGGCATAAAGAGAGTGCAAAATGTCACCCAAGAGAGTGGGCACAGGATTACCGGATATGAAAATCTTTACTGCATTCACACTGACGAAAGAATCCGAGTTAGGAAACAACACCAAACCATATATGAGAAGAGCCAGAATGTCTTCAAATGCCTGAAAGTCTAGACTGTCCCAGAACTGATTAGCCCGATCAAACAGGAATTTAGCCAAGAAACCTTTTGTACCACTTCTAGTCTCCCAGTTTGACATTACCTCAGCCTTTGTCAGATGAAGGGCTGAAGCAATCTCTTCCAGCCTAAGGATATTCTCCCAACCTGTAAACGGGGTCTGCTCCAGAATAGAGATACCAAGCAGATCAGAGAACTCTTCCAAGGTAGGGACCAACTGGTAGTCCCGAAAAGTAAAGCAATGGTACAGTGGATCAAAGAACTGGACTAAGACACTCATCATCTGTTCATCCATCTTGGAGGTGACTAAACCAAGAAGGTGCTCATGTATTCTGATAAAGGAGGTAGTATCTGAAACCTTTGTAACCAATTCCTTAAGCTGAGTGTGTACCTGGACAAAGTTGATCCGAATAGTGTTTCTACGCATGGGTGCCATGACCTACAAAACAGAACAAAGATGAATCCCTCCTGTCTTTGAAATAGGTTAGTCCAATGCAAGATGCATGCAATGTCATGATGTCATGATGTCATGATAGTAACACACCACAAGGATTCACAAATAGCAAACATGGTAAGGGCAAACAAGTCACACAAATAGCCCTTTAATTTCAGGCTGGCAAGGAGTTTAGGTATTACCCTCTTGAAGTTTAGTTGGTTCAAACCTGTCCTAAAAATAGTAACCGGGTTATAGAGGATCTCAATATCACTGACCACCCTCGATCGGTCATAATTCCAGTTTAGAAACCTTTTCTTGCGGCCGGAATCATCGCAAGAGTTTGGTCTCAATGAGTGTAATATACTGCTACTGTTATATGGCCAAGTTGGTCAATTTAAAGGTTCTAAGGTCAGTTGGTGCTTAATGACCCCTTTGCAGACCCATATTCTCCTCGTTGCGCCACAAGGGATATCGGTACATACTAAAGTGCCACACTAACGTAGCTACTGCTTCAACCGTATCAATCTACGCCATACAGTTCCCACACAGTTTATTGCTACTTACCTAAAGGGTATCCCCCAGATCCGGGTTAGGATCTATAGTAACTCCGATTCAACCCACAAAGATAAAGCATACAAGTCAAGAAATTGAAAACATTGTGATGAACTATTCCTAAGATACACCCCACTTATGAAATTTTCCCCAGCAGAGTCGCCAGTTCTGTGATACGGTGGGAAGAACTAACCTTTTTTTTTTGGAATGCTGGTTTGCGTTTTGCGTTTGTTTTTGCAAAATGTCGCGGTAAGCAAGAGTCGTCACCGTCTTTTATTTTATCCAACAAGTAAAGGAAAAAAGCACAAAAAAATTCCTTTTTCGAGATTATCTCTGAGTACGGGGGGTAGATTATAGAAAGGGAAGGTATTAGCACCCTTTCTATCCGTAGTTACCTACGGGCTCTTAGGTACTTGCTCATCATTTTCAAAATGTTTTCTTTGTGTTTGTGGGTTTTGAAAAGTTTTTAAACTTCGATTTAACTCTTGCTTTTGTCCCCAAGAATGTAATGAAGTGTTTTGAAAACTTTGTTTAAAAAGGAGTGTAAGTGTGAGAAAGTTTTGTTTCAGATGAGCAAGTATCTAAGAACTATCTACCTACTCGAAAAAGGAATCGTTCTATGCTAATTTCCTTTAGACAATGCTTTCCCACTATTAGTGAGTAGGTAGCACCGTCGTTGGAGTTTGAGGGTCAATTCGAATGAGGGACATACGGTCACTAAAGCAATGTTAGGACGCCTTAGCGGTAACCCTAATGTCTTAGATAATTTGTTTGAGACAACAATATCCGAGGCAATTATTTCGAGGTGACTATGATCTTTTTGACAAGAGGACGACCTCTAAAACGACCTATACTTAATAACCATGTACAAAGGCAACCAAGTGGGGTGTACCCTAAGAGTGCGCATGTGCGAGTGTGGCGTTTTCATTTATTTTATCTTTGTACATGTGAAGGGTGATCTAATTTGATTTTAAGATTAGCATTCAGTCTTGTCATGCAAGTCCTATTATCAAACATCTAACAGTTATAATTTGCAGAAATTAAAGGTGCGGAAATTAAATTACAAGGCGTCGGGTATTTACATCGCCAAAGACAAACCCTTTGAAAAAATAAAATAAAGCGATAAAAAAATAATTAAATGTCCTTTTAACTATTACAATCCGGAAGTAGGTACATTATTGGATAAAAAAAGTAAATCGCGACGCAAAATTAAATCGGGCGCATGATTAGGGTTTTGACCCTTTTGGTTAAAGAAGAATATTTTTTTTGTTGTTTTATTTTAAGAAAGAAGTAACCTAAATTAATTACTAAATTAAATTAATGAATTAATTAAATGAAAAATAAATTATTTTTGGAGTTTTTTTATTATTATTAAGGAAAGAAATTATAATAATTAAGTTAATGGTTAAAAACTAGTTAAGTCTAATTAATTTTATTATTTTTTCAAAAGGAATTAAAGTTCTCTAGTTAAAACCTAATTAATTAATATTTATTAAGAAAAATAATAAGATTAAAATTTGATTTGAAAATAGAAAATAAATATTTTTTGTGATTTTATTTGATAAAAGACTAAATTTTGATTGGTTAGAAATTAAATAAAACAATTAAAACAATTAATAAAACAAAATAAATAAAATAGAAGAGAGAAGGGTATTGGGCCTGAAATGGTGGTGTAGGAAGCAATTCTAAAGCCCAATTGTGCTGGCCCTCTTGGACTTTCTAGAATCCAATAGGAACGCGTGGACTTGGACTATGATGGACCTCCACTCATGGACCATCAGATCTGGCCTTTGGCCATCTGGCATTTGGAGGGATGAAGGCGCATGGTAAGCTGCATGCTTGAGCAAGCATATGAATATCTGAAAAACAATGAGAAAATGCAAAGTGTTGGAGGCAGGGATCGAACCCCTGACCTCCAGCGTTGGAAACCTTTGAAGCTGACATGGCAACCGCTGGGGCATGTTTGCTGTTTGTTAATAATAACGCAAATAATATATTATATAAAAAAATCAAATCAGATGCCAGAAAAACAAAAAAAACGCGCTGTTTTTGAATGGACGTATGAGAGAACGACAGTTCATCGTCTCCTTCCTCCAAAACCTGCAAATATTACTTGCGGATTTTTGTCCGCAGCTAAAAGCACAACATCATTCAAAAATCCTCCTCAGGCCTTAAAAATAGAATCTAAGACTGGGGTTGAGTTCATCTCAACCCCCTGGACACAACCATGTCCATCTTGTAGCTTAATTTCAACTGAAAAGAAAACCCCCAAAAACGTCCAAGAAACCCTAGCTATGGTGTTTTGCATTACAGGTTAGATAAGCGAAATTAAATGATGCCAAAAGTTTACAAATGTCCAAACCATACAATTTCTCTATCCACGAGGTATAGGGATAGACCTAATTGGAGAAAATGATTGAAGGTACATTCACTCCCCGCAGAGTAGGAAAAAGACAGTGATATTAGCGGTCCCGAACAGGACACCATTTTTCCTAGTTGAGGCTCACAACCGTGAATGAGTCGGCAATATTCTCCCCAAGCATAGTTTATCTATCATCAGCACTAGAAAATTATCCCCAATAAAGTCTGGAGGATTGTCCCCAGTAGAGTCTAAAAAGTTATCCCCAGTGAAATCGCCACTAGAAAATCATCCCCCGCGGAGTTCATTTCTTTCACAAACAAAAACTCAATCCCCAACAGGGTTTATTATCGCCAACAATGGTAATTCATCCCCATCTGAGGTTATTCTTCCAAATCAACAGATCCTCCGACAGAGTATATCCTCCCCACATAGTCATTTCCTCGTCAATTTATTCCCCAGCAAAATTATTCTCTCCTACAGGTTTATTCTCACAATCATCTTCATTCACTATCCCCAGCGGAAACGAAGAATATAACTTCTCGCATTCTCCAGCAGCAACCCCGGATTTACTTTCCCCAGCTAGAGATTTTCATAAAAACATCGCATATCCATACATCACGGCATACGCATACACATCATACAACACAATCTCATTTATTTTGAGAACATCATTGCTTGATACATATCATGCATTACATACAACTAACCTTTACCTTTCAGGAAAGATACAATCAAATTCTCACCAAGTTCAAGCTATGAAGCCCGGATTCGACCAGATAATGTCTTGATTTCTACAGTATATTATGAAGCCCGGAGGATGACTGCATAGCAGTATCAAACACCATGAAGCCCGGATTCGACCAGATAGTGGTTTATCTTTAAGCTATGAAGCACGGATTCGACCGGATAATAGTTTAATCCCCAGCAAGCCGTGAAGCCAGGATTTTAACCGGATAACAGCTCAGCAAGTCATTGTGAAGCCTGGATCACGACCAGATAACAATACAAAGTTCTGTGAAGCCTGGATTACGACCAGATAGCATCCAAAGACACCGCAAATCCTGGATTACGACCAAATAGTGGTATATCTTTAACACAAGTTATGAAGCCCGGATTACGACCGAATAGTATCTTGATTTCCTCCAAACACCATGAAGCCCGGATTTCAACCAGATAGTGGTATGAGACATCGCGAAGCCTGGATTATGACCAGATAGCGGTAAAAAGACACTGTGAAGCCTGGATTACGACCAGATAACAGTAAGAGACACTATGAAGCTTGAATTATGGCCAAATAGCAGTTCACCCGGCCATATACTATGAAGCCCGGATTACGACCGGATATTAGTAGGCCCAAAGCCAAAGGGAAGCCCGGATTACGGCCGGATAATCATTTGATCTCTTCTGAAGCCTGGATTACGACCAGATAAGAAGTAAGGTATTGTGAAGCCTAGATTACAACCAGATAGCAGTACAGAACACCATGAAGCCTGGATTCGACCAGATAATGGTATAAAGCATCGTGAAGCATGGATTACAACCAGATAACGATAAAAGCACTGAAGCCTGGATTACGACCAGATAATAGTACAAGACACTACGAAGCGTGGATTACGACCAAATAGCAGTTTACCTGGACAGTCACTAAGAAGCCCGGAGTCGACCGGATATTAGTGTGCCCTAAATTCAAGTTGAAGCCCGGATGCGACCGGATAACAACTCATTTCCTTCTGAAGCCTGGATTACGACCAGATAAGAATCAAGAAATTGCGAAGCCCGGATCACGACCGGATAGCAAGTTTAATCTCATCTCCCCAGTAAGTCACTGTAAAGCCTGGATTACGACCAGATAGCAGTCGGTCTTATTACTAAGAAGCCTGGATCACGACCAGATAGTAGTTCATTTTTCACCTCTTCGACGAAGAGAAGATTCCTCAGCAAGAACAACGGACGACCGAAGTTCCTAAAATTCAACCTTTCTCAAAACAGAGATGATTTCCTAGTAGAATAATGGACGACCGAAGCTCCTAAAATTCTACTTCTCTCAAGACAGAGATAAACATTCCTCAGTGGAATCTTCCTCAACAACAGGTATACAAGCTCTCTCTAAGGAGTCTCTTAGGCAATCGACACTCCTTCAGATGGAATCTTTAAGCCCATTCCCCGTCAGCAATTTCCAAATGGCATCTGTAAGCCCATTCCCGACATCACAAGACGGACACCACATCATGTGAGCGCAAATTCCTGGGCACTCTAGTGTTCAATCCTCTTCCACCTTCGGATCACGAAAGGCCAGCAAGCCAATCTACATCCTCAAGTTTAAGAAGATTGAACAGGGGAAGCTGTTGTACCCCAAAATTTTCCCTTCCATATTTCTCAAAGCATTTCAAGAAAGATCCTCAAGTTGCTCAAGGAAGTCCAAGGGTTGGCCAAACAAGCTCTCTCCTAAGGCAGTCTACCTCAAATTAGGGTTTCATATTGCATCAAGATACTTCAGTACAAGGGATCCCAAATGCTCACCAATGTCCTAATATGTTCTCAAGATCTTCCATGTCAAGTTTAAAGTCTTGCAGAGGAAGTTTACTCAGTCAATTGCTCAAAGACCTGAAAATCGACTGTGCTAGGGCAAAAGTCAATTGTGGCCCACATACAGTCAAACTTCAAGATTTTTGGTCAACATCCTCATTTTGAAGTATATTTCATCTTTGATCAAAGGTTAATCATTATTCATCAAGTATTACTCATAATTCATCAAGAATCAAAAGTTGCTAAATCAGGGTTTTGCAGGAAAAGTCAACTCAGCAAGTCAACTCATTTGTTAATATAATAAACAAATAAAAACATAAGCCAAACAAAGTAGCATGCCCAGAAAAACGCACGTGATTCAAACTGTCCAACCAGGCCTGGGCACGCCATCATCTTGCTCGCTGGGACTGTTGTTTTAGAAAGGACTTTTACCTACAGTCCAATTTGTCAAAATAGGCTATAGTGACGGTTTTTGATTGTAGCTACAAACCTGCAAAACTCTAAAACACAACATATACACAATAAATCCAAACCAAAAATATGGTTCCACTCGAAACTAGTCCATGAACGTGATGGCATCCTTATCATGGCCCAATTTGGCCTGTGTACAGAGTTCCCAATTTGGGACCTCAAAACCCTAGCAATGGCATATCACACATCCTGCATCTAAACACGAATTCAACTATACAGAAAGTTTGCACACATTCATATGAACAATAATACGTGGTCAAAACAAGTTTATAGTATATGAATCAATGAATTCGAATTTGAGAAAAAGAAAGCAAACCGCGGGTGTGGATGGTACGATTTTGGCCGCTTTGATGTTGGGAAATGATTGGAAGAGCCTCTGGGAGTACCAAGGAATGTATTGCAATCTTCAAATCCCCTTGAGTAGGGATGCAATATGGAATCTGAGTTGCGTTTTTCTTGAATTTTTGGAAGCTTGATATGAGTTATCTTGAGGCAGGCTGCGCACTTGTTCTCTTGTCCTCTAGGTCTTGATTGTCCTGGTATAAGTAGTGAATTAATCTAGGGTAATAGAATTGGAAAGAATCAAAAGATGTTATGGTCTTGAATTTTGATTCCAATCTTTCCACATTTGGAGATTTCTTCTCATTCTCAAGCTTTCACGATTTGTTTGGCTATTAGACAGCTTATGGAATATTCAATCAATGCCAAAACAAATCTTATCCCATTTATTTGATTTATTTTTGATTTAATTTAATTTTATTTGAATTTTAAATAAATAAAATCAAAATAAATTAAATAAATGAGTGAATAAGGCATGGAGGGTCCCATAGGTCATGGTCCATGCTAGGACTTAGATTCAATCATGAAAAGATGGGCCCATGTGGAAAAAATGCAATTTTGGGCATTGTTGACTTTGTGCAAATTTCCAAAAATAGCTAACTTTGACAATGCATATCTCTCTCAATTTTGACCCTAAGAGGATGTTCTTGGACTTTTTAGAAAGCTTAGGATGTTCTCTAAACAACCTTTTTGGTTTCATCTCCATTGGATCTTCCATGTTCATGTAAGAAGATTTGACCCAAAAGGTGTTGTTTTTTTTACTTTTTGAAATGATCTATAATGTAGGAATTTGTATCTTTTGATTGAGGCATTTATTGACCTTGAGAGCTGAAGATGAGTTACAGGGAATTGGATTCTCTTAAAAATGAGCCTTGGATGTGAAATTTCTGATAAAGTATGAGGAAGTTATGCCTTGTCAAAGTTTGGTTGACTTTTCCTATAGGAACCCTAATTTAACAACTTTAGAGTTTTGATGAATTAGGAGCATTCCTTGAGGAATCATGATCAACCCTTGATCAAATTATGGAAACCACTTCAAAATGTTTATGTTGACCAAAAATCTTGAAGTTTGACTATATGTGGGTCACAATTTACTTTTGACCTAGTACAATTGATTTTCAGGCCTTTGAGCAGTTGACTGAGAAAACTTCTTATGCAAGGAATGAAACTTGGCATGGATGATCTTAAGGTCATATTAGGGCAATGAAAACCATTTAGGACCCTTGGAACTCAAACATCTTGATGAGGAGTGAAACCCTAGTTTGAGGCTGATTGTCTTAGGAGGAGGATTTGTCTGGTCAATCCTTAGTCAACGTGAGCAATTGAGGACCTCTAGGAGTATGTTTTGAGTAACATGAGAGGGAATATTTTGGGGTGCAACAGCTGGCCCTGTTTAATCTTATTATACCTGAGGATGTAGATTGGCTTGTCTGCCTTTCGTGATCTGAAGGTGGAAGATGATTGAACACTAGAGTGCCCAGAAATTTGCACTCGTATAAAGTGAATGTTGATCGATAATATCGGGAATGGGCTTACATATGCCATTTGGAAGGATACGGAGAATCTCAGAGATGGGCTTAAAGATGCCATCCAGAAAAGATATCGGTTGCATAAGAGATTCCTTTGCGATAATTCATGTACCTGCCGTTGGGGAGGACTTTGCCGAGGAATGTTGATTGATGTCCTAGGAAATAGAGTCTAGGAGCTTGGATTGTCCATTACTCTACTAAGGAATTAAATCTTGATTGATGAGACAAAAGTGAGTTGTTATCTAGTCGAGTCCAGGCTTCACAGTGACTGGTTGAGGATGATAAGGCTGACTGCTACTTGGCCATATTCTAGGCTTCACAGCGACTTACTGGGGAATATGAAATCAGCCATATCTGGTCGGGTCCAGGTTTTACAATGTTGTAAACTGTTGTCCAGAGATAAAAGAGAAGGAACATGTATAGGGCTTTCTCTGGATAAGTCCATGCAAAACTGCGTCAAGTAATTCATGAAAAGGAGCCTGGATAGTAGGGCTATGAGAGTGAACCTGGGTAGTAGGGTTACTTTGAAATGAACGCCTGGATAGTAGGGCTATGAGAAGGAACCTGGGTAGTAGGGTTACTTCGAAATAAAAGCTTGGGTGGTAGGGCTTAGAGAAGGAACCTGGGTAGTAGGGTTACTTCGGGATAAAGCATGGGTAATAGGGCTGCTGAGAAGGAACCTGGGTAGTAGGGTTACTTCTGGATAAGAGTCTGGGTAGTAGGGCTATAAGAAGGAACCTGGGTAGTAGGGGTTACTTCGAAATAAAGTCGGGGTAGTAGGGCTGATTCGGAATAAAGCTTGGGTAGTAGGGTTGTGAGAAGGAACCTGAATAGTAGGGTTACTTCGAAATAAAGTCGGGGTAGTAGGGCTGATTTGGAATAAAGCCTGGGTAGTAGGGATGCAAGAAGGAACCTGGATAGTAGGGTTGCTTCATTTGATCATGTAGATTAGTTGACCCGTTTGGTTTCGAGAATTGATTTTCCATTAGTTGTCTGCAGATATGACATGTATAGCTTCATGGTTTTAATATTGAACTGTTGGAATTGTTGATGACAACCATCTTTCCTGAAAAGGTACATGATTAATTATATATGATGCATGAAATGCATTGTGTGATGATGTTATCAAAATAAATGAGATTATGCTGTATGCAATATGTATGCGCACGTTATGATGTATGAACATGAAGTGTTTTTGTGACATATCCGAGTCTAGGAAGATAAATCCCTGACTGCAGTTGGAGAGTACTGAAAATTGAATTCCTGAACGTTGTAGGAAAAGTGGTTCTTTTATTTCCGCTGGGGATGGTGAACGAAGATGACTATGTCGTGGATTTACTCCTTTATGTTTGTGAATATTATGCCGGGGAGAGACTCTGCTTGAGAATAACTCTGCGGGGGAATAACTCTATTTGAGAGAGGAGATGCTTTGCTGGAAGGTTTTGCCGATTCGGAGAAATAAAATCCACCAGGGGATGAATTTCCGTAGCTGGACGAGTAAACTCTGTTGGGGATTGAGCTTCTGTATTCAGAGAAATAAACTCTGCTCGGTAGAAAACTTTATGAACCGCTTGCGATTATAAAATTCAACTGGGGAATATAGACGCCGACTCTCTGAAGGAACTTTGCTGGGGAAAGTAACTCCTGTTTGGGGAAGCCGATGTCAAAGATTTAGTTGCCTCTACTCTGTGGGGAGTGTAGACGTCACGGGGTCACGTGTAATGGTGACTTCGTTTCAAAGCTTTCCCTACCCCTTTACCTGCTAGAAGGAGTAACTGTCGGGCTTGACATGTTTTTTTAGTTTTTGCCCTGTTTCTTAAGTTATGAGCAAGTGTCTTTCCGTTTCTTATGCGAATATTTGTGAATAGTAATCATATTCAAATGCATATGTCAAGAATAAATCATTGGACATTTTTGCAAAACAAAACAGAAAAAGAAAAACAAATGGTTTTGTAAAAATGACTTGTATTAATTTCTGAAGTTGACCTATAACAGGCGTTTTTGTACAAGGAAGCTGAAGCTCTAGTAAGAGAACGCCGCCGTGAAAATGAAATTTATACAATATTGTGTACAAAGAGAAGAAAACAGCTATGTGTAATAATCCCATTGAGTTTCAATTCTGCTATTGCCGCTATGTCTTCAAGCGTCTCATCATTTTGCTGCTTGTCCGAAGTTGACTGGATTGATCGGTACCGTTCGAGCTTGATAGTTGATACTGAGGCCTGGCCGTAAGGTGATCCAATGGGACATAGTGATACACTTTAAATCCCTAACTTTTTCCTGGACCGCCTTTTCGGGTTTTCAGTCCACCGGGATACCCTTTTTTGCCCAAGCCGCCTTTTCAGGTTTTCAACTTGTCAGGTGTACAAATTTTTTTTGTTTTCATCCCTAATTTTTGCCCAAACCCTATTGGTTCGCCGAGAAGCCCTTATTTTTTCCTAGGCCAGTCAACCTAGCGGGTCTTTAATCATGCATAATATCTTTTAACTATGTCCAAATTGACAGGGTGAGGAAGGTCGTCACTGTCCATGGTGGTCAGAATCACGGCTCCACCCGAAAAAATGTTTTTGATCACAAATGGCCCTTCGTTTGTGGGAGTCCATTTTCCCCTGGGATCACCTTACGGTAATATGATGCGCTTGATCACTAGATCCCCGACTTGATATACTTGGCGCCTGACCTTTTTGTTGAAAGCCTTGATCATTCGTTTTTATACATTTAACCATGATAGACAGCAGTAAGTCTCTTTTCATTGATCAGGTTCAGTTGATCAAGTCGAGTCTGGATCCATTCAAACCCGCATCCTTCATAATTCTCAGAGAAGGGATCTGGACCTCAATAGGCAGTACAACCTCCATGCCATATACCAGAGAGTAGGGTGTTTCCCCTGTCGATGTTCGTGTGGAGGCGCGATACCCATGAACAGAAAATGGTAACATCTCATGTTAGTCTTTGTACGTCACCGACATCTTCTGTATGATCTTTTTGATGTTCTTGTTAGCAGCTTCAACAATGCCATTCATCTTCGGCTGGGAGGGGGAAGAATTATGGTACTGGATCTTGAACTGTTTATAGAGTTCGGTGATCATTGTGTTGTTGAGATTCGTACCATTGTCAGTGATGATTCTCTCTAGCACACCGTACCGACAGATCAGGTTATGCTTGATAAACCGTGCCACAACGTTCTTGGTAACAGTAGCAAAAGAGGCAGCTTCAACCCACTTCGTGAAGAAATCAATGGCCACCAAGATGAAGCGATGCCCATTGGAAGCGGTAGGTATAATATCTCCGATCATGTCAATTCCCCACATTGCAAAGGTCCAAATATCCGGCAAGACATTTAAAGGAACCGGAGGCACATGCACCTTATCAGCATAGATCTGGCATTTGTGACAAGTTCGGGAGTGCTGGTAGCAGTCTGCTTCCATAGTGGACCAATAGTATCCTGCCCGTATGATCTTTTTAGCCATGGTATGTCCACTTGAATGGGTTCCGAAGGTACCTTCATGTAGATCTGTCATAATCCTCTCCGCTTCACTCTTGTCTATACACCGCAGTAAGGTAGAGTCATGGTTGTGCTTGTAGAGGATTCCATTACTGAGGAAGAATTTCGCGGTGAACCTTCTCAGAAACTTCTTATCATTGACAGATTCCCCCTCGGGATACTCTTGAGCCTCGAGATACCTTTTTAATTCGTGAAACCAAGGTTTGTCTGCTACCTCTTCAGTATCAATTTCACAGTAGTACGCCGGTTCATCCAACCTCTCGATAGTGATTCGGGGAGCTTCGTTGTCCCACCTGACCTTGAACATAGATGACATTGTAGCTAGCACGTCCGCTAACTGGTTCTCTTCTCGTGGGAAATGTTCAAAGGTGACCTCTTCAAAATGTGGAAGCAATGTCAGCACATGCTCTTTGTACGGGATGATATTCAAGTGCTTCGTATCCCATTCTCCTTTGATTTGACTTATCACCAAGGCCGAATCCCCGAAAATGTTTAAGAATTTGATCCTTAGGTCAATAGCAGCTTTGAGACCCATGATGCATGCTTCATACTCTGCCATGTTGTTGGTACAATTGAAGCATAGTCGGGCAGTGAAAGGTGTATGATAGCCCTCGAAGGATATGATTACAAAACCAATGCTTACTGAGTGCGTTTGAGGCTACGTCAAAAACCATGGTCCATCAGGATTCTTCTTCAGGTCCTTCATCCGGTCCAGGTTCTTCATAGTCAGTCACTAGCATAATATTCTCGTCCGTGAACTCAAAATTCATGGACTGGTAGTCATCCACGTCCTGATGAGCCAAATGATCAGCTAATACACTTCCCTTGATTTCTTTCTGGGTTGTATATTGGATATCGTATTCAATTAAGATCATATGTCATCTTGTTATTCTTCTGGAGAGAGCGGGCTTCTCGAAGATGTACTTAATCGGATCCATCTTAGATATCAGCAAAGTTGTATGGCACAACATATACTGTCTTAGTCGGCGAGCAGCCCATGCCAAAGTGCAACAAGTTTTCTCAAGTAGTGAGTATCTTGTCTCACAGTGGGTAAGCTTTTTGCTAAGGTAGCATATTGCATGCTCTTTTCGACCAGACTCGTCATGCTGCCCCAGCACACACCCCATTGAATTGTCTAACACTGTCCAGTACATTATCAAAGGTTTTCCTTCAATCGGAGGCATCGGAACGGGAGGCTCTTGGAGGTATTCCTTTTTTCTGTCAAAGGCAAACTGGAATTCATAATTTCACTTTACCACTTGATCTTTCTTCAGGAGTTTGAAGATCGGCTCACAAGTAGTAGTCAGATGTGAAATGAACCTGGCGATATAGTTTAGGCGTCCCAAGAAACCTCTAACTTCCTTCTCAGTACGGGGATCCGACATCTCTTGTATGGCCTTCACCTTTTTAGGGTCAACCTGAATACCTTTGTCACTGACGATGAACCCCAAAAGTTTACCAGACCTTACCCCGAAGGTGCACTTATTCGAATTTAACCTCAACTTGTATGTCTTTAACCTGTCAAACAGCTTTTGTATATGATCAAGGTGTTCTTCCTCGGTTTGAGACCTGGCTATCATGTCATCAATGTAAACCTCTATCTCATGGTGAATCATATCATGGAACAAAGCTACCATGGCTCGCTGATAAGTTGCCCCAACATTCTTCAACCCAAAAGGCATCACCTTGTAACAGAAAGTGCCCCACTGTGTGATGAAGGTTGTCTTCTCCATGTCTTCGGGTGCCATCTTGATCTGGTTGTAGCCAGAGAAACCGTCCATGAAGGAAAAGATCTTTTGTTATGCGGTGTTGACAACTAGAACATCGATGTGGGGAAGCGGGAAGTCATCCTTGGGGCTTGCCTTGTTCAGGTCTTTGTAGTCCACACACATTCGTACCTTGTCGTCTTTCTTAGGTACTAGAACGAAATTGGCAACCCATTGCGGATATGAGGTGACAGCTAGGAACCCAGCGTTGAACTGTTTCATAACCTCTTCTTTGATCTTCTCTGACATTTCAGGGCACATACGACTGACCTTTTGCTTTACCGGAGGGCAATCTTCTTTAGTGAGCAGACAATGAACCACTATATCCGTGTCTAATCCCGACATGTCTTCATATGACCAGGCGAAAATCTCGACATAATCGTGCAACATCTGTACCAACCACTATTTGACACCAAGCTCTAGATTTGCGCCAATCTTGACCTATTTTCTGTCTTCCTCTGTGCCCAAGTTTATTGTCTCAACTGGCTCTTCATGAGGCTGTATAGTCCTCTCTTCCTGCTTTAACAGTCTAGCAAGTTCTCTAGGTACCTCATAATCTATCTCACCTTCGCCCTCGGCTTGGTTGATCAGATTTTCGAAGTTATAACTGGAAATAGCATAACTATTATCAATGGGATCCAGAGTGGATATGGATCTGCAGTTTGATATGTGAGTGCGTGTAAGAGTATAACTGTATTGATAGAGTGAAAAGTAGAAAAGAAAAAAAAAAGAGCGCAAAATTTGTATGCAAAAACGTCCAATGTTTTATTGATGACATCTAATAATGACATATAATAACCCTCACAAATAAACCATTGTGCCTCGGGTAAGACATAAGGCCATAAAGTTTATATTGTTTATTACAAATCCGAAAAACAAGTAAGACAATTATTGCTGAACAAAAGTAATCAGCACAAAATCTTTGCCCGTCCAGTTACTATGTCCACCATTGGTAGTAGGGTAGATCCAGCTGTCAATATCAGGATCCCCATCATTGTCTTCTATAGCATTGACCCAACGATTGTTGATGCGTATTGGAGGTCCTTCAGCCCGAGCACGTCAAACAACCCTTTGAGCTCCTGAAGTAAATCCCAAACCAAATTTGTCAGTTTTGTAAGGAAAATCAGGGAGCTGTCCCCAAATGGTACACCCACATTCTTCAACTACTGCTATGGCGTCCTTGAGAGAAGCCATCTTCAAAGGAGATTTGGTGATCTTTGGCACACTGGTAATAGTCTCGTTTGATGCCATAGTCTGGGGAACCTCTTAAATTTTTTGGCAAGGGGTCTCTATGAACTCACCGTCCATTTCCATGTACTTGAAAGAGTTTAGATGGCTTACCATGTACTCCTCTTCACCATGCACAGTGACAATCTTTCCCTTCACTGGATACTTCAACATTTGGTGCAGTGTAGAAGTAATGGCTCCAACTTCATGGATCCAAGGACGACCCAACAAACAAGAATAAGACGGCCTGATATCCATCACGTAGAAGGTGGATTCAATGGTCTGGGACCCCACTTTGACAGGGATGTCCACCTCCTCGTACACCATTCTTTTTGAACCATCAAAATACCTCACCACAATGTTATGGGATTTAAGGTCAAACCTTCACAATCTAGCCTATCAAGAGCCTTCTTGGGTAGAACATTCAGTGACGATCCAGTGTCCACTAGAAAATGGGCCATAGAAGTGCCCCTGCATTCGATCGAGACATGTAGAGCATCATTATGCTTTCTCCCCTTGGGTGTCAAATCAGCATCGGAAAAACCCAACCCATTATCGGCAGTTAAACTGGCCACACTGTCCTTGAATTGGTCAGCGGAGGTTTCATGCGGCACATGCGCATTCTTGAGAAATATAATCAAAGCCTTTGCATGGGCCTCTGAACACAATAGTAGAGCCAACATTGATATCTTCGAAGGGGTTTGCCCCAGCTGTTCGACCACATTGTAGTCTCTCTTCTTGATTATTTTTAAAATCTTCTCCATTTCTTGGTACAGGGCCAGGAAAAGTGATTATTAATGGAGCAATTCTTAGAGCAGGTGTAATCCTAACAGGTCTTTTGGAGGAGACCTTGGAAGGATTGGTGGAAATGGTTATGATAGCAACATTTTCATGTAGAATAGTTGGAAATAGAGTCTTTTCGAACAAAATCTCTTTGTTATCCATCAGGCGTTGAACACCTGCTTTCAGCAAATAAAAACCAGAAGGCAGAGATAAACACATGTGGCAACCTTCACCACAACCCGAAAATAAACCGGCTAGCAACAAATTCTTCTTGACGGTCATGAGAGGAGTGGAAACTTCATCAACAGAAGTAACAAATAGATCAGTATCAACAACATTAACACCACGGTTGTGCTTGGGCATGGGAGCAATTATGACATTAGGCATCTCAGGAGCATCAAACTCAATCTCCTTCACTTCTATCAGATCATGTATCTTATTCTTCAGAGCCTAACAGTCGTTGGTATCATGGCCTGGACTCTCAGAATGGTAAGCACACCGAGCGCTTAGATTGTAACAGGGAGATGTGGTGTTGGGATTCTTGGGAGCCTCCTTTAAGGTTGCCAAGTTAGATTTTAATAGATGGGGTAAAACCTTAGACAATGTCATATTGATCCGAGTGAACTGTCTTTGAGGTCTTTCTACCCTTGGCTGATTGTTTCGTTATTGAGTAGCCACATGCCTAGATATCATCACAGCCCCTACCGTTGGACGGTGCTCGGTTCTGCTCTGACCTCTTGGATTGTAAATAGCATTGACCTCCTTCTTACCCATGAATGACTTCTTCACTGTATTTGAAGAGGTGTCTTTATGGATCTTGCCACTTCGGATCCCAGCTTCTACCCTTTCTCCAGTCAATATTAGCTCAGTAAAACCAGCCGAGGAGCTACCAATCAAGTGATTGGAGAATAGACCAGATAGCGTACCAAGAAACATGTCCACCAACTCCCTATCGGACAAAGGGGTTGGACTCTCCCTGCCAAATCTCTCCACTTTTGAGCATAGTCCTTAAAACCTTCACTTGCACCCATATAAATACTCTGGAGTTGAGTACGGGTCGGGGCAAGGTCAATGTTATATTGATACTACTTATAAAAAGAAGCAGCCAAATCTTCCCAATTGCGGACATTGATTCCCTCTAGCTAATAGAACCACTCAAGCTGAGTCCCAGACAGACTGTCTTGAAAGAAACGGACCCACAAGTTCCTATCAGCAATGTGAGGCTGAATCTTCCTCACATAAGAATGGAGATGAAGCTTGGGAAAAGAAACCCCATCATACTTTGCAAATATCGGAGCCTTGAACTTCTATGGGATTACAACCCCAGATACCAAACCCAACTCTTCAAAATCCAGCCCTGGTACTCTTTGGATCTCCATTACGCTCAGATGTTCCTATAACTGTTTGTATCTATCCTCATTGGGAGGATACTGTTCATCATTGTAATCAGATTCATCCTCAGAAACCCTTGGACTAGGGTCTTCCTCCCTTGTCTCACCCTATTGGTTCTCCCCTTCTTTGGAGGAAGAGGTCAGATCAACCATTTCCTTCAATGGTCCCATGAATATTCTGCCCAGATTCAGGACACCAGCGGTCTTCTTCGGCTTCTTCTTTCTATCTTTCAGAATAAGGGCCTTCAGATCTTCCTGCGCTTTAGCTAAAGCTACGAACATTTGCTGAAATTGGGCATTTTATGCTTGGAGATCCTTGATACTTTGTTCATAAGTCATTACTACTGAAATAAACAGCGAAGAAGATGAGAAACCTGTTATGAAACCTGTTTATGCAATGTCATGGATGATATACGCATGCAATGATTTCAAGGATTCTTAAAGGCTCAAATTTGTTTAACCAAAAGAAACACACATTAATTGTATTAATAAGTTTGAATTGTTACAAAGAGTTCCCTTTAGACTTACAATAAAACTTAAAGCAAAAAGAAAATTAAGTTTCCCATAAGCGCATCCTTTTTGGTGCAATGTAGGCGTTTATATTCCTCTCTTCATGAAGTAGCCTAGTGAGTTCCAGGACTTTCTTCTCGCTGGCGTAGAATTGAGCTTCAAACATATCCCGCTCTTCCTTAATCTTAACCCATGATTTTTGTAAATCCTCATGATCAGTTGGCATGTCAGGATGATGAGTAAGATAAGGAGTGTCTCCTTCAGCAACCGGTTCCATAATCATAGGTATGATGGTGAGGTAAGACATCATAATACTTTGGGAACGAGCTCGTACCCATTTGAGATAAGGCTCAAGAGGGATTGAATTCTTGTGCCCTAGTGTCTTGCTATCAACTCTATGTACCATGCCCCAAGATTGTATGAACCTTTTACGGTAACCCTGAGCATCATTCTCATAGTCGAAGGCGATTCCTTGGATAAGTGTATCATGAGGACCATCCTTTCTCGCATATCCAAACTATCGCAGTGCCAAACAAGGATTGTAAGTGATTCCTCCCCTAATTCCTAAGAGAGGGACATTAGGGAATTCTCCGCATCGATCAATGATGGTAACATTCTCCGAGGATCGAGGACACCAATGAATACCTGAATGTGTAAGAGTCATTAGCCTATGAGACCATCTCAAACCCTGTTCATTCTTCAAGACG
Organism: Vicia faba; assembly: GCA_948472305.1. Taxonomy (NCBI): domain Eukaryota; kingdom Viridiplantae; phylum Streptophyta; class Magnoliopsida; order Fabales; family Fabaceae; genus Vicia; species Vicia faba. The sequence continues at coordinate 103,516,616 of OX451740.1, read as the reverse complement.
GATCGGGGTAGGTGCGAAATAAACCACCTAGCCAAAAGAGGAGTGCAACACATGAGGGTCCCTCTTTTCTTTATAGTGCGAGTATGCAGAGAATGTAGGATATCTCCAAGCAGAGTAGGTACCGGATTGCGTGACAGGAAAACCTTAACTACATTCACGTCTATGAGTTGGTCCAGATTAGGGAACAATACCAACCCATAGATGAGAAGGGCTAACACCTCTTCAATAGCTTGTAAGTCCAGGGTATCCCAAAAATGATGAGCTTTGTTAAACAAGAACTTAGCCAAAAAAACCCTTGACACCTCTCCTGGTTTCCCAATTTGCTACTACGTCAGACCGTTGTAAGGATAGAGCTTTAGCAATATCTTCAGGTTTAGGGTCTCTTTCCATACCATTGAAAGGTACCTTGTTAAGGATAGGCACCCCCAGTAATAGAGAAAATTCCTCCATAGTAGGCACTAACTAGCAATCCAGAAAAGTGAAGCAGTGATGTAGAGGGTCCAAATACTGAAAGAGCACTTTTAACATTTCTTCATCAGGGTTTGAGGTGACCAAGCTGAGAAGTCGACCATGCCTTTCAGTGAAGGGAGAGCTTTTAGGAACCCTTGATACTAACTCCTTAAGCTGAAGAGGTACCTTTACCAGACTGACTTGGATAGTGAATCTGCAGGCGAGGGCCATGTCCTACAAAACAAGACAAAAATAAACCCTAAGAATCCTTGAAATGGTTAGTATGATATATTATGTTATGATGTCATGGTTATGCTCAGATATAACAGATATAGCAAACACAAGCAAATCACACAGAGACCATAGTTTTAAGGCTTGCATGGATTTTAAGGTAATACCCTCTTGAAGTTGGGTTGGTTCAACCTGTCCTAAATATAGTAATCGGGTTCTAAGGGATCTCAATATCACCGACCTTTCCCCTAAATTTCGTTCCGATAGACAATTGACTTGCCACCAAACAAAAACTCAAGAGTCAAACCTCAATGAGTGTAGCATCGAGTATCCACTGACTTTGGGCTTACACCAAAGACGACTATCTCACTACGTCCTAAAAGCCAAGTTGGTCAATTAAGGTGCTAAGGTTAGTTGACGCTTTATGATACCATGGAGCGGCCCGTATTCTCCTTGATTACTCAAGGGATACCAGTACACATCAAATTATCGCATCAACGTAGCTATTGTTTCAACCGTGTCGGTATACCCCGCACAACTCCCTCACAGTTTATTGCTACTTACCAAAAAGGAATTCCCCGATCCGGGTTTAGGAACCAAACAACCCAAATAGATACCCTTAAAACTAAATCAAACAAGACAAGCTAAAGAAGAAATTAAGAATGACCTAGATCCTAAGGTAAACCCCACTTTACAAATTGCCCAGTAGAGTCGCCAGTTCTCTGATACGGTGGCAGAACTGACTGTTTTTTGTTACTACTAGTTTTGAGTTTTTTGTTTGTAAATGTACGGTAAGCAAGAGTCGCCACCGTCTTTTATTTTATTCAACAAAAGGAAAAGGGAAAAAGAACAGAAAAACCTTTTTCGAGATGTTTGAGTACGGGGGGTAGATTATAGAAAGGGAAGGTGTTAGCACCCTTTCTATCCATGGTTTTCCATGGGCTCTTAGGTACTTGCTCATTTTTAAATTTCTTTTGTGTGTTTGTGTGCTTTTAAAAAGTTTTAAAATTACCTTAGTGCGGCGTTTCAATTTATGGTAACCCTTGTATCAGTCCTCAAGGGTGTGATAAAGTGTTTTTGAAAACTTTTGTTTGAAAAGTATGTTTGAAAGTGTAAGTGTGAAAAATTGATTGTTTTTATCAAGTACTTAAGAGTTTCTACCTACTCGAAAAAGACTGTTCATTTTTCTTATTTCCTTTAGACAACACTATCCTACTATTAAGGAGTAGGTAGCTCCATCATTGGAGTTTATGGGATAATCGAAAGGGACGATTACGGTCACTTAAGGCAACAGGGAAAGATCCTTTAGTAATTATCCTAAAACTCTAAGATCACTTTTTTTACCGAGGCAACATCGAAAGGGTCATCGAGGGACTAGTGATCTTTCGAATTAGAGGACAACCACTAAAAATTCTCACATTTCGAGAATAGTGACTGTTTTCCAAAGGCAACCGAAGTGGGGAAAAACCCTAGGAGTTAGGAGTGAGCATGTGCAAGTGTTTGTTTTTAGTTTTTCTAATCTTTGCACATTTAGGCTTTTTTACTGTTTTAAACATTGATTTATCTTTCACATGCAATCCTATTATCAATCATCTAACGATTTATAATGACGGAAAGTAAAAGTACGAGAAGTTTAAACCTAGCTATTACAAGGCTTTGGGAATGGGGATTACATAATCAAAAACTTGGGGAAAAAAGTAAATGAAAATAGTAATAAACCTAATTAACTATTACAAACCTCGGAGCAATTACATTAATTTAAAAAATAATGGAAAAATAAAACGCGCGACAAAATTAAATACGGGGAATTAACAATTAGATTCAATGACATTTAATTAGTGAACAAAGAAAAAATATTTTTTGGATTTTTGAGAAAAGTAATTAATTTTGCAAATTAACCTAATTTCTAATTAATTTTGATTATGAAAAAGGAATTTAAATCATCCTAATTAACCTAATTAATTAATGAAATTAACTATTTTAAGAAAAACCTAATTGTAATGTTTTTGTGATTTTTTGATTTAATTAAAAAAATGATTTTTTGTAAAATAATTAAATAAAGAAATTAAAAAGAAATAAAATGGGCCTGGTATGAAATAGCAAACTGGGAGGTGTATGACTGAAATTTTCGAGGCCCAGAATAGCTGGCCCATCTGCTTTGCGCTTGATCCAATGGGGATCACCTTTGGAGGGTCTACCATACTCTTTGCTTGCTGAACGTTTAGATCTGATCACGTGATGGATCTGATGGTGGAGATCAGGGGCGCATGCTGGGAATGTGATGGTGAGGCATATGGGATCTGCAAGAAACAACTCAGAAAATAGGAAAATGTTGAGACCTGGGATCAAACTCATGTCCTTCCTCTCAAAGGGAAACGCCTGGACCAATTGTGATGGAAAGCGCGTTTGTTAATATAATAAACAAATAAAAATATAAGCCAAACAAAGTAGCATGCCCAGAAAAACGCGCGTGATTCAAACTGTCCAACCAGGCTTAGACACACCATCATCTTCCTCGCTGGGACTGGTGTTTTAGAAAGGACTTTTACCTACAGTCCAATTCGTCACTATAGGCTATAGTGGCGGTTTTTGATTGTAGCTACAAACCTGCAAAACTCTAAAACACAACATATACATAATAAATCCAAACCAAAAACATGGTTCCACTCAAAACTAGTCCATGAACGTGATGTCATCCTTATCATGGCCCAATTTGGCCTATGTACAGAGTTCCCAATTTGGGACCTCAAAATCCTAGCAATGACATATCATACATCCTGTATCTAAACACGAATTCAACTATACAGAAAGTTTGCACACATTCATCATATGAACAATAATACGTGGTTAAAACAAGTTTATGGTACATGAATCGATGAATTCGAATTTGAGAAAAAGAAAGCAAACCACGGGTGTGGTTGGTACGATTCTGGGTGCTTTTATGCTGGAAAACAATTGGAAGAGCCTCTGGGAGTACCAAGGAATGTATTGCAATCTTCAAATCCCCTTGAGGAGGGCTGAAATATGGAATCCAAGTTGTGTTTTTCTTGAATTTTCGGAAGCTTGATATGGTTTCTCTTGAGGCAGGCTGCACACTTGTTCTCTTGTCCTCTAGGTCTTGATTGTCCTGGTATAAGTAGTGAATAAATCTAGGGTAATAGAATTGGAAAGAATCAAAAGATGTTATGGTCTTGAATTTTGATTCCAATCTTTCCACGTTTGGAGATTTCTTCTCATTCTCAAACTTGCACGATTTTTTTGGCTATTTGATAGCTCATGGGATATTCAATCAATGCCAAAACAAATCTTATCTCATTTATTTGATTTATTTTTTATTTTATTTGAATTTTAAATAAATAAAATCAAAATAAATTAAATAAATGAGTGAATAAGGCATGGATGGTCCCATAGGTCGTGGACCATGATAGGATTGAGATTCAATCTTGAAAAGATGGGCGCATGTGGAAAAAAAATGCAATTTTGGGCATTGTTGACTTTGTGCAAATTTCCAAAAAGGGCCAACTTTGACAATGCATATCTCTCTCAATTTTGACCCTAAAAGGATGTTATTGGACTTTTTAGAAAACTTAGGATGTCCTTTAAACAACCCTTTTGGTTTCATCTCCATTGGATCTTCCATGTTCATGTAAGAAGCTTTGACCCAAAAGGTGTTTTTGTTGACTTTTTTAAATGACCTATAATGTAGGAACTTGTATCTTTTGATTGAGACATTTCTTGACCTTGAGGGATTAAGATGAGTTGTAGGGAATTGGATTCTCTTCAAAATGAGCCTTGGATGAGAAATTTCTGATAAAGTATGAGGAAGTTATGCCTGGTCAAAGTTTGGTTGACTTTTCCTATAGGTACCCTAATTTAGCAACTTTTGAGTTTTGATGAATTAGGAGAATTCCTTGAGGAATCATGATAAACCCTTGATCAAATGATGGATATCACTTCAAATGTTAATGTTGACCAAAAATATTGAAGTTTGACTGTATGTGGGTCACAGTTGACTTTTGACCTAATATAGTTGATTTTCAGGCATTTGAGCAGTTGACTGAGCAAACTTCTTATGCAAGGCTTGAAACTTGGCATGGATGATCTTGAGGACATATTAGGGAAATGAAAACCATTTATGACCCTTGGAACTCAAACATATTGATGAGGAGTGAAACCATAGTTTGAGGTTCATTGTCTTAGGAGGAGGATTTGTCTGGTCAATCCTTAATCAACTTGACCAATTGAGGACCTCTAGGAGTATGTTTTGAGTAACATGAGAGGGAAAATTTTGGGGTGCAACACATGATAATACTGATATTCCAACATCCGAATAATATCAAGAAAGATGTTACAACATCTAATTTGACATCCGGAACAGATTTATCAAGCCATAATAGATAATGAAACTTAAATTTCACAATGATAAATAACACATTGAGTTGTTAACCTAGTTCGGTGTAACATCACCTACACCTCAGGGCTACCAAGCCAGAAAGGAAGTCCACTATCAGCAATATTAGTTCAAAACTAAACAGTCCCAGTTTACAACTTCTCACCTAATCCCTACCCAATGCAACTTCTACCTAAGAACCTCCTAAATATGTGAAATCACCATCTCACTTCCTAAATCACCTCAATGATATCTTACAATTCCAATCCTAGTGATTGTATCGAGAATAACTCAACAAGAAAATCATACTTCCATTATAATATTTACCCAAGACTCTTGACTAAGAACAATACTTGGATTTGCTTAAAAGCTTCATCCAAGAACAATACTCAACTCATTTCTGTAGCGATAAAAAAATGTAGCGGGGTAAATCGGAGATCGAATTATTGATTAATTCGTCTCACAAAAGCAAGAGTCGCCACCGCGCTTTATTGTTTCCAAGGGAAAAGGGGAAAGAGCGAAATAAAACCCTAAATATGCAATGTAAATAATACTTTTTAAAAGTAAAAAAAATACAAGGCGTTTTTTAAAAGAGATCTATGGTTCGGGGGTTGGTTATACAGTGGGAAGGTATTAGCACCCAATGTATCTATAGTACTATATAGGAACCTTTTGAAATATCTGTTTATTAAAATTGTTCGTTTGATTGAAGAAAATAAATTGTTTTGGCCGAAAAAAAGGGTACGGACGGGTTTTTGAAGATACGACGACCTAACGTCGAAGTTTTTTCTTAAAGGGTATAAGTTTTGAAAAGATTGAATATTTGAGGAAAAATTATCCTAAGTTTTAATGAAATGCGAATGTTCGCGCGATTAGACTTGAGGACATGAAGTCGACAAATTTAATCGTTTTTTCCCTTGGATTTAAACGTAAACAGAATAAACAAGTAAATATGAAATAATTAAACAGAAAAATTATGCGGATAATGATTAAATAACAACAGTTAAATAAATGACTAAATGGTGTAAATATGCTTTTTTTGGATTTTTGTTTAATATTAATAAAAAGAAAATGTTTTTAATAGTTTTCATTTTTTACGCATTTTTAATATGGATAAAAGTAATGAGAATTAATGAAAAATAAAATGTTTTTTATATGTTTCTACTTTTTATATGTTTTTTATTAATATAAAAATATTATTTTTAAGAGTTATTGAATGATTTTTAAACTAAATTAAAACTAAAAAAAACTTCAAACTTAAGTCTAATTAAAAAAGGATACTAAAATTATCAAATTAAATCCTAAAAGTTAAACTAATAAAATTGATCAATTATTAAAATGTTTTAATTAAAATATACCTCTTATTAATTAAGTCTAATTAATATTAATAAAAACTCTAAAAATGGCTAAAGAAAACAAAATAAATAAAATAAAAAAGGTATCAAGAAAATAAAAGGGTGAGTTGATAATGTATGGGCCAAAAGGTTTCAAGAGGGCCTAAACAGGGGTAACAAAGAAGGTATGGGGGGTATTATGTAAAATTCGTTGGGCTTAGGCAGGGAACCGGGTCCATTCACATTTTAATTTGTTTTAGGGGTTAAGCAAAGGGTTTCAGTTGAGAAAGGGATTAGGTTCTGGGTTTAACAGCGACGGCGCTGTTCGCTTCCTCATGCGTTCTTCTTCGTCTTCCTCATGCATGCATCTGCGTTTCCTCAGCCCAAGGCCACTAGATTCCTCCATTTCCTCTTCCCTCCGACGACAGCGTTAAGGCGACAGAATTAGGTAACAATTCCAATTTTTAATTCGTTAGGGTTTGTTACGATTGTGCGTGTTGTGATTGTCTAATCCGTTGATTCTAACTTCAAGTTTTTTAATGTTTGTTTGAGGTTTTGAAAGAAAGAGAAATGGGACATGTTACCTGGAGACGAAGGAGGAGGTTGTGGTTGCTACGGAGGCCAAGGGCGGACGGAGAGGTGAAGGCGCGTTAGCTACTTCTTAGTATCCTGGTACCCTGTCTTTTCTCTTCCTCTATTGCCTTGCTACTGTTGCCCTAGATGCTTTGAACGCTTCTGAATATCTTTGATTTTATCTCTTCTTCTTCACTGTGATTCTGTACGCTTTTGTAAATGCTTCATTGCCTTGAACTTGACCTATGATGATATGCTGAGGTTTTCGGTATTGGACATTGGTTTCAATGGTTTATGCTTTGTTGGTTTTGAAATGGTGATGGTGTTTGTTGGACAGTAGATGGAAGGTTTTCGGTAATGGCTATGGTTTTACTGGTTTTTATGGTGTTTGATGGAAATTGGTTTTACTGGTTTTTATGGTGTAGGCCATGGTTTTTGTTTTGTTTATGGTTTTATGGAATTTTTGGTTTATGACAGTAGGTTTTGAATGGTGTATGCAGGTTCCATTGTTTAGGCCATATGGTTTTGGTTTAGACAGTAGGAATGGTTTATGCAGGTTCTTACTGGTTTTAGGCCATGAAGGTTTGATGGTTTAGACAGTAGGAATGGTTTATGCAGGTTCTTACTGGTTTTAGGCCATGAAGGTTTGATGGTTTAGACAGTAGGAATGGTTTATGCAGGTTCTTACTGGTTTTAGGCCATGAAGGTTTATGAGATAACAGGTTAAAATGGTTCTGATGTGATTTATGTTATAGCAGGTTTAACCTTTGGTTTGACAGTAGGTTTTGAAAATGGTTTTTGACAATCTTTGTGTTGGAGGCTTCCAGGTTCTTTAGACAGGTTCAACTCCTCCATTTGAAAGGGGGTTTTGTGCTTGTTATAACAACTGCTTGCTTGGTTTACGTTACAGGCTTAGGTTTGAATATTTTACAATATTCTCTTGGCCTTCTGCACACCTGCTTCATATGGTTTGTTTGTATTCCTCTTTCATGCTTCTTTCCTCTTACTGTGTTACTGCTGTAGTTTTGTAACTCCTTCTTCCTAAACCAAAACCTGTAAAACCATCTTTCTATCTCTCTTCTCTCTCTTAAGTACCATTTGATATCAAAATGATGTGTACTTTATCTGTTCTGAAAAGGTAAACATGCTGGAAAATGATGAAAAAAGGGAAATCTGCTTGCTTGCATATATTGATTTGAACTGCATACTTCTTTTTGACTTGCAATGACACAGTAGGAGCCTATGTTCTTTGGCTTCTTCTTATATGGTTGCATGGTTTACGTTGCAATTTGAACATGTCATTTGTTTATGCATATGCTGTGGATTTTGTATGATGTGTATATTTTTTGAAATATGCATTTGGCCCTTCTTCTTTTAAAATGCAATGTAGTTTTGAAAAATAAAAATGAATTTGTGCATGTTTTAAATTGTGCATTCATTTATGAAAATAAAAATTCATCCCTTTTTGTGAACCGGGAGAAATCCCGTGATTTGCAAAAAAGGGTAAACTGATTCCAGCCGTTTGCTTTTAATGATGAAAACTAATAAATAATTTTCTGCTTTTAATTATTTATTTAATTCTGACTTTTTCTTTTAATTGTTTTTGCAGGTAAAATTATATGAGCAGACAAAAAGGCATTGGATAGAAGATGAAGAATTATAATCTTAAAAAAATAGTTCTATTTTACTTTAAACTTTTATGTAATTTGTTATTATAAATATTTTGTAAATAATACAATATTTAAATAACAATTGTAATAAATAGAATAAAGTGAATAAAATTCTATTTTTTTTCCCAATTAATTCTTTTTCTTTCCAATTATTTATTTATCGTTTATAATTCTTTAAATTGTATAATAATTGAAAATCAATTTCAATCACTTAAATTCAGAATAATAAACAAATAAATAAACATCGTTGATCAATTAATAGTTCCAATTATTTAATTCATTATTCATAATTCTCTAAATTATAATAATTAAAAATAGAATTTCAATTATTTAACTTAGAATGATAAATAATTAAATAATCATTGTTGACCAATTAATAAACCTCTTTTCAAATGTTTATTTCATTATTCATAAATCTTTAAATTATATAATAACCGAAAATAGATTCCAATTATTTAATTTCAAGATAATAAATAATTAATAATCATTGTTGACCAATTAATAAACCTCTTTTCAAATGTTTATTTCATTATTCATAAATCTTTAAATTATATAATAACCGAAAATAGATTCCAATTATTTAAATTTAAGATAATAAATAATTAATAAACATTGTTTTAGCATGAATCGATTAATAAATTTAGCGTTCAAAAATAAACAGCTCTCGACTCGAAAAAGTTATGAATTTTTAAAAATCAAAAGATCAAAACACTTGCAATGTAATGATGCAGATGGGAGATGGTATCTTAGGTCAAAATTTGGGGTACAATAGCTGCCCCTATTTAAGTTTCTTCTATCCGGAGATATGAAGATTAAAATCTTCGTTTCGACGAGATTGAAGGTACTTAAATACATAATTACGCAAATTTTGTCCTAAGATGCCGCCCTTATGTTTGATATGAATGCAATGATTGAATTCACAGAGAAAGATATTGTATGAAACAAGACAATGCTGGAGGAGTCGAACACCAACAAAACACAGAGACATGGATTATACATTACTGGGAAACGAGCTATCGACTTCAAACGACAGACTCTTGACAGCGAATAAAATTGAGGGAATACGACCTCTGACCCTAACAAAGAAGGCATCTTGCATAGGCCATAAACAGATTATTGACCCAAAACAGTGAGCTCACAACTCAAGGTCAAAGATAGACGAAAAACAAACAATCTTGCTGATGATGGATTACCGACTTCTGAAGATAATGATTCATGACAAGCTTCTCTGCGAGATTTCCCGAGATATACTCAATAATGCTGAGATAACATGGTTGTAGATGCGCAAGTCGCTCAAATAAAGAAGCGGCCACTTGCTGTCGTCCAAAGAAAATACCGATAATGTACAAGCTGCTCAAATAAAGAGGCTGCCACTTGCTGTCGTCCAAAGAAAATACCAATAACATACAAGTTGCTCAAGTAAAGAGGCTGCCACTTGCTGTCGTCCAAAGAAAATACCGATAACATACAAGCTGCTCAAATAAAGAGGCTGCCACTTGCTGTTTTTCCAAATATAATAATGCACAAGTTGCTCGTGAAGAGCTGCCGCTTGTCGTTTTCCACAAGATAAAATGACGTACAAGTTGCTCGTGAAGAGCTGCCGCTTGTCGTTTTCCAAAAATAATAATAACGCACAAGTTGCTCGTGAAGAGCTGCCGCTTGTCATTTTCTGACGATGTCTATAACGTACAAGTTGCTCATGAAGAGCTGCCGCTTGTCGTCTTCCAATAATAATAACGCACAAGTTGCTCGTGAAGAGCTGCCGCTTGTCGTCTTCCAATAATAATAACGCATAAGTTGCTCGTGAAGAGCTGCCGCTTGTCGTCTTCCAATAATAATAACACACAAGTTGCTCGTGAAGAGCTGTCGCTTGTCGTTTTCCAAAGAGTAACTCGGAAAGAAGTTACGATGACACTAGCAGAGAATAAAATCTTCGTCAAAGAGAATCATGAATCAGTCCATTCCCGAGGAGGTCACATATAAATGTGCAAAATAAATGCACCATCTGTCTAGGTCGCGATTTTGCTGGGAAAAGTCATGAGATAGCCTACGCAAGAGAAAACAACTTCATCCAGGAATAACTAGAGAGAAAACATTCAAACAAGACTCTACCCAATGAGAAAGCAATTCGATTGGGGAATTCATCCTATCCAGAAATGGACAAGGTGAGCTAAATCAAAAATCATCCATGAGGATTAGCTCAGTTGGCGAATTTAGAAAGAAAGCACATTTTCTGCCTAAGCTAACCTTCTACTTGGAAAGAAACATGTACGTTATCTGAATAAACAAAATACAACCCAAAAGTCAACGACAAATGTGAGTATGCGTGCATGATATAAGTGTGGATGAATAAATGAATGTTATGCTGACAAAACGAACAGAAGGAATATCCTGAAGACGATAAGATGTCACAAAAAGATAGATACTCGGCCAATCTTGAAAAAGACGGAAAATAACTGGAACTGGAAACACAAAGCAACGTCGGAGCGTAACACGCCACAAGGCTCAAGTCTTCTGAGGAGAAAAGTAGTCAAATCCAATCTTACAATACCAAAAGACCACTGGCATGAGACGAAGCGTACCACACTTTAGGAATCTCCCAAACAAAGATAACTGAAACAAATCTTAACTGGAACAAACTGGGGAGTCACCAAACTTGGTACCACCAGAAACGCGAGCTTACACAACCAACACCTCATGATGATTTTAAAAGAAAACAATCTCATCATGCAAGGATAAATTACTGTATTGTTTCGCATTTCATGGCTTGACCATCCTCAGAACAACTGTTAATATTCCTTCCATTATTCACGACACTTTTTTTAAAATAAGAATACTTTAAATAACTTTGTTTCAAATATTTCCGAAAAAAATTAAAATTTTGCCACCAAAAGGTAAATGCTCAAATTTCATTAATAAGATGGTAATTCGCTAACAGCGCGACTCCAACGGTTTACAAAAGTTTGGGAAATAGTACATGAAAGAAAGGGTTACACAAAAACAATGATCACCATTCTCCCTAACAACTTAGAATTCCGAAATGTGTTCAAATGCCCAGACTGGTCTGACCAAAAGCTTGCCTAAGCCGCCTCTTCGGGTTTTCAACTTAGCAAACTGTTAACTCAAACCTAAGCGAAATACTTCTTAACTGCATCGGCGTTCATGGGACGCGGGAGCTCTTCATCGTCCATATTGGTGAGAATCAAAGCACCTCCAGAGAAAACTTTCTTAACGACATACGGTCCTTCATAATTCGGAGCCCACTTGCCCCTAGAATCAGGTTGGAAAGATAATATCTTCTTGAGCACAAGGTCACTTTCTCTGAACTCGCACGGTCGAACCTTCTTATCAAAAGCTTTCTTCATCCTCTGCTGATACAATTGACCGTGACACAAAGCTTTTAATCTCTTTTCTTCGATTAAATTCAACTGATCAAATCTACTTTGACACCATTCAGCCTCAGAAAGTTTAGCTTCCATCAACACTCTCAGAGACGGAATCTCAACCTCCACGGGGAGTACAACTTCCATACCATAAACTAGGGAAAATGGGGTTGCACCTGTTGAAGTTCGAACTAAAGTACGGTATCCATGCAGAGCAAACAGAAGCATTTCATGCCAATCTTTATAAGTTACCACCATCTTCTGGACAATCTTCTTGATATTCTTGTTAGCAGCTTCAACAGCCCCATTCATCTTTGGTCTGTAAGGAGAAGAATTATGATGTTCGATCTTGAACTCTTCACAAAGCTCTCTCATCATCTTGTTATTCAAATTCGAACCATTATCAGTGATGATCTTGCTCGGGATGCCGTATCGACAAATGATCTGATTCTTGATAAATCTGACTACCACCTGTCTGGTTACATTAGCATAAGATGCTGCTTCCACCCATTTAGTAAAATAATCGATCGCTACCAAAATGAAACAATGACCATTTGAAGCTTTGGGTTCAATCATTCCAATCATATCAATGCCCCACATAGAGAAAGGCCAAGGTGAAGAGATAACATTGAGGAGGGTCGGTGGCACATGTATCTTGTCCGCATAAATCTGGAATTTATGAAACTTCTTCACATACTTACAGCAATCAGATTCCATTGTCATCCAATAGTAACCAGCTCTCAACATCTTTCTAGCCATTGCATGTCCATTGGCATGAGTGCCAAAGGATCCTTCATGTACTTCTTGCATCAGCATGTCTGCTTCACGTCTGTCTACACATCTGAGCAAGACCATGTCATAATTCCTCTTATACAAAACCTCTTCATTGAGGAAGAAATTGCTTGCTAATCTCCTCAACGTCTTCCTATCTTTATTGGATGCCTCAGGCGGGTACTCTTGAGTTTGAAGAACACGTTTAATGTCATAGAACCACAGTTTGTCGTCGGTAACCTCTTCTATCGAGAACACATGAGCAGGTCTGTCGAGGCACATAACTCTGATTGTAGGCACATCGTTCCAACCATTCACTTGAAACATTGAAGACAAAGTAGCTAAAGCATCAGCCATTTGGTTCTCATCTCTAGGGATATGATGTAACTCCACTTTGTTGAAGAAAGTCAACAATCTTCTAGCATAGTCTCTATAAGGGATCAAACCAGGATGACGAGTCTCCCATTCTCCTTTGATTTGATTAATCACCAATGCCGAATCTCCGTAAATATCAAGAATCTTAATCCTTAGATCCACTGCTTCTTCGAGACCCATAATACACGCCTCATACTCAGCCATGGTTTTCGTGCAGTCAAACTTCAATCTTGCCGTGAACGGGATATGAGTACCTCGGGGAGTGATGATGATTGCCCCAATTCCATTTCCATAGGAATTCACAGCTCCGTCGAATATTAAACCCCAACGGGATTCAGGATCAGGTCCTTCTTCAGGTAACGGCTCTTCACAATCTTTAACTTTCAAAAACATAACATCTTCATCTGAGAAATCAAACTTGATGGATTGATAATCGCCAATTGGTTGGTGAGCCAAATGGTCGGCTAAAATACTCCCTTTGATTGCTTTCTGAGTGTGATACTCAATGTCATATTCGGATAACAACATCTGCCAACGGACTATTCTTCCAGATAAGGCGGGTTTCTCAAAGATATACTTGATCGGATCCATTTTGGAGATCAACCAAGTGGTGTGGTTAATCATATATTGGCGCAGACGGCGAGCAGCCCAAGCTAAAGCACAACAGGTTTTCTCAAGCAATGAGTATCGAGACTCACAGTCTGTGAATTTCTTACTCAGATAGTATACGGCATGTTCCTTTCTTCCAGTCTCATCTTGTTGACCAAGCACACATCCCATGGAGTCTTCCAATATAGTCAGGTACATAATCAAAGGTCTTCCTTCCACCGGAGGAATCAAAATGGGAGGTTCAAGCAAATATTCTTTGATGCTATCAAAAGCTCTCTGACAATCTTCTGTCCACACACATCCTTGATTCTTTCGGAGAAGCTTGAAAATCGGCCCACAGGTAGCAGTCATATGAGATATAAATCTAGAGATATAGTTCAGTCTCCCAAGGAATCCTATTACTTGTTTTTCCGTCTTGGGTGCGGGCATTTCCCGAATAGCTTTGACTTTATCAGGATCTACTTCAATACCTTTCTGACTGACAATGAAACCCAAAAGCCTTCCAGAACAAACACCAAAAGTGCACTTGTTGGGATTCAGACGGAGTTTGTACTTCCTCAAACGCTGGAATAACTTCAACAAATGTTCCAAGTGATCCTCCTTAGTTTGTGATTTGGCAATCATGTCATCCACATACACTTCGATCTCTTTATGCATCATGTCATGGAACAAAGCAGTCATGGCCCTTTGGTATGTTGCGCCAGCATTCCTCAAACCAAACGGCATAACCCGATAACAGAAAGTTCCCCAAGGTGTAATGAAAGATGTCTTCTCCATATCTTATGGCGCCATCTTGATTTGATTGTAACCAGAGAAGCCATCCATGAAAGAAAAGACTTTGAACTTGGCGGTACTGTCGACCAATACGTCAATGTGAGGTAATGGGAAGTCGTCCTTCGGACTAGCTCTATTCAGATCTCGATAGTCTACACACATCCGAACCTTGCCATCTTTCTTAGCAAGAGGCACTATGTTGGCTAACCACTTAGGATAGACCGGTGTAACAAGGAAACCTGCATTAATCTGTTTCTGAACTTCCTCTTTGATCTTGTCAGCCATATCGGGACGAGTCCTTCTCAGCTTCTGTTTGATCGGTGGACATTCAGGTCTCAACGGTAAACGATGCTCCACAATATCGTTGTCCAAACCCGGCATATCTTTGTAGGACCAAGCAAACACATCAACATACTCTTTGAGAAGCTCCAACATTTTCTCCTTAACTTCCGGGATAAGCAATGCTCCGACTTTGACTTCCTTTCTATCTTCTTCATCACCCAAGTTGACCAACTCTACAGGTTCTTCAAATGGTTGAATGACCTTCTCATCATGCTCAAGCAAACGGGAAATTTCAACAGGAATCTCTTCGTGATCCTCCTCTTCGGCTCTGAACACAGGGAATTCAAAGTTGGGAGAGGGCATAGGATCATTGTTTTCGATGGTTAAGTCATGGATTAATCTGCACACATGATTATGCTTTATTTTAGAAATCGATTTGTGCAAATAAAACAAAAAGTTATTATATTTTCCTATTACTACCAATTAATTTTTTATTGCTATTTCCCAGAAAAAGATGTGAAAAAATAAACAGTAGTGGACAAAATAACATTTTTATTCATTAAAGGGAAATACTTGAAACAAGGAGCCCAGACATTTCTCTTTTGCCTTGGGCAGAGCAAAAGGAATTATTTTTCATAGCCCGACACAAAATACTTTTCGCCTTGGGCAGAGCGAATTTTTTCAAAGAAAAACAAAACAAAACATTACTCGGAAATGTGCATAACAATAGGAACATCAACAGCTATCCAGTTTTCGCGAGCCAATCCAGGCGTCACAAAATCGGGCAAATCTTCCTCGGAATCATCATTTATGATAGCATCAACCTCAGGATGTATAAACCCTGCGCTTCGGAAAACCTCTTGAATCGGACGAACAACCACTTCTTGCTTGACTCTCGCAGACACAGGACGAAAACCAAGACCTTCCCCAGATTTGTTCTCGGGCAACGTCAACACCTGGCCCCATCCTTCGGCCGAACCACATTCCACCACTCGCCGCGCATCCTCAAAAGAAGAGATGGATGCCCCTTGCTTCTTCACTTCATTCTTGGCAACAGATAAACCTTGGAACTGGGTTCCAACATCCTCATCAGCATCAATAAAAGAAAATGATGATAAATGGCTTACCACCATAGCCTGCTCTCCCCCAATCATCACTAGCTTCCCATGCCTCACAAACTTCAATCTCTGATGGAGCGTGGAAGTGACTGCCCCCGCATCATGGATCTAGGGACGACCCAATAAGCAACTGTAGGAAGCACGAATATCCATCACTTGGAAAGTGATTTGAAAAGTATGAGGACCAATTACTATAGGAAGATCCACTTCACCAATGACTATCTTCCTAGAATCGTCGAACGCTTTAACAATTACTCCACTAGGTCTCATGGGGGCACCTGGATATGAGAGTCGAGATAAAGTAGTCTTGGGCATCACATTCAACGACGAACCTGTATCCACCAACACACTTGATAAGGTATCATTTCCGCAACTTACTGAGATATGCAAAGCCATGTTATGGTTTCTCCCCTCCTCCGGGAGTTCTTCATCACTGAAACCAAGATTGTTACACGAAGTAATATTTCCCACAATCCCATCAAACTGGTCAACTGTCACATCATGATCCACGAACGCCTGGTCCAAGACCTTCATCAAAGCTTCTCTATGGGCACCAGAATCTCTCAGTAAAGCAAGCAAAGAAATCTTGGAAGGTGTTTGCAAAAGTTGGTCCACAATCTTATATTCACTTCTCTTGATAAGCTTCAGAATCTCATCATCCTCAGGGTGAGGGATAGGTTCACTGGATCGGCCTATCTCAACCCTTGGTTCAACATTTCTCACTGGAACTTCTGCAGGTATGGGTCTCCTGACTTGAACTTCTGGTCTCTTCAAAGGTACAGCTGCAAAGACACGCCCACTTCTCGTAACTCTACTCACATCAGCAATGTTAACAAAAGACGATCTTGTTGGTATAGGGACTTCTACCCCATTCTCAATCATTGTGGCATTATACTTATACGGTACAGCTTGGTCTGAGTTGTAAGGCACAAGACCAGGTGGGTAAATAATCAAAGGATCAACAGGTGCAGTCTGACTGTCGTAAACGATCTCTACTGATTCAGGCAAATTGAATTGTGGTATGATAACATTCACTTCATCCTTCGGATCTCTGTCATACGTAATGGTGATAACTCTCAGGTCTAACAACTTCTGAATATCCTCCTTCACAATAGGACAATCAAGCTCTCTTGAACAAAACTCACAAACATCATAATCATGCTGATGCCTAACAAAGGCAAGTCTTCTCAAACTCTAATGTAACCTGATCAATGACTCTCTTATGTGTTCAACTTGAAAAACTCGAAACTTCCCCGGACAACCTTCCACCATATTCACTGAAGCTGCCCCATGTCGAGGCAAAGGATTATCTCTAACATTTGGATTAACATCCTTGAAAGACAAGATACCATTCTTAATCAACCTCTGCACGTCCGCCTTCAAAGCAAAACAGTTCTCAAGGTTGTGCCCCGGTGACCCTTGATGATATTCACAAAACTGATCCGCCTTGTACCACAGAGAAGTACTATTCGGTGCGACAGGAGGAGGCTTTGTCGTTATGCAATTCTTTCTGATAAGAGCAGGGAACAATTCCGTATAAGTCATAGGAATGGCATCAAACTGCGGTTTTCTGGGTGAATGGTTCTGATTGTTGAATGGATAAGCTTGTTGTCGAGGCTGCTGCTGAAATGGCCGTTGTTGAGTTGGTGGAGTTTGATGAGCTGGGGTCATCAAAGCTGGGCGGACAGCCGGAGTGACTGCCGCAACGTGAGAGTAGCCTCTCCTAGGTCTACCTGGGAATAAAGCGCTGACATCCTGCTCTTTTCTTTTCGGGAAAACACTTCCAAACTTCTTAGCACTGCTAGACGGACTTCCTTCTTTAACCAAACGCCCTTCACGAATCCCTTCCTCTAACCGCATGCCCATGCTTACCATTTCGGTGAAGTCACTGGGTGCGCTGGCTATCATTCTTTCATAGTAAAAGGACCCTAAAGTCTTTAAAAATATATTCGTCATCTCTTTCTCCTCAAGAGGTGGAAAGATTTGAGCAGCAATTTCACGCCACCTCTGGGCGTATTCCTTAAAAGATTCTCTGTCTCTTTGTGACATCGCCCAGAGTTGATCCCTGTCCGGTGCCATGTCAACGTTGTACTTATACTGGTGGACAAAAGCTTCGCTAAGATCGTTGAAGTTGCGGATCCGAATACTGTCTAAACCCATATACCACTTTAGAGCAACACCCGTCAAACTATCTTGAAAATAATGAATCAACAAGTCATGATCATCGGAATACGTAAACATCTTTCTCACGTACATTGTAAAATGACTTCTAGAGACGAATCACCCTTATATCTCTCAAAGTCTGGCACTTTGAATTTTGATGGAATCTTGACATTCGGAACTAGACAAAGGTCATGCGTGTTCTTCCCAAACAAATCCTTCCCCTTTAACGCTCTGAGCTCCTTCTGCATTTCCTGGAACTGATCTTGAAATTCTTCCATTCTATCAAAAAGACCCAAACTTTCAGCAGGCTCGGCAGGATAAGTAGGTTCATTCAAGTATGGCACGGAGTGGACCACAGGAGCGACAATTGTCATAATCGGTTGCGGAAAAGGTGTCACAGACGGAATTACTGGCGGCATGGCAGTTATCTCTGGTTGAGGAAGAGACAAAGCAGGTTGAAATAAAGGTTGTACGGCAGGCTGATACCCCTCTGGCACAAAGTTGTAAGGCATTCCCTACGGAAAACCTTTCGGCATCTGATGCTGAAGCGGAGAGTTGATTTAAGTCACAGATGTAGGAACGGTGACAATCTCGGAAACCACTGGAGTTGAAGTCTGAATCTCGGCAGCTGTAGTCGATGGCTGATTCTGAACAGCCACCAAACTTTCCACTAACGCAGTCAACGTTTCCATCTCGACACGAAGGGTAGCAACCTCCCTACGAAGCTCATGGTTTTCCTGTTCCAGATCTTCCATTTTCCTCTGACGATTGGCTCGAGTTTCGTATCGGTGAGACAGCTTGACAACCTTTTTGAGTGGAAAAAGAAACAAGGATAAGACTCTAGAAAACATGTGAAGTGGAATGTGGAATGATGCATGATGTGCGATGCAAATGATGATTCATTTTAATAGTTTTTCAAGGAACTTCGATAATTTTGCATACATCAATGGTAAAGGACTTTGGAACAACAAAAACTCAGTCCATTAATCAAAAACAGTAAATTACAACTTACAACTTGGAATAACAAAACAATAAATTACAACTTTGGGATAACAACCCAATAATAAAAGCAGTAAATTACATCTTAGAAACATGAAATCCATAATAAAGCGATAAATTACAACTGTGGAGCATTAAAACCCTTAATAAAGCAATAAATTACAACTTTGGAACATGAAGTCCATAATAAAGCAATAAATTACAACTTTGGAGCATGAAGCCCATAATAAA
This sequence comes from Vicia faba, assembly GCA_948472305.1. NCBI lineage: Eukaryota > Viridiplantae > Streptophyta > Magnoliopsida > Fabales > Fabaceae > Vicia > Vicia faba. The sequence goes on along the minus strand of OX451740.1, from coordinate 103,497,263 downwards.
GCAATAAATTACAACTTTGGAGCATGAAGCCCATAATAAAGCAATAAATTACAACTTTGGAGCATGAAGCCCTTAATAAAGCAATAAATTACAACTTTGGAGCATGAAGCCCTTTTACATAGTTTTACAAAATGACATCAATAAAATAAAACTAAAAGCTAAAGATCACTCAGAATCATCGGATGAAGGACCAAATACCAACTGTAACCGGAGCTTCTTGATCTTCTCTTCATAAAAGTCTTCCATCTCTTTCTTCTCGGCTACCAGCCGATCGATGATTTCCTTCTGCGGATTAGGAACAAGAGCAACGCTTACCGAACCTTCCTTCTTTCTATTCCTCTCACTAGCATACCTCTTCAGTAAAGCATCCTTTTGACGAAGCTTCTCATCATGATCAACGAACCAGCCGTCTTGAATAAAGAGTAACTCCTCCTTTTCCTTTAGCTGTCGAGTCAGGACTCGATTCTTATATTCAGACATATTGTACTTTTCTTTCCAAGCATCCCTCTCAGACTTCATCCTAGACAGATTTCCTTGGTATTCTCCTATATTCGCGATAGGGATAACAACAGATGATGATGCAACGACAGGGAATAAAGGTTTCTCAAGTTTATAGGGCATCTTGAGAGCACAAGCCCTAGCACGGACCCATTGTAGGTAAGGCTCCAAAGAAACGGCACCTCTATGTCCTAACATATCTCTCCCTTTCCTATGGATGTGGCGCCAACCTCCTTCGATCTCCCTCTTAGCTGCCTGATGATCTTGTCCTTCCTGTAGAAAGAAACCACTCACATGGATGTTGTTTGGCTTGTCCCTCATCGGGTACCCAAACTGACGGCGCGCGAGAACAGGGTTATAGTTAATTCCACCTCTCGTACCGAGAAGAGGCACGTTAGGAAAAGCACCACAGCTATCAATGATCTTCACGTCGTAGTAAACTCGGTTATACCAATCAATGTCGAAATGAGTGAGAGCCATAATCTTTGGCGCCCATCGCGGTTCCTTCTCGAGATCCCAGAAAACATCAGACCCAGGTAGATGCGAAACATACCACTGATACAGCAATGGTGCACAACAAATAATCATCCCTCCTTGATAAGAGTTTCGAAGATGGATGGAGTAGTAGGTATCTCCTAGCAGCGTAGGAACCGGATTTCCAAACAAGAAAATTCTAATGGCGTTAATATCCACAAACTTATCAACGTTAGGGAACAAGAATAGACCATAAGCGAGTAAAGCAAACACGTCTTCAAAGGCAACAATATCTTTTATCTCAGCAAAATGACGAGCTTTCCTCAACAAAAACTGCGCAGACAAACCTCGAATTCCCCCTTTTGTAGTCATGTTCCCCTCTATCTCTGACTTCTTCAAGTGGGTGATGGTCGCTATCTCGTGAGATTTGGGCTCCTATTCCAATCCAGAAAAAGGAACACAGTCGGTGATCGGCAAACCAAGTATGTAGGAATACTCTTCTAAGGTGGGCATCAACTGGTAATCCGGAAAGGTGAAACATCGGTACAAAGGATCGTAGAATTGAACCAACGTATTGAGGATGCCTTCCTTCATCTTGCGCTTCATGAGAGGTATAATGGACCCATACTTCTTCTAAAAATCCGTCGGGTTCTCGATCTTCGGAATCAAACTCTTCAGTTCTTCAATCTCGGGCTCCTTAAAACTAAAGCTTCGAGTATTTCTCCTTCCAAATTCCATAATAACCTGAGATGTCTGCAAAAATCATTCTGAAGTTCCTCGAAAAACAAGTTTCTTATAAAGATGTTGATGAATGCATGAATGAATGATAATGCAACAGTCACACACAAGTTCACAAACATGGGGTTCAAAGGTTCAACGTTCAGCATGGAGTCGAGGGTAAAGCCCACCCAAAGGTATGCACTAATGGTTCATTCACACCTGTAAGACAAGGTTCTAAGAGTTCCCAGAGTCTACATTTCTCCTTCGGATATTACCAACGTCTTGATTACTCAATAATTAGCAATATTCTCAAGAGAAACTCGTCAGAGCGTAGCATCGCGTAACAACTACTTCAGAATTACTCTGTTATAGTCTCCGCGCTACACCTAGAAAGGCCAAGATGGGTTAGGGTTCTACAGTCCTCAACTTCTCGGGCTCCTAGGTCGAAAATAATAATGTCTTCCCGATTACTCGGTAAACAAATATTAAGTTCAAGAGGGCCTTCCATTGAGTGGGGGATCTCATGCCTCCTTCTTCGGGATTACTCCCTCAAAGTTAACATGACTGTACTGCCTGTCCTATTCCTTAAGTATTACTTAATCCGGGTATAGGATTCGTCCATTGTAAAAAACCCAAACACCCCAATTTAAACACATAATCAATCAAATCAAATAATAATAAACAGATAAGACAAATTAGGCTTAACCCACTTAGGGATGGACCAGCAAGAGGTCAATCTGTCCCCAGCAGAGTCGCCAATTCTGTAGCGATAAAAAATGTAGCGGGGTAAATCGGAGATCGAATTATTGATTAATTCGTCTCACAAAAGCAAGAGTCGCCACCGCGCTTTATTGTTTCCAAGGGAAAAGGGGAAAGAGCGAAATAAAACCCTAAATATGCAATGTAAATAATACTTTTTAAAAGTAAAAAAAATACAAGGCGTTTTTGAAAAGAGATCTATGGTTCGGGGGTTGGTTATACAGTGGGAAGGTATTAGCACCCAATGTATCTATAGTACTCTATAGGAACCTTTTGAAATATCTGTTTATTAAAATTGTTCGTTTGATTGAAGAAAATAAATTGTTTTGGCCGAAAAAAGGGGTACGGACGGGTTTTGGAAGATAAGACGACCTAACGTCGAAGTTTTTGCTTAAAGGGTATAAGTTTTAAAAAGATTGAATATTTGAGGAAAAATTATCCTAAGTTTTAATGAAATGCGAATGTTCGCGCGATTAGACTTGAGGACATGAAGTCGACAAATTTAATCGTTTTTTCCCTTGGATTTAAACGTAAACAGAATAAACAAGTAAATATGAAATAATTAAATAGAAAAATTATGCGGATAATGATTAAATAACAACAGTTAAATAAATGACTAAATGGTGTAAATATGCATTTTTTGGATTTTTGTTTAATATTAATAAAAAGAAAATGTTTTTAATAGTTTTCATTTTTTACGCATTTTTAATATGGATAAAAGTAATGAGAATTAATGAAAAATAATTTTTTTTTATATGTTTCTACTTTTTATATGTTTTGTATTAATATAAAAATATTATTTTTAAGAGTTATTGAATGATTTTTAAACTAAATTAAAACTAAAAAAAACTTCTAACTTAAGTCTAATTAAAAAAGGATACTAAAATTATCAAATTAAATCCTAAAAGTTAAACTAATAAAATTGATCAATTATTAAAATGTTTTAATTAAAATATACCTCTTATTAATTAAGTCTAATTAATATTAATAAAAACTCTAAAAATGGCTAAAGAAAACAAAATAAATAAAATAAAAAAGGTATCAAGAAAATAAAAGGGTGAGTTGATAATGTATGGGCCAAAAGGTTTCAAGAGGGCCTAAACAGGGGTAACAAAGAAGGTATGGGGGGGGGGGGGGGGGTATTATGTAAAATTCGTTGGGCTTAGGCAGGGAACCGGGTCCATTCACATTTTAATTTGTTTTAGGGGTTAAGCAAAGGGTTTCAGTTGAGAAAGGGATTAGGTTCTGGGTTTAACAGCGACGGCGCCGTTCGCTTCCTCATGCGTTCTTCTTCGTCTTCCTCATGCATGCCTCTGCGTTTCCTCAGCCCAAGGCCACCAGCTTCCTCCATTTCCTCTTGCCTCCGACGATAGCGTTAAGGCGACAGAATTAGGTAACAATTCCAATTTTTAATTCGTTAGGGTTTGTTACGATTGTGCATGTTGTGATTGTCTAATCCGTTGATTCTAACTTCAAGTTTTTTAATGTTTGTTTGAGGTTTTGAAAGAAAGAGAAATGGGTCATGTTACCTGGAGACGGAGGAGGAGGTTGTGGTTGCTACGGAGGCCAAGGGCGGACGGAGAGGCGGAGGCACGTTAGCTACTGCTTAGTATCCTGGTACCCTGTCTTTTCTCTTCCTCTATTGCCTTGCTACTGTTGCCCTAGATGCTTTGAACGCTTCTGAATATCTTTGATTTTCTCTCTTCTTCTTCACTGTGATTCTGTACGCTTTTGTTAATGCTTCATTGCCTTGAACTTGACCTATGATGATATGCTGAGGTTTTCGGTATTGGACATTGGTTTCAATGGTTTATGCTTTGTTGGTTTTGAAATGGTGATGGTGTTTGTTGGAAAGTAGATGGAAGGTTTTCGGTAATGGCTATGGTTTTACTGGTTTTTATGGTGTTTGATGGAAATTGGTTTTACTGGTTTTTATGGTGTAGGCCATGGTTTTTGTTTTGTTTATGGTTTTATGGAATTTTTGGTTTATGACAGTAGGTTTTGAATGGTGTATGCAGGTTCCATTGTTTAGGCCATATGGTTTTGGTTTAGATAGTAGGAATGATTTATGCAGGTTCTTACTGGTTTTAGGCCATGAAGGTTTGATGGTTTAGACAGTAGGAATGGTTTATGCAGGTTCTTACTGGTTTTAGGCCATGAAGGTTTGATGGTTTAGACAGTAGGAATGGTTTATGCAGGTTCTTACTGGTTTTAGGCCATGAAGGTTTATGAGATAACAGGTTAAAATGGTTCTGATGTGATTTATGTTATAGCAGGTTTAACCTTTGGTTTGACAGTAGGTTTTGAAAATGGTTTTTGACAATCTTTGTGTTGGAGGCTTCCAGGTTCTTTAGACAGGTTCAACTCCTCCATTTGAAAGGGGGTTTTGTGCTTGTTATAACAACTGCTTGCTTGGTTTACGTTACAGGCTTAGGTTTGAATATTTTACAATATTCTCTTGGCCTTCTGCACACCTGCTTCATATGGTTTGTTTGTATTCCTCTTTCATGCTTCTTTCCTCTTACTGTGTTACTGTTGTAGTTTTGTAACTCCTTCTGCCTAAACCAAAACCTGTAAAACCATCTTTCTATCTCTCTTCTCTCTCTTAAGTACCATTTGATATCAAAATGATGTGTACTTTATCTGTTCTGAAAAGGTAAACATGCTGGAAAATGATGAAAAAAGGGAAATCTGCTTGCTTGCATATATTGATTTGAACTGCATACTTCTTTTTGACTTGCAATGACACAGTAGGAGCCTATGTTCTTTGGCTTCTTCTTATATGGTTGCATGGTTTACGTTGCAATTTGAACATGTCATTTGTTTATGCATATGCTGTGGATTTTGTATGTTGTGTATATTTTTTGAAATATGCATTTGGCCCTTCTTCTTTTAAAATGCAATGCAGTTTTGAAAAATAAAAATGAATTTGTGCATGTTTTAAATTGTGCATTCATTTATGAAAATAAAAATTCCTCCCTTTTTGTGAACCGGGAGAAATCCCGTGATTTGCAAAAAAGGGTAAACTGATTCCAGCCGTTTGCTTTTAATGATGAACACTAATAAATAATTTTCTGCTTTTAATTATTTATTTAATTCTGACTTTTTCTTTTAATTGTTTTTGCAGGTAAAATTAAATGAGCAGACAAAAAGGCATTGGATAGAAGATGAAGAATTAGAATCTTAGAAAAATAGTTCTATTTTACTTTAAACTTTTATGTAATTTGTTATTATAAATATTTTGTAAATAATACAATATTTAAATAACAATTGTAATAAATAGAATAAAGTGAATAAAATTCTATTTTTTTCCCAATTAATTCTTTTTCTTTCCAATTATTTATTTATCGTTTATAAATCTTTAAATTGTATAATAATTGAAAATCAATTTCAATCACTTAAATTCAGAATAATAAACAAATAAATAAACATCGTTGATCAATTAATAGTTCCAATTATTTAATTCATTATTCATAATTCTCTAAATTATAATAATTAAAAATAGAATTTCAATTATTTAACTTAGAATGATAAATAATTAAATAATCATTGTTGACCAATTAATAAACCTCTTTTCAAATGTTTATTTCATTATTCATAAATCTTTAAATTATATAATAACCGAAAATAGATTCCAATTATTTAATTTCAAGATAATAAATAATTAATAATCATTGTTGACCAATTAATAAACCTCTTTTCAAATGTTTATTTCATTATTCATAAATCTTTAAATTATATAATAATCGAAAATAGATTCCAATTATTTAAATTTAAGATAATAAATAATTAATAAACATTGTTTTAGCATGAATCGATTAATAAATTTAGCGTTCAAAAATAAACAGCTCTCGACTCGAAAAAGTTATGAATTTTTAAAAATCAAAAGATCAAAACACTTGCAATGTAATGATGCAGATGGGAGATGGTATCTTAGGTCAAAATTTGGGGTACAACAATTTCCAAAAGGCTTATGAGTGAGAACATAAGGTTGAGCACAAGTATCAAAAGATACAAGGGTGACTTACACTACACAATACACAAGAGACTCTCAAAACCTAAGACTTTTTTTTATTCCCCTAATTTTACAATTGTTAAAAGAACTAATTCCATTAGGTTAGGTCTTCTCTATAAATACACCTTTGCAGTCCATGGGCTTCGAATTCTGCATCCAAAAGTTTCTTGATACATAAGCTGAGTGATGCACCAATTGTGCAGTAAAATCTCCTTAAATATTGGTAAACCAATACAAAGTTTCCTAAATTGTCTCAAGACCCAATTTAGTAACTAATGTAAAGCCGGAGATATAAAAAGTATTCCAGATTAAATCTTCTTAACCTGCAAAATAAACCGAGATATATCCAAAAGAAATATCACAAAACCAAATCAAATTTATCTAGATTTAAAACATCAACGCCTGCTATACCAGATCAGGATTTCATGGCACCTGCTTCAAAATTTGGCTGAAAAACTCATAACAACAAAACTACTATGACAATTGACAAGAATGCTGTAACATCTTGGTCAACCTCAGTAGAACCATGTTTTAGCAAAATCATGCCAACCTCAAAACAACGGAACTAACAAGTATTATAATAATAATGCATAACAAATGCTTTAACAAGTTCTCTCCAGCTACATATATAAGTCCTTTCCATCTACATATACCACTCTAACAATGCCCTACTCAATCTATCCTAGAAAAATGCATCAACAATTTTTCATCGTCAAAGTATGCAGACGTCTTTCTAAACTATGCATGAATATGGGTCTTAGGGTAAGTTGTGCCCTTATATTTGTCAAAGTACGGGACTTTGAAACTAGCAGGGATCTTCACACTTGACACCAAGCCCAAGTCAACAACGTCCATATGAAGAGTAACGTGGCTCTACATAGACCTCATCCTCTCCTCTAGCATACAAAGCTTCTTCTCAGTCTCAGAAGGAAAACCCATATCATCATTATGCATAGAGAAAAAATCATCATGATTGTCCATTTCCAAGTGTGGAATATTAATTTCAACAGTCCTCATACTCTGTTACGCCAACAATTGTTCAGGAATGGGTTAAGGAACCATATTGTTCTACGAAGGGTCAACAATACCATTTGGTGGATTCACAATACCTATAGGGGGGTTAACATCACCGATTGATGGGTTAACATTACCATTCATTAGGTTCTCAACATTTTCAGTAGTAGATCTTTGGAAAGTTGTTCTTAGCTCCTTTTGACCACGAGTCATGGCCATCATGATTTCCATAAACTAACCCATATGAGTATTCATCCGAGTCCTCATTTCAACCATATATGCATGTATCTTCTCCATGAGTAGTCTCTGATTTCTATGAGTTGCGTAGCGGTGAAAAGTTGAATTTGCAATGCTGCTATAAAAACCAAATCAGAATAAGAAGACCAATCTTGAAAACTTGTAATGAATGTATGCATGAAGTGCATGAATGCATGCAATGTTCACATTCCAAGGGGGATCCTAAAGTTTTGTCATTTGTTAAGCATAATCAAAAGAAATAAGGTAAAGGTAAAAAACAAACCAAGAATTAATACATAACTCAAAATGCTTTAATTGATCAAAGGGAAACAACAAGAGAATACAATTAGTTCAAAATAGATAAAAAATAAAATCAAAGTACAAAGACCGAGGATCCAAATCAACATGTCTGATGGGGATCACCACGACAACACAAATCCACAATTCTAAGGAAGATCTTCCATATCCACAAGGGAAATTCCTCCCTAACCAAGGTGCTTCTTACTCCAGTCTTGAGCTTCCTTGAAGAGCTTCTTAGTTGCATCATGCTTTGGGATTTAAATTAATTATTGAATAAGAACACCCCTTCTGTTAATGATACCTTCCAAGTAATAACATCGCTCCCAATGATCATTCTCTTCTTTCAGTTTGTGAACATCAACCCCTTCAGGATAAATTCAACTATGGCTTTCTTGACTTCAACTTGAACCTTGAGTTCTTCAATTTCTTCTAAGGCTTTATTTAATTGGAATTGGCATCCAATGAGCTAATGATCAACCTTAACCTTCTGATTACATTCTTCTTTGAGCTCTTCTTCCTTGCCTTTGAGCTGCTTTTTATGTCTTTAATTTGAACCTTGTATTGGTCTTCCATATTCTTGCGAGATGTCATAAGGATCCCTTACTCTTGATTATGTTTGAAGATCTATTTTCTGGCTTTGTATAATTCTTTATTATTGTCTTTAATGGTAAGAACAATCACACCCAAGTCTCTACTAATCCTCCACCTCTTCTTACTTTCCTCCTCCACAATCCTTTCTTTCTTGGCAAGAAATTTATCTTTCTCATTGATTGCTTTCCTTAGGTCATTCCTTTCAGAAGTGGCATATATACATCTCTATTCAATTCTTCATTCTCGACAAGACACTCTTGATTCATGGCTTGGACCTTACTGAAATGATCAATTGGCACATAAGTAGGTTGAACCGGAGGTTGAGGATACAAAGGAGCCTCCATAGGAAAAGGAAAAAGATGAGTCTCCACCCTCTTGTCCACCCACTCAACATAAGGTGGTTAAGCTACATAATCTTTCTTCCCCTTTCGATGAACTTTCTTCCATGCTTCATTCACCCTTCTCAACATCTCAGGATTCTCACCCTTATTATAAAAAATAGTCTCATAAACTTCCTTATCCTTTGGTTGGTCTTTATAACATAACCCAATTGTCATCTAGAAAGGAAAGGGTTGTAATTGATTCCCCCTCTTGCCTCCGTGAGAGGAACATTAGGGAAATATCCACACTTAAAGATTACCTTTGTTCCATCATGCACCCTTTTGTACCATATGATATCATGAGAAGTAAGTGCCACGAGCCTTTGTAACCATCTAAGAGAGTCCTTAGTACCCACAAAATCCCCCTTTCATAGGCATATGAGATATGAGCCATTTGTAGAGCAAATAAAGACAACAAGTGATGGATCCTCCCCTATTTTGATTCCTGGAGTGGATGGAATGATAAGTGTTAGCTAGCATAGTAGGAACATTATTCTTTTTTATGAAGACACCAATATCAGACGCATCAATGAAACTCTCTATGTTTGGAAAAAGAAGGATCCCATATATCATAACAGCTAGCTTTGCATTGAAGGCATTCCAACTCCCTTTATCAGTAAGGTCTGTAGCCTTATTCATCAAGAACTTCATATTGAAACCACAAGAACTTTAAACTCTCTTCGTTCTTATTTTAGGACTTCTTAGGTAACAAAAGGTATATGATATTTGAGCTTGACCCCTACAGGGTGAGACTACTCTTTAAGAGTAGGAGCAAGTTGATAATCTTGGAACGTGAAGCACCTGAATGGAGCGCCACAGAACTGCACATGAGCGTGAATGGTTGTGGTATTAACCTTAGTGTTTAGTAAGGAAAGGAGTTTCGATAGTCTTTATTGAAGTCAACTTGGTTGTTGATATCCCAATACAAACCAAATATCTGAGATTGTCTAGGCTAAGCTTAAGAAACTTGTAAATGTAGGTATTCTTCCTGTCTGTACCCATATTGCTTGACATCCTTAACAAATACGAAGACTCTTGGATACCCTAGAAATGACATGTGCCACACAACAAAAAAACATAGAGTCGCCTCCAAACTATATTTATCCTGAAGGAAGGGAAAATATTGAGAATACCCCAAAAGGACTAGATAAGGTGGTCCTGCGGCCAAGAGAAAGGTACGAAAGTAGATTACACATGGGGAAAGTATTAGCATCCCTTACGTCTATGGTACTCCACGAGATCCACTCTTTTTGTTCTAATCAAAGGGTGTGTCATCTATAATGCTTAATGGCTAATGGAATGCATGAATTAATTACTTAAGGAAAGAAGCAAAACAAACAGTTTTAATTATTGTACTCGCTTAGGTTTTGCAACTCAATGCCTACGTATCCCCGAGGAATCAAAGAACCTAGTTCTTCTAAAAAGTGTTGGTTTGTTGTATGTATTTATGAACGATGTTAAGTTCGCATACAACTGTCACTCGATCTTTGGAGACTCACGCATTTTGTAGAATTGAATTAATATGTTCTTTCTGAAAGTTAAAAAAGATCCCTAAGGAAAGAAGTTTGATCTGTTGAGAGTTTTTGAAAGGAGAATCCCTCAGATGGTCCTCCAAGGCCGGATGTATTTGAGTACTTCCCCTTTATTTATGAAAATGTTTGAGATATGTCCAACACTAAAGTATATGACATGAGAGACTTTTGAATGGTCGAGTCAGATACCTCGCATCCAAAGTACTCCACATGTGCTTAAGACTTTTTAATTCTCTGAATTATGTGATTGGCATTATATTTGGTAAAACTAATATAGCATAAATATGTTAGATAAGGTGTGCTAACTTGCTAACAGGAAAAAGTTGAGAAAGAAGTCCTATCTTATGTGAGGACATGTTGAGTTGAAGTGTTTCGACATCTGGAGCAGCATGTCAGATGAGATGTCCTATGAAGGAGCATACAAAATCGCGCCTGAGCTGAACTGGACTGTTATATTCTATTAAGTCACAAAGACAAAATATACTTTAAGGATATTACATTATCCTATATTTAGTTGATTTGTAGGTCAAAAATAATCAAGAAGAATATTGAAGAATATTGACTATCTAAATATGGAGATAATTTAGGAAGATTTGATTGAAGACCTATTTTGTAGCAGGATTTTCCGTAGTTTGTAACAACCAAAGTGCTATTATTTTAAGGCCCAAATCCAGTTGGGTATAGGTTATAAAAAGAAGCATTGTAACAAAGGATTGGTACCGGCCGAGAATTTAAAAGATGTAATCATTAGGGCTGAGTCTGTTACCCACTCTCTAGGAGAGTTGGTGTGTATGAACCACTCGGGTTGTGAGATGGTCATTGTGCTCTCCTCGAAGCTCTAAATTAAGAGTGAGTATTGTTCTTAGAGGAAGCTTTGAAGAAACTCCAAGTTGTGGTATTAGTCAAGAGTCTTGGCTAGTGATTGTCATGGAAGTGTGTCTTCCTGCTTGTTCAAAATTGTGTTGATCCAATTGCTGTCTGTGATTGAAGGGGGATTGAGAATGGCCTCATATCTAGGTGAGTCTTAGATATAAGTCTAGTAAGGGTGGTGATTAAGTGATTAGGCCGTAAACTGGAGGTTTATTGTAGGGTCTATGAATTGATACTATTTTAGTGGACTTATCCCTGGCATGGTATGCCCCTAGAATAAGAGAGTTATTATGATCTGGGTTAATAATTTTGGTGTATTGTTCATGCTTTTCAGTACTGTTTTTATTGTTGATACCTTACATGTTTGTTTATGTTAGATCAGATGTGCCAATATGTCATAACACATATGAGTTGTCATACCATAATTTCAATTGGTATCAGAGCAGGCATCTTGTCTATTTCTGAATGAGATCCAATGCGGATACTTTCTGGTGTATGTGCAAGGTAGAAGGTTCTACTGAAAAGTTTTTTGAACTTAGAGAGTTCATATTGTTGTTTGGACTGTCCCTAGAAGTGTAGGTTGGACTGTTTGCAGCAGGATATGTATCAGACCTGCCTGTTATCAGGCGTGCAACTTTGATTGTAAGCTGATGTGATAGGTTTGATTTATTTTCAAACTTAGGATGTTTTTTATTGCACTTGGAGTGTTGTGGTTGTGTGCAATTTGTTGTGCCTGAAGATTGTTGGGGAGTTTTGTGTTGTTGTATATTCTACTGCATGGTATTTATTATAACCCTGGTTGTTCCTTGTATCGTAAGCAAAGGAAGAGCTTTAGGGTTTGGTCTCTTCGGTAGGTTTGGTGTGTAATGTTGTAGTATGTGCAAGATTATTTCAACCATCTGTCTAAAATGGCCAATGATACTTGAGTTTATTTCTCAAGTCCTCTCATAAAGGCACTGTAGTGTGTGATTGATGTTTCTTTCAAGAAACCTGTCATTTATTTGATGGATTATTGAAGAAAAGATAGAGCCATTTTTTTGAGTTTTAAAAGAGTCTCCCTAATTCTTGACCTAATTAGGAAAGTGACTTTGAGACTTGGTGTTGTTGGTATAGCTAGAGCTTGGATTAATTTTGAAGACCTTGAAGGTGATAAAGGGATGTTTTGAGTTTCTAGAAGCAATGATGGTTTCAAAACCAAGCTCAGTTTTATGCTCCAAAAGAAGGGAACTGATGTCCTACCACATGTTGGGACATCATGTCAGCAAGTGTGCAGCTTCCTGTTGACTGGAAGATGCTTTGGGTGCTAAACAAATGTGTGTTAATCAAATGTGTTTGGAATCTACTCCTGATCTGGGAGAGGAGGCATCTTGGTTGTGTATCTAAGACGTGTTATCCATAAAAAATGTCTTAGATAGGTGGACTGGTTGAATGTGTAAGAACAAGATTTGGTTCTGCAAGATTATCTCTGAATTTTGATGTTAACAAATGATTATGATTGTATGAACAATTTTATTGTAATAATGTTTGTTATTGTTGAGTACTTAACAAACATATTCTGCTTCTAATGAATGCCATGGCCAAGACATTAGAAGATAATTGATTCCACTTCTATGCTACACAAGTTTTGTTGAACAGTAGCAAGACATTCCAGAAGGCTTTGAAGTGTAAACTCTGATATTTGTCTGAAGAAACCAGTCAAAATATCTGAAGACAGAAGTTGTTACTTATGTCCAAATGATGAAGACTCAAGCTTATAAAGACAACATGTTCCAAAGAAACAAAGTTAGACGATCTGAAGACAAAGTTTCTACTGAAGTCCAGATGCTGAAAGCTTGTGTTTCTATTAAAGAAGTTCTAAACATAAGGGTTCTGAAGAGAAAGTGCTGAAGACTCTAAAAGACAGAAGGTCTAAAGACTCTAAAGACATGAAGTTCTAAAGAACCAAGATTCCAAGAAAAGGTTCTCAAGACCAAGTGCTGAAGACTCTGAAGACGCAGTTCTGAAGATTCTGAAGAAGACTTGAAGTTATGAAGACCTGATGTTATGTTCTCGCTTCTAAACTCATGCTCGCAGAAGCCTCTGAGGTGCAGAAGGAAAGAAGATAACATTAATGTGGTACGAATAGTACATGGTACAATCAACATTTCATTCCACTACCATGAAAGGACGGACGCGCCGCACGATTTTGTCCTCTACATTATTGTTCAAGCTGCCAATGTTTCTGGAAATTCCAAGAGTATCCCTCAATGGATACATTATGTTAATGGCTATATATAAAGGCTTGAAGAGTAAGAAAGAAAGAAACCAACTAACGAAATATTCACGCACAAACACTGTTCATTGCTTTCACATTCTTAAGTCATTGTTATAAAATAGTTTACATACTTAACTTTTATAAGCAATATTATTGTAAACAAAACTTGTACTCAAACTGTTGTTTGATATTCCTTAAGGGATCAGGTAGGTCTGAATCCTTAAGAAGTCTAGAGCTTGCGATTTTTAGAAGATGTTAGTCACTTGCGGGTAGCTTGTGCATTGTAATAATCAGGTAAATTATTAGTTGATAATCCTTAAGGGATCGAGTAGGTATGATTCCTTAACAAGTATAAGGCTTTCAAGTCTATAGGTTTTTAGTCACTTGCGGGTAGCTTGTAGAAATTGTAATCAGTTTCGTTATAGTAAATTAAGTTATCGATTGAGTGAGGCGAAATCACCTTGGCGGGTGGATTAGACTAGCTTGATAATTTTCAAGTGAACTAGTATAAACATACATTGTTCTTTACTTCCTTTTCTTACTTATTATTATTATCAAGAATGAAGGAAAAACATTTTAACTTAAAAGGGGAATATTTGTAAAAGAATCATTTTGTTTTAAAAACCCAATTCAACCCCCACCCCATTTCTTATGTTTTTCACACCTTCAATTGGTATCAGAGCTCCGGTTCTGAGAAGATAAAAAGTTTGAATTTTTATCAACGCTTAACAGTGTCCAGTACCGATCTAGTGTATGTGAAAAACCAATGGCTACATCTACTTCAACTGTTGATAATAGGGATAATGATAGAGATCACTATAGTTTAAAACTTCCTTTGTTTGATGGGGGGAATTTGACTATTGGAAGGATAGAATAGCAAGTTACTTTCTAGCATATGACTTAGATCTATGGGATTTGGTAGTTGATGGCTACACTCACCCAGTAAATGATTAAGGTCATAAGATTGCAAGATGTGCAATGACTGAAGCACAAAAGAAAGTATGCAAAAATCACTACAAAGCTAGAACCATTCTTCTAAGTGTTATCTCATATAATGAATATGAGAAAATCACAGATGGAGAGACTGCAAAGTCTATTTTTGATTCTCTTCAAATGACACATGAAGGCAACGCACATGTAAAAGAAACAAAGGCTATAGCCTTAATTCAAAAGTATGAAGCCTTCAAGATGGAAGACGACGAATCTGTGGAAACAATGTTTTCAAGATTTCAGACTCTTGTGGCAGGACTTAAGATTATGAACAAAGGTTACTCCACCGAAGATCATGTTAAAAAGATTGTTAGAAGTTTGTCTGTTAAATGGAGACCAATGGTAATTTCCTTAAAATTGGCAAAGGATCTGAACAACACTTCTCTTAAGGAGCTAATTAGCTCTTTAAGAAGTCATGAAATAGAGCTGGAACAAGATGAACCTCAGAAGAAGGTAAAATTAGTTGCTCTAAAGTTTACTTCTGGGAAAACCAAGGCTTACCAAGCTAAGGAAGAATCAAAAGAATATGAAGAATATTTAGATGATACTCTCCTTAATATCCAGAAGAATAAGTAAAATCTGGAAGCACATACAAAGCAAGTTCAGAGGTCAAATAAGGACACATGGAAGAGGTGAATCCACTTCTGGTCAGAGAAATGCTTCTGGAAAAGAAGTCACTTATCTTGAATTCAACAAGCCTAGACATTGCAAAAATGATTGTCCAAAGCTTAAGAAAGACAAAACGCCTAAAAAGGCTTACAAATCCAAGAAGGGTATCATGGCAACATGGGATGATTCAGAATCAGAAGATGAAGATTCTGATGAAGAACTAGCAAACATGGCATTCATGGCCAGGACCAGCAGAGGAGAAACAACATAAGAAGACAAATTGAAAATAAATTATGAGTCAAACTCTGATGACGACAAAGAGGTACTTTCTTCTTTATCTCATTCTGAACTTGAAATTGGTTTAACTGAATTAGTGAAAAGGTGTCGATCTCTTCTAAGTAAACACAAAATCTTGAAAAAGAGTGTTGTGGCTACTTCAGAGAACACGACTATAGATGAGCAAAGTATTTCGGTTTTAAATGAAAAACTATTTGTTTTACAAAAATCAAACATTAAAAGTAAAGTGTCTAGATTAGAAGAAGAGATTCTCTCTAACACATCTGTTATTAACAAAGTAATCAGATATGATAGATCTTTTCAACACTTTCTTGCTAAAAGCATAAATAGAAGCAAAATGGCTTCAACAATCTATGGTGTTAGTAGAAATGGAAGCAAAGGCTTGGGGTATTCAGGACCATCAAAGAAATTTGATGAGACTCTGAATGTCAAACCAAAACCTCTTTCTGAACATTTTGTACATGTTAGCACATATTTCAAATGTCCAGAACAAGAAGGTTCTAATACTTCTGTAGCACAAACACAAACACAAAAGAACAATTTTAAACCAAAGTATCTTGCAAAAATTTCACATGATTATTCGGTTGCAGAAAAATCCAAAAGGGTCAGAACCTTTGGAACTTCTAACAAAAGAGGACCCATAAAATGGGTACCTAAGGATAAGATATTATACATTGTAAATCTCCTTAATGAAGCCATTGAAACACCAGTTGTGATACCTGGACAGTGGATGCTCGCGACATATGACGGGCGTAAGGCATATGTTCCAAGATTTGGAACTTAAGTCTGGAGGCGTTGCTGGCTTCGGAGGCAATCAGAAGGGAAAGATCATCAATTTTGGAACGATTGGTAATGATAAATTTCCTTCTATTAACAATGTTATTTTAGTCGAGGGTCTGATGCATAACTTATTGTCAATCAGTCAACTTAGTGACAATGGTTATGACATCATCTTTAATCAAACGTCTTGTAAAGCTGTTAGTTAGAAGGATGGCTCAGTTATGTTCAATGGCAAGGGGAAGAACAATATTTACAAAATAAGATTATCAGATTTGAAAAATCAAAATGTAAAATGTCTTATGATTGTTAAAGAAGAGAAGTGGGTCTTGCATCAACGTCTGGGTTATGTTAGCTTGAGAAATATTTCTCAACTAAATAAACTTGGATTAGTTAGAGGTTTGCCCAATCTGAAGTACTCTTCAGATGCCCTTTGTGAAGCCTGTCAAAAAGGAAAATTTTCAAAAACCTCTTTCAAAGCTAAAAATATTGTTTCTACTTCTAGGCCATTAGAACTTTTCACATTGACTTATTTGGACCAGTGAAAACTACTTCTGTCAATGGTAAGAAATATGGACTTGTCATCGTTGATGATTATAGCAGGTGGACATGGGTAAAATTCTTGAAACACAAGAATTAGTCATTCTCAGTATTTACTTCCTTCTGCTTCTAAGTGTAAAATGAAAAAGGTTACAGTATAATCAGAGTTCATAGTGATCATCATGGTGGAGAATTTGAAAATAAATATTTTGAAAAACTTTTTGATTCAAATGGCATAGTACATGGTTTCTCTTTCCCTAGAACTCCACAAAAAAATGGGGTTGTAGAAAGGAAAAATAGAACCTTGCAAGAAATGGCTCGCACCATGATCCAATAAACTCAGATGGCTAAACACTTCTGGGCAGAAGCATTAAATACGACATGCATATTCAAAATAGAATCTCCATAAGACCTATTTTGTGTAAGACTCCTTATGAATTGTGGAAGAATAAAAAGACCAACATTTCTTATTTCCATCCATTTGGAAGTATTTTTTATATGTTAAACACTAAAGAGAATCTGGGTAAGTTTGATTCCAAAGCACAAAAGTGTTTTCTATTAGGATACTCTGAACGCTCTAAAGGCTTCAGAATCTATAACATAAAATCACAGATTATGGAGGAATCAATTCATGTAAGATTTAATGATAAGCTTAACAATGAAAAGTCAAAGTTGTGTGAAAAGCTTGTAGATGTGACTATAACATTCACTGAACCAAAGGAGAAGATTTAAGAAGATAAAGAATCAGAAGATCCTTCTTCTGATAATGTTGATAGACTTTATGATCCAACTCAACCAAAGAAGTACATAATCACATCCTCTGATTCTGAAGATCTTATCTTGGAAGTAAAGATGCTCCAGTCAGAACAAGATCAACTCTCAAACCTTTTGATGAAGAGCTTCTGGGTTTTGTCTCCTTAATAGAACCTACATCAATTGAGGAAGCTCTTCTAGATGACAATTAGATTCTATCTATGCAAGAAGAACTAAACCAATTCTCAAAGAATGATGTATGGGATCTTGTTCAGAAACCTAACCATGTCATTGGAACCATATGGGTGTTCAAAAACAAGCTCAATAAGAAGGGTGAAGTTGTCAGAAACAAAGCTCGACTGGTCGCACAAGGTTATAGTCAACAAGAAGGTATAGACTATACATAAACCTTTGCACCAGTCACCAGGTTAGAAGCTATTCAGTTATTAGTTTCTTTTTCTGTAAATCATAATATCATTCTTTATCAGATGGATGTTGTTGTACCCAAATTTTTCCCCCTAAGATTCCTCTATCATCTCATATCAACTCAATCACAACAAGATCACACTAGGGGTTGGTTCTTCTCCTTATCTTTGGATTTGTTCATGGGGAATCACCAAGCACCTTGACTTGTGTTTTATGATCATATATGTTTTATATTGATTAACTTTTAACTAATCAGTACAATGAATGTTTTCCCTAATTGATGCTATAGGTGAAAGCACAACACATTTCATCAGGTTGACCTATAGGTTCATGAGTTTATTTCCATGCCTTCTTCAACAAAATTTCATTGAGATTCAAGCTTCATCATTAAAGATACTTTTAAGAGATATCATAACAAGGGATACTATGATTAATCATGTCTCAATTTGTCAAAGAAAGTCAAAGGATGCAAGAGTTGATTGAAGAAGTTTGACCTAATTGGACAAGTTCTTGTTTTCTTGATCACTAGTGCCAAATTACATGAATTCTTAATATTTGGAAGTGGTTATGGTTGCTATGGTTTCTAACTATCATCCTCAACAACTTATATTTACATGACAAAGGTATTTGTGCAAGAAAGTTTGTCAAATCTAAAAAGGGTTTCCAAGGCATTTTGGTGCTCTAGGAGCTAGGGTTTTGAACATCTAAGGGATATATCGTGCTCATATTTTTGTATTTTTGAGTGTTTCCATATACACGTTTCTCTTTAAAGGGTCATAAACAAATTACTTCAATAGTTTCAAGAAGATTTTATGTGGAAGATGCCTAATGATGAAGAAAGATTACAAGTCCTCTAGATAGGCCATCAAATTCCCTTATATGACTTCAAAAGATCATAACTTGGGAAATTTTGATCTCCTTGAGCCTATTATTTTTCCACAATGATATTAATGATGTGAACTTAAACTCTTATTTTATGTACAAAGCTTGAAAATGGATGGAGGATTCCCTAAGTATGCAAAAGATTATAGGTCATCTCATGAATTTTCACCAATTTTGCAAGACCGTAACTTTTTCAATACTTGGTATTTTTGAGTGATTCAAGTTTCAAAATGCTCTTTTGGAAGTCTATTTCAAGCTAGCATCATTTATTAAAGCAATATTTTGTAGTAAGGCCTTGTTTGGAATCAAAAAATTATAGGTCATTTTTGAAAAGAAAACTTGAAATTTTTTCAAAGTATAAAAGTCAGCATCTTTTTCTTAAATTTGACTCATCACAACTTTTATCTCAAGAATCCATTTGATTCCATTCTTTGCACATTTTAAAGTTTGTGACCTTATCTTTCAGTTGCTTCAAGAATCATGCCCTAAGACCCCTTGAGCTATGAATACCATGGATTCAAAAACAACCACTTGAAACTGATCTTTCCCTCCAAATCAAAAGTTGAAATCCATAATACAGCTTCTAATTTTCCATGTGTTTTCCACTTAAAATTGATTAGAAAATATGTTTGGTTCATTTACAAGGATAAAACACATCGTTTGATTGAGTTTTGATGCACATGTGATCAAACTTTCTTCATGATGACAGGTGTGCACGAGCTCAAGGAAAATTGCATCATCCACCTCTCCTCTTGATCCCATTCACTTATCTTATAAATACAGGCTCTATTCCACTCATTTTGGAAAGCTTAGAGATCCAAAATCACTCTGTCAAACTCCCTCCATAACACCCTTTTATGAGATTTCGAATTCCCATTTTCTCCACTTTTCAATTTAATTTCTTCATTGATTTTTCATCCTTGAACTTCCCCGAAACTAACAAAAGAAGAATCAAGCCTTGAGGTGCCCGAGATCGTGCTAGCCATGTCAATTTAAAGAGAAACTTCATTTAACTTCGTTCAGGTAGTTTAAGGCACCAAACCTTCTAACTCAAATTACCGGAATGGTCTACGATGTTCACTGATGCTTGCTATTAACTCAATTTTGGTGAAACAATGCATTTGATGCTTCTGATTTTCGATTTCAACAGTTTCAAACATCTCTGGTTTTTTCCAAATCGACTACGCTATGTTTTATAAAAAAAATTCGCGAGCATATGTTGTGATAGTCTCAAGTAGACGCATTTAATGGTACCACTATGAATGCGTATTTTACAGATTCAAGGGTTTGATATTTTCCCTATTTGTAGGAGGCTAGAGGTTGAAAACGACCTACGCGTCGTTCTTCAACGAATGACAATAGGCCAATTATTTTATTTTCATTGGTTGGATTTTGTTGTGTTAGATGTACGTGCTCTGCCTTGGGTCCATGATGCTCCCTCATCTCAGATCTGTCAGATTTGCCAGCGTGTATTAGTAAGGAAGATCCAACGTGCATGGTTTTTTTCGATTTGTTTTATTTCACAAAATTCTTTTTTTAAATTCATTTTATCTTTAAAAATTCATAACTCTTTTATTTTTTATCCAAAAATTATGAAAAAAATATATAAAAATACTTTGAATTATTTCTGATTTTGTGAATATTTTTTTTATATTTTCATTTTAAGGTTTGATTTTTTTCATAATTTTTGTTTTGGTTGCTTTATTTTAAAAATACTTTTTAACCTTTTTTAACTTTGACTTTTATATATAAATCATTTTCCTTATTTTTGACCTTCCGAAATTTTTCTAGAATTTTATTTTGATTTTTCTATGGCCTCTTTTAATTTTTCTTTGATACTTTGAATATAGTTTGCTATTTTACCTTTTACTTTCATTTTAAAAAAATTTTAAAAATCATTTTCCTTTTTATTTTATTCATTAAATGCATTTTTATTGTTTGTATATATTCTGACTATTTGACTTTTGATCATGTACTTCATTAACATCATTGGATCTTGGGTGTTGAGTTTAACTCCATCAAAATGGATGAATGGTTTTAATGATAGTTTGATTAAATTTTTAATTCAACTATTATCCCCTCCGTCTCCATCTTATCCCTTTCTCATTGTGATACATGTTATTAGAGAATGATCTACATATCATCTCTCCAAACATATGGCACATAGATTGCTATCGACCGACCTCAAAATATGTGTGACTTCTACATAAGTCCACTTACGATTGCTTAACATAGCGCTAAATTCTGTCTCGATTCGAGAAGTGATCATTTGTGGTCCAAACCCATGTTTGCAAGCACAAGTATGTTAACTTGAAACCTTTGATCCAATAACCTTAAGATTCATTGTTAGGAGGCTTTGGTCTTATCAATCCTCTAATGAATCTTCATATGCTTTGGTCAAAGCGAATCACTTAAACATCGTTGATCATTTATTGTTGTCTTGAGATTTTGAAATAAATGATATACTTGACAAAAAGAAAATGAAACTTGTTGTTGAAAGGATTCGATTTTGTCAATCTTCTATTGAGTTTTCAAATGCAAGTTTTAAGATGGTCATTCAACTAACCTCTAATTTCTAATAATTAATTTCATTTCATGCTTTTATTTTATGCCTTTACTTTATGCACCATTTTATTTTAGCATTTACATTTCATGCTATTTTTATCTTTGCTCACTTGAGCATTTAATTTTATGTTATTTTTTATTTTCCTCACTTGAGCTTTTCATTTCTTTATAAAGATACCTAATAATCAACTTGAACTATAAAAAAACTTTAATGATACTTGGACTATTTGGTTACTATCCTTGGCATTATGGAGTTATGGACTTCTGGGACTTAGGATTAGAGACTTTGACCTGCCTTGAGACCTTGAGACTTTTATTGCAATATTATCTGGAGTTCTTGGGGTTTACCCAAATATATTGGGTTGTTTGTTTTCTTTGTGTGTAGGTTATTCTGATATATGCTTTGTCTGTGATTGCGAATTCATCTGTATACAACCGTTACTCTGCCCAATTTTTTGTGAAGACTTAATGCACTTGAAGTTTGATTCTCAAGATGTTATATTGTCCTTGGTCATTTAGTTTCAATCCAAAGAATGGGAATTCTACATTGACTCATAATGTCAAGTGTTGGCTTCTTGTTGGTTAGACAATTCTTTTCCCTAGCTTTTACCTTATGCTCTAGGATAGTCTCTTCATCTCCTCCCACCTTCTTTAATTTCAAAAATGTTCTCCCTCCTTTTGAAAAACTATTCTTGTTTTAATCTTGAACCACTTTCACAATAAACTTGGACTTAGGTTCATGCATTTTCAAAATATTTTCTTAATTAAACTTTAATTAACTTAATAATACCTTGACATTTTTGTGAGAATACTAAAAGTCAATCAATCTCATTCAAACTATTTTGCCACTTTGGCCTTTATTTTAAAAATTTTCTCAAAAGACCAGACTCTTGTCAATCCTTATAGTGATGCGAGCTACTATACTTCTACGATATGTAGTGAAGTGAGATATTTTCCACTTGGGTGTTGAGTGAAGCTTTGTTGATTTTAAAATCCAAGCTATATCCTCCACTTTGAGATGACGCAAATTCTCCTTTCTCATAATCGTGGGTAGTAAGTATGTTCTTCTACTCGGATAAGACGATGATGTCTTGTCTCTTAAAATTAACCAACATACATGTGTTTTATAATTTTTAAAGCTGAACTACGAGTACCCTGATCCCCTATTGCACGAAATATGGTACGTATGCACTAAAGGTTCACAACCGCGGAGGGTGCAAAAATTGTAAAAAATACTTGTTTTCCCATCTCCACCATCTATTTTTGTATACAACATTTATAGCCAAAGTACACAGATTTTCAAAGAGATTCCTGCGGAGTACAGTGGATGTTTAGAGTGCTAATACCTTCCCTTTGCATAACCAACCCCTGGACATAGATTCTCTCCCCCTCTTTTTGGGTTATTCGCTCTTTTCCCATTCCTTTGGAAACAATAAAGCGCGGTGGCAATTTTTATTTTTATTTTGTATGTGCTATTGTTGTTTATATGTTATATGTTATATATACGTTTATTTTCCTGGTTTTCAGGGTGCTTGGCGATTTCTCATAAATCCTCTACCCGGACTTGGGAAAACTTAAGATAGGATGGGCGGTATAGTCATGTTAACTTTTAGGAAGTAATCTCAAAAAAGGAGGCATGAGATCCCTCACTCAGTGGAGGCCCCTTTGACTGTAGTGTCGTTTACCGAGTAATTGGGAAGATGTGCTGCTTTCAACCTGGGAGACTAACTGAGGACCGTAGAACCTTTAAGCCATCTTGGCCTTTTAGGTGTAGTGCGGAAGCTATGATGGAGTAATATGGAAATGATTGTCACGCGATACGATGCTCAGACGAGTTTTTCTTGCGAATATTACTAATTACCGAGTCAATTAGGATGTTGGTATCCGAAGGAAGGATGTAGACTCTGGGAACCCCTTAGAACCTTATTCAGCAGGTGATAAACTATTAGACCATACCTTGTGGGTAGTACCTCTGACTCCATGCTCGTGACGTCAAACCTGTGAACCCCCCATGTTTGTGATCTTGTGTGTGATTACCGCATCATGCATTCATGCACCCATGAACATCTTTTAAGACATTATGGTTCAAAGAACTTAAAGTTGACTCTTTGTGAATATCTCAGGTGCTTTTGACCATGGATTCTAGAAAAAGAAAGACTCGGAAGTACAGTTTCAAGAATCCCAAGATAGATTATTTGATTAGTCTTATTCCCGAGATTGAGAGTTCTGTAGATTTTCGGAAGAAACATGGATCCATCATGTCTCTCGTGAAGATTAGGATGAAGGAGTGTATTCTCTCGACTTTGGTCCAATTCTATGATCCGATGTACCAATGTTTCACTTTCCCTGATTAACCGTTGATGCCTACATTAGTGGAATATTCTTATCTACTGGGTTTACCTGTTACTGATTGTGTTCCTTTCACCGATTTGGAGGGGGAGCAAAAATCTCATAAGATTGCTGCTTTGATTCATTTGGGGAAGTCTGAGATTGAGGCCCACATGACTATCAATGGAGGAACCATAGGCTTACCTGTTTAGTTCTTATTAAAGAAATGTCGCTACTTTGCTAGGATAAAGAGTACGGTTGCTTTTGAGGCCATCTTTGCTCTATTTTCCTATGCGTTGTTCTTATTTATGAACGTCGACAACTTCATGGATATCAATTCCATCAGGATCTCTTTGATAGGGAATCCAGTCCCTACATTATTAGGTGATGCTTATTACTCCATTCATCTTTGGGATTCTTATCATGGAGGGATGATCATATGTTGCACGCCTTTGTTGTATCAGTGGTTTATTTCTCACTTGCCTCTGTCTGATGCTTTCTGAGATGTCAGAAAGGAACCTCGTTGGGCTCCAAAGATTATGGCCCTCACTCATTCAGATATTGTTTGGTATCCCTAGGCTTACCATGACATAGAGATTATCGATAGTTGTGGTAGTTTCCCCAATGTACCTCTTCTTGGTACAAAGGGAGGAATTAAGTACAATCCTGTTCTTACATGATAACAACTTGGATATCCGATGAGGGATAAGCCAAATAGTATTCTTCTGAGTGGTTTCTTTCTTAAAGAGGGAAAGAATCATAAGGAAGCTAAGGAGCAGATTGTAAAGGCTTGGCATCATATTCACATGAAGAATAGAAAGGACTTGGGACCTAGAGGAGCTATTCCTTTGGAGCCTTATCTTCTGTGGGTACAAGAAAGAGCCATCCAATTGAAAATTTCGTATTCTCAAGAAGGACCTAAGCCTGATATGTTTGTGAAGACTACTCCTCCCCTTTTGGATGATGTGGAAGAGCTTCAGCTTGCCCTAGTCAGGATGCAGCAAGAGAAAGAAGCTTGGAAGAATAAGTGTCAGACTTTAGAGATATCCTATTGAGCAGACTTGAAGGAGAAAGATGACTTGATTTAGATTCTCGAAAGTCGTGCTATAGAGATGATGGAGAGGCAAGAGGATTTATTTTCCTCTATCACTCAGTCAGGACTTAGTCATTCACTTCTCGACTCTGGTGATTGGTAAGTGGTTTCCGACAAGTATGTAGAAGAGAACAAGCAGCTGAAGGGTCATATTGCAAGATTCACTGGAAAGAATTAGTGTGTGGAGTGATCTTCATCAACTTTTCTTTCTTAGAGTTTTAGATTCTATCTTATTTTTGTACTTGGGATTGTTGAAACTTGTACTAAAAAAGATGTAATCCATTTTTGAAGTTATTGTAATGAGATTTTCAGTATTTCAAACGTGTTAGTGCTTTAATATTCACAAATTATTCATAAATCTTTGAGTTCCTTGAATTATTAATAATAAAATAAACCATGTGCATTTCATATCATGCATCCTCCTGTACATATTTCTTGCATTTATTTTCATACCCAGGTGTCTTACTAAATTTCTCTACTTTGTTCAGCAAGTTGTCTCACCAGTATAATACTCGAGCTAATTCCAAGAAGAAAATGGAGAATCTAGAACAGGAAAATTGCGAGCTGCATGAAGAGGTTACTACTCTAAAGGCCGGTATGGCTAATTTATCTGCTTTGATGGAATCATTAGTGGCTTCTCAGAATCAGCCACCACTTGGTCAACCTCAACAAACAACATTTACTTCTGAAGGTCCATCAATTCCCATGTATGTCGCCCCAGTTACTGTTGCTCAGAATCATATGCCTCAGGGTTATCCATGGGGAATGCCAGAAAACTTCATACCATAGGGTTTTAATCTTGATGCTCCAATTGCTCTAGTCGTTCAAGTTACTGCTACTCCTGCACCTCCTGTGGTGCATATTACTCCTACTGCTAGAAATGAGATTCATTATACTGCACCTTCTTCGGTGAATGTTTATCGTCCTATTCCTCCACCAAGTGAAAGTTTGGGTTTCTATAATTGAATGGATGATTTCCAATATCAGTTTGATAAGATGCAGAAAGAGATGAAGGCCCTCAGAGGGAAAGAATTGTTTGGGTAGAATGTGAATGACCTATGTTTGGTTGAAAATGTGAAAATCCTTGCAAAGCTTTAAGTACCAAAATTCGAGAAATACAAGGCCAATACTTGTCCTCGTGCTCACCTTGTGATGTATGAGAGAAAGATGTCTACTCATACTGATTATCAACATCTATTGATCCACTTTTTTCAAGATAATTTGACTGGTGCTGCGTTAAAGTGGTACATGATTTTGGACAGTGTCAACATTCATACTTTCAACTACTTGGGTGAAGTGTTTACCAGAAAATACAAGTATAATGTGGACATGTCACCTGACTATGATCAACTCAGGGAAATGGTCCAGGAAGATAAGGAATCGTTTAAGGAGTATGCACAGAGATGGCGTGAAGTTTCCGCCCAGGTGATCCCTCCAATGGAAGAGAAAGAGATGACGAATATTGTCCTAAAGACTCTAGGTGCCTTCTACTATGAAAGAATGGTGGAGAGTGCACCAAGTGATTTTACCAAAATAGTGAGTATGGGCATTCGTTTGGAAGAAGCTGTAAGAGAGGATCGTTTGACAAGAAGTGAAAATTACGGTAGTACCAAGAAACCATCATACGGGTTTGCCAAGAAGAAAGAAGGAGATACAAATTCTGTTATTCAAGAGAGAAGGGTGAATCCTCCTAGAATAAATCATCAACGCCACCAAAAGGTTGCTTCGGTAACTCCAGTTGTCAATGTGGCTCCGACCACAATTACTTATCAAAGACCATCCCCTCAGGAAAATCAGGGGCAGAATCAAAAGAGAAAGGCTTTTAAATCTATTCCCACGAGCTATGCAGAGTTACTCTCGACATTAATTCAGAAGAAGTTGGTTCAAACCAGGGCACCCCCTACTATACCATCACCTTTGCCTTGGTATTATAAGGAAGACCAGACATGTGCTTTTCATTAGGGAGCACCAGGGTACAATGTTAAGAACTGTTATCCTTTGAAATCTGAAGTACAAAAGATGGCGAGATCTGGCCTTCTATCCTTTAGAGATGTTGGCCCTAACGTGAAATATAAATCCTTTGCAAAAGCACAGAGGAGAAAATGTTGTAAACATGATTGCTGGTTGTCCAGGGGACTTTCATATTTTTGATATCAACCTGGTTAGAGGAGATTTGGTAAAGATGCATGCTGACCTCTGCGAGTTTAGTTACTATATGCATGACCATGATGGTTATAGTATTTGCAATACAAATTACATGGGTGTAATAAGATAAAAGTTGATCTTCAGGAAATGATGGACGAATGTGTCATTCATATAATCAGACCTAGGGCAGAGTACGGGGAAGATGTGAATATGGTCTTGGGATGTCCCAGAGAATTCTGGATCTTTGATGTGAATCATATGAATGATGATTTGGTGCAGTTGCATGCTACCTTTTGTCACATGGATGGTCAAGAAAAACACCATTATGGGTCTTGTTGGATCTGCTGCAGAGATTCTCGTGGTTGTTCCTTGGTGAGGAAGGGTGTTCAGTTATTGTTAGACAATGGCACCATCAAAGTTTCGGGCAATAAAGATGATTACAATGGGATTAATGTGATTGAAGATTACTTGGATGAGACTGTCTCAGATGATGAGTATGCTTCTGCAGATGAATTATTTTCCTCCGATGAAAATGTGTTTTCCAGCAATGATTTTGTGGTGCCTAAGTATCTGAAGTGGGGGTGAATGTTATTGTGCCTTGTTTTGGTGTTCCCACCCCTATTGAGATTGAATATCATAACAAGCCAGTTGTTTCTGTAGTGGTGATTTTCTTGTCGGGTCTTGTTCCTTACGAATTAGACAAGGTCGTGCCATACAAGTACAATGGTACAATCTTGTAGGATGGTGTGGAATTTCTCATCCAACCCTTGTCTACTGTCAAGAATATTGTTGAAGCCAGCCGAGTGACCCGTAGTGGCCGTATTTTCGCACCTGTCATCCGAGGGAATATTAATGCTGATAAAAAGGTTGTTGAAAGTGTTGAGCCTAAGAAAGTAGTGGGGAATCTAGTGGTACTACACTAGAAAAATATGTGGATCATATATTAAAGATTATCAAGATGAGCGACTACAGGATCGTAGATCAATTGCTGCAGACTCCATCAAAGATATCTATTCTAGCCTTGCTAATGAACTCTTCTGCCCACAGGGAATCTTTGATGAGAGTATTGGATTAAGCTTTCATGGAAAGTGATATGCCTTTGGAACAATTCAGCAGTGTGGTAGGGAATATTACATCTTGTAATAACTCGAGTTTCTATGATGACAAGCTACCCGATGAAGGAAGGAATCATAATTTGGCTCTCCATATCTCCATGAACTGTAAGAATGATTCATTGTCAAATGTGTCAATTGACAATGGATCTGCTTTAAATGTCATACCAAGGAGCACGCTTATGAAGCTGAAGTATCAAGGAGCTCCCATGCGCCCGAGTGGCATAATTGTGAAAGCTTTCAATGGATTAAGGAAGTCTGTCATCGGGGAAGTAGATTTTCCTATTCACATAGGCCCGCATTTATTTTAGATTACTTTCCAGGTTATGGATATTTTGCCCGCTTACAGTTGTTTACTGGGACGACCGTGGATACACGAGGCAGGGGCTGTCACTTAGACTTTGCACCAGAAGTTGAAGTTTGTAAGTGAAGGAAAAGTGGTCATCATAAATGGAGAACAAACATTGTTAATATCTCATTTATCCCCTTTTAGTGTTATGGAAGCGGATGAAGCTGCTGTTGGAACCCAGTTCCAAGCTTTATCCATTAATAATATAAGGGGAAATGAGAATTCTACAGCTTTGTTTAAAGATGCTCAGCAGGTTGTACGTAATGGCCCTAGCAAAGTATGGGGACAAATTGTTAATCCACTTGTGAATAAGAATAGATTTAGTCTGGGATTTTCTGTGAAGAATGATAAAGGTAAGGACATGAAGCTGAAGTCTGCTTTTGGAAAATATCAGGATATCTTTCGTAGCGGGGGTTATCTTCATCCAACTGTTCCTGGGATTAATTCTATTATTGAAAATGAAGCAGAGCTAAATATGCCGAACTATGTGACGCATGGAGTTAGAGTCCGGAATTGGATTACCATTGATGTTCCCTCTTGAATTCATGTTTCAAAGTATTTTTTTTTGTTAATCTTTTAAAAATAATTCATTTTTCCCAAGGTGAAGGTATTGATATTGTATGGGTTATTCTGTTTGCTTTGATCTTTAAAATCAATAATAAAAGTTGTCTTTGATTCCCAATTAGTGTATTTTGTTTTCTGCTTTTTCTTGGAAAATTGTAATAAAAAAAACCTTTTCAAAATAAATAATAATTGTAATTGAATCTGCATAATCACTTGCTATATGTGTCAGTTTCTAAAAGCAATCATAAATCAAATGTGCAACTTAATTTAAAAACCCGTTGAATACACCTTGCACCCTCTCTCAACTTTGAATATCCTATGTATGGGGCCGAAGAAGAAGAATATGACAAGATTCTAGAAGAGGTTTCAAGTTTTCTTGAGCGCGAGGAAAGTGCTATTCAGCCATATAAAGAGCTATTGGAAGTGATTAATTTGGGTTCAGAGGAAGATCCAAAAGAAGTTAAGATTGGAGCATTGCTGCATCCCGACATAAAGAGAAGATTGATTGAATTGTTGAGAGAATATGTGGATATATTTGCTTGGTCACGCCAAGACATGCCTGGTTTGGATACAGGTATTGTGGAACATCATTTATCGCTATAGCCAGAATACTCGCCAATCAAGCAGAAATTGCAAAGAACTCATCCTGATATGGCAGTGAAAATTAAAGAAGAAGTTTTAAAGCAGATTAATGTTGGTTTTCTTGTGAAATCAGTGTATCCTCAGTGGATTGCCAATATTGTCCCAGTACCAAAGAAGGACGGGAAAGTTCGCATGTGCGTAGATTATAGAGATCTAAACAAAGCTAGTCCAAAAGATGATTTTCCATTGCCACATATTGATATGTTGGTCGATAGCATAGAAAAATTCAAAGTATTCTAGTTCATGGATGGATTTTTCGGATATAATCAAATTAGAATGGCTCCCAAGGACATGGGAAAAACAACGTTTATCACACCCTGGGGAGCATTCTGTTACAAAGTGATGTCCTTCGGGTTGAAGAACGCTGGTGCAACGTACCAGAGGTTATGACAACCCTATTCCATGATCTGATGCACAAGGAAATTGAGGTATATGTTGATGATATGATTGTTAAGTCCCATACTGAAGAAGGGCATGTATAAGATTTGTTGAAGTTGTTTCTGCGTTTGAGGAAGTATTGTCTCCGCTTGAATCCAAATAAATGTACCTTCAGTGTTCGGTAAGGGAAATTGTTAGGTTTCATTGTCAGCTGTGATCGGTGGATTTAGAACTGACTGTTTAACGCTGGTTCGCGAAATGTCGCGGAAGCAAGAGTCGCCACCGTCTTTTCTTTTTCTCCAACATGGACAGGACAAAAGCACAGCAAAATTCCTTATGAGATTGTCTCTCGGTTCGGGAGGTAGATTTATAGAAAGGGAAGGTGTTAGCACCCTTTCTATCCATGGTTATCCATGGGCTCTTAGATACTTGCTCTTATTTTTTCAAAAGGTTTGCTTTTCAATTGTGAGTGGGTTTTGAAAAAGTTTCTTTGAAAGATTTCTGAATAACTCTTGTATCAGTCCTCAAGAGTGTTTGAAAAATTGTTTTGAAAGCTTTTTGAAAGTGTCGGTGTGAAAAGAGTTTTGATTTGTTTTTTAGAGAGAGCAAGTATCTATGAGTCATCTACCTACCCTAAGGAATTAGGCTGTGTATAAGTCCTTTAGGTAGTGCCATCCCGCCATTGAGGGGTAGGTAGCACCACCGTTGGAGGTGTTCAGGTCAATTCGAGTTTAGGGACAGTGTGGTCACCGAAGCAACAGTAGGACACCTTAGAAGCTACCCTTATGTCCTTGATCCTTTTTTTAATTTTAGGCAACCGTTTCGAGGCAACTATTCCGAGGCAACTGTTTCGAGGCAACTGGATCATGGACATAAGGACTTACTAAAACGTCATATACTTGACGACCACGTTTCGAAGGCAACAGGTGAGGCGTACCCTAGAAGTGGTGTGTGTATTTGTGTGTTGTTTTCACGTTAAGTTTATCTTTGATCATGGCATTGTGAGCTACGCTTGTTTTTAGTTAACCATACATTCTTTCATACAATTTAGAATTTAAGAGTGCATAAAGTAAAAGCGGGAAGATAAAAACTACGCTATTACAAGGCGCGGGTCTATACATCGCCAAAGTACAAAGACCCGTTTTAATAAAAGATGCGGAAGGTAAATAAATGCGGTAAACCTAATTACTATTACAATCCTTGAGCAGTTACATAATATTCGAAAGAAAATAATGCGCGGAATAGAAATTAAAATTGAACGTTCGAGGGTTTTGACCCTTTGCTTGAAATTAAATGAAATTAAAGTCTAATTATTATTCAAAGAAAGAAAAGGGAATGTTTTTTATGTTTTTGGTATTTATGAAAATAAAGAAAATTAAAATTAAATGGAAACCCTAATTCTAAATTATTTTTGATCATTAATGAAAATATTAAAGTTAACCTAATTTACTAGTTAATTAAATTACATATTTATTTACAAAAATAATAGTAATTAATAATAATAATAAATAATGAGAAAAATGATTTAATTAAGAAAAAGATGAAAATGTCAAAAAATCCTAATTCTAGATATTTTTTATTTATTAAGAAAAGATTAAAGTTTAAAACCTAAAATAAACTAAATTAATTATTAGAGTTTATTTACAAAAATATTTTAAGGGTGAAATTAAATATAATTAAATATATTTTATTTTTTGGTTTCTGACTTTTTTATTATGAAAATTATTTTAGGTGAATTAAACAATTAAAATATTAAAAAGAATTAGAAAAGAAAATCAAATAAAATAAAAAAGGATGCAAACCAATGGGGGTATCAGGCCCAAGGGGAGGTTTTTTTGAAGTAATTTTGGCCCAAGAGACAAGGCCTGGTTTGACTTTTCTGATCAGGAGTGTGAGGCTTGACTGAGGTACACCCTGGAATTCACGTTCTGGCCATTGGATGGGATCTCCTGGCCACTTGGAAAGCACAGGCATGAGCGTGTATGGTAGGCCATGGAATGAATGCTGCACTAGAACACATTGAAACAAAAATTATTAAGCATATGGGGGGACCTGGGAATCGAACCCAGGTCCCTATACCTGCAAGACACCTCATCAACCAACTGAGCTATTGCGTTTGTTTGTTAACATAATGGAGAGTAATTATTATATAAAAAACAATGTTAGTGATATAAAACAAAGAAAAACGCGCCAGCTTTTGAATTGCCCAACCATGTGATGACACGCCAGGCCTCTTCTTCGTTTTCTCTGCAAACATAAAGCAAGTAGCGGGGGTTTTAAACCCCCAATAAGTGGAACCTGTGAAAATAGCGATTACGCCCATGGGTTAAATAAATTGAGCGCGAGGGTTTCAATTGTTCAGGCTTGCTGCAACGAATTCATTCATGTATGTTTGGTGGTCCAATTTTACAGTATATGGAAAGCCCCAATTTTTGAGCTCTGAAACCCTAATGTCCTTCAATGGTGAATTTCGTTTCAAGCAATTTCAGAACAATTAAACCATGCCAAACGCTTCAGGAAGATGTTAGTAATACAAATCAATGATCAAAATACATGAATGATGCATAGAAATTGAAATTCGATTATGGACATAGTTATGAAAAAGGTGATTTTGTTCTACCGATTCTTGGAGTATGGGGACTTGTTCTTGATTGCAATCGACTCCTGGAAGGTTCAGCAACGTGTTAGAATGCTTTTTATGCTTTGAAACGTGCTCCAACTATGAAATCAGTTTCAAGCTTTTTGTTGAAATTTTGCAATTTGGTTCTCTATTCTTAGCAACTTTTTCGTGTATGTCTCAATTAGGTTTCCTCGTGCATATGTAAGTGAACGATTCTAGGTCAAAAAACAAGCCCATAGGTCCAAGAATTTATGATTCATATATTTGATTTTCAATCATGAAATTTCAATCTTTTTTCATTGAAATCTTTGCCAATCATGGATGATTTTCCTTTTTTGGATGTGAAACGACCTATCCAGCTTGCCCTAGTATGATTTGCTGCACAAAAAGATTTGAAAAAGCATTATTTGATATTTTCTCATAATTAAATCTAATTAAATGAATTAATAAGAATAAAAATTCAATTAATTAATTAAAAATAAGAAAATAAATCCCTTTGAGCTCAATGGGTCGTGCATAGGCTTTGGGTAATGATTCAAGGAAAAATTAGAGGCCCATTAGCAATTTTGAAGTGTTTTAGGCAAAGTTGACTTTTCAAAATTCCCAAAAATTTCCCAACTTATCCAATGCATATCTTGCTCAATTATGAATCTATGAACATGTTCTTGGACATTTTGGAAAGGTCTTGAAGTCCTCTAACCAATGCCTTTGGTCCCATGTCATTTTGATTTACCAATCTCAAGTTATGGTCTTTGACTTAAAGTGCCTTTTTGTTGACTTTTGAAAATGACCTATAATGTTGAAATTGATAACTTTTTGTGAGAGCATTTCTTGGACTTGGAGTGTGAAGATGAGTTGTAGGAAATGTCATCCCATTCAAAATGAGCTTTAGATGGGATTTTTCTGATGAACCATGAAGAAGTTATGCCTTGGTCAATTTGCAGTTGACTTTTCAACTGTCCAAAAAAAGAAACTTTTGCATCTTTGATGATTTTTGAGCCATACTTGTGGAATCGTGATCAAGAATTAATCAAATGATGTTTGTGGCTTCAAAATAAGATGTTGACCAAAATTTTTGACTTTTGACTGTCAAATGACCATTTTACCCCTGCAGTTGACTGTGAAGCAATTAGGGTTTTTGACTGTGCAACTTGACCTTGTGAGCTTTGAAACTTGACATGTAGATGCTTGATAATGTATATGGGCATATGGGACTTTATTGGACCCTTGAAAACCTCAATTTTTTTTGCAAGAGCCAAAACCCTAATTTTGGACTGTGTTAGGAGGCAATTGGACTGTGCAACTCCTGAGAGATTTTGTAGCTTGATCTTGCCAAATCTTGAAGAATATGGGAGGGAAAATTTTGGGGTACAACAGTTGCCCCTGTTCAATCTTCTTAGACCTGAGGATGTAGATTTGCTGGCGTGCCTTTCGTAATCCGAAGGTGGAAGATGATTGAACACTAGAGTGCCCAGAAATTTGCACTCACATAGTAGAGTATCAGCACCGTGATGGTTGGAATGGGCTTACAGATGCCATTTGGAGAGATGATGGATAGGAGGATGGGCTTATAGATGCCATCTGGAGCTGTTGGTATGTGGATGGGCTTATAGATGCCATCTAGATGTCGATCGCGTAAGAGATTCCTTAGCGAGAACTTGCGTACCTGAGAAAGAAAGATAATTACCTGGCCTGTTACAGGAGTTGATCTTCAAACTCTTCATGTGGATGTGCCCTGGCTGGATACAGGTATCGAATCCGGAAAATAGTCGTCGATAGATACACCCTGGCAAGATACAGGAATCGGATCTTCGAACTCTTCAGACGTGCCCTGGCAGGATACAGGAATTGAGTCTGGAATTAGTCGTCAACAGATACACCCTGGCAAGATACAGGAATCAGATCTTCGAACTCTTCAGACGTGCCCTGGCAAGATACAGGAATCGAGTATGGAATTAGTCGTCAACAGATACACCCTGGCAAGATACAGGAATCGGATCTTCGAACTCTTCAGACGTGCCCTGGCAGGATACAGGAATCGAGTCTGGAATTAGTCGTCAATAGATACACCCTGGCAAGATACAGGAATCGGATCTTCGAACTCTTCAGACGTGCCCTGGCAGGATACATGAATCGAGTCTGGAATATAGTCGTCAACAGATACACCCTGGCGAGATACAGGAATCGGATCTTCGAACTCTTCAGACGTGCCCTGGAAGGATACAGGAATCGAGTCTAGAATTAGTCGTCAACAAATACACCCTGGCAAGATACAGGAATTGGATCTTCAGACGTGCCCTGGCAGGATACAGGAATCGAGTCTGGAATTAGTCGTCAACAGATACACCCTGACAAGGTACAGGAATCGGATCTTCGAACTCTTCAGACATGCCCTGGCAGGATACAGGAATCGAGTCTGGAATTAGTCGTCAACAGATACACCCTGGCAAGATACAGGAATCAGATCTTCAAACTCTTCAGACGTGCCCTGGCAAGATACAGGAATCGAGTCTGGAATTAGTCGTCAAAAAATACACCCTGGCAAGATACAGGAATCGGATCTTCAAACTCTTCAGACGTGCCCTGGCAAGATACAGGAATCGAGTCTGGAATATAGTCGTCAACAGATACACCCTGGCAAGATACAGGAATCGGATCTTCGAACTCTTCAGACGTGCCCTGGCAGGATACAGGAATCGAGTCTGGAATTAGTCGTCAACAGATACACCCTGGCAAGATACAGGAATCGGATCTGGAATCACGACAGTTGATAGCAATTATCTTTGTATTGACCTTTGTCCTGAAAAGACAAAGTGTTAGTTGTTTGCAATGTCATGATGTATGAGATGCATGGTGTTCTCAAAATAAATGAGATTGTATGTTCATGATGCGTATGTGCATGCTATAATGTATGAAGATGTGATGTTTATGAGCGTATTTTTGTCTAGGAAAATAAATCCTTGACGGGTGCCGGGAAGTTAACTCCTGGGCTGACGTTGAGGAGTAGAGCTTGTTTCCGCTGGGGATGATGGTTGCAAGAATACCGGTAGGAGAAGAGGACTCTGCTGGGGAATAAACTTGGCGAATAGATTACTCTGCGGGGAGATGCTCTGTGGGGAAAGAGAGGTACTTCGCTGAGATTTGATGATAACTCTGCTGGAGATACCATTGTTGAGCTTTGTTGGAAGATTTGATGAACTCCACTGGGGGATAGGAAGATTTCGCCAGGGACGATCTTTCCGTGGCAAATGGCTGAGGATAACCCAGTTATATCCTGATGAGGAAATAACCTTTGAATAAAAAGTCCGGGAGACGCGTTCGTGCTATACGGGTGACAAGCTTCCAGAATCTACTGGGGATAAGCTTCAAGACCTGCTGGGGATATGGATTCCACTCTCCTGGGGAAACTTTTCAGATTGGACTGGGGAAATGGCTCCACTGGATGTTCGGTATTCCGCCGGGGAACAATCTTAGATCAAGATTGTCGGGGATACTTGTTAGGAATGTTTGTATACTCCGTTGGGGAGTGTTGAGATCTGTTGGGGATAACCAACTTCCTTAAGGCTGGCAATATACTAACTCTGCTTGGGAAGAGTGTCGCTGACTTGCTGGAGATACGGTGCCTTTGTTAGGGTTGATTGGAGACCAACTCCTTGGGGGAGTATTGTTGAATCTTGGCTCACTCTCTGGGGAATTAAGATATCTTGGTTATACTCTTCAGTCGAACTTACCTTGGTACCTTGGTGGACAGAGCAATTAGATTGCTTAGACAACTCTTATTGCCCCAGTTTCTGCGGGAGAAGGTACCTGTGGAGGTGCTGATAAAAGTCGATTGATAAATCTTCTTCTGGTAGGCAAGTGACGAGATGACGGGACATAGTCGTACGCTGTGATCCCTAACTTTTGCCTGGACCGCCCTTTCGGGTTTTCAGTCCTCCGGGATACCCATTTTTGCCCAAGCCGCCTTTTCAGGTTTTCGACTTGCCGGGTGTACAGATTTTTCATTTTCATCCCTTATTTTTGCCCGAACCCTTTTGGTTCGCCGGGAAGCCCTAATTTTTGCCTAGGTATGTCAACCTAGTGGGTCTTTGATTATGCGTAGTATTTTTTTCGACTATGTCCATGCTCTCAGGATGCAGGGAGTTGTCACTGTCAGTAATGTTGCCATACCACCAGAAGGTCTTCGTTGATCATGCAAGATTCGTAGCTGGAACTCATGTCCCATGCCCCAGGTGACTCAGGAGGAGATTTGCCCCAGGCTATTAGGCATTTGAGAGATTCTCTGAATCTTGACTGGACTGCCCCAGATGACGGACCATGATCATGTCTGCCCCTTGATGGGAAGTGCTTTTGTTCATTAGACATTCTTCGTGCAAATTTTTCCGTTGTTCGAACAAATAGTCATATGCAAACAATGTTATATCAGAAATGCAAAGCTTATGTCTGTCTTGAAGTTTTTGAAAATTCATTTTTTCAGTAAAACAAGCAAATTTTATGAAAATTTTTTTTTTTTGCAAAAATGTGATGTCAACTCAGTATTTTACAACAAGCCTTAAGGAGTCAGGATACCTTTGTAACAGTATGCTTTCGAACTAACCCATGCTTCAGCTAGGACTTTTGAGGGTTATAACGTGGCCTGGTTCACGGTTTAAGAAACAAAGGATAAGGCTCAAAATGTATTTGTACCCACCCGCTCTTCGTGATGTTCTTCAAACCTAAACTCAGTTGACCGTGCGTTAGACCTTGTTTGAGTCTTTGTCCTGATATTCTGGTGATGGTTCGGATATTGACAATTTTTTGTGGATAGGCAGTCATTTCTTTTTGGTTGAGGGTTTGTAAAACCTCTTCCTTTTTGATTTCGTTATCCCTGTTTTTTGCCTGACCGGTTTATAGTCAGCGGGATGCCCCAGTTTTTGTAAGTCTCCTTCATAGGTTTTGACTTAATGGGTTTTTATTTTGAAAGATAATGACTGCCTGTCCTTTATGATTATTCGGAACCATCACTGTCTTTTGTTTCAGAAGGACTTCTTTGGATGTCATTCGTTGTGCACCTGGATCAACTGAGAAGACTACCCTGCCCCAGGTTATGATTAAGGGTTTTAATTTTCGAAAAGAAAAACTCCAACTTCCTTGGCTCAAAGGGGTTGACGAGGGATTATCTTCCTTATAACTCCAGTGTTTAGGAATTGAAACAATGCCTGTACCTCATCAGCGGGGTCTGTTCAAAAGCATACTGTAAGGATCGTGGTATCGTTTTCATCATCCTCCCTCAAGAGGCTTAGAATTATTCGAGAGTTGAACATCAAAAATGAAAGCAGTTTGAATATAGCGAATGTGAATATATTGATTCAAAACAGACATATGCGATGCATTAATGAAATAACAACGTTTATCATGAATAAATGTTTGAACAATCAAAAGAAAATTACAACTTGAAAATTCTAATAGACAAAAAGTCTTCTCATTTCAGGACTTGTTACTTCCAATGGTGAATCCTATAGGGATGGTAGAAGCACTCAGCCTGACCCACTTGGGTGAAATCCACTACTCCTTCATTAATTAGATCCTGGACCTTGTTCTTCAGAGCCCAGCAGTCGGCAGTGTCATGTCCAGGACTATCAGAGTGGTATGCACACCTTTTGTGGGGATGATAGTTAGGAGCAGAGATGTTGGGGTTCCAGGGAGGAGCCCTTAGGGTAATCAGATTCAACCTCAACAGGTGTTGTAGAGCTTGAAACAACGACATGTTAAGCTGGGTGAATTGCCTCTTAGGCCTGTCTGGCTTACTCTGATCAACCTGTTGCTCTGGGCGGGGTTGTGGTTGGACCTGTGAAGTGGTAGCAATTTAGCGAGGTCTATTCTTCACCATACCAGACTCTTGTCCTCTTGGAAGTTGATCAATGACCTGGTCCCTGACTTGGGCTGGTTTCTTCATGTCTTGGTGAAGCTGACTGATCATGGTCCTCAACTCTTCTTGCTCCCGAGCTAAGCCTTGGATGAGAGCCATTTGCCCCAGCATCTG
Source organism: Vicia faba (assembly GCA_948472305.1). Lineage (NCBI taxonomy): Eukaryota > Viridiplantae > Streptophyta > Magnoliopsida > Fabales > Fabaceae > Vicia > Vicia faba. Next base: position 103,458,527 of record OX451740.1, on the reverse strand, counting down.
GGTTCTCATTGTATCTACCTCAGCTTGCAGACGTTTCAGCCGTTCGTCCTTGTCATCTTCGGGACTTTTCTTGGCCAAATTCCCCATGAGGAGTGTCCTCAACTCTTCTTGCCCCTTGGATAGGCTTAGGAAGATCTCCCTGAACTGAGTCTCTTGAGCATGAAGACCCTGGTTGTCTTGTTGGGAAGTCATTGCTGAAATAAACAGCGAAAAAAGGGTAAGCGACCTGCAACAAGGATACATGTAATGCAATGATATGCATGCAATGTTTTCAAGGATCTCGCAGGGTAAACAAGAAAATTGTTAGAATTTGAATTTGTAACTTGATTGAAGGAACTGCATATTGTTGAGAGTCCTTCTTCGAGAGTCAAAGCTCACCATATCGAGTGGGTCATAGCCCCTGACTCAAGTCATTAACCTTGGCTAGAGGAAAATAAATCCCCTTTGCCCCTTGCTAGGCATTTGATTCATCACGACCTGCATCACAAACCCTTGAGATCCTTGAAATGGATTAGTCCTTATGCAGAATGTATGCAATGGTATGATGGTATGATGTTATGCTATGCGTGGAGTGTTGTAAATAAACCCTGTTATGAGTCCAGATTAAGGACTGTAAACAAAACCTGCAAGGAACCCGTGTTGTCAGATAACAAGTACGTGCAAATAATTCAAGTTTGAAGGCACATAAGTCACACAGAGAGTCCTTAGAGTTTAGGCCAGTATGGAGTTTAGGTACTACCCTCTTTCAGTTTCGTTGGTTAAGACCTGTCCTACCAAGAGTAACCGGGTTCTAGAGGATCCTAATATCACTGACTACCCTCAATCGGTCATAACTCCAGCATCGCAATCTTTTCTTCCGGCCGGAACCATCACGAGAGTTTAGCATCAATGGGTGTAGCATACTGCTACTGTTCTATTGGCCAAGTTGGGTCATTTAAGGTTCTAAGGTCGGTTGGTGCTTAACGACTCCTCAGAAGAACCATATTCTCCTCGTTGCGACACAAGGGATATCGGTACAGACCAGGTGCCACATTAACGTAGCCACTGCTTCACCCGTGTCGTCTACGCCATACAGGTCCCTCACAGCTTATGCTACCTAACAGGGTATCCCCAGATCCGGGTTAGGATCTATGAAACTCCAAGACAATGCCCACAATAATAAAGCAAATAAACACAACAATTGAAAACACAAGTATGAGCTATCCTAAGGTACACCTCACATTAAAATCTCCCCAGCAGAGTCGCCAGTTCTGTGATCGGTGGATTTAGAACTGACTGTTTAACGCTGGTTCGCGAAATGTCGCGGAAGCAAGAGTTGCCACCGTCTTTTATTTTTCTCCAACATGGACAGGACAAAAGCACAGCAAAATTCCTTATGAGATTGTCTCTCGGTTCGGGAGGTAGATTTATAGAAAGGGAAGGTGTTAGCACCCTTTCTATCCATGGTTATCCATGGGCTCTTAGATACTTGCTCTTATGTTTTCAAAAGGTTTGCTTTTCAATTGTGAGTGGGTTTTGAAAAAGTTTCTTTGAAAGATTTCTGAATAACTCTTGTATCAGTCCTCAAGAGTGTTTGAAAAATTGTTTTGAAAGCTTTTTGAAAGTGTCGGTGTGAAAAGAGTTTTGATTTGTTTTTTAGAGAGAGCAAGTATCTATGAGTCATCTACCTACCCTAAGGAATTAGGCTGTGTATAAGTCCTTTAGGTAGTGCCATCCCGCCATTGAGGGGTAGGTAGCACCACCGTTGGAGGTGTTCGGGTCAATTCGAGTTTAGGGACAGTGTGGTCACCGAAGCAACAGTAGGACACCTTAGAAGCTACCCTTATGTCCTTGATCCTTTTTTTAATTCTAGGCAACCGTTTCGAGGCAACTATTCCGAGACAACTGTTTCGAGGCAACTGGATCATGGACATAAGGACTTACTAAAACGTCTTATACTTGACGACCACGTTTCGAAGGCAACAGGTGAGGCGTACCCTAGAAGTGGTGTGTGTATTTGTGTGTTGTTTTCACGTTAAGTTTATCTTTGATCATGGCATTGTGAGCTATGCTTGTTTTTAGTTAACCATACATTCTTTCATACAATTTAGAATTTAAGAGTGCAGAAAGTAAAAGCGGAAAGATAAAAACTACGCTATTACAAGGCGCGGGTCTATACATCGCCAAAGTACAAAGACCCGTTTTAATAAAAGATGCGGAAGTTAAATAAATGCGGTAAACCTAATTACTATTACAATCCTTGAGCAGTTACATAATATTCGAAAGAAAATAATGCGCAGAATAGAAATTAAAATTGAACGTTCGAGGGTTTTGACCCTTTGCTTGAAATTAAATGAAATTAAAGTCTAATTATTATTCAAAGAAAGAAAAGGGAATGTTTTTTATGTTTTTGGTATTTATGAAAATAAAGAAAATTAAAATTAAATGGAAACCCTAATTCTAAATTATTTTTGATCATTAATGAAAATATTAAAGTTAACCTAATTTACTAGTTAATTAAATTACAAATTTATTTACAAAAATAATAGTAATTAATAATAATAATAAATAATGAGAAAAATGATTTAATTAAGAAAAAGATGAAAATGTCAAAAAATCCTAATTCTAGATATTTTTTATTTATTAAGAAAAGATTAAAGTTTAAAACCTAAAATAAACTAAATTAATTATTAGAGTTTATTTACAAAAATATTTTAAGGGTGAAATTAAATATAATTAAATATATTTTATTTTTTGGTTTCTGACTTTTTTATTATGAAAATTATTTTAGGTGAATTAAATAATTAAAATATTAAAAAGAATTAGAAAAGAAAATCAAATAAAATAAAAAAGGATGCAAACCAATGGGGGTATCAGGCCCAAGGGGAGGTTTTTTTGAAGTAATTTTGGCCCAAGAGACAAGGCCTAGTTTGACTTTTCTGATCAGGCGTGTGAGGCTTGACTGAGGTACACCCTGGAATTCACGTTCTGGCCATTGGATGGGATCTCCTGGCCACTTGGCAAGCACAGGCATGAGCGTGTATGGTAGGCCATGGAATGAATGCTGCACTAGAACACATTGAAACAAAAATTATTAAGCATATGGGGGGACCTAGGAATCGAACCCAGGTCCCTATACCTGCAAGACACCTCATCAACCAACTGAGCTATTGCGTTTGTTTGTTAACATAATAGAGAGTAATTATTATATAAAAAACAACGTTAGTGATATAAAACAAAGAAAAACGCGCCAGCTTTTGAATTGCCCAACCATGTGATGACACGCCAGGCCTCTTCTTCGTTTTCTATGCAAACATAAAGCAAGTAGCGGGGGTTTTAAACCCCCACTAAGTGGAACCTGTGAAAATAGCGATTACGCCCATGGGTTAAATAAATTGAGCGCAAGGGTTTCAATCGTTCAGGCTTGCTGCAACGAATTCATTCATGTATGTTTGGTGGTCCAATTTTACAGTATATGGAAAGCCCCAATTTTTGAGCTCTGAAACCCTAATGTCCTTCAATGGTGAATTTCGTTTCAAGCAATTTCAGAACAATTAAACCATGCTAAACGCTTCAGGAAGATGTTAGTAATACAAATCAATGATCAAAACACATGAATGATGCATAGAAATTGAAATTCGATTATGGACATATTTATGAAAAAGGTGATTCTGTTCTACCGATTCTTGGAGTATGGGGACTTGTTCTTGATTGCAATCGACTCCTGGAAGGTTCAGCAACGTGTTAGAATGCTTTTTATGCTTTGAAACGTGCTCCAACTATGAAATCAGTTTCAAGCTTTTTGTTGAAATTTTGCAATTTGGTTCTCTATTCTTAGAAGCTTTTTCGTGTATGTCTCAATTAGGTTTCCTCGTGCATATGTAAGTGAACGATTCTAGGTCAAAAAACAAGCCCATAGGTCCAAGAATTTATGATTCATATATTTGATTTTCAATCAAGAAATTTCAATCTTTTTTCATTGAAATCTTTGCCAATCATGGATGATTTTCCTTTTTTGGATGTGAAACGACCTAGCCAGCTTGCCCTAGTATGATTTGCTGTACAAAAAGATTTGAAAAAGCATTATTTGATATTTTCTCATAATTAAATCTAATTAAATGAATTAATAAGAATAAAAATTCAATTAATTAATTAAAACTAAGAAAATAAATCCCTTTGAGTTCAATGGGTCGTGCATAGGCTTTGGGTAATGATTCAAGGAAAAATTTGAGGCCCATTAGCAATTTTGAAGTGTTTTAGGCAAATTTGACTTTTCAAAATTCCCAAAAATTTCCCAACTTCTCCAATGCATATCTTGCTCAATTTTGAAGCTATGAACATGTTCTTGGACATTTTGGAAAGGTCTTGAAGTCCTCTAACCAATGCCTTTGGTACCATGTCATTTTGATTTACCAATCTCAAGTTATGGTCTTTGACTTAAAGTGCCTTTTTGTTGACTTTTGAAAATGACCTATAATGTTGAAATTGATAACTTTTTGTGAGAGCATTTCTTGGACTTGGAGTGTGAAGATGAGTTGTAGTAAATGTCATCCCCTTCAAAATGAGCTTTAGATGGGATTTTTCTGATGAACCATGAAGAAGTTATGCCTTGGTCAATTTGCAGTTGACTTTTCAACTGTCCAAAAATAGAAACTTTTGCATCTTTGATGATTTTTGAGCCATACTTGTGGAATCATGATCAAGAATTGATCAAATGATGTTTGTGGCTTCAAAATAAGATGTTGACCAAATTTTTTGACTTTTGACTGTCAAATGACCATTTTACCCCTGTAGTTGACTATGAAGCAATTAGGGTTTTTGACTGTGCAACTTGACCTTGTGAGCTTTGAAACTTGACATGTAGATGCTTGACAATGTATATGGGCATATGGGATTGATTGGACCCTTGAAAACCTCAATTTCTTTGCAAGAGCCAAAACCCTAATTTTGGACTGTGTTAGGAGGCAATTGGACTGTGTAACTCTTGAGAGATTTTGTAGCTTGATCTTGCCAAATCTTGAAGAATATGGGAGGGCAAATCTTGGGGTACAACATCAGCCAAAAAGGGATTGAAGTTGACCTTGATAAAGTCAAAGCAATTCAAGAAATGCCAACACCAAGAATTGAAAAGCAAGTTAGAGGCTTCCTTGGGCGTCTGAATTACATTTCCATATTCATCTCCCATATGACCGCAACGTGTGAGTCGATCTTTAAGTTGTTAAAGAAAGATCAAGGTTGTGTGTGGACAGATTATTTCCAAAAGGCATTTGAAAGTATTAAAGAGTATCTGCTTGAACCTCTTATCTTGCTCCCGCCTGTTGAAGGAAGACCATTGATCATGTATCTGACAGTGTTAGATAATTTTATGTACTATATTTTGGGACAACAAGATGTAACAGGGAAGAAGGAATATGACATTTACTATCTCAGCAAGAAGTTTACTGACAGTGAGTCGCGATATTCTATTCTGGAAAATACATGTTGCGCTCTGGCCTGGGCGGCAAAGCGATTGCGGCAATATATGTTTAATCATACTACTTGGTTGATTTCCAAAATGGATCCAATTAAGTAGATTTTTGAAAAGCCTACTCTTACTGGGAGAATGGCCCATTGGCAGATGCTGTTGTCTGAATATGATATTGAATACCGTACTCAGAAGGCTATAAAAAGCAGTGTGTTAGCGGATTATCTTGCCCACCAACCAGTTGATGATTATCAGTCTGTTAGATATGATTTCTCTGATGAGGAAGTGATGATTTTAAAGGTAAAAGATTGTGATGAACCTTTTCCTATGGAAGGTTCTGATCCTGAATCTCGTTGAGGCATGGTGTTTGATGGAGCTGTGAATGCTTATGGGAAAGGAATTGGTGCTGTGATTATTACTCCTCATGGGTCACATATTCCTTTTACTGCAAGGATGACATTTGATTGTACCAATAATATGGTAGAGTATGAGGCTTGTATCATGGGTCTCGAGGAGGCCATTGATCTCAGAATCAAAATTCTGGATGTGTATGGCAATTCAGCTTTGGTAATAAATCAGATTGAATGAGAATGGGATACTCGTCACACTGGTCTGATTACCTACAAAGATTATGCTAGAAGATTATTACCCTTCTTTAATAAAGTTGAGTTCCATCATATTCCCAGAGATGAAAAATTAGATGGCGGATGCCTTTGCCACTTTGGCTTCTATGTATCAAGTAAATACTTGGAATGATGTGCCTCGTATCATAGTGCAGCGTTTGGATAGATTGGCTCATGTGTTTGCAACAGAGGAAATGTCAGACGAAAAACCTTGGTTTATGATATCAAGCATTTTCTCTGGACTCAGGAATACCCGACTGGTGCGTCGAACTAAGATATAGAGACATTGAGAAGGTTGGCTAGTAGCTTTTTCCTCAGTGAAGATGTGCTATACAAAAGAAATCATGACATGGTCTTGCTCAGATGCGTGGATAGACACGAAGAAGACACGTTGATGCATGAAATCCATGAAGGTTCTTTTGGTACCCATGCCAATGGACATTCGATGGCAAAGAAGATGCTTAGGGAAGGTTACTATTGGCTGACGATGGAATCTGACTGTTACAAATTTGCAAAGAAGTACCATAAATGCTAGATTTATGCTGACAAAATTCATGTGCCTCAGACACTTCTCAATGTCATTTCCTCCCCGTGGCCTTTCTCTATATGGGGTATTGACATGATTGGAATTATTGAACCTAAGGAGTCGAATGGACACCATTTCTTTTTGGTAGCAATTGATTACTTCACCAAATGGGTAGAAGCAGCTTCATATGCTAATGTTACTAAGCAAGTGATAGTGCATTTCATCAAGAACAATCTTATATGTCGGTATGGCGTGCCAATCAGGATTATCACCGATAACGGCTCAAATCTGAATAATAATATGATGACAGAACTTTGTGAAGAATTCAATATTGTCCATCACAATTCATCTCCTTACAGGCCAAAGATGAGTGGGACTATTGAAGCCGCTAATAAAAATATCAAGAAGATCATCCAGAAAATGGTTGTTACTTATAAAGATTGACATGAAATGCTTCCTTTTGTTTTACATGGTTATCGAACATCCGTCCGCACTTCAACAGAAGCAACCACATTCTCCCTTGTGTATGGTATGGAAGTAGTGCTCCCCGTTGAGGTTGAGATTCCCTCTTTACGTGTGATGATGGAAACCAAGTTATCAGAGGCTGAATGGGTCCAGGACATGTTTGACCAATTGAATTTGATTGAATAAAAGAGAATGACAACTTTGTGTCATAGTCGGTTATATTAGAATAGAATGAAGAAAGCTTTTGATAAGAAGGTCAAGCCTCGTGAATTCAGAGAAGGCGACCTCGTGCTCCGGAAGATCATGTCTTTTAACGCTGATTCTAAGGGTAAGTGGACTCCCAATTTTGAAGGCCCATATGTTTTCAATAAAGCCTTCTCTGGCCGTGCATTTATTCTTGAATCTATGGATGTCGAGGACTTCCCACATCCTATGAATGCTGATTCACTCAAGAAATACTTTGCCTAAAGAAATAAAAGAACAACTCGCTAAGTTGAAAACTCGAAAGGGCGGCTTAGGCAAAAAAGGGCATCTTGGTAGGATGAAAACCCGAAAGGTAGGCTTAGGCAAAAAAGAGCTTCTCAGTAGGATGAAAACCCGAAAGGGCGTGCCCCTGTTCAATATTCTTAAACCTGAAAATGTAGATTGACTTGTCTGCCTTTCGTGATCTGAAGGTGGAAGATGATTGAACACTAGAGTGCCCAGAAATTTTAACTCGCATGAAGCAACACTGATTGTTGATGATGGAGGGAATGGGCTTACAGATTCCATTTGGATAAGATGACAGAGAGTTGTCAGAGATGGGCTTATAGATGCCATCAAAAGTAGATGATGACTTCATAAGGGGTCTCTTTATGGGGATTCCTGTTCCTGTTGTTTGAGGAGGATTTCGTTGGGGAATGTTGATTTCTGTTTGGGGAATAGAGTCTAGGAGCTGTAGTTGTCCATTACTCTATTCGGAGTTATCTCTTGACTGGGGAGATGAAAGTTAGCCATTATCTGGTCGAAATCCAGGCTTCACAGTGACTTACTGAGGATAATGAAGTTGACTGTTATCTGGTCATATTCTAGGCTTCACAGCGACTTAATGGGGTATATGAAATTAACTGTTATCTAGTTGGTTTCCAGGCTTTGTAGTAATTTTCCTAAGGTTAAACTGTTATCTGGTTGAAATCCAGGCTTCGCAGTGACTTAGACGAAAGGATGAAGTTGATTTCCCTCTGGTCAGATTCCAGGCTTCACAATGACTTACTGAAATTAATTTGTCATCTGGTAGGATTCCAGGCTTCGCAGAAAATGAAGTTAAACTATTATCTGGTCGTATTCCATGTTTCGCTGCAACTTAAATTGTTATTTAGTCGAAATCCAGGCTTCATAGTAACTTAAACTGTTATCTGGTCGAAATCCAGGCTTCACAGTAATTGAAGAAGTTAACTGTTATCTAGTCGTATTCCAGGCTTCACAACAACTTAAACTATTATCTGGTCGCAAAGGATTCACAGTAATTGAAGAAGTGAACTACTATCTGGTCGGATTCCAGGCTTCGTAGCAACTTAAATTGTTATCTGGTCAGAATCCAAGCTTCACAGTAACTGAAGAAGTGAACTACTATCTGGTCGAATTCCAGGCTTCGCAATAACTTAAACTGTTATTCGGTTGAAATCTAGGCTTCATAGTAATTGAAGAAATGAACTAATATTTGGTCAGATTCCAGGATTCGTAGCAACTTAAATTGTTACCTGGTCGAAATCCAGGCTTCACAGTAATTGGAGAAGTTAATTGTTATCTGGTCGTATTCCAGGCTTCGCACCTATTTAAAATGTTATCTGGTCGAAATCCAGGCTTCACAGTAATTGAAGAAGTTAACTGTTATTTGGTCGGATTCCAGGCTTCGCAACAACTTAAATTGTTATCTGGTCGAAATCCAGGCTTCACAGTAATTGAAGAAGTGAACTACTATCTGGTTGAATTCCAGGCTTCGTAGCAACTTAAATTGTTATCTGGTCGAAATCCATGCTTCACAATAATTGAAGAAGTTAACTGTTATCTGGTCGTATTCCAGGCTTCGCAACAACTTAAACCGTTATCTGGTCGAAATTCAGGCTTCACAGTAATTGAAGAAGTGAACTACTATCTGGTCAGATTCCAGGCTTCATAGCAACTTAAATTGTTATCTGGTCGAAATCCAGGCTTCATAGTAATTTGAGTTGTTATCTCAGATAGCTTCCCCGTATTTTTTCGAGAATTAATCTAGAACCATGCTTTTATTGATTGTTGAGATAATTTCCCTATCTGGTTTCAAGAATGAATCTCTTAGCCTGGTCTAGTAGACAGTCTCCCTATCTTGTTTCGGGAATTGATCTATAATCAGTTGTTCACAGATAGTCGCCCTGTCTAGTTTCAGGAATTAATCTGGAACTGTTGAGAATCGCTGATGATATTCGTCTGTGGATTCTTCCTGAAAAGGTAAAGAGTTAGTAGTATGCAATGTCATGATGCATGAAATGTATTAGGTAGTGATGTTCCCAAAATAAATGAGACTGTGCTATATGCATTTGTATGTATATGCTATGATGCTTGTAGAATGATGTATGAATGCAATGTATGAATGTATCAGTTGTTCCATTGCTGTATTATTGAATTAGGGAAAATAAATCCCCGGTCGTTGCTGGGGATGAAGAATGTAGGTCTTTGAATATGTTGAAGTTAAAATGTTGGGAGATAAACTTCCGTTGTTAGAGAAATAAACTCTGTTAGGGAAGGTAAACTTCGTGAATTGAACTGTTGCTAGAAGATAGTCTGGAATAAGTATCAGGATGAAATCCGTCTCTAGATCGTACCTGAACCGTTTCTAGAAGATGATCTAAATAAGTATCAGGATGACATCCATATCTAGATCATATCTACAGTGTTTCTAGAAGATAATCTAGAATAAGTGTCAGGATGACATCCGTCTCTGGGTCGTACTTGAACCGTTTATAGATGATAGTCTGGAATAAGTGTCAGAATGACATCCATCTCTGGATCGTATCTGCACTGTTTCTAGTAGAGAATATGGAATAAGTGTCAGGATGACATACGTCTCTGGATCGTACCTGAACCGTTTCTAGATGATAGTCTGGAATAGGTTTCAGAATGACATCCGTCTATGGATTATATCTGCACTATTTCTAGAGGAGAGTCCGCTTTATTTAGAATGTTTCAGATGGGGATTTTTGTTTTGTTGTTTTGAGAAGAAATCCGTTGGGGAATCCTGATATGCTTGGCGACTTCACTCAGGAATTCTTAGATGTTGTAGCAATAATTGGATATTCTTGCACTGCTGAGGGTATGAGAACACCTGACATCATTAGGCTGCATGCTAAGAATATGGCAATGACCTTGTAGTAGAATTCCCCTGCCTCTGTACCTGCTGGAGAAAATATATGTCGGGGTGAATGTTATCCAAACATCTGTAGTCCTTGGTGAATGTTGATTAGGCTGATAAACCTTCTACTAATAGACAAGTGACGAGATGATGGGGCGTAGGCGTACTCTTTAATCCCTAACTTTTGCCTGGACTGTCCTTTCAGATTTTCAGTCCATCGGGATACCCTTTTTTCCCCAAGCCTCCTTTTCAGGTTTTCGACTTGCCGGGTGTACATATTTTTCATATGTATATTCCTAATTTTTGTTTGAACCCTTTTGGTTCGCCGAGATGCCCTTATTTTTTCCTAGGCCAATCAACCTAGCGGGTCATTGTTCATGCGTAGTGTTTTCCGACTATGTCCATGTTCACCGGGTACGGAGAATTGTCACTGTCCATAGTAGTAAGTGTTGCCACATTTCCAGAAGATATTTGTTTGATCGTACATGATTTGTTGCTGGAACTCATGTCCAATGTCCCAAGTGATTCAGATGGAGATCTGCCCCTGGTTATTTGGCATTTTTGATAGATTCCTTGAACATTGACTTGACTTCCCTAGATCAGTTGGACACCATGCTATTCCCCTTGATTATGAAAGGCCTATCACTGGAATGTCTTTCCATCTGAGGTGATTCTGTCCATTGAGAGGATTTTTGTTCATCGAATATTCGTCCTGCGAATTTCTCTGCTATTGAACAAATAGTCATATGCAAACAATGGTATTTTAAGAATGCAAAGCTTATGTCTGTCTTGAAGTTTGAAAATTCATTTTTTAGTAAAACAAACAAATTTTGTAAGAGTGTGATATCTGTTAGAACAATGTTTGAATCTAGTACCCTAATTAAGTTTTGATGATAACAAAGTGAAAAGATATAGTAGTTAAATATTTCATGATTAAATTATATGCTACTTAAAATTACTATGCTCTGACTTGCAGATATGCTGATTAAAATAAGCAAGATCACGTTCTCAGCATCAGAATATGAGTTTGCACACCAGCATCAGAAGTTGCTGAATCAGAACGTCAAGATCAGAAGATCAACGCTTGCACATGCTGAAGCTTGATGAACAGAACTGCGCGTGAAATACTCTGATACAGAATCAAATTAGTTCATCAGCAGCGAAGCAGAATCAGAATGAGCCAAGCCAGAACGTGCATTGAAGAAGCAACGGTATTGTGCATTGAAAGCTAATCAATACCAACGGCATCATTCTAGACAAGATCTGCTCAGAAAGGAAAGCTTGTTAATAGCATTGAATCAAGAATATTTGCTTCAACGTTCATCTTCTCAAGTGCTATATAAACCAAGCTTTGAAGATTATCACGGCTAATGCTTCCAAACTCTCTACACGCAAAAAGCTGAACAGTAATCTTAACTCTACAAGTTTTGCTAAACCACCAAACTCTGATACTCTATTAGCGTTTAGCATCTTAGTATTCTAAGCTTCATTTGTGTAAACATCACAGTTGTGATATAGTTTTTGTAGAAAACATTCATACACACTTGTTCATTCCTTTGTAAGAAAGTGTTGCCTTGACAAACCGGATTGTGGTTTGAATCAAGAAGGTTTTAGCAGTTGCTAAAGCAGATTTGTATTCAGTTGAATATAGTGAATTAAGACCTCGTTGGAGAGAGGCGAAATCACCTTGAACGGGTGGACTGGAGTAGTTTGAGATCAAACGAACCAGGATAAAAATACCTTGTCAGTTGCTTTAAAGTTTCCAGTTTTACAATTCAACCCCCCCCTTCTTGTGTTTTTCACCCCTTCAATTGGCATCAGAGCGCCTGGTTCTGAGCTAAAACACTTAACCGTGTCAGTAAAAGATCCAGCGTCAGAAAAACACTATGGCAGGAAACAACTCTCATTTCAGCAATGACAACAATGAGGATAGAGACAGATTCAGCGGCAAACCTCCAGTCTTTGATGGAGAAAACTTTGACTACTGGAAAGACAGAATTGAAAGCTTCTTTCTAGCACATGATGCTGATCTGTGGGATATGGTGACAGATGGATACACGCACCCTGTTAATGCAACTGGTCAAAAGATTGATAGAAAATCAATGACTGATCAACAAAAGCGTGATTTCAAGAATCACCATAAGGCCAGAACCATCCTCCTCAGTGCTATCTCCTATACTGAGTATGAGAAGATCTCCAACAGAGACACAGCTAAGAACATCTTTGATTCTCTCAGAATGACGCATGAGGGCAACGTCCAAGTCAAGGAAACAAAGGCTCTGGCGCTCATTCAGAAGTATGAGGCGTTTAAAATGGAAGAATCTGAATCCATTGAAACTATGTTTTCCAGATTCTGGTAGCTGGTCTCAAAGTTCTGGACAAGGGGTACTCTACTGCTGACCATGTCAAGAAGATAGTCAGAAGTTTACCCAAGCAGTGGAGGCCTATGGTTACTGCTCTGAAGCTGGCGAAAGATCTCAACAAAATCACTCTGGAGGAACTTATAAGCTCCCTCAGAAGTCATGAGATAGAGCTGGAAGCTGACGAGCCTCAGAAGCAAGGTAAGCCTATAGCTTTAAAATCTAACAGAAAATCTGAATCTAAAGTTTTGCAGGCAGTTGAAGAAACATCTGATGGATCCTCATCAGAAGAAGACGAGCTTTCTCTTCTCTCCAGAAGAGTAAATCAACTGTGGAAGCAAAGACAAAAGAAATTCAGGAATCCCAGAAGATCTGATCAGAACGAGTCTTCCTCCAGATACAGAAGAACAGATTCTTCCTCTGGATACAGAAGATCTGAAGGCTCCTCAGGTAGCAAGAAGCCAAATACAAAAGACATCATCTGCTACGAGTGCAATGAGCAAGGTCACTACAAGAGTGACTGCCCAAAGCTTCAGAGGGAAAAGCCAAAAAGGAAGTTTGGAAGAGAGAAGAAGAAAAGTCTCATGGCCACATGGGATGACTCTGACTCGTCTGAAGCTGACTCAGAATCAGATGATGAAAGGGCGAACATAGCGCTTATGGCTAACATTCCAGATGACAGTGAAGCTTCTGACTCAGACTCAGAATCAGACACAGAAGAGGTATTCCCTAACTTCGCTGTTAATTTTACAAAGGCTGAACTTGCTGAAAGCCTAAATGAAATTCTGGAACGTTATCAGCAGATTAGAGCTAAATTCAGAGACCTGAAAAGGACTCTTGAATCTGACTCTAATAAGTCTGAGAGTCTCAAATTGGAAAACTCTGAGCTGAGAGATAAAATTTTAAAATTAGAAAACTCTTTACAAAACTCTCAGAAGGTACCAATTTCTGAAACTCCCAGCAACGCTGATGAGATCATCAAGGAGTATGATCATAGTTTCCAGAAGTTCCTTGCTAAAAGCATAGATAGAAGCAGAATGGCTTCAATGATCTATGGAGTTAGCGGAAACGGCAGGAAAGGAATAGGATACCTAGGTAAGGTTCCTACACCTAAAAATGTCACGGATTTAACAATTAAATACACTCCTCTAAATTCACACTTTGTGTATGGTCACACACATGACATCAAATATACTAGTAGTAATCACTTTGTGAAACCAAAATTCAACCAGAGTTTTGGTAAAACTAACAAATCAGGACCCAAGAAGATCTGGGTACCTAAGGATAAAATAATACATGTTGCAGATATCTTTAGCAGCAAGTCAGAAACACCAATCATGGTACCTGGACTCTGGATGCTCACGTCACATGACGGGAAGAAGGCATATGTTCCAAAGCCTGGAACTTAAGCCTGGAGGCCACGTTGGCTTTGGAGGCAATCAGAGGGGAAAGATAATTGGCTCTGGAACTGTAGGTAACGGAAATCTTCCCTCTATTAATAATGTTCTGCTTGTTGATGGATTGATGCATAACCTGTTATCCATAAGTCAATTAAGTGATAACGGTTATGATATAATCTTTAATCAAAAATCATGTAAAGCTGTTAGTCAGAAAGATGGGACTATCCTATTTAATGGTAAGAGGAAAAACAACATTTACAAAATCAAACTTTCTGAACTTAAGAGTCAGAACGTAAAATGTCTTCTGTCTGTTAACAACGAGCAATGGATCTGGCACAGAAGATTGGGACATGTTAGTATGAGAAGAATATCTCAGATTAACAAACTCAATCTGGTCAGAGGACTTCCAAATTTGAAGTTCAATTCAGATGCTCTGTGTGAAGCATGTCAGAAAGGCAAATTTGCAAAACCCCCTTTTAAATCCAAAAATGTTGTTTCTACCTCTAAGCCATTAGAACTTCTGCACATTGACTTATTTGGACCAGTTAAAACTGCTTCTGTCAGTGGCAAGAAGTATGGGTTAGTAATCGTAGATGACTATAGCAGATGGACATGGGTAAAGTTCTTAAGACACAAGGACGAGTCACACTCTGTGTTTGTTACCTTCTGTAACCAAGTTCAGAATGAAAAAGATCTTAGAATCGTTAAAGTCAGAAGTGATCATGGTGGAGAATTTGAAAATAAAGATTTTGAGTCATTCTTTAATGACAAAGGCATTCTGCATGATTTCTCTTGTCCTAGAACTCCTCAACAAAATGGAGTTGTAGAACGAAAGAACAGAACATTGCAAGAAATGGCCAGAACCATGATCAACGAGACAAACGTTGCTAAGACTTTCTGGGCAGAGGCAATAAACACAGCGTGCTACATTCAGAATAGAATCTCAATAAGACCTATTCTGGAAAAGACTCCATATGAATTGTGGAAGAACAGAAAGCCCAACATTTCGTATTTTCATCCATTTGGATGTACTTGCTATATGTTAAACACTAAGAATTATTTGAACAAGTTTGATTCTAAGGCACAGAAGTGTATTATGTTAGGATACTCTGAACGCTCAAGAGGGTACAGAGTATACAATACAGAAACACAGATTGTGGAAGAATCAATCAGTGTTCGTTTTGATGACAAGCTTGACTCTGAAAAGTCAAAGCAGAATGAAAATCTTGCAGGTATAGAAATTGAATTTGCAGGTTCTGAAGACAGGTCATCAGAAGCTCTCAACACAGACATCCCTTCAACGTCTGAAAGAAGCAATGCTAGAAATCCTACAACTGCTGCTGATCAACCTCAGAAGAGATTACCCAGAAGCAGTTTGGATCACCCAGAAGAGACTATCCTAGGAAGAAAGGAAGATCCAATCAGAACAAGAGCAAGCTTCAGAAACTCTGAAGAAACTCTGATGGGACTTGTGTCTCTGATTGAACCTTCTTCTATTGATGAAGCACTTCTGGACAATGACTGGATTCTGGCAATGCAAGAAGAGCTGAATCAATTCACCAGAAACGACGTTTGGGATCTCGTTCCAAGACCAAAAGGATTCAACGTCATTGGAACAAGATGGGTGTTCAGAAACAAGCTCAATGAACAAGGTGAAGTCGTCAGAAACAAGGCACGACTGGTTGCACAAGGTTATAGTCAGCAAGAGGGGATAGACTATACAGAAACCTTTGCCCCAGTCGCCAGGTTAGAATCTATCAGACTCTTAATCTCATTTGCTGTTAATAGAGGCATCACTCTGTATCAGATGGATGTCAAAAGTGCATTCTTAAATGGTTATATAGAAGAAGAAGTGTATGTTCACCAACCCCCAGGTTTTGAAAATACTAAACATCCAGAACATGTTTTCAAACTGAAAAAGTCACTGTATGGTCTGAAACAAGCTCCCAGAGCTTGGTATGAAAGGCTAAGTAACTTTCTGCTTGAAAATGAGTTCACCAGAGGGAAAGTGGACACCACTCTATTCTGTAAAACAGTTAAGAGTGACATTTTAGTCTGTCAAATTTATGTTGATGATATAATCTTTGGTTCTACTAATCCTTCTCTTGGAAGAAAATTTGCTAAGTGTATGCAGGCAGAATTTGAGATGAGCCTCATGGGGGAACTGAAGTTCTTTTTAGGAATTCAGATCAATCAAACTCCAGAGGGAACTTACATTCATCAGAGCAAATACATCAGAGATCTTCTGAAGAAATTTGACCTCTCAGAATGTAAGCCATCAAAGATTCCAATGCATCCCACGTGCATTCTGGAAAGAGAAGAGGTAAGCAAAAGCGTAGAACAGAAGGTCTACAGAGGTATGATTGGTTCTCTCCTTTATCTGACTGCTTCAAGACCTGATATTCTATTCAGTGTATGTATTTGTGCTAGATTCCAATCAGATCCTAGAGAATCTCACTTAACAGCTGTTAAGCGAATTTTCAAGTATCTGAAAGGTACTACTAATCTGGGTTTGTTTTATAGAAAATCTAGTGATTACAGTTTAGTAGGCTACTGCGACGCTGATTTTGCTGGAGACAGAGTGGAACGCAAAAGTACTT
The DNA here is from genome assembly GCA_948472305.1 of Vicia faba. NCBI lineage: Eukaryota > Viridiplantae > Streptophyta > Magnoliopsida > Fabales > Fabaceae > Vicia > Vicia faba. The sequence goes on along the minus strand of OX451740.1, from coordinate 103,441,743 downwards.
CTGGAAGCTGCCAGTTTCTGGGAGAAAATCTGATCTCGTGGTCCAGCAAAAGGCAATCAACTATTGCTCTGTCAACAGCAGAAGCTGAGTACATAGCAGCAGCTGGATGTAGCACACAGATGCTCTGGATGAAAAGTCAGCTTGAAGACTTCCAGATTTTTGAGAGTAACATTCCTATTCTTTGTGATAATACTTCTGCTATTTGCTTGAGTAAGAATCCTATTTTACATTCTAGAGCTAAGCATATAGAAATAAAACATCATTTCATTAGGGACTATATTCAGAAAGGCATTTTAAACTTGAAATTTATAGATACAGACCATCAATGGGCTGATATCTTTACAAAACCCCTTTCAGAAGATAGGTTTAATTTCATTCTGAAACATCTCAGCATGAAAGTATGCCCAGAATGAAAATGCTTTAATTCCATATTTTTATCTTTCAGAATGTAATTATATTACTGTGAACTTCTGATCAATCTTTGTTTCAGAAAGTTAGAACATGCAGATTGTATCAGAGGCAAGTCTAAAGATCTGAGAGTCTAATCTCAAATACAGACGTGCTGATCACTACATCAAACAAGTGTCATCCAATCATCAGCAAATCCCTGAAGCAGAACGCGTGCACGCTTCTGAGAAAGGAAAGCGCTGATTGGGTGCATTGAGACACATGTCTGGTAACCGTTTTTAAGTATCTTTCTCAAATCCCCCAAAATCAGCAAGCATTAAATGCAAAAGTAATCACGCTTGTTAATTGCAATCATTATTTTTTTTCTCTCTCTTAAAAACGTTTTATTTTTCAAAATAATTTTTGAAAATCCTATTTAAGCACATTACTCTTCATGTTTATTCTTTACGCTTATTCATAATCTCTTAAGAATTTTTCTGCATATCTCCTTCAAAACCCTAGCTTTTCTCAAATCACTCTCAAGCTTTTTGTGTGAGAACAATGGCATCCTCCAGCATTTCTGCAGGAAATCAGAAGAAAGAAACCTCTGAGCAATATCAAGCGCCTACCAGAACTCTTCTCACACCGGTTAAGAATCTTGAGGTTCTCTCTGAATTAATCATCGATTTCGAAAGTTTGAAGGATAATGGATTTGACCTATCTGCTGAAGTCAAAGCTCAGAAGTGGGAGAGGTACTTTGATAGATTGGTTGGACCAACCTTCCCAGAGCTTGTCAAAGAATTTTGGATTCATGCCAAGATTGATAAGCATCTAGTTATCTCTTCTGTCATGGGGAAGAAGATAATAATTTCTGAAGACCTCATTGCCAGGTTAATAGGTCAGAGTGGTGGTGGAGTCCGTTGTGTGGACATGGCTGATAGGTGCCCTGATATTGGTGTGGTAGCAAACTGCATCTTCACTCTTGGTTTTCCCAGCAGCAAAATCAAGGATCTGAAGGATCACTGCAGAGTGTGGGCCAAGATTGTCCTAGGCTGTTTCAATCACAGGAAGCCAACAAGCTCTCCTGACTATATAAACGTGGATCAGCAATTTCTGATCTACTTTATTAATCAGAGGGTGAAGATCAATTTGGCACACTTCCTGTTCAATCATCTGAAGACTAGTGTGAAAGAGACTAGAGAAGAAGAAAGGACGAAAAGAGACTGGATACCTTTTGGGAGGCTCATATCAGATATTCTGACAGAGAATAAGCTGATAGATTATCTGAGCGAAGCTAAAGTACTGGGCATTTTTGAACCAACTGTTGGAAAACCGCTGAATGCCAAAAATCTGAAAAAGATGAAGCTGATAGACAATATCAGGAAGGAACCCAGAGCTTCTTCAACTGCCGACATCTCCAGAAGAAGAGTGCCTCTGAGTGATTTTCCAAGATTTTCTGAGATGGAATCTCACCCTGATATGGTTGCCAAGTATCCAGATTCTCCCAAGGCAGAAGTTGCAGGTTCTAAGCTGAAGATCAAAGACCTGAGTCAAGTTCAACCTGAAGTGACTCAGAAGAAGTCAAAGAAGAGGAAAGCAGAAGGATCATCTCACCAGACTCCAAAGAAACGAGGTAATCCATCTGCTGCTCCTATTTCAATTTCAACTACTATTCCATCATCTATTGCTCCACCCCAAACCTCTCACAGAATTTCCATTCCAATCCCCACTATTGATGAAAACATACCAGAAGACCCTTCTGAGGCCTTACAACTCAGAAGAACCAGAATTAAAATTCCTCTCAAAATTACCAAACAACAACCAACTGTTTCAACAACATCAGCACTTGATAGCGTGCTAGCTGACATTGAGCGTGAACATGCTTCTGTTCAACCTCACTCTGAACCACCAAATATTCCTCCTCCACAACCTGAACCAGAAATTCAACCAGAACCACAACCAGAACCAGAACAACAACAACCTATCACAGAAGAACCTCTGATCCCTGAACAATCAGAAGTTCCACCTCCTCAACCAGAAAATAATCCTCCCTCACCTCAAACAGAGTTTCATCGCTATGAAACCCCATCTCCTCATCATTCTGATCCCCACTCACCTCAACCTTCACCGCTGGCAATCCAGTTGCCATGTGGAACCACCATTATCACACCCCAGTTACCATCATCAGAGGAATCAACACCTCCAAAAACTCCAACCACTCCAATAGACATATCCTCTGACTCTGATAACCATCCACCAAAACAAACAGCACCTCAGCACACCTCTGAAAACCAATCATCTGAAAACCCCAGCAGAACATTCATTGACTTAACAAGTCTTGAACGTCTTGCTGATTTAAGACACAAATTGGCCATTCCCAAACCAAAGCAATTAGATGTTGGCTCTGGTATTTTGGACTTTGAAACAGGTACGCTGTAGTGGATTACTTCGCTGAAGCAAGTTTGTCCGGGGATGATCGACCCAGCTGCTTCTGATCAGCTCTGGTCTCAGTTCAGAGTATGGGTTCGTGCTGAAGCACTCAAGCTGCAGGACGTCAACTATGAGCAGGCTCAACAGAACTTTAGCAAGCTGCTGAAGGAAGTTGAGAGTCAGCTGCCTCAAGAAGTTGTGCTCCCTCTGGACTCTGAATCGTGGTCTGAGAAAGAACAAGCTGCACAGGTGGAACCAGCAGAAGAAGACAAGACTCTTCAAGAAGAAAATCCAGCAGAAGATGTAGCTGAAAGTTCTGAGAAGCTTCCTCCTGCTGAAAGTTCTCAAGCTGCCTTGGACAGGCAGGCTCTGGAAGAATTAAGGCTGAATGACTTGCGTCTACAGCAGCGGATGGATGAGAATAATCAGAAGATGGAAGCAAGAATGAATGTCCAGGACAGCAAGATTGATACTGTTGTCACCATGGTTCAGAAGCAGAATGCAACTTCTGAAAAGATTCAGGCAATGCTGGAAAGCCTGTTCTCACGCATGCCCCCACAACCCTGAAATTTTTTTTTCATGCATGACATTCTCTATATTTTCTTCATTTTCTGATGTACTTTTGACTATGTTTTGACTATGGTTTGTAATGCTATTTTGCTCTAATTCTGAACTATCTTTAATATTATTAGTTTTTCTGATCTAAATCATTTTAGCACATCACCAGCACTTTTTGATTGCTGACAAAAAGGGGGAGAACAAGAATGATATTTAAAATCAATAACGGCTAACTAGACAGAAATTCTCAAACATTCTAACTCTATTACTTGAAATGTTTTTCTGTTTTGTCTTTAAGTCTACAGGCACAATGAAGACTAGAAGCTCTGATCAAATATGAAGTTCTGATATATGAAGATCTGATCGACCTAACACTCTGATCCGAAGCAAAGCTCTGACAGGAAAAGCTCTGAAGCTCTGCTCTCTGATAAGTCAAAGACTTATAATCTGATGCTCAAAGATAGAAAAAGATCTGACTCTGAAGAACACACATATCAAAGGGAAGTAACAAACTCAGGGGGAGTATCTCTTAACTCTGATTTCTCCGTACTTCTTATTCTGATACATAGATCTGATAACTTTTCACGTTATTTTTTTATTTAAAATATCTAGTTTTTGTCATCATCAAAAAGGGGGAGATTGTTAGAACAATGTTTGAATCTAGTACCCTAATTAAGTTTTGATGATAACAAAGTGAAAAGATATAGTAGTTAAATATTTCATGATTAAATTATATGCTACTTAAAATTACTATGCTCTGACTTGCAGATATGCTGATTAAAATAAGCAAGATCACGTTCTCAGCATCAGAATATGAGTTTGCACACCAGCATCAGAAGTTGCTGAATCAGAACGTCAAGATCAGAAGATCAACGCTTGCACATGCTGAAGCTTGATGAACAGAACTGCGCGTGAAATACTCTGATACAGAATCAAATTAGTTCATCAGCAGCGAAGCAGAATCAGAATGAGCCAAGCCAGAACGTGCATTGAAGAAGCAACGGTATTGTGCATTGAAAGCTAATCAATACCAACGGCATCATTCTAGACAAGATCTGCTCAGAAAGGAAAGCTTGTTAATAGCATTGAATCAAGAATATTTGCTTCAACGTTCATCTTCTCAAGTGCTATATAAACCAAGCTTTGAAGATTATCACGGCTAATGCTTCCAAACTCTCTACACGCAAAAAGCTGAACAGTAATCTTAACTCTACAAGTTTTGCTAAACCACCAAACTCTGATACTCTATTAGCGTTTAGCATCTTAGTATTCTAAGCTTCATTTGTGTAAACATCACAGTTGTGATATAGTTTTTGTAGAAAACATTCATACACACTTGTTCATTCCTTTGTAAGAAAGTGTTGCCTTGACAAACCGGATTGTGGTTTGAATCAAGAAGGTTTTAGCAGTTGCTAAAGCAGATTTGTATTCAGTTGAATATAGTGAATTAAGACCTCGTTGGAGAGAGGCGAAATCACCTTGAACGGGTGGACTGGAGTAGTTTGAGATCAAACGAACCAGGATAAAAATACCTTGTCAGTTGCTTTAAAGTTTCCAGTTTTACAATTCAACCCCCCCTTCTTGTGTTTTTCACCCCTTCAATATCAACTCGGGATTTATAGTGAACCCTACAGGAGCCAGGATACATTTTGTAACAGTATGCTTTTGAACTAACCCATGCTTCAGCTAGGACTTTTAAGGGTTATAACGTGGTCTAGTTCACGGTTTAGGAAACAAAGGATAAAGGCTCAAATTTTATTTGTACCCAACCCGTTATTCGTGATGTTCTTCAATCCTATGCTCAGCTAATTGTGTGTTTAGATCCCAATTGAGTCTGGAACCTTTACTCTGATAGTTGGCGATGGTTCAGAAATTAAATGTTTGTTTGGGAAGGCAGACATTTTTGTAACCTTTTCTTTTTTTGTTGAGGATTTGTAGGACCTCTCTTTTGATTTTGTTATCCCTACTTTTGCCTGAACTGTTTCTTTGGTGTTTATAGTCAGTGGGATGCTCCAGTTTTGTTTTCTTAAGTCTCCTTCACAGGTTTTGACTTAGCGGGCTTTTCTTTTGAGAGACAATGGCTGCCTGCCTTGACAATTATGTGGACCCATCACCATCTTTTGGAGAGCATCCTCTACACTATTTGTCGTGCATGAAGGGGAAAGTTTGCGATTGAATGCGCATCTGAATTAACTGAGAATACTACCCTTCCCCAGGTTATGATTAAGGGTTTTAATTTGTGTGAAAAGAAAAATTCCTACTTCTTAGGCTCAAAGGGGTTGACTAAGGATTATCTTCCTTATAACTCCACTGTTTAGGATTTGAAACAATGCCTATACATCGTCAGTGGGGTCTGTTCAAAAGCATACTGTAGAGACAATGGTATCATTTTTGTCATCCTCCCCATAAAGGCTTAAAGCTTTTGATCGAGAGTTGAATATCACAAAAAGGAAGTAAAAACACAGTTTGAATATAATGAATACGAATGAAGTGATTCAAGACAAACATATGCAATGCATTGATAAAATAACAAAGTTTGACATCAAACAAATGTTAGAACAATCAAAAGAAATTACAAATTGAAAATTCTAGTGAATAAAAGCCTCTTTGTTTGAACTTTTCACTTCAGTTGATGTGCCTTTTTGAGGGATGGAAGAAGAATTCAGTCTGGCCATCTTGTGTGAACTCCCGCACTCCTTCGTTGATCAAGTCCTGAATCTTATTTTTCAATTCCCAACAGTCATTCGTATCATGTCTAGGACTATTGAAATGGTAGGCACATATTGCATCAGGATTGTAGTTAGGGAAAGAAGTTTTGGGGTTTGGATGAGGTCTTATCAACGTAGCCAAATTCATCCTCAACATATGTTATAATGCCTGAGACAATGGTATGTTGATTTTGGTAAACTGCCTCTTGGGCTTGTCTTGCCTTTGCTGATTACCCCGTTGTGGTTGGCAAGGTCGTTGTTGGACCCTTGGCGTAGCATCCGTTTTGAAAGGTGTTTTTTCAACCAAATCCTCTTGTTTCAACTGAGGCTGATTAAAGACTCGATCCCCAATTCTCGTTGTTTGCTTCATATGATTGCATCCATCTTGATGGAACTTGTTGACTAGGGCTCTCAGTTCTTCTTGTCCCCGAGCTAAGTTTTGGATAAGAGCCATTTGACTGATCATCTGGATTCTCATCCCTTCCATCTTAGCTTGTAGTTGTTTCAACTGGTCATCCTTGTTGTCTTCAGGACTTTTCTTGGCCAAGTTCCCAGCGAGAAGTGTTTTCAATTCTTCCTGCCCCTTGGATAGGTTGAAGAACATTTCCATGAACTGAGACACTTGAGTTTGGAGATCTCTGTTGTTCTGTTTGAGAGCCATTTCCTTGCTGAAATAAACAGCGAGAACATGAGAGACCTGTATTGAAAGACCTGTTATGTAATGATATGCATGATGTGTAAATGTTTTCAAGGATCTCGCGGGGTAAACACAATAAAATGTCAGAAGTTGAATTTTGACTGCAGCTTTGACGGAAGAACTTTGTATTGTTGAAGGTCCTTCTACGAGACTCAAGCTCACCATGTCGAGTGGGTCATTTCCCATGACTCAAGTTATCGTGTTTTGGTCTTTTTACGACATTGGCTAGAGGAAAATAAATCCCCTTGCCCCTTGCTAGACGTCTGGTTCATCATAACCTGCATCACATGCCCTTGAGATCCTTGAAATGGTTAAGGAAATGCTATGGTATGGTGATATGATGTGTATGTTATGCATAAAGCAAAAAAATGTAGGGCGATGAAGAAAAGTATGTCTTGCAAGAAAACCAGTTTATTGGATAATGTATACAAACAAGGTCCTGCAAGGAATACCAAAAAAAGCCCTGCAATGAGTTCAAGTAGTTAGATAATGAAGGCAAACAAGTTACACAAGAAGCCTTAGGTTCAGGCTTGCATGGGGTTTGTAGGTAAGTACCCTCTTGAAGTTTAGTTGGTTCAACCTATCTTAGAAAAGTAACCGGGTTCTAAGGAATCTCAATATCACTGATCTTTCTTTATCGAGCGTTATTTCAGCTTATTAATCTTTTCTTGCGGCCGAAATATCTCGAAATTCCGATCTCAATAAGTGTAGCATCGAGTATCAACCAATCCCCATCTTTACACCAAGGTCGGCTATCTCTCTACTTTCTAATGGCCAGGTTTGTTCAACTAAGGTTCTAAGGTCCGTTAGTGCTTCACGACACCATGCGGCGGACCTGTATTCTCCTCGATTCAACACAAGGGATACCGATACCAACCAAAGTGTCACACCAACACAACTATCGCTTCAACCATGTCGGTCTATGTCGTACAGTCTCCACGATCTATTGATGTTTTCCTAAAAAGATGTCCCCAGATCTGGGTGTAGGATCTATAGTAACAACCCAAACAACCCTCCAAAGATAATGCATACAAAGCAAGCAATTAAAACAGTTTTAAAATGAACTAACTCTTAAGGTAACCCCACTTTTTATTCAAATTCCCTAGCTGAGTCACTAGTTCTGTGATACGGTAGCAGAATCGACTGTTAATACTGGTTTTGCATTTGTGTTCACAAATGTTGCGGTAAGCAAGAGTCGCCACCGACTTTTCTTTTATCCAAATTAAGGAAAGGGTGAAAAGAACAGAAAAAGACCTTTTCGAGAGTTTTCTAAGTAAAGGGGGTAGATGATGGAAAGGGAAGGTGTTACCACCCTTTCCATCCATAGCTATCCACGGGCTCTTAGATGCTAGCTCATGTTTTGAAAATTGCTTGTGCTTTGTATGTTTTGAAATGCCTTAGTGTGGCGATTCGCTTTGTGATAACTCTTGTATCAGTCCTCAAGAGTGTTGGCAAAGCAAATGTTTTTGAAAGTTGTTTTTGAAATGTGTAAGTGCAAATAGTTTATTTTGAGCATAGCATCTAACAACTATCTACTTGTACTCGAAAAGGTTGTTCTTTTCCTCCTATCCTTTTGACAGTGCTATCCTACTATTAGTGAGTAGGTAGCCCTATCGTTGGATGTATGAGGGACATTCGAAGGGACGTACAGTCACGAAGGTAACTTGTGGAGATGCTTTAGCAAATTTGTCTAGGAACTAGATCATTTACCTAAAGGCAATTGTAGGGTCATTGAGGGACAATGATCTTTTTTATTTACGGGTCTTTGCTAAAGCGTCCCTGTTTCAAGGGACATGACTATTTTATTTCCAAAGGCAACCAAAGTGGGGTACCCTAGAGGTGTATATGTGCAATGTGTGTTATGTTTTAGTTATTTTTGTCTTTTTTGTTAGGTTTTCTAGCGTTTGATTTTAGTCTTTTCCATGCAATTCTATTAGTCATATATCTAGCAGTTAATATGAAAAGTAGTAAAAAAATGCAGAAAGTAAGTGTCCTACGCTATTACAACCAAATCGAAAGACAAGAAAAATTTAAAAAAACAAAGAACAAAATAAACAAGAGAAATGAATTCTTTGATCTAGGCCATGGACTCCTTCGATTCACCCTTCTTTTGCCTTCTTTCGATTGGGCTTGAGAACTGACGTGAGCAAGCTTCATTTTGCACCTTTTCCTGCCTCCTTCGGCTGAGTTTGGGAATGGTATGGGCAACATTTAATTTGCACCTTCTCTATTTCTTTCGATTGAGCCAGGGAGTGGGCATGAGCAACCTTCGACTGCAAACTCCTCAGCTTCTTTCAATTTATAGTATGAAGTAACATGGACCTACATTACAACATGAGTGCACATCCTTCGTTCACACTCTTTTTGTCTTTCATTTGAATATGTACAAGTTAGTTCCAACAAGAAAAGAAAACAAACCAAGAGGGCGGAAACGAAGAACATAACTAAGAGGCTATCTACATATTATGCTGAAGCGAAAAGTAAGTAAATTCTATTTACATGTTATACTGAAACGAAAAGAGGCTAGGTCAGGAGGACTTACCTTGCCTGGAACTGGAACTTGTGTATGGACTAGAGTTGCTGGATGTTCTTGGATTCAAAAGGAAAGAGGCAAGTTTTGTATGGTCTTGTGAGGTAGTGTGTGCGTATGTACCTGGTATCCTCCTCTTTTTTTCGTCCTCCCTTATAAGCTTGCTAGTGTGCTCCTTATATAGAGGGGATGGGGGGGGGGGGGGGGGGGGGGAAAGAGGACAAAGGAATAAACAACCATTAAGTTGGTGTTTTAAAGACCATGAATGTCACTTTGAAACTTTTCCAAAGACATGGTTTCTTGTCCCTTTTTGAATTTGCTATGAACCTGGACACCTTTGACTTTCGAATACCTTCAGTCCATGCCCTTCGATTGGACGTCTTGTATATCATTCAAATGTTCCTTTTGAATGTTTCTTAGAATGGACCTTTTGTGTACCCTTCGAATGGGCCTTTTGAATGTTTCTTCGAATGGACCTTTTGTGTACCCTTCAAATGGGCCTTTTGTTGCCTCCTTCGAATGAACTTTTTGAGTGTCTTTCGAATAGTCCATATGTATGCCTTGTGCCCACTTTGAATGGGCCACCAATGTGTGTCCTTTGAATGGGCCTTTGGAGTACTCTTCCAAAGGGGTCATATTATGTGTCATAGTGCAGAAACTGTGTTGAGGGGTCTTGACCTTGTGCATTGAAATCAAGCACGGAAGGAGTTGTGAATTGAAGGCAATTATAGAAGAAGCCTTTGCCCTTGTGAATCCAAGACAAGTCTGAGGAAGCCTTTGCCTTGTGGATAGAAGGCCCGTTAGGAGAAGCCTTTGACTTAGCGAATCCAAGGCAAGCATGAAGAGGCATTTGCCTAGTGAGTCGAGGGTTGCACGTAGAGGCAACTGCTGGTGGATTAAGAGGGACTTGTAGGGGGTTCTTACCTTGTGAATCAAAGGCAAGCCTGAATTAGCTAATGCACAATCGAAGCCTTGTGAACTAAGCTTGGTCGAAGGAGGCCCAGCGCTCCATCAAAGACATTATGAAATCAAATTGATCTAAGGGGGTCTAGCGTTCAATCGAAGTTGGTGAGTCAAGCTTGTATCGAAGGATGCCAAACATCTAATGGAAGCTTACTAATCAGGGCATGATTGAAGAGTGCCAAATGACTAATCAAAGTACCTTGTCCCAATGACAATCGAAAACATCTTGTTTATCCTAAAAAAAATACATTTTCTTTAAGCAATTGTTTGTAACCAACCATGTAGGATACAATCTAGGAAAACATGAGAGGGCAAATTTTAGGGTACAACAAGGCGGTATAGGAAAAAATTAGAGACATAAACAAAATAAATTTTCTCGCTAGGTTGAAAACCCGCAAGGGCAACTTATACAAAAGTTAGGGATTTTCTAGGCAAGTAAATGCATCAGACAAGACATGGTCATTGAAGAAACAATTTTCTTGGATTCTCACCACACTTCAACGAAAGTCGCCGCTCAGGAATTCAAAATTGTTAGGGAGAATAGTGGTCATTATATTTCAATGTATCTTTTTCAATATATATTACCATTTTCTAAACTTTGTAATCATCTATGGGGTCTCTCCATTCGTAGACCACCATTCTATTAATAAAATTTGAGCTTTTATCCAATTATTTGCATTTCTTATCGTATTTTGCTTACAAAGACTCCATTTATTATTGATAGTAATTTTCAAAGCAAAAATATTAAATAACAAAATTGTTTTTGAAAGGAATTTACAAATTACTTTTTACTTTAGATTTTGTGACACAATAAAAACAAAAATGGTGATTCCAAGGATGGACGAACTCAGAAATTTTGGAAGTTTGTTTTCCCCATGAAGGCTCTCTCAGATAGTTGGAGATAAAGCCAATTGGTGTGAGATGCGGTATTGGGCTTGTGATCCCGATTTCCCCAGTCATATCTTGGTCCATTTTGATTTCGAGTTTGCATGGTTTGAAGTCCCTATCTTAGATTCCCCAGTAAGGTTTTCTCTCATATGACAGGAAGTCCCTTCTCCTTAGCAGTAATGGAATTATTGTTGTTTTCCCAGGCAACTAGGCAAGGGCAGTATCTTTTCTAAGAAGTGTTGAAACAGTTGTTAACTTTTTTGGGTTTTCTCCCGCCGAGTTCTGGTTTTGATTTAAAATCCCCATAATTTTGATTTATTGCTGCATTATTTGATTTCTTAGATCTCTAAGTGAAGCTGAGATTTTTTCTGGCTGGAAGTTGTCATCCCCATGTGTTTTCATAATTTATCCCCAGGGAAGATTGTGTAATCATCACTCTTGGTATTGAAGAATTTATTTTTGGGCTCCTCAATGATGTGGTATTGTACTCCCTAATGAAGTTAGCACGGAATCCCCAGTCGATATCTCAACAATGTGGTTTTCATCCGCCCTAACAAGATCAATATAATAATCTCCAGTGAAAATCTAGATGTTGAAACATTTGTTTTCCCCATTGAAGTCTGTGTGATGTTCCCCGGTGAAGCCCAGAGGAGGATGTTAGATCCCTGTATTTGCATTAATTCTACTGATTTGATTACTTTCGGGATATGTTTCTTCCCAGTGAATTTGAGCCATGGAATAGGAATTTGTTTCCTCAGTTGGTACTTACTGTCTTTTGGGAATTTTCATTCTGGATGTGATTTAGCCAAGTATTAACTTTACCCACTTTGGTTTTTTCGGTTTATCCCCAGTATGGTGTGATAGTTTCGTCAGCATATACATTATAACATTCATACATGTATCATGCATAGCTGAATTAAATTCATCGCTCATTTGCATTTATTAATTTTTTATTGGAATATTACCCTATTTACAGAGTTGTGTTACCCTCTCTCCAATAGATTGTCAACTTTAAGCAGAAAGTGTATGTTCTTTCAACTTCCCTACTAAGTTATCCCTTGTGGAAGATTTTTTCCTGTAGCCTTCCTATTTAATTCTTTATCTGGGTGGAATATGATCCCCTTTTGAGTTTATTTCTCATCAGGTGCTATCTCGGTTAACTGTTTTATTCCGGTTTATTTCTGGTTTAAATCTGTAGTCCCCAGTAACTTTACTATTTTGATGTTTGTAGTCTTTGAGCCCTGCTTTGAGAATGCACATTTATTTTGCACGTGAAGACTTTAGCTCCTCAGCAGGAATATATTGGCATTCTTCCAGAAGCCAAATTTCTTTCCCCGGGAAGTCTTTTTACAATTCCTTCTCATAATAGCAAGTAACATGTCTCTTTATTTGAGCAGCCTGTACTTCCCCAGTAAGTTTGTTAGTCCCTTGAGAAGATTCATTTGTTTACTCCAATGAATGGAAGTATCGTTATTATGGAATATAGTTCGTTGATGAGATTTGTTTACTCCAATGAATGTTAGTCTCATCATTATGGGAGATATTCTGTTGTTGAGTTATTTACTCCAATGAATGGTAGTCTCGTCATTATGGGAGTTAGTTTGTTATTGAAATTTGTTTACTCCAATGAATGGTAGTCTCGTCATTATGGGAGATAGTTCATTGTTGATATGTTTACTCCAATGAATGGTAGTCTCGCCATTATGGGAGATAGTTCGTTGTTGAGATTTGTTTACTCCAATGAATGGTAGTCTCGTCATTATGGAAGATAGTTCATTATTGAGATGTTTACTCCAATGAATGGTAGTCTCATCATTATGGGAGATAGTTCGTTGTTGAGATGTTTAGTCCAATTAATGGTAGTCTCATCATTATGGGAGATAGTTTGTTGTTAAGATCTTTTTACGATGGATGGTAGTCTCTTCATTGTGGGAGGTAGTTCGTCGTTGAGATTCAATTTTCTCTAAAGAAGTTTGTTTGTTTCCAGTCATAAGTACTGATGCTAGTCATTTGTGACTTACCCTAATATTGGTGTTTGTTGGTATTATCCTACCACTTATTTCCCCCCCCCCCCCAGTGGGTCGATCTTACCTTTTTTTTGCTATCTTCTCTGAGAGTGGATAGTTTGCGGTTATCTGTTGATCATTGTTACCCTTTATTTTTTCTCTCCTCAATGTCCGAGTTGATGTTACTTTGTCTCCTCCTTGGGCTTTACCCCAATAGATTAGAGTCTTCTATTCACCAGTGATTTATTTTCCTGGTCCAATTTTCTTTTAATCCTTTATTTTCTGTTTCCCCAGTGGTGTCTTGTGTCACCATTGGATCTATTCGTTTGCATGTATAATCGTAAACATTGCATGACATCTTAGGGCCAAAAATAGGGTTTGTTTTATATTTAAGTATCTTCAATCGCGTCGACACAAAGATTTTTATCCTTCGTATCTCTGGATAGAAGACACTTAAATAAGGGCTGCTGTTGTACCCTAATTTTTGCCCCTAAGATTCCTCTATCATCTCATATCAACTCAATCACGACAAGATCACACTAGGGTTTGGTTCTTCTCCTTATCTTTGGGCTTTCTCATGGGGAATCACCAAGAACCTTGAATTGTATTATTTGATCATATATGTTTTGTATTGATTAACTTTTAACTAATAAGTAAAATGAATGTTTGCCCTAATTTATGCTATAGGTGAAAGCACAACACATTTTATCAGGTCGATCTATAGGTTCATGAGTTTATTTTCATGCCTTCTTCAACAAAATTTCATTGATATTAAAGCTTCACCATTAACGATGCTTTGAAGTGATATCATAACAATGGCTAATATGATTCACCATGCCTCAATTTGTCAAAGAAATTCAAAGGATGCAATAGTTGATTGAAGAAGTTTGACCTAATTGGACAAGTTCTTGTTTTCTTCATCACAAGTGCCTAATTCCATCAATTCTTAATATTTGGAAGTGGTTATGGTTACTATGGTTTCTCACTATCATCCTCAACAACTTCTATTTACATGACAAATGTATTTGTGCAAGAAAGTTTGTCAAAATTGAAAAGGGTTTCCAACGCATTTTGGTGCTCTAGGAGCTAGGGTTTTGAACTTCTAAGGGCTATATCTTGCTCATATTTTGGTATTTTTTAGTGATTCCAAATACATGCTTCTGTTTAAATGGTTATCAACAAATCACTTCAATATTTTCAAGAAGATTTTATGTTGAAGATGCCTAATGATGAAGAAAGATTACAAGTCTTCTAGATAGGCCATCAAATTCCCTTATGTGACTTCAAAAGATTAAACTTGGCTAATATTTATCTCCTTGAGCCCATTATTTTTCCTCAGTGATCTTAAGGATGTGAAACTCAACTCTTCTTTTATGCGCAAAGCTTGAAAATGGATGGAAGATTCCCTAAGGATGGAAAAGATTATAGGTTATCTCATGAATTTCACCAATTTTGCAAGACCATAACTTTTTCAATACTTGGTATTTTTGAGGGATTCAAGTTTCACAATTCTCTTTGGTAAGTCTATTTCAATCTAGCATCATTAATCAAATCAAGATTTTGGAGGAAGCCCTTGTTTGGAATCAAAACATTATAGGTCATTTTTGAAGAAAAAGCTTGAAATTTTTTCTAAGTATAAAAGTCAGCATCTTTTTCTCAACTTTGACTCTTCACAACTTTTAGCTCAAGCATCCATTTGATTACATTCTTAGCACATTGTAAAGTTTGTTACCTTATCTTTTAATTGCTTCAAGAATCATGCCCTAAGACCCTGTGAATACCATAGATTCAAAAATAGCCACTTGAAACTGATCTTTCCCTCCAAGTCTGAAGTTGAAATCCATAATATAGCTTCTAGTCACCAATTTTCCATGCGTTTTACACTTAAACTTGATTAGAGAATATGTTTGGATCATTTAGAAGGATAAAACACACAGTTTGATTGAGTTTTGATGCACATGTGATCACACATTCTTCATGATCACAGGTGTGCACGAACTCAAGGAAAATTGCATCATCCACCCCTCCTCTTTATCCCATTCACTTCTCCTATAAATACTGGCTATATTCCACTCATTTTGGCAAGCTTAGAGAGCCAAAATCACTTGAAAAACTCCCTCCATAACACCCTTTTCTGAGATTTCAAATTCCCATTTTCTCCACTTTTCAATTCAATTTCTTCATGGATCTTTCATCCTTGAAATTCCATGAAGCTAACGGAAGAAGAATCAAGCCTTGAGGTTCTCAGAATCGTGCTAGCCAAGTCCATTTACAGAGCAACTTCATCTGACTTTGTTCAGGCAGTTTAAGGCACCAAATCTTCTAACTCAAATTACTAGAATGGTCTATGATTTTCATTGATGCTTGTTATTAACTCAATTTTGGTGAAACAATGCATTTGGTGCTTCTGATTTTCGATTTCAACAATTTCAAACATCTCTGGTTGTTTCCAAATCGACTATGCTATGTTCTATATATATTTTTCGCGAGCATGTGGTTGTGATTGTCTCAAGTAGACTAATCTAATGGTACCACTATGAATGCGTAAATTTACAGATTCAAGGATGTGAGATTTGCCCTATTTGCAGGAGGCTTAAGGTTCAAGATGACCTACATCTCGTTCTTAAACCAATGACAATAGGCCAATTGTTTTATTTTTCATTGTTTGAATTTTGTTGTGTTACATGCCCGCGCTCTGCCTTGGGTCCATGATGCTCCCTCACCTTAGATCCATTGGATTTGCCAGCGTGTATTAGTGAGGAAGATCCAACGTGCGTGGTTTTTTTATTTGTTTTATTTCACAAAATTATTTTTAAAATTCCTTTTATCTTTAGAAATCCATAACTCTTTTATTTTTCATCCAAAAATCATAAAAAAAATATACAAAAATACTTTGAATTATTTATGATTTTGAGAATATTTTTTTATATTTTTATATTAATGTTTGATTTTTTTTCATAATTTTTGTTTTGTTTTCTTTACTTTAATTGTTTTAAAAATACTTTTTGACCTTTTTTAAACTTTGACTTTATTATATAAATCATTTTCCTTATTTTTGACCTTCTGAAATTTTTCTAGAATTTTATTTTGAATTCTACTATTTTTGATCTTTTTTTACTTATTTGAGTAATTTTAATTATTTTAAAAATACTTTTCTATTTTAAAAATTACCAAAAATTTTGTAAAAAATATTTAAGGTCATTTCTGATTTTTCTATGGCCTCTTTTAATTTTTCTTTGATACTTTGAATATAGTTTGCTATTTTACCTTTTACTTTCATTTTAAAAACATTTTAAAAATCATTTTCCTTTTTATTTTATTCATTAAATGCATTTATATTGTTTGTATATATTCTGACTATTTGACTTTTGATCATGGACTTCATTAACATCATCGGATCTTGGGTATTGAGTTTAACTCCATCAAAATGGATGAATGGTTTTAATGATAGTTTGATTAAATTTTTAATTCAACTATTATCCCCTCCGTCTCCATCATATCCCTTTCTCAATATGCTACATGTTATTAGAGAATGATCTACATATCATCTCTCCAAACATATGGCACATAGATTGCTACTGACTGATCTCAAAATAGGTGTGACTTCTACATAAGTCCACTCACGATTGCTTAACATAGCGCTAAATTTTGTCTCGATTCGAGAAGTGATCATTTGTGGCCCAAACCCATGTTTGCAAGCACAAGTATGTTAACTTGAAACCTTTGATCCAATAACCTTAAGATTCATTGTTAGGAGGCTTTGGTCTTATCAATCCTCTAATGAATCTTCATATGCTGTGGTCAAAGTGAATCACTTAAACATCGTTGATCATTTACTGTTGTCTTGAGATTTTAAAATGAATGATATACTTGACAAAAAGAAAATGAGACTTGTTGTTGAGAGGCTTTAATTTTATCAATTTTCTAATGAGTTTCTAAATGCAAGTTTCAAGATTGTCATTCAACTAACCTCTAATTTCTAACAATTGATTTCATTTCATGCTTTTATTTTATGCCTTTACTTTATACACCATTTTATTCTAGCATTTACATTTTATGCTATTTTCATCTTTGCTCACTTGAGCATTTACTTTTATGTTATTTTTTATTTTTCTCACTTGAGATTTTCATTTCTTTTTGAAGATACCTAATAATCAACTTGAACCATAAAAAAATTTAATGTTACTTGGACTATTTGGTTACTATCCTTGGCATTATGGAGTGATGGACTTCTGGGACATAGGATTAGAGACCTTGACCTGCCTTGATACCTTGAGACTTTTATTGCAATATTGTATGGAGTTCTTGGGGCTTACCCCAACATATTGGGTTGTTCGTTTTCTTTGTGTGTAGGTTATTCTGATATATGCTTTGTATGTGATTGGGAATTCATCTGTATATATCCGTTAATCTGCCCAATTTTTTGTGAAGACTTAATACACTTGAAGTTTGATTCTCAAGAGGTTATATTGTCTTTGCTCATTTGGTTTCAATCCAAAGAATGGGAATTCTACACTGACTAATAATGTCAAGTGTTGGCTTCTTGTTTGTTAGACGGTTCTTTTCCCTAACTTTTACCTTATGCTCTAGGATAGTCTCTTTATCTCCTCCCACCTTCTTTAATTTCAAAAATCTTCTCCCTCCTTTTAAAAAACTATTCTTGTTTTAAACTTGAACCGCTTTCATAATAAACTTGGACTTAGGTCCATGCATTTTTAAAATATTTTCTTAATCAAACTTTAATCAACTTAATATACCTTTACATTTTTGTGAGAAGACTAAAAGTCAATCAATCTCATTCAAACTATTTTGCCACTTTGGCCTTTATTTTAAAAATTTTCTCAAAAGATCAGACTCTTGTCAATCCTTGTAGTGATGCAAGCTATTATACTTCTATGATATGTAGTGAAGTGAGATATTTTCCACTTGGGTGTTGAGTGAATCTTTGTTGATTTTAAAATCCAAGCTATATCCTCCACTTTAAGATGACGCTAATTCTCCTTTCTCATAATCGTGGGTAGTAAGTATGTTCTTCCACTCGGATAAGAAGATGATGTCCTGTCTCTTAAAATTAACCAACACACATGTGTTTTTAATTTTTTTAAAGGTGAACTACGAGTACCCTGATCCCTTATTGCATGGAAGGTGGTACACAATATTTCTTTTCCCATCTCCACCATCTATTTTCATATAAAACATTTATAGCCAAAATACATAAATTTTTAAAGAGGTTCTTGAGGAGTACCGTAGATGTTTAGGGTGATAATACCTTCCCTTTGCATAACCAACCCCAGAACTTAGATTCTCTCCCCCTCTTTTTGGGTTATTATCTCTTTTCCCATTCCCTTGGAAACAATAAAGTGCGGTGGAGATTTTTATTTTGATTTGTGTGATTCAAGTCAATCTAATGGCTTAGTCTCAACATTTCTACCGCTATAGATGTTAAGAGTGCATTTTTGAATGGTTATATTTCAGAAGAAGTATATGTCAAACAACCTCCTTGCTTTGAAAATTTTAGAAATTAGAGTTTGTTTTTAAACTAAAGAAATCTCTTTATGGCTTGAAACAAGCTCCCAGAGATTGGTATGATAGATTGAGCAATTTTTTCTGTTAGAAAATAAGTTTATCAGAGGACAGGTTGACACTACACTTTCCTGCAAAATATTCAAAAATGATATTCTAATTGTTCAAATCTACGTCGATGATATTATTTTTGGTTCTGCTAATCCATCTCTCTGCGACGAATCCAAGCTAATGTAGACCGAGTTTTAAATTAGCATGATGGGGGAACTGATGTTCTTTCTGGGAATCCAGATTGATCAAAAACCATAGGCTACTTACATACATCAAAGTAAGTACACTAAATAACTTCTGAAGAAATTCCACATGACAGACTGCACGGTAGCAAAGACTCCAATGCATCCTGCATGTATCTTAGAAAAACAAGAGGTAAATGGAAAGGTTTGTCAGAAGCTCTATTATGGTATGATAGGCTCTCTTATGTATCTAACAACATCTAGACCTGATATTTTATTCAGTGTACATCTTTGTGCAAGATTCCAATAAGATCCTAGGGAATCTCACTTAATTGCTGTTAAAAAAATTCTAAGGCATCTAAATGGAACCCCTAACCTCGGCTTGATGTAAGAAAACATCAGAGTATTCTCTTTCTGGATTTTGTGATGCAGACTATGCTGGAGTTTGACTAGAAAGGAAAACCACTTCTGGAAATTTTCAGTTTTTAGGAAAGAATCTAATCCATGGTCAAGCAAGAGGCAATCAACAATTTCTCTTTCAACAGCAGAAGCAGAGTACATATTAACAGCACTATGCATCACTCAGATACTATGGATGAAACATCAGATGGAAGATTATCAGATATATGAAAGTAAAATTATCTTATGTGATAACACTACCGCTATCTTCTTGAGTAAGAATCCTATTCTACACTCTATGGCTAAACACATAGAAATCAAACATCATTTTTATTAGAGATTATGTTCATAAAGGGATTCTATCTTTAAAATTGATAGATACAGACCATCAATGGGCTGATATTTTTACAAAACCCTTGGCTGAAGATAGATTCTATTTATTCTAAAGAATCTAAAAATGGATTTCTGACCAGAGTAAGATGTCATTACAATCAACTGTGTTCTAGTCATAGTATGAATGAATACGATTCTGACTTAATCAAAAGACTTCTAATATGTTTATCTCAAGTCATCAGAAGATGTTTCAGTCAGAAATGTCCCTATTCCAATGGAAACCTTTTTGGTTCTCCAGACTTTGAGAATATCAAACGCATTACCTAAATAGACTTAGCGTCTATCACACTCTACCTAGGTCATGCACGAGCAGTTATTTTTCTTGAAATTGATTAATCATGATTACATTTATTTAACTACTCATTGGGAACAGTTGTTTCATGTCATACCTCTATGTCTATGTCTGACATTCCATGTCATGATTAAATGTTTACTTGCTCTCACATCTTAACATGTGATCTACTTCTCTCCTCATTTCCTTCTTTTAGTAGTCTGAGGTGTCACTTGAGTGTTTAAATTGTCTTAATTCGTGAACTGCTTGACTGACAATTTATATCTCTTTTCATCTATAGTATTTCATCAAATAATTATCCTTGTATCATCATCAATTAAACCTGTCTACATATCATGGCTATTATAATTTTTCAAGGAGATGAAAATATTCTCGAAGTAATCAAAGAGAAAAGACCCAATTATGTGTCTGATGATGGTTTCGTCAACAGGGTTATTAAAAATCAAGGATGGTTTGGGTATGCAACAATGCTGAGGGGTCCTATTTATCCCAACCTCTTAAAGAATTTCTGGCTCCATGCTTTAGTTTGTCCAGATGGAAACACCATTCATTCTCACATCTTTGGTGTTCCGATTCCAAATGTTCCTAACTCTTCATTTAGGTTTTAGCCCCTTAGTGCAAATCACTTGAAACCACTTTCAAAAGTCTGGTTTCAATTTTTGGTGAAAAATCTTCATCCCAGAGGTGAAGATCTTAATCTAGTCTTTCCAAAGGATATGTGTCTTCTTTATGCTTTCGTAAGAATATTCAAATTCATCTTTCGACAATAATATTCAATCATCTGAAGCTATCAATCCAAGCATCCAGGAACTCTCAAAATCATTCATTCCATATGGACGTGTGTTGTCTGAACTGTTTGAGTTAGCAGGTATAATTGAAAATCTTCAACGAAATCTGTTCATCAGAGGCAATGCTCTATTTGATGAGAGTTGTGATGTGTTTGAAGTTTAGATAAGCTTTCCATGTCTATGATCATTCTGTTGTAATATCCTTTGAATATCAATGAAATTTCTTTTCTTTTATTTTGGTTTTTATGTTTTTGAAACATAATTGCCTTTTTTATTATGACAAAAAGGGGGAGTAATTTAAATGAACGTAATTTTGATTTCAATAATGAAGTTCTGGAAAATGTTCTCTGAAAAGAGCTGCTTACATTCTATCCCAGTTAAAATCTTGTTTCTGTTAGAATTTTTTTTCTTTTTCAGGTAATGAGAACTCTAATTAAAAGACAAAGATCTGAAAGCATTATTCAAAGCTTATGCCTAACCTGTTGGCTTCATACTCTAAAAATTATCTTCAATTCATAATCAGACTTCAAGAAGTAAAACCTGGAATCAGACTCCGAAATTGAGAATATATTGAAAATCTGGAAGATGTCTTAGTCACACTAAAGTTTCAAAGATTCAATAAAGAAGTTGTGTGAAATCAAGATCTCAATTTGTTTATTGGCATCTAAAGTCAAGACTCTCAAGATCTCGATATCTGATCTATTGGAACCAGGGACGTTTTTTGCTCAAATGGTTTAGAGTCAGGATATTTGATCTTCATCAAGTTATTGAATCCGGGGGAGTATCAGAAAAAGGATAAGTATTTCTTACCCTTCTAATTTCACTAATTATGATTATATGTACACAATTGTTTCATCAAAATACATAGTTTTGTCATCATAAAAAGTAGGAGATTGTAAGAACAAGATTTTGTTCTATAATATTATCTCTGAGTTTTGATGATAACAAATGAGTATGATTGTATGAACAATTTTGTTGTACTAATGTTTGTTATTGTTGAGTACTTAACAAATAGGTTTTGCTTCTGATGAATGGAATGGCCAAGACATTAGAAGAGAATTAATTCCGCTTCTATGCTACACAAGTTCCGTTGAATAGTAAGCAAGAAACTCCAGAAGGCTCTAAAGTGTAAACTCTGATATTTTTCTGAAGAAACTAGTCAAAAGATCTGAAGACAAAAGTTGTTACTTATGTCCAGATGTTAAAGACTCAAGCTTCTAAAGAAAACATGTTCCAATGAAACAAAGTTAGAAGATCTAAAGAAAAAGTTTCTACTGAAGTCCAAATGTTGAAAGCTTGTGTTTCTATTAATCAAGTTCTAAAGATAAGGGTTCTGAAGACCAAGTGCTGAAGACTCTAAAAGACAGAAGGAATAAAGACTCTAAAGACTTGAAGTTCTAAAGACCCAAGGTTCCAAGAAAAGGTTCTCACGACCAAGTGCTGAAGACTTTAAAGACGCATTTCTGAAGACTCAGAAGACTTGAAGTTCTAAATACCTGATGTTATGTTCTCACTTCTAAACTCATGCTCGCAGAAGCCTCTGAAGTGCAGAAGCCTCTGAAGTGCAGAAGGAAAGAAGATAACATTATCATGGTACAAATAGTACATGGTACAATAAATGTTTCATTCCACTACCATGAAAGGACTGATGCGTCGCATGATCTTGTCCTCCACGTTACTGTTCAAGTTTCCAATGTTTCTGGAAATTCCAAGAGTATCCCTCAACGGATACATTATGCTAATGGCTATATATAAAGGCTTGAAGACTAAGAAAGAAAGAATCTAACTAATGAAATATTCACGCGCAAACGCTATTCATTGCTTTCACATTCTTAAGTCACTGTTCATAAACTAGTTTACATACTCAACTTTTTAGAAGCAACATTCTTGTAAACAAAACTTGTATTAAAACTGTTATTTGATATTCCTTAAGGGACCGGGTAGGTTTGAATCCTTAAGAAGTTTAGAGCTTGCTAGTTTTAGAAGTTATTAGGAACTTGCGGGTAGCTTGTGCATTGTAATAATCAGGTTGATTGTTAGTTAATATTCCTTAAGGGACCGGGTAGGTTTGAATCCTTAAGAAGTCTAGGGATTGCGAGTCTAGAGGTTGTTAGTCACTTGTGGGTAGCTTTTTTAATTTATAATCAATTTTGTTATAGTGAATCAAGTCTTCGATTGAGTGAGGCGAAATCACCTTGGCGGGTGGAGTAGACTAGCTTGATAATTTTCAAGTTGACTAGTATAAACATACATTATTCTTTACTTCCTGTTCTTACTTATTGTTATTATCGAGAGTGAAGGAAAAAGCATTTTAACTTAAAAGGGGATCATTTTTAAAATAATCATTTTGTTTTAAAAACACAATTCAAACCCCCTATTTCTTGTTTTTTTCACACCTTTAGAATGTTGATAAACCAAGTGGTTACTTCTTGGTTCAATTTATTTCTGATCCAAGTTAGTAGATGTGAAGAGGCTGAGCCCTAATTCCACTAGAGTTTTATTGTCTTAGCCAGGTCTCTTGAATATGAAGGTAAACTTCATATGTCAAGTACATTCTCTCTATCATATAGTCTCTCCTGATCGAAGAAGCCAGATGTCTGTGATACTGTTCAGGTGGAACAATTTCTAGTACAACAGAGAAAGTTTTGTGTGGGTATGCACTAACCACATATTATACTGCTATCATGAGGAAAACATATGATTATCAAGATGTTCATAGAAGTTGATGAAGAAGAATCCATAATTTGGAGATGGAGATTCTTGAGATGTTAGATAGAATGCCGTGACATCTTTATGTTGATAATTTAATTTTCTCTCAACTTGGTTTAACTGATTTGTCTCTCAAACATGATAGAGGTTGTTTACTCAAACTTGATATCACTTATCAAGTCAATGAGAACATTGAACTCTTGTTATGCTAAAATGCAAGAGACATTCTAGGGTTGTATGCAATGGAGATGCATTAACCTAAGGTAAGTTAATTTTATGGAAAATTAACTTATAAGTCATGGCGTGCTATCCAATATTATTTAGGAGAAGTCGGGGTACTCCTGGACATTCAATTTGAAGGGTTGATGATCATACAAAACCCTGTGTGTGGTGGTCTTAATGGTTGAGGGAATCTGCTATTTAGGTGCAGAAGAATTATGATCAAGCCCCTCAAAGTCAGACAGGTGGTCTGAATTTCATTCTTAAGAAAAAGTTTCTTGAGGTGTGTTTGATCTGCTATTGAAGGTTGATCAACTACTATTGGTTGATCCTCTTATGCTCCCCCACAAGAGTTGTTGTTTAGATATACTATATTTATCATCTCTAGAACCATAGTATTGGGTGAAATCCACGTGATTGAGAATGATGTCGAAAGAGATGTTGGAACATCATTTCAGGTTTATAGCTTCATGGAAGAAAGGTGTATTGAAGATCGTGGGGTGAGAATTGTTGATCACCAATGGATTCCAAAGTTGGAATGTATGACCATGATGGAGTATGAGGTCCAGTATCTGACCAAGTCTGGAACTTTGTGAAGAATCCTCTCGTGCTAAATGGGATGAAGAATGATGTCAGACCAAGTGTTCTAACATATGTTGAAAGGGAGTATCATTTGTAGTTGTGTGTATGGGAAAGTTTTCATGTGATGACAAATACCTTGTCGGGAGATGGGTATGAATCTTATCTTGTGAAGATGAGAATGTTACTGATGGTAAATACCTTGTCGGGAGTTGGGTACTTATCTGAGGTGTGGATGCAAATCTACTATCTGGGCTATTGATTCAGATATTTTTGAGAGTTTATTTCTCTCAATAGTGTTCAGGTGGTTATATTAACCTAAAGGAGATGCATAAGGTGTGAACTTGAAGTGATAAATCAAGAACCAATTGATTGGGATCTGTGAAGAAATGCTAATGTCCTAAATGATGTTGTAACATCATGTTTTTTATTATGAATATAGAGGATTGAGGATCAACATTTTTGTCAGAAAATGGAGTTCTGACTATGTGGATTAGAATGTGCAGATTATGATCCTATATATAGTAGCATGCTTGGGGAATGCATGACCATTGTGTTGAAGTATTCACTAGTATCAACAATTACTAGTGATGGAAAGGCAGAAGGAAATTCAGATACTGAGGTATGATCTAAATATTTATTTTTTAAGTGTTCTTCGTCTGATCTGAATGTTTGTCTGACTCTCGGCAAAGCTTTTAAGCAAGATGAGAGTGTGTGGAGGATGTGAGTTTGGTGTGCTTGACATCTATACCTTCGAAAGAGTCATGACAACACATGCCCTTGAAGAAGTCTAAAGACCTGGGTGTGAACATGGTCAGTTGATATGTGATGTTGTGAGAATCTTCATGTGCTTTAATCTGGTGCTGAAGAGGTCATGTTCAGGAGGAGCTTGGATTATCCATAATAAGGGGAGTAAAGGTCTTGTCTATGTGTTATTGCTGCAATAGTTCATTTAATGAGGTTATGTTGTCAGACAACTTGTTGTGACATTAAGCTGCTGAATGAGTTACAGATTGTGCTAGCATTTGGGAAGCTAGGAGTCTGGAGAGCAGTTTTGTCTGTGTCTGGGGGAAGTTATTTTTCTCTACAGAATCTAAAGGAGCCCGATGGATGGTCAGTTTGATAAAGAGAGATATCTCACATAGTTTTGATATCTTGGTTTGTTTCACTCTTGATTGAAATGAGTGTTTTTAGAGTCTAGAGGAAGGCTTGGTGATTATACTTCAGTGCATATGGATAAGTATGGGAATTTCCTTAGACTGTGTTTATGAAAAAGTGTGTTCCGTGGTGTTGAGTTGGATGGGATGTAATGGATATGCTCGAGCTGATATGAAGATATGTTGGATGTGTTATCTCAACATCAATCAGATTATGGGTCTTGCCTCTTGTTAAAACACTTTGTCATATTCTGGCTAAAAAGGGGGAGAGAATATGTGTATGTGTTGAGATTCTCTTGTGCCAAACCTGTGTGTTCATCTTTTAAGGGGAGAGAATTTGTTGGACTGTCATGAAGAAGTCATATTGTTGATTTTATAACATCATGTGAAGACAATGAAGACTGAAGACTGTCAAATGTGCAGACTAAAGACTGACTGCTTTTGATGTCTTTAGTTTAATCGTTGCTGCCAACTAATTGTATTTTTTAACCTTTAAGTTATGTTATTGTCTTTCATGCAAATGTTATGTAAATTAGTTATAGCCAAAATAAACCAAAAGGGGAGATTGTTAATTCTCTGAATTATGTGATTGGCATTATTTGGTAAAACTAATATAGCAGAATATGTTAGATAGGGTGTTCTAACTTTCTAAAAGGAACAGGTTGAGCAAGAAGTCATATCTTATGTTAGTAAATGTTGAGTTGAAGTGTTTTAACATCTAGAGCAACATGTCAGATAAGATGTCCTATGAAGGAGCATACGACATCGCGCTTGAGTTCAACTAGACTGTTATATTATGTAAAGTCACAAAGACATAATATACTTTGAGAATATTATAGTATCATATGTGGCGCTGATTTGTAGGTCAAAAAGAATTAAGAAGAATATTGACTTTCTAAATGTGTAGATAATTTAGGAAGATTTGATTTAAAACCTATTTTGTAGCATAACTTTTTGTTGTTTGTAACAGCCAAATATCTGTTATTTGAAGGCCCAAATCTAGTTGGGTATATGTTATTAAAAGAAGCTTTGTAACCTAGGATTGGTACCAGCTGAGAATTTTAAAAATGGAATCATTAGGGATGAGTCTGTTAGTCACTCTTTAGGAGAGTTGGTGTACGTGAACCACTCGGGTTGTGAGATGGTCATTGTGTTCTCTTTGAAGCACTGAAGCAAGAGTGAGTATTATTCTTGGAGGAAGCTTTAAAGCAAATCCAAGTTGTGGTCTTAGTCAAGAGTCTTGGCTAGTGATTATCATGGAAGCGTGTCTTCCTGCTTGTTCATAATCGTGTTGATCTAATCGATGTATGTGATTGAAGAGGGATTGAGGAGGGCCTCATATCTTGGTGAGTCTTAGATATAAGTCTAGAAAGGGTAGTGATTAAGTGACTAGGCTGTAAATTGGAGGTTTGTTATAGGGTATATGAATTGATACTATTTTAGTGGACTTATTCCTTGCTTGGTAGGCCCCCAGAGTAGGAGAGTTGCTTCGAACTGGGTTAATAATTCTGGTGTGTTATTTATGCTTTTCAGTACTGTTTTTATTGTTGATGCCTTGCATGTTTGTTTATGTTGGATCAGATGTCCCAGCATATCATAGGACATCTGAGTTCTGTCATACCATAATTTCAAGGCTCGTGGCGTATTTGTACGTATCACATTTATTAGGTGTTTTGGAATTTAGATGAAGAAAAGAGTTTTTGTTTTAAGAACATGCAATGAAAAAGAAAGAGAAAAGGACTAAGTGAAACTAAACCTAATGTTGGTATGCATCATGGACCTAGAGTTGGGATAAAGTGCGTTCTACCTAATAGTTATCATGATTAAATCAGACCCCAAGGTTTAATCTCAAATCAAATAAACCAAAGATTAAAATGAATCAAGATAATCTTAAGGGAGCATACAATTGACAGTCATAATTATAGGTCAAAGATTAAGCAAGTAAGCACCAAAATGTCAAGCACAAAGAATAAAGAGCATACCAAAACCCTAAAATTCAAGCAAAAGTTTAAAGAGAATTAAAGACATGTTTTTATCAATTTTATGAATAGAATTAAGGAAAATTCTGAAGTCATGACTGTCGCAGTGAAAAATTTAGGAGACCAAGCTATTGAGGAACGTGACTCAAAAAGACTTAAGAAGTCACCACTGAAATTTATTGTTTCCAAGGAAAAGGGAAAAGATCGAAACTCTATTATTTAACATGAAATGCAAGAAGTAAAGACTTAAAGAAAAGCATAAGGAAGATATCTAAGGTGCGGGGTTGGTTATACAAAGGGAAGGTATTAACACCCTATGCATCTATAGTACTCTATAGGAACCACTTATAATATCTATTTTTGGTTTAAAATTGTTTGTTTGTTTAATAAGTGTGGAGATGTGAAAAGAAATATATTTTACTTATATTTTTGTTTGGAAAGATATAATTTTATACATACGTACCAATTAAGGATCAAAACCTCATAGTTCAAGATAAAAATAACAAAAGGTTTATTGTGGTTGATATTACGAGAAAAGATATTTAATCATCTTTAAGAGAGAAAGTTCCATTAACATCAGCACAAGTATGAGAAGATGGATCTTGCATCATCATGAAGGAAGGGCTACTAACTTGGATATAAAGATCAACAAGTTTCCAACTAATGACTTCATGTGGAAAGAATCACATTTACTTCAACAATTACTACGGGGATATGAGAATCAGATCTCAACTTTTAAGAAGACTTTATATCTAATTTCTTTGAGAATAGTTTTAAATTGAAATGCAAAGTGGCAAAAAGATTTGGGTGAGGTTAAGTCACTTTTAGTCTTTTGAAAGTGTAATGACATAAAGTCAAGGTTTTTATATGAAAGAGGTGATAGTTTAAAAATGGTTTTTAGGGTTTAGGTACAAAAGGTTTTAGAGTACATGATGATACATAGGGTGAATATTAATAATTATAAGAGTTTTATACAAATAGGAATGCACATGCATATGATTGTGAAGTCAACAATACTAACCTTTTCCTTGGATTTGGGGTACAAGTATAACAAAATATTAAGTGACTAAACATGGTATATACATCACAATTATTTAAACATAAAGGGGAAAGTTAACATGCTTATTTAAAGTAAAAATTGTAACAAAAGATCGAATAAACAAACAAGGTGTTACCTAGGGTTAATGGGAGTTTATGAAGGAAATACATCCTCAAAGCTTAGTTAACTTAATACACATGGGTAAAAAAGGGGAACCTAAGGTGTGCGAAGCCTTTTCTAGGGTTTTGAATGTGTTATGGTTCTATTATAAAAAGTTAAATCCTAAACTAAAATAAAAAAACAAGTTTTAAAGTATAAATATATACAAGGGTTTTATGAAACAAGTATTTATTAAAGGCAAGGCATGGTTATTTAATCATGGGTTTTTTATATTCAAAAGAAAGTTAAAGAAAAGGTTTTTAAAATAAGTGAAAAAGGACTTAAAACCTCCATTCCTTATGGAAGAATCATGTCAGAAGTGTCTGTTCAAAATGAAATTGTAAGAATACTTTGAAGGATTTCTGATGATCCTAGTGATTCATTACATCAAGAGGAGTGTGGGACTTTTGATGATTAGTGGTTTCAATAAATTTTAATTCTGTTATCAACAATGTGTAATCTCATTAATTTTATCAGCAATGCAACTCTTTCTAATTAGCACTTATTATTACTTATGTTTTTTTTAATGTTTTTCATGCATAGTTACCTTTTTGATGATGTCAAAAAGGGGGAGAAGTATAATAATTTTGATGAACCTAAAGAAATGAAAAAACTCATTATAGTAATAAAATGATTTAAAATGTGCATTTATCGCTAACATCTGTTTGTCTATTTGTTAATTAATCGAGGAACTCTGAACAAGTTCAGTAGGAATTCTAAGACATGTCAAAATGAAATAACTCTGTTAAAGTTCTTAAGAATTGATCATTCATATATGATCTATTAGAACCATGGGGAGTTTTACTCAAATGGATTAGAGTCAGGATATTCGGTCTTCACCCAGTCTTTGACTCCGGGGGAGTATCATAAAAAGGATAAGTATTCCTTACCTTTCTATTTTCATTTTTCTTATTATGTGAACAAAATTGTGTCATCAAAATACATATTTTTGTCATCATCAAAAAAGGGGAGATTGTAAGAACAAGATTTGTTTCTGCAATATTATCTGAGTTTTGATGATGACAAATGAGTATGTTTGTGTGAAAAATTTTCTTGTACTAATGTTTGTTATTGTTGAGTAGTTAACAAACAGGTTCTGCTTCTGATGGATGGCGTGGCCAAGACATTACAAGAGAATTAGTTCTGCTTCAATGCTACACAAGTTTTGTTGAACAGTAGCAAGACACTCCAGAAGGCTCTGAAGTGAAGCTCTGGTGTTTATTTAAAGAAACCAGTTAAAAGATCTGAAGACAGAAGTTTCTACTTAAGTCTAGATGCTGAAGACTCATGTTTCAGAAGATAATGGGTTCTAAGGAAACAGTCAGAAGATATGAAGACAAAAGTTGCCACTTAAGTCTAGATGCTGAAGACTCATGTTTCTAAAGACAGTATGTTCCAAAGAAATAAAGTTAGGAGATCTGAAGACAAAGTTTCTACTAAAGTCCAGATGCTAAAAAATTATTTTCTAAAAGACAACTTGTTTCAAAGGCGACAAAGTTAAAAGATCTGAAGACAATATTTCTAACTGAAGTCCAGATGCTGAAGACTTTGTGTTTCTAATAACAAGGTTCTAAAGACAAGGATACTTAAAGAAACAAGTGCTAAAGATTCTAAAGATGGAAGGTCTGAAGATTCCAAAGACTTGAAATTCTAAAAGTCCAAAGTTATCTATAACGAGTTCTCAAGACCTAGTGTTGTAGACTCTAAAGACGTAGCTCTTAAGACTCTGAAGACTTGAATCTCTTCTGATCCAAGGTTCGCTACAACGGGTTCTCACGACCAAGTGCTGAAGACTTTGAAGACCCGGTTCTTAGGCTCTGAAGACTTGAAGTTCTGAAAACCTTATGTTATGTTCCCGCTTCTAAACTCATGCTCGCAGAAGCCTCTGAAGTGCAGAAGGAAAGGATAATAGTAACATGGTACAATAGTACACAACACGAAAAGCCTTATTCCACTACCTCTCCACTAGCTTGAATTATGGAAGAGATAAGGACGTTGAAGTACTATTTGTAACGACTCTTTTTCAAATAGCCAACGGTTCTTTTTTGCTTGGCTATATAAGAAAAGAATCACATGTTTAAAAGTTGTTGGTTGATGTTGGAAGTTGCATGATGTTGAACGAGTTGAATGTTGTTAATGTTCAATGTTAAAATTAAAGTTATCATTATTGGAACACAACCAAAAATCTATCAACCATTATAACAACAACCAGAACAACTATTATCAAAATTATTCTTCAATTATGTTGATATTGATTACAATAAAATCATTGATTCACAATGTGATTAATTTCATATGTTGCACAAAGCTTGCTAAGCCACAAAAGATAATAAAGATGATCTTTGAAAGCTCCAATTACAAATACACAACACAAATGTTGTGCTCTAAAGTGATCATAGAAAAAAATGGAACAAGGGCTGCTGTCCAGAATGTTCTAAAGTGAATCAAGATGAAGAAGTTCTTCTCTTTACTACATCAAGATCAACAAAGCTTTCAGAAGCTTATGAAGAAGAAGACTTCAGCAATTCAAGTGCTTTGGGCTATTGTCCGTGAAGAAGTTATTTGAAGAAAAGAAGACCACACATTGAAGCTACAATAAAATGTAATATCTTTTAATGTGTATTAGATTCTTCTGATGTACTTAATTCTATTTACATCCAGCTTGTGTAGAAGCATCATTATTGTAAACAAATGTAAATCAAATAGTTGTTTGATGGTTCCTTGAGAGATTCGGTTGAGTCAGGATTCTCAAGAAGACTTTGGCTGCGGTCATCGTAGTTGGAATCTTGGTAGTGGATTCTATTTGGTAAATGGTAGTCATATCTCAAAGGGGACTGAGTGAAGGTCAACTTTGTGAGATCACTGATGGATATCATTGGAAGGAAATCCTGGTAGGATATTCTGGTGAATCAGATTTTATTGGGTCAATGAATGTTATATCTAGTCTAGATCACTAAACGTGTCATTGGATGTTTGTCATTGGAGGTTGCCCATGCGTTTGTAATCGATTGGTTATAGGGGATTAAGTCCTTGGGTTTAAGGCGAAATCACCTCGAAAGGGTGGACTAGACTTGCTTGGGGGTTTCTTAAGTGAACCATGATATATCGCGTGTTCTTTAATTTTGCTTATGCTTTAGAGTTTATATTTTCTTAACTTTTTTTGAAGCATTACTTAGAAGTAACACTCAAAAGCACTGTTCAACGAATAATGCTTAGAAGCGAAAGTTTTTCAAGAAAGGAAAACCCAATTCAGACCCCCCTTTCTTGCATTTTCTTCACACCTTCATGAACCACACTTTGGAACTTCATTTGGACTTTCTAAAAAATGGTAATTTGTGTTGTGTAAAATTGATTCAAGTTTTGGCTTGGTTTTGGAACAGACTTGCAAGCATGACTTTGGCACGATTTTCCTTGTTGTGTAGTTAACAAAAATAAACAAAACTGGTATCAATTGAAAGGTAGTATGGCAATGTACAACTTTGGTGTTATGAAAAACTTGGAAATATGCTTGTATGGTCATATATCTTGGTGTAAAGTCACACCTTCAAAACTGATTGAAAATTTGAAAAAATTCTAAGTGTTTTGGCAATTTTCGTTCAACTTGATTCCTCCACTTTAGAATGATTTTCCAACCAATTATGGATTGATTTTGAACTCAAAACCTGTACCAAATTGATGTATAAAATATCATCTTTAAATTCAGCCCTTATTTGCCAATTTTGGTGCACAAATGAATGAGAAACAAGCTTGCAAAGTCAACTACATGAACATGTATTTTGGACACTTACAAAATTTTCAAAATGTTCCAATTTTGCATTTTTCACACTTTTCTTGATTT
Source organism: Vicia faba (assembly GCA_948472305.1). Lineage (NCBI taxonomy): Eukaryota > Viridiplantae > Streptophyta > Magnoliopsida > Fabales > Fabaceae > Vicia > Vicia faba. Next base: position 103,409,269 of record OX451740.1, on the reverse strand, counting down.
TTGTGATTCCTTTTGATAAAATTCAATCCACTTCCATATTTTCTTTAAATTCGACTTGAGAAGTCCATGGTTGACCAAAAATCTCATAAGTCAAACTTTGACTTTGAGCATTTGTTAACTTTTTGCAATTAAATCAACCCACTTCAAATATCATCTTGAATTAACTTGAATCCCTTTGAGAAGGCCAATATGATGTACCAAGACCCCTTGAATCATTCCTCAAGCCATGTAATCAAATTTTGGTCAAAAAGTCAAACTTAAGTTGCCTTTGACCAAAACCTTAATCTTGAGTAAATTTTGAATGGAAGCTTGTAAATAACCTTGAACCAATGAAACAAAGATTGATGAAAACCCTAGCCTCTTCAGATGAATGAAGAGAGAAGGATTGAGATATTGAGAACTAACAAAAACATAGCTCATAGAAAACCTCAATTAAACACATGATAAAAACCCTAGCTTGATTTTTTCCCCTTAAAGAACCTTGAATAACCTGATGAACTTATAACTTGATGAGAAGATAATCATGATGACGAGTAACCCCTCTCTTGCTTCAATTTAGAATGATAGTTAGATGAATCAACCTTGGAATGGGGAAAACCAAAATCACAAGAAAACATTGGTCCCATGTTTTATAAAAACAATGATATGCATGATTGTGATTTCCATGACCTAATGGAAGATGTAGATGAATGTGAAACAAAAACCAATTAGGGTAAAAACTATGAGGGGAAATTTTTGGGGTACAAAACGAGGCTTTGGTAAGGGCGAAGTGATTTAGTTTTGATGTCTCGTCTTCCAAAAGTTCAGTGAGTTTTCCCTAGACAAGTATGTGGCAAGTTCTTCAAGCGAAACATGGGGCGAGGACCTCTAGCATCACCTGGTGAGAGTCCCTCAAGTAGAGCTTGGGGCGAGTCTCTAAACTAGAGTATGCAATGGATCCATCAATAATCAATTAGGGCGAGCTTCTAAAGCGCCACCGACAATATAACGAGCAACATTAAATGCCCCAAATGATGAATTTATCTTAGGAGATAAAATGATTAAGAACCCTTACCCTCTATGCACGTGTTAAAGGTGTGGGATGTAACAACCCATTTTCAAATTAGTCCTTTTGGTGAACTATCTATGAATTATATGTGTTGTTGTATGTTTTGAATTATTGATGGGTTGAGTTATTTAAAATGAATAGGAGGTAAAGAAACTAGTAGAATTATTAAAAACTATTTTTAGTGATTAAATCAGAGAATTGATTTAATCAAGTAAATATATTGGAATTTGAAAATAATAATTAAAATAAGGTGTGTAGAGGAATTGAGGGTAAGCTAGTAATTTGTGAGGATAAGTTGGGATAATAAAGAGAAAACATAATTAGAAACAATACATTATTATAAAAAGGAGAAGAGTGGGAAGGTGAGGGAGTTTTTACACAGTACGTGAAAAGTTGAAAGAAAGAAAAGAAGGGTTAGGGCAAGAGGAATGAGAAGGAGAAATCAAGGATTCTTTCATCTTTGCTGGAATAATCGGGTAAGGGGAGAGATTATTCATCTATAGGTGCTATATCATGAAAGGGTAGATGGACGAACCCTTAACCTCGGGATTGGGCATTTTGACTTCTGATACTGAATTATGATAATTGGTTGTTGTGTACAATAATTTTCGTGTGACTTGATTATACATATTTTTTGTTTTGATGAATAATTGTTATTGATTCATTGATGAGTTTTTGGAAGGTTTTATTAAGTTGTAAAGTCATGAAACATATGATTATATTGATAGAAATCAGTGATATATTGCAAAGTTTTTGTTTTAATCATTAGATAATTGCAGTACATCAAATTCTCAGTGTTTCGGTTTTTACAGATTCAAAATCGGAGGTCCGAAAGGCCTCTAATGGTGAAAAACACAAATTTTATGGTTTTTAAGTTCACGACGGTCACCATGGCATGGTGGTGGCGGGTTTCACCGAGGTCGTCGCGGTCAGGCAGATTTGGGTTCAAATACGATTTTGATCATAACTTTTTAAATGTGTATCCAAATGATGCCATGTTTGAAGCGTTAAAAAGCTATCACACAAATCTATAACATGATAGATATAAGTGAATTGTTTGAGTATTATTCCTAAGTATAATATGTTTGAGAAGTTGAATGTTCATATGTTCGGTTAATGAATTGTTGCAATTGTTGTGATAATGTTGATGTGATTGTGAGATGAATCATTATATAGATAATGATAACATATTGAGTTAAGATATGTAGTTTCAGTGTGGAAGCTACCTTATGATTGTTGTACAAGAACAATAAAATTCGATATGATACCATTAATTATTGTTGAATTATTATGATGCATTCATCCATTCATGCATCCTATATTGTTGTTGTTGTTGAAAGAGTCGTGTTAGGAGTCTCGGTGATGGGACTTGTGATTGTCCCAAGCTCGGCGTGGGGCTTAGAGCTTGGTATGGGGCTCATGAGTTCGACATATGGAACCATTATTGAGTCGGTATCGCATGCATACGAGTCGGTAATGTGTTATGAGTTACACTACATGAATAAATGCATAAGATATTGATTCTGAGTGAGTTGTGAATGCTTGTGGATGTGGTGCATAATTGATATCTATGTGAATCTGTATGTAGTGAACTACTCTGATTATATATGCACGGTTAATTATTTGAATGTTGAAATTCTAGCCCTTGCAATACAGATGTTCAGACTGATGTCTCAATACCACACAATGTCAAGACAAATGTTATAAGATATGTTGACAGAACACTTGCTAAATCTGGTGATTGTGTATAAAAGTAAATTGTAGAAAATTAAACAACACAATCAATGACTAACCTAGTTAGGTGCAATGTCACCTACTCTGAGTGCTACCAAGTTGGGAAAGAAATCCACTATGATAGTATTAGTTCAAAGCTAAACCAACCATAGTTTACAACTTCTCGCTTAATCACTACCTTGTACAACTTCTACCTAGAGACCACTAGATATGAGATCCCCCTCTCATTCCAATCACCATAGTGATATACCTACAACCACAAACCTTGTGACTAGACATAAAATATCAATATAAGATTACACTTTAAATAAACAATACTTATTTTTGCTTAAAAGCTTCAACTAAGAACAATACTCAACTCTATGCTTAAAATATCATGAGCGAGAATAATAACTTGATATAAAATCAAGTAACAATCACTCAAACTCAATGCATCAAAATAATACAAAGAACGTAAACACTAAGAACCTAAAAGACTCATAAAACACTAATCTTTATGTTGCACCCATAACATCTTCAATGTAAATGCTTGCTATTTTAGGTCTAACAAGTCCTTATTTATAGACTCTTGCAGTATAAACTTGGACTCTTCAAATCAGATCTAATCTTCACTTTTTAAATCAGCTGCAAAATCTTCACATAAAAATAGAAACAAATATTTTGAAGTTTCCTAAAAATTCTCCAGGATCCTTTTTAATGAAACAAATCAAATATGCACTTGTTCATAAAATATCCTTGATTTGTTGCGCCCGTATGAGTACTAGAATATTCCAGAATCTCATATTTTCCAATCAAATCTTCAAGGAAACAAAACAGTAGCACCTGCTGCATAACAAGCCAATATGTCAAGACATCTGCCTCAACATCTATCTAATACACATGACAGTAGAACCTGTCATGACAGTTGGTCAAGATGTTGTGACATATTAATCAACATCAACCGAACCTAAAACCATGGATTTAACAATCTCCCCCCTTTGGAAAATTTTAGCTAAAACAACCAAAGCACAATAACCTTGGAGAGAGGAATAAGACAACAACACAAGCTACATGCAAACATGTAAACTTTGTACAAACTGCATCAAATCATATATCAGAGAAAGCATGCAATTACAAATTAGAGGTAGCAATAGGAGAAGATAAACTATCCTCACATCAGTATTTCTAACACATTAGGTAATATTTTAGAACATCATATAGGACATTATGCATACATGCTCCACCAGCAACAACAACAACAGAAGCTTTAAACGAGCATGACAGACCATCATGATCCCCCTGAATAGTTGCATACATCAAGCAACCATAATAGTTTCTCTCTCCTTAGTAGTAGCACAATCTTATTAGCATGCTAATCAACATGTCAAAACATGTTTCATAACATCAGGACACACAAAAACACTTAACACTTTACTCCCCATTTTTAGCCAAAACTTGACAAAAAATAGAGTAAATGTTAAAATAAAATGGAAACTCACATAACACACAAGCACAAAACACGGATGGAAGCATACAATAGTAGATGGAAACAAAAAATAAACAAAGCTTCTTAAGAACTAGTGTTGTTATCTGTTTCTTCATCTTCATGCCCTCTACATTTTCATTATCCTTAAAGGCACTCTTCTCTCCCTGTCCATCATTATTACCCTCATGGGGATTTCCTTGAACTTTTTTCTAGCCAGAGCTCCAATAAATCTTTCAAGTTTCATTTTTCTTATAGCACATGTTTTTATGGTTTCATCCAACCCTTTATAAGTAGCTTTTAACTCTGCTATTATATCACCCTTGGTAGTGGAAATGACACTTTCCTTGCCAGATGTCTTGACAATGTCTGGGACATGTGTTTCTTCAAACAACTTATAATGAAAAGAAAGAGGTGAATCCCTTATACATATATCATCTGTTTCAGTTAAGATTCCTAAATTTTGGAACAAAATGACTCCACAAATTAAGGTTGGGAAAACAATAGGCATTTTCACAGCATAGGATGTGCCTTGCCTCATGATTTCTTCAAAGATTTAGGTTCCAGAATCATAGTTTTTCTTGGTTCCAACAATGTAGATGAACCTTTGAAGACCAGTAGCAATTGAGGAAGTATGATTGGTAGGCACCCAGTTAGCTACTCTTGTGGAAAATGGCATACTTCACACTCAGGTAGCTTGCAGGCATTTTTTCTTTTCTAGGCCACTTCTTAACCTGCTTCCCAATGATTTCTCTATAAATGGTGTCATTAGACACCTCAACCTCAGGTTATTCTTTCTCAATCCTTCCTAGAAACATGTTAATCACAGCTGGAAAGAATTCCACACACATACCTCTAACAAAATCTTTCCTAAACTCCTTGCTACTTGTAGCGGTAGAAATGTTGAGAATAAGCCATTAGATTGACTTGAATCGCACAGATCAAATAAAAATTGCTACCGTGCTTTATTGTTTCCAAAGGAAATGGAAAAGAGAGAATAAACGCAAAAAAGAGGGGGAGAAAATCTAGGTACGGTGGTTGTTTATTAAAAGGGAAGGTATTAGCACCCTAAACATTTAGGGTACCCTACAGGAACATCTTTGAAAATTTGTGTATTTTGGCTATAAAAGGTGTATACAAAAATAGATGGTGGAGATGGGAAAAGAAGTATTTTTTTTACAATTTTTGCACCCCCGCAGTTGCAAACGTTTAGTGCCTAAGCACCACCTTCTAAGCAATAGGGGATCACGGTACTCGTAGTTCACCTTAAAAATTTTAAAACATATGTGTGTTGGTTAATTTTAAGATAAGAGACATCATCGTCATATTCGAGTGGAAGACATACTTACTACCCATGATTATGAAAAAGGATAATTTGCATCATCTCAAAGTGGAGGATATAGCTTGGATTTTAAAATCAACAAAGCCTCACTCAACACCTAAGTGGAAAATATCTCACTTTTCTACATATCGTAGAAGTATAATAGCTCGCATCACTACAAGAATCGACAAGAGTCTAATCTTTTTGAGAAAAAGTTTTAAAGTAAAAAAGCCAAAGTGGAAAAATGGTTTGAATGAGTTTGATTGACTTTTAGTCTTCTCACTAAAATATTGTCAAATTATGATTAAGTTGGTTAAAGTTTGATTTAGGAAATATTTTTAAAAAATGCATGGACCTAAGTCCAAGTTTATTATGAAAGTGGTTCAAGTTAGAAAAAAAGAAGAGTTTTGAAAAGAAGGAAGAATATTTTTTAAATTAAAGAAGATGGGAGGAGATGAAGGGACTATCCTACAGCATAAAGTAAAAGTTAAGGAAAAGAATGATCTAACCAACAAGAATCTAACACTTGACGTAAGAAGTCAATGTAGAATTCCCATCCTTTGGATTGAAACCATGTAAGAAAAAAAATACTAAACCTCTTAGGAATACCAAGCTTCAGATGAATTAAGTCTTCATAAAAATTGGGCAGAGTAACGACTGTATACAGAGGAGTTCTTAATCACAGACAAATCACATAATCAGAAAAACCTGCACACAAAGAAAATCAACCCAATGTCTTGGGGGTAAACTCCCAAAATCTCCAGAAAAAATAACAACTGAGCCACAAGGTCCCAAGGGAAATCAAGGATTCTAATCCTAAGTCCAAGAGGTCCATAACTCCATTATTCAAAGGATAGTAACCAAATAGTCTAAGTAACCTTAAGGATTTTAATGTTCAAGTTGATTATTAAGTGTCTTTAAAAAGAAAAAGAAAGCTCAAGTGAGCAAAACAAGAATGACATAAAGATAAATGCTCAAGTGAGCAAAGATGAAAGTAACATGAAATGTAAATGCTAAAGTAAATGGTGCATAAAAGTAAATGCATAAAATAAAGGGCATAAAGTAAAAGCACAAAGTAAAAGCACAAAGTAAAAACACAATGTAAAGTGAATTGTTAATGAATTAGAAGTTAGAGGTTAGCTGAATGACCATCTTAAAACATGCATTTGAAAACTCATTAGAAGATTGATAAAATCAAAGCTTCTCAACAACAAGTCTCATTTGCTTTTTGTCAAGTATATCATTCATTTCAAGTATTCAAGACAACCACATATGATCAACGATGTTCAAATGATTCACTTAGACCAAAGTTCATGAAGTTCATTATAGGATTGATAAGATCAAATCCTCCTAACAATGAACCTCAAAGTTATTGGATCAAATGTTTCAAATTAAACATACTTGGGCTTGCAAACATAGGTTTGGGCCACAAGTGATCATTTTTCGAATCATGACAAATTTAGCGCTATGTTAAGCAATCGTAAGTGGACTTATGTAGAAGACACACCTATTTTGAGGTCGGTTAATAGAAATCCATGTACCAAATGTTAGAGAAATGATATGTAGCACAAGTAAGAAAGGGATGAGATGAAGAGGAGGGGATGTATCAGATGAAATTAGGGTTTCAAATATCATCAACATCATTCATCCATTTTGGTAGATTTGGTTTTTCAACCTATCAACACCCAAGATCCAATGAGGTTGAGGAACTTGTCCCAAAATAACACCCAAATCAGAACCAAACAAAAATAATAAAATAATACTTAATAAAACAATATTTAAAATGATTAATAAAAGGGAAAATAATTAGTAAAATATACAAAGTATGTTAAAACACCAAATAAAAGTTCTAAAAAAATAATAGAAGTCAAACATGAGTCACAAGTGTTGACAAAAAATTTCAGAATTATTTAAAGTCGAAAACTATTTTTTAAAATTCAAAGAAATAAGCAAAATAAACAATAAGCTGTAAAAATAGTAAAATTAGAAATAAAAATAAAATGAGCTCACCAATATTTGTCAAGAGGTTATTGGATTCTTCCATATTTTTTCAGAATTTAAAAATCAAGAAAAGTATTTTTAAACAATTAAAAAAGTTAAATAAAGTAAAAAATCGTAAAAAATATCAAATCACAAAATAAAATTGTGAAAAAATAAAAATCAGAAATGGAAAATCAAAAGTATTTTTGAGAATTTTTTTTAGATTTTTAGAAGTTAAAATGAATTTTGTATGAATTTTTGAAATTTAAAACAAATAAAATATAAAAATAAGAAAATAAAATAAAGCCCAAAAGATGTGGACCATCTGATCAATGTCAAACACATTAGTAAGCAGATCTGAGGGACCTGGCACGCTATTCATGTTATGGACCTTATTGAAAAACACAGAGAATCAAATAAATTTGGGCCAATCAAAATAAAACAATTGTCACGCTATCGTTGGTTGAAGAATGACACGTAGGTCGTCTTCGACCTCCAGACCTCTGTGCCTTGGGTTTTTATGAGATTCTCCGAACATAACCGTTAGAAGCTCAAACTGGTATCATTAGATTCGTCTCTTCTAGATGATTTTAACCTTACCCTCGCAAAAAATTTCTTTAAACCACAGCTCAGTCGATTTGGGAAAAACCAGAGAGTTTTGAAAACTTTTGAAATCAAGAACAAATGCATAAAATGCCTCAATTGATCAAAATTAAACCATCAACAAGCATCAATGAATATTTAGATCATTCCAGTAATTTGAGTTAGCTGATTTGGTGCCTTAAACTATCTGAACGAAGTCAGATGAATTTGCTCTAAAATTGGACTTGGCTGGCACGATTCAGGGCACCTCAAGGCTTGGTTCTTCTTCTGTTAGCTTCAGTGAAGTTCAAGGATGAATAATCAATCAAGAAATAAGAGTTGGAAGTGCTTTAGAATTGAATTCGAAGTTGCAGAACAGAGAGGTATGGAGGGAGTTCAACAGAGGTTCTTTGGCTCTCAAAATATTGTCAAATGAGTGGGGTATCCTCCTCTATTTATAGCTGAGTAAATGGAATGCTCAAGCGTGTGATATGATGAGATTTTGAGAGAATTTGTGTGATATGATGAGATTTTGAAATCCATAATATAGCTTCTAGTCACCAATTTTCCACGCGTTTTCCACTTAAACTTGATTAGAGAATATGTTTGGATCATTTAGAAGGATAAAAGACATCGTTTGATTGAGATTTGATGCACATGTGATCATACTTTCTTCATGATCACAGGTGTGCACGAACTCAAGGAAAATTTCATCATCCACCCCTTCTCTTTATCCCATTCACTTCTCCTATAAATACTGGCTATATTCCACTCATTTTGGCAAGCTTAGAGAGCCAAAATCACTTGTCAAACTCCCTCCATAACACCCTTTTCTGAGATTTCAAATTCCCATTTTATCTACTTTTCAATTCAATTTCTTCATTGATCTTTCATCCTTGAAATTCCCTGAAGCTAACGGAAGAAAAATCAAGCCTTGAGGTTCTCAGAATCATGCTAGCCAAGTCCATTTACAGAGCAACTTCATCTGACTTTGTTCAGGTAGTTTAAGGCACCAAATCTTCTAACTCAAATTTCTAGAATGGTCTATGATGTTCATTGATGCTTGTTATTAACTCAATTTTGGTGAAACAATGCATTTGGTGCTTCTGATTTTCGATTTCAACAATTTCAAACATCTCTTGTTTTTTCCAAATCAACTACGCTATGTTTTATATAAATTTTTCGCGAGAATATGGTTGTGATCGTCTCAAGTAGATGAATCTAATGTACCACTATGAATGCGTAAATTTACAGATTCAAGGATTTGAGATTTGCCCTATTTGCAGGAGGCTGAAGGTTGAAGATGACCTACATGTCGTTCTTCAACCAATGACAATAGGCCAATTGTTTTATTTTTCATTGGTTGAATTTTGTTGTGTTACATGCCCACGCTCTGCCTTGGGTCCATGATGCTCCCTAACCTCAGATCCATTGGATTTGCCAGCGTGTATTAGTGAGGAAGATCCAACGCACGTGGTTTTTTTATTTGTTTTATTTCACAAAATTATTTTTAAAATTCCTTTTATCTTTAAAAATTCATAACTCTTTTATTTTTCGTCCAAAAATTATGAAAAAAAATATAAAAATACTTTGAATTATTTCTGATTTTGTGAATATTTTTTTATATTTTTATATTAATTTTTGATTTTTTTTCATAATTTTTGTTTTGTTTGCTTTATTTTAATTGTTTTAAAAATACTTTTTGACCTTTTTTAAACTTTGATTTTTTTATATAAATCATTTTCCTTATTTCTGACCTTCTGAAATTTTTCTCGACTTTTATTTTGACTTCTACTATTTTTGATCTTTTTTTTACTTATTTGAGTAATTTTAATTAGTTTAAAAATACTTTTCTGATTTAAAAAATTACCAAAAATTTTGTAAAAAATATTTGAGGTCATTTCTGATTTTTCTATGGCCTCTTTTAATTTTTCTTTTATACTTTGAATATAGTTTTCTATTTTACCTTTTAATTTCATTTTAAAAACATTTTAAAAATCATTTTCCTTTTTATTTTATTAATTAAATGCATTTCTATTTTTTATATATATTCTAACTATTTGACTTTTGATCATGGACTACATTAACATCATTGGATCTTGGGTGTTGAGTTTAACTCCATCAAAATGGATGAATGGTTTTAATGATAGTTTGATTAAATTTTTAATTCAACTATTATCCCCTCCGTCTCCATCTTATCCCTTTCTCATTGTGCTACATGTTGTTAGAGGATGATCTACATATCATCTCTCCAAACATATGACACATAGATTGCTATTGACCGATCTCAAAATAGATGTGACTTCTACGTAAGTCCACTTACGATTGCTTAACATAGCGCTAAATTTTGTCTCGATTCGAGAAGTGATCATTTGTGGCCCAAACTCATGTTTGCAAGCCCAAGTATGTTAACTTGAAACCTTTGATCCAATAACCTTAAGATTCATTGTTAGGAGGCTTTGGTATTATCAATCCTCTAATGAATCTTCAGATGCTTTGGTCAAAGTGAATCACTTAAACATCGTTGATCATTTATTGTTGTCTTGATATTTTGAAATGAATGATATACTTGACAAAAAGAAAATGAGACTTGTTGTTGAGAGGCTTTGATTTTATCAATTTTCTAATGAGTTTCTAAATGCAAGTTTCAAGATGGTCATTCAACTAACCTCTAATTTCTAACAATTAATTTCATTTCATGCTTTTATTTTATGCCTTTACTTTATACACCATTTTATTCTAGCATTTACATTTTATGCTATTTTCATCTTTGCTCACTTGAGCATTTACTTTTATGTTATTTTTTATTTTTCTCACTTGAGCTTTTCATTTCTTTTTGAAGATACCTAATAATCAACTTGAACCATAAAAAACTTTAATGTTACTTGGACTATTTGGTTACTATCCTTGGCATTATGGAGTTATGGACTTCTGGGACTTAGGATTAGAGACCTTGACCTTCCTTGAGACACTGAGACTTTTATTACAATATTGTCTTGAGTTCTTGGGATTTACCCCAAGATATTGGGTTGTTTGTTTTTTTTGTGTGTAGGTTATTCTTATATATGCTTTGTATGTGATTGGGAATTTATTTGTATACAACCGTTAATCTGCCCAAATTTTTGTTAAGACTTAATACACTTGAAGTTTGATTCTCAAGAGGTTATATTGTCCTTGCTCATTTGGTTTCAATCCAAAGAATGGGAATTCTACACTGACTAATAATGTCAAGTGTTGGCTTCTTGTTTGTTAGATGGTTCTTTTCCCTAACTTTTACCTTACTGTGATGCGGTGGAAGAACTGACTTGAGGTTTTGGGTTTGTGTTCACAAATGTTTCGGTTTAGCAAGAGTCGCCACCGACTTTTATTTTATCCAAAAGGAAAGGTAAAAAAGCACAGGAAAGACCTTTGAGATTGTTTTTGGGTTCGGGGGGTAGATTATGAAAAGGGAATGTGCTAGCACCCTTTTCATCCATGGTTTTCCATGGGCTCTTAGTTATTTGTTTTAGATCACTTGCTTTGCTTTTCCAATTGTTTGAAATGGTGCTTTTGTGTGTGGTTTTTTAAAGTATTTTGAAATGAGGCCTTTATTTAGGAAACCTTTGTAATTATTCTTGTTTGAATGTATACAAAGGTTTTTGTCTTTTGAAAAATGTTTCAATGTTTGAAAGTTTGTTTGGAAAATATTTTGAAATTGAGTGTGATAGTTTGAAAATAGCAAGGATTTGTTTGAAAGAGATCAAGTAACTAGGAGTTATCTACCCTACTCAAAAGTCTTTCCAACACATTTTTATTCCTTTGACATTGTTGTTTTACCATTGCATTTGGTAAATAACCCTATCTTTGGATGTTAAACAGGACGGGGGTGGGTCATCTTATGACCATGATAGAAATGGTGCCAAGTTTCTTAGCAAGTTTTAGGGACTAAGATCATTTGTTTTTAGGCAACATAGATAGTGTCATTGAGGAACTATGATCTTTTTGTTTTGTTTGATTTTGCCAAGATACCTAGCATGCATACCATGGCCATTTTAAGGCAACAAAGTGGATGAAACCCGAGGGGTGCTTGTGTGAGATGTGTTGTCATTTTTCATGCATTTTTGTCTTGTATCAAGTCATGCTATTTGTTTGATTTTTGGTCTTTGTATACAAAACCCTAATTTACTATCATGGCATATGAAAGCAATAAATGCGTAAAGTAAATCTAGACTATTAGAACATTATTATGGGGAGGGGGATACAGGTTTGAATATGGGATATTTGCACAAAATAAAACCCTAATTTACTATTACAACCCAATTGAATTTATACAACAATAAATAAATAAACAAGTATTTAAATATGTAATAAATTATAAATATGCAAAATGTTTTTGTATTAATTTTTATGTATGTAAAAATAAATTTATTTATGTCTTAAAAAATAAGAATATAAAATGATTATTTTTGAAAGGGTGAAAACCCTAATTTTTGGTTTAAAAGAAAATATATATATTCTAATATTATTTATTTCATTTATATACAAGAAAATATATAAAAATATATACAAAAATGTTAAAAAAAATAAAATATGTGAGAAAATAATATTTTAAGTGTATAAATAATAAAAATAAAAATGTATGATATTTTTACATTATTTACAAGTTTTTATTTAAGAAAATAAAGTATGTTATTATTAATAAACTAATTTTAGGCCCAAAAATTAATAAAAATAATAAAATAAAAATGCAAAAATTAAGAAAATATTTTTTGGGATTTTTTAATGTTCATAAAAAATATTTAAAGTCAGAAATCACAAGAGAAATACAAAAATATGCAAAATATAACAAATGGGCCAAGGGGGTGCAGAAAGTAAAAGGGGGGTGTCAAAAGAAACAAGCCCAAGCGCCAGGCCCACTTCACTTCATACCTATCCTCTGTCTCTCCACGCGCGCGTCCCTGCTAAACAAATCCTGTTCTCTCTATTGCTTTCATGAAATCAAAAACTTACAACATGAAACTTATAGCATTTTTAATCACGATTCCAACCATATCCATTTTGTGACCTAACTCTCAAAGGACAGAGAGAATTTTAATGGCACCAAATTTTGATCTAGTTTTTTCAGCAACTTCAACTATCAAATACTCCTAGCTCAGTTAATATAAATGGAATCTAAGCATATGTACAACTCAAGCAACTTAAAGACTACATTTTTGCTTCACAAACCTAAGCCTAATGATGCCTAAATAAGGAGATAGAACTTTGAAAATTACCTTGTTCATTTGAGTTTGGATATTGCAATGTAGCAACTTTGTGTGAGGCCTGAAGGTTGTGTGAGCTTGCTTGAAGTTCCCTCAACCTTTCCCAATGCCCAGCTTGCTTTGAAGTGGCCTGAATCTCCTTGTAGAAGTCAACCTGCAAACTCAGAAATTGAAAATGGTGAAGCTTGAAACAGGGGTTACAGTTGCTTGAGAAAGGCCTGGACAGCTTAGGTGTGATGTATGGAATGTGTTTGAAGTGGTTCCAAGCAAAACGCACGAGGGAATCTGGAAGTGGCTTGTGATTTGCAGAGATGGCCCTGTTTTGGGAAGAAATGGTGATTTCTGTGTTTTTGGGTGTTTGCAATGCTATGAGCTTGTGTATTGGCTTGTTACAATATGCTGAAGTTGTTTCAAATGATATCAAGACTTGGTTTTATCAGATGGAAGAGTTATGTTCAATTTTGCAAGCTTTCTTGTTTTTGAAAAAAGGTGAGTTGACATAGCTCAAAGCCTGTACAGGCTAGCTCAAGGCCTGCTGAGAGTTGGTACCAATTGCCTGATATTTGTGGACTTTGTTTGCAGAAAAAATTTTGGTCCATGGCTCAAGATAAACAAAGTTGCTAAAAGTATGCTTTATCAAAGTAGCAATGCAACCTTTATGCAATTTTTGGAATAATTATTTGTACAAAGCTTCAAAGATAAAAACAATGCCATTGTCCAATGTATTTGCATTAAATTAAGGAGTGTAGAAGGGATTAGAACCTATAAACCAAGTACAAGCATGCTTAGGACAAATTTACAACTTGTATCAATGTGAAAAATGCCATGGACAAAAGTGAGAAATTGTCATTTTTATTCCTTCGATTCTCCCTAACCATAAATGATCTTGGAGAGTTCTTGGACATTTTGGAAATATTGTAACATTCTCTACAATCCATATTTGAAATGAATTTTTAGATTCCACTTGGAACTAGGTGAAAAGTTGCCATGAAGTTAGGCAAAAATCTGCCTAAATTGGGACAAAATTTCACTAAGTTAAAAAGTTTTTGGACCCTTATTCACAAAATCATAACTTGAGATCCAAGCATATTTTGGGAAAACTTTGTGATTCAAAGTTGTAGATTTTATGGAGGACTACAACTTTCATGTTGGAAGTTTTGTTTGAATCCAATTGCATCATGGTGAAAATGTTGTGAAAAGTTGGGAAAAAATAAGAAATTTTCATAACTTAGAAAATTTCTAAGTTATGAAAAATTTCAAACTTAAACCCTAATTTTCAAAATTAGGTTTCTTGGTGAAAAAGTTTCATGTTTTGACACATCTTGATGAAAAATGACCCTTGGCACTTGATTTTGACCAAAAATTCAAAGTTTGACTTTTCAGTGTACAGTTGATTTTTGATCAGTTGACCGGAAAATTCATCTGTCAATCCAATGCTTTTGAAATCTTTTGAACCTTGTTATTAGGTAAAGATGATGCCATTGAGTCCTTGAAATCATGCTTGAACCCAATTTGCCATTGGCTAGGTTAAAAATCAGAAATTGCCCTTTCTCAGTCAAAACCCTAATTTTGACCATTTTGCCCTTTTGAAGATCTGATCAAATTTCTTGAGGAGTTGTGGTCTAAACTTGATCAAATAGTTCATATGAGTTTATAATGTTGATGTGGATGAAAAATTATGAATTTTGACTGTAAATTGGCCACAGTTGACTTTTCCCCCAATACAACTGATTTTTAGGTCAACTGTCCAATTGACTGGGCAAAAATGTGATTCAAAGCTTGAAACTTGGTATGAGCAATCTTAGAGGTCCAACATGAAGTATGAAAGTCACATGAGGTATTTAAAGTCCAAAAATCCCTGTGCAAACTCAAACCCTAATTTCAGGCCAACAGTGCAAGGAGAGGTCTTGAGCTGAGCAAACCCTAATCTGGTCTTGAGTCCAAGAAGTCTTGTGAGGAGAATCTTGATAAAATGAGAGGGAAAATTTTGGGGTACAACAGCTTCCCCTGTTCAATCTTCTTGAACCTGAAGAGTTAGATTGGCGAGTTTGTCGTTCGTGACTCGAAGGTAAAAGATGATTAGACACTAGAGTGCCCGTAAATTTGCACTCGTCAAGGTGTAGTTGAGGAAATGGGCTTAACGATGCCATTTGGAGATGTGATAGAATCTTTTTGGAGATGGGATTAAAGATGCCATCCAAGAATGTTTGTTGAATTGTATGTTGTAAATCAGAAGAATAAGTATCAGAATGGTATCCGTATCTGGAACGTATCTGAACATGTATCTGGAGACTGAATCTGTATGAGCAATGGAATGGAATCTGTGTCTGGAGCGTATCCGAGCTGTAACTGTATTTGATTCTTGAATGAATAACAAAATGACTTCCGTGTCTGGAGTGTATCTGTATTGTATATGAATATGAAATTTGAATAAGCGATAGAATGGCATCCGTGTCGGGAGCGTATCTGGACTGTATCTTGAATAGGTGATAGAATTACTTCCATGTTTGGAGTGTATCTGAGATGAGGAAATTAGAATGAGTGACAGAATGGCAACCGTGTCTGGAGCGTATCTGGACTGTATCTGGAGTTGAATCTGAATGAGTATCAGGATGGCATCCGTGTCTGGTGCGTATCTGAACTATATCTCGAAGTTGAGGTCTGAATAAGTAACAGAATGACTTCCGTGTTTGGAGTGTATCCATACTGTATCTGAATAAGAGATCTGAATGAGTAACAGAATGACTATCGTGTCTGGAGTGTATCTATACTGTATCTTGACTTTGAATTCTGAATGAGTAACAGAATAACTTCCATGTTTGGAGTGTATCTGGATAAGAGATCTGAATGAGTAACAGAATGACTTCCGTGTCTGGAGTGTATCCATAATGTATCTTGACTTTGAATTCTGAATGAGTAACTGAATGACTTCCGTGTTTGGAGTGTATTCGTACTGTATCTGAATAAGAGATCTGAATGAGTAACAGAATGACTTCCGTGTGGAGAGCGTATCTGGACTGTATCTTGAATAGGTGATAGAATGACCTCCATGTCTAGAGTGTATCCGTACTGTATCTTGACTTTGAATTCTGAATGAGTAACAGAATGGCATCCGTGTCTGGTGCGTATCTGAATTGTATATGAAATCTTTGAACATTTGATAAAGATAGCTGTTAATCTTATCCTGAAAAGGGTAAAATGTTAGCTGAAACACAAAGTTATGTTGCATGAAATGTATGATGCAATAAAATGTGTTTTATCAATGTTTATGACATATGAATGTAATGTATGCGTATGTAAGCTTGATTCGCTGTATTGTTGAGGAAAATAAATCCTTGATAGCTGGAGATAATGAAATCTTTGACTGCTGCCGGGGAAAATAAATCCTTGACCGATGCTGGAGATTCAAAATATTTGATTGCTGAGGATGAGAAATCCTTGGTGACTGTTGAGGATGGAAAATCCCTGTCAAATTCTATGGGGATATGAGGATCCTTCATGTCTTGAAGTTGGAGTAATGAGAAAATCTGTTGTGAGAGTAATGTCAAATTGCTTGAGAAATCTGCTTGGGAAATCCAGAGAACTTTGAAGACTTCTATTGGGGGTTAAATAATGGGAATCCTTACTCGGCTGGGGAATAGGGAAAATTCCGATGATTTCTGCGGGGAACTAAGAATGAGAATCTTCAATCTCCTGGGGAATTTTAATCCTTGAGGACTTCATGCTGGGGAGTCAAGAATGAGAATCTTTGATCTGCATGGGATTTAAAAATTCTAACAAATTCATACAGGGGAGTAATGAAGACTCTGGCAACTTCACTGGGGAATCAAGAAAATTGTTCTTTCAACCTGTCAGTAATTGTTCTTTCCCATTTTTTTATTTGTAAACACGTCATTATATTCAAATGCATATGCTCATTAATAAATCATTGGACGTTTTCAAATAAAACACAAGTGTAAAAAAGAAAGAAAAGGGAAAATAGTTTTCGACACTTTGAAGAATCTTTGTATTAACTTTGTGTAAGTATTTTGTACAAAGGAGACAGACATCCTAGTAAGAGAACGTTGTCATAAAAATGAGAAAAATTTATACAAAGAAAGATGGCTATGTGTGAAAATTCCATGGGGTTCCCATTCTGCTATAGCCTTCGTAACTCTGAATATCTTATCCACTTGTTTCTTCGTCCGACGATGATTGAGTTGATCAGAAGCCCGAAGCTTGTCTGTGAAGAGGTTTTCCTTAAAGTGATCAGACGAGACATAGTTATACGCTTTAATTCCCTAACTTTTTCCTGGACCGCCCTTTCGGGTTTTTGATCCACCGGGAAACCCTTTTTTTCCCAAGTCGCCCTTTCGGGTTTTCAACTTGCCGGGTGTATAATTTTTTTATTTATCCCTAATTTTTGCCTGAACCGCCCTTTCGGGTTTTCGATTCACTGGGATGCCCTTTTTTTCCCAAGTCGCCCTTTCGGGTTTTCAACTTGCCGGGTCATTTATGCGTAGTATCTTTTGACTATGTCTGTGTTCGCAGGGTGCGGCAGGTCGTCGCCGTCCATGGTGGTTAAGATCATTTCCCCACCAGAAAAGATGTTTTTGATCACAAATGGTCCTTCGTAAGTAGGAGTCCATTTTCCCCTGGGATCACTTTGCGGCAAGATGATCTGCTTGATTACAAGATCCCGACTTGATATACCTGGCGTCTGACTTTCTTGTTGAAAGCCTTGATCATCCGTTTTTGATACGCGTGACCATGGAAAACAACAGTAAGTCGCTTTTCATCAATCAAGTTAAGTTGATCAAGCCGGGTCTGAATCCAATCGTCTTCACTCAAACCGGCATCTTTCATGATTCTCAAGGAGGGAATCTGAACCTCGATAGGTAAAACAACTTCCATGCCATATACCAAAGAATAAGGTGTTGCCCTAGTTGAAGTGCGTGCCGTGGTACGGTACCCGTGCAGAGCAAACGGTAACATTTCATGCAGTCCTTGTAGGTGACTGTCATCTTTTGTATGATCTTCTTAATATTTTTGTTCGCTGCTTCGACAGCACCATTCATCTTTGGCCGATATGGAGATGAATTGTGATGTTGAATCTGGAACTGCTCGTACAAGGTGGTGATCATAGTGTTGTTAAGGTTTGTACCATTGTCAGTGATAATCCTTTCGGGGATACCGTATCGACAAATAAGGTTCTGCTTGATGAAGCGGGCAACAACATTCTTTGTGACGGATGCGAAGGAAGCTGCTTTGACCCATTTGGTAAAGTAATCAATGGCCACCAGAATAAAGTGGTGTCCATTGGATGTTGTAGGCTTGATCTCTCCAATCATGTTGATTCCTCACATAGCGAATTGCCAAGGAGTTGTTAATACATTGAGAGGAACTGGAGGTATATGTACCTTGTCTGCATAGATTTGACATTTGTGACAAGTCCTGGAATGTTGATAGCAGTCAGCTTCCATGGTAGACCAGTAATAGCCTACCCGCATAATCTTCTTAGCCATCGTATGTCCGCTAGAGTGAGTGCCAAAGGTACCATTGTGCAGTTCAGCCATGATCTGTTCAGCTTCAATCTTATCCACACAACGGAGCAGAATGCAATCATGATTGCGCTTGTACAGGATACCATTGCACAGGAAGAACTTGGTATAAAACCTCCTCAAGAACTTTTTGTCATTGACTGAAGCTCCTTCAGGGTATTCTTGAGCCTCGAGATACCTTTTGACTTCATGAAACCAGGGCCGGTCCACTACTTCTTCGGTATTAATCTTGTGACAATGTGCAGGTTCGTCCATTTGTTCAATGGTGATTTGGGGAGCCTCATTATCCCAGTTAAGTTTAAACATGGATGACATTGTAGCTAGAACATCTGCTAGCTGATTTTCTTCTCGCGGGAAGTGCTCGAAGGTAATCTGCTCGAAATGTGGTAACAATGTCAAGACATGTTCTTTGTAAGGGATGAGGTTTGGGTGCTTAGTGTCCTACTCTCCTTTGATCTGACTGATGACCAAAGCTGAGTCCCCAAATACAATCAAGGATTTGATTCCCAAGTCTATGGCAGCCTTGAGACCAAAGATACAAGCTTCATACTCGGCCATGTTGTTGGTGCAGTTAAAGCAAATCCTGGCGGTGAAAGGTGTATGGCAACCTTCTGGAGAAATAAGAACAACACCGACACCGTTGCCAAGTGCGTTGGAGGCACCATCAAAGTACAGGGTCCATCGGGATCCTTGTTCAGGTCCGTCATATGGTCTGAAATCTTCAATATTATCCAAAGTCATAATGTCCTCATCGGGGAAGTCGAACTTCATGGATTAGTAATCTTCGACAGTTTGATGATCCAGATGGTCAGCTAGCACACTCCCCTTTATAGCTTTTTGGGTCGTGTACTGTATGTCGTATTCCGTCAGGATCATCTGCCATCTAGCTATTCTTCCATACAAAGAAGGCTTCTCAAAGATGTACTTGATCGGATCTATCTTAGATATCAGCAAAGTGGTATGAGTCAACATATACTGCCTTAGCCGGCGAGCAGCCCATACCAAAGCGCAACAAGTTTTCTCGAGTAGTGAGTATTGGGTCTCACAGTCGGTAAACTTTTTGCTAAGGTGATAAATGGCATGCTCTTTTCGGCCATACTCATCATGTTGGCCCAGTATGCACCCCATTGAATTCTCTAAGACGGTCAGATACATGATTAGCGGTCTTCCTTCGACGGGAGGCATCAAGATAGGAGGTTCTAGCAAATACTCCTTGATTTTATTGAAAGCAATTTGACAGTCATCATTCCATTTAACCACCTGATCTTTCTTCAACAGCTTGAAGATTGGTTCACAGGTAGATGTTAGGTGAGAAATGAACCTTGCGATGTAGTTTAGGCGTCCCAAGAAACCTTTGACCTCCTTCTCAGTGCGAGGAGCAGGCATTTCTTGTATAGCTTTGACTTTGGCTGGATCAACCTCGATGCCTTTGTTTCTAATAATGAAACCCAAGAGTTTACCAGACCGGACTCTGAAAGTGCACTTGTTAGGGTTTAGTCTGAGCTTGTATTCCTTCAGCCTGACAAACAGCTTTTGCAAGTGGTCGAGGTGTTCTTCTTCTGTTTGTGATCAGGCTATCATGTCATCTACGTAGACCTCTATCTCATGATGTATCATATCATGAAACAAAGCTACCATGGCGCGTTGATAGTTTGCCCTGGCATTCTTCAGTTCGAATGGCATCACTTTGTAGCAGAAAGTACCCCACTGTGTAACAAAAGTAGTTTTCTCCATGTCTTCAGGTGCCATTTTGATCTGGTTATAGCCTGAGAATCCGTCCATGAAAGAAAATACCTTTTGCTGAGATGTGTTATCAACCAAGATGTCAATGTGCGGAAGTGGAAAGTCATCTTTAGGGATGGCCCTGTTTAAGTCTCTATAATCCATGCACATTCTTACTTTGCCATCCTTCTTAGGCACGGGCATGATGTTAGCAACCCATTGTGGATAGGAAGTAACAGCAAGAAATCCAGCATTGAATTGCTTCATAACTTCGGCTTTGATCTTTTCTGACATGTCGGGCCTCATGTGGCGGACCTTCTGTTTAACTGGTGGACAGTCTTCTCTTGTGGGTAGACGGTGAACCACAATATATGTATCGAGTCCCGACATGTCTTCGTATGACCAGGTGAAGACCTCAACATATTCGTGTAACAGCTGAATTAGGCGCTCTTTGACACTTGGCTCTAGGTTGGCACCCACTCTAACTTCTTTTCTGTCTTCCTCAGTACCCAAGTTGATTGTCTCTAACAGCTCCTCATGAGGTAGAATAGCCCTTTCTTCCTGTTGTAGTAGTCTAGCCAATTCTCCCAGCACCTCACAATCTTCCTCACCTTCGTATTCGGCATGGTGGACCAGATCTTCAGAGTCACTGAAGGCCATAGCAGAATTGTTACCCATGGAATCCGGAATGGAAGGGTACCTGCATTTGTGAGTGTGGGTGTGTGTAAGGGATAGCCACCTTTAAACAAATAAATTGTAAAAAATAAAGACAATGAACACAAAAGTTTATATGTGAAAACGTCCATGATTCATTAAAATGGCATATGAAGATGAAAAATCAAACCCTTACAAATGGACCTATGTACCTCGGGTAAGGCACAAGGTTAAAAGTGTACAAATTGTTTGAGAATTATTACAAACCAAAAGAAATGTTTGAAAGATAAATTACTAATTTATGAAATTAATCGGAACAAAGTCTTTTGCTTCCCAGTTGCACAGTCCTCCGTCCACAGTAGGGAAAATCCAGTCTTCCAAGTTGCTCTCCTCTTCACTATCCTCCAAAGCATTGACTTTATGATGGGTGATCTTCACTGGTGGCCCTCCGGCACGGGAGCGACGCACAACCTTCTGACTAGCCGAAGTGAAACCTATAGCGGTAGAAATGTGCAAGACTAAGCCATTGGATTGACTAGACTTTATACAAATCAAAATAAAAATTGCCACCGCGCTTTATTGTTTCCAAAGGAATGGGAAAAGAGGGAATAACCCAAAAAGGGGGGGAAAGATTCAAGGTAAGGGGGTTGGTTATGCAAAGGGAAGGTATTAGCACCCTAAACATCTACGGTACTCCGCAGGAACCTCTTTGAAAAATCTGTATATTTTGGCTATAAAAATGTGTTGTATATAAAATGGATGGTGGAGGTGAGAAAAGAAATATTTTTATGATTTTTGCACCCGCCGCGGTTGCGAACCTTTAGTGCCTATGTACCACCTTTCGTGCAATAGGGGATCAGGGTACACGTAGTTCATCTAGAAAAGACTTGTTTGTTGATTGTTTTTAAACAAGGAGACAAGTTGTCATTGTTAGGAGAGAAATCTCGACTAACGCCCACAAGGTGTAAGAAAGATGGACCCTGCGTCAACAAGAGTGAGGGTTTGAGAACGGAAAGTAATTAAATACAAACAAACCTGAATTTTGTCCCTGATACGATGAGATGATAGCATATGTTATGAATGAATGCAAGGACTTTTTTTTACACATATTTTTTGAATGATGTATGAGATGAGACAGACTCTGTGGAAATATGGAAAGACTTGAAACTGGAAACTTATGGTAGTTCAGATGAAATGACGTGGAAAGACACGTCGGGGAACAACAAGATACATCTGGATATCTGTCAGGGTGACAAAGAGTAACCAGCGATACTTGGAAAAAAGAGATAAAACTCGAGAAGGCAAGCAGCGACACCCAAGAATGGCGTTGAGTGAGGCGAGCAACTCTCTTGAAAAGACAATCAGAAACATCTAGAAGAACAATAGATGTGGGATGAGACCAAATCTGAAGCTACATCAGAGTCGTTCAGGAAAGATGCTGGACGGAAAATAAACACGACATCTAATACTGGCTTTGAATGAAGGGAAAAATCAACGTCTAATATTGGCTTTAGACGACGGAAAAGATCACAACATCCAATACTGGCTTTTAATGAGTGAAAGAGATCTTGACATTCAATATTGGCTTTGAATGAAGGGAAAACTCAACGTCTAATACTGGCTTTAGACGAGAGAAAATATCACAACATCCAATATTGGCTTTGAATGAGTGAAAGAGATCTTGACATTCAATACTGGCTTTGAATGAAGGGAAAACTCAACGTCTAATACTGGATTTAGACGAGAGAAAAGATCACAACATCCAATACTGGCTTTGAATGAAAGGAAAACTCAATGTCTAATACTGGCTTTAGACGAGAGAAAATATCACAACATCCAATACTGGCTTTGAATGAGTGAAAGAGATCTTGACATTCAATACTGGCTTTGAATGAGAGAAAAGCTCAACGCGTCCAATATTGGCTTTGGACGGAAGAAAAGGTAACAACATCCAATACTGGCTTTGGATGAAAAAAGAGAAACAACTCAAACTGATGTTTGCTTTGGTAGGTGCCAAGTAAGTTGGACTTTGATCTCAAGGTGACATGTCAACTGCAACAAGACCTCGAAAAATGCAAATGAGGATGAAACACTCTTGTTATGCATTATGTGTGAATTTTGTTATGCATGATATGTGAATGATCTATGCAGGTAATGCCGACGTTTACGACAATGGAGTTTGACTCTTTTGTGAAGGTAAGATTGGAAGTTTAATTCCTCAACATGGAGAACTCTGCCAAATTTAATTGGAAAGAAAATATCCTGAACCCAAATTTGTCACACTTGTAAATTGTATTGAACTGATGATCTTCTGAGTAAGGACATGAAGAGCTATTTGGGGACTTGTCCCAGATTAGCTGACTGTTGAAGATAAACTGATCATGGCTTCAATTGAAAGTTGTTGGAAATAAGTTGATCACGACTTCAACTCTGAAATGACTATTGGAGATAAATAGATCATGGCTTCAGTTCTTGAAATGTTTGTTGGAATGGAATGCCCCAGCAAGAGTCTTGAAAATGATCTTCTGGCAAACCAAATCTGAGAAAACTTGCACTGATTCGCAACTGGATCTGGAAGATACTTTCCCCTGATAGGGTCACTGACCAAGTTTCTCAACTGTTTGAAATTCCTTGACAAGGAAAGCTTGTTTGCAAGCAAAATTGTTTACCCAAACATGGTAATTTTAATGCAAAGTTCATGCAAAAGTTTTGAATCCAAAATCATTCTTGAAATGATGTTATTGGTGTATAGAAAATGCATCACTGGTTAAAACACAGTGGTTTATACTTTTGAAGTGAAAGAGAAAGAAAAGGTATGATACCAAAACAAATAGTTTGCAAAAGATCTTAGGAGTCAGTTTACGCAACCTTGCTGTAGTATGCTTTCAAAAGAAACCTGGCTTCAATTAGGTCTTTTGAGGGTTGTAACGTGGTCGGGTTCACGGTTTAAGAAATAAAGGATAAAGGCTCAAAGTTTATTTTTACCCAACCCAATCTTCGTGATGTTCTTCAGTCCTACGTTCAGTTAATTCATAATATGCATTCAGGTTCCAAGAGATTTTGGAATTGCACTGATGGCACCAATGACGATGGCTCAGAAGCTAACGGAATTATTGAGAATGACAGTCATTTCTTCTTACATCTTTTTGTTGTTTTGAGGACTTTTGTCAACTCTGGTGGAGAATTTTGAGGATTTGAAGACCTCTTCTGATTGGATTTATTATTCCCAACTTTTGCATGAATTGTTTCATTTGAGATTACAGTCAGCGGGATGCCCCAGTTTTTGCCTGAACTGTTTCATTTGAAATTACAGTCAGCGGGATGCCCCAGTTTTTTTGCCTAAGTCTCCTTCAGAGTTTTTGACTTAGCGGGACTTTTATTTTGATTTCTTCTTTTCATTTCATTTTCTTTTCTGAAAGATAATGACTGCCTTGCTCAATGATTACGGGGAACCATCTTTGTCATTTTTTTGTTTGAAAGCATCTTTGACACTTCTTTCTGTGTGCAAAGGAAAGCTTGATCGCGACCTTTGTTGAAAGGTGTCTTGCATGATTTCTCTTGTAATTGAATGCACAACCAAATTAACTGAGAACTACCCATCTCCGGGTTAAGATTGCGGGTTTTTCTGTATAGAAAGAAACTCCAACTTCTAGGCTCAAAGGAGTGAACAAGGGATTAACTTCATTATTACTCCAGTGTTTGGGACTTGAAACAATGCCTGTATATCCTCAGCAAAGTTTTATTCAAAAGCATACCAGCAACAATTATGGGTATTTCGTTTTCATCGTCCTCCCTCCAATCTTTGCATAAACAAAAGCTTGATAAAAGAAGTAAACAAGAGAAATATATTTGAAAGCAGTAAATAAAAATGATATGAATCAAAACATTTCAATGCTGATCTCATTAAACTTAACATGAAAGTATAAACATAATTTGAAAGCAACAATTTTAACATAAACAAGGGAAAAATGCAAACAGAAAGAAACATGGCCTAGTGACTTAATCAGTAACAAGGATGAGTTGTCCTGTCTGAAACACTAGCTTTAGGAAGTGACTTGAGGGTACCCCGACTCATTCTTCAGCCACTTTGTTTTGGCAAAGGATTGTTGATAACATTAGGACCTGCCTCTTTGAAAGTGAGCATATTGGTTTTCACCAATTCTTGCACTCTGTTTTTCAAAGCATAGCAGCTCTCTAAATCATGACCGGCAGCTTCCTGATGAAACCCAGTATGAACGATTGGTTGAGGTTCAGTGAAAACTGGAGCTTGAAAGACTGGTCGGGAAGACTGGCCAACCATTGGAGTAATTGCAACAGGTGGAGAGTAATTTTGAGGTAACCCAAACTCTGGCCATGCAGTAGATGTATGCTGGATAGGTTGAGTGTCAACAGCAGTAGTTGGGATTTTAGATATCACAGTCCTTAGAGGTGGCTCTCCTCTGGAAATTAGGAATTGCATCATCTCAGTAAGTTTGGCCATGCCTGACTTTAAGTCGTCGATTTCCATTCTGACTTCCATGTTGTGTTGTTTTAGGTTTTCCATTCTCAATCTGACAGCAGCTCTAGTCCCGTAGTTATGTTGAGGAATCAGCTTGACGGTAGATGACTAACTGGAAGAAAGAAGCAACTGGGAAGAAGATCCTGGACAAACTGGATGTATGCAGAATGATGCAGAGGATGCAAATGATATTCAATGTTATGCAATGCACTGCACAGTAACAAGATCATACGGTTCAGAGTCACGAGCCTGGAGTCAAAGGTACAACCCATAAGGTATGGACTAATGGTTATCACCTGTCGAACAAGGTTCTAAGAGGTTCCCAGAGTCTACATCCTTCCTTCGGATATTACTAATGTCCCGATTAACTCGGTAATTAGCAATATTCTCAAGAAAGACTCGTCCGAGTGTAGTATCGCGTGACAACTATTTCCAGATTACTCCGTCATAGCTTCCACACTACACCTAAAAGGCCAAGATGGGTTAGGTAATCTACGGTCCTCAGCTTCAGCAGGCTCCCAGGTCGAAAGCAGTACGTCTTCCCGATTACTTGATAAACGATACTACAGTCAAAGGGGCCTCCACTGAGTGGGGGATCTCATGTCTCCTTTTTTGGGATTACTCCCTCAAAGTTAAAATGACTATACCGCCCGTCCTATCTTAAGTTTGCCCAAGTCCGGGTATAGGACTTATGAGTAATCACCAAGCACCCTGTAAACCAGGAAAATCCAGACAAACATATATACAAAATATAACACATAAACAACAATAGCACATATACAGATATAAACAAAGATAGGTTTAACCCACTTAGGGATGGACCAGCAAGAGGTCAATCTTTCCCCAGTGAAGTCGCCATTTTTTCTGTAGCGGTAGAAATGTACAAGCCTAAGCCATTGGATTGACTAGACTTTATACAAATCAAAATAAAAATCGCCACCGCGCTTTATTGTTTCCAAAGGAATGGGAAAAGAGCGAATAACCCAAAAAGAGGGGGGAAGATTCAAGGTAAGGGGGTTGGTTATGCAAAGGGAAGGTATTAGCACCCTAAACATCTACGGTACTCCGCAGGAACCTCTTTGAAAAATCTGTATATTTTGGCTATAAAAATGTGTTGTATATAAAATGGATGGTGGAGGTGAGAAAAGAAATATTTTTATGATTTTTGCACCCGCCGCGGTTGCGAACCTTTAGTGCCTATGTACCACCTTTCGTGCAATAGGGGATCAGTGTACACGTAGTTCATCTAGAAAATACTTGTTTGTTGATTGTTTTTAAACAAGGAGACAAGTTATCATTGTTAGGAGAGAAATCTCGACTAACGCCCACAAGGTGTAAGAAAGATGGACCATGCGTCAACAAGAGTGAGGGTTTGAGAACGCCTCTAGTACTCAAGTGGAAAAGTTGACACCTTTATAACCATAGGGATAGGAGAATGTTGCTCGACTATCAATGAATCATGTCTCACCTTGAAAAAAAGTTTTGAATGGAAAAGGTGCTCGGGAACACAAAATAGTTTGAATGTGTTGAATTGTTTTGTTAATTTTGAAAGATGTCAAAGTATGATTAAATGAATTGAATTTTGTTTAAAGAAAATAAGTTTTAAAAGAAAAGGCACTCGACAAAGTCGAGGTTTATTATGAAAGCGGTTCGAGTTTAAAAACAACGAAGATTTTGAAAGAAGATGAGAAGGTTTTTAAAATTAAAGAAGATGGGAGGAGATGAAGGGACTATCCTAAAGCATAAGGTAAAAGCTAGGGATAAGAACCATCTAACCAACAAGAAGCTAATACTTGACATTATAAGCCAATGTAGAATTCCCATTCTTTGGATTGAAACCAAGCAAGCAAAGATACTAGACCTCTTGAGAGAACCAAACTTCAAGTGTATTAAGTCTTCGCAAAAATTGGGCAGAGTAACAGTTGTATATGGGTAAATTCCAGATTACAAACAAAGATCGTAATCTCAATAATCTGCACACAAAACAAACAAACAACCCAATGTCTTGAGGTAAACCTCAAGAACTCCAGACAAAATATCAAATAAAGTCACAAAGTCTCCAAGATAGGCCAAGGTCTCTAATCCTAAGTCCAAGAAGTCCATCACTCCATAATGCAAAGGATAGTAACCATGTAGTCCAAGTATCATTAATGATTTTTATGGTTTATGTTGATTATTAGGTGTCTTTAAAAAGAAAGAAAAGCTCAAGTGAGTAAAATAAAAATGACATAAAAGTAAATGCTCAAGTGAGCAAAGATGAAAATAGCATGAAATGTAAATGGTACATAAAGCATAAAAAATAAAAGCATAACATAAAGGTAATTGTTAGTAATTAGTGGTTAGTTTGATGACCATCTTGAAACTTGCATTTGGAACTCATTAGAGGATTGGTAGAACCAAAGACTCCACACAACAAGTTGCATTTGCTTTTTGTCAAGTATATCATCCATTTTGGAATTCTCACAAGGCAACATGTAATGATCAACGATGTTTAAGTGATCCGCGTTGACCAAAGGTGTTGTAGATCCATTAGAGGATTGGTAGAACCAAAGCCTCCACACAATAAATCTCAAGGTTATTGGATCAAAGATATCAAATTAACATACTTGGGCTTGCAATCATATGTTTGGGCCACGAATGATCATTTATTCGAATCGGGACAAAATTTAGCACTATGTTAAGAAATCGTAAGTGGACTTATGTAGAAGTCGCACCTATTTTGAGGCCGGTCAATAGAAATCTATGTACTTCATGTTTGGATAAATGATATAGAGATCACCATCCCTTAACATGTAGCACAATTAAAAAAGAAAGGGATAAGATGAAGAGGGAGGGGAATGATAAGCTAATTTGGATCACCATTTCAAATTCTTTCATCTTTAAATTCAACCACTCCTCTAGATGGATTAAAGCACTAAACATATCATTAATCCAAAGCACCAAAAATGAATTAAATAATTCACTCTTAGGTAGATTTGAATTTATGAACATTTATCCAACTTCATCTACATCACAAAGTCCATTGAGTTTAAAGACAAATTGGACATTTAAAATTGCAATCCAAACCAACAATCAAAAGGAGTGAGTAGAAAAATCATTTTGGATCAAAGCTGCCCCAAAACAAGGCAAAAAATACATTATGTCCCTGTGTAAATCGATTGCACTATTGTGTAAATCGATTTACACAGTAAAATTTTCTAAAAATTGTGCAAAATTGCTTCTGTGCAATCGATTGCACTACAGTGCAAATCGATTGCACACAATAACAGTAGCAAAAACAGCATTTTAAAAGGGCAATTTCTTGTTCAAACTTTCCATCAAACACCTTATGATCATGGATCCAATTGAGCATGAAAATTTCATCAAATTATGAGAAAATAACACCATTGGAATCACAAAATAATGCTCAAAGAATCAAACCCAAAGATCAACAAGAGATCACATTGTGAAAGATGAATTATCCAACTTACCAAAGGTAGATCTAGAGAATTATCAAAACAACTTCAAGAATTTGCTTCAATTCAACCACAAGAATCAATTGACCAAGCTTGGATGTAGAGAATTGATGGAGAAAAATTGTTTGGATGAAGGTTTAGCTCAAATATTAGTAAGCTTCAATGCAAAGCTTACTAACTTTTTGAAAATGGAGCTTTGAGTGAATTTGGTAGATGGAGAGAATTGAGAGATTTTTTAGCAAGGTGGATTTGGCTATCAAAAGCTTGAAATTTGAATGAAATGAGGGCTCTATTTATAGAGTTTAGGATTTGGATTAGTGGTAATTTGGCAATTGATTCTTGGAGCCAAAATTTGAATTAATGATAACTCTTTCAAAAATTAGAGCCAAAATTTGAATTAATGATAATTCTTTTTAAAAATGAAAGATTGGCACTAAAATTTGAATTAATGATACATCTTTCAGAAATGAAGGAAAATTGGAGCCAAAAATTTGACAAGCTTGAAATGCTGATTTTTTTTTCAAATTTTCACGCTGTCCAATCGATTGCACTATAGTGCAAATCGATTTGCACAGTGTATTTTTCCAAAAGTTGCGTAAAATTCACTTTGTGCAATCGATTGCACTCTAAGAGCAATCGATTGTACAGTGAAAAAAATGAAAATTTTTAATTCTTTTTCTTTGCAAATAGAGATTTTAGGGAAATAATACCAGAAAACCTTATTTGCCATATGCTTCGACTCGGTACCTACAAAACACAAATATGCAAAGACAAAGACAAATATTTTTTGTATTTTGATTAGAAGTTAGTCAACAACACAAGAACAAACTTAAAGATAGGATGCAAATGTGATGAATGAAGCTATTTATTAATGGTTGTGACCAAATGACAAAATATGGTATGAAGGTGCGACTGAAAAAGTTAGGGGGGAAATTTAGGGTACAACAGCTGCCCCTATTTAATTATCTATTAGCCAGATAGGCGGAAAGTAATTAAATACAAACAGAACTGAATTTTGTCCCTGATACGATGAGATGATAACATATGTTATGAATGAATTCAAGGAATTTTTTTTTGACACATATTTTTTGAATGATGTATGAGATGAGACAGACTCTGTGGAAATATGGAAAGACTTGAAATTGGAAACTTATGGTAGTTCAGATGAAATGACGTGGAAAGACACGACAGGGAACAACAAGATACATCTGGATATCTGTCAGGGTGACAAAGAGTAACCAGCGATACTTGGAAAAAAGAGATAAAACTCGAGAAGGCAAGCAGCGACACCCAAGATTGGCGTTGAGTGAGGCGAGCAACTCTCTTGAAAAGATAATCAGAAACATCTAACAGAACAATAGATGTGGGATGAGACCAAATCTGAAGCTACATCAGAGTCGTTCAGGAAAGACGCTAGACAAAAAAGAAACACGACATCCAATACTGGCTTTGAATGAAGGGAAAAATCAACGTCTAATACTGGCTTTAGACGAGGGAAAAGATCACAACATCCAATACTGGTTTTGAATGACTGAAAGAGATCTTGACATTCAATACTGGTTTTGAATGAAGGGAAAACTCAACGTCTAATACTAGCTTTAGACGAGAGAAAAGATCACAACATCTAATACTTTCTTTGAATGAGTGAAAGAGATCTTGACATTCAATACTGGCTTTGAATGAAGGGAAAACTCAACGTCTAATACTGGCTTTAGACGAGAGAAAAGATCACAACATCCAATACTGGCTTTGAATGAAAGGAAAACTCAACGTCTAATACTGGCTTTAGACGAGAGAAAAGATCACAACATCCAATACTGGCTTTGAATGAGTGAAAGAGATCTTAACATTTAATACTGGCTTTGAATGAGAGAAAAGCTCAACGCGTCCAATACTGGCTTTGGACGGCAGAAAAGGTAACAACATCCAATACTGGCTTTGGATGAAAAAAGAGAAACAACTCAAACTGACGTTTGCTTTGGTAGGTGCCAAGTAAGTTGGACTTTGATCTCAAGGTGACATGTCAACTGCAACAAGACCTCGAAAATACAAATGAGGATGAAACACTCTTGTTATGCATTATGTGTGAATTTTGTTATGCATGATATGTGAATGATCTATGCAGGTAATACCGACGTTTATGACAACGGAGTTTGACTCTTTTATGAAGGTAAGATTGGAAGTTTAATTCCTAAACATGGAGAACTCTGCCAAATTTAATTGGAAAGAAAATATCCTGAACCCAAATTTGTCACACTTGTAAACTGTATTTAACTGATGATCTTCTGAGGAAGGACATGAAGAGATACTTGGGGACTTGTCTCAGATTAGCTGACTGTTGAAGATAAACTGATCATGGCTTTAATCGAAAGTTGCTAGAAATAAGTTGATCACCACTTCAGCTATGAAATGACTATTGGAGATAAACAGATCATGGCTTCAGTTCTTGAATGTTTTTTGGAATGGAATTCCCCTGTAAGAGTCTTGAAAATGATCTTTTGGCAAACCAAATCTGAGAAAAATTACACTGAGCAGTAAATCTTGAACTGATTCGCAACTGGATCTGGAAGATACTTTCCCCTGATAGGGTCACTGACCAAGTTTCTCAACTGTTTGAAATTCCTTGGCAAGGAAAGCTTGTTTGCAAGCAAAATTGTTTACCCAAACATGGTAATTTTAATGCAAAGTTCATGCAAAAGTTTTGAATCCAAAATCATTTTTGAAATGATGTTATTGGTGTATAGAAAATGCATCACTTGTTAAAACACAGTGGTTTATACTTTTGAAGTGAAAGAGAAAGAAAAGGTATGATACCAAAACAAATAGCTTGCAAAAGATCTTAGGAGTCAGTTTACGCAACGTTGTTGTAGTATGCTTTCAAAAGAAACCTAGCTTCAATTAGGTCTTTTGAGGGTTGTAACGTGGTCGGGTTTACGGTTTAAGAAATAAAGGATAAAGGCACAAAGTTTATTTGTACCCAACCCAATCTTCGTGATGTTCTTCAGTCCTACGTTCAGTTAATTCATAATATGCATTCAGGTTCCAAGAGATTTTGGAATTGCACTGATGGCACCAATGACGATGGCTCAGAAGCTAAAGGAATTATTGAGAATGACAGCCATTTCTTCTTACATCTTTTTGTTGTTTTGAGGACTTTTGTCAACTCTGGTGGAGAATTGTGAGGATTTGAAGACCTCTTCTGATTGGATTTATTATTCCCAACTTTTGCATGAATTGTTTCATTTGAGATTACAGTCAGCGGGATGCCCCAGTTTTTGCCTGAACTGTTTCATTTGAAATTACAGTCAGCGGGATGCCCCAGTTTTTTTGCCTAAGTCTCCTTCAGAGGTTTTGACTTAGCGGGACTTTTATTTTGATTTTTTCTTTTCATTTCATTTTCTTTTCTGAAAGATAATGACTGCCTTGCTCAATGATTACGGGGAACCATCTTTGTCATTTTTTTGTTTGAAAGCATCTTTGACACTTCTTTCTGTGTGCAAAGGAAAGCTTGATCGCGACCTTTGTTGAAAGGTGTCTTGCATGATTTCTCTTGTAATTGAATGCACAACCAAATTAACTGAGAACAACCCATCCTCGGGTTAAGATTGCGGGTTTTTCTATATAGAAAGAAACTCCAACTTCTAGGCTCAAAGGGGTGAATGAGGGATTAACTTCCTTATTACTCCAGTGTTTGGGACTTGAAACAATGCCTGTATATCCTCAGCAAAGTTTTATTCGAAAGCATACCAACAATTATGGGTATTTCGTTTTCATCGTCCTCCCTCTAATCTTTGCATAAACAAAAGCTTGATAAAAGGAGTAAACAAGAGAAATATATTTGAAAGCAATAAATGAAAATGATATGAATCAAAACATTGTAATTCTCATCTCATTAAACTTAACATGAAAGTATAAACATAATTTGAAAGCAACAATTTTAACTTAAACAAGGGAAAAATGCAAACAGAAAGAAACATGGCCTAGTGACTTAATCAGTAATAAGGATGAGTTGTCCTGTCTGAAACATTAGCTTTAGGAAGTGACTTGAGGGTACCCCGACTCATTCTTCAGCCACTTTGTTTTGGCAAAGGATTGTTGATAACATTAGGACCTGCCTCTTTGAAAGTGAGCATATTGGTTTTCACCAATTCTTGCACTCTGTTTTTCAAAGCATAGCAGCTCTCTATATCATGACCGACAGCTCCCTGATGAAATTCACAGTGAAGGTCAGATCTGAAATTGGATCGAGGAGGATTTCGAGGAATCAGAGGCCTAGTTGTAATCAAGCCTTTCTGCACCAATGCAGGATATAATTCAGTGGATGTCATAGGGATGGGATCAAACTGAGCCCTATTCTGATTCTAATTCTGCATAATATTCTGTTGTTGAGGAACCTGAACTAGTTGAGCATTGACCGCAGGAGTAACAACCGCTACTTGTGGTTAATCAGTGTATTGAGGCCTACGGCGAGGTCCTCTTCTCTCAGTCGAAACAGCATTGGCTTATACCTCTTTCTTCTTCTGAAAGTTCCCAAGGTATTTCTTTGCACCATTATAAGATTCAGCAACTTTAGACACTTTACCATTCTTGATTCCTTCTTCTAATCTCTGGCCAATAGACACCAGGTCTGTGAAGCTGGACGACACACTACCAATCATCTTCTCCCAAAAGAAAGGGGATAAAGTATCCATGAACAAACCAATTAAATCTTTCTCTGTCAGAGGTGGTTCAACTTGAGATGCCAGTTCTCTCCATCGTTGAGCATACTCTTTGAAAGATTCTTTCTCATTCTGAAACATATTTTGTAGTTGGCGATGATCAGGTGCCATGTCAAGGTTGTATTTGTATTGCTTTATGAAGGCATCAACAAGATCTTGGAAGCATTGTATACGACCTTTCTCAAGTCCCATATACCATTTCAATGAAGCTCCACTCAGACTGTCTGGGAAACAATGGATAAGCAGCTTGTCATTCTTGGTGTAAGCAGACATCTTTCAAAAGTACATCACCAAATGACTTCATGGACAAGTATGCCCCTTATATTTCTCAAACTCGGGAGTCTTGAACTTTGCAGGCATAACCAGATCAGAAACCAAGCACATATTGTTAGCATCAACACTGAAGAACTCATTTCCCTCCATAGCTCTGAGTCTCTTCTCCAAAGTTTGATACTGTTCTTTGAAATATTCAAACTCACTGAAGTCTCCTTGACTCACACTTCGAGGACTAACAACATGGTGCTCAAAAAGAGGATTCCCAAAAGCAGCTTGTGCAGCAGGTTGACGAGAAACAGTATGAACGATTGGATGAGGTTCAGTGAAAACTGGAGCTTGAAAGACTGGTCGGGAAGACTGGCCAACCATTGGAGTAATTGCAACAGGTGGAGAGTATTTCTGAGGTAACCCAAACTCTGGCCATGCAGTAGATGTATGCTGGATAGGTTGAGTGTCAACAACAGCAGTTGGGATTTCAGATATCACAGTCCTTAGATGTGGCTCTCCTCTGGAAATTAGGACTTGCATCATCTCAGTAAGTTTGGCCATGCCTGACTTTAACTCGTCGATTTCCATTCTGACTTCCATGTTGTGTTGTTCTTGGTTTTCCATTCTCAATGTGACAGCAGTTCTAGTCCCGTAGTTATGTTGAGGAATCAGCTTGACGGTAGATGACTAACTGGAAGAAAGAAGAAACTGGGAATAAGATCCTGGACAACCTGGATGTATGCAGAATGATGCAGAGGATGCAAATGATATTTAATGTAATGCAATGCACTGCACAGTAACAAGATGACACGGTTCAGATTCACGAGCCTGGAGTCAAAGGTACAACCCATAAGGTATGGACTAATGGTTATAACCTGTCGAACAAGGTTCTAAGAGGTTCCCAGAGTCTACATCCTTCCTTCGGATATTACCAACGTCCCGATTAACTCGGTAATTAGCAATATTCTCAAGAAAGACTCGTCCGAGCATAGTATCGCTTGACAACTATTTCCGGATTACTCCGTCATAGCTTCCGCACTACACCTAAAAGGCCAAGATGGGTTAGGAAATCTATGGTCCTCAGCTTCAGCAGGCTCCCAGGTAGAAAGCAGTACGTCTTCCCGATTACTCGGTAAACGATACTACAGTCAAAGGGGCCTCCACTGAGTGGGGGATCTCATGTCTCCTTTTTTGGGATTACTCCCTCAAAGTTAACATGACTATACCGCCCGTCCTATCTTAAGTCTGCCCAAGTCCGGGTATAGGACTTATGAGTAATCACCAAGCACCCTGTAAACCAGGAAAATCCAGACAAACATATATACAAAATATAACACATAAACAACAATAGCGCATATACAAATATAAACAAAGATAGGTTTAACCCACTTAGGGATAGACCAGCAAGAGGTCAATCTTTCCCCAGTGAAGTCGCCATTTTTTCTGTAGCGGTAGAAATGTGCAAGACTAAGCCATTGGATTGACTAGACTTTATACAAATCAAAATAAAAATCTCCACCGCGCTTTATTGTTTCCAAAGGAATGGGAAAAGAGCGAATAACCCAAAAAGAGGGGGAAAGATTCAAGGTAAGGGGGGTGGGTTATGCAAAGGGAAGGTATTAGCACCCTAAACATCTACGGTACTCCGCAGGAACCTCTTTGAAAAATCTGTATATTTTGGCTATAAAAATGTGTTGTATATAAAATGGATGGTGGAGGTGAGAAAAGAAATATTTTTATGATTTTTGCACCCGCCGCGGTTGCGAACCTTTAGTGCCTACGTACCACCTTTCATGCAATAGGGGATCAGGGTACACGTAGTTCATCTAGAAAAGACTTGTTTGTTTATTGTTTTTAAACAAGGAGACAATTTGTCATTGTTAGGAGAGAAATCTCGACTAACGCCCACAAGGTGGAAGAAAGATGCACCCTGCGTCAACAAGAGTGAGGGTTTGAGAACGCCTCTAGTACTCAAGTGGAAAATTCGACATCTTTATAACCATAGGGATAGGAGAATGTTGCTCTACTATCAATGAATCATGTCTCACCTTGAAAAACAGTTTTGAATATTAAAGGTGCTCAGGCGCACAAAAGAGTTTGAATGTGTTGAATTGTTTTGTTAATTTTGAAATATGTCAAAGTATGATTAAATGAATTGAAGTTTGTTTAAAGAAAATAAGTTTTAAAAGAAAAGGCACTCGACAAAGTCGAGGTTTATTATAAAAGAGGTTCGAGTTTAAAAACAAAGAAGATTTTGAAAGAAGATGAGAAGGTTTTTAAAATTAAAGATGGGAGGAGATGAAGGGACTATCCTAAAGCATAAGGTAAAAGCTAGGGATAAGAACCATCTAACCAACAAGAAGCCAATACTTGACATTATAAGCCAATGTAGAATTCCCATTCTTTGGATTGAAACCAAGCAAGCAAAGATACTAGACCTCTTGAGAGAACCAAACTTCAAGTGTATTAAGTCTTCGCAAAAATTGGGCAGAGTAACGGCTGTATACGGGTGAATTTCAGATTACAAACAAAGATCATAATCTCAATAACCTGCACACAAAACAAACAAACAACCCAATGTCTTGAGGTAAACCTCAAGAACTCCAGACAAAATATCAAATAAAGTCACATAGTCTTCAAGATAGGCCAAGGTCTCTAATCCTAAGTCCAAGAAGTCCATCACTCCATAATGAAAAGGATTGTAACCATGTAGTCCAAGTATCATTAATGATTTTTATGGTTTATGTTAATTATTAGGTGTCTTTAAAAAGAAAGAAAAGCTCAAGTGAGCAAAATAAAAATGACATAAAAGTAAATGCTCAAGTGAGCAAAGATGAAAATAGCATGAAATGTAAATGGTACATAAAGCATAAAAAATAAAAGCATAACGTAAAGTTAATTGTTAGTAATTAGTGGTTAGTTGGATGATCATCTTAAAACTTGCATTTGGAACTCATTAGAGGATTGGTAGAACCAAAGCCTCCACACAACAAGTTGCATTTGCTTTTTTTCAAGTATATCATCCATTTTGGAATTCTCACAAGGCAACATGTAATGATCAACGATGTTTAAGTGATCCGCGTTGACCAAAGGTGTTGTAGATCCATTAGAGGATTGGTAGAACCAAAGCCTCCACACAATAAATCTCAAGGTTATTGGATCAAAGATATCAAATTAACATACTTGGGCTTGCAATCATATGTTTGGGCCACGAATGATCATTTATTCGAATCGGGACAAAATTTAGCACTATGTTAAGAAATCGTAAGTGGACTTATGTAGAAGTCGCACCTATTTTGAGGCCAGTCAATAGAAATCTTTGTACTTCATGTTTGGATAAATGATATAGAGATCACCATCCCCATGTAGCACAATTAAAAAAGAAAGGGATAAGATGAAGAGGGAGGGGAATGATAAGCTAATTTGGATCACCATTTCAAAATTCTTTCATCTTTAAATTCAACCACTCCTCTAGATGGATTAAAGCACTAAACATATCATTAATCCAAAGCACCAAAAATGAATTAAATAATTCACTCTTAGGTAGATTTGAATTTATGAACATTTATCCAACTTCATCTACATCACAAAGTCCATTGAGTTTAAAGACAAATTGGACATTTAAAATTACAATCCAAACCAACAATCAAAAGGAGTGAGTAGAAAAATCATTTTGGATCAAAGCTGCCCCAAAACAAGGAAAAAATACATTATGTCCTTGTGTAAATCGATTGCACTATTGTGTAAATCGATTTACACAGTACAATTTTCTAAAAATTATGCAAAATTGCTTATGTGCAATCGATTGCACTACAGTGCAAATCGATTGCACACAGTAACAGTAGCAAAAACAGCATTTTAAAAGGGCAATTTCTTGTTCAAACTTTCCATCAAACACCTTATGATCATGGATCCAATTGAGCAAGAAAATTCCATCAAATTATGAGAAAATAACACCATTGGAATCACAAAATAATGCTCAAAGAATCAAACCCAAAGATCAACAAGAGATCACATTGTGAAAGATGAATTATCCAACTTACCAAAGGTAGATCTAGAGAATTATCAAAACAACTTCAAGAATTTGCTTCAATTCAACCACAAGAATCAATTGACCAAGCTTGGATGTAGATAATTGATGGAGAAAAAGTGTTTGGATGAAGGTTTAGCTCAAAGATTTGTAAGCTTCAATGCAAAGCTTACTAACTTTTTGAAAATGGAGTTTTGAGTGAATTTGATAGATGGAGAGAATTGAAAGATTTTTTAGCAAGGGGTGGATTTGGCTATCAAAAGCTTGAAATTTGAATGAAATGAGGGCTCTATTTATAGAGTTTAGGATTGGGATTAGTGGTAATTTGGCAATTGATTCTTGGAGCCAAAATTTGAATTAATGATAACTCTTTCAAAAATTAGAGCCAAAATTTGAATTAATGATAATTCTTTTTAAAAATGAACGATTGGCACTAAAATTTGAATTAATGATACATCTTTCAAAAATGAAGGAAAATTGGAGCCAAAAATTTGACAAGCTTGAAATGCTAATTTTTTTTCAAATTTTCACGTTGTGCAATCGATTGCACTATAGTGCAAATCGATTTGCACAGTGTATTTTTCCAAAAATTGCGTAAAATTCACTCTGTGCAATCGATTGCACTCTAGGAGCAATCGATTGTACAGTGAAAAAAATGAAATTTTTTAATTCTTTTTCTTTGCAAATAGAGATTTTAGGGAAATAATACCAGAAAACCTTATTTGCCTTATGCTTCGACTCGGTACCTACAAAACACAAATATGCAAAGACAAAGACAAATATTTTTTGTATTTTGATTAGAAGTTAGTCAACAACACAAGAACAAACTTAAAGATAGGATGCAAATGTGATGAATGAAGCTATTTATTAATGGTTGTGACCAAATGACAAAATACGGTATGAAGGTGCGACTGAAAAAGTTAGGGGAAAAATTTAGGGTACAACAAAACCCAAGCCGAATTTGTCTGATTTAAAAGGAAAGTCAAGAAGCTTCCCCCAGATTGTGGATCCGCCTTCTTCCACAACTGCCCTAACATCCTTTAAGAAAGACATCTGAGGCGGAGGTCTTGTAATCACAGGAGTTAAGGACACTGCCTTGGTCACTGCTATCCCTTCAGAAACTTCTTCGAAGTGTTGGAAAGGGGTGTCGATGAATTCTCCATCCAATTCTACATAACAGAAAGAATTAAGATGACTTATCATGTATTCCTCTTTGCCGTGAACAGTTATAATATTCCCCTGGACAGGGTACTTGAGCTTTTGATGTAGAGTAGAAGTGACAGCTCCAGCATTGTGAATCCAGGGTCTTCTTAACAAGCAAGAATAGGAAGGACGGATGTCCATCACATAGAATGTGGAGTTGAAGATTTCAGTTCCCACTTTAATCGGGATGTCCACCTCCCCGTGGACCATCCTCTTAGAACCATCAAAGGCTCTGACAATGATGTTGCTGGGTTTCAGGGTTAAGCCTTCACAATCCAATCTATCCAAGGCCTTCTTCGGAAATACATTCAACAAAGAACCAGTGTCTACTAGTACGTGTGCTAGAGTAGTCCCTTTGCATTCCACCGAGACATGCAAAGCGTCATTATGTTTTCTCCCTTTTCATGTTAAATCGACATCGGAGAATCCTAGACCATTGTCAACTGTTAGACTAGCTACACATTCCTGGAACTGATCCGTGGAGGTTTCCTTTGGCACATGGGCCGTCTTCAAGAATCTTATCAAAGCTTTAGCATGAGCCTCTGAACAAAGCAGAAAGGCCAACATAGAGATCTTTGAGGGGGTTTGCCCCAGTTGTTCCACAATATCATAATCGCTTTTCTTGATTATTTTCAAAATCTCTTCCATTTATTTTTTAGATGTTTCAGGGATGACCAACGGCTGAGCCCTCGTCCTGACGGGCTTTTCTTGGATCCCTTTCCCTATATCATCAGCAGCAACAGAGGGGACGACCACAGGAGTTACAACTTCTTCAATAATTGGAGTTCTTGCAGATATGTTGAACGGTACAGGGGTAACCTTAGGAGCAGTTGAGGGTCCAAAGATTGCCTTTGGAGGCGCAATCTCTGGAGAGAAAATTCTTCCACTGCGGGTGGGTGATTTTGCTCGTTCCAGCAATGTTTCCAATGTCGGAAGTCTCTTCATCAGAACTCTCTTCAGTTGATTCAATTTGTTTAACACCATGGTAGTAGATTTCTCCACCATAGTTCCACGGTATTGATTTGTCATACTTGTACATGACGGGCCCGGGCATGGTTATCTTCAAAGGTGCATTCTTTGGAGCAGATGTATTCTTAACAGGTCTTTTGGAGACCTTGGAAAGATTGGCCGATATGGTTATTATTGAAACATGATTGACAGGGGTCGGTGTAACAGGAGTATTTTCAAAAAGGATTTCTTGGTTATCCATTAGGCGTTGGATGCCTAACTTCAACAATGGATAGTCGGTTGGTAAGAATGAACAAAGGCAACAATCTTCTTCACACGCTGGGAAAATCCCAGCCTTCAGCAAATTCAACTTGATTATCGGTAGCGAAGTCATCAAATTATCAATAGTAGCAACAAAAAGATCTTCTTCAACAACATGGGCATTGTGGCCATGCTTTGGCATTGGAGCAGAGATTACATTCGGCTTTTCAGGGGCATCAAATTCAACTTCTTTAGCATCTATCAAATCCTGAATCTTATTCTTGAGGGCCCAACAATTGTTGGTGTCGTGCCCTGTACTCCCTGAATGATAAGCACACTTGGCGTTCAAATGGTAGTAAGGAGAAGGTGTATCCGAATTCTTCGTGGCCTCTTTCAGACTGGCAAGGTTTAACTTCAAGAGATGGGGTTGAACCTGAGCAGGAGTCATGTTTATCTGGGTGAATTGCCGTACAGGCCTTTCCACCCTTGCTTGGTTGGTTTTTGGTTGATTGTTTCTGGGATGATCAGCTGCAGACTTCTGAATCATTACGGCCCCCACCGCTGGCCGACGCTCAACTCTTTCTTGACCTCTTTGGGAGTAGACAGCTGATACTTCTTAATTTGCTGGAAAAGTCTTTTTGATGGCAACGGAAGCAGATGCATCTTTTTGAATTTTCCCGCTTTTTATGCCGACTTCAACTCTCTCACAAGTTAGAATCAACTCGGTGAACTCTGCAGATGAACTTCCAATCAGGTGATTAAAGAAAGGACCTGACAGAGTCCCTAAGAACATTCCACAAGCTCTCTTTCAGATAGAGGTGGTTGTACTCGTCCCACCAAGCCTCTTCATTTCTGGGCATACTCTTTGAAACTTTCATTTGAGACCATGCCCATACTCTATAATTTAGTACGGGTTGGTGCTAAGTCTGTGTTATATTGATACTGTTTGTAGAAGGCGGCTTCCAAATCCTCCCAATTATGCACATCAGACCTCTCCAACTGGTAAAACCAACCCAGTTGTGTCCCCGATAAATTGTCTTGGAAGAAATGGACCCACAGGTCTTTGTCAGAAGAATGTGGTTGAATTTTTCTGACATAAGATCATAGGTGCATCTTGGGACAAGACAACCCATCGTACTTAGCAAACAGAGGTAATTTGAATTTAGGAGGGATCACAATTCCAGAAACCATCCCTAACTCTTCGAAGTCCAGCCCAGGCACTCTCTGTATCTCCATGGTAGCTAGACGCTCTTCCAAGTTCTTGTATTTTTCATCTGCAGGAGGGTACTGTTGTTCAGAATAGTCTTCATCCTCTTCTTCTTCTTCTTCCTCAGAATCAGATGGCACCGCAGTTTCTTTTCCTTTTCTTACCCCTTCATCAGATGTTGAGGGGAAATCCAGGACCCTTCTGGCTTGACCTTCAAATCTTCTTCCTAAGGTAGCCACACCAACTCTCTTCTTCTTCTTTTTCTCTTTTTCCTTCTCTAGTAGAGTCTTGATCTCCTCCTGCCCCTTGGCCAAGGTCAGAAGTAGTTGTTGAAACTGTGAATTCTGCGCTTGCAAGTCTTTGACCGTTTGATCTAGATCCATCTTGCTGAAATAAATAGCAGAGAGATGAGGAAACTTTGTGTGAAGACCTGTTTATGCATATGATGAATGATATGTATTCATGTAATGCATTCAAGGATTCAGAAATTCAAATTTGTTTTAAACAAAAAAGAAACACACGTCATATTAATAAGATAGAATTTGTTAGTACATCAATGCCCCATGGGAAAAATAATACAAAATTCTAAGGTAAAAAGACGTTGCGCATACTCTTTGGTGCAATGTAGGTGTTGAGAGTCTGCTCTTCGTGAAGTTGACGAGTAAGTTCCAAAACCTTCTTCTCGCTTGCGTAGAATTGGGCTTCGAAAGTGTCGTGTTCTCCCTTGAGCTGTATCCAACTCCTTTGTAAATATTTGAGTGATGATGGCATGTCAGGATGTAGGAGGGTGTATGGAACCTCTCCTTCCATAACAGGCTCTATAATCACAGGAAGCATGTAGGGGTAAGGCATCATAAGACTTTGGGCGCGGGTTCGTACCCATTTGAGGTAAGGCTCAAGGATGATGGAATTCTTGTGTCCCAAGGTCTTACTGTCTACCTTGTTTGGCATCCTCCAAGCTCGGATGAACCTTTGTCGAAGTCCTTGATCGTCGCTGTCGAAGTCAAAAACCAAGTCTGGAATCAGCATGTCATATGGTCCATCCCTTTGGGCATACCCAAACTGTCTCAGAGCCAAACAAGGGTTGTAGGTAATACCTCCCCTAATGCCTAGTAGAGGGACATTAGGGAATTCCCCACAATGGTCAATGATGCTGACATTCTCTTTTGATCGAGAACACCAATGGATATCTGAATGTGTAAGGGTCATTAACCGTTGTGACCACCTCAAACCTTGCTCATTCTTCAAAACTGATTGGGGAAGATGAGAAATAAACCATCTTTCCAGTAGAGGAGTACAACACATGAGAACACCCCTTTTCCTCATTGTAAGAGTGTGAAAAGAGTGGAGGATATCCCCAAGCAATGTAGGCACCGGGTTGCGAGCCATGAAAATTTTGATAGCATTGACATCTATAAGCTGGTCAGGGTTTGGGAACAAGACCAACCCATAGATGAGAAGAGCTACAATCTCCTCAAAAGCTTGCAGGTCTAGAGAATTCCAGCATTCTTGAGCTTTCTCAAACAGGAACTTTTCCAAGAAACCCCTGACACCACTTCTGGTTTCCCAATCACTTGTGACATCTGATGGTTGCAAGTGTAGGGCTTGAGCAACATCTTCAGGCTTTGGATCTATTTCTATACCGTTGAAAGGTAGTTTATGGAGAATAGGAATCCTCAAGAGTTGAGAAAATTCCTCCAAATTAGGCACCAGCTGGTAATCAGGAAATGTGAAGCAGTGGTGTAGGGGGTCAAAGAACTGGAAGAGAACTTTCAGCATATCCTCCTCAGTGTTGGTGTTGACTAAGTTGAGAAGATGACCATGCCTCTCGGTGAATGGAGAATTCTCAGGAATCTTTGAAGCTAACTCCTTCAATTGAGGAGGAATTCTTACAAGGTTGACTTGTATAGTTTTCCTGCGAAGTGAATCCATAACCTACAAAACAGGAACAAAGATGAAAATCCAAAATCCTTGAAATGTTTAGTGGATGCATATGATGCTTCATTATGTCCATGATGTTATGCACAAGTATATATGTACAAACAAGTCACACAAGTTCCTAGTTTCAGGCTTGCATGGGGTTTCATAGGTAAGTACCCTCTTGAAGTTTAGTTGGCTCAACTTGTCCTATAAATAGTA
This sequence comes from Vicia faba, assembly GCA_948472305.1. Lineage (NCBI taxonomy): Eukaryota > Viridiplantae > Streptophyta > Magnoliopsida > Fabales > Fabaceae > Vicia > Vicia faba. The sequence continues at coordinate 103,365,263 of OX451740.1, read as the reverse complement.
ACCGGGTTCTAAGGAACTCAATATCACTGGATTATTTTCTGTGTTCATTGTTTCAGTTTAGCCACTTTACTGGCGTCCGAAATATTCCAAGAAAACAACCCTCAATGAGTGTAGTATCGAGTATCTACCAACTTCGGACTGCACCAAAGCCGGTCATCTCATTACATCCTAAAAGGCCAAGTTGGTCAAGTAAAGGTTCTAAAAGTCCATTAGTGCTTCATGACATCACTCAGCGGCCCAGTATTCTCTTTGATTGACTCAAAGGCTACCGGTACCCACAAATATGTCGCACTAATATAGTTATTGCTTAGACCATGTCGATATACCCCGCACAGTTTCCACAATGTAATGCTATTTACCTATGAATGTTTCCCAAATTCGGGTAGAGGATTCAAACCCAAACAATAGAACCAAAGTGTAAAGCATACAAGTCAAGCAAGATAAGCATGTAAAGGTGATCTAAAAACCTAAGGTAACCCCACTTTTAGATTTTCCCCAGCAGAGTCGCCAGTTCTATGATGCGGTGGGAGAACTGACTTGAGGTTTTGTGTTTGTGTTTGCAAATGTTTCGGTTTAGCAAGAGTCGCCACCGACTTTTATTTTATCCAAAACGAAAGGTAAAAAAGCATAGGAAAGACCTTTGAGATTGTTTTTGGGTTCGGGGGGTAGATTATGAAAAGGGAAGGTGCTAGCACCCTTTTCATCCATGGTTTTCCATGGGCTCTTAGTTATTTGTTTTAGATCACTTGCTTTGCTTTATCAATTGTTTGAAACGGTGCTTTTGTGTGTGGTTTTTGAAAGTATTTTGAAAAGAGGCCTTTGTTTAGGCAACCTTTGTAATGATTCTTGTTTGAATGTATACAAAGGTGTTTGTCTTTTGAAAAATGTTTCAATGTTTGAAAGTTTGTTTGGAAAATGTTTTGAAATTGTGTGTGATAGTTTGAAAATAGCAAGGATTTGTTTGAAAGAGATCAAGTAACTAGGAGTTATCTACCCTACTCAAAAGTATTTCCAACACATTTTTATTCCTTTGACATTGTTGTTTTACCATTGCATTTGGTAAATAACCCTATCTTTGGATGTTAAACGGGACGGGGGTGGGTCATCTTATGACCATGATAGAAATGGTGCCAAGTTTCTTAGCAAGTTTTAGGGACTAAGATCATTTGTTTTTAGGCAACATAGATAGCGTCATCGAGGGACTATGATATTTTTGTTTTGTTTGATTTTGCCAAGATACCTAGCATGCATACCATGGTCATTTTAAGGCAACAAAGTGGATGAAACCCTAGGGGTGCTTGTGTGAGATGTGTTGTCATTTTTCATGCATTTTTCTCTTGTATCAAGTCATGCTATTTGTTTGATTTTTGGTCTTTGCATACAAAACCCTAATTTACTATCATGGCATATGAAAGCAATAAATGCGTAAAGTAAATATAGACTATTACAACATTATTATGGGGAGGGGGATACAAGTTTGAATAGGGGGTATTTGCATAAAATAAAACCCTAATTTACTATTACAACCAAATTGAATTTATACAACAATAAATAAATAAAAAAGTATTTAAATATGGAATAAATTATAAATATGCAAAATGTTTTTGTATTAATTTTTATGTATGTAAAAATGAATTTATTTATGTCTTAAAAAATAAGAAAATAAAATGATTATTTTTGAAAGGGTGAAAACCCTAATTTTTGGTTTAAAAGAAAATATATATATTCTAATATTATTTATTTCATTTATATACAAGAAAATAAATAAAAATATATACAAAAATTTTAAAAATATAAAATATGTGAGAAAATAATATTTTAAGTGCATAAATAATAAAAATAAAAATGTATGATATTTTTACATTATTTACAAGTTTTTATTTAAGAAAATAAAGTATGTTATTATTAATAAACTAATTTTATGCCCAAAAAATAATAAAAATAATAAAATAAAAATGCAAAAATTAAGAAAATATTTTTTGGGATTTTTTAATGTTCATAAAAAATATTTAAAGTCAGAAATCACAAGAGAAATAAAAAATATGCAAAATATAACAAATGGGCCAAGGGGGTGCAGAAACTGAAAGGGGGGTGTCAAAAGAAACAAGCCCAAGTGCCAGGCCCACTTCACTTCATCCCTGTCCTTTATCTCTCCACGCGCGCGTCCCTGCTAAGCAAATCCTGTTCTCTCTATTGCTTTCATGAAATCAAAAACTTACAACATGAAACTTATAGCATTTTTAATCACGATTCCAACCATATCCATTTTGTGACCTAACTCTCAAAGGACAGAGAGAATTTTAATGGCCCTAAATTTTGACCTAGTTTTTTCAGCAACTTCAACTATCAAATACTCCTAGGTCAGTTAATATAAATGTAATCTAAACATATGTACATCTCAAGCAACTTAAAGACTACATTTTTTCTTCACAAACCTAAGTCTAATGATGCCTAAATAAGGAGATAGAACTTTGAAAATTACCTTGTTCAGTTGAGTTTGGATATTTCAATGTAGCAACTTTGAGTGAGGCCTGATGGTTGTGTGAGCTTGCTTGAAGTTCCCTCAACCTTTCCCAATGCTCAGCTTGCTTTGAAGTGGCCTGAATCTCCTTGTAGAAGTCAACCTGCAAACTCAGAAATTGAAAATGGTGAAGCTTGAAACAGGGGTTACAGTTGCTTGAGAAAGGCCTGGACAACTTAGGTGTGATGTATGGAATGTGTTTGAAGTGGTTCCAAGCAAAACGCACGAGGGAATCTGGAAGTGGCTTGTGATTTGCAGAGATGGCCCTGTTTTGGGAAAAAAATGGTGATTTTTGTGTTTTTGGGTGTTTGCAATGCTATGAGCTCGTGTATTGGCATGCTATAATATGCTGAACTTGTTTCAAATGATAGAAAGACTTGGTTTTATCAGATGGAAGAGTTATGTTCACTTTTGCAAGCTTTCTTGTTTTTGAAGAAAAGGTGAGTTGACAAAGCTCAAAGCCTGTACAGGCTAGCTCAAGGCCTGCTGAGAGTTGGTACCAATTGCCTGATATTTGTGGACTTTGTTTGCAGCAAAAGGTTTTTTCCATGGCTCAAGATAAACAAAGTTGCTAAAAGTATGCTTTATCAAAGTAGCAATGCAACCTTTATGCCATTTTTGGAATAATTCTTTGTACAAAGCTTCAAAGATCAAAACAATTCCATTGTCCAATGTATTTGCATTAAATTAAGGAGTGTAGAAGGGATTAGAACCTCTAAACCAAGTACAAGCATGCTTAGGACAGATTTGCAACTTGTATCAATGTGAAAAATGCCATGGAGAAAAGTGAGAAATTGTCATTTTCATTCGTTTGATTCTCCCTAACCATAAATAATCTTGGAGAGTTCTTTGACATTTTGGAAAGCTTGGAACATGCTATACAATCCATCTTTGAAATGCATTTTGATATTCCACTTGGAACTAGGTGAAAAGTTGCCATGAAGTTAGGTAAAAAATTTGCCTAAACTAGGGCAAAATTTCACTAAGTTAAAAAGTTTTTGGACCCTTATTCACAAAATCTTAACTTGAGATCCAAGAATCTTTTGGGAAAACTTTGTGAATAAAATTTGTATATTTTGTGGAGGACTACAACTTTCATGTTTGATGTTTTGTTTGAATCCAATTGCATCATGGTGAAAATGTTGGGAAAAGTTGGGAAAAAATAAGATATTTTCATAACTTAAACCCTAATTTTGAAAATTAAGTTTCTTGGTGAACAAGTTTCATGTTTTGACACATCTTGATGAAAAATGACCCTTGGCACTTGATTTTGACCAAAAAGTCAAAGTTTGACTTTTCAGTGTACAATTGATTTTTGATCAGTTGATCGGAAAATTCATCTGTCAATCCAATGCTTTTGAGATCTTTTGAACCTTGTGATTAGGTAAAGATGATTCCATTGAGTCCTTGAAATCATGCTTGAACCCAATTTTCCATTGGCTAGGTTAAAAATCAGAAATTGCCCTTTCTTAGTCAAAACCCTAATTTTGACCATTTTGCCCTTTTGAAGATCTGATCAAATTTCTTGAGGAGTTGTGGTCCAAACTTGATCAAATGGTTCATATGAGTTTATAATGTTGATGTGGATAAAAAATTATGAAGTTTGACTGTAAATTGGCCACATTTGACTTTTTCCCCAATACAGTTGATTTTTAGGTCTACTGTCCAATTGACTGGGCAAAAATGTGATTCAAAGCTTGAAACTTGGTATGAGCAATCTTAGAGGTCCAACATGAATTATGAAAGTCACATGAGGGATTGAAATTCCAAAAGTCCCTATGCAAACTCAAACCCTAATTTCAGGTCAACAGTGCAAGGAGAGGTCTTGAGCTGAGCAAACCCTAATCTGGTCTTGAGTCCAAGAAGTCTTGTGAGGAGAATCTTGATAAAATGAGAAGGAAAATTTTGGGGTACAACACTTACGCTCTAGGATAGTCTATTCATCTCCTCCCACCTTCTTTAATTTTAAAAATCTTCTCACTCCTTTTAAAAAACTATTCTTGTTTTAAACTTGAACCGCTTTCACAATAAACTTGGACTTAGGTCCATGCATTTTTAAAATATTTTCTTAATAAAACTTTAATCAACTTAATAATACCTTGACATTTTTGTGATAAGACTAAAATTCAATCAATCTCATTCAAACTATTTTTCCACTTTGGCCTTTATTTTAAAAATTTTCTCAAAAGATCAGACTCTTGTCAATCCTTGTAGTGATGCGAGCTATTATACTTATATGGTATGTAGTGAAGTGAGATATTTTCCACTTGGGTGTTGAGTGAATCTTTGTTGATTTTAAAATCCAAGCTATATCCTCCACTTTAAGATGACACTAATTCTCCTTTCTCATAATCATGGGTAGTAAGTATGTTCTTCAACTCGGATAAGACGATGATGTCCTGTATCTTAAAATTAACCAACACACATGTGTTTTAAATTTTTTAAAGGTGAACTACGAGTACCCTGATCCCTTATTGCATGGAAATTGATACATAGGAACTAAAGGTTCACAACCACGCCAGGTGCCAAAATTGTAAAAAATATTTCTTTCCCCATCTCCACCATCTATTTTTATATACAACATTTATAGCCAAAATACACAAATTTTAAAGAGGTTCTTGAGGAGTACCATATATGTTTAGGGTGCTAATACCTTCCCTTTGCATAAACAACCCCAGAACTTAGATTCTTTCCCCCTCTTTTTGGGTTATTCGCTCTTTTCCCATTCCTTTGGAAATAATAAAGTGTCGTGGCGATTTTTATTTTGATTTGTGCGAGTCAAGTCAATCCAATGTCTTAGTCTCAACATTTCTACCCCTACAGATGTTAAGAGTGCATTTTTGAATGGTTATATTTCAGAAGAAGTATATGTCAAACAACCTCCTTGCTTTGAAAATCTGAGAAATTAGACTTTGTTTTTAAACTAAAGAAATCTCTTTATGGCTTGAAACAAGCTCCCAGAGATTGGTATGACAGATTGAGCAATTTTATGTTAGAAAATAAGTTCACTAGAGGACAGTTTGACACTATACTCTCCTGCAAAACATTCAAAAATGATATTATAATTGTTCAAATCTATGTCGATGATATTATTTTTGGTTCTGCTAATCCATATCTCTGCGAGGAATCCAAGCTAATGCAGGCTGAGTTTGAAATTAGCATGATGGGGGAACTGAAGTTCTTTATGGGAATCCAGATTGATCAAAAACCCGAGGCTACTTACATACATCAAAGTAAGTACACAAAAGAACTTCTGAAGAAATTCCACATGAGAGACTGCACGGTAGCAAAGACTCCAATGCATCCTGCATGTATCTTAGAAAAAGAAGAGGTAAGTGGAAAGGTTTGTCAGAAGCTCTATTGTGGTATGATATGCTCTCTTGTGTATCTAACAACATCTAGACCTGATATTTTATTCAGTGTACATCTTTGTGCAAGATTCCAATCAGATCCTAGGGAATCTCACTTAGTTGCTGTTAAAAAAATTCTAAGGCATCTAAATGGAACCCCTAACCTCGGCTTGATGTATGAGAAAACATCAGAGTATTCTCTTTCTGGATTTTGTGATGCAGACTATGCTGGAGTTTTACTAGAAAGGAAAAACACTTCTGGAAATTTTCAGTTTTTAGGAAAGAACCTAATCCATGGTCAAGCAAGAGGCAATCAACAATTTCTCTTTCAACAACAGAAGCAGAGTACATATTAACAGCACTATGCATCACTCAGATACTATGGATGAAAAATCAGATGGAAGATTATCAGATATATGAAAGTAACATTATCTTATGTGATAACACTACCGCTATCTTCTTGAGTAAGAGTCCTATTCTACACTCTATGGCTAAACACATAGAAATCAAACATCCTTTTATTAGAGATTATGTTCATAAAGGGATTCTATCTTTAAAATTTATAGATACAGACCATCAATGGGCTGATATTTTTACAAAACCCTTGGCTGAAGATAGATTTCTATTTATTCTAAAGAATCTGAAAATGGATTTCTGACCAGAGTAAGATGTCATTAGAATCAATTGTGTTCTAGTCGTAGTATGAAGGAATACGATTTTGACTTAATCAAAAGACTTCTAATATGTTTATCTCAAGTCATCAGAATATGTTTCAGTCAGAAATGTCCCTAATCCAATGGAAACCTTTTTGGTTCTCCAGACTTTGAGAATATCAAACGCATTACCTAAATAGACTTAGAGTCTATCACACTCTACCTAGGTCATGCACGAGCAGTTATTTTTCTTGAAATTGATAATCATGATTACATTTATTTAACTACTCATTGGGAACAATCGTTTCATGTCATACCTCTATGTCTATGTCTAACATTTCATGTCATGATTAAATGTTTACATGCTCTCACATCTTAACATGTGATATACTTCTCTCCTTATTTCCTTCTTTTAGTAGTCTGAGATGTCACTTGAGTGTTTAAATTGTCTTAATTTATGAACTGCTTGACTGACAATTTATATCTCTTTTCATCTATAGTCTTTTATCAAATAATTATCCTTGTATCATCATCAATTAAACATGTCTACATATCATGGCTATTAGAATTTTTCAAGGAGATAAAAATATTCTCGAGGTAATCAAAGAGAAAAGACCCAATTATGTGTCTGATGATGGTTTCGTCAACAAGGTCTTTGAAAATCAAGGATGGTTTGGGTATGCAACAAAGTTGAAGGGTCCTGTTTATTCCAACCTCTTAAAGAATTTATGGCTCCATGCTTTAGTTTGTCCTGATGGAAACACCATTCATTCTCACATCTTTGGTGTTCCGATTCCAAATGTTCCTAACTCTTCATTTAGGTTTTAGCCCCTTAGTGCAAATCACTTGAAACCACTTTCAAAAGTCTGGTTTCAATTTTAGTTGAAAAATCTTCATCCCAGAGGAGAAGATCTTAATATAGTATTTCCTAAGGATATGTGTCTTCTTTATTGCTTTCATAAGAATATTCAAATTCATCTTTCGACAATAATATTCAATCATCTGAAGCTATCAATCCAAGCATCCAGGAACTCTCAAAAATCATTCATTCCATATGGACGTGTGTTGTCTGAACTATTTGAGTTAGCAGGTATAATTGAAAATCTTCAACGAAATCTGTTCATCAGAGGAAATTCTCTATTTGATGAGAGTTGTGTTGTGTTTGAAGTTTAGATAAGCTTTCCATGTCTATGATTATTCTGTTGTAATATCCTTCGAATATCAATGAAATTTCTTTTCTTTTCTTTTGGTTTTTATGTTTTTCACACATAATTACCTTTATGATTATGACAAAAGGGGGGAGTAATTTAAATGAACGTAATTTTGATTTTAATAATGAAGTTCTGGAAAATATTCTCTGAAAAGAGCTGCTTACATTCTATCCCAGTTAAAGTCATGTTTCTGTTAGAATTTTTTTCTTTTTCAGGTAATGAGAACTCTAATTAAAAGACAAAGATCTGAAAGCACTATTCAAAGCTTATGCCTAACCTATTGGCTTCAGACTCTAAAAATGCTCTTCAATTAATAATCAGACTTCAAGAAGTAAAACCTGGAATCAGACTCCAAAATTAAGAATCTATTGAAAATCTGGAAGATGTCTTAGTCACACTAAAGTATCAAAGATTCAATAAAGAAGTTGTGTGAAATCAAGATCTCAATTTGTTTATTGGCATCCAAAGTCAAGACTCTCAAGATCTCGATATCTAATCTATTAGAACCAGGGACGTTTTCTGCTCAAATGGTTTAGAGTCAGGATATTTGATCTTCATCAAGTCATTGACTCAGGGGGAGTATCAGAAAAAGGATAAATATTTATTACCCTTCTAATTTCACTGATTATGATTATATGTACAAAATTGTGTCATCAAAATACATAGTTTTGTCATCATAAAAAAGTAGGAGATTGTAAGAACAAGATTTTGTTCTGTAATATTATCTCTGAGTTTTGATGATAACAAATGAGTATGATTGTATGAATAATTTGGTTGTACTAATGTTTGTTATTGTTAAGTACTTAACAAATAGGTTTTGCTTCTGATGAATGGAATGGCCAAGACATTAGAAGAGAATTGATTCCGCTTCTATGCTACACAAGTTCCGTTGAACAATAGCAAGACACTCCAGAAGGCTCTAAAGTGTAAACTCTGATATTTGTATGAAGAAACTAGTTAAAAGATCTGAAGACAAAAGTTGTTACTTATGTCCAGATGTTTAAGACTCAAGCTACTAAAGACAACATGTTCCAATGAAACAAAGTTAGAAGATCTAAAGAAAAAGTTTCTACTGAAGTCCAAATGTTGAAAGCTTGTGTTTCTATTAATCAAGTTCTAAAGATAAGGGTTCTGAAGACCAAGTGTTGAAGACTCTAAAAGACAAAAGGTATAAAGACTCTAAAGACTTGAAGTTCTAAAGACCCAAGGTTCCAAGAAAAGGTTCTCACGACCAAGTGCTGAAGACTCTAAAGATGCATTTTTGAAGACTCTAAAGACTTGAAGGTCTAAAGACCTGATGTTATGTTCTCACTTCTAAACTCATGCTCGCAGAAGCCTCTGAAGTGCATAAGGAAAGAAGATAACATTATCATGGTACAAATAGTACATGATACAATCAATGTTTCATTCCACTACCATGAAAGGACAAATGCGTCGCATGATCTTGTCCTCCATGTTACTGTTCAAGCTGCCAATGTTTCTGGAAATTCCAAGAGTATCCCTCAACAGATACATTATGCTAATGGATATATATATATATATAAAGGCTTGGAGACTAAGAAATAAAGCATCTAACTAATGAAATATTCACGCGCAAATGCTATTCATTGCTTTCACATTCTTAAGTCACTGTTCATAAACTAGTTTACATACTCAGCTTTTTAGAAGTAACATTCTTGTAAACAAAACTTTTATTCAGACTGTTATTTGATATTCCTTAAGGGACCGGGTAGGTTTGAATCCTTAAGAAGTTTAGAGCTTTCGAGTTTTAGAAGTTATTAGTCACCTGGGGGTAGCTTGTGCATTGTAATAATCAGGTTGATTGTTAGTTAATATTCCTTAAGGGACCGGGTAGGTCTGAATCCTTAAGAAATCTAGGGATTGCGAGTCTAGAGGTTATTAGTCACTTTTGGTAGATTTTTCAAATTATAATCAATTTGGTTATAGTGAATCAAGTCTTTGATTGAGGGAGGCGAAATCACCTTGGCGTGTGGACTAGACTAGCTTGATAATTTTCAAGTGGACTAGTATAAACATACATTATTCTTTACTTCCTGTTCTTACTTATTGTCATTATCAAGAGTGAAGGAAAAATCATTTTAAATTAAAAGGGGATCATTTTTAAAAGAATCATTTTAAAAAAAAACACAATTCAAACCCCATATTTCTTGTGTTTTTCACACCTTTAGAATGTTGATAAACCAAGTGGTTACTTCTTGGGTCAGTTTATTTCTGATCCAAGTCAGTAGAAGTGAAGAGGCTGATCTCTAATTCCAATAGAGTTTTATTGTCTTAGCCAGGTCTCTTGAATATGAAGGTAAACTTCATATGTCAAGGACATTCTCTCTATCATATAGTCTCTCCTGATCGAAGAAGCCAGATGTCTATGATACTGTTCAGGTGGAACAGTTTCTACTACAACAGAGAAAGTTTTGTATGGGTATGCACTAACCACATATTATAATGCTATTCATGAGGAAAAAATATGATTATCAAGATATTTATAGCAGTTGATGAAGAAGAATCCATAATTTGGAGATGGAGATTCTTGAGATGTTAGATAGAATGCCGTGACATCTTTGTGTTGATAATTTATTTTTCTCTCAACTTGGTTTGACTGATGTTTCTCTCAAACAGGATAGAGGTTGTTTACTCAAACTTGATATCACTTATCAAGTCAATGAGAACATTGAACTCTTGTTATGCTAAAATGCAAGAGACATTCTAGGGTTGTATGCAATGGAGATGCATTAACCTAAGGTAAGTTAATTTTCTGGAAAATTAACTTATAAGTCATGACGTGCTGTCCAATATTATTTAGGAGAAGCCAGGGTACTCCTGGACAGTCAGTTTGAAGGGTTGATGATCATACAAAACCCTGTGTGTGGTGGTCTTCATGGTTAAGGGAATCTGCTCTTTAGGTGCAGAAGAATTATGATCAAGCACCTCAAAGTCAGACAGGTGGTCATAATTTCATTCTTAAGAAGAAGTTTCTTGAGGTGTGTTTGATCTGCTATTGAAGGTTGATCAACTACTATTGGTTGATCCTCTTATGCTCTCCCACAAGAGTTATTGTTTGGATATACTATGGTTATCATCTCTAGAACCATAGTATTGGGTGAAATCCATGTGACTGAGAATGATGTCGGAAGAGATGTTGGAACATCATTTCAGGTTTACAGCTTCATGGAAGAAAGGTGTATTGAAGATCATGGGGTGAGAATTGTTGATCACCAATGGATTCTAAAGTTGGAATGTATGACCATGATGGAGTATGAGGTCCAGTATCTGACCAAGTCTGGAATTTTGTGAAGAATCCTCTCGTGCTAAATGGGAAAATGAAGGATGCCAGACCAAGTTTTCTAACATCTGTTGAAAGGGAGTATCATATGCAGTTGTATGTATGGGAAAGTTTTCATGTGATGACAAATACCTTGTCGTGAGCTGGGTATGAATATTATATTGTGAAGATGAGCATGTTACTGATGGTAAATACCTTGTCGGGAGCTGGGTACTTATCTGAGGTGTGGATGCAAATCTACTATCTGAGTTATTGATTCAGATATTTTTGAGAGTTTATTTCTCTCAATAGTGTTTAGGTGGTTATATTAACCTAAAGGAGCTGCATAAGGTGTGAACTTGAAGTGATAAATCAAGAACCAATTGATTGGGGTCTGTGAAGAAATGCTAATGTCCTAAATGATGTTGTAACATCATGTTTTTTATTATGAATATAGAGGATTGAAGATCAACATTTTGTCAGAAAATGGAGTTCTGACTATGTGGATTAGAATGTGCAGATTCTGATCCTATATATAGTAGCATGCTTGGGGAATGCATGACCATTGTGTTGAAGTCTTCACTAGTATCAACAATTACTAGTGATGGAAAGGCAGAAGGAAATTCAGATACTGAGGTATGATCTAAATATTTATTTTTTAAGTGTTCTTTGTCTGATCTGAATGTTTGTCTGACTCTCGGCAAAGCTTTTAAGCAAGATGAGAATGTGTGGAGGCTGTGAGTTTGGTGTGCTTGACATCTATACCTTCCAAAGAGTCATGACAACAATGCCCTTGAAGAAGTCTAAAGACCTGGGTGTGAACATGGTCAGTTGATATGTGAAGTTGTGAGAATATTCATGTGCTTTAATCTAGTGCTGAAGAGGTCATGTTCAGGAGGAGCTTGGGTTATACATAACAAGGGGAGTAAAGGTCTTGTCTATGGGTTGTTGCTACAATAGTGCATTTTATGAGGTTATGATGTCAGGCAACTTGTTGTGACATTAAGCTGCTGAATGAGTTACAGATTGTGCTAGCATTTGGGAAGCTAGGAGTTTGAAGAGCAATTTTGTCTGTGTCTGGGGGAAGTTATTTTTCTCTACAGAATCTAAAGGAGCCCGATGGATGGTTAGTTTGATAAATAGAGATATCTCACATAGTTTTGATATCTTGGTTTGTTTCACTCTTGATTGAAATGAGTGTTTTTAGAGTCCAGAGGAAGGCTTGGTGATTATACTTCAGTGCATATGGATAAGTATCGGAATTTCCTTAGACTGTGTTGATGAAAAAGCGTGTTCCGTAGTGTTGAGTTTGATGGGATGTAATGGATATGCTCGAGCTGATGTGAAGAGATGTTGGATGTGTTATATCAACATCAATCAGATTATGGGTCTTGCCTCTTGTTAAAACACTTTGTCATATTCTGTCTAAAAAGGGGGAGAGAATATGTGTATGTGTTGAGATTCTCATGTGCCAAACATGTGTGTGCATCTTTTAAGGGGAGAGAATTTGTTGGACTATCATGAAGAAGTCATATTGTTGATTTTATAACATCGTGTGAAGAGAATGAAGACTGAAGATTGTCAAATGTGAAGACTAAAGACTGCCTGCTTTTGATGTCTTTAGTTTAATCGTTGCTGCCAACTGATTGTATTGTTTAACCTTTAAGTTATGTTATTGTCTTTCATGCAAATGTTATGTAAATTAGTTATAGCCAAAATAAACCAAAAGGGGGAGATTGTTAATTCTCTGAATTATGTGATTGGCATTATTTGGTAAAACTAATATAGCAGAAATATGTTAGATAGGGTGTTCTAACTTGCTAAAAGGAACAGGTTGAGTAAGAAGTCATATCTTATGTTAGGACATGTTGAGTTAAAGTGTTTCAACATCTAGAGCAACATGTCAGATAAGATGTCCTATGAAGGAGCATACGACATCGCGCCTGAGTTCAACTAGACTGTTATATTATGTTTAGTCACAAAGACATAATATACTTTGAGAATATTATAGTATCATATGTGGCGCTGATTTGTAGGTAAAAAAGAATCAAGAAGAATATTGACTTTCTAAATGTGTAGGTAATTTAGGAAGATTTGATTGAAGACCTATTTTGTAGCATAATTTTCTGTTGTTTGTAACAGCCAAATATCTGTTATTTGAAGGCCCAAATCTAGTTGGGTATAGGTTATTAAAAGAATATTTGTAACCTAGGATTGGTACCAGCTGAGAATTTAAAAAATGTAATAATTAGGGATGAGTCTGTTAGTCACTCTTTAGGAGAGTTGGTGTGCGTGAACCACTCGGGTTGTGAGATGGTCATTGTGTTCTATTCGAAGCGCTGAAGCAAGAGTGAGTATTATTCTTGGAGGAAGCTTTGAAGAAAATCCAAGTTGTGGTCTTAGTCAAGAGTCTTGGCTAGTGATTGTCATGGAAGTGTGTCTTCCTGCTTGTTCATAATTGTGTTGATCTAATCGATGTATGTGATTGAAGAGGGATTGGGGAGGGCCTCATATCTTGGTGAGTCTTAGATAGAAGTCTAGCAAGGGTAGTGATTAAGTGATTGGGCTGTAAATTGGAGGTTTGTTATAGGGTATATGAATTGATACTATTTTAGTGGACTTATTCCTGGCTTGGTAGGCCCCCAGAGTAGGAGAGTTGCTTCGAACTGGGTTAATAATTCAGGTGTGTTATTTATGCTTTTCAGTACTATTTTAATTGTTGATGCCTTGCATGTTTGTTTATGTTGGATCAGATGTCCCAGCATATCATAGGACATCTGAGTTCTGTCATACCATAATTTCAAGGCTCGTGGCGTATTTGTACGTTCGACATTTATTAGGTGTTTTGGAATTTAGATGAAGAAAAGAGTTTTTGTTTTAAGAACATGCAATGCAAAAGAAAGAGAAGAGGACTAAGTGAAACTAATCCTAATGTTGGTATGCATCATGGACCTAGAGTTGGGATAAAGTACATTCTACCTAATAGTTATCATGATTGAATCAGACCCCAAGGTCTAATCTCAAATCAAATTAACCAAAGATTAAAATGAATCAAGATAATCTTAAGGGAGCATATAATTGACAGTCATAATTATAGGTCAAAGATTAAGCATGTAAGCACCAAAATGTCAAGCACAAAGAATAAAGAGCATACCAAAACCCTAAAATTCAATCAAAAGTTTAAAGAGAATTAAAGACATGTTTTTATAAATTTTATGAATAGAATTAAGGAAAATTCTGAAGTCATGACTATCGCAGTGAAAAATTAAGGAGACCAAGCTATTGAGGAACGTGACTCAGAAAGACTTAAGAAGTCACCCCTGAACTTTATTGTTTCCAAGGAAAAGTGAAAAGATCGAAACTCTTTTATTTAACATGAAATGCAAGAAGTAAAGACTTAAAGAAAATCATAAGGAAGATATCTAAGGTACGAGGTTGGTTATACAAAGGGAAGGTATTAACACCCTATGCATATATAGTACTCTATAGGAACCACTTATAATATCTGTTTTTGGTTTAAAATTGTTTGTTTGTTTAGTAAGTGTGGAGATGGGAAAAGAAATATATTTTATTTATATTTTTTTTGGAAAGATATAGTTTTATACCTACGTACCTATTAAGGATCAAAACCTCGTAGTTCATGGTAAAAATAATAAAAGGTTTATTGTGGTTGATTTTACGAGAAAAGATATTTAATCATCTTTAAGAGAGAAAGCTCCATTAACATCAGCACAAGTATGAGAAGATGGATCTTGCATCATCATGAAGGAAGGGCTACTAACTTGGATATAAAGATCAACAAGTTGCCAACTAATGACTTCATGTGGAAAGAATCACATTTACTTCAACAATTACTACGGGGATATGAGAATCACATCTCAACTTTTAAGAAGACTTTATATCTAATTTCTTTGAGAAAAGTTTTAAATTGAAATGCAAAGTGGCAAAAAGATTTGGGTGAGGTTAAGTCACTTTTAGTCTTTTGAAAGTGTAATGACATAAAGTCAAGGTTTTTATATGAAAGAGGTGATAGTTTAAAAATGGTTTTTAGGGTTTAGGTATAAAAGTTTTTAGAGTACATGATGATACATAGGGTGAATATTAATAATTATAATAGTTTTATACAAATAGGAATGCACATGCATATGATTGTGAAGTCAACAATACTAACCTTTTCCTTGGATTTGGGGTACAAGTATAACAAAATATTAAGTGACTAAACATGGTATATACATCACAATTATTTAAACATAAAGGGGAAAGTTAACATGCTTATTTAAAGTAAAAATTGTAACAAAAGATCGAATAAACAAACAAGGTGTTCCCTAGGGTTAATGGGAGTTTATGAAGGAAATACATCCTCAAAGCTTAGTGAACTTAATACACATGGGTAAAAAATGGGAACCTAAGGTGTGTGAAGCCTTTTCTAGGGTTTTGAATGTGTTATGGTTCTATTATAAAAAGTTAAATCCTAAACTAAAATAAAAAAACAAGTTTTAAAGTATAAATATATACAAGGGTTTTATGAAACAAGAATTTATTAAAGGCAGGGCATGGTTATTTAATCATGGGTTTTTTAGAGTTTTCAAAAGAAAGTTAAAGAAAAGGTTTTTAAAATAAGTGAAAAAGGACTTAAAACCTCCATTCCTTATGGAAGAATCATGTCATAAGTGTGTGTTCAAAATGAAATTGTAAGAATCCTTTGAAGGATTTCTGATGATCCTAGTGATACCCTACATCAAGAGTAGTGTGGTACTTTTGATGATCAGTGGTTTCAATAAATTTTAATTCCGTTATCAACAATTCTGTTGTGTAATCTCATTAATTTTATCAGCAATGCAATTCTTTCTAATTAGCACTTATTATTACTTATGTTTTTTTAATGTTTTTCACGCATAGTTACCTTTTTGATGATGTCAAAAAGGGGGAGAAGTATAATAATTTTGATGAACCTAAAGAAATGAAAAAACTCATTATAGTAATAAAATGATTTAAAATGTGCATTTACCGCTAACAGTTGATTGTCTATTTGTTAATTAATCAAGGAACTCGGAACAAGTTCACTAGGCATTCTAAGACATGTCAAAATGAAAGAACTCTGTTAAAGTTCTTAAGAATTGATCGTTCACATATGATCTATTAGAACCATGGGGAGTTTTACTCAAATGGATTAGAGTCAGGATATTCGGTCTTCACCCAGTCTTTGACTCCGGGGGAGTATCATAAAAAGGATAAGTATTCCTTACCTTTCTATTTTCATTTTTCTTATTATGTGAACAAAATTGTGTCATCAAAATACATATTTTTGTCATCAACAAAAAGGGGGAGATTTTAAGAACAAGATATGGTTCTGCAATATTATCTGAGTTTTGATGATGACAAATGAGTATGTTTGTGTGAAAAATTTTGTTGTACTAATGTTTGTTATTTTTGAGTACTTAACAAACAGGTTCTGCTTCTGATGGATGGCGTGGCCAAGACATTACAAGAGAATTAGTTCTGCTTCAATGCTACACAAGTTTTGTTGAACAGTAGCAAGACACTCCAGAAGGCTCTGAAGTGAAGCTCTGGTGTTTGTCTAAAGAAACCAGTTAAAATATCTGAAGACAGAAGTTTTTACTTAAGTCTAGATGTTGAAGACTCATGTTTTAGAAGATAATAGGTTCTAAGGAAACAGTCAGAAGATCTGAAGACAAAAGTTACCACTTAAGTCCAGATGCTGAAGAATCATGTTTCTAAAGACAGTATGTTCCAAAGAAATAAATTTAGGAGATCTGAAGACAAAGTTTCTACTAAAGTCCAGATGCTAAAAACTTAATTTCTAAAAGATAACTTGTTTCAAAGACGACAAAGTTAAAAGATCTGAAGACAATATTTCTAACTGAAGTCTAGATGTTGAAGACTTTGTGTTTCTAATAACAAGGTTCTAAAGACAAGGATGGTTAAAGAAACAAGTGCTAAAGATTCTAAACATGGAAGGTATGAAGATTCCAAAGACTTGAAATTCTAAAAGTCCAAAGTTATCTACAACGGGTTCTCAAGACCAAGTGCTGAAGACTCTAATGACATAGCTCTTCAGACTCTGAAGACTTGAAGCTCTTCTAATCCAAGGTTCGCTACAACGGGTTCTCACGACCAAGTGCTGAAAAATTTAAAGACCCCGTTCTGAAGGCTCTGAAGACTTGAAGTTCTGAAAACCTTATGTTATGTTCCCGCTGCTAAACTCATGCTCGCAGAAGCCTCTGAAGTGCAAAAGGAAAGGATAACAGTAACATGGTACAATAGTACACAACACGAAAAACCTTATTCCACTACCTCTCCACTAGCTTGAATTATGGAAGAGATAAGGACGTAGAAGTACTATTTGTAAAGACTCTTTTTCAAATAGCCAACGACTCTTTTTTGCTTGGCTATATAAGAAAAGAATCGTATGTTTAAAAGTTGTTGGTTGATGTTGGAAGATGCATGATGTTGAACGAGTTGAATGTTGTTAATGTTCAATGTTAAAATGAAAATTGACATTATTGGAACATAACCAAAAATCTATCAACCATTATAACAACAACCAGAACAACTATTATCAAAATGATTCTTCAATCATGTTGATATTGATTACAATGAAATCATTGATTCACAATGTGATTAATTTCATATGTTGCACAAAGCTTGCTAAGCCACAAAAGATAATAAAGATGATCTTTGAAAGCTCCAATTACAAATCCACAACACAAATGTTGTGCTCTAAAGTGATCATAGAAAAAAATGGAACAAGGGCTGCTGTCCAGAATGTTCTAAAGTGAATCAAGATGAAGAAGTTCTTCTCTTTACTACATCAAGATCAACAAAGCTTTCAGAAGCTTATGAAGACGAAGACTTCAGCAATTCAAGTGCTTTGGGCTGTTGTCCGTGAAGAAGTTATTTGAAGAAAAGAAGACCACAAATTGAAGCTACAATAAAATGTAATATCTTTTAATGTGTATTAGATTCTTCTGATGTACTTAATTCTATTTACATCTAGCTTGTGTAGAAGTATCATTATTGTAAACAAATGTAAATCAAATAGTTGTTTGATGGTTCCTTGAGAGAATCGGTTGAGTCAGGATTCTCAAGAAGACTTTGGCTACGGTCATCGTAGATGAAATCTTGGTAGTGGATTCTATTGGGTAAATGGTAGTCATACCTCACAGGGGACTGAGTGAAGGTCAACATTGTGAGATCATTGATGGATATCATTGGAAGGAAATCCTGGTAGGATATTCTGGTGAATCAGATTTTATTGGTTCAATGAATGTTATATCCAGTCTAGATCACTAAACGTGTCATTGGATGTTAGTCATTGGAGGTTGCCCATGCGATTGTAATCGATTGGTTATAGGGGATTAAGTCCTTGAATTCTAGGTGAAATCACCTCAGAAGGGTGGACTAGACTAGCTTAGGGGTTTCTCAAGTGAACCAGGATATATCGCGTGTTGTTTCATATTTCTTATGCTTTAGAGTTTATGTTTTCTTAACTTTTTTTGAATCATTACTTAGAAGTAACACTCAAAAGCACTGTTTAACGAATAATACTTAGAAGCGAAAGTTTTTCAAGAAAGGAAAACCCAATTCAGACCCCCCCCCCCTTTCTTGCATTTTCTTCACACCTTCATGAACCACACTTTGGAACTTCATTTGGTCTTTCTAAAAATGGTAATTTGTGTTATGTAAAATTGATTTAAGTTTTGGCTTGGTTTTGGAACAGATTTGCAAGCATGACTTTGGCACAATTTTCCTTGTTGTGTAGTTAACAAAAAAACAAACAAAACTGGTATCAATTGAAAGGTAATATGGAAATGTATAACTTTGGTGTTATGACAAACTTGGGAATATGCTTGTATGGTCATATATCTTGGTGTAAAGTCACACCTTCAAAACTGATTTAAATTTTGAAAAAATTCCAAGTGTTTTGGCAATTTTCGTTCAACATGATTCCTCCACTTTAGCATGATTTTCCAACCAATTATTGATTGATTTTGAACTTAAAACCTGTACCAAGTTGATGTATAAAATATCATCTTTAAATTCAGCCCTTATTTTCCAATTTTGGTGCACAAATGAATGAGAAACAAGCTTGCAAAGTCAACTACATGAACATGTATTTTGGACACTTAGAAAATTTTGAAAATGTTCCAATTTTTCATTTTTCACTCTTTTCTTGATTTTCGTGATTCCTTTTGATAAAATTCAATCCACTTCCATATTTTCTTTAAATTCGACTTGAGAAGTCCATGGTTGACCAAAAATATCATAAGTCAAACTTTGACTTTGAGCATTTGTTGACTTTTTTCAATTAAATCAATCCACTTCAATTATCATCTTGAATCAACTTGAATCCCTTTGAGAAGGCCAATATGATGTACCAAGACCCCTTGAATCATTCCTCAAGCCATGTAATCAAATTTTGGTCAAAAAATTAAACTCAAGTTGACTTTGACCAAAACCTTAATGTTGAGTAAATTTTTAATGGAAGCTTGTAAACAACCTTGAACCAATGAAACAAAGATTGATGAAAACCCTAGCTCTTCAGATGAATGAAGAGAGAAGGCTTGAGATATTGAGAACTAAAAAAACCCAGGTCAGAGAAAACCTCAATTAAACACATGATAAAAACCCTAGCTTGATTTTTTTCCCTTAAATAACCTTGAATAACCTGATGAACTTATAACTTGATGATAAGATAATCATGATGACGAGTAACCCCTCTCTTGCTTCAATTTATAATGATAGTTAGATGAATCAACCTTGGAATGGGGGAAAACCCAAATCACAAGAAAACCTTGGTCTCATGTTTTATAAAAACAATGATATGCATGATTGTGATTGCCATGACCTAATGGAAGATGTAGATGAATGTGAAACAAAAACCAATTAGGGTTAAAACTATGAGGGAAAATTTTTGGGGTACAAAACGAGGTTTTGGTAAGGGCGGAGTGATTTAGTTTTGATGTCTCGTCTTCCAGAAGTTCAGTGATTTTTCTCTAGACAAGTATGTGGCAAGTCCTTCAAGCGAAACATGGGGAGAGGACCTCTAGCATCACCTGGGGAGAGTCCCTCAAGTAGAGCTTGGGGCGAGTCTTTAAACTAGAGCATGCAATGAATCCATCAATAATCAATTGGGGCGAGCTTCTAAAGTGCCACCGAAAAGATAACGAGCAACATTAAATTCCCCAAATGATGAATTTATCTTGGGAGATAAAATGATTAAGAACCCTTACTGCACGTGTTAGAGGTGCAGGGTGTAACAACCCATTTTCAAATTAGTCCTTTTGGTGAATTATCTATGAATTATATGTGTTGTTAAATGTTTTGAATTATTGATGGGTTGAGTTATTTAAAATGAATAGGAGGTAAAGAAACTAGTAGAATTATTAAAAACTATTTTTAGTGATTAAATAAGAGAATTGATTTAATCATGTAAGTATATTGGAATTTGAAAATAATAATTAAAATAAGGTGTGTAGAGGAATTGAGGGTAAGCTAGTAATTTGTGAGTATAAGTTGGGATAATAAAGAGAAAACATAATTAGAAACAATACATTATTATAAAAAGGAGAAGAGTGGGAAGGTGAGGGAGTTTTTACACAGTACGTGAAAAGTTGAAAGAAAGAAAAGAAGGGTTAGGGCAAGAGGAATGAGAAGGAGAAATCAAGGATTCTTTCATATTTGCTGGAATAATCGGTTAAGGGGAGAGATTATTCATCTATGGGTGCTATATCATGAAAGGGTAGATGGAGGAACCCTTAACCTCAGGATTGGGTATTTTGACTTCTGATACTGAATTATAATAATTGGTTGTTGTGTACAATAATTTTCGTGTGCCTTGATTATACATATTTTTTTGTTTTGATGAATAATTGTTATTGATTCATTGATGAGTTTTTGGAAGGTTTTATTAAGTTGTAAAGTCAGGAAACATATGATTATATTGATAGAAATCAGTGATATGTTGCAAAGTTTCTGTTTTAACCATTAGATAATTGCAGTACATCGAATTCTCAGTGTTTCGGTTTTTACAGAATCAAAATCGGAGGTCCGAAAGGCCTTTAAGGGTGAAAAACACAAATTTTCTGGTTTTTAAGTTCACGGCGGTCACCATGGCATGGGGGTGGCGGGTTTCACCGAGGTCATCGCGGTCAGGAAGATTTGGGTTCAAATACGATTTTGATCATAACTTTTTAAATGTGTATCCAAATGATGCCCTGTTTGAAGCGTTAAAAAGCTAGCACACAAAGCTATAACATGATAGATATAAGTGAATTGTTTGAGTATTATTCCTAAGTCTAATATGTTTGAGAAGTTGAATGTTCATATGTTCGGTTAATGAATTGTTGTAATTGTTGTGATAATGTGATGTGATTGTAAGATGAATCATTATATAGATAATGATAACATATTGAGTTAAGATATGTAGTTTCAGTATGGAAGCTAACTTGTGATTATTGTACAAGAACGATAAAATTCGATATGATACCATTAATTATTGTTGAATTATTATGATGCATTCATCCATTCATGCATCCTATATTGTTGTTGTTGTTGAAAGAGACAGCTTAGGAGTCTCGGTGATGGGACTTGTGATTGTCCCAAGCTCGGCGTGGGGCTTGGAGCTCGGAATGGGGCTTATGAGTTCGACATATGGAACCATTATTGAGTCGGTATCGCATGCATACGAGTCAGTAATGTGTTATGAGTTACATTACATGAATAAATGCATATGATAGTGATTCTGAGTGAGTTGTGAATGCTTGCGGATGTGGTGCATAATTGATATCTATGTGAATCTGTATGTAGTGGACTACTCTGATTATATATGCACGGTTAATTATTTGAATGTTAAAATTCTATCCCTTGCAATACAGATGTTCAGACTGATGTCTCAATACCACACAATGTCAAGACAGATGTTATAAAATATGTTGACAGAACACTTGCTAAATCTAGTGACTGTGTATAAAAGTAAATTGTAGAAAATTAAACAACACAATCAATTACTAAACTAGTTAGGTGCAATATCACCTACTCTGGGGGCTACCAAGTTGGGAAAGAAATCCATTATGATAGTATTAGTTCAAAGCTAAACCAACCATAGTTTACAACTTCTCGCCTAATCACTACCTTGTACAAATTCTACCTAGAGACCACTAGATATGAGATCCCCCTCTCACTTCCAATCACCATAGTGATATACCTACAGCCACAAACCTTGTGACTAGACATAAAATATCAATATAAAATCAACTCTTTGCTTAAAATCTCATGAGTGAGAATAATAACTTGATATAAATCAAGTAACAATCACTCAAACTCAATGCATCAAAATAATACAAAGAACACAAACACTATGAACCTAAAAGACTCATAAAACCCTAATCTTCATGTTGCACCCACAATATCTTCAATGTAAATGCTTGCTATTTTAGGTCTAACAAGTCCTTATTTATAGACTCTTGCAGTATAAACTTGGACTCTTCAAATCAGATCTAATCTTCACGTTTTAAATCAGCTGCAAAATCTTCACATAAAAATAGAAACAAATATTTTAAAGTTTCCTAAAAATTCTGCAGGATCCTTTTTAATGAAAAAAAATCAAATATGCACTTGTTCGTAAAATATCCTTGATTTGTTGCGCCCGTATGAGTACTAGAATATTCCAGAATCTCATATTTTCCAATCAAATCTTCAAGGAAACAAAACAGTAGCACCTGCTGCATAACAAGCCAATATGTCAAGACATCTGGCTCAACATCTGTCTAATACACACGACAGTAGAACTTGTAATAAACACAAGTAACATGCAAACATGTAAACTTTGTACAAATTGCATCAAATCATATATCAGAGAAAGCATGCAATTACAAATTAGAGGCAGCAATAGAAGAAGATAAACTATCCTCACATCAGTATTTCTAACACATTAGGTAATATTTTAGAACATCATATAGGACATAACACATACATGCTCCACCAGCAACAACAACAACAGAAGCTTTAAACCAGCATGACTGACCATCATGATCCCCCTGAATAGTTGCATACATCAAGCAACCATAATAGTTTCTCTCTCCTTAGTAGTAGCACAGTCTTATTAGCATGCTAATCAACATGTCAAAACATGTTTCATAACATCAGGACACACAAAAACACTTAACACTTTACTCCCCATTTTTAGCCAAAACTTGACAAAAATAGAGTAAATGTTAAAATAAAATGGAAACTCACATAACATACAAGCACAAAACACAGATGGAAGCATACAATAGTAGATGGAAACAAAAAAAAAAGAAACAAAGCTTCTTAAGAACTAGTGTTGCTATCTGTTTCTTCACCTTCATGCCCTCATCATTTTCATCATCCTTACAGGCACTCTTCTCTCCCTGTCCATCATTATTACCCTCATGGGGATTTCCTTGAACTTTTTTCTAGCCAGATCTCTAATCAATATTTCAAGTTTGATTTTTCTTGTAGCACATGTTTTATGGTTTCATCCAACCCTTTATAAGTAGCTTTTAACTCTGCTATTATATCACCCTGGGTAGTGGAAATGACACTTTCCTTGCCAGATGTCTTGACAATGTCTGGGACATGTGTTTCTTCAAACAACTTATAATGAAAAGAAAGAGGTGAATCCCTTATACATATATCATTAGTATCAGTTAAGATTCCTAAATGTTGGAACAAAATGACTCCATAAATTAAGGTTGGGAAAATAATAGGCATTTTCACATCATAGGATGTGCCTTGCCTCATGATTTCTTCAAAGATTTAGGTTCCAGAATCATAGTTTTTCTTGGTTCCAACAATGTAGATGAACCTTTAAAGACCAGTAGCAATTGAGGAAGTATGATTGGTAGGCACCCAGTTAGCTACTCTTGTGGAAAATGCCATACTTCACACTCAGGTAGCTTGCAAACATTTTTTCTTTTCTAGGCCACTTCTTAACCTGCTTCCCAATGATTTCTCTATAAATGGTGTCATTAGACACCTCAACCTCAGGTTGTTCTTTCTCAATCCTTCCTAGAAACATGTTAATCACAGCTGGAAAGTATTCCACACACATACATCTAACAAAATCTTTCCTAAACTCCTTGCTACTTATAGCGGTAGAAATGTTAAGACTAAGCCATTAGATTGACTTGAATCACACAAATCAAATAAAAATTGCTACCGTGCTTTATTGTTTCCAAAGGAAATGGGAAAAGAGAGAATAAACGCAAAAAAGTGGGGGAGAAAATCTAGGTACGGGGGTTGTTTATGAAAAGGGAAGGTATTATCACCCTAAACATCTAGGGTACTCAGCAGGAACATCTTTGAAAATTTGTGTATTTTGGCTATAAAAGGTGTATACAAAAATAGATGGTGGAGATGAGAAAAGAAGTATTTTTTACAATTTTTGCACCCCCGCAGTTGCAAATGTTTAGTGCCTAAGTACCACCTTCTGAGAAATAGGGGATCACGGTACTCGTAGTTCACCTCAAAAATTTTAAAACACATGTGTGTTGGTTAATTTTAAGATAAGAGACATCATCGTCATATTCGAGTGGAAGACATACTTACGATCCATGATTATGAGAAAGGATAATTTGCATCATCTCAAAGTGGAGGATATAGCTTGGATTTTAAAATCAACAAAGTCTCACTCAACACCTAAGTGGAAAATATCTCACTTTTCTACATATCGTAGAAGTATAATAGCTCGCATCACTACAAGAATCGACAAGAGTCTAATATTTTTCAGAAAAAGTTTTAAAGTAAAAAAGCCAAAGTGGAAAAATTGTTTGAATGAGTTTGATTGACTTTTAGTCTTCTCACAAAAATATTGTCAAAGTATGATTAAGTTGGTTAAAGTTTGATTTAGAAAAGATTTTTAAAAAATGCATGGACCTAAGTCCAAGTTTATTATGAAAGTGGTTCAAGTTAGAAAACAAGAAGAGTTTTGAAAAGAAGGAAGAATATTTTTGAAATTAAAGAAGATGGGAGGAGATGAAGGGACTATCCTACAGCATAAAGTAAAAGCTAAGGAAAAGAATGATCTAACCAACAAGAATCAAACACTTGACATAAGAAGTCAATGTAGAATTCTCATCCTTTGGATTGAAACCATGTAATAAAAAAAATACTAAACCTCTTAGGAATACCAAGCTTCAGATGAATTAAGTCTTCATAAAAATTGGGCAGAGTAACGACTGTATAAAGAGGAATTCTTAATCACAGATAAATCACATAATCAAAAAAACCTGCACACAAAGAAAATCAACCCAATGTCTTGGGGTAAACCCCCAAAATCTCCAGACAAAATAACCACAGAGCCACAAGGTCCCAAGGGTAATCAAGGATTCTAATCCTAAGTCCAAGAGGTCCATAACTCCATTATTCAAAGGATAGTAACCAAATAGTCTAAGTAACCTTAAGGATTTTAATGTTCAAGTTAATTATTAAGTGTCTTTAAAAAGAAAAAGAAATCTCAAGTGAGAAAAACAAGAATGACATAAAGATAAATGCTCAAGTGAGCAAAGATGAAAGTAACATGAAATGTAAATGCTAAAGTAAATGGTGCATAAAAGTATATGTATAAATTAAAGGGCATAAAGTAAAAGCACAAAGTAAAAACACAAAGTAAAGTGAATTGTTAATGAATTAGAAGTTAGAGGTTAGCTGAATGACCATCTTAAAACTTGCATTTGAAAATTCATTAGAAGGTTGATAAAATCAAAGCTTCTAAATAACAAGTATCATATGCTTTTTGTCAAGTATAACATTCATTTCAAGTATTCAAGGCAACTGCATATGATCAACGATGTTCAAATGATTCACTTAGACCAAAGTTCATGAAGTTCCTTAGAGGATTGATAAGATCAAATCCTCCTAACAATGAACCTCAAAGTTATTGGATCAAATGTTTCAAATTAAACATACTTGGGCTTGCAAACATAAGTTTGGGCCACAAATGATCATTTTTCGAATCGGGATAAATTTAGCGCTATGTTAAGCAATCGTTAGTGGACTTATGTAGAAGACACACCTATTTTGAGGTCGGTCAATAACAATCCATGTACCACATGTTAGAGAAATGATATGTAGATTATTCTCTAACAACATGTAGCACAAGTAACAAAGGGATCAGATGAAGAGGAGGGGATGTATCAGATGAAATTAGGGTTTCAAATATCATCAACATCATTCATCCATTTTGGTAGATTTGGTTTTTCAACCTATCAACACCCAAGATCCAATGAGGTTGAGGAACTTGTCCCAAAATAACACCCAAATCAGAACCAAACAAAAATAATAAAATAATACTTAATAAAACAATATTTAGAATGATTAATAAAAGGGAAAATAATTAGTAAAATACACAAAGTATGTTAAAACACCAAATAAAATTTCTAAAAAAATACTAGAAGTCAAACATGAGTCAACAAGTGTTGACAAAAAATTTCAGAATTTTTTAAAGTCGAAAACTATTTTTTAAAATTCAAAGAAATAAGCAAAATAAACAGAAAGCTGTAAAAATAGTAAAATTAGAAATAAAAATAAAATGAGCTCACCAATATTTATCAAGAGGTTATTGGATACTTCCATATTTTTTCAGAATTTAAAAATCAAGAAAAGTATTTTTAAACAATTAAAATAAGTTAAATAAAGTAAAAAATCATAAAAAATATCAAATCACAAAATAAAATTGTGAAAAAAAAAACCAGAAAGAGAAAATCAAAAGTATTTTTGAGATTTTTTTTAAAGATTTTTAGAAGTTAAAATGAATTTTGTATGAATTTTTGAAATTTAAAACAAATAAAATATAAAAATAAGAAAATAAAATAAAGCCCAAAAGATGTGGACCATCTGATCAATGTCAAACGCATTAGTAAGCAGATCTGAGGGACCTGGCACGCTGTGCATGTTATGGACCTTATTGAAAAACACACAGAATCAAATAAATTTGGGCCAATCAAAATAAAACAATTGTCACGCTATCGTTGGTTGAAGAATGACACGTAGGTCATCTTCGACCTCTAGACCTCTGTCCCTTGGGTTTTATGAGATTCTTTGAACATAACCGTTAGAAGCTCAAACTAGTATCATTAGATTCGTCTCTTCCAGACGATCCTAACCTTACCCTCACAAAAAATTTCTTTAAACCACAACTCAGTCGATTTGAGAACCAGAGAGTTTTGAAAACTTTTGAAATCAAGAACAAATGCATAAAATGCCTCAATTGATCAAAATTAAACCATCAACAAGCATCAATGAATATTTAGATCATTCTAGTAATTTGAGTTAGCTGATTTGGTGTCTTAAACTACCTGAACGGAGTCAGATGAATTTGCTCTAAAATTGGACTTGGCTAGCACGATTCAGGGCACCTCAAGGCTTGGTTCTTCTTCTTTTAGCTTCAGTGAAGTTCAAGGGTGAATAATAAATCAAGAAATAAGAGTTGGAAGTGCTTTAGAATTGAATTCGGAGTTGCAGAACTGAAAGGTGTGGAGGGAGTTCAACAGAGGTTCTTTGGCTCTCAAAAGCTTATCAAATGAGTGGGGTATCATCCTCTATTTATAGTTGAGTAAATGGAATGCTCAAGCGTGTGATATAATGAGATTTTGAGATAATTTGTGTGAAGTTGCAAGCATGAAAAGTGCGACTCATATTTTCTTAAAATCAACCAAAACTTGTGTTTTAAGGTGCTAATCACTTCTGGAAGATTGTTAAGCATGTGTCATACCCCAAATTTGTCCACTAGATAAATAGTCATTTTTTAGTTAATCTTAGTGTTATTGTGTTTATGTTCATATTGTTTTAATTATGTACTCTGTTTGAAATTATGTTTAGGCATGATCGGGGTTTTAATTCTCAATGAAGGGCGTATTCATTATGGGCTTAGCATGCACATTTTGCTAGAGCCCATTTATAATATTTTCTTTGGATCATAAAACAGAGGGGAGTGTCTATTTTTGTCTTAAGGGCTTACTTTTTGTTTCGAATGGCCCATTACAATGTTCTAATGGCTCATTGATCAATTATTTGATGTACAAATATTAAGGCCAATTAAGGGTTTGCGATTCATTTCGAACAAATAATGAAAGGGGGTGTGGTTAGAAAATCTGGCTGGCCCATTAAGCCCATTGGAGGGCCCTGTATTATTAAAAAGGGTATATATACATAAGGGAGGTTCATTTTTGAATAGACTAACCCATTATAGTTTAGAGGCCCATTTTGGTTGGTAAAAGAGGGGTGTACGTTTTTAGAACAAATTACTCAGATGGCCGATTCTAAATCAGAGGTCCATTTTTAAGTTTGGAATAATATAGGGGTGTGTTTTTTAGGGTTTACCTTTGGATGGCCCATTAGCTTTTTGTTATGAATTACAAAGGGGTATGTTTTATTTTTGCTACAGATTGGCCCATTGAAATGTCAAGCCCAATTGAAGGATTTGTTGACTAAAGTTAACATTAATCTTAGGATTATCATTTTTTATTAATTATTATTATTAATAGTATTATTATTTAATTTATTATTAGTATAACTTATTATTATTAATTTAATTATAATTAATGTTATTATTTTACCTCTTAATCAATATTACTATTATCATTATTATTAATATTGTTATTATTATTATTATTAATTGTTATTTTTATTATCAAAAGTTTTTTCCTCTAAATCGTTGATCAAATTCAACAAAGGCCAAGAATCCCTAATTCTCGATGCAACCCAGCGGCGGCCGTGCATCATCTTCAAACTACCCAGAATTTAGAAAGCCCAGAAAGATCGCAAAACAATATTCAAAACATAATCAAATCAAGAACGAATATATATTAAAACAAATCACAATCTGATTACAACTCAAAATCGTCCAAAATTGTACATAATCGAATCAATTACAAATCAAAATCTAATCAAATCCTAATCCAATTGCTAATTTCTATTTCTAACTAAAATCATAAACAAAATTTCCTAATATATCTATCTAAAAAAACATATAAATAAACCCTAATTTCTACAAGAAGAGGGACCGGAAAATTTCTAAGACAGAAAGAAGGAGAAGAGCAGAGAGTTGATGGTTCCAAGCCTTCATCTCCCTCAGAGTACATCCTTCACCCAGATCTAGGGTTTCTGAACAGAAACCCTAAGATCTTCAATATTCATCCATCGTGTCGTCGTACCTACCAGTCGAAAGAAAGAAGGGGAATTAGATTGAGAAGAAAGAAACTGGAAGGAGATAACGTCAAGATTCACGACAAATGAGAGGTATCACTTGATTACACTTAGCTTAAAAGGTTTTTTTTTGTCTCTTGTTGCAGTTTGGGGTGAACGGGTTTTGAGTTTGGATTAGGGTCATCACCATCGGAGATCGTCGTCGTGGCTGCCGATTAGGGTTTAAGGTTCGGCGTTGGTTGTTGTTGTTGTTGTTTTGGAAGAAGAAGAAGAATGAGAGAACGAGAGAAGAGAGAGAGAGAGAGAGAGAGAGAGAGAGAGAGAGAGAGAGAGAGAGAGAGAGAGAGAGAGAGAAGAGAGAGAGAGAGAGAGAGAGAGAGAGAGAGAGAGAGAGAGAGAGAGAGAGAGAGAGAGAGAGAGAGAGAGGAGAGAGAGAGAGAGAGAGAGAGAGAGAGAGGAGAGAGGAGAGAGAGAGGAGAGAGAGAGAGAGAGAGAGAGAGAGAGAGGGAGGGAGAGAGAGAGAGAGAGACAGATGAAAATGAAAAGAAAATGAAAGAAGAAGGAAAATATACTCCCTCCACATTTGATCTCAACTGGACATGTGGCCAACATCTGGCCATGTGATCCCATGCACCCTTTATGGTGTACCCTCAATCTCCACCATTCTGATCAAACATCAAGCATCCAGATCTCGCTAGCCCATCCTAACGCAATGCACTCGCCTGCACACAGTCCAAATAGATCACTAGTATTTTGCTTTGGACCAAGCCCATTATTATCAACAACTCCCCCAATTTTCATTTTATCTTTTTTAAGCTGCAGGTTGCACCCCCTGAAAATTAGATAAAAAAAACTATTGGGCTCAAACCCGTTACTATCCAGACCCTCTGGAATGACTGTGTAATTGAAAATGCACCCCCTGCTATTTGGGCTCAGATTTTCATTTTGGCCTAAATACATTCCTAGTACACCCCTAGACTTAAGTATTATACCCCCGCGCTTAATTTAATTAATTTTATTTATTAATTTTCTTAACCTTATTTTTCTTATTTAGTTTGATTTGTTTAAATACCATATTTTTTTAGCATTCTGCATTAAATATATTTTTGCATTTAAAATCATTAATAGATAATTGTTGTATTCTTAAACCCTATTTAAAAACTATGGTGAGTTCCCCTAATTAAAATTTAAACCCTATTCCTAAACCTTTAACCTAAACCTTAATATCCTTGTGAACAAGGTAGATGAAGGGTGCCTAACACCTTCCCTTTGTCTAAGCGAGTCAACAACTTAGAATCTCTAATCAAATTAGGGTTATCCGTTATATCCTCTTCCTTAGGATAAAAATTAGTCGCGGCGACTCTATAATTTGCAGCCGGTTATTACAACTGGCGACTTTGCTAGGGAATCCAACCCTAGGGTTTTAGTTTCTTCTCTCTTTTTAGGTTCAGGGTTTTGGATAGGGTTTTATTATTGCTTTCCATATTTATTTCTGTTATTATATCTGTCGTGGGAATTTTAATTTCAAAAATATATTTTCTAAAAAACCTTAGAAAGAAGGTTCATATATTGGCCAAGAGAATATATCATCCCTATGAGTTTTTGTGATGAATCCGCCTAGATTCGGTGGAATTCCAAAAAATAAATATGTCTCAAGAGGTATCCTCTTGGAGGGTAGGACTTTGGAATGAAACCTATGACTTTTTGTATAACCCTTAAACCAAAATCTCATGGTGAGACCTTTTACGACCTTAGAGATGAAAGTTTAGGTCTACAAAGAGGCTCTGCTTAAGGGAGGCCCTTGTGCCTATCCCTCTAGTGTTATCCATGATACCCTTAAGGAAACCACCTTATAGGGGGTTATAATATCCGTAGGCCAAAACTAGGAACCTACCAACTAAGGATACCTTTTAGAAAACTCGTTACTATGTCGCATCATCATGCATTCATACATTTTGAATCTCACATATTCATTATTCTCCATTATTTTTTTGTTTATCTTATTCACATAATTAGAAAAAGTAATCAAAGGTTTTGGTGAGTATCTTAAAAATGAATTCTAGATGGAAACAACTTGTTCGTGTTAGTGTCGTCAAGCCAAATATGACTAAGATCAAGACCATCAAAGGGAAAATGTCTGAGAAAGCTTTGAAGATGTTTGTTCATTGTTAAGGGGATACCCTTGAGTTGACAAAAGTGGATGTATAGTTAGATGCCATCTCTACCTTGGTTAAGTTCTACGATCCTCTGTTAAGGTGTTTCATTTTTCAAGACTTTCAGCTAGCGCCGACTTTGGAAGAATTTGATAGACTTTTGAATTTTTCTAAGGGAAAAGCATATGTGGGAATTGGAAAAATTGTTGATGTTAAGGACTTAGAAAAGAGTTGGGATCTCTTATCTTGAGTTTTCAATTAATTACAAAAAAGAAGGTGATGTACAAGGGATTAAAAGTCAATATTTGGAGTCTAAAGCCTTTCCTTTTTCCAATAATAAAGAATGGGAGTCTTGTGTTGATTGTTTAAGACCACTGGTCTTTAGTGTAATTTTGTTTTCACGGACTTTGCACTATACTGACCATGCATCTATTAGTGTGTTTTGGGGCGCAAAAGCTTTAAAGGCGGACCCAACTTCTACTTTGCTTGTTGATATTTACTATTCTCTTCACACTCGTTACGAAAAGGGGAGGTGTACACTAAATTGTGGTATCTCACTTTTATGTTCTTGGTTTATGACTCACTTGTATAAGGAGGACTACATGATTAAAATTTTGACACGATACGAGTGGCCTAAAAAATTAAGGTCTCTTACTGTTGATCCTGTATTGTGGTATGCAAGGAAGCTAAACATTGGAGATATCATTTACAGCTGTGAAGATTTTTCGAATGTGTTGTTGATTAGGTCAAGGGGTTGTATTAATTACAACCCTACTCTGGCTTTATGACAACTTGGGTATCCTTTGGAGGATAAAACCTCCGATGAACAACTTTGACAACTAATCATTCACGACATGGGCAAAAATGATCGAGAGTTACTCAACAATATCATCCTAGCTTATAATAAGGTTAATAAAAGAAAGGCCGAAAGGAATAATGTTGTGGCTAAAGAACCTTACACTCTAATGGTTTTGGATAGGGTGCAACTTGTTAAGTTACCATTTGATATTGATCTTGAGTACAAGCCAAATGTCCTAGATCCTTTACCTATGTCCTTAGAAGAAATAGATAACTTAAAGAAGGCCTTGAATCAAGATCAAAAGTAGAAATAAGAATTAGAGCTTAACCTTCATAACTTAGCTAAGGAGAAAAGACAGATGCAACACGAGCTTGAGTCAAAAGACCAATAGATTCAGAAAGACTGTGAAGCATTTGAAAAGTAGAGTCTTAAGAGGAAATGTTCAACCGAAGGATTGTTGAGTTCTACCTTCAACTTGGATTCTCATAACCAACGTTTGGAGGATGTTGATAGTGAAATCGGGAGGCTGAATAAGTGGCACGAAAAGGAGATTTGAGACAAAGAGGAGATGGAAGAAAATTTGAGGACTCAAATTCAAAGTTTGGCCCAAGCTTCTTTAGATCAAGAAGAGCAAATTCAATATCTTACTACGAGACTCCAAGGTAGCCAAGAATCATATGTAGCAGAATGCTCAAGAGGATGAGAGCAGAAAGACTTCTCGCCCAAAAGATTGATGAATATGAGCAAGTTTGTCGTGAGTTAGAAGACCTCTGAAAGAATTTCCTTATACAAAGGAGAGTCTACACATAAATCGGGGCTGAAAAGCTATATTGGGAAGAGCAACACACAAAGATCACCAAGGCAGGAAAAGATGATCATAAGATAATTCTGGACCTCTACCAGGAATATCGGTTCTACAAAGACAAGTAGGCAAGACTCGCCTTTTTAGCCAACAACCTCATGGGAGACATCCTTAGAAGTTTGAGAGATGTAGAAAATGTGATGGCCCCACGTCCGAAAGATGTTGAAGACTTCCTCAAGCTTTGTAGGACAATGGTTGATGGTTTCAGAGCACATATCCGCATGCGCACTTAGAAGATTTTTATTTCCCTTTGTTATTTCTTTCAGCAAGTTAATTTTGATGTTTCGGTTTGAAATTTTTTCAATATCTGAATTGTATTCCCGTTTTAAGGACAGTTATTCTTTAATAATAAAGTTTTGTTTCCTTTATCTCAGTCTTGTATTTATTTTTGATATGCCAACCAATAAAAAAGCAAAACCTGGAAAAATATATATAAAAAAATATGAAAGAGAATCCAAGTGAATAAAAAATTCAAAAAACAAAACTCTTAGCATATTCATACTGTTATACCCCAAAACTTTCCCACTCATTTTACTCAAGGCATGCCCATTGAGGTCCTGAAATTGCTCAAGGATGACTAAGAATTGACCAGACAAATTCTCCTCCTAAGGCAGTGAACCTCTAACTAGGGTTTCAATTTTCATCAAGATGTGTGAGCTCCAATGGTCTCAAATGTTTTACATGGTCCTAATATGTCTTCAATATTGTCCATGACAAATTTCATTCTTTTCACTACAAGTTTGCTCAGTCAACTGCTCAAATGCTTGAAAATTAATTGTACTAGGTCAAAAGTCAACTGTGGCCCATATACAGTCAAACTTCAATATTTTTTGTCAACATCAACATTTTGAAATGATATCCATCATTTGATCAAGGGTTGATCATGATTCCTCAAGAAATGTTCCTAATTCATCAAAAGTCAAAAATCGCTAATTAGGGTTTCTATAGGAAAAGTGAACTAAATTTTGACCAGCCATAACTTTCTCATACTTTATCCGAAATTTTTCCACCAAGGCTCATTTTGAAGATAACCCAACTAACTACAACTTCTCTTCATCCCTCAAGTTCAATAAATGCATCAATTGAAAGATACATGCTCAAACATTATGGGTCCTTTCAAAAAGTCAACAAAAACACCTTTTGGGTCAAAGCTCCTTACATGAACATGGAAGATCTAATTGAGATGAAACTAAAAGGGTTGTTTAGAGGACATCCTAAGCTCTCTAAAACATCCAAGAACACCCTCATAGGGTTAAAATTGAGAGATATATGCATTGCTAAAGTTGACCAATTTTTGGAAAAGTGCATGAAGCCAATATTGATCAAACTTGGATTTTTTCTAAATGAGTCTATCCCTTTGTGATCCAAACTTGTTTCTAACTTGGTCCACGACCTCTAAACCCATCCATGCCCTATTTGGTCATTTATTTTGATTTTTAGTCATTTAAAATTCAATTTAAATTAAATAAATGATTAAAAAAATATATAAAGATTGCGTGGGATTAGTTTCCAATTAAGTATTGAATATATATTCAGTTTATAACAAGGAAATATCGTGGAAAGAGGCAAGAGATATGATTTGGTCCAAAAAAGCAAATATTCACATAATTTGAATTCAAATATTTTTCCATGAAAACCATTGATGTCTCTCCTTAATGCTTACCCTAATTTGATTTACTACTTAAGCACAAGCATCCCATCCTAAGGGGATATCGCACCTGCCTTAATAAGATCCTAGAAAATTTCAAAAATTCCAAAGAAAAAGATCCGCAGTTGCGTCGCATTTTGATATAATTTGATTGGCTCATTTGTATTGCTGACGCGCACGTTTTGTTGACTAGGATATAACATTGATTTCCGTTTATAATATATTTGTGTTATTATGATAATGAATTAACAAGCAGCGTAGTTGGCAAGGCAAGCAAGCATATGAGGGAAGGGACCTGGGTTCAAATCCCAGGTCCAACGTTCTTACATTTTTTTTCTATTGTGTTTCAGGCGGATTCCCTATGGTGCATGGCTAAATACGCATCATACATCTCCAGATCCCAGCCATTGGATCTTAGTGAATGCAAATTCAGCGCTCCTGGAGCCTTTCCCCGAGATGGATCTCTAAAAAATCAAAAATATTGGATCATGCGCAGGTCATTGGGCCAGCACATCTGGGCCTAAGAATTTCTAGATTACACCCCCCTCAATGCTTCACTATATCAGGCTCATTTTTCTTTTTATTTTAATTTCTTTATTTTAATTATTTTATATATTTTTAAATTCATTTTTATTTTTATCATTAAATCAATAAAAAGTCACAAAAAATAGAATTAGGTTTTTCGTAATTAAAATTAATTTTTATAATTTAATTATTTTAACTTGTTTTCCTTAAATTAAAATTAATTAGAAATTAGGATTAAATTTCAAATCTTGTTCTCATTAAAAATACCAAAAAATATTAGTTTCATTAGAGTTAATTGTAATTATTTTTTTTCTTTCCTTTTTAATGTAGTTAATTAGCATATTATTATAATTTAATATTTTCATAAATAAATAAGAACAAAAAAGGGATTTTCTTTTAACTTAGAAATATTTTTTAGGGTTTAGATGCTCTTTCCATTCTTCGCGCGCTTATTACTTTCCGTATTCTTTTTTTTAATTATTGTATTTTTACATAACTTGTAATAGCTTTTAAAATTAGGTTTTATTTACTATTTATTCCCCCAATTGCTGAACTTGTAAATCCCCCTGCCCGAGGCCTTGTAATAACATAGGACTCTATCTTCCTGTTTTTACTTTCCGCACTATTAACTGCCAGTAATTAGGTTTGCATGGAAAGACTGTAGATTAAAATGATTAGATAACCCTAAATTGCAAGATAAATGAACTGAATCAATTCACTTGCACATGTTCACCCTTAGGGTATATCCCACTTCGGTTGCCTTCGAAAATAGTCACAATTTTCGAAACGTGGGAATTTTTAGTGTTTGTCCTTTAGTTCAAGAGATCACAATTCCCTCGATGACCCTTTTGATTCCGCCTCGGTTAAAAGGTGATCTTAGAACTTTAGGACAATTACTAAAAGTTCTTGCCCAATTGCCTTAGTGACCGTAAAAGTCCCTTTGATAGTCCCTCAGCATGCAATGACTATGGCTACCTACTCACTAATAGTAGGATAACACTGTCTAAAGGAAAGGAGGAAAAGAACACCTTTTTCGAGTAGGTAGATAACTGTTAGGTACTTGCTCAAAAACAACTTTTTCATACTACACTTTCAAAACATTTTAAAAAAAATGCTTTATCAACACTCTTGAGGACTGATACAAGAGTCATCATAAAGCAAACAATTTTTTCAAACACACAAGCACAAAAAGCAATTTTCAAAAATGAACAAGTATCTAAGAGCCCTTAGAAAACTACAAACGGAAAGGATGCTAACACCTTCCCTTTCCATAATCTACCCCTTACTAAAAAAATCTCGAAAATATCTTTTTCTGTTCTTTTCACCCTTTCCTTTGTTGGATAAAAGAAAAGTCGGTGGCGAGTCTTGCTTCCTAACATTTGTGAATACAAACGCAAACCAGTATTAATAGTCGGTTCTGCCACCGTATCACAGAACTGGCGACTCTGCTGGGGAGACAAAAAGTGGGGTTTACCTTAAGGTCTAGTTTATTTCTAATTTGCTTTTCCTTGTTTGTTTTGATTGCTTTAATTTTGAGGGCTTTGTTTAGGTTACTATAGATCCTACACCCAGATCTGGGGCACCTTTTAGGTAAGTAGCAATAGATTGTGGAAATTGTGCGTGGTATACCGACACGGTTGAAGCGATAGCTACGTTGATGCGACACTTTGGTTGGTACCGGTAGCCCTTGAGTTAATCAAGGAGAATATGGGGCCGATGCATGGTGCATGAAGCATCAATTGACCTTAGAACCATTAATTGAACAACTTGGCCATTAGGAAGTAGTGAGATAGACGTCTTTGGTACAGCCCGAAGTCGGTTGATACTCGATACTACACTCATTGATATTTGACTCCCGAGTTTTTTTGGTGGCAAGTCCGTTGTCTATCAGAATGAAACTTGTGGGAAAGATTAGTAATATTGAGGTCCCTTAGAACCCGGTTACTATTCCTAGGATAGGTTGAACCAACTAAACTTCAAGAGGGTACTTACCTTGAAACCCATGTAAGCTTTAAACCTAAGGTATTTGTGTGATTTGCTTGTGTTGGCTATATTTATGTTTTTCTTAGCATAATTATGATTATGATAGCATCATAGCATGGAATATGATACTAACCATTTCAAGGATTTTTGGGGCATATCTCTGTCTTGTTTTGTAGGACATGGCATCCACTCGCAGGAATACTATCCATGTCAACCTCGTAAGGGTACCTCATCAACTCAAGGAATTAGCATCAAGAATTCCTGAAAGCTCTCCATTCGCTGGAAGACCTGGTTGACTTCTCAACTTGGTCACCTCAAACCCTGATGAAGAAATGTTAAAGGTGTTCTTTCAGTTCTTCGACCCTTTACATCACTGCTTCAACTTTCCTAATTACCAGTTGGTGCCCACTATGGAGGAGTTTTCTCAATTATTACGGATTCCCATTCTTGATCAGTTACCCTTAAATGGTATGGAAAGAGACCTAAAACCTGAGGAAATTGCTCAAGCTCTGTCTTTACAGTGGTCAGATGTCATGGAAAATTGGGAAACAAGAAGAGGCGTCAAAGGGTTTCTATTTGAGAAGGCTCATCATTTTTGGGATACCCTGGATTTACAAGCTTTTGAAGAAGTGTTGGCCCTTCTCATCTATGGGATGGTACTATTTCCTAATCCATACCAACTCATAGATGTGAATATGGTCAAGGTTTTTCTGTCCCACAACCCGGTGCCTACTTTACTTGGAGACATTCTACACTCTCTGCATACTCCCACTGTAAAGAGAAGAGGGACTCTTTTGTGTTTCACTCCTATGTTGGCTAGGTGGTTTATTTCGCACCTACCTCGATCTGCTGTGAAGAATGAGCAGGGCATGAGATGGCCTAATAGGTTGATGTCCCTCACACACTCGGATATTCATTGGCGTCCTTAATCCTTGGAGAATGTTACCATCATCGATCACTGTGGGGAATTCCGTAATGTCCATCTCCTAGGAATTAGGGGGGATCACTTATAATCCTTGTTTGGCATTGTGGCAGTTTGGGTATGCTAGGAGAGATGGTCCTCATAATGTATTGGTTCAAGACATTGTGTTTAACTATGAGAATGATGTTCAAGGTTACCGTCAGAGGTTCATACGAGCTTGGGGCATGGTAAATAGAGTGGATAGCAAGACACTGGGGCATAAGAACTCCATCCCTTTGGAGCCTTATCTTAAGTGGGTGCGAGCACGCGCTCAAAATCTCATGATGCCTTATAGCGCCGTTCTACCCATCATCATGGAACCCGTTGCAGATACAGATGTACTTCATACTATTCTCCATCCTAACATGCCAACTACTCTCGAGGAATTGTAAAGATCTTGGATTCAGCTCAAAGAGGAACGAGACACCTTTGAGACCCAGTTCTGCACCAGCGAGAAGAAGGTTTTAGAGCTCACCAGGATACTTCACGAAGAGAAGAGTATAAATGCCTATATTGCTCCAAAGAGAATGCTCCCGTAGGGAGTTTGAGTCCTTTTCTTCTTTGAGAGTTTATTTTTGCTTGGTTTCTCCTATTGTAAGCTCAAGAGGCATCTTTATAACCATTGAAACTTCTTAATGCAATTAACGTTTGTTCTCTTTCTGTTTAGGCAAATTTAGGTCTTATAAATCCTTGAAAACATGGCATACGCATATCATACATATCACTGCATAAACAGGTTTCAAGACAAGTTTCTTATTCTTTTTGCTATTTATTTAAGCAAAAGAAATGGCTCTCGAACAAACAGTGAAGGACCTCCAAACTCAAAATGCTCAATTTCAACAAATGATCATTGCTCTGGCCAAGGGGAAAGAAGAGCTGAAAGCCATGATCATTAAAGAAAATACCAAGAAGCCAAAGAAACCGGCTGGTGTAGTGAATCTGGGAAGAAGGATCAGAGGACAAGTGTGGCGAGCTTCAGAACTAGTAACTTCGTCAAAAGAAGGAGACACTCAGGAAGGGGAGACAAGAGAGGAAGACCCCAGCCCAAAAGGATCTGATAATGAATCTGATTATAATGAGGAGCAGTATCCTCCTTCTGATGATAAATACAAATAACTAGAGGATCGTCTAAATGCAATGGAAATCTAGAGGGTACCTGGGCTGGATTTTGAAGAGATGGGTTTGGTTTCTGGGGTTGTCATCACCAAGAAGTTTAAGGTTCCGGTGTTTTCTAAGTATGATGGGGTCTCATGTCCCAAAATGCATCTCCGATATTATGTGAGGAAGATTCAGCCTCACACCGCTGACAGGGATTTGTGGGTCCACTTCTTCCAAGACAGTCTATCTGGGACTAAGCTAGAGTGGTTCTATCAGCTGGAGGGAACCAATATTCATAACTAGGAAGACCTGGTTGCTGCTTTCTATAAGCAGTACCAATATAATGATGACTTTGCTCCGACCCGTACCCAACTTCAAAGTATGTCCATGGGTTCTGGCGAGGGCTTTAAAGACTACGCCCAGAAGTGGAGAGACTTAGCAGGAAGAGTCCAGCCTACTCTGTCTGATAGAGAGTTGGTGGACATGTTTTTGGGTACTCTATGTAGTCCATTTTTCAACCTTCTGATTGGAAGCTCCTCAACTGGTTTTACTGAGTTGATCTTAACTGGAGAAAGATTCAAAAGGATACCTCTTTCAAGTTCAGGAAAGAGACCTTCCGTGGGAAAGAAAGAGGTCAGTGCTGCTTACAGTTAAAGAAATCAGGTCATAATCGAACGTCGTCCAACGGTAGGGGCTGTAATGATATACAAGCCTGCAGTTACTTAACAATGGAATAATCAGCCCAGAGCAGAAAGGCCTATGAGACAGTTTACCCGGATCAATATGACATTGTCTCAAGTTTTACCACACTTACTGAAATCCAATCTGGTAACTTTGAGGGAAGCTCCCAAAAATCCCAATACTGCATCTCCCTGCTATAATCCAAAGGCTCGGTGTGCCTACCATTCTAAAAGTCCAGGCCACGATACAAACGATTGTTGGGATTTGAATAACAAGGTGTAGGATCTGATCGAGGCAAAGGAGATTGAACTCGATGCTCTATAGAATCCTAATGTTATAACTTCCCCCATGCCCA
Organism: Vicia faba; assembly: GCA_948472305.1. Lineage (NCBI taxonomy): Eukaryota > Viridiplantae > Streptophyta > Magnoliopsida > Fabales > Fabaceae > Vicia > Vicia faba. The sequence goes on along the minus strand of OX451740.1, from coordinate 103,324,994 downwards.
AGCACGATCATGGTGTTAATGCTGTTGACGATGATATGTTCGTTTCTTCTGTTGATGAGCTCGTTACTCCTCTCATGACTTTTAAAAATAATCTTTTGCAAGCCGGTTTATTTTCGGGCTGTGGTGAAGGTTGCCACTTATGTTTAACTCTACCAACTAGTTGTCATTTGTTGAAAGAAGCTGTTCAGCGCCTGATGGATGATAAATAAATGTTATTTGATAAGACTCCAGTCATAAGTGTTTCATGTAAAGACGTCTCTATTATAACCATTTCCGCCAATGTTCCCAGGGTCTCCACCAAAAGACCCGTCAGGATTACATTTGTTCCAAAGTTTTCTCCCCTGATCATCACCATGCCAGAGACAATACCATATTCCTCGGATAAAGTTGTTCCCTTGAATTATGGGGATGACGTCTATTACCATAGCATCAAGCAAGACATGTTGGCTACTGAAGACAAAGTTACTGAAGGTACTGATCCTGACGTCGACAATATCGTTGGGACCGGTAAAATAACAAGAAGCAGAAGAGTTTTCTCTCCCGAGATCTCTCCTCCTAAAACTGTTACTACTCCTGTGATCATTCCTGTTGTTGCTCCTGCTAATACTCCCATTACTACTCCTATGATTGTCCCGGCTGCTACTCCTGCCGGTATTCCTATGACAACTCCTGCTGCTAGCTCTGCTGCCACCTGTTATACCCAAAAAAATTTCCTCTCTTATTTTCAAGATCTTCTCTGACATGGGTGGTTACAACACTTGCTTAAATAAAATAAAGAATTTTAAAGATGGACAAGTTCCTTTCGATGGACATTGTTGTACCCCAAAATTTTCCCTCTCATTTTATCAATATTTTCTTCACAAGACTCTTTGGACTCAAGACCAAATTAGGGTTTGCTCTGCTCAAGACATCTCCTTGCATTGTTGACCTGAAATTAGGGTTTGAGTTTGCACAAGGATTTTTGGACTTCCAATGCCTCATGTGACTTTCATACTTCATGTTGGACCTATAAGATTGCTCATACCATGTTTCAAGCCTTGAATCAAATTTTTGCCTAGTCAATTGGACAGTTGACCTAGAAATCAGCTATATTGGGGAAAAAGTCAATTGTGGCCAATTTACAGTCAAACCTCATAATTTTTTATCCACATCAACATTATAAACTCATATGAAACATTTTATCATGTTTGGACCGCAATTCCTCAAGAAATTTGATCAGATCATCAAAAGGGCAAAATGGTCATTTTTAGGGTTTTGACTGTAGAAGGGAAATTTCTGATTTTTGACCTAGCCAATGGCAAATTGGGTTCAAGCATGTATTCAAGGACTCAATGTCATCATCTTGACCTAATCACAAGGTTCAAAAGGTCTCAAAAGCATTGGATTGACAGATGAATTTTCCAATCAACTGATCAAAAATCAATTGTACACTGAAAAGTCAAACTTTGACTTTTTGGTCAAAATAAAGTGCCAAGGGTCATTTTTCATCAAGATGTGTCAAAACATGAAACTTGTTCACCAAGAAACCTAATTTTGGAAATTAGGGTTTAAGACTGAAAATTTTCATAACTTAGAAATTTTCTAAGTTATGAAAATTTCATATTTATTCCCAACTTTGCCCAACTTTTTCACCAAGATGAAATTGGATTCAAAGAAAACTTCCAACATAAAAGTTGTATTCCTCCACAAAATCTACAACTTTTAATCACAAAGTTTTCCCAAAAGATGCTTGAATCTCAAGTTATGATTTTGTGAATAAGGGTCCAAAAACTTTCTAACTTAGTGAAATTTTGCCCTAGTTTAGGCAGGATTTTGACCTATCTTCATGGAAATTTTTCACATAGTTCCAAGTGGAATCTCAAAATTCTTTTCAAATATTTATTTTATAGCATGTTACAAGCTTTCTAAAATGTCCTAGAACTCTCCAAAATCATTTATGGTTAGGGAGAATCGAAGAAAAGAAAATGGCCATTTCTCACTTTTGTCCATGGCATTTTTCACATTGGCACAAGTTGCAAATCAATTTGGATCATGATTGTATTTGTTTTACAGGTCTTAATACTTTCCACACTCATAAATTAAATGCAAACACATTGGATTAAGGCATTGTTCTGAGTTATGGAGCATTACACAAAGAGTTAATCCAAAAATGGCAAAAAGGCAACATTGCCACTTTGATAAAGCATGCTTTATGTCAAATTGTTTATCTTGAGCATTGGACCAAATCTTTTGCTGTAAACCAACTCCACAAATATCAGGAAAGGTGTACCAACTATATGCATACCTTAAGCTAGCTTGTACAACCTTGGCCTTTGTCAACTCAACCTTTTCTTCAAAAACAAGCCAACTTGCAAAAGTGAACATAACTTGAAAATCGGATAAGAGCAAGACTTGGTAGCATTTCAAACAACTTCATCATATCACACCAAGCCTAATACACGAATTGCTAAGTTCTCAAACTCTCCAAAACACAAAAACACCAAGTTCTTGTCAAAACAGGGCCATACCTGCAGAACCTTGGCCAAATCCAAATCCACTCGTGCGTTTTGCTTGGAATCATTTCAAACACATTCTAAACAATAAACCTAAACTATCCAAGAACATGTCCAGCCTCTGTAACTCCATTTTCACACTTCACCATTTTCACTTTGAAGCTATGCAGGTTGAGTTCTACAAGCACATTCAGGCAAGTTCAAGGCAAGGCAAGCATTGGGAAAGGTTGAGTGTACTTCAGGCAAGCTAACGCGACCTTCAGGCCTCATCCAAAACTCCTACATTGCCATATCCAAACTTGGCTGAAACAGGTAATTTTCAAACTTCTATCTCCTTATTTAGGAATCATTAGGCTTAGGTTTGTGAAGCAAAAATGTAGCATTTAATGTCCTTGAACTGTACATACGCATAGCTTGTATTTATATTAACTGAGCTAGGAGAATTTAGATGATGAACATGCTGAATTTTTTAGGTCAGAAATTGGGGGTGATGAAATTCTCTCTAGTCTTTGAGAGTTAGATCAAGTTTTTTATATCATTAGAAACATGTGATGATGAGCTATAACTTTCATGTTGCAAGATTTTGTTTTTAAGCACAAATGCAGGAGATACAGATTTGAAGAACAGGGCGCGCATTTTTGTTCCAAGGACAGGGACGAAGTGGAGTTTGGGCTGGGCCTGGCTTTGTCCTACTTTTGACACCCCCTTGCTTGCTTTCTGCACCCCCTTGGCCCATTTCTTTATTTTTGCATATTTTTCATTTCATTTTTTATTTTCTGACTTTATTATTTTTTCTTGAACATTTAAAATCACAAAAAATATTTTCTTTATTTTTGGCATTTTATCATATTTTTATTTTATTTTTATTTGCATAATAAATAATTATTAGGTTAATATTACTTTTATTTTCTTAAATAAATTTGTAAATAATATTAAAATACTTACATATTTTATTTTTATTATTTATACACTTAAAATATTATTTTCTCACATATTTTATTTTTTAACATTTTTATATATTTTTTTATTTATTTTCTTGTACATAAAAATGAATAAATAAATAATATAGAATATATTTTCTTAAAAGAAAAATTAGGGTTTCTTCACCCTTTCCAAAAATAATCATTTTTATTTTCTTATTTTTAGGACATAAATAAATTTATTTTACATACATAAAATAAATACAAAAACATTTTTGCATATTTACATTTATTTGCATATTTAAATATTTGCCATTTATTTATTTTGTACAATAAATTCAATATGGTTGTAATATTTTTAGGGCTTTATTTTGTGCAAATACCCCCTATTCAAACTTGTACCCCCCCCATAATAATGTTGTAATAGTCTTAGATTTACTTTTACGCATTTTATTGCTTTCAAATATGCATGATAGTAAGATTAGGGTTTGTATGCAAAGACCAATATCAAACAAATAGCATGACTAAACACAAGAAAAAAATGCATGAAAAATTACAACACAATGCACACAAGCATCTCTAGGGTTTCACCCACTTGTTGCCTTAAAATAATGGCCATGGTATGCATGCTCGGTATCTTGGCAAAAACAAAACAAAAAGATCATAGTCCCTCAATGATGCTATCTTGGTTGCCTAAACAAAAATGATCTAGTCCCTCAAAAAAACTTGCTAAGATACTTGGCACAATTGCTATCATGGTCATACGATGACTCACGCCCGTCCCATTTAACATCCAAATACAAGGTTGTTTACCAAATACAATGGTAAAATAACAATGTCAAAAGGGTTAAAAATGTGTAGGAAAGACTTTTGAGTAGGTAGATAGATGCTCCTAGTTACTTGATCAATTTGCAAACCATCCTTGCTATTTTCAAAAACACACACAACTTCAAAACATTTCCCAAAAACAAAATTTCAAACATGGAAACATTTTTCAAAAGACAAACACCTTTGTATACATTCAACCAAGAATCATTACAAAGGTTGCCTAAACAAAGGCCTCTTTTCAAAATACTTTCAAAACCACACACAAAAGCACCATTTCAAACAATTGAAAAGCAAAAGCAAGTGATCTAAAACAAGTAACTAAGAGCCCATGGAAAACCATGGATGAAAAGGGTGCTAGCACCTTCCCTTTTCATAATCTACCCCCCGAACCCAAAAACAATCTCAAAGGTCTTTCCTGTGCTTTTTTACCTTTCCTTTTGGATAAAATAAAAGTCGCTGGCGACTCTTGCTAAATCGAAACATTTGCGAACAAAAAACTAAAAATCTCAAGTCAGTTCTCCCACCGCATCACAGAATTGGCAACTCTGCTGGGGACTAATTTAAAAGTGGGGTTACCTTAGGGTTTTAGATCACCTTTACATGCTTATCTTGCTTGACTTGTATGCTTTACACTTTGGTTTCATTGTTTGGGTTTGAATCCTCTACCCGGATTTGGGAAACATTCATAGGTAAATAACAATACATTGTGGAAATTGTGCGGGCTATACCAACATGGTTGAAGCAATAGCTATATTAGTGCGACATATTTGTGGGTACTGGTAGCCTTTGAGTTAATCAAAGAGAATACGGGGCCGCTGAGTGATGTCATGAAGCACTAATGGACTTTTAGAACCTTTACTTGACCAACTTGGCCTTTTTAGGGGTAGTGAGATGACCGACTTTGGTGCAGTTCGAAGTTGGTAGATACTCGATACTACACTCATTGAGGGTTGTTTTCTTGAAATATTTCGGTCTCCAGTAAAGTGGATAAACTGAAACAATGAACGCAGAAAATAATCCAGTGATATTGAGCTCCTTAGAACCCGGTTACTATTTATAGGACATGTTGAGCCAACTAAACTTCAAGAGGGTACTTACCTATGAAACCCCATGCAAGCCTGAAACTAGGATTTTGTGTGATTTGCTTGTACATGTATACTTTTGCATAACATCATGGACATCGTGAAGCATCGTATGCATCCACTAACCATTTCAAGGATTTGGATCTTCATCTTTGTTCCTGTTTTGTAGGTAATGGATTCACTTTGTAGGAAAACTATCCAGATCAACCTTGTAAGAATTCCTCTTCAACTCAAGGAGCCGACTTCAAAGATTCCCGAGAATTCTCCATTCACCGAGAGGCATGGTCGTATTCTCAACTTAGTCAACACCAACACTGAGGAGGACATGGTGAAAGTTCTTTTCCAGTTCTTTGACCCCCTACACCACTGTTTCACATTTCCTGATTACCTACTAGTACTTACTTTGGAGGAATTTTCTCAACTCTTGAGGATTCATATTCTCCATCAACTACCCTACAACGGTACGGAAAGATATCCAAAGCCTGAAGATGTTGCTCAAGCCCTACACTTGCAACCATCTGATATCATAGGCCATTGGGAGACTAGAAGTGGTGTTAAAGGTTTCTTGTCAAAATTTCTGTTTGAGAAGGCCCAAAGCTGCTGGAATTCATTGGACTTACAAGCTTTTGAGGAGATTGTAGCTCTTCTCATCTATGGGTTGGTCTTGTTCCCAAACCCTGACCAGCTTATAGATGTGAATGATGTCAATATTTTCATGGCTCGCAACCCGGTGCCTACATTGCTTGGGGATATCCTCCACTCATTTCACACTCGAACAATAAGGAAAAGGGGTGTTCTCATGTGTTGTACTCCTCTACTGGCAAGATGGTTTATTTCTCATCTTCCCCAATCAGTTTTGAAGAATGAGCAAGGTTTGAGGTGGTCACAACGGTTGATGACCCTTACACATTCAGATGTTCATTGGTGTTCTCGATCCCGAGAAAATGTTATCATCATTGACCGTTGTGGGGAATTCCCTAATGTCCCACTACTTGGCATTAGGGGAGGCATTACCTACAACCCTTGCTTGGCTCTGAGACAATTTGGGTATGCCCGAAGGGATGGCCCACATGACATGCTGATTCCAGACTTGGTTTTTTACTTCGAAAACGATGATCAAGTACTTCGACAAAGGTTTATCCGAGCTTGGAGAATGCCCAACAAGGTGGACAGTAAGACCTTGGGACACAAGAATTCCATCCCTCTGGAGCCTTACCTCATGTGGGTACGAACCCGCCCCCAAAGTCTTATGATGCCTTACCCCTACATTTTGCATGTGATCAAAGAGCCTGTTATGGAAGGAGAGGTTCCATACACCCTCCTACATCCTGACATGCCAACATCACTTGAAGATTTACAAAGGAGTTGGATACAGCTCAAGGGAGAGGCGACACTTTCGAAGCCCAATTCTACGCCAGTGAGAAGAAGGTTTTGGAACTTACTCGTCAACTTCATGAAGAGAAGACTCTCAGCACCTACATTGCATCGAAGAGGATGCGCAACGTCTTTTTACATTAGAATTTTTGTATTATTTTGCCCATGGGGCATTGATGTACTGACAAATTCTATCTTATTAATATGACGTGTGTTCCTTTTTGTTTAAAATAAATTTGAATTTATGAATCCTTGAATGCATTACATGAATACATATCATTCATCATATGCATAAACAGGTCTTCACACCAGGTTTCCTTATCTCTCTGTTGTTTATTTCAGCAAGATGGATATTGAGCAGACGGTTAAAGACTTACAAGCGCAAAATTCACAGTTTCAACAGCTACTTCTGACCTTGGCAAAGGGGCAGGAGGAGCTCAAGACCTTACTGGAAAAGGAAAAGTAGAAAAAGAAAAAGAAAAGAGTTGGTGTGGCTACCTTGGGCAGAAGATTTGAAGGTCAAGCTAGAAGGGTCCTGGATTTCCCCTCAACATCTGATGAAGGGGTAGGAAAAGGAAAGGAAGTTGTGGTACCATCTGAGTCTGAAGAAGAAGAAGATGAGGAGGATGAAGACTATTCTGAACAGCAGTACCCTCCTGCAGACGACAAATACAAGAACTTGGAGGAACGTCTGGCAGCTATGGAGGTACAGAGAGTGCCTGGCCTGGACTTTGAAGATTTAGGGTTGGTTTCTGGCATTGTGATCCCTCCTAAATTCAAAGTGCTTCTTTTTTCTAAATACGACGGGGTGTCTTGTCCCAAGATGCACCTACGATCTTACATAAGAAAAATTCAACCGCATTCTTCTGACAAGGATCTGTGGGTCCATTTCTTCCAAGACAGTCTTTCGGGGATGCAGTTAGATTGGTTCTACCAGCTAGAGAGGTCTGATGTGCATAATTGGGAGGATTTGGCAGCTGCCTTTTACAAGAAATATCAATATAATGCGGATTTAGCACCAACCCGTACTGAACTACAGAGTATGGGCATGGTCTCAAATGAAGGCTTCAAAGAGTATGCCCAGAAATGGAGAGACTTGGCGGGACGGGTACAACCACCTCTATCTGAGAGGGAGCTTGTAGATATGTTCTTGGGTACACTGTCAGGTCCCTTTTTCAATCACCTGATTGGAAGTTCGACTGTGGGGTTCACCGAGTTGATTCTAACTGGTGAGAGAGTTGAAGCCGACATTAAGATCGGGAAAATTCAAAAGGATGCATTTGCTTCCGCTGCCATCAAAAATACTTTTCCAGCAAAGAAAGATGTATCATTTGTCTACTCCCAAAGAGGTCAAGGAAGAGTTGAACACCGGCCAGCGGTGGGGGCTGTAATGATTCAGAAGTCTGCAGCTGATCAGCCTAGAAATAATCAACCCATAACCAACCAAGCAAGGGTGGAAAGGTCTGTACGGAAATTCACCCAGATAAACATGACTCCTGCTCAGGTTCTCCCCCATCTCTTGAAGTTAAACCTTGCAAGTTTAAAAGAGGCTCCGAAGAATATGAATACATCTTCTCCTTACTACCATTCAAATGCCAAGTGTGCTTATCATTCAGGGAGTATAGGGCATGACACCAACAATTTTTGGGCCCTCAAGAATAAAATTCAGGATTTGATAGATGCTAAAGAAGTTGAATTCGATGCCCCTGAAAATCCGAATGTGATCTCTGCTCCAATGCCAAAGCATGGCCACAATGCCCATGTTGTTGAAGAGGATCTATTTGTTGTTACTGTTGATGATTTGATGACTCCGGTATCGATAATCAAGTTGAATTTGCTGAAGGCTAGGATTTTCCCAGGTTGTGAAGAAGACTGTTACCTTTGTTCATCCTTACTAACCGACTGTCTGTTGTTGAAGTTAGGCATCCAACGCCTAATGGATAACCAAGAAATCCATTTTGAAAAGACTCTTGTTACACTGACTCCTGTCAATGATGTTTCAATAATTACCATATCCGCCAATCTTTCCAAGGTCTCCAAAAGACCTGTTAAGATTACATCCGATCCAAAGGTTGCACCTTTGAAGATATCCATGTCGGGGCCCGTCCCGTACAAGTCCAACAAAACAATACCGTGGAACTATGGTGGAGAGATCTTTTACCACAATGTTAAACAAATTGAATCAACTGAAGAGAATTCTGATGAAGAGACTTTCGGAATTGGAAACATTGTTGGAACGAGTAAAATCACCCGCAGTGGAAGAATTTTCTCTCCAGAGATTGCGCCTACAAAGGCAATCTTCGGACCCTCAGCCGCTCCTAAGGTTACTCCTGCACCGATAAACATATTTGTGAGAACTCCAATTATTGAAGAAGTTGTAACTCCTGTGGTTATCCCCTCTGCTACTGCTAATGACAGAGGGAAAGGGATCCAAGAACAGCCTGTCAGGACGAGGGCTCAGCCGTTGATCATCCATGAAACCTCTAAAAAAGAAATGGAAGATATCTTGAAAATAATCAAGAAAAGATATTATGATGTTGTGGAGCAACTGGGGCAAACCCCCTCAAAAATCTCTATGTTGGCCTTACTGCTTTGTTCGGAAGCTCATGCTAAAGCTTTGATCAAATTCTTGAAGACGGCCCATGTGCCACAGGAAACCTCTGCGGATCAGTTCCAGGAATGTGTAGCTAGCTTAACAGTTGACAATGGTCTAGGATTCTCTGATGCCGATTTAACATCAAAAGGGAGAAAACATAATGACGCTTTGCATGTCTCAGTGGAATACAGAGGGACTACTCTAGCACACATACTGGTAGACACTGGTTCTTCGCTGAATGTGTTGCCGAAGAAGGCCTTGGATAGGTTGGATTATGAAGGCCTAACCCTAAAACCCAGCAACATCATTGTCAGAGCCTTTGATGGTTCTAAGAGGATGGTCCACGGGGAAGTGGACATCCCGATTAAAGTGGGAACTGAAATCTTCAACTCCATATTCTACGTGATGGACATCCATCCTTCCTATTCTTGCTTGTTGGGAAGACCTTGGGTTCACCATGCTAGAGTCGTTACCTCCACTCTGCATCAAAAGCTCAAGTACCCTGTCCATGGGAAAATCGTAACTGTTCATGGCGAAGAGGAATACATGATAAGCCATCTAAATTCTTTCCGCTATGTAGAATTGGATGGCGAGTTCATCGAAATCCCTTTTCATCATTTTGAGGAGGTAGCTCAGGAGATTGCGGCAACCAAGACAGTGGCTTTTGTACCCATGATTACCAGACCTCCTCCTCGGATGTCTTCTTTGAAGGATGCTAGGGCTGTGATTGAAGAAGGAGGAAGCATAATCTGGGGGCAACTTCCCGACTTTCCTTTCAAGGCAGATAAATTCGGCTAGTCAAAAGGCTGTGCGCCGCTCCCGGGCTGGAGGGCCACCAGTGAAGATCACCCATCATGGAGTCAATGCTCTAGAGGACAGTGAAGAGGAGAGAAACTTGGAAGACTGGATTTTCCCTACATTTGAAGGAGGATTGTACAACTGGGAAGCAAAAGACTTTGTTCCCATTACTTTCATGAATCAGTAATTTATCTTTCAAACATTTCTTTTGGTTTGTAATAATTCCTAAACAATTTGTACACTTTTTACCTTGTGCCTTACCCGAGGCATATAGGTCCATTTGTAAGGGTTTGATTTTTCATCTTCATATGCCATTTTAATGAATCATGGACGTTTTCACATATAAACTTTTGTGTTCATTGTCTTTCCTGATACATTTTATTTGTTTAAAGGTGACTATCCCTTACACACACCCACACTCACAAATGCAGGTACCCACCCATTCCGGATTCCATGGGTAAAAATTCTACTATGGCCTTCAGTGACTCCAAAGATCTGGTCTACCATGCCGAATACGAAGGTGATGAAGACTGTGAAGTGCCGGGAGAATTGGCTAGGCTGCTACAACAGGAAGAAAGGGCTATTCTACCTCATGAGGAGCTGTTAGAGACAATCAACTTAGGAACTGAGGAAGACAGAAAAGAAATTAGAGTGGGTGCCAACCTAGAGCCAGGTGTCAAAGAGCGCCTAGTTCATCTATTGAATGAATATGTTGTGATCTTCGCCTGGTCATACGAAGACATGTCGAGACTCGATACAGATATTATGGTTCACTGTCTCCCCATAAGAGAAGATTGTCCACCAGTTAAGCAAAAAGTCCGCCGCATGAGGCCCGACATGTCAGAAAAGATCAAAGCAAAAGTGATGAAGCAGTTTGATGCTGGCTTTCTGGCTGTTACTTCCTATCCACAATGGGTTGCTAACATTGTGCCCGTGCCTAAGAAGGACAGCAAAGTTAGAATGTGCGTGGATTACAGAGACTTAAACAGGGCTAGCCCTAAAGATGACTTTCCACTACAGCACATTGACATCTTGGTTGACAATACACCTCATCACAAGGTATTTTCTTTCATGGACGGATTTTCAGGGTACAACCAGATCAAAATGGCACCTGAAGACATGGAGAAAACTACTTTTGTTACACAGTGGGGTACGTTCTTCTACAAAGTGATGCCATTCGGACTGAAGAATTCCAGGGCAACCTATCAATGCGCCATGATGGCTTTGTTGCATGATATGATACATCATGAGATAGAGGTCTACGTAGACGACATGATAGCCTGATCACAGACGGAAGAAGAACACCTCGACCATTTGCAAAAGCTGTTTGTTAGGTTGAAGGAGTACAAGCTCAGACTGAACCCTAACAAGTGCACTTTCGGAGTCAGGTCCAGTAAACTCTTGGGTTTCATTGTCAGCAACAAAGCATCGAGGTTGATCCTGCCAAAGTCAAAGTTATACGAGAAATGCTTGCTCCTCGCACTGAGAAGGAGGTCAGAGGTTTCTTGGGATGCCTAAACTACATTGCAAGGTTCATTTCTCACCTAACATCTACCTGTGAGCCAATCTTCAAGCTATTGAAGAAAGATCAGGTGGTTAAATGGAATGATGACTGTCAAGTTGCTTTCGATAAAATTAAGGAGTATTTGCTAGAACCTCCCATCTTGATGCCTCCCGTCGAAGGAAGACCGCTAATCATGTATCTGGACTGTCCTAGAGAATTCAATGGGGTGCGTACTGGGCCAACATGACGAGTTTGGCCGAAAAGAGAATGCCATTTATTACCTTAGCAAAATTTTTATCGACTGTGAGACTCGATACTCACTGCTCGAGAAAACTTGTTACGCTTTGGTATGGGCTGCTCACCGGCTAAGGCAGTATATGTTGACTCATACCACTTTGCTGATATCTAAGATGGATCCGATCAAGTACATCTTTGAGAAACCTGCTCTATCTAGAAGAATAGCAAGATGGCAGATGATCCTGACCGAATACGATATACAATACACGACCCAAAAAGCTATAAACAGGAGTGTACTAGCCGATCATCTGGCTCATCAAGCTGTCGAAGATTACCAATCCATGAAATTCGACTTCCCCGACGAGGATATCATGACATTGGACAACATTAAAGATTTCAGACCATATGACGGACCTGGACAAGAATCCCGATGGACCCTGTGCTTTGATGGTGCCTCTAATGCACTTGGCAATGGTATCAGTGTTGTACTTATCTCTCCAAAAGGTTGCCATACACCTTTCACTTCCAGACTCTATTTCAGCTGCACCAATAACATGGCCGAGTATGAAGCTTGTATCTTTGGTCTCAAGGCTTCCATAGACTTGGGAATCAAATCATTGATCGTATTTGGGGAATCAGCTTTGGTCATCAGTCATATCGAAGGAGAGTGGGATACTAAACATCCAAACCTTATCCCTTACAAAGAACATGTCTTGACATTACTACCACATTTCGAGCAGATTACCTTCGAGCACTTCCCGCGAGAAGAAAATCAGCTAGCAGATGCTCTACCTACAATGTCTTCCATGTTTAAACTTAACTGGGATAATGAGGCTCCAAAAACCACCATTGAACGGATGGACGGACATGCACATTGTCACGAGATTAATACCGAAGAAGTAGTGGACCGACCTTGGTTTCATGAAGTCAAAAGTATCTCGAGGCTCAAGAATATCCTGAAGGAGCTTCAGTCAATGACAAAAAGTTCTTAAGGAGATTCTCAGCTAAGTTCTTCTTGAACAATGGTATCCTATACAAGCGCAATCATGATTGCATTCTGCTCCGTTGTGTGGACAAGGTTGAAGCTGAACAGATCATGGCTGAACTGCACAATGGTACCTTTGGCACTCACTCTAGCGGACATACGATGGCTAAGAAGATTCTGCGGGCAGGCTATTACTGGTCTACCATGGAAGCTGACTGCTATCAACATTCCCAAACATGCCACAAATGTCAAATCTATGCCGATAAGGTACATATACCTCCAGTTCCTCTCAATGTCTTAACAGCTCCTTGACCATTCGCTATGTGGGGAATCGACATGATTGGAGAGATCAAGCCTACAGCATCCAATGGAAGCCGTTTCATTCTGGTGGCCATTGATTAGTTTACCAAGTGGGTGGAAGCAGCCTCCTTCACATCCGTTACAAAGAATGTTATTTCCTGCTTCATCAAGAAGAACCTCATTTTCCGGTATGGTATCCCCGAAAGGATCATCACTGACAATGGTACAAACCTTAACAATACTATGATCACCGCCTTGTGCGAACAGTTCCAGATTCAACATCACAATTCATCTCCCTGTCGGCCAAAGATGAACGGTGTTTTAGAAGCTGTTAACAAAAATATCAAGAAGATCATACAAAAGATGACAGTCACCTACAAGGACTGGCATAAAATGCTATCGTTTGCTCTGCATGGGTACCGTACCATGGCACACACATCAACTGGGGTAACACCCTATTCTTTGGTATACGGCATGGAAGCTGTTTTACCTATCGAGGTTCAGATTCCCTCCTTGAGAATCATGAAAGATGCTGGTTTGAGTGAAGACGATTGGATTCAGAACCGGCTTGATCATCTTAATTTTATTGACGAGAAGTGACTTACTGCTGCTTGCCATGGTCAGACGTATCAAAAACGGATGATCAAGGCATTCAACAAGAAAGTCAGGCGCCAGATATATCAAGTCGGGGATCTTGTAATCAAGCAGATCATCTTGCCGCAAAGTGATCCAAGGGGAAAATGGACTCCTACCTACGAAGGACCATTTGTGATCAAAAACATATTTTCTGGTGGGGAAATGATTTTAACCACCATGGACGGCGACGACCTGCCACACCCTACGAATGCAGACATAGTCAAAAGATACTACGCATAAATGACCCAGCAAGTTGAAAACCCGAAAGGGCGACTTGGGCAAAAAGGGCATCCCGGTGAATCGAAAACCCGAAAGGGCGGTTCAGGCAAAAGTTAGGGATAAATAAAAAAAATCTGTACACTCGGCAAGTTGAAAACCCGAAAGGGCGACTTGGCCAAAAAAGGGTTTCCCGGTGGACTGAAAACCCGACAGGGCGGTCCATGCAAAAGTTAGGGAATTAAAGCGTATGACTATGTCTCATCGGATCACTCTAAGGACAATCTCTTCACAGACAAGCTCCAGGCTTATGATCAACCCAATCATCTTCAGATGAAACAACGAATGGACAAGATATCCAGAGTTACGAAGGCTATAGCAGAATGGGAACCCCATGGAATTTTTACACATAGCCATCTTTTCTTTGTATAAATTTTTCTCATTTTTATGACAACATTCTCTTACTAGGATGTCTGTCTCCTTTGCACAAAATACTTACACAAAGTTAATACAAAGATACTTCAAAGTGCAGAAGACTATTTGTCTTTTCCTTTTTACACTTGTTTTTTATTTGAAAACGTCCAATGATTTATTAATAAGCATATGCATTTGAATAAAATCACTGTTTACAAATGAACGAAATGAACAATTACTGACAGGTTGAAAGTATAGGAAAACATCTTTAGGCTATTCCAGGAGCAATCCTCTGCAGTACATCATCTAGATCCCTAGTGGAGCTAAAACCTTGAAATACATATCCCTAGCGGAAGTAAATTTAAAAATCCCCGCCAGAGTCAAAACTTCAAACTCCCAATCCCCGGTGGAGTTATATTTCAAACCTTTAATCCCCAGCGGAGCAAAAACTTTGAACTACAGACCCTCAGCAGAGATGAAACCTTCTTCCCCAGTCAAGTCAAATTTCTAACTATCAATCCCCTGCGGGAACTATTCACTTTTCCCCAATTTCCCCAGCAAGTTGTCTTAAAGTCTGAGAATTAACCAGATAACAATTAACTTTTGTCTTATCCCCAACCTAGGATGATTCCCCAGTAGATTGGCATACAACCCAAACTCCTGATCTCCCAACAGTATAGCTACTCCCCCAGAGTTTTCACTTACTCTCCAATAGTAAGCCTTCTTCCCCATGGAGTTTTTACTCCCCAACAGAATGAAGATTCTCATTCTTGACTCCCCGACATGAAGTCCCCAAGGATTCAAATTCCCCTAGAAGATTGAAGATTATCATTCTTGATTCCCCAGTGAAGTGGCCAGAGTCTCCATTGCTCGCCAGCATGAATTTGTCATAATTTTTAACCCCTTACAGATCGAAGATTCTCATTCATCACTCCTTAACAGATTGAAGATTCTCATTCTTAATTCCCCGCAGAAGCCATCAGAGTCTTCCTTATTCTCCAGCAGATCAAGGTTTTCCTTTGTTTGATCCCCGGTAGAGATCGCCAGAGTTTTCCATATTCCCCCAGCCGAGTAAGCATTCTCATTATTTAACCCCCACTAGAAGTCTCTGAAGTTCTCTGGATTCTCCAAGTAGATTTCTCAGGTAGTACTTGACATTACTTCCCCAAGCAGAGATTTTGTCAATACTCCAACTCCAAAGACTTGAAGGATCCCTATACCTCCAGCAAAGTCGTGAAGGATTCTCACATCCCCGCAAAAGTTGTCAAGGATTTTTAATCTCCAGCAGCGGTCAAGGATTTATTCTCCCCGGCAGCAGTCGAAGATTTTATCATCCCCTACAGTCACCAAGGATTTCTCATCCTCAGCAATCAAAGATTTTGAATCTCCAACAACGGTCCAGGATTTACTTCCCCCGACAGCAATCAAAGATTTCATTATCTCCCGCTATTAAGGATTTATTTTCCTCAGCAATACAACGAATCAACTTACATGCACATACATTACATTACATATATCATAAATATTGATAAAACACATTTATTGCATCATACATTTCATGCAACATAACTTTGTGTTTCAGCTAACATTTTACCCTTTTCAGGATAAGATTAAAAGCTATCTTTAACAAATATTCAAAGATTTTAGATACAGTACGGATACACTCCAGACGCGGAAGTCATTCTGTTACTCATTCAAATCTCTTATTCAGATACAGTATGGATACACCCCAGACACGGAGGTCATTCTATTACTCATTCAGAATTCAAAGTCAAGATACAGTGCGGATACGCTCCAGACACTGAAGCCATTCTGTCACTCATTCAGACTTCAACAATCAGATACAGATTAGATACGCTCCAGACACGGAAGCCATTCTATTTCGCATTCAGATTCAACTATCAATTTCAAGTTCAGATACACTCTAGACACGAAAGCCATTCTGTCACTTATTCTGACTTTTTCCCCAGCCCAGAGATGCTACAGATACAGATGCCATTATGTCGCTTTTTCAGATTTCAGATTCAGATACAATACAGATACACTCCAGACACGAAAGTCATTCTGCTATTCATTCAAGAATCAAATACATTTACAACTCGGATACGCTCCAGACACGGACACCATTCCATTGCTCATACAGATTCAGTCTCCAGATACAGTTCAAATGCATTCCAAACACGAATACCATTTCGATACTCATTCTTATGACTTACAATGTACAGTTCAGCAAACATTATTGGATGGCATCTTTAATCCCATCACTAATAAGATTCAATCATCTCCAAATGGCATCTTTAAGCCCATTCCCTCAACCACATTTTGACGAGTGCAAATTTATGGGCACTCTAGTGTCCAATCATCTTTTACCTTCGAGTCACGAACGGCAGAACTCGCCAATCTAACTCTTCAGGTTCAAGAAGATTGAACAGGGGCAGATTTTGTACCCCAAAATTTTCCCTCTCATTTTATCAAGATTTTTCTCACAAGACTCTTTGGACTCAAGACCAAATTAGGGTTTCTCTGCTCAAGACATCTCCTTGCACTATTGACCTGAAATTAGGGTTTGAGTTTGCACAAGGATTTTTGGACTTCTAATGCCTCATGTGACTTTCATACTTCATGTTGGACCTATAATATTGCTCATACCAAGTTTCAAGCCTTGAATCAAATTTTTGCCCAATCAATTGGATAGTTGACCTAGAAATCAGCTGTATTGGGGAAAAAGTCAATTGTGGCCAATTTACAGCCAAACCTCATTATTTTTGATCCACATCAACATTATAAACTCATATGAACCATTTGATCAAATTTGAACCACAATTCCTCAAGAAATTTGATCAGATCATCAAAAGGGCAAAATGGTCATTTTTAGGGTTTTGATTGTAGAAGGGTAATTTCTGATTTTTGACCTAGCCAATGGAAAATTGGGTTCAAGCATGGATTTAAGGACTAAATGGCATCATCTTGACCTAATCACAAGGTTCAAAAGGTCTCAAAAGCATTGGATTGACAGATGAATTTTCCAGTCAACTGATCAAAAATTAATTGTATACTGAAAAGTCAAACTTTGACTTTTTGTCAAAATCAAGTACCAAGGGTCATTTTTCATCAAGATGTGTCAAAACATGAAACTTGTTCACCAAGAAACCTAATTTTGGAAATTAGGGTTTAAGATTGAAAAATTTCATAACTTAGAAATTTTCTAAGTTATGAAAATTTCATATTTTTTCCCAACTTTGCCCAACTTTTTCACCATGATGCAATTGGATTCAAAGAAAACTTCCAACATGAAAGTTATAGTCCTCCACAAAATCTACAACTTTTAATCACAAAGTTTTCCAAATAGATGCTTGTATCTCAAGTTATTATTTTGTGAATAAGGGTCCAAAAACTTTCTAACTTAGTGAAATTTTGCCCTAGTTTAGGAAGGATTTTGACCTATCTTCATGGAACTTTTTCACATAGTTCCAAGTGGAATATCAAAATGAATTTCAAAGATGGATTGTAGATCATGTTACAAGCTTTCCAAAATGTCCAAGAACTCTCGAAAATCATTTATGGTTAGGGAGAATCGAAGAAAAGAAAATGGCCATTTCTCACTTTTGTCCATGGCATTTTTCACATTGGCACAAGTTGCAAATCCGTTTGGATCATGATTGTACTTGTTTTACAGATCTTAATCCTTTCCACACTCATAAATTAAATGCAAACACATTGGATTAAGGAATTGTTATGAGTTATGGAGCATTACACGAAGAGTTAATCCAAAAATGATAAAAAGGCAACATTGCCACTTTGATAAAGCATGCTTTATGTCAAATTGTTTATCTTGAGCATTGGAACAAAGCTTTTGCTGCAAACCAAATCCACAAATATCAGGAAAGGTGTACCAACTATATGCAGACCTTGAGCTAGCTTGTACAACCTTGGCCTTTGTCAACTCAACCTTTTCTTCAAAACAAGCCAAATTGCAAAAGTGAACATAACTTGAAAATCTGATAAGAGCAAGACTTGGTAGCATTCCAAACAACTTCAGCATATCACACCAAGCCTAATACACGAATATCTAAGTTCTCAAACCCTCCAAAACATAAAAACACCAAGTTCTTGTCAAAACAGGGCCATACCTGCAGAACCTTTGCCAAATCCAAATCCACTCATGCATTTTGCTTGGAATCATTTCAAACACATTCTAAACAATACACCTAAACTATCCAAGGACATGTCCAGCCACTGTAACTCCATTTTCACACTTCACCATTTTAACTTTGAAGCTTTGCAGGTTGAGTTCTACAAGCACATTCAGGCAAGTTCAAGGCAAGCCAAGCATTGGGAAAGGTTGAGTGAACTTCAGGAAAGCTAACACAACCTTCAGGCCTCATCCAAAACTCCTACAATGCCATATCCAAACTTGGCTAAAACAGGTAATTTTCAAACTTCTATCTCCTTATTTAGGAATTATTAGGCTTAGGTTTGTGAAGCAAAAATGTAGCCATTAATGTCCTTCAACTGTACATACGCATAGCTTGTATTTGTATTAACTGAGCTAGGAGAATTTAGATGATGAACATGCTGAATTTTTTAGGTCAGAAATTAGGGGTGATGAAATTCTCTCTGGTCTGTGAGAGTTAGATCAAGTTTTTATATCATTAGAATCGTGTGATGATGAGCTATAACTTTCATGTTGCAAGATTTTGTTTTTAAGCACGTATGCAGGAGATACAGATTTGAAGAACAGGGCGCGCGTTTTTGTTCCAAGGAAAGGGACGAAATGGAGTTTGGGCTAGGCCTGGCTTTGTCCTACTTTTGACACCCCTTGCTTGCTTTCTGCACCCCCTTAGCCCATTTCTTTATTTTTGTATACTTTTCATTTCATTTTTTATTTTCTGACTTTATTATTTTTTCTTGAACATTTAAAATCACAAAAAATATTTTCTTTATTTTTGGCATTTTATCTTATTTTTATTTTATTTTTATTTGCATAATAAATAATTATTAGGTTAATATTACTTTTATTTTCTTAAATAAATTTGTAAATAATATTAAAATACTTACATATTTTATTTTTATTATTTATACACTTAAAATATTATTTTCTCACATATTTTATTTTTTAACATTTTTATATATATATTTATTTATTTTCTTGTACATAAAAATGAATAAATAAATAATATAGAATATATTTTCTTAAAACAAAAAGTAGGGTTTCTTCACCCTTTCCAAAAATAATCATTTTTATTTTCTTATTTTTAGGACATAAATAAATTTATTTTACATACATAAAATAAATACAAAAACATTTTTGCATATTTACATTTATTTGCATATTTAAATATTTTCCATTTATTTATTTTGTACAATAAATTCAATATGGTTGTAATAGTTTTAGGGCTTTATTTTGTGCAAATACCCCCCTATTCAAACTTGTACGGCCCCATAATAATGTTGTAATAGTCTTAAATTTACTTTTACGCATTTTATTGCTTTCAAATATGCATGATAGTAAGATTAGGGTTTGTATGAAAAGACCAAAATCAAACAAATAGCATGACTAAACACAAGACAAAAATGCATGAAAAATGACAACACAATGCACACAAGCATCTCTAGGGTTTCACCCACTTGTTGCCTTTAAAACATGGCCATGGTATGCATGCTAGGTATCTTGGCAAAAACAAAACAAAAAGATCATAGTCCCTCGATGACGCTATCTTGGTTTCCTGACAAAAATGATCTAGTCCCTCAAAAAAACTTGCTAAGATACTTGGCACAATTGCTATCATGGTCATACGATGACTCACGCTCGTCACGTTTAACATCCAAATACAAGGTTATTTACCAAATACAATGGTAAAACAACAATGTTAAAAGGGTTAAAAATGTGTAGGAAATACTTTTGAGTAGGTAGGTAGATGCTCCTAGTTACTTGATCAATTTGCAAACCATCCTTGCTATTTTCAAAAATACACACACAACTTCAAAACATTTCCCAAAAACAAAATTTCAAACATTGAAACATTTTTCAAAAGACAAACACCTTTGTATACATTCAAACAAGAATCATTACAAAGGTTTCCTAAACGAAGGCCTCTTTTCAAAATACTTTCAAAACCACACACAAAAGCACCATTTCAAACAATTGAAAAGCAAAAGCAAGTGATCTAAAACAAATAACTAAGAGCCCATGGAAAACCATGGATGAAAAGGGTGCTAGCACCTTCCCTTTTCATAATATACCCCCCGAACCCAAAAACAATCTCAAAGGTCTTTCCTGTGCTTTTTTACCTTTCCTTTTGGATAAAATAAAAGTCGGTGGAGACTCTTGCTAAACCGAAACATTTGCGAACAAAAAACGTAAAACCTCAAGTCAGTTCTCCCACTGCATCACAAACATCTTAAATAAGGCAGCTTCGATGGGCATCTTAAGTAAGGTTGTCTTTCATTTGGGGAATACAAGGTGTCTTTCGAAATGCATGTCAACCAAGGGATGCTTCGATGGCATATCAATAGGGTGACATTTTTATTATCCAAGTTAAAGAAAATGAGATTGAAAAGAGAAAGAACTGAGAGGTTTCCATAAGCTCTGATGATGGGCCATTTGAATTCATGTAGAGTGGATACAAAATCGAAGGAGCTATGATAAGGAAAACTCTGAGCCTTTGAAATTCATGCAGATTATAGACAAGATTGAAGGAGCTTTTTGATAAGGAAAACTCTGAGCCTTACGAATTCATACAGATTGGAGACAATATCGAAGGAGCTCTAATAAGGAAAGCACTGAACACTTCGAATTCATACAGATTGTGGCTCAAACGAAGAAGCTCTGATGAGGAGAGCTTTGAGCAATTCGAATTGGAACCCAGAGCCATCAAGAAGAATAATTCTTGGGGGCTGATCGAAGAAACTCTGATGCTGAGAATATGAGAAATTCGAATCAGGACTCAGAGCCATAGAAGAGAGCAGAATAACACTTCGACCAGTCAATAAGATAATGCTTCGATTAGTCAAGTTCAAATCCATCGAAGAGAGCAAAGCTTGAGACTTAATCGAAGGAACCATGATGAAAGCCTTGAACCAAATTCGAACAAAAAACCTATCATAACCTCTCCAGGTTCACTCAAAGTTCAAAATGGCATGTTTTCCTTGCAAATATGGCAAGAATTCAATTTTGATCGTGGCTTCAATTCCTGACTTAAGGGCCAGATTCTTTCCTTGTTTGTTCTTAACTCCACAAGAGATGATTCGACTAGGGTGATTTTCTTCAAATCAAGCAATCGAAACAGAGGGTGGCTCAATAGAAGGAGCCATGATAATGAAGCTGGTGCAATTCGAATTAGAATTTAGAGCCTTTGAAGGAAACAATGCTATGATGAGGAATGCTCTGAGTAATTCGAATTGGAGCTTAGAGCCTTCGAAGAAAACAAATCCAAAGGGAAATAGATCTACAGGGGGTTGTCAGCTTTCGATTTCCATCAAATTGGAGGCCCAAACAACTCATAACAAGCTGGCAGTAATGCATGAAAATAGATTGGCACCTAATTGAATCAAATATAGTAAGTTTTTATGAAGAAATCAAATCAAATCTCTTCATCATAATGGACCAAGATTTGATACACAAATGTTGACCTAAAATCCCTTTCCTATTTAAACCTCATAATCTCAGAGAAAAAGGACACACATATATTGCCTCACAAAAAATGCAGCCTGCCCCACGAAGTTCCAGAAAGTAGCATCAAATTCAAAAGTTATCAAAACTCCATACCTTTGCAGGCACCTTCCGTCCAGATTAACACTCCTATCGTATTCTTGGAGTTCACACAAATGCACACTCACTCGTGCCACGACCATCTCACACCCAGGACTGCAGATCAAGACGCCTCCAGTGGTAAAAATGTTCAATCTCATTTAATCTTAAATTAAACTCATGATTGCATGTCCATGGTTTTTGTTGTTATTTGTGAGCGATTTAACAATATATATTCAAGTTGCAGTGTCCAAATGTTCGAACACCACGGATATGGTTTTTGAAGCTGGTTACCTTTGAAACCCATGATAAAAGTTGTTGCAAATCGAAACAACCCCGGATTCGGGTTCAGGTATTGATTTTGAATGAAATGTTTTCTGTTTTGTTTGGTTTCGAACTAACTAATTTGCAGGACCCAAAGCAGGTTTCATGTATTTCGAATGAACAAACAGCTCAGATGGTGAAAGGGAATTCGTGCAATCAAAGGGACCAGGGTTAGAATCCCATGCCTTATATTTTCATTTTCTAACGAATTTGCTTGTAGATATAGCGCCCCAAGGCCCTCGAACGATGCCTTCGATCAGCCCTCTGGATAGAAAGGCAACTCGGGCTCTTTTTGATCCAGGATTTCCTTTTTTTCAAAATTGCGCCCTTTAATTCACTGCTCGTTCCTTCGACCGTGTTGTTTTACTTATGTTATCTCTTCTAGCTTTTTTTTAACATAACATCAAAATCAAAAAATAATAAAGGGCATTAGGTTTAGTTTTTTTATTAAGTTAACTTTGTAAATTAATTATTTAATCATTTTAACCTTTTTTTTCTAAATTTAAACTAAATAGACTTAGGATATTAATTTCATGTCATAATTAGATAAAACAAAAAAAGATTTCCTTTTACCTTAGGATTTTTAGGCGTATTTTCAATTCACTCGCTTACTTTAATTTTTTCATTTTTTTATTATTGTAACTGCCTACTGGTTTGTAATAATAATTAGAATTTTACTTTCCGCATTTTTATAATGTATCTCTCCCAAAGCCGTGTAATAACTTAAGATTTATTTTTCTGCATTTTATTTTCCGCACATTTATTGCTTTATTATTTTACTATATTACTGCTAGTAAATAGGCTTGTATGGAAAGACTAAAATCAAACGTTAGCTAACCTAACAAAAAGAAAAAAAATAACTGAATCTCAACACACTTGCACATACTCACCTTTAGGGTACTCCCCACTTCGATTGCCTTCGGAAACTGTCACAATTCTCAAAATGTGAGAATTTTTAGTGGTTGTCCTTTAGTTCAAGAGATCACAAGTCCCTTGATGACCCTTTCGATATCGCCTTTGTTAAAAAGTGATCTTAGAATTTTAGGACAATTACTAAAAGTTCTTGCCCAGTTGCCTTGGTGACTGTAAATGTCCCTTTGATAGTCCCTCAACATCTAATGACTAGGGCTACCTACTCACTCATAGTAGGATAACACTGTCTAAAGGAAAGGAGGAAAAGAACACCTTTTTCGAATAGGTAGATAACTATTAGGTACTTTCTCAAAAACAAGCTTTTCAAAACACACGAACACGAAAGCAATTTTGAAAAAATAAGCAAGTACCTAAGAGCCCGTGGAAAACCACAGATGGAAAGGGTGCTAACACCTTCCCTTTCCATAATCTACCCCTACTCAGAAAATCTCGAAAAGGTCTTTTTCTGTTCTTTTCACACTTTCCTTTGTTGGATAAAAGAAAAGTCAGTGGCGACTCTTGCTTTCCGCGACATTTGTGAATACAAAAACGCAAAACCAGTATAACAGTCGGTTCTGCCACCATATCATAGAACCGACGACTCTGCTGGGGAGAAGATATTTAAAAGTGGGGTTTACCTTAGGATCTAGTTCATTTTAAAAATTGCTTTCTTTTTTTGCTTTGATTGCTTTACTTTTAAGGGTTTGTTGGGGTTATTTATAAGGATCCTACACCCGGATCTAGGGACAATTTTTAGGTAAACAACAATAGATCATGGAGACTGTACGCCATAGACCGATATGGTTGAAATGATAGCTGTGTTGGTGTGACACTTTGGTTGGTACCGATATCCCTTGTGTTGAATTGAGGAGAATATGGGGCCGCCGCGTGGTGTCGTGAAGCACTAACGAACCTTAGAACCTTAGTTGAACAAACTTGTCCATTAGAAAGTAGTGACATAGCTGGCGTCGGTGTAAAGCTGGGAGTCGGTTGATACTCGATACTACACTCATTGAGATCGGACTTTTTGGATGTTTCAGCCGCAAGAAAAGATTGCTAAGTTGAAATAATACCGATAAAGAAAGATCAATAATATTGAGATTCCTTAGAACCCGGTTACTATTTTTAAGACAGGTTGAACCAACTGAACATTCAAGAGGGTACTTACCTTAAACCTCATGCAAGACTTTGAACCTAAGGTCTATTGTGTGATTTGCTTGTGTTTATCTGTGATTTAAGCATAATCATGACATCATAAATATCATAACATCCATTTTTCATTTCACTAACCATTTCAAGGACCAAGGGAATTTATCTTTGTTCTGTTTTGCAGATCATGGCTTCCGCTCGTAGAAACACTATCTGAATCAGCTTTGTGAGAATACCTCTCCAACTCAAAGAGCTAGTATCAAGGGTTTTGGAAACTTCTTCGTTCACCAAAAAATTTGGCCGACTTCTCAACCTAGTTACCTCAGGCTTTGATGAGAAGATGATGAATATATTCTTTCAGTTCTTTGACCGTAAGCACCATTGCTTCACCTTTCCGGACTATCAGCTGGTACCCACCATGGAAGAATTCTCTCAGTTATTGGGCATACCTATTCTGGATCAGTTGCCTTTCACCGGTTCAGAAGAAGCTCCAAAGCCGGAGTTTATTGCAGCAGCTTTGCATCTGAAACGGTCTGACATTGTATCCAACTGGGAAACAAGAAGCGGAGTTAAGGGTTTTCTAGCCAAGTTCCTAATAGAGAAGGCTCAGCTGTTTTGGGATGATTTGGACTTCCAGGATTTTGAGGAGGTCTTGGCCCTTCTAATCTATGGGTTAGTACTGTTCCCTAATCCAGACATACTCATAGATGTGAATGCTATCAAGGTCTTCCTCTCTCGCAACCTATGCCCACTTTACTCGGAGAGATCTTGCATACCCTCCACACTCGTACCACCAAGAAAAGAGGGATTCTTATGTGTTGTGTGCCATTGCTGTCAAGGTGGTTTATTTCTCACCTCCCTAAATCAATACTAAAAAATGAAGAAGGTTTGAGTTGGTCACAAAGGATAATGTCACTTTCTCACGCAGATATTCTCTGGTATTCCCGATCTATGGGAGATATTTCCGTTATTGACCGCTGCGGGGAATTCCCTAATGTCCCACTACTTGACAATAGAGGAGGCATAACTTATAATCCGTCTATGGCTCTGTGACAATTTGGTTATGCTCGAAAGGATGGTCCTCACGAGATGTTTATCCAGGGCATTATGAAGTTCCAGAAAGTAGCATCAAATTCAAAAGTTGCCAATACTCCATACCTTTGCAGGCACCTTCCATCTAGATTAACACTCTGATCGTGTTCTTGGAGTTCACACAGACACACACTCACTCGTGCCCCGACCATCTCACACCCAGGACTATAGATCAAGGCGCCTATAATGGTAAAAATGTTCAATCTCATTTAATCTTAAATTAAACTCATGATCGCATGTTCATGGTTTTTGTTGTTATTTGTGAGTGACTTAACAAAATGTATGCAAGTTGCAGTGTCCAAATGTTAGAACACCATGGATAGGGTTTTCAAAGGTTACCTTCGAAACCCATGATACAGGCTGTTGTAAATCGAAACAACCCCAGATCCGGGTTCCGGGATTGATTTCGAATGGAATGTTTTCTATTTTGTTTGGTTTTGAACTAACTAATTTGCAGGACCCAAAGCAGGTTTGATGTATTTCGAATGAACAAGCAGCTCAAATGGTGAAAGGGAATTCGTGCAATCGAAGGGACCAGGGTTCGAATCCTAGGCCTTATATTTTCAATTTCTAACGAATTTGATTGCAGATCTAGCACCCCAAGGCCCTCGAATGATGCCTTCGATCAGCCTTCTGGATCGAAAGGCAACTCGGGCTCTTTTGGATCCAGGCTTGCATTTTTTTTCAAAATTGCATCCTTTAATTCACTGCCTGTTCCTTCGACTGTGTTATCTCTTCTAGCTTTTATTAACATAACATCAAAATAAAAAAATTATAAAGGGCATTAGGTTTAGTTTTTTTATTAAACTAACTTTGTAAATTAATTATTTAATCATTTTAACCCTTTTTTTTCTAAATTAAAATTAAATAGACTTAGGATCTTAATTTCATGTCATAATCAGATAAAACAAAAAAAGATTTCCTTTTACCTTAGGATTTTTGGGTGTATTTTCAATTTGCACGCTTACTTTAGATTTCGCATGTTTTTATTATTGTAACTGCCTACTGGTTTGTAATAATAATTAGGATTTTACTTTCCGTATTTTTATAATGTATCTCTCCCAAAGCCGTGTAATAACTTAGAATTTATTTTTCTGCATTTTATTTTCTCAACATTTATTGCTTTATTATTTTACTATATTACTGTTAGTAAATTGTCTTGTATGGAAAGACTAAAATCAAATGTTAAATAACTTAACAAAAAGACAAAAAACAACTGAATCTCAACACACTTGCACATACTCACCTTTAGGGTACTCCACACTTCGGTTGCCTTCGGAAACGGTCACAATTCTCGAAACGTGAGAATTTTTAGTGGTTGTCCTTTAGTTCAAGAGATCACAAGTCCCTCGGTGACCCTTTCGATGATGCTTCTGTTAAAAAGTGGTCTTGGAACTTTAGGACAATTACTAAAAGTTCTTGCCCAGTTGCCTTAGTGACGGTAAACGTCCCGTCGATAGTCCCTCAACATCCAATGACTAGGGCTACCTACTCACTAATAGTAGGATAGCATTGTCTAAAGGAAAGGAGGAAAAGAACACCTTTTTCGAGTAGGTAGATAACTGTTAGGTACTTGCTCAAAAACAAGTTTTCAAAACACACGAACACGAAATCAATTTTCAAAAAATGAGCAAGTACCTAAGAGTCCATGGGAAACCACGGATGGAAAGGGTGCTAACACCTTCCCTTAACATAATCTACCCCCTTACTCAGAAAATCTCGAAAAGGGTCTTTTTCTGTTCTTTTCACCCTTTCCTTTGTTGGATAAAAGAAAAGTCGGTGGCGACTCTTGCTTACCGCGACATTTGTGAATACAAAAATGCAAAACCAGTATAACAGTCGGTTCTGCCACCGTATCACACCACCCCTGTCACCGAGTCGGTCGAGACTCGGGGCAAAGAGATATTGCTTGAGCCTGTCTAGACGAAGGCGCATCCAGAAGCTATCCCTGAGGTTTCTAAGAAGGAAATGGAAGGAATCTTAAAAATAATTAAAAAGAGTGACTATAATGTGTTTGAACAACTGGGGCAGACTCCTTCCAAGATCTCAATGTTGGCCCTATTGTTGTGCTCCAAAGCCCATGCAAAGGATTTGGTAAAATTCCTAAAGATAGCTCATGTGCCACAAGTCCGCTGATCAATTTAAAGATTGTGTGGCTAGTTTGACCACTGATAATGGACTGGGTTTTTCTGATGCTGATTTGACACCCAGAGGAAGAAAACACAATGATGCGCTGTAATACTCCATTGAATACAGGGGCACAACTTTGGCCCATGTTCTAGTTGATTCCAGTTCATCGCTAAATGTTCTTCCCAAGAAGGCTCTTGACAGATTATATTGTGAAGGTTTGACTCTGAAGCCCAGTAACATTGTGGCAAGGGCTTTCAATGGTTCAAAAATAATGGTACACGGGGAGGTGGACATCCCTATCAAAGTTGGTTCTGAAACCTTTGACTCCACCTTCTATGTGATGGATATCCGACCATCTTATTCCTGTTTGTTGGGACGCCCTTGCATCCATGGTGCTGGAGTTGTTACTTCCACTATACGTCAGATGTTGAAGTACCCAATGAAAGGAAAGATTATCATAGTATGCGGTGAGGAGGAGTACATGGTAAGCCACTTGAACTCTTTCAGGTATGTCAAAATGGACGGCGAGTTCATCGATACCCTTGTCAGAACTTTGAAGAGGTGCCTCAGATCATGGCCACAACTCAGACTGTTACTAGTGTGCCGAAGATCACCAGACCTCCATTGAAGATGGCTTCTCTCAAGGACGCCAAAGCAGTAATTGAAGAAGGTGGGTGTACCATTTAGGGCTAAATCCCTGACATTCCATACAAATCTGATATGTTTGGTTTAGGTTTTACTTTAGGAGCTTAAAGGGTTGTTCGTCGTGCTCGTCCCGGAGGACCTCCCCTACGCATCAGCAATCATGGGATCAACGCTTTAGAAGACAATGATGGTAAATGTGACATGGACAGCTGGATCTTCCCTACTACAAACGGTGGACCCAATAATTAGACGGCTAAAAATTGTGTGCCGATTACTTTTATTCATTAGTAATTGTCTTTCTTGTTTTCGGATATGTAAAAAATATACAATATAAACTCTATGGCCTTGTGTCTTACTCGAGGCACAATGGTTTATTTGTGAGGGTTATCATTTTCAATCTCTTATGTCATTAATAAAGCATTGGACATTTTTGCATACAAATTTTGCGCTCTCTGTCTTTCTTTTCTGCTTTTTACTTTATCAATACAGTTATGCTCTTACACACACTCACATACCAAACTGCTGATCCACATCCACTCTGGATCCCATTGATAACGGTTCTGCTATTACCAGTTATGACTTTGAAAATTTGATCAACCAAGCCGAGGGTGAAGGTGAGGAAGATTGTGAAGTACCAGGAGAAATTTCTAGACTGTTACAACACGAAGAAAGGTCAATACAACCCCATGAAGAGCCAGTTGAAACAGTGAACTTGGGTACTGAAGAGAACAAGAAAGAAGTCAAGATAGGTGTCGAACTATAGCATAGTGTCAAGGAGCGTTTAATACAAATGTTACATGATTATGTGGAGATCTTTTCCTAGTCATACGAAGACATTCCAAGACTTGACACTGATATTATGGTTCATCGCCTGCCGACAAAAGAGGACTGCCCTCCAGCAAAACAGAAGGTTCGTCATATGCGCCCTGAAATGTTACAGAAGATCAAAGCCGAAGTCATGAAAAAATTCAACGCCGGTTTCTTCGTTGTTACTTCCTATACATAATGGGTTGCTAACATAGTGCCAGTACCTAAGAAGGACGGTAAGGTACGTATGTGTGTGGATTATAGAGACTTGAACAGGGCAAGCCCTAAGGATGACTTCCTGCCTCCCCATATTGACGTTCTAGTTGACTACACTACACATCAGAAGGTATTCTCCATCATGGATGGATTCTCAGGGTATAATAAGATCAAAATGGCACCCGAGGACATCGGGAAGACAACTTTCGTCATATAATGGGGCACTTTCTGCTACAAGGTTATGCCCTTTGGATTGAAGAATGCTGGGGCAACCTATCAGCGCACCATGGTAGCTCTATTTCATGACATGATCCATCACGAGATAGAGGTCTATGTCGATGATATGATAGCCAGGTCCCAGACCGAAGAAGACAACCTTGATCACCTGCATAAGTTATTTGAAAGGCTGAAGAAGTATAAACTAAGGCTGAACCCGAATAAGTGCACCTTTGGAGTAATCAGCCAGATCAAAGTAGAATGGGACACAAAGCATCCTAATATCATCCCTTACAAAGAGCATGTGTTGACTCTGGTTCCACATTTTGAAGAAATTACTTTTGAGCATTTTCCACGAGAGGAAAATCAACTAGCGAATGCGCTAGCTACTATGTCATCCATGTTCAAGGTCATGTGGGATAACGAGGCTCCTCAGATTACTATTGGGAGGATGGATGAACCCGTATACTGTCATGAGATTGATAGTGAAGAAGTAGTGGACAAACCTTGGTTCCATGAAGTCAAAAGATATCTCGAAGGCCAAGAGTATCCTGAAGGAGCTTCAGTCAATGATAAGAAGTTCCTAAGAAGGTTCTCTGCCAAGTTCTTTGTCAGTAATGGAATCCTCTACAAGCGCAACCACAATTCTACTTTGCTTTGGTGTGTAGACAAGAATGAAGCGAAGAAGATTATGGTTGAATTACATGAAGGTACCTTTGGCACCCATTCTAGTGGGCACTCGGTGGCTAAAAAGATCGTACGGGCAGGATATTATTGGTCCACTATAGAAGTAGACTGTTATAAACATTCGCAGACTTGTCACAAATGCCAGATCTATGATGATAAGGTACATCTACCTTCGGTTCCTCTAAATTTCTTGACTACTCCTTGGCCCTTTGTAATGTGGGGCATTGACATGATCGGAGAAATCAGACCTACCGCTTCTGTGATCGGTAGATTTAGAACTGACTGTTTAACGCTGGTTCGCGAAATGTCGCGGAAGCAAGAGTCGCCACCGTCTTTTATTTTCTCCAACATGGACAGGACAAAAGCACAACAAAATTCCTTATGAGATAGTTTCTCGGTTCGGGAGGTAGATTTATAGAAAGGGAAGGTGTTAGCACCCTTTCTATCCATGGTTATCCATGGGCTCTTAGATACTTGCTCTTTATGTTTTCAAAATGTTTGCTTTTCAAAATGTTAGTGGGTTTGAAAAAGTTTCGTTGAAAGATTCCTGAATAACTCTTGTATCAGTCCTCAAGAGTGTTTGAAAAATTGTTTTGAAAGCTTTTTGAAGGTGTCGGTGTGAAAAGAGTTTTGATTTGTTTTTTTTGAAGAGAGCAAGTATCTATGAGTCATCTACCTACCCTAAGGAATTAGGCTGTGTAAATGTCCTTAAGGTAGTGCCATCCCACCATTGAGAGGTAGGTAGCACCACCGTTGGAGGTATTCGGGTCAATTCGAGTTTAGGGACAGTGTGGTCACCGAAGCAACAGTAGGACACCTTAGAAGCTACCCTTATGTCCTTGATCCTTTTTTAATCCGAGGCAACCGTTTCGAGGCAACTATTCCGAGGCAACTGGATCATGTACATAAGGACTTACTAAAACGTCCTATACTTGACGACCACGTTTCGAAGGCAACAGGTGAGGCGCACCCTAGAAGTGGTGTGTGTATTTGTGTGTTGTTTTCAGTTTAACAGTTATCTTTGATCAGGGCATTGCGAGCTACGCTTGTTTTTAATCAACATACATTCTTTCATGCAATTTAGAATTTAAGAGTGCGGAAAATTAAAAGCGGAAAGATAAAAGCTACGCTATTACAAGGCGCGGGTCTATACATCGCCAAAGTACAAAGACCCGTTTTTGATAAAAATGCGGAAAGTAAAAAGACCTAATTACTATTACAATCCTTGAGCGGTTACATAATAAATCAATAAGAAAATAATGCGCGAAATCGAAATTAAAATTGAACGTCCGAGGGTTTTGGCCCTTTGCTTGAAATTAAATTAAATTAAAGCTTGATTAATTATTTAATTAAAAAAAAGTGTTTTTTATGTTTTTTTTGAAATAAAGGAAATTAAAATTAAAAGGAAACCCTAATTCTAAGTTATTTTAATTATTTAAGAAAATATTAAAGTTAACCTAATTTACTAATTGATTAATGTACATGTTTATTTACAAAAATAAATAGTAATTATAATAATAAATAAATAATGAGAAAAATGATTTAATTAAGAAAAAGATGAAAATGTCAAAAAAACCTAATTCTATGCATTTTTATTTATTAAAAAAAGTGTTAAAATTAAAACCTAAATTAACTAAGTTAATTGTTATTGAAATTTATTTACAAAAATATTTTAATAGTGAAATTAATAATAATTAAACATATTTTACAATTTTTGGTTTCTGACTTTTATATTATGAAAATTAATTTTATGGTGAATTAATGAAAACAATTAAAAACAATTAAAAAGAATTATAAATAAAATTGAAAAAAATAATGCAAACCAGGGGGGTATCAGGCCCAGAATGGAGGTTAATTGGAAGTAATTCAGGCCCATTAACACCAGCTCGTTTGACTTTCCATGCTTGAGTGCGCCTTGGTTGACTGAGGTACACCATGGATTTCCTTCTGAGGCCCTTCGATTAATCATCATGTCCACTTGGCAGGCCTAAGCATGAGCGTGTATGGTGAACCACTGAACCATTGCTGCACGTGAACACGTTAAAACAAAAATTATGCAATATGTGGGGGGACCTGGGAATCGAACCCATGTCCCAGCGTTTACCAAGCGTGTCCCTTGCCAATTGAGCTGTTGTGCGCGTTTGTATACATAATGAATAGAAAATATAATATACAAAAAACAATGGTTAGTGGTATGAGACAAAAAATTACGCGCCAGATTTGAATGCTCCTATCATGCCTGGACACCTCAGCTTCATCTTCATCTTTTTCTTGTAAATATAAAACAAGTAGCGGGGGTTTTAAACCCCCACAAAGCCAAAGTCCAGAAAATAGCGATTAGAAGAGGAGGAAATATAAAAAAGGCGCGAGGGCATCATTGAATCAGGCTTGCTGCAACGAGTTCATTCATATTGGTCTTGAGGTCCAATTTTTCCATACAAGGAAAGCCCTATTTTGAAGCTTCTGAAACCCTAGGTTTCATCCATGGTGGATTTCGTTTCAAGCAGCTACAGAACAATTAAACTATGCCAAACGCTTCAGGAAGATGTCAGTAATGAAAATCAATGAATAAAACATATGAATGATGCGTAGAAATTGAAATTCGATTATGGAATATTTATGAAGAAACGTGATTCTGTTCTACCGTTTCTTTGAGTATGGAAGCTTGTTCTTGATTGCAATCGACTCCTGGAAGGTTCAGCAACGTGTTAGAATGCTTTTTATGCTTTGAAACGTGCTCCAACTATGAAATCAGTTTCATGCTTTTTGTTGAAATTTTGCAATTTGGTTATGGAGCATGAGCAGTTTTTTCGTGTCCTTATGAGTAGGGTTTTACTCAGCCTTTGTATGTGAACGAATTTAGGTCAAGAAACAAGCCCATAAGTCCATGCATTGATGTTTTGAATATTTGATTTTCATCATATATTTTTCAATCTTTTTTCATTGAAATCTTTGCCAATCATGGATGATTTTCCTTTTTTGGATGTGAAACGACTTGGCCAGCTTGCCCTAGTTTGATTTGCTGCACAAAAAGATTTGAAAAAGCATTATTTGATTTTTTTCTACAATTAAAACTAATTAAATGAATTAATAAGAATAAAAATTCAATTAATTAATTAAAAATAATAAAATAAATCCTTTTAAGCTCAATGGGTCGTGCATAGGCTTTGGGTAATGATTCAAGGAAGAATTTGAGGCCCATTAGCAAATTTGAAGTGTTTTAGGCAAAGTTGACTTTTCAAAATTCCCAAAAATTTCCCAACTTCTCCAATGCATATCTTGCTCAATTTTGAAGCTATGAACATGTTCTTGGACATTTTGGAAAGGTCTTGAAGTCCTCTAACCAATGACTTTGGTCCCATGTTATTTTGATTTACCAATATCAAGTTATGGTCTTTGACTTAAAATGCCTTTTTGTTGACTTTTGAAAATGACCTATAATGTTGAAATTGATAACTTTTTGTGAGAGCATTTCTTGGACTTGAAGTGTGAAGATGAGTTGTAGGAAATGTCATCCCCTTCAAAATGAGCATTGGATTGGATTATTCTGATAAACCATGAAGAAGTTATGCCTTGGTCAAGTTGTAGTTGACTTTTTCAATTGTCCAAAAATAGAAACTTTTGCATCTTGAGACCTTTTGAGCCATGCTTGTGGAATCATGATCAAGAATTGATCAAATGATGATTGTGGCTTCAAAATAAGATGTTGACCAAAAATTTTGATTTTTGACTGTCAAATGACCATTTTGCCCCTGTAGTTGACTGTGGAGCAATTAGGGCTTTTGACTGTGCAACTGATGCTGTGAGTCTTGAAACTTGACACATGGATGCTTGACAATGTATATAGGCATGTGGGACTTGATTGGACCCTTGGAAACCTCAATTTCTTTGCCAGAACCAAAACCCTAATTTTGACTGTGTAGGAGGCAATTGGACTGTGCAACCCTTGAGAGATTTTGAATCATCTGGAGATTGATCTTGGCAAATCTTGAAGAATATGGGAGGGAAAATTTTGGGGTACAACAGTTGCCCCTGTTCAATCTTCTTAGACCTGAGGATGTAGATTGGCGGGCGTGCCTTTCGTGATCCGAAGGTGGAAGATGATTGAACACTAGAGTGCCCAGAAATTTGCACTCACATAGTAGAGTATCAGCAGTGTGATAGCGGGAATGGGCTTACAGATGCCATTTGGAGAGATGGTGGGTAGGAGGATGGGCTTATAGATGCCATCTGGAGGTGTGACAGAACCTTGTCGGGAATGGGCTTATAGATGCCATTTGGAGACCGTTGGTATGTGGATGGGCTTATAGATGCCATCTAGGTGTCGATCGCATAAGAGATTCCTTAGCGAGAACATGCGTACCTGAGAAAGAAAGATAATTACCTGGCCTGTTACAGGAGTTGATCTTCAAACTCTTTATGTAGATGTGCCTTGGCTGGATACAGGAATCAAATCTTTAAACCCTTCAGGTAGATGTGCCCTGGCCAGATACAGGAATCGAGTCTACAATCGGTTACTCACAGATGTGCCCTGGCTAGATACAGGAATCGAATCTGGAATTAGTCGTCAACAGATACACCCTGGCAGGATACAGGAATCGGATCTTCGAACTCTTAAGACGTGCCCTGGCAAGATACAGGAATCGAGTCTGGAATTAGTCGTCAACAGATACACCCTGGCAAGATACAGGAATCGGATCTTTGAACTCTTCAGACGTGCCCTGGCAGGATACAGGAATCGAGTCTGGAATTAGTCGTCAACAGATACACCCTGGCAAGATACAGGAATCGGATCTTCGAACTCTTCAGACGTGCCCTGGCAAGATACAGGAATCGAGTTTGGAATATAATCGTCAACAGATACACCCTGGCAAGATACAGGAATCGGATCTTCGAACTCTTCAGACGTGCCCTGGCAGGATACAGGAATCGAGTCTGGAATATAGTCGTCAACAGATACACCCTGGCAAGATACAGGAATCGGATCTGGAATCACGACAGTTGATAGTAATCATCTTTGTACTGACCTTTGTCCTGAAAAGACAAAACATTAGTTGTATGCAATGTCATGATGTATGACATGCGTGATGTCATGATGTTCAGAGAATAAATGAGATTGTATGTTCATGATGCGTATGTGCATGCTATAATGTATGAAGATATGATGTTTATGGATGTATTTTCGTCTAGGAAAGTAAATCCTTGACGGGTGCCGGGAAGTTAAATCCTGGGCTGATGTTGAAGAATAGAGCTTCTTTTCTGCTGGGGATGATGGTTGCAAGAATACCGGCAGGAGAAAGATGACTCCGTTGGGGAATAAACTTGGCGCATAGATTACTCTGCGGGGAGTGAACTCTGTGGGGAAAGAGAGGTACTTTGCTGAGGTTGATGATAACTCCGCTGAGGATACCATTGATAAGTTTTGTTGAGGGAATTGATGAACTCCGTTGGGGATAGGAAGACTTCTCCGGGGACGATCTTTCCGTGGCAATTGGCTGAGGATAACCCAATTATATCCTGGTGGGGGAGATAACCTTTGAATAAAGCCGGGGGAGAGATACGTGTACTCTGCAGGTGATAAGCTTCTAGAATCTACTGGGGATAAGCTTCCTACTAGGGAGATGGATTCAACTTTCATGGGGAAACTTTTGACTATATTGGGGAAGTGGCTCCACTGGATGTCCGGTATTCCGCCGGGGAACAATCTTAGATCAAGATTGTCGGGGATGCTTGTTAGGAATGTTTGTGTACTCCGCTGGGGAATATTGAGATCTTCGGGGGATAATCCAACTTCCTTAAAGCTGACAGTGGTCTAGCTCTGCTCGGGGAGAGTATTGCTAACTTGCTGGAGATATGGTGCCTTGTTCAGGGCTGCTGGGAGGTCAACTACTTGGGAGAAAATTGTTGAATATTGTCTTATTCGGCGGGGAGTGAAAGTATCCTTGGCTCACTCTCTGGGGAATTAAGGCATCTTGGTTACATTCTTAAGCCGAACTTACCTTCGTACCTTGGTGGACAGAGCAATTAGATTGCTTAGACAACTCATTATTGCCCCTGTTTCTGATGTTACCTGTAATTAATCCTTTGTTTCGTACGCAAATATTTATGAGTTATCAATTAGTGTCAAATGCATATATCACAATGGAACATTGGACGTTCTTTACAAAACAAAACAGAAAAAGGAAAAAGCAATTGGCAATTGGTCTGAAAAGTGAATTTGTATTAATTTTTGAATTTGCCTGTAAATAGGCGTTTATGTACAAGAGGCTGATGTCCTAGTAAGAGAACACCGCCGAACAACAGAGTTTATACAATTTTGTGAAAAAGGAAAATAAAACAGCTATGTGAAAATAATAATCCCACTGGGTTCCAACTCTGCTATCGCCTTTATATCTTCGAGCGTCTCATCACTTGGCTGCTTAGTTGAAGATGAAGCTGACTGATCGATGTCGTCTGAACCTGATGTTGATACCGGATTTTGGATGCAAGGTGATTCAATGAGACATAGTATTACGCTTTAATCCCTAACTTTTGCCTGGACCGCCCTTTCGGGTATTCAGTCCACCGGGATACCCATTTTTGCCCAAGCCGCCTTTTCAGGTTTTCGACTTGCCGGGTGTACAGATTTTTTCATTTCATCCCTTATTTTTGCCCGAACCCTTTTGGTTCGCCGGGAAGCCCTAATTTTTGCCTAGGTATGTCAACCTAGCAGGTCTTTTATCATGTGTAGTATCTTTTTACTATGTCTGCATTGGCGGGGTGAGGAAGGTCGTCACCATCCATGTTGGTTAGAATCATGGCTCCTCCTGAGAACACATGTTTAACCCACAAATGGCCCTTCGTATGTAGGGGTCCATTTGCCCCTGGGATCACCTTGAGGAAGAATGATGCGCTTGATTACCAAGTCCCCAACTTGATACTCTTGTGGTCTGACTTTCTTGTTAAATGCCCTGATCATCCGTTTTTGGTACGTTTGACCATGACAAATAGCAGTGAGTCTCTTTTCGTCAATTAGGTTTAATTGATCAAGTCGAGTCTGGATCCAGTCATCTTTGCTCAAGCCTGCATCCTTCATTATCCGGAGAGAGGGTATCTGGACTTCAATCGGCAAGACTGCCTCCATACCGTAGACCAAGGAAAAGGGGGTTGCCCCGGTTGACGTCCTTGCTGAGGTACGATACCCATGAAGAGCAAACGGTAACATCTCGTGCCAATCTTTATAGGTCACTGTCATCTTCTGCACAATCTTTTTGATATTCTTATTAGCTGCTTCTACAGCTCCATTCATCTTCGGTCGGTAAGGAGAAGAATTGTGGTGTTGTATCTTGAATTGCTCACAGAGCTCAGTGATCATCTTGTTATTAAGATTGGTACCGTTGTCCGTAATGATCCTTTCCGGGACGCCGTATCGACAGATCAGGTTATGCCGAATGAACCGTGCCACGACGTTCTTGGTTACTGTAGCATAGGAGGCTGCTTCAACCCACTTCGTAAAGTAATCGATTGCTACCAGGATGAAGCGATACCCGTTGGATGCCGTAGGTTTAATCTCGCCGATCATATCAATGCCCCACATTGCAAAAGGCCAAGGTGCAGTCAAGACATTCAGAGGAATTGGAGGAACGTGCACCTTATCTGCATAAATCTGGCACTTGTGACATGTCCGAGAATGTTGGTAACAGTCGGCTTCCATTGTGGACCAGAAATATCCTGCCCGAAGGATTTTCTTTGCCATAGTGTGTCCACTGGAATGTGTTCCGAAGGTACCTTCATGCAGCTCTGCCATGATCCTTTCTGCTTCAGTTTTATCCACACAACGCAGTAAGGTTGAATCATGGTTTCGCTTGTATAGAATGCCATTGTTGAGGAAGAACTTCGCTGCGAACCTTCTCAGAAACTTTTTGTCATTGATGGATGCACCCTCAGGGTATTCTTGAGCTTACAAATACCTCTTCACCTCTTGATACCAGGGTTTTTCAGTTACCCCTTCAGCCTCAAGATCACAACAATATGCAGGTTCGTCCAGTTTCCAGATAATGATCCGGGGAGCCTCATTGTCCCACTTGACTTTGAACATAGAAGACATCATAGCCAGCGCGTCCGCCAACTGATTCTCCTCCCTTGGGAAGTGTTCAAAAGTTATCTCTGTGAAATGGGGGATCAATGTCAACACACACTCTTTGTAAGGAATAAGGTTTGGGTGTTTCGTATCCCACTCGCCTTTGATCTGATTGATCACGAGAGAGGAATCTCCGAAGACACTCAGAAACTTGATCCTTAAGTCAATCGCAGCTTGAAGACCCATGATGCATGCCTCATACTTCGCCATGTTGTTGGTGCAGTTGAAACATAGCCGGGCAGTAAGTGGAGTATGCGTGCCTTGAGGGGATATGATCACAGCGCCGATACTGTTACCCAAAGCATTTGAGGCTCCGTCAAAGTGCATAGACCATCGGGATCCTTCCTCAGGTCCTTCATCCGGTCCAGGTACTTCACAATCAGTCACTACCATGATACTCTCGTCAGGAAACTCAAAGTTCATTGATTGGTAGTCGTCCACTGCCTGGTGTGCCAAGTGGTCTGCCAATACACTTCCTTTGATAGCTTTCTGAATCGTGTACTGGATGTCGTATTCTGTCAAGATCATTTTCCATCTTGCTATTCTTCCAGACAGAGCAGGCTTTTCGAATATGTACTTTATCAGATCCATCTTTGAAATCAACAGAGTAGTGTGAGTCAGCATATACTGTCTCAGCCGGCGAGCAGCCCATACCAAAGCGCAACAAGTTTTCTCGAGCAGTGAGTATCGGGTCTCACAGTCGGTAAACTTTTTGCTAAGGTAATAAATGGCGTGCTCTTTTCGGCCAGACTCGTCATGCTGCCCCAGCACACACCCCATTGAGCTGTCAAGTACTGTCAAGTATAGTATTAGAGGTCTCCCTTCAACCAGTGGCATAAGAATGGGTGGTTCTTGGAGATACTCTTTGATTCTGTCGAAAGTGGCCTGACATTCATCATTCCAACGTACTACCTGATCTTTCTTCAGCAGCTTGAAGATTGGTCCACAGGTAGCAGTTAGGTGCGAGATGAATCAGGCAATGTAATTCAGACGTCCTAGAAAGCCTCTGACTTCTTTCTCTGTCTTGGGAACTGGCATCTCTTGTATGGCTTTAACCTTGGCAGGGTCCATTTAAATACCCTTGTCACTTACGACGAAGCCTAGCAACTTTCCAGATCTTACCCCAAAGGTGCACTTGTTTGGGTTCAACCTCAGCTTGTACAACTTCAGACGGTCAAACAGCTTTTGTAGATGGTCAAGGTGTTCCTCATCAGTTTGGGACCTTGCAATCATATCATCGACGTATACTTCAATCTCATGATGGATCATGTCATGAAATAAAGCAACCATGGCACGTTGGTAGGTTGCCCCAACATTTTTCAGTCCAAAAGGCATGACCTTGTAGCAGAAGGTGCCCCACTGAGTAACAAAGGTAGTCTTCTCCATATCTTCAGGAGCCATCTTGATCTGATTATAGCCTGAAAAGCCGTCCATGAAGGAGAACACCTTATGCTGGGCAGTATTGTCAACCAGAACGTCGATGTGAGGCAGAGGGAAATCATCCTTGGGGCTCGCCCTTTTCAAATCCCTGTAATCAACACACATTCGGACCTTACCATCTTTCTTCGGCACTGGAACTACATTGGCAACCCACTGAGGGTAAGAAGTCACTGCTAGAAACCCAGCATCAAATTGCTTCATAACCTCAGCTTTGATTTTCTCAGACATTTCTGGACGCATACGGCGGACCTTTTGTTTAACCGGAGGGCAATCTTCCTTGGTAGGAAAGTGATGGACCACAATGTCGGTATCCAACCCAGGCATGTCTTCGTAAGACCAAGCAAAGATTTCCACATAATCATGCAACATCTGAACCAACCGTTGTTTCACGTTGTGCTCCAGATTGGCACCAATCTTAACTTCCTTTCTATCTGCCTCAGTACCCATATTTACCGTTTCCACTGGCTCTTCATGTGGCTGAATGGCCCTCTCTTCCTGGAGTAACAGTCTTGCAAGTTCACCAGGCACTTCGCAATCATCTTCACCTTCGTCTTCGGCTAAGTTGATCGGATTTTCGAAGTCATAACTGGCAGTAGCAGAGTCGTTACCAGTGAGATCCAGAGTGGATTGGAACCTGTATGAGTGAGTGTGTGTAAATATAGCTGTTTTTCAATATATAAAGAAAGAAAGAAAGGGAGCACAAGATTTGAAATGCGAAAAAACGTCCAATGTCTTTATTCATGATATATGGAAATGATAAGTAATAAGCCCTCACAAATGAAGCCACAGTGCCCCGGGTAAGACACCGGGCCATAAAGTTTCAATTTATTGTTCATTACAAATAAAAAACAAAGGAATTCATTACTGCGTAACAAAAGTAACAGGTATGTGGTCTTTTGTAGTCTAATTGTTCAGTCCACCATCGGCCGTCGGGTAGATCCAGCTATCAAACTCAGATTCCTTCGCATCGCCTTCAATATCATTCACTCCCGGGTTGGTGATGAACACAGGAGGTCTTCCGATCCTTGCTTTGCATACAACCCTCTGAGCCTCTGCAGTAAAACCCAGCCCAAACTTGTCAGTCTTAGGAGTAAAATCAGGGAGCCTGCCCCAGTTAGCACATTCACCTTTCTCAATTACAGCCCGGGCGTCCTTCAAGGAAGCCATCTTCAAAGGAAGGTCTTCTTCAATTACTGTTTCTGCTGACGCTAATGTTGGAGGTACCTCTTCAAAATGTTGAAAGGGGGTTTCAATAAACTCCCAGTCCATCTCAATATACCGAAATGAGTTCAGATGACTAACCATGTATTCTTCCTCCCCCTGCACTGTAACAATCTTCCCTCTGACAGGGTATTTGAGCTTCTGGTGTAGAGTGGAGGTCACAGCCCCAGCTTTGTGAATCCAAGGTCGACCCAACAAACAAGAATAAGATGGGCGAATGTCCATCACATAGAACGTTGAATCAAAGAGTTGAGAACCAACCCGAATCGGAATATCTACCTTGCCATGTACCATCCTCTTCGATCCGTCGAAGGCTCGGACAATGATGTTACTAGGCTTCAACTCCAGACCCTCACAATCCAACCTGTCTAAGGCCTTCTTGGGCAATACATTCAGCGAAGAACCGGTGTCCACCAACACGTGTGCGAGAGTAGTGCCCCTGCATTCTATGGAGACATGCAAGGCATCATTGTGGTTCTTTCCCTTGGCGGTCAGATCAACATCAGAGAATCCCAACCCATTGTCTGCGGTTAAGTTGGCCACACAATCAGTGAATTGATCAGCAGACGTCTCTTGTGGCACATGAGCCGTCTTCAGAAATGATATCAGGGCCTTGGAATGGGCCTCTGAGCACAACAACAATGATAGCATGGAGATCTTGGAGGGGGTATGCCCCAGCTGTTCAACGATGTTGAAATCGCTCTTCTTAATGATCTTAAGGATTTCCTCCATCTCTTGCTGTGACGCTTCAACATTGACAGTCTTCGGTGCCTCCATCCGGGCAGGCGCATCAGCAATCCCTTTGCCCCGAGTGTCAAACGACTCGGCAGCAGGGGTAGAAACTTGATCAGAAAGGGAAACAAGCGCATTTGTAGGTGTGATGATAAGAGGTCTTCGGATAACTGGTGGCGCAATGTCAGGCGAGAAGAGCCTGCCACTGCGGGTAACTTTAGCGGGACCAGTGATGTTACTGATACCGGTATTAGTGTTGGACTCCTACTTCACTCCAAGCACATACACATCTGCCCCATAGTGCCATGGGACAGCCTTGTCAGATTTATAGGGGAGGGGCCCCGGAACAGTAATGATAATAGGTGCGACAAACATGATTTTGACGGGCTTCCTCGGGGGAGCCTTAGTAGAATTATTGAAGATGATGATAACAGATACTTCTTCGGTAGGAACAATAGGAGCAGCGGTCTTCTTGAACAAGATTTCTTTGCTATCCATCAGGTTTTGGACGCCTGATTTCAGCAACGGACAACCAGCAGGGGCAACGGCACACAGAAGGAAACCCTTGCTACAACCCGGAAATAAACCGGCTAGCAATAGGTTCCTCTTGACAGTCAATAAAGGGGTAGCAACATCATCCACAGAAACGGCATACAGGTCTTCCTCAATAGCATTTACTCCATGCTGGGGCATAGGAGCAGTCACAACGTTGGGCCTTTCAGGTGCCTCAAACTGTATTTCCTTGACATCGATAAGGTCCTGGACCTTATTTCTCAGGGCCCAGCAATCATCAGTAGAATGCCCCGGGCTATCAGAGTGATAAGCACAGTGGGCGTGGGGATTATACTTCGGAGAGGTTGTGTTTACCACCTTCGGAGCTTCTCTGACGGTTACCAAGTTGGTCGATAGCAGTTGCGGCAAGATCTGTGACAAGGTCATACTAAACCGAGTATATTCTCTTTTGGGTCTCTCACCCCTTGGTTGGTTAGGTTGCCGAGGAGCGGCATCAGGCTTTGCAATTACCACCGCGTTGACAGCTTGGCGGAGTTCCGGTTTGTTTTGCCTTCTAGGCCCATACACAGCACTGGCTTCCTTTTTGAAAGGCTTCTTCTCAGAACTTGAGGATGCACCTTTCTGTATTTTTCCTGATTTCATACCAGCTTCTATCCTTTCCCCAGTCAGAATGAGGTCTGTAAACCCTGCAGACGAATTGCCAATGAGATGATTGAAGAACGGCCCAGATAGGGTCCCTAAGAACATGTCCACTAGCTCACGGTCGGTTAACGGTGGCTGCACCCTGCCAGCCAGGTCCCTCCACTTCTGCACATACTCCTTAAAACCTTCTCCCGATCCTAGCGACATACCCTGGAGTTGGGTACGTGTAGGAGCGAGGTCGGCATTATACTGATACTGCTTGTAAAAAGCAGTGGCCAATTCCTCCCAGTTACGAACCTTGGTTCCATCCAGCTGATAGAACCATTCGAGATGAGTCCCTGAAAGACTCTCCTGGAAGAAAT
This sequence comes from Vicia faba, assembly GCA_948472305.1. Taxonomy (NCBI): domain Eukaryota; kingdom Viridiplantae; phylum Streptophyta; class Magnoliopsida; order Fabales; family Fabaceae; genus Vicia; species Vicia faba. The sequence continues at coordinate 103,281,655 of OX451740.1, read as the reverse complement.
GGATCCATAAGTTCTTGTCCACAGTGTATGGCTGGATCTTCCGCACATAAGATCTGAGATGTAGCTTAGGGCAGGACGCCCCGTCATACTTTGCGAAAGATGGTGCTTTGAACTTGTGTGGGATAACCACATCAGAAGATAGGCCCAGGTCCCCAAAATCCAAACCAGGCACTTGTTGGATTTCCATGGCATTCAGGCGATCCTCTAACTGCTTGTACTTGTCTTCAGCTGGAGGATACTGCTCCTCATTGAAATCAGTCTCGTTGTCAGAGACCACAGGACTAGGAACCCTTCCCCCTTGGGGACTGCCTTTCCCTACAAAAGAACCATCTTGATCAACCTCATTCTGCAGTGTGTTACCAAACCTCCGGCCAGTGTTGAATAGTACAATTCTCTTCTTCTTCTTCTTGACCAGCAGAGCCTTCAATTCCTCCTGACCTTGGGCTAAACTCATAATCAGCTCTTGGAGCTGGGTGTTCTGAGCCTGAAGGGTCTTGATGGATTGCTCGGTAGATGATTCAGGATTCATGATGCTGAAATAAACAGCGAAGAACATTAAGCAACCTGAAAAGAAGAGTACCTGCTATGCATATGATGAATGGAATGCGTATGATTTATGTTTTCAAAGATAATCGGGATTCAAATTTGTAAACAAAAAGGAACACACTTTATTAGATTCAACTTTGAAATTTAGATTGTTCAACAGATTGCCCTTAGGCGTTACATAAAATGGAAATACTGAAAAGGGAAATAAAAACTGTAAAAGAACATCCAAAGCTCATCAGTGATCCCAGGGTCTCCTCTTCTCAGTACGGATGTAGTCATTCAAGGCACGCTCGTTCTCCAATTGCTTGGTCAGCTTCTGGATTTTCAATTCCTGCTCGTTGAACTTTTCCTGATAAGAATCCCGTTCTTCTCGTAGTTGCACCCAAGACCTCTTTAGTGTATCAACATCAGTAGGTATCTGAGGAGGGAGAACAGTTGGAGGAGCCCCATCTCTATCAGGATATTAAAGAATGATGGGTCTGACAGCTTCATATGGCATACCATACTTCTGAGCACGGGTGCGGACCCATTTGTAGTAGGCTTCCATAGGTAGAGAAGTCTTCGGTCCCAGCTCTTGTGGGTCAGCTTTGTGAATTCTGTCCCAAGCCTTGATGAACCTATGACGCAGCTCGTCACTATCTACCTGAAACTCAAAACTGATGTGAGGCACCAACATCTCATGGGGTCCTGCTCTTCTGGCTCTTCCAAACTGACGGAGAGCTAGACATGGATTATAAGAGATTCCTCCTTGGGTACCAATCAGAGGAACATTAGGATATTCTCCGCAACGATCAATAACAACTACCTCATCCAAACCCCTAAAAGTCCAAATGATGTCATTATCAGTGAGATACATTAACTTATGAGCCCAACCTCTTCCTTCTTTATTCTTCAGCACGAACTTAGGGAGGTGCGAAATAAACCACCTCACTAACAAAGGAATACAACACCACAGAGTTCCTCGTCTTCGGGCAGTACGAGCATAGAGTTATTGCAGGATATCACCCAAGAGAGTTGGCACAGGGTTCCGAGACATGAAGATCCTTATGGCAGTGACGTTAATGAAGTTATCAGGATTAGGAAACAGAACCAGACCATAGATTAAGAGAGCCAAGATGTCTTCATATGCCCTGAAGTCTAGGTCATTCCAGAAACTGTTAGCTTTACCGATCAGAAACTTGGCTAAGAAACCCTTAACTCTGCTTCTAGTCACCCAGTTGTCCATTACCTCTTTGTGGGTCAAGGGAAGGGCTGCAGCAATCTCCTCAAGCCTAAGAGTCTTTTCCCATCCAGTGAAGGGAGTCTGATCCAAGATAGGGATGCCAAGCAAATCAGAGAACTCTTCAAGGGTAGGGACCAGCTGGAAGTCTTGAAAGGTGAAGCAATTATACAAAGGATCATAGAACTGGGTCAAGACACTCATCAGTTGTTGGTCCCACTTTGCAGTGAATAAGCCGAGAAGAGAACCATGCCTCTGGATGAAGGAGGTGGTATTTGGAATTCTGCTAACCAATTCTTCAAGCAACTCAGGTGGGTGAACAAAATTGAACCGGATAGTGTCCCTTCGTATAGGCATCATGATGTCCTACAAAACAGAGCAAAGGTGAAACCCTCTTGTCTTTGAAATGGTCAGTCCTTATGCAGGATGCATGCAATGTTTATGATGGTATGATGTTATGATAAAGCACACCACAAATATTCACAAAGGCAAACATGATAAGGCACACAAGTCACATAAGACAGCCATTAGGTTTTAGGCCAGCATGGGGTCTAGGTATTACCCTCTTTCAGTTTGTTGGTTAAGACCTGTCCTATCAGAAGTAACCGGGTTCTAGAAGATCCCAATATCACTGACTACCCTCAATCGGTCATAACTCCAGCATCACAATCTTTTCTTGCAGCCAGAACCATCACGAGAGTTTAGCCTCAATGGGTGTAGCATACTGCTACTGTTCTATTGGCCAAGTTGGGTCATTTAAGGTTCTAAGGTCGGTTGGTGCTTAATGACTCCTCAGAAGACCCATATTCTCCTTGTTGCGACACAAGGGATATCGGTACAGACCAAGGCACCACACCAACGTAGCCACTGCTTCACCCATGTCGGTCTACGCCGGACAGGTCCCTCACAGCTTATGCTACCTAACAGGGTATCCCCAGATCCGGGTTAGGATCTATGTAACTCCGAGACAATGCCCACAATAATAAAGCAAACAAACACAACAATTGAAAACACGAGTATGATCTATCCTAAGGTACACCTCACTTTAAAGGTCCCCAGCAGAGTCGCCAGTTCTGTGATCGGTGGATTTAGAACTGACTGTTTAACGCTGGTTCGCGAAATGTCGCGGAAGCAAGAGTCGCCACCGTCTTTTATTTTCTCCAACATGGACAGGACAAAAGCACAGCAAAATTCCTTATGAGATAGTTTCTCGGTTCGGGAGGTAGATTTATAGAAAGGGAAGGTGTTAGCACCCTTTCTATCCATGGTTATCCATGGGCTCTTAGATACTTGCTCTTTATGTTTTCAAAATGTTTGCTTTTCAAAATGTTAGTGGGTTTGAAAAAGTTTCGTTGAAAGATTCCTGAATAACTCTTGTATCAGTCCTCAAGAGTGTTTGAAAAATTGTTTTGAAAGCTTTTTGAAGGTGTCGGTGTGAAAAGAGTTTTGATTTGTTTTTTTTTGAAGAGAGCAAGTATCTATGAGTCATCTACCTACCCTAAGGAATTAGGCTGTGTAAATGTCCTTAAGGTAGTGCCATCCCACCATTGAGAGGTAGGTAGCACCACCGTTGGAGGTATTCGGGTCAATTCGAGTTTAGGGACAGTGTGGTCACTGAAGCAACAGTAGGACACCTTAGAAGCTACCCTTATGTCCTTGATCCTTTTTTAATCCGAGGCAACCGTTTCGAGGCAACTATTCCGAGGCAACTGGATCATGGACATAAGGACTTACTAAAACGTCCTATACTTGACGACCATGTTTCAAAGGCAACAGGTGAGGCGCACCCTAGAAGTGGTGTGTGTATTTGTGTGTTGTTTTCAGTTTAACAGTTATCTTTGATCAGGGCATTGTGAGCTACGCTTGTTTTTAATCAACATACATTCTTTCATGCAATTTAGAATTTAAGAGTGTGGAAAATTAAAAGCGGAAAGATAAAAGCTACGCTATTACAAGGCGCGGGTCTATACATCGCCAAAGTAAAAAGACCCGTTTTTGATAAAAATGCGGAAAGTAAAAAGACCTAATTACTATTACAATCCTTGAGCTGTTACATAATAAATCAATACGAAAATAATGCGCGAAATCGAAATTAAAATTGAACGTCCGAGGGTTTTGGCCCTTTGCTTGAAATTAAATTAAATTAAAGCTTGATTAATTATTTAATTAAAAAAAGTGTTTTTTATGTTTTTTTTAAATAAAGAAAATTAAAATTAAAAGGAAACCCTAATTCTAAGTTATTTTAATTATTTAAGAAAATATTAAAGTTAACCTAATTTACTAATTGATTAATGTACATGTTTATTTACAAAAATAAATAGTAATTATAATAATAAATAAATAATGAGAAAAATGATTTAATTAAGAAAAAGATGAAAATGTCAAAAAAACCTAATTCTATGCATTTTTATTTATTAAAAAAAGTGTTAAAATTAAAACCTAAATTAACTAAGTTAATTGTTATTGAAATTTATTTACAAAAATATTTTAATAGTGAAATTAATAATAATTAAACATATTTTACAATTTTTGGTTTCTGACTTTTATATTATGAAAATTAATTTTATGGTGAATTAATGAAAACAATTAAAAACAATTAAAAAGAATTATAAATAAAATTGAAAAAATAATGCAAACCAGGGGGGTATCAGGCCCAGAATGGAGGTTAATTGGAAGTAATTCAGGCCCATTAACACCAGCTCGTTTGACTTTCCATGCTTGAGTGCGCCTTGGTTGACTGAGGTACACCATGGATTTCCTTCTGAGGCCCTTGGATTAATCATCATGTCCACTTAGCAGGCCTAAGCATGAGCGTGTATGGTGAACCACTGAACCATTGCTGCACGTGAACACGTTAAAACAAAAATTATGCAATATGTGGGGGGACCTGGGAATCGAACCCAGGTCCCAGCATTTACCAAGCGTGTCCCTTGCCAATTGAGCTGTTGTGCGCGTTTGTATACATAATGAATAGAAAATATAATATACAAAAAACAATGGTTAGTGGTATGAGACAAAAAATTACGCGCCAGATTTGAATGCTCCTATCATGCCTGGACACCTCAGCTTCTTCTTCATCTTTTTCCTGTAAATATAAAACAAGTAGCGGGGGTTTTAAACCCCCACAAAGCCAAAGTCCAGAAAATAGCGATTAGAAGAGGAGGAAATATAAAAAAGGCACGAGGGCATCATTGAATCAGGCTTGCTGCAACGAGTTCATTCATATTGGTCTTGAGGTCCAATTTTTCCATACAAGGAAAGCCCTATTTTGAAGCTTCTGAAACCCTAGGTTTCATCCATGGTGGATTTCGTTTCAAGCAGCTACAGAACAATTAAACTATGCCAAACGCTTCAGGAAGATGTCAGTAATGAAAATCAATGAATAAAACATATGAATGATGCGTAGAAATTGAAATTCGATTATGGAATATTTGTGAAGAAACGTGATTCTGTTCTACCGTTTCTTTGAGTATGGAAGCTTGTTCTTGATTGCAATCGACTCCTGGAAGGTTCAGCAACGTGTTAGAATGCTTTTTATGCTTTGAAACGTGCTCCAACTATGAAATCAGTTTCATGCTTTTTGTTGAAATTTTGCAATTTGGTTATGGAGCATGAGCAGTTTTTTCGTGTCCTTATGAGTAGGGTTTTACTCAGCCTTTGTATGTGAACGAATTTAGGTCAAGAAACAAGCCCATAAGTCCATGCATTGATGTTTTGAATATTTGATTTTCATCATATATTTTTCAATCTTTTTTCATTGAAATCTTTGCCAATCATGGATGATTTTCCTTTTTTGGATGTGAAACGACTTGGCTAGCTTGCCCTAGTTTGATTTGCTGCACAAAAAGATTTGAAAAAGCATTATTTGATTTTTTTCTACAATTAAAACTAATTAAATGAATTAATAAGAATAAAAATTCAATTAATTAATTAAAAATAATAAAATAAATCCTTTTAAGCTCAATGGGTCGTGCATAGGCTTTGGGTAATGATTCAAGGAAGAATTTGAGGCCCATTAGCAAATTTGAAGTGTTTTAGGCAAAGTTGACTTTTCAAAATTCCCAAAAATTTCCCAACTTCTCCAATGCATATCTTGCTCAATTTTGAAGCTATGAACATGTTCTTGGACATTTTGGAAAGGTCTTGAAGTCCTCTAACCAATGTCTTTGGTCCCATGTCATTTTGATTTACCAATATCGTGTTATTGTCTTTGACTTAAAATGCCTTTTTGTTGACTTTTGAAAATGACCTATAATGTTGAAATTGATAACTTTTTGTGAGAGCATTTCTTGGACTTGAAGTGTGAAGATGAGTTGTAGGAAATGTCATCCCCTTCAAAATGAGTATTGGATGGGATTTTTCTGATAAACCATGAAGAAGTTATGCCTTGGTCAAGTTGCAGTTGACTTTTTCAGCTGTCCAAAAATAGAAATTTTTGCATCTTGAGACCTTTTGAGCCATGCTTGTGGAATCATGATCAAGAATTGATCAAATGATGATTGTGGCTTCAAAATAAGATGTTGACGAAAAATTTTGATTTTTGACTGTCAAATGACCATTTTGCCCCTGCAGTTGACTGTGGAGCAATTAGGGCTTTTGACTGTGCAACTGATGCTGTGAGTCTTGAAACTTGACACATGGATGCTTGACAATGTATATAGGCATGTGGGACTTGATTGGACCCTTGGAAACCTCAATTTCTTTGCCAGAACCAAAACCCTAATTTTGGCTGTGTTAGGAGGCAATTGGACTGTGCAACCCTTGAGAGATTTTGAATCATCTGGAGATTGATCTTGGCAAATCTTGAAGAATATGGGAGGGCAAATTTTGGGGTACAACAGCTTCCAATGGGCATCACTTCATCCTTGTTGCCATTGATTACTTCACGAAGTGGGTTGAGGCTGCCTCTTTTGCTACTGTTACCAAGAATCTTGTGGTGCGGTTCATCAAGCATAACCTTATTTGTTGGTATGGTATCCCCAAAAGAATCATTACAGATAATGGTACAAATCTCAACAACACTATGATCACCGAACTGTGTAAGCAATTCAAGATCCAGCATCATAAATCTTCTCCTTACCGGCCGAAGATGAATGGCGCTGTAGAGGTTGCTAATAAGAACATTAAGAAGATCATCCAAATGATGACAATGACATATAAAGATTTTCATGAGATGTTACCATTTGCTCTTCATGGTTATCGCACCACAGTACGCACATCAACAGGGGAAAGTCCTTTCTCTTTGGTATAGCTATAGAAGTTATCCTACCTATTGAGGTCCACATCCCCTTCTTTGAGAATCATGAAGGATGCAAGGCTGAATGAATACGAATGGGTTCAGAATCAACTTGACCAACTGAACCTGATTGATGAGAAAAGGCTTGCAGATGTCTATCATGGTCAGATGTACCAGAAGCATATGATTAAGGCATTTAACAAGAAGGCCAGACGTCAGGTATATCAAGTTGGTGATCTTGTAATCAAGCGCATCATACTTCCACAAGGTGATCCCAGGGGCAAATGGACTCCCACATACGAAGGGCCATTTGTGATCAAGAACATTTTTTTTGGTGGAGCCATGATCTTAACCACTATGGACGGTGACGACCTTCCTCACCCTGTGAATGCGGACATAGTTAAAAGATACTACGCATGAATAAAGACCCGCTAGGTTGACTGGCCTAGACAAAAATTAGGGATAAATACAAAAAAAATTAGTACACCCGACAAGTCGAAAACCTAAAAAGGCGGTTTGGGAAAAAAAGGGTATCTCGGTGGACTGAAATTCCGAAAGGGCGATCTAGGAAAAAGTTAGGGATTTAGAGCGTATAACTATGTCCCGTTAGGTCACCTTGCAAACAGACTTTAGTATCAACCATCAAGCTCAAACTGTACCAATCAATCCAGTCAGCTTCGGACAAGTAGCAAAGTGATGAGACACTCAAGGACATAAGGGAAATAGCAGAATTAAAACTCGATGAGATTATTACACATAGTTGTTTTCTCTTTATACTATAGTTTCCACTTTTACGACGTCATTCTCTTACTAGAATGTCAGTTTATTTTTGTACAAAAATGCCAATTATAGGCAAACTTCAAAATCAATAAAAATCATTTCTTTGAAAGTACAAAACTATTTGTTTTCTATTTTTCTGTTTTGCAAAAACGTCCAGTGATTATTTTTGACATATGCATTTGAATATGATTACTGTTTACAAATACTTGCATAAAAAATAGAAAGACATTTGCTAATGACTTTAAGAAACGGGACAATGCCTAAAAAGCCATATGTAGTCCCTGCAGTTACTTTCTCCAGCAGGTACACAGGCAGAGACGTCCTGATGCAAAGTCACCGCTACGCCCTCATCATACATCCTAGTGGTGCCTATATCCCCACAGAGTGAAAACAAACGAAGTTTTGACCTCTTTTGCCCCAACAGAGTTTTTATAATCTCAAACAGTTTATAAATCCTCATCCCCGGTAGAGTTTATTTCTCTAGCTGCAGAAGTTCATCCCCTAGCAGAGTTTATTTCTCTACATTTGGTAAAATCTTCCAACAGAGCATCTTCTCCCCAACGGAGCATTCTCAAGCAGAAGTCAAAGATCCCCGACAGAGTATCCTCAAACGGAAAAAGGAAATCCCTGGAAAATCATCTCCCCAACGGAAATGAAAGAACCACTTTTCTCATCTACCAAACAACAGACTGGGATTCAGCTTCCTAGTACTCTCCAGTAGCAGACAGGGACTTATTTTACCAGACTAGGAAATGTCGCAACTGCATTCCATGTTCATACATCATCGCATGCGCATACATATTGCATAAAGCACAATCTCTTATATTTCGAGAACATCATTACACAATGCATTTCATACATCATGACATTGCATACAACTAATTATTTACCTTTTCAGGAAAGATCAATCAACAAACATCATTAACTACTTATATGGCCTGACAGTCTTCTCAAAGGCTACATCCAACGAAGGGCTATTTCAGCATTTTCCTCAGAAAGATAATTTAAGACCTCTGCTGGTTCAGTTTTAAATTAACCAATGATTTATTCTGATTCTTTTCCGGTAGACACTTTCTCTAGTTCAGTTAAATCGACCCTAAGATTTCTATGATTCTATTCCAGTTAAAGATAATTCAAGACCTCTGATGGTTCAGTTTTAAATAGACCAATGATTTATCCTGATTCTTTTCCGGTAGATACATTCTCTGGTTCAATTAAATTGACCCTAAGATTTTCTGATCCTTATCGAGTTAAAGATACTGTAAAGCTTGGAATTCGACCAGATAGTAGTTTACTCCGTCAAATTATCGCAAAGCCTGGAGGCCGACCAGATAACAACTTAATTTCTTCAAATCACTGAATCTTGGATACAACCAGATAACAATTCAATATCTATAATTACTGCGAAGCCTGGAATCGACCAGATAGCAGTTAATTTCATATTCCCCAGTAGGTCGCTGTGAAGCCTGGAATACGACAAGATAGTAGTCAGCCTTATTGTCCTCAGCAAGTCGTTGTAAAGCCTGGATCCCGACCAGATAACAGCTCACTTTCGTCTCTCTAGTCAGGAGATAACTCCCCAATAGAGTAACTGACAACTGAAACATCGTTGATCATTACATGTTGCCTTGTGAGAATTCCAAAATGGATGATATACTTGACAAAAAGAAAATGTAACTTGTTGTGTGGAGGCTTTGGTTCTACCAATCCTCTAATGAGTTCCAAATGCAAGTTTCAAGATGGTCATCCAACTAACTACTAATTTCTAATAATTGACTTTACTTTATGCTTTTATTTTTTATGCTTTATGTACCATTTACTTTTAGCATTTTACATTTCATGCTATTTTCATCTTTGCTCACTTGAGCATTTACTTTTATGTCATTTTTATTTTGCTCACTTGAGCTTTTCTTTTCTTTTTAAAAACACCTAATAATCAACATGAATCATAAAAATCATTAATGATACTTGGACTACATGGTTACTATCCTTTGCATTATGGAGTGATCGACTTCTTGGACTTAGGATTAGAGACCTTGGCCTATCTTGGAGACTTTGTGATTTTATTTGATATTTTGTCTGGAGTTCTTGAGATTTACCTCAAGACATTGGGTTGTTTGTTTGTTTTGTGTGCAGGTTATTGTGATTACATACTTTGTTTGTAATCTGGAATTCACCCGTATACAGCCGTTACTCTTCCCAATTTTTGCGAAGACTTAATACACTTAAAGCATGGTTCTCTCAAGAGGTCTAGTATCTTTGCTTGCTTGGTTTCAATCCGAAGAATGAGAATTCTATATTGACTCATAATGTCAAGTATCGACTTCTTGTTGGTTAGACGGTTCTCTTCCTTAGCTTTTACCTTATGCTTTAGGATAGTCCCTTCATATCCTCCCATCTTCTTTAATTTTCAAAATCTTCTCATCTTTTTTCAAAACCTTCTTTGTTTATAAAATAAAACCGCTTTCATAATAAACCTCGACCTTGTCGAGTGCCTTTTCTTTAAAAAACTTCTTTTCTTTAAACAAACTTCAATACATTTAATCATACTTTGACATCTTTTCAAAATTAACAAAACAATTCAACACATTCAAACTCTTTTGTGCGCCCAAGCACCTTTTCCATTCAAAACTTTTTTTTCAAGGTGAGACATGATTCATTGATAGTCGAGCAACATTCTCTTATCCCTATGGTTATAAAGGTGTCGACTTTTCCACTTGAGTACTAGAGGCGTTCTCAAACCCTCACTCTTGTTGACGCAGGGTCCATCTTTCTTACACCTTGTGGGCGTTAGTCGAGATTTCTCTCCTAAGAATGATGACTTGTCTCCTTGTTTAAAAACAATCAACAAACAAGTCTTTTCTAGATGAACTACGTGTACCCTGATCCTCTATTACACGAAAGGTGGTACGTAGGCACTAAAGGTTCGCAACCGCGGCGGGTGCAAAAATCATAAAAATATTTCTTTTCTCACCTCCACCATCCATTTTATATACAACACATTTTTATAGCCAAAATATACAGATTTTTCAAAGAGGCTCCTGCGGAGTACCGTGGATGTTTAGGGTGCTAATACCTTCCCTTTGCATAACCAACCCTCTTACCTTGAATCTTTCCCCCTCTTTTTGGGTTATTCGCTCTTTTCCAATTCCTTTGGAAACAATAAAGCGCGGTAGAGATTTTTATTTTGATTTGTTTAAAGTCTAGTCAATCCAATGGCTTAGTCTTGCACATTTCTACCGCTACACCTAACTTCTTGCCTTCAATTCTCCTTGCTCAACTATGATATCAATGAGTTCTTGGATATTTTGGAAAGATTGTAACATCCTATACAACCTATATGTTGGACATTTTTGAAAATTCATCTTGGAACTATGTGAAAATTTTCCATGAAGTTAGGTCAAAATCCTGCCTAAACTAGGGCAAAATTTCACTAAGTTTCCAAGTTTCATGAACATGTCTTTTTAAAATCATAACTTGAAATACATGCATTTATAGAAAAAGTTGTTTTCTACAATGTTTTAGATCTCATTAAGGTCTACAACTTTCATGTTGGAAGTTTCCTTTGAATCATCTTGCATCATGGTGAAAATTTGGCTCAAAGTTGTGAAAAAATATGAATTTTCCAACACTTAGAAAAATTTCTAAGTTTAGAAATTTTGACTTTTCAAAATGAAATCTTTACTTTTTGATTTATTGATGAGAAAGTTTCATATTTTGACATGTCTTGATGAATTGTGATCTTTGATACTTGATTTTGACCAAAAAGTCAAAGTTTGACTTTTCAGTGTACAATTGACTTTTCATCAGTTGACTGAAATTCACATGTCAATCAATTGATCTTGAGGAATGTTTTGAGCCTTGTCATTAGGTAAAAATGATGCATTTGAATCCTTTAGATCATGTCTCAAACCAATCAATCATTTGCTAGGTCAAAAATCAGAAATTGCCATTTCTCAGTCAAAACCCTAATTTTGACCATTTTGCCCTTTTGATGATTTGATCAAATTTCTTGAGGAATTGTGATCCAAACTTGATAAAATGACATGTATTAGTTCACAATATTGATATGGACCAAAAATTATGAAGTTCGACTATAAATTGACCATAGTTGACTTTTTCCCCAATACAACTGATTTTAGGTCAACCGATCAATTGAACTGAGCAAAAATGTGATCCAAGACTTGAAACTTGAAATGAGAAATCTTGAGGGTCCAAAATGATCCATGAAAGTCATATGGGGCATTAAAAGTCCATTTTCCTTGTGCAAACTCAAACCCTAATTTTTAGTCATCAGTGCTTAAGGAGGTGTCTTGAGCTGATCAACCCTTGTGTAGTCTTGAATCAAAGGAGATCTTGTGAGAGATTACTTGAGAAATGAGAGGGAAAATTTTGGGGTACAATAGCTTCCCCTGTTCAATCTTCTTAAACCTGAAGAGTTAGATTGGCGGATCCGCCATTCGTGACTTGAAGGTGGAAGATGATTGAACACTAGAGGGCCCAAAAATTTACACTCGAAGATGGATTGGGAATGGGCTTATAGATGCCATTTGGAGGAATGATGGTAAACACTGGAAGAAGTATCATCACAAATCTTTGGTTAATTTTACTAAGATTGATGTTTCACCTGTGGAAAAAAGGGTTAGTGAAATGCATATTTATGTATGTTGTTCATAAGATGTGGTATTATGCTAAATGCAATTTTTATGTATATGCTATGATGTATGAATGTGAGATGCATATTTGTCCGAGAAAATAAATCACTGACTATTGGTGAGATGTTCCTGGGAAGTTGAATCCCGGATTGCTGTTGGGGATGAAGAATATACATATCTTCAAACTTGTTGAAAGGATGCTTTCGCTTGGGAATATCTCTTGAATGTCAGCTGTTATCTGGTCAGGTCCAGGCTTCACAACTTGTTGAGGATGAGGAAGTCAACTGCTATCTTGTCGGATTCCAGGGTTCATGGTTACTTACTGGGGAAGGATGAATTAACTATTATCTAGTCGAATTCCAGGCTTTGCAGAAAATTTTCGGGGAGAGTGAATTTAGGTTGTTATCTGGTTGGATTCTCAGCTTCACAACAACTTACTGGGGATAAGGAAGTTATCTATTATCTGGTCGGATTCCAGGCTTTGCAGTAACTCGCTAGAAAGGATGAAGTTGAAATGATATCTGGTATGGTCCAGGCTTCTAAGTAACTTGAAGTGGTAACTACTATATGGTCGGGTCTAGGCTTCATAGTTTTTTGAAAAGTTATACGATTATCTGGTCGGATCCAGGCTTCATAGTGTCTTGCTGGCGAATGTAGCTAGTTGTTATCTGGTCGGGATCTAGGCTTCACAATAACTTGCTTGAAAAGACGAAGTTGAGCTGATATCTGGTCGGATCCAGGTTTAAAGATTTTGAGGTGGATGAAGTTAGTTGCTATATGGTCGGGTCCAGGATTTTCAATAAACTTGTCTGAAGAGATAGAGTTGAACTATTATCTGGTCAGATCCAGGATTTACAGTAACTTGCTTGGAGCTTAGTTGTTATTTGGTCAGATTCCAGGTTTCATAACAAACTTCTGAGGGGAATTGCTATCTGGTCGGATCCAGGCTTCACAATAACTTTCTTGAAAATATGAAGTTGAAAACTGATATCTGGTCGGATCCAGGCTTCACATTAACTTGTTAGGGTATAGGCAAACTCTACTGGGGAAAAGAAGTTAAAACCCTGGTCTGGTTGAGTCCAGGTTCTTCTATCTTTTAAGAGTTAGACTATTATCTGGTCGGGTCCAAGTTTCATATTATTTGAAAGGTTTTCACTATTATCTGGTCGGGCCTAGGCTCTATAATGACTTGAGAAGTTAACTATTATTTGGTCGGGTTCAGTCTTCATAGTAGCTTGAAAGTTGTACAAATATTTGGTCGGGTCCAGTCTTCATAGTATCTTTTAGAGGTAGTAAAGGTTTTGTTGATGACTTTATTGGGGATTAGGGTTGTGGCCCTATGATTTATAATAGTCTGAAAGGCAAACTCAAGCTGTGGAGGATAAACTCAGTTGGGGAAGACAGGCTCAACTGGGGAGGATAGACTTAGCCGGGGATAACAACCTCAGCTGGGGAAGAGAGACTATGCCGGGGGAATTTGCTGATTGTTGTTTGTTGGGGAAATAAATCCTGTTGATGAATACTTGATGAACTGCTGATGAGGTGAGTTCTTCTTCTTGTAGGATCAACTCAGCTGGGGAGAGAGCTGCCAAGAGATTGAGACTTTGGTTGGAGATTAACCTGTGCAAAGAGACTTTATGGGTAACTTTGTTGAGGATTGGTTTATTGTAGACGTCTTTGTGGGGATAATGTTAATGAAATAACTCTGTGGGGATATTCCATATACATTAAAGAGATGCTTGTGGCTACTTAGCAGGGCACATGTGCCAAATAGTTTTAATTATGTTCATATGCATATGTTCGTTCAATTTTAGTCATTGAACAAGTTTGCATTCAAAACAAAGACAGAAAGTTTGCACTTTAAAGTTTATTTGTATTGATATTTTGCCCATGAATAGTCTTTTTTGTACAAAGAGACGGAGATTCTAGTAAGAGGTAATCGTCGAAAGGAAAACAAAATTGAAAAAAAAAACAAATAGCCATGTGGAAATGATCTCATTGCATTCTAACTCTACTATTGCCCCAATGTCTTTGAATGCCCCTTGCCGTTGACAGAAGTTGATTGGATTGATCTTGGACTATTTGAACTCAGACGTTGGTGATAAAGTTGACTGTGGTGATTCCATGGGACATAATCATACGCTTTCAATCCTTAATGTTTGCCTGGACCGCCCTTTCGGGTTTTCAACCCACCAGGATACCCATTTTTTCCCAAGTCACCCTTTTGGGTTTTCAACTTGCCAGGTGTACAATGTTTTTCATATATCCCTAATTTTTGCCCAAACCTTTTGGTTTCCCGGGATGCCCTTATTTTGCTTAGGTGTGTCAACCTAACGGGTTTCTTATGCGTAGTATTTTTTAACTATGTCCACATTTATAGGATGTGGGAAGTCTTCACCAACCATGGTATTCAGCATCATGGCACCGCCAGAGAACACTTTCTTGACAACAAATGGTCCTTCATAGGTGGGAGTCCATTTGCCTCTAGGATTGCCTTGTGGAAGAATGATGCGCCTTATCACCAAGTCACCATCTTGATATACTCGAGGCTTGATATTTTTGTTGAAAGCCTTGATCATACGTTTTTGGTATGTCTGACCATGACAAACAGCAACCAGTCGTTTTTTGTCGATCAAGTTCAATTGATCCAATCTTGTCTGAATCCACTCGTCTTCACCTAGGCCTGATTCATTCATAATCCTTAGTGAGGGAATCTGAATTTCCACTGGCAAAACAGCTTCCATGCCATAAACCAAAGAAAAGGGAATTACCTCAGTTGATGTTCTAGCTGAAGTGTGGTATCCATACAGAGCAAACGGTAACATCTCATTCCAATCCTTATATGTTACTACCATCTTCTGCACAATCTTCTTAATGTTTTTGTTGGCCGCTTCGACTGTGCCATTCATTTTAGGTCTATAAGGAGAAGAATTGTGATGCTTGATCTTGAACTGAGTGCAAATCTCGGTAATCATAGCATTGTTGAGGTTAGTCCCATTGTCAGTGATGATCCTTTCTGCGATACCATAGCGCCAGATGTGGTTATGTTTGATGAATCTGGCTACCATGTTTTTGGTGATTGAGGCGAATGAAGCGGCTTCGACCCATTTGGTGAAATAGTCGATGGCGACAAGAATGAAGCGATGTCCGTTGGAAGCGGTGGGCTTGATCTCCCCAATCATGTCAATACCCCACATTGGAAATGGCCACGGAGCGGTCATGAAGTTCAGAGGGACAAGAGGCACATGGACCTTGTCAGCATATATTTGGCATTTGTGATAAGTTCTTGAATGTTGATGGCAATCAGTCTCCATTGTTGACCAATAATAGCCAGCTCTCAAGATTTTCTTAGCCATTGTATGTCCGCTTGAGTGAGTTCCAAAGAGACCATCGTGCATGTCTTCCATAATTTCTTCTGCATCCTTCTTGTCCACACATTAGAGCAGAGTAGAGTCATGGTTGCGCTTGTACAAAATTTCGTTGCTTAGGAAGAATTTGGTTGAAAATCTTCGTAAGAAATTTTTGTCATTGATGGTTGCCCCCTCAGGGTACTCTTGTGCTTCAAGGTATCTCCTCACCTCATGATACCATGGCTTTTCCATGTCAGTGTCAAGCTCACAATAGTGTGCAGTTCGTCGAATCTCTCAATTGTAATCATAGGGGCTTCGTTGTCTCATCTGACCTTGAACATTGAAGACATTGTTGCCAAGGCTTCAACCAACTAATTTTCTTCCCTAGGGAAGTGTTCAAATGGGATTTCTTCAATGTGAGGAATCAGAGATAGCACAAGCTCCTTGTAAGGGATGAGATTAGGGTGTTTAGTGTGCCAATCTCCTTTTACTTGGCTAATCACTAGAGCGTAATCCCCAAACACATTTAAATGTTTGATCCTCAAGTCAATGGCAGCCTTCAGAACCAAAATGCACGCTTCGTACTCAGCCATATTGTTCGTGTAAAAGGAGTGTGGCAACCTTCATGGGAGATGATCATAACACAAATTCCATTGCCCAAAGCGTTAGAAGCCCCGTCGAAGACCATAGTCCATCAGGATCCTTGTTCAGGTCCGTCATACGGTCCAGGTTTCGCGCAATCAGTCACCAGCATGATGTTCTCATCCGGGAAGTCAAAGTTCATAGACTGATAATCATCGACAACTTGATGGGCTAAATGATCTGCTAGTACACTTCCTTTGATGGCCTTTTGCATAGTGTATTGAATGTTGTACTCAGTCAAGATCATTTTCCATCTAGCTATTCGTCCAGAGAGAGCAGGTTTCTCGAAGATGAACTTGATTGGGTCCATCTTAGAAATCAACAGAGTGGTATGAGTTAACATATACTGTCTTAGCCGGCGAGCAGCCCATGCCAGAGTGCAACAAGTTTTCTCGAGCAGTGAATATCTGGTTTCACAGTCGGTAAACTTTTTGCCCAGTTAATAAATAGCATGCTCTTTTCAGCCAGACTCGTCATGTTGGCCCAAAACACACCCCATGGAGTTCTCTAGTACTGTCAAGTACATGATCAAGGGTCTTCCTTTAACTGGAGGCATGAGAATAGGAGGCTCTTGTAGATATTCTTTGATTTTGTCAAAGGCAACATAGCATTCATCATTCCATCTAACTACTTGATCTTTCTTCAAGAGTTTGAAGATTGGCTCACAAGTAGCAGTTAAGTGAGATATGAAGCGGTCAATGTAATTGAGATGACCCAAGAATCCTCTAACTTCTTTTTTAGAGTGGGTGAATGGCATTTCTTGGATTGCCTTTACCTTTCCAGGATCAACTTCAATGCCTTTATTATTGACAACAAAACCTAGAAGCTTTCCAGATCGTACTCCAAATGTGCATTTGTTAGGGTTTAACCTCAATTTGTTCTTTTCAGCCTCTCGAATAGTTTGTATAGATTATCGAGATGTTCCTCTTTAGTTTTTGATCTAGCAATCATATCATCCACATTGACCTCTATTTCATGATGAATCATGTCATGAAACAGAGATACCATATCCCTTTGATATGTTGCCCCTACATTCTTCAACCCGAATGGCATGACCTTGTAGAAAAAGGTTCCCCATTAAGTAACGAAAGTAGTCTTCTCCATGTCTTCGGGAGCCATCCTTGTCTGATTATAACCGAAGAAACCGTCCATGAAAGAGAAGACTTTATGCTGAGCAGTATTATCGACCAAGACGTCAATGTGTGGTAGAGGGAAGTCATCCTCGGGGCTTTCCCTATTTAGATCCCTATAGTCTACGCACATGCGAACTTTTCTGTCTTTCTTTGGCATCAGAACCACATTTGCAACCCATTGGGGATAAGATGTCACAGCTAGGAACCTTGCATCAAATTGTTTCATCACTTCAACTTTTATCTTTTCAGACATGTCAGGCCTCAGGCGATGAACTTTTTGTTTGACAGGAGGACAATCTTGTTTTGTCGGCAGACGATGAACTACGATGTCGGTATCCAACCCTGGAATATCTTAATACGACCAAGAAAATACTTCTACATAGTCATGCAACATTTGAACCAACCCGCTCTTGACACTGTCTTCTAAGTTAGCACCGATCTTAACCTCTCTCTTGTCTGTCTCGGTACCCAAATTGATGACTTCAACTGACTCTTCATATGGCTGAAGAGATTTTTCCTCTTGTAATAGAAGTCTGGATAGTTATCTCCGTATATCACAATCTACCTCGCCTTCGTCTCTGGCTTGGTTAATTGGACATTCGAAGTCATAGTTGATAATAGTAGAGTCATTGGCAATAAGATCCAAAGTGGATGAGGACCTGCAAGAGTGTGTGTGTGTGCATGTAAGACACATGGCTATTTCGAAAAATGTATTTGAAGAAAAGAAAGACAATGTGCATAAAGATTTGAATGCAAAAGAGTCCAATGGTTTGTATTGAATGATCATATGATTAGATGAACATAAATAAAACCCTTGACAAATGGACCAAAGTGCCTCGGGCCATGCACATGGCTTAAAAGTCATTGTTAAATATTACAGATAAAATATTCTTGAATTCAATAAAAAGCAATAAACAAGTAGATTACTCCTCAATGAAGGAGATGGGTACGAAGTCCTTTGTATGCCAATTCTTCAGCTCCGTTATGGTAGGATACACCCAATCTTCAAATGCAGCTTCTTCATCAGAGTCACCTATAATGTTAACTTCATTGACACCCTTGTCATGCTTTGGCATAGGCGCGGTGATTACATTCAGAGTTGGAGGAGGATCAAACTCAATGGTTTTATTATCGATCAAGTCCTGAATTTTGTTCTTCAAGGCCCAACATTGGTCAGTCTCATGCTCGGGGCTACTTGAGTGGTAAGCACATTTAGCGTTCGGATTATACTTTGGTGAAGAGGTATCTGGATTAGCAGGGGGATCACGCAATGTCACAAAATTATCCTTTAGCATGTGTTTTAAGGCTTGAGACAATGACATGCCTAACCTCATGAATTGTCTTCTTGGAGTTTCAAAACATTGATGATTTGCAGATGATCTTTGAGTAGGAGTCGGATTGGAGATTCAGACAGCATTAACAGACGAATGATCATTCTTCTTGGTACGGGCCCTTGCCCCGTACACAACATTGATTTCCTTCATTTCAGCAAAAGGTTTCTTTACAGGACTTGAAGTGGAGGCGGATGCCATGGGAATCTTCCTGCTTTTGATGTCGCTTTCAACTCTTTCACCGGTTAAGATTAACTCGGTGAATCCGGAAGAAGAACAGCCAACCAACAAGTTAAAGAATGGACCAGATAAAGTGCCCATAAACATGTCAATGTGCTCCCTATCAGTCAAAGGTGGTTGAACCCTACTGGCGAGGTCTCTCCATTTTTGTGCATATTCCTTGAATCCTTCATTCTTCCCCATTGTCATATCTTGCAACTGCACTCTTGTCGACACCAAGTCGGCATTATACTGGTACTGATGGTAGAAGGCGATAACTAAATCCTCCCAAGTATTGATACGAGAACCATCTAACTGGTAGAACCACTGAAGTTGCATTCCGGCCAAGCTCTCTTGGAAAAAGTAAAACCAGAGTTTCTTATCAGCGGTGTGCGGATGTATCCTGCGCACATAAGATTTCCAGTGGATTTTTGGACAAGAAACTCCCTCGTACTTTTCAAAGACTGGTATTTTGAATATGTGGGGAATGACAACCCCAAAGATCAAACTCAAATCATCAAAATCTAAACCGGGGACGGCTTGGATCTCAACAGCCTTCAACCTGTCTTCTAGCTGCTTATACTTGAAATCGGCAGGTGGATCTGCTCGTCAAAATAATCATCATCAGATGCTTAATCATTAACACAATCAGCCTTGGTACTCTTAACCTCACCAATCTGATTCTCGTCTTCTTTAGATGAGTCTTCCACTACCGAGATCCGACGAACCAACTCTTTGAACCTTCTGCCCATGTTGACCAGGGCTCTCTTCTTGGGTTTCTTCTTAACTTCCAGTAATGCCATCACATCTTGTTTCCCCTTGGCTAGGGCAGTAGAGTCTCTTGGAATTGAGAGTTTTGTGCCCGAAGGTCCTTCACAGTTTTCTCTAGATCCATCTTGCTAAAATAAATAGCAGAAAGATAAGGAAATCTGTTGTGAGAAAACCTGTCATGTTATGATGCCTGGAAGATGTATATGCAAATGATTTCAAGGATTTGTGAAATTTAAATTTGTATAGAAAAAGCATGAACAAACGTCAATTTTCATTAATTAGCTTGAAAATATTATAACATGCCACTTGGGCTTACAAAAATAACTCTCTAAGATGAAAATATTGAACGCATCTTTTTTGGTGTGAGATAGGCGTTCACACTTTGCTCTTCTTGTAGCTGCTTTGTAAGCTCTAAGACTCTCTTCTCGCTAGCATAGACTTGAGCTTCGAAAGTATCTCGTTCTTCCTTTAGCTGAATCCAACCTTTTTGCAAGTCTTCAAGAGAAGTTGGCATGTCGGGGTGGAGGACAGTGTAGGGAACATCTCCTTCAACCACAGGTTCCATGATAACTGGTAAGATAGAGGGATAAGGCATCACAAGTTTCTGAGCACGAGCTCGCACCCACCTAAGGTAAGGCTCGAGGGGAATGGAATTCTTGTGTCCCAACGTCTTGCTATCCACTTTGCTCACCATCCTCCAAGCTCATATAAACCTCTGACAATAGCTTTGATCATCGCTCTCGTAGTCGAATACCACTCCTTGGATGAGCATCTCATGTGGGCCATCCCTCCGAGCATAACCAAACTGTCGCAAGGATAAGCAAGGGTTGTAAGTGATACCTCCCCTAATGTCAAGTAAAGGGACATTAGGGAATTCACCACAACAATCGATGATAGTAACATTCTCTAAGGACCGGGAACACCAATGAACATTTGAATGTCTGAGCGTCATCAGCCTATGGGACCACCTCAAACCTTGCTCGTCCTTTAATACAAATTGGGAAAGATGCGAAATAAACCATCTTTCCAAGAGAGGAGTGCAGCACATCAGGATTCCTCTTTTCCTCATAGTGCGAGAGTGAAAAGAATGTAGGATATCTCCCAACAAAGTAGGCACCGGATTGCAAGACATGAAGATTTTGACAGCATTTACATCTATGAGTTGGTCAGGATTTGGAAATAAAACCATCCCATAGATGAGAAGGGAAAAGATTTCTTCAAAAGATTGTAAGTCTAAGGAGTTCCAACCATCTTGATCTTTCTCGAACAAGAACTTGGCTAAGAAACCTTTGACACCACTCTTTGTTTCCCAATTAGTTGTGATATCAGATTTTTGCAAGTGTAATGCTTGGGAAATCTCTTCAGGTTTTGGATCCCTTTCCGTTCCGTTGAAAGGTATTTTATTGAGAATGGTAATCCTCAAGAGTTATGAGAATTCTTCTAGAGTTGGCACAAGTTGATAATTGGGAAAAGTGAAGCAATGGTGTAGAGGATCAAAGAATTGGAAAAGCACTTTCATCATATCTTCATCAGTGTTGGAGGTAACCAAGCTTAGGAGGAGACCATATCTTTCGGTGAATGGGGAATTCTCAGGAACCCTTGATGCTAACTATTTGAGTTGATGAGGAATTCTTACGAGATTGACTTGGATAGTATTCTTGCAGATAGAAGCCATGTCCTATAAAACAGAACAAAGATAAATTCCAATAATCCTTGAAATGGTTAGTGAGAATGAGTATGATGTTATGATGTTTATAATGTCATGTACAAGTAAGTATATACAAACAAGGAAAACAAGTCCTTAGGTTTAGGTTTGCATGGAGTCTCATAGGTAAGTACCCTCTTGAAGTTTAGTTGGCTCAACATGTCCTAGTAATAGTAACCAGGTTCTAAGGGATCTCAATATCACTGATCTATCTTCTCGGGCATTGTTTCAGCGCAAGCCTCTTTCACGAAGACCAAAATATCCCGAAAAGTCAAACCTCAATGAGTGTAGTATCGAGTATCAACCAACTTCGGACTTCACCAAAGCCAGTTATCTCACTACGTCCTAATGGCCCAGTTTGTCAAGTAAAGGTTCTAAAGTCAATTAGTGCTTCATGACACCACACAGCGGCCCCGTATTCTCCTTGACTACTCAAGGGCTATCGGTACCCATAAATGTGTCACACTAATGTAGCTATTGATTAGACCATGTCGGTATACCCCGCACAGTTTCCACAATGTATTGCTACTTACCTATAAGGTATCCCAAATCCGGGTAGAAGATTAGAACAAGCCCAAACAAGGAACCAAAATGTAAAGCAAACAAATCAAACAATGAAAGCAAGTAAAGGTGATCTAGCCCTAAGGTAACCCCACTTTTAAGTTTTTCCCCAAGAGAGTCGCCAGTTCTGTGATACGGTGGGAGAACTGACTTGGGTGTTTTGCGTTTTATCACAAATGTTGCGGTTAGCAACAGTCGCCACCGACTTTTCTTTTATCCAAAAAGGAAAGGCTGAAAAGAACAGGAAAGACCTTTGAGATTATTTCTTGAGTTAGGAGGGTAGATTATGAAAAGGGAAGGTATTAGCACCCTTTTCATCCATATTTATCTATGAGCTCTTAGTTGCTTGCTAGATCACTTGCTTTTGTTTGAAAATGTGCTTTGTGTGGTTTTTGAAAGTATTTTGAAAAGGAGCCATCGTTTAGGAAAACTTTTTAATAGTTCTTGTTCGTAAGAACGTATACAAAGTGTTGGTCTTTTGAAAATGTTTCATGTTTAGAAAATGTTTTGAAAGTGTTTCGAAAGTGTTTGGTGTTTGTTTTGAAAATAAGCAAGAATGTTTTATTTGAAAATGAGCAAGCAACTAGGAACAATCTACCTACTCAAAAGTCTTAGTTCATTTCTTCCTTTCCTTTGATATTGCTATCTTACCATTGATTTGGTAAGAAGCCTTATCTTTGGATGTAAAGGGACGGGCATGGGTCATCGTATAGTCATGATAGCAATGTTGTGAGACATCTTAGCATTTCTCTTTGAGGGACTAAGATCATTTTGAAAGGCAACATTGATAGCGTCATCGAGGGACTATGATCTTGTATTTTTTATTCCTTTTTGCTAAGATATCCCAAATGCATAAAATGACCATTTTTGTAAGGCAACAAAGTGGAATTACCCTACGGGTGCAAGTGTGCAAGTGTGTTTGATTTACATGCTTGTTTATCTTGAATTAGGGTTTGCTATTTGTTGGTTTTAGTCTTGCCATACAAATCCTAGTTTACTAGCATTTATATAAAGCGATAAATTGTGGAAGATAAAATTACTAAGCTATTACATCATTAGGGGAGGGGGTATACAAATTTAAAAATGGGGATTTGCAAGAAAATTAAACCTAATTATCTATTACAACCATATTGAATAATGTACTAGAATTTATAAATAATAATGTATAAATGCAAATGGAAAAAGAAATGATTTTTGTTTGGTTTTCATGAAAGGGTTTTAACCTAATTAAAGAAGAAGACTAATTAAAATTAAGCAAAACTAAACTTAAACTAATTAAGAAAGAAATTAAGTTAAAAAGGATTTTTAGGGTTTTTATGAAAAGGCTTTAGATTAATAATAATATAAAAATTAAGTAATTAAAAGAAACCTAAATTCTAAGTTAATTTTAATTTAAAAGAAAATAAAATAAAAATTAAACCTAAATCAAAATATTAATTGTTTAAAAGGAATTAATTTGTTTAAGAAAAATGTGTTTGTTCTTTTTTTGTTTTATAAAGAAAATAAACATATAAATGTGAAAATAATAATAAAAATATTTTTGGATTTTTTACTAATGAAAATAAAAATAATATTAATAATAATAATAAATAATGAAAGAAAATTGAAATAAAATAAAAATAAAATAATATTAAATAATAAAAGAAATTAGGCTAGCCTGCAAAAGTAAACAGGGGGTTAGAGAATGCAAAAAAAACAAAAGCCCAGACGAGAGGCCCAGGCACTGCTCTATGGAGAAAAAAAGAGAGAAAATATGAAAAAGAGAACCAAAAGGTAGCGCTGGGTGTTGAACCCCTAACCTCTAACATAAACGCACGCTACCTTTGCCACTGGGATGGTTGTACATCCGGTAAATTTGTGAAATAATAAACATATAACACAAATCAAGTCCTGAATATAACTTCATCTTCAACCTCCAGCCTGAACATTTGTAACTTCACCATTTCTCAACAAAAATGAAATATGCAAACATGAATGTTGCTTCATTTTTCCATACGATTCCAACCATGTAAATATCATAAGCTATAAATCAAAGATGGATGAGAATTTTTGAAAGTACCAAATTCTGACCTAATTATTTTCAGAGATTCAAACCTAAAATTCTCTAAGATCAAGCAATATAAATGAAATCTATGGACATTTATAGCTTCAGGGCAATGATGTCTACATTTTATCTTCACAAATGCAAGCCTAACAATGCCTAAATTAGAAGATAGAAGTTTAGAAAATATACCTCAAAATTGGAAATCATGAAATGAGTTTGAGCTGCTTTCAAGGAGTTATGATGATCAGGTTAGCTTCCTCAAGTTCCCAAGAAGCTAATGCAATGGTTAGCTTGAGCAATGGATGGCTGGAATGACTTGGAGAAGTCAATGTGCAATGCTCTATTTTTGGTTATGGAGTTTGATGCAAATGGTGTTACAGTCATGTAACAGGGACAAGGATAGGTTATATTTAATGTATAAGAGCTTTAGGAACTAAAAGGCCAAAGAACGCACGAGGGAAATAGAAGATACAAGTTCAAGGTCAGAACCTGCATAAAAATGGATTTTGTGTGCAATTTCTGGCTAGATGGAGTTTTAGAGAGTTTCAGGCTTGCAAAAATTGTGTCCTAAGTTGCATAATAGTGTCTCAATGTATAGGAAAAGGTTTTGAGAGTTTAGGGTGATCAAAAATACAAGTTCACATGTTATGGCTTTTTGGCTTGTTTTTGAAGCAAGCTTGACAAGTTTTGTTCCAAGGCAAGGTAAAAGGCTATCTAAAATGGTTAGGTACTTTAAACATGCTTGTCTGATTGTGTAGAGGATGCTTGTGCAGAAAGAACAAATGCAAAGCTCAAGACAAGTTGACTTTGTGATTAAAGCCACTTTATTAGAATGGCAATGTTACTTTGTGCCATTAATGGAAATGCAACTTGGATAATGGCTCAAATTATTGGACAATGGCCCTATCAGTTGTGAAAAACATTAATTATGGAGTTAAAAATAAGTTTGAGGCCTTCAAAGAAAATATTACGCAGCCTAGCATGGATTTGGTTCATGTGTTCATCAAGAAATGGCTTGTAATTCATGTTTGAAAACCCTAACTTCTTGCCTTTGGTTCTCCTTACTCAAGTATGATCTCAATGAGTTATTGGACATTTTGGAAAGCTTGTAACATCCTCTACAACCTCTATGATGGACATTTTTGAAAATTCATCTTGGAACTATGTGAAAAATTTCTATACATTTAGGTCAAAATCTTGCCTAAACTAGGGCAAAATTTCACTAAGTTTCCAAGTTTCATGAAGATGTCTTCTTAAAATTATAACTTGAAATCCATGCGTTTCTAGGTAAATTTATGTTCTAAAATGTTTTAGGTCTCATTTAGATATACAACTTTCATGTTGGAAGTTTCCTTTGAATCATCTTGTATCATGGTGAAAATTTGGCTCAAAGTTGTGAAAAAATATGAATTTTCCAACACTTCGAAAAATTTCTAAGTTTAGAAATTTTGAATTTTCAAAATGAAATCTTTACTTTTTGATTTCTTGTTGAGCAAGTTTCATATTTTGACATGTCTTGATGAATTGTAATCTTTGATACTTGATTTTGACCAAGAAGTCAAAGTTTGACTTTTCAGTATACATTTGACTTTTCATCAGTTGACTGAAATTCATCTATCAATCAATTGATCTTGAGGAATGTTTTGAGCCATGTCATTAGTTAAAAATTATGCATTTGAATCCTTGAGATCATGTCTCAAACCAATCAATCATTTGCTAGGTCAAAAATTAGAAATTGCCCCTTCTCAATCAAAACCCTAATTTTGACCATTATGCCCTTTTGATGATCTGATCAAATTTCTTGAGGAATTGTGATAAAGACTTGATCAAATGACATATATGAGTTCATAATGTTGATATGGACAAAAAATTATGAAGTTTGACTGTAAATTGACCACAGTTGACTTTTTCCCCAATATAGTTGATTTTAGGTCAACTGATCAATTGAGCAAAAGTGTGATCCAAGACTTGAAACTTGACAAGAGCAATCTTGAGGGTCCAAAATGATCCATGAAAGTCATATGGGGCATTAAAAATCCAGTTTTCATTGTGCAAACTCAAACCCTAATTTTCAGTGATCAGTGCTTGAGGAGGTGTCTTGAGCTGATCAACCTTTGTGCAGTCTTGAATCAAAGGAGATCTTGTGAGAGATTACTTGAGAAATGAGAGGGAAAATTTGGGGTACAACAACGCCTAACCTCATACACTCCAAAACGTATCTCAGAAGGACGAGTCCTTCAAAGAATATGCTTAGAGGCGGAGAGAAACGGTAGCCCGTGTACAACCACCACTCCTGGAGAAAGAATTGGTCGATATGTTCATGGTTACTTTGCAAGGGTTGTACTATGATAAGATGGTAGGAAGCGTCTCTTTCATATTTTTTGATTTGGTAACTATTGGCAAAAGGATTGAAGCAGGTATAAAGAGTGGCAAGGTACAATGAGCATTATCTAGTACCCCTTTTAATTCAAGGAGACAGGTCCCTAACTTATCAAAAAAGAAGGAAGGAGAAATTAATGTTGTCACATCGCATTCAAGGGAACAACAACCATTGGTAATTCCACAAAAACAGTAACAACATAATAGGTTTAAAAGGCCTCCGAAAAGATTTGATCTTTTCCCCATGCCTCATAGTCAATTGCTGCAACACTTACTCAAAGCATCTTTGGTAGAGCTGAAACCTCTAGCTCCTCCAATTAGGGCACTCCCGCCAAAGTATGATACAAATTCTAGGTGTAAATATCATGACAATTGTATGGGGCATACCATAGAAAAATGTTGGGCCTTCAGACATAAGGTTCAAGATTTATTGGATTCCCAAGATATCACTTTTGACAAGCCAAACATCAAGACAAACCCCATGCTCCCTATTGTACCCCAAAATTTTCCATCCCATTTTCACTAAAGACATTCCTCTAGAGGTCCTCAATTGCTCAAGGATGGCCAAGCATTGACCAGACAAACTCTCCTTCCAAGGCAATAAACCTCAAACTAGGGTTTCAATTTAAAGCAAGATGTATGAGTCTAAAGGATCCCAAATGTTATCCATTGTCTTAATATGTCCTCAATATCATCCATGCCAAATGTCATGCCTTGAGCAATAAGTTTGCTCAGTCAACTGCTCAAATGCCTGGAAATCAACTATATTAGGTCAAAAGTCAACTGTAGTCCAAATACAGTCAAACTTCAAGATTTTTGGTCAACATCAATATTCTGAAGTATTATCCATCATTTTATCAAGGGTTGATCATGATTCCTCAAGAAATGCTCCTAACTCACCAAAAGTCAAAAATTACAAATCAGGGTTCTATAGGAAAAGTCAACCAAACTTTGACCAAGCATAACTTTCTCATACTTTATCAAAATTTTTCCAACCAAGGCTCATTTTGAAGAGAATCCAATTCCATACAACTCCTCTTCAGCCGTCAAGGTCATGAAATGCCTCAATCAAAAGATACAAGTTCATACGTTATAGGTCCTTTTAAAAGGTCAACAAAAACACCTTTTGGGTCAAAGCTCCTTACATGAACATGGAAGATCCAATTGAGATGAAACCAAAAGGGTTGTTTAGAGGACATCCTAAGCTCTCTAAAAAGTCCAATAACACAATCTTAGGGTTAAAAATGAGAGAGATATGTATTGCTAAAGTTGACAAATTTTTGGAAATATGCATGAAGCAAATAATGACCAAACTTGAATTTTTTCCAAATGGGCCCATGTTTTCATGCTTGAAACTTATTCCTAACATGGCCCACGACCCCTGAGATCACTCACACATTATTTAATTATTTTTTTTATTTTTTTATTTTTATTCACTAAAATCAAAATCAAATCAAATAAAATAGTGAAATAATAAAATAAAATCCAAGATTTGTTTTATGACCACATAATAAGTCTAGAATCATCTAGAAAATCAAATATTTCGTGCAAGGGATGATTGGAATCAAAAGAGCATGATTCGGCCTATTTTAGAAACTTAAAATATCCATGGCAAATCAAATCTTTTCTCCATAATCCTCCAAGATCCCGTCCAATTTTGTTAACCTAATTCATTCCATTATATATTCATAACAAGCCCTAATCAGAAAAAGAAGGATTGGCCGCACGAAATTGAAACAAGAAACTCCAAATTTTTGGAAAAAAGTGGCAATCAGATTTCGATTTACAGGGAGATTCAAGGCATTCTTAAGGTTACAATCAATTCTTGGGCACATTTGGAAGCTAAATGGATCGTTCTCACAAATCAAAGCATCCAGAATAAGCATATACAGCATCACGATTTACTTCTTGTTCTTGAATTCGATTTTGATAATATACGCATTATAAATGAATTTTGAGTATGCATTCATATTTATATAATCATTTAGAACATGTTTGAATGATAAATTGCTTGTTTTGATGCGTGTATGACTAATTGCCATGTTAGGGTTTTGAGGTTTGTTTTAGAGTTTTGCATTGCAGGCAAAATTAGGCCAAAAGAAGAGTACCATTGTACTCACGAGATCAAACCCAGTTGATCCATGTATTTAGATTGAATTTATATTTCTTGGTTGAGATTTTAGAAATATGCAGATCTTTTAGCAACAGTCATGTCTATAGGTAAAAGTTCCTGGTCTAAAACGACAGTCGCTGAAGACGATGATGGCGTGGCATGACCTGGTTGGGTCATTTGAATGTAACACACGTTTTTTCTTTAAATATAATTTTAATTGTTGATTTTGATTATATTATTTTTTTGTTGTTTACATAAGCGAATGACAAGCTGACTCAGATGGCAAAGGTGAAGGGTTTAAGGCGCGCGCGTGTGGGAGGTCAGGGGTTCGACCCCTGCCTCCTGCATATTATTTTTCCTAACATTTGTTTCTAGATCCCATATGTTGTTGCTCAACGTGCATACCATAGGCTTCTTCATCATCACAATCAGATCAATTAATACCAGATCTGACATTCCAGGATGGCAACCACATGATGGATCTCCCAACTTGCTCCACACTGAACCACACGTTGTCTATGGGCTTACAGTTTCTGGGCCTTGGACAAAAGTTTCAGCTTGCAACCCTAATTTGGGTTCACACCCCCCTCAGGCCTACTTCTCAATTTCTCTATTTTTTTATTATTGTTATTTATTTTTTTATTTCTTTTGTTTTAAATCATTTTTTTTCAAAATCCTAAAATCAGAAAATAATCACAAAAAATTAGGACTTAGTTTTTTTTCTTAATAAATTAATTTTTTGCCAATTAATTAATTTAATTAACTTTAATTTATTTTCATTAATTAAAATTAATTAGTAGATTAAGTTAAATTTCAAATTTTTTTTCATAAAAAATCCCAAAAATATTTTCAATGAGCAAATTAGATTTTTTAGGGTTTTGAACTTTTTTCCAGTTTTGATTCTCGCGCGTTATTATTTTTCTGTTCGACTACTTTTTATTATTATTGATGTAACTGCGCCCGGTTTGTAATAGCTTATGTAATTGCCTCATGGCCCTGTAATAGGTAGGAACTTTATTTTTCCACAATTTACTTCCCGTATAATAAACTGCTTAGATGTATGCTAATAGGATTGTATGGAAAGATAGAAATTAATCGAACATAGATAACCCTAAATGCGTAAGATAAATGAACAGAATCAAGCACACTTGCACATGCTCACCCCTAGGGTATCTCCCACTTCGGTTTCCTTCGAATACGGTCACAATTCTCGAAACTTGAGAATTCTTAGTGGGTGTCCTTGAGTCTAAGAGATCATTAGTCCCTCGATGACCCTCTCGACTGTTGCCTCGGTTAAAAAAGTTATAGTATGGCTTTAGGACAGTTACTAAGAGTTTTTTCCCAGTTACCTTAGTGACTGTACGTCCCTTTCGATAGTCCCTCAAACATCCAACGACTAGGGCTACCTACTCACTAATAGTAGGATAGCACTATCTAAAGGATCGGAGGAAAAGAAAAAACTTTTTTCGAGTAGGTAGATAGCTGTTAGGTACTTGCTCAAACAATTCTTTTTACACACCACACTTTCAAAACATTTTTCCAACAAATTTTTCAAAACGCTTTATCACACTCTCGAGGACGGATACGAAAGTTATCATAAAGCAAACAAAATCTTTTCAAAACACACAAACACGAAAACAATTTTTCAACAATGAGCAAGTACCTAAGAGCCCATGGAAAACCACGGATGGAAAGGGTGCTAACACCTTCCCTTTCCATAATCTACCCCCCTTACTCAAAAAATCTCGAAAAAAGGTATTTTTCTGTTCTTTTCACCCTTTCCTTTGTTGGATGAAAGAAAAGTCGGTGGCGACTCTTGCTTACCGCGACATTTGCAAACAAAAAACGCAAACCAGTATTAAACAGTCGGTTCTGCCACCGTATCACTGAACTAGCGACTCTTCTGGGGACAAAAAAATAAGTGGGGTTTACCTTAGGGTCTAGATCATTTTAAACTTACTTCTTTGACTGTTTGATTGCTTTACTTTAAGGGTATATGTTTGGGTATTATAGATCCTACACCAGATCTGGGGAAACCTTTTAGGTAAGTAGCAATAGATCATGGAAACTGTGCAGGGTATACCGACACAGTTGAAGCGATGGCTAAGTTGATGCGATAGTTTGGTTGGTATCGATAGCCCTTGAGTTATTCAAGGAGAATACGGGGCCGCTACGTGGTGTCATAAAGCGTCAACTGACCTTAGAACCTTTAATTGAACAACTTGGACATTAGGACGTAGTGAGATGGCCGTATTTAGTGTATTCCCAAGGTCGGTAGATACTCGATGCTACACTCATTGAGACTCGACTCCTGAGTTTTGTTTGGTTGCGAGTCAGCTGCCTATCAAACGAAGCTTGTTGGAAAGGTCAGTGATATTGAGATCCCTTAGAACCCGGTTACTACTATAGGACAGGTTGAACCAATCCAACTTCAAGAGGGTATTACCTTAAAACCCATGTAAGCCTTAAACCTAAGGTCTTGGTGTGATTTTCCTGTTGCTTGCTATATATGTGATCTCTTAGCATAATCATGACATTATAACATGGCATATCATACTAACCATTTCAAGGATTTTCTAGGGATCATCTTTGTCTTGTTTTGTAGGATATGACATCCGCTCGCAGAAACACTATCCAAAACAACCTTGTGAAAGTACCTCCTTAACTCAAGGACTTAGCATCAAGGATTCCTGAAAGCTCTCCCTTCACTGAAAAACATGGTTGACTTCTCAACTTGGTCACTTCAACCCCGGAAGAAGAAATATTAAAGGTGCTCTTTCAGTTCTTTGATCTGTTGCACCACTGCTTCACTTTTCCTGATTACCAACTAGTGTCTACTATGAAGGAGTTTTCTCAGTTATTGGGGGAACCAATCCTTAATCAGATACCATTCAATGGTACGGAAAGAGACCCAAAGCCTGAAGAGATTTCTCAAGCTCTACCTTTACAACGGTCTAATGTAGTGGAGAATTGGGAAACCAGAGGAGGTGTCCAAGGATTTCTAGCTAAGTTCCTATTTGAGAAAGATCACTATTTTTGGGATGATCTGGATTTACAAGCTTTTGAAGAAGTTCTGGCCCTTCTCATCTATGGGATGGTACTATTCCCTAACACGGACCAACTTATAGATGTGAATGCGTTTAAGTTTTTTCTGTCACATAATCCGGTGCCTACTTTGCTCGGGGATATTCTGCACTCTCTTGCATACTCGCACTCTAAAGAGGAGGGAGACCCTTCTGTGTTGCATTCATCTACTGGCTAGGTGGTTTATTTTGCACCTACCCCGGTCTGTCTTGAAGAATGAGAAGGTTATGAGATGGTCTCGTAGGCTGATGTCCCTTACACATTCAGATATTCATTTGTGTTTACGATCCTCAGATAATGTTACCATCATTGATCGCTGTGGGGAATTCCCTAATGTCCCTCTCTTAGGCATCAGGGGAGGAATCACTTATAACCCTTGTTTGGCGCTACAATAATTTGGTTATTCTAGAAGGGATGGTCCTCATGACACACTTGTACAAGGAATCACATTTGACTATGAGAATGATGTTCAGGGTTATCGCAAGAGGTTCATTTGAGCTTGGGGCATGATAAACTGAGTTGATAGCAAGACACCGGGGCACAAGAATTCCATCCCTCTTGAGCCTTAACTCAAACGGATGTGAGCTTGTGCCCAATGTCTTATGATGCCTTACCCCGCCATCTTACCTATGTTTATGAAGCCAGATACAGAGGGAGACACTCCTTACGTCATTCTTCATCCTGACATGCCAACTGATCTTGAAGAGTTACCAAGCTCCTGGATCCAACTCAAATAAGAACGAGATACTTTCGAAACCCAATTCTATGCCAGCGAGAAGAAGGTTCTAGAGCTCACCCGGTTACTTCACGAGGAGAGGAGTATAAATGCCTACATTGCACCAAAGAGGATGCGTCTGTGGAAAGCTTGAGTTTTCATCAGCTTGGATGGTTTTATTTTTATTTGTTCCCTTATGAGCCCAAAAGGCATTATTGTGATCAATAAAACATTTTAAATACAATTAACGTTTGTTCTCTTTTTGTTTAAGCAGATTTCAGTCTTAGAAATCCTTGAAAACATTGCATACATATATCATACATGTCATTTCATAAACAGGTTTCAAAGCAGGTTTCTCATCCTCTTCGATGTTTATTTCAGCAATGGCTCTAGAACAAATAGTGAAGGACTTACAGACTCAACGCACAATTTCAACAGATGATTATGGCTCTGGACAAGGGGAAATAGGAACTGAAAGCCCTGATTGTTAAATACAAAACCAAGAAGCCAAGGAGGACAGCTGGTGTGGTAAATCTAGGAAGGAGATTCAAAGGACCGCTAAGGAAAGCGGTTGAGATGACATCTT
This sequence comes from Vicia faba, assembly GCA_948472305.1. NCBI lineage: Eukaryota > Viridiplantae > Streptophyta > Magnoliopsida > Fabales > Fabaceae > Vicia > Vicia faba. The sequence continues at coordinate 103,248,586 of OX451740.1, read as the reverse complement.
CATCAAAAGAAGGAGATAACCAAGAGGGTGAGACAAGAGAGGAAGACCCTAGTTCGCGGGAATCTGACAATGAGGCTGATTACAATGAAGAGCAGTATCCTCTGGCTGACGAAATGTACAAACAGCTGGAAGAGCGTCTAAGTGCAATGGAGATTCAGAAAGTGCATGGGCTGGACTTTGAAGAGCTGGGTTTGGTGTCTGGGATTTTCATCCCGCCAAAGTTCAATATGCCAGTGTTTTCCAAATAAGATGGGGTTTCATGTCCCAAAATGCACCTCTGATCTTATGTGAGGAAGATACAACCTCACACTGCTGACAAGGACTTATGGGTCCACTTCTTTCAAGATAGTCTATCTGGAACTCAGTTAGATTGGTTCTACCAGCTGGAAAGGACCAACATTCATAATTGGGAAGACCTGGCTGCTGCTTTCTATAAGCACTATCAGTACAACACAGACCTTGCTCCCACTCGTACTCAACTCCAAAGTATGGGTATGGGTTCGAGCGAAGGCTTTAAAGACTATGCTCAAAAGTGGAGGGACGTAGCAGGAAGAGTCCAGCCTCCCATGTCTGATAGGGAGATAGTGCACATGTTTCTGGGTACCCTGTCTGGCCCATTTTTTAATCACCTAATTGAAAGCTCCTCAGTCGACTTTACTGAATTGATTTTGACAGGAGAAAGGGTGGAAGTTGGAACTAGGAGTGGTAAGATTCAAAAGGATGCTTCCTCCAGTGCAGTAAGGAAGACATTTGCTGGGAAAAAAGAGGTCAGTGTTGTTTACAATAAAAGGAATCAGGACAGAACTGAACGCCGTTCGGCGGTAAGGGTTGTCATGATCTCTAAACCTGCATCTATTCAACAAAGGAACAATCAACCTAGAACAGAAAGGCCAACAAGACAGTATACCCGAATGAACATGACTCTGTCTAAAGTTTTACCATATTTATTGAAGTCTAATCTGGTAACTTTGAAGGAAGCTCCGAAAAATCCCAACACTGCATCTCCCCGCTACAATCCGAATGCCCGTTGTGCTTATCATTCAGAAAGTCCAGGTCATGATACAAACGACTAATGGGCTTTGAAAAACAAGGTGCAAGACCTTCTCGGGGCAAAGGAAATTAAATTTGATGCCCCTGAGATTTCAAATGTTATCACTGCTCCTATGCTCAAGCACGGTCAGGGTGTTAATGCTATTGAAGATGATGTGTTTGTTACTACTGTTGAAGAGCTTGTTACTCCTCTTATAACCGTTAAGTGGAACTTATTGAAGGCCGATTTATTTTCGGGCTGGGGCGAAGGTTGCCACTTCTGTTTATCTTTACCATCTGGTTGTCATTTGTTGAAGGCATGTGTTCAGCGCCTGATGGATGATAGAGAGATTTTGTTTGAGAAGACTCTCGTTCCCACCATTCCTTGCAAGCATATTTCAATAATAATCATTTTCGCCAATCCTCTCAGGGTCTACACCAAAAGACCCGTCAGAATTACATCTGTTTCGAAGGTTACTCCACTGATAATTACTATGCCAGGGCCAATCCCATACTCCTCGGACAAAATTGTTCCTGGAACTATGGGGGTGACGTCTACTACCATGATGTCAAGTAAGATTAGTTGGCTGATGAAGACCACGTTTCCGAAAAGGCTGACCCTGACATTGGCAACATTGTGGGAACCATCAAAATAACCAGAAGTGGAAGAGTGTTCTCTCCTGAGATTTCTCCTCCTCGAAAGTTATTACTGGTCCTGTGATCATTCCTACTTTTGTTCCTGCTGATACTACTACTACAATTCCTGTGATAACCCCTGCTGACACCCCTATCACTGAGTCGACCGAGGCTCGGGGCAAAGACATATTGATTGAACTTGTCCAGACGAAGGCGCAGTCAGTATCTATCCCAGAGGCTTCCAAAAAGGAGATGGAAGAAATTTTGAAAATTATCAAGAGAAGCGACTACAACATGGTCAAACAGCTAGGACAGACCCCTTCAAAGATTTCTATGCTAGCCTTATTATTGTGCTCCGAAGCTCGTGCGAAGGCTCTAGTAAAATTTCTTACAACTGCCCATGTGCCACAGGAAACCTCTGCTGACCAATTTGAAGATTGTGTGGCCAGGTTGATGGCTGATAACAGTTTGGGCTTTTCTGGTGCTGATCTGACTCCTAGAGGGAGGAAACACAATGATGTGTTGCATGTCTCTGTTAAATGCAAGGGCACTACTTTGGCCCATGTCCTATTAGATATTGGTTCATCATTGAATGTGCTACCTAAGAAAGCTTTGGATAGACTAGACTATGAAGGTTTGGCCTTGAAGCCCAGAAACATTGTAGTGATGGCTTTTGATGGTTCGAAGAGAATGGTGCACAGGGAGGTGGACATCCCCATCAAAGTTGGTTCTCAGACTTTCGAATCTACCTTTTATGTGATGAATATCAGACCATCCTATTCTTGTTTACTGGGTCGCCCTTGGATTCATAGGGCAGGAGCTGTTACGTCCACTCTACATCAGATGATTAAATACCCGGTCAAAGGAAGAATTGTCACTATACACGGGGAAGAAGAATACATGGTCAGTCACCTGAATTCCTTCAGATATGTAGAAATGGATGGTGAGTTCATCGAGACTCCATTCCAGAATTTGGAAGAGGTACTTCAGACTCTAGATGCAACTGAAATTGTCACCCATGTACTGAAGATCACTAGACCTCCCTTGAAGATGTCTTCTCTCAAGGATGCAAAAGCGGTTATTGAAGAAGGTGGGTCTACCATCTGGGGTCAGCTCCCTGATATTCCATACAAGTCTGATAAATTTGGTTTGGGTTTCTCTTCAGGGGCTCAAAGGGTTGTTCGACGTGCTCGTGCTGGAAGACCTCCCTTATGCATCAGCAATCACGGGGTCAACGCTTTAGAAGACGAAGACAATGACAAAGACATGGACAGCTGGATCTTCCCTACTACCAACGGTGGACCCAGTAACTAGACGGAAAAAGATTTTGTACCGATTACTTTTGTTTGGAAGTAATTTTATTTCTTTTTTTTTTTGGATATGTAATCAACAATATAACTTTATGGCCATGTGTCTTACCCGGGGCACATCGGTTTATTTATGGGGGTTATCACGTTTCACTTTCATATGGAATTAATAAAGCATTGGACGTTTATGCATACAAATTTTGTGCTCTCTATTTTTCTTTTCTACTTTTACTTTGTCTATACATCTATGCTCTTACACACTAACATATCAAACTGCAGATCCATATCCACTCTGGATCCCATTGATAACAGTTATGTTGTTGCCAGTTATGACTCTGAAAATTCGATCAACCAAGTCGAGGATGAAGGTGAGGAAGATTGTGAGGTACCTGGAGAACTTGCTAGGTTGTTACAGCAGGAAGAGAGGGCTATACAGCCTCATGAAGAGCTAGTTGAGACAATAAACTTGGGCATAGACGAAGATAGAAAAGAAGTCAAGATCGGTGCAAATACGGGGCTTAATGTCAAACAGCAGTTGATACAGATGTTGCATGATTATGTCGAGATCTTTTCCTGGTCATATGAAGACATGCCAGGACTGGATACAGATATTGTAGTCCACCATCTTCCAATTAAAGAAGATTGCCCTCCGGTAAAGCAGAAGGTCCATCGTATGTGCCCTGAAATGTCAGAGAAGATCAAAGCAGAGGTTATGAAGCAGTTCAATGTTGGTTTCTTAGTCGTCACCTATTATCCCCAATGGGTTGCCAACGATGTTCTGGTGCCTAAAAAAGACGACAAGGTACAGATGTGTGTGGACTACAGAGATTTGAATAGGGTAAGCCCCAAAGATGACTTTCCACTCCCCCACATCGATGTTCTGGTTGACAACATCCCGCATCACAAGATCTTTTCCTTCATGGATGGTTTCTCTGGTTACAATCAGATCAAGATGGAACCCAAAGATATGGAGAAGACAACCTTTGTCACGCAATGGGGAACTTTCTGCTACAAAGTGATTTCGTTTGGATTAAAGAATGCTGGGGAAACCTATCAGCGAGCCATGGTAGCCTTGTTTCATGACATGATTCACCATGAGATAGAAGTCTATGTTGATGACATGATAGCCAGGTCTCAAACTGAGGAAGAACACATTGATCATTTACAAAAGCTGTTTGATAGGTTGAAGACGTACAAGCTGAGGTTAAATCTGAACAAGTGCACCTTCGGGGTAAGGTCTGGTAAACTTATGGGTTTGCTTGTTAGTGACAAGGGTATTCAGGTGGATCCTGCAAAAGTAAAAGCTATACAAGATATGCCGGCTCCTTGCACTGAGAAGGAGGTCAGAGGCTTCTTGGGACGACTAAATTACATTTCCAGGTTTATTTCCCATTTAACTGCTACTGGTGAGTCAATCTTCAAACTCCTGAAGAAAGATCAAGTGGTAAAGTGGAATGACGAATACCAGACTACCTTTGAAAGAATCAAGGAATACCTTCAAGAAACACCAATTGTGATGCCTCCGATTGAAGGAAGACCTTTGATAATGTACTTAACAATGTTAGATAATTCAATGGGGTGTGTGTTGGGGCAGCATGACGAGTCTTGTCGAAAAGAGCATGCAATATACTACCTTAGAAAAAATTTTACCGACTGTGAAACAAGATACTCACAGCTCGAGAAAACTTATTGCGCTTTGGCATGGGCTGCTCACTGACTGAGACAATATATGTTGACCCACACTACTTTGCTGATATCTAAGATGGATCCGATCAAGTACATCTTTGATAAGCCCGCCCTCTCCGAAAGAATAGCAAGATTGCAAATGATCTTGACCGAATATGATATCCAATACACGACCTAGAAAGTAATTAAAGGAAGTGTACTAGCTGATCATTTGGCTCATCAGGCTATGGATGACTAGCAGTCCATGAATTTTGAGTTCCTGGACGAGAATATTATGCTAGTAACTGACTATGAAGAACCTGGACCGCATGAAGGACCTGAAGAAGGATCCTGATGGATTATGGTTTTTGACGGAGCCTCCAACACACTCGGCAATGGCATTGGTGTTGTAATTATATCTCCTGAAGGCTGTCATACTCCTTTCACCGCCATATTATGTTTCAACTGTACCAACAATATGGCAGAGTATGAAGCATGCATCATGGGTCTCAAAGCTGCTAATGACCTAAGGATCAAGCTCTTGAGCGTATTCGGGGATTCAGCTGTGGTAATAAGTCAGATCAAAGGAGAGTGGGATATGAAGCACCCGAATCTCATCCCGTACAAAGAGCATGTGCTGACATTGCTTCCACACTTTGAAGAGGTCGCCTTTGAACATTTTCCGCGAGAAGAGAATCAGTTAGCGGACGCGCTAGATACCATGTCATCTATGTTCATGGTCAAGTGGGACAATGAGGCTCTCTGAATCACTATTGAGAGGTTGGATGAACCAGCATACTGCTACGAGATTGACACTGAGAAAGTAGCAGACAAACCTTGGTTTCATGAAGTGAAAAGGTATCTCGAGGCTCAAGAATATCCCGAAGGGGAATCTGTCAATGACAAGAAGTTTCTGAGAAGGTTCTCCGCAAAGATCTTCCTCAGTAATGGAATCCTCTACAAGCGCAACCATGACTCTACTTTACTTCGGTGCGTAGACAAGAGCGAAGCAGAGAGGATTATGGCAGATTTACACAGAGTACCTTTGGAACCCATTCTAGTGGACATACCATGGCTAAAAAGATCCTACGGGCAGGATACTATTGGTCCACTATGGAAGAAGACTGCTATCAGCATTCCCGAACTTGTCACAAATTCCAGATCTATGCTGATAAGGTACATGTACCTCCGGTTCCTTTGAATGTATTGACGACTCCATGGCCCTTCGCAATGTGGGGCATTGACATGATCTGAGAGATTAGACCTACGTCTTCGAATGGGTATCACTTCATCCTGGTGGCCATTGATTACTTCACGGAGTGGGTTGAGGCTGCCTCTTTTGCTACTGTTACCAAGAATATCGTTGCGCGGTTTATCAAGCATAACTTGATTTGCCGGTATGGTGTGCCAGAGAGAATCATTACGGACAATGGTGCAAATATCAACAATACGATGATCACTGAACTCTGTAAACAATTCAAGATCCAGAATCATAATTCTTCCCCTTACCGGCCGAAGATGAATGGCATTGTGGAATCTGCTAACAAGAATATTAAGAAAATTGTACAGAAGATGACGGTGACATACGAAGACTGGCACGAGATGTTACCATTTTCTCTTCAGGGTTACCTCACCTCAACGCGTACGTTAACAGGGGAAACCCCTTATCTCTGGTGTATGGAATAGAGGTTGTCCTACCTATTGAAGTCTAAATTCCTTCTTTAAGGATCATGAAGGATGCGGGTTTGAACGAAGACGATTGGATTCATACTCGACTTGATCAACTGAATCTGATTGATGAGAAAAGGCTTATTGTTGTCTGTCATGGTCAAATGTATCAAAAACTAATGATCAAGGCTTTCAACAAAAAGGTTAGACGTCAGGTATATCAAGTGGGTGATCTAGTAATCAAGCGCATCATACTGCCACAAGGTGATCCCATGGGAAAATGGACTCCCACGTACGAAGGGCCATTTGTGATCAAAAGCATATTTTCTGGTGGAGCCGTGATTCTAACCACCATGGATGGTGACGACCTTCCTCACCCTGTGAATGCGGACATAGTGAAAAGATACTACGCATAAATAAGGACCCGCTAGGTTGACTGGCCTAAGAAAAAATAAGGGCATCCCGGCGAACTAAAAGGGTTCGGGCAAAAATTAGGGATGAATACAAAAAAATATGTACACCCGGCAAGTCGGAAACCTGAAAAGGCGGCTTGGGCAAAAAAGGGTATCCCGATGGACTGAAAACCCGAAAGGGAGGTCCAGGAAAAATTTAGGGATTCGAAGCGTATCACTATGTCCCATTTGATCACCTTGCGACCAGACTTCAGTATCAACTATCAAGCTCAAACGCTGCCGATCAATCCATTCAGCTTCGGACAAGTAGCAAAGTGATGAGACGCTCGAAGACATAGGGGAAATAGAAGAATTGAAACTCAATGGGATTATTACACATAGCTGTCTTCTTCTCTTTGTACACTATTTTGTATAGTTTTAACTCTCACGGCGGCGTTCTCCTACTAGAACATCAGCCTCTTTGTACAAAATGCCTGTTATAGGCAAATTTCATAAATCAAATACAAATCATTTCTTTGAAAGTACAAAACTGTTTGTTTTTATTTTTCTGTTTTGTTTTGCAAAAACGTACAATGACTTATTCTTGACATATGCATTTGAAAATGATTGTTATTCATAAATATTTGCGTAAGAAACATAAAGACAGTTGCTCATGACTTTAAGGAACGGGGCAAAGTCTAAAAAACCATTTTAGTCCCGACAATTACTCCTTCCAGCAGGTAGTCATGAAATCAATGTTCCCCAGTGGATTTCTTCTCAAAAACAATTACGTAGGAATTCCCAACGGAAACATTCTAAATAAACCAAGTTCTCTTCTAGATACAGTTCAGGTACGATCCAGAGACATATGTCACCCTGATACTTATTCAGATTCTCTTCAAATACAGTTCAGATACGATCCATAGACGGATGTCATTCTAACACTCATTCAATACATGTTTCAAATACAGTTCAGATACGATCCAGAGACGGATGTTATTCTGACACTCATCCAACACATGTTTCAAATACAGTTCAGATACGACCCAGAGATGGATGTCATTCTGACAATTATTCAACACATGTTTCAAGTACAGTTCAGATACGATCCAGAGACGGATGTCATTCTGACACTCATTCAATACATGTTCAAGTACAATCACAACATAGATCCATCCATAAAATCTTCGCATGTATTTTCTCCAGCAGGTACGGGGGCGGAAACATCCTGATGCAAAGTCACCATTACATACGACCCCGTGACGTCTAAGTTCCCCACATAGTAGAAACAATCGAAGTTTTGATCTCTTCTTCCCCAAACAGGAGATACTTCCTCCAGCAAAGTTCCTTCAGAGAGATGAAATCTGTTTTCCCCAACCGAGCTTTATAATCTTAAACAGTTTATAAAACCTCCTCCCAAGTAGAGTTTATTTCTCAAACGATGGAAGATCATTCCCCAACAGAGTTTATTTCTCTACATCGGCATAATCTTATAACAAAGCATCCTCCCTCTACAGAGTTATTCCCAAGCAGAGTCAATCCCCGGAAGAATATCCTCAAACAGGAAGAGGAAATCTCCGGCAGATTATATCCTTTCATCATCCTCAGCAGAAACGAAGAATTTAGTTTCCTTATACTCTCCAGCAGCAGTCTGGGATTTACTTCCCCAGACTAAGAAACATCACAATAACGTTCCATATTCATACATTATGGCATACACATATATATCGCATACAACATAATATCATTTATTTTGAGAACATCATCACAATGCATTTCATACATCATGACATTGTATACGACTAACTCTTTACCTTTTTTAGGGAACGATCAAATCAATAAACATCGTCGATCACTTATGTGACCTGGTAGTTTTCTCAAAAGCTACGCCTGATGAAAGGACATTTCATCATCTTCCTCAGAACGAAGTTCTCAGAAGACCTTCTTTGGTTCAGTCAGATCGCCACTAAGATCTCCCTGATTCTTATTTCAGTTGAAGATTGACCCTAAGACTTTTGTCTGGTTCAGTTGAATCGATCCTAAGATTCTTCTAATTGACGTTCTAGTAAAAGTTGATTAAAGACCTTCTCTGGTTCAGTTTGATCGATCCTAAGATCTCCCTGATTCTTATTCCAGTTGAAGATATTCCAAGACTTTTGTCTGGTTCAGTTGAATCGATCCTAAGATTCTTCTAATTGTCGTTCCAGTCAAAGTTGATTGAAGAACTTCTCTGGTTCAGTCAGATCGCCACTAAGATCTCCCTGATTCTTATTCCAGTTGAAGATTGACCAAAGACTTTTGTCTGGTTCGTTTTAATCTATCATAAGATTCTTATGATTGTCGTTCCAGTCAAAGTTGATTAAAGACCTTCTCTGGTTCAGTCAGATCGCCATTAAGATCTCCCTGATTCTTATTCCAGTTGAAGATTGACCCAAGACTTTTGTCTGGTTCAGTCGAATCGATCCTAAGATTCTTCTGATTTCCATTCTAGTTAAAGAAACTGCAAATCCTAGAGCACGACCAGATAACAATCTAATCTCATTCCCCCAGTAAGTCGCGGAAAATGCAACCAGATAGCAGTCAGCCTTATTATCCTTAGCAAGTCACTGTGAAGCCTGGATCCTAACCAGATAGCAGTTCACTTCCGCCTCTTCAATCAAGAGATGACCCCCCAGTAGAGTAATAGACAACTGAAGCTCCTAAACTCTATTTCCCAAGCAGAGACCAACATTCCTCAGCGGAGTCCACCTTAATAACAGGCATAGGTTCCCATAAAGGAATATCTCATGAAATCAACATTGTTCCAGATGACATATTTAAGCCCATCTTCGACAACTCTTGGTCATATTCCCTGGATGGAATATTTAAGCCCATCTCCGATGATCTTCCGTCACCTTCTCCAAATGGCATCTGTAAGCCCACTCCCGATATTACCTACACAATCAAGTATTGTTTCAGACGAGTGAAAATTACTGGGCACTCTAGTGTCCAATCATCTTCCACCTTCAGATCACGAAAGGCAGACCAGCCAATCTACATCCTCGGGTTTAAGAAGATTGAACAGGGGAAGCTGTTGTACCCCAAACTTTTCCCTCCCATTTTCACTCAAGACATGCCTCTAGAGGTCCTCGATTGCTCAAGGATGACCAAGAATTGACCAGACAAACTCTCCTCTCAAGGCAATAAACCTCAAACTAGGGTTTTAATTTCAAGCAAGATGTATGAGCCTAAAGGATCCCAAATTTTATCCATTGTTGTAATATGTCCTCAAGATCATCCATGCCAAATTTCATTCCTTGAGCAATAAGTTTGCTCAGTCAACTGCTCAAATGACAAGAAATCAACTTTACTAGGTCAAAAGTCAATTGTGGTCCAAATACAGTCAAACTTCAATAGTTTTGGTCAACATAAATATTTTTGAAGTATTATCCATCATTTGATCAAGGGTTGATCATGATTCCTCAAGAAATGCTCCTAACTCACCAAAAGTCAAAAATGGCAAATTAGGGTTTCTATAAGAAAAGTCAACCAAACTTTGACCAAGCATAACTTTCTCATACTTTATTAGAAATTTTCCAACCAAGGCTCATTTTGAATAGAATCCAATTCCCTACAACTCCTCTTCAGCCCTCAAGGTCAAGAAATGGCTCAATCAAAAGATACAAGTTCATACATTACAGGTCCTTTCAAAAGGTCAACAAAAACACATTTTGGGTCAAAGCTCCTTACATGAAAATGGAAGATCAAATTGAGATGAAACCAAAAGTGTTGTTTAGAGGACATCCTAAGCTCTCTAAAAAGTCCAAGAACACCCTCTTTGGGTTAAAAATGAGAGAGATATGCATTGCTAAAGTTGACCAATTTTTGGAAATGTGCATGAAGCAAATAATGACCAAACTTGAATTTTTTCCAAATGGGCTCATGTTTTCATGCTTGAAACTTGTTCCTAACGTGGCCCACGACCCCTGAGCTCACTCACACATTATTTCATTATTTTTATTATTTGTTTTTATTTTTTATTCATTAAAATCAAAATAAAATCAAATAAAATAGTGAAATAATAAAATAAAATCCAATATTTGTTTTATGACGACATAATAAGTCTAGAATCAGCTGGCAAATCAAATATTTCGTTCAAGGGGTGATTGGAATGAAAAGAGCATGATTTGGACTATTTTAGAAACATAAAATATCTGTGGCAAATCAAATATTTTCTCCATAATTCTCCAAGATCCCATCCAATTTTGTTAACCTAATTCATTCCATTATATATTCATAACAAGACCTGATCAGAAAAAGAAGGATTGGCCGCATAAAAATGACAAAAGAAACTCCAAATTTTTGGCAAAAAGTGGCAATCATATTTCGATTTACAGGGAGATTCAAGGCATTCTGAAGGTTGCAATCAATTCCTGGCCACATTTGGAAGCTAACTGGATCGTTCTCACACATCAAATCATCCAGAACAAGTATCTACAGCATCACTGTTTGCTTCTTGTTCTTGAATTCGATTTTGATAATATACGCATTATAAATGAATTTTGAGTATGCATTCATATTTATATAATCATTTAGAACATGTTTGAATGATTAATTGCTTGTTTTGATGCGTGTGTGACTAATTGCCATTGTTAGGGTTTTGAGGTTTGTTTTAGGGTTTTCCATTGCAGGCAAAATTAGGCCAAAAGAAAGTACCATTGCACTCACGAGATCAAACCCAGTTGATCCATGTATTTAGATTGAATTTGTATTGCTTGGTTGAGATTTTGGAAATATGTAGGTCTTTTAGCAACAATCATGTCTGTAGGTAAAAGTTCCTGGACTAAAACGACAGTCGCTGAAGAAGACGATGGTGTGGCATGACCTGGTTGGGTCATTTGAATGCAACTCACGTTTTTTTCTTTAAATATAATTTTAATTGTTGATTTTGATTATATTATTTTGTTATTGTTTACATAAGCTAATGACAAGCTGGCTCAGATGGAAAAGGTGACAGGTTTAAGGCGCGCGTGTGGGAGGTCAGGGGTTCGACCCCTGCCTCCTGCATTTTATTTTTCCTAACATTTGTTTCCAGATCCCATGTGTTGTTGCTCAACGTGCACACCATAGGCCTCATCATCATCACCATCAGATCAATCAATACCAGATCTGACATTCTAGGATGGTAGCCACATGATGGATCTCCCAGCTTGCTCCACACTGAACCACACGCTGGCTATGGGCTTATAGTTTCTGGGCCTTGGACAAAAGTTTCAGCTTGCAACCCCAATTTGGGTTCACACCCCCTCAGGCCTAATTCTCAATTTCTCTATTTTGTATTATTATTATTATTTATTTTTTTATTTATTTTGTTTTAAATCATTTATTTTCAAAATCCTAAAATCAGAAAATAATCACAAAAAATTAGGACTTCGTTTTTTTTTCTTAATAAATTAATTTTTTGCAAATTAATTAATTTAATTAACTTTTTTATTTGTTTTCATTAATTAAAATTAATTATAAGATTATGTTAAATTTCAAATCTTTTTTAATAAAAAATCCCAAAAATATATTCAATGAGAAAATTAGATTTTTTAGGGTTTTGAACTTTTTTCCAGTTTTAATTCTCGCGCGTTATTATTTTGCCGTTCGATTACTTTTTTTAATTATTGATATTACGGCGCCTGGTTTGTAATAGCATAATTAGGGTTTATAATTTCCGCACTTTACTTTTCAGTCATTAATTATGTAACTGCCCCATGGCCCTGTAATAGGTAGGAACTTTATTTTTCCGCAATTTACTTCTCGTACGATAAACTGCTTAGATGTATGCTAATAGGATTGTATGGAAAGATAACAATTAATCGAACAAAGATAACCGTAAATGCGCAAGATAAATGAACAAAATCAAGCACACTTGCACATGCTCACCCCTAGGGTATCTCTCACTTCGGTTGCCTTCGAATACAGTCACAATTCTTGAAACGTGAGAATCCTTAGTGGTTACCCTTGAGTCTAAGAGATCACTAGTCCCTCGATGACCCTCTCGACTGTTGCCTCGGTTAAAAAAGTGATCTTATGGCTTTAGGACATTTACTAAGAGTTTTTTCCCAGTTGCCTTAGTGACCGTATGTCCCTTTCGGTAGTCCCTCAAACATCCAACGACTAGGGCTACCTACTCACTAATAGTAGGATAACACTGTCTAAAAGATAGGAGGAAAAGAACATACTTTTTTCGAGTAGGTAGATAGTTGTTAGGTACTTGCTCAAACAATTCTTTTTACACACCACACTTTCAAAATATTTTTCCAACAAAGTTTTCGAAATGCTTTATCACACTCTCGAGGACGGATACGAGAGTTATCATAAAGCAAACAAAATATTTTCAAAAAACACAAACACGAAATTTTTTTTTCAAAAATGAGCAAGTACCTAAGAGCCCGTGGAAAACCACGGATGGAAAGGGTTCTAACACCTTCCCTTTCCATAATCTACCCCCCTTACTCAGAAAATCTCGAAGAAAGGTCTTTTTCTGTTCTTTTCACTCTTTCCTTTGTTGGATTAAAGAAAAGTCGATGGCGACTCTTGCTTACCGCGACATTTCCGAATAAAAAATGCAAACCAGTATTAAAAATTTGGTTCTACCACCGTATCACACTCCCGCATGGTGGGCCAACTGTGAATGCAATTGAAGTGGTGACTAACTTTGGGGGGGCAAAAGAGAAAAGGCTCCAATAAACCTTTTGAAAGAATATTTGTTTGAATGTGGGTTCCTTTTGAAACACAATGAAGCTTTTGAGAAGACGTTGCAGAAATTGGTGGATCAGGGGATAGTCTAATTTGGATAATACCCTAAAGAAGAATACGTAGCTACGATCGATGGAAGTATAAAGAAGCCATTGGTAATTCCTTGCCAAGGGTCAAGTCTTAATAAGAAAACTCTTATGATTCCATGGGGAGAGTCAACAGAAGCACCAATGATGATACCATTCCAGACTCTGAGGATTCCAATAATTCCAAAAACTACAATGGTGATTAGGGGGCCATCTTCCACTCCTTACCAAAGTAACAAAGCGGTGCCGTGGAGTTATGATTCTACTGTCTATGTCAATAGTTTAAAGCAAGAATATGAACCATCGACAATTCAAGGACCTGTGATCATAAATATAGTTGGAACAGGGGGCATGACTCACAGTGGTCGAATCTATGGTCCCGAACCACAAAAGAAGAATGACGTTGTGGTTAAGGATAAGGGGAAAGCTATGGTGGAGGCAAGCCAAGAACAAGAACCTCCAAGCAAGAATTTTAATGACCAAGAGGCGAAATAATTCTTGAAAATAATCAAGAAAAGTGATTATAGGGTGAGGGATCAGCTACACCAAACCCCAACCAAGATTTCAATACTCTCGTTGCTCCTCAATTCATAAGCGCATAGAGACTCTCTGATGAAGATTCTATGTTCGGCTCATGTTGCAAAGGAGATTACAGTGAATCAGTTTGACAATGTCGTAGCAAACCTAACATCTGGATCATATTTAGGCTTTAATAACAATGAGTTACCTCCACAAGGTAGAGCTCACAACATGGCGCTGCACATTTCCATTCAGATAGATACAACTAACTTGTCCAAGGTACTCACTGATACTAGTTCTGCTCTTAATGTGTTACCAAAATCCGGCATGATGAAATTAAAACTAGACAGTGTTATTATAAGGCCAAGCTCTACGATAGTCAAAGCTTTCGATGGTTCTCAGAGCATAGTGTTTGGGGAAGTGGATCTCCATGTCAATATCGGTCCACATATGTTTTATATTAACTTTCAAGTAATTGATATAGAACCAGCATATACTTGTTTTCTCGGACGACCTTGGATTCATGCAGCGGGGGCTGTTACTTTAACTCTACATCATAAATTGAAGTTCTTCGTTGAAGGAAGATTGGTTATAATCGACGATGAAGAGGATATCTTTGTAAGTCAAACATAGAGTCCTACCGATATATTAGTGCAGATAAAGACTGCATAGCAACACCATTTCAAGTCTTAGAGGTAACTTCAATGGTAACCCTACAAGTGGAGAAAATCAAGAAACCTAATGTGACTTCATGGAGAGATTTGCAAGCAGTTGTGGAGGATCGTGCCTCAAAAGGTTGGGGTAAAGTTGTGGAGATATCTGAGAAGAAAGATCGTTTTGGTTTGGGCTACGAACTATCAAAGGCTACTCTGAAAGGCAAGGGGAAATTTAATTCGATTCAGGAAACCTTCGTCAACAAAGGAGTAGAACATGGTGGGCAAGTAGCAATGATATCCAACAAGAGCAGAACCAAAAGAGCATCAAACTTCATCTGTGAATGTGCTCCAGGTGAAGAACTCAAGAATTTGACAGTCGTGGAGATTACAAAGATCTTTTTCTTTCCAAAGTAGTTTTTTTTATTGTTAAGGATTCTTTGTCATGCCCGAGGCATAGGGGTAGCTTGTGAGGGTCCCCCATTTGTTTCAAACAATATTTTCAATTAATAAGAGTTTTGTTTTGCATTCAATTAAGATCATTTTCTTTCTCTTGAATTTATCTCTTATACTTAAAAATGGAAATACTTTTCTTCATATTAATTTTCCAAACTCACATACTAAGCTGCACCAAAATATGATAAAATGTGCAGATCCATATCTAATCCCACCGATAATGTTACTGCTGCAATCCGATATAATTTTGATGCACTCATCAACCAAGCGGAAAAGGAAGATGATAAAGATCTTAAAATCTCCGAAGAAATGGCGAGGATATTAGAGCAAAGGGATATGAGTATACAATCGTACCAAGAATCTATTGAGACCATCAACCTTGGCACAGAGGAAGATCCGAAAGAAATCAAGTTGGGGGAAACATTGAAGGAAAGCCTCAAAGAAAGATTGATCAAGATTTTACATGATTATGTGGATATATTTTCCCGGTCTTATGGAGATATGATAGGATTAGATACAGATATTATGGTACATAGACTACCCCTCAAGGAAGGTTGTTCTCTTGTTAGACAGAAACTTAGAAGAACTCGTCCAGACATGTCTAGAAAGATTCGAGAAGAATTCCTTAAAAAATTTGATGCCAGATTGTGATACGGTGGGAAGAACTTACTGTTTTTAGAATGCTGGTTCGCGTTTTGAGTTTTTTGTTCGCAAAATGTCGCGGTAAGCAAGAGTCGCCACCGTCTTTTATTTTATCCAACAAGGAAAGGAAAAAAGCACATAAAAATTCCTTTTTTGAGATATTTCTGAGTACGGGGGGTAGATTATAGAAAGGGAAGGTATTAGCACCCTTTCTATCCGTAGTTATCTACGGGCTCTTAGGTACTTGCTCATCATTTTCAAAGTGTTTTCTTTGTGCTTGTGGGTTTTGAAAAGCTTTGTTTTAACTTCGATTTAACTCTTGTGTCTGTCTTCAAGAGTGTAATGAAGTGTTTTTGAAAACTTGTTTGTAAAAGTGTAAGTGTGAAAAAGTTTTGTTTTGGATGAGCAAGTACTTAAGAACTAATCTACCTACTCGAAAAAGGAATCGTTCTATGCTAATTTCCTTTGGACAATGCTATCCCACTATTAGTGAGTAGGTAGCCTCGTCGTCGGAGTTTGAGGGTCATTTCGAAAGAGGGACATACGGTCACTAAAGAAATGTTAGGACGCCTTAGCGGTAACCCTAGTGTCTTAGATCATTTATTCGAGGCAACGATATCCGAGGCAACCACTTTGAGGAAACTATGATCTTTTAGACAAGAGGGCGACCTCTAAAACAACCTATACTCAATGACCGTTTACGAAGGCAACCAAGTGGGGTGTACCCTAGGAGTGTGCATGTGCGAGTGTGTTATCTTCAGTTATTTTTATCTTTGCACACGTTTAGGGTGATCTAATTTGATTTTAGATTAAACATTCATTCTTGTCATGCAAACCCTATTATCAAACATCTAGCAGTTGTATAATTTGCAGAATTAAAATGCGGAATTTAAAGCTAAATTATTACAAGGCGTCGGGTATTTACATCGCTAAAAGCAACCCTTTGAAATTAAAATAAAAGCGGAAAAATAAATATCCTAATTATTTATTACAAGCCAGGAGCAGATACATTAATTGGATAAATAGAGAATAAAGCACGCGAGGTGAAATTGAATCGAATGTGAATTAGGGTTTTGACCCTTTTAATTAAAGAAAATGTTTTTTGTTGTTTTTTTATTTTTAAGAAAAGGAATTAAAACCTAACATTAAATACTAAATTAATTAATTAATGAAAAATAATTAATGACATATTTTTGAAGTTTTTGTTAATTTAGGAAAGAAAATTTAAATAATTAAATTAATGATTAAAACCTATTAAATTTTAATTGATTTTAAATATTTACAAAAATAAATGAAAGTTGCCTAATTAATCCACCTAATTAAATTAATTAATATTTATTAAAAAAAATAAAGTTCTGAATTTTAATTGGGTAAAAATATTTTTTTGGTGATTTTTGATAAAAAAAATGAAATTATTCTATTGGTTAGTAATTAAATTAGATAAAGTAAACAATTAAATAAAGTAAACAAAATAAAATACAAAAGAAAGGAGTTAAATGGGCCTGATTTATAGATGTGTGAATAGCAATTCTGGCCCAATTGACATGTGATCCGTTTTCACTTTTTGTGATCCAATGCATGAGCGTTTGACCTGCCTATGGTGTGCCTTCAATGTTTGACCACCAGATCCGGCCATCTGGCCATCTGGCGTACTGGATGGTGAGTGTCCATGATGAGTCTCAGGCTTGAATATGCACATGATCATCTGAAATAAATTGGAAAAATAAAAAATGCTGGAGGCAAGGATCGAACCCCTGACCTCCAGCCCCATATGCCTTGAAATCCTGCGTGGCAACCACTAGGCTGCGTTGTTCTTTTTGTTAAGACAATACAAATTAATAATAATATATAAACAAAATTAATAGCTAAGAAAATTAAAAAAAAAAACGCGTGGACGTTTGAACGGACGAATGGGGAAGCGACAACTCATCGTCCCCTTCCTTGAACCGTAGCTAAAAATCAAACGAGCTATACCCACTGACAGATGTTCATCACTACAAAACCAGACATCTCTAAAATCTTGTACAGGCCATGTAAATGAATCCTAACACCATGGTTAGATTCGTCATCTTCTGCTGATCACAACCATGCCCGTTATTAGGGCTAATTGTTCCTGAAACAAAAAAAAACCCAAAAACAAAAACGAAACCCTAACAATGGTGGATCTCGTTAAAAGTCATGTAAATGCAATTGAATAATACCAAAATCTTGCAAATGATTTGTAGATTCAGAATATGCTATCAATTCATGCTAACTATGCCTAAATTTGAAAATACGAAATCAAGAAAAGGGTGAGTTCGTGAGTGACTTACAGTGCTCTGGGAAGCTTGAAAACGCGTGGTCTTGGTTGCTTTCGCTTGTGGAGATGGTCAGGAAGAGATTGAGACCAACACCAAGCCTTGAAACTGCCTCTAGACTTGATTTCGATCTCACACTTTTTTGGTGTTTTTGCAAATTTTGTTCTTGCTCTCCAATTGATCTCCAACCCTTATTTTGGTCTGTACACGACCCTTATGTAATGTACAAAGCATTAGGTTTATTTTTGCTGTCCAAATCTCCTTCTATCAATGCTTTGATATTTGATTTGATCCTCCTTTAACCACCTTCCAAATTTGATCCAAATCACATATTTTTGTACACTTATGCCTTGATACGAGTTTGATGATGGCAAGCTGTATAATGAAACCTGAAATCACCACAAAATCTTTGTTATCAATGCTTTTGGATTTTTATTTGATTTATTTTGATTTAAGTCAAATTAATTCAAACAAATCAAACTAATTAATAAAAATATGATATGGACACATGGCCAAGGCTGGAGCACGTGGGCTACAATTCCAACTCAAAACAAGTGAAAAAGAATGGGCCTATTTGAAAAAATTTGAAGTTTTGGGGATAGTTGACTTTTGGCAATTTTGCAAAAAAGTCCAACTTCAACAATGCATAACTTCCTCAATTTTGACTCTTTGGAGGTGTTCTTTGACTTTTTAGAAAGCTTGAAATATCATCTAAACAAACCTTTTGGTATCATCTCAATTTGATATTCCATGCTCGTGTATGAAGCTTTGACAAAAAAAGTGTTTTTGTTGACTTTTCAAAATGACCTATAATGTCCAAATTCATAACTTCTTATGAGTACATTTTTTTATCTTGGGATATGAAGATGGATTGTAGGGAATTGCGTCCACTTAAAAATGAGCTTTGGATGGGTCATTTCTCATAAAGTATGAGAAAGTTAAGCTTGGTCAAAGTTGAGTTGACTTTTCCTACAAAACCCTAATTTAGCAACTTTTGAATCTTGATGAATTATGGGAAATCCTTGATGAATCATGATCAAACCTTGATCAAATGATGAAATATACTTCAAAATGAGGATGTTGACAAAAAATCTTGAAGTTTGACTGTATGTAGGTCACATTTGACTTTTGCCCTACCACAGTCGATTTTTGGACCTTTGAGAAATTGACTGAGAAAAATTCCTCTGCAAGGCTTGAAACTTGTCATGGATGATCTTGAGAACATATTAGGACATTAGTGAGCACTTGGGACCACTTGGACTCAAGAATCTTGATGCAATATGAAACCCTAGTTTGGGGAAGACTGCCTTAGGAGAGAGCTTGTCTGATCAACTCTTGGGCTATCTTGAGCAACTTAGAGATTTTTCTTGACATATTTTGAGAAATATGGGAGGGGAAATTTTGGGGTACAACATCTTCCCCTGTTCAATCTTCTTAAACCTGAGGATGCAGATTGGCTTTCGTGCCTTTCGTATTCCGAAGGTGGAAGTGGATTGAACATTAGAGTGCCCAAAAATTTGCACTCGCATGAAGTGATAATTGTCTTATGACGTAGGGAATGGGCTTACAGATGCCATTTGGAGGAGTGTCGATCGCATAAGAGATTCCTTAGCGAAAGCTTGTATACTTATTATTGAGGAAGATTCCGCTTGGGAAGTCTGATCTTTCGTGGAGAGAGGTAGAATTTTAGGAGCTTCGTCGTCTGTCATTCTGCTAATGAGTCATCTCTGTTGATATTCAGGAACTTCAACCGTCCGTACTCAACTGAGGGAACAACTTTTGCTGAGATTTAGGAGCTCGTCCGTAATTCAACTAAGAAAACATCTTTGCTGAGATTTAGGAGCTAGTCCATAATTCAACTGATTTTGTCAAGATTTAGGAGCTTGTCCGTAATTTAACTGATTTTGTCTAGATTTAGGAGCTTGTCCGTAATTCAACTGATTTTGTCGAGATTTAGGAGCTTGTCCTAATTCAACTAAACAACCATCTGTTGAGATTTAGGAACTCGTCCGTAATTCAACAACTTTGCTGAGATTTAGGAACTTGTCTGTAATTCAAGTGGGGGAAATAACTTCGCTTGAAATTCAGGAGCTTGTCCGTAATTCAACTGATGGAAGATCTGTCCAGATTTAGGAACTCGTCAGTAATTCGACTGCTTTGCTGATATTTAGGAGCTCATCCGTAATTCAACTGATGAAATAACTTCGCTGAGATTTAGGAGCTTGTCCGTAATTCAACTGATGAAATATCTTCGCTGAGATTTAGGAGCTCGTCCGTAATTCAACTGATGAAATATATTCGCTGAGATTTAGGAGCCCGTCTGTAATTCAACTGATGAAATATCTTCGTTGAGATTTAAGAGCTCGTCCGTAATTCAACTACTTTGTTGAGATTTAGGAACATCGTCCGTAATTCAACTGAAGTAATATCTGTCGAGATTTAGGAACTCGTCCGTAATTCGACTGCTTTGCTAAGATTTAGGAGCTTGTCTGTAATTCAACTACTTTGCTGAGATTTAGGAACATCGTCCATAATTCAACTGAGGTAATATCTGTCGAGATTTAGGAACTCGTCCGTAATTCGACTGCTTTGCTGAGATTTAGGAGCTTGTCCGTAATTCAACTACTTTGCTGAGATTTAGGAGCTTGTCTGTAATTCAACTGATTTTTTCGAGATTTAGGAGCTTGTCCGTAATTCAACTGGTTTTGTCGGGATTTAGGAGCTTGTCCGTAATTCAACTTGGAGAAACATCTCTGCTGAGATTTAGGAACATCGTCTGTAATTCAACTGAGGAAATATCTTTCGAGATTTAGGAACTCGTCCGTAATTCGAATTGAGTATAGCTTGAATTTTGTGAGAATCTTTCCTGAAAGGTAAAGGTTAGCTATATGTAATGCATGATATGTATTAGGCAATGATGTTCTCAAAATAAATGAGACTGTGTTGTATGATGTGTATGCATGTCATGATGTATGAAGATGTGATGTTTTTAGCTGGGTGTTGTACCCCAAAATTTGCCCTCCCATATTCTTCAAAATTTGCCAAGTCAAAGCTTCAAAATCACCCCAAGGGTTGCACAGTTCAAGGGCCTCATAACAGTCAAAAACTAGGGTTTTGGTTCTGGCAAAGAAATTGAATTTTCCAAGGGTCCAATCAAGTCCCACATGCCTATATACATGGTCAAGCATCCCCATACCAAGTTTCAAGACTTACAGCACAAAATTGCACAGTCAAAAACCCTAATTGCTCAACAGTCAACTGCAGGGGCAAAATGGTCATTTGACAGTCAAAAGTCTAAATTTTTGGTCAACATATTATTTTGAAGCCACAAACATCATTTGATCAATTCTTGATCATGATTCTCAAGGCATGGCTCAAAAAGTCTCAAGATGCAAAAGTTTCCATATTTGGACAGTTGAAAAAGTCAATTGTAACTTGACCAAGGTATAACTTCCACATGGTTCATCAGAAATATTCCATCCAAAGCTCATTTTGAAGAGAAATACATTTCCTACAACTCCTCTTCACACTTCAAGTCCAAGAAATGCTCTCACAAAAAGTTATCAATTTCAACATTATAGGTCATTTTCAAAAGTCAACAAAAAGGGACTTTAATTCATAGGCCATAACTTGCGATTGTTAAATCAAAATGACATGGGACAAAAGGAATTGGTTAGAGGACTTCAAGACCTTTCCAAAATGTCCAAGAACATGACCAAAGCTTAAAAATTGAGCAAGATATGCCTTGTGGAAGTTGGGAAATTTTTGGGAATTTTGAAAAGTCAACTTTACTTCAAATGCCTCAAAATTGCTAATGGGCCACATTTTCTTCCAATAATCATTATCCAAAGGCTATGCACGACCATTTGGCCCAAAGGGGAGTTATTTCATCATTTTTTATTATTTATTTGAATTTTTTATCACCATTAATTCATTTAATTAAATAAAATATGAAAAAAAATACTCATCCATGCTTTTCAAATCTTTTTGTGCATAGAATACCTTCAAGATTTCGTGCACTATTCAATATGGAAAGAATCAAGGTGATTGGCAATGATTGGCATATTCTTCACATGAAAAAGATTGGAAAAAGATACCATGAAAATCAAATCTCAAAGGCATTGATTACCAAGGTTTTGGACATGTTTTGCAACCCTAATCCATTGGCATACATATACTGATCATAACCCTAATGCTCACAACCTGAAAGCTGCGCCTCATATCACAAACACACTTTGCAATTTTTGGTAAAAAAGGTCAAAACTGAAAACTGCATTAGAGGACAATTCAAAGCTTCTAACCAATTTCAATAGCTTGCCAAGGCTTCATTGAACCTAATTGCATTCTTTTCCAGTCCTCACGCATCAAGAATTGGTATATAGAAGTCCAAATTTCTCAAACTTTTCTCATATTCGTGCTTTGAATTATATGCCATATTCATACATTTTAATGATCGTTTTACACTAATCTAATCATTCTGAAACTAATGGTGTATTTCAATTGAGTTTTCGTGCCCTATATGCAAAGTTACCATTGGAGGTCGCTAGGGTTTCAAGGCTGTAGAATTGGGGTTTCTCTTGTCCAGAAAAATTGGCCAACAAGACCTGGACCATTGAACTCACGACCTTCATACAAATTGATTACACTAGTCGCGCTCAATTTATGAGCCACCATACGCTAATCGCTATTATCCTGTTCTTCATTTAGTGGGGGTTTAAAATCCCCGCTATCTAACTGTTTTTTTCAGGGCAAAACACACAAACGAGGAAGAAGATGAGTTGTCATAGCCTGGTTGGATCATTCAAATGCTTTAGCGCGTTTTTTCGTTTCTACCAATAAGCGTGCTTTTTCACATATAATAATATTATCTCATTATATTTATGAATGAACACGCAGCTCAGTTGGTGGAAAGCATCATTGGCAAGCTTTGGGACCTGGGTTCGATTCCCAGGTCCCCCATATTTTTCAATGAATTTTGTTTTCACCTAATCTCATGCAGTGTACGCCCAAGGGTTCATCATGCACCCACTATCAAGGCTTGCCACATGGCCCAGGAGACAAATCTGAAGGTCAGGGTGAGAGGTCCATCATACACCTCCATTGACCATGCCACACGCGCGCTGAAAAGTCAACCAAAGGCCTTAAATCATTGGGCCTGATTGCTACCATAATACCTCCAAATTGGGGTCAACACCCCCCAAGTGTTTGTATTTCTTTTCTTTTTCCTATTTTTTATTATTTGTTTTAATTTAATTATTTCCTTTTAATTCATAAATTAATATTTTCATAACATAAAAATACCCAAAAAAATTCAGAAACTATAAAATAAAAAATATATTTTTAATATTTAATTCACTAACATTTTTGTAAATAAATTTTATTAATTGATTTAGTTTTAATTCTAGGTTTAATTTTAAATATATTTTTTTATATAAACTAAAAAATATAGAATTAGGGCTCTAAATATTTTTATTCTTTTTCTTTTCTTTTATCATTATTAAAATATTAATTATTTTGTAAATAAATTGCCATGTAAATAATTAATTAAAACTAGGTCTAATTTAAACACTTTCATAATAAATTAAAAATAGTAGAATTAGGTTCTTAATTAATTCTCTTAATTTCATAAAAATACCAAAAAATAATTCTTTTTTTTATTTAAATCTAATTAATTTCATAATTGTAATTTAATTTCCTTAAAAGGGTCCAACGCCCTCGCATTCCCGACTTTAATTCTCTTCGCATTTTTATTTCTTTTTGTGAATATAATGTATTTATCCCAAAGCCGTGTAATAGATTAATTAGACATTTATCTTTCCGCATTTTATTTTATTTCAAATCGGGTCTTGGATTAATTTGGCGATGTAGACCCGCGCCTTTGTAATAGCGTAGGACTTTTAATTCCGCATCTTTTAATTGTTAATAACTTGCATGAAAGAATGAATGCCAAAAATAAAAACAACGCGTAGATCACCAATGCATGAACAAGACAAAAATATCTGAAAACGACACACAAATCACACACCACCCCTAGGGTACGCCTCATTGTTGCCTTGCCCCTCGAAAGGTGATCGTCGAGTAGAGGATGTTTTAGTAAGTCCTCATGTCCATGAACATGGCATGAGGGTAGATTCTAAGGTATCTTCCTATTGCTCTGGTGATCACCATGTCCCGAACCCTCGAATTGACCCGAATACCTCCAACGGTGGTGCTACCTACCTTTCAATGGTGGGATGGCACTACTTTAAGGACATTTACACAGACGAATTCCTTAGGGTAGGTAGACGACTCTAGATACTTGCTCTAATTTCAAAACAAATCAAAAATACTTTTCACACCGACACCTTTTCAAAAAGCTTTCGAAAGCAACTTTTCAAACACTCTTGAGGACTGATACAAGAGTCGAACTGAAATTTTCAAAGAAACTTTTAAACCCACAGTTGAAAAGAAAACAAACATTTTGAAAACACAATGAGCAAGTATCTAAGAGCCCATGGATAACCATGGATAGAAAGGGTGCTAACACCTTCCCTTTCTATAAATCTACCTCCCGAACCGAGAGCAATCTCTATAAGGAATTTTTCTGTGCTTTTGTCCTTTCCATTTGGAGAAAATAAAAGACGGTGGTGACTCTTGCTTCCGCGACATTTCGCGAACCAGCGTTAAACAGTCAGTTCCAGATCCACCGATCACAGAACTGGCGACTCTGCTGGGGAACTTTATAAAGTGAGGTGTACCTTAGGATAGTTCATAACTGTGTTTTCAATTGTATTGACTTGTTTGCTTTAAAATTGTGGGTTGCATCGGAGTTACATAGATCCTAACCCGGATCTGGGGATACCCTGTTAGGTAGCATAAGCTGTGAGGGACCTGTCCGGCGTAGACCGACATGGGTGAAGTAGTGGCTACGTTGGTGTGGCACCTTGGTCTGTACCGATATCCCTTGTGTTGCAACGAGGAGAATATGGGTCTTCTGAGGAGTCATTAAGCACCAACAGACCTTAGAACCTTAAATGACACAACTTGGCCATTAGAACAGTAGCAGTATGCTACGCCCATTGAGGCTAAACTCTCGTGATGGTTCTGGCCGCAAGAAAAGATTGCGATGCTGGAGTTATGACCGATTGAGGGTAGTCAATGATATTGGGATCCTCTAAGAACCCGGTTACTTTGATAGGACAGGTATTAACCAACAAACTGAAAGAGGGTAATACCTAGACCTCATGCTGGCCTAAACTCTAAGGGCTTCTCTTGTGTGACTTGTGTGCCTTCGTACTTGACTACTTGCATGCTTGTTATCTGACACATGAACTACTTGCAGGTTTTGTTTATAGTCCTTAAAGGGGACTCATAACAGGGTTTACCTCAATCACTACATGCATAGCATAACATCATGGCATTGCATACATCCTGCACAATAACTAATCCATTTCAAGGATCTCAAAGGCTTGTGATGCAGGTCATGATGAATCAAAGTGTCCAGCAAGGGGCAAAGGGGATTTATTTTCCTCTAGCCAGATTGATAACTTGAGTCAGGGGCTATGACCCACTTGACATGGTGAGCTTTGACTCTTGAAGAAGGTTCCCCTAGTCAAGGTTGTTTAGAAATCAAAACAAGGTTGATGACTTGAGTCAGGGGCTATGACCCACTGGATATGGTGAGCCTTTGACCCTTGAAGAAGGGCTCTCAACAACATGCAGTGCCTTCAACCAAGCTACTAGATTCAAATTCTAACAAATTTTCTTGTTTACCCCGTGAGGTCCTTGAAAACATTACATGCATATCATACATATCATTGCATTACAGGTACCCTTTTGACAGGCCACTTACCATCTGCGCTGTTTATTTCAGTAATGGCTTCCCAACAATACAACCAGGACCTTCATGCTCAAGAGACTCGGTTCGGGGAAATCCTCCTGAATCTATCTAAGGGGCAGGAAGAGCTGAGAACACTTCTCATGGGGACCTTGGTCAGGAACAGTGCTGCGGATGATAAGGACGAACGGCTGAAACATCTGCAAGCTGAAGTGGATGCAATGAAAGCCCAGATGCTGGGGCAGGTGACTGCCATTCAAGGTTTAGCTCAAAGACAAGAAGAGCTCGGAGTTCTCATCAACCAACTGCTTCAGGGTAACCAACTGGGGCAAACATCTAAAGTTGAAGGGCCAGTCATCGTTCAACCACCTTTGAAACAAGGAGATAAGGGGAGAGCTCCTCAAATGGCTTCAGGGTCACAAACTCAGCAGCAACTTCACCAGCTTCAGCCAGACAAGCCCAGGAGGCAATTCACCCAGCTCAACATGTCGTTGTTTCAAGCTTTACAACGCCTGTTAAGGTTGAATCTGATCACATTAAGGGCTCATCCCCGGAACCCCAACACAGCATCTCCTATCTATGATCCCAACAAAAGGTGTGCCTACCACTCTGCCAGTCCAGGACATGATACAAATGAGTGTTGGGCGCTGAAGAACAAGATCCAGGACCTGATTGATGAAGGAGCATTGGAGTTCACACAAGATGGTCAGGCTGAGTTTTTCTACCATCCCTCCAAGGCTCACCATTTGAAGTAACAAGCCCTAAATATGAAAAGACTTTTGTTCATTAGGATTTTCAAATTGTAATTTTCTTTTGTTCAAACATTTACTCATGTTAAACGTTGCTATTTCATTAATGCATCGCATATGTCTATTTTGAAGTAATATATTCGTATTCACTATATGCAAATTATTTTCATATTTTTTCTGATGATCAACGCTCGATTAATAATTCTAAGCCTCTTAAGGGAGGATGACGAAAACGATACCGCTATCTTTACAGTATGCTTTTGAACAGACCCCGCTGATGAGGTACAGGCATTGTTTCAATCCCTAAACACTGGAGTTATAAGGAAGATAATCCCTCGTCAACCCCTTTGAGCCAAAGAAGTAGGAGTTTTTCTTTTCGAAAATTAAAACCCTTTATCATAACCTAGGGCAGGGTAGTTTTCTCAGTTGATCCAAGTGCATAACAAATGGCACCAAAGAGGTCCTTACGAAAAAAAGGACAATGATGGTTCTGAATAATCAATAAAGAAAGGCAGTCATTACTTCTCAAAATAAAAACCCAGTAAGTCAAAACCTATGAAGGAGACTTACAAAACTGGGGCATCCCGCTGACTGTAATCACAAAAGAAACAGTTCAGGCAAAAAAATAGGGATAATAAAATCAAAAAAAAGAGGTCACACAAACCCTCAACAAAAAGAAATGACTGCCCATTCAGAATAAATCATCATTATCTGAACCATCATTGGTATATCAAAGCAAAGACTCAAACAAGGTCTAACGCACGATCAGCTGAGTTTAGGTTTTAAGAACATCACGAAGAGCGGGTGGGTACAAATAAATTTGAGCCTTTATCCTTTGTTTCTTGAACCGTGAACCAAGCCACGTTATAACCCTTAAAAGTCCTAGCTGAAGCATGGGTTAGTTCGAAAGCATAATGTTACAAAGGTATCCTGACTCCTTAAGGCTTGCTATAAAATATTGAGTTGACATCACATTTTACAAAATTGCTGGTTTTACTGAAAAATGCATTTTTCAAAAACTTCAAGACAGACATAAGCTTTGCATTTTTGACATAACATTGTTTGCATATGACTATTTGTTTGAACAGCTGGGAAATTCGCACAATGAATACCTAGTGAACAAAAGCACTTCCAATCAAGGGGGCATGGCATGACTATTGTCCATCATCTGGGGCAGTTAAGTCAAGATTCGGAGAATCTCTCAAAAGGCCAACCAGCTTGGGACAAATCTCCGCCTGAGTCACTTGGGGCATTCCAGCAACGAATCTTGCCTGATCAAACATCTTCTGGTGGCATGGCAAAACACTTCTAACAGGGGCAACTCCCTACATTCTGAAAGCATGGATATAGTCGAAAAAATACTACGCAAAATCAAAGACCCGCTAGGTTGACATACCTAGGCAAAAATAAGGGCTTCCCTGCGAACCAAAAGGGTTCGGGAAAAAATAAGGGATGAAATGAAAATGATCTGTACACCCGGCAAGTCGAAAACCTGAAAAGGCGGCTTGGGCAAAAATGGGTATCCCGGTGGACTGAAAACCCGAAAGGGCGGTCCAGGCAAAAGTCGGGGATCAGCACGTACGACTATGTCCCGTCATCTTGTCGCCTGCCTATCAGAAGAAGGTTTGTCCATCAACAACTATCAGCACCTCACAGGTCTTCCTCTCCCACCTTAGAAACAGGGGCAATAATGAGTGGTCTAAGCGATCTAATTGTTCCGTCCACCAAGGTACCAAGGTAAGTTCGGCTGAAGAACATAACCAACATATCTTAATTCCCCAGAGAGTGCGTCAGCAAGTCAATACACTCTCCCAAAGCTATCAAACCTTAAGGAAGTTGGGTATCCTCCAGCAGATCTCAACATTCCCAGCACAATATACGGACATTCTTAACAAGCATCCCCGGCAGTCTTGACCTAAAGATTGTTCCCCGGCGGCCTATCAAACATTCAATGGAGTCACTTCCCAATATAGTTCAAATTTTCCCCAGGAGAGTCCAATCCAGTTTCCCCAGGAAAGTTGAGATCCATCTCCCCAAGCAGTAAGCTTATCCCCAGTAGATTCTGGAAGCTTATCCCCGTAGAGCACGAACGCGTCTCCCGGCTTTATTCAAAGAGTTATTTCCCTACCAGGATATAACTGGGTTATCCTCAGCCAAAAGCCACGGAAAGATCGTCCTCAGCAAAGTCTTCTTATCCCCAGCGAAGTCTATTAACACTTCCAACACAACAATGGTATCCCCAGCGAAGTTACCATCAACATTTCAGCAAGGTACCTCTCTCCCCACAGAGTATTGTTTCCCAGCAAGATCGTTAGAGTACTTTTCTCCCCGCAGAGTAATCCATCCGCCAAGTTTATTCCCCAACAGAGTTATCTTCTCCTACCGGTATTCTTGCAACTATCATCCCCAGCGGAAGCAAAAATCTATTCTTCAACATCAGCCCAGGATGTGACTTCCCGGCACCCGTCAAGGATTTATTTTCCTAAGATGAAAAGATACATTCATAAACATCACATTTCCATACATTATAGCATGCATATATGCATCATATCTTACAAATCTCATTTATGTCGAGAACATCATTGCTTGATCCATATCATGCATTGCATATGACTGACCTTTACCTTTCAGGAAAGATCCAGTTAAATTCTCAGCTATGTCCAAGACCTTGTCTGGTTCAGTTAAATTGACTCTAAGATTTTCCTGATTCTTATCCAGTCAAAGGCCTTCTCTGGTTCAGTCAGATCGACCCTAAGATCTCCCTGTTTCTTATCCAGTTGAAGATTTCAAGACCTTGTCCGGTTCAGTTAAATCGACCCTAAGATTTTCCTGATGCTTATCCTGTCAAAGGCCTTCTCTGGTTCAGTCAGATCGACCCTAAGATCTCCCTGTTTCTTATCCAGTTGAAGATTCCAAGACCTTGTCCGGTTCAGTTAAATCGACCCTAAGATTTTCCTGATTCTTATCCAGTCAAAGGCCTTCTCTGGTTTAGTCAGATCGACCCTAAGATCTCCCTGTTTCTTATCCAGTTGAAGATTCCAAGACCTTGTCTGGTTCAGTTAAATCGACCCTAAGATTTTCCTGATTCTTATCCAGTCAAAGGCCTTCTCTGGTTCAGTCAGATCGACCCTAAGATCTCCCTATTTCTTATCCAGTTAAAGATTTCAAGACCTTGTCCGGTTCAGTTAAATCGACCCTAAGATTTTCCTGTTTCTTATCCAGTCAAAGGCCTTCTCCGGTTCAGTCAGATCGCCCCTAAGATCTCCCTGTTTCTTATCCAGTTGAAGACATCCAAGATTCTCTCAGCGTTACTGTTGAAGTTGAAGTCGCCCAAGATTCTCTCAGCGTTACTGTTGAGGTTGAAGTCGCCCAAGGTTCTCTCCCCGTTACTGTGGAGGTAGTAATTGTCCAAGATTCTCTCAGCATTCCTGTTGAGGTAGTAATCATCCAAGATTCTCTCAGCGTCCCTGTTGAGGTAGTAATCACCGAAGGTTCTCTCAGCGTTCCTGTTGAGGTTGTAACCATCCCTGGTTCATTCATCATCTTTTGAAGCTCCAGATTCAATTCCTGTAACCAGACAGGGCACATCTACAAAGAGTTTGAAGACCGACTCCTGTAACAGGTCAGGTAATCATTTCCTTTTTCAGGTACGCAAGTTCTCGCTAAGGAATCTCTTACGCGATCAACACCCAGATGGCATCTATAAGCCCATCCACCTATCCATCATCTCTCAGCATGGCATCTATAAGCCCATCATCCTATCCATCAATCTCCAAATGGCATCTATAAGCCCATTCCCACCATCACACTACTATGTGAGCGCAAATTTCTGGGCACTCTAGTGTTCAATCATCTTCCACCTTCGGATTACGAAAGGCACGTCAGCCAATCTGCATCCTCAGGTTTAAGAAGATTGAACAGGGGCAACTGTTGTACCCCAAAATTTGCCCTCCCATATTCTTCAAAATTTGCCAAGTCAAAGCTTCAAAATCTCCCCAAGGGTTGCACAGTTCAAGGGCCTCCTAACAGTCAAAAACTAGGGTTTTGGTTCTGGCAAAGAAATTGAATTTTCCAAGGGTCCAATCAAGTCCCACATGCCTATAAACATGGTCAAGCATCCCCATACCAAGTTTCAAGACTTACAGCACAAAATTGCACAGTCAAAAACCCTAATTGCTCAACAGTCAACTGTAGGGGCAAAATAGTCATTTGACAGTCAAAAGTCCAAATTTTTGGTCAACATCTTATTTTGAAGCCACAAACATCATTTTATCAATTCTTGATCATGATTCTCAAGGCATGGCTCAAAAAGTCTCAAGATGCAAAAGTTTCCATATTTGGATAGTTGAAAAAGTCAACTGTAACTTGACCAAGGTATAACTTCCACATGGTTCATCAGAAAAATTCCATCCAAAGCTCATTTTGAAGATAAAGACATTTCCTACAACTCCTCTTCACACTTCAAGTCCAAGAAATGCTCTCACAAAAAGTTATCAATTTCAACATTATAGGTCATTTTCAAAAGTCAACAAAAAGGGACTTTAAGTCAAAGGCCATAACTTGGGATTGGTAAATCAAAATGACATGGGACCAAAGGAATTGGTTTGAGGACTTCAATACCTTTCCAAAATGTCCAAGAACATGATCAAAGCTTAAAAATTGAGCAAGATATGCCTTGTGGAAGTTGGGAAATATTTGGGAATTTTGAAAAGTCAACTTTACTTCAAATGCCTCAAAATTGCTAATGGGCCACATTTGCTTCCAAGAATCATTATCCAAAGGCTATGCACGACCATTTGGCCCAAAGGGGAGTTATTTCATCATTTTTTATTATTTATTTGAATTTTTAATCACCATTAATTCATTTAATTAAATAAAATATGAAAAAAATACTCATCTATACTTTTCAAATCTTTTTGTGCATAGAATACCTTCAAGATTTTATGCACTATTCAATATGGAAAGAATCAAGGTGATTGGCAATGATTGGCATATTCTTCACATGAAAAAGATTGGAAAAAGATACCATGAAAATCAAATCTCAAAAGCATTGATTACCAAGGTTTTGGACATGTTTTGCAACCCTAATCCATTGGCATACATATACTGATCATAACCCTAATGCTCACAACCTGAAAGTTGCGCCTCATATCACAAACACACTTTGCAATTTTTGGTAAAAATGGTCAAAACTGAAAACTGCATTAGAGGACAATTCAAAGCTTCTAACCAATTTCAATAGCTTGCCAAGGCTTCATTGAACCTAACTGCATTCTTTTCCAGTCCTCACGCATCAAGAATTGGTATATAGAAGTCCAAATTTCTCAAACTTTTCTCATATTCGTGCTTTGAATTATATGCCATATTCATACATTTTAATGATCGTTTTATACTAATCTAATCATTCTGAAACTAATGGTGTATTTCAATTGAGTTTTCGTGCCCTATATGCAAAGTTACCATTGGAGGTCGCTAGGGTTTCAAGGCTGTAGAATTGGGGTTTCTCTTGTCCAGAAAAATTGGCCAACAAGACCTGGACCATTGAACTCACGACCTTCAAACAAATTGATTACACTAGTCGCGCTCAATTTATGAGCCACCATACGCTAATCGCTATTATCCTGTTCTTCATTTAGTGGGGGTTTAAAACCCCCGCTATCTAACTGTTTTTTTCAGGGTAAAACACACAAACGAGGAAGAAGATGAGTTGTCATAGCCTGGTTGGATCATTCAAATGCTTTAGCGCGTTTTTTCGTTTCTACCAATAAGCGTGCTTTTTCACATATAATAATATTATCTCATTATATTTATGAATGAACACGCAGCTCAGTTGGTGGAAAGCATCGTTGGCAAGCTTTGGGACCTGGGTTCGGTTCCCAGGTCCCCCATATTTTTCAATGAATTTTGTTTTCACCTAATCTCATGCAGTGTACGCCCAAGGGTTCATCATGCGCCCACTATCAAGGCTTGCCACATGGCCCAGGAGACAAATCTGAAGGTCAGGGTGAGAGGTCCATCATACACCTCCATTGACCATGCCACACGCGCGCTGAAAAGTCAACCAAAGGCCTTAAATCATTGGGCCTGATTGCTACCATAATACCTCCAAATTGGGGTCAACACCCCCCAAGTGTTTGTATTTCTTTTCTTTTTCCTATTTTTTATTATTTGTTTTAATTTAATTATTTCCTTTTAATTCATAAATTAATATTTTCATAACATAAAAATACCCAAAAAAATTCAGAAACTATAAAATAAAAAATATATTTTTAATATTTAATTCACTAACATTTTTGTAAATAAATTTTATTAATTGATTTAGTTTTAATTCTAGGTTTAATTTTAAATATCTTTTTTTTTATATAAACTAAAAAATATAGAATTAGGGCTCTAAATATTTTTATTCTTTTTCTTTTCTTTTATCAATATTAAAATATTAATTATTTTGTAAATAAATTGCCATGTAAATAATTAATTAAAACTAGGTCTAATTTAAACACTTTCATAATAAATTAAAAATAGTAGAATTAGGTTCTTAATTAATTCTCTTAATTTCATAAAAATACCAAAAAATAATTCTTTCTTTTATTTAAATCTAATTAATTTCATAATTGTAATTTAATTTCCTTAAAAGGGTCCAACGCCCTCGCATTCCCGACTTTAATTCTCTTCGCATTTTTATTTCTTTTTGTGAATATAATGTATTTATCCCAAAGCTGTGTAATAGATTAATTAGACATTTATCTTTCCGCATTTTATTTTATTTCAAATCGGGTCTTGGATTAATTTGGCGATGTAGACCCGCGCCTTTGTAATAGCGTAGGACTTTTAATTCCGCATCTTTTAATTGTTAATAACTTGCATGAAAGAATGAATGCCAAAAATAAAAACAACGCGTAGATCACCAATGCATGAACAAGACAAAAATATCTGAAAACGACACACAAATCACACACCACCCCTAGGGTACGCCTCATTGTTGCCTTGCCCCTCGAAAGGTGATCGTCGAGTAGAGGATGTTTTAGTAAGTCCTCATGTATATGAACATGGCATGAGGGTAGCTTCTAAGGTATCTTCCTATTGCTCTGGTGATTACCATGTCCCGAACCCTCGAATTGACCCGAATACCTCCAACGGTGGTGCTACCTACCTTTCAATGGTGGGATGGCACTACTTTAAGGACATTTACACAGACGAATTCCTTAGGGTAGGTAGACGACTCTAGATACTTGATCTAATTTCAAAACAAATCAAAAATACTTTTCACACCGACACCTTTTCAAAAAGCTTTCGAAAGCAACTTTTCAAACACTCTTGAGGACTGATACAAGAGTCGAACTGAAATTTTCAAAGAAACTTTTAAACCCACAGTTGAAAAGTAAACAAACATTTTGAAAACACAATGAGCAAGTATCTAAGAGCCCATGGATAACCATGGATAGAAAGGGTGCTAACACCTTCCCTTTCTATAAATCTACCTCCCGAACCGAGAGCAATCTCTATAAGGAATTTTTCTGTGCTTTTGTCCTTTCCATTTGGAGAAAATAAAAGACGGTGGCGAGTCTTGCTTCCGCGACATTTCGCAAACCAGCGTTAAACAGTCAGTTCCAGATCCACCGATCACACTGGGGAAAATAAATCCCAGATTGATGTTGGAGAAAAGAAATGAATTCTTCGTTTCCGCTGGAGATAGTGGATGAAGATGTTTGTGAGAATAAACCTGCGGGAGAGGATAACTTCATTGGGGGAATAAACTAATGAGAGAATGACTATGTGGGGAAGAAATGCTCTGCCGGAGGATTCCGTTGATAAATTCAGTTGGGGATAAATTACCGTTGTTGGTGATAATGAACCTTATTGGGGATTGAATTCCTGTTTGTGAAAGGAAAGAACTCCGCTGGGGATAATTTTCAAATAGCGGCCTTACTGGGGATAGCCCTTTTAGACTTTACTGGGGATAATCTTCCGGAGTCTACTGGGGACAATTTTTCCAACTCCACTGGGAATATCTTTATACTCTGCTAGGGATGGTAAGACTTCTCAGTGCTGATGGTAGATAAACTCTGCTTGGGGAGAGTATTATCGATTCCTTCACAGTTGCGAGTCTCAGCTGGGGAGAGCTAACACCACTATCTTTCTCTTACTCTGGAATGAATGTACTTTCAATCGTTTCCTCCAGCTAGGTCTATCCCTATACCTGGTGGACAAAGCAACTGTACGGTTTGGACATTTCTCGTTTTCCCCTGTTTCTGATATTACAAGTAATTGTCTTTTGTTTCGCGTGTAAATTTCATGAGCAGAAATTAATGTCAAATGCATATATCAAAAACTGAACATTGGACATTCTTTGCAAAACAAAACAGGAAAAAGGAAAACAGTTTGAAATTTTTTTTTGAAAATGACTTGTATTGATTTTGAAGTTTAGCCTGTAAATAGGCGTTTTTTGTACAAGAGGCTGACGTCCTAGTAAGAGAACGTCGTCGAATACATACAATTTATGAAAAATAAAGAAAAACAGCTATCTGAATAATCTCATTGGGTTCCAACTCTGCTATTGCCTTTATGTCCTCGAGCATCTCATCACTTTGCTACTTGGTTGAAGGTAGATCAGATTGGTCATCGTCGTCCGAACTTGATAGTCGATACCGAAGTCTGTTGCAAGGTGCTCCAACGAGACATAGTGTTACGCTTTAATCCGTAATTTTTGCCTAGACCGCCCTTTCGGGTTTTCAGTCAACCGGGATACCCTTTTTTTCCCAAACCGCCTTTTCAGGTTTTCGACTTGCCGGGTGTACAGATTTTTTCATTTTCATCCCTTATTTTTGCCCGAACCCTTTTGGTTCGCTGGGAAGCCCTTATTTTTGCCTAGGCCAGTCGACCTAGCAGGTCTTTGATCATGCGTAGTATCTTTTCACTATGTCCGCATTGACGGGGTGAGGAAGGTCGTCACCATCCATGGTGGTTAGAATCATAGCTCCTCCTGAGAAAATGTTCTTAACCATAAATGACCCTTCGTAAGTAGGGGTCCATTTGCCCCTGGGTTCACCTTGTGGTAGGATGATGCACTCGATTACCAGATCCCCAACTTGATACTCTTGTCGTCTAAATTTATTGTTAAATGCCTTGATCATCCATTTTTGGTATGTCTGACCATGACAAATAGCAGTAAGCCTTTTTTCGTCGATTAAGTTCAACTGATCAAGCCGGGTCTGGATCCAGTCATCTTCTCTCAAACCTGCATCCTTCATAATCTGAAGAGAGGGTATCTGAACTTCAATGGGCAAGACGGCCTCCATGCCATAAACCAAGGAATAGGGTGTTGCCCCTGTTGACGTCCGTGTTGAGGTGTGGTACCCATGAAGAGCAAATGGTAACATCTCGTGCCAATCTTTGTATGTCACTGTCATCTTCTACAAAATCTTCTTAATGTTCTTATTAGCCGCTTCTACAGCCCCATTCATCTTCGGCTGGTAAGGAGAAGAGTTGTGATGTTGTATCTTGAACTGCTTGCAGAGCTCGGTGATCATCTTATTATTGAGATTTGTACCATTGTCCATAATAATCCTCTCTGGTACACCATATCAACTGATCAGATTGTGCCAAATAAACCATGCCACAACGTTCTTGGTTACAGTAGCAAAAGAAGTTGCCTCAACCCACTTCGTAAAGTAATCAATAGCTACCAGGATGAAACAATGCCTGTTGGACGCAGTAGGTCTGATCTCGCCGATCATGTCGATGCCCCACATTGCAAAAGGCCAAGGTGCTGTCAACACGTTCAGAGGTACTGGAGGTATGTGCACCTTATCAGCATAGACATGGAACTTATGACAGGTTCGAGAATGCTGATAACAGTCGGCTTCCATAGTAGACCAATAGTATCCTGCCCGTAGGATCTTCTTTGCCATGGTATGTCCACTGGAATGAGTTCCAAAAGTACCTTCATGCAACTCTACCATAATCATTTCTGCTTCGTTCTTATCCACACAACGCAGTAAGGTTGAATCATGGTTACGCTTGTAAAGGATGCCATTACTGATAAAGAACTTTGCCGCGAACCTCCTCAGAAACTTCTTATCATTAACAGATGCACCCTCGGGATACTCCTGAGCTTCAAGATACCTCTTTACCTCATGAAACCAGGGTTTATCCGCTACCTCTTCAGTCTCAATGTCACAGCAATATGCGGGTTCGTCCAACCTTTCAATGGTAATCTGGGGAGCTTCGTTGTCCCATCTGACCTTGAACATAGAAGACATCATAGCTAACGCGTCCGCCAACTGATTCTTCTCTCTAGGGAAGTGTTCAAAGGTTATCTCCTCGAAGTGTGGGAGCAAAGTCAATACACACTCCTTGTAAGGAATGAGATTAGGGTGTTTCGTATCCCACTCGCCTTTGATCTGGCTGATCACGAGAGCGGAATCTCCGAAAACATTTAGAAACATAATCCTTAGGTCAATAGCTGCTCGAAGACCCATAACGCATGCTTTATACT
This sequence comes from Vicia faba, assembly GCA_948472305.1. Taxonomy (NCBI): domain Eukaryota; kingdom Viridiplantae; phylum Streptophyta; class Magnoliopsida; order Fabales; family Fabaceae; genus Vicia; species Vicia faba. The sequence goes on along the minus strand of OX451740.1, from coordinate 103,211,450 downwards.
CCGCCATGTTATTGGTGCAGTTGAAACATAGTCGGGCGGTGAACGGAGTATGAGAGCCTTCAGGAGATATAATCACGGTGCCAATACCATTACCCAAAGCGTTTGAAGTTCCATCAAAGTACATAGACCATCGGGATCCCTCTTCAGGTCCTTCATCCGGTCCAGGTGTTTCACAGTCAGTTACCAACATGATATTCTCATCCGGGAATTCAAAGTTCATAGACTGGTAATCGTCCACTTCCTGATGTGCCAAATGATCTGCTAATACACTTCCCTTGATTGCTCTTTGGGTCGTGTATAGTATGTCATACTCAGTCAAGATCATCTGCTATCTTGCTATTCTTCCGGACAAGGCAGACTTTTCGAAGATATACTTGATTGGATCAATCTTTGATATCAATAGAGTAGTGTGAGTCAGCATATACTGTCTCAGCCGCCGAGCAGCCCATGCCAAAGCGCAACAAGTTTTCTCAAGCAATGAGTATCGGGTCTCGCAGTCGGTAAACTTTTTGCTAAGGTAGTAAACAACATGCTCTTTTCGACCAGACTCATCATGCTGCCCCAGCACGCACCCCATTGAATTGTCGAGTACTGTCAAGTATAAGATCAAAGGTCTCCCTTCAACTGGAGGCATCATAAATGGTGGTTCCTGGAGATATTCTTTGATCCTTTCCAAAGCAGCCTAACATTCTTCGTTCCATCTTACCACTTGATCTTTCTTCAGTAACTTGAAGATTGGTGCACAAGTAGCAGTCAGGTGCGAGATGAATCGGGAAATATAGTTCAGACGTCCCAGAAAGCCTCTGACTTCTTTTTTTGTTTGGGGAGCTGGTATCTCCTGTATAGCCTTCACCTTTGCAGGATCCACTTGAATACCTTTATCACTTACAACGAAACCCAGCAGCTTACCAGATCTCACCCTGAAGGTGCACTTGTTCGGGTTTAACCTTAGCTTGTACAACTTTAACCTGTCAAATAACTTCTGAAGATGGTCCAGATGTTCTTCTTCAGTATGGGATCTTGCGATCATGTCATCAACGTATACCTCAATCTCATGATGAATCATGTCATGGAACAGAGCGACCCTGGCGCGTTGATACGTTGCCCTATCATTCTTCAATCAAAAAGGCATGACCTTGTAGCAAAAGGTACCCCATTGAGTGACAAAGGTTATCTTCTCCATATCTTCGGGAGCCATCTTAATCTGATTATAACCGGAGAAACAGTCCATAAAGGAGAAGACCTTATGATGTGCGGTGTTGTCAACCAGAGCGTCGATATGAGGCAGAGGGAAATCATCCTTGGGGCTTGCCCTGTTCAGATCCCTATACTCAACATACATTCGAACCTTACCATCTTTCTTCGATACTGGAACCACATTGTCCACCCACTGTGGGTAAGAAGTAACTGCTAGAAAACCAGCGTTAAACTGTTTCATAACTTCAGCCTTGATTTTCTTAGATATCTCTGGGCGCATTCGCTGAACTTTCTGTTTCACTGGAGGACAATCTTCCTTGGTAGGCAATCGGTGAACCACGATATCAGTATCCAACCCAGGCATATCCTCATAAGACCAGGAAAAGATCTCAACATAGTCACGCAGCATCTGAATCAACCGTTGCTTAACACTATGCTTCAGATTTGCACCGATCTTGACCTATTTCTTGTCTTCCTCTGTACCCAGATTTACTGATTCTACTGGCTCTTCATGCGGCTGTATGGCCCTCTCTTCCTGAAGTAACAGTCTAGTAAGTTCACCAGGCACTTCGCAATCATCCTCACCTTCGTCTTCGGCTAAGTTGATCGGACTTTCGAAGTCCTAACCGGCAGTAGCAGAGTCGTTATCAGTGGGATCCAGAGTGGATGTAGACCTGTATATGTGAGTGTGTGTAAAATAGCTATTTTTGCAAGATAAAAAAGAAAAACAAGGAGCGCAAAATTTGAAATGCAAGAAAACGTCCAATGATTTTATTAATGATATATGAAAATGACACACATAAAGCCCTCATAAACAAAGCCACGGTGTCTCGGGTAAGGCACCGGGACATAAAGCTTAAAAATTGTCTGTTACAAATTCAAAACAAAAGTCTATTACTGTGTGATAAAAGAAATTGGCATGAAGTCCTTCACCGTCCAGTTGCTTAGTCCGTCGTCGGTAGTCGAGTAGATCTAACTGTCAAACTCAGACTCTTCATCATCGTCTTCGATCATATTCACTTCAGGATTAGTAATACGCAGGGGAGGCCTTCCAATTCGCACACACCGAACAACCCTTTGAGCTTCTGAAGTGAAACCCAAACCAAACTTGTCAGTCTTATGTGTAAAATCAGGGAGTTGGCCCCAATTCGCACACCCACCGTTCTCAATAACAGCCTGGGCATCCTTTAGGGAAGCCATCTTCATTGGAGGATCTTCAATAATAGTTTCAATTGATGCCAGCGTTTGGGGGACTTCTTCAAAATGTTAACACGGGGTCTTAATGAACTCCCCGTCCATTTCCACATACCGGAATGAGTTGAGGTGACTCACCATGTACTCCTCTTCTCCTCGTACCGTAACAATTTTCCCCTTCACTGGGTATTTCAGCATCTGGTGGAGCGTAGAAGTTACTGCCCCAGAGTTGTACCCCAAAATTTTCCCTCCCATTTCTCAATGATTTCTCATCACAAAACCTTTGAAGCCCAAGATCCAGTTAGGGTTTCATCTGCTTAAGACTTCTCCTTGCACTGTTGACCCAAATTAGGGTTTGTGTTTTCACCAAGATGTTTTGACCTAAAGTGCCTAAGATGACTTTCATGCTTCATATTGGACTCCCAAGTTTATCCACATCAAGTTTCAAGCCTTGATTCCAAGTTTTGCCCAGTCAATTGGATAGTTGACCTAGAAATCAGCTGTATTGGGGAAAAAGTCAACTGTGGCCAATTGACAGTCAAACCTCATGGAAATTGACCCACATCAACATTATGAACTCATATGAACCATTTGATCAAGTTTGGATCACAATTCCACAAGAAATTTGATCAAATCACCAAAAGGGCAAAATGGTCATTTTTAGGGTTTTGACTGCACAAAGGCAATTTTTGACTGTTTGACCTAGCCAATGGCAAACCAAGCTCACATATGGACTCAAGGACCCCATGGAATTATCTTGACATGCTCAACAAACTCAAAAGATCCCAAGTACACAAGATTGACAGTTGAATTCCCCAGTCAATTGATCAATTTTGACTGTACACTGAAAAGTCAAACCTTGACTTTTTGGTCAAAATCAAGAGTCAAGATTCATTTTTCATCAAAACATGCCAAATCATGAAACTTGTTCACCAAGAAATCACAAAATGCAAATTCGGGTTAGAAATTAGAATTTTTCATAACTTAGAATTTTTTTAAGTTATAAAAAACCCTAATTTTTTCCCAACTTTGCCCCACTTTTTCGCCAAGATCCATTTGGATTCAAACAAAAGTCAAAACATGAAAGTTGTAGCTTGTTGCATAATCTACAACTTTGATTCACAAGGTTTTCCCATTTGAGGCTTGTATCTCAAGTTACAAGTTTTTGAATAAGGGCACTAAACCATTCTTAACTTAGTGAAATTTTAACCTATTTTGACAAGGTTTTCTACCCAACTTCAAGGCCATTTTCCATACACTTCCACTTGGAATTTCAATTTGCATTTCAAAGAAGTATTATAGTACACATTCCAAGCTTTCCAAAATGTCCAAGAACTTCTCAAACAACCTCATAACTTGAGAGAATCGAATTTCACAATTTGGCAAAAACTCACTTTTGAATTGATCATGAACATGTTCATAACTTAAGCCATTTTCAAGTCAGCATAGTTTGTGCTAAATTACAGGTCCTAAAACCCTTTGACACTCAATAATTCAATGCAAAACCTTTTTTCCAAGGCCTTGTTTCATGAGTTCAAGCATTGCCTAAAGGATTAATCCATTTATAGATAAAGCATTTCTTCCATTTTTGCAAAAGGTAACTTTATGTCCAATTGAAAATCCAAGCAGTACAAATGAGATCTAATTGGCACAAGATTATGAGCAAAACACTCTGATCAAGGAGGGATTATGCAGCTCATTAGGGGGCCTCTACTGACCTAGAACACAACTTGGGCATTTGTTGCTTAAAGTGTAAGTAACTTGGCATATTGTAACACAACTCTCATATCAGCTTGCAAACACTTAAGTGAACTTGTGAAACACACTCAAGACATCCCAACCAAGCTAGTGCACGACCCTAACATCTCTCATACACTCCCAATCTCAGAATCACCTTCAAACTGCAAAAACAGGGCCAGACCTGCAGTTTGAGTGCCATCTTCCATTTCCCTCAAGCTCTCTTGCCCAAACCTGTTCACACACATTCCCTAGCATCTATGCAAGCTAACCATGACTTGAAACACGACCTGTAATCCCTCTAACCAGTTCCACCATTTTCAGTTTCTTGTTTTGCAGGTGAAGTGCTCTAGCACGATTCAAAAGCTTTCAAGACAAAGTAAACATTGGAATGGCATCCCTGGACCTCAAGGAAGCTTTACCAATCATCACCTTGCACTGAAAGCTTCCCCATTGCCAGATAGAACTTCAACTGAACAGGTATTTTGGTGAACTTCTATCTCTCTTATTAGGCATCATTAGCTCTAAGTTTGTGAATAAACAATGTTCTACTCATGCCACTGAACATGTACATGTTTTTACTTTTCATTTCTTTTGCTTGAGCTGTGAGAATTTAAAGTTTGAAAATGGCAGAAAATCTAGGTTAGGATTTGGGGGAGAAGAAATTATCCCTCATCTTAGAGAGTTAGATCAAGTTCTGCATATGGTTGGATTCGTCTCTTGATGCTGAACATTTTTTATGTTATGAGTTTTCATTAATAAGCCAGGAATCAGGAGTTAGAAGTTTGAGAAGAAGGGCTCGCGTTTTGAACTGGTTTTGTCTGAAGGTTGAAGACAATGTCTTCTTGGGCTGGGCCTGAGTTATTTTATTATTCACACCACCTTTTTGGTTTTACACCCCCTGAGCCCATTTCATTCATTTTTAATGTTTTTGACTTTTTCTTTTTTGATTGGCTCATTTATTTTTTTCTCATAATATTAAAAATTTAAAAATATTTTTTATCACCATTTTTGAATTTATTAGCCATTTATTTGATTTTTCTTTTAGTTTGTACATAAATAAATAAATATATACTTTTTTGTTTAAAATACTAAAATAGCACAAATATATTTTATACACTTTTATCGTATTTTTACTTCCTGAAAATATTTTATAGAAAAATACTTTTTATTTAAATATTAAATATTATTAATTAATATATATAATACATATTTTGTAAATAATATAAATAAATAGGTATATATTAATACACTTAGGATATAAATACCAAAAAATGTACATATTTTATTTTATTAATATTTAATGCTAAAAAATACATTTTTACAAACATACTTCATTTTTCTTTTATTCTTTGTATATAAATAGTAAATATTATATATATTAAATAATTATTACCTTTTGATTAAAATTAGGGTTTTGCCCTAAATATGAAAATACTCCAAAAATAATACCCTTTTTATTTCTCTTTTTTTATTTTACATAAATAATACTTTTTTTTTCATACATATAAAAATTCTTTTTGCATCTTGCATATTTATTTCATTTCCATTTAATTTATGCCTTTAATTATATTGTAAATATTCAAAAAAAATGATGTAATAGCTAGGTTTAATTTCTTGTCTAAATATCCCCCATTTGAAACATTTGTACCCCCCTCCCCATATCATTGTGTTGTAATAGTGTAGGAATTTAATTTTCGCACTTTATCGCTTTCTAAATATACTATGCTAGAGTTAGGGTTTGTATGCGAATAAAATGAACAAAAAGTAGTTTGACCTAATACAAGACAAAAAAGCATGAAAAATGGGCAACACCTTTCACACTTGCACCCCTAGGGTATTCCACTTTGTTGCTTTCAAATAAATTGGGCCATATTGTATGTTGAATTTCTTTGGGTAAAAACAAACAATCAAATGATCATAAGTCCCTCGATGACGCTTTCAAAAAAGTTGCCTAAAATGATCAAATCCTTTTCAAAGAAAAAATTGTCCAAAGACATTTAATACTATTGCAATTATGGTCTAAGCGATGACCCGCGCCCGTCCCTTTCACCTCCTAAGACAAGATTGTCCATCAAATGCAATGGTGGAACAAAATTGTCAAAAGGTTTAAAACATAACAAAAATCTTTGAGAAAACTTTAGGGTAGATAACTCTTAAGTACTTGTCAATTTGCAAAGAAAACACTTGCCTAATTTCAAACTACACTTCACAAACACTTTCAAAACAAACTTTCAAAAAAACCTTGAAACATCTTTTCAAAAGACAAAACACCTTTTGTAAAACATTCGAGTAAAGAATTGTTACAAGGGTAGCCTATACAAGGCATCTTTTCAAAACATTTTCAAAACCACACACCAAGCACCATTTCAAACAATTGAAAACCAAGGCAAGTTGATCTAAGCAAGTACCTAAGAGCCCATGGATAACCATGGATAGAAAGGGTGCTAATACCTTCCCTTTCTATAATCTACTCCCCGAACCCAAGAAAATATCTCAAAGGTTTTTTGCTGTGCTTTTTAAACCTTTCATTAGGATAAAATAAAAAGTCGGTGGCGACTCTTGCTCAACCGAAACATTTGCGAAAACAAACGCAAAACTCAAGTCAGTTCTCCCACCGTATCACAGAACTGGAGACTCTGCTGGGGACAAACTTAAAAGTGGAGTAACCTTAGGGCTTAGATCACCCTCTTGCATGACTAATTGTTTGATTTGTTTGCTTTATACTTTGGCTCTATTGTTTGGGTTTGCAATCCTACACCCGGATTTTGGGAAACATTCATAGATAGCAATACGTTGTGGAAACTGTGCGGGGTATACCGACACGGTCGAAGCAATAGCTATATCAGTGCGACATATTTGTGAGTACCGGTAACCCTTGAGTTCAATCAAGGAGAGTACGGGGCCGCTGAGTGATGTCATTAAGCACTAATGACCTAGAACCTTAATTGACCATCTTGGCCTTTTATTAGGGGTAGTGAGATGACCGGCTTTGGTGCAGTCCGAAGTTGGTAGATACTCGATACTACACTCATTGAGGGTTGTTTTCTTGGAATATTTTGGTCGCTAGTTAAGTGGCTAAACCAAAACCATGAACAATGAAAACATTCCAGTGATATTGAGCTCCTTAGAACCCGGTTACTATTTATAGGACAGGTTTTTAAGCCAACTACACTCAAGAGGGTACTTACCTATGAAACCCCATGCAAGCCTGAAACTAGGGTTTGGTGTGATTTGCTTGTACATATGTTTTGTGCATACATCATAAACATCATGAAGCATCATATGCATTCACTAACCATTTCAAGGGTTTGGATCTTCATCTTTGTTCTTGTTTTGTAGGTCATGGAAGTTCCTCGCAAAAACACCATTCAAGTCAACCTGGTGAGAATCTCTCCTCAACTCAAGGAGATCACTTCAAGAATTCCGGAAAATTCATCCTTCAGTGAAAGACATGGTAAACTGCTCAGCCTAGTCAACACCAACATTGAAGAAGACATGGTGAAAGTGCTATTCCAGTTCTTTGACCCTCTTCACCACTGCTTCACTTTCCCTGATTATCAGTTGGTGCCCACTTTGGAGGAGTTTTCTCAACTCCTAAGAATCCCTATCCTTAATCAACTACCCTTCAACGGTACGGAAAAGGAACCAAAGCCGGAAGATGTTGCTCGAGCATTACATCTACAACCATCCGACATCAAGGGGCATTGGGAAACCAGAAGCGGCGTCAAAGGATTCTTAGCAAAGTTCTTGTTTGAGAAGGCACAAGAATGTTGGAACTCATTGGACCTACAAGCCTTTGAAGAGATTGTGGCACTCCTTATCTATGGGTTGGTCTTGTTCCCAAATCCTGACCAATTGGTAGATGTCAACGCCGTCAAAATCTTCTTGTCCAGAAATCCAATACCAACATTGCTTGGGGACATTCTTCACTCATTTTACACACGAACAATGAGAAAGAGGGGTGTTCTCATGTGCTGTACTCCTATCCTTGCGAGGTGGTTTATTTCGCACCTTCCGCAATCTGTCTTGAAGAATGACCAAGGTACAAGGTGGTCCCAACGGTTGATGACTCTTACTCATTCTGATGTGCATTGGTGTTCTCGGTCCAGAGAAAATGTCATCATTGTCGATCGTTGCGGAGAATTTCCTAATGTTCCTTTACTTGGAATCAGGGGAGGTATCACCTACAACCCTTGCCTAGCTTTGAGGCAATTTGGATATGCACGGAGTGATGGCCCTCATGACATGTTGATTCCTAACCTAGTTTTTGACTTCGACAACGATGCGCAAGGACTTCGCCAAAGATTCATCAGAGCTTGGGGAAAACTCAACAAGGTTGATAGCAAGACTCTGGGACACAAGAACTCCATCCCTCTTGAGCCCTATCTCAAGTGGGTACGAGCCCAAAGTCTAATGATGCCTTATCCTCATGTACTCCCAATGATTAAAGAGCCCGTCAATGAAGGAGAGGTCCCCTACACCATCCTACATCCAGACATGCCTACATCGTGGGAGGAAATGCAGAAAAGTTGGATTCAGCTCAAGGAAGAACGGAATACTTTTGAAGCTAGCTTCTACGCCAGTGAGAAGAAGGTTCTAGAGCTTACCCTCCGACTCCACGAGCAAGAGGCCCTCAACACCTACATCGCACCAAGGAGGATGCGCAATGTCTTTCTGCCTTAAGAAGTTTATTTTGTAATATTTGGCCCATGGGGCATTTATGTACTAACAAATTTCTTCTTATTAATATGACGTGCGTCCTTCTTTGTCTGAAACAATTTTGAATGTTCTAAATCCTTGAATGCATTGCATACATAAGCATACAATTCATCATGTGCATAAGCAGGTCTAACTCCAGGTTTCCTTATCTGTCTGCTGTTTATTTCAGTAGGATGGATCTCGAGCAAACAGTCAAAGACCTACAAGCTTAGAATGCACAGTTCCAGCAACTCCTGATGACCTTGGCTAAAGGTCAGGAGGATATCAAGACTCAATTGGGGAATAAGGACCCAGTGAAAAAGAAGAAAAAGAGGATTGGGGTGGCTAATTTGGGGAGAAGATTTGACGGAGAAGCTCGAAGAGTGCTTGAATTTCCTCCTACTTCTGATGAAGGGACCAGTAAAAGAGATGGAGCTGCAGTGCCTTCCGAGTTTGATGCGGAAGAAGAAGAGGTTGAAGAGGATGAAGATTATTCTGACCAGCAATACCCTCCAGCTGATGATAAATACAAAGGGTTAGAAGACAGATTGGCCGCCATGGAATTACAAAGAGTACCGGGCTTGGACTTTGAAGACTTGGGTTTGGTTGTCGGGATTGTGATTCCCCCAAAATTCAAAGTGCCATTATTTGTGAGGTATGATGGGCTGTCCTGTCCCAAAATGCATCTCAGGTCCTACGTGAGAAAGATTCAACCCTATACGGCAGATAAGAATCTTTGGATTCATTTCTTTCAAGACAGCCTTTCGGGAGCTCAGTTGGAGTGGTTTTATCAGCTAGAAGGAACCAGTGTCAGAAATTGGGAGGATTTGGCCACCGCTTTTTACAAACAATACCAATATAATTCTAATCTTGCTCCTACTCGTACCCAACTTCAGGGTATGTCACTAGGAACAAGTGAGGGATTCAAAGAATACGCACAAAAATGGAGGGATTTGGCTGGCAGGGTGCAGCCTCCTTTAACCGATCGTGAGCTCGTTGATATGTTTCTTGGGACCCTATCTGGGCCATTTTTCAATCATCTAATTGGTAACTCTTCCGCGGGGTTTACCGATTTGATCTTAACAGGCGAAAGAATAGAAGCTGGCATCAAGTCAGGAAAGATTCAGAAGGGTGTTGCTGCAAGTGTTGAGAAGAAGCCTTTCAAGAAGGAAACAACTATGGTATATTCTCAGAGAAGAGCAGGGAAGACGGAGCGTCGGCCAACTGTGGGGGCCGTAATGATTCAAAACACTCCGAGGGAGCAGCCTCTCTATAACCAGCCCAGACCAAATCAACAACGGGTGGAACGGCCACAACGGCAGTTCACCCGCATTAATATGACTCCAGCGCAAGTGCTTCCCCATCTACTGAAGTTGAACCTCGCCACCATCAAGGAGGCACCAAAGAATGTGAATACGTCCTCTCCGCATTATCATGCCAATGCTAAATGCGCCTACCATTCAGACAGTGTTGGACACGACACCAATGATTGCTGGGCACTCAAGCATAAAATCCAAGACCTGATAGAGGCTAAGGAGGTAGAGTTTGATGCTCCAGAGAAGCCTAATGTGATATCTGCACCCATGCCGAAGCACGGCCGAAATGTCAACGCCATTGAAGAAGATTTATATGTTGCTGATGTCAGTGATCTGACTACTCCACTGCTAACCATTAAGTTGAATCTGTTGAGGGCCGGGATCTTCCCGGGATGTAAGGAAGACTGCTATTGTTGTTACTCTCTGCCGTTTGATTGTCCGTTACTGAAGAAAGGCATCCAAGGCCTTATGGATAGTCGACAAATTTTGTTTGAAAAAGTTTCTGCTGTTCCAGTTCGTACCGAAGATGTCTCAATCATAACCATTCACGCCAATCTTTCCAAGGCCGTCAAAAAGCCTGTTAAGATTACACCAGCTGTGAAATCTGTTCCTTTAAATATAACAATGCCAGGGCCTGTTCCCTATGTTTCTGAGAAGTCGATACCTTGGAACTATGGCGGTGACATCTACTACCATGGTATCAAGCAAATCGAAGTAATTGAAGAAAGTTCGGATGATGAAGAAGCCAACATTAGTAACATTGCGGGCACCAGCAAAATCACCAGGAGCGGGAGAATATTTTCTCCAGAGATTGCCCCTCCAAGAGCAGTCTTTGGACCCTCATCAGCTAACGAGGTTATCCCTGCACCAATAAAACTCTCTGCTAGAACTCCTCTGATTGAAGACATTGTTGTTCCTAGTACTGTCTCTCCTACCGCTGCTGACAAAGGTAAGGGAATCCAAGATGAGCCCGTCAGGACGAGGGCTCAACCCTTGGTAATCCCGGAAACCTCCAAGAAGGAAATGGACGAGATTTTGAGGATAATCAAGAGAAGTGATTACGATGTGGTGGAACAGTTGGGGCAAACCCCCTCCAAGATCTCCATGTTGGCACTACTACTTTGCTCAGAAGCGCACGCTAAAGCCCTAATAAAACTCCTGAAGGCAGCTCATGTGCCCCAGGAAACCTCTGCGGATCAATTTCAGAATTGCGTGGCTAGCCTGTCTGCAGACAATGGATTAGGTTTTTCTGATGCCGACCTAACTCCTAAAGGTAGAAATCACAATGATGCTTTTCACATTTCAGTCGAGTGTCGAGGAACTACTCTCGCACATGTCTTGGTTGATACTGGTTCGTCGCTGAATGTTTTGCCTAAGAAGGCCTTGGACCGACTAGATTGTGAAGGATTGGAATTGAAGCCAAGTGATATTGTTGTCAGAGCTTTCGATGGTTCGAAGAGAATGGTCCATGGAGAGGTTGAAATTCCCATCAAGATAGGCACTGAGGTGTTTAAATCCACTTTCTATGTGATGGACATCCGTCCATCATACTCTTGCCTGCTGAGTAGACCTTGGATACACCATGCTGAGGCAGTCACCTCCTCCTTACATCAGATGTTGAAGTATCCTGTCAAGGGAAAGATCATCACTGTCCATGGCGAAGAAGAGTACATGATTAGCCACTTAAATTCTTTCCGGTATGTGGAGGTTGAAGGAGAATTCATCGAGACACCGTTTCAACATTTCGAAGAAGTCCTTCCTGAAATAGCAGTAGCGAAGTTGACGGCTGAGACACCGAGGCAGATGGCCAGGATGGCATCTCTGGAGGATGCAAGGGCCGCAATAAAAGAAGGGAAGAATTCAGCATGGGGGCATTTACCCGACTTTCCGCATAAGACTGACAAGTTTGGGTTAGGGTTCACAGCCGCCGGCCAGAAAGCTATGCGCCGCGCAAAGATTGAAAGGGCGCCAGTCAAAATTTCTCCCTACGGAATCAACGCCCTGGAAGATGAAGACAAGGAGAGCAACATTGAAGAGTGGATTTATCCAACTGTCAAAGGAGGATTGAGCAATTGGGAGGCTAAGGACTTTGTCCCCATCACTTTTATTCATCAGTAATTTATCTGTTAAACATTTCTTATTTGGTCTGTAATATTTACTTTCAAACAATCCGTACACTATCTTTTCACCTCCTGCCTTTCCCGGGGCATGTAGGTCCATTTGTAAGGGTTTTGATTATTTTTCATATCCATATGCCATGTTTAATGATTCATTGGACGTTTTTCATTTGATAAACTGCTTATGTTCATTTTCTTTCCTTTTGCATTTTTTGTTTAAGGATGGCTATCCCTTACACACACCCACACTCACCAATGCAGGTACCCATCCACTCCGGATTCCATGGGTGACTATTCTGCTATATCTTTCAATAACTCTGAGGATCTGGTCAATCTAGCCGAGTATGAAGATGACGAAGGTTGTGAAGTACCCGGGGAACTAGCCAGACTTCTGCAACAAGAGGAAAGGGCCATCTTACCGCATGAAGAGTCACTGGAAACTGTCAACTTAGGGACCGAGGAAGACCGGAAGGAGGTGCAAGTGGGTGCCAATCTGGAACCAAAAGTCAAGGAGCACTTGGTACAGTTGTTGAATGAGTATGTTGAAATCTTCGCTTGGTCCTATGAAGACATGCCGGGTTTAGACACAGACATCGTGGTTCACCGTCTCCCCACAAGAGAGGATTGTCCGCCGATCAAGCAAAAAGTTTGCCGAATGAGGCCTGACATGTCTGAAAAGATCAAAGCAGAAGTAATGAAGCAATTCGATGCTGGCTTTCTGGAGGTTACGTCCTATCCTCAATGGGTCGCTAACATTGTGCCAGTACCTAAGAAAGATGGCAAAGTCAGGATGTGTGTGGACTACCGGGATTTGAATAGGGCCAGCCCTAAAGATGATTTCCCGCTACCTCACATTGACATCTTGATCGACAATACAGCTCAGCATAAAGTGTTTTCCTTCATGGATGGATTCTCGGGCTACAATCAAATCAAAATGGCCCCCGAGGATATGGAGAAAACAACTTTTGTCACACAATGGGGCACTTTCTGTTACAAGGTGATGCCGTTCGGGCTGAAGAACGCAGGGGCAACCTATCAACGCGCCATGGTAGCTTTATTTCATGATATGATACATCATGAGATTGAAGTTTACGTAGACGATATGATAGCTCGGTCACAAACAGAGGAAGAGCACCTTGAACATCTAGAGAAGCTGTTTGCCAGGTTAAAAGAATACAAGCTCAGGCTGAATCCAAGTAAATGCACTTTTGGAGTTAGGTCTGGTAAACTCCTGGGATTCATTGTAAGAAACAAAGGCATTGAAGTCGATCCCGCAAAAGTAAAGGCAATACAAGAGATGCCTGCTCCCCGTACTGAGAAGGAAGTTAGAGGATTCTTGGGGCGCCTAAACTATATTGCCAGATTCATCTCACATCTGACTTCTACCTGTGAACTGATTTTCAAACTCTTGAAAAAAGATCAGGTAGTGGAATGGAACGACGATTGCCAAGCTACGTTTGATAGAATCAAGGAGTATTTGCTAGAACCTCCTATTCTAATGCCACCCGTCGAAGGAAGACCATTGATCATGTATTTGACCGTCTTGGATAACTCAATGGGGTGTGTTTTGGGCCAGCATGACGAGTCTGGTCGAAAAGAGCATGCTATTTATTACCTTAGCAAAAAGTTTACCGACTGTGAGACTCGCTACTCACTTCTCGAGAAAACTTGCTGCGCTTTGGTATGGGCTGCTCGCCGACTAAGACAGTATATGCTGACTCATACTACCTTGTTGATTTCCAAAATGGATCCTATCAAGTATATCTTCGAAAAGCCCGCTTTATCTGGAAGGATAGCTAGATGGCAAATGATCTTAACTGAGTATGACATCCAGTACACCACCCAAAAAGCTATAAAAGGGAGTGTATTAGCTGACCATCTGGCTCATCAGGCTATCGAAGACTATCAACCCATGAGATTTGACTTCCCAGACGAGGACATCATGAATTTGGACAACGTTGAAGGTGACGGACCGTATGACGGACCTGAAAAGGGATCCCGATGGACCCTGTACTTTGATGGTGCTTCAAATGCGCTTGGAAACGGTATTGGCGCAGTACTCATTTCTCCGGAAGGTTGTCACACACCTTTCACGGCCCGACTTTGCTTCAGCTGCACAAACAACATGGCTGAGTATGAAGCCTGCATCTTTGGTCTCAAGGCTGCTATAGACTTGGGGATCAAATCTTTGATCGTATTTGGGGACTCGGCTTTGGTTATCAGTCAAATCAAAGGAGAATGGGATACCAAACATCCTAATCTCGTCCCATACAAAGAACATGTCCTGACATTGTTGCCGCATTTCGAGCAAATTACCTTCGAGCATTTCCCGCGAGAAGAGAATCAGCTAGCAGATGCTCTAGCCACAATGTCCTCCATGTTTAAACTCAACTGGGACAACGAGGCTCCCAAAATCACCATCGAGCGAATGGATGAACCGGCACATTGTCACGAGATTAATACCGAAGAAGCAGTGGAACAACCCTGGTTCCATGAAATCAAAAGGTATCTCCAGACTAGAGATTATCCCGAAGGAGCTTCCGTAAATGACAAGAAGTTCTTAAGGAAATTTGCTGTCAAATTCTTCCTGAGCAACGGCATCCTTTACAAATGAAGCCATGATTGTGTATTACTCCGATGTGTAGACAAAGCTGAAGCAGAATTGATCATGACTGAGATACACAGCGGCACATTTGGCACTCACTTGAGCGGGCATACGATGGCTAAGAAGATCCTAAGGGCAGGCTATTACTGGTCTACCATGGAGGCTGACTGCCATCAACATTCCCGTACTTGTCACAAGTGTCAAGTCTATGCTGACAAAGTTCATATTCCTCCGGTTCCTCTCAACGTCCTGACTGCTCCGTGGCCCTTTGCAATGTGGGGGATTGATATGATTGGAGAGATCAAGCCCACGGCTTCCAACGGACATCGCTTCATCCTGGTTGCCATTGACTACTTCACTAAATGGGTCGAAGCAGCTTCCTTCGCCTCTGTCACTAAAAATGTGGTTGCCCGCTTTATCAAGCAAAATCTCATATGTCGGTATGGTGTTCCAGACAGGATCATCACAGACAACGGTACAAATCTGAATAACACAATGATCACTGCATTGTGCGAACAGTTCAAGATTTATCATCACAATTCATCTCCCTATCGGCCGAAGATGAACGGTGCTGTTGAAGCTGCGAATAAAAACATTAAGAAAATCATTCAGAAAATGACAGTCACTTACAAAGACTGGCATGAGATGTTACTGTTTGCTCTGCATGGATACCGTACGACGGTACGTACTTCAACCGGGGCAACCCCATTTTCTTTGGTTTATGGCATGGAAGCTGTTTTGCCTATGGAAGTTCAGATCCCTTCTCTAAGGATTATGAAGGATGCAGGTTTGAATGAAGATGATTGGATGCAGACCCGACTTGATCAACTCAATCTGATCAACGAAAAGCGACTTGCTGCTATATGCCATGGTCAGACGTATCAAAAGCGAATGATCAAGGCCTTCAATAAGAAAGTCAGACGTCAAGTGTATCAAGTCGGAGACCTCGTAATCAAGCGGATTATCTTGCCGCAAAGTGATCCCAGGGGCAAATGGACTCCTACATATGAAGGACCATTTGTGATCAAGAGCATATTTTCTGGTGGTGCAATGATTCTGACCACCATGGATGGCGACGATTTGCCACACCCTGCGAACGCAGACATAGTCAAAAGATACTACGCATAAAATAACCCGACAAGTCGAAAACCTGAAAGGGCGGCTTGGGCAAAAATGGGCATCCCGGTGAGCCGAAAACCCGAAAGGGCGGTTCAGGCAAAAATTAGGGATAAAAAGCAAAAAATCTGTACACCTGGCAAGTCGAAAACCCAAAAGGGCGGCTTGGGCAAAAAGGGGTTTCCCGGTGGATCGAAAACCCGAAAGGGCGATTCAGGCAAAAGTTAGGGAATTAAAGCGTATGACTATGTCTCGTCGGATCACTTCAAGGAAAATCTCTTCATCAACCGGTTCCAGGCTTCTGATCAATCCAGTCATCGTCAAGCGAGGCATTGAATGGACAGATATTCAGAGTTGTGAAAGCTATAGCAGAATGGAATCCCATGGAATTATTTCACATAGCCATCCTTATTTTGTATAAACCTTTCAAATATTTACGACAAAATCCTCTTACTAGGATGATTGTCTCCTTTGTACAAATATACTCATAGAAGATCAATACAAATACTTTTCCCAGAAGTTTGTGTCATTTCCTTTTCTTTTCTCTTGCACTATTTGTTTATTTTGAGAAACGTCCAATGTTTTGTTAAATAGGCATATGCATTTGAAACACAATCGTTTCCTTATGAACCAAGAAATAGGATCACTGATAAGTCAAAGGTACGGTTGGATAACCCGATACCCTTTTAAAGGAAACCCCTGGGAGATTTGGAATCCATATCCCTAGCAAGTCTTGAAGCTCATCCCCAGTAGATTCTGGAAGCTTATCCCCTGCAGAGTACGGACGTCTCTCCCGAGTTTTATTCAAAGTTATTCCTCCCAGGGACTTATAACTGGGTTATCCTCAGCTAACAACCGCGGAAGATCGCACTCGCCAAAATTCTTCCTATCCCCAGCGGAGTTCATCAAAATTCCCCAGCAGTAACTTATCTTTACAATCCCCCAGCCAGAGGATCCTCAGGAATCCAATTTCCCTCAGAATTTAAGTTTCAATATCCCCAGCGGAGCCAGACTAATGAACCTTTTCCCCACAGAGTTTTAGGAAGGAAAATCTTGAGTTCCCCAGTGAAGTCGCCAGAGATACTTCCCGCCAAACTGAAGATTCTCAGTCTTGCATCCCCGGCATAAGTCTACTAGATTGGTACTCCCCAGTAGAAGTCATCAGGATTTCCCTAGAGGTTTGGTATACAACCCAAGCTCTTTGTTCCCCAGCAACAGCCAAGGATTTGTTCTTCCCGGCAGCGGTCAAGTTGTTCTTATCTTCAGTCATCCAGGATTCATCTATCCCCAGCAAGACAACTCATCAGCTTACATACGCATTCATTGCATTCATATCATAAACATTCATATAACATATATTGCATCATGCATTTCATGCAACATAATTATGTGATTAGCTAACATTTTGTCCGAACAGGATAAGAATAAAAGGCTATCATTAACAGTTTCAGATGCAGTTTTACACGGACCCCTCGTCAAGCAACCCTACGCCGTTGCTTATTCAACTTCAAGATTTCTGAAAACAGTTTACGGGTTCTCCAAGTAACGGATGTTAACCTATCGCTTGTTCAGTTTCTTCTCCAGACTTCTGAAAATAGTCTATGGATTCTTCCCAACAACGGATGTTAATCTATCACTTGTTCAGATGCAACCTTTTGAAAACAGTTTACGGACGCTTCCCAACAACGGATGCTGCTCCATTGCTTATTCAACTTCAAGATTTCTGAAAACAGTTTACGGGTTCTCCAAGTAACGGATGTTAACCTATCGCTTGTTTAGTTTCTTCTCCAGACTTCTGAAAACAGTCTATGGATTCTTCCCAACAACGGATGTCAATCTATCACTTGTTTAGATGCAACCTTTGGAAAACAGTTTACGGGTTCTCCAAGTAACGGATATTAACCTATCGCTTGTTCAGTTTCTTCTCCAGACTTATGAAAACAGTCTATGGATTCTTCCCAACAACGGATGTCAATCTATCACTTGTTTAGATGCAACCTTTGGAAAACAGTTTACGGGTTCTCCAAGTAACGGATATTAACCTATCGCTTGTTCAGTTTCTTCTCCAGACTTCTGAAAACAGTCTATGGATTCTTCCCAACAACGGATGTCAATCTATCACTTGTTCAGATGCAACCTTTGGAAAACAGTTTACGGACGCTTCCCGACAACGGATGCTGCTCCATTGCTTATTCAACTTCAAGATTTCTGAAAACAGTTCACGGGTTCTCCAAGTAACGGATGTTAACCTATCGCTTGTTCAGACTCTTCTCAAACTTCTGAAAACAGTTTACGGATTCCTCCCAACAACGGATGTCAATCTATTGCTTATTCAGACCCTCAGTTCAGAAATGGTCCAAAGCATGGACACCTTCCTGATACTCACTCCAGATGGCATCTCTAGGCCCATTCCCGACAAGTCTCTGTCACTCTTCCAGATGGCATCATTAAGCCCATCTCCAAATGGCATCTCTAAGCCCATTCCCGCATCCATTGCTTTGACGACTGCAAATTTCCGGGCACTCTAGTGTCCAATCTCCTTTTACCCTCGAGTCACGAAAGGCAAACTTGCCAATCTAACTCTTCAGATTCAAGAATATTGAACAGGGGCAATTGTTGTACCCCAAAATTTTCCCTCCCATTTCTCAATGATTTCTCATCACAAAACCTTTGAAGCCCAAGATCCAGTTAGGGTTTCATCTGCTCAAGACTTCTCCTTGCACTGTTGACCCAAATTAGGGTTTGTGTTTCCACCAAGATGTTTTGACCTAAAGTGCCTAAGATGACTTTCATGCTTCATATTGGACTCCCAAGTTTATCCACATCAAGTTTCAAGCCTTGATTCCAAGTTTTGCCCAGTCAATTGGACAGTTGACCTAGAAATCAGCTGTATTGGGGAAAAAGTCAACTGTGGCCAATTGACAGTCAAACCTCATGGAAATTGACCCACATCAACATTATGAACTCATATGAACCATTTGATCAAGTTTGGATCACAATTCCACAAGAAATTTGATCAAATCACCAAAAGGGCAAAATGGTCATTTTTAGGGTTTTGACTGCACAAAGGCAATTTTTGACTGTTTGACCTAGCCAATGGCAAACCAAGCTCACATATGGACTCAAGGACCCCATGGAATTATCTTGACATGCTCAACAAACTCAAAAGATCCCAAGTACACAAGATTGACAGTTGAATTCCCCAGTCAATTGATCAATTTTGACTGTACACTGAAAAGTCAAACCTTGACTTTTTGGTCAAAATCAAGAGTCAAGATTCATTTTTCATCAAAACATGCCAAATCATGAAACTTGTTCACCAAGAAATCACAAAATGCAAATTCGGGTTAGAAATTAGAATTTTTCATAACTTAGAATTTTTTGAAGTTATAAAAAACCCTAATTTTTTCCCAACTTTGCCCCACTTTTTCACCAAGATCCATTTGGATTCAAACAAAAGTCAAAACATGAAAGTTGTAGCTTGTTGCATAATATACAACTTTGATTCACAAGGTTTTCCCATTTGAGGCTTGTATCTCAAGTTACAAGTTTTTGAATAAGGGCACTAAACCATTCTTAACTTAGTGAAATTTTAACCTATTTTGACAAGGTTTTCTAACCAACTTCAAGGCCATTTTCCATACACTTCCACTTGGAATTTCAATTTGCATTTCAAAGAAGGATTATAGTACACATTCCAAGCTTTCCAAAATGTCCAAGAACTTCTCAAACAACCTCATAACTTGAGAGAGTCGAATTTCACAATTTGGCAAAAACTCACTTTTGAATTGATCATGAACATGTTCATAACTTAAGCCATTTTCAAGTCAGCATAGTTTGTGCTAAATTACAGGTCATAAAAACCTTTGAAACTCAATAATTCAATGCAAAACCTTTGTGCCAAGGCCTTGTTTCATGAGTTCAAGCATTGCCTAAAGGATTAATCCATTTATAGATAAAGCATTTCTTCCATTTTTGCAAAAGGTAACTTTATGTCCAATTGAAAATCCAAGCAGTACAAATGAGATCTAATTGGCACAAGATTATGAGCAAAACACTCTGATCAAGGAGGGATTATGCAGCTCATTAGGGGGCATCTACTGACCTAGAACACAACTTGGGCATTTGTTGCTTAAAGTGTAAGTAACTTGGCATATTGTAACACAACTCTCATATCAGCTTGCAAACACTTAAGTGAACTTGTGAAACACACTCAAGACATCCCAACCAAGCTAGTGCATGACCCTAACATCTCTCATACACTCCCAATCTCAGAATCACCTTCAAACTGCAAAAACAGGGCCAGGCCTGCAGTTTGAGTGCCATCTTCCATTTCCCTCAAGCTCTCTTGCCCAAACCAGTTCACACACATTCCCTAGCATCTATGCAAGCTAACCATGACTTGAAACACGACCTGTAATCCCTCTAACCAGTTCCACCATTTTCAGTTTCTTGTTTTGCAGGTGAAGTGCTCTATCACGATTCAAAAGCTTTCAAGACAAAGTAAACATTGGAATAGCATCCCTGGACCTCAAGGAAGCTTTACCAATCATCACCTTGCACTGAAAGCTTCCCCATTGCCAGATAGAACTTCAACTGAACAGGTATTTTGGTGAACTTCTATCTCTCTTATTAGGCATCATTAGTTCTAAGTTTGTGAATAAACAATGTTCTACTCATGCCACTGAACATGTACATGTTTTTACTTTTCATTTCTTTTGCTTGAGCTGTGAGAATTTAAGGTTTGAAAATTGCAGAAAATCTAGGTTAGGATTTGGGGGAGAAGAAATTCTCCCTCATCTTAGAGAGTTAGATCAAGTTCTGCATATGGTTGGATTCGTCTCTTGATGCTGAACATTTTTTATGTTATGAGTTTTCATTAATAAGCCAGGAATCAGGAGTTAGAAGTTTGAGAAGAAGGACGCGCGTTTTGAACTGGTTTTGTCTGAAGGTTGAAGACAATGTCTTCTTGGGCTGGGCCTGAGTTATTTTCTTATTCACACCACCTTTTTGGTTTTACACCCCCTGAGCCCATTTCATTCATTTTTTAATGTTTTTGACTTTTTCTTTTTTGATTGGCTCATTTATTTTTTTCTCATAATATTAAAAATTTAAAAATATTTTTTATCACCATTTTTGAATTTATTAGCCATTTATTTGATTTTTCTTTTAGTTTGTACATAAATAAATAAATATATACTTTTTTGTTTAAAATACTAAAATAGCACAAATATATTTTATACACTTTTATCTTATTTTTACTTCCTGAAAATATTTTATAGAAAAATACTTTTTATTTAAATATTAAATATTATTAATTAATATATATAATACATATTTTGTAAATAATATAAATAAATAGGTATATATTAATACACTTAGGATATAAATACCAAAAAATGTACATATTTTATTTTATTAATATTTAATGCTAAAAAATACATTTTTACAAACATACTTCATTTTTCTTTTATTCTTTGTATATAAATAGTAAATATTATATATATTAAATAATTATTACCTTTTGATTAAAATTAGGGTTTTGCCCTAAATATGAAAATACTCCAAAAATAATACCCTTTTTATTTCTCTTTTTTTATTTTACATAAATAATACTTTTTTTTTTCATACATATAAAAATTCTTTTTGCATCTTGCATATTTATTTCATTTCCATTTAATTTATGCCTTTAATTATATTGTAAATATTCAAAAAAAATGATGTAATAGCTAGGTTTAATTTCTTGTCTAAATATCCCCCATTTGAAACATTTGTACCCCCCTCCCCATATCATTGTGTTGTAATAGTGTAGGAATTTAATTTTCGCACTTTATCGCTTTCTAAATATACTATGCTAGAGTTAGGGTTTGTATGCGAATAAAATGAACAAAAAGTAGTTTGACCTAATACAAGACAAAAAAGCATGAAAAATGGGCAACACCTTTCACACTTGCACCCCTAGGGTATTCCACTTTGTTGCTTTCAAATAAATTGGGCCATATTGTATGTTGAATTTCTTTGGGTAAAAACAAACAATCAAATGATCATAAGTCCCTCGATGACGCTTTCAAAAAAGTTGCCTAAAATGATCAAATCCTTTTCAAAGAAAAAATTGTCCAAAGACATTTAATACTATTGCAATTATGGTCTAAGCGATGACCCGCGCCCGTCCCTTTCACCTCCTAAGACAAGATTGTCCACCAAATGCAATGGTGGAACAAAATTGTCAAAAGGTTTAAAACATAACAAAAATCTTTGAGAAAACTTTAGGGTAGATAACTCTTAAGTACTTGTCAATTTGCAAAGAAAACACTTGCCTAATTTCAAACTACACTTCACAAACACTTTCAAAAAAACCTTGAAACATCTTTTCAAAAGACAAAACACCTTTTGTAAAACATTCGAGTAAAGAATTGTTACAAGGGTAGCCTATACAAGGCATCTTTTCAAAACATTTTCAAAACCACACACCAAGCACCATTTCAAACAATTGAAAACCAAGGCAAGTTGATCTAAGCAAGTACCTAAGAGCCCATGGATAACCATGGATAGAAAGGGTGTTAATACCTTCCCTTTCTATAATCTACTCCCCGAACCCAAGAAAATATCTCAAAGGTTTTTTGCTGTGCTTTTTAAACCTTTCCTTAGGATAAAATAAAAAGTCGGTGGCGACTCTTGCTCAACCGAAACATTTGCGAAAACAAACGCAAAACTCAAGTCAGTTCTCCCACCGTATCACACCCAGCCTTGTGGATCCACGGGCGACCTAGCAAACAAGAATAAGATGGTCGAATGCCCATCACATAGAATGTAGACGCGAAGATTTCAGAACCAACCTTGACTGGAATATCCACCTCTCCATGTACCATCCTCTTGGACCCGTCAAAGGCCCTAACCACGATGTTACTCGGCTTCAACTCCAACCCTTTACAGTCTAACCGATCTAATGCTTTCTTGGGTAAAACATTCAGCGAGGAACTAGTATCCACCAATACATGAGCTAGAGTAGTGCCCCTGCACTCAATGGAGACATGCAGGGCGTCATTGTGATTCTTCCCCTTGGCGGTCAAATCTGCGTCGGAGAAACCCAACCCATTATCTGCTGTCAGACTAGCCACGCAATCTTTGAACTGGTCAGCAGATGTTTCCTGAGGCACGTGCACAGTTTTCAGGAAAGCAATTAGAGCCTTAGCATGGGCCTCTGAACACAGCAACAAAGACAACATAGAGATCTTTGACGGGGTTTGCCCCAACTGTTCGACTATGTTGTAGTCGCTTTTCTTGATGATCTTTAATATTTCCTCTATCTCTTGTTTAGAGGCTTCAACATTAATCTTCCTCGGTGCCTCCGTCCGTGAAGGCTCACCGGTGATCCCTTTGCCCCGAGTATCGGATGACTCGGCAACAGGGGTAAGGATTGGAACATGAACAAGGGTAGTAGCAGATGTACTGGGAGGTGTAATAACAACAGGCTTCTGAACAACTGGTGGAGATATCTCAGGGGAGAAAAGTCTTCTGCTTCGGGTGACTTTACTAGATCCAACAATGTTGCTGACGTCAGTATCAGCCTCTTCATCCTTCAAGTCTTGTTTAACCCCGTGATAATACACATCAGCCCCATAGTGCCATGGGACAGCCTTATCCAACGTATAGGGGATAGGTCTAGGAACAGTAATGATCAAAGGAGCAATTCTTGGAACAAAGGTAATTCTAACAGGCTTTCTCGAGGAAGCCTTGGAAGAATTGGTGAAAATGGTGATTATAGAAACTTCTTCAACAGGAACCAAAGGAACAACAATTTTCTCGAACAAGATTTCTTTATTATCCATCAGGCGTTGGACACCTGACTTCAAAAGATGGTAACCGGTAGGTAGGACAACACAGAGATAAAAACCTTCGCCACAGCCCAGAAATAAACCGGCTAACAGAAGGTTCTTATTCACAGTCATTAATGGAGTAGAAATGTCTTTTACAGAAGATACAAACACATCAACATCCACGGCATTTACTCCATGATTTGGCATAGGAGCAGTCATAACGTTAGGTTTCTCTGGCGCTTCAAACTCAATATCCTTAGCGTCAATTAGATCCTGTACCTTATTCTTCAAGGCCCAGCAATTATTGGTATCATGCCCCAGGCTATCAGAGTGATAAGCACATCGGGTGTTTGGATTGTACATCGGTGAGGTGGTGTTGGGATTCTTTGGAGCTTCCCTCGGAATCACCAAGTTGGTCTTTAGTGTTGTACCCCAAAATTTGCCCTCCCATATTCTTCAAGATTTGTCAAGATCAACCTCCAGATGATTCAAAATCTCTCAAGGGTTGCACAGTCCAATTGCCTCCTAACACAGTCAAAATTAGGGTTTTGGTTCTTGCAAAGAAAATGAGGTTTTCAAGGGTCCAATCAAGTCCCATATGCCTATATACATTGTCAAGCATCCATATGCCAAGTTTCAAGACTCACAGCATCAAGTTGCACAGTCAAAAACCGTAATTGCTTCACAGCCAACTGTAGGGGCAAAATGGTCATTTGACAGTCAAAAGTCAAAATTTTTGGTCAACATCTTATTTTGAAGCCACAAACATCATTTGATCAATTCTTGATCATGATTCTCAAAGTATGGCTCAAAAAGTCTCAAGATGCAAAAGTTTCTATTTTTGGACAGTTGAAAAAAGTCAACTACAAATTGACCAAGGCATAACTTCTTCATGGTTTATCAGAAAAATCCCATCCAAAGCTCATTTTTAAGGGGATGACATTTCCTACAACTCATCTTCACACTTCAAGTCCAAGAAATGCTCTCACAAAAAGTTATCAATTTCAACATTATAGGTCATTTTCAAAAGTCAACCAAAAGGCACTTTAAGTCAAAGACCATAACTTGAGATTGGTAAATCAAAATGACATGGGACCAAAGGCATTGGTTAGAGGACTTCAAGAACTTTCCAAAATGTCCAAGAACATGATCATAGCTTCAAAATTGAGCAAGATATGCCTTGTAGAAGTTGGGAAATTTTTGGGAATTTTGAAAAGTCAACTTTGCTTCAAAAGCTTCAAAATTGCTAATGGGCCACAAATTCTTCCATGAATCATTACCCAAAACATATGCACGACCCATTAAGCTCAAAGGGATTTATTTTCTTATTTTTAATTAATTAATTGAGTTTTTATTATTATTAATTCATTTAATTAGTTTTAAATATGAGAAAAATATCAAATCATGTTTTTAAATCTTTTTTGTGCAGCAAATATCTTCCACATATGCAAAAGATTTCGTGCACCATCTCAAGGGGACAAAATCATCCATATTTGGCATGATTGGCATGGAAAAAGATTGAAAAAAGATGTAGAAAAATCAAAGATTGAAATCATTAATTCAATGGATTATGGGCTTGTTTCTTGACCTAATTCCATTCACCTACAAAGGCATAAGATAACCTAATGCTCATGGACACGAAAGACTGCTCAGAAAACATAGAACCAATTTGCAATTTTTCACTAAAAACTTGAACACTGAAATCATAGTTACAAGGCGATTCAAGGTCTAAAAGCTTGTCCATTACGTTCCTGACATTGCTAGGAACGTGTTGCAATCAAGAACCAGTCTCCACACTCAAGGAAACGGTAGAACGACATCGTGCTTGTCACAAACATGTCCATTATCGTTTTTTAATTCTCATGCATTATTCATATGTTTTAAATGTTGATTCTTGCTAATATTGATGTTCTGAAGCGAATGGTACCATTTAATTGAACTAACAATGCCTATATCAAAATCTACCATTGATGGATATTAGGTTTTCAGAAGCTCAAAATTGGGGGTTTCCTCATATGGAAAAATCAGGCCACCAAACCTATGCCATTGAATTCGTGACATCCAGACGAAGCAAACTGACTACTCGCGCCCTTTTTATATTTGTCCATGTGCTACTCGCTATTTTGGCAGGCTTCACTTAGTGGGGGTTTAAAACCCCCGCTACTTATTTATATTACAGGTATAAAAAGGAAGAAGACGCATGCGTGTCTCCATGTGGTTGGATAATTCAAACTTGGCGCGGTTTTTTCAACGTCCAGCATAATGGCCTTTTCTTCATATATAATATTTGTTGTCCATTAAATATACAAATGCGCGCACTAGCTCAGTTGGTGGGTGAGCTGTCTTGCAGGTATTGGGACCTGGGTTCGATTCCCAGGTCCCCCCACATATTTCATATTTTTCCTCTTAACGTGTTCATATGCAGCGCCTCCTTCAGAGTCCATCATACGACCTCACCTCCAAGCCTGCCACGCGCCCATGGGCTTCAATCTGAAGGCCACAAAAGAGGTTTACCATACGCCTCAGTCAATGGATCCACACGCAAGCACAGAAAGTCAAAAAAGGGCTTTGATTCAATAGGCCAAAATGCTTCAAAAACCTCCAAATTGGGCCAGATACCCCCTTGTTTGTATTCTATTCTTCTTTCTAATTTTCTTCTCTTTTCTTTTTCAATTCCTTTTTTTAAATTGTTTTAATTATTTTAGTTAATTCACTCAAAATAATTTCCACAATAAAAATCAGAAACAAAAAAATGTAATATATTTAATAATATTTAATTCACTATTAATTTATTTTGTAAATAAATGTTAATAATTCATTTAGTAAATTAGGTTTTAAAATTTTAATCTTTTTCTTAAATAAATAATTTTCCCATTATTATTACTATTAATTATTAAATATCTTTGTAAATAAATATGTAAATAATTAATTAGCATAAATTAGGTTTTAAACTTTAACCTTTTCTTTAATAATTAAAAATATTTAGAATTAGGGTTTCCTTCTAATTTTAAATTCTTTTCTTATTTCATTAAATACCAAAAACATAAAAAAAAACATTTCTTTCCTATCATTAAATAATTAATTAACTTTTAATTCAATTTAATTTCAAAAGGGTCCAACGCCCTCGGACGTTCTATTTCCATTCCTTTCGCACGTTATTTTATTTTTCTGTCGAATATTATGTAACTGCTCAAGCCATGTAATAGTAACTAGGTTTTACTTTCCGCATCTTTTATTAAAATGGGTCTTTAAAAATTGGTGATGTATAGACCCACGCCTTGTAATAGCGTAGGATTTTACTTTCCGCATTTAAATTTCCGCACTCTTAAACTGCTAACTTGCATGAAAGAATGAATGATTAATTAAAAACAATGTGTAGCTCACCATGTCATGATCAAAGACAAATATTAACATGAAAATAACACACAAATTCACACACCACTCTTAGGGTACGCCTCACCTGTTGCCTTACCTTCGAAACATGGTCGTCGAGTATAGGACGTTTTAGTAAGTCCTTATGTCCATGACATGATCCAGTTGCCTCGAAACGGTTGCCTCGGAGTTAAAAAGGATCGATGGCATAAGGGTAGCTTCTAAGGTGTCCTACTGTTGCTCCGGTGACCACACTGTCCCTAAAAACGAATTGACCCGAACACCTCCAACGGTGGTGCTACCTACCTCTCAATGGTGGGATAGCACTATCTAAAGGACTCTTACACAGCCTAATTCCTTAGGGTAGGTAGATGACTCATAGATACTTGCTCTATTCAAAAACAAATCAAAATCATTTCACACCGACACTTTCAAAAAAAAGCTTCCAAAACAATTTTTCAAACACTCTTGAGGACTGATACAAGAGTCGATCTGAAATCTTTAAACGAAACTTTTTCAAACCCACTCACATCTTGAAAAGCAAACACTTTTGAAAACACAATGAGCGAGTATCTAAGAGCCCATGGATAACCATGGATAGAAAGGGTGCTAACACCTTCCCTTTCTATAAATCTATCTCCCGAACCGAGAAACTATCTCATAAGGAATTTTGCTGTGCTTTTGTCCTGTCCATGTTGGAGAAAATAAAAGACGGTGGCGACTCTTTCTTCCGCGACATTTCGCGAAACCAGCATTAAACAGTCAGTTCCAGATCCACCGATCACAGAACTGGCGACTCTGTTGGGGATAATTTTAAAGTGAGGTGTACCTTAGGACTAAGATCACTTGTGTGTCTGAATTGCTTGCTTTGTTATTGTGGGACTGTCTTGGGAGTTCTATAGATCCTAACTCGGATCTGGGGAATACCTTCTTAGAAAGTAGCAACAAGGCTGTGAGGGAACTGTGCGGGGTATACCGACATGGTTGAAGTAGTCTGCTACGTTGATGTGGCACTTTGGTGTGTACCAGTAACCCTTGAGTCCAGTCAGTGAGAGTACGGGGCCGCCGCGTGGTGTCGTGAAGCATCAACTGACCTTAGGAACCTTAATTGAACCATCTTGGCCTCTTTAGGGTAGTGAGATAACTGACTTTGGTGCAGTCCGAGGTTGGTTGATACTCGATACTACACTCAATTGAGGGTTGTTTTCTTGGAATATTTCGGTCGCCAGTTCAGTGGCTAAATCGAAACGATGAACAATGAAAACAATCCAATGATATTGGGACCCTTAGAACCCGGTTACTTCTGATAGGACATGTTGAGCCCACCAACTTCAAGAGGGTAATACCTAGACCCCATGCTGGCCTAAACTCTAAGGGTTCTCTCGTGTGACTTGTGTGCCTTCCAACTTGACTATTTGCATGTTTGTTATCTGACATTTGAGTTTCTTACAGGTTTTGTTTACAGTCCTTAATTAGGACTCATAACAGGGTTTACCTACATTACCCCATTCATAGCATAACATCATACCATTGCATGCATCCTGCATAAAGACTAACCCGTTTCAAGGATCTCAAGGGCTTGTGATGCAGGTCATGATGAACAAAATGTCTAGCAAGGGGCAAAGGGGATTTATTTTCCTCTAGCCAAGGTTGTCAGGGGCTATGACCCACTCGATATGGTGAGCCTTGACTCTTGAAGAAGGACTCTCAGCAACATGAAGGTCCTCCAATCAAGCCACCGGATTCCAATGCTAACAATTTTTCTTGTTTACCCCGCGAGATCCTTGAAAACATTGCATCCATATCATACCTATCATTGCATTACAGATGCTCTTCTTCTCAGGGTGCTTAATGTTCTTCGTTGTTTATTTCAGCAATCATCATGAATCCTGAATCATCTACTGAGCAATCCATCAAGGCCCTCCAGGCTCAGAACGTCCAGTTCCAGGAGTTGATTAAGAGTCTAGCCCAAGGTCAACAGGATTTGAAGACTCTGCTCTCGAAGAAGAAGAAGAAGAGGACTGTGTTGTTCCACCCTAGACGCAAATCTGGGAATGGATCACTAAATGAAGCTGAGCTGACTACCCCATCTGTTGGAAAAGACAGTCCCCAAGAAAGGGAGGCTCCTAGTCCAGTGGTCTCTGACAACGAGACCGATTACAATGATGAGCAGTACCCTCCAGCTGAGGACAGGTATAAACAGTTGGAAGACCGGCTAAGTGCCATGGAGATACAAAAAGTGCCCGGCCTGGACTTCGAAGATCTAGGTCTGTCTTCTGGGGTAGTAATCCCGCACAAATTCAAGGCACCTGCTTTTGCAAAGTACGACGGGGCATCCTGTCCTAAGCTGCATCTCAGGTCTTACATAAGGAGGATCCAGCCTTACACGGCTGACAAGAATTTGTGGATTCACTTCTTTCAGGACAGTCTGTCAGGAACCCAACTCGACTGGTTCTATCAACTGAATGGAGCTGACATCCGCAGCTGGGAGGACTTGGCCACTGCATTCTACAAACAGTATCAGTACAATGCCGACCTCGCTCCCACGCGCACTCAGCTTCAGGGAATGTCTATGGGCGCGGGCGAAGGTTTTAAAGAATATGCGCAAAAGTGGAGAGACCTTGCTGGGAGGGTGCAGCCACCTCTAACTGACCGTGAACTCGTGGACATGTTCTTGGGGACCCTATCTGGTCCATTCTTCAATTATCTCATTGGCAACTCCTCAGCCGGGTTTACAGATTTGATCTTGACTGGGGAAAGAATTGAAGCTGGCATTAAGGCTGGGAAGATTCAAGAGGCCGCACCTTCTGATACTCACAAAAAGCCTTACACGGGGAAGAAAGAGTCTAATGCTGCATACAGTCAAAAGAGTCGCCGTGACCAATAGGCAGGGGCAGTCATGATCTCTGGTTCTGCACCACGCCGCCAACCACAAAAGGGAAATCAGCGAAGGCCGGACGAGCCTAAAAGGCAGTTCACTAACATCAACATGCCATTGTCACAAGCATTGCAGCACATGTTGAAAATGAATCTGATTGTAGTGATCAACCCTCCTGCAAATCCCAAGACCTCTTCTCCAAGCTACAACCCAGATGCGAGGTGTGATTATCATTCTGGTAGCCAGGGGCACGACACTGAGGATTGTTGGGCGCTGAAATACAAGATCCAGAATATGATTAACGCCAAGGAGATCGAATTCGAGCCTGCTGAGACTCCCAATGTGATCACTGCTCCCTTGCCAAGACATGGCTAGGGTTGAAAAACTTTTGTTCATTTGAATATTCAAATTGTAATTTTGTTTGATTGTTCAAACATTTTATTTCATGTCAAGCTTGGTTATTTCATTAATGCATTACACGTGTCTGTTTTGAAGTAATTGTGTTCGTTATATTCAAAATTGCTTTTATTCTTTTGATGTTCAACTCTCGGTTAATAATTCTAAGCCTCTTGAGGGAGGATGACGAAAATGATACCACGACATTTACAGTATGCTTTTGAACAGACCCTGCTGATGAGGTACATGCATTGTTTCAATTCCTAAACACTGGAGTTATAAGGAAGATAATCCCTCGTCAACCCCTTTGAGCCAAAGAAGTAGGAGTTTTTCTTTTCGAAAATTAAAACCCTTAATCATAACCTGGGGCAGGGTAGTTCTCTCAGTTGAATCAGGTGCACAACGAATGAAACCAAAGAGGTCCTTACAAAACAAAAGATAGTGATGGTTCCTATAATCATAAAGACAGGCAGTCATTATCTCTCAAAAAATAAAAACCCAATAAGTCAAAACCTATGAAGGAGACTTACAAAACTGGGGCATCCCGCTGACTGTAATCACAAAAGAAACAGTTAAGGCAAAAAACAGGGATAACAAAATCAAAAAAAGAAAAGGGTCCTACAAACCCTCAACCAAAAAGAATGACTGCCTATTCAAAATAAACTGTCAATATCCAAGCCATCATTGGAGTATCAGGACAAAGACACAAACAAGGTCTAACGCACGATCAGCTGAGTTTAGGTTTGAAGAATATCACGATGAGCGGGAGGGTACAAATAAACTTGAGCCTTTATTCTTTGTTTCTTGAACCATGAACCAGGCCACGCTACAACCCTCAAAAGTCCTAGCTGAAGCATGGGTTAGTTTGAAAGCATACTGGTACGAAAGGTATCCTGACTCCTTAAGGCTTGCGATAAAATAACGAGTTGACATCACGGTTTACAAAAAATTCACTGGTTTTATTGAAAAAAATGCATTTCCAAAAACTTCAAGACAGACATAAGCTTTGCATTTTTAATATAACTTTGTTTGCATATGACTTTTTGTTTGAACAGCAGAGAAATTTGCACGATGAATGTCTAGTGAACAAAAGCACCTCCAATCAAGGGGCATGGCATGATCATTGTCTATCATCTGGGGTAGTTAAGTCAAGATTCGGAGAATCTCTCAAAAGGCCAACCAACTTGGGACAAATCTCCATCTGGATCACCAGGGGCATTGGACGATCAAACGAAGATCTTCTGGTAGCACGGCAAAACACTTCTGACAGGGGCAACTCCCTACATCCTGAGAGCGTGGACATAGTCGGAAAAAAATACTCCGCATAATCAAAGACCCGCTAGGTTGACGCACCTAGGCAAAACCAAGGGCTTCCCGGCAAACCAAAAGGGTTCGGGCAAAAATAAGGGATGAAAATGAAAAAAAATCTGTACACCCGGCAAGTCGAAAACCTGAAAAGGCGGCTTGGGCAAAAATGGGTATCCCGGTGGACTGAAAACCCGAAAGGGCAGTCCAGGCAAAAGTTAGGGATCACAGCGTACGACTATGTCCCGGCATCTCGTCACTTGCTTACCAGAAGAAGATTTGTCGATCGACGTTCGTCAAGCACCCCCACAGGTACCTTCTCCCACAGAAAAAGGGGGCAATGATGAGTTGTCCAAGCAATCTAATTGCTCTGTTCCCCGAGGTACCAAGGTAAGTTCGGCTGAAGAATGTAACCAAGATATCCTAATTCCCCAAAGAGTGAGCCAGCAAGTCAACGATACTCTCCCCAAGCAGAGTTAACTCCCTCTATCAGCCTTAAGGAAATTGGGTATCCCCAGCAGATCTCAACATTCCTCAGCGGAGTATACAAACATTCTTAACAAGCATCCCCAGCAGTCTTTATATAATATTGTTTCCCGGCGGTATACAGACATTCAGTGGAGTCACTTCCCCAGTACATCTCAAAGATTTCCCCAGGAGAGTCCATCTCAAAAGTTTCCCCAGGAAAGTGGAATCCATCTCCCCAGCTTGAAGCTTATCCCCAGTAGATGCTGGAAGCTTGTCACCCGCATAGTACGAGCGCTCCCCCGGCTTTATTCAGAAGGTTATTTCCCCACCAGGATATAACTGGGTTATCCTCAGCCAATTGCCACGGAAAGATCGTCCCCGGCGAAGTCTTCCTATCCCCCAGCGGAGTTCATCAAAACTTCCAACATAGCTCAGCAATGGTATCCCCAGCGGAGTTATCATCAACCTCAGCAAAGAACCCCTCTTTCCCCATAGAGTATTCCCCGCAGAGTATTCTATTCGCCAGGTTTATTCCCCAACGGAGTCATCTTCTCCTACCGGTTATGCTTGCAACCATCATCCCCAGCGGAAACGAAGAACGCTACTCTCCAAACATCAAGCCCAGGATTTAACTTCCCGGCTTCCGTCAAGGATTTATTTTCGGAGACAAACATACATTCGTAAACATCGCATCTTCATACATTATAGCATGCATACGCATCATACAACACAAACCTCATTTATTTTGAGGACATCTTAAAATCATGCAGTTCATGCATCATGAAATTGCATGCAACTGATACTTTGCCTTTTCAGGAAAAAGCCAATCAAAAGGTGATTACCATCTACCTTTACAGTTCCAGATCAACACCGGTAACAAGCCAGGTAAATTATGTGGACGACTGATCGTGGGTTAATATCCGAAACCCAACAGGACAATTATCTACTTGATCATCCTCGGGCAACCCTACACCGGTTCCTTTTCTTTCAGAAGAAGTCTTACACGGTCTCATCAACAGGCAACCCTACACCGGTTCCTTCTCAACCTCAGATGTAGTTTTACACGAACTCATCATCAGGCAACCCTACACCGGTTCCTTCTCAATTTTTAGAAGAAGTCTTACACGGGCTTATCGCCAAAGTAACCCTACACCGGTTCTTTTTATTTCAGAGGAAGTCTTACACGGACTTATCAGTAACCCTACACCGGTTCTTTTTATTTCAGAGGAAGTCTTACACGGACTTATCAGTAACCCTACACCGGTTCCTTTTATTTCAGAGGAATTCTTACACGGACTTATCTCAAGATGACCTTACCCCAGTTCATCCAGAAGTTTTACACGAACTTATCCTGCAGTAACCTTACCCCGGTTCCTCCAGAAGTTTTACACGAACTTATCCCAAAGAAACCCTACACAGGTTCTCTCTTTCCAAAGATGCAGTTTTACACGGACTCATTATCAGAAACCCTACCCAGGTTTTACTTCTTCCTAGATGCAGTTTTACACGGGCTCATTGTCAAAGTAACCCCACACAGGTTCCCTTCTCAAAACTTCAGACGTAGTTTTACACGAACTCGTCATCAAGAAACCCTACACAGGTTTCCTTCTCAATTCCAGATGCAGTTTCATACGGACTTATCACCAAAGTAACCCTACACAGGTTTCCTTCCTTCAAAGATGCAGTTTTACACGGACTCATCGTCAGTCAACCCTACACAGGTTTCCTTCTTTCAAAGATGCAGTTTTACACGAGCTCATCATCAGGCAACCCTACACAGGTTCCCTCTTTCAGCTTACCAAATTTACCTATCAACTGTCGTAACTCCAGATCTGATTCCTGTATCTGGCCAGGGTGTATCTGTTGACGACTACATTACCAGACTCGATTCCTATATCCGGCCAGGGCACGTCTAAAGAGTTCGAAGATCCGATTCCTGTATCTTGCCAGGATGTATCTGTTGACGACTATATTCCAGACTCGATTCCTGTATCTTGCCAGGGCACGTCTGAAGATTTTGAAGATCCGATTCCTGTATCTCGCCAGGGTGTATCTGTTGACGACTATATTCTCCGGCCGGACTCGATTCCTGTATCTTGCCAGGGCACGTCTGAAGAGTTTAAAGATTCGATACCTGTATCCAGCCAAGGCACATCTACATAAAGAGTTTGAAGATCAACTCCTGTAACAGGCCAGGTAATTATTTTCTTTCTCAGGTACGCAAGTTCTCTCTAAGGAAACTCTTACGCAATCGACACCTAGATGGCATCTATAAGCTCGTCCACATACTGACAGTCTCCAAATGGCATCTATAAGCCCATTCCCGACAAGACTCCGTCACCACATCAGATGGCATCTATAAGCCCATCCTCCTATCCATCAGTCTCCAAATGGCATTTGTAAGCCTATTCTCATCATCACACTGCTGACATTCTTCTATGTGAGTGCAAATTTCTGGGCACTCTAGTGTTCAATCATCTTCCACCTTCGGATTACGAAAGGCACGCCAGCCAATCTACATCCTCAGGTTTAAGAAGATTGAACAGGGGCAACTGTTGTACCCCAAAATTTGCCCTCCCATATTCTTCAAGATTTGTCAAGATCAACCTCCAGATGATTCAAAATCTCTCAAGGGTTGCACAGTCCAATTGCCTCCTAACACAGTCAAAATTAGGGTTTTGGTTCTTGCAAAGAAAATGAGGTTTTCAAGGGTCCAATCAAGTCCCATATGCCTATATACATTGTCAAGCATCCATATTCCAAGTTTCAAGACTCACAACATCAATTTGCACAGTCAAAAACCCTAATTGCTTCACAGCCAACTGCAGGGGCAAAATGGTTATTTGACAGTCAAAAGTCAAAATTTTTGGTCAACATCTTATTTTGAAGCCACAAACATCATTTGATCAATTCTTGATCATGATTCTCAAAGTATGGCTCAAAAAGTCTCAAGATGCAAAAGTTTCTATTTTTGGACAGTTGAAAAAAGTCAACTACAAATTGACCAAGGCATAACTTCTTCATGGTTTATAAGAAAAATCCCATCCAAAGCTCATTTTTAAGGGGATGACATTTCCTACAACTCATCTTCACACTTCAAGTCCAAGAAATGCTCTCACAAAAAGTTATCAATTTCAACATTATAGGTCATTTTCAAAAGTCAACCAAAAGGCACTTTAAGTCAAAGACCATAACTTGAGATTGGTAAATCAAAATGACATGGGACCAAAGGCATTGGTTAGAGGACTTCAAGACCTTTCCAAAATGTCCAAGAACATGATCATAGCTTCAAAATTGAGCAATATATGCCTTGTAGAAGTTGGGAAATTTTTGGGAATTTTGAAAAGTCAACTTTGCTTCAAAAGCTTCAAAATTGCTAATGGGCCACAAATTCTTCCATGAATCATTACCCAAAACATATGCACGATCCATTAAGCTCAAAGGGATTTATTTTCTTATTTTTAATTAATTAATTGAGTTTTTATTATTATTAATTCATTTAATTAGTTTTAAATATGAGAAAAATATCAAATCATGTTTTTAAATCTTTTTTGTGCAGCAAATATCTTCCACATATGCGAAAGATTTCGTGCACCATCTAAAGGGGACAAAATCATCCATATTTGGCATGATTGGCATGGAAAAAGATTGAAAAAAGATGTAGAAAAATCAAAGATTGAAATCATTAATTCAATGGATTATTGGCTTGTTTCTTGACCTAATTCCATTCACCTACAAAGGCATAAGATAACCTAATGCTCATGGACACGAAAGACTGCTCAGAAAACATAGAACCAATTTGCAATTTTTCACTAAAAACTTGAACACTGAAATCATAGTTACAAGGCGATTCAAGGTCTAAAAGGTTGTCCATTACGTTCCTGACATTGCTAGGAACGTGTTGCAATCAAGAACCAGTCTCCACACTCAAGGAAACGGTAGAACGGCATCGTGCTTGTCACAAACATGTCCATTATTGTTTTTTAATTCTCATGCATTATTCATATGTTTTAAATGTTGATTCTTGCTAATATTGATGTTCTGAAGCGAATGGTACCATTTAATTGAACTAACAATGCCTATATCAAAATCTACCATTGATGGATATT
This sequence comes from Vicia faba, assembly GCA_948472305.1. Lineage (NCBI taxonomy): Eukaryota > Viridiplantae > Streptophyta > Magnoliopsida > Fabales > Fabaceae > Vicia > Vicia faba. Next base: position 103,175,122 of record OX451740.1, on the reverse strand, counting down.
AGGTTTTCAGAAGCTCAAAATTGGGGGTTTCCTCATATGGAAAAATCAGGCCACCAAACCTATGCCATTGAATTCGTGACATCCAGACGAAGCAAACTGACTACTCGCGCCCTTTTTATATTTGTCCATGTGCTATTCGCTATTTTGGCAGGCTTCACTTAGTGGGGGTTTAAAACCCCCGCTACTTGTTTATATTACAGGTATAAAAAGGAAGAAGACACATGCGTGTCTCCATGTGGTTGGATAATTCAAACTTGGCGCGGTTTTTCAACGTCCAGCATAATAGCCTTTTCTTCATACATATTATTTGTTGTCCATTAAATATACAAATGCGCGCACTAGCTCAGTTGGTGGGTGAGCTGTCTTGCAGGTATTGGGACCTGGGTTCGATTCCCAGGTCCCCCCACATATTTCATATTTTTCCTCTTAACGTGTTCATATGCAGCGCCTCCTTCAGAGTCCATCATAAAACCTCACCTCCAAGCCTGCCACGCGCCCATGGGCTTCAATCTGAAGGCCACAAAAGAGGTTTACCATACGCCTCAGTCAATGGATCCACACGCAAGCACAGAAAGTCAAAAAAGGGCTTTGATTCAATGGGCCAAAATGCTTCAAAAACCTCCAAATTGGGCCAGATACCCCCTTGTTTGTATTCTATTCTTCTTTCTAATTTTCTTCTCTTTTCTTTTTCAATTCCTTTTTTTAAATTGTTTTAATTATTTTAGTTAATTCACTCAAAATAATTTCCACAATAAAAATCAGAAACAAAAAAAATGTAATATATTTAATAATATTTAATTCACTATTAATTTATTTTGTAAATAAATGTTAATAATTAATTTAGTAAATTAGGTTTTAAAATTTTAATCTTTTTCTTAATAAATTAAAATATGTAGAAATTAGGTTTTTTTAACATTCTCATCTTTTTCTTAAATAAATAATTTTCCCATTATTATTACTATTAATTATTAAATATCTTTGTAAATAAATATGTAAATAATTAATTAGCATAAATTAGGTTTTAAACTTTAACCTTTTCTTTAATAATTAAAAATATTTAGAACTAGGGTTTCTTTCTAATTTTAAATTCTTTTCTTATTTCATTAAATACCAAAAACATAAAAAAAAACATTTCTTTCCTATCATTAAATAATTAATTAACTTTTAATTCAATTTAATTTCAAAAGGGTCCAACGCCCTCGGACGTTCTATTTCCATTCTTTTCGCACGTTATTTTATTTTTCTGTCGAATATTATGTAACTGCTCAAGCCATGTAATAGTATCTAGGTTTTACTTTCCGCATCTTTTATTAAAACGGGTCTTTGTAAATTGGCGATGTATAGACCCGCGCCTTGTAATAGCGTAGGATTTTACTTTCCACATTTAAATTTCCACACTCTTAAACTGCTAACTTGCATGAAAGAATGAATGACTAATTAAAAAAAATGCGTAGCTCACCATGCCATGATCAAAGACAAATATTAACATGAAAATAACACAAAAATTCACACACCACTCTTAGGGTACGCCTCACCTGTTGCCTTACCTTCGAAACATGGTCGTCGAGTATAGGACGTTTTAGTAAGTCCTTATGTCCATGACATGATCCAGTTGCCTCGAAACGGTTGCCTCAGAATTAAAAAGGATCGATGGCATAAGGGTAGCTTCTAAGGTGTCCTACTGTTGCTCCGGTGACCACACTGTCCCTAAAAACGAATTGACCCGAACACCTCCAACGGTGGTGCTACCTACCTCTCAATGGTGGGATAGAACTATCTAAAGGACTCTTACACAGCCTAATTCCTTAGGGTAGGTAGATGACTCATAGATACTTGCTCTATTCAAAAACAAATCAAAATCTTTTCACACCGACACTTTCAAAAAAAAAGCTTCCAAAACAATTTTTCAAACACTCTTGAGGACTGATACAAGAGTCGATCTAAAATATTTAATTGAAACTTTTTCAAACCCATTCACATCTTGAAAAGCAAACACTTTTGAAAACACAATGAGCAAGTATCTAAGAGCCCATGGATAACCATAGATAGAAAGGGTGTTAACACCTTCCCTTTCTATAAATCTATCTCCCGAATCGAGAAACTATCTCATAAGGAATTTTGTTGTGCTTTTGTCCTGTCCATGTTGGAGAAAATAAAAGACGGTGGCGACTCTTGCTTCCGCGACATTTCGCGAAACCAGCATTGAACAGTCAGTTCCAGATCCCCCGATCATATTTAGCAATTGCGGTAGAATTTGAGATAAAGACATGCTGAGCCGAGTAAACTGCCTTTGAGGCCTCTCTGCTCTTGGTTGAGTGTTGCGTTGTATGGCAACCGTTGTTCTTGAAATAACTACTGCATTGACTGCTTGGCGGCGCTCGGGTCGACTTTGATTTTTAGAGCTATAAATTGCACTAGACTCCTTCTTGAAGGGCTTCTTCTCGGTACTTGACGAAGCACCTTTGTGTAAATTGTCGCTCTTGATACCGGCTTCAATCCTCTCCCAAGTCATAATTAACTCAGTAAAACTTGACGATGAACTTCCGATCAGATTGTTGAAAAATGGACCAGACAAGGTCCCCAGAAACATATCCACCAACTCCCTGTCAGCCAGCGAGGGTTGGACTCTACCAGCAAGATCCCTCCACTTCTGAGCGTAATCTTTAAAACCTTCGCTCGCACCCATAGACATACCCTGAAGTTGGGTACGCGTGGGAGCAAGGTCGGCATTGTATTGGTACTACTTGTAAAAAGCACCAGCAAGGTCCTCCCATTTACGGACACTAGCTCCTTCTAGCTGATAAAACCACTCAAGTTGAGTCCCTGAGAGACTATCTTGAAAGAAATGGATCCAGAGGTTCCTGTCAGCGGTATATGGTTGAATCTTTCTAACATACGAACGAAGTTGTAGCTTTGGGCAGGAGACCCCGTCGTATTTAGCAAAGACTAGTGCTTTGAACTTGTGGGGAATCACCACCCCAGATGCCAAACCTAACTCACCAAAGTCCAATCCAGGTATCTTCTAGATCTCCATCGCACTTAACCGGTCTTCAAGCTGTTTATACCTATCCTCGGCAGGAGGATACTGGTCTTCATCAAAGTCAGTCTCGTTGTCAGAAACAACAGGGCTAGGAGCCCTCCTTTCTTCTTGGTTCTCTCCCCCTCCAGATGAGTGAGATAAATCAACCTCTTCTCGCAACCTGTTTCCAAACCTATGACCCATATTCAGGAGGATTGTCTTCTTCTTCTTCTTATCCTTCAAAATAAGAGTCTTCAGGTCTTTCTGCCCCTTGTCTAGGTTCATGAACATTTCCTGGAACTGAGCGTTCTGAGCTTGTAGAGCCTTAATAGCTTGATCAGTTGATGTTTCAGCAGACATGATGCTGAAATAAACAGCGAAGAAGATAAGAGACCTGTAAGGGTACCTCTAATGAGGTGCATGGGAATGGAATGCATATGATATGATTTCAAAGACGTCGAGAGATTCAAATTCGTAAACCAAAATGAAACACACTTTTATTAGATTAAAAACTTGAAACAATGTTTGATAAATGCCTTTAAGGCGTTACAAAGGGAAAAAAACTGAAAAGTAAATCAAATCAAGAAATAACAAAAGACATCAGCGCTCCCATGGTCGTTTTCCGTTGGTGCTGACATAGTCGTTGAGGACCTTCTCATTCTCCAGCTGTCTTGTAAGCTTTATAATCTTCCGCTCCTACTCGTGATACTTTTCTCTGTAAGTATCCTGTTCTTATCTCAACTGCATCCAAGACCTCTTTAATGCCCCAATTTCAATAGGCATGTATGGGTGGAGGATGGTAGGTGAAACCCCTTCTTCATCAGTACTCTCAACAAATACCGGTAAGACAGCTTCGTACGGCATTCCCAACTTTTGGGCACGGGTTCGAACCCATCGGAGATACGGTTCCATCGGAAGAGAGGTCTTCATCCCTAACTCATACGGATCAGACATGTGTACCCTATTCCAAGCTCGTATGAATCTGCGACGATGCTCCTCACTATCCCCTTGGAAGTCAAAGACAATGCTCAGAATCAGCAACTCATGAGGACCATCCTTTCTAGCTCGCCCAAACTGTCGTAAGGCTAGACAAGGATTATAGGTGATCCCTCCCCTAATTCCAAGCAAAGGAACATTGGGGTATTCTCCGCACCGGTCAATAATAGCTACTTCTTCTATGTCTTTAGTGCTCCAGATGATGTCCGTATGAGCAAGGGACATAATTCCGTAGGCCCATCCCATACCTTCCCTGTTCTTCAAAACAGATTTGAGGAGGTGATAAATAAACCACCTCGCCAGCAAAGGTGCACAGCACATAAGGGTTCCCCATTTCCGAGCAGTACGGGCATAAAGAGCATGTAGAATGTCACCTAAGAGAGTGGGCACCGGATTACGGGACATGAAGATCTTCACTGTGTTCACATTGACGAAAGAATCTGAATTAGGGAACAAAACCAGGCCATAAATGAGAAGAGCCAAGATGTCTTCGAATGCTTGAAAGTCCAAATTGTCCCAAAACTGATTAGCCCGATCAACCAAGAATTTATCCAAAAAGCCTTTTGCACCACTCTGAGTCTCCCAATTAGACATTACGTCAGCCTTTGTCAGATGTAGCGCTGTAGCAACATCTTCTGGCCTAAGAGCTTTCTCCCAACCTGTGAATGGCGTCTGCTCTAGAATAGAAATACCAAGTAGATCAGAGAACTCCTCCAAAGTAGGGACCAACTGGTAGTCCGGGAAGGTGAAGCAATGGTGCAATGGGTAAAAGAACTGGCATAAGACACTCAACATCTGCTCATCCATCTTGGAAGTTACCAAACCAAGGAGGTGACCATGTCTTCTGATAAAGGAGGAAGTATCTGGAACTTTTGCAACCAAATCTCTAAGCTGAGTAGGAATCTGTACAAAGCTGATCCAAATAGTGTTTCTATGCATAGACCATGACCTACAAAACAGAACAAAGATAAATCCCCTCGGTCTTTGAAATGGGTTAGTCTGATGCAAGATGCATGCAATGTCATGATGCATGATGTTATGATAGAAACACACCACAAGTATTCACAGATAGCAAACATGGTAAGGGCAAACAAGTCACACAGTAGCCCTTAGATTTCAGGCTGGCATGGAGTTTAGGCATTACCCTCTTTCAGTTTAGTTGGTTCAACCTGTCCTAGTAATAGTAATCGGGTTCTAGAGGATCTCAATATCACTGACCACCCTCGATCGATCATAGTTTCGGTTTGGCAACCTTTTCTTGTGACCGGAATCATCGCGTGAGTTTGGTCTCAATGAGTGTAGCATACTGCTACTTTTCTATGGCCAAGTTGGTCAATTATAGGTTCTAAGGTCAGTTAGTGCTTAATGACCCCTTAGAAGACCCATATTCTCCTTGTTCCACCACAAGGGATATCGGTACAAACTAAAGTGCCACACCAACGTAGCTACTGCTTCAACCGTATCGGTCTACGCCGTACAGTTCCCTCATAGTCTATTGCTACTTACCTAAAAGGTATCCCCAGATATGGGTTAGGATCTATAGTAACTCCGATTCAAACCCACAAAGATACAGCATACAAATCAAGCAATTGAAAACATTATGATGAACTATTCCTAAGGTACACCCCACTTATTACTCCCCAGCAGAGTCGCCAGTTTTGTGATACGGTGGAAGATTTGACTATTTTTGGAATGCTGGTTCGCGTTTTGCATTTGTTTTCGCAAAATGTCGCGGTAAGCAAGAGTCTCCACCGTCTTTCATTTTATCCAACAAGGAAAGTAAAAAAGCGTAGAAAAATTCCTTTTTCGAGACATTTTTGAGTACGGGGGGTAGATTATAGAAAGGGAAGGTATTAGTACCCTTTCTATCCGTAGTTATCTATGGGCTCTTAGGTACTTGCTCATCATTTTCAAAGTGTTTTCTTTGTGCTTCTGGGTTTTGAAAAGCTTTGTTTTAACTTCGATTTAACTCTTGTGTCTGTCTTCAAGAGTGTAATGAAGTGTTTTTGAAAACTTGTTTGTAAAAGTGTAAGTGTGAAAAAGTTTTGTTTTGGATGAGCAAGTACTTAAGAACTAATCTACTTACTCAAAAAAGGAATCGTTCTATGCTAATTTCCTTTGGACTATGCTATCCCACTATTAGTGAGTAGGTAGCATCGTCGTCGGAGTTTGAGGGTCAATTCGAAAGAGGGACATACGGTCACTAAAGCAATGTTAGGACGCCTTAGCGGTAACCCTAGTGTATTAGATCATTTATTCGAGGCAACGATATCCGAGGCAACTACTTTGAGGAAACTATGATCTTTTAGACAAGAGGGCGACCTCTAAAACAACCTATACTCAATGACCGTTTACGAAGGCAACCAAGTGGGGTGTACCCTAGGAGTGCGCATGTGCGAGTGTGTTGTCTTCAGTTATTTTTATCTTTGCACATGTTTAGGGTGATCTAATTTGATTTTAGATTAAACATTCATTCTTGTCATGCAAACCCTATTATCAAACATCTAGCAGTTGTATAATTTGCAGAATTAAAATGCAGAATTTAAAGCTAAATTATTACAAGGCGTCGGGTATTTACATCGCCAAAAGCAACCCTTTGAAATTAAAATAAAAGTGGAAAAATAAATATCCTAATTATTTATTACAAGCCAGGAGCAGATACATTAATTGGATAAATAGAGAATAAAGCGCGCGAGGTGAAATTGAATCGAATGCGAATTAGGGTTTTGACCCTTTTAATTAAAGAAAATGTTTTTTGTTGTTTTTTTATTTTTAAGAAAAGGAATTAAAACCTAAAATTAAATGATAAATTAAATGCTAAATTAATTAATTAATGAAAAATAATTAATGACATATTTTTGGAGTTTTTGTTAATTTATGGAAGAAAATTTAAATAATTAAATTAATGATTAAAACCTATTAAATTCTAAATGATTTTAAATATTTACAAAAATAAATGAAAGTTTCCTAATTAATCAACCTAATTAAATTAATTAATATTTATTAAAAAAAATAAAGTTCTGAATTTTAATTGGGTAAAAATATTTTTTGGTGATTTTTGATAAAAAGGGAAATTATTCTATTGGTTAGTAATTAAATTAGATAAAATAAACAATTAAATAAAATAAACAAAATAAAATAAAAAAGAAAGGAGTGAAATGGGCCAGATTTATGGATGTGTGAATAGCAATTTTGGCCCAATTGACATGTGATCCGTTTTAACTTTTTGTAATCCAATGCATGAGCGTTTGACCTGCCTATGGTGTGCCTTCAATGCTTGACCACCAGATCTGGCCATCTGGCGTACTGGATGGTGAGTGTCCATGATGAGTCTCAGGCTTGAATATGCACATGATCATCTGAAATAAATTGGAAAAATAACAAATGCTAGAGGCAGGGATCGAACCACTGACCTCCAGCCCCATATGCCTTGAAATCCTGCGTGGCAACCACTAGGCTACGTTGTTCTTTTTGTTAAGACGATACAAATTAATAATAATATATAAAAACAAAATTAATGGCCAGGAAAATAAAAAAAATGCGCGGACGTTTGAACGGACGAATGGGGAAGCGACAACTCATCGTCCCCTTCCTTGAACCGTAGCTAAAAATCAAACGAGCTATACCCACGGACAGATGTCTGTCACTACAAACCAGGCATCTCTAAAATCGTGTACAGGCCATGTAAATGAATCCTAACACCATGGTTAGATTCGTCATCTTCTGCTGATCACAACCATGCCCATTATTAGGGCTAATTGTTCCTGAAACGAAAAAACCCAAAAACAAAAATGAAACCCTAACAATGGTGGATCTCGTTACAGGTCATGTAAATGCAATTGAATAATACCAAAATCTTGAAAATGATTTGTAGATTCAGAATATGCTATCAATTCATGCTAACTATGCCTAAATTTGAAAATACGAAATCAAGAAAAGGGTGAGTTCTTGAGTGACTTACAGTGCTCTAGGAAGCTTGAAAACGCGTGGTCTTGGTTGCTTTCGCTTGTGGAGATGGCCAGGAAGAGATTGAGACCAACACCAAGCCTTGAAACTGCCTCTAGACTTGATTTTGATCTCACACTTTTTTGGTGTTTTTGCAAATTTTGTTCTTGCTCCCTAATTGTTCTCCAACCCTTATTTTGGTCTGTACACGACCCTTATGTAATGTACAAAGCATTAGGTTTGTTTTTGCTGTCCAAATCTCTTTCTATAAATGCTTTTATATTTGATTTGATCCTCCTTTAACCACCTTCCAAATTTGATCCAAATCACATCTTTTTGTACACTTATGCCTTGATACGAGTTTGATGATGGCAAGTTGTATAATGAAACCTGAAATCACCACAAAATCTTTGTTATCAATGCTTTTGGATTTTTATTTGATTTATTTTGATTTAAATCAAATTAATTCAAATAAAATCAAAATAATTAATAAAAACATGATATGGACACATGGCCAAGGCTAGAGCACGTGGGCTACAATGCCAACTCAAAACAAGTGAAAAAGAATGGGGTTAGTTAACTTTTGGCAATTTTGCAAAAAAGTCCAACTTCATAAATGCATAACTTCTTCAATTTTGACTCTTTGGAGGTGTTCTTGGACTTTTTAGAAAGTTTGAGATTCCCTCTAAGAAACACTTTTGGTATCATATCAATTTGATATTCCATTCTCATGTATGAAGCTTTGACAAAAAAGGTGTTTTTGTTGACTTTTCAAAATGACCTATAATGTCCAAATTCATAACTTCTTGTGAATGCATTTTTTGATCTTGGGATATGAAGATGGATTGTAGGGAATTGCATCCTCTTCAAAATGAGCCTTGGATGGGTCATTTATCATAAAGTATGAGAAAGTTAAGCTTGATCAAAGTTTAGTTAACTTTTCCTACAAAACCCTAATTTAGCAACTTTTGAATCTTGATGAATTATGGGCAATCCTTGATGAATCATGATCAACCATTGATCAAATGATGAAATATACTTCAAAATAAGGATGTTGACAAAAAATATTGAAGTTTGACTGTATGTAGGTCACAGTTGACTTTTGCCCTAGCACAGTCGATTTTTGGACCTTTGAGCAATTGACTGAGCAAAATTCCTCTGCAAGGCTTGAAACTTGTCATGGATGATTTTGAGAACATATTAGGACATTAGTGAGCACTTGGGACCACTTGGACTCAAGGATCTTGATGCAATATGAAACCCTAGTTTGGGGAAGATTGCCTTAGGAGAGAGCTTGTCTGATCAACTCTTGGGCTATCTTGAGCAACTTGGAGATTTTTCTTGACATATTTTGAGAAATATGGGAGGGAAAATTTTGGGGTACAACACAGATTCTTAGCGGTGGTAGACTATCCACCTTGGATAGCTAAATTGTGCCAGTGCCCTAGAAGGACGGAAAAGTATGCATGTGTGTAGATTATCGTGATTTGAACAAAGCAAGTCCCAAAGACGATTTCCCCATACCTCACATAGAAGTTTTGGTGGATAATACAACTCAAGCTTCGGTATTTTCATTCATGGATGGTTTCTCAGGTTATAATCAGATCAAAATAGCACTCGAGGATATGGAAAAGACTAATTTCATGACTTCTTAGGGCACTTTCTGTTACAAGGTGATGCCCTTCGGTCTAAAGAACGCAGGGGCAACTTATCAACGAGTTATGGTTACACTATTTCATGATATGATCAAAAAATAAGTTGAGATATACGTGGGTGATATGATTGCTAAATCTCATACAAAGGAGGATCACATCATACATTTACAAAAGTTATTTGAGCGTCTGTAAAAGTTCATACTGAGGTTAAATTTGGACAAATGTACATTTAGTGTCAGGTTAGGCAAGTTACTGGGCTTTATCATAAGTCAGTATGGTATTGAGGTAGATCCCGATAAGGTGAAGGCCATACAAGAAATGTCAGCTCCAAAAAGAGAAAAATAGGTATGCGGTTTCTTAGGATGATTGAATTACATTTCAAGGTTTATATCACACCTAACTGCTACATGTGAGCCTATATTTAAATTAATTCGAAAGGATCAAATAGTGGTGTGGAATGATGATTGTCAGACAGCCTTCGAGACAATAAACAATATTTACAAGAGCCACCAATATTGGTGCCACCAGTTCTTGAAAGACCGCTCATCATGTACTTAATAATGCTTGAAGGGTCTATGGGATGTGTATCAAAACAACATGATGAAACAGGTATAAAAGAGCATGTAATTTACTACCTCAGCAAGAAATTCACCGACTACGAAACCAGGTACTCACTTCTCGAGAAGACTTGTTGTGATTTAGCTTGGGATACTAAATGATTAAGGCGGTATATGGTAACTCACACCACTTGGTTAATAGCAAGAATGGATCCTTTGAAGTATGTGTTTGAAAAACCAGCTCTTACATGAAGGATAGCCAGATGGAAGATGTTATTATCCAAGTAAGACATCCAATATGTTACTCAAAAGGCCATCAAGGGTAGTATATTGGATGATCATCTGGCTCATCATTCGTTGCCAGAATATCAACCAATGAAGTTTGACTTTCTAAACGAAGATGTCATGGCTATAGGTGACTATGAAATACCAGGACCCGACGAAAGACTTGAACCAGGGGAACATTGGACATTCATGTTTGACGGTGCTTCAAACACATTAGGACATGGTATTCGACAGTGTTCACTTCTCCGAAGAATTTTCACAAACCTTATACTGCAATGTTATGTTTTGACTGCACCAATAATATTGTTGCATACAAAGCTTGTATCTTGGGACTAGAAGATGCTATTAATCTAAGAAATAAGCACCTCAAGGTGTATGGAGACTCAAAATTAGTCGTATACCAAGTCAACAATGAATGAGACACTAAACATCCCAAATTGATTCCATATCAGGATCATGTTTTGAAACTAGCTACGAAATTTACTGAGATTACATTCAGTCATATTTTGTGAGAAGAAAATTAGATGGCAGATGCCTTGGAAACTTTATCAGCCATGTTCAAAGTGACCTGGCCAAATCACGAACCACATATTACCATTAGAAATTTTAAAGAACCTGCATATTTCCTTGCCATTAAAGAAAGACCAGATAACAAGCCTTGGTTCTTGATATCAAAAGGTATCTCGAGAAACAAGAATATCCAGAAAATTCCTTTGTAATTGACAAGCGAACTCTGTGGAATCTAGCTTCAAATTTCTTTATGAATGGTGATGTATTATACAAAAGGAACTATGATATGGTGTTGCTCAAGTACATGGAGAAACATGAAGCGAATACACTTATGAGAGAAATCCATGAAGGCACTTTCAGAACTCATACAAATGGACATGTCGTGGCTAGAAAGATCTTGTGAGCAGCTTATTATTGGTTGACAATGGAAGCTGATTGCTACCATTACATAAAGACATGTCACAAATGCAAAACCTATGCTGACAAAATGCATGTACCACCAACTCCTTTCTCTCTAGTATATGGCATAGAGGCAGTAATCCATGTTAAAGTAGATATTCCATATCTAAGAGTTCTAATGGAAACAAAACTTGAAGAGTCACAATGGGTTTAAACGGGACTTGATCAACTTAACCTCATTGAAGAAAAACACTTGACAGCTCTGTGCCATGGTCAATTATACCAAAAGCGAATGAAGAATGTGTTTGACAAGAAGGTTCGTCCTCGAGTGTTCAAAGAAGGAGATTTGATGCTCAAGAAGATTCTACTAGCTCATCTTGATTCACGTAATAAATGGACACCCAACTATGAAGGTCTGTATGTTGTAAAAACAACATTTTCGGGTGGTGGTCTTATCCTCACAATAATGGATGGGGAAGAACTTCCACATCTGACAAACTCTGACGCATTCAAAAAATACTATGTATAGAAAGCTCTCTAAGTCCAAACCCTAAACGGGAGACTTAGGCAAAAAGGAGAGTCTTGATGGATTGAAAACACTAACGGGCGATCCAGGAAAAAATCAGGGACATAAACAAAAAAATAATCTTGGTGGATTGAAAACCCAAAAGGGCAGTCCAGGCAAAAGTTAAGGATCTTATTCAAAATAAAGAATAAATAGACTGCGATCTGAGAACCACTACTATGACCACGAAGGAGAAGGATTAATGCAAATCATATAACTCGGAATCAAAGGAGGTTGGAGCTATCAAAAGGATATTGGAGAAACAACAGTAGCAATTATCATTTTCATTTCCATTTTGAGTTTTATTAAAACTTTCTGTGATTACCTCTTTTTAGGAATTGCATCTTGTATTCGCACCTATTCAGAGGCATATTTATCAATAAAATATTTACTTTTTCAATCTTCCAATTGTGTTTTTCTTTTTCGGACTTGTTTGCAAAATACTACGACTATTTCTTGTGAATACTGCATTGAAATCATTTTAGGGATTTGACAAATAAACAGAAGCATTTGATAAAACATCAAAAAGCATTTTGGTTAGAAAAACATCAAAATAAAATCCACGACTATGTCCATGCCTGCGACTATAGCCACATCCATTCCTATGTCCACAACTACATCCACACCTACGCCTGCGCCTACGATACAATTATCAAAATCAAGCTAACATTATCCATCTTTTTAAAATCAACTTGAAAACACCACGATGATGCAACATACAAAGTTGGGGAGTCAGTGACTAAGAAAAAAATCAATGGTTTAAAAGGAGATAAATGTCAAGAAATTTACAAAAAAAAAAAACATTTGGTGTATGAACATACAAAACATTTGGTGCATATACCAAATATCCAGTTCACGTAAAAACATGTGGTGAATATACAGACATTTGGGGAATATACACAGAAAATTCAGTGCATATACATTTGGGTTCCATATTAATCTAGGGCATTATGCATATATATGATGCATTATATTTTTTCAATTCCATTTTGGTTAAAACTATGAACTTTTCTTGGGGCCCATGGTTGAACTATCTTATCTGCAAAACAAACAAACACCTTGATTGAGAATAGACACAACCAATAAACTTCGATCTTATCTTTGGTTTAGTTATCTAAGATTCAATTATCGAAACACTTTTCAAATATCTATCCTCTAGGTTGTGGAAGATATTAGAATTATCTAGATTACGCTATTTATCCTCTAGGTCGTGATAAATACGTAAGCCTACCCCCTTGTCTTTTATCCTCTATGTCGTGATAAATGCACAAGTTCATCCTCGTATTATCTATCCTCTAGGTTGTGGTAGGTATGCGATCTATCAAGTTTATGTTATTCATCCTCTAGGTCGTGATGAATACACAAATCTTTCCTCGTGTTATTTATCCTCTAGATCATGATAAATGCTCAAACATATCCTCGTTCTATCTATACTCTAGGTTGTGGTAGGTATGCAAATTATCAGGATTATGTTGTTCATCCTCTAGGCCGTGATAAATACATAAGTCTATCCTTGTGTTGTTTCTCATCTAGGTCGTGATAAATGCACATGTTCATCCTTGTGTTGTTTACTCTCTAAGTTGTAGTAAATATATAAAATCTGCGATATAACTCATTGTGTTAGTCTGCATGCAACAATGTATTATCAAGCTCGGTTTTATTCATCCCCTAGGTTGTGATGAATAGATAAAATCCGCGTTATAAGCTTACTATGTTAGTCTCAAAGCATTAGTAGGTCAATTTTAAAACTGGTGCTATTTACCTCCTAGGTTACGGTAAAAACGCGAAAAACCTATGATCTCTTTTAGGTATTGACGAGTTATTTGCATCGTCATATCTAGGTCAATTATAACTCTTTTTCCAAACTCTGGTAAGATGATACATCATCATCTGTGCCTATTTTCTCCGTGCTCTCGGGGACACTGTACAGTGTATCCTTATAATCTTTTGGTCAAATTTTAGGGTCTTCCATTATTTAATAACCCTCCGATTCGAATGTGAAATACCTACGTATTATTGCATCCTTAATCGAAGAGTAATTAAATAGGGGCAACTGTTATACCCCAATTTTTCCTACTAGATAAATAGTCATTTTTTAGTTAATCTGAGTATTATTGTGTTTATGTTCATATTATTTTGATTATGTATTCTTTTTGAAATTATGTTTAGATATGATAGGGGTTTTAATTCTTAATTAAGGGTGTATTCATAATGGGCTTAGCATGCATATTTCGCTAAAGCCCATTTATAATCTTTTCTTTGGATCATATAACAAAAGGGGTGTGTCTATTTTTGTCTTAAGGGCCTACTTTTTATTTCGAATGGCCCATTACAATATTCTCAAGGCCCATTGACCAATTCTTTGATGTACAAATATTCAGGCCCATTAAGGGTTTGCGATTCATTTCGAACAACTAATGAAAGGGGTGTGGTTAGGAAATCTGGATGGCCCATTAAGCCCATTGGAGGGCCCTTTATTATTAAAAAGTATATATATATATATATATATATATATATATATATATATATATATATATATATATATATATATATATATATATATATATATATATATATATATATATATATATATATATATATATATATATATATATATATATATATATATATATATATATATATATATAAGGGAGGTTCATTCTTGAACAGACTGGTCCATTATAGTTTAGAGGCCCATTTTCGTTCGTAAAAGGGGAGGGGCGTAGGTTTTAGAACCAATTACTCAGATGGCCCATTCTAAATCAGAGGTCCATTTTTAAGTTTAGAATCACATAGAGGTCTGTTTTTTTAGGGTTTAACTTTGTATGGCCCATTAGCTTTTTGTTTTGAATTACAAAGGGGTATGTTTCATTTTTGCTACCGATTGGCCTATTGAAATGTCAAGCCCAGTTGGAGGAGTTGCTGACTAAAGTCAACATTAATCTCAGCATTATCATTTTTTTATTAATTATTATTATTATTATTATTATTATTAGTATTATTATTTTATTTATTATTAGTATAACTTATAATTATTATTAATTTAATTATTATTAATGTTATTATTTTAACTCTCAATCAATATTACTATTATCATTATTATTAATATTATTATTATTAAGTCTTATTTTTATTATCAAAATTTTTATTATTTTTTTCTCTAAATTGTTGACCGAAGTCAACAAAGGACAAGACACCCTAATTCTCGATGTAACCCAGTAACGGTCGTGCATCATCTTCAAACTACCCAGAATTCAGAAATCTCGGAAAGATCGCAAAACAATATTCAAAACAGAATCAAATCAAGAACGAATATATATTAAGACGAATAACAACCCAATTACAACACAAAATCATCCAAAGTTGTACAGAATCGTATCAATTACAAATCCAAATCTAATCAAATCTTAATCAAATTCCTAATTTCTATTTCTAACATAAATCATAGCAAAATTTCCTAATATATCTATCCAAAAAAACCTATAAATAAACCCTAATTTCTACAAGAAGAGGGACCGAAAAATTTCTAAGACAGAAAGAAGGAGAAGAAGCAGAGAGTTGATTGTTCCAAGCCATTATCTCCCTCATAGTACTTCCTTCGCTTAGATCTGGGGTTTCTGATAGAAACCCTAAGATCTTTAATCTTCATCCATCGCATCGTCGTACCTACAAATCGAAATAAAGAAGGGGAGTTAGACGGAGAAGAAAGAAATCAGAAGGAGATAACGTCAAGATTCACAGAAAATGAGAGGTATTGCTCGATTACACTTAGCTTAAAAGGTTTTTTGTTCTCTTGTTGCGGTTTGGGGTGAACGGGTTTTGAGTTGGGCTTAGGGTTGTCACCGTCAAAGATCGTCGCCGTGGCCGCTGATTAGGGTTTGGGGTTTGACGGTGATTGTTGTTGTTGTTTTGAAAGAAGAAGAAGAATGAGAGAGAGAGAGAGAGAGAGAGAGACGGATGGAAATGAAAAGAAAATGAAAGAAGAAGGAAAATATACTCCTTTCGCGTTTGATCTCACCCGAGACACGTGGCTAAAATTTGGCCACGTGATCCCATTCACCCTTTACGTTGTACCCTCAGTCTTCACCCTTCTAATCAAAGATAAAGCGTCCAGATCACGCTAGCCCATCCTAAAGAAATGCACGCGCCCGCACATGAGCCAAACAGATCATTAGTATTTTGCTTTGGGCCAATCCCATTATTATCAACACTTCCCCCAATTTTTGTTTACTTTTTTAAGCGGCAGGCTGTATCCCCTGCAAATTGGATCAAAACAAACTATTAGGCTCAAACCCGTTACTATCCAGACCCCCTGGAATTATTGCATAATTGAAAATGCACCCCCCTACTATTTGGGCTCAGATTTTCTTTTGGGCCTAAATATATTCCTAGTACACCCCTAGACTTAAGTTTTACACACTCGTGCTTAATTTAATTAATTTTATTTATTAATTTTCTTAACCTTATTTTTCTTATTTAGTTTGATTTGTTTAGTTACCATATATTTTTAGCATTTTGCATTTAAAATCATTAATAGATATATGTTGTATTCTTATTTAAAATATCAAACATATTTTTAATAATTAAAAGTAATTATTCATTGATCTTTCAAAAAAATATAAACCTTTTTATAATCACATTAAATCTTTTTTCTCATACATTAAAACTTATTTTTCTTATATGGCATAACATATTTAAAACAGATAACCGATCAAAGACTAACATTTTTTACTAATATAACTCAAATTCATACTTATTTTCAAAAAAGGATTATGGAGATATTTCTTATTAACTGCGAACTTTGTCTACAAATTCCGCTATTCACACACCCAGACTTGGATTAAGCAGAACTCGAGATGTTTCCATAATCCATAAAAAAACTAACCAAACAACTACGAACTATGAATTAGGACTCTAATTCTTCATAAGAAGATATGTAGGCATACGACTTAAAAACCATGGTGAGTTCCCCTAATTAAAATTAAAACCCTATTCCAAAACCTTTAACCTAAACCCTAGTATCTTTGTGGACAAGGTAGATGAAGGGTGCCTAACACCGTCTCTTAGTCTAAAGCGAGTCAACAACTTAGAATCTCTGATCAAATTAGGGTTATTCGTTATATTCCATTCCTTAGGATAAAAATTAGTGGTGGTGACTCTATAATTTTCAGACGATTATTATAACATGATTAGAAGTAAAAATACGCAACAATTTTGTGATTAGAGGCCACATTAACCAATTTGCAATCTGACAGTTTTGACAAAATCAGTTTCATGGTGCCAACTTTGAATCCATGGTACAAACAACTCAATGGGCTTTATGACATAATTCTTGAAGCAATTGGAAGATGAGGTTACAATCTTTATAATGTGCCAATAAAGACATAACTTAGAGATTTGAGCAAAATTTTATGTCCAACCGAATTTATGAAAACACACAGATGTTAGGCACTTAGAAAAATTATAAGTGTTGAACTTCAAAATGACCTATAATGTTCTTCAAAATTAAATGACTTTCTACCCAAAATTTGATCTTGATTTCTGAAGATGACATGAAGTAGACCTATTAAATTAAAGTGTGGGATTGAGATCACTCAAAAAATCATAAAAATTGAAAGAGTTATGGTCTTCAGAAGATGATGAACAAATTGGGGGAAAACCATAAAAGACCTATAATCTTTTCAATTCTTTGACCACTTTACAAGCATTCTCAAGTCTTGTACATAAAAACAAAGTTGTAGTAGACATCCCAAACATTATTGTGGAAAAATAATGGTCTCAAGGAGATAAAAATTGACCAAGTTATGATCATTTGAAGTCAAACCCTAAAATTCAAAGGCCTTTAAAGGAGACTAATAATCTTTCTCAATCATTAGTGACGTTCCCTTCAAAATTAGCCTTAGATTTATGAAGAGAGCTTGTTAAGGACCCTTTAAAGAGAGTCATGGATTTGGAACTAATCAAAAATATCAAACAACGAGAAATATATGGTCCTTAGAAGTCAACAAACCCTAGCTTAGAGAGTGTCAAAATGACTTGAAACCCCTTTTCAACTTTTGATGATTTTTCTTGCACAATTGGATCTTGTCATGTGAAGAGAGGTTGTTGTAGATGATGATAAGAATACATAGAAAAAAGAACCAACTAAAAATGTTGAAAATTGATAGAGTTATGCACTTGTGATCACTGAAATAAAGCATTTGCTTAATTAGGTCTAATTTGTTGAGTCAACCTTGGATATTTTGGACTTTCTTGGAAAAATAAAGCATGATGAATCATAAGAGGCCTTGAAATAATGTTGTCTTGAAGCACACTCAAAGATGAAGCTTAAGTCCCAATGAAGCTTGTTGAAGAAGACATGGAAATAAACACATGAACCTATGAATCTTCTTGATGAATTCCACCATAAACTTTGAGGAGATATTGACTTAAATAAAGTGAGAGAGCTCCTTGAACCATAACTATTTGATGCCATAGACATTACTTTGAAGATTGAGCTCTTGCAATCCATTAGAGAACCATTTGATTGAAAATGACCCCTCAAACCTATATTAGATGGTGAGATGAATGCAGTTATGATCACCTACAATATGAACAATCAAAGGAACATATATACACATATTAATGTTAGTTAAAAGAACACATGCACAAGATACACAATTCAAGGTGCTTGGTAATCCCTCAAGAGTAAACTTAAAGATAGGATAAAGAGAGAGACAACCCTAATGTGTGTATCTTGATGCATTGTGACATGGGATTATGAGAAATCTTAGGGGGGGAAATCAGGGTATAACACTACTTTTGTCATTACATTCTTGAGTTATGTTTATAACAAACTCCTTCACCAATTTCTTATGACAATTACACAGCTTGGAAACAGTCTTCATTCATCCAGCTTGATTAATGAACTCAATAACCTCCTTACATTCTAAGGAATTGTGATCGGTGGAAATGAGAACTAACTGTTTTGGAATACTGGTTCGCGTTTGCGTTTGTTTTCGCAAAATGTCGCGATAAGCAAGAGTCGCCACCGTCTTTTATTTTATCCAACAAGGAAAGGACAAAAGCACAGAAAAATTCCTTTTCGAGATGTTTCTCGGGTTCGGGAGGTAGATTATAGAAAGGGAAGGTATTAGCACCCTTTCTATCCGTGGTTATCCATGGGCTCTTAGGTACTTGCTCATTGTGTTTTCAAAAGTTTGCTTTTCTTTGTGATTGTGGGTTTTGAAAAGAGTTTTGTTTTTGAAGAGGGTGTAAGTGCAAAAAGTTTTGTTTTGTTTTTAAAGGAGAAAGTACTTAAGAACCTCTACCTACTCAAAAAGGAATTAAACTGTGTAAATGTCCTTTAGACAGTGTTATCCCATTATTGAGGAGTAGGTAGCACCGTCGTTGGAGTTTTTGGGTCAATTCGATTTAAGGGACGTGTGGTCACTAAAGCAATGTTAGGACGCCTTAGCGGTAAGCCTAATGTCTTAGATCATTTTTATCGAGGCAACTTTGATCTTTGGACAGGAAGGGCGACCTCTAAAACATCCTATACTCAATGACCGCGTTCGAGGCAACCAAGTGAGGTGTACCCTAAGAGTGGCATGTGCAAGTGTGTCATTTTTCAGTTCGTATTATCTTTGTTCATGTTATGGTGAGCTACTGTTGATTTTAAATCAAGATAGATCTTGTCATGCAATCCTAGTTAGCATACATCTAAACAGTTAATATATGTACAGGAATTTAAAGTGCGGGAATTGTAAATCCTACGCTATTAAAAGGCTTCGGGGAGGGGGATTATTTACATGTCCAAAAATTGGGGAAATAAAAGCAGTAAAGTAAAAGTCTTAGTTAAGCTATTACATCCCAGTAGGCAATTACAATAAAATAAACGCGCACGAATCTGAACATAACCTCTAAAAATCCTAAGAATAAAATATTTTTGTTGTTTTATTTTATTTTGGGAAATGCTAAATGTTCAATTAAGTCAAATTTAATTAATTTAAAAATACTGATTAAAATTAACTTTAAAACATACCTAATATTTTTTTGCATTTTTTTGTTTATGAAAAGGATTGAATTCAAATAAATCCTAAGTCTACTGATTTTAAAATTGAAGAAAATAAGTTAAAATAATTAACTAAATTAAATCTTTAAAAAATAAAATCTAATTCTAAGTTACTTATACTTTTTATGATTTTTACGTTGATTAAAAAAAACAAACTAAAAGAAATAAACAAAAACAAAGTAAACAAGTATAAATGGGCCAGGTAGGAAAATTAAACAGGGGGTGGAGCGCAGGCATGGATCAAAAAGAGGCCCAGGTTGCCTTTTGATCCAATTAAGGAGTCCTTCGAAGGTTCATGGTGAGGCATACGTTTGAAGCCTTCAGATCTGGATCAGATGGGGATCCATTGGTTATGATCATGTGGTGTATGGTGTACGCGTGGAATCTGCAAGCATTTGATCTGCAAGACAATTGTTAGAAAAATGAAGTGCACGACCTGGGCATTGAACCCAGGCCTCTTCCCCTTGATTCTAACCCCTCTAATTCGAACTCCCTGAGTCCGAATCTGGGTTGTTTTGGCCTGAAATGGCCTATATCACGAGTTTCGAAAGTAATAAACTTCGAAGGCCCTAACAATGGTATCCTGTCGTTTGGACACTGCAACTTACATGTATCACATTAAATCATTCACAAACAATAATAATAACATGAATATGCAATCAAAATGAATTTAAATAAGAGATCGAATGAGTTTGAGATTATATTTTTTTTACCAAACAGAGGTGCTTTGATCTGTAGTTCTGAGCGTGGAATGGCTTATGCAAGGATTGGGTATGGCTTCTTGGAATCCTCAGGAGAACCAATCTGGTATTCGTTTGTACTGAGGGAGCTTGCAAAGCTGGTTTTGTATTTAGACAACTTATAAGATTTTTCAGAGTTTTTGAGATGGTTTTCTGAGGAAGTGTATGCGTGTGGCTCTTTGAGGCAATTTTTGTGTGTTTTTTCCCCCCGTTTGTAATGTGTCACCGGCCTCCTATTTATAGGGGCGTGAGGGTGCACGAAAATGGCAAGGGACAACCATTTAAACAGGCCTTTAAAGCCATGAGACAAGAATCAGACACATTAAATTACTTTCTTTTTTGAAATATTCATGTCTCTTTGGAATCTGGAATGAACCTGGACACTTTTGATTTTCGAATGCCTCCAGGCCATGCTCTTCGATTGGTCTTGAGTTGCCTCCTTCGAATGGACTTCTTATGTACCCTTCGAATGGGCCTTCTGAATGCTTCTTCGAATGGTCTTGAGTTGCCTCCTTCGAATGGACTCCTTATGTACCCTTCGAATGGGCCTTCTGAATGCTTCTTCGAATGGTCTTGAGTTGCGTCCTTCGAATGGACTTCTTATGTACCCTTCGAATGGGCCTTCTGAATGCTTCTTCGAATGGTCTTGAGTTGCCTCCTTCGAATGGACTTCTTATGTACCCTTCGAATGGGCCTTCTGAATGCTTCTTCGAATGGTCTTGAGTTGCCTCCTTCGAATGGACTTCTTATGTACACTTCGAATGGGCCTTCTTAAAATTCCAATCGAAAGGCTTTGTTAACAGGCCAATCGAAAGGTGTTGTTCATGCTAATCGAAGGATCCCTTGGCATGCCAATCGAAGTGCTTGTCCATAATGCCAATCAAATGGCTCCTTCAGAATACCAATCGAAGGGTCTTTCAGAATTCCAATCGAAGGTCTTGACATAATGCAAATCGAAGTGCTTGTCCATAATGCCAATCGAAAGGCTCCTTCAGAATACCAATCAAAGGGTCTTTCAGAATGCCAATCAAAATGTACTTAAAGCACCACTCAAAAATTTTCTTTTTCCTTAGGCAAGAGTTTATGATCAACCATGCTGGGGGAAGACTTTGGAAAACATGAGAGGGCAAATTTTGGGGTACAACAGTTGCCCCTGCTCAATTTTCTTAAACCTGAGGATATAGATTGGCTTTGGAGCCTTTCGTGATCCGAAGGTGGATGATAATTGAACACTAGAGTGCCCAGAAATTTGCACTCGCATGGTGTAGCATCAGCATTGTGATGTCGGGAATGGGCTTACAGATGCCATTTGGAGATTGTTGGTAGGAGGATGGGCTTATAGATGCCATTTGGAGATTGTTGGTAGCTGTCTTGAGAGAAATAGAATTTTAGGAGCTTCAGTTGTCTGTTACTCTACTGGGGAATTAACTCTGGAGGTGAACTGCATATCTGGACTGAGAAGGAACCTGGGTAAGGTTACTTCATGATGAGTCCATGTAAAACTTCATCTGGAAAAGAGGAACCTGTGTAGGGTTTCCTGATGATGAGTCCATGTAAAACCGCATCTTGGAAAGAGGGAACCTGTGTAGGGTTTCCTGATGACGAGTCCGTGTAAAACTTCATCTTGGAAAGAGGGAACCTGTGTAGGGTTTCTTGATGATGAGTCTGTGTAAAATTGCATCTGGAAAGGAGGAACCTGTGTAGGGTTGCCTGATGACGAGTCCATGTAAAACTGCATCTTGGAAAGAGAGGGAACCGGTGTATGGTTGCCTGATGGTGACTCCGTGTAAAACTTCATCTTGGAAAGAGAGAACCTGTGTAGGTTTCTTGATGATGAGTCCGTGTAAAACTACATATGGAAAGGAGGAACCTGTGTAGGGTTGCCTGATGACGAGTCCATGTAAAACTGCATCTTGGAAAGAGAGGGAACCGGTGTAGGGTTACCTGATGACGAGTCCGTGAAAAAATTCATCTGGAAAGGAGGAACTTGTGTAGGGTTACTTCGGGATAAGTTCGTGTAAAACTTCAGGAGGAACCTGGGTAAGGTTACTGTGAGATAAGTTTGTGTAAAACTTCAGGAGGAACCTGGGTAAGGTTACTTTGGGATGAGTTCGTGTAAAACTTCAGGAGAAACCGGGGTAAGGTTACTGTGAGATAAGTTTGTGTAAAACTTCAGGATGAACCGGGGTAAGGTTACTGTGAGATAAGTTTGGTGTAAAACTTCATTCAGAAATATATGATAAAGGACCCGTGTAGGATTTTTCAGGATAAACCCGTGTGAAGCTGCATTTAGGAGAAACCCGTGTAAGATTTTTTCATGACGAACCCGTGTAAAGCTGAATGTGATCGTGCAGATAATTACTTTGTTTAGTTTCCGGAGTTAATCTTGAACTTGCTGGAAGTTGTTGATGATAACCATCTTTCCTGAAAAGGTACATGATTAATCGTATATGATGCATGACATGCATTGTATGATGATGTTCTCAAAATAAATGAGATTATGCTGTATGCAATATGTATACGCACGTCAAGATGTATGAACATGAAATGCTATTGTGGTACTTCCGAGTTTGGGAAAATAAATCCCTGACTGTTGTTGGAGAATAAAGAGTTTCACTTGCTGGAGATAACGACCGAAGATGATTGGGAGAATAATCCTGCAGGAGAGAATAACTCCACTGGGGAATGGACTGACGAGGAAATGACTCTGTGGGGAGTATATACTCTGCTAGAAGATCTGCTGGTTTGGAGAAATAAAACTCAGCTGGGGATGAATTACTGTTGCTGGTGACAGTGAACCCTGTTGGGGATTGAATTTATGTCTATGAAAGGAATGAACTCCGTTGGGGATAGAAAGAACTTCGCTGGGGATGATCTTTCAGTTGCAACTTGCTGAGGATAACCCAGTTAGACTCTTGTGAGGATAACCTCTGAATTTGGCTGAGGAGACTTATTTGTGCTTCGCAGGGGACAAGCTTCTAGAGTCTACTGGGGAAGAGGAGTTGTGGTCATTTGATTTGTAGTAGTCGGAGAGGCAATCCAAGCTGGGGAATCCTGGTGTTGTTGGGGAAATAAACCCTGTCGTCAGTCCGCTAGAGAGGTGACATCTTCGTTGGGGGAAGTCCTCGAGGATTCTTGAGGTTGATTCAGTTGGGGAAAGGTTTTCAGAGATTAAACCCTTGCTGGGAGTCATCCTATGAGAAGGATTTTGGGGGAGACTTGTCATTGCCCCTAGTAGCAAGTGTTTGTGGCACTGCCCGAAAATGTTTAATTGTACGTAACCCTTCACTGAGATTGATGTTCAATGCCCCAAGTGACGGAGATGGAGACTTGCCCCTGGTTACTCTGCACTTCTTCATAGATTTCCTGGAATCTTGAATGGACTGCCCCAGGTGTGCTGGATAGTGACATGTCATGCCCCCTTGCTGATAGGAAATTTGTCAATGGAAGTGTCATCCTTTTTGAAGTGATTTTGTTCACTGAGAGGGCTTTCGTTCATCGGATATTCGTTGTGTGAATTTCTCCGCTGTCAAACAAATAGCCAAATGCAAACAGTGATATTCAAATAATGCAAAGTTTATGCTTGTCTCGAAGTTTTGAAAAATGCGTTTTTTAGCAGAAAACTTTTTATAAGAGAAATTCAACACAAGATTTAGGGCAAAGCCTTACAGGAGTCAGGATACCTTTTGTAACAGTATGCTTTTGAACTAACCCATGCTTCAGTTAGGACTTTTGAAGGGTTGTAACGTAGCTTGGTTCACGGTTTAAGAAACAAAGGATAAAGGCTCAAAGTATATTTGTACCCACCCGCTCTTCGTGATGCTCTTCAATCCTAAACTCAGTTAATTGTGCGTCAGACTCTATTCGAATTTGGAACGACGTTTTGGTGATGGTTCACACAAGTTGGGTTTTTGAAGGCAGTCATCATTTTTTTTGCAACATTTTTCATGTTGTCGAGGATTTGTAAGGACCTCTTTCTTTTGATTTGTTATCCCTAACTTTTGCCTGACTGTTCCTGTTTTCAAGATTACAGTCAGCGGGATGCCCCAACTTTCTTAAGCCTCCTTTATAGGTTTTGGCTCAGTGGGCTTTTCTCTTTTGAGAGATTGACTGCCTATGAAATAAGGAACCACCACTGTCTTTTGATTCCAGAGGAATGCTTTTGATGACGTTTGTTGTATTATGAACTGTGAGTTTTGCGACTTCAATGCGTATCTTTTAAATTAACTGAGAGACTACCCTGCCCCAGGTTTAAATTAAAGGTTTCAATTTGTGTTTAAAACAGAAAACTCCTACTTCTTTGGCTCGAAGGGGTTAACTAGGGATTATCTTCCTTATAACTCCAGTGTTTAGGATTTGAAAGAAACGCCTGTACATCGTCAGCAAGGTCTGTCCAAAAGCATATTGTATGAGATTATGGCATTGTTTCGTCATCCTCCCTCTAAAGGCTTGTAACTTTTAGCAAGAGTTGAATGTCATAAAGTGAGTAAAAAGCATAGTTTAAATGTAATGAAAATGATTGGATCAAATCAAGACAAACATATGCAATGCATTAATGAAACAGAGTTTGACATTAACAAATAATTGTTTGAATAACAAAAGAAATTACAACTTGAAAATTCAAATGAAACAAAGACATTCTCAATGATTTGGCGTAGGAGCAGTGATTATGCTAGAGTCTCCGGAGGACCAAACTCAATCTCCTTGGCATCAATCAAATTCTAAATCTTGTACTTCAATGCCCAACAATCGTTAGTATCATGCCCCGGACTGTCAAAATGATAAGCGCATGTCGCATTAGGATTGTAGTTAGGAGAAGAAGTCTTGGGGTTTGGGTGAGGTCCTATCAATGTGATTAGATTCATCCTCAACAATTGTTGCAACGCTTGAGACAACGGCATGTTGATGTTGGTGAACTGTCTTTTAGGCTCATCTGGCTTTCGTTGATTTCCCTTTTGCTGTTGTCCGTGTGACGCAGAACCAGAAGAGACCAGGACTGCCCCTACGTGTTGGTGACGGTGACTTTTTTGACTGTTCACAGCATTGGACTCTTTCTTTCCATTGTAGGGCTTTTTCTGAGCATCAGAAGGTGTAGCTTCTTTAATCTTCCCACTTTTGATGCCAGCTTCGACCCTTTCGCCGGTCAGTATTAGCTCGGTGAACCCGGCTGAAGAGCTTCCGATCAAGTGGTTAAAGAATGGACCAGACAGGGTCCCCAAAAACATATCAACAAGTTCACGATCAGCTAAAGGTGGTTGCACCCTTCCGGCAAGGTCTCTCCATTTTTGAGCATACTCTTTAAATTCTTCACCCGTCCCTATTGACATACCCTGGAGTTGGGTACGCGTAGGAGCGAGGTCGGAGTTATACTGATATTGCCAATAGAACACAGTAGCCAAATCCTCCCAGCTGAGGATACTGGCTCCGTCCAACTGATAAAACCACTCAAGCTGAGTCCCTGAAAGACTGTCTTGAAAGAAATGGATCCACAAGTTCTTATCAGCAGTGTAAGGCTGGATCTTTCTTACATATGACCGGAGGTGCAGCTTTGGACAGGAAGCTCCGTCATACTTGGCAAAGGCAGGTGCCTTGAATTTATGGGGAATCACCACCCCAGATGATAGACCCAGATCTCCGAAGTCCAGACTGGGCACCTTCTGTATTTCCATAGCGCTCAAACGGTCTTCCAGTTGTTTGTACTTATTCTTAGCAGGAGGATATTGTTCTTCATCATAGTCCGTCTCGTTGTCGGAGACCGTAGGGATAGGAGCCCTTATTTCTTGTGGACTATCCTTCCCCCCAGATGAGGTGGTCAGATCAACTTCATTCTGCAGCCCGTTTCCAAACCTGCGTCCAGTATTGAACAAGATGGTCCTCTTCTTCTTCTTCTTCCTCCTCTCTTTCAGAATCAGGGTCTTCAGGTCCTGCTGACCCTTAGCTAGGCTCATGACCAACTCTTGAAATTGGGCATTCTGGGCCTGGAGGGCCTTGATAGCTTGCTCAGTGGAAGGTTCAGTAGACATGATGATTGCTGAAATAAACAGCGAAGAAGATAAGAGACCTGTACTGGGAGACCTGTTATGCAATGATATGTATGATATATGTATGCAATATTTTCAAGGATCTCGCGGGGTAAACAAGAAACCGTTAGAATCTGAATCTGGTAGCTTGATTTAAGGAACTTCATGTTGCTGAGAGTCCTTCTTCAAGAGTCAAGCTCACCATATCGAGTGGGTCATAGCCCCTGACTCAAGTTATCGTGCTTGGATTTCTAGACAACCTTGGCTAGAGGAAAATAAATCCCCTTTGCCCCTTGCTAGACTTTTGATTTACCATAACCTGCATCACATACCCTTGAGATCCTTGAAATGGTTAAGGAAATGTTAAGGTATGATGTTATGATGTGTATGTTATGCGTTTAAGCAAAAGTGTGAGGTGATGTAAGTAAACCCTACACTAAGTCCAAATTATCGGATAAGGACTGTAAACAAAACCTGCAAGGAACTCATGTTGTCAGATAACAAGAATGTGCAAGTAGTTCAAGTTTGAAGGCACACAAGTCACACAAATAGCCTTAATTTTAGGCTGGTATGGAGTTTAGGCATTACCCTCTTTCAGTTTAGTTGGTTTAAACCTGTCATAAAATAGTAACCGGGTTCTAGAGGATCTCAATATCACTGACTACCCTCAATCGGTCATAATTCCAGTTTAGCAACCTTTTCTTGCGGCCGGAATCATCGCGAGAGTTTAGTCTCAATGAGTGTAGCATACTGCTACTGTTCTATGGCCAAGTTGGTCAATTTAAGGTTCTAAGGTCAGTTGGTGCTTAATGACTCCTTAGAAGACCCATATTCTCCTTGTTCCAACACAAGGGATATCGGTACAGACTAAGGTGCCACACTAACATAGCTACTGCTTCATCCGAGTCGGTCTATGCCGGACAGATCCCTCACAGTTTATTGCTACTTACCTAAAGGGTATCCCCAGATCTGGGTTAGGATCTATAGAACTCCGATACAAGCCCACAAAATTTAAAGCATACAAAGCATACAATTGAAAACACAAGTGATCTAATCCTAAGGTACACCTCACTTATAAATATCCCCAGCAGAGTCGCCAGTTCTGTGATCGGTGGGAATGAGAACTGACTGTTTTGGAATGCTGGTTCGCGTTTGCGTTTGTTTTCGCAAAATGTCGCGGTAAGCAAGAGTCGCCACCGTCTTTTATTTTATCCAACAAGGAAAGGACAAAAGCACAGAAAAATTCCTTTTCGAGATGTTTCTCGGGTTCGGGAGGTAGATTATAGAAAGGGAAGGTATTAGCACCCTTTCTATCCGTGGTTATCCACGGGCTCTTAGGTACTTGCTCATTGTGTTTTCAAAAGTTTGCTTTTCTTTGTGATTGTGGGTTTTGAAAAGAGTTTTGTTTTTCAAGAGGGTGTAAGTGCGAAAAGTTTTGTTTTGTTTTTAAAGGAGCAAGTACTTAAGAACCTCTACCTACTCAAAAAGGAATTAAACTGTGTAAATGTCCTTTAGACAGTGTTATCCCACTATTGAGGAGTAGGTAGCACCGTCGTTGGAGTTTTCGGGTCAATTCGATTTAAGGGACGTGTGGTCACTAAAGCAATGTTAGGACGCCTTAGCGGTAACCCTAATGTCTTAGATCATTTTTATCGAGACAAGCGTTTCGAGGCAACTTTGATCTTTGGACAGGAAGGGCGACCTCTAAAACATCCTATACTCAATGACCGCGTTCGAGGCAACCAAGTGAGGTGTACCCTAAGAGTGGCATGTGCAAGTGTGTCAATTTTCAGTTTGTATTATCTTTGTTCATGTTATGGTGAGCTACTGTTGATTTTAAATCAAGATAGATCTTGTCATGCAATCCTAGTTAGCATACATCTAAACAGTTAATATATGTACAGGAATTTAAAGTGCGGGAATTGTAAATCCTACGCTATTACAAGGCTTCGGGGAGGGGGATTATTTACATGTCCAAAAATTGGGGAAATAAAAGCAGTAAAGTAAAAGTCTTAGTTAAGTTATTACATCACAGTAGGCAATTACAATAAAATAAACGCGCACGAATCTGAACATAACCTCTAAAAATCCTAAGAATAAAGTCTTTTTGTTGTTTTATTTTATTTTGGGAAATGCTAAATGTTCAATTAAGTCAAATTTAATTAATTTAAAAATACTGATTAAAATTAACTCTAAAACATACCTAATATTTTTTTGCATTTTTTTGTTTATAAAACGGATTGAATTCAAATAAATCCTAAGTCTACTGATTTTAAAATTGAAGAAAATAAGTTAAAATAATCAACTAAATTAAATCTTTAACAAATAAAACCTAATTCTAAGTTACTTATACTTTTTATGATTTTTATGTTGATTAAAATAAACAAACTAAAAGAAATAAACAAAAACAAAGTAAACAAGTATAAATGGGCCAGGTAGGAAAAGTAAACAGGGGGTGGAGCACAGGCATGGATCAAAAAGAGGCCCAGGTTGCCTTTCGATCCAATTAAGGAGTCCTTCGAAGGTTCATGGTGAGGCATATGTTTGAAGCCTTCAGATCTGGATCAGATGGGGATCCATTGGTTATGATCATGTGGTGTATGGTGTACGCGTGGAATCTGCAAGCATTTGATCTGCAAGACAATTGTTAGAAAAATGAAGTGCATAACCTGGGCATTGAACCCAGGCCTCTTCCCCTTGATTCTAACCCCCCTAATTCGAACTCCTTGAGTCCGAATCTGGGTTGTTTTGGCCTGAAATGGCCTATATCACGAGTTTCGAAAGTAATAAGCTTTGAAGGCCCTAACAATGGTATCCTGTCATTTGAACACTGCAACTTACAAGTATCACATTAAATCGTTCACAAACAACAATAATAACGTGAATATGCAATCAAAATGAATTTAAATAAGAGATCGAATGAGTTTGAGATTAGATTTATTTTACCATACAGAGGTGCTTTGATCTGTAGTTCTGAGCGTGGAATGGCTTATGAAAGGATTGGGTATGGCTTCCTGGAAGCCTCAGGAGAACCAATCTGGTATTCGTTTGTACTGAGGGAGCTTGCAAAGCTTGTTTTGTATTTAGACAACTTATAAGATTTTTTAGAGTTTTTGAGATGGTTTTCTGAGGAAGTGTATGCGTGTGGCTCTTTGAGGCAATTTTTGTGTGTTTTTTCCCCCCGTTTGTAATGTGTCACCGGCCTCCTATTTATAGGGGCGTGAGGGTGCACGAAAATGGCAAGGGACAACCATTTAAATAGGCCTTTAAAGCCATGAGACAAGAATCAGACACATTAAATTATTTCCTTTTTTGAAATATTCATGTCTCTTTGGAATCTGGAATGAACCTGGACACTTTTGATTTTCGAATGCCTCCAGGCCATGCTCTTCGATTGGTCTTGAGTTTCCTCCTTCGAATGGAGTTCTTATGTACCCTTCGAATGGGCCTTCTGAATGCTTCTTCGAATTGTCTTGAGTTGCCTCCTTTGAATGGACTCCTTATGTACCCTTCGAATGGGCCTTCTGAATACTTCTTCGAATGGTCTTGAGTTCCCTCCTTCGAATGGACTTCTTATGTACCCTTCGAATGGGCCTTCTGAATGCTTCTTCGAATGGTCTTGAGTTGCCTCCTTCAAATGGACTTCTTATGTACCCTTCGAATGGGCCTTCTTAAAATTCCAATCGAAAGGTGTTGTTCATGCTAATCGAAGGATCCCTTGGCATGCCAATCGAAGTGCTTGTCCATAATGCCAATCGAAAGGCTCCTTCAGAATACCAATCAAAGGGTCTTTCAGAATTCCAATCGAAGGTCTTGACATAATGCAAATCGAAGTGCTTGTCCATAATGTCAATCGAAAGGCCCCTTCAGAATTCCAATCGAAGGGTCTTTCAGAATACCAATCGAAATGTACTTAAAGCACCACTCAAAAATTTTCTTTTTCCTTAGGCAAGAGTTTATGATCAACCATGCAGGGGGAAGACTTTGGAAAACATGAGAGGGCAAATTTTGGGGTACAACAGGAATCTTTTTGTAATTCCCTCTCCAGAGCAATACACCTATGAAACACATACTTCCACTTCTCCATATTTTTTTCAAAATGAAAGGAAACATTATCTATAGGGACATCTGGAATATTTGGAAGACTCCCCCTTATCACAGACTTTCCTTTGGTGTCATGCAGAATATTCTAAACATCAACCTCTAAATCACTTGAAGTATTATCTCTTCTTCTGAGGGCTTTCTTCTTTGTGCTTGGAGCTATAACCTTGCTCCAACTTTTTTTTGGTCCCACAATAGTGCCTTTCTTGGATATTTTGGAGGGAGTACTTTCAGTCATATCAGTAGTCCTTTATTTCATATTCCTTAATCTCTTGGAAATGCCAAGAGCTAGCCCTTGCTAATCGGCTCATCATCAAAATCACCCTCATCGATGTTGACAATCTCATCATTCTTATCTTTTTCCTTTTCACCCGTTTCTACAACTACTTCATGCTTAGTTTCAGGAACATTTAGATCTCCCTTTTTCTCACGGTAAGAAAACTTGTTCACAGATGTTAAAACATATGGTGCATCATCAGGAGTAGCTTTACCACTCACAATATTAGAGAGTAACCTACCAATACTCTTGTTAATAAAAATGTCTTCTTGATTAGATTGACTTGCATTTTTCATAATGCTAGAATCTTTAAGACTACCCTTATGAAAAGTTTATACAGTTTTAACAAAATTAGGGTCTTCAGCATCCATAGTATTTATTCCAGGAGTATCAACATCCATTTCTACAAATGTATCAATAACAGATGGTAAAACTTATGTTCATGGAGACATACTTACTCATGAGTGAATCCTTCTTCCAGGTAGAGACTTTGTTCTTATTCTCTTAGGAGTATTACCTAGGATGATTATAATAGGAACAACGTTGGTTATAACATTTGACAAGTCTTTTTAATCCCTTGTGGACTGAGGAGCAAAGGTGGGCATATCATGTTCGCTTGACATATTTTTTTTCTTGTAAATTGAAAAGAGAGATGTTGAAAATAATATTTGAAAAATCTCTTCGAGATATAAGAAGGTAGAATAAGGTTTGAACTGAAGATTTGAGAGATAGGAATTTTGAATAGTGCAGTAGGTAATGGGATTTAAATATCGTGTAACTTTGTAGATCTCAAGGCCTTGTGATGATGTTTTTATTTTTTCATACATCAATAAATAAAGAGGGAAAAATATTCGTTTCATGCCTCCCACTTACTAATTCCAAAAATTTATTCTCAAAGTAAGCTTCACCCATTTTCCTTATAACTTGATTTACCATCATAACCTTGGTAAAGTTTTTTGCAAGATTTTTCCACATCATAAAATTCTTAACACCAACTGCTTTATTCTCTATTAGGTCATTGATTGGATGATGAAGAATACTACTTAACCTTGCTCTATCATTTTGAGTAAGAATTTTTCCTGTATTGGTGTTGCCCAAAGACTCACAGTCCAATGTCTTGACATTATGTCTGAAATTACATTCCTTCATAATTTTATCCTTAACTCTAAGATCTTCCAAGTAGGTATTAGGAGTTTTCTGAGGTGTGGAAATATGACAATTGTCATCTGTTTCACTTTATTTCATTTTTCCTAAACACTCATTGTCTAAAAACTCATCTTTTATTGACAAAGACGTGAGAGAGAAATGAGCTAAGTGACAAATGTTCTCACTTTTTGGACTCCATTTTATTTTAGCCTTACTCCTAATACTACTCCCAAGATGAGTGTACTATTTAGGATAACCATATAACTCGTACCAGAAAGGCCTTATGTGACCATATTTTCCATAATGATGACATCTCCAGAGACGACTTATGGGTCTGATGAAGAGTTTATGATGTCTCACAGATGTTGGAACCCTTTTTTAACATTGTAGCATATTTTCCTTCTTTTGGATGAATACAACCATACTCCGAGGCTCTATAAAGTCCAATTCCTATTGAACTCTCAGCCTTAAAAATCTCATTCGATGAGTCAGTTTCTTTGCTTAACATCATGAAGCATTTGTGGTCAGGTTCTCAAGCTTAGATGTTAGTAGTAAAACTTCATTTTTAAGATCAAACATTTTGATAAGAAGTTCCTTCTTCTCATAGATTTTTAGAAGATTTTCATCTTCCTGAAAAAGCTTTAACATGCTTAGAAGATTCAATATCTGAATCCTTCTCAGTCAAAGAGACAAACATTCCTTTTTGTTATTTCTTGATGCATGTTGGACATTCATTATATTGAATACCTTTGCCTTGAACTGACTTCTCTTCAGTTCTTGTTTCCTTATGAAAATCAAGGTTATTTACTGATGTCATATGAGATATTCTTGACATCATGTCCTTCTTTTCTGACCATTCTCTTTAATATTCTATTGAAATTCTTTCCAAGTAACACAATGATTTTGGATAGTCCTTTATTAGCATCCAAATAAGCTTGATCATGTTTATCTTCAACATTATATACAAAAGGTATGCTCATGTTCCTTTAATCAGACTTGTCATTAATAGCCAACTCAAAAGCTTGAAGTGAACCAGTAAGCTCATCAACTCTCATATTGTTGATGTCTTGAGCTTCTTCAATACATGTTACCTTCATGTCAAATTTCCTAGGTAAAGACCTAAGAATATTTCTAACAAGTTTTTGTTCAGATATCTTTTCTCATAAGGAACTGGATGCATTTTCTATTTTAAGAACCCTCATATAATATTCCTGGATGGTCTCATCATCATTCATCTTTAAATTCTAAAATTTAGTAGTGAGAAGATGGAGTCTTGACATCTTCAATTTAGATATACCTTCATGAGTTATCCTAAGAATTTCCCAAGCATCCTTAGCTATGGTACAATTATTGATCAACCTAAAAACATTCTCGTCGGCTCCATAGAATAGAGCATTTAAAGCCTTGGAATTCCCAATAGCTAATTTATTATCTTCATCAGGCTAATCTTCTTCTGGTTTTACAGACACATTCCCATCTTTGTCCTTCTCAACTGGATGTTCCCGTGCTTTTAGAACAACCTTCCTAAATTTGATGTCCATGGATTTTATAAAGGCTGTCATTCTAAATTTCCACTAATCATAAGTTGACCCATATAACTAAGGTGGTATATTTTTGTATCCTTCTTTCTTGTCCATAGTACCAGAAATATTTTCCCTGGAGCTCACCCAATAAATAGAACAAGGTGCCTGCTCTGATGCCAATTGAAATTATGGCACTTGTAATTCAGATGTTCAGACTGATGTCTCAACACCATACAATGTCAAGACAGATGTTATGACATATGTTGACAGAACACTAACTAAATCTGGTGATTGTTTAGAAAAGTAAATTGCAGAAAATTACTATGATAGTATTAGTTAAAAACTAAACCAACCATAGTTTACAACTTCTCGCATAATCATTACCTTGTGCAACTTATACCTATAGACCACTACATATGATATCCCCCTCTCACTTCCAATCAACACAATGATATAAATACAACCACAAACCTTGTGACTAGACCAAAAAACCCAATAGAAGATTACACTTCAAATAAATAATGCTTAGTTTTGCTTAAAAGCTTTAACTAAGAACAATACTCAACTCTTTTCTTAAAAGCTCATGAGTGAGAACATTAACTTTATATAAAATCAAGTAGTAATCAGTCAAACGCAACACATCAAAAGATACATGAAGTACATACAAAGATCACAAACACTAAGAACCTAAAAGACTCCAAAAACCCTAATCCTTATGTTGCACCCACGATTTCTTCAATGTGAATGCTTGATATTTTAGGTCTAGCAAGTCCTTATTTATAGACTCTTGCAATATGGGCTTGGAAGGTTCAAATCAGATCCAATCTTCACTTTTTAAACCAGCGACAAGATATTCTGATAAATATAGGAATAAATCTTTTAAAGTTTCCTAAAAAGTCTCCAAGATCCTTTTTAATGAAACAAATCAAATTTGAACTTGTTCCTAAAATATCCTTGATTTGTTGCGCCTGTATGTACTAGAATATTCCAGAATCTCATAGTTTTCAATCAAATATTCAAGGAAACAAAACAGTAGCGCCTGCTGCATAACATACCAAAATGTCAGGACATTTGACTCAACATCTGTCTGATACACATGACAACAGAACCTGTCATGATAGTTGGTCAAGATGTTGTGACATCTTGCTTAACATCAGCCCAGAACCATGTATTAGCCAAATTCAAGCCAAACCTAAAACCATGGATTTAACAAATGTATTTTCACCCCTTATTTATGTTGTTGTGTATGTTCTCCTCCACAGTATAGACAATCAAGTACCTGAGTAGAAGCTTATGGTTAAGGACGGTGTTGTGCCTATTTAGTTACTTGATAACCGAGTCTTTTAATGGAGTCTCTATGATATGTAACACCAGTGAAATGGGTTGTTCTTTATTTACGTTATGTTGCATATCTTTCCTTTGTTTTGGAGATGAACCATGTTTAACTTTGTAATTTCCATTGAGGCTTTCAATGCCATAATACTTTATAAAAAAATTTATGTTGCTTATTGAATGGTTTAATTATAAATAAATGGTTCTGTTAGGATGGTGTTTTTGATTTGAGTAATATCCTACTTGGAGAATTATGTATTATGTATATTTACTTGATTAAATTGTTGAGTCGGGAAGTAGGGTGTTACATAATGGTATCAGAGCAGGTCTGCTCGTCTGACCAGGTTGTCTAACATTATTTGTTCCTTAGTACATGACATGTGTGTGAAACATTGTATGTGCTTGCTTGCTTTTCTAATTGTTGTTTGTAGGAGTGGGATTGAAACAAGTTAGAGAAAAGCTTTTTCTTCTCTGAGATGTTTCAATTATAAAGTGTTGGTTCGGTGTGCTGCTGATTATGAGGGTGTAAGTGTTCTTAGAGTTATGTTATATCTCAAACCCAAGAGGGCGTGGAATCGATATTCTTGTCTGTCAGTCGAGTTGGGTTGTCTTTAAGGGAGAATGACCATGTATTGTTGATGTTTTCTCTCAGAGAGTAAAAAGCAACGTGACGGCTAGTGATATTCCAGTGGTGTGTATTTCCTTATGTTTTTCCTAAAGATATCAGCGACTTGCCTCCATAGCAAGAATCTAAGTTCGAAGAAGGTGAAGAGTTGTTTGTTCATAGCAAGTAAATGAGTCTATGAAAAATAGAGAGATAATGTCTATGGTGTTGGTTTCGTTGGATACTGTTGTACCCAAAAAATTTCCTTTCCATTTTTCAAGACAAATTCATTCAAGATATCTTCTCATGCTCCTAAGGTTCTCAAGTTCTCAAGACTACTCAAAGAATGATCAGATGAATCCTCCTGCTAAGCAGTGACCTACAACTAGGGTTTTGGTTTTCTCAAGGAAAATTGGACTTCTAATGCTTCAAGCGGACTTCATGGTTTCTCATATATTTCAAAGTATCCTCATGCCAAACTTCAATCCTTGCAGCACAAGTTTGCTCAATCAAATAGTCAGATGATTAAAAATTAACTGTATTGGACAAAAAGTCAACTCTGGCCAATTTACAGTCAAACTTCAAGATTTTTTATCAACCTCAACATTTTGAAGTCACATTCATCATTTGATCAAGGGTTGATCGTGATTCATCAAGAAAACTCAAGATTCATCAAAAGTCAAAAGTTACTAAATTAGGATTTTCTTTAGGAGAAGTCAACTAAACTTTGACCAAGCATAAATTTCACATGCTTCATCAGAAAATTCTCAACCAAAGCCCATTTGGATGGAAATTCAATTCTCTATAACTTTGTCTCTCTAAGCTCAAGGCCAAAAATGCTTCATTTGATAAAATATAACCATTACAGGTCATTTTAAAAGTCAACAAAAAAACACTTCTTGTCAAAGAAATTTACATCAAGATAAAATTTTCAAATGAGAAAATGACCAGCATGAGGATTATAGGGGACATCTTGAGGTTTCCAAAAAGTCTAAGATCACCTTTATATGATGAAAATTGAGTAAGATATGATTGGCACAAGGTGGGAAATTTTGAGAAAATCCATGAAATTCAATTTAAAGCAAACTTGACTTTTGGGCTAATGGACCTATCTTTTAAGGTCTAAACATGTTCATGATATCTTAAAAGACCTCTAAGTCCCCTCATGCATTATTTTAATTTTTATTTCATTTATTTTGATTTTTATATTTAAATTAAAAATTAAATCAAATAAATATTAGATAAATGTGTAAGGCATAAAAGGCTTTTGATTTGATTATTTTGGAGGCCCAAGACCAAGGTACAAACCGTGTGCACTTATTTTTCAATCAAATCTCCATAGTTTTGTCACTTTCCAACCTATTTCCAAAACAAATCAAAGGCATGCTTTACATGAGGTCCAAGCCCATGTTTTTTACCTAATCTCTTCATCTATATATACCCTTCATATTCAGACCAAAGCAGACACACAAGAAGGCTGCAAGAAACAAGGATTGCTAATCGAAAATTTGCAAGAAGAAGGTGGAAATCGAAACCCTATTTGCAAGTATCCTCAAGGCCAGTCAATCATCCCAATCAATTCCTAAGGTATCATAGAGTAAGTATGGATCATTCTTGATGACCAAACGTGCCTAAAAAACGCATCCATACATCACCGATTTCATATATTTCATGAATTTTGTATTTTAATTTTTATGATACTTTGCTTGAAACTAACAATTCTATCGTGTTCCTGAGACCAATTAGTGCAGGTTTCACCCCTTGCATGAGTCCCATAATACCAGAACACTCCATTTCCATAATTATGCCTTTTTTGCTTTATTTTAGTCGTATCTCATTATGTAGGTCGAATTAGCTAAAAATAACATCATCATTGGATTCAGAAGGTTCGATTTAGCGGGATAGGGTCCTCTTTTATCCTTAACATGCGCTAACTTTGCAGGTGAGAGAAACACCTAGTCGGGGAAGACAACAGGAGCTAGGGCTCCGGCGCCTCTCTGATTCACTGATTTTGTTTTATTATATAATTATTTTGTTTTATTAGGATGATAAATTGAAGGCATAGCTCAGACGGTGAAAGACGCGTATGATGAATAAAAGAGTGTGGGTTCGATCCCTGCCTTGCAACATTATTTTTTGTGATTTTTTCAAACTAACATGCATGTTCATAATATATTATCCAGTTCCTATTTTCCTAACACCAATAGGCGCTTGTCCTAGTGACGTGCAATATAGTCTGTGAACCTTGAGGGTGTGGGTTCAACACCCACCCCATGCTTTTTTCACCTTATTTCTTCTCTAACCTATTTTCTTTTCTTTTTTCTTAAATTAACCCTAATTATTTTATTAAACTCTAATTATTTCTTTAATAATCAATTAATTTATTTTTTTTCTTAATACTAATAAACTAGGATTAGGGTTTTAATCAATAATTAAATTTTGTCTTTTATTTTTATTAATTAATTAATTAAATTAGCTAACCTTTTTTTTAAAAAAAAATTATATTAAAATCAATTAGAGATTTAGGTTTTGTTAATCATTTTTATCACTTAAAATTATTTTCTAAAATACCAATATTCTTAGGTTTGTTTTCTCACATTTTTTCTAAATTATGTATCTGCTCCGAGGATGTAATAATTATAGGTTTCATTTCTCGCACTCTCCTATTATGTAATTGCCCCAAAACCATGTAATATCGTAGGAATTTTACTTTCTGCACCTTTATTTTTCTGTATACTATATAACTGCTAGTAATTAGAATTGTATGGCAAGATTAAAAATAAGCATAGAAAACCTTAATCTCAAGATAAATAACTGAAAACAAACACTCTTCACACTTGCACCTCTAGGGTACCCTCTCTTGTTGCCTTACGATTAATGGTCGTGTCCCTCGAAATTAAGGATGCTTTAGCAAAAGACCCTTATGAATAAAGATCATAGTCCCTCAATGACCCTTCAAAATTGCCTACAAAAATGATCTAGTCCCTCCGGATACAAATTGCTAAATTATTCCAACATGTTGCCTTCAATGACCATTTGATGACCTTATGCATGTCCCTTCACATCCAATAGATGGGATTACCTACCAACTAATGGTATGGATAATACTATCTCTAAAGGAGAAGGAAAATAACAAGAAAAACCTTCAGTGGGTAAGAAAACTCCTAATTGCTTGCTCACAAACTTTTCTCACGAACAAAACATTTTTTACACATCACACTTTCAAACAACAAATATTTTCAAAAAAAAAACTTTGTATGCATTCTTGAAGGCTGATACAAGAATCATTACAAAGTCAGCCTTACTTTGGCAATTTCAAAATATTTTCAAACAAATCACACACACAAAGTAAATTTTCAAAAGTGAGTTAGCAATTAATAGCCCGTAGATAACTATGGATGAAAAGGGTGCTAAAACCTTCCCTTTTCATAACTTACCCCTGAAACTCAAAATCTATCAAGGTCTTTCCTGTTCTTTTCACCTTTCCTAAATATTGGATAAAATAAAATTCGGCGGCGACTCTAGCAATCCGCACATTTGGATAAAACTAAAAAGTCAGTTCTCCCACTGTATTACAGAACTGGCAACTCTACTGGGGACTACTTAAAAAAGAGGGGTTATCTTAGGGTTATATCACTTTACATGTTTTCCTTGTTTGCTTTAAATTTAACGGTTGTTTGGGTTGATTTTCTTGTAAGATCCTACACCCGAATATAGGGATGCCTTAGGTAAGTAGCAATAGATCATCGAGACTGTACGACGTAGACCGATATGGTTGAAATGATGGCTACAATTAGTGTGACACATTGGTTTGTACTAATGTTTCTTGAGTCAGTCAAGGATAACATTAGGCTTCTGCGTGGTGTCATTAGCACTAACTTACTTTTAGAACCTTAATTGACCCATCTTGGCCATTAGAAGGTAGAGAGATGGCCAACTTTGGTGCAACCCAAGATTGGTTTATACTCGATGCTATGCTCATTGAGATTCGACTCTCAGGATGTTTTGGTGGCAAGCAAGTTGCCGTACTAAAATAAAGCATGTGAGAAATATCAGTGATATGAGATTCCTAGAACCCGGTTACTATTTTAGGACAGGTTGAGCCAACTTAACTTTAAAGAGGAATGGTACTTACCTTTGGACTTCATGCAAGCCTTTAAACCTAAGTCTCTTGTGTGACTTGTTTGTGTTTTCTTATTTAAGCATGACATCATAACATCATATCATCATAACATGGTATTTTTACTAACCATTTCAAGGATCTTAGGGATCTTTGGTGCATAATTATCATAAGCCAGATTCTAGCAAGGGGAAAGAGGATTTATTTTCCTCTAACCAGATGCCGTCAAAATCAAAGTATATTCTCTTGGGTCAGAGGCTAAGACCCACTTGATATGGTGAGCTTGATTCTTATGGAAAGATGTTTAAAGATGAAGACTCAAAGTTCTTCAGACAAAGCTGTAACCAGACTCATCTTCTATTATTTTTCAAATCCCACGAGATCCTTGAAAACATTGCATATGCATCTACATGTCATGCATATCATTACATAACAGGTGTTCTCAAGACATGTTTTCTCATCTTCTTGTTGTTTATTTCAGCAGAAATGGCTCTTGAACAGACAGTCAAAGATCTCTAAGCTCATAATGCCCAATTCCAACAGATGCTCTTAAACTTAGCCAAGGGGTAAGAAGAATTGAAGGCACTTGTCACCAATGGACAGAAGAAGAAGACAAAGAAACCAATTGGCATCCTTAAAATGGAGAGAAGGTTCAGAGGTCCAGTCAACTAAGCTTGAGATCTTAATATCCCATCAGATGAAGATGACAAACACGATGAAGATAGTAAGAGTGTGAAAACTGAAAGAAGCAATCCTGGTTCTGACAAATTTCCTGATGAAGAGGAAGATGATTATTTGGATGACAAATATCCCTCTGCTGATGAGAAGTATAAGCTGCTAGAAGAGCGTCTGAGAGCTATGGAGATCCATAAGGTGCCTGGATTGAACTTTGATGATTTGGTTTTGGTTTCAGGAGTTGTCATTCCTCCTAAATTCAAAACTCCTACCTTTGCCAAGTATGATGGTGTTTCCTGCCTGAAGTTGCACTTGATGTCATATGTTCGGAAAATTCAACCACACACTGTTGACAAGAAGTTGTGGTTGCATTTTTTCAAGATAGTATGTCTGGAACACAATTAGAATGGTATTAT
The DNA here is from genome assembly GCA_948472305.1 of Vicia faba. Taxonomy (NCBI): domain Eukaryota; kingdom Viridiplantae; phylum Streptophyta; class Magnoliopsida; order Fabales; family Fabaceae; genus Vicia; species Vicia faba. Next base: position 103,134,184 of record OX451740.1, on the reverse strand, counting down.
CAACTTGAAGGTACCAATATCCACACCTAGAAAGATTTGGCTGCAGCTTTCTATAAACAATATTGTTGTACCCCAAAATTTTCTCTCCCATTTTTTACAAGATACCTTTATGTGCTTCTAGAGTTCTCAATTGCTCAAGGTTGCTCAAGAATTGATCAGACAAATTCTCCTCATAAGTAGTTAACCTACAACTAGAGTTTCACTTTTCTCAAAGAAATTTGAGCTTATAATGCCTCAAGAAGATTTCAAGGTTTCTCATATGTCTCTAAGAATGCTCATGCCAAATTTTAATCCTTGCATCACAAGTTTGCTCAGTCAATTGCTCAGATGACTAAAAATCAACTATATTGGATAAAAAGTCAAATATGGTCAACATACAGTCAAACTTCAAGATTTTTGTTCAACATCAAGATTTTTAAGTCACGTTCATCATTTGATCAAGGGTTGATTATGATTCATCAAGAAAACTCAAGATTCATCAAAAAGTCAAAAGTTACTAAATTAGGGTTTTCTTAAGGAGAAGTCAACTAAACTTTGACCAGGCATAACTTTCACATGATTCATCGATTTTTCTTAAACAAAGCTCATGTTAAAGAAAATTCAATTCTCTACAACTTTGTCTCTCTAAGCTCAAGTCCAAAAAATGCTTCATTTGAGAGATATGGGTCAATACATTATAGGTCATTTCAAAAGTCAACAAAAAGATACTTTTGGTCAAAGCAATTTACATCAAGATAAATTCTTCAAATGAAAACATTATCAACATAGAGATTGTATATGACATCTTGGGATTTCCAAAAAGTATTATATCACCTTCAAATGATAAAAATTGAGAGAGTTATGATTATTACAAGTTGGGAAATTTTGAGAAAATGCATGAAGCCTAAATTGATCAAACTTGAATTTTTGGGCTAATGGGATATTGTTTCCAGGTCCATGCGTGTTATATACTTCATAGTGAACCTCAGAACTTATTTGTACACCCCTAGGGTTTTTAGTTTATTTATTTTTATTTTTATTAATTTAAATTCAAAATTAAATAAGATAAAGTTAAGGCTTTTCTTGTAAGGTCCAAGCCCATAACTTTTTGACCTAATTCAAGCATTATATATCCCCTTCATTCATACATAAAAAGCCATGAAAAACCCTTGCAAGAAACTATTCCAAACTTCCAAAATTCTCAAAAACTAGGGCAAAATTGAAACCCTATGTTGCAGCCTCCCTCAAGGCCAAATACCTGTTCAATTCCTCTCCAGAAGAACTATAGGGTAAGATGGCATCGAGTGTGATGATCCAAAGGGCCTTAAACCCTCGTATATGCTTCGCCGATTTCTCATATTGCATGAATTTACATTTTTGTTTTTCTTTGTGTTTTAATGCATACTAACCTTTTCAATGTGTTTATGAGGCATCAATATGCAGGAAAAACCCATCGTATGAGCCCCATGATGGATGCATCGTGAATGATAATACTTACATCATTTCATGTTGTTTTCACTATATCACTTTCTACAACGCGTTTCAGCCAAAACTAATGGTGTCATTGAGATCGCAAGGCCGAAATTAGGGGGTAGGGTCCTTGGGAATCACTAACATCCATTGTTTTGCAGGTTGAAAAAATAGTCACCGGAAAAGACGACTGGAGCTAGGGCTCCGGCGCCTCTCCAGTTCATGCCATAATTTTTATTTTATGTTTTATTCATTGCGTTTATGTTACTGGATGTATAGCCACCCTAGTGGTAGAAGCACGCGTGATAAGGCATTTGTGTACAAGAGTGTGGGTTCGATCCCTTCCTTTTGTGGTTTTTTCCATATTTTCTGAATTTTGCAGATCACATGCAACAACGCATCTCCACACATCAACCATACACTCATTGTTTCTCACCATCAGATCTTCACAGATCTGATCCAGTATCCATGAACACGCACGCGCACGATGCATCCTCCTAGTTTGTCACACTGGATACATCGCTGGAAGTTGGGCCTGGACCTCTTGCTATTCGCAACCTCCTTTTTTACTAACTCAGGCCCATTTCTTCTTTTCTTTTTTATATTTCCTTTTTTACTTTTACTTATTTTTATTATTTGTTTTATTTAACTATAATACAATAATTAGTTTTAGGTTTTCTTAATTAAAATAAATTAGGGTTTAGTTTTTTTAATGAATCTTTTAATAATTTAATTAATTAATTAATCTTTTAATTAAAAATAATTAGATTTAATAGGTTTTAATTAATCATCCTAAATCATTCTTTTCATAAAACAATCACCAAAAATATTTTCCTTTTTTATTTTTATCTTACTTTTATATTTCTTAGGTCGATTGTATAAGTTTCGTGAATGTAATAGTCTAGATTTTATTTTTCACTCTTTTTTATCATTATGTATTCTACTTTCCGCACTTTCTATTATGTATTTGTCCCAAAGCGTTGTCATAGTTTAGGGTCTACGTTTCTGCCTTTACTTTCCGCACCTTATTCTTTCTACTATTGTATTTCTATACTGCTTAGTAACTAGGGTTTGTATGGCAAGACTAAAAACAAACGATAGAAAACCCTAACTACAAAGATAAAATAACTGAATTGAATACATTTGCACACTCGCACCTCTAGGGTAACCTCATTTGTTGCCTTCAAAATAAAAATAGTCATGACCCTCGAAAGTGGGGACGCTTTAGCAAAGTCCCTTGAATCAAAGATCATAGTTCCTCGATGACCCTTTCGATGTTGCCTTTCGGTAAATGATCTAGTCCCTTACGAAAATTGCTAAAGCGTCCTTACCGGTTGCCTTCAATGATTGTACGATGACCCTACCCTTGTCCCTTCACATACAACGATAAGGCTTCCTAATAACTAATGATATGTGTTATACCCCAAAGTTTTCCCTCCCATTTTCTTTAAGACATGACTCACAAAGTTCTCAAAATGCTCAAGAATCTCAAGAGTTGACCAATCAAAACCTCCTCCTAAGCAAGGGGTCTACAACTAGCGTTTTGAGTTCCACAAGGAAATTTGGGTTGCAAAGGTCTCAAATGGTTTTCATGGTTCATCATAATTCCTTAATAGTGCTCATGTCAAGTTTCAAGTCTTGCATCTCAAGTTTGCTTAGTCAATGACTCAAATGATTTAAAGTCAACTATATCGGGTAAAAAGTCAATTATGGTCAATATACAGTCGAAATTCAAGATTTTTGGTCCACAGCAACATTTTGAGGTGATATTCATCATTTGATCAAGATTTGATCATGATTCCTCAAGGAAAGCCCTCAAATCATCCAAGGTCAAAAATTGCCAAATTAGGGTTTCCTTAGGAGAAGTCAACTGAACTTTGACCAAGCATAACTTTCACATGCTTCATCAAATTTTCCCTAACCAAATTCCATTTTGAAGGAAATTCAATTATATATAACTTTGTATTAATTATCAAGTCCAAAAAGTGCTTCATTTGAAAGATATGAGCTAATACATTACAGGTCATTTTCAAAAGTCAACAAAAAGACACTTTTTGTCAAGGTAACTTACATCAAGATAAAGTCTCCAAATGCAAAAATGATAAAAAGATAAATTGTAGAGGAGATCTTGATATTTTCAAAAATTCCAAGATCACCTTAAAAATATGAGAATTGAGCAAGTTATGAGTTGCACAAGTTGGGAAATTTTGAGGAAATACATGAAATACAAAATGTGCAAACTTGAAATTTTGGACTTGTGACCTAACTTTTTGGGTTTCAAACATGTCCATGACCTTATGAAATACTCCTAAGCTCACTCATACCTTGTATTATATTTTCTTATTATTTTATTTATATTTATTTTATTTTTATTCAAATAAATGCAAAATAAATTAAAAGAGGTACAAGATAATTGTGCTAGACTCATGAGTGGTCTCTTAAAGCCCAAAATAACTCAGCATAACATGCCAAATTCGTGTAAGGCATAAAATGGCAAGGAAAATCTCATTTTTGGAAGTATTTTAAGGTGTTGGATTTCTTGTCTCATGGCCATGAATGCGTTGTCTCCTTGCCATATTTGTTTGCTTTTTTCCATTCTCTATATATGCACAACGAAATCAGATCAAAAAGACACGAGCAGGCTACCTCAAAAGAACACAAAACTCTCAAAAAATTTATCGAGCTACGGTAACCTAAAAACTAATTCTCCGGTCACTCTCAACAAATTTCAGGCATCTATTCGCCTTCTTGACATTCTCAGGAGCAGATCCAGTCCAAGAACACTTCTAGGCATTCCCAAAAGAAGCCTAGCCACTATTCACCAATTGGTAAATTTTTTGCATTTGAAATCTTAAATCCAATTGTTTACTAATGTTTTATGGTTAGAGGTTCTCAGGATGACAATTAGGGTTGGAATGAGGCTTTACATGCTAGCTTAGACGTGAACATGGCTACCTGCCATTTTAACCTTGTTTGTTTGAATTTTCATTATAACTCTGTTTACAGTGCATTTTAGGTCAAGATAACCCCACTATTGGATCCGCAATATCTGAATTAAGGGGGTAGCATGTGTTTCTGTTTTTAATTCTGATGTTTTCGGAGGGTTTGAGATTTTGGCTTGCCGGAGAAGACGACCAGAGCTAGGGCTCCAGCGCTTCTCCGACCATATACATCACTTTGTATTTTTATTATTTTTGTTTGGTTTAGGTATCAGATGAAGTGGCCTCCCCAGCGGCAAACGTGTGTGTGTTAAGGTGTTAATGTGCCAGGCGTATTTTTAGTACCAACTTCATGGAAATTTTTCACATAGTTCCAATTAGATTCTTCAAAAATTAAAAACATGAAGGTTGTAAAGGATGTTCCAAGCTTTCCAAAATGTTCAAGAACTCAATGAGATCATTCATGATCTAGGAGAATCGAAGAGATGAAGTTAGGGTTTCAAACTTGAATTACAAGGCGATTTTGTAATGAACTATGGATCAAATCTCAAGCCATGATGTATAAATCTCACTTTGCAGATTTCAAACTTGTGTTTCACTCCATAATTAATGATTTAAACAATTGATTGAGCCCTTATCCAAGTTATTCAAGCATTATCCAAACCAATTTGCCATTTTAGGGAGAAAGCTACCATTTCCATTCTAGTAAAGCAAGCTTTATGCAATTGTCAACTCCTTGAGCCTCTCAATTGTTTTCTCTGCACATACACAATGTCAAAACCAGAAGCAACATGTCTAAAGCCTCTAGCAACTTCATACCATGCTTGTACTAAGCATTAAAGCCACATTTCTAACTTTTCTTCAAAATCAAGTAACCAAGCCATAACCCTATATCTCCTACATATGTATACCTAAAGCCCTCTAACCTTTTTCATATAATTATAGAGACTATTTGCAAGCTAAAAACATGAGCTTAAGCACCCTCAAAGATCCCACATACCCTGCTGCACAACCTTGGCCAAAACTCTATTTTTTGAGCTTCAAAACTTGAAACTCAAAATCCACTCGTGCGTATTGAGTTATAATCATTCAAACACTTTACATACATTATATTAAAGCCATCCCAACATCTGTTATACTTCTGTAACCCCATTTCCATCATTCACCATTTTCAAACATCAAGCTTGCTGGTTGACTTGAGTAGGGAGTTTCATCCCTCCTCCAAGCAAAGTAAGAGTTGGAATACACTCAAGGAGGATCAGGCAAGCAAAACAGATCATTAGGACACCTCAAAGGTTGCTCAAACTCCATACACGAATCCAACTGCAAGAGGTAAGTTTTAAAACTTCAATATCTTGACACTAGCATCTTTTGTACATGCATTTTGAAGCAAAAATGTAGATATCATTGCCCTAAAGCTAACCATGTTCTTAGTTTTCATTTTACTTGCTTGTGTGTGAAGAATTTTGCTTCTGACCAGTTAGGGCACGCATTTGGTATTAAACAAAATTAATCTTAACCTTTGATATTTATCTTAAATAAATTATATGGTTGAATTCATGGTGAAATTTCCAGCATGTTTCATGTTTGTACTTTTTAAAATGATCAAGAAATGAGAAAGTTACAAGGTTAACAATGGTAGATGTTGTGTTTTGCGCGCGCATGGAAGAGGAAGAAGATGAACTTCCATTCAGAAACTTGTTTAAAATATATATTTGTGGTTTTGTATAAATAAACGGATGTATAGCCACCCCAGTGGTAAAGCGCGTGCATGTTAACCCTTGGGATCTGGGTTCGAGCCCCAATGGTACCCTTTTGTTTTGTTTTTCCATATTTTCTCTTTACAGATCCCATGCAGGCAAGGCATACGCGCGTTTGGTGCACCTCATGTCATCAGCATCTGATCTCATCATCCTCAGATCCAACACTCTTGGTGACACCTCCATGATACGCCTCCAATAAACTATCTCCACTGGATCATCATAGGCGCTGGGCCAGCCTGTTTGGGCCAGGCAGATTTCTTTCTCAATACCTCATCCCCTTTCTACTAAACACAACCCAAGCCCCATTCCATTTTATTTATTTTTCCGATTAAAAAAAACCATTTGGCCTAGTACAAAATAAATTTTGTTTTACTTTCAAACCTCATTTTCATTTTAAAATCCCCCTGACTTTGATTTCATATTTTTACCTTATTTTCTTCTTATTATAATAATTATTATTATTATTATTTTATTAACAAAAAACACCAAAAATATTTTATATTTTTATTTAGATATTTAGTATACTTTTATTTATTTTATTTCTTTTAAGACAAAAGGATCAAAAATATTTCTTTAACAAATTTCTTTTTTTAATTAAATTAATATTAGACTTTGATTTATTTTATTATTTAAAATTAATTTAGAATTTAGGATACTTTAGTTAATTAACTTTTCATACTAGTTTAATTAAGATAAAATTTTTTTTCATAAAAACCCTAAAAAATGTCTTCTTGATTAATTCAATTTCTTTTCTCAAAATAACTTAGGTTTAATTTTCTTAAATTAATTTAGACTAATTAATTATTTTACTTTTTTTATTTAATTAAGTTAAGCCCTTTTATACAAAAAAACTCAAACAAAAACACTTTCATTTTCCTTTCATATTGCCTTTATATACTTGTGTCTATATTTGACATCATTCAATATGGTTGTAATAGTAATTAGGTGTAATTTATCTTATCTCCCCCATTTGTAAATTTGTACCCCCATCCCCAAATGATGTAATAACATAGAATTTTACATTTGTAATTTATCGCTTGCAATATGAAATGCTAGTAATTAGGGTTTGTATGGCAAGACATAAAATCAACAAATAGAAAACCCTAATTCAAGATACAAAGAACATGAAAACAAACACTTTGCACACTTGCCCCTCTAGGGTTAACCTCACTTGTTGCCTAAAGATAAAATAGTTATGTTACGCAAACGTGGGATACTTTAGCCAAAACAATCAAATACAAGATCATAATCCCTCGATGACCCTTCAATATTGCGTTCAGTAAATGATCTTAGACCCTTACGGTAAATTGCTAGGTATCCTACAATGTTGCTTTCTATGACTATACGATGACCCACGTGTGTCCTTTAACATACAATGATAGGGCTTCTTATCAATTTATGGTAAGATAGCAATATCTAAAGGAGGAAATGAACAAAGACTTTTTGAGTAGGTATAATGCTCATAGATGCTTGTTCCCAACCATTACAAAGTTCGCCTAAGCACTTTCAAAAATACTTTCAAACCAATCACAAACACATTTTAAACAAAGAATTTGAAAGTGAGCTAGGAACTAAGAGCCTATAGATAACTACGGATGAAAAGGGTGCTAACACCTTCCCTTTTCATAACCTACCCCCCCAAACTCAAGAAAATTCTCAAAAGGTATTTCCTGTTCTTTTCACCCTTTGCTTTATTGGATAAAAGAAAATTTGGTGGCGACACTTGCTGTCCGCAACATTTGCGATAAAACATAAAACGCCCAAGTAACTCCTCCCACCGTATTACACAATTCCCTGAAGCTAACCATGTAATTAGTTTTCATTAATTTTGCTTGTGGAGTAAGAATCAAAGCTCTGACCAATTAGGGTTCACTTTTGGTACTGAGTAAAATTCTCTTTATTCTTTGAGTTTTAGTTAAAATAAATAGTATGGTTGAATTCCTTGTGGAATTTAGAATAATTTTTGTGTTTACAATTTTTGAAATGGTTGAGAAATGAAGGTTTTACAAAATTCAAAAATGTTGGTGATAGTGTTGTCCGCGCGAAGAAGATGAAGTTCATCTTCAAATTTTCAAAAATGAGTTTACTTTATCTTCAAATTTAATGCAACCTGTTTTATCACCGGATGTAACAGCCACCCCAGTGGAAGCGCGCTTGCTCTTAAGTCATACATATGCCTGGTCTGGGGTTCGATCCAGATGTGGGGAATTTTATTTTCTAACATTTTCATTGTAGATTCAGTGCAAGTCAGGCATACGCGCTCATCATGCAACCTCATATCTTGACCATCCGATCTCATCAAGGACAGATGCAACGCACCAAACGTGTGTCCCATGATGCACCTTCTAAAAACTATCCCCACTGGATCTTAAATAGGCGCCCGGGCTTCTCTATTTTGGGTCTAACATTTTTCCTTCTTCTCACCCCCATTATTACTTGTTTACACCCAGACCCATTTTACTTCCTTTTTTTTATATTTTAATTAACTTTTTCTTTTCTAAACCATTTTTATTTAATCAGAAAAAATAATAAAATCACAAAAAATTTAGATTTAGGTTTTAATTAACTAATTTAATTTTCATAAATAAAAATTAATTTAATTTAATCACCTTGTTTTATTTTAAATGATTAGTTTGTAAATTAACTAAGAATCAAGTTTTATTTTTATTAATCACTTCCATTATTTTTCTAAACAAAAAAACACCAAAAATATTTTCTAAATTACTTAGAATTCTTTAGGTTTTAAATATCTTTCTCTTCTCACCACCTTCACGCACTTTACTTTCGTATTAATATTTTCCAATGTTATAACTGCTAATAGTCTGTAATAACTTTAATTAGGGTTTACTTTACTTGTCACCCCCATTAATAAATTTGTACCCCCATTTCCCGAAGCGTTGTAATAACGTAGGACATTTAATTTCCGCAATTTGCTATTTTCCTTATTATTGTTAGTTTAATAGGATTGTATGGCAAGACCTAAAACAAAACATTAGAAAACCTAATCTCAAGACAAATACTTGAAATCAAAACATTATTCACACACGCACCTCTAGGGTAACCTCACTTATTGCCTCAGATAAAAAACAGTCATGTCCCTCGAATGTGGGATGCTTTAGCAAAGACCCTAGGCTAAAAGATCGTAATATCTCTATGACCCTTCGATGCTGCCTTCGGTAAACGATCTTATCCCCTTACGAAAATTGCTAAAGCATCCTACAAGTTGCCTTCTATGACTGTACGATGACCCGCACATGTCCCTCACATCCAACAATAGGCTTCCTACTAAATAATGGTACGGTAGCATTATCTAAAGGAGGAGGAAAAGAAAAAAGACTTTTTTGAGTAGGTAGATCGCTCTTGCTCACAAACTAAAATAAATTCCACACTTCACACTTTCAAAACGATTTATAAACACTCTTGAGGACTGATACAAGGGTTATTATAAAGCAGTATGCCTTACATTGGCATCTTTAAAACACTTTTCAGAAAACAACACTCTCTTTCATAAATATTTTCAAAACAAACATTTTGTATACATTCTCAACGGTACGAGAATCATTACAAAATTGCCGCACTTAGGCATTTTCAAAATATTTTCAAACATATACAAACACAAAGCATTTTCTCAAAGTGAGCTAGCGATTAAGAGCCCGTAGATAACTACGGATAAAAAGGGTGCTAACACCTTTCCTTTTCATAACCTACCCCCCTTACTCAGAAAATTCTCAAAAAGGTCTTTCTCGTTCTTTTCACCCTTTCCTTTATTGGATAAAAGAAAAGTCGATGGAGACTCTTGCTATCCGCAACATTTGTGATAAAACGTAAAACCCAAAAGTAAGTTCTCCCACCGTATTACAGAAGTCTTGCACATATATTTTCTTCTTCTTGTGTGCATGTTCGTCTGTGTAGCTTTTTTCTCTCTCGTCTTTACATTCTTCCAAGTCCTCCTTGAATAGGAAAATAAATAGATATGTTGGAGAGTAAAATAAAGAGTATACATAAAATATAGTTGTTGGAGACACTAGTTAGTACTAAGACTAGAGTGGCGCTTGCATCATTAGGATAAATGATGGGACAAGTGAAAGAAAATATGGTGCAAAGAATACTCCTTTATCCTGACTTTTAGGGTAATGTATAGGATATTGTATTGTTGTCACATGATCTCATTTTTTCACAAGTTTCTTTATTAGAGGCTTCTGATAGGTTATAATGAAGCTTGATCAGAGATCATATTTACTATCTTTCTTTATAGTTAACTTCTTAAGTTAGAGGCTTCTGAATATAAGTTGTTAAAGCTTGATCAAAGTTTAGAGTTACTATCTATCTTTAGTTAACTTCTTGGGTCAGAGGCTTGTGAATATAAGTCATTGAATCTTGATCAAAGAGACTTCAGATCTTGGGAACATCGAGTCTTCAGATTCTAGAATCATCAGAGTCATTCTGGATAAGATCCTTTCACAATTTGACTTGTTATTTTCATATGCAAATTTGCTTGTAAACACATATTTGTATTCTCCATTAGTTCAAAGCGTGTAAGATGTACAAAGTCTAGAGTTGCTCGTTTAGAGTTTGGAACTTTCACTAGCCCAGAGTCCACAACTTTCTATCTCAGAGTCTAAAGCTATTTATCAGATCTTGCAAACCTAAAAACATTGTTAGAGTATAAAATTGTTCTCTATCAGTGTATATATTATTAGCATCATTAGTTACAAAACCAAACTTGTTCCAACAAATAGCTCTTGTGATTGTCAAAGATTCATGATTTTTATTCAATTGAAGAAAAAAGTCATTGAAGAAAAAAGCTTGCACAAGTGAGTCTTGGAGAAGCTTAATCAAAGAGATTGAAATGTTTCTTCATAAGGTTAATGCCATTTAAAAAACATTCGAATTCCCTTTACTATAAGAGGAATTATATGTTACATCCCAACTGTTTGTGCAAATTTTGTTTGCTTCTGCACGTGATCAAAAGAAGACAAAATGATCTCTGAGTCTGATAGTGACTTATCAGAGTAATCTTGATCCTTGCGTTGAACTTCTTTAGAGTATGATAACTTTAGAGGAAGTTGACCTCCTCTAGAGTCCAAGTCTTCAGAGTCTGGATCTCAAGTTCTAATCTTTCAGAGTCTGGATCTTTTAGCTCCTCCTCTAGACTCTGAATCTCAGATTCTGATCCTTCATAATCTATATCTTTTAGCTTCTTTTTAATGTTCATTTTTAGTGCCAGTACTAAGTTTATATCATAAATTTTAGTCTATGATCCTGCAAACAGGAGAATATATTAGTATACTCAATTGTTCTTTAAATACTCTGTTATCATCACAACTTTATAGATATAGTTCAAACCAAATTTGTTCCATATAACCAAATATTCTTGCAATTTAAGTAAAAAAATGGTAACTAATTAACCCTAAAAATATAAAACTTATATAATGTTACCTTTCACTACATAGAGAGTACACCATAAGTGTTTGTGCTTAATTTTGAGATTAAGTGCTTCTCTGATGGATATTAAGAAGCAACCTACTTCCACTTCTTGTTGCCGCCGACTTTCATTCTAGGTGAAATCATTGCTAAAATCATATCCTTGATTTCTCTTAATACCATTGTGCGACTCAAATGCAAGAGTAAGTACTAGAATACTTTCATCTCTGAATAAACATTCGTCTATAAGCATCTTAACAAGTCATCACAGAAACATCACTTTATATTAACCTTCCCTTTACATGGTTCACACAAAATTTGATCTATCACGATTGATGACGATGATCTTCATTATTTTTACTTGTAGATTGAAAAGAAAGTAATGTAAAATAAGAAACTTTATATATTAATAAAACAAATTATATATATATATATATATATATATATATATATATATATATATATATATATATATATATATATATATATATATATATATATATATATATATATATCCCCAGTTATTCTAATAACCGAGATGTATCGTAGCACCTTTAACTAAAACAAATAAGTAGTTGTTGAGATCGAACCCACTACAAGTACAATCTTTTTTCCTTTACTCGGCGAAGTTAAAACTTAGAGTTAAAGCGACGCACTTTTTATGACGCCCTTAGTTACTTCGTATGTGAAACCGAGGTAACACCTAATATCCAACCAAGGTTAAATGTATTTTTCCTATTTGCCATATAATCATATATTAAAAGATAAAGCTTAGAGATAGATCTTGATTTGATATTCACACATAGTGTTTGTTCTAGGCAAGTCGCAAGGCCCACAACGAGAAGCCTAGAAGTAAACACTGAGGGAGCAAGCACATGGAACATGTGGACCCTCACTCTTACTAGAGATATGTGATTCTTCCTTCTTAACGCATCAACCACCATCCAGATTAATCGAACAACTATTCACATATCACATTGCGTCCCTCGTAGAAAATTTTAAGCGCTCTTACTATATATAAGAGAAAACACTTTTTCATTCTCTCATTGACTTGAGCATTGAAGTGTTATTCTTATAGGTCCTCCCATGCACTATTGTCCGACATGTTGAGTGAACCCTTCCAAGATCTACTTCACTATTTCATCCATCATTTATGGTTCCTAAGTGAAACAATGTTGAAGCTTAATATTATTATATATTAGGTTGAGAGATTGTCAAATAAACAATACAATTGAAATCATGATATTATTTTAAACATTAGAAATATTATTAAGTAATAAGTGATAATATTGATTGATAGCTAAAATGTGTATAATTAATTATTGATATGCATATGATTATAGTAATTACAATCTAGCACCAAAATATCTCTATCCATATTATTCTCCTGTTTCAATTTTTGTTATTATTTTATGAAATAATTCTCACACCAATCATTGAAATCCTTTTATACTTAAAATTTTAACTATTACCTATACATTCTCTTATCGCATCTGTTCTTGTGGAGATGATAAAAATATTCTCACTATATTATACTTTTTTCTTAACACAAATACGACTTTTGTAAAAACAACTTTTTACAACCCTATACCCAATAGAGCAACACTTCTATGGGCACAATCCCAAATCTTTTTGTTACATATGTTTAAGAGAGGAAGTATTTAATTTATCATTATTATTGTTAATATAATAATATTTTTTATTTTTTATTTATAATTTGGGATAAAGATTCAATAACTTTTGTAGGTATTTGGTAGCATATTTTGTGAAAGATAAAATAAAAGAAAAGGATAAATTAAAATGAGAGAGAAGAGTCGTAAGTGAGAATGTAAGGTGAAGTTATGTGACGTTGCCGCGTAAAAGTTACTGAATCCCAACCCATAAGTTTGAGCCTACCCACCATCTTCTTCCAACTGAAACCTGTTTTCCCCAAGTACCGTAGAGCCCCATCGATTCTTCATATTTTTACTCTAATCCATCACTTTTTTTTTTTCAACCACAAACAAGCTAAATAATCCCTAATCCTTCAAAAATTCAACCAAAATCTATAATTATTTTCTTTATTTTATCATCATCTAAGACCTTGAAAATAGAAACCATATTTGTTGCCCCTTCTTCAACGTGATTTTCTTGAAGGTGATGATGTTGAAGATGAAAATCCTTGATGACATGAAAATTTATGGCTTTTTTAACCTTTAATTTATAGGAAAAGTTATTTACTTTAGTTTGATTTTAGTTTTTTTTGGATTTTTTAACCCACCTCGTGGGATTGAAAAATACTTTATGTAAATTCAAAAATATTTTTAAAAAACCGGAAATAAATTTCTCATAAGCACCCTCACGTATACAATTCTTTCGTTTTGTCCATTTTAATATTTGATTCATTTTAAAAATGTATTTTCGGTTCTTAATCTTATATATTCAACAAATGTTTTGTTACTTATTTACTCTCTTCGTTTTAAAATGAGTGTCGTTTAAGATTTTTGCACACAAATTAAGAAATGTAATAATGTTGTTATAAGATATTGCACTTTTACTAAATTAATCTTATTAATGTATTGAAAGTAGTGTATAAACTAATAATTAAAGGATCCAATTGAAAAAATAGCAATCATTATTATATTGAAAAGTGAGAATGATATTCATTTTGAAACAAATTTTTTCTCTAAAACGACACTCATTTTAAAACAGAGGGAGTAATTATAATTCACATGCTTCTGTAGTCCAACAAAAACCTAAGCTTCAGTTAAATTTAGCTTTCAACACAAAGGTATCTTCAACATCTTCACTTGAAAAGAAACAAGAACAGTTCATATGCCAAGGAAAAATCTAGTCGATGTCGTTGCTGCGACAGAGGCACGAAACAGGAGAAAGGAACTAACAAAACTAAAAAGTAACCAAAGTCGTCGAATGAAATGTTGATTTCTCAACAAACTTGATTAAATGTTCAAAAGGTGCAAAGGTTCACCAATTATCAGCTTTTGCACCTGCTTTTGGTTTGATAGAAAAGAAATTTGGTGAAATTGAGGAGAGGGTACATGAGACCGAATTCACTTAGAGCATCTCCAACTGTGAATCCATTTTTGGGTTCTTTGCAAGACCCATTAAGCCACGTCAGCTTGAAGTAACTCAACTAGTTTTTCACTCTAATGGTGTAACTCTAAAGAACTCATATTGTGACCCACAACTTTACTTTATATATTAATATTTTATTCATATTGAATTTTATATTATATATTATTATTATTTTATTGGGTCTACAACATTGTTGAATTTCCATTTTTTTTATCACTATAAAAAATACTCTCATTTGTGACGTGAATTTCACGTCACAACTTGAAAAATGACGCCACAACAAATTATTTGTGACGTGCACGATCACGTGGCTGGGGAAGGGGTGGCAAATTATTTGCTACGTGATTTCCATGTCACAAAGTTGTGACGTGAAAATCACGTCGCAACATACTATTATAGGAATAACAACGTTGCCAGAAAAGCAAGTGTTACAGAGTTAAAGTTACTTTATTTGCCACGTGATTTTTACGTCATAAATTAGTGACGTGAAAATCACATCACTAAATAATTACATTTAATACCCCTTCAGCCTTCAACTTTTGTTTTTATTATATATAAAAATGAGGTTGCGACGTGATTTTCACGTCACAACTTGTGATGTGAAAATCACGTCACTAATGTTTTTTTTTTAATTTAATAACTGAAATTTGTTTTTCTTTTATCATTAATTAAATTAATAATAATTAATAAATTTAATATATAATAAATTAAATTAATAAATTCAATATATAATAAATTCAATATATTAAATTTAATATAATAAAATTAATAAACTAAAATTATAAATTTAAGAATTAATTAGTAAGTTTAATTAAGTAGTATGGTACACAAATTTAAATTTGAAAGTAAAATAACAAAAAATTAAAGTTTATGGGTCATCTAGGTTGGTATAATTGTCAATGTTAAAATTATCTTTGTTTCCGTCATCCTCCGGCTCTTGACCGCGAAAGTTTTGATTTCCACCAAACCCTTGCATAAATTGTCTCATTTGTTGCTCCATATCAGCTTGCCTCTTAGTCATGACCTCCATTTGTCATTGTTGCTCTTTCCTCATTTCCTCCATTTGAGCCTCCATTTGGGCTTTCATTGCCGCCTCACGTTACGTTGACTCGCATCTTGCCTCATTTAACGCTAATTGTCTTAGCGTTTCAAGTTGTTTTGGTGTCAAATTTGATTTACGTAACCCCCCTTCTCCATCTTTAACTCTTTGAAATAGAGTTCTATCCCCACTTTTCAAGGTGTCCGCCAAATTTCCACTATAAAAAAAACAACTGTTAGGGTCTTTTTCGCCAATGACTTGATCTCAAATATAAAAATCCACATCTGGATGAAGCAGTTCTCCCTCTCCCGGAGTATATTGAGGATTATGAATCAGAAAATTTGAGAGCAATCTCTAATAATCCTCATATACATTCAATAAAAAAAATTAAGTTAAATATTTAATAAATTAAATTAAATTAAATTAAAATTAAATTATATTAAAAAAGTTGCCATGTGATTTTCACGCCACGACTTCTCAATTACCACATGATTTTCACTTCATAGTTTCTTAGTTGGCACGTGAAAATAACGACACAAAATTGTCATTAAATATAAAAAAAATATACACAACAACGTAAATGAAATAACTTACAAAAGCTTTTAAAGTGCGTTCATCAACAAAATCCCTTGTTTTCTTTGTCCGGGTCTTTTTTAACCAACTCAGTCATCAAGGGAGGTCTCCCCAAATTTTTGGTCTAAATAATAAAATTAACATTAATTAATAAAATATATTATGAATCAAAATATAACTTAAAAATTTTCAGATGCCCTCATCTTCTTAAAATTTTCAGATTTAACCCGAAATTCGGGTGACTCCCAATATTCAAGAATTTCCTCAAAAACCTCTTTCCCTATCTAATTGGGACGGATACCCTGAAGTTCCTAACACTCTCTAGCACACCGCATTATGTCAGAAAGTCGTCTTGAGGTTCTGCCATAATAATTTTTTTTAATCATCTTCTCGTTCAATAAGTCCCACACACATTTTTCCTGCAATATTATATGACATTAAAATAAATAGTTAGATAATTATAACAAAAAATTAATCTAAATAACAATAACTAAAAAATAAATAAATTATACCTTAAATTTGTTAAACCAAACTTCTTTACTTTTGACATCTTTGAAGGTCTTCCAAAATTGTTTATACATCTGCTGAGTTATATAATTTATAACCTTGACAGCAGTCTGACTCGGCGAGAAACTAAACAACAATAATTTGAATTAGCAATATTAAATATAAATATATTAAAAATGAAAATGTATTCTTAAATAAAAATTTATAAATAAGAAAATTACGAGTTTCCTTCGGGCCAAATCCAAAATCTCCCGTCAATGACATGAATCTCACTCGGATCATCATTGCCTCAAAGGTCATTTCCATCTAACACATTATCATCTCTATCCATATGATCATCATCATCATCATATGGTTGTGCATGATCATCCTCACGTGCAGGTACATGTGTGGGATGTGGGGTGCGAGATCCTCCAGTCTGTGTGGGATGTGGGGTGCTGGATCCTCCAGTCTGCTGGAAGGATAAGGGCATCTGTGTGGGATGATGGGTGCTGGATGCTCCAGTATGCTGGAAGGATAAAGGAATTTGTGTGGGATGTGGGGTGCTAGATCCTCTAGTCTGCTGGAAGGATGAGGGCATATGTGTGGGATGTGAAAAATTGGGTCCTCTAATATGCTGGAAGGATGAGGGTATCTGGGTCTGCAGGAAAGAAAACCAGGTGGCCTAACAAAAGATGGTACCCCATATGGGCTACTAAAGAAGAACTCCCAAATGGGAATGGCATATTCTGAGAGAAAAGTAATGGCACAAAAGGCTGAGTACTGGCCATGGACATAGGATCGACCTGACTCTGCAGGGGAGGGTACATGGCCGACTGAGGTGCCTCACATGTTACTAACCTCAGGCATTCGGACTTTTTTACCATTATCCTTACTCTTATCAATTCGAGGTGTCATTTTACCTATTTATATAGAATACACGGTTAATATATATATTCATCAACAAAAATACTAAATTTGAAAAATAAATTCTCTTTAATACATATTCATTAACACATTCAATAGATGATTCGTTATTCTCATCAATACATATTCATTAACACATTTAAAAAATATTCATTAACACATTCACTAAATAGTTTATTATTCTAAATCTTCATGCTCGTCATCCATATCGTTCTCATCATCTGATGCGATATTATCCTTGGATCCAAAATCTTCATCATGCTCTCTGTCCACATTATTATCAACCAACAATATAGACACATCAACTTGATGCCCTCAACCATTGTATCGGACAAACTTGTAATTTGTTCATCTGTAATCACATCATTCATTTGCTCAACTTCATCAACTTGGTAAGCAACATCTTCCACTAGATCACCACTTTCAAAATGGCCCAGGGGTTTTGTTTTTATTACAACACACCATCCTCGTTTACGTGGTACAAATAAAGGATAAGGAACATAATAAACTTTCCTAACAATATGTGACATTATGAAAGGGTCATACTCTTTGTACCTCTGATCCATTTGAATCTCAACAATATCATATGACTTATCTATTTTTGTGCCTCTAGTTGGATCATACCATTCACAATAAAACAAGACAACTTTATTTTCCGAGTCCAAGTAATTGTATACCAACTCGTAGATATGTTTAACAAAGCCATAGAAGTCATCTTCACCGCCATCTGTAAATCCTTTTACAAATACACCACTGTTTATGGTTTTTTTTCCGTTCAGTCCATGTCTCATTGTGAAATTTATACCCGTTCATGAAGTATGTGTGCCATTCATTTGCGCTTTGAACAGGGTCTTCAGACAAGTTTCTCAAATGGAGTATTTCTGGAGTAAATGCAACAATGCTAGACAATCTCTCCTTGAACCATGCTTGAAATTGAGCATGAATGATACCAGATGTTGATTGTACACCGACACTATGAAAATAGACGATGTTAAATTCCCTAAAAAGAAACACATTATAAGTTTCAAGATAATAAGTTTTATATTAACAGTGCAAAGAAAATTAAACAGTTGGAGTATACTTATTGAAGATATGTGTTGTACCCCAAAATTTGCCCTCTCATTTCTCAAGGAATCAACCTGGATCCTCAGGTTTTCTTCCATCCAACTCCAAGCTTTGAATTACAAATTTTTCAAGAAAGTCGCCTACAAGGGCAAAATGGTCATTTTCATACTAAAAAGTCAAACTTTGGCTTTTGGACCAAAAACCAAGTTTCAAGAATCATATTTCCTTAAGACATGTTGAAATATAAAGTTTGTTTCATCAAGAAAATCAAAAGTCAATTTACTTTGGGAAAAGTCAAAATTTTAAATACTTAGAACTTTTCTAAGTTGTTTAAGAAGCATGATAAAACTCAGAACTTCTGGCCAGATTTTCACCTTGATGCAAGTTGATTCTGGATCAGCCTCTGACACAAGAGTTATAGACCCACACAAGATCTAGAACGTTGCTGAACAAAGCTTCTCCTAGAAATGTTGAGATTTCAAGTTATAACTCCTCAGGGACACGTCCTTGAAACTGAAACATTCAGCAAATTCTGGACACTTTCAAGACAGAGTTTGGTCAGGACTTCTGGGCAAGTTTTCACAAAGCTTCATCCAGAGTTTGCAAGGGTAAATCAAAGAAGGTTATAAAGCGTGATACAAAGCTTCCTGAAAAGTCTGAAAGCTCCTTCAGAACATGTTGGAGCCAGAAGATAAGAAGATCAGAAGATTGGATGCTACGCTGAAGCAGAACTTCTAAGCCAGAGTTTGCAAAGGTAAATCAAAGAAGTTTACAAAGCGTACGGCAAGCTTACTGGAAAGTATGAGGGATCCTTCAGAGCATGCTGAGGAAACAAGATAAAAAGATCAGAAGTTGGATGTTTGTTCTAGGTTACTTTATAGTGGAACTTCTGATCCAGAATTAAGCAATGATGCAAAATCTCACATTACAGGATTTCTGATTTGATAAATCTCATCATCATTTAATGCTCATTTAATGCTCACAACCACTTTTGAGTCTTTATCCTAAGGATCTCCCCACGTGTGGTATAGAAAGTACCTTTGTTATCCTTAAAAGCAACTCTTGTACAGAAATATCTGATGGCCCATGCGTGCTTTTTTTTTTTGGGTTTACTTTTCCTTAATCCCTGCTTGTTAATCTAGTCTAGGCTAAAAACTGCCAATTATCACACCTTTTTGAACTTGCTTCAAGAACAAGTCAGCATCTAGCGTATGATGTTGGCGCCACGTGACCTCTCTAAACTACAAAACCTTTGCCTATAAATAGAATACCTTTGGCCATTGAAAAGTGGTCAGAATTTTGAGAAAGAAAAAAAAACTTTGAACCCCTGCCAAAATTCCAAGAGTCCAAAAACTGTAAACACAACATACAAAACCTGTTAACTCTTGATTCCTTGAATTCAAACTCCATTTGTTCTCAAGTGTTTCTTGACTAAAACCATCCACACAGTTTTTGATTCACATATTAGAAACTTCCCTAACTTCTGTATTCATACTATCCTACACTCTTCATCCATCTACTCAAAGAAATCAGAACATCACCTCTTTGTTGTTCCAGAAGTTGAAAACTTCCAGCCTACTGAGTACGTGAAGAAGCTGCTCAGAACATGATCAGAGTTGAGTTTAACTCCGGTTCACAGAACCTCTTCCAGCTGCAAGGTAAGCTTCTGCTGACTCTCACCACATTACTTAAGCATTACCAGATTTGCATGCTCAAAAATACAATGTAGATATCATGTTTCTGATGTTGTACATAATCTGATATTTCATGCATCTGCCTGCCTAAGTAGGGAATAAACCAATTCAGAACTTCTTGAATAAATTAGAACTCAGAATTAGGATTAGAAAATTCATACTTGCCTCTGATTTATAGTTCTGATATTTCTTATTTCTGAAACACTATGACACCTGCTATAACTGTCCTATGCACATCTTCTGTTTTATGAAAAAATGACCATGTTGCAGATGTTCTGACTAGCATAGAGAGAGAGACCAAGTTCTGTCAGTGGTATCAGAACTTCTGAAGTTTATTTTGTTGTTAGTGGCATCAGAACTTCTGAAAACTACTGTGTTCCCAATGGACTCAGAACTTCTGACTTTACTTATTTTTTCACTAACAAGATTTATGTTTTGCAGTACGCCAGAGTCAGAACTTCTGACCCCCTTTAATCAACAATACATTGATTCCATTTTTCCTTTTTCTCACTATTTTTGCTATCACTTTCTATTCCATTAACCAACAAACACCAAAAACATTTCTTTCATGCTTTATTTTATTTCTTGAAAACAAAAGATCTAAAATATTTTCTTAAAACAAAACAAGTCCATTTCACATTTTCTTGTACATTCTTATTGATTCAATATGGTTGTAATAGATAATTAGGACTTATTTTTTACTTGCAACCCCCATTCATAAATATGTACCCCTATCCCCTAAATATTGTAATAGCGTAGGACTTTACATTTTTGCGCTTTTATTGCTTTCATATACTGTATAGTAATTAGGCGTGTATGGCAAGATAAAACCAACAAATAGACCACCAAAAATAAAAGACAAATGCATGCAATCAAACACACTTGCACACATGTACCCTTAGGGTAATCTCACCTGTTTCCTATCGGAACATGGTCATGTCCCTTGAACATGGGCGCTTTAGCAAAGACCCTCAATAAAAGATCGTAGTCCCTTGATGACCCTCGATGTTGCCTTCGGTAAACAATCTAGTCCCTAAACGACATTGCTAAAACGTCTCATATGTTGCTTTCTATGACTATACAAACTTCCCAACACCCGTTCCTTTATATCCAACAATGGGGCTTCTTACCGAATCAATGGTAAGATAGCCACATCTAAAGGAGGAGGAAAATCACATCTAAGACCTTTTGAGTAGGTAGGTTCACTCTCAGTTACTCGCTTTCTCACAACAAAAACATTTCATACACCTACACTTTCATTTTGAAACATTTTCGAAAGACAACACTTTGTATGTGTTCTTATAGAAACGAGAACCATTACAAAGACACCTTTTCAAAATCACTTTCAAAAACACATCTCACAAACACCTCTTTGAACTATTTTTGAAATAAACACTTTGTATGTGTTCTTATAGAAACGAGAATCATTACAAAGTTACATTTTCAAAATACTTTCAAAAAATACACACCACAAGCACATTCAAACAAAAGCAAGTGATCTAGCAAGTAACTAAGAGCCCATGGAAAACCATTGATGAAAAGGGTGCTAATACCTTCCCTTTTCATAATCTACCCCCTGAACTCAAAAACATCTCTAAAGGTCTTTCCTATGCTTTTTCACCTTTCCTTTTTGGATAAAAGAAAAGTCAGTGGCGAGTCTTGCTAAACTGCAACATTTGCAAACACAAAATGCAAAACCTTCAAGTCAGTTCTCCCACTGTATCACAGAACTGGCGACTCTGCTAGGGAAATTTCTAAAAGTTGGGTTACCTTAGGGATAGATCACATTTATTTGCTTACATTATTTAACTTGTATGCTTTACATTATGGTTCTTTGTTTGGGTTTGAATCCTCTACCCGGATTTGGGATACATTATAGGTAAGTAGCGATACGTTGTGGAAACTGTGTGGGGTATACCGACATGGTCTAAGCAATAGCTACGTTAGTACGCCATATTTGTGGGTACCGGTAGCCTTTGAGTAAATCAAAGAGAATACGGGGCTGCTGAGTGATGTCATGTAGAACTAATGAACTTCTAGAACCTTTACTTGACCAACTTGGCCTTTAGGATGTAGTGAGATGACTGGCTTTGGTGCAGTTCAAAGTTGGTAGATACTTGATACTACACTCATTGAGTTTTGGTTTCTTGGGATATTTTGGTCGCCATTAAAGAGGCTTGAGCTGAAACAATGACCAAGGAAACAATCCAGTGATATTGAGCTCCTTAGAACTCGGTTACTATTACTAGGACAGGTTTAAGCCAACTAGCTTCAAGAGGGTACTTACCTATAAAACTCCATACAAGCCTAAACTAAGGACTTGGTTGCTTTGTTTGGTATATGCATACTTATACATAACATCATGGACATCATGAACATCGCATACATCCACTAACCATTTCAAGTATTTTTAAGATTCATCTTTGTTCTTGTTTTGTAGGATATGGATTCACTTCGCAGGAAAACTATTCAAGTCAACCTTGTGAAAATTCCTCCACAACTTAAGGAGCTAGCTTCAAGGATCCCTGAGAACTCTCCGTTCACCGAGAGACATGGTCTTCTACTCAACTTGGTCACCACCAACACAAATGAAGATATGATGAAGGTGCTCTTTCAGTTCTTTGATCCTTTACACCATTGCTTCACATTTCCCGACTATCAACTTGTGCCTACTTTGGAAGAATTCTCACAACTCTTGAGAATTCCCATTCTCAATCAACTACCTTTTAACGGTACGGAAAGAGACCCAAAGCCAGAAGAGATTGCTCAAGTTCTACACTTGCACTCATCTGATGTCACAACTCATTGGGAAACTAGGAGTGGTGTCAAAGGCTTTTTAGCAAAGTTCCTGTTTGAGAAAGCCCAAAGCTGTTGGAATTCCATAGACTTGCAAGCCTTTGATGAAATTGTGGCTCTCATCATCTATGGGATGGTTTTGTTTCCAAACCCTGACCAACTCATAGATGTGAACACCGTCAAAATCTTCATGTCATGCAACCCGGTGCCTACATTGCTAGGGGATATCCTACACTCTTTTCACACTCGCACAATGAGAAAAGAGGTGTCCTTATGTGTTTCACTCCTCTCTTGGAAAGATGGTTCATTTCTCATCTTCCCTAATCAGTCATAAATAATGAGCAAGGTTCAAGGTGGTCACAAAGGTTAATGACGCTCAAACATTCAGACATTCATTGGTGCTCCCGATCTGAAGAGAATGTTATCATTGTTGACCGTTGTGGATAATTCCCTAATGTCCCTCTACTTGGCATTAGGGGAGGCATCACCTACAACCCTTGCTTAGCCTTAAGACAGTTTGGTTACGCCCGAAGGGATGACCCGCACGAGATGCTGATTCAAGGTTTGGTGTTCGACTACGACAACGACGATCAAGGTCTCCGCCAGAGATTTATACGAGCTTGGAGGATGCTAAACAAGGTGGATAGCAAGACTTTGGGGCATAAGAATTCCATCCCTCTTGAGCCTTCCCTCAAATAGGTACGAACCCGTGCTCAAAGTCTTATGATGCCTTACCCCTCTATTCTCCCGGTAATCATTGAGCCTGTCAAGGAGGGAGATGTTCCATACACTATCCTACATCCTGACATGCCCACATCTCTTGAAGACCTACAAAGGGATTGGATACAACTCAAAGGAGAGCGAGATAATTTCAAAGCCCAATTCTACGCAAGAGAGAAGAAGGTTTTGGAATTCACTAGGCTACTTCATGAGGAGCAGAATCTAAATGCCTACATTGCACCAAAGAGGATGCGCACTACTTTTTATCTTAGAGTTTTGTATTATTTTGTCCAAGGGGCGTTGATGTACTCAAACTTCATCTTATTAATATAACGTGCGTTTCTTTTTGTCTAAAACAAACTTGAATCTTCGAAATCCATGAAAACATTGCATATGCACATATCATTCATCATAACATAAACAGGTCTTTTGCAACAAGTTTCCTCATCTCTCTATTGTTTATTTCAGTAGATGGATCTCGAATAGACAGTGAAAGATCTCCAAACTCAGAACATGAAGTTTCAACAGTTTCTCATGACCCTGGCCAAGGGGCAAGAAGAATTGAAGACTCTGCTAGCTGAAGAGAGGAAAAAGAAAACAAAGAAGACAACTGGAGTCTTAAACACAGGGAGAAGATTTCATGAGCAGACGAGAAGGACTTTGAATTTTGCAACAACATCCGGTGAAGGAGAGGGAAAGGTAAGGAAACAACGGTCCCGTCAGAATCAGAAGAAGAGGAGGAAGAAGAGGAAGACTACTCTGAGGAACAGTATCCTCCAGCTGATGACAAGTACAAACATCTTGAAGAACGGTTGAGCGTGATGGAAGTACAAAAGGTGTCAGGCTTAGACTTTGAGGAATTGGGACTAGTGTCGGGGATTGTGATTCCTCCGAAATTCAAAGCGCCTACATTTTCCAAATATGATGGAGTGTCATGCCCTAAAATGCATCTCCGGTCATATGTGAGAAAAATCCAACCCCATACCGCTAATAAATACTTACGGGTGCACTTTTCCAGGACAGTCTGTCTGGAACACAACTCAACTGGTTTTACCAACTAGAAAGAGCCAACGTCCATAATTGGGAAGATCTTGCCGCAACTTTCTACAAGCAATATCAATATAATACCGATTTGGCGTCTACCCGTACTCAACTCCATAGTATGTCCATGGCTTCCAATGATGGTTTCAAGGATTACGCACAAAAATGGAGAGATTTGGCTGCAAGAGTTCAACCCCCTCTGTCTAAAAGGGAATTGGTAGACATGTTCTTAAGCACCTTGTCTGGTCCCTTTTTCAGCCATCTAATCGAAAATTCATCTGCAGGCTTTACTGAACTAATATTAACCGAAGAGAGGGTGGAAGTCGACATAAAAAGTGGAAAGATTCAAAAGGATTCTTCTTCTTCTACAGCTACAAGGAAGCCTTTTATTGGGAAGAAAGAGGCAGCCGCTATATATCCGCAAAGAAACCGAGAGAGGGTCGAACGCCGACCAATGGTGGGGGCTGTTATGATTCCAAAGCCTACGTCTGATCAACAAAGAAATAATCAACCATGGATGGAAAGGCCAGTCAGGAAATTCACCATAATTAACATGACTTCGTCTCAAGTATTACCGCATCTTCTTAGATCCAACTTAGCAACCTTGAAAGAAGCTCCGAAAAACCCCTATACAACATCTCCTTATTATCAACCCAATGCCCGTTGAGCATATCACTATAAAAGTCCTGGTCACAATACTAATAAATGTTGGGCCTTAAAGAACAAAATACAAGACCTCATTGAAGCAAAAGAAATTGAGTTTGATGCGCCTGAGAAGCCAAATGTCATTTATGCTCCTATGCCCAGACATGGTCACAATACCAATGCTATTGAAGAAGATTTGTTTGTTGCCACAGTTGATAAACTCATGACTCCACTTCCGACCATTAAAATAAACTTGTTAAAAGCCAGTGTGTTCCCGGGCTGTAATGAAGTTTGCCATCTCTGCTTGTCCTCACCAACTGATTGCCCTTTTTTGAAAGCAGGCATTCAGCGCCTGATAGATAACAAAGAGATTTTGTTTGAAAGTACTCCTGTTTCACCTATTCCTGTTGAATATGTTTCAATCATTACCATTTCCGCCAATTCTTCCAAGGTCTCCACCAAAAGACCCGTTAGAATTACATTAGTTCCGAAAGCAGCTCCTCTAATAATCACAATGCCAGGGCCAGTCCCATATGAATCGGACAAAACCATGCTGTGGAATTACGGAGGGGACATTTACTATCATGGCATCAAACAAGACCGGGCGGCCGTTGAAGAAATAAACTTTGAAGAAGAAGATTTTGACATCAACAATATTGCCGGAACTAGTAAAATTACCCGAAGCGGTAGGATCTTTTCTCCAGAAATTGCTCCCCTAAAAGCAGTTTCTAGACCCGTGATCATCTCTGTGGCTGCTCCAAAGGTTACTTCCGTACCCATAATCATCTCTGCAGGTTCTCCTATTGACAAAGCCGTTACAACCCCTATTATCATTCCTACCAACACTCCTGCTGCTGAAACTCGAGGAAAAAGTATTTTTGGTCGAGCCTGTCCGGATGAAGGCCCAGCCATTGACTGTCCCCGAGACATCTAAGAAAGAAATGGAGGAGATCCTAAAAATTATAAAGAGGAGCGACTACGATGTAGTTGAATAATTGGGGAAAACTCCCTCCAAGATCTCCATGCTGGAATTACTACTGTGTTCTGAGGCTCATGCAAAAGCCTTGGTGAAGTTCCTAAAAACAACCAATGTGCCTCAAAAGACGTCTGCTGATCAATTCCAAGACTACGTGACCAGCTTGACAGCGGATAACGGCCTAGGCTTCTCGGATTCTGATCTGACACCGAGGGGAAGAAAGCACAATAAGGCGTTGCACGTCTCAGTGGAGTGTAGGGGCACAACTCTGGCCCATGTCTTGGTGGACACTGGCTCATCCTTGAATGTATTACCGAAAAAAGCTCTTGACAGACTTGACTGTGAAGGATTGGTGTTAAAGCCAAGCAACATAGTAGTAAGGGCATTTGATGGCTCGAAGAGAATGGTGCACGGGGAAGTGGATATCCCTATAAAGGTTGGAACTCAAACTTTAAATTCAAACTTTTATGTAATGGACATCCTCCCTTCGTACTCTTTCCTGCTAGGTCGGCCATGGATCCACAATGTTGGTGCTGTCACCTCTACATTGCACCAGATGCTGAAGTATCCGGTTCAAGGAAAGATTATTACTGTCCATGGAGAGGAAGAATACATGATCAACCATCTCAATTCCTTCAGATATGTGGAATTGGATGGCGAATTCATTGAACTCCATTTCAACACTTCGAAGAGGTCCCCCAAGAGGTAGCAGTGACCAAGACAATGTCCCAGATTCCCAAGATTACAAGACCGCTGCTTCGGATGTCATCTCTGAAGGACTCCAAAGCAGTGGTAGAGGAAGGTGGATGCACCATCTAGGGACAACTTCCAGATATCCCGTATAATTCTGACAAGTTTGGCTTAGGTTTCACTTCAAGTGCTCAAAAGGCTGTACACCATGCCCGTGCTGGAGGGCCACCCTTGAAGATTAGCAACCGTGAGGTCAATACGGTAGAAGATGGTGAAGATGATTGCAACTTGGAGGATTGGATCTTTCCTACCGTCAATGGAGGGCTCAGCAATTGGGAGGATAGAGACTTCATCCCAATAACCTTTATCCCGCAGTAATTTATCTTTACATTTTTGTTGGATCTGTAATATTCAAAAACAATTCGTACTCTTAAAACCTTGTGTCTTGCCCGAGGAACAATGGTCCATTTGTAAGGGTTATTATTTCATCTTCATATGACATCAATAAATCACAGACGTTTTTCTCATACAAACTTTTGTGCTCATTGTTTTTCTTTTACATTTTACTTTCTTTCAAAGATAGATATACCCTTACGCACACCCACAATGCAGGTATCCATCCATTCTGGATCCCATGGGTAACGATAATTCTATGGCCTTTTGTGACTCTGAGAATCTGATCTACCAAACCGAAGACGAAGGTGAGGAAGATTGTGAAGTACCGGGGGAGCTTGCCAGACTGTTATAACAAGAGGAAAGAACCATGCAGCCTCACGAGGAACCCGTGGATACAATCAACCTGGGTACCGAAGAAGACAAAAACGAGGTCAAGGTGGGTGCCAATCTGGAACCCAATGTTAAGGAGTGTCTAATTCAGTTGCTACACGACTATGTTAAAATCTTCGCCTGGTCATATGAAGACATGTCGTGGCTTGATACGGACATTGTGGTACATCGTTTGCCTACGAGAGAATATTGTCTGTCAGTAAAACAAAAATTTCACCGCATGAGACCTGATATGTCGAAAAAGATTAAATTAGAGGTTATGAAACAATTCAATGTTGGATTCTTGGCTGTCACTTCCTATCCTCAATGGGTTACCAACATTGTTCCTGTACCTAAAAAAGATGACAAAGTATGAATGTGTGTGGACTACAGAGATTTGAATAGGGCGAGCCCTAAGGATGATTTTCCACTCCCCCACATTGATATCCTAGTTGACAATACGGCACAACACAAAATTTTTTCCTTCATGGATGAATTCTCAGGTTACAACCAAATCAAAATGGCACCTGAGGACATGGAGAAAACAACATTTGTCACACAGTGGGGCACATTCTGCTACAAGGTGATGCCATTCGGACTGAAGAATGCTGGGGCAACCTATCAACGTGCCATGGTAGCTTTATTTCATGACATGATACATCATGAGATAGAGGTCTACGTAGACGATATGATAGCCAGATCGCAAACAGAAGAAGAGCATCTTGATCACTTACAAAAACTGTTTGATAGACTGAAGAAGTACAAGCTAAGGTTGAATCCAAACAAGTGCACATTTGGTGTACGGTCTGGTAAACTTCTAGGCTTTGTCGTCAGTAAAAAAGGTATTGAGGTCGATCCTGCCAAAGTTAAAGCAATACAAGAGATGCTTGCTCCTCGTACTGAGAAGGAAGTCAGAGGATTCTTGGGACGTTTGAACTATATTACCAGATTCATTTCTCACCTGAAAGCTACTTGTGAGCCAATCTTCAAACTATTGAAGAAAGATCAAGTAGTCAAATGGAATGATGAATTCCAAGTTGCTTTTGAGAAAATAAAAGAATACTTACAAGAGCCTCTTGTGTTAATGCCACCAGTCGAGGGAAGACCATCGATCATGTATCTGACTGTTTTAGAAAACTCAATGAGGTGTGTATTGGGACAGCATGACGAGTCTGGCCAAAAAGAGCACGCTATTTACTACCTGAGAAAAAAAATTTACCGACTGTGAAACCAGATATTCACTGCTCGAGAAAACTTGTTGTGCTCTGGAATGGGCTGCTCGCCGGCTAAGATAGTATATGCTGACTCATACTACCTTGTTGATATCTAAAATGGATCCGATAAAGTACGTCTTCGAGAAGCCTGCTCTTTCTGGGAGAATAGCTAAATGGCAGATGATCTTGACAGAGTACGACATACAGTATACTACCCATAAAGCTATAAAAGGCAGTGTGCTAGCTGATCACCTTGCTCACCAAGTTGTTGAAGACTATCATTCCATGAAGTTTGAATTCCCGGATGAAGACATCATGACATTAGACAATTGTGAAGAATTCAGGCCATATGACGAACCTGAACAAGGATCTCGATGGACCCTGTTCTTTGATGGAGCCTCTAATGCACTCGGCAATGGTATCAGTGTTGTACTCATATCTCCAGAAGGGTGTCATACTCCTTTTACTGCCATACTTCGCTTTAATTGTACGAACAACATGGCGGAATACGAAGCGTGTATCTTTGGTCTCAAAGCTGCCATAAACTTGGGGATCAAATTATTAGATGTATTCGGAGATTCAGCCTTGGTCATCAGTCAGATCAAAGGGGACTGGGACACCAAACACCCTAACCTTATCCCTTACAAAGAACATGTTTTGACATTGCTACCACATTTTGAGAAGATTACCTTCGAGCATTTCCCGCGAGAAGAAAATCATCTAGCAGACGCTCTAGCCATAATGTCATCTATGTTTAAACTTAATTGGGATAACGAGGCTCCCCAGATCACCATCGGACGAATGGATGAACCAGCACACTGTCACGAGATTAATATTGAAGAAGTAGTGGACCAGCCTTGGTTTCATGAAGTCAAGAGGTATCTCGAGGCTCAAGAATATCCAGAAGGAGCTTCAATCAATGATAATAAGTTCTTAAGGAGATTCTCTTCTAAATTCTTCCTTAGTAATGGCATCCTGTACAAGCGCAATTATGACTCTGTATTGCTTTGGTGCGTAGATAAGGTTGAAGCTGAAAGGATCATGGTTGAATTACATGAAGGTACTTTTGGAATCCATTCTAGTGGACATACGATGGCAAAGAAGATCCTACGGGAGGGATATTATTGGTCCACCATGGAAGCAGATTGCTATCAACACTTTCGAACCTGCCATAAGTGTCAAATTTATGCTGACAAGGTGCACATACCTCCGGTTCCTCTGAACATCTTGACAGCTCCTTGACCCTTTTCTATGTGGGGAATTGATATGATTGGGGAAATCAAGCCGACAGCCTCCAACGGACACCGCTTCATCCTAGTGGCCATTGATTATTTTACAAAGTGGGTTGAAGCAGCCTCCTTCGCCTCTGTTACCAAGAATGTTGTTGCCCGCTTCATCAAGCAAAACCTTATTTGTCGATACAGTATCCTAGAAAAGATCATCACTGACAATGGTACAAATCTCAATAACACTATGATTACCGCATTATGCGAGAAATTCAAGATTCAGCATCACAATTCTTCTCCCTATCGGCCAAAGATGAATGGTGTTGTCGAAGCGGCAAATAAAAATATTAAAAAGATCATACAAAAGATGACAGTCATATACAAAGACTGGCATGAGATGCTACTATGATCGGTGGATTTAGAACTGACTGTTTAATGCTGGATCGCGAAATGTCGCGGAAGCAAGAGTCGCCACCGTCTTTTATTTTCTCCAACATGGACAGGACAAAAGCACAGCAAAATTCCTTATGAGATAGTTTCTCGGTTCGGGAGGTAGATTTATAGAAAGGGAAGGTGTTAGCACCCTTTCTATCCGTGGTTATCCACGGGCTCTTAGATACTTGCTCATTGTGTTTTCAAAAGTGTTTTCTTTTCAATTGTGAGTGGGTTTTGAAAAAGTTTCGTTTAAAGATTTCAGAATGACTCTTGTATCAGTCCTCAAGAGTGTTTGAAAAATTGTTTTGAAAGCTTTTTGAAAGTGTCGGTGTGAAAAGAGTTTTGATTGTTTTTTAATAGAGCAAGTATCTACGAGTCATCTACCTACCCTAAGGAATTAGGCTGTGTAGAGGTCCTTAAGGTAGTGCCATCCCACCATTGAGAGGTAGGTAGCACCACCGTTGGAGGTGTTCAGGTCAATTCGTTTGTAGGGACAGTGTGGTCACCAGAGCAACAGTAGGACACCTTAGAAGCTACCCTTATGCCATTGATCATGGACATAAGGACTTACTAAAACGTCCTATACTCGACGACCACGTTTCGAAGGCAAGGCAACAGTGAGGTGTACCCTAAGAGTGGTGTGTGAATTTGTGTGTTGTTTTCAGGTTATGTTTTATCTTGTACATGTATCATGGTGATCTACGCTTGTTTTTTAATTTAGGCCATACATTCTTTCATGCAATTAGAATTTAAAAATGCGGAAATTTAAATGCGGAAAGTAAAATCCTACGCTATTACAAGGCGCAGGTCTATACATCGCCAAATTACAAAGACCCGTTTTAATAAAAATACGGAAAGTAAAACCTAGTTACTATTACATGGCTTGAACAATTACATAATATTCACAAAGGAAAATGAGAATAAATGCGCGAAAGAATTAAAGTTGAACGTTCGAGGGCGTTGGACCCTTTTGAAATTAAATTGAATTAAAAGTTAATTAATTATTTAATAAAAGGGAAGAAATGTTTTTTTATGTTTTTTGGTATTTAATAAAATAAGAAAAGAATTTAAAATTAGAAGGAAACCCTAGTTCTAAATATTTTTAATTATTAAAGAAAAGGTTAAGGTTTAAAACCTAATTTACTAAATAATTAATGTACATATTTATTTACAAAAATATTTAATAATTAATAATAATAATGAGAGAAAATTATTTATTTAAGAAAAAGGTGAGAATGTTAAAAACCCTAATTTCTACATATTTTAATTTATTAAGAAAAACATTAAAGTTTTAAAACCTAATTTACTAAATTAATGGTTAAAATTTATTTACAAAAAATAATAATGAATTAAATATTAATTAAACATATTTTTAGTTTTTGATTTTCTGGTTTTATATTATGAAAATTAATTTATGAAATTAAAGAAAACAATTAAAAACAATTAAAAGAATAAAAAGGAAAATCAAATAAAAAATAAAAATGATGCAAACCATAGGGGGTGTCTGGCCCATTTAGGAGGTGAATTGGAGCAATTTGGCCCATCAGAACACAAGGCCTTCGTTGACTTTCCAGCTTGTGTGTATGCTGGTTGACTTGGGCGTATCCTGGAGTTCACGTTATGGTCATTGGATTGATCATCAGGGACACTTGGCAAGCCTAAGCGTTGGGATGCATGGTGGAACGTTTGAAGGAAACTGCATGGAAACGTGTTACTACAAAAATCATGAATAATATGGAGGGACCTGGGAATCGAACCCAGGTCCCAATACCTACAAGACAACTCACCCACCAACTGAGCTAGTTCGTGCATTTGTTAATATTATGGAACATAATTATTATAATAGAAAATAAAGCGTTAATGGTATGAACAACAAATTCACGCGCCAAGTTTGAATCCCCCAGTCATGTCTTGACACGCCAGCTTCGTCTTCATCTTTCTGCCTGTAATATAAACAGATAGCGGGGGTTTTAAACCCCCACTAAATGAAGCCTGAAAAAATAGCGATTAGCACATGGACAAATATAAAAAGGGCGCGAGGTATTGGTTGGCTTCGTCTTGAGGTCACGAATTCAATGGTACCAGTTTGAAGGTCTAATTTTTCCATATGAGGAAAGCCCCAATTTGGAGTTTCTGAAACCCTAGAAAACATTAATGGCAAATCTCGTTTCACGCATTGTTAGGATAATTAAATATTACCAATAGCTTCAGAACATCAATATTAGCAAGAATCAATAATTAAAACTCATGAATAATGCATGTAAATTAAAAAACGATTAGGGACATGTTCATGAAGAAGACGATTCTGTTCTACCAATTCTTGGAGTCTATGGACCTGTTCTTGATTGCAAATGCTTCCTGGATGTCTTGGCAATGTATTGGAATGCTTTTGAAGCCTTGAATCGCCTTGTAACTATGATTTTAGTGTTCAAATTTTTAATGAAAAATTGCAAATTGGTTCTCTCTTTTCTGAGCAGGTTTCGTGTCCATGAGCATTAGGTTATGTTATGCCTTTGTAGGTGAATAGAATTAGGTCAAGAAACAAGCCCATAATCCATTGAATTAATGATTTCAATCTTTGATTTTTCCACATCTTTTTTCAATCTTTTTGCCATGGAAAACTTGCCAAATTTGGATGATTTTGTCCCCTTGAGATGGTGCACAAGATCTTTTGCATATCATGAATATATTTGCTGCACAAAAAAGATTTAAAACCATGATTTGATATTTTTCTCATATTTAAATTTAATTAAATGAATTAATAATAATAAAAATTCAAATAATTAATCAAAAATAAGAAAATAAATCCCTTTGAGGTTAATGGGTCGTGCATAGCCTTTGGGTAATGATTCATGAAAGAAATTGAGGCCCATTAGCATTTTTGAAGCCTTTTGTGCAAAGTTGACTTTTCAAATTTCCCAAATATTTCCCAACTTCTACAAGGCATATCTTGCTCAATTTTGAAGCTATGATCATGTTCTTGGACATTTTGGAAAGGTCTTGAAGTCCTCTAACCAATGCCTTTGGTCCCATGTCATTTTGATTCACCAATCTCAAGTTATGGTCTTTGACTTAAAGTGCCTTTTTGTTGACCTTTGAAAATGACCTATAATGTTGAAATTGATAACTTTTTGTGAGAGCATTTCTTGGACTTGAAGTGTGAAGATGAGTTGTAGGAAATGTCATTCTCTTCAAAATGAGCTTTGGATGGGATTTTTATGATAAACCATGAAGAAGTTATGTCCTGGTCAATTTGCAGTTGACTTTTTCAACTGTCCAAAAATAGAAACTTTTGCATCTTGAGACTTTTTGAGCCATGCTTTGAGAATCATGATCAAGAATTGATCAAATGATGTTTGTGGCTTCAAAATAAGATGTTGACCAAAAAATTTGACTTTTGACTGTCAAATGACCATTTTGCCCCTGCAGTTGACTGTGGAGCAATTAGGTTTTTTTGATTGTGCAACTTGGTGCTGTGAGTCTTGAAACTTGACATATGGATGCTTGACAATGTATGTAGGCATGTGGGACTTGATTAGACCCTTGAAAACCTCAATTTCTTTGCAAGAACTAAAACCCTAATTTTGACTGTGTTAGGAGGCAATTGGACTGTGCAACCTTTGGGAGATTTTGAACCTTGATCTTGGCAAATCTTGAAGAATATGGGAGGGAAAATTTTGGGGTACAACAGTTGCCCCTGTTCAATCTTCTTAGACCTGAGGATGTAGATTGGCTGGCGTGCCTTTCGTAATCTGAAGGTGGAAGATGATTGAACACTAGAGTGCCCAGAAATTTGCACTCACATAGTAGAGTGTCAGCAGTATGATGCAGGGAATGGGCTTACAGATGCCATTTGGAGAGATGCTGGATAGGAGGATGGGCTTATAGATGCCATCTGAAAATGTGACGGAACCTTGTTGGAAATGGGCTTATAGATGCCATTTGGAGACCGTCGGCGTGTGGAGATGGGCATATAAATGCTATCTAAGCGTCGATCGCGTAAGAGATTCCTTAGCGAGAACTTGCGTACCTTTAAATTCTTCAGACGTGCCCTGGCAAGATACAGGAATCGAATCTGGAGAATATAGTCGTCAACAGATACACCCTGGCGAGATACAGGAATCGGATCTTCGAACTCTTCAGACGTGCCCTGGCAGGATACAGGAATCGAGTCTGGTAATGTAGTCGTCAACAGATACACCCTGGCAAGATACAGGAATCGGATCTTCAAACCCTTCAGACGTGCCCTGGCAAGATACAGGAATCGAGTCTGGTATAGTCGTCAACAGATACACCCTGGCAAGATACAGGAATCGGATCTTCGAACTCTTCAGATGTGCCCTGGCAGGATATAGGAATCGAGTCCGGAATTAGTCGTCAATAGATACACCCTGGCAAGATACAGGAATCGGATCTTCGAACTCTTCAGACGTGCCCTGGCAAGATATAGGAATCGAGTCTGGAATTAGTCGTCAACAGATACACCCTGGCAAGATACAGGAATCGGATCTTCGAACTCTTCAGACGTGCCCTGGCAAGATACAGGAATCGAGTCTGGAAATGTTAGTCGTCAACAGATACACCCTGGCAAGATACAGGAATCGGATCTTCAAACTCTTCAGACGTGCCCTGGCAGGATACAGGAATCGAGTCTGGTAATGTTAGTCGTCAACAGATACACCCTGGAAAGATACAGGAATCAGATCTTCAAACTCTTCAGACGTGCCCTGGAAGGATACAGGAATCGAGTCTGGAATTAGTCGTCAACAGATACACCCTGGCAAGATACAGGAATCGGATCTGGAATCACGACTATTGATAGTAATTATCTTTGTATTAACCTTTGTCTTGAAAAGACAAAATGTTAGTTGTATGCGATGTCATGATGTATGACATGCGTGATATCATGATGTTCAGAGAATAAATGAGATTGTATGTTCATGATGCGTATATGCATGCTATAGTGTATGAAGATGTGATATTCATGAGTGTATTTTCGTCTAGGAAAGTAAATCCTTGACGAATGCCGGGAAGTTGAATCCTGGGCTGATGTTGAAGAATAGATCTTTGTTTCCGCTGGGGATGATGATTGCAAGAATACCGGTAGGAGAAGATGACTCCGTTAAGGAATAAACTTGGCGAATAGATTACTCTGCGGGGAGATAACTCTGTGGGGGAAGAGAGGTATTTTGTTGATGATAACTCCGCTGGGGATAAGAAGACTTCGTCGGGGACGATCTTTCCATGGTTATTGGTTGAGGATAACCCAGTTATATCCTGGTGGGGAAATAACCTTTGAATAAAGCCGGGAGACGCGTTCGTTCTAGGCGGGCGACAAGCTTCCAGAATCTACTGGGGATAAGCTTCCTGCTGGGGAGATGGATTCCACTTTCCTGGGGAAATTTTTGAGATGTACTGGGGAAGTGGCTCCACTGAATGTCTGGTATACCGCTGGGGAGCAATCTTAGATCAAGACTGTCGGGGATGCTTGTTAAGAATGTTTACATACTCCGCTGAGGAATGTTGAGATCTGCTGGGGATACCCAATTTCCTTAAGGCTGACTAAGTGGGCTAACTCTGCTTGGGGAGAGCATCGCTGACTTGCTAGGAGATACTATGCCTTCTCAGGGCTGACGGGAGACCAACTGCTTGGGAGAGAATTGCTGAATCTTGGCTCACTCTCTGGGGAATTAAGATATCTTGGTTACATTCTTCAGTCGGACTTACCTTGGCACCTTGGTGGACAGAGCAATTAGATCGCTTAGACCACTCATTATTGCCCCTGTTTCTAGTGTTACCTGTAATTAATCCTTTATTTCGTATGCAAATATTTATGAGTTAGCAATTATTGTCAAAATGCATATATCAAAAATTGAACATTGGACGTTCTTCGCAAAACAAAACAGAAAAAGGAAAAAACAATTGGCAATTGGTCTGAAAAGTGAATTTGTATTGATTTTTTGAATTGCCTGTAAATAGGCGTTTATGTACAAGAGGCTGACATCCTAGTAAGAGAACGCCGCCGAACAACAGAGTTTATACAATTTTGTGAAAAAGGGAAAACAAAACAGCTATGTGAAAAGAATAATCCCACTGGGTTTCAACTCTGCTATCGCCTTTATATCTTCGAGCGTCTCATCACTTTGCTGCTCAGTTGATGATGAAGCTGATTGATCGATGTCGTCTGGACTTGACAGTTGATACCGGATTCTAGATGCAAGGTGATCCAATGAGACATAATATTACGCTTTATCCCTAACTTTTGCCTGGACCGCCCTTTCGGGTTTTCAGTCCACCGGGATACCCATTTTTGCCCAAGCCGCCTTTTCAGGTTTTCGACTTGCCGGGTGTACAGATTTTTTTTCATTTCATCCCTCATTTTGCCCGAACCCTTTTGGTTCGCCGGGAAGCCCTAATTTTTGCCTAGGTATGTCAACCTAGCGGGTCTTTTATCATGCGTAGTATTTTTTTACTATGTCTGCATTGGCGGGGTGAGGAAGGTCGTCACCCTCCATGGTGGTCAGAATCATGGCTCCTCCTGAGAACACATGTTTAACCACAAATGGCCCTTCGTACGTAGGGGTCCATTTGCCCCTGGGATCACTCTGAGGAAGGATGATGTGTTTGATTACCAGGTCCCCAACTTGATACTCTTGTGGTCTGACTTTCTTGTTAAATGCCCTGATCATCCGTTTTTGGTACGTTTGACCATGACAAATAGCAGCAAGTCTATTTTCGTCAATTAGGTTTAACTGATCAAGTCGGGTCTGGATCCATTCATATTCGCTCAGATCTGCATCCTTCATTATCCGGAGAGAGGGTATCTGGACTTCATCGGCAAGACTGCCTCCATGCCATAGACCAAGGAAAAAGGAGTTGCCCCGGTTGATGTCCTTGCTGAAGTACGGTAGCCATGAAGAGCGAACGGTAACATTTCGTGCCAATCTTTATAGGTCACTGTCATCTTCTGCACAATCTTTTTGATATTCTTATTAGCTGCTTCTACAGCCCCATTCATCTTCGGTCGGTAAGGAGAAGAATTGTGGTGTTGTATCTTGAATTGCTCGCAGAGCTCAGTGATCATCTTGTTATTAAGATTGATACCGTTGTTTGTAATGATCCTTTCTGGGACGCCGTATCGACAGATCAGATTGTGTCGAATGAACCGTGCCACGACATTCTTGGTTACAGTGGCGTAGGAAGCTGCTTCAACCCACTTTGTAAAATAATCAATCGCTACCAGGATGAAGCGATGCCCATTGGATGCCGTAGGTTTAATCTCGCCGATCATATCAATGCCCCACATTGCAAAAGGCCAAGGTGCGGTCAAGACATTCAGGGGAACTGGAGGAACGTGCACCTTGTCAGCATATATCTGGCACTTATGACATGTCCGAGAATGTTGGTAACAGTCGGCTTCCATTGTGGACCAGAAATATCCTGCCCGAAGGATTTTCTTTGCCATGGTGTGTCCACTGGAATGTGTTCCGAAGGTACCTTCATGCAGCTCCGCCATGATCCTTTCTGCTTCAGTCTTATCCACACAACGCAGTAGGGTTGAATCATGGTTTCGCTTGTACAGAACGCCGTTGCTGAGAAAGAACTTCGCTGCGAACCTTCTCAGAAACTTTTTGTTGTTGACAGATGCACCCTCGGGGTATTCTTGAGCTTCTAAGTACCTTTTCACCTCATGATACCAGGGCTTTTCAGTTACCTCTTCAGCCTCAAGATCACAACAATATGTCGGTTCGTCCAGTTTCCAGATAATGATCCGGGGAGCCTCATTGTCCCACTTGACTTTGAACATGGAAGACATCGTAGCTAACGCGTCCGCCAACTGATTCTCCTCTCTTGGGAAGTGTTCAAAAGTTATCTCTGTGAAATGCGGGACCAATGTCAACACACATTCTCTGTAAGGAATAAGATTCGGATGTTTCGTATCCCACTCTCCTTTGATCTGATTGATCACGAGAGCGGAATCTCCGAAGACACTCAGAAACTTGATCCTTAAGTCAATAGCAGCTTGGAGACCCATGATGCATGCCTCATACTCCGCCATGTTGTTGGTGCAGTTGAAACATAGCCGGGCAGTAAGTGGAGTATGAGTGCCTTTGGGGGATATGATCACAGCGCTGATACCATTACCCAAAGCGTTGGAGGCCCCGTCAAAGTGCATAGACCATCGGGATCCTTCTTCAGGTCCTTCATCCGGTCCAGGTACTTCACAATCAGTCACTATCATGATGCTCTCGTCAGGGAATTCAAAGTTCATTGACTGGTAGTCATCCACTGCTTGGTGTGCCAAATGGTCTGCCAATACACTTCCCTTGATAGCTTTCTGAGTCGTGTACTGGATGTCGTATTCTGTCAAGATCATTTGCCATCTTGCTATTCTTCCAGACAGAGCAGGCTTTTCGAATATGTACTTTATTGGATCCATCTTCGAGATCAACAGAGTAGTGTGAGTCAGCATATACTGTCTCAGCCGGCGAGTAGCCCATACCAAAGTGCAGCAAGTTTTCTCGAGCAGTGAGTATCGGGTCTCACAGTCGGTAAACTTTTTGCTAAGGTAATAAATGGCGTGCTCTTTTCGGCCAGACTCGTCATGCTTCCCCAGCACACACCCCATTGAGCTGTCAAGTACCGTCAGGTATAGTATTAGAGGCCTCCCTTCAACTGGTGGCATAAGAATGGGTGGTTCTTGGAGATATTCTTTGATTCTGTCGAAAGCGGCCTGACATTCATCATTCCAACGTACTACCTGATCTTTCTTCAGCAGCTTGAAGATTGGCTCACAGGTAGCAGTGAGGTGCGAGATGAATCGGGAAATGTAATTCAGACGTCCCAGAAAGCCTCTGACTTCTTTCTCTGTCTTGGGAACTGGCATCTCTTGTATGGCCTTAACCTTGGCATGGTCTACTTGGATACCCTTGTCACTTACGACGAAGCCTAGAAACTTTCCAGATCTTACCCCAAAGATGCACTTGTTTGGGTTCAACCTCAGCTTGTACAGTTTCAGACGGTCAAACAATTTATGCAGATGATCAAGGTGTTCCTCCTCGGTTTGGGACCTTGCAATCATATCGTCGACGTACACTTCAATCTCACGGTGGATCATGTCATGAAATAAAGCAACCATGGCACGTTGGTAGGTTGCCCCAGCATTTTTCAGTCCAAAAGGCATGACCTTGTAACAGAAGGTGCCCCACTGAGTAACAAAGGTAGTCTTTTCCATGTCTTCAGGAGCCATCTTGATCTGATTGTACCCTGAAAAACCATCCATGAAGGAGAACACCTTGTGCTGAGCCGTATTGTCAACCAGAACGTCGATGTGGGGTAGAGGGAAATCATCCTTGGGGCTGGCCCTGTTCAGGTCCCTGTAATCAACACACATTCTGACCTTACCATCTTTTTTCGGTACCGGCACCACGTTGGCAACCCACTGAGGGTAAGAAGTCACTGCAAGAAACCCGGCATCAAATTGCTTCATAACCTCAGCTTTGATCTTCTCGGACATCTCTGGACGCATACGACGGACCTTTTGCTTTACCGGAGGGAAGTCTTCCTTGGTAGGCAAGTGATGAACCACGATGTCGGTATCCAACCCAAGCATGTCTTCGTAGGACCAGGCAAAGATTTCCACATAATCATGTAACATCTGAACCAACCGTTATTTCACACTGAGCTCCAAATTGGCACCAATCTTAACTTCCTTTCTATCTGTCTCAGTACCCAGATTTACCGTTTCCACTGGCTCTTCATGTGGCTGAATGGCCCTCTCTTCCTGGAGTAACAGTCTTGCAAGTTTGCCAGGCACTTCGCAACCATCTTCACCTTCGTCTTCGGCTAAGTTGATCGGATTTTCGAAGTCATAACTGGCAGTAGCAGAGTCGTTACCAGTGAGATCCAGAGTGGATTGGAACCTGTATGGGTGAGTGTGTGTGTGTAAATATAGCTGTTTTGCAATATATAAAGAAAGAAAGAAGGAAAGGGAGCACAAAATTTGAAATGCGAAAAATGTCCAATGTCTTTATTCATGATATATGGAAATGACAAGTAATATGCCCTCACAAATGAAGCCACGGTGCCCCGGGTAAGACACTGGGCCATAAAGTTTTAATTTATTGTTCATTACAAATTAAAAAACAAAGGAATTCATTACTGCGTAACAAAAGTAACAGGTATGTGGTCTTTTGCGGTCCAATTGTTCGGTCCACCGTCGGTCGTCGGGTAGATCCAGCTATCGAACTCTGATTTCTCCACATCGCCTTCTATAGCATTCACTCCATGGTCAGGTAGGGGAGCTGTCACCACATTGGGTTTCTCAGGTGCCTCAAACTGTACCTCCTTAGCATCAATAAGGTCCTGAACCTTATTTCTTAGGGCCTAGCAATCATCAGTAGAATGCCCCGGGCTATCAGAGTGATAAGCACAGCGGGCATTGGGATTATACTTCGGAGAGGTCGTGTTCACCACCTTTGGAGCCTCTCTGACGGTTACCAAATTGGTCGATAGCAGTTGCGGTAAGATCTGTGACAAAGTCATACTCAGCCGAGTGAATTCTCTTCTGGGTCTCTCACCCCTTGGTTGGTTAGGTTGCCGAGGAGCGGCAACAGGCTTTGCAATTACCATCGCGTTGACAGCTTGGCGGCGCTCTGGTTTATTCTGCCTCCTAGGCCCATACACAGCACTGGCTTCCTTCTTGAAAGGCTTCTTCTCAGAACTTGAGGACGCACCTTTCTGAATCTTCCCTGATTTCATACCAGCTTCTATTCTTTCCCCAGTCAGAATGAGATCTGTAAACCCTGCAGACGAATTGCCAATGAGATGATTGAAGAATGGCCCGGATAGGGTCCCCAAGAACATATCCACTAACTCACGGTCGATTAATGGTGGCTGCACCCTGCCAGCCAGGTCCCTCTATTTCTGCGCATACTCTTTAAAACCTTCTCCCGATCCTAGCGACATACCCTGGAGTTGGGTACGTGTAGGAGCGAGGTCGGCATTATACTGATACTGCTTGTAAAAAGCAGTAGCCAACTCCTCCCAGTTACGAACCTTGGTTCCATCCAGCTGATAGAACCATTCGAGATGAGTCCCTGAAAGACTCTCCTGGAAGAAGTGGATCCACAAGTTCTTATCCACAGTATACGGCTGAATCTTCCGCACATAAGATCTGAGATGTAGCTTAGGGCAGGACGCTCCGTCATACTTTGCGAAAGATGGTGCTTTGAACTTATGTGGGATTACCACACCAGAAGATAGACCCAAGTCTCCGAAATCCAAACCAGGCACTTGTTGAATTTCCATGGCATTCAGACGGTCTTCCAACTGCTTGTACTTGTCTTCAGCTGGAGGATACTGCTCCTCATTAAAATCAGTCTCGTTGTCAGAGACTACTGGACTAGGAACCCTTCCCCCCTGGGGACTGCCTTTTCCCACAGAAGAACCAGCTTGATAAACCTCATTCTGCAGTGTGTTACCAAACCTCTGGCCCGTGTTGAATAGTATTGTTCTCTTCTTCTTCTTCTTGACCAGCAGAGCCTTCAATTCCTCCTGACCTTGGGCCAAACTCATGATCAACTCTTGGAATTGGGCGTTCTGAGCCTGGAGGGCCTTGATGGACTGCTCGGTAGATGATTCAGGGTTCATGATGCTGAAATAAACAGCAAAGAACATTAAGCAACCTGAAAAGAAGAGTACCTGTGATGCACATGATGAATAGAATGCGTATGATTTATGTTTTCAAAGACAATCAGGATTCAACTTTGTAAACAAAAAAAGAACACACTTCATTAGATTCAACTTTGAAATTTAAATTGTTCAACAGGTTGCCCTTAGGCGTTACATAAAATGGAAATACTGAAAAGGGAAAAAAAACTGTAAAAGAATATCCAAAGTTCATCATTGATCCCAGGGTCTCCTCTTCTCAGTACGGATGTAGTCATTCAAGGCTCGCTCGTTCTCCAACTGCTTTGTCAGCTTCTGGATCTTCAATTCCTGCTCGTTGAACTTTTCCCGATAAGAATCTCGTTCTTCTCGTAATTGCGCCCAAGACCTCTTTAGTGTATCAATATCAATAGGTATCTGAGGAGGGAGAACAGTTGGAGGAGCCCCATCTCTATCAGGATATTCAAGAATGACGGGTCTGACAGCTTCATATGGCATACCTAACTTCTGAGCGCGGATGCGGACCCATTTGTAGTAGGCTTCCATAGGTAGAGAAGTCTTCGGTCCCAGCTCTTGTGGGTCAGCTTTGTGAATTCTGTCCCAAGCCTTGATGAACCTACGACGCAGCTCGTCACTATCTACCTGAAACTCAAAACTGACGTGAGGCACC
Organism: Vicia faba; assembly: GCA_948472305.1. NCBI lineage: Eukaryota > Viridiplantae > Streptophyta > Magnoliopsida > Fabales > Fabaceae > Vicia > Vicia faba. The sequence continues at coordinate 103,090,902 of OX451740.1, read as the reverse complement.
AACATCTCATGAGGCCCTTCTCTTCTGGCTCTTCCAAACTGACGGAGAGCTAAAAATGGATTATAAGAGATCCCTCCTTGGGTGCCAATCAAAGGAACATTAGGATATTCTCCGCAAAGATCAATAACAGCTACCTCATCCAAACCCCTGAAAGTCCAAATGATGTCATTATCAGTGAGAGACATTAACCTATGAGCCCAACCTCTTCCTTCTTTGTTCTTCAGCACGAACTTAGGGAGGTGCGAAATAAACCACCTCACTAACAAAGGAATACAACACCACAGAGTTCCTCGTCTTCGGGCAGTACGAGCATAAAGTTGTTGCAGGATGTCACCCAAGAGAGTGGGCACAGGGTTCCGAGACATGAAGATCCTTATGGCAGTGACGTTAATGAAGTTATCCGGATTTGGAAACAGAACCAGACCATAGATTAAGAGAGCCAAGATGTCTTCGTACGCCCTGAAGTCTAAGTCATTCCAGAAACTGTTAGCCTTAACAATCAGAAACTTGGCCAAGAAACCCTTAACTTTGCTTCTAGTCACCCAATTGTCCATTACCTCCTTGTGGGTCAAGGGAAGAGCTGCAGCAATCTCCTCAAGCCTAAGAGTCTTTTCCCAACCAGTGAAGGGAGTCTGATCCAAGATAGGGATGCCAAGCAAATCAGAGAACTCTTCCAGGGTAGGGACCAGCTGGAAGTCTTGAAAGGTGAAGCACTGGTACAGAGGGTCATAAAACTGGGTCAGGACACTCATCAGTTGTTGGTCCCACTTTGCCGTGACTAAACTGAGAAGAGAACCATGCCTCTGAATGAAGGAAGTAGTATTTGGAATTCTGCTAACCAACTCTTCAAGCAACTCAGGTGGGTGAACAAAATTGAACCGGATGGTATTCCTTCGCATATGCATCATGATGTCCTACAAAACAGAGCAAAGGTGAAACCCTCTTGTCTTTGAAATGGTCAGTCCTTATGCAGGATGCATGCAATGTTTATGATGGCATGATGTTATGATAAAGCACACCACAAGTATTCACAAAGGCAAACATGATAAGGCACACAAGTCACACAAGACAGCCCTTAGAGTTTAGGCCAGCATGGGGTCTAGGTATTACCCTCTTTCAGTTTGTTGGTTAAGACCTGTCCTATCAGAAGTAACCGGGTGCTAGAGGATCCCAATATCACTGACTACCCTCAATCGGTCATAACTCCAGCGTCACAATCTTTTCTTGCGGCCAGAACCATCGCGAGAGTTTAGCCTCAATGGGTGTAGCATACTGCTACTGTTCTATTGGCCAAGTTGGGTCATTTAAGGTTCTAAGGTCGGTTGGTGCTTAATGACTCCTCAGAAGACCCATATTCTCCTCGTTGCGACACAAGGGATATCGGTACAGACCAAGGTGCCACACCAACGTAGCCACTGCTTCACCCATGTCGGTCTACGCCGGACAGGTCCCTCACAGCTTATGCTACCTAACAGGGTATCCCCAGATCCGGGTTAGGATCTATGTAACTCCGATGCAGCCCACAATAATAAAGCAAACAAGCACAGCAATTGAAAACATAAGTCTGAGCTATCCTAAGGTACACCTCACTTTATAAGATTCCCCAGCAGAGTCGCCAGTTCTGTGATCGGTGGATTTAGAACTGACTGTTTAACGCTGGATCGCGAAATGTCGCGGAAGCAAGAGTCGCCACCGTATTTTATTTTCTCCAACATGGACAGGACAAAAGCACAGCAAAATTCCTTATGAGATAGTTTCTCGGTTCGGGAGGTAGATTTATAGAAAGGGAAGGTGTTAGCACCCTTTCTATCCGTGGTTATCCACGGGCTCTTAGATACTTGCTCATTGTGTTTTCAAAAGTGTTTGCTTTTCAATTGTGAGTGGGTTTTGAAAAAGTTTCGTTTAAAGATTTCAGAATGACTCTTGTATCAGTCCTCAAGAGTGTTTGAAAAATTGTTTTGAAAGTTTTTTGAAAGTGTCGGTGTGAAAAGAGTTATGATTGTTTTTGAATAGAGCAAGTATCTACGAGTCATCTACCTACCCTAAGGAATTAGACTGTGTAGAGGTCCTTAAGGTAGTGCCATCCCACCATTGAGAGGTAGGTAGCACCACCGTTGGAGGTGTTTGGGTCAATTCGTTTGTAGGGACAGTGTGGTCACCAGAGCAACAGTAGGACACCTTAGAAGCTACCCTTATGCCATTGATCATGGACATAAAGACTTACTAAAACGTCCTATACTCGACGACCACGTTTCAAAGGCAAGGCAACAGTGAGGCGTACCCTAAGAGTGGTGTGTGAATTTGTGTGTTGTTTTCAGGTTATGTTTTATCTTGTACATGTATCATGGTGATCTACGCTTGTTTTTTAATTTAGGCCATACATTCTTTCATGCAATTAGAATTTAAAAATGTGGAAATTTAAATGCGGAAAGTAAAATCCTACGCTATTACAAGGCGCGGGTCTATACATCGCCAAATTACAAAGACTCGTTTTAATAAAAATGCGGAAAGTAAAACCTAGTTACTATTACATGGCTTGAACAGTTACATAATATTCAAAGTAAAATGAGAATAAATGCGCGAAAGAATTAAAGTTGAACGTTCGAGGGCGTTGGACCCTTTTGAAATTAAATTGAATTAAAAGTTAATTAATTATTTAATAAAAGGGAAGAAATGTTTTTTATGTTTTTTGGTATTTAATAAAATAAGAAAAGAATTTAAAATTAGAAGGAAACCCTAGTTCTAAATATTTTTAATTATTAAAGAAAAGGTTAAGGTTTAAAACCTAATTTACTAAATAATTAATGTACATATTTATTTACAAAAATATTTAATAATTAATAATAATAATGAGAGAAAATTATTTATTTAAGAAAAAGGTGAGAATGTTAAAAACCCTAATTTCTACATATTTTAATTTATTAAGAAAAACATTAAAGTTTTAAAACCTAATTTACTAAATTAATGGTTAAAATTTATTTACAAAAAATAATAATGAATTAAATATTAATTAAACATATTTTTAGTTTTTGATTTTCTGGTTTTATATTATGAAAATTAATTTATGAAATTAAAGAAAACAATTAAAAATAATTAAAAGAATAAAAAGGAAAATCAAATAAAAAATAAAAATGATGCAAACCATAGGGGGTGTCTGGCCCATTTAGGAGGTGAATTGGAGCAATTTGGCCCATCAAAACACAAGGCCTTCGTTGACTTTCCAGCTTGTGTGTATGCTGGTTGACTTGGGTGTATCCTGGAGTTCACGTTATGGTCATTGGATTGATCATCAGGGACACTTGGCAAGCCTAAGCGTTGGGATGCATGGTGGAACGTTTGAAGGAAACTGCATGGAAACGTGTTAATACAAAAATCATGAATAATATGGAGGGACCTGGGAATCGAACCCAGGTCCCAATACCTGCAAGACAGCTCACCCACCAACTGAGCTAGTGCGTGCATTTGTTAATATTATGGAACATAATTATTATAATAGAAAACAAAGCGTTAATGGTATGAACAACAAATTCACGCGCCAAGTTTGAATCCCCCAGTCATGTCTTGACACGCCATCTTCGTCTTCATCTTTCTGCCTGTAATATAAACAGATAGCGGGGGTTTTAAACCCCCACTAAATGAAGCCTGAAAAAATAGCGATTAGCACATGGACAAATATAAAAAGGGCGCGAGGTATTGGTTGGCTTCGTCTTGAGGTCACGAATTCAATGGTACCAGTTTGAAGGTCTAATTTTTCCATATGAGGAAAGCCCCAATTTGGAGTTTCTGAAACCCTAGAAAACATTAATGGCAAATATCGTTTCAAGGATTGTTAGGATAATTAAATATTACCAATAGCTTCAGAACATCAATATTAGCAAGAATCAATAATTAAAACTCATGAATAATGCATGTAAATTAAAAAACGATTAGGGACATGTTCATGAAGAAGACGATTCTGTTCTACCAATTCTTGGAGTCTATGGACCTGTTCTTGATTGCAAATGCTTCCTAGATGTCTTGGCAATGTATTGGAATGCTTTTGAAGCTTTGAATTGCATTGTAACTATGATTTTAGTGTTCAAATTTTTAATGAAAAATTGCAAATTGGTTCTCTCTTTTCTGAGCAGCTTTCGTGTCCATGAGCATTAGGTTATGTTATGCCTTTGTAGGTGAATAGAATTAGGTCAAGAAACAAGCCCATAATCCATTGAATTAATGATTTCAATCTTTGATTTTTCCACATCTTTTTTCAATCTTTTTGCCATGGAAAACTTGCCAAATTGGGATGATTTTGTCCCCTTGAGATGGTGCACGAGATCTTTTGCATATCATGAATATATTTGCTGCACAAAAAAGATTTAAAACCATGATTTGATATTTTTCTCATATTTAAATTTAATTAAATGAATTAATAATAATAAAAATTCAAATAATTAATCAAAAATAATAAAATAAATCCCTTTGAGGTTAATGGGTCATGCATAGCCTTTGGGTAATGATTCATGAAAGAAATTGAGGCCCATTAGCATTTTTGAAGCCTTTTGTGCAAAGTTGACTTTTCAAAATTTCCAAAAATTTCCCAACTTCTACAAGGCATATCTTGCTCAATTTTGAAGCTATGATCATGTTCTTGGACATTTTGGAAAGGTCTTGAAGTCCTCTAACCAATGCCTTTAGTCCCATGTCATTTTGATTTACCAATCTCAAGTTATGGTCTTTGACTTAAAGTGCCTTTTTGTTGACCTTTGAAAATGACCTATAATGTTGAAATTGATAACTTTTTGTGAGAGCATTTCTTGGACTTGAAGTGTGAAGATGAGTTGTAGGAAATGTCATTCTCTTCAAAATGAGCTTTGGATGGGATTTTTCTGATAAACCATGAAGAAGTTATGCCCTGGTCAATTTGCAGTTGACTTTTTCAACTGTCCAAAAATAGAAACTTTTGCATCTTGAGACTTTTTGAGCCATGCTTTGAGAATCATGATCAAGAATTGATCAAATGATGTTTGTGGCTTCAAAATAAGATGTTGACCAAAAATTTTGACTTTTGACTGTCAAATGACCATTTTGCCCCTGCAGTTGACTGTGGAGCAATTAGGTTTTTTGACTGTGCAACTTGGTGTTGTGAGTCTTGAAACTTGACATATGGATGCTTGACAATGTATGTAGGCATTTGGGACTTGATTGGACCCTTGAAAACCTCAATTTCTTTGCAAGAACCAAAACCCTAATTTTGACTGTGTTAGGAGGCAATTGGACTGTGCAACCTTTGGGAGATTTTGAACCTTGATCTTGGCAAATCTTGAAGAATATGGGAGGGAAAATTTTGGGGTACAACAGCTACTATTCGCTCTCCACGGGTATCGTACCACAACTCGCACATCAATTGGGGAAACACCCTTTTCTTTGGTTTACGGCATGGAGGTTGTCTTGCCTATTGAAGTTTAGATCCCCTCTCCGAGGATTATGAAAGATGCAGGCTTGAACGAAGACGATTGGATCCAGACTCGACTTGATCAATTAAATTTGATTGACGAAAAGAGACTTACTGCTGTTTGCCATGGTCAAATGTATCAAAAACAGATGATCAAGGATTTCAACAAGAAAGTCTGACGCCAAGTATATCAAGTTGGGGATCTAGTGATCAAATGTATCATCTTGCCACAAAGTGATCCCATGGGAAAATGGACTCCTACCTATGAAGGACCATTTGTAATAAAAAAACATCTTCTCTGGTGGGGCAATGATCTTGACCACCATGGATGGCGACGACCTGCCACACCCTGCAAACGCGGACATAGTCAAAAGATACTATGCATAAGAGACCCGCTAGGTTGACATACCTAGGAAAAACAAGGGCATCCCGGCGAACCAAAAGGTTCGGGCAAAAATTAGGGATAAAACAAAAAAAAATCTGTACACTCGGCAAGTGGAAAACCCAAAAGGGCGACTTGGAAAAAAAGGGGTTTCCCGGTGGATTGAAAACCTGAAAGGGCGGTCCAGGAAAAAGTTAGGGAATTAAAGTGTATGGCTATGTCCCATCGAATCACTTTGTGGATAATCTTTGGCTTCCACTGACAAACTCAGAGGCTCTGATCAATTCAGTCATCTTGGGACAAAGCAAAAATAGACAAGATGCTCGGAGATACAAAGGCTATAGCAGAATGGAAACCCCATGGGATTTTTATACACATAGTTGTCTTTTCTTTGTATCAAAATTTCTATTTTTTCGACAGCATTCTCTTACTGGAATGTTTGACCCCTTGTACAAAAAAAATTACTTATTCAAAGACAATACAAAGATATCCCTTTGAAAGTGCAAAAACTATTTGTCTTTTGCTTTACGCTTGTGTTTTGTTTGCAAAAACGTCCAATGATTCATTGTTGAACATATGCATTTGAATATAATTACTGTTTACAAATAAACAAAATGAGAAAAAAGAAATTATTGATAGGTTGAAAGGATAGGAAAATATCTCTAGACCATTCCATAATTACTCCCCACAGAGTTTTCAATATTCCCCAGCGGAACAAAACTCCCAGTTATCAATCCCCAACAAAAGTCATCAAATTTCTCGGGACTCCCCAACAGATCTTACAAGCAGTACATGGCATTGCCATCATAACAGAATTTACTTCTCTCAACAAAAGTTCATCAGTATTTCAACTTCAAGACATGAAGACTCAAATATCCTCAGCAGCATTCAGGGATTTGTTTTCCTCGATCCGACAATAATACAGCAAATCAGCTCACATACGCATACATTGCATCCATATATCATAAACATTGATAAATCAAATACATTGCATCATACATTCCATACAACATAACTTTGTATTTTAGCTAACATTTTACCCTTTTCAGGATAAGATTAACAGCTACCGTTAACAATATGCAATCTTGATACAGTTCAGATACGCACCGGATACGGATGCCATCCTGATACTCATTCAGATTCAACCTTTTGATACAGTTCAGATATGCTCTAGATACAGATGCCATCCTGATACTCATTCAGATTCAACCTTTTGATACAGTTCAGATACACTCCAGATACGGATGCCATCCTGATACTCATTCAGATTCAACCTTTTGATACAGTTCGGATGCGCTCCAGATACAGATGCAATCCTGATACTCATTCAGATTCAACCTTTTGATACAGTTTAGATACTCTCCAGATACGGATTCCAACCTGATACTCATTCAGATTCAACCTTTTGATACAGTTCAGATACGCTCCAGATACGGATGCCATCCCGATACTCATTCAGATTCAACCTTTTGATACAGTTCAGATACGCTCCAAATGCGGATGCCATCATGATACTCATTCAGAATCAACCTTTTGATACAGTTCAGATACCCTCCAAATACGGATGCCATCCTGATACTCATTCAGATTTAACCTTTTGATACAGTTCAGATACGCTCTAGACACGGACGCTATTCTGATGTTCAACTTACGAATTACATTTCAAAAAGCATTCTTGGATGGCATCTACAAGCCCATCTCCAACAAGATTCTATCACCTCTCCAAATGGCATCTTCAAGCCTATTCCTCCTATCATTGCATCGCCGAGTGCAAATTTCTGGGCACTCTAGTGTCCAATCATCTTCCACCTTCGAGTCACGAATGACAAAACTCGTCAATCTAACTCTTCAGGTTTAAGAAGATTGAACAGGGGCAGCTGTTGTACCCCAAAATTTACCCTCTCATTTCTCAAGGAATCACCCTGGAACCTCAGGTTTGCTTCCATCCAACTCCAAGCTTTGAATTACAAATTTTTTAAGAAAGTCGCCTACAAGGGCAAAATGGTCATTTTCACACTAAAAAGTCAAACTTTGGCTTTTGGACCAAAAACCAAGTTTAAATAATCATATTTCATTAAGACTTGTTGAAATATGAATTTTGCTTCATCATGAAAGTCAAAAGTCAATTTACTTTGGGAAAAGTCAAAATTTTAAATACTTAGAACTTTTCTAAGTTGTTTAAGAAGCATGACAAAACTCAGAACATCTGGCCAGATTTTCACCTTGATGCAAGTTGATTCTGGATCAGCCTCTGACACAAGAGTTATAGACCCCCATAAGATCTAGAACGTTGCTGAATAAAGCTTCTCCTATAAATGCTGGGATTTCAAGTTATAACTCCTCAGAGACACGTCCTGGAAACTGAAATACTCAGCAAATTCTGGACACTTTCAAGACAGAGTTTGGTCAGATCTTCTGGGCAAGTTTTCAAAAAGCTTCAGCCAGAGTTTGCAAGGATAAATCAAAGAATGTTATAAAGCGTGATACAAAGCTTCCTGAAAAGTCTGAAAGCTCCTTTAGAACATGCTGGAGCCAGAAGATAAGAGGATCAGAAGATTGGATGCTACGCTGAAGCAGAACTTCTAAACCAGAGTTTGCAAAGGTAAATCAAAGAAGGTTACAAAGCGTACTGCAAGCTTACTGGAAAGTCTGAGGGATCCTTCAGAGCATGTTGAGGCAACAAGATACAAAGATCAGAAGTTGGATGTTTGTTCTAGGATACTTTGAAGTGGAACTTCTAATCCAGAATTAAGCAATGATGCAAAATCTCACATTACAGGATTTCTGATTTGACAAATATCATCATCATTTAATGCTAACATAATGCTCACAACCACTTTTGAGTCTTTATCCAAAGGATCTCCCCACGTGTGGCATAGAAAGTACCTTTGCTATCCTTAAAAGCAACTCTTGTACAGAAATATGTGAGGGCCCGTGCGTGCTTTTGTTTTTTTGGGTTTACTTTTCCTTAATCCTTGCATGCTAATCCAGTCTAGGCTAAAAACTGCCAACTATCACACCTTTTTGAACTTGCTTCAAGAACAATTCAGCATCTAGCGTATGATGTTGGCGCCACGTGACCTCTCCAAACTACAAAACCTTTGCATATAAATAGAACACCTTTGGCCATTGAAAAGAGTTCGAAATTTTGAGAAAGAAAAAAAACTTTGAACCCCTGCCAAAATTCCAAGAGTCCAAAAACTGTAAACACAACATACAAAACCTGTTAACTCTTGATTCCTTGCATTCAAACTCCATTTGTTCTCAAGTGTTTCTTGACTAAAACCATCCATACAGTTTCTGATTCACATATTAGAAACTGCCCTAACTTTTGTATTCATACTATCCTACACTCCCCATCCATCTACTCAAAGAAATCAGAACATCACCTCTTTGCTGTTCCAGAAGTTGAAAACTTCCAGCCTACTGAGTACGTGAAGAAGCTGCTCAGAACATCATCAGAGTTGAGGTTAACTCCGGTTCACAGAACTTCGTCCAACTACAAGGTAAGCTTCTGCTGACTCTCACCACATTACTTAAGAATTACCAGATTTGCATGCTCAAAAATACAATGTAGATATCATGTTTCTGATGTTGTACATATTCTGAGATTTCATGCATCTGCCTGCCTAAGTAGGGAATAAACCAGTTCAGAACTTCATGAAGAAATTAGAACTCAGAATTAGGATTAGCAAATTCATACTTGCCTCTGATTTATAGTTCTGATATTTCTTATTTCTGAAACACTATGACACCTGATATAACTGTCCTATGCATATCTTCTGTTTTATGAAGAAATGACCAAGTTGCAGATGTTCTGACTAGCATAGAGAGACCAAGTTCTGCCAGTGGTATCAGAACTTCTGAAGTTTGTTTTTTGGCCAGTGGCATCAGAACTTCTGAAAACTATTGTGTTCCCAGTGGACTCATAACTTCTGACTTTACTTATTTTTTCACTAACAGGATTTCTGTTTTGCAGTACGCCAGAGTCAGAACTTCTGACCCCCTTTAATCAACAATACGCTGATTCTATTTTTCCTTTTTCTCACTATTTTTTCTATCACTTTCTATTCCATTAATCAAAAAACACCAAAAACATTTCTTTCATGCTTTATTTTATTTCTTGAAAACAAAAGATCAAAAATATTTTCTTAAAACAAAACAAGTTCATTTCACATTTTCTTGTACATTCTTATTCATTCAATGTGGTTGTAATAGATAATTAGGACTTATTTTTACTTGCAACCCCCATTCATAAATATGTACCCCCGTCCCCTAAATATTGTAATAGCGTAGGACTTTACATTTTTGCGCTTTTATTGCTTTCATATACTATATAGTAATTAGGCGTGTATGGCAAGATAAAACCACCAAAAATCAAAGACAAATGCATGCAATCAAACACACTTGCACACATGCACCCTTAGGGTAATCTCACTTGTTGCCTATCTGAAAATAGTCATGTCCCTCGAACATGGGCGTTTTAGCAAAGACCCTCGATAAAAGATCGTAGTCTCTTGATGACCCTCGATGTTGCCTTTGGTAAACGATCTAGTCCCTAAACGGCATTGCTAAAACGTCCCATATATTGCTTTCTATGACTATACAAACGCCCCAACACCCGTCCCTTCACATCCAACGATGGGGCTTCTTACCGAATCAATGGTAAGATAGCCACATCTAAAGGAGGAGGAAAGCACATCTAAGACCTTTTGAGTAGGTAGGTTCGCTCTTAGTTACTCGCTTGCTCACAACAAAAACATTTCATACACCTACACTTTCATTTTGAAACATTTTCTAAAGACAACACTTTGTATGTGTTCTTATAGAAACGAGAACCATTACAAAGACACCTTTTCAAAATCACTTTCAAAAACACATCTTCCAAACACCTCTTTGAACTATTTTTGAAACAAACATTTTGTATGCGTTCTTATAGAAACGAGAATCATTACAAAGTTACATTTTCAAAATACTTTCAAAAAACACACACCACAAGCACATTCAAACAAAAGCAAGTGATCTAGCAAGTAACTAAGAGCCCATGGAAAACCATGGATGAAAAGGGTGCTAATACCTTCCCTTTTCATAATCTACCCCCTGAACTCAAAAACATCTCTAAAGGTCTTTCCTGTGCTTTTTCACCTTTCCTTTTTGGATAAAAGAAAAGTCGGTGGCGACTCTTGCTAAACCGCAACATTTGCAAACACAAAATGCAAAACCTTCAAGTCAGTTCTCCCACCATATCACAATATGGTTTAACTTCAACGCAATTGATCAAGACATGGACATGTGCGGATTGCATTTATTTTTGGGTCAACCAATGCACACACTTCTTTCCAGAGGAACAACCTGGACGCCCGAAGACTGATAAGGTAAATTGACTTCTCCCATTGACATTTACAGGATTTCGTATGATTCTAGGAGTTAACATCAAGTAATTGAAATAATGACTGTAAAAATGTGATGTTTCCCGATACAAGTAATATGTACATATAGATCCTTCAACTCTAGCTTTATTTTTCACTGATCACTTTGAATCACCCATTGAAATAATGACTGCAAAAATGTGATGTTTCCCGATGCAAGTAATATGCACATATAGATCCTTCAACTCTAGCTTTATTTTTCACTGATCACTTTGAACCACCCATGGACCTTTCAAACGGATACATCCACCTATATTGAACAGGTCCACCAAGATAAGCTTCATATGCAAGATGTACAGGTAGATGTTCCATGGAGTCAAAAAAACCAAGCAGAAATACTTGTTCCAACTTACAGAGAATGAGTGGAATGTTTCGGTCCAACTAAATGATGTCATCCACTCTTAAAGTGGACGCATAAGTATCTCTAAAAAATTGACTAATTTCAATTAGTGGATTAAGCACATGTTTGGGTAGTGAACCAAATGCAATTGGTAGCAATTGTTCCATAAAACAAATCTTTTAACCATCGAAAAATCGCTTTAGCTTCTTGGGAAGTCAGACTAAAATAAGCCTTGGGTTTTAATAAATTTTCATTCGGTTGAGGCTTCAACTCCAACTCTTTCCTATTACACCAAATTTTCATGTTGTGTCTAGCCTTCTCATTATCTTTTGTTTCGTCTTTAACATCCATCACTGTCTTAAATACATTATAAAAAAAATTCTTCTCAATATGCATAACATCAAGATTATGGCACAACAAATTATCTTTCTAATACGGGAGGTCCCAAAATATCCTTCAATTCTACATGCTTTGCCAGTATCTGCAAATTTTGTAGTTCACAAACTTGGTTCCATATATCACCTGGTAACAATCAAGGAGGAGGCAAATTTGATACTCGTTCGTCTTTTTTAAAATTTGTCTTGTTTCTTCTATAGGGATGATTTGTTGGTAGGAATCTGCAGTGACGGTTAAACCACGAGCTTTTCCCCTCTTTATCCAACGTAAACGCTTTGGTGTATACACTGCAATACGGACAACCTATTTTTCCATGCGTGCCCCAACCAGACAACATGTGATATGCTGGAAAGTCATTAATGGTCCACATCAAGGCAGCTCTCAAAGTAAAGTTTTATTTACGGGATATATCATAAGTCAATTCTCTAATCCATAAGCTCTTCAAATCATCAATTAAAGGTTGTAAGTACACATCGATTCCGGCTTTTGGACTGGACGACCCCAGAATGACGCACATCAAAAACATGTATGGTTTTGTCATGCACATTTCAGGAGGGAGGTTGTAAGGAGTTACAATAACTGGCCAACAAGAATATGCACTTCCCGGCGCTTGCACATATGGGGAAAAACCATCAGAGCATAATCCAAGCTAGACATTTCTAGGTTCTACGGCAAAATCAGGATGTGTCCGATCAAAGTGCTTTCATGCCTCGCCATCAGATGGATGTCGCATAGTTCCTGAACTTGTTTGGTTTTTATGATGCCATGACATTTGACTTGCATTGTGCATTGAAGCAAACATTCTTTTTAACCTTGGTATTATCGAAAGATAAAACATAGACTTTACTGCTTCACGCTTTTTCTTTTTATTAATGGCTCTACTGTGAACTTGATATCTTGGACTCTTACAAAACTTTCATTCCTCCAACTATCCATCTTGAGTACCAAACTCGTTGTTATAAAACAACATGCAATCACTAATGCAACAATTAATATTTCTTACTTTTAAACCCAACTTCGACACCCACTCTTTACATCATAAAAACTTGTAGGAAAGTTGTCTTTTATTGTGGTGGAATCCAACATCATTTTTGCGAAATGTTCCAAACACTGATCAAGAACATTCCAATTTGACTTGGCGGACAATAATCTCACGCACATTGATAACTTTGATTCTGATGACCCCTCGAACAACAATGTATTCATCTCATTCAACAACTGATAAAATCTCTGCGCTTCCTCATTCGACAACTCTTCCCCGTCAAAATATTCAGGTTGATCATATGTCACGTTCACACCAAAAGCATCCTCAACCATCTCACCGATAAGATTAAAGTTTTCCTCATATTCCGTAGGCGGTTGACTACTTGAAGCATGTGTGTTGCTAGTCTCTGGTACGTTACTCGGTAGTTCTTCACCATTATACGTCCAAACCCAATAATTTTCAATGAAACCCCTTCTATGCAAATGACGTGCTACTTCTTCCGGGTCACTAATTCACATTTAAGACAAGGACACTTAACTCGTCATTCACTTCGACAAAGTTCTTGAGCAAACACTCATGTGATAAACTCATTAACTCCTTCTATAAAATGGGGTTTAAGTGCACGTCTTCCTGAATAAATCTATCGTACATCCAACTACGACCATACTGATAATATTTCATACTGCACATTTAAACAATCATTGTCTTATTATTAACTATAAATAAACATTTAACTATAATAACTATAATTAAATTTTACCATACGTTTAATAAACATATTAAATATATATTAACCATATTTTTTTTAACAAAGATATTATTCTTTTAAAAAATATAAAATATAATTATATTCTCTTTTATTTTATTTTAAATACACATATATAATATATTCTACTTTTAATATATAATTTGTTTAAAAAATGAATTAGTCTATTTAAAAAAAATATATAATATATTTCGTTTATTATTATTTTATTTATAGTTATATTTTTAAATATTAATAATGTTTTTTATACCTAACTATTATATTCACGTTAATGTTTTTTATTAAAATATAATTTTTTTATTAAGATGAATATACTATTATATTCTATTTTGACTATAAAAATAAAATATATAAAAAACTGTTTTTATTAAAAACTATATGATAAAAATTATATAGTAAAAACAGTTTATAATATAGTAAAAATTATATATTAAAAACTGTTTTTTAATAAAAAAAATATTTTTTTTGTTATTGTTTTTAAAAATAGATTTAAAAAACAGTTTTTATTATATTATATAACCATTTTTATTAAATATATAAAACTGTTTTTATTATTAAAATATATTATTTAAAATATTTACTATATTTAATATTTTTTTCTATATTCTGTTTTAAAAAATATATATAATTTTATTATATTCTTTTCTACATTCTTTACTATATTTAATATATATAGTATAATTCTGTTTTAAATAAATATATTAATTTTTTTTCCTTTTACACTATATATATACATAATTATATATCAAATAAAAAAAATTAAAACAACAACCAACAATCCAACTAATATATACATATATAATAAATTCAAAATATAATTAAATATAATAAATACCTATTCTTCAATCTCCTTCAACTTCTTGTACAACTCTTTTGTTGAATCTTCCTTCTAATCTCTTCAATTTCTTGACAAAAAAAATTTAAGTCAAAATATCATAAAAAAAATATTAATCTAAAACAAAAATATTAAAAATAAATTGAATAAATATTATACCTTTGTCACAAAAGAAATTTGGAATTGATTATGGATGCTATTATATATGGGATTGAATCGGAATGGAGGAATGGAAGAAGACCGAAGAGAGAAAGAAGAAAAGAGGGTTGAAGAAACACAATTGATTTCTGGAAAGAGAGAGTGTATGTTTATTAATCAATCAGCGACGTGAACTATTATATATGGGATTGAATCGGAATGGAGGAAGGGAAGAAGACCAAAGAGAGAAAGAAGAAAAGAGGGTTGAAGAAACACAATTGATTTCTGGAAAGAGAGGGTGTATGTTTATTAATCAATCAGCGACGTGAATTCACGTCGCAACCTTGCCACGTGAGATTCATGTTGCAACCCCCAATGTTATAATTTAAATATTAACCAATTAGCGACGTGAATATCACGTCGCAACTTTGTCACATGATATTCACGTCGAAACCCTTACAACAGTTACATTTTTATTCAGTCAACCTGCACGTTTCAGAATAACATCTTGTTAAAGGCAGAATTTTTCCCTCTTAAATATTTGCGACGTATTTAACACGTCACAATAATTTTTTTTGAAATATTAAGCATCAGGCATTTTGAAGAGGGAATTTTGAATACAAAAAAAATCCCTCAAAATTCCCTCTTCCACGTCGCAACTTTTATATACAAAAAAAATTCTGACTGGCGCAGACCAAACCTTACTTTTATTATTAAATGTTAAAATAATTTAGTGACGTGATTATTGTTGTATCCCAAAATTTTCCTTCTCATTTCATCAAGACATTCAAAATATGAAATTTGATCATCAAAAATCAAGAAGGTCAAAAATTAAACTTTGCAAGACTTGAAAAATTTTCTAAGTATTTTCTATACATGATTAATTCCATTACCTCATGACATCATTTTTCATTATAATTCAAAATAATTCAAGATGTTACAAATAATTCAAGTTACTATAAAGTGGCATTCTTTTGCAAGATTACAAATCCTAAACTTTGTCTTGGTTGAACTTTTCCCTTTGACTCAAGCTTTACCACTATGTTGTCCACAAAACAAACTTATGTCATGCTATAAACAATGTTGTCCAAACTACTGCTGAACAAAGCCCTATATGCTGCCAAGTCCAAGTTTGCTGTATTATCCATATAACAGTCCAAAAACATGTCAAAATATGAATACTATTCATCAAGAAATAAAAAAGTCAAATTTATCTTTAAAAAGTCAAAATTCTAAGACAGAAATTTTTTTAAGTGTTGGAAAGTTAACCTTTTTTCATGATTTTGTGCCAAATTTTCACCATGAGGCAAGATGATTCAAGGAAAACTTCCAACATGGAAGTTGTAGATCTCAATGATATCTAAAACATTGTAGGACAAAACATTTTTTAGAAATGCTTGTATTTTGAGTTATAAATTCATGAAGTCATGACATTTTCATCTAACACTTAGAGAAATTTTCAATAGATTTTGGTCAGGATTTTATCCCAACTTCTTGGCATTTTTTCACATAGTTCCAAGATGATTTTGTCAAAATGATCAACATGAAAGTTATAGAGGATGTTTTAAGCTTTCCAAAATATCCAAGAGCATAAATTTATCATTCTTGAGCTAGGAGATTCAAAGGGTATGAAGTTGGGCATCCATTCTTGAATTACAAGTCATTTTATTGAAGAACACATAACAAAACCCGTATGTTATGCTACATAATCTTGTGTTGCAGGCCTTCTTGCTTGAAAATCTCATCATAATTTAATGCTTACACCCACTTTTGAGCTATTACCCAAGTGTTTGAGCCATTGTCCAAAATATCTTTCTATTTATGGTATAAAGTTATCATTGCTATTCTTGAAAAGAAAACTTTTTGGTACAAACTTGTCTTGACCCCATACTTTGTTTGCTTCTGATTTTACTCCACCATAAATCATGAAAAGCATCCCCTCTAAACCAGTAACTTTGGTACTTCATCTTGGGATTATGGAGTACTTGACATAGTTTGATTTTTGCAATCCAACCAAACCATAACATGATGTCTTACAAACCTAATCAGCTCATATACACAAACCTCTTGCCTATAAATAGAAGAATCATTTGCAAGAGAAAGAGGTCAGAAAAATAGAGAGAAAAGTCAGACGTTTTGTTGATAAAACCTTAACATCTCATATTCACAAAAGCCATAACAGTCCACAAAACTTCCACTCTTGAGTTTTGAAGTCCAAACTTTTGAACCTCTCATACTTTGCAAGTTCTGTCCAAACAACTAAGCACCTCACATATATCATATAGAAGTTGTTCAAACTCAAGAACAAACTTCTGTAACACCTTTGTTTTTCCAAGTTCAAGAACAGTCAAGGCAGTAACTCAAGTTTGAAGCATAAATTCCAGCTTCAAGGTAAGTCTTCTTGACTTTAAACCCTTCATTTCAAGCATCATTAGTTGATTCATCTTTGAAGATAAAATGTAATAACCACTCCCCTTGAAGCTAACCTTTGTTTATCTTCCATTCTTGTCATTTATGTGTTGAGAACTAACCTATATATGCAGCAAAACAAAGATAGAGTGAAAAAATGACAGTATGAGTTGACACATACCTATATGAGTCGACGCATATTAGTGGAAAAACATGTTATGAGTCGACACATAGCCTTATGAGTCGACACATACTGCTATACAGGCCCAAAACAGAAGAAAAAATGTTGTATGAGTCGACAAAAAGCACGTATGAGTCGACACATGCAGGGTATGAGTCGATACATACCATTATGTACCGACTCATACTGAGTTGATTTGGTAATACAGGGGCAAGGGAAGGTTACGTATCGATGCAAAAGAGCATGTGTCGACACATAATGTTCAAAAATGTATTTTTCTTTCCTATTCATTTGTTTTTACATGTTTCACATATTTTCTTCATGGATATTTAATATGATTGTAATATTTAAGCTCCTATCCATCCCCATTTATAAATTGTACCCATATCCCCCTAAACGGTGTAATAGCGTAGGACTTTATTTTCCATAATTTATCGCTTTCAAATATAAATGCTAGTAACTAGGGTGTGTATGGCAAGAAAAAATCAATCTTAGACAACCCTAACCCAAGACAAAGTAATGCATGAAAAATAAACACTTGCACACTTGCACCTCTAGGGTTAACTCCACTTATTGCCTTAAAAAATGGTCATGATATGCATGTGAGACATCTTAGCAAAAACAAACAAAATACAAGATCAAAGTCCCCCGATGACGCTACGAATGTTGTCTTACAAATGATCTTAGTCCCTTAAGAAAAATGTTAAGATATCTCATTACATTGCTATCTATGACTATACGATGACCCATGCTCATCCCTTTACATCCAAAGATAGGGCTTCTTACCAATGAATGGTAAGATAGAAATGTCAAAGAAAGAAGGAAATGAATAAAAGACTTTTGAGTAGGTAGAATGTTCTTAGTCGCTTGCTCACAATCCATCTTCAAAAAAAAACATTTTTCAAAACACACCAAACACTTTCAAAACATAAAGTATTTTCAAAAAGTCCAACACTTTGTATGCATTCTTATAGAGAGGAGAATCATTACAAAGTTTGCCTAAACAAATGCGATTTTCAAAATACTTTTAAAACCCACCACAAACACATTTCAAACAAATCAATTTAAAAAATGATCTACCAAGCAACTAAGAGCCCATAGATAACTATGGATGAAAAGGGTACTAACACCTTCCCTTTTCATAACCTACCCCCGAACTCAAGAAAATATCTCAAAGGTCTTTCTGTTTTTTTCACCATTTCCTTATTGGATAAAAGAAAAGAAAGGTCTTTCTGTTCTTTTCACCATTTCCTTATTGGATAAAAGAAAAGTCGGTGACGACTCTTGCTATCCGCAACAATTGCGATCAAACGCAAAACAACCAAGTCAGTTCTCCCACCGTATTACAATTATCACGTCGCAACTAATAAATTTTAGTGACATGATATGCATGTCACTAAAACACGTAGCTGGAGAGCATATTTCTTGTAATGTATTATTATTTTGTTTCAAAGTAGTGTTGCATTGCAGTCCTACGATTTTTCACGGTGGGCAACTCCAATGACTTTTAAATTAACAATGAATTTGCCATGTTGGCCAACTGATTGAAAAACTTCCGCTGGAGTTTCTCTTACGACTCTTGAAAGGGTATTGATTTTTTTAGAATTTCGTGTGGTGCGATAAAAAACGGGTGGGTTAAATCATCTTCTTTTTTTTAATTTTTTTTTGTTAAAATATAGTTTTCATGAACAAAACAGGAATTTTTTTTTTGAATAACCAAGTATTAAAAAAAAAATTCGTAAATAACCGCGTTTTGGAAAAAATTACGCAAATAAGCATGTTTCAGATGAGTCACCAAAGGAGGAGCCATCTCACTTGGCACCTACTCCCATTTTTTAAGGGGAGGCGCCATCTCACTTGGCGCCTATGTGCTTAGGGCATGCCCTAAGCCAAGTGAGATGGTGCCTATGTGTATTTTTAGGGCAAAATTTGATTTTTTTTTGTCCGGTGCATTGCATATTGGATACAGGACCAACAAAATGGACTTTTTATTATAAAAAAAATTACATCCAACTGTATTACATTAAAAAAATAGATAAAAAAAAGCAGATAAAAAAACAGATAAAAAAAAACAGATAAATCAGTGATCCCTCGGAACCCGGTAATGACCCCCGGTTCCACATCCCCGTCCTCGCCTTTCCCGTGCTGGGTGTCGTCGCGTTTCCTGTTACGGCAGGGTCGATGGCCCAGCGAAGTCAATGTGTTATGGATCCCTAAAATCAATCAGATCTCCATATCTAGAAGATCCGCTTTGGTACAGTCTGTTACCCATAACCTCAAAGTTTGGTCGTGTTGGCGGTGGGTGGGGTTCCATGGTGGGTCTGTAGCATTGATCGTCTGAGTACGGTGGGTGGAAAGGAAATGGATCTTGGGGTGTTTGGTATTGAGGATGTTGGGTGGTTTGGTGATATTGTGGTTGATGGTAGGCTGGGTCAGTTTGTTCGTAATCTTCCGACATTCCCATATCAGGGCTAAGGCTGGATGTTGAGGGGCCCATATTGGGATATACGGAAGACTGAAATTGTGCGTGGGGTATGCGGGTGTGTTGTTATTGTGATTGGTATTGTGGTTGGGTGTGATGGTATTGTGATTGGTATTATGGTTGGGTGTGAGGCATATCGGGGTATTGGTAGTGAGGTGGTGATTGTAGTTGGTTGTGGGGCATTTGAGTGTAATTGAATTGTGGTGGGGACTGTGGTTGGGTGTTTGTGGTTCTGTTTCTTCTTGGGGGTTGGTGGGAGGTTGATGGGTTTTGGGTTTGTTGTTGGGGAAACGAGGGTTGTGCCCATTATGTGCGTGGGTCAACCAAATACCTTGGATGAGACACATGCATTTCAGGGTTACTAACCGACCTGTACCAAGATAAATATTGATCCGTGTGTCGCATATTACCATGATTAAGGAAAACTGGGAATTGCAAGACATAACGGTGACGCCTCTGCCACATCTTACACCATTCTGGAGCGAAGTCTTTCCAATTGGTAAGACCCCACTGGGCGTCGACTCTTTTGAGATGCCATGGGGACAAATAAGTTGGATCACTTGGTATCTCTTGATGCATCCCGAACTGCATCTTCACACGGTTGTTGTGGCGCATCTCCACAATGTTGAACCGAATGATTGCAGTCTTCGCGGTCCAAATTGCTACATCCTCCGGGTTTGGGTCATGGCCCAAACCCAAATATGGTCTCCAGACGAACTGCGATAAAATTTAAATCAGGTTAACGAAAACGTAATGTATAAATAATTTAAATGAAGAAAAGTTTAAAGGTACGACGTACATCATCCGGGCCTAAGTGATCCAACAGATTGCGGTATAGTGCGACATTGAATCTTGGATTCTTTCCGTAATCCATACCCCTCACGCAATACCTAAAGGAAATGAAAAACATTTTATTCTTAGCATATATTTGGTGAAGAGATGAATAGTAATAAATGATATAACTTGATGACTTACTTTGTTGCGTACGGGAAAATGAAAGTGTTGTTGTTGACGGGGTTTAAGGACTCCATCCTCCACCAACCCCAGGCTTGTAGTAAAAAAGCGCACCCATAAAATGTACATTTTTCCTTGACTGCATTTTTGCACAAGAAACTGTATAGGTGGGCTAAAACTGCAGAACCCCAACTATACTTTTTTGTTTTTTCAAAATCCCTAAGTAAATGTAAGTACATAAAATTTACACTATTTCTCGTACTTTCGGGAAATAAAAAGGTACCAAATAGTATCATAAGATATGTTCTGGCTTTTACTACCCTGTCTTGCTCAGAGGAATTTTCGTTTAATTCCAAACTTGCATAATGACTTTTAAGCTCAGTGAGTAGTATTCCCTGACCTCTCGCACCACCACCTTCAACCATATCCCTGCCGAATAGTTCTTCACACTGAGAGTTGGGTTGTTGAACCGACTCGTTCACGGCCTTACCGTCGACAGGGAGACCTAGTAACATGTACACATCCTCTAGCGTGACGGTACATTCACCTATTGGTAGGTGAAATGTATGGGTCTCTGGTCTCCACCTTTCCAACATTGTAAGAATGAACTTCGAATCAATTGTGCAGTTGGAGATCTTTATAACATGTCCAAAACCTGCGTATTCCAGATATGGTACGATAAATGGGTCGGGAGCCAGGTAGTTGTGAGAACAGATTTTGAATCTTTTGGTATCCTGAGTTCATAATGTAAAAGGTGTAAGATTAAGTAAGATGAACAAAGAATTATCTGAAGTATGAAAAATGTATAACCAAAATAGAAACTTACAAATGCAGCAATGTTTTCCCTTGTGCCTCTGTGAGAGTCGCCCATTGTTAGAAGAGCCATTGTTTAAAATGCTTGAGATTATGAAAGACTTAGGAAGTGTAAGAGAGTATGAAAGACTTAGAAAGTGTAAGAGATTATGAAAGATTTCGTAGCAGAGAGTGAGACTTGTGTGGGTGTGAGAGATGTATGATATGGTATGTATTTATAGGCAAAAAAATTTCATAGAGTGAGTGAGGTGGTAGCTGGTGCATGCATGCATGAGAAGTGTCACTCTTGCAGGCTAGGTGGCAGCCTAGGGGGTTACATATCTGCATGCATGTACAAAAATGAAAGGTGTCACTCTTGCAGGCTAGGTGGAAGCCTAAGGATGTAACACGATTGTACAGTAAGGGAGGCGCCATTGGACTTGGCGTAAGAGTACAAAAATGAAATGTGTCGCCATCCCAATTGGCGAATAAGAGGTGTCATTAGTTGCAGGCTAGGCTCAGGCTACGTGACAACCTTTGGGATTCCATGCCTGAATGCATGTAACCTTATTGGAGGTGATGGGAGGATACTTACAACATACAGTGTTGGTGCAGAGTAGGCGCAGCCTAGGTGGCAGCCTAGGGGGTTACATATCTGCATGCATGTAACACGATTGGACAGTAAAGGAGGCGCCATTGGACTTGGCGAAAGAGTACAAAAATGAAAGGTGTTGCCATCCCAATTGGCGAATAAGAGGTGTCATTGGCTGTAGGCTAGGCTCAGGCTACGTGACAGCCTTTGGGATGCCATGCCTGAATGCATGTAACCTTATTAGAGGTGATGGGAGGATACTTACAACATATAGTGTAGGTGCAGAGTAGGCGCAGGCTAGGTGGCATCCTAGGGAGTTACATATCTGCATGCATGTAACACGATTGGACAGTAAGGGAGGCGCCATTGGACTTGGCGAAAGAGTACAAAAATGAAAGGTGTCGCCATCCCAATTGGCGAATAAGAGGTGTCTTTGGTTGCAGGCTAGGTGACAGCCTTTGGGATGCCATGCATGTAACACTATTGGCATCCTTGGGGGTTACATCCTTACTTATTTGAAATTCAGTATGAGATTTTTAGTCTTACGTTTATCATAACATTGATTCACTTAATCTGTCAAATCTTCCAACCTGTAAACGTTCTTACAATCAAACCTTCAAACCTTCAAACAATCAAACATACAAACCTTCGAATAACTTATAAACTTCAAACATTCCAACCCTCAAACCTTATAACATTCAAACCTTCATACAATCAATAAACTTCAAACATTCCAACCTTCGAATAACTCATAAAATTCAAACATTCCAACCTTCAAACCTTCAAACAACCCTACGCAATGGCCTCTGCACCACAATATGTCGTCAAAGCACATTTCAACGGTGAGACATATATTTGTCCCACCGCTGGGTTTTTGTTTAGAGACACAGACAACATCCGATTTATCTTAAACGGGAAAGCCAATTTCTCGTACTTCAAAAAACGATTGGAGGCCAAACTTGGACGAGGCCCGGTGACCCAGATATTTTATCAGAATCCAGTTTTTTTTGGAAACAACCAAGTAATTTTTTATAAGGTTGAAGTTCAAGATGACGAGGATCTCCAGAATATGTTTTCCAGCCATGTGTATTATGGGTACGACTCTATTGAGTTGTACATTATGATGCGAGAGCCTCAGGTGACACAAGTGGTTGATCCTTTGGAGAATGAACAAGCTGAGGTAGATGCAGTTGATGAAGAAGAAGAAGAAGATGACGAGTTAGAGTTTGATGAAATGGTGAATGATGATTCCGACGATGATGGCATACCTAGTATTCTTGCAAATGAAATCTACACACCACCTCCGCACATGACAAACCTCAACATGGGCGGAGATGAACCTTCTACTGACTTATTTTTCAATCCGTATATGCAGTCGGATGAAAATTTAAAAGAGAAGGACAAGTTTCGTAACAGAGAGGAATGCATCAGAGCCATAAAAAAATTCCACATGCTCAACTCGGTTGATTTTAAGGTGGACTGTGTCAACCCGGAAAGGTACAAGATCAAGTGTGTCCACCCTGACTGTATGTTCAAGCTGACTGCATCATACAGATTAAGAGGTGACTGTTGGGTCATAGGTTCCATGACTACCCACACTTGTGTAAGTTCTACCCAATCACAAGACCACCGAAAACTTAACTACGATCTCATCTGTCAAGAAATCCTACCCCTGGTCAGCAACGACCCATCTTTAAAGGTGAAAACAATCATCTCCTACATCACCACGGTTTTTAACTACACTCCGTCTTACCGTAAGGCGTGGTTAGAAAAGACTAAGGCGATTGAAAAGGTGTACGGAAACTGGGAGGAGTCATACCAAGAACTTCCTCGCTACCTGAATGCACTCAAGATGTATTCTCCGGGTACTGTTTACGTTCTGGAAACAGTGTCAGCATACACCCAAGATGGTAGTCTACTAAAACGGCAACGGAATATTCAGTCGAGTGTTTTGGGCATTTCAACCTTGCATCACAGGGTTTGCATCATGCAAACCAATTATACAAATTAATGGGACTCGGTTGTATGGGAAGTACAAAGGCACGCTACTGATGGTAGTTGCACAAGATGGCAACAACAACATTTTCCCCATTACCTTTGCCCTTGTCGAGGGGGAGACCAGTGGTGCTTGGAGCTTTTTTCTGAAAAATCTGCGGACACACGTGGCTCCTCAACCAGATCTCTGTTTGATCTCAGACAGACATGCCTCCATTGAAAGTGCCTACAATAATCCTGCAAACGGTTGGCATGACCCTCCTTCTACGCATGTCTATTGCGTTAGGCATATCGTCCAGAATTTCACGAGGGAGATGAAGGTCAAAACATTAAGGAAAGCGGTTATGAATACGGGATATGCATTGACACAACCCACATTCAAATATTACCGCAACGAGATCCGTTTGTCAAATCCAGAAGCCGGTAGGTGGATCGACAATATTCCGGTGGAAAAATGGACTAGGTCATACGACAATGGCCAAAGATGGGAGAACATGACAATGAATCTTATTGAATCAATGAATGGGGTATTCAAAGGCATACGAAACCTCCCGATCACTGCTTTGGTAAAATCTACGTATTTTAGGATGGCTGCGTTATTTGCCAAAAGAGGTGAAATATGGAATGCAGTGTTGCAATCTGGATAACTATGGAGTGAAAGCTACATGAAATACATTAAGGCATAAAGTGCCAAAGCCAACACTCATATGGTTATACGGTTTGACCGACACAGCTACAACTTCATTGTGAAAGAGACAATCGACCACAACGAAGGCCTGCCAAGACAAGAATATAGGGTCATGCTACCTTCTCATTGGTGCGATTGTGGCAGGTTTCAAGCATTTCGTATGCCCTGCTCTCATGTCATTGTCGCTTGTGCTCATACCCATCAAGACGCGCTGCAACTTCTGTCAAACATTTACAAATCTGAAACGCTGCTCAACGTTTACAACAACAACTTTCCTTTGGTAGCAAAACCAGATTATTAGCCTGCATACGACGGCGAAATAGTGTGGCACAATGACCAAATGCGAAGGAACAAGAAGGGTCGTCCCAAAAGTAAGCGCGTCACAACAGAAATGGACGATCTTGACAAGTTGGAAAGAAAGTGTGATTTATGCCGTCAGGTCGGACACAATCACAAAAATTGTCTGAATCGGGCGTCTGCCTCGACCACATAAAAATTGTAATACATAAAATCTTTCCTTAATTATGTTGTAAACATTAGGGTTTTCCGTTAACAGATTTTGCTACAATAAATATTGCGCGTACAAGAAAAATTAATGATATTCTGTCTACGAAATTACAACTGTTAACACAATTTCATCTGACCCATGCATCATCAACATTACATCGTTGTCTGTTTTGACTTCCTCCAACCATACATTAGGTCTTCCTGTCGCATGTGAGGTTGTTGTTCGTTTTCGCTGGATCCTTCGAATTTTTCCCCCTCCGCAATGTCTCTCAGACGCTCCATGGAGTGAATGTGCCTTTCATTTTCATCGCAGATTTCGTGGTGGAGAAGATAACGTAACCATCTCTGCTAAAAATCCTGGGCGACGTCATGACGCAAATAACAGAGTAAAAAATAAAAATACAGTGCGAGAAAGTGTGCGAAATTTCGGAGAAACAGACGAATTATTTATAAAACAGCATTTTGCCCTAGTTTTGCCCTAGGAGCCAAGTGAGATGGGGCTTCCTCTCACTTTTAAGGAGCATGCGCCATCTCACTTGACTAAAAGTGAAGGGAGGCGCCAAGTGAGATGGCGCCTAGGGCAAATCTAGGGGTGGAGGCGCCAAGTGAGATGGCTCCTCCTTTGAGGAGTCACCCGAAACATGGTTATTTGCGTAATTTTTTCCGAAACACGGTTATTTGCGAAATATTATTTTAATACTTGATTATTGTAAAAAAAAATTCACAAAACAACATTTTAAAGTATTTCTTATGAAAAGTGCTGAAAAAAGAAAATTTATGAAAAACAACCATTAAAACAATTAGGTGGAGTTATCACCTACGACCATGTTGTATGTATGAGAAAAATATGAAGAATCTCAAAAAATCTGGAGTCAAACAATAAGATAGAGCAGGTAACTGTGTCATCTTATATTAAGGCGACACAAACGTGTTATCCTTACGAAAGGGTCATTTTTAATTTTACTTAATGCAGTTGCCGCAATTTTACGAGGATTCTAATTCTTCTTGAAGAAGTAAGACACAAATTTACTTAAGAATTATTATATTTTCAGTTTGGACTAAACAATAATGTTAGCTAATAAACAAACTTAAGGAAATATAACAAAGAAGAGAGGCCAGAAGCACTAAATTCTGATTAGATAAATTCTAGAAAAGAAGTCAAACTGAATCTTCATATTCTATATAATGCTAAATCAATCGGCAATAACTTAATTATATATACCACAGATCACAAGCGTTGAGACAAGTGGGTGTGGTTTTTCCAAACATGAAAAGATTTGCATAAACTGATATATATAAATTAGTATTTCTAATGTAGATTCTATTAAGGAAATATAACCGATTGTCTCATCCATGCATCATCCCAACACAATAGTTCCATTTCCAAGAGCCAGGACTGCGCATCAAATATAAAAAGGTAAGCTATTAGAGTAGAAGTGAAAAATCATAACACAAAAATAACATGAAAAACCATCTATGAGAAACTTACTCTCAACAAACCGCAACCAAGCTTTCTCCATAAACATTTACATGACCGAACCAGTACCCGCAGCCATTAACTATAAGTGTCTCTACTTTTTTATCTCTCAAATTATATATCACTTTATCGTAGTGACAATCACTGACAAATATCACCATATCACCATTTTTATATATGCAAGCCATTCGAAACCGTTCATCTTTAAAATCCATGGGAAGGATTTGATAACTAATCTTAAATAATTGACTCCAAGATTCCTGAATTCCATACTCTTTCATCTGCCATAAAACAAATTCATCTTCCACTTGGTGAGAAAAACAAAGACATTCCATCAAAACATTAACATTAACAACCGGCTGAATCCTTGGTACCTCAACTAAACCTTGAGGCATAAGCAACACTTTGTATGTCTCAGTCGAAAGATCAAGTGAAATAATCACAATTTGTTCAACGTGAGTAATATCCCTGTATTGGTAAGAAGAATAGGAATACTCATTAATAGCCAACCAATTAATAGTGTTACTCAAATGCACACCATTGTAAGGACAGGTTTCATAATATGTCCAATTAAGAGGAACCACCGGAAAACTTTGAATGTTTCTCCAAACATTACCAACCAAACTGAAAACTTTAACCTCACTTTTGGTACAAGACTGAATATGATAAGCCACAACCTTGTAAGTTTTTTTTGAATCATCATAACAAAA
The DNA here is from genome assembly GCA_948472305.1 of Vicia faba. Classification (NCBI taxonomy): domain Eukaryota; kingdom Viridiplantae; phylum Streptophyta; class Magnoliopsida; order Fabales; family Fabaceae; genus Vicia; species Vicia faba. The sequence goes on along the minus strand of OX451740.1, from coordinate 103,063,410 downwards.
TGCAAATTTAAAAAACTTTTTCAGGTTATAACTAAAATAACTAAAAGACACTAGTTTTTCAGATTTTTTTCTGGTGGAAGGATTCCACAAATGGATTGAGTACTCCATATACTCAACAGACCTTGATACTTTGTAGAGAGATTTAGTATACAAACAGATCAATCCATTGCAAGTTCCAACGGTATAGTAGTCGTCATTCAAACAACGAGTGATGGATGGATTTTGGTGTAAATCATACAATGGGAATGGTACCATAATTAAATCTCTGGTATCCCTCCATACTACAATGAGATGTTGTTTTTGTGATGACTTCTTAAGATGCTTATCAACGAAGGTTGGATCAGAGATGAGTGTGTTCCATAACTTGTTCACGCATTTGAATCGCGATATAGTTTTAACTGAAAGCAAGGATAGGATTTCAGCTATGAGTTCCTCGGGAATGAATACCAACGGCAAGGGTGCAGTGGATTGAAGTTGCTTCTTAATCAGACAAACATCCATGACGGCAAGGAGTGCTTTAAGGTGAAAACAAAGCACAAACCCTAAAACAAATATGCTTTTAGCTAGGGTTTCTAAGTTGTGAAAAAGTTACCTTATATAAGAGCAACTCCATCACTACATTAGAATCCCAACAAATTTGCTAAAAAAGGATTCTGAAGTCTTAAACTTGGAAAAGAAAAATACTTCCATAAGTTTACATATTTGAATTTAACTTCTTTCCGTGTTTATCGGTTTGGATTCTATTCTGCCTTTTTTTTAAATCATGATAAAATATATTTTATTATAACTTCCTTATTTAAACTTAATCGATTCTATTAGAGTACGCGTTAATATGTTTTATAAGTTTCCTAATATAATAATAACAACAATAATAATAAAGTTTATAACTTATTTTAATTTCTATAAAAAAATTATGTAACTTCGTTTAACTTTTTTCTTCTTAATTAACATGTTTGGTATAATTGGATATAATTTTGTCTAATATTTTTATAAATAAATAAATATAAATTGTATTTAATAATAATGCAAATAAAAAAAAATTAAATTAGAGACAAATAAAGTGTTTGAGATATTAATCTTGATTTGAGCCTAATTTTATTATTTATATTTTAATTTTTGGAGTTTAGATATTTTAGACTTAGGTAAGTTTCGATAATATTTTTAGAATATTATTGAGATTTTTAGAATTGGCGACTCTCTAAAACTAGTGTGTCTAGAATTCTCTCCTTAGAGTATTATAAATAGATAACTTTAACACTTTTTTTAAAGGCAAATATAATATATAAAAAAATAGAAAAACACTAACAACCAAAAGTGCATATAGACCAATAAAGAGAACGACACAAGGAGTGCCAAATAATAGAAACAAAAACTAAACAACAAAGCTCACACAAGGCTGAAAAAGAGAAAACCTCAAGTACAAATCCAACAAACCACCAAGTTAGGGAAAGCCACGCTGGAGAGAAGACACTAACCCAGAATCTAGACAAAATTATCCAACCAGGGACACCTGCAAAAACAAACCACAAAAAACCGACAAGAACACACCCAAAGGGAGGCCGAAGCCACTCACTCCACTATTAGCTCATATACATGAAAGGATTCTCAAGCCAAGATGAGAAGGTACAAGAGACCCACGTAACCTATCGAAGAACCATTTCCAAGCCAACACAATACTCATATCTTCCACATCTTTTATCGTCACCTCAGAACAAAAAAAAATGATATCATTTCTAGATTTCCAAATGGACCAGACCACAACATGCCAAATCATCAACAACTGCCCTCTAGTCCTATGTCCACCACTGAAGAGAAATTACAACTAGAAAAGGGTCAAGATATTTCTGGAAAAATAGAACATCGCTCCAACCATCTAAAAATCTTATATCAAATAGAGGACACAAACTCACAAGTCACAAAGAGATGAGAGGACAAATCAACAAAAAAGCAGAAAAAAGGGGCAGGTAAGAGTCCCTGAGGTCAACTGAATTCCCCCTCTTAAGTAAGTTATCTCTGGTAGGGATACAATCCCTAAGCAATTGCCAAGAGAAAACTATAACTTTAGAGGGGGCACAACTAACCCAAATAGACGGGAGAACTAAGTCAACAAGAGGGACATGTTGATCGGGTGGGAATTGACGAGAGAGACGACTAGAGTAAGCAGAAGACATAGAATAAAAAACATCACTTGAATCACATCATATCCAACGATGGTCTAAAACCACTAACCACATACTGAAGATCAATAAAAGAGCCTCCTCATAAACAAAAAGAAAAAGGTCTCTACCACCTTAGATCGCAACTCTAACAATCACCCTCCCACCTACCAACCTCCCATATCATTTTAGAAACTTGGTTAGAGATGTGAAACAATCTAGGGAATATAGGCCGAAGAGGGGTATTCTCAATCCAAGGGTCATCCCAGAAAGAGGTAAGGAGGCCAGATCCAAATTTCAAAGAGAGACCGTCTCTGAACTAATCAGAAGTGTCATTAGCCTTACTACCAAGAAGGGAGAACACACTCCACCATAACAATATATCGCCAAATACCAGAAGTTCCAAAAATAAGGCACCACCTTCATTTATCTAAAAATAGCCAAGTTAACCAACCGAAGGTCACTCACCCCAAGACCCCCAAGCTTTTTGGGCATGTAGACAAACGCCCACTTGACCCAGGAGATTTTAGACTCCCCTTTAACTCCTCCCCAAATAAACTTCCTATGGATCTTCACTATCTTCTTCCAAGCCTTAATAGGCATATTTGTAAAAGATAAGAATATCATTAAGAATATGTAATACAGTGGGAGAACTGACTTTTTTGGTTTTATCCAAATGTACGAATAGTAAGAGTCTCCACCGACTTTTCTTTTATCCAATATAAGAAAAGGTTGAAAAGAACAAGAAAGACCTTGATAGATTTTGAGTTCGGGGGGGGGGGGGGGGGGGGTAAGTTATGAAATGGGAAGGTGTTAGCACCCTTTTCATCCATAGTTATCTACGGGCTCTTGATAGTTAACTCACTTTTGAAAATTTGCTTTGTGTGTGTGATTTGAAAATATTTCTGAAAAGTCAAAGTACGACCAACTTTGTAAAGATTCTTGTATCAGTCTTTAAGAATGCATACAAAGTGTTTGAAAATATTTTGTTTGAAAAGTGTAATGTGAAAAAATGTTTATTTCAGAAAAGAGTTGTGAGAAAGCGATTAAGAGTTCCTTACCCAATAAAGTTCGTTATTATTCCTTTCCTTCTCCTTTAGAGATAGTTTTATACATACCATTAGTTGGTAGGTAGCCCTATCTATTGGATGTGAAGAGACATGCGTGGGGTCATCGAATGGTCATTGAAGGCAACATGTAGAGATACTTTAGCAATTTGTATCAGAGGGACTAGATCATTTTTGTAGGCAACTTCGAAGGGTCATTGAGGGACTATGATCTTTATTCGAGGGTCTTTTTCTAAAGCATCCCTTTTTTCGAGGGACATGACCATTATTTCTGAAGGCAACAAGATAGGGTACCCTATGGGTGCAAGTGTAAAGAGTGTATTGATTTCAGTTATTTATCTTAAAATTAGGGTTTTATATGTTTGATTATTAGTCTTGCTATACAATCCTAATTACAAGCAGTTAAATATATACAGAAAGTTAAATTACGGAAAGTAAAGACCTAAGGTATTACAGGGCTTTGGGGCAGTTACATAAGAAAATACAGAAAAGTAAAAGCGCGGAATATAAATCTAAGCTATTACATCCTGTGAGCAGTTACATAATAGGTAAAAATGCAAGAATGTAAATCTACGATATTACAAGAAAAAGTTGTGCGACCTATACAATTTCTCTAAGAAATCAAATAGAAAAATAAATAAGAAAATGTTAGAAAAATGTTTGAATGTTTTTGTATTTTTTTTGAAAAATAAGTTGACTGATAATAGTAATTAAAACCTAAATTCTAATTGATTTTAATATTTAAGAAAAGGGTTGATTAATTAATTAAATAAATCAAGAAAATTAAATGTTAGTTAAAAAACCTAAACCTAATTCATTAGTATTAGAAAAAAATTAGGTTAGTCTAATGATTGATTAATTAAAAAAATTAGGGTTAGAAAAAGAAAAAGAAAGCAAATTAGGTTAAAAGTAGGAAAAAAGATTGCATGGGGTGGGTGTTGAACCCACTCCCTCATGGCTTTCATGTTGCACTGCTTTCCACCAGGCCAAGCGCCTGTTGGTGTTTGAAAATAGGCGTTGTATAATATATTGAAAACCTGCGCGTTAGATGGAAAATAACAAAAAATATTTGCAACACGCAGGGATCGAACCCACGCCCTTATGTTCACAACCCAATGCCTTAACCAGTGGTGCTACACTCTCATCCAGTTATACAAAAACAAACAAATAAATATATATTAAATAAGTGAATCGGAGAGGCGCCACAATCCTAGCTCCGGTGAGGTGATTTTGTCAACTTGCAAAAATAGAAAATGTTAGAGATCAAGAAAAACCCTACCCCCCTAAATCGACCCTTGTGAATCCAATGGTGGCGTTAGTTTAGGCTAATTCGACCTGTACAATGAGATACGATGAAAACAAAGCAAATCAATGTAAGAATGGTGATGGGTTATTCTGGAATCATGGGCATTATGGAAGGGATCAAACATGCATTAATTCGTCGCAGGAACACATTAGATTTTTTAGTTTCAATCAAAATATCATGAATATTAAAATACGAAATTCACAAAAATATGCAAAACGGTGATGCTTGGAATGCACGTTTCAGGAACTTTTGATCATCAAGAATGATTCAAACTTACTCTATAGTATCTCAGGGATTGAGTGGAATGATCTTTTGGCCTTGAGGAGGGCTGGAAATTGATTTCTAGTTTTCCCTAGTGTAATACGGTGGGAGAAGTGACTTGGTTTTGCATTTATGGAAAATGTTGCGGATAGCAAGAGTCGCCACCGACTTTTCTTTTATCCAATAAGGGAAGGGTGAAAATAACAGGAAAGACCTTGATATTTTTGAGTTCGGGGGGTAGGTTATGAAAAGGGAAGGTGTTAGCACCCTTTTCAACCGTAGTTATCTACGGGCTCTTAACCGTTTAGCTCACTTATTGACAATTGCATTGTGTTGTGTATTTTTAAAAAACATTTAGAAAAGTTGCCAATGTAAGGCAAAAATTTGTAATGGCTCTCGTATTTGTCCTCAAGAATGCGTACAAAGTGTTTATTTGAAAATATTTTGAAGAGTGTATAAAATGTTTTATTTTTTTTGTGAGCGAGCTAAGATCTACCTTACTCAAGGTCATTCTTGTATTTTCCTCCTCCTTTAGATAGTGATATTCGTACCATTAGTTAGTAGGAAGCTCAATCGTTGGATATGAAGGGACGGGCGAGGGTCTTCGTACAGTCATCGAAGGCAATTGGTAAGGATGCTTTAGAAATTTTCGTAAGGGGCTAGATCATTTACCGAAGGTAGCTTCGAAAGGGTAATTGAGGGACTATGATCTTTGTATCGAGGGACTTTGCTAAAGCGTTCCCACTTTCGAGGGACATGACTGTTTTCTGAAAGGCAACAAGGGAGGTTACTCTAGAGGTGTGAAGGCAGTGTCGAAAGGGTCATCGAGAGACTATGATCTTTGTATCGAGGGACTTTGCTAAAGCGTTCCCACTTTCGAGGGACATGACAGTTTTCCGAAAGGCAACAAGGGAGGTTACTCTAGAGGTGTGAAGGCAGTGTCGAAAGGGTCATCGAGGGACTATGATCTTTGTATCGAGGGACTTTGCTAAAGCGTTCCCACTTTCGAGGGACATGACAGTTTTCTGAAAGACAACAAGGGAGGTTACTCTAGAGGTGTGAGTGTGTGAGTGATTTGTTTTCAGTTATTTTAATCTTTGCGTTAGGGTTAGCTATCGATTCATTTTAGTCTTTCCATGCAAACCTAATTACTAAGCAATAATATAGCAAGTATAGTACAGGCAGTAAAGGTGCGGAAAGTAAAAGCGGAAAGGTAAATCCTAGACTATTACATCGCTTCGGGGCAAATACAAAATAGAAAACGGAAAAGAAAAACCCTAAGCTATTACAACCCGAGAGGCAGATACATAATAATGAAAGAAAAAGAAAAGCGACAAATAAAGTTACGTTTGTGAAACCTATACGGTCGATCTAAAATATAAAAACAGAAAAGAACATACTTTTTGTAATTTTTTATGAAAAATAGATTTGTGATAGACCTAAAACCTATTTAATTTTAATAATAAAAAAAAGGTCAAGTAATTTAATTAAAAAACAACCTAGGAATCTAGTTAATTTTTTAATTAATAAAAAAAGTTAATTAATTAATTTAATAATAAAAAACCTAAGAATCTAATTGATTTTTAAAAATAAAAAAATTAATTAAAAACCTAAATCTAATTTTTGTGTTTAATAATAATAGAAAGGTAAAAGAAAAAGAAAAATATAAGAAAAAGAAATTGGGCCCGATATCAAGCAATTTAGGGGGGTGTATCACTAAATTCACTAGGCCCAACAAATGCAAAGCCCAGACTTCAATGAATTCCTGCAGGATCCTGTGTGGCTGGCTCCTGAGGGTTCATCATGAGGAGACACTTCTGGAACATCTGATCTAGATCCGTGGAGATCAGGTGGCAAAGATTGAGGAGGTGAGTGGTTGATGCGTGGGACGCGCTGCACTGGATCTACAAAAATCAGAAAATAATATGAAAAATGCAAGAGGCAGGGATCGAACTCGTGCCCTTGCATAGTAAGATCTTAACGCGTGCTCGCTTGTCACTGGGGTGGCTGTACATCCATTATCATCACTGAAACAAATTAAATATAAAATAAAACAACACAACTGGACTAGAGAAGTGCTGGATCCCTAGCTCTGGTAGTCTTCTCTGGTGGCTCTTATTTCGTTTCAACAAAACAAAAAAATATTAGAGATCCAGTGGGCCCCTACCCCCCTAAATCAAGGCATGAGAATTCAATGGGACCATTATTTTGGGCTAAAATGTGATGGTTTAGGAGATACGAAGAAAATAACTTAGATCGGTATGAGTATGGAAAACTTCAATTTAGCCATCATGGGGATCGTGCTTTGGGTTATTCTTGCATTTGTGTACCTCATAAACACATTACTATGGTTATCTTATCTTAAAACATAAAGAAAATGAAAATTCGAATTCACGCAAGGATGTAAAATCGATGATGCATGTTCATGTGTTTCTAGCCTTTTGGATCGTTGCAAACAATTCAATCTTAACCTATGACACATGAGAGGTTGTTTGGAAAGGGTAGTTTGCGTTGAGGAGGGCTGAAACTAGGGTTGGAAGTTTGCCCTAGTTTTGAATAATTTTGTGATTCTTGGAAGATAATCTTGTGCAAGGGTTTTCGTGGATTGCATGTCTGAATGCATAAGATTTATAGAAGAGAATTAGGTTAAAAGATAGTGGGCTTGGACTTGGTAAGAAAGAGCCTTTGTTTTATCTTATTTGAATTTGAATTTAATTAATAAAAATCAAAATAAATAGGAAAAAACATCCATAGGGTGTATGAAGTGATTCAGAGGTCCACTACAAGCTACAAAATACGCATGGACTTTGAATCACGAGCCCAATAACCCAAAATTCCATGTTTACTCAATTTAAACTTCATGCATTTGCTCAAAATTTCCCAACTTATACCAATCATAACTCTCTCAATGTTTATCATATGAAGGTGATCTTTGGATTTTTGGAAAGCCCAAGATGTCCTCTACAATATATATGTTGACAATTTTTGCATTTGAAGACTTCATCTTGATGTAAGTTGCCTTGACAAAAAGTGTCTTTTTGTTGACTTTTGAAATGACCTATAAAGTATTGACCCATATCTCTCAAATGAAGCATTTTTTGGACTTGAGTTTAGAGAGAAAAAGTTATAGAGAATTGGTTTTTCTTCAAAATAAACTTTGGTTGAGGAAAATCTGATGAAGAATGTGAAAGTTATGTTTGGTCAAAGTTCAGTTGACTTCTTCTTAAGAAAACCCTAATTTGACAACTTTTGACTTTTGATGAATTGAGATTTTTCTTGATGAGTCATGATCAAAACTTGATAAAATGATGAATATGACTTAAAAATCTTGATGTTGACCAAAAATATTGAAGTTTGACTGTATGTTGACTATAGTTGACTTTTTGTCCAATAAAGTTAATTTTTAGTCATCTGAGTCATTGACTGAGCAAACTTGTGATGCAAGGCATGAAACTTGGTATGAGCATTCTTGGAGACATATAAGAGACCATGAAACCCACTTTAGGCGTTAGAAACCCATCTTCCTTGAGACAAGTGAAACCCTAGTTGTAAGTCCATTGTTTAATGGGAGAATTTGTCTGATCAATTCTTGAGCAACCTTGAGCATTTGAGAACCCTAGGAGAATGTCTTGAATAAAAACGGGTGGGAAAATTTTGGGGTACAACACCTAGTTTTGACAAAATTTGATATTTTGAGAGAGTGTTCTTAAGGAAAAAAATTTGTGTCCTATTTGTCTGAATATGCAATGTATATATAGTGGAAGAGTTTAGGTTAAAAGATGGGCTTAGTCATCATGTAAAACCTATCTTTGATTTTGTTTGAAACTAGATTGGAATATGACAAAACCATGAATATTTTTTTTTCAAATAGGTTCACACGGTTTGTAATGTGATCTTGGGCCTCCAAAAGAATCAAATCAAAAGCCTTACATGCCTTAAACATTTATCTAATATTTATTTGATTTAATTTTGAATTTAAATGAATAAAAGTCAAAATAAATGAAATAAAAATTAAAATAATGCATGAAGGGAGTTAGATGTTCATGATGAGGTCGGGGACACATTTGGACTTAAAAAGATAAGCCCACTAGCCCAAAAGTCAAGTTTGCTTCAAATTGAATTTCATGCATTTCCTCAAATTTGTGCAACTTGCCCAAATCATATCTCACACAATTTTCATTATATGAGGGTTATCTTTTACTTTTTTGAAACCTAAAGATGTCTCATACAACTTCAATGTTGGCCATTTTTCCATTTGAAGATTTTAATTTTATGTAAATTGCTTTGACAAAAAGTGTCTTTTTTGTTGACTTTTAAAATGACCTGTAATGCTTTGAATCATATCTCTCAAATGAAGCATTTTTGGCCTTGAGATTAGAAGGAAAAAGTTGTATAGAATTGAGTTTCCATTAAATTTGGGTTTGGTTGAGAACTTTCTGATGAAGCATGTGAAAGTCATGCTTGGTCAAAGTTCAGTTGACTTCTCCTAAAGAAAACCCTAATTTAGTAACTTTTGACTTTTGATGAATCTTGAGTTTTCTTGATGAATCATGATCAACCCTTGATCAAATGATGAGTGTGAGTTCAAAATCTTTATGTTGACCAAAAATCTTGAAGTTTGACTATAAATTGGTCAGAGTTTACTTTTTGTCCAATACAGTTGATTTTTAATCATCTGAATAGTTGATTGAGAAAACTTGTGTTGCAAGGCTTGAAACTTTGCATGATGATTATTTGAAGTATATGAGAAACCATGAACTCCACTTGAGTAATTATAAGTCCAATTTCCCTTGGGAAAATCAAAAACCCTAGTTTTAGGTTAATGCTTAGAAGGATGGTTTATTTGATCAATCTTTGAGTAATCTTGAGCACTTGAGAACCTTAGGAGCATGAGGAGGCATCTTTAATCAATTTGTCTTAAAAATGGGAGGGAAAATTTTGGGGTACAACAACCTCCCCTGTTCAATCTTCTTAAACATGAGGGATTAGATTGGCATGCTCTCCATTCGTGATCTGAAGGTGGAAGAGGATTGAACACTTAAGTTACTAGAAATTTGCACTCACATGTGCATGAAATAACACTGTTGGTTGATTATACTCTTGAATGGGCTTAAGGATGCCATTCTGAGAGGTGATAGAGTGTCACCAAAGATGGGATTATAGATGCCATCCAAATTAATTGTTGATAGGAGTGTCAGAATGAGCCTGCGCCTAATTGTATCCGAAGAATGCTTTTTAGAAAATCTCTGAAGGAAAATGCTTTTCAAAATTCAGCATCTAAAACGGATGCTTATCATAGTTCAGTCTCTGAAGGGGATTGCTTTTCAGAATAAACTTCTGAAGGGAGAATGCTTTTCAGAACGAAGGCCCTGAAGGAGATGCTTTTCAGAATCAGTCTCTGAAGGGGAATGCTTTCCAGAATAAACTTCTGAAGGGAGAATGCTTTTCAGAACGAAGGCCCTAAAGGAGATGCTTTTCAGAATTCAGTCTCTGAAGGGGAAATAATTTTCAGAACGAACTTCTGAAGGGAGAATGCTTTTCAGAACGAAGGCCCTGGAGGAGATGCTTTTCAGAATAAACTTCTTAAGGAGAATGCTTTTCAGAATGAAGCCCTGAAGGAGAATGCTTTTCAGAACAAAGCCCTGAAGGAGAATGCTTTTCAGAAAAAAGCCCTGAAGGAGATGCTTTTCAAAATAAATTTTTGAAGGAAAATGCTTTTCAGAATAAATCTCTGAATGAGAATGCTTTTTAGAACGAAACCCTAAAGGATAATGCTTTTCAGAATAAAGCCCTGATGGATAATGCTTTTCAGAACAAAGCCCTAAAGGATATTCTTTTCAGAATAAACTTCTAAAGGAAAATACTTTTCAGAATAAACTTTTGAAGGAGATGCTCTGGTCATGTAGATAGTCGCCCCGTCTTGTTTCAGGAATTGATCCATAAATTGTCTATAAATTACTGGTAGTATTTGTCTGTTTGCGAACTTAACCTAAAAAGACAATGTTAGTTTTGTGCAATGTTATGATGTATGTAATGCATTTTGTAATGGTTCTCTCAAAATAAATGAGAATAGTATATGCATTTCGTATGCATATGTTATGATATTTTGTAAATTGTGTGTAGATGAAATATAGTATTGAAGCGTATTGGTGGTTTCCGTATAATAATGTCTGGTAGGGGAAAATAAATCATTGTTTGTTGTTGAGGATGGAGATAGTAATTCTTTAGCTTTGTTTAAAATGCCTCTCCTGGAGATTTCCACTTTCTGTTTGAGGACACTCCACTGGGGATGTTCGACTTCTGCTTGGGGATAGAAGCATTCAAGGAGAGCCGGTCATTCATCGTTCTTTGAAGATTTAATTCCTTGTTGTTATACCCCAAAATTTGCCCTCCCATTTCAAGATATCTCCTCATACTCCTAGGATTCTCAATTGCTCAAGACTACTCAAGAATTGGTCATATGAACCCCCCTCCTAAGCAATAGACTATGTTGTACCCCAAAATTTGCCCTCTCATTTTACTCAATACATTCCCATTGAGATCCTCAACTTGGTCAAGGATGCCCAAGAGTTGACCAGACAAACTCTCTCCTAAGGCAATGTACCTCAAACTAGGGTTTCCATTTTCATCAAGATGGGTGAAATCCAAAGACCTCATATGCTCTCCATGGTCCTAATATGTTCTCAAGACCTTCCATGTCAAATTTTAAGCCTTGCACAAGAAGTTTGCTCAGTCAACTGCTCAGATGCTTGAGAATCGACTATATTAGGTCAAAAGTCAATTGTGGCCCACATATAGTCAAACTTTAAGATTTATGGTCAACATCAACATTTTGAATTTATATACATCATTTGATCAAGGGTTGATCATGGTTCCTCAAGGAATTCCCCAAATTCACAAAAACCCAAAAGTTGCTAAATTAGGGTTTCTCAGGAAAAGTCAACCAAACTTTGACCAAGCATAACTTCTTCATACTTTATAAAAAATTTTCCATCCAAGGCTCATTTTGAAGAGGATGCAATTACCTACAACTCATCTTCATATCGCAAGTTCAAAATATGCACTCACAAAAAGATATAAATTTCCACATTATAGGTCCTTTTGAAAGTCAACAAAAACACTTTTTGGGTCAAAGCTTCTTACATGAACATGGAAGACCCAATTTGGATGAGACCAAAACGGTTGTTTAGGGGACATCCTAAGCTTTCTAAAAAGTCCAAGAACACCTCTCTAGGGTTAAAATTGGAAGAGATATGCCTTGTTAAAGTTGACCATTTTTGCAAAATTGCCAAAAGTCAAATATGCTCAAAAATGCATTTTTGTCAAATGGGCCTAACTTTTTATGCTTGCACCTCACTTATAACATGGTCCACGACCAAAATACTCACCCACATGTTATTTTCTTCATTATTTATTTTATTTTGATTTGTATTAATTAAAAGTTGAATTAAATCAAATAAATGACAAAAAATAGCAAAGATTTATTTTGATCTGATTTTTTAATAGAATCCAAATGTAATTATGCTGGAATAGCAGGATCAAATCGTATCAAGATTGATTGGAACAAGAATGGCATGATTAGACCTAATTTGGAAACAAATCATACAAAGGAGGAATGAGATTAAATCTTCTTAAAACTTCAAGATACAAGTGGTTTTTATAAACCTAATCCGTTCAGGGTTATATAGAGAGCAAGAGCAGACACGAAAAGAAGGGTTGGCATTAGAGAAAACACAAGAACAAATTCCAAAATTTCCAAAGAAAAGTGTAGGTCGGATTTTCATTTGCAGTCTGATACAAGCAATTCCAAGGCCATTAATCTGTTCCTGGACGTACTCTGAAGTGATTCCAATCATTCTCAAGCCACAAAACGTCCCAAACTGTAAGATACAGATCACAGTTTGCATCCTTGTAACTCAAATTCATTTTCAGGGTTTTATGCATTTTACATTCGATTTGCTTGCATAAATGTGTTCATAATCATATTTGTGACCTTTTGGATATCCTGGATTTGATTTCTAGTGCAGGAACAAGCTTACGCCATTATTAGGGTTTGGAAGCTTCAATTAGGGATTCCTCAGAGAGGCAAAATTAAGACTGATTAATGATACCAATGAACTCAGAACAATATTCTTAGTGGATCTATATTCTTAGCTCTGATTGATATTGCTTGCTTTGCGTTTTGAGATATTGCAGGTCAATAGCAACGCACAAAAACCGCCACTAAAGCCTATAGTGACGGAAATTGTTGTGGGTAAAGGGTCGTTGTCTAAAACGATGGAATAGGGAGGAGGATGAAGGCGTGTCAAGATCTGACTGGCCATTTTTAATTTCGCGCGCGCTTGTGACTTAGTTACCTTGATTTATATATTATATATTATTGTTATTATGTTAACAAACAAAACATGTGGCCCAGTTGGTGAAGCGTGCATTGCAATGAGTGGGAGGACTTGGGGTTGATCCCAGGTCCCAACAATTTTCTTTGTTTTAATTATTCTTTGCAGATCCTATACACCACTTGCCTAAGCGTCCACCATGCACCACACATATCCAACCAGCGGATTCATAATCAATCAGATCCAGCACTCATCACTGAAGGATCATGGTGTACCCTCAGGTCAGCACCACATGGGATCAAGCGTTGACTAGGCTGACCAGCTCTTTGGGCCTAAGCATTTTCAACAACACACCCCCATTTCATCCAGCAAACAGGCCCAAATCCTCTTTCTTTCATATTTTTATTTATTTATTTATTTACTAATTATTTTTTTTTCTTTTATCAAAATAACACATAAATTATTTCTTTTATTTATTAAAACAAAATCACAAAAACACCAAAAATCTTTTTTTTTCATAAAAAATATTTTATTTCCTTGAATTAATTAATTTAATTTAATTAGGGCAATTAAATATTATTTTTGTAATTAAAATCAATTAGAAATTAGGGTATAATTTTGTATATAATTAATTTTTCTTCAAAAAATAACTTAAATATTTTTCTCAATTGGATTTTTGGGTTTTATATTTATCCTCGCATTTAATTCGTCGCGAGCATTTTAATTACTTTTTTATTATTTTTGTAACTGTTCTGAGTTTGTAATAGCTTTAACTAGGTTTTAATTCCACATTTTGTTTTACAGTAAAAAATAATTATGTATCTGCGAAAACCATGTAATAGCTAGAACTTTAAACTTTCCACATTTTAATTTCCGCAATTATAAACTGTTAGATGTATGCTAATAGGACTGTATGGAAAGAATACTTGAAAATTAAAACGGTAGAAAACCCTAACTGTGCAAAGACAAATTAACTGGAAAAATTCACTCGCACATGCTCACTCCTAGGGTTTACTCCACTCCGGTTGCCTTTGGTTAAACGGTCATGAAGTATAGGGTTTGTTAGTGGTCGTCCTCTAGCCCCGAAAGATCTAAAATGACCCATTCGGATGTTGCCTCAGAAAAGATCTTTAAGGTTTTAGGATGATTACTAACACCTCCTAACATTGCTTTTGTGACCGTATCTATCCCTTCAAACATCCCTTAAAACTCCAACCATGGTGCTACCTATTCCTTAATAATAGGATAGCGTTGTCTAAAGGAAAACGAACAGACTTTTTCGAGTAGGTAAATTGGTTCCTAGATACTTGCTCAAATAAACTTTTCACACAAACACTTTTTCAAAACAATTTTAAAAACAACTTCTTCACACTCTTGAGGACCGATACAAGGGTTATCACGAAGTAAATAAAACTTTTCAAAACAAGCACACACACAAGCAATTTTAAAATGAGCAAGTATCTAAGAGCCCATGGAAAACGATGGATAGAAAGGGTGCTAACACCTTCCCTTTCTATAACTTACCCCCGTACTCAGAAACATATCGAAAAAGGTTTTTTCTGTTTTTTTCCTTTTTCTGATTCAATAAAATAAAAGTCGGTGGCGACTCTTGCTTACCGCGACATTTATGAACAAAAAATACAAACCAGTATTAACAGTCGGTTCTACCACCGTATCACAGCCTACAACTAGGGTTTTGGTATTCTCAAGGAAAATGGGACTTTTAATGCCTCAAGTGATTTTAATGGTTCCTCATATGATTCAAATAATCCTCATGTCAAGTTCCAATCCTTATATCACAAATTTGCTCAGTCAATTGCTCAGATAAGTGAAAATCAACTATATTGGACAAAAAGTCAACTATGGTCAACATACAGTCAAACCTCAAGATTTTTGGTCAACATCAAGATTTTGAAGTCACATTCATCATTTGATCAAAGGTTGATCATGATTCATCAAGAAGACTCAAGATTCGTCAAAAGTCAGAAGTTGCTAAATTAGGGTTTTCTTTAGGAGAAGTCAACTGAACTTTGACCAATAATAACTTTCACATGCCTCGTCATAAAATTCTCAACAAAAGCTCATTTTAATGGAAATTAAATTCTCTACAACTTTGTATCTCTAAGCTCAAGGCCAAAAAATGCTTCATTTGAGAGATATGGACTAAAACATTACATGTCATTTTAAAAGTCAACAAAAAGACACTTTTTGTAAAAGCAATTTATATCAAAATAAAATCTTCAAATGGAAAAATGATCAACATGATATTTGTAGGGGATATCTTTAGCTTTCCAAAAAGTTGAATATCACCTTCATATGATAAACATTGAGCAATTTATGAGTTGCACAAGTTGGGTAATGTTGTGAAATTACGTGAAACCTCAATTGAACAATTTTGGGCTTTTGGAATAATGGGCCTAATTTTTGAAGTTCAAACATGCTCATGACATGTTAGAGGACCCCCAAAACCATTCTTGTATTTTTTAGGATTTTTATTTCTTGTATTTGAATTTTTATTCATTTAAATGCAAATTAAATCAAATAAATAGCAAGGGGAGGGATAAGGCTCAGAAGGCTTTTGTTTCAAATCTTTTGGAGGCCCAAGATTGCTACAAACTGTGTAGGAGTTATTTTTGTATCAAATCTCCATGATTTTTTCTTATTCTAACCTATTTGCAAACAAGAATAAAAGATATAATTACAAGAGGTTCAAGCCCATTCTTTTTGACCTAATCCCTTCCTATATATATTCCCTTCATGTTCAAACAACAAGACACGAAAAACCTTGCAAGAATACTCCCACAAAAAACCTCAAAATTTCTCAAAGTAGGGCAAACTTGAAACTTTGTTTTCAGCCTTCCTCGATGCAAGCCATCCATTGCAATTTGTTCCTAAAGTGTTATAGGGTAAGATTAGATCATTCTTGATGATCAAAAGTGCACGAAACATGCATTCAAACATCACCGTTTTCACTTTTTTTTTAAGTTTGTACTTTTATTTTTATCGTGTTTTGATTGAAACTAATCATACTAGTGTACTCCTGAGATGTAATCGGACAAGTTTGAACCATCGCATGAGTCTCATAACGCCAAAATACTCCATTGCCGTAATCACACCATTTGCATTATTTTCTTGATATCTCTTTGTACAAAATTATTCATCCAATTCTAAGGCCACCATTGAATTCGCAACTCTCAAATTAGGGGGGTAGGGTCTTATTGAAGCAGTAACGCTTGTTATTTTGCAAGTTTGAAGAAACGTCTTACCAGAGAAGACGACTGAAGCTAGGGCTCCGACGCTTCTCCGGTCCCTCTGATTTGTTTTATATTATATTTGTTTTGGTTAATTATATGCACGGATGAAACAACCACCCCAGTGGCAAGGACGCGCGCGATAAGGCATTGGTACACAAGGGCGTGGGGTCGATCCCTGCCTTTTGCTATTTTTTCCTTATTATTTTCTAGTTTCTGCAGGTGTAATATATTATGTAACGCGCCTGTGTTTCTAACACCAATCAGCGCTTGGCCTGGTGATAAGCTGCGTGTGGAGAGTGCTGAAGGGCATGGATTCAACACCCACCCCATACATTATTTTTTTCTTCTTTTTACCACTAACCCTATTTTCTTCCTTTTTTAAACTTATTTTCCCTTTCTTTTAATTAAACCCTAATTATTTAACCTAATATTTTTAAATACTAATTAAATCAGGGTTAGTATTCTTTAACAATTAAATTTTGGCTTTTAATTAATTAATTAATTAAAGTAATTAAACTTTTTTTAAATATTAAAATCAATTGGAGATTTTAGGTTTTATTAATTATTTTTATCATTTAAAATTATTTTCTAAAAAAACACTAAAATATTTTCTCCTCATTTTCAAAACCTTTTTTCTTTTCTATTTAAAATTCTTAGATAAATATATAGGTCACATTATTCGTATTGTAATAACTTAAGTTTACTTCCCGCATTTTTTTTCCTATTTTGTATCTGCTCCGAGATTGTAATAGTTATAGGTTTAAATACTCGCACTCATCCATTATGTAACTTTCCCGAAGCCATGTAATAGCGTAGGAATTTTACTTTCTGCACATTTATATTTCTGCTATATTTTATGTTATTAGTAATTATGCGTGTATGGCAAGATCTTAAAATAACCGATAGAAAACTGTAATACAAGATAAATAATTGATTTGGGAAGACTATTCACACTCGCACCTCTAAGGTAACCTCCTTGTTGCCTTCGGAAACATGGTCATGTCCCTCAAAAATAGGGATACTTTAGCAAAGTCCCTTTGAATAAAGATTATAGTCCCTCGATGACCCTTCGACGTTGCCTACAAAAAATGATCTAGTCCCTCCTGTCAATTTTTAAATTATCTTTATATATTGCCTTCGATGACCATACGATGACCCTTCGCCCATCCCTTCACATCCAATAAATGGGGCTACTTACCAACTAATGGTATGGATAGTACTATCTCTAAATAAGAAGGAAAGTAACAAGAACGACGTTGATTGGGTAAGACTGTTAATCGCTCGCTCACAATCTTTTCTAAAAAAAACAATTTCACACATCACTTTCAAAATATTTTCTAAAACACTCTGTACGCGTTCTTGAGGACCGATACAAGAATCATTACACAGTTAGCTTTTCAAAAATATTTTTCAAAACCCATACACAAAAAACCAAAGTTTCAAAAGTGAGCTAGCGATTAAGAGCCCATAGATAACTACAAATGAAAAGGATGTTAACACATTCCCTTTTCATAATTTACCCCCCAAACTCGAAATCTTCAAGGTCTTTCTTGTTCTTTTCACCCTTTCCTTATTGGATAAAAGAAAAGTCGGTGATGACTCTATCTATCTGCACATTTGCGATAAAACGCAAAGTC
This sequence comes from Vicia faba, assembly GCA_948472305.1. Lineage (NCBI taxonomy): Eukaryota > Viridiplantae > Streptophyta > Magnoliopsida > Fabales > Fabaceae > Vicia > Vicia faba. The sequence continues at coordinate 103,045,393 of OX451740.1, read as the reverse complement.
AGTTCTCCCACCGTATTACACTTATGTATCCTGACTGGGGATAAAAGAGATGGATAATCCTTTGATGCGCTCTTCTGGGGAAGACAATGTTTGACTGATATCTGGACGGAGAAGAGAATCTTGTCAGGGAATTTTCAATATTTGAGAAATAAACTCCGTTGGGGAAATAAACCCTATAGGATGTGTTGAGGAAAATAATCTCTAATGAGGATTAGCTTGTGAAAATAACTTTGAGGAGATTGCTATATGAGTTTATGGTCAACTTTGAACGTTATTGAGTCTCCTAGAGTCTTCCATAAATGCTAATCTTGTTTTTATGCTTATATTTGTAAACAGTAATCATATTCAAATGCATATGTTAATTCAATATAATCATTGGACGTTTTTTTGCAAACAAAACAGAGAAAATAAAAAACAATTTTGAAATATGAAGTATATTTGCATTGATTTGGAAATTTTTCCTATAAACAGTCAGTTTTATACAAGGAGACAAAGATCCTAGTAAGAGGAAATCGTCGTAAGAAGAAAAGGAGGACAAAGAAAAACAAAGAAAAACAGCTATGTGGAAACGATCCCATTGAGCTTCAACTTTGCTATTACCCCTATGTCTTCAAGCATGTCATCCCTTGTTATCGGAGGGAGTTGATTGAACTGGTCTATACCATTTGAACTTGACGTTGGTAACTATGGCTGTAAGCATATAGGTGATCCAACAGGATATAGTCGTATGCTTTAATCCCTAACTTTTTCCTGGACCACCCTTTCGGGTTTTTCAGTCCACCGGGATATCCTTTTTTTCCAAGCCGCCCTTTCAGGTTTTCGACTTGCCAGATGTAATTTTTTTTTTATATATCCCTAATTTTTGCCCAAACCTTTATTGTTTGCATGTATGCCCTTATTTTTGCCTAGGCCAGTCAACCTAGTGGGTCTCTTTTATGCATAGTATTTTTTGACTATGTTTGCGTTCACAGAGTGTGGAAAATATTCACCGTCCATGGTGGTAAGCTGAAGCTATCAGCAAAAAACATAGAGCCTCCATCGAACTTTATTTATCCTGAAGGAATAGGAAATTTCGAGAAAACCACAAGAAAATGGATAAGATGGTCTGCGACCAAAAGAGAGGGTATGAAAGTCGATTATGCAAGGGGAAGGTATTGACACCCCTCACATCCGTTCGTGAGGGTCTCGCAACCCTTTGCCTATGTATCCCGTGAAGGAATCAGAACACTGTAGTTCTTCTAGAAAATGTTAGTTTGTTGGTGTTTTTTTAGCGGACGACGTTAACACACACATTTTAGCAATAGGCACGGCCAGTATCGCGGTAGAACGGAGATAACATTCCATTTTGAAGGAGTCATTGATTTGTTGAGTGTTTTTGTTAAGTGTGAATGAGTTTGAATAATGATTAATTATTTTTGAATTATTTTGATTAAGGAGAGAGTTTTTTTTTTAATTTACAAAGAAGAAAGAGTTTAAGGGGGAGACTAAAAAAATCCTAATTGTTGTCATGTACAAGGATGATCCTAATATTGAATGTAGAAGGGAAGTTCTATCCTAAAGTTATCATACATAGTTTCGACCCTAATGTCTAATTCAACACGAAACTAGCAACATGAATTTAATCGATTCGGTGAATCACTTAAGGAAACATGTAACCAAATAATCAAACAAAGAAATTAAGTTCTTAATATTTTTTTAATGATTTTTATCAAATAAATAAAAGAAAATAATACTATAATATTTTTATGATTTTAGTAAAAATAAAATATTAAAACATAATTCTAAATATCTTTGGTATTTTTATCATATAAAGAAAATTAAACCTTAATTCTATTATTTGTGATTTTTGTATGAATTTAAAATGAAATAAACAAAACTTGAAACTTCGGATATTAAAAAAAGGTAGATCTAGGGATTGAACTCATTCCCCTTAGGTTATTACTCACTTTCCTTGCCACTAAACCAGGTTATTTTTCTATTATATTTACAACTTTGATTAAAAATAAAATAAAAGAGTTGGGTTAAAATGAGAAAACCAAATAATGGTAAATAAATGTCCTAGAGGAGGCTCGAACCCGGGACCTTACGAATCCAAACGCACACACTTCCCATTGCGCCATGTTATTCATTCGTTTATTATAATCTTCCATTAATACAAAAAAACTAAAAATTAATTAAGTTGGGCTTGAATGCATAAGGCCCGCCGGTTAAGACAATAAGGCACTGTGGGTATTGAAGCAGAATGGTGGTGATGTTGACGATGAAGCAGATTGGGCATAATGTAAAAAGGTTGGTTTAGAGCCAAAAATAGTTCAAACAAAAAAAACAAATAACCTAACTGGGCCTGACCGGGTCAGGTCCAGACCCAGCTCTACTCTTAAGCATACGGGTTGTGAAAACCCTAAAACACCTTCATGCTTAAAACGACCACAAACGCATAGATCACTTCCTTTTCCTTATGCAGTCTACTGTTTGAACTTTCTCGCTCTCTGTTTGAATCAAATCCTTCTTATGATTAAACCTTCTTTCACAAACCCTCTCGCGATCTCAACTATTTGCGCCTCTCACAATTTTTAGCTAAAACCTTATCATAATCATGATTTCCTGGCTCACCGTCTATTAACGTAATAACAACAACAAAAATGGCTCAAGGTTCCCACATAAAATTGATGTTGTGCGAACAAACAAGACAACAACACAGATTCAACCGCGAGACAGTAACATCGAATAAAGGAAAATGATTGAGCAACAAGCATTAACAACAACAGATTGCAAGCAGAAGAGATTTTCATAATATACCCCTCAAACTCAAAATATTCAAGGTCTTTCTTGTTTTTTTCACCCTTTCCTTATTGGATAAAAGAAAAGTCGGTGATGACTCTAGCTATCCGCACATTTGCGATAAAACGCAAATTCAATTCTCCCACCGTATTACACTCATGTATCCTGACTGGGGATAAAAGAGATGGATAATCCTTTGATGCGCTCTTCTGGGGAAGACAATGTTTGACTGATATCTGGACGGAGAAGAGAATCTTGTCAAGGAATTTACAATATTGGAGAAATAAACTCCGTTGGGGAAATAAAACACATAGGATGTGTTGAGGAAAATAATCTCTAATGAGGATTAGTGTTATACCCCAAAATTTGCCCTCCCATATTCTTCAATATTTGTCAAGAATGATCTTCAAGTTGCTCAAGATAACTCAAGAGTTGGACAGTCAAATCACCTCCTAAGGCAGTCAAGACAAAATTAGGGTTTTGTGTTGCATCAAGGTCCTTACATACAAATGATCTCAAATGCTCCCCAATGTCCTAATATGTTCTTAAGTTCATCCATGTCAAAATTCAAGCCTTGCAGAGGAAGTTTGGTCAGTCAATTGCTTAAGAGGTCCAAAAATCGACTGTGCTAGGGCAAAAGTCAACTGTGTCCCAAATACAGTCAAACCTTAGGATTTTTTGTCAACATTCTAATTTTGAAGGATAATTCATCATTTGATCAAGGGTTGATCATGATTCATCAAGGATTTCCCAAGATTCATCAAAATTCAAAAGTTGCTAAATTAGGGTTTTGTAGGAAAAGTCAACTCAACTTTGACCAAGCATAACTTTCTCATACTTTATGAGAAATGACCCATACAAAGCTCATTTTGAAGAGGATGCAATTTCATACAATCCATCTTCACACCCCAAGATCAAGAAATTCTCTTACAAAAAGTTACAAATTTGGACATTATAGGTTATTTTTGAAAGTCAACAAAAACACCTTTTTTTCCAAAGCTTATAACTTGAGCATGGAACATAAAAATGAGATGAGATCAAAATGGTTGATTAGAGGACATCTCAAGGTTTCTAAAAAGTCCAAGAACATCTCCAAAAGTTCAAAATTGAAGAAGTTATGCATTGTTGAAGTTGGGCATTTTTCCAAGTTTGCCAAAAGTCAACTATCCTCAAAACTCCAATTTTTTACAAAAGGCCCCACTTTTTCCCACTTGATATGGTCTTGTCATACCACACACGTGTCCCGTATTTGATTTCATGGCCATTCATTTATTTTTCTATTTTATTTAATTTTTATTGGTTTAATTCATTTTTAATCAATATTAAATCAAATCAAATCTAAAAATTGATGAAATAATATCTTTGTGATTGGTACAACTTTCAATTGTCATGATTCATCAAATCAATTTGTATCAAGGCTTATTCATGCATAAAAAATCAGATTTGAGCTATTTTGGGAAGTTTGATAATGGTGATCAAAATCAAATCTTCCATCTTCAATGCATATGGATTATGACCCAAGTTTTGACCTAAATTCATTCTATAACACTCACACAAGCATTGGGGATCAAAAAACACGCACCAAGCATTGCTGAAACGGCCAGAAGAAGTTTGTGAAAAAGCTTGAAAACTTGGAGATCAAAATCAACATTGGAGCTCAATTAAAACAAAAAGCTTGACGTAGCTCTCTTCCTTGACATCTCCTGAAACTGTAGCAATCAAAACCAGCCCTTTAGACGCCATCAATTTCACTGTAAGTCATCACGAACCAAGCTCTGAACATGACATCGTGAAATCATTTTATTGCATCCTCTTGCCAATTTTCTTGTGCATTCATACTTGCCTTTCAATTTCCAATGATTCTGTAATGTTTAATTTTATTTTCATGGCTTATAACCCCGTATCCAGAGCTAGGGTTCTTGTTCTTGCTTTTTAGGCATTTTTAATGCAGGATAAATTGAGGCTAATGATGGGTATAGGAATGATCAGGGGAGAGAGACAAATGCAGTGATGGTCTCCATTGGCATTTATATGGCCTGTAGCACATGATAGGATGATGCCATGGATTTAGTTGCAGAATAAAATCCGCAGGTAAACAAACCAGTCTTTGTTGAAGAAGATGAAGACGTGTCATAACGTCATTGGTCCATTCAAACAATCCATGGTGGTAAATATTCACCGTCCATGGTGGTAAGCTGAAGTTATCAGCAAAAAACACAGAGCCTCCATCGAACTTTATTTATCCTGAAGGAATGGAAAATTTCGAGAAAACCACAAGAAAATGGATAAGATGGTCTGCGACCAAAAGAGAGGGTATGAAAGTCGATTATGCAAGGGGAAGGTATTAACACCCCTCAGATTCGTTCGTGAGGGTCTCGCAACCCTTTGCCTATGTATCCCGTGAAGGAATCAGAACACTGTAGTTCTTCTAGAAAATGTTAGTTTGTTGGTGTTTTTTTAGCGGATGACGTTAACACACACATTTTAGCAATAGGCACGGCCAGTATCGCGGTAGAACGGAGATATCATGCCATTTTGAAGGAGTCATTGATTTGTTGAGTGTTTTTGTTAAGTGTGAATAAGTTTGAATAATGATTAAGTATTTTTGAATTATTTTGATTAAGGAGATTTTTTTTTTTTAATTTACAAAGAAGAAAGAGTTTAAGGGGGAGACTAAAAAAACCCTAATTGTTGTCATGTACAAGGATGATCCTAATATTGAATGTAGAAGGGAAGTTCTATCCTAAAGTTATCATACATAGTTTCGACCCTAATGTCTAATTCAACACAAAACTATCAACATGAATTTAATCGATTCGGGGAATCACTTAAGGAAACATGTAACCAAATAATCAAACAAAGAAATTAAGTTCTTAATATTTTTTTAATGATTTTTATCAAATAAATAAAAGAAAATAATACTATAATATTTTTATGATTTTAGTATAAATAAAATATTAAAACCTAATTCTAAATATCTTTGGTATTTTTATCATATAAAGAAAATTAAACCTTAATTCTATTATTTGTGATTTTTGTATGAATTTAAAATGAAATAAACAAAACTTGAAACTTATAATATTAAGAAAAGGTAGAGCTAGGGATTGAACTCATTCCCCTTGGGTTATTACTCACTTTCCTTGCCACTAAACCAGGTTATTTTTATATTATATTTACAACTTTGATTAAAAATAAAATAAAAGAGTTGGGTTAAAATGAGAAAACCAAATAATGGTAAATAAATGTCCCAGAGGAGGCTCGGACCCGGGACCTTACGAATCCAAACGCACACACTTCCCATTGCGCCATGTTATTCATTCGTTTATTATAATCTTCCATTAATACAAAAAAACTAAGAATTAATTAAGTTGGGCTTGAATGCATAAGGCCCATCGGTTAAGACAATAAGGCACCGTGGGTATTGAAGCAGAATGGTGGTGATGTTGATGGTGAAGCAGACTGGGCATAATGTAAAAAGGTTGGTTTAAAGCCAAAAACAGTTCAAACAAAATAACAAACAAAAAAAACAAATAACCTAACTGGGCCTGACCGGGTCAGGTCCAGACCCAGCTCTACTCTTAAGCATATAGGTTGTGAAAACCCTAAAACACCTTCATGCTTAAAATGACCACAAACGCATAGATCACTTCCTTTTCCTTATGCAGTCTACTGTTTAAACTTTCTCGCTCTCTGTTTGAATCAAATCCTTCCTATGATAAAACCTTCTTTCTCAAACCTTGTCGCAATCTCAACTATTTGTGCCTCTCACAATTTTTTGCTAAAACCTTATCATAATCATGATTTCCTGGCTCATCGTCTATTAAAGCAATAACAACGACAAAAATGGCTCAAGGTTCCCAAAGAAAATTGATGTTGTGCGAACAAACAAGACAACAACACAAATTCAATCGCGAGACAGTAACATCGAATAAAGGAAAATGATTGAGCAACAAGCATTAAAAACAACAGATTGCGAGCAGAAGAGATTTTCATAATATACCCCCCAAACTCAAAATCTTCAAGGTCTTTCTTGTTCTTTTCACCCTTTCCTTATTGGATAAAAGAAAAGTCGGTGATGACTCTAGCTATCCGCACATTTGCGATAAAATGCAAAGTCAGTTTTCCCACCGTATTACACTCATGTATCCTGACTGGGGATAAAAGAGATGGATAATCCTTTGATGTGCTCTTCTGGGGAAGATAATGTTTGACTGATATCTGGACGGAGAAGAGAATCTTGTCAAGGAATTTGCAATATTGGAGAAATAAACTCCGTTGGGGAAATAAAACATATAGGATGTGTTGAGGAAAATAATCTCTAATTAGGATTAGTGTTGTACCCTAAAATTTTCCCTCCCATATTCCTCAATATTTGTCAAGAATGATCTTCAAGTTGCTCAAGATAACTCAAGAGTTGGACAGTTAAATCACCTCCTAAGGCAGTCAAGACAAAATTAGGGTTTTGTGTTGCATCAAGGTCCTTACATCCAAATGATCTCAAATTCTCCCCAATGTCCTAATATGTTCTTAAGTTCGTCCATGTCAAAATTCAAGCCTTTCAGAGGAAGTTTGGTCAGTCAATTGCTTAAGAGGTCCAAAAATCGACTATGCTAGGGCAAAAGTCAACTGTGTCCCAAATACAGTCAAACCTCAAGATTTTTTGTCAACATTCTAATTTTGAAGGATAATTCATCATTTGATCAAGGGTTGATCATGATTCATCAAGGATTTCCCAAGATTCATCAAAATTCAAAAGTCGCTAAATTAGGGTTTTGTAGGAAAAGTCAACTCAACTTTGACCAAGCATAACTTTCTCATACATTATGAGAAATGACCCATCCAAAGCTCATTTTGAAGAGGATGCAATTTCCTACAATCCATATTCACATCGCAAGATCAAGAAATGTTCTCACAAAAAGTTACAACTTTGGACATTATAGGTCATTTTTGAAAGTCAACAAAAACACCTTTTTTTCCAAAGCTTATAACTTGAGCATGGAACATCAAAATGAGATTATACAAAAACGGTTGATTAGAGGACATCTCAAGGTTTCTAAAAAGTCTAAGAACATCTCCAAAAGTTCAAAATTGAAGAAGTTATGCATTGTTGAAGTTGGGCATTTTTCCAAATTTGCCAAAAGTCAACAATCCTCAAAACTCCAATATTTGACAAAAGGGCCCACTTTTTCACACTTGATATGGTCTTGTCATACCACACACGTGTCCCATATTTGATTTCATGGCCATTCATGTATTTTTCTATTTTATTTAATTTTTATTGGTTTAATTCATTTTTAATCAATATTAAATCAAATCAAATCTAAAAATTGATGAAATAATATCTTTGTGATTGGTACAACTTTCAACTGTCATGATTGATCAAATCAATTTGTATCAAGGATTATTCATGCATAAAAAAATCAGATTTGAGCTATTTTGGGAAGTTTGATAATAGTGATCAAAATCAAATCTTCCATCTTCAATGCATATGGATTATGACCCAAGTTTTGACCTAAATTCATTCTATAACACTCACACAAGCATTGGGGATCAAAAAACACGCACCAAGCATTGCTGAAACGGCCAGAAGAAGTTTGTGAAAAAGCTTGAAAACTTGGAGATCAAAATCAACATTGGAGCTCAATTCAAACAAAAAGCTTGACGTAGCTCTCTTCCTTGACATCTCCTTAAACTGTAGCAATCAAAACCAGCCCTTTAGACGCCATCAATTGCACTGTAAGTCATCACGGACCAAGCTATGAACATGACATCGTGAAATCATTTTCTTGCATCCTCTTGCCAATTTTCTTGTACATTCATACTTGCCATTCAATTTCCAATGATTCTGTAATGTTTAATTTTATTTTCATGGCTTATAACCCCGTATCCAGAGCTAGGGTTCTTGTTCTTGCTTTTTAGGCATTTTTGATGCAGGATAAATTGAGGCTAATGATGGGTATAGGAATGATCAGGGGAGAGAGACGAATGCAGTGATGGTCTCCATTGGCATTTATATGACCTGTAGCACATGATAGGATAATGCCATGGATTTAGTTGCAGAATAAAATCCGCAGGTAAACGAACCAGTCTTTGTTGAAGAAGACGAAGACGTGTCCTAACGTCATTGGTCCATTCAAACAATCCATGGTGGTAAATATTCACCGTCCATGGTGGTAAGCTGAATTTATCAGCAAAAAACACAGAGCCTCCATCGAACTTTATTTATCCTGAAGGAATGGGAAATTTCGAGAAAACCACAAGAAAATGGATAAGATGGTCTGCGACCAAAAGAGAGGGTATGAAAGTCGATTATGCAAGGGGAAGGTATTAACACCCCTCACATTCGTTCGTGAGGATCTCGCAACCCTTTGCCTATGTATCCCGTGAAGGAATCAGAACACTGTAGTTCTTCTAGAAAATGTTAGTTTGTTGGTGTTTTTTTAGCGGACGACGTTAACACACACATTTTAGCAATAGGCACGGCCAGTATCGCGGTAGAACGGAGATAACATGCCATTTTGAAGGAGTCATTGATTTGTTGAGTGTTTTTGTTAAGTGTGAATGAGTTTGAATAATGATTAAGTATTTTTGAATTATTTTGATTAAGGAGAGAGTTTTTTTTTTAATTTACAAAGAAGAAAGAGTTTAAGGGGGAGACTAAAAAAACCCTAATTGTTGTCATGTACAAGGATGATCCTAATATTGAATGTAGAAGGGAAGTTCTATCCTAAAGTTATCATACATAGTTTCGACCCTAATGTCTAATTCAACACGAAACTATCAACATGAATTTAATCGATTCGGGGAATCACTTAAGGAAACATGTAACCAAATAATCAAACAAAGAAATTAAGTTCTTAATATTTTTTTAATGATTTTTATCAAATAAATAAAAGAAAATAATACTATAATATTTTTATTATTTTAGTAAAAATAAAATATTAAAACCTAATTCTAAATATCTTTGGTATTTTTATCATATAAAGAAAATTAAACCTTAATTCTACTATTTGTGATTTTTTATGAATTTAAAATGAAATAAACAAAACTTGAAACTTAGAATATTAAAAAAAGGTAGAGCTAGGGATTGAACTCATTCCCCTTGGGTTATTACTCACTTTCCTTGCCACTAAACCAGGTTATTTTTCTATTATATTTACAACTTTGATTAAAAATAAAATAAAAGAGTTGGGTTAAAATGAGAAAACCAGATAATGGTAAATAAATGTCCCAGAGGAGGCTCGAACCCGGGACCTTACGAATCCAAACACACACACTTCCCATTGCGCCATGTTATTCATTCATTTATTATAATATTCCATTAATACAAAAAAACTAAGAATTAATTAAGTTGGGCTTGAATGCATAAGGCCCATCGGTTAAGACAATAAGGCAATGTGGGTATTGAAGCAGAATGGTGGTGATGTTGATGGTGAAGCAGACTGGGCATAATGTAAAAGGTTGGTTTAAAGCCAAAAATAGTTCAAACAAAATAACAAACAAAAAAAACAAATAACCTAACTGGGCCTGACCGAGTCAGGTCCAGACCCAGCTCTACTCTTAAGCATACAGGTTGTGAAAACCCTAAAACACCTTCATGCTTAAAATGACCACAAACGCATAGATCACTTCCTTTTCCTTATGCAGTCTACTGTTTTAACTTTCTCGCTCTCTGTTTGAATCAAATCCTTCCTATGATTAAACCTTCTTTCTCAAATCCTCTCGCAATCTCAACTATTTGTGCCTCTCACAATTTTTTGCTAAAACCTTATCATAATCATGATTTCCTGGCTCACCGTCTATTAAAGCAATAACAACGACAAAAATGGCTCAAGGTTCCCAAAGAAAATTGATGTTGTGCGAACAAACAAGACAACAACACAGATTCAATCGCGAGACAGTAACATCGAATAAAGGAAAATGATTGAGCAACAAGCATTAACAACAACAGATTACAAGCAGAAGAGATTTTCATAATATACCCCCTAAACTCAAAATCTTCAAGGTCTTTCTTGTTCTTTTGACCCTTTCCTTATTGGATAAAAGAAAAGTCGGTGATGACTCTAGCTATCCGCACATTTGCGATAAAATGCAAAGTCAGTTTTCCCACTGTATTACACTCATGTATCCTGACTGGGGATAAAAGAGATGGATAATCCTTTGATGCGCTCTTCTGGGGAAGACAATGTTTGACTGATATCTGGACGGAGAAGAGAATCTTGTCAAGGAATTTGCAATATTGGAGAAATAAACTCTGTTGGGGAAATAAAACATATAGGATGTGTTGATGAAAATAATCTCTAATGAGGATTAGTGTTGTACCCCAAAATTTTCCCTCCCATATTCCTCAATATTTGTCAAGAATGATCTTCAAGTTGCTCAAGATAACTCAAGAGTTGGACAGACAAATCACCTCCTAAGGCAGTCAAGACAAAATTAGGGTTTTGTGTTGCATCAAGGTCCTTACATCCAAATGATCTCAAATTCTCCCCAATGTCCTAATATGTTCTTAAGTTCGTCCATGTCAAAATTCAAGCCTTTCAGAAGAAGTTTGGTCAGTCAATTGCTTAAGAGGTCCAAAAATCGATTGTGCTAGGGCAAAAGTCAACTATGTCCCAAATACAGTCAAACCTCAGGATTTTTTGTCAACATTCTCATTTTGAAGGATAATTCATCATTTGATCAAGGGTTGATCATGATTCATCAAGGATTTCCCAAGATTCATCAAAATTCAAAAGTTGCTAAATTAGGGTTTTGAAGGAAAAGTCAACTCAAATTTGACCAAGCATAACTTTCTCATACTTTATGAGAAATGACCCATCCAAAGCTCATTTTGAAGAGGATGAAATTTCCTACAATCCATATTCACACCCCAAGATCAAGAAATGCTCTCACAAAAAGTTATAACTTTGGACATTATAGGTGATTTTTGAAAGTCAACAAAAACACCTTTTTTGCCAAAGCTTATAACTTGAGCATGGAACATCAAAATGATATAAAACCAAAAGGGTTGATTAGAGGACATCTCAAGGTTTCTAAAAAGTCCAAGAACATCTCCAAAAGTTCAAAATTGAAGAAGTTATGCATTGTTGAAGTTGGGCATTTTTCCAAATTTGCCAAAAGTCAACTATCCTCAAAACTCCAATTTTTGACAAAAGGGCCCACTTTTTCCCACTTGATATGGTCTTGTTATACCACACACGTGTCCCATATTTGATTTCATGGCCATTCATGTATTTTTCTATTTTATTTAATTTTTATTAGTTTAATTTATTCTTAATCAATATTAAATCAAATCAAATCTAAAAATTGATGAAATAATATCTTTGTGATTGGTACAACTTTCAATTGTCATGATTCATCAAATCAATTTGTATAAAGGCTTATTCATGCATAAAAAAATCAGATTTGAGCTATTTTGGGAAGTTTGATAATGGTGATCAAAATCAAATCTTCCATCTTCAATGCATATGGATTATGACCCAAGTTTTGACCTAAATTCATTCTATAACACTCACACAAGCATTCGGGATCAAAAAACACGCACCAAGCATTGCTGAAACGGCCAGAAGAAGTTTGTGAAAAAGCTTGAAAACTTGGAGATCAAAATCAACATTGGAGCTCAATTCAAACAAAAAGCTTGACGTAGCTCTCTTCCTTGACATCTCCTGAAACTGTAGCAATCAAAACCAGCCCTTTAGACGCCATCAATTGCACTGTAAGTCATCACGGACCAAGCTCTGAACATGACATCGTGAAATCATTTTCTTGCATCCTCTTGCCAATTTTCTTGTACATTCATACCTGCCATTCAATTTCCAATGATTCTGTAATGTTTAATTTTATTTTCATGGCTTATAACCCCGTATCCAGAGCTAGGGTTCTTGTTCTTGCTTTTTAGGCATTTTTGATACAGGATAAATTGAGGTTAATGATGGGTATAGGAATGATCAGGGGAGAGAGACGTATGCAGTGATGGTCTCCATTGGCATTTATATGACCTGTAGCACATGATAGGATAATGCCATGGATTTAGTTGCGGAATAAAATCCGCAGGTAAACGAACCAGTCTTCGTTGAAGAAGACGAAGACGTGTCCTAACGTCATTGGTCCATTCAAACAATCCATGGTGGTAAATATTCACCGTCCATGGTGGTAAGCTGAAGTTATCAGCAAAAAACACAGAGCCTCCATCGAACTTCATTTATCCTGAAGGAATGGGAAATTTCGAGAAAACCACAAGAAAATGGATAAGATGGTCTGCAACCAAAAGAGAGGGTATGAAAGTCGATTATGCAAGGGGAAGGTATTAACACCCCTCACATTCGTTCGTGAGGATCTCGCAACCCTTTGCCTATGTATCCCGTGAAGGAATCAGAACATTGTAGTTCTTCTAGAAAATGTTAGTTTGTTGGTGTTTTTTTAGCGGACGACGTTAACACACACATTTTAGCAATAGGCACGGCCAGTATCGCGGTAGAACGGAGATAACATGCCATTTTGAAGGAGTCATTGATTTGTTGAGTGTTTTTGTTAAGTGTGAATGAGTTTGAATAATGATTAAGTATTTTTGAATTATTTTGATTAAGGAGAGAGTTTTTTTTTTAATTTACAAAGAAGAAAGAGTTTAAGGGGGAGACTAAAAAACCCTAATTGTTGTCATGTACAAGGATGATCCTAATATTGAATGTAGAAGGGAAGTTCTATCCTAAAGTTATCATACATAGTTTCGACCCTAATGTCTAATTCAACACGAAACTATCAACATGAATTTAATCGATTCGGGGAATCACTTAAGGAAACATGTAACCAAATAATCAAACAAATAAATTAAGTTCTTAATATTTTTTTAATGATTTTTATCAAATAAATAAAAGAAAATAATACTATAATATTTTTATTATTTTAGTAAAAATAAAATATTAAAACCTAATTCTAAATATCTTTGGTATTTTTATCATATAAAGAAAATTAAACCTTAATTCTATTATTTGTGATTTTTGTATGAATTTAAAATGAAATAAACAAAACTTGAAACTTAGAATATTAAAAAAAGGTAGAGCTAGGGATTGAACTCATTCCCCTTGGGTTATTACTCACTTTCCTTGCCACTAAACCAGGTTACTTTTCTATTATATTTACAACTTTGATTAAAAATAAAATAAAAGAGTTGGGTTAAAATGAGAAAACCAAATAATGGTAAATAAATGTCCCAGAGGAGGCTCGGACCCGGGACCTTACGAATCCAAACGCACACACTTCCCATTGCGCCATGTTATTCATTCGTTTATTATAATCTTCCATTAATACAAAAAAACTAAGAATTAATTAAGTTGGGCTTGAATGCATAAGGCCCATCGGTTAAGACAATAAGGCACTGTGGGTATTGAAGCAGAATGGTGGTGATGTTGATGGTGAAGCAGATTGGGCATAATGTAAAAAGGTTGGTTTAAAGCCAAAAATAGTTCAAACAAAATAACAAACAAAAAAAACAAATAACCTAACTGGGCCTGACCGGGTCAGGTCCAGACCCAGCTCTACACTTAAGCATACAGGTTGTGAAAACCCTAAAACACCTTCATGCTTAAAACGGCCACAAACGCATAGATCACTTCCTTTTCCTTATGCAGTCTACTGTTTTAACTTTCTCGCTCTCTGTTTGAATCAAATCCTTCATATGATTAAACCTTCTTTCTCAAACCCTCTCGCAATCTCAACTATTTGTGCCTCTCATAATTTTTCGCTAAAACCTTATCATAATCATGATTTCCTGGCTCACCGTCTATTAAAGCAATAACAACGACAAAAATGGCTCAAGGTTCCAACAGAAAATTGATGTTGTGCGAACAAACAAGACAACAACACAAATTCAATCGCGAGACAGTAACATCGAATAAAGGAAAATGATTGAGCAACAAGCATTAACAACAACAGATTGCAAGCAGAAGAGATTTTCATAATATACCCCCCAAACTCAAAATCTTCAAGGTCTTTCTTGTTCTTTTCACCCTTTCCTTATTGGATAAAAGAAAAGTCGGTGATGACTCTAGCTATCCGCACATTTGCGATAAAACGCAAAGTCAATTCTCCCACCGTATTACACTCATGTATCCTGACTGGGGATAAAAGAGATGGATAATCCTTTGATGTGCTCTTCTGGGGAAGACAATGTTTGACTGATATCTGGACGGAGAAGAGAATCTTGTCAAGGAATTTGCAATATTGGAGAAATAAACTCCGTTGGGGAAATAAAACATATAGGATGTGTTGAGGAAAATAATCTCTAATGAGGATTAGTGTTGTACTCTAAAATTTTCCCTCCCATATTCCTCAATATTTGTCAATAATGATCTTCAAGTTGCTCAAGATAACTTAAGAGTTGGACAGTCAAATCACCTCCTAAGGCAGTCAAGACAAAATTAGGGTTTTGTGTTGCATCAAGGTCCTTAAATCTAAATGATCTCAAATTATACCCAATGTCCTAATATGTTCTTAAGTTCGTCCATGTCAAAATTCAAGCCTTTCAGAAGAAGTTTGGTCAGTCAATTGCTTAAGAGGTCCAAAAATCGACTGTGCTAGGGCAAAAGTCAACTATGTCCCAAATACAGTCAAACCTCAGGATTTTTTGTCAACATTCTCATTTTGAAGGATAATTCATCATTTGATCAAGGGTTGATCATGATTCATCAAGGATTTCCCAAGATTCATCAAAATTCAAAAGCTGCTAAATTAGGGTTTTGTAGGAAAAGTCAATTCAACTTTGACCAAGCATAACTTTCTCATACTTTATGAGAAATGTCCCATCCAAAGCTAATTTTGAAGAGGATGCAATTTCCTACAATCCATATTCACACCCCAAGATCAAGAAATGATCTCACAAAAAGTTACAAATTTGGACATTATAGGTCATTTTCGAAAGTCAACAAAAACACCTTTTATTCCAAAGCTTATAACTTGGGAATGGAACATCAAAATGAGATTATACCAAAAGGGTTGATTATAGGACATCTCAGGGTTTCTAAAAAGTCCAAGAACATCTCCAAAAGTTCAAAATTGAAGAAGTTATGCATTGTTGAAGTTAGGTATTTTTCCAAATTTGCCAAAAGTCAACTATCCTCAAAACTCCAATTTTTGACAAAAGGGCCCACTTTTTACCACTTGATATGGTCTTGTCATACCACACACGTGTCCCATATTTGATTTCATGGCCATTCATGTATTTTTCTATTTTATTTAATTTTTATTGGTTTAATTCATTTTTAATCAATATTAAATCAAATCAAATCTAAAAATTGATGAAATAATATCTTTGTGATTGGTACAACTTTCAATTGTCATGATTCATCAAATTAATTCGTATAAAGGCTTATTCATGCATAAAAAAATCAGATTTGAGCTATTTTGGGAAGTTTGATAATGGTGATCAAAATCAAATCTTCCATCTTCAATGCATATGGATTATGACCCAAGTTTTGGCCTAAATTCATTCTATAACACTCACACAAGCATTGGGGATCAAAAAACACGCACCAAGCATTGCTGAAACGGCCAGAAGAAGTTTGTGAAAAAGCTTGAAAACTTGGAGATCAAAATCAACATTGGAGCTCAATTCAAACAAAAAGCTTGACGTAGCTCTCTTCCTTGACATCTCCTGAAACTGTAGCAATCAAAACTAGCCCCTTAGAGGGCATCTATTGCACTGTAAGTCATCACGGACCAAGCTCTGAACATGACATCGTGAAATCATTTTCTAGCATCCTCTTGCCAATTTTCTTGTACATTCATACTTTCCATTCAATTTCCAATGATTCTGTAATGTTTAATTTTATTTTCATGGCTTATAACCCCGTATCCAGAGCTAGGGTTCTTGTTCTTGCTTTTTAGGCATTTTTGATGCAGGATAAATTGAGGCTAATGATAGGTATAGGAATGATCAGGGGAGAGAGACGAATGTATTGATGGTCTCCATTGGCATTTATATGGCCTGTAGCACATGATAGGATGATGCCATGGATTTAGTTGCGGAATAAAATCCGCAGGTAAACGAACAAGTCTTTGTTGAAGAAGACGAAGACGTGTCCTAGCGTCATTGGTCCATTCAAACAATCCATGGTGGTAAATAATCACCGTTCATGGTGATAAGCTGAAGTTATCCGCAAAAAACACAGAGCCTCCATCAAACTTTATTTATCCTGAAGGAATGGGAAATTTCGAGAAAACCACAATAAAATGGATAAGATGGTCTGCGACCAAAAGAGAGGGTATGAAAGTCGATTATGCAAGGGGAAGGTATTAACACCCCTCACATTCGTTCGTGAGGGTCTCGCAACCCTTTGCCTATGTATCCCGTGAAGGAATCAGAACACTGTAGTTCTTCTAGAAAATGTTAGTTTGTTGGTGTTTTTTTAGCGGACGACGTTAACACACACATTTTAGCAATAGGCACGGCCAATATCGCGGTAGAACGGAGATAACATGCCATTTTGAAGGAGTCATTGCTTTGTTGAGTGTTTTTGTTAAGTGTGAATGAGTTTGAATAATGATTAAGTATTTTTGAATTATTTTGATTAAGGAGAGAGTTTTTTTTTTAATTTACAAAGAAGAAAGAGTTTAAGGGGGAGACTAAAAAAACCCTAATTGTTGTCATGTACAAGGATGATCCTAATATTGAATGTAGAAGGGGAGTTTTATCCTAAAGTTATCATACATAGTTTCGACCCTAATGTCTAATTCAACACGAAACTATCAACATGAATTTAATCGATTCGGGGAATCACTTATGGAAACATGTAACCAAATAATCAAACAAAGAAATTAAGTTCTTAATATTTTTTTAATGATTTTTATCAAATAAAGAAAATAATACTATAATATTTTTATGATTTTAGTAAAAATAAAATATTAAAACCTAATTCTAAATATCTTTGGTATTTTTATCATATAAAGAAAATTAAACCTTAATTCTATTATTTGTGATTTTTGTATGAATTTAAAATGAAATAAACAAAACTTGAAACTTAGAATATTAAAAAAAGGTAGAGCTAGGGATTGAACTCATTCCCCTTGGGTTATTACTCACTTTCCTTGCCACTAAACCAGGTTATTTTTCTATTATATTTACAACTTTGATTAAAAATAAAATAAAAGAGTTGGGTTAAAATGAGAAAACCAGATAATGGTAAATAAATGTCCCAGAGGAGGCTCGAACCCGGGACCTTACGAATCCAAACACACACACTTCCCATTGTGCCATGTTATTCATTCGTTTATTATAATCTTCCATTAATACAAAAAAACTAAGAATTAATTAAGTTGGGCTTGAATGCATAAGGCCCATCGGTTAAGACAATAAGGCACTGTGGGTATTGAAACAGAATGGTGGTGATGTTGATGGTGAAGTAGATTGGGCATAATGTAAAAAGGTTGGTTTAAAGCCAAAAATAGTTCAAACAAAATAACAAAAAAAAAAAAACAAATAACCTAACTGGGCCTGACCGGGTCAGGTCCAGACCCAGCTCTACTCTTAAGCATACAGGTTGTGAAAACCCTAAAACACCTTCATGTTTAAAACGACCATAAACGCATAGACCACTTCCTTTTCCTTATGCAGTCTACTGTTTTAACTTTCTCGCTCTCTGTTTGAATCAAATCCTTCCTATGATTAAACCTTCTTTCTCAAACCCTCTCGCAATCTCAACTATTTGTGCCTCTCACAATTTTTCGCTAAAACCTTATCATAATCACGATTTCCTGGCTCACCGTCTATTAAACCAATAACAACGACAAAAATGGCTCAAGGTTCCCACAGAAAATTGATGTTGTGCGAACAAACAAGACAACAACACAGATTCAATCGCCAGACAGTAACATCGAATAAAGGAAAATGATTGAGCAACAAGCATTAACAACAACAGATTGCAAGTAGAAGAGATTTTCATAATATACCCCCCAAACTCAAAATCTTCAAGGTCTTTCTTGTTTTTTTCACCCTTTCCTTATTGGATAAAAGAAAAGTTGGTGATGACTCTAGCTATCCGCATATTTGCGATAAAATGCAAATTCAGTTCTCCCACCGTATTGCACTCATGTATCCTGACTGGGGATAAAATAGATGGATAATCCTTTGATGTGCTCTTTTGGGGAAGACAACGTTTGACTGATATCTGGACGGAGAAGAGAATCTTGTCAAGGAATTTGCAATATTGGAGAAATAAACTCCGTTGGGGAAATAAAACATATAGGATGTGTTGATGAAAATAATCTCTAATGAGGATTAGTGTTGTAACCTAAAATTTGCCCTCCCATATTCCTCAATATTTGTCAAGAATGATCTTCAAGTTGCTCAAGATAACTCAAGAGTTGGACAGTCAAATCACCTCCTAAGGCAGTCAAGACAAAATTAGGGTTTTGTGTTGCATCAAGGTCCTTACATCCAAATGATCTCAAATGCTCCCCAATGTCCTAATATGTTCTTAATTTCGTCCATGTCAAAATTCAAGCCTTTCAGAGGAAGTTTGGTCAGTCAATTGCTTAAGAGGTCCAAAAATCGACGGTGCTAGAGCAAAAGTCAACTGTGTCCCAAATACAGTCAAACCTCAGGATATTTTGTCAACATTCTCATTTTGAAGGATAATTCAACATTTGATCAAGGGTTGATCATGATTCATCAAGGATTTCCCAAGATTCATCAAAATTCAAAAGTTGCTAAATTAGGGTTTTGTAGGAAAAGTCAACTCAACTTTGACCAAGCATAACTTTCTCATACTTTTTGAGAAATGACCCATCCAAAGCTCATTTTGAAGAGGATGCAATTTCCTACAATCCATATTCACATCCCAATATCAAGAAATTCTCTCACAAAAAGTTACAAATTAGGACATTATAGGTCACTTTTGAAAGTAAACAAAAACACCTTTTTTGCGAAAGCTTATAACTTGAGCATGGAACATCAAAATGATATTAGACCAAAAGGGTTGATTAGAGGACATCTCAATGTTTCTAAAAAGTCCAAGAACATCTCCAAAAGTTCAAAATTGAAGAAGTTATGCATTGTTGAAGTTGGGCATTTTTCCAAATTTGCCAAAAGTCAACTATCCTCAAAACTCCAATTTTTGACAAAAGGGCCCACTTTTTCCCACTTGATATGGTCTTGTCATACCACACACGTGTCCCATATTTGATTTCATGGCCATTCATGTATTTTTCTATTTTATTTAATTTTTATTGGTTTAATTCATTTTTAATCAATATTAAATCAAATCTAAAAATTAATGAAATAATATCTTTGTGATTGGTACAACTTTCAATTGTCATGATTCATCAAATCAATTCGTATCAAGGCTTATTCATGCATAAAAAAAAATCAGATTTGAGCTATTTTGGGAAGTTTGATAATGGTGATCAAAATCAAATCTTCCATCTTCAATGCATATATATTATGACCCAAGTTTTGACCTAAATTCATTCTATAACACTCACACAAGCATTGGGGATCAAAAAACACGCACGAAGCATTGCTGAAACGGCCAGAAGAAGTTTGTGAAAAAGCTTAAAAACTTGGAGATCAAAATCAACATTGGAGCTCAATTCAAACAAAAAGCTTGACGTAGCTCTCTTCCTTGACATCTGAAACTGTAGCAATCAAAACCAGCCCTTTAGACGCCATCAATTGCACTGTAAGTCATCACGAACCAAGTTTTGAACATGACATCGTGAAATCATTTTCTTGCATCCTCTTGCCAATTTTCTTGTACATTCATACTTTCCATTCAATTTCCAATGATTTTGTAATGTTTAATTTTATTTTCATGGCTTATAACCCCGTATCCAGAGCTAGGGTTCTTGTTCTTGCTTTTTAGGCATTTTTGATGCAGGATAAATTGAGGCTAATGATGGGTATAAGAATGATTAGGGGAGAGAGACGAATGCAGTGATGGTCTCCATTGGCATTTATATGGCCTGTAGCACATGATAGGATGATGCCATGGATTTAGTTGTGGAATAAAATCCGCAGGTAAACGAACCAGTCTTCGTTGAAGAAGAAGAAGACATGTCCTAGCGTCATTGGTCCATTCAAACAAATTGCGTGTTTTTTTATTTTTCCAGCATGATTAATTGATTTATCCATATAATGTTTGTTGTACATTCCACTAACAATAAAGCAGCGTGGATGAGTTGGCCAAGGAAGCGTGTCATTGAGCATTGGGACCTGAGTTCGAATCCCAGGTCCCCCAAAACTTTATTTGATTTTTTCTCCAGGTATTCACATGCAGCACTCCAAGCGTGGATCATCATATGCCTCCAGATCTCAAATGCCAAGTGTCCCACAAGGCAGATCCAATGATCCAGATTGAAGGTTCACCATGAACCCTGGTCAACATACGCCTATGGAATCACAAAAGCCAAACAGGCTGGACGAAAATGGGCCTGGAAATTGCAATTCAAACACCCTCTTTGGGCCCAATACCCCTTGAGTTTGTTCCTTTTTATTTTCTTTTCATTATTTTCCTATTTTTGTTTTATTACTTATTTTATTTAATTAATTAATTAACCAATTAACCTTTTTCATAAAAAATCAGAAACAACAAAAAATAATATTTTTATTAATTCCATTGATTTCATTATTTATTTTTGTAAATAAACATTAATTAATTTATTTAGTTTAAATAGGTTTAACAATAATATATTTTGCAATAAATTAAAATCAAATTAGAATATTAGGTTTTTAATATTTTTAAAGATTCTTATTTTATTTCCTTAATTAAAATAAAACCCAAAAATATTTTCATTTAATTAATTAATTAATTTAATTATTAACTTAGACTAATTTTTAATTCAAAAAAAAAAACAAAAATATGCTTTATTTAATAAAAAGGGTCAAAACCCTAAGACACTCCGATTTAATTTTCTCGCGCGCGTATTATTTTTTATCCATATTTCAATATTGTAACTGCTTCGGGAATGTAATAGTTTAACTTAGGATTTTATTTATTTATTTATCGCTTTTATTTACTTTTCGCAATTTAATTTTAAAGGGTTTGTCTTTGGTGATGTAAATACCCGACGCCTTGTAATAGCTTAGATTTAACTTCCCGCAATTTAATTCCCGCACAATATTAACTGTTAGATGTTTGATAATAGGGAATGCATGATAAGATCAAATGTATGAACTTAAAATCAACATAGATAACCATTGACATGTACAGATAAAATTAACCGAAATAACACACTCGCACATGCGCACTCTTAGGGTACACCTCACTTGGTTGCCTCGAACGTGGTCATTGAGTATAGGAAGTTTTAGAGGTCGCCCTCTTGTCCAAAGACCATAAGTTGCCTCGAAACGGTTGCCTCGGATAAAATGATTCAAGACATTAGGGTTACCGCTAAGGCGTCCTAACATTGCTTTAGTGACCATACATCCCTTAATCGAAAACCCTTAAAACTCCAACGACGGTGCTACATACTCCTCAATAGTGGGATAACATTGTCTAAAGGACATTAACACCGATTAATTCCTTTTTTAGTAGGTAGATGGTTCTTAAGTACTTGCTCCTTTTAAAACAAAACAAAACTTTTCGCACTTACACTCTCTTTAAAACAAAAACATCTTTTCAAACCCACAAACACAAAGAAAAGCAAATTTTGAAAACACTTTGAGCATGTACCTAAGAGCCCGTGGATAACCAATAGAAAGGGTGCTAACACCTTCCCTTTCTATAATATACCTCCCGAACCCGAGAAACATCTCAAAAAGGAATTTTTCTGTGCTTTTGTCCTTTCCTTGTTGTATAAAATAAAAGACGGTGGCGACTCTTGCTTATCGCGACATTTTGCGAAAACAAACGCAAACGCGAACCAACATTCCAAAACAGTCAGTTCTCATTCCCACCGATCACAATTAGCTTGTGAAAATAAATTTGAGGAGATTTCTATGTGAGAGTTTATGGTAAACTTTGAATGTTATCCAGTCTCCTAGAGACTTCCGTAAATGCTAATCCTGTTTTTATGCATATATTTGTAAACAATAATCATATTCAAATGCATATGTTCATTCAATATAATCATTGGACGTTTTTTGGAAACAAAACAGAGAAAATAAAAAAAATTGAAATATGAAGTACATTTGCATTGATTTGGAAAGTTTTCCTATAAACAATCAATTTTATACAAGGAGACAAAGATCTTAGTAAGAGGAAATCGTCGTAAGAAGAAAAGGAGTACAAAGAAAACAAAGAAAAACAACTATGTGGAAACGATCCCATTGAGCTTCAACTTTGCTATTACCCCTATGTCTTCAAGCATCTCATCCCTTGTTATCAGAGGGAGTTGATTGAACTGGCCTATACCATTTGAAATTGACATTGGTAACTATGATGGTTGTAAGCAGATGGGTGATCCAACGGGACATAGTCGTATGCTTTAATCTCTAACTTTTTCCTGGACCACCCTTTCGCGTTTTTCAGTCCACCGAGATATCCTTTTTTTCCCAAGTCGCCCTTTCAGATTTTCGACTTGCCGGATGTACATTTTTTTTATATATCCCTAATTTTTGCCTAAACCCTTTTGGTTCGTCCGGATGCCCTTATTATTTCCTAGTCCAGTCAACCTAGCGGGTCTCTTTTATGCATATTATTTTTTGACAATGTTTAAGTTCATAGGGTATGGAAAATCTTCACCGTCCATGGTGGTAAGCTGAAGCTATCAGCAAAAAACACAGAGCTGCCATCAAACTTTAATTATCCTGAAGGAAGAAGAAATATCGAAAAAACCACAAGAGAATGGATAAGATGGTCTTGCGACCAAAAGAGAGGGTACAAAAGTAGATTTTGAAAAGGGAAGGTATTAGATCCCCTCACATCCGTTCGTGAGGGTCTCGCAACCCATTGCCTATGTATCCCGTGAAGGAATCAGAACACCGTAGTTCTTCTAGAAAATGTTAGTTTCTTGGTGTTTTTTAGCAGGCGACGTTAACGCACACGTTTTAGAAATAGACACGGCCAGTATCGCGGTAGAACGGAGATAACATGCTCTTTTGAAGGAGTATTTGATTTGTTGAGTGTTTTTGTTAAGTGTGAGTGAGTTTGAATAATGATTAAGTGTTTTTGAATTATTTTGATTAAGTAGAGAGTTTCTTTTTAATTTACAAAAGAAGAAAGAGTTTAAGGGGGAGACTAGAAAAAACCCTAATTGTTGTCATGTACAAGGATGATCCTAATATTGAATGTAGAAGGGAAGTTCTATCCTAAAGTTATCATACATAGTTTCGACCCTAATGTCTAATTCAACACGATACTATCAACATGAATTTAATCGATTCGGGGAATCACTTAAGGAAACATGAACCAAATAATCAAACAAAGAAATTTAGTTCTTAATATTTTTTTTATGATTTTAGTGAAAATAAAATATTAAAACCTAATTCTAAATATCTTTGGTATTTTTATCATATAAAGAAAATTAAACCTTAATTCCATTATTTGTGATTTTTGTATGAATTTAAAATGAAATAAACAAAACTTGAAACTTAGAATATTAAAAAAAGGTAGAGCTAGGGATTGAACTCATTCCCCTTGGGTTATTACTCACTTTCCTTGCAACTAAACCAGGTTATTTTTATATTATATTTACAGCTTTGATTAAAAATAAAATAAAAGAGTTGGGTTAAAATGAGAAAACCAAATAATGGTAAAAAATTTCCCAGAGGAGGCTCGAACCCGGGACCTTACGAATCCAAACGCACACACTTACCATTGCGCCATGTTATTCATTCGTTTATTATAATCTTCCATTAATACAAAAAAACTAAGAATTAATTAAGTTGGGCTTGAATGCTTAAGGCCCATCGGTTAAGACAATAAGGCACTGTGGGTATTGGAGCAGAATGGTGGTGATGTTGATGGTGAAGCACATTGGGCTTAATGTAAAAAAGTTTGTTTAAAGCCTAAAATAGTTAAAAAAAAACAAACAAAAAAAAACAAACAACCTAACAGGGCCTGACCGGGTCAGGTCCAGACCCAGCTCTACTCTTAAGCATACGGGTTGTGAAAACCCTAAAACACCTTCATGCTCAAAACGGCCACAAACGCATAGATCACTTCCTTTTCCTTATGCAGTCTTCTGTTTTAACTTTCTCGCTCTCTGTTTGAAACAAATCCTTCCTATGAATAAACCTTCTTTCTCAAACCCTCTTGCGATCTCAACTATTTGTGCCTCTCACAATTTTTTGCTAAAACCTTATCATAATCATGCTTTCCTGGATCACCGTCTATTAACGCAATAACAACGACAAAATGGCTCAAGGTTCCCACAAAAAATCGATGTCGTGCGAACAAACAAGACAACAACACAAATTCAATCGCGAGACAATAACATCATATAAAGGAAAATGATTGAGCAACAAGCATTAACAACAACATATTGCAAGCATAAGAGATTTTCATAATTTACCCCCCAAACTCAAAATCTTCAAGGTCTTTCTTGTTCTTTTCACCCTTTCCTTATTGGATAAAAGAAAAGTCGGTGATGACTCTTGCTATCCGCACATTTGCGATAAAATGCAAAGTCAGTTCTCCCACTGTATTACACTCAGGTATCTTGACTGGGGATAAAAGAGATGGATAATCCTTTGATGCGCTCTTCTGGGGAAGACATTGTTTGACTGTTATCTGGACGGAGAAGAGAATCTTGTCAAGGAATTTGCAATATTGGAGAAATAAACTCCGTTGGGGACATAAAACCTACAGGATGTGTTGAGGAAAATAATCTATAATGAGGATTAGCTTGTGAAAATAACTTTGAGGAGATTGCTATGTGAGAGTTTAAGGTCAACTTTGAACGTTATCCAGTCTCCTAGAGTCTTCCGTAAATGTTAATCCTGTTTTTATGCATATATTTGTAAACAATAATCATATTCAAATGCATATGTTCATTCAATATAATCATTGGACGTTTTTTGGAAACATAACAGAGAAAATAAAAAATTGAAATATGAAGTATATTTGCATGAATTTGGAAAGTTTTCCTATAAACAGTCAGTTTTATACAAGGAGACAGAGATCCTAGTAAGAGGAAATCGTCGTAAGAAGAAAAGGAGTACAAAGAAAACAAAGAAAAACAGCTGTGTCGAAACGATCCCATTGAGCTTCAACTTTGATATTACCCCTATGTCTTCAAGCATCTCATCCCTTGTTATCGGAGGGAGTTGGTTGAAATGGTATATACCATTTGAAATTGACGTTGGTAACTATGATGGTTGTAAGCAGATGGGTGATCCAACGGGGCATAGTCGTATGCTTTAATCTCTAACTTTTTCCTGGACCACCCTTTTGCGTTTTTCATTCCACCGGGATATCTTTTTTTTCCTAAGCCGCCCTTTCAGGTATTCAACTTGCCGGATGTACATTTTTTTTATATATCCCTAATTTTTGCCCAAACCCTTTTGGTTCGCCGGGATACCCTAATTTTTTCCTAGGCCAGTCAACCTAGCGGGTCTCTTTTATGCGTAGTATTTTTTGACTATGTTTAAGTTCATTGGGTGTGGAAAATATTCACCGTCCATGGTGATAAGCTGAAGCTATTAGCAAAAAACACAGAGCCGCCATCAAACTATATTTATCCTGAAGGAAGGGGAAATATCGAGAAAACCACAAGAGAATGGATAAGCTGGTCTTGCAACCAAAAGAGAGGGTACGAAAGTCGATTATGCAAGGGGAAGGTATTAACACCCATCACATACATTCCTGAGGATCTCGCAACCCTTTGCCTATGTAACCCATGAAGGAATCAGAACACTGTAGTTCTTCTAGAAAATGTTAGTTTGTTGGTGTTTTTTTAGCGGGCGACGTTAACGCACACGTTTTAGCATTAGGCACGGCCAGTATCGCGGTATAACAGAGATAACATGCTCTTTTGAAGGAGTCTTTGATTTGTTGAATGTTTTTATTAAGTGTGAATGAGTTTGAATAATGATTAAGTGTTTTTGGATTTTTTTTTATTAAGGAGAGAGTTTTTTTTTTAATTTACAAAAGAAGAAAGAGTTTAAGGGGGAGACTAAAAAAACCCTAATTGTTGTCATGTACAAGGATGATCCTAATATTGAATGTAGAAGGGAAGTTCTATCCTAAAGTTATCATACATAGTTTCGACCCTAATGTCTAATTCAATACGAAACTATCAACATGAATTTAATCGATTCAGGGAATCACTTAAGGAAACATGTAACCAAATAATCAAACAAAGAAATTAAGTTCTTAATATTTTTTTATGATTTTTTAGCAAATAAATAAAAGAAAATAATACTATAATATTTTTATGATTTTAGTGAAAATAAAATATTAAAACCTTATTCTAAATATCTTTGGTATTTTTATCATATAAAGAAAATTAAACCTTAATTCTATTATTTGTGATTTTTGTATGAATTTAAAATGAAATAAACAAAACTTGAAACTTAGAATATTAAAAAAAGGTAGAGCTAGGGATTAAACTCATGCCCCTTGGGTTACTATTCATTTTCCTTGCCACTAAACCAGGTTATTTTTCTATTATATTTACCGCTTTGATTAAAAATAAAATAATAGAGTTGGGTTAAAATGAGAAAACAAAATAATGGTAAAAAATGTCCCAGAGAAGGCTCGAACCCGGGACCTTACGAATCCAAATGCACACACTTAGCATTGCGCCATGTTGTTCATACGTTTATTATAATCTTCCATTAATACAAAAAAACTAAGACTTAATTAAGTTGGGCTTGAATGCATAAGGCCCATCGGTTAAGACAATAATGCACTATGGGTATTGAAGCAAAATGGTGGTGATGTTGACGCTGAAGAAAATTGAACTTAATGTAAAAAGGTTGGTTTAAAGCCTAAAATAGTTCAAACAAAATAACAAACAAAAAAAACAAATAACCAAACTGGGTCTGACCAGGTCAGGTCCAGACCCAGCTCTACTCTTAAGCATACGGGTTCAGAAAACCCTAAAACACCTTCACGCTCAAAACGGCCACAAACGCATAGATCACTTCCTTTTCCTTATGCAGTCTTCTATTTTAACTTTCTCACTCTCTGTTTGAATCAAATCCTTCCTATGATTAAACCTTCTTTCTCAAACCTTCTCGTGATCTCACCTATTTGTGCCTCTCTCAATTTTTCTCTAAAACCTTATCATAATCACGCTTTCCTGGCTCACCATCTATTAACGCAATAACAACGACACAAATGGCTCAAGGTTCCCACAGAAAATCGATGTCGTGCGAACAAAAAAGACAACAACACAAATTCAATCGTGAGACAGTAACATTGAATGAAGGAAAAATGATTGAGCAACAAGCATTAACAACAACAGATTGCAAGCAGAAGAGATTTTGCGATAACGACATCAACTGAAAGCGAGATATGGAATACCTTCAGAGAGGAGGAATTCTCCAATAATTGTTGAGGTATGATATTCTTTCTTCCTATTCTCTGACTTGAATTTATGTCGTGGTTCTACTACAAATCTGTTTGAAAGATGATGATGAAATTGCACGGTGTCGGATTCTTGATTTGCAGAAACGTGCAAAATGGTCGACGTTGTGATTTGCTTTTGTTGTCGAGTTGAAATGCATCAGTGTTACCAAACTTTGTGGAAATTGTGGCTCTGATGTTGAATTGATTATGTTGCATTGATTTCGGTACGAGTTGTTATAAATTACAAAGGTTGATCGATGTTGATGGTAGGTTGTAGTGAGGTTGGTGTTGTTTACATATTTCTGAATTGAGTTATGTGTTTAGAGGGATATGGGTGACTCGTGATAGACTGTGAGTTTTTCTAAGAGTTCTTGAATGAAAGTATGGCAGGGTTGCTCGACTTAATAAGGATGCAATTTACACATGAATACATGAATAAAGATTGTAGAATGAATTGAAAAAGATGGTGGCTTAAAGTTGAATCAATTTGCAGAGAGAGATTTGGAAAAGGTAAGTTTGAAGAGTTTTTTTTGTGTTCTCCGTGTTTTTTATGTGAAATTTGAGTGGATTTCTAACTCTGTTTTCTATCAAATCTTGTATGCATGGCGAGTTTTAGAGAGAGATTCTAAAGGTGATTTTTCTGTGTCCAGGGTGAAGGTTTGATAGGTTGTGTTTAGAGGTTTTGAAGCATAAGTAGAAGGGTAGTATGGAGGTAGTGAATGGTGGTACTGGAGGAAGTTTGAGAGATTTATGGGTGTTCTTTCTCTACTGATTTTTTGTTCTCTTTATTTGTGATTCTATTGTCTTTTTATAGTGAAGGAGAGTGGATATTTAGGGAGAAATAGGATAACATTGTTTTGTTTCCTTTTGAATCAAGTTATAGCCTTGCTAATTTTGTGCAAAGGTTGGATTGTTATGATGCAAATTTTCCAGGGCAACATTGCAGGTTTTGGACAGTATTGCAAGCTGTTTTCCTAGGGCTATTTTTGTCTGGTTTTGACTGTTTTGATAACAGGTTTTATGCAGCAATAGCAATTTTGACTGGTGTGATAGCAATGTGCAAGGCTGTTTTTCTCTGCTGATATCTTTCTAATCTTGGCCTTTTTATTTTTTTGTCTGTGATTCAGAACTGTTGTTCCTCTTCTCTCCATTTATGAAGGGTTTAATGTAGGAAAATGATGATGGATTATGGTTTAGTTGTCATCTTGATGGCTTTCTAATGTTGATGTATCCTTGCAGTTTTGTGAATGATTTTCTGCTTTTTTTTAAATTTTTGTGTGCATGATTTTTGTATAGTTCTAAAGGGTTGTTTGAATGGATTATGATATTGTTTGTTTTTGTCGTGGATGCCCTCTATGAATAGTGTCCTCTTTTTTTCTGCTATATCTTTTTTGTCCTTGTTATAAGAAAAAGAGGTTTTTTTGGGGGAAAGATAACATTGGTTTGAACTGTTTTCTGATTTATGAGAGGTTTTGGCCTTTTGTGTTTGGTTTTACAATAAAGCAGATTGTTTGCAGTAGGTCTAAGCTTTTTACAATGCTTTATTGTTGACTTTGTTACTGCAGTGTTGTACCCCAAAATTTGCCCTCTCATGTTTTTTCCAAGATTTCCTCTTGCATAGGTGGTTACAAACCTTTGCCTAAAGAAAAGGAAAATTTTCAAATAATGGTCAAGTATCCTTCGATTGGCATTTGCAAAAGGTCCTTCGATTGGCATCTACAAAAGGTCCTTTGATTGGCATCTTCAAAAGGTCCTTCGATTGGCATCTACAAAAGGTCCTTAGATTGGTATAGGGCCTTTCGATGGGCATTTCCAACAAGGTAGCTTCAACGGGCATCTTAAATAAGGTTGTTTTTTGTTACAGCGTACAAAGTTCCTTTCAACAGGCATGTTAACCAAGTGATGTTTCAATTGGCATATCAACAGGGCGATATTCTGATTGTCCAAGTTAGATAAAATGAGATCAAAAAGAGAAAGAACTGAGAGAGTTCCAGAAGCTCTGATGATGAGCATTAAAATTCATGCAGATTGGAGAGGATAACTCTGAGCCTTTCTACAGACTATGGTTCAAACGTAGAAGCTTTGATGTTGAGAATATGAGCAATTCAAATCAAGATGTAGAGCCATCGAAGGGAGCAAGGCTTAAGATTTAATCGAAGGAGTCGTGATAACAAAGTTGGTGCAATTTGAACTCAGAGCCTTCAAAGGAAAACAAATGTTCTGATGACGGAAGTTCTGGGTAATTCGAATAATGACTTAGAGCCATCAAGGAGTGTAGAACAACACTTCGATTAGCCAATAAGTTAACGCTTCGATTGGACCAACTTCAAAGCCATCAAAGAGAGCAATAGAAGGAACCATGATGAAAGCCTTAAGCCAAATTCGAACAAAACACGTATCCTAACCTGACCAGGTTCATCCAAAGTTCAAAATGGCATGTTTTCCTTGAAGATATGGCAAGAATTCAATGTTGATCGTGGATTCAATTCCTGAGTTAAAGGCAAGATTCTTGGCTTGTTTGTTCCCAACTCCGCAAGAGTTGATTCAACCAGGGTGATTCTCTTCAAATCAAGCAATCGGAGTAGAGGGTGGCTCAATCGAATGAGCCATGACATCGAAGCTGGTGCAAATCAAATTAGAGTTCAGAGCCTTCAAAGAAAACAAATTCGAAGGGAAATGGATCTGTAGGGGCTTGTCAGCTTTCGATTTCCATCATATTGGAGGCCCAAACAACTCATGACAGGCTGCCAGTAACGCATGAAAATAGATTGGGACCTGATTGAATCAAATATAACAAGTTTTTATGAATAAATCAAATCTCTTCATCATAATGGACCAAGATTTGATACAAAAATGTTGACCTAAAATCCCTTGTCTATATAAACCTCATGAGCTCAGAGAAAAAAATGGACGGAGGCACACGGAGACTGCCTCACAAAAAAATTCAGCCTGCCCCACGAGATTCCATAAAGTTGCACAAAATTTCCAAAGACTGTCAAACTCAAAGCCGATTTTGCAAGCAGCCTCCGTCCAAACTAACACCTGAATTGCGTTCCTGGGATTCATGCAGAAGCATCCCTCATACAATCCCTTTGTTAGTAATTTTGTCTATGATCTCAAACTTGGTAAACATGATTTAAATTCATGTCGAACATATATACATATTGCTGCTAATGTTCATGTTTGTTTGAAAGTGTTACATGTGAGCAAAGATGTAGGATTGAGATCGTGCCATTGTTGGGGCACGATCTGAGCTTACTTTCAATTCTTACAGCTTTAGTTTATCTTTGATGGGTAAATACCATAGTGGTCCACTGAGCGCGCGGACTTGATATTTAAGTCAATAATGTCTTTTTTGTTTCTAACGTAAATATTACTGTTTCATTTGTACCAATGAATGGAAATCTTCGACCAAGTTGGTGTGGAAGATGCACTACAACGAAAAGGACCTGGGTTCGACACCCAGGTCATACATTTTTTGTTTTTTCTAACAAACTTCCTTGCATATCCAATATCCCAGATCGAAGGATGACCCACCCAGATCGAACGCCCCCAGACATGCAGTCTCTCAGGAACCTTCGATCAAGATTCCTCATTGGATCGAAAGGCAACCCAAGCCTCTTCGATCTAGGCCTTACCTCCAAGAATGCACTCTTTTCATTTACTGTTTTTGTCTTTCGATTTTATCCTTCTTTTGATTGTTTGTCCTTACTTCTTCTAAGTTTTAATTAACATTAAAAAAACCCCAAAAAAATTAGGCTTAGCTTTTTATATTAACTTAATTTTGTCAATTAATTAATTAATTATTTTAATATTTTCTTAAAAAAACTAAAATTGAAAGAGTTAGGATTTTTAATTTAATTTCTTTTCATGACAAAAAAAACAAAAAGAATTCCTTTCACTTATGATTTTAGACGTATTTTCAACTCATGCGCGCGTTTATTTACTTTTGCATTTTTTTTATTGTTGTAACTACCTACCAGTTTGTAATAGCTTAATTAGGGTTTTAATTCCCGCACTTTACATTTTCAGCAAGATATAATTGTAATTGCCCCAAAGCTTTGTAACAGCCGTAGGTTTTACTTTTCGCACTATATTATATGCCTGTATATAAACTGCTAGTAAATTAGGCGTGTATGGAAAGTGTGACGCGGTGGGAGAACTGACTTGGTTGTTTTGCATTTTATCGTAAATGTTGCGGTTTAGCAAGAGTCGCCACCGACTTTTCTTTTATCCAAAAGGAAACGCTGAAAAGAACAGGAAAGACCTTTGAGATGTTTTCTTGAGTTCGAGGGGTAGATTATGAAAAGGGAAGGTATTAACACCCTTTTCATCCATGGTTTTCCATGGGCTCTTAGTTACTTTCTAGATCACTTTATTTTGATTGAATGTGCTTGTGGTGTGAGTTTTGAAAGTATTTTGAAAATGTCTTTGTAATGGTTCTCGTTTCTAAAAGAATGCGTACAAAGTTTTATTTCGAAAATAGTTCAAAGAGGTGTTTGTGGGATGTGTATTTTGAAAGTGATTTTGAAAAAGGTGTCTTTGTAACGACTCTCGTTTCTATAAGAATGCTTAAAAAGTGTTTGTCTTTCAAAAATGTTTCAAAATGAGAGTGTTGGTGTATAAAATGTTTTTGTTGTGAGCAAGCGAGCAACTAGGAGGGAACCTACCTACCCAAAAGGTCTTAGATGTTCTTTTCTTCCTCTTTTAGATGTTGTTATCTTACCATTGTTTTTAGTAAGAATCCCCATTGTTGGATGTGAAGGTACGGGTGTAGGACATTTGTATAGTCATAGAAAGCAACCTATGGAACATTTTAGCAATGTCGTTTTAGGGACTAGATCGTTTACCGAAGGCAACATTGAGGGTCATCGAGGGACTACGATCTTTTATCGAGGGTCTTTGCTAAAATGCCCATATTTGAGGGACATGACTATTTACCGAAAGGCAACAAAGTGGGATTACCCTAAGGGTGCTAGTGTACAAGTGTGTTTTATTTACATGCATTTTGTCTTGATTTAGGGTTATCTATTTATTGATTTCATATCTTACCATACACACCCTAATTACTAGCATTTACGTTTGGAAGCAATAAATAGCGGAAATGTAAAGGTCCTACGCTATTACATCATTTAGGGATGGGGGTGTACAAATTTACAAATGGGGGGTTACAAGAATATAAATCCTAATTAACTATTACAACCATATTGAATTGTACAATATAAGAAGAAAAAAAAAGGACTTGTTTTGAAAGTGGGTTTTTGTCTTAATGAATTAAGAAAAAGAAAAATATTAATTAATAAAAAGGAAATATTTTTATGTCTTTTTCATATTAATAAAAAAGAGTAATGATATTGAAAATGATAAAAAAGGGAAAAATAGTGAGAGATAGAAACACCGTGCTGCTGCAAGCAAAACAACAAGGATCAGAAGTTATGAAGCCAAGCACACTATGATTCAGAAAGAAACGTCAGAGGGAATCAAAAGTTCTGGATTGATATACTCTGAGGTCCTGCAAAAAAGTTTAGAGGGAAAAAGAAGTTTTGGGTTTCTACTCATTGAAGTTCTGAATGTTAGAACAGTCAGAAGATCTTACAAACTTGTATGTGTTAATAAAACGAGGAGAACTTAGAAGTTCTGTGTTATGCTAAAACAGTGAGTGAAAATCAGATATTCAGTGTGTTAAAACAGTGAGAAAATCCTAAAAGTTTTGTGTGTTTAAACAGTGAGAAAATCCTAGAAGTTCAGTGTGCTTAAACAGTGAGAAAATCATAGAACTTATGTGTGTTACAAGCGAGTGAAAATCAGAAATTCTGAGTGTTAAAATATTGAGTGAAAACCAGAAGTTCTGTGTTACATTTCAACTCTTTCCTCATATTAATCAGCACATCGGTAATTTATTCAGTCCTTAACAGCAAATCAGGAGGATAAAAGCACAACAATTTATAGAAGTTCTAATTCTAATTTTGAGTCTAGTTTTATTCAAGACATTTTGATCCATAGTTTTTTCTACTTATGCAATGATATGGACAACATCAATACTATGGTATTTACATATTTAATGATATTCTGAATGAAAAGATAGAAAGTCAGAAATGTTTACCTTGAATCTGAAACGTGTGCTTGGAACTTGAGCTGCTACTTTCAGATGTTCTGGAGTTAGTGAGAGTAACGGAACAGTGGTTATGTTCTTTGATTCAAAAGGAAGAACAAAGGTTTTGTTTAGGATTTGTGAAGGTTTTTACTATTTCCTTTTCTTTCCTTGATAACTCTCCCTCTCTCCAAAAGCCAGCACCTTGAAAGTGTGATGGAGCAACTTATTTATAGGTGAATTTGTTGTGGTTTTTTTTTTTTGGGGGGGGGGGGGGGGGGATGGGATTTAAACTTTTTTGGCACACTGTTCCATTGCTTTTTAAACACAGCTTTTTGTATTTGGTGCAAATATGGGATTTGGAAAAATGCAGGCGTGGACTGGATTAGCTGTTGGTTATAAGATTCTGTTGTAATAGTTCATCAGGTTGTTTGAATGAGGTTTTAGGATTGGGTGATGTTCTGATCATGGAAAACTAGAATGAGACTCGAAGAGTGATGTTCTGACCAAAGCGTTGAACATAGCCTTCATATGCTAGGGTGCTGCCTTGTTCTTGAAGAAAGTATGGAGGTTAGTAGTTCTTAGCCGTGCCTAAGTTGGATTTGTAAGCATGAATTAAGGAAAAGTACCCTCAAAGGAAAAAGCAAAGTATGGGCCCATCATAACCTTGTACAAAAGTTTGTTTTTTTAAAGACAACAATGGTACTTCTATCTCACACGTGGGGAAATCCTTTGGATAAAAACTCAAAAGTGGTTGTGAGCATTAAATGATGATGAGATTTCTCAAACTAGAAATCCTGCGCTATGAGATTGTGCATCATAGCTTAGATCTGGGCCAGAAGTTCAGCATCAGCGTAACTTAGAACAAACATCCAACTTCTGGTCCCTGGACCTCTTTGCTCCAACATGTTCTGAGCGAGTTCTAAGACTTTCCAGAAAGCTTATGACATGCTTTGTAAGCCCTCTTTGAATTACTCTTGCACCTTCTGATCGAACCTATGTGAAAATTGGCCCAGAAGTTGTAGACAACTTCTGATTTGAAAATGCTCAGAATATACGAAGTGTTTAAGTTTCAAGGACGTGGCTTTGAAGATGTATAACTTGAAAGCCCAACATTTCTAAAAGAAGTCCTGTTCTACAATATTTTAGGTCTTATTGAGATATAAAACTCTTATGTTAGAAGTTCTTCAGGAATCAGCTTGCATCATGGTGAAAATCTGGCCAGAAGTTCTGAGCTTGTCATATTTCTTAAACACTTAGAAAATTCTAAGTATTTAGAATTTTGACTTTTCCAAAGTAATTTTGACTTTTGAATTTCTTAATGAAACAAACTTCATATTTCAACATGTCTTGATGAAATATGATCCTTGAAACTTGATTTTGATCTAAAAGTCAAAGTTTGACTTTTCAGTATGCAAATGACCATTTTGCCCTTGTGAATGACCTTGGAAAATTTGTAATTCAAGGCTTGGAATTGGATGGAAGCAAAACTGAGGGTCCAGGGTGATCCTTTGATAAATGAGAGGGAAAATTTTGGGGTACAATAATTGTCCCTGTTCAATCTTCTTACGCTTGAAGAGTTAGATTGGTGAATCTGCCATTCGTGACTTAAAGGTGGAAGATGATTGAACACTAGAGTGCCCAAAAATTTTCACTCAAAGATAAAATGGGAATGGGCTTAAAGATGTCATTTGGAGGAATGATGGAGATTTTCTGGAGATGGGCTTGTAGATGCCATCCAAGGGTGATTGTTGACAGAAAATGGACTAAGCCTGAACTTGAGTTCAACTGGAAAAGAATCAGAATAAATTTTTGGGAGCGTCTTATATGTTGTTTGACTTGGAAGAATCATAATAAATATTTGAGCGATTTATCTGAACCAGAAGTGTTCCTTTGGAAGGTATCAATATTAACCGTTGAATGGTTTAAACTGAACCAAAACAGATTTTGAATATTCTTTAACTGGAAAGAATCAGAATAAATATTTTGAGTGATTTATCTGAGCCAGAGAAAGTGTCTGCAGGAAAGAATCATAATAAATCTTTGAGAGATTTATCTGAACCCGAAGTGTTCCTTTGGAAAGTATCAGGATAAACCATTGGGGGGTTTAAACCGAACCAAAAGAGGTCTTGAATATTCTTTAACTGGAAAGAATCAGAGTAAATCTTTGTGCGATTTATCTGAACCAGAGAAATCATCTGCTACGTAGATGGTTGACCAATCCCTTCTTGGGAATTGATCTGTATTTGACTTGCTGAAAATTTTGACGATAATTTTCTGTTGATTGATCTTTCCTGAAAAGATAAAAGGTTAATTGCATGTAATGTCATGATGTATGAAATCTGGAAGCTGTGTAAGGGAGTGTTAGAATGAATCTATATTGTGATTGTATCTGAATGAAAAAAAGTACTGAATGAGTATCAGAATGGCATCCGCAGCTGGAGCGTATCTAAAATGTATATGAAAGCTGAATCTGAATGAGTATCAGAATGGAATCTGTATCTAGAGTGTATCTGAACCGTATCTGAAAGCTGAATTTGAATGAGTATCAGAATGACATCTGTATTTGGAGCATATCTGAACTGTATCTGAAAGCTAAATCTGAATGAGTAGCAGAATGGTATCTGTATCTGGAGCGTATCTGAACTGTATCTGAAAGCTAAATCTGAATGAGCATCAGAATGACATCCGTATCTGGAACGTATCTGAACTCTATCTGAAAGGCGAATCTGAATGAGTATCAGAATGGCATTCGTATCTAGGGCGTATCTGAACTGTATCTGAAAGCTGAATTTGAATGAGTATCAAAATGGCATCCGTATCTGGAGCGTATCTGAATTGTATCTGAAAACTGAATTTGAATGAGTATTAGAATGGCATCCGTATCTTGAGCATATCTAAACTGTATCTGAAAGCTAAATCTGAATGAGTATCAGAATGGAATCTGTATCTGAAGCGTATCTGAACTGTATCTGAAAGCTAAATCTGAATGAGTATCAGAATGGCATCCGTATCTGGAGCGTATATGAACTGTATCTGAAAGCTGAATCTGAATGAGTATAAGAATGGCATCCGTATCTGGAGTGTATCTGAACTGTATCTGAAAGCTGAATCTGAATGAGTATCAGAATGGCATCTGTATCTAGAGCGTATCTGAACTGTATCTGAAAGCTGAATCTGAATGAGTATCAGAATGGCATCCGTATCTGGAGCGTATCTGAATTGTTTCTGAAAGATGAATCTGAATGAGTATCATAATGGCATCCGAATCTGGAGTGTATCTAAACTGTATCTAAAAGTTGAATCTTAATGAGTATTAGAATGGCATCCATATCTGGAGCGTGTCTAAACTGTATCTGAAAGCTGAATTTGAATGATTATCAGAATGGCATCTGTATCTGGAGCGTATCTGAACTTTATCTGAAAGCTGAATCTAAATGAGTATCAAAATGGCATCCATATCTAGAGCGTATCTAAACTGTATCTGAAAGCCGAATCTGAATGAGTATCATAATGGAATCCGCATCTGGAGCGTATCTGAACTGTATCTGAAAGCTGAATCTGAATGAATGTTTAGAATGTTTCCACTGAGGATTCCTGTTTTGTTGAGGAGAACTCCGCTGGGGAATATCGACTTCATTTGAGAATACTTTGTTGGAGAGTGTTTATTCCTGCTCAGGGAAAAGAGATTAGGAGTCTCAGTTGTCTGTTTCTCTACCAAGAGTTATCTCTTGATGGACGAAGTTGAACTGATATCCGGTGAGGTCCAGGCTTTACAATAACTTGTGGGGATCATAGTGTAGTCTATTGGGGAAGAGTAGTTGTGGTCCTTTGATTTGTAATAGTCAGAGAGGCCACCTCAAGCTGGGGAATTCATAGTTTATTGGGGGAAACAAACCCAGTTGTCGGTCTGTTGGAGAGGCGACGACTTCACTGGCAGAGATCCTCGAGGATTCTTGAGGTCGACTTAGTAGGGAAAAGGTTTTCAGAGGTTGAAACTCTGGCTGGGAGTCATCCTATGAGAAGGATCTTTGGAAGATTTTTCAATTCCCCTATTAGTAGGTGATTGTGGCACTACCAGGAACTGTTTGATTGTAAGTAAACCCCTGTCGGGATTTGCGTTCAATTCCCTAAGTGATTTATATGGAGACCTGCCCCTGGTTATTCAACAATTCTTTGAGAGATTCTTTGAATCTTGACTTGACTTCCCCAGATGTGTTGGGAAAAGGTCATGCCGTTCCCCTTTGATCATGAGAGATTTGTCATTGGAAGTATCTTCCTATTTAAAGTGATTTTGTTCACCGAGAGAGCTTTCGTTCATCGGATATTCGTTGTGTGAATTTCTCTATTGTCAAACAAATAGCCATATGCAAACAGTGATATTGAAATAATGCAAAGTTTATGCTTGTCTTGAAGATTTGAAAATGCATTTTTAGAAAGAAATTTTGTGAGAAAATTTAACTCAGGATTTAGAGTAAAGCCTTACAGGAGTCAAGATACCTTTTGTAACAATATGCTTTCGAACTAACCCATGCTTCTATTAGGACTTTTAAAGGATTGTAATGTGGCTTGGTTCACGGTTTAAGAAACAAAGGATAAGGCTCAAAGTGTATTTGTATCCGCACGTTCTTTGTGATGTTCTTCAATCCTAAATTCAGTTAATTATGCGTTTGAACTTCAATTGAGTCTAGAATGACATTTTGGTGATGGTCCAAACAAGTTAAGTTTGTCGGAAGACATTCAGTTTTGCAACATTTTTCATGTTGTTGAGGATTTATAGTGACCTCTTTCTTTTGATTCGTTATCCCTAAGTTTTGCCTGACTGTTCTTGTTTTGAGATTATAGTCAGCGGGATGCCCCAGTGTTCTTTAAGTCTCCTTCGTAGGTTTGACTTAGTGGGCTTTTCTTTTTGAGAGATAGTGACTGCCTATTTGGTAGGGAACCATCATTTGTCTTTTGATTTTTGATGTCATTCGTTGTATTACAAAGTGGAAGTTTGCGACTAAACGCGCACTTGAATTAACTGAGAGACTACCCTGCCCCAGGTTTTGATTAAAGGTTTCAATTTATGTGTAAAAAAAGAAAACTTCTGCTTCTTTGGCTCGAAGGGGTTGACTAGGGATTATCTTCTTTATAACTCCAGTGTTTAAGATTTGAAAGAAACGCTTGTACATCGTCAGCAAGGTCTGTTCAAAAGCATACTGTATGAGATTAAGGCATTGTTTTTGTCATCCTCCCTCTAAAGGCTTGTAACTTTTAGCAAGAGAGTAAAAAAACATAGTTTAAATATAGTGAAAACGAAAGGATGAATTCAAGACAAACATATGCAATGCATTAATGAAACAAGGTTTGACATTAATAGATAATTGTTTAAACAACAAAAGAGATTACAAATGAAAATTCAAATGAACAAAAGCCTCTTTGTCTGAAATTGTCACTTTAGGTGGTGAGCCTTTGAGGGATGGAAAAAGAATTCCAGTTGACCATCTGGTGCAAATTCTAGCGTTCCTTCATCAATCAGATCTTGAATTTTATTTCTCAATGTCCAACAACTATTGGTGTTATGTCCAGGACTGTTGGAGTGGTACGCACATCTTGCATTTGGATTGTACCTTGGGGAGGTTATGTTGGGACTCTGAGGGGGTCTTTTAACATAATCAGCTTGGCCTCCAACATGTGTTGCAGTGCTTGAGCTAATGACATATTGACTTCGGTGAAGCGTCTTTCAGATGTATTCCACTTATGCCGATTAACCTGTTGTTGTTGGAGAGGTTGTTGTTAGACCCGTGAGGTAGTATCAATTTGGAATGGTTTGCTCTCTATTAAACCGACTTCATGTCGTATGGGAGGCTGAGCAGTGACTTGATCTCCAATTCTGGCTATTTTCCCCATACGATTGTAATCGTCTTGACAAAGTCGGTTGACGAGAACTTTCATCTCTTCTTGTCCTTGAGTAAGATTTTAGATAAGAGACATCTGGCCCACCAGTTGTCCCATCATTTGGACTTTCATTATGGCTATCTCAGTTTGTAGCCGCTCCAACTCGTCATCTCTGTCGTCCCCAAGATTTCACATGATCATGCCCCTGGCGATGAGAGCTTTCACCTCTTCTTGTCCCTTGGACAGATTCAAGAACATCTCATGAAGTTGGGCATTTTGAGCCTGGATGTCTTTCACTGTTTGTTCCATATCCATCCTTGCTGAAAATAACAGTAGGAAGATGAGGAGACCTGTTGTAAGAAGTCTGCTTATGTGATGATGAATGAAAATGCATATGCAATGATTTCAAGGAAATTAGAGATTTAAATTTGCTTTAGACAAAAAAGAACATATGTTATATTAATAAATCAAAGTTTGAGTATATCATGCCTCTTTGGGCTTATAATGAAAATACAAAAATCTAAGACAAAAAAGTTGAGCACATCCTCTTTGGTGCGATGTAGGCGTTCAGACTCCGCTCCTCATGAAGCTGATTGGTGAGTTCCAGAACCTTCTTCTCGCTGGCGTATAATTGGGCCTCAAAAGTGTCTCGCTCCCCTTTAAGTTGTATCCAATCCCTTTGCAAGCCTTCGAGAGAGGTGGACATGTTAGGATGAAGGATAGTGTATGGGACATCTCCTTCTACAACATGCTCTATGATAATTGGGAGAATAGAGGGGTAAGGCATCATATAGCTTTGAGCA
This sequence comes from Vicia faba, assembly GCA_948472305.1. Classification (NCBI taxonomy): domain Eukaryota; kingdom Viridiplantae; phylum Streptophyta; class Magnoliopsida; order Fabales; family Fabaceae; genus Vicia; species Vicia faba. Next base: position 103,004,387 of record OX451740.1, on the reverse strand, counting down.
CGAGCTCATACCCATTTGAGATAAGGCTCAAGAGGGATGTAATTCTTGTGCCCTAGTTTCTTTCTATCAACTCTATGTACCATGCCCCAAGCTCGCATGAACCTTTTGTGGTAATCCTGAGCATCATTCTTGTAGTCAAAGATGATTCCTTGAATAAGTGCATCATGAGGACCATCCTTTCTTGCATATCCAAAATGTCGTAGTGCCAAACAAGGATTGTAAGTGATTCCTCCCCTAATTCCTAAGAGAGGGACATTAGGGAATTCTCCGTATCGATCAATGACGGTAACATTCTCTGAGGATCGGGGACACTAATGAATGCCTGAATGTGTAAGAGTCGTCAACCTTTGAGACCATATCAAACCTTGTTCATTCTACAAGACGGATCGGGGTAGGTGCGAAATAAACCACCTAGCCAAAAGAGGTGTGCAACATAGAAGGGTTCCTATCCTCTTTATAGTGCGAGTATGCAACGAATGTAGGATATCTCCAAGCAGAGTAGGTACTGGATTACGTGACAGGAAAATATTAACCGCATTCACGTCTATGAGCTGGTCCGGATTAGGAAACAATACCAAAACATAGATGAGAAGGGCTAACACCTCTTCTAAAGCTTGTAATTCCAAGGTATCCCAGAAATGATGAGCTTTCTCGAACAAGAACTTAGCCAAAAAACCTTTGACACCTCTCCTAGTTTCCCAATTTGCTACTACGTCATACCGTTATAAGGACAGAGCTTTGACAATATATTCAGGTTTAGGGTTTCTTTCCATACCATTTAAAGGTAAATCATTAAGGATAGGCACCCCAAACAACATAAAAAACTCCTCCATAGTAGGCATTAACTGGTAATCTGGAAAAGTGAAGCAGTGATGTAGAGGGTCAAAGAACTGAAAGAGCACTTTTAACATTTCTTCATCAGGATATGAAGTGACCAAGCTGAGAAGCCTACCATGTCTTTATGTGAACAGAGAGCTTTCGGGAACCCTTGATGCCAAATCCTTAAGCTAAGGAGGTACTTTTACCAGACTGACTTGGATAGTGAATCTGCGGGTGAGAGCCATGTCCTACAAAACAAGGAAAAAATAAACCCTAAGAATCCTTGAAATGGTTAGTATGACATGCTATGTTATGATGTCATGATTATAGTAGATATAGCAAGCACAAGCAAATCACATAAAGACCTTAGGTTTAAGGCTTGCATGGATTTTAAGGTGACACACTCTTGAAGTTGTGCTGGTTCAACCTGTCCTAAATATAGTAATCGAGTTCTAAAGGATCTCAATATCACCGGTCTTTCCCCCAATTCTCGTTCTGATAGATAATTGACTTGCCACCAAACAAAATTCAAGGGTCAAACCTCAATGAGTGTAGTATCGAGTATCAATCGACTTTGGGTTTACACCAAAGACAGCTATCTTACTACGTCCTAAAAGCCAAGTTGGTCAATTAAGGTGCTAAAGTCAGTTGACGCTTTATGACACCACGCAGTGGCTCCTTATTCTCCTTGATTACTCAAGGGCTACCAGTACACACCAAAGTATCGCATCAATGTAGCTACTGTTTCAACCGTGTCGGTATACCCCGCACAGTTCCCTCACATTTTATTGCTACTTACCTAAGAAAGGTGCCCCAAATCCGGGTGTAGGATTAAAACAAACCCAAACAAGGAACCATAATGTAAAGCATGCAAGTCAAACAAGGAAAGAAAGTAAATGTGATCTAGCCCTAAGGTAACCCCACTTTTAAGGTAATTTCCCCCAGTAGAGTCGCCAGTTCTGTGATGCGGTGGGGGAACTGACTTGGTTGTTTTGCGTTTTATCACAAATGTTACGGTTTAGCAAGAGTTGCCATCAACTTTTCTTTTATCCAAAAGGAAAGGCTGAAAAGAACAGGAAAGACCTTTGAGATGTTTTCTTGAGTTCGCGAGGTAGATTATGAAAAGGGAAGGTATTAACACCCTTTTCATCCATGGTTTTCCATGGGCTCTTAGTTACTTGCTAGATCACTTGATTTTGTTTGAATGTGCTTGTGGTGTGAGTTTTGAAAGTATTTTCAAAATGTCTTTGTAATGGTTCTTGTTTCTATAAGAACGCGTACAAAGTTTTATTTCGAAAATAGTTCAAAGAGGTGTTTGTGGGATGTGTCTTTTGAAAGTGATTTTGAAAAAGGTGTCTTTGTAACGGATCTCAATTCTATAAGAATGCGTATAAAGTGTTTGTCTTTCGAAAATGTTTCAAAATGAGAGTGTTGTTGTATAAAATGTTTTTTGTTGTGAGCAAGCGAGCAACTAGGAGAGAATCTACCTACTCCAAAGGTCTTAGATGTTCTTTTCCTCCTCTTTTAGATGTTGTTATCTTACCATTGTTTTTGGTAAGAAACCCCATCGTTGGATGTGAAGGGACGGGTGTGGGACGTTGGCATAGTCATAGAAGGAAACCTATGGAACGTTTTAGCAATGTCGTTTTAAGGACTAGATCATTTACCGAAGGCAACATTGAGGGTCATCGAGGGACTACGATCTTTTATTGAGGGTCTTTGCTAAAAAGCCCATATTCGAGGGACATGACTATTTTTTGAAAGGCAACAAAGTGGGATTACCCTAAGGGTGCTAGCGTACAAGTGTTTTTTATTTACATGAACTTGGTATTGATTTAGGGTTATCTATTTGTTTATTTCGTATCTTGCCATACACACCCTAATTACTAGCATTTACGTTCGGAAGCGATAAATTGCGAAAATGTAAAGGTCCTACGCTATTACATCATTTAGGGATGGGGGTGTACAAATTTACAAATGGGGGGTTGCTAGAATATAAATCCTAATTAACTATTATAACCAGATTAAACTGTACAATATAAGAAGAAAAAAAAAGGACTTGTTTTGAAAGTGGTTTTTTGTCTTAATGAATTAAGAAAAAGAAATAAATAAATTAATAAAAGGGAAATATTTTTATGTCTTTTTCATATTGATAAAAAAGAGTAACGATATTGAAAATGATAAAAAAGGGAAAATAGCGAGAGATAGAAACAACGTGCTGCTGCAAGCAAAACAACTAGGATCGGAAGTTCTGAAGTCAGGCGCACTATGATTCAGAAAGAAACATCAGAGGGATTCAAAAAGTCTGAATTGATATACTCCGAGGTCCTGCAAAAAACGTTAGAGGGAAAAAGAAGTTCTAGGTTTCTATGCATTAAAGTTCTGAATGTTAGAACAATCAGAAGATCTTAAAAACTCTATATGTGTTAAAACAACGAGGAGAACTCAGAAGTTCCATGTTGTGCTAAAACAGTGAGTGAAAATCAGAAATTCAGTGTGTTAAAACAGTGAGAAAATCATAGAAGTTCTGTGCGTTTAAACAGTGAGAAAATCCTAGAAGTTATGTGTGCTTAAAAAATGAGAAAATCATAGAAGTTCTGTTTGTTAAAAGCGAGTGAAAATCAGAAATTCTGAGTGTTAAAATAGTGAGTGAAAACCAGAATTTTTGTGTTACATTTCAACTCTTTCCTTATTTTAATCAGCACATCAGCAATTTATTCAGTCCTTAACAGCAAATCAAGAGGATAAAAGCACAATAGTTTATAGAAGTTCTAATTCTAATTCTGAGCCTATTTTTATTCAAGAAGTTCTGATCCATAGTTTTTTCTACTTATGAAATGATATGGACAACATCAATACTATGGTATTTAGATATTTAATGATATTCTGAATGAAAAGATAGAAAGTTAGAAAGATTTACCTTGAATCTAGAACGTGTGCTTGGAACTTGAGTTGCTGCCTTCAAATGTTCTAGAGTTAGTGAGAGTAACGAAACAGTGGTTATGTTTTTTGATTCAAAGGGAAGAACAACGATTTTGTTTAGGATTTGCAAAGGTTTTTACTGTTTCCTTATCTTTCCTTGATAACTCTCTCTTAATCCAAAAGCCAGCACCTTGAAAGTGTGATGGAGTAACTTATTTATAGGTGATCTTGCTGTGGTTTTTTGGGGGAAAAACAAATGGGATTTAAACTTTTTTGGCACACTGTTCCATTGCTTTTTAAACACAGCTTTTTGTATTTGGTGCAAATATGGGATTTGGAAAAATGAAGGTGTTTACTGGATTAGCTGTTGGTTATAGGACTATGCTGTAGTAGTGCATCAGGTTATTTGAACGAGGTTTTGGGATTTGGTGATGATCTGATCATAGAAGACCAGAATGAGACTCGAAGAGTGATGTTCTGACCAAAGCATTGAACATAGCCTTCATATGCTAGGGTGCTGCCTTGTTCTTGAAGCAAGTATGGTGGTTAGCAGCTTTTGCCCGTGCCTAAGCTGGATTTGTAAGCATGAATTAAGGAAAATTACTCTCAAAGGAAAAAGCAAAGCATGGGACCAACATAACCTTGTACAAAAGTTTGTTTTTTTTAAAGACATCAATGGTACTACTATCTCACACGTGGGGAAATCCTTTGGATAAAAACTCAAAATTGGTTGTGAGCATTAAATGATGATGAGATTTATCAAACCAGAAATCCTGCGCTATGAGATTGTGCATCATAACTTAGATTTGGGCCAAAAGTTCAACATCAGCGCAACTTAGAACAAACATCCAACTTCTGGTCCCTGAACCTCTTTGCTCCAGCATGTTCTGAGCGAGTTCTCAGACTTTCCAGAAAGCTTATGACATGCTTTGTAAGCCCTCTTTAAATTACTCTTGCAACTTCTGACTGAACCTATGTGAAAATTGTCCCAGAAGTTGTAGACAACTTTTGATTTGAAAATGCTCAGAATTTATTAAGTGTTTAAGTTTCAAGGACGTGGCTTTGAAGATGTATAACTTGAAATCCCAACATTTCTAAAAGAAGTTATGTTCTGCGATATTTTAGGTCTTATTGAGATCTAAAACTCCTGTGTTATAAGTTCTTCCAGAATCAGCTTGCATCATGGTGAAAATCTGGCCAGAAGTTCTGAGCTTGTCATATTTCTAAAACACTTAGAAAAATTCTTAGTATTTAGAATTTTGACTTTTCCAAAGTAATTTTGACTTTTGAATTTCTTGATGAAACAAACTTCATATTTCAACATGTCTTGATGAAATATTATCCTTGAAACTTGATTTTAATCCAAAAGTCAAAGTTTGACTTTTCAGTGTGCAAATGACCATTTTTCCCTTGTGGATGACCTTCTTGGAAAATTTGTAATTCAAGGCTTGGAATTGGATGGAAGCAAAACTGAGGGTCAAGGGTGATCCTTTGAGAAATGAGAGGGCAAATTTTAGGGTACAACAGCAAGAACTAATCAATTAATCTTAGATCACTAACATCAAGATAAAAATATCTGAAAAAAGCACACTATTGCACACTTGCACCCCTAGGGTATCTCCCACTTTGGTTGCCTTCGGAAATGGTCATGTCCCTCGAACATAGGGATACTCTTAGCAAAGACTCTCAATTTAAAGTCATCATAAAGATCATAGTCCTTAAATGTCCCTCGAGTTGCCTACGAGAAAATGATCTTGTCCCTCGAGTTGCCTACAAATATATAATGACAGTCCCTTTGAAATGCTAAGGTATCTCTACATGTTGCCTTCAATGACCATAAACATCCCTTACGATAGTCCCTCGACATCCAACAATAGAAAAGAACTCCCTTTTTCGAGTAGGTAGATAGTTCTTAAGTACTTGCTCAAATTTAATTCATTTTTACACCACACTTTCAAAACTCTTTTCAAAAAAATGCTTTATCACACTCTTGAGGACTGATACAAGAGCTATCATAAAGCAAACGAATACCTTTTCAAAACACACAAACACGAAAGCAATTTTAAAAAATGAGTAAGTACCTAAGAGCTTGTGGAAAACCACAGATGGAAAGGGTGCTAACACCTTCCCTTTCCATAATCCACCCCCTTACTCAGAAAATCTTAAAAAAAGGTATTTTTCTATTCTTTTCACCCTTTCCTTTGTTGGATAAAAGAAAAGTCGGTGGCGACTCTTGCTTACCGCACATTTGCAAATACAAAATGAAAACCAGTATTAATAGTCGTTTCTGCCACCGTATCACAGAACTGGCGACTCTGCTGGGAACTATTAAAAAGTGGGGTTTACCTTAGGGTCTAGTTCATTTATAAATTGCTTTCCTTGTTTGTTTTGATTGCTTTACTTTTAAAGGTTTGCTTGGGAAACTATAGATCCTATACCCGGATCTGAGGCATATTTTTAGGTAAACAACAATAGATCGTGGAGACTGTACGGTGTAGACCAATATGGTTGATGCGATAGTTGTGTTGGCGTCACACTTTGGTTGGTACCAGTATCCCTTGTGTTGAATCGAGGAGAATACAGGGCCGCCGCGTGGTGTCATGAACACTAACGAACCTTAGAACCTTAATTGAATAAACTTGGCCATTAGAAAGTAGTGAGATAGCCGACCTAGGTGTAAAGCTGAGAATCGGTTGATACTCGATATTACACTCATTGAGACTGGACTTTTGGGATGGTTCGGCCGCAAGAAAAGATTGCTAAGCTAAAATAATATTGATAAAGAAAGATCAGTGATATTGAGATTCATTAGAACCCGATTACTATTTCTAAGACAGGTTGATCCAACTAAACTTCAAGAGGGTAGTTACCTATGGAATCTATGCAAGCCTAAACCTAAGGCTACTTTTGTGACTTGTTTGCTTTATTTGCCTAACAATTTAAACTCATTGCAGGGATTTGTTTGTATTCCTTGTATGACCTTGTTTGTATAAATCCAATAAATTGGTTTCTTACCCTGCATTTTTGCTTGATGCATAGCATACACATCATAACATCATACCATAGCATTTCCTTAACCATTTCAAGGATCTCAAGGGCCTGTGATGCAGGTTATGATAAAGCAGACGTCTAGCAAGGGGCAAGGGGATTCATTTTCCTCTAGCCAATGCTGTCAAAATACCAAAGTGACAACTTGAGTCAGGGGCTATGACCCACTTGATATGGTGAGCTTGACTCTTGTAGAAGGACCTTCAACGATACAAAGTGCTTCAATCAAAGATGAAAAGTTGAACGCCTAACATTTTTCTTGTTTACCCTGCGAGATCCTTGAAAATATTTGTATATCATACATGTCATTGCATAACAGGTAGTCTCCAGTACAGGTCTCTCACGTTCTCACTGTTTATTTTAGCAATGGATCTCAAACAAGACAACAAAGATCTCCAAACTTAAGAGGCTCAGTTCATGGAAATGTTCCTAAACCTATCTAAGGGGCAGGATGAATTGAAAACACTCCTCAATGGGAACTTAACCAAGAAACATCCTGACAACCACAAGGATGACCAGTTGGAACTACTGCAAGCTGAAATGGAAAGGATGAGAACCCAGATGAATAGTCAAACGAATCTTATCCAAAGTTTAGCTCGAGAACAAGAAGAGTTGGGGATTCTCATCAGCAAGCTTCATCAAGACATATACGACTATCTCGGGCAAACAACTGGAATTGAGGATCGAGTCTTTAATCAACCTCAAATGAAACAAGAAGATTTGGTTGAGAAGACACCTTTCAAAAGGGCCGCTATGCCAAGAGTCCAACAACGACCTCACCAACCATAACAGGGTGATCAACAAAAGAAAGACAAGCCCAAGAGACAATTCACAAGAATCAACATGTTGAAGGTAGATTTGATTACGTTAAGGTCTCCTTTGTGAAATCCTAATACTTCTGCTCCTAGTTACCACCCTGACGAAAGGTGTGCATACCATTCTGATAGTCCTGGACATGATACTAACGATTGGTGGGCTCTGAAGAACAAAATTCAGGATATGATTGACACCAAAGGGATCGAATTCGACCCTCTAGAGACTCACAAAGTGGTCACTACTCCTAGGCCAAATCATTGAGAATGTCCAGTTCACTTTTTATTTTTCATTTCTAATTTCATTTGTTGTTCAAACAATTACTGTCATGCCAAACTTTGGTTTTCCCATTAATGCATCACATATGTTTTGTCTTGAATTATTTCATCCGTATTCATTATATTCAAACTATGTTTTTACTTCCTTTTTTGTGATATTCAACTCTTAATTAAAAGCTCTAAGCCTTTAGAGGGAGGATGATGAGAACAATACCATAATCTCTACAGTATGCTTTTGAACAGACCTTGCTGATAATGTACATGCGTTATTTCAAATCCCAAACAGTGGAGTTATAAGGAAGATAATCCCTAGTCAACCCCTTTGAGCCTAAGAAGTAGGAGTTTTTCTTTTTCACACGAATTAAAACCCTTAATCATAACTTGGGGCAGGGTAGTTTCTCAGTCAATTCAGACGCGCATTCAGTCGTAATCTTCCGCTTCATACACAATGAATGGAATCGACGACGTCCTTCCAAATCAAAAGACGGTGGTAGGTTCCACATAATAATTAAGAACAGGTAGTCATTATCTCTCAAAATAAAAGCCCATTAAGTCAAAACCTATGAAGGAGACTTAAAGAAAATTGGGGTATCCCGTTGACTGTAATCACAAAAGAAACAGTCCATAAAAAAGAAGGGATAACGAAATAATAAAAAAGAGGTCCTAAAAATCCTCAACAAAAAAGAAAAGGTCACAAAAATGAATGTCTTCTCAAACAAACGTTCAATTTATGAGCCATTACCGGAATATTGGGGCCAACATTCCAGAACTTAACTGGGATTCGAAATGCACAATTAACTGAGCATAGGACTGAAGAACATCACGAAGAACGAGTGGGTACAAATAAGTTTTGAGCCTTTATCCTTTGTTTCTTAAACCGTAAACCAAGCCACGTTACAAACCTTAAAAGTCCTAGTTTAGGCATGGGTTAGTTCGAGAACATACTGTTACAAAGGTATCCTGACTCCTGTAAGGTTTGCTATAAATCATGAGTTGATATCACATTCTTGCAAATTTTGTTTTACTACAAAAAATGCATTTTCAAAAAATTTCAAGACAGACATAAGCTTTGCATTCTTTAAATGACATTGTTTTCATATGGATAATTGTTTAAATGGCAGAGAAATTCACACAACGAATATTTAGTGAACGAAGACCCCCTCAATATACAAAATCACCTCAGACGAAAAAAAAATTTCAACTAACAGGCTTTTCCTAATCAAAGGACATAGCATGATGTCCAGCTGATATGGGGCAGTGAAGTCAAGGTTCAAGGAATCTCTCAAAAATTCCAAATAACCAGGGGCAGATTTCCATTTGAATTACTTGGGGCATTGGACATGAATTCCAGCAATGAATCTTATACGATCAAACAAACATCTTCTGGAAGTGTGGCAACACTTACTACTATGGACAGTGGAAATTCTCCGCACCCGATGAACATGAACACAGTCGAAAAATACTACGCATGAACAAAGACCCGCTAGGCTGGTTGGCCTAGGCAAAAATAAGGGCATCCCGGCGAACCAAAAGGAGTTCGTGCAAAAATTAGGGATATATGTATGGAAAAAAAACTGTACACCCGACAAGTCAAAAACCTGAAAAGGTGGCTTGGGAAAAAAGGGTATCCCGATGGACTGAAAATCTGAAAAGACAGTCCAGGAAAAAGTTAGGGATTAAAGCATACGACTACGTCCCATCATCTCGTCACTTGTCTATCAATAGAAGGTTTATTACCCTGATCATCATTTACCAAGCACCCCAGGAGTTAGGATGACACTAAAACCATCTACAAAATCTCTGCAGGTACTTCCTCCAACAAGTACAGGGGTAGATACATTTTGAGACTAAGTCACCGTTACATACGACCCTGTGACATCCATGTTCCCCACATAGTAGAAACAACCAGAGTTTTGATATCTTCTTCCCCAAGCAGGAATTACCTCTTCTAACAAAGTTCCTTCAGAGAGATGAAATCTGTATTCCCCAACAAAGTTTTATAATTTCAAACAGTTTATAAAACCTCCTCCCGGGTAGAGTTTATTTCTCTAACTGCGGAAGTTTATTCCCCAACAGATTTTATTTCTCCACATTGGTAAAATCTTCCAACAGGGCATCCTCCCCCCCCCCCCACAAAGTTATTCTCAAGCAGAAGTTAAAAATCCCCGACAGAATATCCTCAAACAGAAAGAGGAAATCCCCGACAAATCATATCCATTCATCATCCCCAACGAAAATGAAGGATTCAGCTTCCTAATACTCTTCATTAGCAATCAGCGATTTACTTTCCCAGACTAAGAAATATCGCAACAACATCCCATATTGATACATCATGGCATGCGCATACACATCTCATATAGCATAATCTCATTTATTTTTAGAACATCATCACAATGCATTTCATACATCATGACATTGCATATGACTAACTCTTTACCGTTTTTAGGAAAGATCAAATCAACAAACACCGTTGACTACTTACGTGACCTGGTAGTCTTCTCAAAAGCTACGTCTGATGAAGGGCTATTTCAACATTTTCCTCAGAAAGATGTTCTCAAAATACCTTCTCTGGTTCAGTTAGATCAATACTAAGATCTCTCTAATTTCTATTCCAGTTGAAGATAATCCAAGACTTTTGTCTGGTTCAGTTAAATCGATAATAAGATTTTTCTGATTTCCATTTCAGACAAAGTTAATTCAAGACCTTCTCTGGTTCAGTTATATTGATACTAAGATCTCTGTGATTTCTATTCCAGTTGAAGATAATCCAAGACTCTTTTCTGGTTCAGTTAAATCGATACTAAGATTTTTCTGATTTCCATTCCTGTCAAAGTTAATCCAAGACTTTGTATGGTTCATTTCTCATAAAGTATGAGAAAGTTATGCTTAGTCAAAGTTGAGTTGACTTTTCCTACAAAACCCTAATTTAGCAACTTTTGAGTCTTGATGAATTATGAGCAATCCTTGATGAATCATGATCAACCCTTGATCAAATGATGAAATATACTTCAAAATGAGGATGTTGACCAAAAATCTTGAAGTTTGACTGTATGTGGGCCACAATTGACTTTTGCCCTAGCACGGTCGATTTCTTGGGCCTTTGAGCAATTGACTGAGCAAACTTCCTCTGCAAGGCTTGAAACTTGATATGGATGATCTTGAGAACATATTAGGACAATGTTGAGCATTTGGGACCACTTGGACTCAAGTATCTTGATGCAACATGAAACCCTAATTTGAGGTATATTGCCTTAGGAGAAAGCTTGTCTGGCTAACCCTTGAGAATCTTTCTTGCAATGTTTTGAGAAATCTGGGAGGACAAATTTTAGGGTACAACAGCTGCCCCTGTTCAATCTTCTTAAACCTGAGGATGTAGATTGGCTTGCTGGCCTTTCGTGATCCGAAGGTGGAAGAGGATTGAACACTAGAGTGCCCAGAAATTTGCACTCGCATGAAGTGATAATTGTCTTGTGATGTCGGGAATGGGCTTACAGATTCTATTTGGAAATTGTTGATGAGGGGATGGGCTTCAAGATGCCATCTGAATGAGTGTCGATCGCATAAGAGATTCCTTAGAGAGAGCTTGTATACCTGTTGTTGAGGAAGATTCCGCTGGGGAAGTCTGATCTTTGTTGAGAGAAGTAGAATTTTAGGAGCTTTGGTCGTCCGTTATTCTGTTGGTGAATCATCTCTGTTGATATTTAGGAATTTCGATTGTCCGTACTCAACTGAGGAAATATTTTTGCTTATATTTAGGAATTCTTCCATAATTCAACCGAGGAAACATCTCTGTCGAGATTTAGGAGTGTTGTACCCCAAAATTTTCCCTCCCATATTCTTCAAGATTTGCCAAGATCAAGCTTCAAAATCTCTCAAGGGTTGCACAATCCAATTGCCTCCTAAGCCAGTCAAATTAGGGTTTTGGTTCTTGCAAAGAAATTGAGATTCTCAGGGGTCCAATCAAGTCCCATATGCCTACAAACATTGTCAAGCATCCATATGTCAAGTTTCAAGACTCACAGCATCAAGTTGCACAGTCAAAAACCCTAAATTGCTTCACAGTCAACTGCAGGGGCAAAATGGTCATTTGACAATCAAAAGTAAAAAATTTTGGTCAACATCTTATTTTGAAGCCACAATCATCATTTGATCAATTCTTGATCATGATTTCACAAGCATGGCTAAAAAAGTCTCAAGATGCAAAAGTTTCTATTTTTGGACAATTGAAAAGTCAACTACAAATTGACCAAGGCATAACTTCCTCATGGTTTATCAGAAAAATCCCATCCAAAGCTCATTTTGAAGGGGATGACATTTACTACAACTCATCTTCACACTCCAAGTCCAAGAAATGCTCTCACAAAAAGTTATCAATTTCAACATTATAGGTCATTTTCAAAAGTCAATAAAAAGGCACTTTAAGTCAAAGACCATAACTTGAGATTGGTAAATCAAAATGACATGGGACCAAAGAAATTGGTTAGAGGACTTCAAGACCTTTCCAAAATGTCCAGGAACATGATCATAGCTTCAAAATTGAGCAAGATATGCATTGGAGAAGTTGGGAAAGTTTTGGGAACCTTCAAAAGTCAACTTTGCCTAAAACACTTCAAATTTGCTAATGGGCCTCAAATTCTTCCTTGAATCATTACCCAAAGCCTATGAACGACCCATTGAGCTTAAAAGGATTTATTTTCTTATTTTTAATTAATTAATTGAATTTTTATTCTTATTAATTCATTTAATTAGTTTTAATTGTAGAAAAATATCAAATAATGGTGGTCAAATCTTTTTATGCAGCAAATATACTCCACACATGCTAAGTATTTCGTGCATCACTCAAGGGGACAAGATCTTCCATAATTGGCAAAGTTTCATTGGAAAAAAGATTGAAATTTCATGATTGAAAATCAAATATTCAAATCATAAATTCATGGATCCATGGGCTTGTTTTTGACCTAATTCTGATCACATACTTATGCATAACCTAACCCTACTCATACAGACACAAAAAAAGCTGCTAAGAAGCCATAACCAATTTGCAAATTTTGGAGAGAAACTTGAAAACTGAAATCACACTTGCAGTACGATTCAAGGCTTAAAATCTTTTCCATTACATTACTGACATTGCTAGGAAGCTATTGGCATCAAGAACAGGGCCTCATACCCAAAGAAACGGTAAAATATGGTTATGGTTTGAACGAATATTTTGATAATCGAAACATGATTTCTATGCATCATTCATATGTTTTATTCATTGATTTACACTACTGACATCTCCCTGAAGCTTTTGGTATAACTGAATTGTGCTAATGTTGCCTAAATCAAAATCCACCATTGAAGAATATTAGGTTTTCAGAACATCCAAATTAGGGCTTTCCTTGTATGGAAAAATTGGACTTCCAAACCTATATGGACAGAATCGTTGCAGCAAGACGAATCAAATGATACCCTCGCGCCCTTTTTATATTTCCTCCTCTTCTAATCGCTATTTTCAAGACTTTTAGTTTGTGGGGGTTTAAAACCCCCGCTACTTGTTTTATGTTTGCAGGAAGAACAAGGAAGAAGATGGACGTGGCATTACGCTACTGGAAGATTCAAATATTAGCGCGTTTTTTCTTTGTTTCAGCATAATTATCTTTTTTCATATATTATATTTTTTGTCTATCCATATAACAAATGCGTTGCCTAGCTCATTTGGTGGAGTACGTGGCTGGCAGGTATAGGGACCTGGGTTCGATTCCCAGGTCCCCCCACATAATCCATGATTTTTGTTTTAATGTATTCACGTGCATCAAGCGTTCAAGGCTCCATCATGCATCCTCACACGTTAGCCTGCCAAGTGGCCTTGATCACTCATCCAATGGCTTCAGAAGGAAATCCAGGGTGTACCCCAGTCAACCATCATGCATACAATCAGAAAGTCAACGAGGCTTGCTTTGTCAATGGGCCTGAATTACTTCCAAACACCTCCATTCTGGGCCTGATACCCCCTTTGGTTTGTATCTTTTATTTTATTTTATTTGATTTTCTTTTCTAATTCTTTTTAATTATTTAATTGTTTTTTCACCATAAAATAATTTTCATAATAAAAAATCAGAAACCAAAAAATGTTTTATATTTAATTATTATTAATTCATCACTAACCTATTTTTTGTAAATAAATGACTAACAATTAACTTAGTTAATTTAGGTTTTAATTTTAACACTTTTTCTTAATAAATAAAAAAATATGTGGAATTAGGTTTTGACATTTTATCTTTTTCTTAATTAATTTTTCCTCATTATTTATTATTATTTATTATTATTTTTGTAAATAAACATGTACAATAACTAATTAGCTTAAATTAGGTTAACTTTGACATTTTTTTAATAATTAAAATAATTTAGATCTAGGGTTTCCTTGTAAATTCTTTTCTTTATTTCAAAAACATAAAAAACAATTTTCATTAATTAAATAATAATTAGGCTTTAATTTAATTTAATTCCAAGCAAAGGGTCAAAACCCTCGGACGTTCCAATTTATTCTTTTCGCGCGTTATTTTTCTTTTGAATATTATGTAACTGCTTTCCGGATGTAATAGTAATTAGGTCTTTTTTACTTTCCGCATCTTTTATAAAAAACGGGTCTTTGTACTTTGGCGATGTATAGACCCGCGCCTTGTAATAGCGTAGCTTTTATCTTTCTGCTTTTAATTTCCCGCACTCCTAAATTCTAAATTGCATGAAAGAATGTCAGCTAATTAAAAACAAGCGTAGCTCACAATGCCATGATCAAAGATAACTGTTAAACTGAAAACAACACACAAATACACACACCACTTCTAGGGTACGCCTCACTCGTTGCCTTCGAAACATGGTCATCAAGTATAGGACGTTTTAGCGGTCCTTATGTCCATGATCCAGTTGCCTCGAAACAGTTGCCTCGAAACAGTTGCCTCGAAACGGTTGCCTCGGATTAAAAAAGGGATCAAGGACATAAGGGTAGCTTCTAAGGTGTCCTGCTGTTGCTTCGGTGACCATATTGTCCCTACAATCGAATTGACCCGAACACCTCCAACGGTGGTTCTACCTACCTCTCAATGGTGGGATGGCACTACCTTAAGGACTTCTACACAGCTTAATTCCTTAGGGTAGGTAGATGACTCATAGATACTTGCTCTTTTCAAAAACAAACAAAAATCTTTTCACACCGACACTTTCAAAAAGCTTTCAAAACAAATTTTTCAAACACTCTTGAGGACAGATACAAGAGTTATTCAGAAATCTTTCAAAGAAACTTTTTCAAACCCACACACACTTGAAAAGCAAACATTTTGAAAACATAAGAGCAAGTATCTAAGAGCCCATGGATAACCATGGATAGAAAGGGTGCTAACACCTTCCCTTTCTATAAATCTACCTCCCGAACCGAGAAACTATCTCATAAGGAATTTTGTTGTGCTTTTGTCCTATCCATGTTGGAGAAAATAAAAGACGGTGGCGACTCTTGCTTCCGCGAAATTTCGCGATCCAGCGTTAAACAGTCAGTTCTAAATCCACCGATCACAGAACTGGCGACTCTGCTGGGGAAACTATAAAGTGAGGTGTATCTTAGGATAGCTCATACTTGTGTTTTCAATTGCGGTGTTTTGTTTGCTTTATTATTATGGGCATTGTCTTGGAGTTTCATAGATCCTAACCCGGATCTGGGGATACCCTGTTAGGTAGCATAAGCTATGAGGGACCTGTCCAGCGTAGACCGACACGGGTGGAGCAGTGGCTACGTTGGTGTGGCGCCTTGGTCTGTACCAATATCCCTTGTGTCGCAACGAGGAGAATATGGGTCTTCTGAGGAGTCATTAAGCACCAACCGACCTTAGAACCTTAAATGACCCAACTTGGCCAATAGAATAGTAGCAGTATGCTACACCCATTGAGGCTAAACTCTCGCGATGGTTCTGGCCACAAGAAAAGATTGCAATGCTGGAGTTATGACCGATTGAGGGTAGTCAGTGATATTGGGATCCTCTAGAACCCGGTTACTTTTGATAGGACATGTCTTAACCAAAAAACTGAAAGAGGGTAATACCTGAACTTCATGCTGGCCTAAACCCTAAGGGCTGTCTTGTGTGACTTGTGTGCCTTATCATGTTTGCCTTTGTGAATATTTGTGGTGTGCTTTATCATGACATCATACCATCATAGACATTGCATGCATCCTGCATAAGGACTGACCATTTCAAAGACAAGAGGGTTTCACCTTTGCTCTATTTTGTAGGACATCATGATGCCTATGCGAAGGAACACTATCCGGTTCAACTTTGTTCACCCACCTGAGTTGCTTGAAGAATTGGTTAGCAGAATTCCAAACACCACTTCCTTCATCCAGAGGCATGGTTCTCTTCTCGGTTTAGTCACTACAAAGTGGGACCAACAACTGATGAGTGTCTTTACCCAGTTTTATGATCCCTTGTATAACTGTTTCACCTTTCAAGACTTCCAGCTGGTCCCTACCCTGGAAGAATTCTCTGAGTTGCTGGGTATCCCTATCTTGGATCATACTCCCTTCACTGGTTGGGAAAAGACTCTCAGGCTTGAGGAGATTGCTGCAGCCCTTCCCTTGACCCACAAAGAGGTAATGGACAACTGGGTGACTAGAAGCAGAGTTAAGGGCTTCTTGGCCAAATTTCTGATCGATAAAGCTAACAGTTTCTGGAATGACTTAGACTTTAGGGCGTATGAAGACATTATGGATCTCTTAATCTATGGTCTGGTTCTGTTTCCAAATCCGGATAACTTCATTAACATCACTGCCATAAGGATCTTCATGTCTCGGAACCCTGTGCCCACTCTCTTGGGTGATATCCTGCAACAACTCTATGCTCGTACTGCCCAAAGACGAGGAACTCTGTGGTGTTGTATTCCTTTGTTAGTGAGGTGGTTTATTTTGCACCTCCCTAAGTTCGTGCTGAAGAACAAAGAAGGAAGAGGCTGGGCTCATAGGTTAATGTCTCTCACTGATAATGACATCATTTGGACTTTCAGGGGTTTGGATGAGGTAGCTGTTATTGATCGTTGTGGAGAATATCCTAATGTTCCTCTGATTGGTACCCAAGGAGGAATCTCTTATAATCCATGTCTATCTCTCCGTCAGTTTGGAAGAGCCAGAAGAGCAGGGCCTCATGGATGTTGGTGCCTCACATCAGTTTTAAGTTTCAGGTAGATAGTGACGAGCTGCGTCGTAGGTTCATTAAGGCTTGGGACAGAATTCACAAAGCTGACCCACAAGAGTTGGGACCGAAGACTTCTCTACCTATGGAACCCTACTACAGATGGGTATGCATCCGTGCTCAGAATTTAGGTATGCCATATGAAGCTGTCAGACCCATCATTCTTGAATATCCTGATAGAGATGGGGCTCCTCCAACTGTTCTCCCTCCTCAGATACCTACTGATGTTGATACACTAAAGAGGTCTTGGGTGCAACTACGAGAAGAACGGGATTCTTATCGGGAAAAGTTCAACGAGCAGGAATTGAAGATCCAAAAGCTGACAAAGCAGTTGGAGAATGAGCGTGCCTTGAATGACTACATCCGTACTGAGAAGAGAAGACCCTGGGATCACTGATGAGCTTTGGATGTTCTTTTACAGTTTTTATTTCCCTTTTCAGTATTTCCATTTTATGTAACGCCTAAGGGCAATCTGTTGAACAATCTAAATTTCAAAGTTGAATCTAATAAAGTGCATTGCTTTGTTTACAAAGTTGAATCCCGATTGTCTTTGAAAACATAAATCATACGCATTCCATTCATCATGTGCATAGCAGGTACTCTTCTTTTCAGGTTGCTTAACGTTCTTCGCTGTTTATTTCAGCACGCCATCATGAATCCTGAATCATCTACTGAGCAATCCATCAAGGCCCTCCAGGCTCAGAACGCCCAGTTCCAAGAGCTGATCATGAGTTTGTCCCAAGGTCAAGAGGAATTGAAGGCTCTGCTGGTCAAGAAGAAGAAGAAGAGAACTGTAGTATTCAACACTGGCCGGAGGTTTGGTAACACACTGCAGAATGAGGTTGATCAAGCTGGTTCTTCTGTAGGGAAAGGCAGTCCCCAAGGGGGAAGGGTTCCTAGTCCGGTGGTCTCTGACAACGAGACTGATTTCAATGAGGAGAAGTATCCTCCAGCTGAAGACAAGTACAAGCAGTTAGAGGATCGCCTGAATGCCATGGAAATCCAACAAGTGCCTGGGTTGGATTTTGGAGACTTGGGTCTATCTTCTGGTGTGGTGATCCCACACACGTTCAAAGCACCATCTTTCGTAAAGTATGACGGGGCGTCCTGCCCTAAGCTACATCTCAGATCTTATGTGCGGAAGATCCAGCCGTATACTGTGGACAAGAACTTGTGGATCCATTTCTTCCAGGAGAGTCTTTCAGGGACTCATCTCGAATGGTTCTATCAGCTGGATGGAACCAAGGTTCGTAACTGGGAGGAATTGGATACTGCTTTTTACAAGCAGTATCAGTATAATGCCGACCTCGCTCCTACGCGTACCCAACTCCAGGGTATGTCGCTAGGATCGGGAGAAGGTTTCAAAGAGTATGCACAGAAGTGGAGGGACCTGGCTGGCAGGGTGCAGCCACCATTAACCGACCGTGAACTCGTGGACATGTTCTTGGGGACCCTATCCGGGCCGTTCTTCAATCATCTCATTGGCAATTCGTCTGCAGGGTTTACAGACCTCATTCTGACTGGGGAAAGGATAGAGGCTGGTATGAAATCAGGGAAGATACAGAAAGGTGCGTCCTCAAGTTCTGAGAAAAATACTTTCAAGAAGGAAGCCATTGCTGTGTATGGGCCTAGAAGGCAAAATAAACCAGAACGCCGCCAAGCTGTTAACGCGGTGGTAATTGTAAAGCCTGCTGCGGCTCCTCGGCCACCTAACCAACCAAGGGGTGAGAGACCCAGAAGAGAATATACTCGGCTTAGTATGACCTTGTCGCAGATCTTGCCGCAACTGCTATCGACCAACTTGGTAACCGTCAGAGAAGCTCCGAAGGTGGTAAACACAACCTCTCCGAAGTATAATCCCAATGCCCGCTGTGCGTATCACTCTGATAGCCCGGGGCATTCTACTGATGATGGCTGGGCCCTAAGAAATAAGGTTTAGGACCTTATTGATGCGAAGGAAATACAGTTTGAGGCGCCAGAAAGGCCCAACATTGTGACTGCTCCTATGCCCCAGCATGGAGTAAATGCTATTGAGGAAGACCTGTATGCTGTTTCTGTGGATGATGTTGCTACCCCTTTATTGACTGTTAAGAGGAACCTGTTGCTAGCCGGTTTATTTCCGGGTTGTAGCAAGGGTTGCCTTCTGTGTGCCATTTCCCCTGCTGGTTGCCCGTTTCTGAAATCAGGCGTCCAAAACCTGATGGATAGCAAAGAGATTTTGTTCAAGAAGACCGCTGTTCCCTTTGTTCCTACTGAAGAGGTATCCTTCGTCACCATTTTCAATAATCCTACCAAGGCTCCCCCGAGGAAGCCCGTCAAAATCATGTCTGTTGCACCTATTATTATTACTGTTCCGGGGCCCCTCCCCTATAAATCTGACAAGGCTGTCCCATGGCACTACGGGGCAGATATGTATGTGCTCGGAGTAAAGCAGGAGTTCAACACCAGTACCGGTATCAGTAACATCACCGGTCCCACTAAAGTTACTCGCAGTGGCAGGCTCTTCTCGCCTGACATTGCGCCACCAGTTATCTGAAGACCTCTTATCATCACGCCTACAAGTGCGCCTGTTTCCACTACTGATCAAGTTTCTACCCCTGCTGCCGAGTCATCTGACACTCGGGGTAAAGGGATTGCTGATGTGCCTGCCCGGATGGAGGCACCGAAGACTGTTAATGTTGAAGCCTCCCAGCAAGAGATGCAGGAAATCCTTAAGATCATCAAGAAGAGCGATTTCAATGTCGTTGAACAGCTGGGGCATACCCCCTCTAAAATCTCTATGATATCATTGTTGTTGTGCTCAGAGGCCCATGCCAAGGCCCTGATTTCATTTCTGAAGACGGCTCATGTGCCACAAGAGACGTCGACTGATCAATTTACTAATTGTGTGGCCAACTTGACCGCTGACAATGGGTTGGGTTTCTCTGATGCTGATCTGACCGCGAAGGGAAAGAACCACAATGATGCCCTGCATGTTTCCATTGAATGCAGGGGCACTACTCTGGCACACGTGTTGGTGGACACCAGTTCGTCGCTGAATGTATTGCCCAAGAAGGCCTTAGACAGGTTAGATTGTGAGGGTTTGGAGTTGAAGCCTAGTAACATCGTGGTCCGAGCCTTTGACGGGTCGAAGAGGATGGTACATGGTGAAGTGGAAATTCCGATCCGGGTTGGTTCCCAAGTCTTTGATTCAACGTTCTATGTGATGGACATTCGTCCATCTTATTCTTGTTTGCTGGGTCGCCCTTGGATTCACAAGGCGGGGGTTGTGACCTCCACTCTACACCAGAAGCTCAAATACCCTGTCAGAGGGAAGATTGTTACAGTGCAGGGGGAGGAAGAATACATGGTTAGTCATCTGAACTCATTCCCGTATATAGAGATGGATGGGGAGTTTATTGAAACCCCCTTTCAACATTTTGAAGAGGTACCTCCAACGTTGGCGTCAGCAGAGACAGTAATTGAAGAAGACTTTCCTTTGAAGATGGCTTCCTTGAAGGACGCCCGAGTTGTGATTGAAAAAGGTGAATGTGCAAACTGGGGCAAACTCCCTGATTTTACTCCTAAGACTGACAAGTTTGGGCTAGGTTTTACTGCAGAGGCTCAGAGGGTTGTACGCAAAGCAAGGATCGGAAGACCTCCCGTGTTCATCACCAACCCAGGAGTGAATGCTATTGAAGGCGATGCGGAGGAATCTGAATTTGATAGCTGGATTTACCCGATAACCGACAGTGGACTGAACAATTGGACTGCAAAAGACTACATACCTGTTACTTTTGTTACGCAGTAATGAATTCCTTTGTTTTTTTATTTGTAATGAACAATAAATTGAAACTTTATGGCCCGGTGTCTTACCCGGGGCACCGTGGCTTCATTTGTGAGGGCTTATTACTTGTCATTTCCATATATCATGAATAAAGACATTGGACGTTTTTCGCATTTCAAATCTTGTGCTCCCTTTCTTTCTTTCTTTATATATTGCAAAACAACTGTATTTACACACACTCACCTATACAGGTTTCAATCCACTCTGGATCTCACTGGTAACGACTCTGCTACTGCCAGTTATGACTTAGAAAATCCGATCAACTTAGCCGAAGACGAAGGTGAAGATGATTGCGAAGTGCCTGGTGAGCTTGCAAGACTGTTACTCCAGGAAGAGAGGGCCATTCAGCCACATGAAGAGTCAGTGGAAACAGTAAATCTAGGTACTGAGACAGATAAAAAGGAAGTTAAGATTGGTGCCAATCTGGAGCTCAGCGTGAAACAACGGTTGATTCAGATGTTGCATGATTATGTAGAAATCTTTGCCTGGTCCTACGAAGACATGCCTGGGTTGGATACCGACATTGTGGTGCATCACCTACCTACCAAGGAAGACTTCCCTCCGGTTAAACAGAAAGTCCGTCGTATGCGTCCAGAGATGTCCGAGAAGATCAAAGCTGAGGTTTTGAAGCAATTTGATGCCGGGTTTCTAACAGTGACTTCTTACCCTCAGTGGGTCGCAAATATGGTTCCAGTACCGAAGAAAGATGGCAAGGTCCGAATGTGTGTTGACTATAGGGATTTGAACAGGGCAAGACCCAAGGATGATTTTCCTCTGCCTTACATTGACGTTCTGGTTGACAATACTGCTCAGCACAAGGTGTTCTCCTTCATGGATGGTTTTTCAGGTTATAATCAGATCAAAATGGCTCCTGAAGATATGGAAAAGACTACCTTTGTTACTCAGTGGGGCACCTTCTGTTACAAGGTCATGCCTTTTAGACTGAAAAATGCTGGGGCAACCTACCAACGTGCCATGGTTGCTTTATTTCATGACATGATCCATCATGAGATTGAAGTGTATGTCGATGATATGATTGCAAGGTCTCAAACTGAGGAGGAACACGTTGACCATCTACACAAGCTGTTTGACCAGTTGAAATTGTACAAGCTGAGGTTGAACCCAAACAAGTGCACCTTTGGGGTGAGATCTGGAAAGTTGCTAGGCTTCGTCGTGAGCGACAAAGGTATTCAAGTGGACCCTGCCAAGGTTAAAGCCATACAAGAGATGCCAGTTCCCAAGACAGAGAAAGAAGTCAGAGGCTTTCTAGGACGCCTGAATTACATTGCCCGGTTCATCTCGCATCTAACTGCTACCTGTGAACCAATCTTCAAGCTGCTGAAGAAAGACTAGGTAGTACGTTGGAATGATGAATGTCAGGCCGCTTTCGACATAATCAAAGAGTATCTCCAAGAACCACCTATTCTTATGACACGGGTTGAAGGGAGACCTCTAATACTATACCTGACAGTACTTGACAACTCAATGGGGTGTGTGCTGGGGAAGCATGACGAGTCTGGCCGAAAAGAGCACGCCATTTATTACCTTAGCAAAAAGTTTACCGACTGTGAGACCCGATACTCACTGCTCGAGAAAACTTGCTGCGCTTTGGTATGGGCTGCTCGCCGGCTGAGCCAGTATATGCTGACTCACACTACTCTGTTGATTTCAAAAATGGATCCAATAAAGTACATATTCGAAAATCCTGCTCTGTCTGGAAGAATAGCAAGATGGCAAATGATCTTGACAGAATACGACATCCAGTACATGACTCAGAAAGCAATTAAGGGAAGTGTATTGGCAGACCATTTGGCACACCAGGCAGTAAACGACTACCAGTCAATGAATTTTGAGTTTCCCGACGAGAACATCATGGTAGTGACTGATTGTGAAGTACCTGGACCAGATGAAGGACCTGAGGAAAGATCCCGATGGTCTATGCACTTTGACGGAGCCTCAAATGCTTTGGGTAACGGTATTGGCGCTGTGATTATATCCCCTCAAGGCACTCATACTCCACTTACCGCCCGACTATGTTTCAACTGCACCAACAACATGGCGGAGTATGAGGCATGCATCATGGGTCTTCAAGATGCAATTGACTTAAGGATCAAGTTTCTGAGTGTCTTCGGAGATTCCGCTCTCGTGATCAATCAGATCAAAGGCGAGTGGGATACGAAACATCCGAACCTTATTCCTTACAAAGAGTGTGTGTTGACATTGATCCCCCATTTCATAGAAATAACTTTTGAACACTTCCAGAGAGAGGAGAATCATTTGGCGGACGCGTTGGCTACGATGTCTTCTATGTTCAGAGTCAAATGGGACAATGAGGCTCCCCGGATCATTATCTGGAAACTGGACAAACCTGCATATTGCTGTGACCTTGAGGCTGAGACAGTAACTGAAAAACCCTGGTATCATGAGGTGAAGAGATATCTGGAAGCTCAAGAACACCCTGAAGGTGCATCCATCAATGACAAAAAGTTTATGAGAAGGTTCGTAGCAAAGTTCTTCCTCAGCAACGACATTCTCTACAAGCGAAACCATGATTCGACCTTACTGCGTTATGTGGATAAGACTGAAGCAGAAAAGATCATGGCAGAGCTGCATGAAGGTACCTTCGGAACGCATTCCAGTGGACATACCATGGCAAAGAAAATCCTTCGGGCAGGATATTACTGGTCCACAACGGAAGCCGATTGTTACCAACATTCCCGGACATGTCATAAGTGCCAGATATACGCAGATAAGGTGCACGTTCCTCCAGTCCCTCTGAATGTCTTGACTGCACCTTGGCCTTTTGCAATGTGGGGCATTGATATGATCGGCGAGATTAAACCTACGGCATCCAACGTGCATCGCTTCATCCTAGTAGCGATTGATTACTTTACAAAGTGGGTTGAAGCAGCTTCCTATGCCACTGTAACCAAGAATGTCGTGGCACGGTTCATTCGACACAACCTAATCTGTCGATACAGTGTCCCGGAAAGGATTATTACGGAAAATGGTACCAATCTTAACAACAAGATGATCACTGAGCTCTGCGAACAGTTCAAGATACAGCACCACAACTCTTCTCCCTACCGGCCGAAGATGAATGGGGCTGTCGAAGCGGCAAATAAGAATATCAAAAAGATTGTGCAGAAGATGACAGTGACCTATAAAGATTGGCACGAGATGTTACCGTTTGCTCTTCATGGGTACCGTACCTCAGCAAGAACGTCAACCGGGGCAACTCCCTTTTCCTTGGTCTACGGCATGGAGGCAGTCTTGCCCATTGAAGTCCAGATACCCTCTCTCCGGATAATGAAGGATGCAGATTTGAGCGAAGATGACTGGATCCAGACTCGACTTGATCAATTAAACCTAATTGACGAAAAGAGACTCACTGCTATTTGTCATGGTCAAACGTATCAAAAACGGATGATCAGGGCATTTAACAAGAAAGTCAGACCACAAGAGTATCAAGTTGGGGACCTGGTAATCAAGCGCATCATTCTTCCTCAAAGTGATCCCAGGGGCAAATGGACCCCTACGTACGAAGGGCCATTTATGGTTAAACATGTCTTCTCAGGAGGAGCCATGATTCTAACCAATATGGATGGTGACGACCTTCCTCACCCCGCCAATGCAGACATAGTAAAAAAATACTACGCATGATAAAAGGCCCGCTAGGTTGACATACCTAGGCAAAAATTAGGGCTTCCCGGCGAACCAAAAGGGTTCGGGCAAAATGAGGGATGAAATAAAAAAAAAATCTGTACACCCGGCAAGTCGAAAACCTGAAAAGGCGGCTTGGGCAAAAATGGGTATCCCGGTGGACTGAAAACCCGAAAGGGCGGTCCAGGCAAAAGTTAGGGATAAGCGTAATACTATGTCTCATTGGATCACCTTGCATCCAGAATCCGAAATCAACATCAAGTTCAGACGGCATCGATCAATCAACTTCATCTTCAACTGAGCAGCCAAGTGATGAGACGCTCGAAAGATATAAAGGCGATAGCAGAGTTGGAACCCAGTGTGATTATCTTTTCACATAGCTGTTTTGTTTTCTTTGTACAAATTGTATAAACTCTGTTGTTCGGCGGCGTCCTCTTACTAGGACGTCAGCCTCTTGTACATAAACGCCTATTTACAGGCAAATTCAAAAATCAATACAAATTCACTTTCCAGACCAATTGCCAATTGTTTTTTCCTTTTTCTGTTTTGTTTTGCGAAGAACGTCCAATGTTCGATTGTGATATATGCATTTGACACTAATTGCTAACTCATAAATATTTGCATACAAAACAAAGGATTAATTACAGGTAACATCAGAAACAGGGGCAATAATGAGTTGTCTAAGCAATCTAATTGCTCTGTCCACCAAGGTACCAAGGTAAGTTCGACTGAAGAATGTAACCCAGAGACCTCCACTCCCCGCCGAGTAAGATAAGATTCAATAATTCTCCCCAAGCAGTTAGTCTCCCATCAGCCCTAACAAGGCACCGTATCTCCAGCAAGTTAGCAATACTCCCCCCGAGCAGAGTTATACCCAGTCAGCCTTAAGGAAGTTGGGAATTCCCAGAAGATCTCAATATTCCCCAACAGAGTATGCAGATGTTCTTAAACAAGCATCCCCAGCAGTCTTAATCTAAGATTGTTCCCCGGTGGAACACAAGACACTCCAGTGGAGCCACTTCCCCAATACAGTTCAAAAGGTTCCCCAGGAGAGTTCAATCAACCTCCCCAGTAGGAAGCTTATCCCCAGCAGATTCTGGAAGCTTATCCCCTACATAGCACGAACGCGTCTCCCGGACTTTTTATTCAAAGGTAATTTCCCCACCAGGATATAACTGGGTTATCCTCAGCCAATTTCCACGGAAAGATCGTCCCCGGAAAAATCCTCCTATCCCCCAGCGGAGTTCATCAAATCTTCCAACAGAGCTCAACAATGGTATCCCCGGCGGAGTTATCATCAAACCTCAGCAAAGTACCTCTCTTTCCCCACAGAGTTATCTCCCCGCAGAGTAATCTATTCGCCAAGTTTATTCCCCAACAGAGTCATCTTCTCCTACCGGTATTCTTGCAACCATCATCCCCAGCGGAAACAAAGAACTCTTCTCCTCAAACAGTAGCCCAGGATTTGACTTCCCGGCACCCGTCAAGGATTTACTTTCCTAGACAAAAATACATTCATAAACATCATATCTTCATATATTATAGCATGCACATACGCATCATAAACATACAATCTCATTTAGTTTGTGAACATCACGCATTTCATACATCATGACATCGCATACAACTAACGTTTTGTCTTTTCAGGACAAAGGTCAGTCCAAAGATGATTACTATCAACTGTCTCAATTCCAGATCCGATTCCTGTATCTTGCCAGGGTGTATCTGTTGACGACTAATTCCAGACTCGATTCCTGTATCTTGCCAGGGCACGTCTAAAGAGTTTGAAGATCCGATTCCTCTATCTTGCCAGGGTGTATCTGTTGACGACTAATTCCAGACTCGATTCTTGTATCTTGCCAGGGCACGTCTGAAGAGTTCGAAGATCCGATTCCTGTATCTTGCCAGGGTGTATCTGTTGACGACTAATTCCAGACTCAATTCCTATATCTTGCCAAGGCACGTCTGAAGAGTTCGAAGATCCGATTCCTGTATCTTGCCAGGGTGTATCTGTTGACGACTAGTTCCAGACTCGATTCCTGTATCCTGCCAGGGCACGTCTGAAGAGTTCGAAGATCCGATTCCTGTATCTTTCCAGGGTGTATCTGTTGACGACTAATTCCAGACTCGATTCCTGTATCTTGCCAGGGCACGTCTTAAGAGTTTGAAGATCCGATTCCTGTATCTTGCATGGGTGTATCTGTTGACGACTAATTCCAGACTCGATTCCTGTATCTTGCCAGGGCACGTCTGAAGAGTTCGAAGATCCGATTCTTGTATCTTGCCAGGGTGTATCTGTTGACGACTAGTTCCAGACTCGATTCCTGTATCCTGCCAGGGCACGTCTGAAGAGTTCGAAGATCCGATTCCTGTATCTTTCCAGGGTGTATCTGTTGACGACTAATTCCAGACTCGATTCCTGTATCTTGCCAGGGCACGTTTGAAGAGTGTGAAGATCCGATTCCTGTATCTTGCCAGGGTGTATCTGTTGACGACTAATTCCAGACTCGATTCCTGTATCCTGCCAGGGCACGTCTGAAGAGTTCGAAGATCCGATTCCTGTATCTTGCCAGGGTGTATCTGTTGACGACTAATTCCAGACTCGATTCCTGTATCTTGCCAGGGCACGTCTGAAGAGTTTGAAGATCCGATTCCTGTATCTTGCCAGGGTGTATCTATTGACGACTATTTTCCGGATTCGATACATGTATCCAGCCAGGGCACATCCACATGAAGAGTTTGAAGATCAACCCCTGTAACAGGCCAGGTAATTATTTTTTTCTCAGGTACGCAAGTTCTCACTATGGAATCTCTTACGCGATCGACACCTAGATGGCATCTATAAGCCCATCCACATACCGACAGTCTCCAAATGGCGTCTATAAGCCCATTCCCGACAAGGTTCTATCACATCTCTAAATGGCATCTGTAAGCCCATTCCCACCATCATACTGCTGATACTCTACTATGTGAGTGCAAATTTCTGGGCACTCTAGTGTTCAATCATCTTCCACCTTCGGATCACGAAAGGCACGCCAGCCAATCTACATCCTCAGGTCTAAGAAGATTGAACAGGGGCAACTGTTGTACCCCAAAATTTGCCCTCCCATATTCTTCAAGATTTGCCAAGATCAAGCTTCAAAATCTCTCAAGGGTTGCACAGTCCAATTGCCTCCTAAGCCAGTCAAATTAGGGTTTTGGTTCTTGCAAAGAAATTGAGATTCTCAGGGGTCCAATCAAGTCCTATATGCCTACAAACATTGTCAAGCATCCATATGTCAAGTTTCAAGACTCACAACATCAAGTTGCACAGTCAAAAACCCTAAATTGCTTCACAGTCAACTGTAGGGGCAAAATGGTCATTTGACAGTCAAAAGTCAAAAAATTTGGTCAACATCTTATTTTGAAGCCACAATCATCATTTGATCAATTCTTGATCATGATTTCACAAGCATGGCTCAAAAAGTCTCAAGATGCAAAAGTTTCTATTTTTGGACAGTTGAAAAGTCAACTGCAAATTGACCAAGGCATAACTTCCTCATGGTTTATCATAAAAATCCCATCCAAAGCTCATTTTTAAGGGGATGACATTTCCTACAACTCATCTTCACACACCAAGTCCAAGAAATGCTCTCACAAAAAGTTATCAATTTCAACATTATAGGTCATTTTCAAAAGTCAACAAAAAGGCACTTTAAGTCAAAGACCATAACTTGAGATTGGTAAATCAAAATGACATGGGACTAAAGACATTGGTTAGAGGACTTCAAGACCTTTCCAAAATGTCCAAGAACATGATCATAGCTTCAAAATTGAGCAAGATATGCATTGGAGAAGTTGGGAAATTTTTGGGAACCTTCAAAAGTCAACTTTGCCTAAAACACTTCAAATTTGCTAATGGGCCTCAAATTCTTCCTTGAATCATTATCCAAAGCCTATGCACGACCCATTGAGCTTAAAAGGATTTATTTTCTTATTTTTAATTAATTAATTGAATTTTTATTCTTATTAATTCATTTAATTAGTTTTAATTGTAGAAAAATATCAAATAATGGTGGTCAAATCTTTTTATGCAACAAATATACTCCACACATGCTAAGGATTTCGTGCATCACTCAAGGGGACAAGATCTTCCATAATTGGCAAAGTTTCATTGGAAAAAAGATTGAAATTTCATGATTGAAAATCAAATATTCAAATCATAAATTCATGGATCCATGGGCTTGTTTTTGACCTAATTCTGATAACATACTTATGCATAACCTAACCCTACTCATACAGACACAAAAAAAGCTGCTAAGAAGCCATAACCAATTTGCAAATTTTGGAGAGAAACTTGAAAACTGAAATCACACTTGCAGTACGATTCAAGGCTTAAAATCTTTTCCATTACATTACTGACATTGCTAGGAAGCTATTGGCATCAAGAACAGGGCCTCATACCCAAAGAAACGGTAAAATATGGTTATGGTTTGAACGAATATTTTGATAATCGAAACATGATTTCTATGCATCATTCATATGTTTTATTCATTGATTTACACTACTGACATCTCCCTGAAGCTTTTGGTATAACTGAATTGTGCTAATGTTGCCTAAATCAAAATCCACCATTGAAGAATATTAGGTTTTCAGAACATCCAAATTAGGGCTTTCCTTGTATGGAAAAATTGGACTTCCAAACATATATGGACAGAATCGTTGCAGCAAGACGAATCAAATGATACCCTCGCGCCATTTTTATATTTCCTCCTCTTCTAATCGCTATTTTCAGGACTTTTAGTTTGTAGGGGTTTAAAACCCCCGCTACTTGTTTTATGTTTGCAGGAAGAACAAGGAAGAAGATGGACGTGGCATTACGCTACTGGAAGATTCAAATATTAGCGCGTTTTTTCTTTGTTTCAGCATAATTATCTTTTTTCATATATTATATTTTTTGTCTATCCATATAACAAATGCGTTGCCTAGCTCAGTTGGTGGAGTACGTGGCTGGCAGGTATAGGGACCTGGGTTCGATTCCCAGGTCCCCCCACATAATCCATGATTTTTGTTTTAATGTATTCACGTGCATCAAGCTTTCAAGGCTCCATCATGCATCCTCACACGTTAGCCTGCCAAGTGGCCTTGATCACTCATCCAATGGCTTCAGAAGGAAATCCAGGGTGTACCCTAGTCAACCATCATGCATACAATCAGAAAGTCAACGAGGCTTGCTTTGTCAATGGGCCTGAATTACTTCCAAACACCTTCATTCTGGGCCTGATACCCCCTTTGGTTTGTATCTTTTATTTGATTTTATTTGATTTTCTTTTCTAATTCTTTTTAATTATTTAATTGTTTTTTCACCATAAAATAATTTTCATAATAAAAAATCAGAAACCAAAAAATGTTTTATATTTAATTATTATTAATTCATCACTAACCTATTTTTTGTAAATAAATGACTAACAATTAACTTAGTTAATTTAGGTTTTAATTTTAACGCTTTTTCTTAATAAATAAAAAAATATGTAGAATTAGATTTTGACATTTTATCTTTTTCTTAATTAATTTTTCCTCATTATTTATTATTATTTATTATTATTTTTGTAAATAAACATGTACAATAACTAATTAGCTTAAATTAGGTTAACTTTGACATTTTCTTTAATAATTAAAATAATCTAGATCTAGGGTTTCCTTGTAAATTCTTTTCTTTATTTCAAAAACATAAAAAACACTTTTCTTTAATTAAATAATAATTAGGCTTTAATTTAATTTAATTCCAAGCAAAGGGTCAAAACCCTCGGACGTTCCAATTTATTCTTTTCGCGCGTTATTTTTCTTTTGAATATTATGTAACTGCTTTCCGGATGTAATAGTAATTAGGTCTTTTTTACTTTCCACATCTTTTATCAAAAAAGAGTCTTTGTACTTTGGCGATGTATAGACCCGCGCCTTGTAATAGCGTAGCTTTTATCTTTCTGCTTTTAATTTCCCGCACTCCTAAATTCTAAATTGCATGAAAGAATGTATGCTAATTAAAAACAAGCGTAGCTCACAATGCCATGATCAAAGATAACTGTTAAACTGAAAACAACATACAAATACACACACCACTTCTAGGGTACGCCTCACTCGTTGCCTTCGAAACGTGGTCGTCAAGTATAGGACGTTTTAGCGGTTCTTATGTCCATGATCCAGTTGCCTCGAAACAGTTGCCTCGAAACGGTTGCCTCAGATTAAAAAAGGGATCAAGGACATAAGGATAGCTTCTAAGGTGTCCTGCTGTTGCTTCGGTGACCACACTGTCCCTACAATCGAATTGACCCGAACACCTCCAACGGTGGTGCTACCTACCTCTCAATGGTGGGATGGCACTACCTTAAGGACTTCTACACAGCCTAATTCCTTAGGGTAGGTAGATGACTCATAGATACTTGCTCTTTTCAAAAACAAACAAAAATCTTTTCACACCGACACTTTCAAAAAGCTTTCAAAACAAATTTTTCAAACACTCTTGAGGACAGATACAAGAGTTATTCAGAAATCTTTCAAAGAAACTTTTTCAAACCCACACACACTTGAAAAGCAAACATTTTGAAAACATATGAGCAAGTATCTAAGAGCCCATGGATAACCATGGATAGAAAGGGTGCTAACACATTCCCTTTCTATAAATCTACCTCCCGAACTGAGAAACTATCTCATAAGGAATTTTGCTATGCTTTTGTCCTGTCCATGTTGGAGAAAATAAAAGACGGTGGCGACTCTTGCTTCCGCGACATTTCACGATCCAGCATTAAACAGTCAGTTCTAAATCCACCGATCACAAGGAGCTCGTCTGTAATTCAACTGGAAACATCTCTGCTGAGATTTAGGAGCCCATCCCTAATTCAACTGAGGAAACATCTCAGCTGAGATTTAGGAGCTCGTCCGTAATTCAACTGAGGAAACATCTCTGCTGAGATTTAGGAACATCGTCCATAATTCAACTGAGGAAACATCTCTGCTGAGATTTAGGAACTCGTCCGTAATTCAACTGAGGAAACATCTCTGCTGAGATTTAGGAACATCGTTCGTAATTCAACTGAGAAAACATCTCTGCTGAGATTTAGGAGCTCGTCCGTAATTCAACTAAGGAAACATCTCAGCTGAGATTTAAGAGCTCGTCCGTAATTCAACCGAGGAAACATCTCTGCTGAGATTTAGGAGCTCGTCCGTAATTCAACTGAGGAAACATCTCTGCTGAGATTTTAGGAACTTGTCCGTAATTCAACTGAGGAAACAACTTTGCTGAGATTTAGGAGCTCGTCCGTAATTCAACTGAGGAAACATCTCTACTGAGATTTAGGAACTCGTCCGTAATTCAACTGAGGAAACATCTCTGCTGAGATTTAGGAACATCGTTCGTAATTCAACTGAGGAAACATCTCTACTGAGATTTAGGAGCTCGTCCGTAATTCAACTGAGGAAACATCTCTACCGAGATTTAGGAGCTCGTCCGTAATTCAATCGAGGAAACATCTCTGTTGAGATTTAGGAGCTCGTCCATAATTCAACTGAGGAAACATCTCTGCTAAGATTTTAGGAACTTGTCCGTAATTCAACTGAGGAAGAAACTGTGCTAAGATTTAGGAGCTCGTCCGTAATTCAACTGATGAAACATCTCTGCTGAGATTTAGGAACTTGTCCGCAATTCAACTGAGGAAACATCTCTGCTGAGATTTAGGAGCTCGTCCGTAATTCAACTGAGGAAACATCTCTGCTGAGATTTAGGAACTTGTCCGTAATTCAACTGAGGAAACATCTCTGCTGAGATTTAGGAGCTCGTCCGTAATTCAAGTGAGGTAAAAGCTCTGTCGAGATTTAGGAGCTCATCCGTAATTCAACTGAGGTAAAAGCTCTGTCGAGATTTAGGAGCTCGTCCGTAATTCAACTGAGGTAAAAGCTCTATCGAGATTTAGGAGCTCGTCTGTAATTCAACTGAGGTAAAAGCTTCATAGCTTGAATTTTGTGAGAATTTAACCGTATTCCTCCTGAAAGGTAAAGGTTAGTTATATGTAATGCATGGTATGTATCAAGCGATGATGTTCTCAAAATAAATGAGATTGTGTTTGTATGATGCGTATATGCATGTCATGACGTATGGAAATGTGATGTTTTTATGACGCTCTCTAGCTGGGGAAAATAAATCTCGGATTGCTGCTGAAGAAAAGAGTTGAATTCTTTGTTTCCACTGGGGACAGTGAATGAAGATAATTGTTAGAGTAAACCTGCAGGAGAGGATAACTCCACTGGGGAATAAAGTGACGAGAGAATGACTCTGTGGGGAAGAGATGCACTGCCGGAGGATTCCGTTGATAAATTAAGCTGGGGATGAATTACCGTTGCTGGTGATAATGAACCTTGTTGGGGATTGAACTCCTGTTTTGTGAAAGGAAAGAACTCTGCTGGGGATGATTTTCTAGTTGCGACTTTACGAGGAATAATCTTTTAGACTCTACTGGGGACAATCTTCCGGAGCCTACTGGGGACAATTCTTCAAACTCCACTGGGGATATTTTTTATACTCCGTTGGGGATAGTAATTCTTTAGTGCTGATGGTAGATAAACTCTGCTTTGGGGAGAATATTACCGATTCATTCACAGTTGCGAGCCTCAACTGGGGAGATCTAACACCACTATCCTTCTCTTACTCTGCGGGGAATGAATCTACTTTCAATCGTTTCCTTTAGCTATGTCCATTCATATACCTGGTGGGTAGAGCAATTGTACGATTTGGACATTTCTCGTTTGCCCCTGTTTCTGATGTTACAAGTAATCGTCTTTTGTTTCGCATGTAAGTTTTTATGAGCAACAATCAATGTCAAATGCATATATATAAAAAAATGAACATTGGACGTTCTCGCAAAACAAAACAGAAAAAGAAAAAAAGTTTGAAATTTCTTGGGGAAAATGACTTGTATTAATTTTGAAGTTAACCTGTAAATAGGCGTTTTTGTACAAGAGGCTGACGTCCTAATAAAAGAACGCCGCCGAACAAATAGAATTTATACAATTTGTGAAAAACAAAGAAAACAGATATGTGAACAAGCCCACTGGGTTCCAACTCTGCTATTGCCTTTATGTCCCCGAGCATCTCATCACTTTGCTACTTGGTTGAAGGTGGATCAGACTGATTGGTGCCGTCCGAGCTTGATAGTCGATACTGAAGTTTGATTGCAAGGTGATCCAATGAGACATAGTGTTACGCTTTAATCCCTAATTTTTGCCTAGACCGCCCTTTCGGGTTTTCAGTCCACCGGGATACCCTTTTTTGCCCAAGCCACCTTTTCAGGTTTTCGACTTGCCGAGTGTACAGATTTTTTATTTTCATCCCTTATTTTTGCCCGAACCCTTTTGGTTCGCCGGGAAGCCCTTATTTTTTCCTAGGCCAGTCAACCTAGCGGGTCTTTGATTATGCGTAGTATTTTTTCACTATGTATGCATTGACGGGGTGAGGAAGGTAGTCACCATCCATGGTGGTTAGAATCATAGCTCCTCCTGAGAAAATGTTCTTAACCACAAATGGCCCTTCGTACGTAGGGGTCCATTTGCCCCTGGGATGACCTTGAGGTAATATGATGCGGTTGATCACCAGATCCCCAACTTGATATTCTTGTCGTCTGACTTTCTTGTTAAATGCCTTGATCATCCGCTTTTGATACGTTTGACCATGAAAAATAGCAGTAAGTCTCTTTTTGTCGATTATGTTTAGCTGATCAAGCTGGGTCTGGATCCAGTCATCTTCGCTCAAACCTGCATCCTTCATAATCCGAAGAGATGGTATCTGAACTTCAATGGGTAAGACGACCTCCATGCCGTATACAAGAAATAGGGTGTTTCCCCTTTTGACGTCCGCGCTGAGGTACGGTACCCATGAAGAGCAAATGGTAACATCTCGTGCCAGTCTTTGTATGTCACAATCATCTTCTGCACAATCTTCTTGATATTCTTATTAGCCGCTTCTACAACCCCATTCATCTTCGGCCGGTAAGGAGAAGAGTTGTGATGCTGTATCTTGAACTGCTTGTAGAGCTCAGTGATTATCTTATTGTTGAGATTTGTACTGTTGTCCATAATGATCCTCTCTAGTACACCGTATCGACAAATCAGATTGTGCCGAATAAATTGTGCCACGACATTCTTGGTCACAGTAGCAAAGGAAGCTGATTCAACCCACTTTGTGAAGTAATCAATAGCCACTAGAATGAAACGCTGCCGTTAGACGCAGTAGGTCTGATCTCGCCGATCATGTCGATGCCCCACATTACAAAAGCCAAGGACCCGTCAAGACGTTCAGAGGTACTTGAGGTATGTGCACCTTATCAGCATAGACTTGGCACTTATGATAGGTCCCAGAATGCTGATAACAGTCGGCTTCCATGGTGGACCAATAATATCCTACCCGTAGGATCTTCTTTGCCATAGTGTGTCCACTGGAATGGGTTCCAAAAGTACCTTCATGTAACTCTACCATAATCCTTTCTGCTTCGTTCTTATCCACACAACGCAATAAGGTTGAATCATGGTTACGCTTGTAAAGGATGCCATTACTGATAAAGAATTTCGCTGCGAACCTCCTCAGAAACTTCTTGTCATTAACAGATGCACCCTCGGGGTATTCCAGAGCCTTAAGATACCTCTTTACCTCATGAAACCAGGGTTTATCTGCTACCTCTTCAGTCTCAATGTCACAGCAATGTGCAGGTTTGTCCATCCTCTCAATGGTAATCTGGGGAGCCTCATTGTCCCATCTGACCTTAAACATAGAAGACATCGTAGCCAGCACGTCCTCCAACTGATTCTCCACTCTAGGGAAGTGTTCAAAGGTTATCTCCTCGAAGTGCGGAAGCAACGTCAACATATACTCCTTGTAAGAAATAAGATTAGTGTGTTTCGTATCCCACTCGCCTTTGATCTGACTGATCACGAGAGCGGAATCTCCGAATACACTTAAGAACTTTATCCTTAGGTCAATAGCTACTCGAAGACCCATAATGCACGCTTCATACTCCACCATGTTGTTGGTGCAGTTGAAACATAGTTGGGCGGTGAACGGAGTATGAAAGCCTTCAGGAGATATGATCACGGCGCCAATGCTGTTACCCAAAGTGTTGGAGGCTCCATAAAAGTACATAGACCATCGGGATCCTTCCTCAGGTCCTTCATCCGGTCCAGGTGTTTCACAATCGGCCACCAACATAATGTTCTCATCTGGGAACTCAAAGTTCATAGACTGGTAATCGTCCACTGCCTGATGTGCCAAATGATCTGCCAACACACTTCCCTTGATTGCTTTTTGAGTCGTGTATTGGATGTCATACTCAGTCAAGATCATCTGCCATCTTGCTATTCTTCCGGATAAGGCAGGCTTCTCGAAGATATACTTGATTGGATCCATCTTTGATATCAATAGAGTAGTGTGAGTCAGCATATACTGTCTCAGCCGGCGAGCAACCCATGCCAAAGCGCAACAAGTTTTCTCAAGCAACGAGTATCAGGACTCGCAGTCGGTAAACTTTTTGCTAAGGTAATAAATAGCATGCTCTTTTCGGCCAGATTCGTCATGCTACCCCAGCACACACCCCATCGAATTGTCGAGTACTGTTAAGTATAAGATTAAAGGTCTCCCTTCAACTGGAGGCATCAGAATAGGAGGCTCTTGGAGATATTCTTTGATCCTTTCAAAAGCGGCCTGACATTCATTGTTCCATTTTACCACTTGATCTTTCTTCAGTAACTTGAAGATTGGCTCACAAGTAGCAGTTAGGTGTGAGATGAATCGGGTGATGTAATTTAATCGTCCCAAAAAGCCTCTGACTTCTTTTTCTGTTCGGGGAGCTGGAATTTCCTGTATAGCTTTCACTTTTGTAGGATCCACTTGAATACCTTTATCACTAACGAAGAAACCCAGCAGCTTACCAGACCTCACTCCGAAGGTGAACTTGTTCGGGTTTAACCTTAGTCTGTACAAATTCAACCTGTCAAATAGCTTCTGAAGGTGGTCAAGATTTTCTTCCTCAGTCTGGGACCTTGCAATCATGTTGTCAACGTATACCTCAATCTCATGATGAATCATGTCGTGGAAAAAAGCGACCATGGCGCGCTGATACGTTGCCCCAACATTCTTCAATTCGAAAGGCATGACTTTGTAACAAAAGGTACCCCATTGAGTAACAAAGGTTGTCTTTTCCATATCCTCGGGAGCCATCTTAATCTGATTGTAACCGGAGAAACCATCCATAAAGGAGAAGATCTTATGTTGTGCGGTGTTGTCAACTAGAACGTCGATATGAGGCAGATGGAAATCATCCTTGGGGCTTGCCCTGTTCAGATCCCTATAGTCCACACACATACGAACCTTACCATCCTTCTTCGGCACTAGAACCACGTTGGCCACCCACTGTGCGTAAGAAGTAACTGCTAGAAAACCGGCATCAAACTGTTTCATAACTCTAGACTTGATTTTCTCGGATATTTCTGGGCGCATTCGGCAAACTTTCTGTTTTACTAGAGGACAGTCTTCCTTGGTGGGCAAGCGGTGAACCACGATATCAGTATCTAACCCAGGCATATCTTCATAAGACCAGGCAAAGATATCAACATAGTCACGCAGCATCTGAATCAACCGTTTCTTAACACTAGGCTCCAGATTTGCACCAATCTTGACCTCTTTCTTGTCTACCTCTGTACCCAGATTTACTGTTTCCACTGGCTCTTCATGCAACTGTATGGCCCTCTCTTCTTGAAGTAACAGTCTAGCAAGTTCACCAGGCACTTTGCAATCATCCTCACCTTCGTCCTCGGCTTGGTTGATCGGACTTTCAAAGCCATAATTGGCAGTAGCAGAGTCGTTATCAGTGGGATCCAGAGTGGATGTAGACCTGTATATGTGAGTGTGTGTAAAATAGCTGTTTTACAAGATGGTAAAGAAAAACAAGGAGCGCAAAATTTGTAATGCAAGAAAACATCCAATGCTTTTATTAATGATATATGGAAATGACACATAATAAGCCCTCAAACAAAGCCACAATGTCCCGGGTAAGGCACCGGGTCGTAAAGTTTAAAATTGTATGTTACAAATTCAAAACAAAAGTCTATTACTGTGTAATAAAAGAAATTGGCACGAAGTCCTTTGCCGTCCAATTTCTTAGTCCGCCGTCGGTAGTCGAGTAAATCCAGCTGTCAAATTCAGACTCTTCCACATCATCTTCAATTGCATTGACTTCAGGATTTGTAATACACATGGGAGGTCTTCCAATCTGCGCATGCCGAACAACCCTTTGAGCTTCTGCAGTAAAACCCAAACCAAACTTGTCAGTCTTGTGTGCAAAGTCAGGGAGTTGGCCCCAATTCGCACACCCACCTTTATCAATAACAGCCCGGGAATCCTTGAGGGAAGCCATCTTCATTGGAGGTTCTTCAGCAACAATTTCAGTCGACGCCAGAGTCTGGGGGACTTCTTCAAAGTGTTGACACGGGGTTTCAATGAACTCCCCATCCATTTCCACATACTGGAATGAGTTGAGGTGGCTTACCATGTACTCCTCTTCTCCTCATACTGTAACAATCTTCCCCTTTACTGGGTATTTCAGCATCTGTTGGAGCGCAGAAGTTACTGCCTCAGCTTTGTGGATCCACGGGCGACCCAGCAAACAAGAATAAGATGGTCGAATGTCCATCACATAGAATGTAGACGTGAAAGTATGGGAACCAACCTTAACAGGAACATCCACCTCTCCATGTACCATCCTCTTGGACCCGTCAAAGGCCCTAACCACAATGTTGCTTGGCTTCAGCACTAACCCTTCACAGTCTAACCGGTCTAACGCTTTCTTGGGTAAAACATTCAACGAGGACCCAATATCCACTAACACATGAGCTAAGGTAGTGCCCCTACACTCGATTGAAACATGCAGAGCGTCATTGTGATTCTTCGCTTTGGCAGTCAAATCTGCGTCGGAGAAACCCAACCCGTTATCTGCCGTCAAACTAGCCACACAATCTTTGAACTGGTCAACAGATGTTTCCTGGGGCACGTGCGTAGTTTTTAGGAAAGCAATCAGAGCCTTAGCATGGGCTTCTGAACACAACATTAAAGATAGCATAAATATATTCGACGGGGTTTGCCCCAGCTGTTCGACTACGTTGTAGTCGCTTTTCTTGATGATCTTTAAAATTTCCTCCATCTCTTGTCTAGAGGCTTCAACAGTAATCTTCTTCGGTGCCTCCATCTGGGCAGGCTCACCGGTGATCCCTTTGCCCCGAGTGTCAGACGACTCAGCGACAGGGGTAAGGATTGGAACATGAATAGGGACAATAGCAAATGTACTGGCAGGTGTAATAACAACATACTTCTGAACAGTTGGTGAAGAGATCTCAGGGGAGAAAAGTCTTCCGCTTCGGGTGACTTTACTAGATCCAACAATATTGCTGACATCAGTATCAGCCTCTTTATACTTCAAGTCTTGTTTAATCCCGTGATAATACACATCGGCCCCATAGTGCCACGGGACAGCCTTATCCGACGTGTATGGGATAGGTCCAGGAACAGTAATGATCAATGGAGCAATTATCAGAACAGATGTAATTCTAACAGGCTTTCTCGAGGAAGCCTTGGAAGAATTGGCGGAAATGGTGATTATAGAAACTTCTTCAACAGGAACCAAAGGAACAAAAGTTTTCTCGAACAAGATTTCTTTATTATCCATCAGGCGTTGGACACCTGACTTCAATAGATGGCAACCAGTAGGTAGGATGGAACGCAGATGGAAACCTTCGCCACAGCCCGAAAATAAACCGGCTAACAGAAGGTTCTTCTTCACAGTCATTAATGGAGTAGCAATGTCTTTTACGGAAGTCACAAACGAGTCATCATCCACAAAGTTCACTCCATGCTTGGGCATAGGAGCAGTCATGACATTAGGCTTTTCAGGCGCTTCGAACTCAATCTCCTTAGCATCAAACAGATTCTGCACTTTATTCTTCAAAGCCCAGCAATTATTGGTATCATGCCCTGGGCTATCAGAGTGATAAGCACAACGGGCGTTTGGATTATACAGCGGTGATGTGGTGTTGGAATTCTTCGGAGCCTCCTTCGGAATCACCAAGTTGGTCTTCAACAACTACGGCAGAATTTGAGACAGAGTCATACTGAGCCGAGTGAATTTTCTCTGCGGACTCTTTGCTCTTGGCTGATTATTGCGTTGTGGGGCAACAGCAGGCCTTGATATAACCACCACATTAACCGCTTGGCGGCGCTCAGGTCAGTTATGGCTCCTCGAGCTGTAAACTACACTAGACTCCTTGAAGGGCTTCTTCTCGGTACTTCACAAAGCACCTTTATGTATCTTGCCGCTCTTAATACCGACTTCAACTCTCTCCCCAATCATAATCAATTCGGTGAAACCAAACGAATAACTTCCGATCAAATGGTTGAAATATGGATCAGACAAGGTCCCCAGAAACATATCCACCAACTCCCTATCAGCCAGATGGGGTTGGACTCTACCAGCAAGATCTCTCCACTTCTGAGCGTAATCCTTAAAACCTTCGCTTGCGCCTATGGACATACCTTGAAGTTGGGTACGCGTGGGAGCAAGGTCAGCATTATATTGGTACTGCTTGTAAAAAGCAGCAGCAAGGTCCTCCCAGTTACGGACGTTAGCTCCTTCTAGTTGATAGAACCATTTAAGTTGAGTCCCTGAAAGACTATCTTGAAAGAAATGGATCCAGAGGTTCCTGTCAGCAGTATATGGTTGAATCTTTCTAACATACGAGCAGAGGTGTAACTTCGGATAGGAGACCCCGTCGTACTTAACAAAGACTGGTGCTTTAAACTTGTATGGGATTACCACCCCAGATGCCAAACCCAAATCTCTAAAATCTAGCCTAGGTATCTTCTGGATCTCCATCGCGCTTAACCCGTCTTCAAGTTGCTTATACTTGTCCTCAGCCGGAGGATACTGGTCTTCATCAAAGTCGGTGTCATTGTCAGAAACCACAGGGCTAGGAGCCCTCCTTTCTTCTTGATTTTCTCCCCCTCCAGATGAGTGAGATAAATCAGCTTCTTGTCTCAACCGGTTCCCAAACCTGTGACCCATATTCAGGAGAACCGTCTTCTTCTTCTTCTTCTTCTTCTTCTTGTCCTTCAAGATAAGAGTCTTCAAATCTTGT
Organism: Vicia faba; assembly: GCA_948472305.1. Classification (NCBI taxonomy): domain Eukaryota; kingdom Viridiplantae; phylum Streptophyta; class Magnoliopsida; order Fabales; family Fabaceae; genus Vicia; species Vicia faba. Next base: position 102,963,606 of record OX451740.1, on the reverse strand, counting down.
TAGCCCTTAGCCAAGTTCATGAACATTTCCTGGAACTGAGCATTTTGAGCTTGTAGAGCCTTAATAGCTTGATCAGTGGACGTTTCGGAAGACATGATGTGCTGAAATAAACAGCGAAGAATATGAGAAACGTGTAAGGGTACCTGTGATGAGGTACATGGGAATGGAATGCATATGATATGATTTCAAAGACTTTGGGAGATTCAAATTCGTAAACCACAATGAAACATACTTTTATTAGATTAAAAAACTTGAAACAATGTTTGACAAATGCCTTTAAGGCGTTACAAAGAGAAAAACTGAAAAGGAAATCAAAACTAGAAATAACAAAAGACATCAGCGGTCCCATGGTCGTTTTCCTTGGGTGCCGACATAGCCGTTGAGGACCCTCTTATTCTCCAGCTTCCTTGTAAGCTTCAGGATCTTCTGTTCCTGTTCATGATACTTCTCTCTGTAAGTATCCCGTTCTTCCCTCAACTGGATCCAAGACCTCTTTAACGCCTCAATGTCAGTAGGCATGTATGGGTGGAGGATAGTATGGGGAACCCCTTCTTCATCAGCATGCTCTACAATCACTGGTAAGACAGCTTCGTATGGCTTCCCTAGCTTTTAAGCGCGGGCTCGAACCCACCGGAGATACGGTTGCATCGGAAGAGAAGTCTTCGCTCCTAGCTCATGTGGATCAGACCTGTTCACCCTATCCCAAGCTCGTATAAACCTTCGGCGATGCCCCTCAATATCTCCCTGGAAGTCAAAGACAATGCTTGGAATTAGCAACTCATGAAGACCGTCCCTTCGAGCTCGTCCAAACTGTCGTAAGGCCCGACAAGGATTATAGGTTATTCCTCCCCTAATTCCAAGCAAAGGAACATTGGGGTATTCTCCGCACCGGTCAATGACAGCTACCTCTTCCATGTCCTTAGTACTCCAAATGATGTCCGTGTGAGCAAGGGACATAATTATGTTGGCCCAACCCATGCCTTCCTCGTTCTTCAAAATAGATTTAGGGAGGTGATAAATAAACCACCTCGCCAGCAATGGTGCACAACACATAAGGGTTCCCCATTTCCGAGTAGTACGGGCATAAAGAGCATGAAGAATGTCACCTAAGAGAGTGGGCACTGGATTACGGGACATGAAGACCTTGACTGCGTTCACGTTGATGAAATAATCTAAATTAGGAAACAGAACCAAGCCATAGATGAGAAGTGCCATGATATCTTCGAATGCTTGAAAGTCCAAACTGTCCCAAAACTGTTGAGCCTGATCAATCAAGAACTTAGCTAAGAAGCCCTTCACCCCACTCCGAGTGTCCCAGTTAGACATTACTTCAGCCTTTGTCAGATGTAGGGTTGTAGAAATATCTTATGGCCTAGGAGCTATCTCCAAACCTGTAAATGGTGTCTGCTCTAGAATAGAAATGCCAAGTAGACCAGAGAACTCTTCCAAATTAGAGACCAACTGATAGTCCGGGAAGGTGAAGCAGTGATGAAATGGATCGAAGAACTGGAACAAGACACTCATCATTTGTTCATCCAACTTGGAAGTTATCAGGCTGAGGAGGTGACCATGTCTTCTGACAAAGGAGGAAGTATCTGGAACTTTAGAAACCAACTCTCTAAGTTGAGAAGGGATTTGTATGAAGCTGATGCGAATAGTATTTCTGCGCATAGATGCCATGATCTGCAAAACAGAACAAAGATGAATCCCCTCGGTCATTGAAATGGGTTAGTCTAATGAAATATGCATGCAATGTCATGATGCATGGTGTCATGATAAGAACACACCACAAGTATTCACAGATAAAAAACATGGTAAGGGCAAACAAGTCACACAGTAGCCCTTAAATTCCAGGCTGGCATGGAGTTTAGGTATTACCCTCTTTCAGTTTAGTTGGTTCAACCTATCTTAGTAATAGTAACCGGGTTCTAGAGGATCTCAATATCACTGACCACCCTCGATCGGTCATAATTCCAGTTTAGCAACCTTTTCTTGCGGCCAGAATCATCACGAGAGTTTGGTCTCAATGAGTGTAGCATACTGTTAATTTTCTATGGCCAAGTTGGTCAATTATAGGTTCTAAGGTCAGTTGGTGCTTAATGACCCCTTAGCAACCCCATATTCTCCTTGTTCAACCACAAGGGATATCGGTACAAACTAAAGTGTCACACCAACGTAGCTACTGCTTCAACCGTATCGGTCTACGCTGTACAGTTCTCTCACAATCTATTGCTACTTACCTAAAAGGTATCCCCCAGATCCGGGTTAGGATCTATAGTAACTCCGATACAAACCCACAAAGATAAATCAAACAGATCAATCAATTGAAAACAAATAATGAACTATTTCTAAGGTACACCCCACTTATTAAAAGTCCCAGCAAAGTCCCCAGTTCTGTGATACGGTGGCCAGAACCGGGACGTGTTTCCCTTATTTCGTTAAGGAAATTTTGTTGGTTGGCGTTTTGCGTTTGTGTTCGCAAAATGTCGCAGTAAGCAAGATTCGCCACCGACTTTTATTTTATCCAACAAGGAAACGAAAAAAACACAGAAAAATTTCTTTTTCGAGATATTTCTGAGTACGGGGGTAGATTTATAGAAAGGGAAGGTATTAGCACCCTTTCTATCCGTAGTTATCTACGGGCTCTTAGGTACTTGCTCATCATTTTCAAAATTGTTTTCTTTGTGTTTGTGTGCTTTGAAAAGTTTTTGTTTTGACTTTGATTTAACTCTTGCTTCTGTCTTCAAGAGTGTAATGAAGTGTTTTTGAAAACTTGTTTGTAAAAGAGTGTAAGTGTGAAAAAAGTTTGTTTTGGATGAGCAAGTATCTAAGAACTAATCTACCTACTCGAAAAAAGAATCTTTCTATGCTTGTTTCCTTTAGACAATACTATCCCATTATTAGTGAGTGGGTAGCACCGTCGTTGGAGTTTGAGGGTCAATTCGAAAAGGGACGTACGGTCACTAAAGCAATGTTAGGACGTCTTAGTGGTAACCCTAATGTCTTAGATCATTTATCCGAGGCAACAATATCCGAGGCAACCTTTCCGAGGCAACTTATGATCTTTTAGACAAGAGGGCAACCTCTAAAGCAACCTATACTCAATGATCGTTTACGAAGGCAACCAAGTGGGAGTGTACCCTAGGAGTGCGCATGTGCGAATGATTCAATTTCAGTTTATTTTTATCTTTGCACATTTAGGGTGATCTAACTGTTTTAAAATTAGACATTCATTCTTGTCATGCAAACCCTATTATCAAACATATAACAGTTAAATATTTGTGGAATTAAAGTGCGGAATTTAAACTAAGCTATTACAAGGCTTCGGGTATTTACATAGCCAAAAACAAACCCTTTGAAATTAAAAGCGGTAAAAATAAATAAATGTCCTAATTTAATCATTACAAATCGGGAGCAGATACAATAATTGGATAAAAATAAAGCGCGCGAGAAAATTAGATCGAATGCGAAACTAGGGTTTTGACCCTTCTATTCTAATTAAAAAAAGAAAATGTTTTTGTTGTTTTTAATATTAGAAATAAGTTTTTTTCTAAATTATATGCTAAGATAATTAATTATTAAATTAATAAATGAAATATAATTAAAAGACATATTTTTGGATTTTTGGTTATTTTAGGAAAGAAATAAAATAATTAAGTTAGTGATAAAACCTATTGATTCTAATTGATTTTAATTATTTACAAAAGAATTAAAGTTGTCTAAATTAATCAAACCTAATTAAATTAATTGATTTTATTATTAAAAATAAATATCTAAAATTTAATTGGACCTAAAAATATTTTTGGTGATTTTTTGATAAAAAAGAAAATTGTTTTATTGGTTAGTAAAAAATATTAAGTAATTAAATGAAATAAAAAAAATAAATTTAAGAGAAGGATGAGAAAATGGGCCTGAATTAGGGGTCCCAACTGTAATTTTCCTGGGCCCATAGGGATGGTCCACGCTGACTTTTGCAATCCTGTATGGCATGTTTGACTTGGCCTATGGTGCACTCTCAGTGGTGGCCACCAGATCTGGCCATCTGGCGCGTTGGATGATGAGGGAGTATGATGGACATCCTGGCTTTGCACGCATTGGATCTCCTGAAATAATAATGAAAAATAGAAAATGATGGAGGCAGGGATCGAACCCCTGACCTCTAGCCTTTAACGCCTTGAGAACCTGCGCGGCCACCACTGGGGCGTTTTGTTTTTATTGTACACTGATGGAATAATAATAATAATATGAGAAAACAAATTTTAGTGGAAATAAAAAAGAAAACGCACGCTAACGTTTAAACAAGCCAATGGTGGGACGACAACTAATCGTCTCCTTCCTCTCTCCGTGCCAGTCTCCAAAATCACGTACAAGTAATATAAATGAACACCAAGACCATGGTTAGAACCGTCTCCTTCTTCTGAACACAACCGTACCCATTATAATGGTCAATTGTCCCTGAAATAAAAAGCCCTAAAACCAAGCTCGAAAACCTAGCAATGGTGATTAATGCTACAGGCCATATAAATGAAATTAAATAATGCCAAAAGTTTGCAAATGTCTCATAAATCAACAATATGCCATTAATTCACGTTAACAATGCTTAAATTTCAAGATGCGAATTCAAGAACAGGGGTGTATCGTGATGGACTTACAGCGCGATTTGGGACTGGAACGGCGTAGTTCTTGATGGCTTAGCCCGCTGAGAGTGCCAGGAAGTGATTGGGATCGTTAACAAGCCTTGAGGATGCCTCTAACTATCAATTCGATCTCACACTTTTTGCTTTTTTTTTCAAAACTGGTTCTTGTTCTAGCGCCTCTTTCCAACCTGCCTAAAGGTCTGCACGCCTTCTTTATGTATTAGTGAAGGAATTATGGTTGCAAAACTGGTTTAAATCTTTTTCTTTTAATGCCTTTCATATTTGATTTAATTCACTTTAAAAACCTTCCAAATTTGGCTTATTTCCAATCTTTTTGTGCAGACAAGCCTTGATGCGAATTGGAATGATGCTAGTTGTTCAATGAAGCCTGAAACAAACACAAAATCCCTTGTTATCAATGTTTTGGATTTTTATTTGATTTAAATTGAATTAATTCAAATAAAAACCAAATTATATAATAAAAATATGATATGGACAAGTGGCAAAGGCTAGAGCACGTGGGCTATGTTTCCAACTTAAAACAAGTGAAAAAGATTGGGCCCATTTGGCAAAATTTGAAGTTTTAGGCATAGTTGACTTTTGGCAACTTTGCAAAAAAGGTCAACTTCACCAATGCATAACTTCTTCAATTTTGAACCTTTGGAGGTGTTCTTGGACTTTTTAGAAATCTTGAGATGTCCTCTAATCAAAACGTTTGGTCTCATCTCAATTTGATATTCCATGCTCATGTATGAAGCTTTGACAAAAAAGGTGTTTTTGTTGACTTTTCAAAATGACCTATAATGTCCAAATTCATAACTTCTTGTGAGTGCATATTTTGAACTTGGGTACTGAAGATGGATTGTAGGGAATTGCATCCTATTCAAAATGAGCTTTGGATAGGTCATTTCTCATAAAGTATGAGAAAGTTATGCTTGGTCAAAGGTGAGTTGACTTTTCCTACAAAACCCTAATTTAGCAACTTTTGAGTCTTGATGAATTATGAGCAATCCTTGATGAATCATGATAAAACCTTGATCAAATGATTAAATATACTTCAAAATGAGGATGTTGACCAAAAATATTGAAGTTTGATTGTATGTGGGCCACAATTGACTTTTGCCCTATCACAGTCGATTTCTTGGGCCTTTGAGCAATTGACTGAGCAAACTTCCTTTGTAAGGCTTGAAACTTGACATGGATGATCTTGAGAACATATTAGGACAATGTTGAGCATTTGGGACGACTTGTAATCAAGTATCTTGATGCAACATGAAACCCTAATTTGAGGTAGACTGCCTTAGGAGAAAGCTTGTCTGGCCAACCCTTGAGCAACTTGAGAATCTTCCTTGCAATGTTTTGAGAAATATGGGAGGGAAAATTTTGGGGTACAACACATTGTTGCATGGAGACCAATGCAATGAAAGTAATTTGATAATGATATCGCTGCATGGAGACTGATGCAATGGATTATATTGTAGATAGGGAAACACGTTGCTACGTGGAGACTGACGCAATGGGTTAAACTTCAGATTCCATACATTGTTGCATGGAGCCTGACACAATGAACTATTTTGCAGAGGAAGGAATACACTGATGCATGGAGACTGATACACTAAATTAAAAATAGAAAATTCACATATTATTGCATAGAGACTGACACAATGAGTGGAATTGTTGATTTCACAACATTACTGCCTGGAGTCTGACACAATGAGCTGGATAGCGAAGAAAGAACATATTGATGCATGGAGATTGACACAAAAAGATAAATATAGAAAAATTCACACATTGTCACATAGAGACAGACACAATGCATGGAATTGCTGATATCGTAACATTGCTTCCTGGAGTCTGACACAATGAGCTAGATCGTGAAGAAAGAACACATTGTTGTGTGGAGACTGACACAATAAGTTAAATATAGAAAATGTCACACAATGTTGCATAGAGACTGACACAATGAGTGGAATTGCTAATTTCGCAACATTGCTTTATGGAGTCTAACACAATGAGCTAGATCGCAAAGGGATAACATATCGCTGCATGGAAATTGACACATAAGTTATATGTAGAAAATTCACACATTGTTGCATAGAGACTAACACAACGGGTGGAATTTTCGATGTTGCAACATTGCTTCCTGGGGTCTGACACAATGAGCTAAGAAAGAAACACACTGCTGCGTGGAGACTGACACAATAAGTTAATTTGAAATTTTCAGACATTGTTGCATAGAGGCTGACATAATGGGTGGAATTGCTGCTTTCGTAACATTGCTGCCTGGAGTCTGACACAATGAGATAGATTACAAAGGGATAACATATCGCTGCATGGACACTGACACAATATGTAGAAAATTCATACATTGTTGCATAGATACTGACACAACGGGTGGAATTGTCGACTTCACAACATTGTTTCCCGGGGTTTAACACAACAAGCTAAGAAAGAAACACATGGTTGCATGGAGATTGACACAATAAGTTAATTTGAAAATTTCAGACATTGTTGCATAGAGGCTTACACAATGGGTGGAATTGTTGCTTTCACAACATTGCTGCATGGAGTCTGACACAATGAGCTAGATCACAAAGGAAAAACATATCATTGCATGGAGACTGACATAATAAGTTATATGTAGAAAATTCACACATTATTACATAGAGACTGACACAACGGGTGAAATTGTCGACTTTGCAACATTGCTGCCTGGGGTCTGACACAACGAGCTAAGAAAGAAACACATTGTTGCATGGAGATTGACACAATAAGTTAATTTGAAAATTTCAGACATTGTTGCATAGAGACTGGCACTATGGGTGGAATTGCTGCTTTCGCAGCATTGCTGCCCAGAGTCTGACACAATGAGCTAGATCGCAAAGGGATAACATATTGTTGCGTGGAGACTGACACAATATGTAGAATAATTCACACATTGTCGCATGGATACTGACACAATATGTTTGAATATAAAGGAAGTTGTTTTGAGTGATCCATATCTTAGTTAACTAAAACTGAGATGAGAACAGATTTTGCTGGTTATTTGTTTCTAACCGAGGTAAGAATTGATTGTAGGGCCCTAAGATACCGACTTTATTTGTAGTGGGTTTTTAGGAATGCCATATGCGATGTATGATGTGTAGTGATTGATTGATGCATGCGATGTGATGATTGATTGGTGTATGTGATGAATGACTTGGATAATGTGTGAATGGATATTGGATTTTGAAATGCGAATGCATAATTGGGCCTTTTGAGGTATGCTCGACCCATGTTGTCGGATTTTGTCAGATGAATGAGATGATAAGTATATCCTGGTTTTGGATTGAAGAGCCTTAATGCATAATTTATGCAGCCTCATGCTTTATGATTATGACTTGAATGCTTTTTTGAATGGTGTCCCCGTGATGGGTCATGGATGATTAGAGTGTAGAGGTTTGGTTATACAACAATGTTGCTTGTCACATGATGGTATAATGTTGTGCTTGCATGATTCCCTGATACTCTATTTAAATTTGAAGACTGCTGATGTAGAAGAAAGACCCACTAGAGGTTGTGAAAGTGTGCAGAGAGCTTTCCCCTGTGTGGATTGTTTCTTTTTTAATTTATGGGTAGGGTCTTGGAGGAGATTCTATTTAAAATGATCTTAGAAACAGTTTGATCATAATGTAGATGAACCCACTTTTTGTATTATGCCCCTGATTAACAGATTCTTGAAAATGCTTGGCTTTGATGGACCCTTTTGTATAAACTTCTTTCTTGACCAAGCCTCGCAGTGGTTTTCCCCAACATTCAAATTTTGAAAGACATGCCCCCTCAATCTCCAAGATATGGAGGTATTATCCTTAGAAGGAACTTAGACCTTGCCATGAACTTGTCATAGGTTGCCCCAAGTATTTGAAGCTTTTAAAAGTTTGTACTCAAATTTTCTTGAAGAATTTGGACCCTATGTGCAGTAGGATGAACTTAATATGAACAACCCCAACATCTGAATATCAGAAGGCTGCCCCTGATCATCAATGCCTTGAGAATATTGTTAACATGAGGAAACCGAGTCATACCCTATTGTGATATGACTTGACTAAGGAATGCTTCTTCGAAGGGTATGCCCCTAATTGAACAATGCTTTGAAATTTGATCCAAATTGATTGAACCTCAGAATGCTCACCTCTTGTCAACAGTATCTTCATGTGATATACCCCTATGATCATTAGTCTATGCCCTTGTTTATAGGGATCCCATTAGATGCTTTTTCCCAAGTTAGGAGCTTCTTGGAAAGGATGACTTTTGATCAAACCAAATTTGACATCTCCTTGATACAAAGTATTGATTCGTAGAAAAAATTGTATATTTTGAAAAAATAATTCTGTTTGATGCACATGTAAGTTCTTGAAATCAAAATTGATTATTTGAAAAGAAATGGAATGTTAGAAGATGATTATTCGAATAAGCAATGTAGTTAGAAATAATTTTAACAAACATAAGAGTCAGTTTAACACAAATCTTTCTGAGTATGCTTTCATAGTGAACCTAGCCTCAATTAGGACTTTTAAAGGTTGTAACGTGGCCATGGTTCATGGTTTAAGAAACATAAGATATAAGGCTCAAAATTTATTTATCCCACCCCAATCTCCTTGATTTTCTTCAATCCTAAGTCCAATTAATCAAACAAATGCGTTTAATCCTCAAGAGAAAGTTCGTAGTCACGCAAGTGATGAGAAGCGTAGATAAAGATCCAAGCACCAATGAAAAGCATTGATAAGATCCAAGCGTTGATAAGATTCAAACGCTGATGAAAAAGCTTTGATAAGATCCAAGCATTAATAAGATCCAAGTGTTGATAAGATCCAAGCGTTGACGAGAAGCCTTGATGATTCTTGAGGTGGCACTTATAAGATTATTTTCCAATTTATTGTTTTCAATCCCTTATTTTTGCATGGACAAATTTTTTTGAATTTTTTTGAATTTTTTTCGATCCATCGGGATGCTCTAACTTTTACCTCAGTCAATTTTTTATTTCTGTTGACTTAGCGGGCTTTCACTTTTTTTTTTTAATTTCTTTTTTTTTTTTGCTTTTGATTTTGACAATTTGTGACTGTCGTGCTGATTATTGTAAGCTTTGTATTAATTATTTCCTTGATCTTGATTGATGTACTGAGGAAGATGATGGTGTGAACTTTGTCTTCGTTGATTCCTCAATCTTGGATGATAAATGCAGGGAAGATGATGTGCTCGAATCTTTTCTTAGATCGTTCTCTCAATGATGTATCGAGGAAAGAGATATTCTTGAACCTTTGCTTAGATCGTTCTCTCGATGATGAATCGAGGAAAGAGATATGCTAGAACCTTTTCTTAGATCGTGTCGATTATCCTGGGATTTGAATGCATCATCGAATTAATTGAAATCTACCATGCCTTGGTTAAAATTAAGGGTTTTTAGAAAATAGAAAGAACTCTGACTTCTGGCTCGAGTGGGTTAACTACGGTTTAACACCTTATTTCTCCACTATTTCGGAATTGAAAAAATGCCTTACATCGTCGGCTAAGCCTTACTATTAAAAAGCATATGTCAGCAAAAATTTGATTATTTTGTATTTTCATCATTCTCCGTCCAAGTTTGTTAATTTAAAAATGGAAAAGAAAGAGTGAAAATGGAAAGTTGTTGATTTTTTTGTGTGGAAGGAATCGATTTCAAAAACATGCATGCTTATTTTATTAAAATTACTTGACCAAAAAGTACAAAGTTTATGATAAATAACACTCAGCAAGAAAGAAATTACAATTTGAAATGATAAAAGCCTAATGATCTAGAGATAAGTCTTCTTGTTGATCCACTAACTTTAGGAGATGCTTCGTAGTTCTTGGACTTGTCAGATCATGGGGATGACCCTTGAATTTTATTGGTCATACTTATTTTGTTGATAGGACAATTTCTCTTGATGTAGAGGGATCACCAATGGTAGTGGAATTTTAGGCATTATGTAGGCTTGTAGTTGTCATGGTGAAGGGCTTCCTTATCTCTCCAATAAGACTTGTAGGACCAAGCTCCATTGAGTCTCTAGTATATAATCTCCTTCTTCCATAGTTTCAAACTTTCTTAAGTTCGTTGGCGAGTATCAAGAAATCGACTAGAAAATGGATGATAGTTGGATAAGGGCGAAGGTGGAAATGCATGAAATGAAAATGTATGAATGTACAAAAATGCATGGGTATGCAAAAACATTTTTTGCTTTTAGGTATGCAAAAAAGTTTCATGGATATGCAATGCGACATAGATGTAGTATGATGATAGACGTAGAGGTACCTTATATAGGTTTAAAGATAGGCATAATGATACCCTACACTGACTCAGAAATTGAGACAGGCAAAAACTCCTTAAAATATAGATATCGATTTGATGATATTCTACATTGTCTCATAGACTAAACAAGTAGGAGTTCCTTAAAGTTTATGGAAAATGAAAGACGAGGAAGAGTCCCTACAGGATAGGGACGATGATATAGATGGAAGCCCTACGGGCTAAAGATAGTAATGGATGAAGGGATAACCCTTGTGGGTTTGCATATTGTAGTGGGATTTGTGAAAGGTATCCTTAGAAGGTAGGTTCTTAGTATTAGCCTACATATATTCTACCCTCCCTATAAGTTGGTTTCCTTAATGGTATCATGAATGAAACTAGAGGGAAAGGCACAAGGGCCTCTCTTAAGCGGAGTCTCTTTATAGACCGAAACTTTCATCTCTAGGTCATGAAAGGCCTCATCATGAGATTTCGGTTTAAAGGTCGTACAAAGAGTCATTGGTATCATTCCAAAGTCCCACTTCCCAAGAGGATGTCTCTCGATAGGTATTCCTTTTGCGGAATTCCACCGGCTCTAGGTGAAGTCGTCACACAAACTCATAGGGCTGATGTAACTCCTTGGCTAATAGACAAACCTTCTTTCTAAGGGTTTTGAGAATAATATTGCATAATTTTTAAATCCCACCACAAATATATAAATAATATGAATAATAAGAAAAATCAAGAAAATAAATAAATAAATTAAATAAATAAAATAAATAAACAAATATAAAAAACCCAAAAAAATAAGAAACCCTTAAAAACCCTAAAACTGAAGGACAAGGCTTCTAAACCTAGGGTTGAGTCCCCAACAGAGTCGCCAGCTGTTATAACTGGTTTTTTTAATCAAAGTCGCCACCCTTAATTTTGATCTTAAAGGAAGGGAGTATAAAGGAATAACCCTAAAAGTTCAGAGATTCTAGATTTGGACTCGGTTCTAGATGAGGAGAAGGTGTTAGGCACCCCTTATCTACCTTGTTCGCAAGGATACTAGGTTTATAAGCACGATAATTAGTAAATAGGATTTGAATTTTAGTTAGGGGGATTTGTCACAATTTTTGATTATATGCCTACGTATCCTCTTAGGAGGAATCATAGTCCTATTTCGTAGTTTGCGGGATTGTTTGTATTTTTTATGGATTGTGAAATATATTTTTTGAATTTCCCGTATACGTAGTCTAAGAGTGTGAATAGCGGAGTTTGTTAGACCAAGTACGCAGTTAATTTAAATATATTCGTATTCCTTTTCGAAAATTAATTGTTCAAATTAATTTAATTTGCGAAAAAAGATTTGGTGTTTGGTTGAATATTTTATATACGTAGAGTGGGGGAGACTGATATAGTCTCCTCGTCACGTGGCTAGATATTGGCCATGTGTTGCTTGCAGATATTGAATTTGGTATTTGCGTGAGTTTTAACATTTTGATATAAAATATGAAATTAACTTAATTGTGAAAAATATTTGAATTAATTTTGATTGACAAAAGTGCTTGATTTATATATGTGTTTTGTTTTTTAGCCTCTTGGAATAACCTAATGAAGTTAAATTAAACTAATCCAATAAGATTAACCTAAAACTAAATTAAATTGGTTTGATGAAACTAAAACTAACCTAACTAACAAGAATAGGTAATTAACTAAATAAAAGAGGAAATAGTTAATAAGATCTGTGATACGGTGGCAGAACCGACTGTTAATACTGGTTTGGGTTTTTTGTTCGCAAATGTCGCGGTAAGTAAGAGTCACCACCGACTTTTATTTTATCCAACCGGGAAAAGGAAAAAGAACAAAAAAAAACATTTTTCGAGATGTTTGAGTACGGGTAGATTATAGAAAGGGAAGGTGTTAGGACCCTTTCTATCGGTGGTTTTCCACGGGCTCTTAGGTACTTGCTCAGTTTGAAAACTGTCTGTGCATACTTGTTTTGAAACGTTTTGTTTTACTTCGTGTTAACCCTTGTTTTTGTCCTCAAGAGTGTTACGAAGTTGTTTTTGAAAACTTTGTTTGAAAAGTATTGGTGTGAAAAAGTTTTTGTTTGTTTGAGCAAGTACCTAAGAACTAATCAACCTACTCGAAAAAGGTCTGTTCATTTTCCTTTTAAACAATGCTATCCCATTATTGAGAAATAGGTAGCATCGTCATTGGAGTTTTTTAGGGAAATTTGAAGGGACAAATACGATCACAAAAGCAATGTTAGGAAATGTTAGTAATCATCCTAAAGCCTTAAAGATCTTTTTCCGAGGCAACATCCGAATGGGTCATTTTAGATCTTTCGGGGCTAGAGGACAACCACTAATAAACCCTATACTTCATGACTGTTTACCGAAGGTAACCAGAGTGGAGCAAACCCTAGGAGTGAGCATGTGCGAGTGTAATTTTCAGTTAATTATCTTTGCACAATTAGGGTTTTCTACTGTATTAATTTTCAGTTAGTCTTTCCATACAATCCTATTAACATACATCTAAGCAGTTTATAGTTTGTGGAAATAAAAGCTAGAAAGTTAAAGTCCTAGCTATTACAGGGCTTTTGCAGATACATAATTATTTTGACCAAAAATAAAGATGCGAAATTGAAACCCTAATTACTATTACAAACTCAGAGCATTTACAATAATAATAAAAAGAATTAAAGGCATGCGTGGCGGATTAAATGTGAGAATAAATTAGGAAACCTAAAAAATGAAATTGAAAAAGATTTAGGTTATTTTTTTAGAAAAATAAGATTATGTACAAATTAACCCTAATTCTAATTGATTTAAATTATAAAAAAAAGGATTAAATTGCCTAAATAATTAATCTAATTAATTAAGGAAATAAAATATTTTTTATGAAAAAAAATGATTTTTATGTTTTGTGATTTTTTTTGATTTTATGATAAAAAAATGATTTTGTATTATTTTGTGAAAAAAGATAATTAGTAAATAATAAAAATAAGAAATAAAAAGAAAAGAAATAAAAACTTGGGCCTGTATGGAAGCTGAATGGGGGGTGCATGTTGAATTGTTCAGGCCCAAGAACTGCTGAGCCCATTCCATGCGTGAGATCTAGTGCTGCCCATTTCTGATGGTGAACTATGTCCCTTCATTGATGGAGCGCTGGATTTGGATTAGAGATGCATCAAACGGCTGGATGGTTGTAGCGTATGGTAGATGCTTGGAACGTGTATGCATAGAACCTATTGTCAAATATTAAGAAAATAAAGAAAATGCTGGGACTTGGGATCGAACCCAGGTCCTCCCACTCACACATACGCGCGCTTAACCAACTGGGCTGCAAGGCTTAATTGTTAATGTAATAACAATAATACATAATATATGAAACAAAATGGATAACTAAAACAAAATAAAAACGCGCGCCCATTATTCAAACAGGCCAATGGTTATCAGCCACATTGTCTTCTTCTTCCCTAGTTCGTTGTCTTAGGTACTAGACTTATACCTATGGACATCTTCCATGGCTATAGCACTGCAAGTTTCAAAAATTCACAGCAAGCATGATAAATCAACTCTAAGTACATAGATCAATTCGTCTTGATCTCACGAGCATCATGGTACCCTTTTCTTGGGCCAATTTAACCTGTATAGAAAAACCCTAAAACGGAAAGGCAAACCCTAACAATTGTGATCATCAATATACGCATCAAAATGCAAAATTAATTAAACCAAAACATCCCAAATGATGATACAAACACAATGCTATGCTTAAAAGTGATTAATCATGCGTAAATTGTAAAATCAAGTTCAAGATGGTATGTGCAAACTGTGGGTCTGTAAGTCGTGTTTCTGGGCTTGTGGAGGCTTGCAAATGGTCGTGTTAGCTTCAGGAGATGTCCAGGAATCGATTGGTAGCTTTGGAATGGTTTGAATTTCTCTCTAGGTTAGAAAATGATCCACCACTTTTTGTCAATTTTTCAGTTTTGTTTCCCAGCTCTCACGACCTCAAACCTTCTTTTTTGCATTGGTTGTGTTCTGTATATGTACTAGAGCATATTAGGTCAACAAAAACAATTTGTATCTTGGTAAATCATGGAGATTTTATTTTATTTTTCTCCTTTTATGATATGTTTCCAAAATAGCCTAATCATGCCAATTTTGATTCAATTTGCCTTGCACAAATTGATATGCTATTCCAGCCTAATTGGATTTGATTCCTACAAAAAATCAGATCAAAACCAATCTTTTTATATTTTTTGCAATTTATTTGATTTAATTTGAATTTTAAATAATAAAAAATCAAAATAAAATAAATAATGAAGCAAATAATGTGTGGATGCTGATTTGGGTTGTGGACCATGTTTCCAACAAGATACAATCATGAAAAGCTAGGCCCATTTGACTTAAGCGTAGATTCATTTTGACACTCCTATCAACAGTTACTTTGGATATCATCTATGAGCTCATCTTTGATTCCTCTCCATCACCTCTCCAAATGGCATCTTTAATCCCATTCAAGCAATATTATCAACCAATAGAATTTCCTCCTGCACATGTGAGTGTAAATTTCTGGGCATTTAAGTGTTCAATCCTCTTCCACATTCAAGTCACAAATGGCGGACGTGACAATCTAACTCCTCAGATTTAAGAATATTTAACAGGGGAAGATGTTATACCCCAAAATTTTCCCTCCCATTTTCTTCAAGACATTCTCCTAGGGTTCTCAAATGCTCAAGGTGGCTCAAGAATTGATCAGATTAGTTCTCCTCCTAAGCAATAGACTCACAACTAGGGTTTTGTATTTCTCAAGGAATATTGGGTTTCCAAGGTCTCAAGTGGATTTCATGGTTCTTCATATGTCCCTAAGAATGCTCATGTCAAATTTCAAGTCTTGCATCACAAGTTTGCTCAGTCAATGGCTCAGATGACTGAAAATCAACTATATTGGGTAAAAAGTCAATTATGGTCAACATACAGTCAAACCTCAAGATTTTTGGTGAACATCAATATTTTGAAGCCAAATTCATCATTTGATCAAGGTTTGATCATGATTCCTCAAGAAAAGCCCTCAAATTATCAAAAGTCAAAAGTTGCCAAATTAGGGTTTCCTTATGAGAAGTCAACTAAACTTTGACTAAGCATAACTTTCACATGCTTCATCAGTTTTTCCCCAACCAAAGCTCATTTTGAAGGAAATTCAATTCTATACAACTTTGTATATCTAAGCTCAAGTCTAAAAAGTGCTTCATTTGAGAGATATGAGTCAAAACATTACAGATCATTTCAAAAGTCAACAAAAACACACTTTTTGTCAAGGAAACTTACATTAATATAACTCTCCAAATGCAAAAATGATCATCATAGAGATTCTATAGGACATCTTGAGGTTTCCAAAAAGTCTAAGATCACCTTCAAAAGATGAAAATTGAGAGAGTTATGACCAGTGCAAGTTGGGAAACTTTGAGCAAATGCATGAAGTTCAAATTGAGCAAACATGATATTTTGGACTATCGGGCCATTGTTTAAGAGTCCAAACATGCTCTATACTCCTTATACACCTAAAAACTCATTCATACACCCCTTGACATATTTTTATTTTAAATATTTTAATTATTTTTTATTTATTCATTAAGAATGCAAAATATATAAAATAAAATACAAGCCCTTTTACACAAAGACCAAGCCCATATCTTTGCTCTACTTTCAACCTATACATTCTCCATTAATTCTCATACAAGCCACGAAAACCTTGCCTCTCAAACTTGTCAAAAAGGATCAAAAAAATTCAAGAGCCCTAAAAGCTTGAAACCCTTGTTACAAACCCTCTCACTACAAATAGCCACTCTATTCACTCCCAGTATCACGCAGAGTAAGGTTGGATCAACTTTGATGGTCCCAAACACATGAAATCTCATTGCATGGCATCTACAGTTTCATAATTTTCACAACATTTATATCTTAATTTTCGGGTTTCTTTAACATGTATTAATATCACTAATGTGTTCATGGGGTCTGGTAGTGCAGGATAGAACAATCGTAGAGGTCCCCTGCGGTTAGAATCATCAATCACCATAGCTACACTAATTCATGTGTTTTTCTTCATAACTCAAAAACCATTGATTTTAGACCAAAATAATCATCCCAGCAAACTCATAACCCTCGATTTAGGGGGGGTAGGATGCTTTTGGATTACTAATCTCGATTATTTTATAGGTTGGGCAAAAGAAGGTCACTAGAGAAGACGACTGGAGCTAAGGCTCTGGATCCTTTCTGGTTCAAGCATTTTTTATATATTATACATTTATGGTTTGACATAAATTAATGGATGTACAGCCGCCCCCAGTGGTAGAAGCACTTGCGTTAAGTCATTTGTGTCAAAGGGCCTGGGTTCGATCCAGCCTTTTGCCACTTTGTTTTCCTAATATTTCATGTTTTGTAGGTTTATTACATAACGCGCTGGGGCCAAATCTTGACACCAAGGCGCGCTTGGCCTGGTGGTGATTATGTTGTTGGAAAGTCCTGAGGGCATGGGTTCAACACCCAACCCTACCATTTGGTTATTTTTTAACACCTTTTCTTCTTTTCTTAAAACCTAACATTTTTCACAAACCTTTGATTTTTTCTTAACAAGCCCTAATTTAATTTTAGGTTTTTAATCAACCCTAATTTAATTTTTTAGGTTTTCTTAATTAAATTAAAATCAAATTAGATTTTACGTTTTTGATTAATTTAATTAACTAGCCTTTTTTTAATTAATTAAAATCAATTAGGTTTTAGGTTAATCGTCAAACTTTTTTTCATCAAAGTGATCACAAAAACAATTTTCTCTTTTCTTTTTCTTTTTACCACTTCGCGTACTTTATCACTTTCACGTTCTTTTTCCAATTATGTATCTGCTTACAGTTGTAATAGTTTAATTAGGGTTTACACTTCCCCCCCATTTTTAATATTTTGTACCCGCACTCCCGAAGCCTTGTAATAGCGTAGGATTTTATTTGCCACACTTTACTGCTTTTTATTATTGCTATATTATTGTGCTAGTAATTAGGGTTTGTATGGCAAGACATAAAAAAATCATAGAAAACCCTAATTACAAGACTAAAATAACTGAACATGAATCACTCATCACACACGCACCTCTAGGATAACCTCACTCGTTGCCTCAGAAAACAGTCACGTCCCTCGAAAGTGGAGACGTTTTAGCAAAGTCCCTCGAATAAAAGATCATAGTCCCTCGATGACCCTTTAGATGTTGCCTTTCGATAAATGATCTAGTCCCTTATGAAAATTGCTAAAGCGTCCTTATGAGTTGACTTTATGACTGTATGATGACTCGTGCATGTCCTTTCAAATCCAAAGATAGGTCTTCCTACTAACTAATGGTAGGGTAGAACTATCTAAAGGAGGAGGAAAATAACACAAAAGACTTTTTAATAGGTAGATAGTTCTTAATTGCTTGCTCACAAACATTTCAAAATATCTTTTTCACAAACACTTTCTTTGAAATATTTTCAAAAACAAACACTTTGTACGCATTCTTAACTGATACAAGAATCATTACAAAGTTTCCGTACTTAGGCATTTTTTTAAAATATTTTTAAACGCTTACACAAAAAAAATTCATAAGTGAGCTAGCAATTAAGAGCCCGTAGATAACTACGGATGAAAAGGGTGCTAACACCTTCCCTTTTCATAACCTACCCCCCGAACTCAAAATTCTCAAAGGTCTTTCCTATTCTTTTCACCCTTTCCTTATTGGATAAAATAAAAGTCGGTGGCGACTCTAGCTATCTGCAACATTTGTGATAAAATGCAAAATAAGTTAGTTCTCCCACCGTATTACAACTGTCCTTTCGAGTTTTCAGTCCACTGGGATACCCTTTTTTTCCCAAGCCTCCTTTTCAGGTTTTCAACTTGCCGAGTGTACAATCTTTATATATATCCCTAATTTTTTCCTGAACCCTTTTGGTTCGCCGTGATTCCCTTATTTTTGCCTAGGCAAGTCAACCTAACAGGTCTCTTTTTTGTGTAGTATTTATTTACTATGTTTGCATTCACAGGGTGCGGGAAATCTTCACCATCCATGGTGGTAAGTATCATAGCACCGCCAGAAAATATATTTTTGGTTACAAATGGTCCTTCGTATGTGGGAGTCCATTTTCCCCTAGGATCACCTTGTGGTAGGATAATGCACTTTATCACCAAGTCACTAGCCTAATATTCCCGATGCTTGACTTTCTTGTTAAAGGCTTTGATCATGCGCTTCTAATATATATGACCATGACAAATAGCTATAAGCCTTTTCTCGTCAATCAAATTTATCTGGTACAGCCTAGTCTGAATCCATTTGTCTTCGTCTAAACCTGCATCTTTCATGATCCTTAAGGAAGGAATCTGGACTTCGACAGGTAAGACCACCTTCATACCATAAACTAGAGAGAATGGGGTTTCCCCAGTTGATGTTCATACTGAAGTGCGATATCCATGAAGAGAAAATGGTAACATCTCATGCCAATCTTTGTATGTCACCGACATTTTCTACAAGATCTTCTTAATATTCTTGTTGGCGGCTTCCACTGCTCCATTTATCTTTGGTCGATATGGAGATGAGTTATGGTGTTTAATCTTGAATTGCATGCAGAGTTCCATGATCATAGTATTGTTGAGATTGGTACCGTTATCCGTGATGATCCTTTCGGGGATATTGTATCGACAAATAAGGTTATGCTTAATGAATCGGGCCACAACATTCTTAGTAACAGAGGCGACCAATGTTAGACAATGTGGAAAGTGATCGAGAGGGGGGTGAATAGATCACCTCCTTATTATTTAAGTATTTAAAATATTTTAACAAAGTTTATTAAAAACAGCGGAAAAACACGGTCCTGGATCGACTTCCGTCTATTTTGAACCGACTACTAGAAAACTGGACATACGATAAACTTGCTGGATTTTTATTAAGATGAAATAGATGAAATTTAACACAGATCAATGTATGTTTCAATATGCTTATCACAAGAACACTATTTCCAATGAACAAAAACTTGCAAGCAATTTTGTCAAATAGTTGGCGTATGCTTGTTCGATGATCAACAATAATGGTGGTTTAGTAAAAGAGTTTGTCCCACTATTGTATCATTGAACAGAAAAACCAGCAAACCAATTGAATCACAAAAATGCAGAAAACATAAATAGAAAGAGAGAAAAAAAATGATACACGGGCGATTTGGTAAGGAAGTTCCCCACTGTCGTCCTCGCGTGTGGGTACGTCTCCCTCCCAATTTCCAATACTGAAATTGAGACCTGTTATATCAATTTGTTGAATGTTGTTTACAAGGTTACAATACAAAGATAAAACATAATCACTAAGATCTTCTTCTTCTTGTATGAACCTTCACTTGATATGAGTTGATCAATATTTCACCTGCAAGATCCACAGTCAATCCTCCGCTCCATAATCTGTTTGCGAAATCACCCAGATTTCTAAACCCCTCGCTACGGCTGAATCTGATATGTGCAATCGTGACTAACAAACCCTCAAGAACACACCCATTCTTGAAGGACAAACCCTCTAGTTTTTCCTTGAAAACCCCTTCTGAATTTTCAACTCAGCTAAGATCACTGATTGTACCGCCGAATGTTATCTCTAAGATCCCTTGATTCGATGAACAAAGATGATTATGTTTCGATGTTATTAAACCAAGGTGATTGAGAAGATGATGAAGATGAAGTATCTTCCAGGTTTCTGATGCTCAAAAGATTTGATGCACACCAGCTGTATTTGTGACACACTATTATTTAACTGACAATATTGACTTATATATGTAACAGAAAAATGTTAGAGGCAAAAATCGCAGTATGAGTCGATGTATATCTAAAAGATAAGTCAACTCATGTTAGTTACAAAACATGGGATGAGTCGTTACAATAAATTACGTATCAATGCATACTATTATCCACACTTAATCCATAACCTTTAATTTCATATGAGTCGACACAAAATGCGAATGTGTCGATTCATACTAAGTTGATTTTGATTTCTAGAATATAAGAAATGATATGTATCGATGCATGAGTTCATGTGTCGATGCATAAAGGTTTTAAAACATTTTTCCATAAGCATGAACATGACATGTATCAATGCATAGTGCGAATGAGTCGGCTTATATTGAACCAAAATTGTTTTTGTGATTTTTGCTTAAGTATGTGTCGATGAAAAGCTTTTTGTATTGACCTGAAATCATGATATATGTGTAAAACACATTTTTGACCCTTTTTGAACATGCTACACTATTATCATATCATGCTCAAAGTGTTACATTCAGGTTATGTGGTCCATTCGAAGGACAAACATTTGTTGGAAACAAACATTGTTTCGTCTCTTGTTGAGTCTGGTCGAAGGTTGTGTGGTCCAATTGAAGGACACACATTTGGTGGAAACGAACATTGTTTCGCCTGTTGTTGACTCTGTTCGAAGGTTCAGTTGAATGTGGTCCATTCGAAGAACATACATTTGTTAGATTCGAAGAACATACAATCGGTGGATTCGAAGAACGTACAAATTTTCCATTCGAAGAACATACATTGGTGGATTCGAAGAACGCATAATTGGTGGATTCGAAGAACATACAACATGTCCACTCAAAGGACATTAAATATGGTCCATTCGAAGAACATATAATTGGTGGTCCATTCGAAGGACACACATTTGTTGAAAACAAATTTTGTTTCGTCTGTTGTTGAGTTTGGTCGAAGGTTGGGGAACCATGTGAGCAAAACGAAAGGGTTAAGTATTCAAGATACTTGCTGAACAAAGTCCACATAATAACCTAAAACCATGTCAAAAGCAATCCGCTGCACTGCTATGAAACAATCCTGCACCAAGCTGCCACAACACTCCAAAACTGCTGCAAAACAGTCATGTTATGCTGCTCCTAATTTGCACCAAATTGGCATATAAAAGCTGCACCTCGAAAGCTATGAAAAGGAGATACCCAAACTGTTCAAATTTCATTTGTTTTCCCCCTAAAACCCCAGCAAGATTCTTCTATAAATAAGTTGTTTCACAATACATCTAAGGGTGGCTTTTGAGAGGGCTTTTTGACAAACAAATGGAGGATTTTGGACAAAGAAAAAGGAGAAGAAGACAAAAAGAGAGAGGAGAGAACCCAAGGATGAATACTTAGAACACTCTTAAACCCATAACCAAAAAATACAATACCTCTATGTGTTCTCTCTTTCGAATCCAAGTTTTCCTATCCTTCGAACTCAGGTTCCTTCCTTCCTTCAAATTCAAGAATATTCACGGCAGCAACTCAAAGTTCAAAACACCAACTCCAGATTCAAGGTAAGTCTTCTTGACTTTAATCCCTTCATTTCAAGCATAACATCTAAATAACCATTTCCTTTGAAGCTAACCTTTGTTTGTCTTCCTTTCTTGTCAATTATATGTTAAAAACTAACTTGTGCAGACCATAAAACAATGTTGGAGTAAAAAATAACAACATGGTTCGACACAAAGCCTTAGGCTTTGAACACACTGCTTCGCAGGCCCAAATCAAAGAAAGAAAAAGGGGTGTGTGAATCGAAGGACATTTGCTTAGAACATACTGCATGAATCGAAAGACTTGTTTTTCTCTCTTTTGTGTTGTTTTTGTTTTTTACATTTTTCTTGCTATTCAATATGGTTGTAATAATTAGGACTTTTATTGCTTTCCAATCCCCATTTGTAAATTTGTATACCCCATCCCCAAAATATGTAATAGCGTAGGACATTTAATTTCTGCAATTTACCGCTTTTATATAAAATGCTAGTAATTAGGGTGTGTATGGAAAGATAAAATCAACCATTAGAAAACCCAAATTTCAAAGACAAAAATGCATGCAATCCAACACACTATTCACACGTTCACCTCTAGGGTAAACTCGTTTGTTGCCTCGGAAAATAGTCATGTCCCTCAAATATGGGTATTTTAGCAAAGACCCTCGATAAAAAAGATCGTAGTCCCTCGATGTCCCTCGATGTTGCCTTCGGTAAACGATCTAGTCCCTTATGAAAATTGCTAAAACGTCTCATAAGTTTCCTTCTATGACTATACAATGACCCACGCCTGTCCCTTCACATCCAACGATGGGGATTCTTACCAATAAATGGTAAGATAGCAACATCTAAAGGAGGAGGAAAGAACATAGACCTTTTGAGTAGGTAGGACGCTTGTAGTTGCTTGCTCGCAAACAAAAACCATTTCCACACTTATGCTTTCAAAACATCTTCAAAAACAAACATCTCTTTGAACTATTTTCAAAACCAACACTTTGTACGCATTCTTATAGAGACGAGAATCATTACAAAGTTTGCCGCAAGAAAGGATTTTTTTAAAATATTTTCAAACTTACACCCATCACAAAACCCATTTTCAAACAAATCAATTTCAAAAGTGATCTAGAAAGCAACTAAGAACCCGTACATAACTACGGATGAAAAGGGTACTAACACCTTCCCTTTTCATAACCTACCCCTCGAACTCAAGAAAACATCTCAAAGGTCTTTCCTATTTTTTTCACACTTTCCTTTGTTGGATAAAAGAAAATTCGATGGCGACTCTTGCTATCCGCAATAATTGCAATCAAACGCATAACACCCAAGTTAGTTCTCCCACCATATTACAATATGTAAAGCCTTAAGGCGAGCAACTGGAGCATAAGTCTCCTTATAGTCAATGTCCTCCTCTTAATTATACCCTTGTGCCACTAAACGTGCTTTATTCCGAGTTATCACTCTATTTTCATCAAGCTTATTTCTAAAAACCCACTTAGTACCTATGATACGATGGTCTCATGGATGAGGGAAAATTTCCTAAACGTTATTTCTTTTAAATTGATTAAGCTCTTCTTGCATGGCCATTAGCCAAAATTCATCAATCAAGGCCTCTTTGGCATGCTTAGGCTCTACTTGTGAAACAAAAGCAAAGTGATAACAAAAAATACTTATCTTAGAGCGAGTCATCACTCATTTTGAAATATCTCCCAATATGTTGTCAATAGGATGGTATTTTGAGAATTTCCAAGCTGGTGGAAAATCATTTACTTCCGCTGGCCCTTCTTCCTCATCTTTTGAATGACTAGTATCTTCCTCCTCCTTATTGTCAACTGTTTTGGACTGATCAATTTCCTCAACAGTTTCCTTGAGTATGTCTTCTATAGATACACCTGTACCATCAAAAGAAATACCTTTTCCGACATCTTTCGAATAGGAATCATCAAAAGAAACATGGACTGACTCCTCAATAGTAAGTAAATGCTATTATACACTCTATATGCTTTACTTGATTGTGAGTATCCAAGGAAGATACCTTCATCTGCTTTTGCATCGAATTTCCCAAGGTTTTCTTTACCATTATTCAAAACAAAACATTTACAACTAAATACATGAAGGTGTGACAAGTTTGGCTTTCTTCCTTTTAAAAGCTCATAAGGGGTTTTATCCAAAATAGGAAGGATTAATATTCTGTTTAAAACATAACAAGTTGTGCTAATCGCATCAGCCCAAAATTATTTTGGTAATCCACCCTCATTAAGCATTATTCTTTCCAACTCCTCTAAAACGCGATTTTTGCGCTCCACAACCCCATTCTGCTGTGGAGTTCAAGGGGATGAAAAGTTATGCTCAATGCCAAGCTTGTCAAAGTACTTATCAAAGAGATGGTTTTGAAATTCACCTCCATGATCGCTTTGAATTGTAACTATTTTTTATTCCATTTTGTTTTGGGACAGTTTTGCGAACCTCTTAAAAAGAAAAAAAGGTTTCATCTTTGCCACGAAGGAATATAGTCCAAGTAAATCTAGAATAGTCGTCAACGATTATGAAACAATAGTAATTTCCACCTAGACTCTTTGTCCTATAAGGTCCAAAGAGTTCCATATGGAGAAGCTCAAGGGGCCATGAAGTAGAAATCACATTTTTAGATTTGAAAGAGACCCTTGTTTGCTTTCCCATTTGGCACGCGTCACATAGGTGATCTTTTGAAAATTTTATTTTTGGAATACCGACTACTAGATCCTTATGTACAACCTTATTAAGAAAATCAAAGTTAACATGTGCTAGTCGTCTTTTCCAAAGCCAAGAACCATCATTCACGGTGACTAGACAGTTAGTGCTTGTTAATGATACATCAAAAAGATCAAGCATATAGATGTTGTTTACTCTAATACCCTTAAACACAATATTATGTTCAATATGTTCAATTATGCAGCAAGTGTTTGTGAAATTAACTTTATAACCTTTGTCATGCATTTGACTAATACTTAACACATTGTGTTTAAGCCCCTCTACTAAATGGACATCAAAAATAGTAGTGGTAGATGGATTACCTACACTACATTTACTGAGTATTGATCCTTTTTTATTGTCTCCATAAGTAACATATCCTTTCTTATTTGCTTTGAAGTAAATGAAAATTGATATGTCACCTGTCATGTGCCTTGAGCACCCGTTGTCTAGAAACCATCTTCTATCCACGGATGTAAGGCACTTATCCTGCAATATCAAAAGAGAGAGGTAGGTACCCAATTTTCATTGGGTCCGTGTGGGTAAGTGGTAACATGGTTGCCTTTAGGCCTCCATTGGTAAATGCCTTTAGGAACAAGAAATCTCCTAAACATGCATTTCTCAATGGTGTGACCAGCATGATAATAATAATGACATAAACCATGATGGTGGATTTTCTTATTTTTGCTCATTGAATCCTTGGAATATTTTCTACAAAATAATATTTTGCATATGTTGGATTCGATTTTTTCTTAAAAAGTCTAGGATCGACGGTAAAAGTAACCTTGGATTGTAAAGCTTTTTCCAATTTGGCATTAAGAGTTCTAACCTCTTGTTGCCAAATATGAAAAACTTCACACTCCCTTCTTGGAATACATCCTATAACATCCTTATCTTTTGAACTTTCTACAATACTAGCTTTTAGATACTCTAAATCTTTTTCAACTTTATAGACTTTACTCTCCAAAAAGGAGAATATTTGTTTATCGGAGGATAACCTCTTAAAAGCGTCTTCAGCTTTGTTATGCAGTTTTTCAAAAGTTATTTTCAGTTCAGAAAAAGACAGAAGAAAAATTGTTATAGTAGGCTTGTCTTACTTTCTTATCATGGTTGTTCTTCTTGTGGTAGGACTGGTTTTTGGTATGTGCCATGAGACATAAGTTTCAGTCTCATCACTATCACTTGAGTTGTCATCTTTTGATGAATCTCTCTCGCTTTCCCATGCAATGTAAGCTCTTCTTTGTCCATTGAACATCTTTGGCGGAGCTTTTCCTTTGTCCTTTTTCATCATTGTACAATCCGGTTTGTAGTGTCCAACTTTACCATAATTTAAGCAAGGTCCCTTATCTCTATGCTTCTTATTCTCTTCTTGTCTTGGTTCTTTGGACTGTTTTCAAAATTTTATGAGATTCTTATCGGAGTGCTTGATTCCATTCATTCAAATAAACCTATTATATATCCGAACAAAGAGTCCCATTTCTTCATCATCTGAATCTTTGTCAGTACTATAGTCACTGTCATTTTTCTCTTTGGGTGAGGACTTGAAGCTAGAAGCCATAAGAGCTATTGACTTCTTGTCACCCTCCTTGTCTCTATTCTTCTCCTTTTTACTCTTTTTCTCATGCTTTTCAAGACTTTCCAATTCTTGTTAATTTTCTTCCAGCTTGCCAAATAGAGTTGTAATAGTAAGCGTAGTGAGGAAGTTGGCTTCCTTGATAGATGTTACTTTAGGTTGCCTTTCTCTGCTAAGAAATCTCAGAATTTTATTAGTAGAAATTTCATTGGAAACAGGTTTTCCAAGAGCATTCAAACGACTGATGAGATGAACCAATCTCCTTTGCATGTCAGAGACAGATTCTCCTTGTTTCATGTGAAAGAGCTTGAACTCTTGATTGAGTGTGTTAATGCGGGACTATTTAACTTCAACAGTGCCCTCATGGGCAATTTATAAAGCATCCCACATTTCTTTAGTAGTCGTGCAATGAGACACCCGATAATACTCATCTATACCAAGTGCTGAAATTATCATATTTCGACCTCTCCAATCGCTCGACCACTTCTTTTCATTTATTTCATTCCATTGATCCTCAGGTTTAGGTACCATAGCACCCGCATCATTCCTCATGGAAATTTGAAAAGAACCATTTTGAATGGAAGTCCATACATTATTGTCAATGGAATTTATGTGTACTCGCATGCAGTCTTTCCAGTAGCCATAGTTTTCACCATTAAAAACATGAGCTCTATTATACGCCCCTTTGGTTCAAAAGCCATAGTGTTACTAGTAGACATAAAGCACCAGCGAACCGTCACTCTGATACCACTTGTTAGACGGTGTTGTACCCCAAAATTTTCCCTCCCATATTTCTCAAAACAATGCAAGAAATATCCTCAAGTTGCTTAAAGTAGTCCAAGGGTTGGCCAGACAAGCTCTCTCCTAAGGCAGTCTACCTCAAATTAGGGTTTCATGTTGCATCAAGATACTTGAGTCCAAGTGATCCCAAGTGCTCACCAATGTCCTAATATGTTCTAAAGATCATCCATGTCAAGTTTCAAGCCCTGTAGGGGAAGTTTGCCCAGTCAATTGCTCAAAGGTCCAAAAATCGACTGTGCTGGGGCAAAAGTCAACTATGACCTACATACAGTCAAACTTCAAGATTTTTGGTCAAAATCCTAATTTTTAAGTATATTTCATCATTTGATCAAGGGTTGATCATGATTCATCAAGGATTGCTCATAATTCATCAAGACTCAAAAGATGTTAAATTAGGGATTTGTAGGAAAAGTCAACTCAACTTTGACCAAGCATAACTTTCTCATACTTTATGAGAAATGACCCATCCAAAGCTCATTTTGAAGAGGATGAAATTACCTACAATCCATCTTCATCTCCAAAGATAAAAATATGTACACAAAAGAAGTTATGAATTTGGACATTATAGGTCATTTTGAAAAGTCAACAAAAACACCTTTTTTGTCAAAGCTTCATACATGAGCATGGAATATCAAAATGATATGAGACCAAAAGGGTTGATTAAAGTACATCTCAATCTTTCTAAAAAGTCCAAGAACACATCCAAAGAATCAAAATTGAGGATGTTATGCATTGGTGAAGTTGAGATTTTTTGCAAAATTGCCAAAAGTCAACTATGCCAAAAACTTCAAATTTTGCCAAATGGGCCCAATCTTTTTCACTTTTTTTAAGTTGGAAACATAGCCCACGTGCTCTAGCCTTTTCCACTTGTCCATATCTTATTTTTATAATTTAATTTGGTTTTTATTTGAATTAATTCAATTTAAATCAAATTAAATCAAATAAAAATCCAAAAACATTGATAACAAGGGATTTTGTGCTTGTTTCAGGCTTTATTACACAGCTAGCCATCATTCAAATTCGCATCAAGGCTTGTGTGCACAAAAACATTGGAAATAGGCCAAATTTGGAAGGTTTTCAAAGCAAATCAAATCAAATCAAAAGGCATTGAAAGAGAAGGATTTTGATCAGTTTTCCAACCCTAATTCCTTCACTAATACATATAGACTGCGTGCAGATCAAAAGGGAGGTTAGAAACAGGCGTGAGAAGGAGAACCAGATTTGAAAAAAACAAGCAAAAAGTGTGAGATCGAATTGATAGTTAGAGGCATCCACAAGGCTTGTCATCTATCCCAATCGCTTCCTGGCACTCTCAGGAACCTAAAGCTATCAAGAACAAGTTCGTTTCGGTCCCTAAACACGCTGTAAGTCCCTCATGTTACACCCCTGTTCTTGAATTCGAAACTCACGATTTATGCATTGTTAGGTTGAAATAATTGTACATTCTTGATCACCATAACATTTGCAAACTTTCTGC
Organism: Vicia faba; assembly: GCA_948472305.1. Taxonomy (NCBI): domain Eukaryota; kingdom Viridiplantae; phylum Streptophyta; class Magnoliopsida; order Fabales; family Fabaceae; genus Vicia; species Vicia faba. The sequence continues at coordinate 102,934,798 of OX451740.1, read as the reverse complement.
ATTATTCAATTTCATTTATATGGCATGTAGCATTAACCACCATTGCTAGGTTTTCGAGCTTGGTTTTAGGGCTTTTGATTTTAGGAACAATTGGCCTTGGTAATGGGTACGGTTGTGATCAGGAGGACGAGACGAATCTAACCATGGTGTTAGATGTTATTTCCATGGCCTATGGAGGATTTTGAGCAACGGTCATTTGTCCGTAGGTATAGGCTAATGAACTTTTATCCACGGTGCAGGGAAGAAGACGCAGACGTGGCCAGCTTCCATTGGCTTGTTTAAACATTGGCGCACGTTTTTTTTCTCTCTGAATTTGTCCACTAATACTTGTTTTCTTATATTATTATTATTATTATTATTATTATTCTATAATTGTACAATAAGCAACAAGTGATCCAATGGCAAGCGTAGCAAGGAATTTTCCTTGGGGCTTGGGTTCGAATCCCAGGTCCCCCTATTTCTCTATATCATTTTATTTCAGGAGATCCAATGCACGCGTGAGCCTGAGATCCACCATACTCCTTCATTATCAACGCGCCAGATGGCCAAATCTGGTGCCCACCATTGAAGGTACACCATAGGCCAAGTCAACGCATATGCACTGGAATCAAAAGTCAACATGGATCTTCATCATTTTGGGCCCAAATACTTGCTATTGGCACCCCCTAATTTCAGGCCCGCTCTAATCTTTTTTTATTTATTCTATTTAATTTATTTGCTATTTATTTTATTAACCAAAAATTATTTTCTTTTTATCAAAAATCACAAAAAAAAGTATTTTTATGTCAAATCAAAATTAGAATATTATTTTTCTTCAATAAATTAAGTAATTTAATTAGGTTTGATTAATTAGACAACTTTAATTTTTTTTTTGTAAATAATTAAAATCAATTAGAATCAATAGGTTTTATTATTAATTTAATTTTTATCTTTTTTTCCTAAAAAACCAAAAAACCAAAAATATGTCATTTAATTATTTTTCATTAATTAATTTAATAACCAATTAATTTTGCATTTAATCTTAAGACTCAATTTCTTTTCTTAAAAAATATTTAAAACAACAAAAACATTTTCTTTTTTTTATTAGGATAGAAGGGTCAAAACCCTAGTTTCGCATTCAATCTAATTTTCTCGCGCGCTTTATTTTTATCCAATTATTGTATCTGCTCCCGGTTTGTAATAATTTAATTAGGACTTTTACATTTATCGCTTTTACTTACAAAGGGTTTGTTTTTGCCTATGTAAATACCTGAAGCCTTGTAATAGCTTAGTTTAAATTCTGCACTTTAATTCCGCAAATATTTAACTGTTAGATGTTTGATAATAGGGTTTGCATGACAAGAATTAATGTCTAAATTTAAAACAGTTAGATCACGCTAAATGTGCAAAGATAAAATAAACTGAAACTAAACGATTCACACATGCGCACTCTTAGGGTACACTCCCACTTGGTTGCCTTCGTAAACAGTCATTGAGTATAGGTTGTTTTAGAGGTCATCCTCTTGTCCAAAGATCATTGTTGCCTCAGAATGTTTGCCTCGGATATTATTGCCTCGGATAAATGATCTAAGACATTAGGGTTACTACTAAGTCGTCCTAACATTGCTTTAGTGACCGTACGACCCTTTTCAAATTGGCCCTCAAAACTCCAACGACGATGCTACCTACTCACTAATAGTGGGATAGCATTTTCTAAAGGAAACGAATACAGAACGATTCTTTTTTCGAGTAGGTAGATTAGTTCTTAGATACTTTCTCATTCAAAACAAATTTTTCACACTTACGCTCCATTACAAACAAATTTTCAAAAACACTTCATTACACTCTTGAAGACAGAAGCAAGAGTTAAATCGAAGTTAAAATAAAAACTTTTTCAAAGCCCACAAACACAAAGAATTTTTTTTTGAAAATAATGAGCAAGTACCTAAGAACCCGTAGATAACTACGGATAGAAAGGGTGCTAATACCTTCCCTTTCTATAATCTACCCCCGTACTCAGAAATATCTCGAAAATGAAATTTTTCTGTGCTTTTTTCCTTTCCTTGTTGGATAAAATAAAAGTCGGTGGCAACTCTTGCTTACTGTGACATTTTGCAAAAACAAACACAAAACGCAAACCAGCATTTCAAAAATAGTCAGTTCTTCAACCGTATCACAGAACTGGCGACTCTGCTGGGGAGAAAATAAGTGGGGTGTACCTTACGAATAGTTCATTATATTGTTTTCAATTGTTTGATCTGTTTGCTTTATCTTTGTGGGCTTGTATCAGAGTTACTATAGATCCTAACCCATATCTGGGGATACCTTTTAGGTAAGTAGAAATAGACTGTAGGGGAACTGTACGGTGTAGACCGATACGGTTGAAGTAATAGCTATGTTGGTGTGACACTTTAGTTGGTACTGATATCCCTTGTGGAGGAACAAGGAGAGTATGGGGCTGCTAATGGGTCATTAAGCATCAACTGATCTTAGAACCTATAATTGACCAACTTGTCCATAGAAAAGTAGCAGTATGCTACACTCATTAAGACCAAACTCTCGCGATGATTCCAGCCGCAAGAAATGGTTGCTAAACTGGAATTATGACCGATCGAGGGAGGTCAGTGATATTGAGATCCTCTAGAACCCGATTACTATTACTAGGACAGGTTGTCCCAACTAAACTGAAAGAGGGTAATACATAAACTCCATGCCAGCCTGAAATTTAAGGGATATTGTGTGACTTGTTTGCCCTTACCATATTTTCTATCTGTGAATACTTGTGGTGTGTTCTTATCATGACATCATAAATCATGACATTGCATGCATATTTCATTAGACTAACCCATTTCAAAGACCGAGGGGATTCATCTTTGTTCTGTTTTGCAGATCATGGCATCTATGTGCAGAAATACTATTCGCATCAGCTTCGTACAAATCCCTGCTCAACTTCGAGAGTTGGTTTCTAAAGTTCCTGATACTTCCTCCTTTGTTAGAAGACATGGTCATCTCCTTAGCCTGGTAACTTCCAAGTTGGATGAAAAAATGATGAGTGTCTTGTTCTAGTTATTTGACCCGTTGCACCACTGCTTCACCTTCCCAGACTATCAGTTGGTCCCTACTTTGGAGGAGTTCTCTGATTTACTTGGTATTTCTATTCTAGAGAGGACACCATTTACTGGTTTGGAGATAGCTCGTAGGCCAGAAGATATTGCTATAACCCTACATCTAACAAAGGCTGAAATAATGTCTAACTGGGACACTCGGAGTGGGATGAAAGGCTTCTTAGCTAAGTTCTTGATTCATCAAGCTCAATAGTTTTGGGACAGCTTGGACTTTCAAGCATTTGAAGACATCCTAGCACTTCTCATCTATGGTTTGGTTCTGTTTCCTAATTCAGATTCTTTCGTCGACGTGAACACAGTCAAGATCTTCGTGTCCCGTAATCCAGTACCCACTCTCTTAGGTGACATTCTACATGCTCTTTATGCCCGTACTTCTCGTAAACGGGGAACCCTTATGTGTTGTGCACCATTGTTGGCGAGGTGGTTTATTTCTCACCTCCCCAAATCTGTTTTTGAAGAACGAGGAAGGCACAGGTTGGGCCTACAGAATTATGTCCCTTTCTCACACGGACATCATTTGGAGTACTAAGGACATGGAAGAAGTAGCTGTTATTGACTGTTGTGAGGAATACCCCAATGTTCCTTTACTTGGAATCAGAGGAGGGATCACCGATAATCCTTATTTGGCCTTACGATAGTTTGGGCGAGCTAGGAGGGACGGACCTCATGAGTTGCTGCTTCCAAACATTGTCTTTGACTTCCACGGGGATGTTGAGGGACATCGCCGCCGATTTATACGAGCTTGGGATAGGGTGAACAGGTCTGATCCGCATGAGCTAGGAGCGAAGACTTCTCTTCCGATGCAACCGTATCTCCGGTGGGTTCGAGCCCGCGCTCAAAATCAAGGGATGCCATATGAAGCTGTCTTACCAGTGATTATAGAGCATGCTGATGAAGAAGGGGTTCCCCATACTGTCCTCCATCCATACATGCCTACTGACATTGGGGCATTAAAGAGGTCTTGGGTCCAGTTGAGGGAAGAGAGGGATACTTACAGAGAGAAGTATCATGAACAGGAACGGAAGATCCTTAAGCTTACAAGGCAACTGGAGAATGAGAGGGTCCTCAACGGCTATGTCGGCACATAAGGAAAACGACCGTGGGAGCGCTGATGTCTTTTGCTATTTCTAGTTTTGATTTACTTTTTAGTTTTTCTCTTTGTAACGCCTTAAATAAATTTGTCAAACATTGTTTCAAGTTTTTAATCTAATAAAAGTGTGTTTCATTTTGGTTTACAAATTTGAATATCCCTAAAGTCTTTGAAATCATATCATATGCATTCCATTCCCATGCACCTCATCACAGGTACCCTTACAGGTTTCTCATCTTCTTCGCTGTTTATTTGAGCACATCATGTCTTCTGAAACATCCACTGATCAAGCTATCAAGGCTCTCTAAGCTCAAAATGCTCAGTTCCAGGAAATGTTCATGAACCTGGCCAAGGGGCAGAAAGATCTGAAGACTCTTATCTTGAAGGATAAGTAGTAGAAGAAGAAGACGATCCTCCTGAATATGGGCCACAGGTTTGGGAACAGGTTGCGAGAGGAAGCTGATTTATCTCACTCATCTAGAGAGGGAGAGAATCAAGAAGAAAGGAGGGCTCCTAGCCCTGTGGTTTCAGAAAATGACACTGACTTTGAGGAAGACCAGTATCCTCCTGCCGAGGATAGATATAAGAAACTCGAAGACTGGTTAAGCGCAATGGAGATCCCGAAGATACCTGGGTTGGATTTCGAAGATTTGGGTTTGGCATCTGGAGTGGTGATCCCACACAAGTTCAAAGCACCTGTCTTTGCTAAGTACAACAGGGTCTCCTGCCCGAAGTTACACCTCCGCTCGTATGTTAGAAAGATGCAGCCATATACTACTGATAAGAACCTCTGGGTTTATTTCTTTCAAGATAGTCTGTCAGGGACTCAAATTGAATGGTTCTATCATCTAGAAGGAGCTAACATCCGTAACTAGGAGGACCTTGCTGCTGCTTTTTACAAGCATTACCAATATAATGTCGACCTTGCTCCCACGCGTACCCAACTTCAGGGTATGTCTATGGGTGCGGGCGAAGGTTTTAAGGACTACGCTCAGAAATGGAGAGATCTGGCAGGAAGAGTACAACCCCTCTGGCTGATAGGGAGTTGGTGGATATCTTTTTGGGGACTTTGTCTGGTCCGTATTTCAATCATTTGATCAGAAGTTCATCGTCTGGTTTCACTTAGTTGATTATGACTAGGGAGAGGGTCGAAGCCGGTATCAAGAGCGGCAAAATACAGAAGGGTGCTTCGTCAAGTACCGAGAAGAAGTCTTTCAAGAAGGAGTCCAGTGCAGTTTATAGCTCGAGGAGCCAAAATCGTCTTGAGCGCCGCCAAGCGGTTAATGCGGTAGTTATATCAAGACCAACTATTACCCCACAATGCAACACCCATCAAAGAGCAGAGAGGTCTCAAAGACAATTTACTCGGCTCAGTATAACTTTATCTCAAATTCTTCCGCAACTGTTAAAAACCAACTTGGTGATTACGAAGGAGGCCCCAAAGAATCCCAACACCACGTCACCATTATATAATCCGAACGCCCGCTGTGCTTATCACTCTGATAGCCCAGGGCATGATACCAATAACTGCTGGGCCTTGAAGAATAAGGTACAGGATCTGATTGATGCTAAGGAGATTGAGTTTGAGGCATCGGAAAAGCCTAATGTCATGACTGCTCCTATGCCCAAGCATGGAGTGAATGATATGGATGATGACTCGTTTGTGACTTCTGTGAAAGACATTTCTACTCCGTTGATGACTGTGAAGAAGAACCTTCTGTTAGCCGGTTTATTTCCGAGTTGTGGTGAAGGTTGCCACCTGTGTTCCGTCCTACCTACTGGTTGCCATCTATTGAAGTCAGGTGTCCAACGCCTGATGGATAATAAAGAAATCTTGTTCGAGAAAACTTTTGTTCCATTGGTTCCTGTTGAAGAAGTTTCCATAATCACCATTTTCGTCAATTCTTCCAAGGCTTCCTCGAGAAAGCCTGTTAGAATTACATCTGTTCCGAGAATCGCTCCATTGATCATTACTGTTCCTGGACCTATCCCTTACACGTCAGATAAGGCTGTCCCATGGCACTATGGGGCCGATGTGTATTATCACGGGGTTAAACAAGACTTGAAAAATGAAGAGGTTGATATTGATGTCAGTAATATTGTTGGATCTAGTAAAGTCACCCGGAGCAGAAGACTTTTCTCCCATGATATCTCCCCACCAATTGTTCAGAAGCCTGTTGTTATTACACCTGCCAGTACTTCTGCTACTGTCCATGTTCATGTTCCAATCATTACCCCTGTCGCCGAGTCATCTGACACTCGGGGCAAAGGGATCACCGGTGGGCCTGTCCAGACGGAGGCACCAAGGAAGATTACTGTTGAAGCCTCTAGACAGGAGATAGAGGAAATTTTAAAGATTATCAAGAAAAGCAACTACAATGTAGTCGAACAGCTAGGGCAAACCCCGTCAAAGATCTCTATGTTGTCTTTATTGCTGTGCTCATAGGCCCATGCTAAGTCTCTGATTGCTTTCCTGAAAAACAACGCATGTGTCGCAGGAGACATCTGCTGACCAGTTCAAAGATTGTGTGGCTAGTTTGACAGTAGATAACGGGTTAGGTTTCTCCGACGTAGATTTGACTGCCAAGGGGAAGAATCACAATGACGCTCTGCATGTTTCAATCGAGTGCAGGGGCACTACCCTAGCTCACGTATTGGTGGATACTGGGTCCTCGTTGAATGTTTTACCTAAGAAAGCATTAGACCGGTTAGACTGTAAAGGGTTGGTGCTGAAGTCGAGTAACATTGTGGTTAGGGCCTTTAACGGGTCCAAGAGGATGGTACATGGAGAGGTGGATATTCCAGTTAAGGTTGGTTCTTAGATTTCCGCGTCTACATTCTATGTGATGGACATTTGACCATCTTATTCTTATTTGCTGGGTCGCCCGTGGATCCATAAAGTCGGGGCAGTAACTTCTACGCTCCACCAGATGCTGAAATACCCAGTGAAGGGGAAAATTATTACGGTACGAGGAGAAGAGGAGTACATGGTAAGCCACCTCAAATCATTCCGGTATGTGGAAATGGACGGGGAGTTCATTGAAACCCCGTGTCAACACTTTGAAGAAGTCCCCCAGACTCTGGCGTCAATTGAAACTGTTGCTGAAGATCCTTCAATCAAAATGGCTTCCCTCAAGGATGCCCAGCCTGTTATTGAGAAAGGTGGGTGTGCGAATTGGGGCCAACTCCCTGACTTTGCGCACAAGACTGGCAAGTTTGGTTTGGGTTTTACTGCAGAAGCTCAAAGGGTTGTTCGGCGTGCGCGGATTGGAAGACCTCTCATGTGTATCACTAATCCTGAAGTGAATACGATTGAAGACGATGATGAAGAGTCTGAGTTTGACAGCTGGATTTACCCGACTACCGGCGGCGGACTAAGCAATTGGAAGACAAAGGACTTCGTGCCAATTTCTTTTATTACACAGTAATAGACTTTTGTTTTGGATTTGTAACAGACAATTTTAAACTTTATGGCCCGGTGCCTTACCCGAGACATCGTGGCTTTGTTTGAGGGCTTATTATATGTGTCATTTCCATATATCATTAATAAAAGCATTGGACGTTTTCTTGCATTAAAAAGTTTGCGCTCTTTGTTTTTCTTTTCTATCTTTTAAAATAGATATTTTACACACACTCACATATACAGGTCTACATCCACTCTGGATCCCACTGATAACGACTCTGCTACTACCAATTATGACTTCGAAAGTCCGATCAACCAAGCCGAGGACGAAGGTGAGGATGATTACGAAGTGCCTGTTGAACTTGCTAAATTGTTACTTCAGGAAGAGAGGGCTATACAGTCGCATGAAGAGCCAGTGGAAACAGTAAATCTTGGTACAGAAGTAGACAAGAAAGAGGTCAAGATCGGCGCAAATCTAGAGTCTAGTGTTAAACAACAGTTGATTCAGATGTTGCGTGACTATGTGGAGATCTTTGCCTGGTCTTATGAAGATATTCTTGGGTTGGATACTGATATCGTGGTTCACCGCTTGCCAACTAAGGAAGACTGCCCTCCAGTGAAACAGAAAGTTCACCGAATGCGCCCAGAGATGTCCGAGAAAATCAAGGCTGAGGTGATGAAATAGTTTGATGCCGGTTTTCTAGCAGTTACTTCTTACCCAAAGTGGGTGGCCAACGTGGTTCTAGTGCCGAAGAAAGATGGTAAAGTTTGAATGTGTGTTGACTATAGGGATTTGAACAGGGCAAGCCCCAAGGATGATTTCCCTCTGGCTCATATCGACGTTCTGGTTGACAACACCGTGTAACATAAGGTCTTCTCCTTTATGGATGGTTTCTCCGATTACAATAAGATTAAGATGGCTCCTAAGGATATGGAGAAGACAACTTGTGTTACTCAAGGGGGTACCTTTTGCTACAAGGTCATGCCTTCCGGATTGAAGAATGCTGGGGCAATGTATCAGCGCGCCATGGTCGCTCTGTTCCACGACATGATCCATCATGAGATTGAGGTATACGTTGATGACATGATTTCAAGATCCCAGGCTGAGGAAGAACATCTTGACCATCTTCAGAAGCTATTTGACAGGTTGAAGTTGTACAAGCTAAGGTTAAACCCGAACAAGTGCACCTTCGGGGTGAGATTTGGTAATCTGCTGCGCTTCGTCGTAAGTGATAAAGGTATTCAAGTGAACCCTACAAAGGTAAAGGCTATACAGGAAATGCCAGCTCCCCGAACAGAAAAAGAAGTCAGAGGCTTTCTGGGACGTCTGAACTATATTTCCCGGTTCATCTCACACCTAACTGCTACTTGTGAGCCAATCTTCAAGTTACTGAAGAAAGATCAAGTGGTAAGATGGAACGATGAATGTCAGGCCGCTTTCGAAAGGATCAAAGAATATCTCCAAGAGCCACCTATTTTGATGCCTCCGGTTGAAGGGAAACCTTTGATCTTATACTTGACAGTACTCGACAATTAAATGGGGTGTGTGCTGGGGCAGCATGACGAGTCTGGCCAAAAAGAGCATGCTATTTACTACCTTAGCAAAAAGTTTACCGACTGCGAGACCCGATACTCGTTGCTTGAGAAAACTTGCTGCACTTTGGCATGGGCTACTCGCCGGCTGAGACAGTATATGTTGATTCACACTACTCTATTGATATCAAAGATGGATCCAATCAAGTATATCTTCGAGAAGCCGACCTTATCCGGAAGAATAGCAAGATGGCATATGATCTTGACTGAGTATGACATCTAATACACGACTCAAAAGGCAATCAAGGGAAGTGTGTTGGCAGATCATTTGGCGCATCAAGCAGTGGACAATTACCAGTCTATGAACTTCAAATTCCCATATGAGAACATCATGTTGGTAACCGACTGTGAAACAACTGGACCGGATGAAGGACTTGAGGAAGGATCCCAATGGTCTATGTACTTTGATGGAGCTTCAAACACTTTGGGTAATGGCATTGGCGTCGTGATCATATCTCCTGAAGGATCTCATACTCCGTTCACCGCCCGACTATGTTTAAACTGCACCAACAACATGGCAGAGTATAAAGCGTGCATCATGGCTCTTCGAGCAGCTATTGACCTAAGGATTAAGTTCTTAAGTGTTTTCGGAGATTCCGCTCTCGTGATCAGTCAGATCAAAGGCGAGTGGGATACGAAACACCCAAATCTTATTCCTTACAAGGAGTATGTGTTGACGTTGCTTCCGCACTTCGAGGAGATAACCTTTGAACACTTCCCTAGAGAGGAGAATCAGTTGGCGGACGCGCTAGCTACGATGTCTTCTATGTTCAAGGTCAGATGGGATAATGAAGCTCCCCAGATTATTATTGAGAGGTTGGACGAACCTGCACATTGGTGTGACATTGAGACTGAGAAGGTAATAGGTAAGCCCTGGTTTCATGAGGTAAAGAGGTACCTTGAAGCTCAGGAATACCCTGAGGGTGCATCTGTTAATGATAAGAAGTTTCTGAGGAGGTTCGCGGCAAAGTTCTTCATCAGTAACGGCATCCTTTACAAGCGTAACCATGATTCGACTTTACTGCGTTGTGTGGATAAGAACGAAGTAGAAAGGATTAGGGTAGAGTTACATGAAGGTACTTTCAGAACTCATTCCAGTGGACACACCATGGCAAAGAAGATCCTTCGTGCAGGATATTATTGGTCCACCATGGAAGCCGACTATTATCAGCATTCTCGGACCTGTCATAAGTGCCAAGTTTATGCTGATAAAGTGCACATACCTCCAGTACCTCTGAATGTTCTGACAACACCTTGGCCTTTTGCAATGTGGGGCATCGACATGATCGGCGAGATCAGACCTACGGCATCTAACGGGCATCGTTTCATTCTGGTAGCGATTGATTACTTTACGAAGTGGGTTGAAGCAGCTTCCTTTGCTACCGTAACCAAGAAATTCGTGGCACGGTTCATTCGGCACAATCTGATCTGTCGATATGGTGTACCAGAGAGGATCATTATGGACAATGGTACAAATCTCAATAATAAGATAATCACCAAGCTCTGCAAGCAGTTCAAGATTCAGCATCACAACTCTTCTCCTTACTGGCCAAATATGAATGGGGCTGTAGAAGCGGCTAATAAAAATATCAAGAAGATTGTGCAGAAGATGACGGTGACATACAAAGATTGGCACGAGATGTTACCTTTTTCTCTTCATGGGTACCGTACCTCAGCGCAGACGTCAACAGGGGCAACACCCTATTCCTTGGTTTATGGCATGTAGGCCGTCTTACCCATTGAAGTTCATATACCCTCTCTTCGGATTATGAAGGATGCAGGTTTGAGCGAAGATGACTAGATTCAGACCCGGCTTGATCAGCTGAACTTAATCGACGAAAAGAGACTTACTACTATTTGTCATGGTCAAACGTATCAAAAGCGGATGATCAAGGCATTTAACAAGAAAGTCAGACGACAAGAGTATCAAGTTGGGGACCTGGTTATCAAGCGCATCATCCTGCCACAAGATGATCCCAGGGGAAAATGGACCCCTACGTACGAAGGGCCATTTGTGGTTAAGAACATTTTCTCAGGAGGAGCCATGATTCTAACCACCATGGATGGTGACGACCTTCCTCACCCCGTCAATGCAGACATAGGGAAAAAATACTACGCATAATCAAAGACCCGCTAGGTTGACTGGCCTAGGAAAAAATAAGGGCTTCCCGGCAAACCAAAAGGGTTTGGGCAAAAATAAGGGATGAAAATGAAAAAATCTGTACACCCGGCAAGTCGAAAACCTGAAAAGGCGGCTTGGGCAAAAAAGGGTATCCCGGTGGACTGAAAACCCGAAAGGGCGGTCCAGGCAAAAATTAGGGATCAAAGCGTAACACTATGTCTCATTGAATCACCTTGCAACCAGACTTCGGTATCGACTATCAAGCTCGGACGACACTAATCAATCTGATCTACCTTCAACCAAGTAGCAAAGTGATGAGATGCATGAGGACATAAAGGCAATAGCAGAGTTGGAACCCAGTGAGATTGTTGACATAGATGTTTTCTTTGTTTTTCACAAATTGTATAAATTCTATTTGTTCGGCGGCATTCTCTTACTAGGACGTCAGCCTCTTGTACAAAAACGCCTATTTACAGGCTAACCTCGAAATGAATACGAGTCATTTTACGAAGAAATTTCAAATTGTTTTCCTTTTTCTGTTTTGTTTTGCGAGAACGTCCAATGTTCATTTTTGATATATTCATTTGATATTGATTGCTGCTCATAAAAATTTACATGCGAAACAAAAGAAGATTACTTGTAATATCAGAAACAAAGGGCAAACGAGAAATGTCTAAACCGTACAGTTGCTCTGTCCACCAGGTACAAGGATAGACCTAGCTGGAGGAAACGATTGAAAGTACATTCATTCCCCAAAGAGTAAGAGAAAGATAGTGGTGTTAGCTCTCCCCAGCTGAGACTCACAACTGTGAATGAACCGCGGAGTATAAAAATATCCATAGTGGAGTTTAAAGTCATCCCCAGTAGACTCTGGAAGATTGTCCCCAGTAGAGTCTAAAAGGTTATTCCCCGTGAAGTCGCAACTGGAAAATCATCCCCAGCGGAGTTCATTCCTTTCACAAACATAAATTCAATCCCCAACAGGTTTCATTATTACCAGCAATGGTAATTCATCCCCAGCTGAATTTATCGACAGAATCCTCAGCAGAGCATCTCTTCCCCACAGAGGAATTTCCTTGTCAGTTTATTCCCCAACAGAGTTATCCTCTCCTGCATGTTTATTCTCACAAACATCTTCATCCACTATCCCCAACGGAAACAGAGAATTCAACTCTTTTCCTCAGCAGCAATCCGGGACTTATTTTCCCCAGCTCAAAACATCACATTTCCATACATCATGACACATGCATATACGCATCATACAGAACAATCTCATTTATTTTGAGAACATCATTTGCTTGATACATATCATGCATTACATATAGCTAACCTTTACCTTTCAGGAAAGATACGATCAAATTCTCACAACATTCAAGCTATGAGACGTTTCCTCATTTGAATTACGGACAAGCTCCTAAATCTCAACAAAGTTTGTTTCCTCAGTTGAATTACGGACGAGTTCCTAAATCTCAACAGATATGTTTCCTCAGTTGAATTACGGACAAGCTCCTAAATCTCAACAAAGTTTGTTTCCTCAGTTGAATTACAGACGAGTTCCTAAATCTCAGCAGAGATGTTTCCTCAGTTGAATTACGGACGAGTTTCCTAAATCTCAGCAAAGACGATTCCTTAGTTGAATTACTGGCGAGTTCCTAAATCTCAGCAGAGATGTTTCCTCAGTTGAATTACGGACGAGTTTCCTAAATCTCAGCAAAGACGATTCCTCAGTTGAATTACGGACGAGTTCCTAAATCTCGACAAAGATGTTTCCTCAGTTGAATTATGGACGAGTTTCTTAAATCTCAGCAGAGATGTTTCCTCAGTTGAATTACGGACGAGTTTGCTAAATCTCCGCAGAGATGTTTCCTCAGTTGAATTACGAACGAGTTTCCTAAATCTCAGCAAAGATGTTTCCTTAGTTAAATTACGGACGAGCTCCTAAATCTCAATAGAGATGTTTCCTCATTTGAATTATGGACGAGTTCCTAAATCTCAATAGAGATGATTCCCCAGTTGAGTACAGACGACCAAAGTTCCTAAATATCAACAGATACAACTCACCAACAGAATAATGGACAATTGAAGCTCCTAAAATTCTACTTCTCTCAATAGAGATCAGCTTTCCCCAGCAGAATCTTCCTCAACAATAGATATACAAGCTCTCGCTAAGGAATCTCTTACGCGATCGACACTCCTCCAAATGGCATCTATAAGCCCATTCCCGGTATCACAAGACAATTACCACTTCATGCGAGTGCAAATTTCTAGGCACTCTAGTGTTCAATCAACTTCCACCTTCGGATTACGAAAGGCACGAAAGCCAATCTACGTCCTCAGGTTTAAGAAGATTGAACAGGGGCAGCTGTTGTACCCCAAAATTTTCCCTCCCATATTTCTCAAAACATTGCAAGAAAGATCCTCAAGTTGCTCAAAGTAGTCCAAGGGTTGGCCAGACAAGCTCTCTCCTAAGGCAATCTACCTCAAATTAGGGTTTCATGTTGCATCAAGATACTTGAGTCCAATTGATCCCAAGTGCTCACCAATGTCCTAATATGTTCTCAAGATCATCCATGTCAAGTTTCAAGCCTTGCAGAGGAAGTTTGCTCAGTCAATTGCTCAAAGGTCCAAAAATTGATTGTGCTAGGGAAAAAGTCAAACTATGACCTACATACAGTCAAACTTCAAGATTTTTGGTCAACATCCTCATTTTGAAGTATATTTCATCATTTTATCAAGGGTTGATCATGATTCATCAAGGATTGCTCATAATTCATCAAGACTCAAAAGTTGCTAAATTAGGGTTTTGTAGGAAAAGTCAACTCAAATCTGACCAAGCATAACTTTGTCATAATTTATTATAAATGACCCATACAAATCTCATTTTAAAGAGGATGCAATTCCCTATAGTCCATCTTCATCTCCCAAGTTCAAAATATGCACACACAAGAAGTTATGAATTTGGACATTATAGGTCATTTTGAAAAGTCAACAAAAACACCTTTTTTGTCAAAGATTCATACATGAGCATGGAATATAAAAATGATATGAGACCAAAAGGGTTCATTAGAGGACATCTCAAGCTTTCTAAAAAGTCCAAGAATACCTCCAAAGGTTCATAATTGAGGAAGTTATGCATTGCTGAAGTTGACCTTTTTTGCAAAATTGCCAAAAGTCAACTATGCTCAAAACTTCAAATTTTGCCAAATGGGCCCAATCTTTTTCACTTGTTTTAAGTTGGACACATAGCCCATGTGGTCTAGCCTTTTCCACTTGTCCATATCTTATTTTTATTATTTAATTTGGTTTTTATTTGAATTAATTCAATTTAAATCAAATTAAATCAAATAAAAATCCAAAAACATTGATAACAGGGGATTTTGTGTTTGTTTCAGGCTTTATTACACAGCTAGCCATCATTAAAATTCGAATCAAGGCTTGTGTGCACAAAAAGATTGGAAATAGGCCAAATTTGGAAGGTTTTCAAAGCATATCAAATCAAAAGGCATTGAAAGAGAAGGATTTTGATCAGTTTTGCAACCCTAATTCCTTCACTAATACATATAGACTGCGTGCAGATCAAAAGAGAGGTTAGAAACAGGTGTGAGAAGGAGAACCAGATTTGAAAAAAAAAAGCAAAAAGTGTGAGATCGAATTGATAGTTAGAGGCATCCACAAGGCTTGTCATCTATCCCAATCGCTTCCTGGCACTCTCAGGAACCTGAAGCTATCAAGAACAAGTCTGTTCCGGTCCCTAAACGCGCTGTAAGTCCCTCACGTTACACCCCTGTTCTTGAATTCGAAACTCACGATTTATGCATTGTTAGGTTGAAATAATTGTACATTCTTGATCACCATAACATTTGCAAACTTTTTTCATTATTCAATTTCGTTTATATGGCTTGTAGCGTTAATCACCATTGCTAGGTTTTCGAGCTTGGTTTTAGGGCTTTTGATTTCAGGAACAATTGGCCTTGGTATAGGGTATGGTTGTGATCAGGAGGACGAGACGAATCTAACCATGGTGTTAGATGTTATTTCCATGGCCTATGGAGGATTTTGAGAAGATGCAATCTGTAGCAACGGTCATTTGTCCGTAGGTATAGGCTAATGAACTTTTAGACACAGTGCCGGGAAGAAGACGCAGACGTGGCCAGCTTCCATTGGCTTGTTTAAACGTTGGCGCGCGTTTTTTCTGATTTTATCCACTAATACTTGTTTTCTTATATTATTATTATTATTCTATAATTTTACAACAAGCAGCAAGTGATCCAGTGGCAAGCGTAGCAAGGAATTTGCCTTGGGGCCTGGATTCGAATCCCATGTCCCCCTGTTTCTCTATATCATTTTATTTTAGGAGATCCAATGCACGCGTGAGCCTGAGATCCACCATACTCCTTCATTATCAACGCCCCAGATGGCTAGATGGCCAAATCTGGTGGCCACCATTGAAGGTACACCATAGGCCAAGTCAACGCATATGCACTGGAATCAAAAGTCAGCATGGATCTTCATCATTTTGGGCCCAGATACCTACTATTGGCACCCCCTAATTTCAGGCCCATCTCTCATCTTTTTTATATTTATTCTATTTAATTTATTTTCTATTTATTTTATTAACCAAAAATTATTTTCCTTTTATCAAAAATCACAAAAAAAAGTATTTTTATGTCCAATCAAAATTAGAATATTATTTTTCTTCAATAAATTAAGTAATTTAATTAGGTTTGATTAATTAGACAACTTTAATTTATTTTTTTGTAAATAATTAAAATTAATTAGAATCAATAGGTTTTATTACTAATTTAATTTTTTATCTTTTTTTCCTAAAATAACCAAAAAAGCAAAAATATGTCATTTAATTATTTTTCATTAATTAATTTAATAACCAATTAATTTTGCATTTAATCTTAAGACTCAATTTCTTTTCTTAAAAAATATTAAAAACAACAAAAACATTTTCTTTTTTTTAATTAGGATAGAAGGGTCAAAACCCTAGTTTCGCATTCGATCTAATTTTCTAGCGCGCTTTATTTTTATCCAATTATTGTATCTGCTCCCGGTTTGTAATAATTTAATTAGGACTTTTACATTTATCGCTATTACTTACAAAGGGTTTGTTTTTGGCTATGTAAATACCTGAAGCCTTGTAATAGCTTAGTTTAAATTCCGCACTTTAATTCCACAAATATTTAACTGTTAGATGTTTGATAATAGGGTTTGCATGACAAAAATGAATGTCTAAATATAAAACAGTTAGATCACCCTAAATGTGCAAAGATAAAATAAACTGAAACTGAACCATTCGCACATGCGCACTCTTAGGGTACACTCCCACTTGGTTGCCTTCGTAAACGGTCATTGAGTATAGGTTGTTTTAGAGGTCATCCTCTTATCCAAAGATCATAGTTGCCTCAGAATGGTTGCCTCAGATATTGTTGCCTCGGATATTGTTGCCTCAGATAAATGATCTAAGACATTAGGGTTACTACTAAGTCGTCCTAACATTGCTTTAGTGATCGTGCGTCCCTTTTCGAATTGACCCTTAAAACTCCAACGACGATGCTACCTACTCACTAATAGTGGGATAGCATTGTCTAAAGGAAACAAATACATAACGATTCTTTTTTCGAGTAGGTAGATTAGTTCTTAGATACTTGCTCATTCAAAACAAATTTTTCACACTTACGCTCCTTTACAAACAAATTTTCAAAAACACTTCATTACACTCTTGAAGACAGAAGCAAGAGTTAAATTGAAGTTAAAACAAAAACTTTTTCAAAGCCCACAAACACAAAGAAAACAATTTTGAAAATAATGAGCAAGTACCTAAGAGCCCGTAGATAACTATAGATAGAAAGGGTGCTAATACCTTCCCTTTCTATAATCTACCCCCCGTACTCAGAAATTTCTCGAAAAAGGAATTTTCTGTGCTTTTTTCCTTTCCTTGTTGGATAAAATAAAAGTCGGTGGCGACTCTTGCTTACCGCGACATTTTGCAAAAACAAACGTAAAACGCAAACCAGCATTTCAAAAACAGTCAGTTCTTCCACTGTATCAGACGGTGTTGCAAGTGATTGAGAGGGAGGGGGGGTGAATAGATCACCTCCTTATTATTGAAGGATTTAAAATCTTTTATCAAAGTTTTTTAAAAATAGCGGAAAAACACGAACCCGAATCGACTTCCATCTATTTTGAACCGACTACTAGAAAACCAGACATACGATAAAATTAATGGATTTTTATTAAGATGAAATAGATGAAATTTAACATAGATCAATGTATGTTTCAATACGCTTATCACAAGAAAACTATTTCCAATGAACAAAAACTTGCAAGCAATTTTGTCGAACAGTTGGCGTATGCTTGTTCGATGATCAACAATAATGGTGGTTTAGTAAAAGAGTTTGTACCACTATTGTATCATTGAACAGAAAAACCAGTAAACCAATTGAATCACAAAAATGCAGAAAACATAAAGAGAAAGAGAGAAAGAAAATGATACACAGGCAGTTTAGTAAGGAAGTTCCCCTCTGCCGTCCTCGCGTGTGGGTACGTCTCCCTGTAAATTTCCAAAACTGAAATTGAGACATGTTATATCAATTTGTTGAATGTTGTTTACAAGATTACAATACAAGACAGAACATAATCACTAAGATATTTTTTTCTTGTATGAACCTTCACTTGATATGAGTTGATCAAGATTTCACCTGCAAGATCCACAGTCAATCCTCCACTCGACAACCTGTTTGCGAAATCACCCTTATTTCTAAACCCCTCGTTACGGTTGAATCTGACCTGTGCAATCGTGACTGAAAAACCCGCAAGAACACAGCTAAGATCACCGATCGTACCACTGAATGTTATCTCTAAGATCCCTTCATTCGATGAACAAAGATGATTATGTTCCGATGTTATTGAACCAAGGTGATTGAGAAGATGATGAAGATGAAGTATCTTTCATGTTTCTGATGCTCAAAAAATTTGATGCACGCCAATTGTATTTGTGACACACTATTTATTTAACTGCAAAAACTGACTTATATATGTAACAGAAAAATGTTAGAGGCAAAAATCGCAGTATGAGTCGATGCATATCTAAGATGAGTCGACTCATGTTAGTTATAAAACATGGGATGAGTGGATACAATGTATTATATATCAATGCATACTGTTAGCAAGAGATATCACAGAGAGAGACAAAATGTATATGAGTCGATGTAAGTCATTATTTATCGATACAACCTGTTTTCCACACTTAATCCATAACCTTTAATTTCATATAAGTCGACACAAAATGCGAATGTGTCAATTAATACTGAGTTGATTTTGATTTCCAAAAAATAAGAAATGATATGTATCAATGCATGAGTTCATGTGTCGAAGCATAAAGGTCTTAAAACATTTTTCCAGAAGCATGAACATGACATGTATCGATGCATAGTGCGAATGAGTCGGCTCATACTGAAGCAAAATTGTTTTTGTGATTTTTTGCTTATGTATGTGCCAATGCGAAGCTTTTTGTATTGACCTAAAATCATGATATATGTGTAAAACACATTTTTGACCCTTTTTGAACATGCTACACTATTATCATATCATGCACACATAGAGATCAAACACAATAAAAATTCATTAATACTTATATCACACATATTTTCTATCATACAAACTACTTAAACAAAAGTTGCTCACAAATGATACTGCTTCAACCCACTTCATGAAGTAATCAATAACGACAAGGATGAAACAATGCCCATTGGAAGAAGTAGGCTTAATCTCTCCAAATATGTCAATGCCCCACATTGCAAACGACGAAGGAGAAATCAAGACATTTAAAGGAACCAGAGGCACGTGTACCTTGTCAGCATAAATCTGGCATTTGTGACAAGTTATGGAATGGTGATGGCAATCAGTTTCCATGGTTGACCAATAATAACCCGCTCTCAGAATTTTCTTGACCATCGTGTGCCCCCTGGAATGAGTACCAAAGATACCTTCATACATATCTTCTATAATATTTTTCGCTTCCTTCTTGTCTATACAATAAAGCAAAGTAGAATCGTGATTGCGCTTGTACAAAATTACATTTCTCAGAAAGAACTTGGCAGAGAACCTTCGTAGAAAGTTCTTATCATTGATAGATGCTCGTTCAGGATATTCTTGAGCCTAGAGGTATCTTTTCACTTCATGGTACCAAGGCCTTTCCTCTACTCTATCAGTATCAACCTCGTAGCAATATCCAGGTTCATCTAGTCTCTCGATAGTAATTCAAGGACATTCATTATCCCACCTGACTTTGAACATAGATGACATAGTAGCTAGTGCATCTGCCAAATGATTCTCTTCTTGTGGGATATGTTCAAAAGTGAATTCCTCAAAATATGGAACTAATTTCAACACATGCTCTCGATAAGGAATGATATTTGAGTGCTTCGTATCCCGTTCTCCCTTTATCTGACAGATCACTAGGGATGAGTCCCCGTACACATTCAAAAATTTGACTATCATATCAATAGCAACCTTAATACCCATGATGCGTGCTTCATATTCGGCCATCTTGTTGGTATAGTCAAAGAAAAGTTTGGCGGTGAAGGGCGTATGGCAACCCTTGAGAGAGATAATCACAACACCGAATCCATTGCCCATCGTGTTAGAAGCTCCATCAAAAACTAAAGTCCAACGGGTTCCCGACTCAGATCTTTCCTACGGTCCTGATTTTTCATAGTTTGTAACTAGAATAATATTCTCCTCTGGAAACTCGAAATTCACATATTGATAGTCGTCTACGACATGATGATCCAAATGATCAGCCAGTACACTTCCTTTGATTGCCTTCTGAGTAGTGTACCGAATGTTGTATTATGTTTAGGCCATTTGCCATATGGCTATCCATCCGAAGAGAGTGGGCTTCTTGAATATGTATTTTATCGGATCTATTTTAGAGATCAACAAGGTAGTATGAGTCAACATATACTGACTTAGTTGGCGAGCAGTCCATGCCAAAGCGCAACAAGTTTTCTCGAGTTGTGAGTATCTTGTTTCACAGTCGGTGAACTTTTTCTAAGGTAGTATATTGCATGCTCTTTTCGAATAGACTTGTGATGTTGCCCCAGTACACACCTGTTGTACCCCAAAATTTTCCCTCTCATTTTATCAAGATCTCCCCTCACAAGGCTCTTTGAACTCCAGACAGGATTAGGGTTTTGCTCTGCTCAAGACATCTCCTTGCATTAATGACCTAAATTAGGGTTTGAGTTTTCACAAGGATTTTTGGACTTCTAATGCTCAAAGTGACCTTCATACTTCATGTTGGACTCATAAGTTTGTCCATACCAAGTTTCAAGCCTTGAATCAAATTTTTGCCCAGTCAATTGGGCAGTTGACCTAGAAATCAACTATATTGGGGAAAAAGTCAATTGTGGCCAATTTACAGTCAAACCTCATGATTTTTGACCCACATCAACATTATGAACTCATATGAACCATTTGACCAAGTTTGGACCACAACTCCTCAAGAAATTTCATCAGATCATCAAAAGGGCAAAATAGTCATTTTTAGGGTTTTGACTGCACAAGGGCAATTTCTGACTTTTGACCTAGCCAATGGCAAAATGGGTTCAAGCATGGATTCAAGGACTTAATGGAATCATCTTGACCTATTCACAAGGTTCAAAAGATCTCAATTGCATTAGATTGACAGATGAATTTTTCAGTCAACTGATCAAAATTTGACTGTACACTGAAAAGTCAAACTTTGACTTTTTGGTCAAAATCAAGTGCCAAGGGTCACTTTTCATCAGGATGTGTCAAAACATGAAACTTGTTCATCAAGAAACCCATTTTTGCAAATTAGGGTTTAAAGTTGAAAATTTTCTTAATTTTTCCTAACTTTGCCCAACATTTTCACCATGATGCAATTGGATTCAAACAAAACTCCAAACATGAAAGTTGTAGTATTCCACAAAGTATACAACTTTTATTCACAAATTTTTCCCAAAATAAGCTTGGATATCAAGTTATAATTTTTGGAACAATGGTCCCTAAAACTTTTAACTTAGTGAAATTTTGCCCTAGTTTAGGCAGAATTTTGACATATCTTCATGGCCATTTTTCACATAGTTCCACTTGAAATATCAAATTGAATTTCAAATATGGATTGTAGAGAATGTTGCAAGATTTCCAAAATGTCCAATAATCTCCAAAATCATTTATGGTTAGGGAGAATCGAAGGCTTGAAGTTGGCAAAAACTCATTTTTCATCCATGGCATGTTCATAGTGATACAAGTTACCAATTCTAATCAGCTTGCTTTGCACTAGATTACGGGCCTCAAAACCATTCCACACTCAATAATTAAATGCAAATCCTTTGGTCTAAGGAATTGTTTCGGTCATTGGAGCATTGCACACAAGATTAATCCCTAAATGGTAAAAGGTACATTACCATTTTTGCCAAAGTATGCTTTATGTCAAAAACACAATCCTTGAGCATTGAACAAAATCTTGTGCAACAAATCATATACACCAACTTGAGGGGCCAAGATCAGAAGAAGCAGGCTGATAGATAGCCTGTACAGGCTTGTATTACATCATTGTTCATTTTGGCTTAAAAGACAAGAAACATGTCCAATACACTAGAACTTGAACATCTGTGAAAACCAACTTGTGAAAGCTTTTGAAACAACTTTCTCACATCCCCTTGAACCAGAAACACGATCCTTTGAACCCTCAAACCTCCCATAGCACAAAATCATATTCATTTGGCAAAACAGGGCACTCCCTGCAGTTTGGTTTCCATAACACAATTTGCTTGTGCGTTTTGCCCCAAACATGTTCAAACACTTTCCATACAACCTATCTAAGCTATCCCAACCCTTAAACACTGACTGTAACTCCATTTACAGGGTTTGCCATTTTTGATTTCAGCTTGTGCAGGTTGAGTTTTGTAGGCTTGTTCAAGCACATTCAAGGCAAGCTTGACATTGGAGAAGGTCAGGGGAAGTTCAAGAAAGCTCCCAAACATCTCAGACCTTGTTGAAAAGCTCCACATTTCCATACAAGAAGTCAGTTGAAACAGGTTTTTATCAACTTTCTATCTCTCTATTTAGGAACATTTAGACTTAGGTTTGCGAATAAGAAATGTAGTATTCATAGCCATGAAGCTGTACATATGCTCAGTTTTCATTTTAGTTAAGCATGCTAAGAGAATTTGGTCCATGAACATCCTGAAAAAAATAGGTTAAGATTTAGGGCCAGAGAAATTCTCTCTGGTCTTTGAGAGTTAGGACAAGTTTTTTATATGGTTGAATTCGTCTTGGAAAACTCCACAACTTTGATGTTATGTGTTTTTGCATTAGAGCACGTATGCAGGATCTAGCATTTTGTACAGGGCGCATGTTTTTGTTTGAACAAGAGGTTCAAGATGAAGTCAGTGTGCTGGGCTTTGTTCTGGCCTTGCTTTTGACACCCCCCTTTTGCTGAATGCACCCCTTGGCCCAATTTCTTTATACTTTGATATTTTTTATTTATTTTCATTTTCTGATTTTTCTTTTATATTTTCTAACTATAAAAATACCCAAAAATATTTTTTTATAAATTTTTACATTTAATTTGTATTTTTTTTAATATTTTTTTTAACATGAAAACAATTTAATTAGTATATATCTTATTTATTGAAAACTTACAAATAATATATAAATTATACTTTTATTTTATTCTTTATTTTATATACACTAAAAAATATTGTTCTAAATATATTTTATTTTTGTATATATTTTATTTTATTTTTATTACATAAATAACATAATTAATATATACATACATACTTTTATTTTATTTAATAGATACTTTAGAATAAAAACATAAAAATATTATACTTTTATTTTTATTATTATTTATACTTAAATAATACTTTTTCTAAATATATTTTATTTTTGTATATACACTATTTTATTTTATTGTATATAAATAGTATATTTAATATATTTGTATTCTTAAAAGAAAATTAGGGTTTACCCTTAATAAAAAATAATAATCCTTTTTTATTATTCTTTTCTTTTTACATTAAATATTTTTACATACATAAAAATAAACAAAAACCTTTTTTGCATATTCATATTATTTTGTATATTTATTTAATTTGTTTATTTAAATATTATTCATTTATTATTTATGCCATTGGTTCAATTTGGATGTAATAGTAAAATTAGGGTTTTAATTTCTTGTCAAATATACCCCCATTCAAAATTGTATCCCCCTCCCCATAATCATGTTGTAATAGTGGTAGATTTATTTTACGCATTTACGCTTTCAATTATTCCATGATTAGAGATTAGGGTTTGTATGTAAAAATCCAAAATCAAACAAATAGCTTGACTAATACCAAGACAAAAATGCATGAAAATCAATACACAATGCACACTTGCACCCCTAGGGTTACATCCACTTGTTGCCTTAAAAATAGGCCATGTTATGCATGTTGATTACTTTAGCAAAACAAAAACAAAACAAAAGATCATAGTCCCTCGATGACGCTATCTTGGTTGCCTAAACAAAATGATCAAGTCCCTTGGGAAATTTGCTAAAAATACTTAACACAATTGCTATCATGGTCTATAAGACGACCCGCGCTTATCCCGTTTAACATCCTAATACAAGGTTGTTTACCAAATGCAATGGTAAAACAACACTGTCAAAAGGGTTAAAAACATATAGGAAAGATCTTTGAGTAAAATAGGGTAGATAACTCTTAGTTACTTGATCAAAAATTGCAAAACATCCTTGTTATTTTCAAAACACACCTCACAACACAATTTAAAAACATTTCTCAAATCAAACTTTCAAACATTGAAATATCTTTTCAAAAGACAAACACCTTTGTATATATTCAAACAAGAATCATTACAAAGGTTGCCACAACGATGGCCTCTTTTTCAAAAGCATTTTCAAAAACCACACACAAAGCACCATTTCAAACAATTGAAAAGCAAAAGCAAGTGATCTAAACAACTAACTAAGAGCCCATGGATAACCATGGATGAAAAGGGTGCTTGCACCTTCCCTTTTCATAATCTACTCCCCGAACCCAAGAAAACATCTCAAAGGTCTTTCCTGTGCTTTTTGACCTTTCCTTTGGATAAAATAAAAAGTCGGTGGCGACTCTTGCTAAACCGAAACATTTGCAAACACAAACGCAAAACCTCAAATCAGTTCTCCCACTGTATCACAGAACTGGCGTCTCTGCTGGGGAAAACTCTAAAAGTGGAGTAACCTTAGGGTTTAGATCACCTTTGCATGCTTATCTTGTTTGCTTTGATTGCTTTACATTTGGTTCTCTTGTTTGGGTTTGAATCCTCCACCCGGATTTGGGAAACATTCATAGGTAAATAGCAATATGTTGTGGAAACTGTGCGGGGTATACCGACATGGTTGAAGCAATAGCTATTTTAGTGCGACATATTTGTGAGTATCGGTAGCCTTTGAGTCAATCAAAGAGAATATGGGGCCGTTGAGTGATGTCATGAAGCACTAATGAACTTTTCGAACCTTTACTTGACCATCTTGGCCTTATTAGGGGTAGTGAGATGACCGACTTTGGTGCAGTCCGAAGTTGGTAGATACTCGATACTACACTCATTGAGGGTTGTTTTCTTGGAATATTCCGGTCGCCAGTAAAGTGGCTAAACTGAAACAATGAACACAGAAAATAATCCAGTGATATTGAGCTCCTTAGAACCCAGTTACTATTTATTGGACAGGTTGATCCAACTAACTTCAAGAGGGTACTTACCTATGAAACCCCATGCAAGCCTGAAACTAGGATCTTGTGTGACTTGCTTGTACATATGCTTGTGCATACATCATGAACATCATAAAGTATCATATGCATCCACTAACCATTTCAAGGGTTTAGATCTTCATCTTTGTTCCTGTTTTGTAGGTCATGGAATCTCTTCGCAGAAAAACAATTCAGGTCAACCTTGTTAGAATCCCTCCTCAGCTCAAGGAGCTTACTTCCAAGATTCCAGAGAATTCTCTCTTCAATGAAAAACTTGGTAGACTCCTCAACTTGGTCAACTCTAACATTAAAGAAGACATGGTGAAAGTTCTCTTCCAATTCTTTGACCCCCTACACCATTGCTTTACATTTCCTAATTACCAACTAGTACCTACTTTGGAGGAATTTTCTCAACTCCTGAGGATTCCTATTCTTCATCAACTACCCTACAATGGTACGGAAAGAGAACCAAAGCCTGAAGATGTTGCTCAAGCCTTACACTTGCAACCATCTGATATCAAAGGTCATTGGGAAACCAGAAGTGGTGTCAAGGGTTTCTTGGCAAAGTTTCTGTTTGAGAAGGCACAAGACTGCTGGAATTCTCTAGATCTGCAAGCTTTTGAGGAGATTGTAGCACTTCTCATCTATGGTTTGGTCTTATTCCCAAACCCTGATCAGCTTATAGATGTGAATGCTGTCAAGATTTTCATATCTCAGAATCCTGTGCCTACATTGCTTGGGGACATCCTACACTCATTTCACACACGAACAATGAGGAAAAGAGGTGTTCTCATGTGATGTACTCCTCTTCTAGCAAGGTGGTTTATTTCTCACCTTCCCCAATCAGTTTTGAAGAATGAGCAGGGTTTAAGGGGGTCACAACGGTTGATGACCCTCACACATTCTGATGTTCATTGGTGTTCTCGGTCCAGAGAAAATGTCATCATCATTGATTGTTGCGGATAATTCTCTAATGTCCCACTACTTGGAATTAGGGGAGGCATTACCTACAACCCCTGTTTAGCTCTAAGGAAATTTGGGTATGCCCGAAGGGATAGCCCTCATGATATGTTGATTCCTGACTTGGTTTTTGACTTTGACAACGACACTCAAGGACTTCGACAGAGGTTTATCCGAGCTTGGAGGATGCCCAACAAAGTGGATAGTAAGATACTAGGGCACAAGAATTCCATCCCCCTTGAGCCTTATCTCAGGTGGGTACGAACCCGTGCCCAGAATCTTATGATGCCATACCCTCACATTCTCCCCGTGATCAAAGAGCCTGTTAAGGAAGGAGAGGTTCCATACACCCTTCTACATCCAGACATGCCAACATCATTGGAAGATTTGCAAAAGAGTTGGATACAGCTCAAGGAAGAACGAATTACTTTTGAAGCCAGCTTCTACACCAGTGAGAAGAAGGTTTTGGAGCTTACTCGCCGACTTCACAAAGAGGAGACTCTTAACACTTACATCGCGCCAAAAACGATGCGCAACGTCTTTTTACATTAAGAAGCTTTGTAATATTTTGCCCATAGGGATTTTATGTACTAACAAATTTCTTCTTATTAATATGACGTGTGTTCTTTTTGTTTACAACAAATTTGAATTTCTGAATCCTTGAATGCATTACATGAATACACATCATTCATCATATGCATTAACAGGTCTTCACACCAGGTTTCCTTATCTTTCTATTGTTTATTTCAGCAAGATGGATATAGAGCAAACGACCAAAGATATGCAAGCACATAATTCGCAATTCCAACAACTCCTCATAACCTTGGCAAAGGGTCAAGAGGATCTTAAAGCACTGTTAGAGAAAGAGAAGGAAAGGAAAAGAAGAAAAAGAAAAGAATTGGTGTGGCCACTATGGGAAGAAGATTTGAGAATCAGGCTAGGAGAGTTCTGGATTTCCCCTCGACGTCTGACGAAGGGGTTGGTAAAGGAAAGGGAGTTGCAATGCCCTCCGAGTCTGAAGCTGAAGAAGAAGAAGGGGAAGAGGATGAAGATTACTCCGAACAGCAGTATCCTCCGGCGGATGATAAGTATAAGAATCTTGAGGATCGGTTAGCAGCCATGGAAGTACAAAGCGTACCTGGGCTGGATTTCGAAGAACTAGGGTTGGTTGTTGGGATCGTCATTCCTCCCAAGTTCAAAGAGCCTACATTTTCTAAATACGATGATTTGTCCTGTCTGAAGATGCATCTGCGGTCCTACGTCAGAAAGATCCAACCTCACTCTTCTGATAAGGATCTATGGGTCCACTTTTTTCAAGATAGTTTGTCGGGTATGCAATTGGACTGGTTCTATCAACTTGAGAGATCTGATGTTCATAACTGGGAGGATTTGGCTGCTGCTTTCTACCGACAATACCAATATAATGCAGATTTAGTGCCTACTCGTACTTAACTATAGAGTATGGGTATGGCCTCTAATGACGGATTTAAGGAGTATTCCCAGAAGTGGCGGGATTTGGCTGGAAGGGTGCAGCCACCATTGTCAGATAGAGAGCTGGTTGACATGTTTTTGGGGACCCTGTCTGGTCCATTCTTCAATCACTTGATCGGGAGTTCATCTGTAGGGTTCACCGAATTAATTCTGTCCGGTGAAAGGGTCGAAGCTGGCATTAAGAGTGGTAAAATTCAGAAGGATGCCTCCGCTTCCACTGCTATCAAGAAAACCTTCCCAGCCAAGAAGGAAGTTTCTGCTGTTCACACCTAGAGAAATCAAGGGATAGTGGAGCGCCGACCAGCGGTGGGGGTTGTGATGATCCAGAAATCCTCAGCCGATCAACCTCGAAGCTGTCAACCCATAGCTAACCAGCAAAGCGTAGAATGGCCACAACGGCAATTCTCCCAGATCAATATGACACCGGCTCAGGTCCTTCCTCATTTGTTAAAGTTAAACCTTACCAACTTGAAAGAAGCGCCGAAAAACCCAAATACCTTTTCTCCCTATTATCATTCCAATGCAAAGTGTGCATATCATTCGGGCAGTGTGGGGCACGACACCAACAACTGTTGGGCCCTTAAAAACAAGATCCAAGATTTAATAGATACCAAGGAGGTAGAGTTTGATGCCCCCGAAAAACCTAATGTGATATCCGCTCCTATGCCAAAACATGGTCATAATGTCCATGATATTGTATAAGATCTCCATGTTACCGCTATTGATGACTTATTGACTCTGTTTCCAATGATCAAGATGAATCTGTTGAAAGCCGGGATTTTTCCAGGCTGTGAAAAAGATTGTTACCTTTGTTCGACATTGCAATCCGACTGTCTGTTGTTGAAGTCAGACATCCAACGCCTGATGGATACTCAAGAGATCCTCTTTCAGAAAACTCATGTTACTACTGTTACTCATGTTACTCCTGTTACTCCAATCAATGATGTTGCTATAATCACCATTTCCGACAATCTTTCCAAGACCTGCAAAAGGCCTGTTAAGATTATACCCATTCCAAAGTTTG
This sequence comes from Vicia faba, assembly GCA_948472305.1. Classification (NCBI taxonomy): domain Eukaryota; kingdom Viridiplantae; phylum Streptophyta; class Magnoliopsida; order Fabales; family Fabaceae; genus Vicia; species Vicia faba. Next base: position 102,906,236 of record OX451740.1, on the reverse strand, counting down.
TACCGCTGAAGATTACCATGTCGGGGCCTATCCCATATAAGTCCAATAAGACAATACCGTGGAATTATGGAGGAGAGATCTTCTATCACGGTGTGAAACACATCGAATCAGCCGAAGAGAATTCCGATGAAGAAACTCCTGATGTGGGGAATATTATGGGGACAAGTAAGATCACTCGTAGCGGAAGAATCTTCTCTCTGGAGATTGCTCCTCCACGGGAAGTCTTCGGACCCTCAAGTGCTCCTGTGACTGTCAAGATATCTGTGCGAAGTCCAGTGATCGAAGAAATTGTTACTCCTGAAGTTCTACCCTCTGCTATTACTGCTGATAAAGGTAAGGGGATCCAATAAGCGCCCGTCAGGACGAGGGCTCAGACTTTGGTTATCCCCGAGACCACCCAAAAGGAGATGGAGGAGATTTTAAAGATAATTAAGAAGAGCGACTATGATGTCGTAGAGCAGCTGGGGCAAACCCCTTCAAAAATCTCTATGCTGGCTCTATTGCTCTGCTCCGAGGCTCATGCCAAATCCTTGATCAAATTTATGAAGACGGCACACGTGCCTCAAGAAACTTATGCAGATCAGTTTCAAAAGTGCGTGGCTAGCCTTACAGCCGACAATGGTCTTGGTTTCTCTGATGCCAATCTGACGTCTAAGGGAAGAAAGCATAATTATGTGCTGCATGTCTCGGTAGAGTGCAGAGGGACCACACTTGCTCATGTTCTGGTTGATATCATCTTTAAATGTTCTACTAAAGAAAGCATTGGATAGATTGGACTGTGAAGGTTTGACCCTAAATCCCAGTAATATCATTGTTAGAGCCTTCGACGTTCTAAGCGGATGGTTCACGGAGAAGTGGACATTCCAATTAAGGTGGGAACGGAAATTTTCAACTCTACTTTTTATGTGATGGACATTCGTCCTTCATATTCATGCTTGTTGGGAAGGCCATGGATCCACAATGCTGGGGCAGTCACTTCTTCTCTACACCAGATGCTCAAATACCCAGTCCAGGGTAAGATCATAACAGTTCATGGTGAGGAGGAGTATATGATAAGCCACCTTAACTCTTTCCGCTACGTGGAGTTAGATGGTGAATTCATAGAAACACCTTTCCAACACTTTGAAGAGGTTTCTCCTGAAGTTGCGGTAGCCAAGACAATGACTGATGTGCCCATCATTACCAAGCCTGTGTCCCGGATGTCATCCCTTAAAGATGCAGAGGCTGTAATCAAGGAAGGAGGAAGTACAGTGTAGGGTCAACTGCCAGATTTTCCTTACAAGACAGATAAGTTCGGATTGGGTTTCACTGCTGCTAGCCAGAAAGTTGTGCGTCGCTCCTGGGCTGGAGGACCGCCATTGAAAATCACTCATCATGGAGTTCATGCTTTAGAAGACGATGAAGAAGGAAGCAATTTTGAAGACTGGATCTTTCCAACCATTGAAGGAGGACTGAACAACTGGGAGGCGAAAGACTTTGTTCCCATTACTTTCATCAATCAGTAATTTATCTTCTGAACATTTCCTGTTTGGTCTGTAATAACTTTTAAAATAATTCGTACACTTTTTGCCTTATGCCTTACCCGGGGCATATAGGTCCATTTGTAAGGGTTTTGATTCTTCATTTTCATATGCCATTTTTAATGAATCATGGACGTTTTCATCTATAAACTTTTGTGTTCATTTTCCTTCTTTTTACATATTATTTTGTTTAAAGGTGGCTATCTCTTACACACACCCACACTCACAAAATGCAGGTACCCATCCACTCCGGATTCCATGGGTAACAATTCTGCTATGGCCTTCAGTGACTCTGAAGATCTGATCAATCATGCCGAATACGAAGGTGATAAAGACTGTGAAGTGCCTGGAGAGTTGGCTAGACTTTTGCAACAAGAAGAAAGGGCTATTCTGCCCCATGAAGAGTTGTTAGAGACTATCAATTTGGGTACTGCCGAAGACAGAAAAGAGGTTAAAGTGGGTACCAACCTGGAGCCAAGTGTCAAGGGGCGCTTAGTTCAGCTGTTGAATGAATATGTTGAGATCTTCGCCTGGTCCTATGAAGACATACCGGGACTAGATACAGATATTATGGTTCACCGTCTCCCTACAAGAGAGGACTGTCCACCAATCAAGCAGAAAGTCCACCGAATGAGGCCCGATATGTCTGAAAAGATCAAAGTTGAAGTGATGAAGCAGTTCAATGCTGGCTTTCTGGCTGTTACTTCCTATCCATAATTGGTTTCTAACATTGTGCTCGTGCCTAAGAAGGACGGAAAAGTCAGAATGTGTGTGGATTACAGAGATTTAAACAGGGCTAGCCCTAAAGATGACTTTCCACTGCCACACATTGACATCATGGTTGACAACACAGCTCAACACAAGGTATTCTCTTTCATGGATGGATTTTCAGGTTACAACCAGATCAAAATGGCCCTCGAAGACATGGAGAAGAATACTTTTGTTACGCAGTGGGGTACCTTCTGCTATAAAGTGATGCCATTCGGACAGAAGAATGTCGGGGTAACCTATCAGCGAGCCATGGTAGCTTTGTTTCATGACATGATACATCATGAGATTGAAGTCTACGTAGACGACATGATAGCCCGTTCACAGACAGAAGAAGAACACCTCGACCATCTGCAAAAGCTGTTTGTCAGGTTAAAGGAATATAAGCTCAGACTGAATCCTAGCAAGTTCACTTTCAGAGTCAGGTCCTGTAAACTTTTGGGATTCATCGTCAGTAACAAGGGCATCGAGGTTGATCCTTCCAAAGTCAAAGCTATACAAGAAATGCCTGCCCCTCGTACTGAGAAGGAGGTCAGAGGTTTCTTGGGACGCCTAAATTATATTGCAAGGTTCATCTCTCACCTAACATCTACCTGTGAACTAATCTTCAAGTTGTTGAAGAAAGATCAGGTGGTTGAATGGAACAATGATTGTCAAGTTACTTTCGATAAAATTAAGGAGTATTTGCTGGAACCTCCTATCTTGATGCCACCCATCGAAGGAAGGCCTTTAATCATGTATCTGACTTTTTTGGATAATTCAATGGGGTGCTTACTGGGCCAACATGACGAGTCTGGCTGAAAAGAGCATGCCATTTATTACCTTAGCAAAAAGTTTACCGACTGGGAGACTCTCTACTCACTACTCGAGAAAACTTGCTGCACTTCTGTATGGGCTGCTCGCCGGCTAAGGAAGTATATGTTGACACATACCACTTTGCTGATTTCCAAAATGGATCCGATCAAGTACATCTTCAAGAAGCCTGCTTTATCTGGAAGAATCGCTAGATGGCAGATGATCCTGACTGAGTATGATATCCAGTATACAACCCAAAAAGCTATAAAGGGGAGTGCACTAGGTGACCATCTAGCTCATCAAGCCGTCGAAGATTACCAATCTATGAGGTTCGACTTACCTGATGAGGATATTATGACATTGGACAACATTAAAGGTAACGGACCGTATGACAGACCTGAACAAGGATCCCGATGGACTCTGTACTTTGATGGTGCCTCCAACGTACTTGGGAACGGTATCGGCGCAGTACTTATCTCTCCAGAAGGTTGCCATACACCTTTCACTGCTAGACTCTGCTTCAGCTGCACCAACAACATCGCCGAGTATGAAGCTTGTATTTTTGGTCTCAAGGCTGCTATTGACTTGGGAATCAAATCTTTGGTTGTATTTGGGGAATCGGCTTTAGTTATCAGTCAAATCAAAGGAGAGTGGGATACTAAGCACCCTAACCTCATCCCTTACAAAGAACATGTCTTGACATTGTTACCACATTTGGAGCCGATCACCTTCGAGCACTTCCTGCGAGAAGAGAATCAGTTGGCGGATGCATTAGCTACAATGTCATCCATGTCTAAACTTAATTGGGATAATGAGGCACCTCAAATCACCATTGAACGAATAGATGAACCAGTACATTGTCACAAGATTAATACCGAAGAAGTGGTGGACCGGCCTTGGTTTCATGACGTCAAAAGGTATCTAGAAGCACAAGAGTACCCTGAAGGAGCTTCAGTCAATGATAAAAAGTTCTTAAGGAGGTTCGCTGCCAAGTTCTTTCTGAGCAATGGTATCCTATACAAGCGCAATCTTGATTGTGTCCTACTCCATTGTGTGGACAAGATTGAAGCTGAGCAGATCATGGCTGGACTACATAATGGCACCTTTGGCACCCACTCAAGCGATCATACGATGGCTAAGAAGATTCTACGGGCAGCCTACTACTGGTCTACCATGGAAGCTAATTGTCATCAACATTCCCGTACTTGTCACAAATGCCAAATCTATGCTGACAAGGTACATATTCCCCCAGTCCCTCTCAATGTCTTAACAGCTCCTTGACCATTCGCGATGTGGGGAATCGACATGATTGGAGAGATCAAGCCTACAACATCCAATGGACACCGTTTCATCCTGGTGGCCATTGATTACTTTACCAAGTGGGTCGAAGCAGCTTCCTTCGCCTCCGTTACAAAGAATGTGGTTGCCCGCTTCATCAAGAAGAACCTCATATGCCGATATGGTATCCCCGACAGGATCATCACTGACAATGGTACGGATTTGAACAATACTATGATCACCGCTCTGTGTGAGCAGTTCAAGATTCAACATCACAATTCATCTCCCTATCGGCCAAAGATGAACGGTGCTGTTGAAGCTGCAAACAAAAATATCAAGAAAATCATTCAAAAAATGACAGTCACCTACAAGGACTGGCATGAGATGTTACCATTTTCTCTACACGGGTACCGTACCACGACACGACACTTCAACTGGGCAACCCCCTTTTCTTTGGTATATGGCATGGAAGCTATTTTACCTGTGGAAGTTCAGATCCCTTCCTTGAGAATCATGAAGGATGCTGGTTTGAGTGAAGACGATTGGATTCAGACCCGGCTTGATCAACTTAACATGATTGACGAGAAGCGACTTACTGCTGTTTTCCATGGTCAAGCGTATCAGAAACGTATGATCAAGGCCTTCAACAAGAAATTCAAGAGACAAGTATAACAAGTCGGGGACCTTGTAATCAAGCGGATCATCTTGCCGCAAAGTGATCCCAGGGGCAAATGGACTCCTACTTACGAAGGACAATTTGTGATCAAAAACATCTTTTCTGGTGGGGCTATGATCCTAACCACCATGGACGGCGATGATCTGCCGCACCCTGTGAATGCAGACATAGTCAAAAGATACTACACATAAAACGACCTGACAAGTTTAAAACCCGAAAGGGTGACTTGGGAAAAAATGGGCATCCTGGTGAATCGAAAACCCGAAAGGGCGGTTCAGGCAAAAATTAGGGATAAATAAAAAAAATTTGTACACCCGGCAAGTTGAAAACCCGAAAGGGCGACTTGGGCAAAAAAGGGTTTCCCGGTGGATCTAAAATCCGAAAGGGTGGTCCAGGCAAAAGTTAGGGAATTAAAGCGTATGACTATGTCTCGTCGAATCACTTTGAGGACAATCTCTTCACGGACAAGCTCTAAGCTTCTGATCAATCCAATCATCTGCGGACGAAGCAACAAATGGACAGGATACTCAGAGTTGTGAAGGCTATAGCAGAATGGGAACCCCATGGAATTGTTACGCATAACCATCTTTCTTTGTATAAATTTTTCTCATTTTTATGACAACATTCTCTTACTAGGATGTCTGTCTCCTTTGTACAAAATACTTACACAAAGTTAATACAAAGATATTTCAAAGTGCAGAAATTTGTTTGTTTTTCTTTCTTTTTTACACTTGTGTCTTATTTGAAAACGTCCAATGATTTATTAAATGAGCATATGCATTTGAAAATAATCACTGCTTACAAATAAAACGGAACGAGAAAGGATAATTACTGATAGGTTGAAAGTATAGGAAGATGACTTTATGCTATTCCGAAGGAAATCCCCTGCAGTATGTCATCCAGATTCTCAACAGAGATAAAACCTTGAAATATACATCCCCGGTGGAGTTAAGTTTAAAAATTCCCATTAGAGTTAAGTTTCTAAACTCCTGATCCCCAGTAGAGCTAGAAGATTTCTAAACTCCCGATCCCCAGTGGAGCTAGAAGACTTTGAACTACAAATCCCCAGTGAAGATAAAACTTTCCTCCCCAACGGAGTCCAAAAATTCAACCTTTAAACCCCGGTGAAGTATTATCCAACTTCCCCCGATTCCCCAGTAGATTGGCATACAACCCAAGCTTTTGAAAATTCTCCAACATGATAAACATTCTCCCCACAGAGTTATTCCCCAGCAGAACGAAGATTGTTGTTCTCATTTCTCCAGTTGAAGTCTCCCAGGTTTTAATTCCCCAGTAGATATCATCAGAGTTTTCCTTATCTGCCAGGAAAGTCATGAAGGATTCTCAATTCCCCGCAGAAGTTGTCAAAGCTCTTGTTATTCCCCACTGGTCACCAAGGATTTCCAATCCCCAGCAGTAGTCTAAAGGATTTCTCAGTCTCAGCAATCAAAGGTTTTGAATCTCCAACACCAGTCAAGAGTTTATTTTCCCCGGCAGCAGTCAAATATTTCATTATCTCCAGTTATCAAGGATTTATTTTCCTCAGCAAGACAGCTAATCAACTTACATGCGCATACATTACATCCATATATCATAAACATTGATAAAACACATTTATTGCATCATACATTTCATGCAACATAACTTTGTGTTTCCAGCTAACATTTTACCCTTTTCAGGATAAGATTAAAAACTATCTTTAACAAATATTCAAAGGTCTCAGATATAGTACAGATACACCCCAGACACAGAGGTCATTCTATTACTCATTCAGAATTTCAAGTCAAGATACAGTCCAAATACGCTCCAAACACGGATGCCATTTTGTCACTCATTCAGACTTCAACTATCAGATACATATTAGATACGCTCTATACACGGAAGCCATTCTATTTCTCATTCAGATTCAACTATCAACCTCAGGTTCATATACACTCCAGACACAAAAGTCATTTTGTCACTTGTCCCGATCCCAGTTACAGTACGGATACACTCCAAGACATGGAAGTCATTTTTCTACTCATACAGATCTCAACTTCAGATACAGTTCAGATACGCTCCAGACACGGTTTCCATTCTGTCACTCATTCGAAATATATCCCCAACCCAGAGATGCTCCATACATGGATGTTTTTTCTGTCGCCCATTCAGAATTCAGATACAATACAGATACACTCCAGACACGACAGTCATTCTGATATTCATTCAAGAATAAAATACCATTACAATTCGGATAAGCTCCAAGCACGGACGCCATTCCTTTGTTCATACCAATCCAATCTCCAGATACAACTCAGATACGTTCCAGATACGAATACCATTATGATAATCATTCTCCTGATTTTCAACAAACAAGTCTTGGATTGCATCTTTAAGCCCATCTCCAGCAAGATTCTACCATCTCCAAATGGCATCTTTAAGCCCATTCCCTCATTTACATTTTGACGAGTGCAAATTTACGGGCACTCTAGTGTCCAATCCTCTTTTACCTTCGAGTCACGAAAGGCAAACTCGCTAATCTAACTCTTCAGGTTCAAAAAGATTGAACAGGGGCAGGTTTTGTACCCCAAAATTTTCTCTCTCATTTTATCAAGATCTCCCCTCACAAGGCTCTTTGAACTCCAGACATGATTAGGGTTTTGCTCTGCTTAAGACATCTCCTTGCACTGATGACCTAAATTAGGGTTTGAGTTTGCACAGGGAATTTTGGACTTATAATGCTCAAAGTGACCTTCATACTTCATGTTGTACTCATAAGTTTGTCCATACCAAGTTTCAAGCCTTGAATCAAATTTTTGCCCAGTCAATTGGACAGTTGACCTAGAAATCAGTTGTATTAGGGAAAAAGTCAAATGTGGCCAATTTACAGTCAAACCTCATGATTTTTGACCCACATCAACATTATGAACTCATATGAACCATTTGACCAAGTTTGGACCACAACTCCTCAAGAAATTTGATCAGATCATCAAAAGGGCAAAATGGTCATTTTTAGGGTTTTGACTGCACAAGGGCAATTTCTGACTTTGACCTAGCCAATGTCAAAATGGGTTCAAGCATGGATTCAAGGACTCAATGGCATCATCTTGACCTATTCACAAGGTTCAAAAGATCTCAATTGCATTAGATTGACAGATGAATTTTTCAGTCAACTAATCAAAATTTGACTATACACTGAAAAGTCAAACTTTGACTTTTTGGTCAAAATCAAGTGCCAAGGGTCATTTTTCATCAATATGTGTCAAAACATGAAACTTGTTCATCAAGAAACCAATTTTTGCAAATTAGGGTTTAAAGTTGAAAAATTTCATAACTTAGAATTTTTCTAAGTTATGAAATTTTCTTAATTTTTCCTAACTTTGCCCAACATTTTCACCATGATGCAATTGGATTCAAACAAAACTCCCAACATGAAAGTTGTAGTCTTCCACAAAGTATACAACTTTGATTCACAAAGTTTTCCCAAAAGAAGCTTGGATCTCAGGTTATGATTTTTGGAACAAGGGTCCCTAAAACTTTTAACTTAGTGAAATTTTGCCCTAGCTTAGGCAGGATTTTGACCTATCTTCATGGCCATTTTTCACATAGTTCCACTTGGAATCTCAAATTGCATTTCAAATATGGATTGTAGATAATGTTGCAAGCTTTCCAAAATGTCCAAGAACTCTCCAAAATCATTTATGGTTAGGGAGAATCGAAGGCTTGATGATACAAGTTACCAATTCTAATCAGCTTGCTTTGCACTAGATTACAGTCCTCAAAACTATTCCACACTCAATAATTAAATGCAAATCATTTGGTCTAAGGCATTTTTTTGGTCATTGGAGCATTGCACACAAGATTAATCCCTAAATGGTAAAAGGTACATTACCATTTTTGCCAAAGTATGCTTTATGTCAAAACCACAATCCTTGAGCATTGAACAAAATCTTGTGCAGCAAAGAATATCCACCAACTTGAGGGGCCAAGATTAGAAGAAGTAGGCTGATAGATAGCCTGTACAGGTTTGTATTACATCATTGTTCATTTTGGCTTAAAAGACAAGAAACATGTCCAATACACTAGAACTTGAACATCTGTGAACACCAACTTGTGCAAGCTTTTGAAACAACTTTCTCACATCCCCTTGAACCAGAAACACGACCCTTTGAACCCTCAAACCTCCCATAGCACAAAATCATATTCATTTGGCAAAACAGGGCACTCCCTGCAGTTTGGTTTCCATAACACAATTTGCTCGTGCGTTTTGCCCCAAACATGTTCAAACACTTTCCATACAACCTATCCAAGCTATCCCAACCCATAAACACTAACTGTAACTCCATTTACAGGGTTTGCCATTTTTGATTTCAGCTTGTGCAGGTTGAGTTATGTAGGCTTGTTCAACCACATTCAAGGCAAGCTAGACATTAGAGAAGGTCAGGGGAAGTTCAAGCAAGCTCCCAAACATCTCAGGCCTTGTTGAAAAGCTCCACATTGCCATACACAAAGTCAGATGAAACAGGTTTTTATCAACTTCCTATCTCTCTATTTAGGAACATTTAGACTTAGGTTTCTGGATAAGAAATGTAGTATTCATAGCCATGAAGCTGTACATATGCTCAGTTTTCATTTTAGTTAAGCATGCTAAGAGAATTTGGTCCATGAACATCCTGAAAAAAATAGGTTAAGATTTAGGGCCAGAGAAATTCTCTCTGGTCTTTGAGAGTTAGGACAAGTTTTTTATATGGTTGAATTCGTCTTGGAAAACTCTACAACTTTGATGTTATGTGTTTTTGCATTAGAGCACGTATGCAGGATCTGGCATTTTGTACAGGGCGCGTGTTTTTGTTTGAACAAGAGCTTGAAGATGAAGTCAGTGGGCTGGCCTTGGTTCTGGCCTTGCTTTTGACACCCCCCTTTTGCTGAACGCACCCCCTGGCCCAATTTCTTTATACTTTGATATTTTTTATTTATTTCCATTTTCTGATTTTTATTTTATATTTTCTAACTATAAAAACACCTAAAAATATTTTTTTTATAAGTTTTTACATTTATTTTGTTTTTTATTTTTTATTTTTTTAACATGAAAACAATTTAATTAGTATATATTTTATTTATTGAAAACTTAAAAATAATATATAAATTATACTTTTATTTTATTCTTTATTTTATTCACACTAAAAAATATTGTTCTAAATATATTTTATTTTTGTATATATTTTATTTTATTTTTATTACATAACTAACATAATTAATATATACATACATACTTTTATTTTATTTAATAGATACTTTAGAATAAAAACATAAAATATTATACTTTTATTTTTATTATTATTTATACTTACATAATACTTTTTCTAAATATATTTTATTTTTGTATATACACTATTTTATTCGAAATGAATATGGCGAAGAAGGGGAGGGGACGTCCGAAAATTGCGGTGCCACCACCCCCTCAAAGTCCTACACCGGAACCGGCGCAGTCTCCGGTACCTTCTGTATGCGCTGAAGAGGAGTCTAGCAGGGACAAGACGAGTACTTCAGTAAACCCACCGGTCCATAATGAACCAATTGAAGCTGGTAGAGGAGATTGTTATCAAAGACAAGGGAGGTGTTAAGCTTAAGCAGCAGGTGCAGTATGAATGGAAACCAAAGTTCTGTGGAAAATGCCAACAGGTGGGACATCAGTGTACTGAGGAACCAAAGATGAAGATCTGGAAACCTAAGGCGAATTTGGATGTAGGGACTGGAGCATCTTCTCAGAATGTTCTCACTCCAAAAGTTACTAACCCTAGGGATACATCAGATAGAGTTGTTGAGGATTGGACTTTGGCTAGGAGGACAAAAGGTAGACAAAACCCGATTGCAGGTAACCCCTCAAATCTACCCTGTACCACTGGCTTTGGGGTTCTGGAGGTGTTGCTCGATCCCCTGATCACCCTGGATAGGGGTCCATGATGGTGGCATGGAATGTGAGGGGACTAAATAAAAGTGGCAAGATTAAGGAGATCAGTTCCCGTCTCCATGATTTACATCCTGCTATTGCTATTTTGATTGAAACGCGTGTTAAAAGCAATAAAGCCCCTGGTATCAGGGGGAAACTTGGTCTCAGAGGTGAGTACATTGATAATTATGCTGAACATTTTAATGGTAGACTTTGGATTTATTGGGATAATTCCAAATTGAATATTAGGTGCCTTCTAAAAACTAGCCAAGCCATGCATTGTGGAGTGTATGATGTAGTGGGAAACCTTAAGTTCTGGCTAACTGCAGTATACGCCTTAAATCGATTGGAGGATAGGAAACTTCTGTGGAAGACTATAGAGAATATCTGTAAAAGCTCTCAGGGGCCTTGGTGTTTGATAGGGGACTATAATAATGTCGCCACTGCACAAGACAGAATTGGAGGCAACATAGTCACATAATCTGAGTTCAAGGATTTCCAAGGTATGTTGACAAAAACTGGTCTTAGTGAGATGGATACCACTGGTGATTTCTTTACTTGGTCCAATAAACAAAGCATAGGAACTATTTACTCGCGCATTGATAGGTTGCTAGGTAATGTTGACTGGTTTCAACAGTTTGGGCATATGACTCTGCATATCCTCCCCCTGGTATTTCTGATCATGCATTATTGCTGCTTTCTGATAATTGCCCAAAGAAACTCTATGAGAGGTTTAAGTTCAATAATTACCTAGTAGATTTGGAAGGCTTTGAGAAATATGTCAAAGCTAATTGGACAAAGCCTGTTAGAGGGCCCCTATGCAAGTTTTATGGCACAAGTTACAGAGGTTGAAACTTGTTCTTAAACAGCTTAACTACCACCCTAATGCTATTAGAAGGAACATTCTGAAGGCTAGGCAAAATCTCTTGTCATCACAAAATGAACTTCAGAATAGCAGGTTTGATAGACATAAAATTGAGGAGATAAAGAAACTGACTGATGATATTATACACTAGAATCAAATGGAGGAAAAGCTTCTTCTGCAGAGGTCAAAAATTGACTGGCTTAAAGTGGGTGATGGTAATAATTCCTTTTTCCATGCCTACTTGAAAGCTAAGCACAGTCAGACAAATATGAATCTCCTACAAAAAAGATGATGGCTCCATTCTACATAGTCAGCAGGATATCTTGCAGGAGGTAAGGGATTTTTATGCTAGTCTTATGGGAATGCATGATAAAACCTTGATCCATGTAGACATTGATGCTATGAGGAGGGGAAAACAACTCAGTCTGTTGCAGAGAAACTTTTTGGCGGGTAAAGTCACTGAGGATGAGATTGAAAAAGCCCTCAAAGGAATTGGTGATCTTAAATCCCCAGGTTCTGATGGGTATGGAGCAAAATTTTTCAAATTCTGTTGGCAGCTTATTAAAGCGGATGTGGTGGCAGCAGTCTTGGAGTTTTTTGATCAGAACAAAATTTTTATACCTTTCAATAAGATTGTGGTGACCTTGATTCCAAAGAATGATCAAGCCAAAGGAATTAAGGATTATAGACCAATCGCAGGCTGTACTACATTCTACAAAATCATCTCTAGAATTATCTCAGCTAGATTAGGGATTGTCTTTCAGGGGGTCATGAATCATAGTCAGGCTGTTTTCATTCCTGGGCAGAATATCCATAACCATATTATGCTGGCGTATGAAATCATCAAAGGTTATACTAGGAAGACTGAAGCCCCTCGATGCATGCTACAAATTGATCTCCAAAAGGCGTATGATATGGTGGGTTGGGGAGTGCTTGAGGTTATTCTGAGGGAGTTAGGCATTCCACCACAATTTATTCAGTGGATTATGCTTACAGTTACTACTGTTTCACATGAGTTTAATGTGAATGGTGTTTTGACTGAGCCTATGCAAGCTTGTAGGGGTGTGAGACAAGGGGACCCACTCTCTCCCTTATTATTTGTAGCTATCATGGAATATTTGAGTAGACTTTTGCTCAAAATGCAGCATGATCCTAATTTCAAATTCCATGCAAGGTGTGAAAAAATTGGCCTCACTAACCTTATGTTTGCAGATGATGTTCTACTTTTCAGTAAGGGAGATGGTAATTCTGTGAGGTTACTAATGCAGGCTATGTCAACTTTCTCAGCATCTACAGGTTGGGTTATTAATCATATGAAATGCAAGATCTTTTTTGGAGGCAGGATTAATGACATCAAGCAGGACCTTTTGGGCTTAACCAGGTTTGAGGAGGGAAGGCTGCCTGTGCGTTATTTGGGCATTCCCCTCACTAGCAGGAGACTTACCATAAATCATTACCTCCCTTTAATTGATAAAATAACATGCAAAATTCGACACTGGACTGCAAAATTATTGAGCTACGCGGGTAGAGTCCAACTTGTGAAGAGTATTTCGTTTGCTACAGCGCAGTACTGGCTCCAATGTCTTCCTCTCCCGGTTTTTGTGATAAAGAAAATAAATGCCTTATGCAGATCATTTATTTGGAAAGGTTCTCTTGAGATTAGTCGAAAAAGCCCTGTGGCGTGGAAGAAAGTCTGTAGGCCCAGTTCTCAAGGTGGTTTGAACGTGATCAATGTTGCAGTATGGAATCAGGTATGCATGCTTAAATGTATGTGGAATTTATGTCGTAAAACTGATACTTTGTGGGTCAAATGGATCCATAGTTACTATATAAAAGATGGTAATATTATGGACATGGTTATCAATACAAACTGGTCTTGGGTCATGAAGAACATAATGCAGGGCAGAATCCTTACAACCCAAGTCTCAGCTCCCTGGATTGACTACCTGCAAAAAGAAAAATTCCATATTGGAAAGGTGTACAGACAGCTCATTGATGATGGTACTCGTGTTATATGGAGGAATTTAATCATAAAGAATGCTTCTAGACCCCGTTCTATTCTGACTTTATGGCAGGCATGCCATGGTAAACTGCCTACCAAAGAAAGACTTTGCAGATTTGGTTTTATTCAGGAGGACATTTGTAGCCTTTATTTGGAGCATGTTGAAACTATTGAGCATGTGTTTTTCCAATGCAGGAACACTGGTAGGATATGGAAAGAAATTCTAAAATGGATGGAGGTTCAACATAGTCCCCTTGCCTGGCAGGATGAGATTGAATGGGTCATTACTCAAACGAAAAGGAAAGGGTGGAAAGGGGCATTACTCAAACTTGGTTTTACGGAAACCCTCTATGGTATTTGGTGTCATAGGAATTCTATTACTTTTAATACCTTGGTTACAAAGAATATAGAGGAGGAGATTATTGAGAATATTATATATAGGGGTTGGTTTAGTAAAAAACTAAGAAAGCATATAGTTGTGCTTATGCTGTAGATACTAGTCATTTTTGCTTGTTGGATCATTTGATCGCACTTTGTACTTAAACGTTTTTTGAATTAATACATATTCTTTTGATTCAAAAAAAATAAATATATATTTGTATTCTTAAAAGAAAATTAGAGTTTACCCTTAATAAAAAATAATAATCCTTTTTTATTATTCTTTTCTTTTTACATTAAATATTTTTACATACATAAAAATAAACAAAAACCTTTTTTGCATATTCATATTATTTTGTATATTTATTTAATTTGTTTATTTAAATATTATTAATTTATTATTTATGCCATTGGTTCAATTTGGATGTAATAGTAAAATTAAGGTTTTAATTTCTTGTCAAATATATCCCCATTCAAAATTATATCCCCCTCCCCATAATCATGTTGTAATAGTGGTAGATTTATTTTACGCATTTATGCTTTCAATTATGCCATGATTAGAGATTAGGGTTTGTATGCAAAAATCCAAAATCAAACAAATATCTTGACTAATACCAAGACAAAAATGTATGAAAATCAATACACAATGCACACTTACACCCCTAGGGTTACATCCACTTGTTGCCTTAAAAATGGGCCATGTTATGCATGTTGAGTACTTTAGCAAAACAAAAACAAAACAAAAGATCATAGTCCCTCGATGACGCTATCTTAGTTGCCTAAACAAAATGATCAAGTCCCTTGGAAAATTTGCTAAAAATACTTGACACAATTGTTATCATGGTCTATACGATGACCCGCGCTTGTCCCGTTTAACATCCTAATACAAGGTTGTTTACCAAATGCAATGGTAAAACAACAGTGTCAAAAGGGTTAAAAACATATAGGAAAGATCTTTGAGTAAAATAGGGTAGATAACTCTTAGTTACTTGATCAAAACTTGCAAAACATCCTTTCTATTTTCAAAACACACCTCACAACACAATTTCAAAACATTTCCCAAATCAAACTTTCAAACATTGAAATATCTTTTCAAAAGACAAACAACTTTGTATATATTGAAACAAGAATCATTACAAAGGTTGCCACAATGGTGGCCTCTTTTTCAAAAGCATTTTCAAAAACCACACACAAAGCACTATTTCAAACAATTGAAAAGCAAAAGCAAGTGATCTAAACAAGTAACTAAGAGCCCATGGATAACCATGGATGAAAAGGGTGCTTGCACCTTCCCTTTTCATAATCTACTCCCCGAACCCAAGAAAACATATCAAAGGTCTTTCCTGTGCTTTTTGACCTTTCCTTTGGATAAAATAAAAAGTCGGTGGCGACTCTTGCTAAACCAAAACATTTGCGAACACAAACGCAAAACCTCAAGTCAGTTCTCCCATCGTATCACAACACCCCCATTGAGTTCTCTAACACTGTTAGGTACATGATCAGAGGTATACCTTCAATTGGTGGCATTAGAATTGGAGGTTCTTGGAGGTACTCCTTGATTTTGTCGAAAGTTATCTGACAATCATTGTTCCACTTTACTACTTGATATTTCTTCAACAACTTGAAGATCGGCTCACATGTATCGGTGAAATGAGATATAAATCTGGCAATATAGTTTAATCGTCCCAGGAAACCTCTGACTTCCTTCTCAATATGAGGAGCTGGAATTTCTTGAATGACTTTGACCTTGTCGAGATCAACCTCAATACCTTTACCACTGACGATGAAACCTAGGAGTTTACCGGATCTTACCCCAAAGGTACACTTGTTTAGGTTCAATCTCAGCTTGTACTTCTTCAATCTCTCAAATAGTTTGTGCAGGTGGTCGATATGTTCTTCTTCAGTCTAAGATCTAGCTATCATGTCGTTGATGTAAACCTCTATCTCATGATGGATCATGTCATGGAACAAAGCTACCATAGCACGCTAATATGTCGCACCAACGTTCTTCAAATCGAAAGGCATAACCTTGTAATAGAAAGTGCCCCACTGTGTAACAAAAGTAGTCTTCTCCATGTCTTTAGGCGCCATCTTGATCAAATTGTAACCCGAGAAACCATCCATGAAGGAAAATACTTTATGTTGAGCAGTGTTGTCAACCAGAACGTTAATATGCGGAAACGAAAAGTCATCTTTGGGGCTTGCCCTATTCAGATCCATGTAGTCTACACATATATGCACTTTTCCATCCTTTTTAGGTACTGGCACCACATTTGCAACCCACTGAGGATAGGATATAACAGCTAAGAAAAAAACACTTAACTGCTTCATAACCTCAGCTTTGATCTTTTCAGACATCTCGGTACGCATACGACGAACTTTCTACTTTATTGGAGAACAACCTTCTTTCATCGGTAAACGGTGAACCACAATATCAATATCAAGCCTTGGCATGTCTTTGTATGACCAAGAAAAGATCTTAACATAGTCACACAACATCTGGATAAATCTATTCTTGACATTGCCTTCTAGGTTGGCACCCATCTTGACTTCTTTCTTGTCCTCTTTAGTACACAAGTTCACAACCTCAATTGGCTCTTCATGCGTTTGTATGGCTCTTTTGTCCTGCATTAACAGCCTAACAAGCTCTCTAGGTACTTCACAGTCTTCCTCACCTTCGTCCTCGGCTTGGTAGATCGAATTTTCGAAGTCATAATTGGCAATAGCTTAATTGTTATCAATGGGATCAGAGTGGATATGGATCTGCAATTTGTTGTGTGAGTGTGTGTAAAAACACATAGATATTTTAAAAGTAATAAAGTAAAAGAAAGACATAGAGCGCAAAATTTGAATGCAAACATCCAATGTTTTATTGAATAAAAATATGCGAATGAAATGACAACCCTAACAAATGGACCGTTGTGCCCTGGGTAAGGCACAAGGCTTAAAGTTATTGTTTTAAAAAATCACATAGCAAAAAGAAACAGAAAATAGAATTTACTCCTGACTAAAGGAGATCGGTCTAACGTCTTTAGTCTTCCAATTTCCAAGTCCATTGCCAGTGGTAGGAAAAATCAAACTGTCTAGGTAAAAGTCACTATCAGGATCTTCCACAATGTTGACTCCATTGATGCTGACGCAGAATGGTGGTCTTCCAGCACGAGCACGACGAACAGCCCTCTGAGCCTCTCCAGTGAAAACCAAACCAAACTTATCAAATTTTTATGGAATGTTGTGAATTTAACCCCAAGTAGTACAACCACCTTCTTCTACCACAACTCTTGCATCTTTCAGAGAAGCCGTTCTGGGCGGAACCCTGGTAACCTTATGAATAGCAGAAACGTCTTCAGTAGCGGTAGTTATCAGAGGAATAACTTCAAAAGTCTATCAAGGAGTCTCGATGAATTCGCCGTCCATCTCAACATACTTGAATGAGTTTAAGTGACTTACCATGTACTCTTCTTCGCCACTAACCGTGACAACCTTTCCTTTCACGGGATATTTCAGCTTTTGATGTAGAGTGGAAGTGACAGCGCCTGCCCCATGAATCCAGGGGCGTCCAAGTAAACAAGAATAGGTTAGACAAATGTCCATCAGATAGAAGGTAGAGTCGAAGACCTACGATCCTACTTTGATCGGGAGATCCACCTCTTCATGCACCATCCTCTTCTAACCATCAAAGGCTCTGACCATAATGTCACTGGGTTTCAACACAACCCATTCACAATCAAGCCTGTCTAATGCACCCTTCGGTAAAACACTTAATGAGGAACTTGTATCAACCAACACATGAGCTAAGGTATTTCCCCTACATTCAATAGAGACATACAAGGCCTTGCTATGGTTCCTTCCTTTGGAAGTCAAGTTAGCATCAGAAAAGCCTAGTCCATTATCACTGGTCAGGCTAGAAACATAATTTTCAAATTGATCAGCAAAGATTTCTTGCGGTACATGCATAAATTTTAAGAACTTCACCAAAGCCTGAGCATGGGCTTCGGAGAAAAACAATAGGGATAACATGGATATCCTGGAGGGAGTTTTCCCCAGTTGTTCAACAATCTTATTGTCATTTTTCTGGATGATTTTTAGTACATCTTATATTTCTTGCCTGGAGGTATCTTCAGCACTAACCTCTTTTGGTGCCTCTGTCTGGGCAAACTCATTCATTTTTCCTTTTCCTCGAGTCATGGGAGTTAGCTCACTAGCAATAACACAAACTGGTGTAGCAACAATCTTCAAAGAGATTTCTGGAGAGAAAACCCTTCCACTTCTAGTAACCTTATTGGTCATGACAATATTGTCAATGTTGGGATCAATAACTTCAATATTTCCACTTTCATCAGTCATTGGTTCTTGCTTGACCCTATGGTAGTAGACGTCGGCCCCATAATTCCAAGGGACAACCTTGTTGGAGGAATACATGATTGGTCCAGGTGCGGTGATTATCGGAAGAGCAACTCTAGGTTCAACCTTAATCTTCACAGGGCCTTTATCAGTGATCCTTATAGGAGTACCAGAAATTACAGATACCTCTTCAAGCTCCAAGTCTTGAAATGAATTCTCAATAGAAGGAGTCTTCTCAACTAGAATTATGTGGTTATCCATTATACGTTGAATACCTTCTTTCAGCAGTTTGCAACCATTGGGTTGGGTTGTACAGCAGTAGCATCTTTCAATGCAACCCGGAAATAAACTGGCTTGAAACAGATTCTTCTTAATAATCAGGAGTGGAGTAGTCAAGTTACTTACAGTTGAAACATACATAACATCATCAATAGCAGTAATGCCTTTGACTTGCTTAGGCATAGAAGTGGTAATCATATTGGGGGTCTCGGGAGGATCAAATTAAATCTCTTTATTTTCAATCATATCTTGAATTTTATTTTTCAAAGTCCAACAACTATTTGTTATCAATTCTACTTTCAATATATGTTTTAATTCCTAAGAAAATAGCATGTTGATCTTGGTAAATTGTCTTAGGGGTGCGTCTGACCTTTGCTAATTTCCTTGTTGATGTTGTTGCACTGTCACAGGATTATAAATTATCACAACTCCCACAGACTGGTTTCGGTCATTTCTAGTATGACCCTTCTGGCCATACACAACATTAGTTTCTTTTTTATCATTGAGTATCTTCTTCATAGTACTTGAAGACGCAACAACCTAAATTTTTCCACTCCTGATTCCAATTTCAACTTGTTCCCATGTTAATATCAGTTGGGTGAATCCGACTAAAGAGCTTCCAATCAGATGATTGAAGAAAGGACATGTCAAACTTCCCATAAACATATCAACCAGCTCCCTGTCAGATAAAGGATGTTAAACTCTTCCAGCTAGATCCCTCCATTTTTGGGCATACTCTTTGAAGCCTTCGTTCGAGCCCATGGTCATACTTTGTAATTACACACGGGTTGGTACAAGATCAACATTGTACTGGTATTGTTTGTAAAAGGCAGCATCCAAATCTTCCCAAGTACGAATATTGTGTCCCTTCCAATTGATAGACCCATAACTTCCTTTCAGTAGTATGGGGTTGAATCTTCCAAATATACGACCTTAAATGAAGCTTTGGAAAGGAAACACCATCATACTTTGCAAAAGTAGGGACCTTGAATTTGTGAGGAATAATAACTCTCGAGACTAAGCCCAACTCATCAAAATCCATACCTGGCACTCTCTGTATCTCCATGGAATTGAGATGATCTTCCAGCTGTTTGTATTTGTCATCAGCAGGAGGATATTGTTCCTCTAAATTGTAAATCTCAGAGTGCCTAAGAGGGGGGGGGGGGGGGGTGAATTAGGTCTTATAAAAATTTATTCGGTTTTATGAGAATGCTTGGTAGTAATTTTGGTTAAGTGTTTGAAGGTTTTGTTTATATCTTTATCTTTTCCTGATTATGGTGATGAAAGCGATAAATGCGGAAAAGTAAAGAACACGGTGATATATCCTGGTTCCCCTCACAATCCGAGAGTACTCCAGTCCCCTTTCCAACACGAAAGAGATTTCACTATAGTTAGAATGATTGTACAGCCTATGCTTACTATCTAACCTATAGGGTGATCAAAGTTTCTTAACACGTTAGGAACCGGTTCCGACACTGACAGAACCCAGTTCTTAGTGAACGTTATAAGTTGGATTTCAAAATTATCACGCAGGAACCGGTTCCCCTATTGGTACAACCCGGTTCCTGGTACAAAAACCAGGGACATGTTTTTTTTAGAAATGCTGGAACCCGGTTCCCTGTTAGGGAGGAACCGGTTCCTAAAGGGTTATTTTCAAAAATACTTTTTGAAAGATATTTCAAACAAAGTTTTCTTGATCTTAAAGTTATGGAATATGTATATGTTGATGAATGCATATTGTGAACATCTATATTCAAGATTTTAAGAATTATTTATACCATATTTGACATTTGATGATTCTTCAATAATTCTTCAATAATCTTCAATAATCTTCAAGACTTTTATTTGATGTTGATAAGCTTTTTGCACATCCTTTGAATGTTGATGTCCATGTTGTCTTCATCAAAACACATGCTTTAAATATGACTTGAGAAGCTTGCAATTACATTCTCCCCCTTTTTGATGATGACAACCAAGTCTTGAAAACGATTTCTTGAAATGTTTATGTTGTTTTATGTAGTAAACATGTTGAGCAAATGCAAGGCTCCCCCTAAATTGTATGCTCCCCCTAAGTCCATGATTCTTTGAATTTTGGAGTGAGTTTGATATTTATTTAGGCCTGCAATTTCTTTGAAACAAAACAACATACATGCATATTCTTCTCCCCCTTTGTTAACATCAAAAAGGATGGGGAAAAAGAGTGAAATAAATACATATAAAAATTAAGACGTGCATTTTAAGAGAAACATTAGATATCTCCTTCATCCAAAATACCAAGTTCTCTTCGGATTTTGAAGGAAGGTTCTCGAGCAAGCGGTTTAGTGAAGATATCTGCGAGTTGGTTATGAGTATCCACAAAAGTGACTTCGACATCTCCTTTAAGTACATGATCACGGAGAAAATGATGTCGAATATCTATATGTTTGGTTATTGAATGCATGACTGGATTCTTTGTAATATTGATAGCACTTGTATTGTCGCATCGAAGAGGAATGCATCCGAGATCAAGTCCGTAATCACAGAGTTGTTGCTTGAGCCAAAGAATTTGTGCACAACAACTACCCGCTGCTATGTATTCTGCTTCGGCCGTGCTAAGAGCAACACATGCTTGCTTTTTACAAGCCCATGATACTAATGCATTTCCAATAATGTGACAATTACCACTTGTGCTTTTACGATCAGTTTTACAACCTTCGTCGGATTTCTCGTCAAACTTACCAAGATTATCTTTGTCATTATTATGAACAAAGCACTTGCATCCAAAAATGTGAAAGTGAGCAATATTTGGCTTTCTTCCTTTGAAGAGTTCATATGGAGTCTTCTTTATTATAGGTCTAATGATAACTCGATTTGCAACATAACATGCCGTACTAACCGCATCCGCCCAAAAATATTTAGGAAGATTTGCATCACTAAGCATTGTTCTTGCAAGTTCCACTAGAAACCTATTCTTTCTTTCAACTACTCCATTTTGTTGTGGAGTTCTAGGTGCTGAAAAATTATGAGAGATACCATGTTCTTCACAAAATTCTTCAAATTGAGCATTTTGGAATTCTCCACCATGATCACTTCTTATGGATACAATCTTTAGTGATTTTTCATTTTGGATTTGCTTAGCATACTTCTTAAAGGCTTTAAAAGCATCACTTTTCTGCACAAGAAACAAAGTCCAAGAATATCTAGAAAAATCATCAATAATGACTAAGGCATATACATTACCTCCGAATCTTTTTGTTCTTGATGGACCAAAGAGATTCATGTGTAACAATTGTAGTGGCCTTGTAGTAGACACCACATTCTTAGATTTGAAAGTTGTTTTGGTCTGTTTTCCCTTTTGGCATGCATTACATAATTTGTCTTTGATGAACTTCATCTTTGGTAGACCAATAACTAAGTCATGCTTAACCAATTTGTTCAAGTTCTCCATGTGAATGTGAGCGATCCTCTTGTGCCATAACCAAGCGTCATTGTTGTTTACCATAAGACATTGTACCTTCAGAGACAAATCATCTAAAGTAATCATGAAAATATTATTAGTTCTTATACCTTTTAGTTTTACCTCATTGGTTGCCTCATCCATAATGAGACATTCATCTTTGTTGAATTTGATCTTGAACCCTCTATCGCAAAGTTGACTTATGCTAAGAAGATTGTGCTTTAATCCTTAAACATAGAGAACATCCTCAATTTGAATGGATGGAGGTGTGCCAACTATTCCAACGCCAAGAATCTTTCCTTTGGTGTTGTCTCCATAGGTGACATACCCTTTGGCTTTATGTACTAGATATGAAAATTGGTGTACATCTCCTGTCATATGCTTTGAACATCCACTATCAAGATACCAAACATTTGATGTGGATTTCAAGCATACCTACACAAACAAATTATTCTTTGTTAGGTACCCAAGTTGCCTTGGGTCCTTCATAGTTAGTTCCCTTTTTGACCCACACATAATTCCCACTTGCTATACTAAAGTTTCTAACATAGCAAGCATTAGGTGTATGGCCTTTAATACCACAATAAAAACAAGTAGGTTCAAAGTTACACCTATATCTAGAAGGATAAGATTTCTTTTTAGGAAATGTTTTCTTTTTCGATACATTAGCCTTTTTCTTTTGATGATTATGAACAACCTGCTTCTTTTCTACTTTCTTGGGTTTGGAACTATTACTAGCCTTTACAGAAACAGTGGGATTGTTACTTGGTTTCTTAGAATTCACATAACCAAGACCCTTTTTATCATTAGGATAACGTTGTTGGCTTAGTAATCCTTCCAATCATATTTGTCCTTTTTCATATCGTTCAATGACTCTTTTCAATTGAACAATTTGGAAGACATTTGATTCACAATTGGAGCATGCAAAGTTTTCCTTTTCTTTAATAAAATTCTGTTTTTGAAGTTCAAAATCTTTAGTCATTGTGTCAATTTTTTCTAAACAACTTAAAAGTTCTTTTTCTTGATTTGACACATTTTTGTATAAACTTTTGCATTCTTTCAAGAGTTCATCAATAGCATCTTGAACATCATCATCAAAAAGATTAAATTCATTACTAACCTCTTCTTCATCGTCGGAGTGATGTGAAGCCATTAATGCTAGATTTGCACATTCCTCGCTTTCCGAATCGGATGAAGAACTTATCTCATTATCTTCCCATGCAACATAAGCCTTTTTGTTCTTGAATTCCTTTTTGCCTTTGAATCCATTTTTCTTGGAGAGTTTTGGACAATCCGGCTTTATGTGACCTTGCTTTCCACATTCATAACATGTGACATCTTGTGTTGATGTGGAGGCTTCTTTATCTTTATGATTATAAAATTTCTTCCTCTTGACAAAGTTAGCATTATGAAGATTATTTTTATGACCAAAATATTTTCCTAACCTTTTTACAAGAAGCAAGAAGTTTTCATCTTCCTCCGATGCATCTTTATCTTGACTTTCCTTTGAATCAACTTTCAAGGAAATTCCTTTGGATTTCTTCTCTAAATTTTCATGTTTTTCAAGTCTACCGAGTTCCGTTTCATATTCTTGAAGTTTGCCAAATAATGTAGCGGAAGTCATTGCGGAGAGACTCTTCTTTTCCGAGATTTTCGTTACCTTTGGTTGCCATTCCCTAGTCAATGATCTAAGGATTTTCAAGTTGAGTTCATCATTTGTCAAGATTTTACCAAGAGCATTTAAGTGATTTGTCAAATGCACAAATCTCTTTTGTAAGTCAAGAATGGATTCTCTGGGCTGAATTCGAAATAGTTCATATTCTTGACTCAAGGTATTTAGCCTTGATCTTTTTACTTCAGCCGTTCCTTCATGAGTTTGAACCAGGGTATCCCATATTTCTTTTGCTGTCTTGCAGTTCGAGACACGGAAAGATTCGTCCATACTGAGTGCACCTTGAAGAAGGTTTATTGTCTTTTTGTCATAGAGAACTTTCTTTTTATCATCGTCGTCCCATGCAGTTTTGGGCTTTGCAAAACCAATGCCATTGATTACTGATATTGGGATAAATGGACCATTTTCAACCGCATCCCATACTTCCTCTCCTTGTGCTTCTAAATGCGCCTTCATGCGTATTTTCCAGAAGTCAAAATATTCACCACAGAATAGAGGATGCTTGTTGTTACTACCACCATCTCTGAAAACTGGTTGATGATTTGCGGAAGCCATTCTGGATCTTTAGGAACAAGTTACCTATAACTTGCTCTGATGCCAATTGTAAGTCTCAGAGTGCCTAAGAGGGGGGGGGGGGGTGAATTAGGTCTTATAAAAATTTATTCGGTTTTATGAGAATGCTTGGTAGTAATTTTGGTTAAGTGTTTGAAGGTTTTGTTTATATCTTTATCTTTTCTTGATTATGGTAATGAAAGCGATAAATGCGGAAAAGTAAAGAACATGGTGATATATCCTGGTTCCCCTCACAATCCGAGAGTACTCCAGTCCCCTTTCCAACACGAAAGAGATTTCACTATAGTTAGAATGATTGTACAGCCTATGCTTACTATCTAACCTATAGGGTGATCAAAGGTTCTTAACACCTTTAAGACCAAACAAACACTAATGTGAATGAAGAACAATCCTCTTCAAATCACAACACTTACTTCCAACAATCCTGGATAGTAAGGGAAAACCTTTAAGTAATACAATGATTTAGTTTGAAGTATATGGAGAGCTTTATCAATCTTCAATTGATCTTCTTCTTCAAGATAAAACAATTCTCAACAAAGTATATAAATGTTCACAATGTATGAATGAAACTTGTAATGATAATGAAAGTGTATATGGCAAGTTTCACAAAATTATGAACACGTGAAAGTTTATGTGCAAATTTGAATGAATGAGAAAATTGTTAATATGAAGAAGGTTTTTGTTGTTTGAAAATGTTATATGTGTTCTTTTTTAAAAAACTGAAAAAATCTGCATTTTATAAAGTCATAAGAACCTCTTCATTCATGCCAATTCATATGAAAAGTTGCAATGCATTCATGAAAAGATACCACTTGAAAAATGTTTAAAAAACAAAGTAAAAGCTGTACTGGTTCGCTAGGAACCGGTTCCGACACTGACAGAACCCGGTTCTTAGTGAACGTTATAAGTTGGATTTCAAAATTATCACGCAGGAACCGGTTCCCCTATTGGTACAACCCGGTTCCTGGTACAAAAACCAGGGACATGTTTTTTTTAGAAATGCTGGAACCCGGTTCCCTGTTAGGGAGGAACCGGTTCCTAAAGGGTTATTTTCAAAAATACTTTTTGAAAGATATTTCAAACAAAGTTTTCTTGATCTTAAAGTTATGGAATATGTATATGTTGATGAATGCATATTGTGAACATCTATATTCAAGATTTTAAGAATTATTTATACCATATTTGACATTTGATGATTCTTCAATAATTCTTCAATAATCTTCAATAATCTTCAAGACTTTTATTTGATGTTGATATGCTTTTTTCACATCCTTTGAATGTTGATGTCCATGTTGTCTTCATCAAAACACATGCTTTAAATATGACTTGAGAAGCTTGCAATTACATTCTCCCCCTTTTTGATGATGACAACCAAGTCTTGAAAACGATTTCTTGAAATGTTTATGTTGTTTTGTGTAGTAAACATGTTGAGCAAATGCAAGGCTCCCCCTAAATTTGTATGCTCCCCCTAAGTCCATAATTCTTTGAATTTTGGAGTGAGTTTGATATTTATTTAGGCCTGCAATTTCTTTGAAACAAAACAACATACATGCATATTCTTCTCCCCCTTTGTTAACATCAAAAAGGATGGGGAAAAAGAGTGAAATAAATACATATAAAAATTAAGACGTGCATTTTAAGAGAAACATTAGATATCACCTTCATCCAAAATACCAAGTTCTCTTCGGATTTTGAAGAAAGGTTCTCGAGCAAGCAGTTTAGTGAAGATATCTGCGAGTTGGTTATGAGTATCCACAAAAGTGACTTCGACATCTCCTTTAAGTACATGATCACGGAGAAAATGATGTCGAATATCTATATGTTTGGTTATTGAATGCATGACCGGATTCTTTGTAATATTGATAGCACTTGTATTGTCGCATCGAAGAGGAATGCATCCGAGATCAAGTCCGTAATCACGGAGTTGTTGCTTGAGCCAAAGAATTTGTGCACAACAACTACCCGCTGCTATGTATTCTGCTTCGGCCGTGCTAAGAGCAACACATGCTTGCTTTTTACAAGCCCATGATACTAATGCATTTCCAATAATGTGACAAGTACCACTTGTGCTTTTATGATCAGTTTTACAACCTTCGTCGGATTTCTCGTCAAACTTACCAAGATTATCTTTGTCATTATTATGAACAAAGCACTTGCATCCAAAAATGTGAAAGTGAGCAATATTTGGCTTTCTTCCTTTGAAGAGTTCATATGGAGTCTTCTTTATTATAGGTCTAATGATAACTCGATTTCCAACATAACATGCCATACTAACCGCATCCGCCCAAAAATATTTAGGAAGATTTGCATCACTAAGCATTGTTCTTGCAAGTTCCACTAGAAACCTATTCTTTCTTTCAACTACTCCATTTTGTTGTGGAGTTGTAGGTGCTGAAAAATTATGAGAGATACCATGTTCTTCACAAAATTCTTCAAATTAAGCATTTTGGAATTCTCCACCATGATCACTTCTTATGGATACAATCTTTAGTGATTTTTAATTTTGGATTTGCTTAGCATACTTCTTAAAGGCTTTAAAAGCATCACTTTTCTGCACAAGAAACAAAGTCCAAGAATATCTAGAAAAATCATCAATAATGACTAAAGCGTATACATTACCTCCGAAGCTTTTTGTTCTTGATGGACCAAAGAGATCCATGTGTAACAATTGTAGTGGCCTTGTAGTAGACACCACATTCTTAAATTTTAAAGTTGTTTTGGTCTGTTTGCCCTTTTGGCATGCATTACATAATTTGTCTTTGATGAACTTCATCTTTGGTAGAACAATAACTAAGTCATGCTTAACCAATTTGTTCAAGTTCTCCATGTGAATGTGAGCGATCCTCTTGTGTCATAACCAAGCGTCATTGTTGTTTACCATAAGACATTGTACCTTCAGAGACAAATCATCTAAAGTAATCATGAAAATATTTTTAGTTCTTATACCTTTGAGTTTTACCTCATTGGTTGCCTCATCCATAATGAGACATTCATCTTTGTTGAATTTGATCTTGAACCCTCTATCGCAAAGTTGACTTATGCTAAGAAGATTGTGCTTTAATCCTTCAACATAGAGAACATCCTCAATTTGAATGGATGGAGGTGTGCCAACTATTCCAACGCCAATAATCTTTCCTTTGGTGTTGTCTCCATAGGTGACA
Source organism: Vicia faba (assembly GCA_948472305.1). Lineage (NCBI taxonomy): Eukaryota > Viridiplantae > Streptophyta > Magnoliopsida > Fabales > Fabaceae > Vicia > Vicia faba. Next base: position 102,878,560 of record OX451740.1, on the reverse strand, counting down.
TACCCTTTGGCTTTATGTACTAGATATGAAAATTGGTGTACATCTCCTGTCATATGCTTTGAACATCCACTATCAAGATACCAAACATTTGATGTGGATTTTAAGCATACCTACACAAACAAATTATTCTTTGTTAGGTACCCAAGTTGCCTTGGGTCCTTCATAGTTAGTTCCCATTTTGACCCATACATAATGCCCACTTGCTATACTAAAGTTTCTAACATAGCAAGCATTAGGTGTATGGCCTTTAATACCACAATAAAAACAAGTAGGTTCAAAGTTACTCCTATATCTAGAAGGATAAGATTTCTTTTTAGGAAATGTTTTCTTTTTCGATACATTAGCATTTTTATTTTGATGATTATGAACAACTTGCTTCTTTTCTACTTTCTTGGGTTTGGAACTATTACTAGCCTTTACAAAAATAGTGGGATTGTTACTTGGTTTCTTAGAATTCACATAACCAAGACCCCTTTTATCATTAGGATAACGTTGTTGGCTTAGTAATCCTTCCAATCCTATTTGTCCTTTTTCATATCGTTCAATGACTCTTTTCAATTGAACAATTTGGAAGACATTTGATTCACACTTGGAGCATGCAAAGTTTTCCTTTTCTTTAATAAAATTCTGTTTTTGAAGTTCAAAATCTTTAGTCATGGTGTCAATTTTTTCTAAACAACTTAAAAGTTCTTTTTCTTGATTTGACACCTTTTTGTATAAACTTTTGCATTCTTTCAAGAGTTCATCAATAGCATCTTGAACATCATCAACAAAAAGATTAAATTCATTACTAACCTCTTCTTCATCGTCGGAGTGATGTGAAGCCATTAATGCTATATTTGCACATTCCTCGCTTTCCAAATCGGATAAAGAACTTATCTCATTATCTTCCCATGCAACATAAGACTTTTTGTTATTGAATTCCTTTTTGCCTTTGAATCCATTTTTCTTGGAGAGTTTTGGACAATCCGGCTTTATGTGACCTTGCTTTCCACATTCATAACATGTGACATCTTTTGTTGATGTGGAGGCTTCTTTATCTTTATGATTATAAAATTTCTTCCTCTTGACAAAGTTAGCATTATGAAGATTATTTTTATGACCAAAATATTTTCCTAACCTTTTTACAAGAAGCAAGAAGTTTTCATCTTCCTCCGATGCATCTTTATCTTCACTTTCCTTTGAATCAACTTTCAAGGCAATGCCTTTGGATTTATTCTCTAAATTTTCATGTTTTTCAAGTCTACCGAGTTCTGTTTCATATTCTTGAAGTTTGCCAAATAATATAGCGGAAGTCATTGCGGAGAGACTCTTCTTTTCCGAGATTGCCGTTACCTTTGGTTTCCATTCCCTAGTCAATGATCTAAGGATTTTCAAGTTGAGTTCATCATTTGTCAAGATTTTACCAAGAGCATTTAAGTTATTTGTCAAATGCACAAATCTCTTTTGTAAGTCAAGAATGGATTCTCCGGGCTGCATTCGAAATAGTTCATATTCTTGACTCAAGGTATTTAGCCTTGATCTTTTTACTTCAGTCGTTCCTTCATGAGTTTCAACCAAGGTATCCCATATTTCTTTTGCTGTCTTGCAGTTCGAGACACGGAAAAATTCGTCCATACTGAGTGCACCTTGAAGAAGGTTTATTGCCTTTTTGTCATAGAGAACTTTCTTTTTATCATCGTCGTCCCATGCAGTTTTGGGCTTTGCAGAACCAATGCCATTGATTACTGATATTGGGATAAATGGACCATTTTCAACCGCATCCCATACTTCCTCTCCTTGTGCTTCTAAATGCGCCTTCATGCGTATTTTCCAGAAGTCAAAATATTCACCACAGAATAGAGGAGGCTTGTTGTTTCTACCACCATCTCTGAAAACTGGTTGATGATTTGCGGAAGCCATTCTGGATCTTTAGGAACAAGTTACCTATAACTTGCTCTGATGCCAATTGTAAGTCTCAGAGTGCCTAAGAGGGGGGGGGGGGGTGAATTAGGTCTTATAAAAATTTATTCGGTTTTATGAGAATGCTTGGTAGTAATTTTGGTTAAGTGTTTGAAGGTTTTGTTTATATCTTTATCTTTTCCTGATTATGGTGAAGAAAGCGATAAATGCGGAAAAGTAAAGAACACGGTGATATATCCTGGTTCCCCTCACAATCCGAGAGTACTCCAGTCCCCTTTCCAACATGAAAGAGATTTCACTATAGTTAGAATGATTGTACAGCCTATGCTTACTATCTAACCTATATGGTGATCAAAGGTTCTTAACACCTTTAAGACCAAACAAACACTAATGTGAATGAAGAACAATCCTCTTCAAATCACAACACTTACTTCCAACAATATTGGATAGTAAGGGAAAACCTTTAAGTAATACAATGATTTAGTTTGAAGTATATGGAGAGCTTTATCAATCTTCAATTGATCTTCTTCTTCAAGATAAAACAATTCTCAACAAAGTATATAAATGTTCACAATGTATGAATGAAACTTGTAATGATAATGAAAGTGTATATGGCAAGTTTCACAAAATTATGAACACATGAAAGTTTATGTGCAAATTTGAATGAATGAGAAAATTGTTAATATGAAGAAGGTTTTTGTTGTTTGAAAATGTTATATGTGTTCTTTTTTAAAAAACTGAAAAAATCTGCATTTTATAAAGTCATAAGAACCTCTTCATTCATGCCAATTCATATGAAAAGTTGCAATGCATTCATGAAAAGATACCACTTGAAAAATGTTTAAAAAACAAAGTAAAAGCTGCACTGGTTCGCTAGGAACCGGTTCCGACACTGACAGAACCCGGTTCTTAGTGAACGTTATAAGTTGGATTTCATAATTATCACGCAGGAACCGGTTCCCCTATTGGTACAACCCGGTTCCTGGTACAAAAACCAGGGACATGTTTTTTTGAGAAATGCTGGAACCCGGTTTCTGTTAGGGAGGAACCGGTTCCTAAAGGGTTATTTTCAAAAATACTTTTTGAAAGATATTTCAAACAAAGTTTTCTTGATCTTAAAGTTATGGAATATGTATATGTTGATGAATGCATATTGTGAACATCTATATTCAAGATTTTAAGAATTATTTATACCATATTTGACATTTGATGATTCTTCAATAATTCTTCAATAATATTCAATAATCTTCAAGACTTTTATTTGATGTTGATAAGCTTTTTGCACATCCTTTGAATGTTGATGTCCATGTTGTCTTCATCAAAACACATGCTTTAAATATGACTTGAGAAGCTTGCAATTACATAAATAATCTGTTTCCTCTTCATCAGAACCCTGGTTGTTATTTTCCTCTACTTTCACACTCTTATCATCTTCCTCTTGGTTATCATCTTCATTTGATGGGACCTCAAAATATAGAGCCATCTCGACAGGACCTTTGAATATTCTACCCATATTAGGGATGACGGTTGGTTACTTAGTCTTTTTCTTCCTCTCTTTGGTGATGAGGGTCTTCAACTCTTCTTGCCCCTTGGCTAAGTCCAAGAACATTTGTTGAAATTGAGCATTTTGAGCTTGAAGATCTTTGACGGTTTGTTCGAGAGCCATCTTTTACTGAAATAAACAGCAAGAAGATGAGATAACTTGTCATGGGAAAACCTGTTATGTGATGATATGTATGGTATGTGGATGCATATACGATGTTTTCAAGGATCTCGTGGGATAAAATAAAAAAGAGAGGAAATAGTTAAAGTGAGTCTGCAGCTTTGTCTGAAGAGCTTAGGGTCTTCATATTTGAATGTTCCTCTATAAGAGTCAAGCTCGCCATGTCAAGTGGATCCTAGCCTTTGACTCAAGAGAACGTACTTCGGTCTTTGACGGCATCTGGTCAGAGGAAAATAAATCCTCTTACCCCTTACTAGAAGTCTGGTTCATGATAAACCTTCATCACAGGTCCCTGAGATCCTTGAAATGGTTAATGAAAATGCAATGTTATGATGTCATGATGTCATGTTTGAAGAAATAGAAAACACAAACAAAGCACACAAGAGCCTTAGGTTTAAAGGCTTGCATGAGGTTCATAGGTAAGTACCCTTTCTATGGAAGTTAAGTTGGCTCAACCTATCCTAAACATAGTAACCGGGTTCTAGGAATCTCATATCACCAATCTTTCTCGAAGGTTTTATTTTAGTACAACAACTGATTTTCCACCAAAACATCTCGCGAGTCGAATCTTAATGAGTGAGCATCTAGTATCAACCAGCTCTGGGCTGCACCAAAGTCAGCTATCTCACTACCTTGTAATGGCCAAGATGGGTTAATTAAGGTTCTAAAAGTCATTTAGTGGTTATGACACCATCCGACAGCCCAATGTTATCCTCGGCTGACTCAAGGAACATCGGTACAAACCAAAGTGTCACACTAACATAGCCATTACTTCAACCATATCGATATACGCTGTACAGTTTCCATGTCTATTGCTACTTACCTAGGGTACCCTAGATCCGGGTGTAGGATCTTTGCAAGAAATATAAACCCGAGCAACCCTCAAATTTAAAGCAAGCAATGCAAACAAATAAAGAAAATAAAGTGATCTAGACTCTAAGGTAACTCCTCTTACATCTTATCCCTAGCAGAGTCACCAGTTCTATAATACGGTGGGAGAACTGACTTGTTTTTCATTTTATTGCAAATGTTATGGATAGCAAGAGTCGCCATCGACTTTTCTTTTAACCAATAAGGAAAGGGTGAAAATAACAGGAAAGACCTTTTAAGATTTTGAGTTCGGGGGGGGGGGGGGGGGGGGGGGGGGGGGCGAGGGGGTAGGTTATGAAAAGGGAAGGTGTTAGCACCCTTTTCGTCAGTAGTTATCTACGGGCTCTTAATTACTTAGCTCACTTTGAAAATTTTCTTTTTGTGTGTGTTTGAAAATATTTTGAAGTTTGAACTTTATAACGATTCTTGTATCGGTCCTTAAGAATGCGTACAAAGTGTTTTAAAAATATCTTTGAAAGTGTTTGTGTAAAATATTTTGTTTTTTGTGAGCAAGATATTAAAATTTCTACCCACTCAAGGTCATTCTTGTAATTTTCCTTCTCCTTTAGATAATGCTATCCATACCATTAGTTAGTAGGAAGCCCTATCTTTTGGATGTGAAGGGACGGGCGAAGGGTCATCGTACGGTCATCAAAGGTAACTTGTAAGGACGCTTTAGATATTTTCGTAAGGGACTAGATCATTTATCGAAAGGAAACATCGAAAGGGTCATCAAGGGACTATGATCTTTTATTCGAGGGACTTTGCTGAAGCGTCCCCATTTTTGAAGGACATAACCGTTTTATTATGAAGATAACAAGAGAGATTACCCTAGAGGTGCAAGTGGGAAAGTGATTTGTTTTTCAGTTATTTATCTTGAGATTTTAGGTTTTCTATCGTTTGTTTTTAGTCTTTCCATACAAACCCTAATTACTAAGCAGTAAGCATAAAATAATAGCAGGAGATAAAAGAAGAAACGTAAACTCTAAACTATTACAATGCTTTGTGGAATATACATAATAGATAGTGCAGAGAAGAAATCCTAAGTTATTACATCCAGGAGCAGTTACATAATGATGAAAAAAGAAAACAATAAATAAAGATTACGTTCGCGAAACTTATACAGTCGATCTAAAATGTAAAATGAAAAATAGAAAAGAAAACATTTTTGGAAATTTTTATGAAAAGAAAGATTTATGATAATTAATTAATTAAACCTAAAAACCTATTTAATTTTAATTAATAAAAAGGGGTAATTAATTAAATTAAAAATGTTAATAAAAACCTAAAACCTAATTATTTTTAGGGTTTTTGAAAAAAAGGGTTTTATTGGTTAATTGAAAAAAGGTTAAGTTTGCCAAAAGAATTAGGGTTTAAGGTAAAATGACAAACAATGTTAGAAAATAGAAAGAAAAAATACATAAAAATGCCAGGGGTGGGTGTTGAACCCAAGCCCTTTGCCTTCTGCCCAACAAGATTCACCACTGCGCCAAGCGCGCGTTGGTGTTAACAAAACGCGCATCATTAAAAATATAATCAAAGTGCAAGGATTAATAAAACATGAAAAATAAAATTACAAAAGCAAGGATCGAACCCATGCCTTATTGTACAAATGCCTTATCACGCGCGCACTGGCCATTGGGGTGGTTGTTTCATCTGGTTTATTGGAGAAAATAAATAATAATATAATCAACTCAATTAATTGGACCAAAGAAGCGTCGGAGCACTAGCTACGGTCGTCTTCTCTGGTGAATACGTTGTGTTCCTGCAAAATAAAAGAAGTCAGCACCTCAATGGTACCATACCTCCCTAATTCAGGCCTTGCAATCTCAATGGAAGCATTAGTTTAGGCTAAAACACGCTGTAGAAAGAGATATGACGGAAATAACATGAAACGGACCAAGCATGGCAATTCACAATTCAGTCATTATGGGAATCATGCAATGGTCCTATCCTGTACTAATACATCTTAGAAAAGCGTTAATAACATTAGTATGCATCAAAACAACATAAAAATAGAAATATGATTTTGCAAAAAAATAATAAAATCGGAGATGGATATATGTTGGTTTTATGCCCTTTGGATCATCATAACCGATCCAATCTTACCCTAAAATGATTCTGGAAGTGAATGGGACAGGTTTTTGACCTTGAGGGAGGCTTGAGGCTAGGGTTTCAATTTGTCATAATTTTTAGAATTTTGGAAGTTTAGGAATATTTTCTTGTGCAAGGGTTTCGTGCCTGGTCTTGCCTGAATGAATGATAATATATAGTGATGAATTAGGTCAAAAGAGATTGGGCTTGGACCTTGTATGAAAGGCTCTTATTTTATCTAATTTATTTTTAATTTTAAATAAATAAAATCAAGGATAAATAGAATAAAAATCCAAGGGGTGTACGAAGAAGCTTAGAGGTTCATATTGAGGCCTATAACACGCATGGACCTTGAAACACAAACCCACTAGCCCAAAAATTTACGTTTGGTCACTTTAGGTTTCATGCATTTTCTCAAAATTTGCATACTTGTACCAATCATAACTATCTCAATTGTTATCATTTAAAAGTGATCTAGGACTTTTTGGAAAGCTCAAGGTGCCCCCTACAATCTATATATTGATCATTTTTTCATTTGAAGACTTTATCTTGATGTAAGTTGCCTTGAAAAAAGTGTCTTTTGTTGTCTTTTGAAATTACCTATAATGTATTGACTCATATCTCTAAAATGAAGCATTTTTTGGACTTGAGCTTAGAGAGGAAAAGTTGTAAAGAATTGAATTTCCTTCAAAATGAGTTTTGGTTGATAAAAATATGATGGAGCATGTGGAAGTTATGCTTAGTTAAAGTTTAGTTGACTTCTCCTTAAGAAACCCCTAATTTGGTAACTTTTGACTTTTAATTAATGTTGAGTTTTCTTGATGAATCATGATCAACCCTTGATCAAATGATGAATGTGACTTCGAGATCTTGATGTTGACAAAAAGTCTTAAAGTTTGACTATATGTTGACCACAATTGACTTTTTGTTCAATACATTTGATTTTCAGTCATCCGAGTAATTGATTAAGCAAACTTGTGATGCAAGACTTGAAATTTGGCATGAGTATTCCTTGAGACATATGATTGAAGCTACCGGAAAAAAAAACAAAGCCACCACCGAACTTTATTCATCCCAAAGGAAGGGGAAATATCGAGAAAACCACAAGAGGATGGATAAGATTGTCTTGCGACCAAGAGAAAGGGTAAGGAAGTCGGTTATGAGAGGGAAATGTATTATCACCCCTCACGTCCGTTGTACTCAGCATGATCCATCTTGTTTGTTTTCTTCTAAGGGTGTGTTTATATATAACTGTACTTGCTAAGGGGAAAGAAATGGTTTTTTATTAGTGTGTTCGTGAGGGTCTCACCACCCTTTTCCTATGTATCCAGTGAAGGAATCAGAACACCATAGTTCCTCTAGAAAATGTTGGTTTGTTGGTGTTTTTTAGTAGGCGACATTAACACGCATATTCTAGTACTAGGCACGACCTGTATCAAGGTAGATCGGAGATAACATGCCCTTTTGGGGAGTTTTGATTGGTAGAATGTTTTGCAAGTTTTAAAATGAATTTGAATACCGATTAAATGTTTTGTATTTTTTATTTGTGGATGGAAAAGTTTTAATTACAAAAGAAGAAAAAGGTTTAAGAGGGAGACTAAGAAACCCTAATGTTATCATGCATGGGTTCTAACCTAAAGTTTAATTAGTTCACATCTTAAAGGAGTGGAAACTATCATCCTAAGGGAACATGTTATAAGCATAAAGTAAAAGAAAACAGTGTTTGTGAAGAGTGATCATGCATGGTGATCATGGCAAAAGTGACGACAAACTGAGTACTATCATGAAAGGCGTATTTGGAATGCTTGTTGTATGGGAATTAAATCGGGTTATTATTTACCAAGGGGCGTACTTGATTAATCTCATGAGAGTAGGTGCTCCTAACCTCAACCATGAGACCCTTTATGCATGGAAACACTTGGTATATGGAACAAAGTGGTTGATTCAGATTATGCTTAACCAAGGGCAAAAATTGATTAACCTCGTGAGAATGGTCATGTCCAAACACAACTATGAGACCGTTTAAGAAAAGCTCGGTATGTGAACCAAGGAAAGAGAGAAGTTTCTTCAATGTATAAGATAAAAATCAAAATCCCATACAAGGTAGCTATATTCATGCTCCTACAAAGTGGGACTAGCGTGATACTAGTATTCTAAACGACCAACTGAAACGATCAATCGAATAGTTGTCGTTGTAGAAAAGCCCAGGACCAAACTATGAAATATGTGTAAGTGTGCATTTGTATGTGGATACCTTTTTGTTGATGATGAGCCCAAGAGGAGGCCAAGTATTCTAATTGGATAAAATATGCACAATTAGCAATTTAAACATATAAAGAAATATCAAAGAAACTAAAATTCTAAGTTATTACAAACCATATGGGTATGGGGTAAAAGTTTATGAATGGGGATGAGTCGAATCAAAAGTTTAATTAAAATTCTAGTTAAACAAACAACACAACCAAATTGTAAATTAATTTAAATACCTAAATAATTAAACTATTTATTTAATAACAAAATTAACTATTCAAAATAATTAATAATATTAAATAAAAAAATTTAGTTTAATAAGTTATTAAAACAGGAGTAACTACAATTTTTGTATTTTTATATTAAAAAAAATATTAAAAGAAAATTAATAAACTAATTCTAAATATACATTTTTTGTGATTTTTATCAAGTAAAATAAAAGAAAATAATATTTTTTTTATGATTTTTATGAAAATAAAATATTAAAACCTAATTCTAAATAATCTAATAATTTTTTGATTTTGAAGTAAATAAAAATAAATAACGAATTTGAAAGTAAGTTAGAACCTAATTCTAAAATATTCTAACATTATCTTATTTTTTGTGATTTCTAAGTAAAGAAAATATTAAATGAAAATTAAAATTAAAATTCTAATCTATTATTTTTTTTTGCATTTTTTATCATGTAAAGAAAATATAACTAAACAAAATAACTAAAGATGTTAACTAAGATAAAACAAATATTAAAAATAACAAAATTTCTAAATTAAATTTAAAGTTAAACTAATTAATAAAAATTATCTAATTAACCAGAAATGTGATTATTTAATTAATTTTTTAAAACTAAAACAAAAAAAAAGTTAGGAAAATTATGAAATAATAGTAAAGATAAAAAATAAAGGGAAAGAATGTGGTGTTAAGTAGAGCATGAGGTATTAATAAGAAATTCAGGTGGGTTTTGAAAAATGAAGAGTAGATCCGAAAGATTAAACAACCAAAAATGAGATTAGTAAATAAAATAAAAATAAATTAAAAAACATGGTGGACCTTGGCCGAACCGGGTCGACCCAAGGTCCCACCCTTCCTTCTAAAACTAGTTGTTTCAAGGAACCCTAGAAAACCAAAACGAAAAATATATCATGAAAGCAGAGGAAGAAATTCTCTTCGCTGTTCTCACGCCTCCCCTTCAAAAATCCAGAAAATCGAATGTGATTCTCATGGTACAACAACGTGATCTCGGTCGATTTCTCTCTACATACTTCATCATCTTTCTATCCTCTCACCAAACAAACAACGACCAAATCCATATACGATCACGCAGACATATTCAAACAAATGATCCAGAAACGTAATGGTAAAACACAAAACGCGAATAGATAATGAAAGACAATCAGAAAGGTAAATGAGAAAAATCCTTACTTTCTTGTTTCTACTATCGTGTCGTAGTTCTTCTTCTTCTTCTTCTCTACTGACTTTTGTTAAAACTCTGTATCAGGAATCTGTATTGTGTTGTTGTATTGGCTGTGAGCTTGCGTGTTATTGCAATAAGCATTGAGGCCGGCTTAGATGTTAAGCGTTGCAAATGGGTTGTTGTTGTTCCTGTTTCGATGAGAATGCTCAGACTCGAACCATTGTTGCGTTTTGATTTTCATATGTCGAACACACGTCTGAGTCGTTGAAGGCCATTATGTTACTGAGGCGTCATTATATTTTTTGTGATTTTGCAGGTTGAATGCATGCAGGGATTATAAGGTTTAGAGGAAGATAAAACAAGTTTTGCATAGTTTTTCCATGTGAATTTCGTGTGGTTTTTTAACGCCTTTTCCGCAATTTCTTGTTTGAATGTTGTTATGGCTGTGACATAATATATGTTGACATGTTGTTGAGGCTTGCAGGAATGGATGCTTGATGGTTTGAAACTTGGAGTAAGATAGCAGTTGTTTATGTAGAATTTTTGTCTCACTCTTTTTGTGTATTTGCTTTGAGAATTTTCTGTGTGTAAGCCTTGGTTTTTTCTTTTGTTTTTTTGGCTGTGTGTAGTTGGTATTCTTTTTGTGTAATTGTCTATGTGTTTTCTAGTGTGTGTGTTTTTGTTTTTCTGCCCATTCTATGGTTTTATAACAGCTGGGAGGTGGAAAATTGGGGGGGGGGGGGGGGGGGAGTCATAAGGTTTAAACACTTTGGTAGGATGATTTGTTGCTTTCTCATTGCAGGTTTGGGTTTGCCTATTTTGATGTCATTTTCAGGCTGTTTGTGGATTGATGCAAGGTTATGTTATGCAGGTTCTGGCAGGTTTTAGATGTTTATGCAAGATAGGGACTGGTTATATAGTATGTAGGTTTTGGTAAGTTTTTGGAGTGATATGGGAAGCATAATAGGGATGACATCAAGGCTGTTTGGATAGGTTTAAGGCTAGTTTGCAGCTGGCTTTGGCAGGTTGATGCAGTTTTGGGACAACATCCTGTGCTTGGGCTATTATGCTTTAGGTGACATCTTTCTAACCTTAATCTTTTCCTCTTCTTCTATCTATGATGTAGAACTATTGTTCTACTTTTCTCAAAACTTTCTGAAGGGTTTGTGCTTTTAGGGAAATGATGAACAAAACTTAGAGTTTTGGGGTTGTTTATGAACGATAGTTTCCTTTTTGTTTTTTGTGTGAATAATTGTTTATTGTTGGGAGGAGAGAAAAACAGTTGAAAAAGTTGAACGGATCAAAGTTGTTTTTGCTTTAGGCGTGGGTTTTTTATTTGGTTGTTGTTGTTGTGTTTTTGGTTGTTGCTTCTAGCCTGCAAGTTTTGGACTGTTAAGACTGTTTTTTGACAGAAATAGGTAGTGCAACAGGTCTGACTTTTGGAAATGCTTTTGGCTGACTTTGTTTTTCTACAAAGTAGATTGTTGGCAATATTTGGTTGTTGACTTTGTTACTACAGTAAAAATTGAATTTCTTTTCCTTTTGTGAACCAAAATCATCTTTGTGATTTGTAATTGGGACATGGACCATGATTAAAACAATGTGATTCTGACTTGTGTGAAACAAAATTGTTGAGGCCTTGATGTTGCTCGAATGTGATAATTCTGATTGTATTTTATGAACCTCTTTTTTTGTGAACCAAAGCCAAACTTTTGTGATTTGCAAAATAGGAGAAATAAGCCCATGGTTGAATCAAAATTTTGATTTGTTGTGAATCAAGTGTATGAGGCTTTTGTTGCTCATAAGCATGATTGAACACACATCCCTAAAATCTGATTCCAAACAAAAACCCTAATGATGAAATTAGAACAAAAATTGCTTGACACTTCTTGTTTACATTTCAATGAACTAACCAATTTTCTTGCTTGTTTTTTTTCATGTGAAGATTGATGGAAGGTGAACGAGGAAAGGCAAAGAAAGGTTGAAAGATGAAGAGGAAAGAGTCATGGCAAGGAGTGAGGACAAGTCGCTTGAAGATGGAGCAAAGAAACTTGAAGAACAATTATCTTTTCTTTGTAAACAAGAAACTTGTAACTTGTATTTCCACTTTGTAAATTTCTTCGTATAATGCTCCAAATGTAATGAATATGAAACTTAAATGTATTCTCTTTGAATTTATGAATGATGAACTTGTTATACGGGAATTGGATAAGTCTTGGACTTTGGTTGAAACTTGAATGATATTTGAATCCCAAATTGCAATTGAAATTCCTTTGATGATGAATATGCTTGATACAAGTCACTTTTGAAAATAACTTTGAATCAAGGTGGACTTTGTATAAATTGAATGATGATAAATGGATAAAACTTGAATGAATCTCAAAGAAATCACTCGAATGAATCCCAATTCACAACTTGTCTTCAAATTTAAGTCCAAACTTTCTCGCATTAGAACGACAAGTGCTTGAGGATACAAGAACTCCTTGATTACAATGAACCTACAACATTAATTCTTGTGCTAGGATTCGATGTTCATCAATTTAATCTTCGTACTCTAGAATTGGTGACTTAAAGATCTCAAGAAGAAAACTTGAAGTGTGAGGAGATATTTGACATGAAATCCCTAGCCAAATGGCTTTCAGTTGATGAATGTTTACAAGCCCAATCACGATAAGTATCAAAACCCTAATTCACGGATATATGAATCATGATCTTTAACGAATCAAAAACCTTTTGACTTGATGAAAACATGCACCATATGATAGCCCTCGAGGAAACCTTATCTGAACTGATGGACAAACACAAATGCTTAGGTAACTTGATTCACCATCCACTGAGAAAGATCTTGAACCCAAGTACACCAATAATCTTAACTATTTCCAACCAAGAAGTTAAGAGACCCCATCCCACTTGACAAATGCTAAATGCATGATGCTCGAGATAGCCAAATTATCAAAACCCCAATCCATGGGATTCACTTGTTGAAACAATTTGAACAAACCCAAGACATTAGTGATCTTGGAAAAATCCATAATAACCATACTTAAAAAACCTAATTCCATATAGTCCACTGCTCAAGAACCAGATGAAATTTCCTTTAACTGATGAAGAAACCTCAAAACCAACATGAAACCTAGTTTTGCACGAATACCGCTTCTTGAACCAAAGTGCTTTATTTAATGAGATGAATGGTATGCAAATGAACTAGTGAAGATGATGTAGATGAAATGTGAAGTCTAAGCCAGACAAAAGTAAAAGGTAGGACAAATTTAGGGTATGATAGATGCCCCTATTTAATCGTCTTAAACTTGAAGGTGAGATTGGCGTCAGCCTTTCAAAAGTTCAAGGTACAAGATAATTAAATACCAGGACCTGAAATTTGTCCTGGAGAGATGGTGTGAGTGTTATTTGTTTGTGATGTCTGCCGGGGGATGAAAAAAATAAGTTTTCAGGTGAACTGGTCATGATAGGTAAATATGGTTGAGTAATGATAGCTCGTAATGGGGTCACGATGCCAATGCGAGGTTCTCGAGGAAGTGGGTGTTAAAGTGTTTGAAAAGATACGGTCTATGATGTCGTGGTGATTGAAAATAGGATTAATGACAACATGATAACTTAAATATGATGGGTAGAACTCGACGACGGCAGAGGATCTATCGTGCAGGATTCACGACCCAAAATAAAGGTAAAGACAACTGGCAAAGATCAGCGTATAATCTATGACCCAGAAGAAAGGATAACATGAGGGTAAGATCTGCGGATTACCTACGATCCAGGAAAAGATAACACGGAAGCAAGATCTACGAACCAAGAAAAGACAACTTGAGGGTAAGATCTACGCACGACCTACGACCCTAAAAAAATATAACGTGAGGGTAAGATCTACGGGCGACCTACGACCCTAGAAATGATAACATGAGGGTAAGATCTACGGGTGACCTACGACCCTAGAAATGATAACATGATGGTAAAATCTATGGGTGACCTATGACCCTAGGGAAGATAACATGAGGGTAAGATCTACGAACGACCTACGACCTAAGATAAGATAAAGTGAGGGTAAGATCTATGGACGACCTATGACCCAAGAAAAGATAACGTGAGGGTGAAGTCTACGGACGACCTACGACCCTAGAAAAGATAAAGTGAGGGTAATATCTATGGACGACCTATGACCTAAATAAGATAAAGTGAGGGTAATATCTTCAGACGACCTACGACCCAAGATAAGATAAAGTGACGGTAAGATCTATGGGAGAACTATGATCCTAGAAAAGATAAAGTGAGGGTTAGATCTGCGGGCGACCTACGACCCTAGAAAAGGTAACATGGGGGTAAGATCTACGGACGACCTACGACCCTATAAATTATAACATGAGGGTAAGTTCTACAGACGACCTACGACCCTAAAAAAATATAACGTGAAGGTAAGATCTACGGACAACCTACGACCCAAGAAAAGATAACATGAGGGTAAGATCTACGGACGACCTACAACCCAAAAAAAGATAACATGAGGGTAAGATCTACGGACGACCTACGATCTTAGATAAGATAACGTGAGGGTAAGATCTACGGATAAGCTACGACTCAAGAAAAGATAACGAGAGGGTAAGATCTACGGACGACCTACGACCCTAGAAAAGATAACGTGAGGGTAAGACCTACAGACGACCTACGACCCTAGATAAGATAACGTGAGTATTGAGAGTTGGGGAGTACAATGTACTGGAACCATGACTATTTTGGTTGGTAGCATAATGACAGATGTTAAACAGGAATTATGAGGATGATATTCTTTGTGGGGATGTTTTACTGCTTTGAGGGTTGATTTGGGGCTTTCGTGCAAGGTACTAAATCTGGCTCACGCTTCATATGAATTTTGAAGTATATGGGGTAATGATCCATTTCGATGGACATGCTATGCATTTGAGGATGCAATGTAATATGATATGCTGATTGTTATATGCAGAATGCAAGCGATATGGATCATTAGGGTCTGTTTCCCGTTGTCTTGAGATGCCAATACATATTGGTGCTTGAAAACTTCGAGAATTGAGTTATAGCCTTGTTGAGTTCACTAGGGATTAAATCTTGCTGAGGAGGAGTAACTTGATCTAACATGCTGGACTTTTGTAAATGACTGAGTAGATACATGGATCTCATCAAATGCCTCAAGTTTCTCCTTGTTGGAGAATCAGATGCTCAAACGTCTGTAAGGATGTGACGAGGATGAAAGCTGGGTCGAGGTGACCGTTACGACTTGCTACCTGCATAGGAAAAACAACACTTGAACGCCATGGAATTGCCTTGGGATGCCTTCATATCCATGTAACGTCATGTTTCACATCTTAACTTATGATTATTATTTCCTTATTGTTTTCAATGCAATGCTTAACAAAGAATTTAAGTCACAATTCGCATACGAAAAATAAAGTAAAAAGGACATAGCAAAGACTTTTTGGGGGACGGGTCCATTTTTATAAATGAGTTTGGCTTGTGAATAGGAATTCATACATGGAAACAAGAAAATTTGATATTGATATAGTTCCCATTAAAATAGGTAAAATGGCAATAAGAAAATCTCGAACTTCTATTAAAACTGATATTGCTATAGTTCCCATATCCCAGATCGTCCTAGTGTTGTGCTTCCGAAAGATAATAGTTGAATTGATCCATCCCGTGTTAGGAAGGTGTACTTACTATCTGTGAAGAGCTTTCAGTCTGCAGTCTCTTGCTTTTTGTCCCTAATTTTTTCTTGGATCGCCCTTTCGGGTTTTCAATCCACCAGGATACCCATTTTTGCCTAAGCTGCCCTTTCAGGTTTTCGACTTAGAGGGTTATTCTCTTTTTTCTTTTTTTTCTCTTTTTTTAGCTCTAACTTTTTCCTATTCCGCCCTTTCGGGTTTTCGACTTAGCGGGTCTTTTTACGCGTAGTATTTTTTGACTGAGTCTGAATTTACTGGAAGTGGAACGTCTTCCCCATCCATGTCCCTCAGGGTTAGAGCACCTCCTGAGAAAGCTTTCTTCATGATGTACGGCACCTCATAGTTGGGAATCCACTTGCCTCTTAGATTAGAGTGAATTGGGAGAATCTTCCTCAAAACCAAGTCTCCTGTGTGGAACTCTCGAGGTTGAATCTTCTTGTCTAATGCTCTGTTGAGATGCTGCTGATATAATTGACCATGACAAATGGCTTTTAGGAGCTTCTCTTTGATGAGATTGAGTTGGTTGAGCCTTGTTTGAATCCATTCAACTTCATCAAGCTTAGTATCCATCAGAACCCTTAATGAAGGAATTTCCACTTCAATTGGGAGCACCGCATCCATACCATAGACTAGTGAAAAAGGAGTTGCCCTAGTGGAAGTACGCACCGAATTTAGATAGCCATGCAGAGCAAAGGGCAAAATCTCATGCCAATCTTTGTATGTTCTCACCATTTTCTGGACAATCTTCTTTATGTTCTTATTAGCTGCTTTGACTGCACCGTTCATCTTTGGTTGATAAGGTGATGAATTATGGTGCTCAATCTTGAATTCTTCACACATTTCCTTCATCATTTTGTTGTTGAGATTCGACCCATTATCAATGATGATCTTGATAGGAGTTTCATAACGACATATGGTTTATTTCTTGATGAAGCGGGTGACGACTTGCTTGGTCACATTCTTGTACAAAGTTTCTTTCACCCATTTGGTGAAGTAATCAATAGCAACGAGAATGAACTTGTGTCCATTTGAAGCGCTTGGCTCAATCCATCCAATCATATCAATTCTCCACATTGCAAATGACCATGGTGAAGTCATCACATTCAAAGGAGTGGGAGGAATATGTATCTTGTCTGCATAAACTTGACATATGTGGCACATCTTCACATACACAGAATAATCACTTTCCATTGTCATCCAGAAATAACCTACTCGTAGGATTTTCTTGGTCGTGGAATGTTCACTGGAATGAGTCCCAAAAGAGCCCTTGTGAATTTCTCGTATGATGGATTCTGCTTCGTGTCTATCCACGCATCTGAGCAGAACCAAATCATAGTTTCTTTTGTATAGAATGTCTCCTGACAGTAAAAACTTGGATGCTAACCTTCTAAGAGTCTGCTTATCACAAATTGTAGCACCCTCGAGGTACTCTTGCTTCTCAAGATATCTTTTGATGTCGAAATACCACGGCTTTTCATCTGACACGTCTTCAGTTGTGAGACAGTGAGCAGGGAAAACGTGTGCTGGCTCCTTGTAACGAAGGATTCTTATATTGGATGCGTGATTCAGATAACTGACTTTGAACATTGCTTCTAAAGTAGCCAGAGCATCTGCCAATTTATTTACTTCTCTATGAATATGCTCAAAGGTGATCTAATCAAAAGTGGGCAATAACTCTAATATGTAATCCCGATATGGAACTAAATTAGGGTGTCGTGTATCCCAATCACCTCATACTTGATATATCACTAAGGCAGAATCCCCATAAACTTCAAGAATCTTGATCTTCAAATCAACGGTTGCTTTAAGGCCCATTACACAAGCTTCGTATTTTGCGACATTATTCATATAATCAAAACATAGCCTTGCCATGAAAGGTATGTGAGTATTGTGTGAAGAAGTCAAAACT
The DNA here is from genome assembly GCA_948472305.1 of Vicia faba. Lineage (NCBI taxonomy): Eukaryota > Viridiplantae > Streptophyta > Magnoliopsida > Fabales > Fabaceae > Vicia > Vicia faba. The sequence continues at coordinate 102,860,693 of OX451740.1, read as the reverse complement.
GCCCCAATACCATGGCTCGTGGCATTTGATGCACCATCAAACGTGAGAGTCCATAGCTGCCCTAGTTTGGGTCCTTCCTTATCATCAAGTTTCATAACATCCTCGTCTAGAAAATCGAACTTCATTGACTGATACTCTTCCAATGGCTGGTGGGTGAGATGATCAGCAAGAATGCTACCTTTGATAGCCTTTTGTATGACGTACTAGATGTCATACTCAGACAAAAGCATTTGCCACCAAGACAATTTTCCTGTAAGTGCTGGTTTCTCGAAGATGTACTTTATCGAATCCATCTTAGACATCAAAAGTGTAGAATGCGTCAACATGTATTGCCTCAAACGTCGAGATGCCCACGTAAGAGCGTAACAAGTCTTCTAAAGTAATGAATACCTTGATTCACAATCAGTAAACTTTTTGCTCAGGTAATAAATGGCGTGTTCTTTTCGTCCAGTATCATCATGTTGTCCGAGCACACAACCCATAGATCCTTCAAGCACAGTCAAGTACATAATGAGAGGTCTCCTTGTAACTGGAGGTATGAGTATTGGTGGTTCCTGAAGGTACTGCTTAATCTTTTTGAAGGCCTCTTGACAACTTTCATCCCAATGCACATCTTGATTCTTGCGTAACAATTTAAAGATAGGTTCACAAGTAGCCCTAAGATGAGAAATGAACCTGGCTATGTAATTCAACCTTCCAAGGAACCCACATACTTCCTTTTCATTTTTCGGTGCCGACATATCCTATATTGCTCTTACTTTGTCTGGATCTACTCCAATCCCTCGCTGACTTACAATAAACCCAAGTAACTTGCCCGAATGAGCCCCGAAGGTACACTTGTTGGGATTAATTCTTAATCTAAACTTTCGTAGACGATCAAAAAACTTTTGCAATGGACCAGATGTTCTTCCGTAGTTTGCAATTTTGCAATCATATCGTCCACATACACCTCGATCTCTTTATGAATCATGTCGTGAAAGAGAGTCACCATAGCTTGTTGATATGTCACACCAGCATTTTTGAGACCAAAAGGCATGACCTTATAGCAAAAGGTACCCCAAAGAGTTATGAAAGTTGTTTTATCCATGTCTTCAGGATCCATCTTTATCTGATTGTAACCCAAGAATCCATCCATGAAGGAGAACACTAAAGACTGAGCAGTGTTATCAACCAATACATCAATATGAGGCAATGGGAAATCATCCTTTGGGCTTGCTCTATTTAAGTATCGGTAGTTAACACACATATGTACCTTACCATCTTTCTTAGGTATATGCACAATGTTAGAAATCCAAGGTGGATAATTTATCACTGATAGGAAGCTTGCATCAAGCTATTTTTGAACTTCTTCTTTGATTTTCAAAGCCATGTTGGGTCTGGTCCTTTGCAGCTTCTGCTTTACAGGAGGACATTCTGGCTTGAGTGGTAACATGTGCATCATTATATCAGTATCTAAATCGGGCATGTCTTCATACGACCAGGCGAAGATGTCAGCATACTCTCGAAGCAACTCAATCAACCCCTTCTTTTCTTCACTTTGCAAGGCATCACCTATCTTGAATTCTCTCTTTACCTCTTCAGTATCGAGATTGATAACTTCAGTTTCTTCCTGATATAGCTGGATGACTTTCTCTTCCTGTCTCAAGAGCCTTGCTAGTTCTTCAAGGACTTCACAATCTTTCCCATTATCTTTGTCATCATTGTCAACTGAATTCTCAAGGATATTAGGAACCATAGCACTATCATTTTTTATGGAATTCGAGATAGATCTGCATGATTGATGATTTTATGTTTTATTTTAGAAAGTGCAAGAAAATATTTAGAATATGAAAATAAAAGCATTACCATTTTTATTTTGAAAAGTAAAAGTAAAAGTAAAAGAAAAGTCAGGGAACAAATTGTATGCGAAAGTGCGATTATTCATTCAATTTTAAATGGAGATTGAAACATAAGGGGACCCTTCTACAAGCCGTCTCTATGCCTTGGGCAGGGCATATGACTAAATCGAAACAGGAAATTACACATCAAAGAAAACCACTTCAGGGATGTCCACGACAGTCTAATTGCTGAGCTTCTGGTCCAGCACAACCTGATAGATAAATCGGGAAACATCTTCATCATCACCTTCACCCTCTGATGAGAGAACTTGTCTTTCTTTGCTTATACCAACACTGATGAACACTTCATAAATTGGGAGAACTTTCTTTCCTTTAAGAGGAACCAAACTAGCTTGCACGGAGGACGATGCCTGATACCCAAGACCACAATGATCTTTCTTCTCAGGTACTTCAATCAATCTGCCCCAACCATCACGGGGAGATCTAGCCTCCATAAGGGCTTTGGAATCATTCAAAGAGGCCATGGGTGCTTTAGACTTCTTACCTTCCACGACGGGGAACCTGTCAACAGAAACAATCTCCAGAGCTTGAAGGGCAACTCATGCACCTCACCTTCCACTTCCACATAACGGTAGGTTGGCAGATTGTTAATCACTAGATCTTCTTCTCCACAAACAATAACAACTTTGTCATTTACAATGAATTTCAGGCGTTGATGGAGATTAGATGTCACAGCTCCTGCTACATGGATCCACGGGCGACCCAAAAGGCAAGTATAAGATGGTCAAATGTCCATAACATAGAATGATAGATAGAAAGTGTAGGGACCAATCTTGACAGGCAAGTCCACTTCTCCCTCCACAGATCTCCTTGAACCATCAAACGCTTGAACACTTAGGTTGGAAGGCCCCATCATTACCCCATCCATATTCAGCTTAAACAGAGTAGCCTTGGGCATCACAATGAGTGAAGAACTTGTATCTACAAAAACTCGAGATAAAATTGTATCCAAACACTTCATGGAAACATCCAGTGCTTTATTGTAGGCTCTGCCTTCAACTAGGAGCTCATCATCACAGAAACCCAAACAATTTCCTACAGCAATATTGGTTATGATCCCTTCAAACTGGGCCACAGAAATGTCTTGTGTAACATGGGCATAACACAAAATCTCCAGTAAGGCATTAGGGTGAGTCTCTGAACACAAGAGAAGAGACAAGATTGAGATCTTGGATGGTGTTTGGTTGAGTTGATCCACCACTTTGTAATAACTTCGCTTAAGAATCCTCAAAAGCTGCTCTGCTTCTTGTCCTACAGAAGGTTTAGGCTGGTTATCAATAACTTGCTTGCCCCTAGCCTTGGCCAGAGCATCACTATTAGTTTCTTTGGGAGGTGGTGGTGGGGGAGAGAAGATCATTCCACTGTGAGTCATGTTACTGGTTCCTGCAATGTTGGTAATACTCTTGTCACCCACCGGAGGACACTCATATTTATTCCCAAGAGTATATACCACATTATACTCCCACATAACTGCCTTTGAGTAGTTACATAGAGGAGGAATATGAGCTTGAGTTGTCACGGGAGTAACTCGAGCTTGAATCATTAATGGGGTAGCAGGAGCCTGAATTGTCAATGGGGTACCTGGTGTTACTGGGATGCTTCTCGGATAATAAGGAATTTCTAAGACATCAATCTCTTCTTCTTGAAATATCTTCTCTACCTATAGGACACCTTCATTCATTAGCTGTTGGATAGCCGTCTTCAAACTAGTACACTCTTCAGGTTTAGAGGAACATGTTCAGCAAAAATCATGGAGTTCCTACATCACCTCTTGCTCCAACAAATGTTCTCTAACAGTTCCTAATGACATCTTGATCTCGTCAACCTTGGTTACCAAAGTCTGTTCACTACTTTCTTCAATAACATTGACTGCTTTCCCTGGGTGATGAGGCATGGGATTATTCTGAGTATTGGGACCAACAAGGTTGATGTTTATGGCCTTTGCATCGAGGAGGTCTTGAACTTTACCTTTAAATGCTCTACAATTTTCAATCGTGCCTGGCGCTCCAAAATGAAATTCAAAATGAGCATTAATGTCATACCCCCTAGGGAGAGGATTTGGTGGTAGACCAAGTTCACGCAGTTGAACCAACTGATTGGAAAGTAAATGAGGGAGAAGATGAGCATAAGACATATGAATGGGATCAAATCTTATTTTTGGCGCTCTTTGTCTTTGTGGAGCTCTCGGACCTTGAGGTTGTTGATTTTGTTGTTGATAATTCAGAGGTGGTGCAAATTGTTGTTGTGGAAGATACTGAGGTTGAGGAGAGAAAGGTTGTTGTTGGGCCATCCAGGGTGCTGGAGTTGTAGCAGCATACACTTGAGGAACATATTGATTAGGAACATCAACAGGTGTTGGAAAATAAGGAAATCAAACTTGAGGATATGCAGGAGCTTTTCCTTGGTTGATTGTAACAACACTAGTCTCGCCCTCTTTCTTCTTGACGAAAACAGAAAACGATTTTCTACCAATGCCAGTATTGTTATTGGTATTGTTAAGGATACCTTGGATCATTCTAGCCTTAATATAAGTTTCGACATGTTTTCCAATATTGACCATACCAGAGAAAGAAGTAGAGGTACTATTGAGCATGTGTTGGAGATAAGGACCTCCTAGAGTACCCATAAATCAATCAATCAGTTCATGATCTGAGAGAGGAGGTTGGACCCTTGCATCCAATTCACGCCACCTTTAGGCATACTCCTTAAACGAATCTTCAGATTTCTGTATCATCCCTTGAAGTTGAGTGCGACTAGGAGCCATGGCAGTATTACAATGGTAATGTTTTAAAAAGGCGCCAGCAAGCTCTCCCCAAGTACTGACATGAGTTCTTTCTAGTTGCATATACCATTCCAAAGGTTCCCCGATGAAGCTATCTTGGAAGAAGTGCATGAGTAACAGTTCATTTTCACCATAGGCTGTCATCTTATGAGAGTAGGAACGAAGATGAGTCTCTGGGCAGGAGATGCCTTTGTATTTGTCAAAATCAGGAACCTTGAACTTGGGAGGAATAACTACCCCAGGCACGAGACACATTACAGCAGTATTGAATCCTGAAGTCTTGATACCCTCCATGGCTTTGAGACGCTCTTCAAGAGCATGGTACATTTTTGTAGTTTCCACAACTCCAGTTGTAAGATTTGCGTGGGGCTCATCAAGATCAATGACATTATGATGATCATCAACATCATTTTGAGGAACTCCAGTAGGGGTTTCAACATTTGCATTATTATTCCCTCCATTTGCAGAAGTGAAGGGGGGAGCAGTGGCAAGCTTGGAAACACTTTGATGTAACTCTTCTTGACCCTTGATGACAGCATGAAGAATTTCCATAAGCTGATCCATGCGAGTGCCCATGGTGTCCATATCTTGGCAAAGAGCATTTTGATTTTCTTCGAAAAGATCCATAAGTCTTCGTTGGTTGCTTCTTGTATGGTAGGGATGTAGAGAAGTCGTCTTTGTTGTTCACTGAAGTCTGTTGGAAAAGGGACCGCAATAAGTTTTTATTGTGAATAATGAATGCATGATAACATGAATGCATGTTTTATCTTCATTTTTGAGGAAATCCAAAGACCCGTCTATCTTTTAAAATTTTGTTTTCATTTTCGAAGAGCTCGACCAACGAGACTTGTCTTTGTAATTCCTTAGATACGAAATATATATACATGATGGTATGATGTCATGGTATATTATGGTGTGATCGGTGGAAATAGAACTGACTGTTTTTTAAGCTGGTTTCGCGAAATGTCGCGGTAAGCAAGAGTCGCCATCATCTTTTATGTTCTCCAACATGGAAAGGACAAAAGCACAGCAAAATTCCTTATTTGAGAATGTTTCTCGGTTCGGGAGGTAGATTTATAGAAAGGGAAGGTGTTAGCACCCTTTCTATCCATGGTTATCCATGGGCTCTTAGGTACTTGCTCTTATGTTTTCAAAATTTGTTTGCTTTTCAAATGTGTGTGGATTTTGAAAAAGTTTCGTTTGAAAAATTTCTAAGTAACTCTTGTATCAGTCCTCAAGAGTGTATGAAAAATTTGTTTGAAAACTTTTGAAAGTGTAGGTGCGAAAAGTTGTTTTTGTTTGTTTTGAAAAGAGCAAGTACTTAAGAGAAATCTACCTACTTTAAAGAATTAAGCTGTGTAAGAGTCCTTTAGATAGTGCTATCCCACCATTGAGAGGTAGGTAGCACCATTTCTGGAGGTGTTCGGGTCAATTCGATTATCGGGACAATGTGTGGTCACCAAAGCAATGGTAGGACACCTTAGAAGTAACCCTAATGTCCTAGATCCTTTTTATCCGAGGCAACCGTTTCGAGGCAACTGGATCTTTTAGACAGAAGGGCGACCTCTAAGACACCCTATACTTGATGACCACGTTCGAGGCAACCAGTGAGGCGTACCCTAAGAGTGGCATGTGCTTTGTGTGTTGTTTTTCAATTAAGGTTATCTTGTACATGTTATTTGTGAGCTACGGATTAATTTTATTTACATACATTCTTTCATGCATTTGTTAACAGTTAGGAGTGCGGAAAATAAATTGCGAAAATGTAAATCTAGCTATTACAAGGCGCGGGTCTATACATCGCCAAAAAACAAATCCGTTTGGAAATAAAGTGCGAGAAATAGTAAATAAAGAGATAAACCTAATTACTATTACATATCCGGAAACAGTTACATAAATAATCAAAACAAGAATAATGCGCGAAAGAATTAAATTGGAACGTCCTAAGGGTTTTGGCTCTTTTAAGAAAAGAATTGAATTGTTGCCCCTTTTTGTAATTAATGAAATTAAAACTAATAACTAATTAATTAATTTAATTAAAAGAAAAATATTTTTGTGTTTTTATGTTTTTAATGAAATAAAATAAAATAAAGAAATTAAAAAATGAAAATGAAAGACCTAATTCTAAATTAATTTTACTTATTAAAATAATGTTAAAATTAAACTAATTAAACTAGTTAATTTATTAGTATTTTATTTACAAAATAGGTTAATAAATAATAAAATATTTTTTTGATTTTATTGTGAAAATGTTAATTAATTGATTAATTAAATAATACTAATAATAATTACTAAAGAGAAAAAGAAATAAAAAAGGAAATAGAAAAATAGAAAAAAGAAATAGAAACCAATGGGGGTGTGGGCCAGATTGGGGGTTTGTTTAGAATTGATGTGGCCCATTAAGTACAAAGTCACGTTGACTCCTGGAATCATGTGTGTATGGTTGACTGAAAAGCATGGTACTCATCATTTCCTGGCCACTGGATTGTTGTTTGTAGACACTTGGCATGCTGAAGCGTCAGGGCACATGGTGTACCACCTTTAGAAGCCTGCACAGGAATACATTGAGAAAAAATGGAAACAAGGAAATTGAGGGACCTGGGAATCGAACCCAGGTCCCAATGATTACCAAGCACGTTGCCAGCCACTCCACCACTTTGTTTTAGTCATCAATAAAACAAACATGAATTAATATATGCAATAATCATTTCCAATGCTGCCAAACTAAAAACGCGCGCATCTCATTTGAATGGACCACCCATGTTCTTCCACGTAATCATGTTCTTCATATTTTCCTGTAAAATGAAAGTTAGATAGCGGGGGTTTTAAACCCCCACAAACTGCAAAATGCAAAAATAGCGATTAGCTCTACACATAATATAAAAAAAGGCGCGAGGGTTGGGATGTGTTCGTGCCGATCTCCTGATTTCAACCATGGGTCTTTCCAAGCCTAATTTTTCCTATATGAGAAACCCCTAATTCGAAAGCTTTGAAAACCTAAAAATCATCCATGGTGGTTTGTGATTCAGGGCTCCAAACTGCAATTGCCTTATACCATTAACTTCAGAAGAGCGTTAGCAATACAAAACAACAATTATATCATGTTAAATGTGCAAGAATTATGCATTTTGATTTTGAAAGAAATGGACAAACCGTGGGACTGTAGTGAGTGATTCCTTGAGTGTTAGAGCGTGTTTGTGATTGCAATAGATTCCTGGGAGTGTTAGGAATGTGTTTGGATTAAGAAAAGACTTTAAATCGTGCTGAAAAGTGGATTTCAGTTTGCAAATTTCTTTTGAATTTTTGGAATTGGTTCTGGCCGTTTCAATGAGCTCTTGGTCGTGAATACTGTATGGAACCCTTGCATATGTATGTATCAATGAGAATAAGTCAACATTAAGAGCCTTAACCTTGTGCATTGAAGTTTTGGATTTCTTCTTAACCACCATTAAAGGCCTTTCAAAGCTTTGTCCAAATTTTGAATTTTCATGCATAAATGAGCTTTACACGAATTTGGCAACTAGAATATGCTTCATGAAGGCTAATCAAACCACAAGATACCATTTAATCAATTTTTTTGATTTTACTTGAATTATTATGGATTAAAATGAATTAAATCCATAAAAATTAAATAAAAATAGAAAAATAATTATTTGGTCTTGTAATTGATCATGGGACACGTGGGTGGCATGACAAGCCTGAATCAAGTGGAAGAAAGTGGGCCCTTTTGTCAAAAATTGATGTTTTAAGGATAGTTGACTTTTGCCATTTCACAAAATTTCCCAACTTCTCCAATGCATATCTTGCTCAATTTTGATCATATGAACATGTTCTTGGACATTTTGGAAAGGTCTTGAAGTCCTATAACCAATGCCTTTGGTCCCATGCCATTTGAATATACCAATCTCAAGTTATGGTCTTTGACTTAAAGTGCATTTTTGTTGACTTTTGAAAATGACCTATAATGTTGAAATTGATAACTTTTTGTGAGAGCATTTCTTGGACTTGGAATGTGAATATGATTTGTAGGAAATGTCACCCCCTTCAAAATGAGCATTGGATGGGATTTTTCTGATGAACAATGAAAAAGTTATGCCTTGGTCAAGTTACAGTTGACTTTTCAGCTGTCCAAAAATAGAAACTTTTGCATCTTGATAATTTTTGAGCCATTCTTGTGAAATCATGGTCAAGATTTGACCAAATGATGATTGTGGCTTCAAAATAAGATGTTGACAAAAAATTTTGACTTTTGACTGCCAAATGACCATTTTGCCCCTACAGTTGATTGTGAAGCAAATGAGGCTTTTGATTGTGCAACTTGACCTTGTGAGCCTTGAAACTTGACATGTAGGTGCTTGACAATGTACATGAGCATATGGGACTTGATTGAGCCCTTGAAAACCTCAACTTCCTTGCAAGAACCAAAACCCTAATTTTGACTGGCTTACGAGGATGGTTTGACTGTGCAACCCTTGAGTAGACTTGAGCAGATTGAGATGATGCTTGTCAAAACTTTGAAGAATATGGGAGGGCAAATTTTGGGGTACAACAGTTGCCCTTGTTCAATCTTCTTAGACCTGAGGATGTAGATTGGCTCGTGTGCCTTTCGTGATCCGACGGTGGAAGATGATTGAACACTAGAGTGCCCAGAAATTTGCACTCACATAGTAGAGTATCAGCAGTGTGATGTCAGGAATGGGCTTACAGATGCCATTTGGAGAGGTGGTGGATAGTTGTGGAGATGGGCTTATATATGCCATCGGAAGGTGTCGATCGCGTAAGAGATTCCTTAGCGAGAACTTGCATACTTTGAGAAAGGAAGATGGTTTCCTGGCCTGTTACAGGGGTTGATCTTCACTCAGTCGCTCACAGACATGCCTTGGCTAGATACAGGTATCGAATCTGGAACTTCAAAAGGTTGCTTACAGACGTGCCCTGGCTGGATACAGGAGTCGAATCTCTAAATTCTTCATGCAGACATGCCCTGGCTGGATACAGGCGTCGAATCTACAATCAGTTACTCACAGATATGCCCTGGCTGGATACAGGAATCGAATCTGGAATTAGTCATCTACAGATATGTCCTGGCTGGATACAGGTATCGAATCTTCAAACCCTTCAGATATGCCCTGGCTAGATACAGGAATCGAATCTGGAATTAGTCGTCTACAGATGTGCCCTGGCTGGATACAGGAATTGAATCTTCAAACTCTTCAGATGTGCCCTGGCTAGATACAGGAATCGAATCTAGAATTTAGTCGTCTACAGATATGCCCTAGCTGGATACAGGAATCGAATCTTCAAACTCTTCAGATGTGCCCTGGATAGATATAGGAATCGAATCTGGAATTAGTCGTCTACAGATGTGCCCTGGGTGGATACATGAATCGAATCTTCAAACTCTTCAGATGTTCCCTGGATAGATACAGGAATCGAATGTGGAATTAGTCGTCTACAGATGTGCCCTGGCTGGATACAGGAATCGAATCTTCAAACTCTTCAGATGTGCCCTGGCTAGATATAGGAATCAAATCTGGAATTAGTCGTCTACAGATGTGCCCTGGCTGGATACAGGAATCGAATCTTCAAACTCTTCAGATGTGCCCTGGCTAGATACAAGAATCGAATATGGAATTAGTCGTCTATAGATGTGCCCTGGCTGGATACAGGAATCAAATCTTCAAACTCTTCAGATGTGCCCTGGCTAGATACAGGAATCGAATCTGGAATTGCGACAGTTGATAGTAATCATCTTTGGATTGACCTTTTTCCTGAAAAGGAAAAACATCAGTTGTATGCAATGTCATGATGTATGAAATGTATGATGTCATGATGTTCTCAAAAATAAATGAGGTTTGTGTTGTATGATGCGTATGCATGCTATAATGTACGAAGATGTGATGTTTATGAATGTGTTTTTGTCTAGGAAAATAAATCCTTGACGAATGCTGGGAACTTGAATCCTGGGCTGATGTTGAAGAGTAGAGTTCTTCGTTTCCGCTGGGGATGATGGTTGCAAGAATAAACCGGTAGGAGAAGATGACTCCGTTGGGGAATAAACTTGTTGGAGAGATTACTCTGCGGGGAATACTCTGTGGGAAGAGATACTTCACTGAGGATTTGATGATAACTCCACTAGGGATACCTTTGATAAGCTATGTTGAGGATTTGATGAACTCCGTTGGGGGATAGGAAGAACTTCGCCGAGGACGATCCTTCCGTGGTAATTAGCTGAGGATAACCCAATTATAAGCTCTGGTGAGGAATAACTTTTGAATAAAGCCGGGGAGACGCGTTCGTGCTCTGCAGGGGATAAGCTTCCAGAATCTACTGGGGATAAGCTTCCAGAATCTACTGGGGAGATTGATTCAACTCTCCTGGGGAAACTTTGGACTGTACTGGGGAGTGGCTCCACAAGGGTGTTTGGTATTCCGCCGGGGAACAATCTTAGATTAAGACTGCCGGGGATGCTTGTTAAGGAATATCTGCATACTCCGCTGGGGAATATTGAGATCTTCTGGGGTACCCAACTTCCTTAAGGCTGACAGTAGACTAACTCTGCTTGGGGAGAGTGTTGCTGACTTGCTGGAGATACTGTGCCTTTTCGGGGCTGATGGGAGACCAACTCTGCTTGGGGAGAGCATTGCTGAATCTTATCTTACTCTGCAGGGAGTGAAGGTATCCTGGTTACATTCTTCAGCCAAACTTACCTTGGTACCTTGGTGGACGGAGCAACTAGACCGCTTAGACAACTCAGTATTGCCCCCTGTTTCTAATGTCACCTGTAACTAGTCCTTTTTTCGTATGCAAATATTTGTGATTAGCAATTAGTGTCAAATTCATATATCAAAAATGAACATTGGACGTTCTTTTCAAAACAAAACAGAAAAAGAAAAACAGTTGACAATTTGTCTGGAAAGTGAATTTTTATTGATTTTTGAATTTTCCTGTAAATAGGCATTTATGTACAAGAGGCTGACGTCCTAGTAAGAGAACACCGTCGAACAAAAGAGTTTATACAATTTTGAAAAGGAAAACAAAACAGCTATGTGAACAATCCCACTAGGTTCCAACTCTGCTATCGCCTTTATGTCTTCAAGCGTCTCATCACTTTGCTGCTTAGTTGACGATGAAGCTGACTGATTGGTGCCGTCTGAACCTGATAGTTGATACTGAATTCTAGATTCAAGGTGATCCAATGAGACATAGTATTACGCTTATCCCTAACTTTTGCCTGGACCGCCCTTTCGGGTTTTCAATCCACCGGGATACCCATTTTTGCCCAAGCCACCTTTTCAGGTTTTCGACTTGCCGGGTGTACAGATTTTTTTCATTTCATCCCTTATTTTTGCCCGAACCCTTTTAGTTCGCCGGGAAGCCCTTATTTTTGCCTAGGTGTGTCAACCTAGCGGGTCTTTGATCATGCGTAGTATCTTTTTACTATGTCTGCATTGGCAGGGTGAGGAAGGTCGTCACCATCCATGGTGGTTAGAATCATAGCTCCTCCTGAGAAGATATGTTTAACCACAAATGGCCCTTCGTACGTAGGGGTCCATTTTCCCCTGGGATCACTTTGAGGAAGAATGATGCGCTTGATTACCAGATCTCCAACTTGATACTCTTGCCGTCTGACTTTCTTGTTAAATGCTCTGATCATCTGTTTTTAGTACGTTTGACCATGACAAATAGCAGTGAGTCTCTTTTCGTCAATTAGGTTTAATTGATCAAGTCGAGTTTGGATCCAGTCCTCTTCGCTCAAACCTGCATCCTTCATTATCCGGAGAGAGGGTATCTGGACCTCAATAGGCAAGACTGCCTCCATGCCATAGACCAAGGAAAAGGGTGTTGCCCCTGTTGACGTTTGTGCTGAGGTACGGTACCCATGAAGAGCAAATGGTAACATCTCGTGCCAATCTTTGTACGTCACTGTCATCTTCTGCACAATCTTCTTGATATTCTTATTTGCCGCTTCGACAACCCCATTCATCTTTGGCCGGTAGGGAGAAGAGTTATGGTGTTGTATCTTAAATTGCTCGCAGAACTCAGTGATCATCTTGTTGTTAAGATTGGTACCATTGTCCATAATGATCCTTTCAGGTACACTGTATCGGTAGATCAGGTTGTGCCGAATGAACCGTGCAACGACGTTCTTGGTTACGGTAGCATAGGAAGCTGCTTCAACCCACTTCATGAAGTAATCAATTGCTACCAGGATGAAGCGATGCCCGTTAGATGCCGTAGGTCTGATCTCACCGATCATATCAATGCCCCACATTGCAAAAGGCCAAGGTTCAGTCAAGACATTCAGAGGTACTGGAGGAACGTGCACCTTATCACCATATATCTGGCATTTATGACATGTCCGAGAATGTTGGTAACAGTCAGCTTCCATTGTGGACCAGAAATATCCTGCCCGAAGGATTTTCTTTGCCATGGTATGTCCACTGGAATGCGTTCCGAAAGTACCCTCATGCAGTTCGGCCATGATCTTTTCTGCTTCAGTCTTATCCATACAACGCAGTAAGGTTGAATCATGGTTTCTCTTGTATAGAATGCCATTGCTGAGGAAGAACTTTGCAGCGAACCTTCTTAGGAACTTCTTGTCGTTGACAGACGCACCCTCGGGGTATTCTTGAGCTTCCAAGTACCTCTTCACTTCATGATACCAAGGTTTTTCAGTTACCTCTTCAGCCTCAAGATCACAGCAATGTGCAGGTTCATCCAATTTCCAGATAATGATCCGGGGAGCCTCGTTGTCCCATTTGACCTTGAACATAGAAGACATCGTAGCTAGCGCGTCCGCCAACTGATTCTCCTCTCTTGGGAAGTGTTCAAAAGTTATCTCCTCAAAGTGGGGAATCAATGTCAACACATACTCCTTGTAAGGAATAAGATTTGGGTGTTTCGTATCCCACTCGCCTTTGATCTGGTTGATCACAAGAGCAGAATCTCCAAAGACACTCAGAAACTTGATCCTTAAGTCAATTGCAGCTTGAAGACCCATGATGCATGCCTCATACTTCGCCATGTTGTGGGTGCAGTTGAAACATAGTCGGGCAGTGAGTGGAGTATGAGTGCCTTTTGGGGATATGATCACAGTGCCAACACCATTACCCAAAGCATTTGAAGCTCCATCAAAGTGCATAGACCATCGGGATCCTTCTTCAGGTCCTTCATCCGGTCCAGGTACTTCACAATCAGTCACTACCATGATGTTCTCGTCTGGAAATTCAAAGTTCATTGACTGGTAGTCATCCACTGCTTGGTGTGCCAAATGGTCTGCCAATACACTTCCCTTGATTGCTTTCTGAGTCGTGTACTGGATGTCGTATTCTGTCAAGATCATTTGCCATCTTGCTATTCTCCCGGACAGAGCAGGCTTTTCGAATATATACTTGATTGGATCCATTTTTGAAATCAACAGAGTAGTGTGAGTCAACATATACTGTCTCAGCCAGCGAGCAGCCCATACCAAAGCGCATAAAGTTTTCTCGAGCAATGAGTATCGGGTCTCACAGTCGGTAAACTTTTTGCTAAGGTAATAAATGGCGTGCTCTTTTCGGCCAGACTCGTCATGCTGCCCCAGCACACACCCCATTGAGCTGTCAAGTACTGTCAAGTATAGTATTAGAGGTCTCCCTTCAACCGGTGGCATAAGAATGGGTGGTTCTTGGAGATACTCTTTGATTCTGTCGAAAGCGGCCTGACATTCATCGTTCCAACGCACCACTTGATCTTTCTTCAGTAGCTTGAAGATTGGTTCATAGGTAGCAGTTAGGTGTGAGATGAATCGGGCAATGTAGTTCAGACGTCCTAGAAAGCCTCTGACTTCTTTTTCTGTCTTGGGAGTTGGCATCTCTTGTATGGATTTCACCTTGGCAGGGTCCACTTGAATACCTTTGTTACTCACGACGAAGCCTAGCAGTTTTCAAGATCTTACCCCAAAGGTGCACTTGTTTGGGTTCAACCTCAGCTTGTACAATTTCAGACGGTCAAACAGCTTCTGCAGATGGTCAAGGTGTTCCTCCTCAGTTTGGGACCTTGCAATCATATCGTCGACATACACTTCGATCTCATGATGGATCATGTCATGAAATAAAGCAACCATGGCACGTTGGTAGGTTTCCCCAGCATTTTTCAACCCAAAAGGCATGACCTTGTAGCAAAAGGTGCCCCACTGAGTAACAAAAGTGGTCTTCTCCATGTCTTCAGGAGCCATCTTGATCTGATTATAACCGGAGAATCCGACCATGAAGGAGAATACCTTATGTTGAGCAGTATTGTCAACCAGAACGTCGATATGAGGCAGAGGGAAATCATCCTTAGGGATCGCCCTGTTCAAATCCCTGTAATCAACACACATTCGGACCTTACCATCTTTCTTTGGCACCGGGACCATGTTGGCAACCCACCGAGGGTAAGAAGTTACTACAAGAAAACCAGCATCAAATTGCTTCATAACCTCAGCTTTGATTTTCTCGGACATCTCTGGGCGCATACGGCGGACCTTCTGTTTTACCGGAGGGCAATCCTCCTTAGTAGGCAGGTGATGAACCACAATGTCGGTATCCAACCCAGGCATATCTTCATAGGACCAGGCAAATATTTCCACGTAGTCATGCAGCATCTGAATCAACTGTTGTTTCACGCTGAGCTCCAGATTGGCACCAATCTTGACTTCCTTTCTGTCTGTCTCAGTACCCAGATTTACCGTTTCCACTGGCTCTTCATGTGGCTGAATGGCCCTCTCTTCCTGGAGTAGCAGTCTTGCAAGCTCACCAGGCACTTCGCAATCATCTTCACCTTCGTCTTCGGCTAAGTTGATCGGATTTTCGAAGTTATAACTGGCAGTAGCAGAGTCGTTACCAGTGAGATCCAGAGTGGATTGGAACCTGTATAGGTGAGTGTGTGTAAATATAGTTGTTTTGCAATATATAACAAAGAAAGACAAGGAGCGCAAGATTTGAAATGCAAAAACGTCCAATGCTTTTATTAATGATATATGAAAGTGACAAATAACAAGCCCTCACAAATGAAGCCACGGTGCCCCGGGTAAGACACCGGCCCTAAAGTTTCAAATTATTGTTCGTTACAAATTTAAAACAAAGGAGTTCATTACTGAGTGACAAAAGTAATAGGTGTAAAGTCTTTTGCAGTCCAGTTGCTTGGTCTACCGTTGGTTGTCGGGTAGGTCCAGCTATCGAACTCGGATTCCTCCACTTCGTCTTCAATAGCATTCACTCCTGGGTTGGTGATGAGCACATGAGGTCTTCCAATTCTTGCTTTGCGAACAACCCTCTGAGCTTCCGCAGTGAAACCCAAGCCAAACTTGTCAGTCTTCGGAGTGAAATCAGGGAGTCGGCCCCAGTTTGCACACTCACCCTTCTCAACCACAGCCCGGGCATCCTTCAAGGAAGCCATCTTCAAAGGAGAGTCTTCTTCAGTCACTGTCTCTGCTGCTGCCAATGTTTGAGGCACCTCTTCAAAGTGTTGAAAGGGGGTCTCAATGAACTCCCCATCCATTTCTACGTACCGGAACGAGTTGAGGTGGCTGACCATATATTCTTCCTCCCCCTGCACTGTTACGATCTTCCCTCTGACCGGGTATTTAAGCTTCTGATGTAATGTGGAGGTCACAGCTCCAGCCTTGTGGATCCAAGGACGACCCAGCAAGCAAGAATGGGATGGACGAATATCCATCACATAGAATTTTGAATCAAAGACTTGTGAACCAACCCTGATTGGGATGTCAACCTCACCATGTACCATCCTTTTGGACCCGTCAAAGGCCCGGACAACAATGTTACTTGGTTTGAGCTCTAAACCCTCACAGTCCAGCCTGTCTAGAGCTTTCTTGGGTAATACGTTCAATGAAGAACCGGTGTCTACCAATACGTGGGTAAGAGTAGTGCCATGTATTCAATGGAGACATAAAGGGCGTCGTTATGGTTCTTTCCCTTGGCAGTCAGATCGGCGTCAGAGAAACCCAACCCATTATCAACAGTCAAGTTGGCCACACAATCGGTAAATTGATCAGCAGACGTTTCTTGTGGCACGTGGGCCGTCTTCAGGAAGGAAATCAGGGCTTTGGCATGGGCCTCTGAACACAACAAAAGTGATAGCATGGAAATCTTAGATGGGGTGTGCCCCAGCTGCTCAACGAAGTTGAAATCACTTTTCTTGATAATTTTGAGGATCTCTTCCATCTATTGCTTGGAAGCTTCAACATTGGTCTTTGGTGCCTCCGTCCGGGCAGGCACATCAGTAGCAACCCCTTTGCCCCGAGCGTCAGATGGCTCGGCAGCAGGGGTAGAAACAGGAACTTGATCAGGAGGGGAAGCAGGCACACTGGCAGGTGTGATGACAAGAGGTCTCTGAATAGCAGGTGACACAATATCTGGTGAGAACAATCTTCCACTACGAGTGAATTTAGCAGGTCCGGTGATGTTGGTGACACCGGTACTAGTATCGAACTCTTGTTTCACTCCCAGAACATAAACATCTGCCCCATAGTGCCACGGGACAGCTTTGTCAGACTTATAGGGGATGGGCCCTGGAACAGTGATGATGATAGGAGCAACCTTGTGAACATGCATGATTTTGACAGGCTTCTTTGAAGGAGCCTTAGGAGGGTTGTTGAAAATGGTGACAATAGAAACTTCTTCGGTACGGACAGCAGGAACATCAATCTTCTTGAACAAGATCTCTTTGCTATCCATCAGGTTTTGGATGCCTGACTTCAGCAAAGGACAACCAGCAGGTGAAACAGCACATAGATGGCAACCTTTACTACATCCCGGAAATAAACCGGCTAGCAACAGGTTCCTCTTGACAGTCAACAGCGGAGTAGCAATATCATCCACAGAAGCTACATACAGATCCTCTTCCACAGCACTCACCCTATGCTGGGGCATGGGAGCAGTCACAACATTGGGCCTTTCGGGCGCCTCGAACTGTATTTCCTTAGCATCAATAAGGTCCTAAAACTTATTCCTCAGAGCCCAACAATCATCAGTAGAATGCCCCGGGCTATCAGAGTGATAAGCGCAACGAGCGTTGGGGTTGTACTTCGGA
This sequence comes from Vicia faba, assembly GCA_948472305.1. Classification (NCBI taxonomy): domain Eukaryota; kingdom Viridiplantae; phylum Streptophyta; class Magnoliopsida; order Fabales; family Fabaceae; genus Vicia; species Vicia faba. Next base: position 102,842,939 of record OX451740.1, on the reverse strand, counting down.
GATGCTGTGTTTACCACCTTCGGAGCTTCCTTGACAGTTACCAGGATGGTTGACAGCAGTTGCGGTAATATCTGAGAGAGGGTCATGCTGAGCCGAGTATACTGTCTTTTGGGCCTCTCAACTCTTGGCTGGTTATATTGTTGAGGAGCAGCAGCACGCTTTGATATTACCACCGCGTTAATAGCTTGGCGGAGTTCCGATTTGTTCTGTCTTCTGGGACCATACACATCACTAGCTTCTTTCTTGAAGGGCTTCTTTTCAGAGCTCGAGGAGGCACCTTTCTGTATCTTCCCCGATTTGATACCAGCTTCGATCCTCTCACCAGTCAGGATCAGGTCTGTAAACCCAGCAGAGGAATTACCAATCAGGTGGTTGAAAAATGGACCAGACAGGGTCCCCAAGAACATGTCCACGAGTTCACGATCAGTCAACGGTGGCTGCACCCTGCCAGCCAGGTCTCTCCATTTCTGCGCGTACTCCTTAAAACCTTCACCTGTTCCCAGTGACATACCCTGGAGTTGGGTACGCGTAGGAGCGAGGTCGGAATTGTACTGATACTGCTTATAAAAAGTAGTAGCCAAGTCCTCCCAGTTATGAATAGTGGTTCCATCCAGCTGATAGAACCATTCGAGTTGAGTCCCTGAAAGACTCTCCTGGAAGAAATGGATCCATAAGTTCTTGTCTGCAGTGTAAGGCTGGATCTTCCTTACATAAGAACGGAGGTGCAGCTTAGGACAGGAAGCCCCGTCATACTTCACAAAGGCAGGTTCCTTGAACTTGTGTGGAATCACCACCCCAGAAGATAACCCTAAGTCTCCAAAATCCAACCCAGGCACACGTTGAATCTCCATAGCATTTAACCGGTCCTCCAGCTGTTTGTACCTGTCCTCAGCAGGAGGGTACTATTCATTATTGAAGTCTGTCTCGCTGTCGGAGACCACAGGACTAGGGACCCCTCTCTCCTGGTGACTGCCTTCCCCAACAGATGGAGTAGTCCGCTCAGCTTCATTCTGCAATGTATTCCCGAGTCTGCGTCCAGTGTTGAACAGCACAGTCCTCTTCTTCTTCTTCTTCTTCAGGAGCAAAGCCTTCAACTCCTGTTGTCCTTGGGCTAAGCTCATGACCAGCTCTTGAAACTGGGCATTTTGGGCCTGGAGGGCCTTGATAGCTTGTTCGGTAGTAGGTTCAGGATTCATGATGACTGCATGGGTGCTGAAATAAACAGCGAAGAAGATTAAGCAACCTGTAGAAAAAGGTACCTGTTGTGCACATGATGCATGATATGCTATTTATGCAATGCATTCAAGGGTTCGAAAGTTCAAATTCGTTGTAGACAAAAAGGAAACACACGTTGTATTAGGAAATAATCTGTTCAGTACATCAGGGCCTCATGGGCAAAACATTACAAAATAATTAATCCCAAAAGACACTTCGCATCCTCTTTGGAGCTATGTAAGTGTTGAGAGTCTTTTCCTCGTGAAGTAGACGGGTGAGCTCCAAGACCTTCTTCTCACTGGCATGTAGACGAGTTTCAAGAGAATTCCGTTCTTCCTTGAGTTGGACCCAGCTCTTTTGCATTTTTTCCCAAGATGTTGGCATGTCAGGATGTTGAATGGTGTAAGGCACCTCTCCTTCCAAAACTGGCTCTTTGATCACAGGGAGAACATGAGGATATGGCATCACCAGCTTCTGGGAGCGGGCTCGTACCCACTTGAGATAAGGCTCCAGGGGGATGGAGTTCTTGTGCCCCAGTGTCTTGCTATCTACCCTGTTGGGCATCCTCCAAGCTCTGATGAATCTCTGGCGAAGTCCTTCTGCATCGTTGTCGAAGTCAAAAACTATGTCAGGAATCAACATGTCATGAGGGCCATCCCTCCGAGCATATCCAAACTGCCTCAAAGCCGGACATGGGTTGTAAGTAATGCCCCCTCTGATTCCAAGTAAAGGAACATTAGGAAACTCTCTGCAACGATCAATGATAGTGACATTTTCTCTGGACCGAGAACACCAATGTATATCAGCATGAGTAAGAGTCATTAACCGTTGTGACCATCTCAAACCCCGCTCGTTCTTCAAAACTGATTGTGGAAGGTGCGAAATAAACCACCTTGCCAGGAGAGGAGTGCAGCACATAAGAACACCTCTTTTTCTCATGGTTCGAGTGTAACATGAGTGAAGGATGTCCCCAAGCAACGCAGGTATGTGATTCCTGGACATGAAAATCTTGACGGAATTGATATCTATAAGCTGATCTGGATTAGGGAACAATACCAACCCATAGACAAGGAGTGCCACAACTTCTTCAAAATCTTGTAGGTCAAGGGAATTCCAACATTCTAGGGCCTTCTCAAACAAGAATTTTTCCAAGAACCCTTTGATACCACTTCTAACTTCCCAATGTCCCTTGAGGTCAGATGGTTGTAGGCACAATGCTTTAGAAACCTCTTCAAGTTTTGGTTCCCTTTCCGTACCGTTGTAGGGTAGTTGATTAAGAATAGGAACCTTCAGAAGCTGAGAAAACTCTTCCAAAGTAGGCACTAATTGATAATCTGGGAAAGTAAAACAATGGTACAGAGGGTCAAAGAACTGGAACAACACTTTCACCATATCCTCTTCAATGTTGGTGTTGACCAAGCTGATGAGTCTACCATGCCTTTCACTGAATGAAGAGTTCTCGGGAATCCTGGATGTAAGCTCCTTAAGCTGAAGAGGGATCCTTACAAGGTTGATCTGAATTGTCTTTCTACGGAGAGATTCCATGTCCTACAAAACAAGAACAAAGATGAAGATTCGAACCCTTGAAGTGGTTAGTGGATGCATATGATGTTGTATGATGTTATGATGTTATAATAAAAAACACACCACAAGTATACACAAAGGCAAACATGATAAGGCACACAAGTCACACAAGACAACCCTTAGAGTTTAGGCCAGCATGAAGTTTGGGGTACTACCCTCTTGAAGTTGGTGGGCTCAAACCTGTCCTATCAAAAGTAACCGGGTTCTAAGGAGCTCAATATCATAGGGTTGTTTTCTATGTTCATTGTTTTGATTTAGTCACTGAACTGGCGATCAAAATATTCCAAGAAAACAACCCTCAAAGAGTGTAGTATCGAGTATCAACCAACTTCGGACTACACCAAAGTCAGTCATCTCACTACCCCTAAAGAGGCCAGGATGGTTCAATTAAGGTTCCTAAGGTCAGTTGATGCTTCACGACACCACGCGGCGGCCCCGTACTCTCCTTGACTTGACTCAAGGGTTACCGGTACTCACTAAAATGCCACATCAACGTAGCAAACTGCTTCAACCATGTCGGTATACCCCGCACAATTCCCTCACAGTTTGTTGCTACTTTCTAAAAGGTATCCCCCAGATCCGGGTTAGGATCTATGAAACTCCCAAAACGGGCCCACAATATTAAATCAAGCAAAGCAAGCAATTGAAAACATGATGATGAACTATTCCTAAGGTACACCCCACTTTATATGTCCCCAGCAGAGTCGCCAGTTCTGTGATCGGTGGAAATAGAACTGACTGTTTTTTAAGCTGATTTCGCGAAATGTCGCGGTGAGCAAGAGTCGCCATCGTCTTTTATGTTCTCCAACATGGAAAGGACAAAAGCACAGCAAAATTCCTTATTTGAGAATGTTTCTCGGTTCGGGAGGTAGATTTATAGAAAGGGAAGGTGTTAGCACCCTTTCTATCCATGGTTATCCATGGGCTCTTAGGTACTTGCTCTTATGTTTTCAAAATTTGTTTGCTTTTCAATGTGTGTGGATTTTGAAAAAGTTTCGTTTGAAAAATTTCTAAGTAACTCTTGTATCAGTCCTCAAGAGTGTATGAAAAATTTGTTTGAAAACTTTTGAAAGTGTAGGTGTGAAAAGTTGTTTTTGTTTGTTTTGAAAAGAGCAAGTACTTAAGAGAAATCTACCTACTCTAAAGAATTAAGCTGTGTAAGAGTCCTTTAGATAGTGCTATCCCACCATTGAGAGGTAGGTAGCACCATCGTTGGAGGTGTTCGGGTCAATTCGATTATCGGGACAATGTGTGGTCACCAAAGCAATGGTAGGACACCTTATAAGTAACCCTAATGTCCTAGATCCCTTTTATCTGAGGCAACCGTTTCGAGGCAACTGGATCTTTTAGACAGAAGGGTGACCTCTAAGACACCCTATACTTGATGACCACGTTCGAGGCAACCAGTGAGGCGTACCCTAAGAGTGGCATGTGCTTTGTGTGTTGTTTTTCAATTAAGGTTATCTTGTACATGTTATTTGTGAGCTACGGATTAATTTTATTTACATACATTCTTTCATGCATTTGTTAACAGTTAGGAGTGCGGAAAATAAATTGCGAAAATGTAAATCTAGCTATTACAAGGCGCGGGTCTATACATCACCAAAAAACAAAACCCGTTTGGAAATAAAGTGCGAGAAATAGTAAATAAAGAGATAAACCTAATTACTATTACATATCCGGAAACAGTTACATAAATAATCAAAACAAGAATAATGCGCGAAAGAATTAAATTGGAACTTCCTAAGGGTTTTGACCCTTTTAAGAAAAGAATTGAATTGTTGCCCCTTTTTGTAATTAATGAAATTAAAACTAATAACTAATTAATTAATTTAATTAAAATAAAAATATTTTTGTGTTTTTATGTTTTTAATGAAATAAAATAAAATAAAAAGAAATTAAAAAATGAAAGTGAAAGACCTAATTCTAAATTAATTTTACTTTTTAAAATAATGTTAAAATTAAACTAATTAAACTAGTTAATTTATTAGTATTTTATTTACAAAATAGGTTAATAAATAATAAAATGTTTTTTTGGTTTTATTGTGAAAATGTTAATTAATTGATTAATTAAATAATACTAATAATAATTACTAAAGAGAAAAAGAAATAAAAAAGGAAATAGAAAAATAGAAAAAAGAAATAGAAACCAATGGGGGTGTGGGCCAGATTGGGGGTTTGTTTAGCATTGTTGTGGCCCATTAAGTACAAAGTCACGTTGACTCCTGGAATCATGTGCGTATGGTTGACTGAAAAACATGGTGCTCATCATTTCCTGGCCACTGGATTGTTGTTTGTAGACACTTGGCATGCTGAAGCGTCAGGGCACATGGTGTACCACCTTTAGAAGCCTGCACAGGAATACATTGAGAAAAAATGGAAACAAGGAAATTGGGGGACCTGGGAATCGAACCCAGGTCCCAATGATTACCAAGCACGTTGCCAGCCACTCCACCACTTTGTTTTAGTCATCAATAAAACAAACATGAATTAATATATGCAATAATCATTTCCAATGCTGCCAAACTAAGAACGCGCGCATCTCATTTGAATGGACCACCCATGTTCTTCCACGTAATCATCTTCTTCATATTTTCATGTAAAATGAAAGTTAGATAGCGGGGGTTTTAAACCCTCACAAACTGCAAACTACAAAAATAGCGATTAGCTCTACACATAATATAAAAAGGCGCGAGGGTTGGGATGTGTTCGTGCTGATCTCCTGATTTCAACCATGGGTCTTTCCAAGCCTAATTTTTCCTATATGAGAAACCCCCAATTCGAAAGCTTTGAAAACCTAAAAATCATCCATGGTGGTTTGTGATTCAGGGCTCCAAAATGCAATTGCCTTATACCATTAGCTTCAGAAGAGCGTTAGCAATACAAAACAACAATTATATCATGTTAAATGTGCAAGAATTATGCATTTTGATTTTGAAAGAAATGGACAAACCGTGGGACTGTAGTGAGTGATTCCTTGAGTGTTAGAGTGTGTTTGTGATTGCAATAGATTCCTGGGAGTGTTAGGAATGTGTTTGGATCAAGAAAAGACTTTAAATCGTGCTGAAAAGTGGATTTCAGTTTGCAAATTTCTTTTGAATTTTTGGAATTGGTTCTGGCCGTTTCAATGAGCTCTAGGTTATGAATACTGTATGGAACCCTTGCATATGTATGTATCAATGAGAATAAGTCAACATTAAGAGCCTTAACCTTGTGCATTGAAGTTTTGGATTTCTTCGTAACCACCATTAAAGGCCTTTCAAAGCTTTGTCCAAATTTTGAATTTTCATGCATAAATGAGCTTTACACGAATTTGGCAACTAGAATATGCTTCATGAAGGCTAATCAAACCACAAGATACCATTTAATCAATTTTTTTGATTTTACTTGAATTATTATGGATTAAAATGAATTAAATCCATAAAAATTAAATAAAAATAGAAAAATAATTATTTGGTCTTGAAATTGATCATGGGACACGTGGGTGGCATGACAAGCCTGAATCAAGTGGAAGAAAGTGGGCCCTTTTGTCAAAAATTGAAGTTTTAAGGATAGTTGACTTTTGCCATTTCACAAAATTTCCCAACTTCTCCAATGCATATCTTGCTCAATTTTGATCATATGAACATGTTCTTAGACATTTTGGAATGGTCTTGAAGTCCTCTAACCAATGCCTTTGGTCCCATGCCATTTGAATATACCAATCTCAAGTTATGGTTTTGACTTAAAGTGCATTTTTGTTGACTTTTGAAAATGACCTATAATGTTGAAATTGATAACTTTTTGTGAGAGCATTTCTTGTACTTGGAATGTGAAGATGATTTGTAGGAAATGTCATCCCCTTCAAAATGAGAATTGGATGGGATTTTTCTGATGAACCATGAAAAAGTTATGCCTTGGTCAAGTTACAGTTGACTTTTCAGCTGTCCAAAAATAGAAACTTTTGCATCTTGATAATTTTTGAGCCATTCTTGTGAAATCATGGTCAAGATTTGACCAAATGATGATTGTGGCTTCAAAATAAGATGTTGACCAAAAATTTTGACTTTTGACTGCCAAATGACCATTTTGCCCCTACAGTTGATTGTGAAACAAATGAGGCTTTTGACTGTGCAACTTGACCTTGTGAGCCTTGAAACTTGACATGTAGGTGCTTGACAATGTACATGAGCATATTGGACTTGATTGAGCCCTTGAAAACCTCAACTTCCTTGCAAGAACCAAAACCCTAATTTTGACTGGCTTAGGAGGATGGTTTGACTGTGCAACCCTTGAGTAGACTTGAGCAGATTGAGATGATGCTTGTCAAAACTTTGAAGAATATGGGAGGGCAAATTTTGGGGTACAACATATGGCATGAGATTTTAGCTCCACATATTCCGGATAACCACTGTGTAGTCTTGTTGTACCTCAATTTTCCCCCCTAAGATCCCTTCATCATACCATGTTGATTCAATCACAACAAGATCGCATTAGGGCTTTTGGTTCTCCTCCCTATCTTTAGCTTTTCTTTTTGAGGAATAACCAAGCACTTTGACTTGTTTTCTTTTGTGATCCTGAATGTTTTGTCTTGATTTTCCTTTTAATTAATAAAATACAATGTTGGTTTTGTCTTACTTGTTAATAATTTAGGTAAAGGCAATGTGGCTTAGCAAGTTGATCCATGGGTTCATGAGTTTACTTCCATGCCCTAGTCAATAAAGCTTGAGAACTTCAAACTTCACCATTGAAGTTGTTTTGGAAAAAATGGCATGGCAAGGTTTATTTTGGTTCATCACATTTAAAAGTTATCAAATTGATTTAAAAGAACAAGGGGTTGATGGAAGAAGTTGTCATGGTTGGACAAGGTCTTGTTCCCATTAATCACAAGTGCATAATTCTCTCAATTCTCAAGATATGGAAGTGGTTTTTGTGGCTATGAGTTCTCATTATCATCCTTAACAATTTATATTTACAAAGCAAGAGTGTTGGTACAAGAAGGTCGTTCAAAATTGTCAAAGTTCCTCAAAGCATTTTCTTGATCTAGGAGCTAGGGTTTTGAACTTCAAAGAAGTATATCTTGCTCATCCTTTGGTATTTTTGAGTGATTCCAAAAACATCCTTCTCTTAAAAGGGATATTAACAAATCACTTTAAAAGTTTCAAGGAGTTTTCATGTGGAAGAAACTTGATGATGAAGAAAGATTACAAGTCCTCCAGATGAACCCCCAATTTCTCAAGTGTGACTTCAAATGATCATAACTTGGTCAATTTTTATCACCTTGATACAACTCTTTTTCCATAATGATATTGAGGATGTGAAATTTATTCCTTCTTTTATGTTAAAAGTGAAGAAATGGATAGAAGAGGCCCTAAGGATGCAAAAGATTATAGGTCATTTCATGATTTTTTGCCAACTTCAACAATTCATAACTCTCTCAATTTTTGGATATTTTGAATGGTTAAAGTTTAAAAATGTCACTCAAGAGGTCTATTTCATACCATATTTTTTTGTCAAGAGCAAATTCCAAGTGGAAGGCCATGTTTGGATGCAAGACATTATAGCTCGTTTTTGAAGAAAAATTTGAAATATTTCTAAGTATGGAAAGTCAACCTTTTTCCCCCAACTTTGAGTCAATGCAACTTTCAGCTCAAGCATCCATTTAACTCCATTCTTTTTCCGTTGCAAAGCTTGTAACGTCATATTTATAAAGCGTCAAGAATCATGCCTTAAGACCCCTTGAGTTGAAAATGTCATTGTTTTGAAATTGGTAACTTGGAACTGAAGTTTCTTCAAAAGTCAAAATTTGAAATCCTTGATTTAGCTTCTAAACACATTGTTTCTGCGTGTTTTTGCTTTTAAACATGTTTAGTGAACTTCTAGAAGTTATTAGCATAGCAAAACTCGCGTTTTGGATGAGTTTTGATCAAAATAGAAGTCACACTTTTCTTGTTTGTAACTTCACACGATTTCCCTCCAAACTTCATCATTTCACACGCTTGAACATTCCATTTTATTCCCTATAAACAGAGGGTCATCCCCCATTCATTTCCTCAAGCTTGAATAGCCAGAATCACCCTGCCAAACTTGCTCCATAACTTAATTTTCTGTAACTTCATAATCAGTATTCAAGCCTTTTCAATCCAATTTTCTATCAATTCACCTTCCTTGATCTTCCCTGAAGCTAACCATACAATTACCTTCAAAAATCGTGCCCTATATTGCTCCATAGAAGTCTAGTTTCAGAGCTCTGCAACTAAACTTCAATAGGTAGATTTCTCCATCAATTCTTCAAAACTTTGATATCATTGTGATGCTCTCATTGCCCTGGTTCTAGTCACAACACTTACTTTTGTTTGAAAACACGTTTTGACCATGAAATTTCAAATCCCTTTTCAAAACTTTCCTTCTAAATTGCTTGAGCTACATTTTATATAAATTTGTCGCGAAGGTGTGGTTATCTTCATCTTGAAGAGACGAAGCGAATGGCATATGTTTGAGCTTCTGATTTTACAGTTTGAGAGACCTGTAATTCACATTAGCTGGAGGTTGAAGATGACCAATGTGTCATCTTCCAACCAATGAAGGCGCGCCACTTGTTTTTTTTTAATTTCTGATTTAATAAATGATCCAGTGTTTTATTCACTAATGACTATGATTTGCACAGCGCGTCAGATCCCTTGGATTTGATTACTAATGCGTTTTGACTCTCATCCATTGGTCCACATCTTTTTGGTTTTTATTTTATTTTCTAATTTTTATATTTAATTGTTTTAAACTTCAAAAAATCATAGAAAGTTCATTTTTAGTCCAAAAAATTTGAAAAAATTATGAAAAATATTTTTGATTCTTCTCTTTCTGATTTTTATTTTTTCACAATTTTATTTTGTGTTTTGATATTTTTTATAAATTATCACTTTATTTGAATTGTTTTAAATGTTTAAAAATACTTTTATGCATTTTTAAATTCTGAAAAAATTATGGAATGATCCAATGATATTGTGACAAATATTGATGACCTCATTCATTTTTTATTTCTGACTTTGTTATTTTTTATCATTTTTTTGTTTATTTTGCTCATTTCTTTTAATTTTAAAAATAGTTTCTGACTTTAAAAAAATTATAAAAAATTTTTAAAAAATATTTGAGTCCTTTTCTAATTTTTCTATGGTCTTACTTTTTATTTATTGATTAATTTGAACATAGTTGATATTTCTCTCTTTTATTTCTATTTTTAAAACATTTTAAAACTTTTTTTATGTATATATTAAATGCAATATTATTTTGTGAATATTTTCTGGCTGATCTTGGGTTAAATTTTTGAATTTTTGAATATTTTCCATGGTGTTGAGTCTAACTCCATAAAAATGGATGAATGATTTTGATAATAGTTTATTTAAAATTTAATTCAAATGTGGTTTGTATTCTTTCCCACCCTTCTTCATCTCATCCCTTTCTTATTGCACTAAGTGTTATTGGAGCATGATCTATATATCATGTCTCCAAACAAATGGTGTATAGATTGCTATTGACCGACCTCAAAATACGTGCAACTTCTATATAAGTCCACTTACGATTGCTTAACATAGCGCTAAATTTTGTCCCGATTCGAATAAATGATCATTCGTGGCCCAAACCTATGTTTGCAAGCCCAAGTATGTTAATTTGATCCCTTTGATCCAATAACTTTGAGATTCATTATGTGGAGGCTTTGGTTCTACCAATCCTCTAATGGATCTACAACACTTTGGTCAACGCAGATCACTTACACATCGTTGATCATTAAATGGTACTTGTGAGGATTCCAAATGGATGATATACTTGACAAAAAGCAAATGTAACTTGTTGTGTGGAGGATTTGGTTCTACCAATCCTCTAATGAGTTCCAAATGCAAGTTTCAAGATGGTAATCCAACTAACCACTAATTATTAATTTGTTTCACTTTATGCTTTTATTTTTTATGCCTTATGTACCATTTACTTTAAGCATTACATTTCATCTTATTTGTATTTTGCTCACTTGAGCACTTATATCCTTGTTATCTTTGTTTTTCTCACTTGAGCCTTTCTTTTCTTTTTCAACACACCTAATAATCAACATGAACCCTAAAAAATGCTTTAATGATACTTGGACTATTTGGTTACTATCCTTGGCATTATGGAGCATTGGACTTCTTGGACTTAGGATTAGAAACCTTGGCCTATGTTGGAGACCTTGTGACCTTAATTGATATTTTGTCTGGAGCTCTTGAGGTTTACCTCAAGACATTGGGTTGTTTGTTTGTTTTGTGTGTAGGTTATTGTGATTACATTCTTTGTTTGTAATATGGAATTCACTTGTACACAGTCGTTACTCTTCCCAATTTTTTGTGAAGACTTAATACATTTAAAGTTTGGTTCTCAAGAGGTCTAGTATCTTTGCTTGTTTGGTTTCAATCCAAATAATGGGAATTATATCTTGACTCATGATGTCAAGTATTGGCTTCTTGTTAGTTAGATAGTTCTTATCCCTAGCTTATACCTTATGCTTTAGGATAGTCTCTTCTTCTCCTCCCATCTTCTTTAATTTCAAAAATCTTCTTCCTCCTTTTGAAAACCCTTCTTGTTTCTAAATTTGAACCATTTTCATAATAAACTTGGACTTAGGTCCATGCATTTTCAAAACATTTTTCATAAATAAACTTCAATCAACTTAATAATACCTTGACTTTTTTTATGAGAAGACTAAAATTCAATCAATCTCATTTCAAACCATATTGCCCCCTTTGGCTTATTTTTATTTTAAAACCTTTCTTAAAAGGTTTGACTCTTGTCAATCCTTGTAGTGATGCAAACAACTATACTTCTACAATATGTAGTAAAGAGAGATATTTTCCACTTGGGTGTTGAGTGAGGCATTGTTGATTTTAAAATCCAAGCCAGATCCTCCACTTTGAGATGATGCAAATTCTCCTTTCTCATAATTGTGGGTAGTAAGTATGTTTTCCACACGGACAACGACGACGATGTCTTATCTCATAAAATTAACTAACACACTTGTGTTTTAAAAATTTTAAAAGAGGAACTACGTTTACCCTGATCCCCTATTGCGCGAAAGGTGGTACGTAGTCACTAAAGTTTCACAACCGCGGCGGGTGCAAAAATCATAAAATATATTTCTTTTCTCACCTCCACCATCTATTTTTCATACAACATTTTATAGCCAAAATATACAGATTTTTCAAAGAGGTTCCTGCGGAGTACCGTAGATGTTTAGGATGCTAATACCTTCCCTTTGCATAACCAACCCCCTTACCTAGAATATTTCCCCCTCTTTTGGGTTACTCACTTTTTTCCCATTCCTTTGGAAACAATAAAGCGCGGTGGCGATTTTTATTTTTGATCTGTATAAGTCTAGTCAATCTAATGGGTTAGTCTTAACCATTTCTACCGCTACAAGTCCTTTGCATAAACTGAAAGTAACAGGATCAAAAGTATAACATCACAGGCATGGAGTCAAAGTAACCACCCATAAGGTATGTACTAGGGGTTTATCACCTGCCGAACAAGGTTCTAGGGAAACCTCAGAGTCTACGCTCTTCCTTTGGATATGACCGACGTCCCAATTACTCGGTAATCAGTAAAATTCGCAGGAAAAACTCATCTGAGTGCAGCATCGCATGACAAATACTTCCAGATTACTCCATTATAGTCTCCGCACTACACCTAAGAAAGGCCGGGAGGGGTTAATGGTTATACGGCCCTTTGCTTCTCTGGTTCCCAGGTCGAAAGCAATATAGTCTTCTCGATTACTCGATAAACAACGCTACATTCAAGGGGACCTCCACTGAGTGGGGTATTTCATGCCTCCTTCTTCGGGATTACTCCCTCAAAGTTAGCATGACTATACCACCCGTCCTAATCCTAAGTGTAACCCCAAGTCCAGGTATAGGACTTATCGAATGTAATCACCCAACCCAACATCACAAAAGATTCAACATATCCAGAATATCTGAGTAGCAACAGTATAATGCAATATATATAAATGAAAACAATAAAGCAATAAGGAAATAAAGAGGTAAAGCAAATAAAGTAAGTAAATAAACACCCTAAGAGACAAATAAACAAAACTATGATAGACTTGAAAAGGTATCCCCAGCAGAGTCGCCAACTAAAGCTACATGCAAAAAACACAGAGCCTCCACCGAACTTTATTTATCCCGAAGGTAGGGGAAATATCGAGAAAACCACAAGAGGATGGATAAGATGGTCTTGTGACCAAGAGAAAGGGTAAGGATATTGATTATACGAGGGGAAGGTATTAGCACCCCTCACATCTGTTGTACTCAACGTGATCCTTCTTGTTTGTTTGCTTCTAAGGGTGTGTTTATCTATAACTATACATGCTAAGGGAAGAGAAATGGATTTTTATTAATGCATTCATGAGGGTCTCTCCACCCTTTTCCTACGTATCCATTGAAGGAATCAGAATACCGTAGTTCTTTTAGAAAATGTTAGTTTGTTGGTGTTTTTTAGTGGGTGATGTTAACGCACGGATTCTAGCAATAGGCATGATCTGTATCGCGGTATAACAAAGATAACACGCCCTTTTGGGGAGTTTTGATTGGTTGAGTGTTCTGCGAGTTTTATAATGAATTTGAATAACGATTAAATGTTTTTGGCTTTTTGATTTGTGGATGGAAAAGTTTTAATTACAAAAGAAGAAAGAGGTTTAAGAGGGAGACTAAGAAACCCTAATGTTGTCATGTATGGGTTATGACCTAAAGTTTAATTAGTTCACATCTTAAAGGAGAGGAAACTGTCATCCTAAGGGAGCATGTTATAAGCATAAAGTTAAAGGAAACAGTGTTTGTGAAGAGTGATCATGCATGGTGATCATGACAAAAGTGACGATAAACTGAGTACTATCACGAAAGGCGTAAATGAAAATCTTAGTGTATGGGAATTGAATCGAGTTATGATTAACCAAGGGGTGTACTTGATTAATCTCGTGAGAGTAGGTGCTCTTACCCTCAACCATGAGACCCTTTGTGCATGGAAACACTTGGTATATGGACCAAAGTGGTTGATTCGGGTTATGGTTAACCAAGGGAAAAACTTTATTAACCTCGTGAGAATGGCCATGCCCAAACTCAACTATGAGACCCTTTAAGAAAAGCTCGGTATGTGAACCAAGGAAAGAGAGAAGTTGCTTCAATGTATAAGATTAAAATCAAAAGCCCATACAAGGTGGCTATATGCATGCTCCTAGAAAGTGGGACTAGCATGGCACTAGTATTATAAACGACCAATTGAAACAATCGATCGAATAATTGTTGCTGTAGAAAAGCCCAGGACCAAACTATAAAATATGTGCAAGTGTGCATTTGTAAGTGGATACCTTTTTGTTGATGATGAGCCCAAGAGGAGGTCAAGTGTTCTAATTGGATAAAATATGTATAATTAGCAATTTAAACAAATAAATAAATATCAAAGAAACTAAAATTCTAATCTATTACAAACTATATGGGGATGGGGGTACAAGTTTATGAATGGGGATGAGTCGAATCGAAAGTTCAATTAAAATTCCAGTTAAACAAATAATACAACCAAATTTAAAACTAATTTAAATATCTAACTAATTAAAATATCTATTTAATAACAAAATTAACTATTCAAAATAATTAATAATATTAAATAAAAAAATTTAGTTTAATAAGTTATGAAAAAGGGAGTAATTACAATTTTTGTATTTTTATATTAAAGAAAATATTAAAATAAAATTAATAAACTAATTCTAAATATATATTTTTTGTGATTTTTATCAAGTAAAATAAAAGACAATAATTTTTTTTTAATGATTTTTATGAAAATAAAATATGAAAACCTAATTCTAAATATTCTAATAATTTTGTGATTTTGAAGTAAAGGAAAATAAATAACGAATTTAAAAGTAAGTTAGAACCTAATTCTAAAATATTCTAACATTATATTAATTTTTGTGATTTCTAAGTAAAGAAAATATTAAATGAAAATTAAAATTTTAATCTAATTTTTTTTCCATTTTTTATCATGTAAAGAAAATATAACTAAACAAAATAACTAAAGATGTTAACTAAGATAAAACAAATATTAAAATAAACAAAATTTCTAAATTAAACTTAAAGTTAAACAAATTAATAAAAATTATCTAATTAACCAGAAATATGATAATATAATTATCTTTTTAAAACTAAAACAAAAAGAAGTTAAGAAAACTATGAAATAATAGTAAAGATAAAAATAAAGGGAAAGAAGATGGTGTTAACAAGAGCATGGGGTATTAATAAGAAATTCAGGTGGGCTATGAAAAAATGAACAATAGACCCAAGAAAAGATTAAACAACCAAAAATGAGATTAGTAAATAAAATAAAATAAAATAGAAACACGGTGGACTTGGGCCGAACTGGGTCGACCCAAGGTCCACCCTTCCTTTTAAAACCAGTTGTTTCAAAGAACCCTAGAAAACCAAAACGAAAAATCTGTCATGAAAGCAGAGGAAGAAATTCTCTTCGCTGTTCTCATGCCTCCCCTTCAAAAACCCAGAAAATCGAATGTGATTCTCATGGTTCAACAACATGATCTCGTTTGATTTCTCTCTACATACTTCATCATTTTTCTATCCTCTCACCAAACAAATAACGACCAAATCTAGATATGATCACGCAAACATATTCAAACAAATGATCCAGAACGTAATGGTAAAACACAAAATGAGAATAAACAACGGAAGACAATCGAAAAGGTAAATGAGAAAAATCCTTACTTTCTTGTTTCTACTACCATGTCGCAGTTCTTCTTCTTCTTCTCTACTGAATTTTGTTAAAACTCTATATCAAGAATCCATATTGTGTTGTTGTGTTGGTTGTGAGCTTGCGTGTTATTGCGATAAGCATTGAGGTTGGGTTAGATGTTAAGCGTTGCAAATGGGTTGTTGTTGTTCCTGTTTCGATGAGAATGCTCAAACTCGAACTGTTGTTGCATTTTTATTTTCATATGTCGAACACATGTCTTAGTCGTTGAAGGCCATTGTGTTACTGAGGCGTCATAAATTTTTTTGCAATTTTATAGGTTGAATGCGTGTAGCGAGTATGCAATTTAGAGGAAGATAAAACAAGTTTTGCAGAGTTTTTCCTTGTGAAATTCGTGTGGATTTCTAATGCCTTTTCCACTATTTATCGTTTGAGTGTTGTTATGGCTTTGATATATCATATGTTGACATGTTTTTGAAGCTTGCGGGAATGAATGCTTGAGGGTTTGAAACTTGGAGTAAGATAGCGGTCATTTATGCAGAATTTTTGTCTCACTCTTTTTGTGTATTTGCTTTGAGAATTTTCTGTGTGCAAGCCTTGGTTTTTTCTTTTGGTTTTTTGGCTGTGTGTAGTTGGTATTCTTTATGTGTAATTCTCTATGTGTTTTCTAGTGTGTGTTTTTGTTTTTCTGTCCATTCTATGGTTTTATAACAGCTGAGAGGTGGAAAATTGGGGGGAAAGTCATATGGTTTAAACACTTTGGTTGGCTGATTTGCTGCTTTCTCATTGCAGGTTTGGGTTTGCCTATTTTGATGTCATTTTCAGGCTGTTTGTGGATTGATGCAAGGTTATGTAATGCAGGTTCTGGAAGGTTTTGGATGGGTATGCAGGATAGGGACTGGTTATGCAGATTTTGGTAAGTTTTTGGAGTGATATGGACAACATAATAGGGATGATATTAGGGCTGTTTGGATAGGTTTAAGGCTGGTTTGCAGTAGGCTTTGGCAGGATTGTAATAGGTTGATGTAGTTTTGGAACAGCAGTCTGTGCTTGGGCTATTATGCTTTGGGTGACATCTTTCTAACCTTAATATTTTCCTCTTATTTTGTCTATGATGCAAAACTATTGTTCTACTTTTCTCATAACTTTCTGAAGGGATTGTTCTTTTAGGGAAATGATGAACAAAACTTAGAGTTTTGGGGTTGTTTATGAACGATAGTTTTCTTTTTGTTTTTTGTGTGAATTCTTTATTGTTGGGAGGAGAAAAAATAGTTGAAAATGTTGACCGGATCAAAGCTGTTTTTGCTTTAGGCGCGAGTTTTTTATTTGGCTGTTTCTGTTTTCTTTTTGGTTGCTGGTTTTATCCTGCAAGTTTTGGACTGTTAAGACTGTCTTTTTTTACAAAAATAGGCAGTGCAGAAGGTCTGACTTTTGTCAATGCTTTTGGTTGACTATGTTTTTCTACAAAGCAGATTGTTGGCAATATTTATTTGTTGACTTTGTTACTGCAATAAAATTTGAGTTTCTTTTCCTTTTGTGAACCAAAATCATCTTTGTGATTTGCAATTCGAACATGGACCATGATTAAAACAATGTGATTCTGACTCTTGTGAATCAAAATTGTCGAGGCCTTGATGTTGCTCGAATGTGATAATTCTGATTGTGTTTTCCGAACCTCCTTTTTTGTGAACCAAAGTCAAACTTTTGTGATTTGCAAAATAGGAGAAATAAGCCCATAATTGAATCAAAATTCGGATTTCTTGTGAATCAAGTGTATGAGGCTTTTGTTGTTCATAAGCATGATTTAACTCGCATCCCTAAAATCTGATTCCAAACACAAAGCCTAATGATGAAATTAGAAGAAAAATTTCTTGACACTTCTTGTTTACATTTCAATGAACTAACCAATTTTAGTGCTTGTGTTTTTTATTTTCATGTGAGGATTAATGGAAGGTGAAAGAGGCAAGGCAAAACAAGGTTGAAAGATGAAGAGGAAAAAGTCATGGAAAGGAGTGAAGACAAGTCACTTGAAGATGGAGCAAAGAAACTTGAAGAACAATTATCTTTTCTTTGTAAACAAGAAACTTGTAACTTGTATTTCCACTTTGTAAATTTCTTTGTATAATGCTCCAAATGCAATGAATATGAAACTTAAATGTCTTCTCTTTGAATTTATGAATGATGAACTTGTTATGCGGGAATTGGATAAGTCTTGGACTTTGGTTGAAACTTGAATGATATTTGAATCCCAAATTGCAATTGAAATTACTTTGATGATAAATATGCTTGATACAAGTCACTTTTGAAAATAACTTTGAATCATGGTGGACTTTGTATAAATTGAATGATGATAAATGGATAAAACTTGAATGAATCTCAAAAAAATCACTCGAATGAATCCCAATTAACAACTTGTCTTCAAATTTAAGTCCAAAATTTCTCGCATTAAAACGGCAAGTGATTGAGGAGACAACAACGCCTTGATTACAACGAACCTACAACATTAATTCTTGTGCCAGGATTCGAAGTTCATCAATTTAATCTTCATACTATAGAATTGGTGACTTAAAGATCTCAAGAAGAAAACTTAAAGTGTTAGAAGATATTTGACATGAAATCCCTAACCAAATGCCTTTCAGTTGATGCATGTTTACAAGCCCAATCACGATAAGTATCAAAACCCTAATTCACGGATATATGAATCATGATCTTCAACGAATCAAAAATATCTTGACTTGATGAAAACATGCACCACATGATAGCCCTCGAGGAAACCTTATCTTAACAGATGAACAAAAACAAATGCTTAGGTAACTTGATTCACTATCCACAGAGAAAGATCTTGAACCCAAGTACACCAATAATCTTAACTATTTCCAACCAAGAAGTTAAGAGATCCCATCCTACTTTACAAATACTAAATGCATGATGCTCGAGATAGCCAAATCATGAAAACCCCAACTCACGGGATTCACTTGTTGAAAAACTTTAAATAAACCCTAGAAATTAGTGATCATGGAGAAACCATAATAACCATACTTCAAAAACCTAATTCCACATAGTCCACTACTCAAGAACCAGATGAAACTGCCTTTAAATGATGAAGGAACCTCAAAACCAACATGAAACCCTAGTTTTTCATGAATACCACTTCTTGAACCAAAGTGCTTTATTCAATGAGATGCATGATATGCAAATGAACTAGTGAAGATGATGTAGATGAAATGTGAAGTCTAAGCCAGACAAAAAGTAAAAGGTAGGACAAATTTGGGGTATGACAATGAGGAACCATGAAATCTACTTGAGGCATTATAAGCTCAAATTTCCTTGAGAAAAGTTAAACCTTAGTTGTAGGTCAACTACTTAGGAGGAGAATTTATCTGATCAAACATTGAGTATCCTTGAGCAATTGAAAAACCTAGGAGCATGAGGAGGTGCCTTGAAGAAAATGGGAGGGAAAATTTTGGGGTACAGCATAAATATAGTTTAAAATTCAAATTTACTTTCTCTATTTTGTTTGAAAAAATGTCTAGTGACTAAATTGAGTGAACATATGCATATGAATATGATTACTGTTAACAAATATGTGAATAAAAACAGGGTTAGCATTTACTAAATACTCTATGAGTTTGGATAACGTTCAAGTCGTCCACAAATATCCACAGAGAAATCCCCGCATAGCTACCTTTACAAGATCATCATCGACAGAGATATATTTGCCAGTGAATCTAATATACCTTCAGAAAGAAATTGAGACATCTTCCTAGCAGTTCACATGATCATCTCCCTCAGTAGGTCTACTAGCGGATAAGGAAGTTTGACCATTTCCCCATCATGTGATGGAAACTTCCTCCGCAAAACCTATGAAGTTTCAATTCCCATCAGAAATGATTCCCTCAGCACAGTTTATAGGAATTTAATTCCCTGAAGGAGTTTATTCCTCCAACACTGTAAAATCCATGACAAAATTCTATTCTCCAGTAGAGTTATCTCCCCAACCGGGTTTATTTCCCCAGCAGGGTTTATTTCCCCAATAGGGTTTATTTTCCAAACAGAGGTTATTTCTCCGATTATCACAATTCCCCGACAGAATTCTCTTCCCAGATCAGATGTCATTCAACTTTGTCCTTCCCAGAAGAGTGGACGTCCCTGCATCATAGGATTATCTATCTCTTTTATCCCCAGTCAGCATACATAAGAATCAAATCCTTCAAGAGAACGATGAACGACTAATGTTCTGGAATTCTTCTAACCCCACGCAGAAGTCGAACGTCCCTAGCAGAATATCCTCAAGCAAAGCGGGAATCCCAAACAAAATTATTCCCAGCAGGTTGAAGATTCATATTCTTCATCCCCAGCAATAGTCAGCGATTTATTTTCCCTAGCCAAAGATGTTATATGAAGCTATCATTTCCATCAGTGACATCTTACATCCATACATAATTTACAAAAAAAATCATAGCATATGCATACAAAACATATATAACATTCTCATTATGAGAGCATCGTTACACAATGAATGTAACATGACATTGCATAAAACTAACTTTATTTTCTTTCAGGTTAGTCTGCAAACAGACGAATATCATCAGCAGTTTTCAAACAGGTCAAAGATTAATTCCCAAAACAGAACGGAGGAACTATCTATACGATAAGGCGTGATGAATTCCCAAAACAAGACGGGTTTACCATCAAAAAAGCAGGTCAGAGATGAATTCCTGAAGCAGGACGAGTTTACCAACAAAAAATCAGGTCAGAGATTAATTCTCGAAACAGGACGGGGAAACTATCTATACGACCAAGCGGTATGAATTCCCGAAACAAGACGAATTTACCAAAAAAAGAGGGTAAGAGATTACTTCCAAAAACAGGACGGGGAAACTATCTATATGACCAAGCGGTATGAATTCTCGAAACAGGACAGGTTTACAAACAAAAAGCGGGTCGCAGATTAATTCCCAAAACAAGACGGGGCAACTAATCTATACGACCAAGCGATATAAATTCCTGAAACAAGATGAGTTTACCAATAAAAAGCGAGTCAAAGATTAATTCCCGAAAAAGGATGGGGCAACTATCTATATTACTAAGCGATATGAATTCCTGAAACAGGACGAGTTTTCCAACAAAGAACACAATGTAGATCAATTCCCAAGACAAGACAGGGCAACTATATGCATCACCAAATGATTTCCCTCATAGAATGAATTCTTAAAAGCATCTCCCTTTAGAGACTGAATTTTGAAAATTTTCCCTCTCATTTCACTCAAAGACATGCCTCTAGAGGTCTTCAACTGCTCAAGGTTGACTAAGGGTTGACCAGACAAATCCTCCTCCTAAGACAATGAGCCTCAAATTAGCTATTCACTCCTCATAAAGATGTTTGAGTTCCAAGGATCCTAAATGACTTACATTTCCCTAATAGGTTCTCAAGATCATCCATGCCAAGTTTCATGCCTTGCACTACAAGTTTTCTAAGTCAACTGCTCAGATGCCTGAAAAGCAACTTTGTTCGGTCAAAAGTCAACTGTGACCCACATACAGTCTAACTTCAAGATTTTGGTTAACATCAACATTTTGAGGTGATATACATCATTTTATCAAAGGTTGATCATGATTCCTCAAGGAATGTCCCAAATTCATCAAAACTCAAAAGTTGTGAAATTAGGGTTTCTATAGGAAAAGTCAACCAAACTTTGACTAGGCATAACTTTCTCATACTTTATCAGCAATTTCTCATCCAAGGATAATTTTTAAGAGAATTCAATTACCTATAACTCATCTTCATCCCTCAAGTTCAAAAAATTCACTCATGAAAAGATATAAATTCAGACATTATAGGTCATTTCAAAAAGTTAACAAAAATACCTTTTGGGTCAAAGATTCTTACATGAACATGGAAGATCCAATGGAGATGAAACAAAAAGGGTTGTTTAGAGGACATCCTAAGCTTTCTAAAAAGTCCAAGAACACCTTCTTAGAGTTAAAATTGAGGGAGATATGTATTGTCAAAGTTGACCAATTTTTGGAAATGTGCATGAAGTCAACATTGATCAAAATGATTTTTTTCCAAACGGGCCCATGTTTTCTTGTTTGAAACTTGTTCCTAAGATGGCACACGACCCCTGAGCTTATCCACCTATTATTTTTATTATTTATTTTGATTTTGTATCCACTTAAATCAAAATAAATCAATTTAAATAGTAGAATAATGAAATAAAATCCAAGATTTGATTTTATGAGTATATTATGAGTCAATGAACAGCTAGAAAATCATCCAAATCGTGCAAGAACTAATTGATTGGAAAAGATCATAATTTGGCTTATTTTAGAAACAAATAATGGAAGGAACAAAATCAAATCAAATCTCAATAATGTGTGAAGATACAATCCAAATTTGTTAACCTAAATCTGTCTTTTATATGTCCACAACATTCCCAAAGCATAAAAAACAAGGATTGGGTCGCGAAAACAAAAGAAAAAAGTTCCAAATTTTGGAAGAAAAGTGCAGATCAGATTCTCTTCCATAGACCAATTTAAGAAATTTCAAAGCCAACAATCAATTCCTGGACGTGTTCTGAAGCTATTCCAATCATCCTCAAAGCCTAAAACATCAAGAATTGTGTCCTTACAGTACCACGTTTACATATTTTTCTCAAACACAAATTTATTGATTTACCCATTATAAACATGTTTTGATCACATATCCATGCTTGTTATCATATTTGCATTGTTTACAGATGGTTTAATCTGAGTTCAAGTGTAGGAATGGCATGATGCCATTGTTAGGGTTTTAAGGTCCCAAATTGGGGACTCTCCTTAGAGGCGAAATTAGACCAAATTATGGATACCAATGAACTCAGGGCATGATTTGCAATTGATTTATGCCTTTGGTTTTGATTTATCTTGCTTGTATTATATTTTTGAATCTTGCAGGGATGTACCTACGGACAAAAACTATCACTATAGCCTTTAGTGACGGTTTTGTCTGTAGGTAAAAGCTAATATCAAAAACAACATTTATAGGGAAGAAGACAGTTAGGTGGAAGACCCCCATTGGGAGATTTGAATCACATGCGAATTTTGGGGAAAGACTACTTTGCTTGCTTTATGTTTTATTTGTTTTATCATATTAACGAATAAGTAGCTAGCGCAGTTGGTCAAGGAAGAGAGGTATAAAGCTAACGTCCTGGGTTCGATCCCAGGCGTGTGCTTTTGTGTTTTTTCTCACTATTTCTCTGTAGATTTCATGTGCTGCACACCTTGGTCCATGTTATGCGCCTTAATATCCATCACCATCAGATCACGTCCTGGCCAGATCTTACGCCTCCAGGAAGCAGCGCATGGTAAACCTCCAAAGGGGATCCTCACTGGATCACACGCCAGCCTTGGGCCAGCTATTCTGGTCCTGAGAATTCTAATTCACACCCCCCAGATTACTAACAACAACAACAGGCCCATTTTCTAAACTCTTTTGATTTTTCTTATTTTATTTTCATTATTTTAGTTTAATGACTTTTTAATCATTTTTTTACTATTTATAAAAAATCATAAAATAAAATAAAAATCACAAATATAGAATTAGGGTTTTTATAATTAAAATTAATTTTTGAAAATTAGTTATTTTAATTATTTCAACATTGATTATTTTGTTAAATAAAATTAATTAGAAAATTAGGTTTAACTTGAAAATTTCAACTATTTTTCTCAATAAAAAATACAAAAATATTTTTTAATTAATTAGATTTTTTAGGCTTCTAATTTTTTCCCGTCTTAACTGTCGCGCGTTTATTTATTTTCACTTTATTTTCCAATTGTTGTAATTGCTCTGAGTTTGTAATAGCTTTTAACTTAGGTTTATTATTGCTTTCATTTACTGTTTCAATTCCCCATTTTTGGTTATGTAACCCCTCCCCGAAGCCTTGTAATAGCTAAGTTTTTATTCTCGCACTTCAGTTTCCGCTATTATTAACTGTTTAGACTAATAGGCTTGTATGGAAAGAATAACGAGTAAAACAGTAGATCACCCTAAACATGCAAAGATAAATGAACTGAAATCAAACACTTGCACATGCTCACTCCTAGGGTTACCCCCACTTCGGTTGCCTTCGATAAACGGTCATGAAGTATAGGGAATTTTAGTGGTCGCCCTTTAGTCCCAAAAGATAAAAAATGACCCATTCGAATGTTGCCTCGGAAAGATCTATAAGACTCTAGGGTAACTACTAAGGTTTCCTAACCATTGCTTTTGTGACCGCAATTATCCCTTTGAATGTCCCTTAAACTCCAACGATGAGGCTACCTACTTCTTAATAGTAAGATAACGCTGTCTAAAGGAAACGAGAAAATGAATAGTCTTTTTCGAGTAGGTAGAAACTTTACAAGGGTTACCATGAAGTTAAACAAAAACTTTTCAAAACACACACAAGCATTTTAAAAATGAGAAATTACCTAAAAGCCCATGGTAAACCATGGATATAAAGGGTGCTAACACCTTCCCTTTCTATAATGCTTCCATTGAGATTGCAAGGCCTCAATTAGGGGGGTAGGGTACCATTGAGGCGCTGACTTCTTTTATTTTGCAGGAACACAAAACGTATTCACCAGAGAAGATGACCGGAGCTAGGACTCTGATCCTTCTCTTGTCCAGTTAATTGAAATGATTATATTATTTGTTTTCACCAATAGACCGGATGAAACAGCCACCCCAGTGGCAAGCACGTGTGTGATAAGGCATGTGTATAATAAGGTGCGGCTTTGATCCCTGCTTTTGTCATTTTATTTTTCATGTTTTCTTAATCCTTGCGGGTTGATTCTATTTTGAGTGATGCGTGTTTTGTTAACGCCAATGTGCGCTTGGTGGAGTGGTGAACTTTGCTGGGCAGAAGGCAAAGGGCGTGGGTTCAACACCCATCCTTGGCATTTTTATGTTTTTTTTCCTATTTTTTAACCTTGTTTGTCATTTTTCTTTGAACCCTAATTCTTTTGGCAAACTTAACCTTTTTTCAATTAACCAATAAAACCCATTTTTTTCAAAAACCCTAAAAATAATTAGGTTTTAGGTTTTTTTAACATTTTTTAATTTCATTAATTACCCCTTTTTTATTAATTAAAATTAACTAGGTTTTTAGGTTTAATTAATTAATTATCATAAATCTTTCTTTTCATAAAAAATACCAAAAATGTTTTCTTTTCTATTTTTCATTTTACATTTTAGATCGACTGTATAGGTTTCGCGAATGTAATCTTAATTTGTCATTTTCTTTTTTTCATTATTATGTAACTGCTCCTGGATGTAATAGCTTAGGATTTCTTTTTCGTACAGTCTATTATGTATCTGCCCCAAAGCATTGTAATAGTTTAGGGTTTACATTTCTGCTTTTATCTCCTGCTATTATTTTATGCTTACTGCTTAGTAATTAGGGTTTGTATGGAAAGACTAAAAACAAACGATAGAAAACCCTAAATCTCAAGATAAATAACTGAAAAACAAATCACTTGCACACTTGCACCTCTAGGGTAATCTTGTTACTTTTGGAATAAAATGGTCATGTCCCTAGAAAATAGGGACGCTTTAGAAAAGTCCCTCGAATAAAAGATCATAGTCCTTCGACAACCCTTACGACGTGGCCTTTCGATAAATGATCTAGTCCCTTATGAAAATTGCTAAAGCGTCCTTACAAGTTGCCTTCGATGATCGTACGATGACACTTCGCCTGTCCCTTCACATCCAAAAGATAAGGCTTCCTACTAAATAATGGTATGGATAGCACTATCTAAAGGAGAAGGAAAAGTACAAGAACAACTGTAATACGGTGGGAGAAATGACTTTTAGGTTTTGCGTTTTATCACAAATGTCGCGGATAGCAAGAGTCGCCATCAACTTTTTTTTATCCAATAAAGCAAAGGGTGAAAAGAACAGGAAAGACTTTTGAGAATTTTCTTGAGTTCGAGGGGTAGGTTATGAAAAGGAAAGTGTTAGCACCCTTTTCATCCGTAGTTATCTACGGGCTCTTAATTGCTTGATCACTTTTTGAAATGCTTTTTTGTTTGTATATGTTTGAAAATATTTTGAAAATGCCTAAATGCGGAAATTTTGTAATGATTATCGTATTGTTGGGAATGTATACAAGATGTTTGTTTTAAAAATATTTATTGGATTAAAGGTGTTTGTTTTGGAATGATGTTTTGAAAATTCCAATGTTAGGAAATTTTCTTTATAATAACCCTTGTATCAGCCCTCAAGAGTGTTTATAAAGTGTTTTGAAAGTTATTGTTTTTGAAAGTGTGAGGTGTAAAAATTGTTTTAGTTTGTGAGCAAGCGATTACGAGCGATCTACCTACTCAAAAGTCTTTGTTCTTTTCCTCCTCCTTTAGATAGTGCTATCCTACCATTAGTTAGTAGGAAACCCTATCATTGGATGTGAGGGACATGCGTGACTCATCGTACAGTCATAGAAGGCAACTTTTAAGACGCTTTAGCAATTGTCGTAAGCGACTAAGATTGTTTACCAAAGGCAGCATCAAAGGGTCATCGAGGGACTATGATATTTTAGTCGAGGGTATTTGCTAAAGCATCCCATGTTCGAGGGATATGATTGTTTAAATTTGAGGCGACAAGTGAGGTTATCCTAGAGGTGCGTGTGTGCGAAGTGTTTTTATTTCAAGTATTTGTCTTTGAGATTAGGTTTTCTAATGATTTATTTTAATCTTTACAAACCGTAATTACTAACAATAATAAGGAAAGCAATAAATTGTGGAAATTAAATGTCCTACACTATTACAATGCTTCGGGGATGGGGGTACAAGTTTATGAATGGGGATGAAATGTAAAGGAGTCCTAATTAAAGTTATTACAAACTTTGAGCATTTACAATATTGGAAAAATATTAATGCGAAAGTAAAATGCACGAAGATGGTGAAAAGGGAAACATGTTTAAGAAAAACCTAAAAATTCTTAAGTATTTTAAGAAAATATTTATTTGTTTCTTTGTTCAGAAAATATTTGAAATTTGAAATAAAAAAGTTAGACCTAATTCTAGTTTTATTAAAATTTAATTAATTGAAATAAAACAAAGTGTAATTAATTAATTTTATTTATGAAAATTAAATTAATTAAGCAAAACCTAAAGAAATCTAAATATTTAGAAAATATTTTTGAATTTGGTTTTGTTTAGAAAATAATTGAAGTATAAAACCTAGTTCTAATAAAATCAAAGTTATTAAATAAATTAATTTTTATTTGTCAAAAATTAAATTAATTAATTAAAAACCTAAATCTAATTTTTTTCATGATATTATGATTTTTTTTCTGATTAAATAAAAATTGATTTAGAAAAAGAGAAATTTAATTAAAATAAAATAAAAGAAATAAAATGGGCCTGAACTGCAAAAGAAAATGGGGGGTGAGAATAAGCAAAAACTCCAGACCCAAAATAGAGAGCCCAACGCCTGTTTGTAATCCAGTGAGGACATTGTTCGAAAGATGCATCATAGGGCACGCATGTGGTGTGTTTGACCTTATTGTATGATGATCTAATGGTCCAGATATGAGGTATATCATGCATGTTATTTCTTGGCTTGCACTGAATCTACAATTAAAATGTTAGAAAAATAAAATGCCCCACGCCTAGCTCGAATCCAGGACCGGGTATAGGTATGACTTAAACACGTGTGTACTTCCACTGGGGTGGTTGTTACATCTGGTATTAAAATAACAATCATTAAATATAGAATGAACAAGTTTTCAAAAGTGGACTTCACCTTCATCCTCGCGCGTGTTTGCAACAACAACAACAACAATTTCAAAATTTGTAAAATCTTCATTTCTCAACCAAATTGAAAAATGCAAACATCAAAGTTGTTCCAAATTTCACCATGAATTCAACCATGCATTTAACTTAAGCTAAAACTCAAAGATTAAAGTGAATTTTTGTTGGTACCAAACTGATCCCTAATTTCTCATAAAATTCAAATCCAAAATTCTCATCACACAATCAACATAAATGAAAATTTAGGACATGGTTAGTTTCAGGGCATTGATGTCTATACTTTTGCTTTAGAAAATAAATGAAAATGTTGTTTGTACAAAGATTTCAAAGTTTAGAAAACTTACCTCTGAAGTTAGAATCGAGTTTGAAGTTAGAGCACTTATGGAGGTGTTAGGATGATCTGGATAGCTTCACTGAACTCCCAGGAAGCTTTTTCAATGCCTACCTTAGATTGAGAGTGCCTCAATTCTTTTGGACAAGTCAAGTTATAGAGGTGTAAAGTCAGGTTTGGACATTGATGGTGGAGGTGTTACAGTGATGAAACAGGGGTGTATGGATGCCTTCTATATGATGTATAGATGATGTTTAAATGATAAAAAATGGAAACACACGAGTGGATTTGAAGTTGGGTGTTGGAAGCTTCAAATGTGAAACAATGGAGTTTTCTTGGTGATTCTGAGTTTGAGAGGGTTAGAGAGCTTGTGAACTTGTGTGTTAGCTTGAAAATAACCTCTCTATTTATAGAGAAGAGATTTTAGGCTTAAAGTAACCAGAATTTTAAGATAGCATGTTATGGTTTTGAAGCTTGGTTTTGAAGTAACTTGCAAAGGCATTGTTCCAATGCAATGGTACAATGGCTCATAAGGTGGTTAGGAGTTGTAGACATGTTGCTTCTTGTTTTGGCATTGTGTGTGTGTGCATAAGGAACAGGTGAGAGGCTCAAGGAGAGTTGACAAAATGCATAAAGCATGCTTTATGTAAACGACAATGGTGCCTTTGTGCCATAAATGGAAAAATCATTTGGGAAATGGATCAAACACTTGGAAAATTGTTCAATAAATTGTGTAAAAATTAAATTATAAGGAGATTTGCAAGCTAATCGACCTGTAAAGTGAGATTATGTAGCATAGTTTGAAGATTTGGTTATGAACTTGTCACAAAATGACTTTTAATTCAAGAATGGAATGCCAACTTCATGTCTTCGAATCTCCTAGCTCAAGCATGATAAAATTGTGTTCTTGGACATTTTGGAAAGCTTTAAACATTTTCTAAAGCTTTCATGTTGTGATTTTTGGCTAAATAAAATGGGAACTTGGTGAAAATTGGCCAAGAAGTTAGGACAAAAAGCTGATCAAAACTTGTAAAAAAAATTCTAAGTGTTGGATTAAAAACATCCTAACTTTATGAGCTTATATCTCTTAATCCAAGCATTTTTTGGAAACCAACCCTCATTTACAAAGTTGTATAATTCATCAATCCCTATAAATTTCATGTTGAAAGTTTTCTTTGAATCAGCTTGTATCTTGAGGAAACTTGCTTGTGAAGATATGGTTTTTGTTAAGAACAAAAACACTTAGAATTTTTCTAAGTGTTAGAAAATTTTCCAAATATGACTTTTGTTGACTTTTTTATTCTTGATGATCAAGTTTGATATTTTGGAATATCTTGATGATTCTTGACTTTTGAATTTCAATGTTGACCAAAAAGTCAAAGTTTGACTTTTGAGTGAGTGTTGACTTTTCATCAATTGATTACTATCAATCACTTGCATCTTTGGAAATGTATTGAGTCATGTAATTAGGTCAAGATGTTGTATTTGAGTCCTTGAGATCATGCTTCAAGCCATTAGGTCACTTACTAGGCCAACTCAGTGATCAGCCATCTTCAGTCAAAACCCTAATTTTGACAATTTTTTTTATCTTTGATGATTTGAGGTCTTTCCTTGAGGAATCATGGAAAACCCTTGATCAAATGATGAATATCACATCAAAATTTTGATATTGACAAAAAAATCTTAAAGTTTGACTGAATGTTGACCATAATTGACTTTTTACCCAATACAGTTGATTTTCAATCATCTGAGCCATTGATTGAGCAAACATGTGATGCAAGACTTGAAACTTGACATGAGCATTTTTGAGGACCTATGATTAACCATGGAATTCATTTGAGACCTTTGCAAACCATTCTTCCTTGTACAATATGAAACCAAGTTGTGGACCCATTGCTTAGGAGGTGAGTTTATTTGATCAACTCTTGAGAATCCTTGAGTATTTGAGAATCTTAGAAGAATGTCTTGAAGAAAATGGGAGGAAAAATTTTGGGGTACAACAGCTGCCCCTGTTCAATCTTCTTAAACCTGAAGAGTTAGATTGGCATGCCCGTCATTCGTGACTTGAAGGTGGAAGATGATTGAACACATAAGTGCCCAGAAATTTGCACTCGCTTGTGCATGAAGTAAAACTATTGGTTGATTATGCTGGGAATGGGCTTAAAGATGCCATTTGGAGAGATGATGGAGAGTAGTCGGAGATGGGCTTATAGAAGCCATCCAAAGGTAATTTTTGATATAAATTAAACTAAGTCTACACTTGACTTCAACTGGAAGAAGTATCATAATAAGTTTACGCTTGATTAAATCTGAGCCAAGAGATGTCCATGCATGTCATTAATTGGAAGAAGTATCAGAATAAATCTATGGTTGATTTAATCTGAACCAGAAAATGTCTACTGGAAGAATTATCAGAATAAATCTACGCTTGACTTAATCTAAGACAGAAAAAATATCTACTGGAAGAAGTATCATAACAAATCTATGCTTGATTTAATTTGAGCCAGAAGATGTCTATGCATGTCTTTTACTGGAAGAAGTATCAGAATAAATCTATGGTTGATTTACTCTGAGTCAGAAAAGGTCTACTAGAAGAAGTATCAGAATAAATCTACGCTTGATTTAATCTGAGCCAGAAGATGTCTGCGTCCGTCTTTAACTGGAAGAAGTATCACAATAAATCTATGGTTGATTTAATTTGAGCCAGAAAAAGTCTTTGAAGGAAGTGCTCATCATTTAGATAGTCGTCTCGTCCTGTTTCTGGAATTGATCTACAATTTGTTTTTGTTGGTAAATTGGTCCTGTTTCGGGAGTTCGTACCACTAGGTGATAAAGATAGTCGCCCCATCCTGTTTCGGGAATTGATCTTCATCTGACCCTAATGAAAGAAAGATAGTTTCCCTGTCCTGTTTTGGGAGTTAATATTTCTAGGTTATATAGATAGTTTCCCCGTCTTGTTTTGGGAATTAATCTTGGACCTATTTGAGAATTATTGATGATATTTGTTTGTTGATTGATCTTTCCTGAAAAGTTAAAGAGTTAGTTGTTTACAATGTCATGATGTATGAAATGAATTGCGTAATGATGTTCTCAAAATAAATGAGATTATGCTATGATATTGGTAAATGATGTATGAATGGGAAATGTTTTTAGAAGTGTATTAATAGTTCTGAATGACATCTTGTTGGGGAAAATGAATCCCTGACTGGTGTTGGGGATGAAGAACACGTGTAATCTTCAACCTTGTCTAGCATGCTTCCGTTAGGGATTCCTGCTTGCTGTTTGAAGAAACTCCAATGTGGAATATTGACTTCTGTTTAGGGAGAAGGGTTTAGGAACATTGTCGTTCATTGCTCTACTGGGGAGTTTAATTCTTATAAACCCTGACTGGGGATAAAAGAGATGTATAACCTTCTGACTCGTCTGAGGAGTTTAATTCTTGTATACCCTGACTGAAGATAAAAGAGATGGATAACCTTCCGACTCGTCTGGGGAATTTAACTCTTATATACCCTGACAAGGGATAAAAGCGATGGATAACCTTCTGACACGTCTGGGGAATTTAAAGTTGGCAGATATCTGGTCAGGTTCTACGTTTTGTAGTGACTCTCTGGGGATAGTGGAAATTTCACTGGGGAGAGGAATTTTTCCGGTGATTCATAACCATCTGAGAAAAAGACTTAAGCTGAGGAGACTAATCTGTTAGGGAAATAAACCATGTTAGGGAAGTAAACCCTGTTGACAGAGAAATACTCTGCTGGGGGAACAAGCTCTGCTGGAGAGAAGAAATTTGTAGGAGATTTTTTACAGTTTCGAAGGAATAAACTTAGCTGGGGAAGGGAACTTCCATGAATTGTA
The DNA here is from genome assembly GCA_948472305.1 of Vicia faba. Lineage (NCBI taxonomy): Eukaryota > Viridiplantae > Streptophyta > Magnoliopsida > Fabales > Fabaceae > Vicia > Vicia faba. The sequence goes on along the minus strand of OX451740.1, from coordinate 102,811,430 downwards.
TTGATTGGAAATATGTAGGTTGGTGATATTGCTGGGGAAATTGTGGGGAATGTATCTTTATTGAAGATGAATTTATGAAGATTACTCTGGGGGATAATCTCATAGAATTGGCTCTGTGGGGATTTGTGGATTACTTGAACGTCATCCCAACTCCTATAGTCTTGAGTAGATGCTTATTCATGTTCTTATGAATATATTTGTTAACAGTTAATCATATTCATATACATATGTTCATTCAATTTTAGTCATTGAACGGTTTTGCAAACAAAACAGAAAAATTAAAAAACAAAGGTTTGAATTTTAGGGTGTATTTGCATTGATAGTTTTCCTATAAACAGGCGATTTTTAACAAAGAGACATAAATCCTAGTAAGAGGAAATTGTTGTGAAATGAAAAGAGTACAAAGTGAAAACAAAACATATAGCTATGTGAAAAATGATCTTGTTGGGATCCAACTCCGCTATCGCCATATGTCTTCGAACATCTCATCCCTTGTTATCGCAAGAAGTTGAGAGAACTGATCTGTGCCATTTGAATTTTGGATTTTGGTAATAAAGCTTGAAGTAAGTGATCTAATGGGCCATAGTCGTACACTTCAATCCCTAACTTTTTCCTGGACCTCCCTTTCAGGTTTTCAGTCCACCAGGATATCCTTTTTTTACCCAAGCCTCCTTTTCAGGTTTTCGACTTGTCGGGTGTACAGTCTTATGTATATATATATATATATATATATATATATATATATATATATATATATATATATATATATATATATATATATATATATATATATATATATATATATATATATATATATATATATATATATATATATATATATATATATATATATATATATATATATATATATATATATATATATATATAAATTTTTTGCCCAAACCATTTTGGTTCGCCGGGATGCCCTTATCATTTCCAAGGCCAGTCAACCTAGCGGGTCATTTTCATGCGGAGTATCTTTTGACTATGTCCATGTTCACAGGGTACGATAAATCTTCACCATCCATGGCGGTTAGTATCATGGCGTCGCCCGAAAATACTTTCTTGACAACAAATGGCCCTTCGCAGGTGGGAGTCCATTTTCCTATGGGATCACCTTGCGGTAGAATAATGCGCTTTATTACCAAGTCACCAGCCTGATATACTCGATGCTTGATTTTCTTGTTGAATTCCTTGATCATACGTTTTTGATACATGTGACTGTGGAAGACAGCAGCAAGCCTCATTTCGTCAATCAAATTCAACTGATCCAACCTAGTCTGAATCCACTCGTCTTCGTCTAAGTCTGTATATTTCATAATCCTAAGAGAAGGAATCTAAACTTCGACAAGCAGGACAACTTCCATGCCATAGACCAGAGAGAATGGGGTTACCCCAGTTAATGTTCGTTGGGATGCCCTTATCTTTTCCTAGGCCAGTCAACCTAGCGGGTCATTTTCATGCAAAGTATCTTTTGACTATGTCCACGTTCACAGGGTATGAGAAATCTTCATCGTCCATGGTGGTTAGTATCATGACGTCGCCCGAAATTACTTTCTTGACAACAAATGGCCCTTCGTATGTGGGAGTCCATTTTCCCCTGGGATCACCTTGCGGTAGAATGATGCGCTTTATTACCAAGTCACCAGCCTGATATACTCAATGCTTGATTTTCTTGTTGAATTCCTTGATCATACGTTTCTGATACATCTGACTGTGACAGACTGCATCAAGCCTCTTTTCGTCAATCAAATTCAACTTATCCAACCTAGTCTGAATCCACTCGTCTTCGTCTAAGTCTGCATCTTTCATAATCCTCAGAGAAGGAATCTAAACTTCGACAGGCAGGACAACTCCCATGCCATAGACCAAAGAGAATGGGGTTGCCCTAGTTTATGTTCGTACTGAAGTGAGATAACCATGAAGAGAAAATGGTAACATCTCATGCCAGTCTTTGTAAGTCACAACCATTTTTGTATGATCTTCTTAATATTTTTGTTGGTGGCTTCCATTGTGCCATTCATCTTTGGTCGATATGGAGAAGAGTTGTGGTTCTTGATTTTGAACTGCATGCAGAGCTCAATGATCACAGTGTTATTGAAATTAGTACCATTATCCGTAATGATTCTCTCGGGGATACCATACCGGCAGATAAGATTATGCTTGATAAACCGGGCGACCACATTCCTGGTAACAGAGGCGAACGAGGCTGCCTAAATCCATTTTGTGAAGTAATCAATGATGACAAGAATGAAGCGATGTCTGTTAGAAGTAGTAGGCTTGATTTCTCTGATCATATCAATGCCCCACATTGTGAATGGCCAAGGAGCAGTCATGACGTTCAAAGGAATCAGAGGCATATGAACCTTATCAGCATAGATCTGGCACTTCTGACAAGTCCTCGAGTGGTGGTGATAGTCGGTTTCTATAGTTGACCAATAGTAACCTACTCTCAAAATCTTCTTAGCCATAGTATGCCCACTAGAGTGAGTACTAAATACGCCTTCGTGCATATCTTTCATGATTTTCTCTGCTTCCTTCTTGTCCATACAATGAAGGAGATTTGAATCATGATTACACTTGTACAAAATTCCATTGCTCAAGAAGAATTTAGCTGAGAACCTCCACATGAACTTCTTGTCATTGATTAATGACCCTTCAAGGTATTCTTGAGCTTCAAGGTAACTTTTCACCTCATGAAACCAAGGTTTTTCTTCTACTCCGTCACCGTCAATTTCATAGCAGTGTGCCGGTTCGTCGAATCTCTCAATGGTAATTCTGGGAGTCTTATTGTCCCGTCTGACCTTCAACATGGATGACATGGTATCTAACGCATTCGCCAACTGATTCTCTTCTCTTGGGATATGTTCAAAAGTAATCTCTTCGAAGTACGGAATTAAGGTTAGCACATGTTCTCGGTAAGGGATAAGATTCAGATGGTTCATATCCCAATCTCCATTGACCTGGCTGATTACCAAGGTTGAATCCCCATATACGCTCAGGAATTTGATTCTCAGGTCAATAGCAACTTTAATTCCCAGGATGCACGCTTCATATTCAGCCATATTGTTGGTGCAGTCAAAGCAGAGTCTGGCAGTGAAGGGTTTATGGCAAACCTGAGGAGAGATAATTACAACACTAAATCCATTTCCAAGTGCATTAGAAGCTCCATCAAAAACCATAGTCTACTGGGATCCTAGCTCAGGTCCTTCATACGGTCCAGGTTCTTCATAATCCATAACTAGCATAATGTTCTCATCCGGGAATTTTAACTTCATAATTTGATAGTCGTCTATAGCTTGATGTGCCAAATGATCTGCCAGTACACTTTCTTTGATTTCTTTTCGAGTGGTGTACTTAATGTCGTATTATGTTAAGATCATTTGCCATCGGGCTATTCTTATGGAGAGAGCTGGCTTCTCAAATATGTACTTGATGGAATCCATTTTAGAGATCAATAGAGTAGTATGAGTCAACATATACTGTCTTAGTCTGCGAGCAGCCCATGCCAAAGCGCAGAAAGTTTTCTTGAGCAGTGAATATCTTTTTTCACAGTCGGTAAACTTTTTGCTAAGGTAGTATATTGCATGATCTTTTCGACCATACTCATTATGCTTCCCCAGCACACACCCCATTGAGTTCTCTAGTATTGTTAGGTACATGATTAAAGGTCTTCCTTCAACTGGTGGCATCAGGATCAGAGGTTCTTGTAAGTACTCCTTGATTTTATCAAAAGCTATTTGACATTCGTTGTTCCATCTTACTACTTGATCTTTCTTCAACAGCTTGAAGATTGACTCACAAGTAGCAGTCAAATGAGAAATGAATCGAGCAATGTAGTTTAGTCGTCCTAAGAAACCTTTGACCTCCTTCTCAGTACGGGGAGCCGACATTTATTGAATGGCTTTAACCTTTGCGGGATCAACTTCAATACCTTTACCACGGATAATGAAACCTAGGAGTTTTCCAGACCTCACCCCAAAAGTGCACTTGTTCGGATTTAACCTCAGTTTTTATTTCTTTAGCCTTTCAAACAATTTATGCATATGACTAAGATGCTCTTCTTTAGTTTATGACCTTGCTATCATGTTGCCGATGTAGACCTCTATCTCGTGATGAATCATATTATGGAATAAAGCTACCATGGCATGCTGATAAGTTTCCCATGCGTTCTTCAACCCAAAAGGCATGACCTTGTATAGAAAGTACCCCACTGTGTGACGAAGGTAGTTTTCTACATGTCTTCAGGCGCCATCTTGATCTGATTATAACCCGAGAAACCATCCATGAAAGCGAATACCTTGTGTTGAGTAGTTTTGTCGACTAAAACATCAATATATGGAAGTGGGAAGTCATCTTTGGGGCTTGCCCTGCTCAGATACCTGTAATCTACACACATACGTACCTTTCCATCTTTCTTTGGTATCGAAACAACATTAGCAACCCATTAAGGATATGATGTCACTGCTAAGAAACCTGCAATGAATTGTTTCATAACCTCAGCCTTGATCTTCTCTGACATCTCAAGATGCACGCGAAGAACCTTCTGCTTAATCAGAGAACAACCCTCTTTCATTAGCAGATGGTGAACCATATTAGTATCGAGCCCTGACATGTCTTCACATGACCAAGCAAATACCACAACGTAGTCGTGCAACATCTGAATCAATTTGTTCTTGACACTACCCCCTAAGTTGGCGCCTATCTTGACCTCTTTTCTGTCAGTCTCAGAACCCAAGTTTACCACTTCGATCGACTCTTCATTGTTAGATGATAGGACGTATCTAGAAGGGGGATTGAATAGATACCGTGATTTTTAATATTATTTTTTAAAGAAAACTTAAAACACAATGAAAGCTACCCAGATACACTCGTCTAAAAATGATCCTCTTTTGAAAAGACCGCATATGCGTAAAACCAAATAGAATGAATCAATGAGAATTATTAACACTAAGTAAAATTATAATTGATCACTTATACTTTTTAACTATTGTCAATTACTCCCAATGAATTGTTGAGTATAAAACGCACAAATGTGCACTTTTGGACTTTTATCGAACACTTGGTGTGCGTAATCACACCAAGTCCAACTTATCTTAATTTGTAGTGTTAAAACAAATTATAGCAATCAAAGTGATTACTATAGTCCTTAGAAATAGTTATATCACACTACAAATCCAGACACTTGGAACCACAAGTGAAAATTCACAAATTATAGAAAATAAACGGTAAAAGACGAGAAAGAAAAATGGCACGCGATTTGTTTAGGCAGTTTCCCCTGTCATCCTCGCGTGGGATACTCTGCCCCTAATTATAAAATTTAGAATTAGGATAATTTCTATTATGATTGCATAGTTTGTAAAAGAGATAGAAAATAGTCACCACAATTCAAACCCAATAGTCGAATTGAAAACTAAGCTCCTCTCTTCCATTGATTCGATTTGAACAGAGTATGTCACCAATATTTGATAAACCTCGGGTTATAGCTACCTTTTTGAGAACCCAATCCATTTCTCAAACCCTCTACTCAGTTGATTTGACCGCAAGATGGTGACCCCAATTCTTTTTTCACATTCCTCCGATTGTAGCTACCTTGTCAAGCGAACCCACGGTTCCTTAATCCATTAAGCACGACTGAATTTGGATGAAGCAAAGAATTGTCAAAAACCCCCAAATCCAAGTGATCTTAGAGGACAAAACCCCCATATTTTATTCAAGAAAAACCCACAATTACTCAACCCGAACAAGATCATAATCTTCTACTTCAGATGTTATCAACACACGCTCCGCACCTTGATCAACAAAAATTATTATGTGTAGTTGTCAATGCATGAGTGAGAGATTGAAGATGATGAGTACTTTGTGTGTCTATTTCACTTTTCTTGTTAAAAACCAAATGATATAACCTAACAAGATTATATATGTTATCACAAGTCAAAACCCAAAATAGCAAGCTGAAAAACAGATTTAAGGAGCGAACAGTCGAGCCATGCCAAAAGAAGACTCAACCTGAGAATTCCCGAGAGTGCCAGAAGACAAAGTGTGCGATCCATGCATCAAACGCTCCAGGGCTATGCGTCAACGTGTAGTTCCTAAAAATTACTCCCAAGTTGAGTCGACCACACAGTTAACATGAGAAAACCCGAGACTTCCCCAAGGAGAAACTTTCAATCATCCGTCGGCCGGAGCTTTCTTTGAGTCGACTCAAAGCATAGAAATTTCGAAAAATACCAATTATTGAAGACTTTTCATGCTTCCTTGTCCACCATATCGTCAAGAAACATTTCCAACATATAGTGGAAAGTTTTGACATCATTGAAACCCTTATTGAAGGAACCTTGCCCTCACATCTCCCCCTTTTTGATGATGGCAAAACTTGTCCTTAGTATGAAGTATCAGAATCTTAATCTCGGAGATTTCTCCCCTATCTTTGTGCACCCTTTTATTTCATTTCGTTTTGGCTTTCATATCATCTGGTCTTGGCTTCCACATGCTTCTCCCCCTTTGACAACATCAAAAAGAGACAAAGCAATAGGTTAAAAATAACAATAATCAATACAAGTAAGGTTAGACCATTATCTACTTTGGCAATCAATAACTCTAACAAACAATCACATAAAGAGATGTTAGAGAAAGGCATAACAAAGAAAAAAACAAAAATAGACACCAATCACATAGTTTAGTTACAAACCGGTGTTCAATGAGAGACATACACAAAGTAAGTCATAATCTAAAAATAATTAATCAACAAATACTAGCCAAAGTTCATGAAAATAGAAAAGTACAAGACCAAAAAATAATTTAATTTTCATCACTCTCATTTCCTCCTTTAGGTGGTGGATTTGATGGTTGGTTAAAAGGGAAGTGTTGCATGAAATCGTTGGTGAAGTTGGTGAAGTTGTTCGCTTGAGACTCCATTATCCCATACAAAGTATTGTATCATTGATCTTGAATGGTAGAGTGTGATACGGTGGCAGAACTGACTATTTAATATTGGTTTGCGTTTTGCGTTTTGCGTTTTTTGTTTGCAAAATGTCGCGGTAAGCAAGAGTCTCCACCGACTTTTATTTCATCCAACCGGAGAGGAAAAAAGTACAGAAAAAATCCTTTTTCGAGATATTCTGAGTACGGGGGGTAGATTATAGAAAGGGAAGGTGTTAGCACCCTTTCTATCCATGGTTTTCCATGGGCTCTTAGGTACTTTCTCATCTTTTTAAAATTGCTTATGTATGTGCTTTGTTTTTGAAAATGTTTTACTTCGTGATAACCCTTATATCAATCCTCAAAGGTGTGACGAAGTTTATTTTGAAAGTTTGCTTGAAAAGTGTAAGTGTGAAAAGTTTTGATTTGAGTAAGTACCTACTAGCATCTACCTACTCGAAAAAATATCGTTTCTATTCTTGTTTCCTTTAGACAGCGCTATCCCACTATTGAGAAATAGGTAGCACCGTCGTTGGAGTTGAAAGGGTCAATTCGAAAGGGACGTACGATCACTAAAGCAATGTCAGGACACCTTAGTGATAACCCTAGAGTCTTAAGATCATATTCGAGGCAACATTTCCGAGGCAACATTTCTGAGGTAACATTCGAATGGGACATTTGATCTTTTTAGACAGGAGGGTAACCACTAAGACACCCTATACTTAATGATCGTTTACCGAAGGCAACCGAAGTGTGGGTATACCCTAAGAGTGATATGTGTGAGTGATCTGTTTTCAATTGTTTAGTCTTTGCACATTAGGGTTTTCTAACTGGATTAATTTGTCATGCATTCTTATCATACAATCCTATTAGCATACATCTAAACAGTTAAATATTCGCGGGAATTAAAATGCGAGAAAGTAAATCTACGCTATTACAAGGCTTCAGGGAGGGGTATTAATTACATAGCCAAAAAACCCGTGGAAAATCGATAATTAAAAAGACCTAGATTAAACTATTACAAACCATGAACAATTGCAAAATATTGGCGAAAATAATAAACGCGCGATGAATCAAATACGAAGCGACTAGGGTTTTGACCCTTAACTAGACCTAATTTCGATTGATTAAAAAAATATTTTTGCCATGCTTTGTTATTTTAAAAAAATAAAGAAATCATTAAATTAAAAAAGAAAATCCTAATTCTAATTAATTTTAAATTAAGAAAAATAAATTAATTTATTCTAAAACCTATTTTTTGTATTTTATTTATTTGAGAAAAAGAGAAAATAAAATTAAAAGTTTGAACCTAATTTCTATTTTAATTTTATTTATGGAAATAAATTATAATTTCATTAAGTTAACACTAAATTAATTAATTTTGATAATATATATAAAAAAACTAATTCTAATTTTTTTGTGAATTTGATTTTATGATTTTTTTAATGAAAAATAATTAATTTATGAATTAAAATAAATAATGAAAATTAAAAGAATAAAAAATAAAGAAAAGAAATAAAAAAAAAGAAGTAAATGGAGAGTAGACTGCCTTAGGAGAGAGTTTGTCTGTCAACTCTTGGACTTCCTAGAGTAATTGGAGGACCTCACTTGACATGTATTGAGAAATATGGGAGGGCAAATTTTGGGGTACAACAGCTTCCCCTGTTCAATCTTCTTAAACCTAAGGATATAGATTGGCTATTCTGCCTTTCATGATCTGAAGGTAGAAGAAGCTGATTGAACATTAGATGCCATTTGATAGTTGTTAGAGCATTGTCGGAGATGGGCTTAAAGATGCCATCCAAAGAAGTGTCGATCTAGAAGAGATTCCTTTACGAGAACCCGTATACCAGTTGTTGAGGAGGACTTCGCTGGGGACTGATGTTCTCTGTCTTGAGAGAAATAAAGTTTTAGGAGCTTCAATTGTCTGTTACTCTACTGGGGAATAATTCTGGTTTGGGAAGCTGGAGTGAACTGTGTGTTTGGTCGGGGTATATGTCGGACCGCGACTTTCTGGGGAAATGTGAAATCAATTATGTTTGATCGGGTCCCGATCTTGCCATGTTGTGGACTGTTGTTTGGGGATAGGAGAAAAGAAACCAGGATGGCAAGGTTATGAGAAGGAACCTGGATAGGAGGGCTGTGAGAAGGAACCTGGGTAGTAGGGTTACTTCAAGGTGAAAGCCTACATAGTAGAGATGTGAGAAGGAACCTGGATAGTAGGGTTGCTTCGAGATGAAAGTCTGGATGGTAGGGCTGTGAGAAGGAACCTGGATAGTAGGGTTACTTCGATATAAAATCTTGGATAGTAGGGCTACTTCGATATGAAAGCCTGGATAGTAGGGTTGTGAGAAGGAACCTGGATAGTAGGGTTACTTCGATATGAAATCCTGGATAGTAGGGCTGTGAGAAGGAACCTGGATAGTAAGGTTACTTCGATATGAAATCCTGGATAGTAGGGCTGTAAGAAGGAACCTGGATAGTAGGGTTACTTCGATATGAAAGCCTGGATAGTAGGGATGTGAGAAGGAACCTGGATGGTAGGGTTACTTCGGTATGAAATCCTGGATAGTAGGGTTGTGAGAAGGAACCTGGATAGTAGGGTTACTTCAGTATGAAAGCCTGGATAGTAGGGCCGTGAGAAGGAACCTGGATGGTAGGGTTACTTCAGTATGAAATCCTGGATAGTAGGGCTGTGAGAAGGAACTTGGATAGTAGGGTTACTTCAGTATGAAAGCCTGGATAGTAGAGTTGTGAGAAGGAACCTGGATAGTAGGGTTGCTTCGAAATGAAAGCCTGGATGGTAGGGCTGTGAGAAGGAACCTGGATAGTAGGGTTACTTCGATATGAAAGCTTGGATAGTAGGGCTACATCGATATGAAAGACTGGATAGTAGGGCTGTGAGAAGGAATCTGGATAGTAGGGTTACTTCGATATGAAAGCCTGGATAGTAGGGCTGTGAGAAGGAACCTGGATAGTAGGGTTAATTCGATATGAAATCCTAGAAAGTAGGGCTGTGAGAAGGAACCTGGATGGTAAGGTTACTTCGATATGAAATCCTGGATAGTAGGGCTGTGAGAAGGAACCTGGATAGTAGGGTTACTTCGATATGAAATCCTGGATAGTAGGGTTGTGAGAAGGAACCTGGATGGTAGGTTTAGTTCGGTATGAAAGCGTCGATAGTAGAGTTGTGAGAAGGAACTTGGATAGTAGGGTTACTTCAGTATGAAAGCCTGGATAGTAGGGCTGTGAGAAGGAACCTGGATAGTAGGGTTACTTCGATATGAAAGCTGGGATAGTAGGGCTGTGAGAAGGAACCTGGATAGTAGGGTTACTTCGATATGAAAGTCGGGATAGTAGGGCTGTGAGAAGGAACCTGGATAGTAGGGTTACTTCGATATGAAAGCCTGGAAAGTAGGGTTGTGAGAAGGAACCTTGATAGTAGGGCTGCAAGAAGGAACCTGTATAGTAGGGTTACTTTGACATGAAAGCCTGGATAGTAGGGCTGTAAGAAGGAACCTGGATAGTAGGGTTACTTCGATAAGAAAGCCTGCATAGTAGGGCTGTGAGAAGGAACCTGGATAGTAGGGTTACTTCGATATGAAATCCTGGATAGTAGGGCTGTGAGAAGGAACCTGGATAGTAGGGTTACTTCGATATGAAAGCCTGGAAAGTAGGGTTGTGAGAAGGAATCTGGATGGTAGGGTTACTTTGGTATGAAAGCCTGGATAGTAGGGTTGTGAGAAGGAATCTAGATAGTAGGGTTACTTCAGTATGAAAACCTGGATAATAGGGTTGTGAGGAGGAACCTGGATAGTAGGGTTACTTCGATATGAAAGCCTGGATAATAGGGCTGTGAGAAGGAACCTGGATAGTAGGGTTACTTCGATATGAAAGACGGGATAGTAGGGCTGTGAGAAGGAACCTGGATAGTAGGGTTACTTCGATATGAAAGCCGGGATAGTAGGGTTGTGAGAAGGAACCTGGATAGTAGGGTTACTTCGATATGAAATCCTGGATAGTAGGGATGTGAGAAGGAACCTGGATAGTAGGGCTTCAAGAAGGAACCTGGATAGTAGGGTTACTTCGACATGAAAGCCTGGATAGTAGGGCTGTAAGAAGGAACCTTGATAGTAGGGTTACTTTGATATGAAAGCCTAGATAGTAGGGCTGTGAGAAGGAACCTGGATAGTAGGGTTACTTCGATATGAAAGCCTAGATAGTATGGCTGTGAGAAGGAACCTGGATAGTAGGGTTACTTCGATATGAAAGCCTAGATAGTAGGGCTGTAAGAAGGAACCTGGATAGTAGGGTTACTTCGATATGAAAGCCTGGATAGCAGGGCTGTGAGGAGGAGCCTGGATAGTAGGGTTACTTCGATATGAAAGCCTGGATAGTAGGGTTGTGAGAAGGAACCTGGATGGTAGGGTTACTTTGGTATGAAAGCCTGGATAGTAGAGCTGTGAGAAGGAATCTAGATAGTAGGGTTACTTCAGTATGAAAGCCTGGATAATAGGGTTGTGAGGAGGAACCTGTATAGTAGGGTTACTTCGATATGAAAGCCTAGATAATAGGGATGTGAGAAGGAACCTGGATGGTAGGGTTACTTTGATATGAAAGTCGGGATAGTAAGGCTGTGAGAAAGAACCTGGATAGTATGGTTACTTCTATATGAAAGCCTGGATAGTAGGGCTGTGAGAAGGAACCTGGATAGTAGGGCTGCAAGAAGGAACCTGGATAGTAGGGTTACTTCAATATGAGTCTCGGTAAAACTGCAAAGAGAACCTGGGTAAGGTTGCTTTTGTTGCACCGATGATTACTCTGTTTAGCTTCGAGTGTTGATCATGGACCTGCTGGAATTGTTGATAATAACTTTCTTTCCTGAAAGAGATACATGGTTCGTTATGTGTGATACATGAGATGCGTTATGATGGCGTTCTCAAAATAAATAAGACTCTGTTATATGTAATGTATGGACATAACATGATGTATGAACATGAACTGCGGACGTAATAGATTGAGTCCGGGAAAATAAATCCATGACTGTTGTTTGGAGAGTATGAGAAATGGTATTCTTGACTTTTGTAACAAACCATAGTTCCTCTGCTTCTATTTGGGGATGGTGAACAAAAAATTTCTATGCTGGGGATTTGCCCCTCGGATGGCGAATATTCTGACGGAAAAGACCTTGTCTGAGGATAACTCTGCAGGGAATAACTCGGTTGGAGATGAATTTTTGTTGTTGGTGATAATGAATTCTGTTGGAGATTGAATTTCTGCTTGTGAGAGAAATAAACTCTTCTTGGGGAGAAATTTACAGACTTACTCGCGATTGTAAACCTCAGCTGGGGAGAATTATGTCCTATTCAGGAAAGCTAACACCTGTCTTTAGATACTTTTTATTCATGTGGGGAGTGTAGGTACCACTGCTTATATTCTCAAGCTGGCTCTATCCCTGTACCTGATGGGTAGAGTAACTGTAGGGTTTGGGCATGTCTTGTTTGTCCCTGTTCCTGGAATTACGAGTAGTCGTCTTTTGTTTCTTATGTAAATATTTATGAGCGACAATTATTTTGAAATGCATATATCAAAAATGAATATTGGATGTTCTTGCAAAACAAAACAGAAAAAGAAAAACAATTTGAAATATCTTGTGAAAATGAATTGTATTGATTTTTGAAGTTGGCCTATAATAGGCGTTTTATAGTAAGAGGCTGACGTCCTAGTAAGAGATTTCCGCCGAAAGAAAGAAATTACAATTTGTATGAAAGAAAAAACAACTATGTGAAACAATCCCATTGGGTTCCAACTCTGCTATTTCCTTTATATCTTCAAGCGTCTCATCACTTTGCTGCTTGGCCAAAGGTGGATCAGATTGATTGGTGTTGTTTGAGCTTGATAGTTGATACCGAAGTCTGGTTGCAAGATGATCCAATGAGACATAGTGTTACACTTTGATCCCTAATTTTTTCCTGGACCGCCCTTTCGGGTTTTCAGTCCACTGGGATACCCTTTTTTGCCTAAGTCTCCCTTTCAGGTTTTTGACTTGCCGGGTGTACAGTTTTTTTCATTTTCATCCCTTACTTTTTCCCGAACCCTTTTGGTTCACCGGGAAGCCCTTATTTTTGCCTAGGCCAGTCAACCTAGCGGGTCTTTGATTATGCATAGTATCTTTTCACTATGTCTGCATTGACGGGGTGAGGAAGGTCGTCACCATCCATGGTGGTTAGAATCATAGCTCCTCCTGAGAAAATGTTCTTAACCACAAATGGCCCTTCGTACGTGGGGGTCCATTTTCCCCTGGGATCACCTTGTGGTAGTATGATGCGTTTGATCACTAGATCCCCGACTTGATATTCTTGACGCCTGACTTTCTTGTTAAAAGCCTTGATCATTCATTTTTGATACGTTTGACCATGACAGATAGCAGTAAGCCTCTTTTCATCGATTAGATTAAGCTGATCAAGTCGGGTTTAGATCCAGTCTTCTTCATTCAAACCTACATCCTTCATAATCCTGAGAGAAGGTATCTGGACTTCGATGGGTAGGACTGCCTCCATGCCATATACCAGAGAGTAGGGTATTGCCCCTGTTGACGTCCGTGTTGAGGTACGGTACCCATGAAAAGCGAATGGAAGCATCTCATGCCAGTCTTTGTATGTCACTGTCATCTTCTGCACAATCTTCTTGATATTCTTATTATCCGCTTCGACAGTTCCATTCATCTTCGACCGGTAGGGAGAAGAGTTATGATGCTGTATCTTGAACTGTTTACAGAGCTCGGTGATCTTCGTGTTATTGATATTTGTACCATTGTTAGTAATAATTCTCTCTGGTACACCATATCGACAGATTAGATTGTGTCGGACGAACCATGCCACGATGTTCTTGGTTACTGTAGCAAAGGAAGCTGCCTCAACCCACTTCGTAAAATAATCAATGGCTACCAGAATGAATCGATGCCCGTTAGAAACAGTAGGTCTGATCTTGCCAATCATGTTGATGCCCCACATTGCAAAGGGCCAAGGAGCTGTCAGAACATTCAGGGGAACCAGAGGCACATGCACCTTATCAGCATAGACTTGGCACTTATGACAAGTTCGAGAGTGCTGATAACAATCGGCTTCCATAGTGGACCAGTAATATCCTTCCCGTAGGATTTTCTTCGCCATAGTGTGTCCACTGGAATGAGTTCCGAAGGTACCTTCATGTAACTCTGCCTTGATCCTTTCGGCCTCGCACTTTTCAACACACCGCAATAAGGTTGAATCATGGTTACGCTTATAGAGGATTCCATTACTGAGGAAGAACTTCGCAGCGAACCTTCTCAGAAACTTCTTATCATTAACAGATGCCCCCTCGGGGTATTCTTGAGCCTCAAGATACCTTTTTACTTCGTGAAACCAAGGTTTATCTACTACCTTTTCAGTCTCAATGTCACAGCAATGTGAGGGTTCGTCCAAACTCTCAATGGTAATCTGGGGAGCCTCATTGTCCCACCTCACTTTGAACATAGAAGACATGGTAGCTAGCGCGTCTGCCACCTGATTCTACTCTCTTGGGAAATGTTCAAAGTTTACCTCCTCAAAGTGTGGGAGCAATGTCAGTACATACCCTCTGTAAGGAATAAGATTTGGGTGCTTCGTATCCCATTCACCTTTGATCTAACTTATCACCAGAGCGGAGTCTCCGAATACACTCAAGAACTTAATCCTCAGGATAATAGTTGCTCGAAGACCCATGATTCACGCTTCATACTCCGCCATGTTGTTGGTGCAGTTAAAACATAATTGGGCGGTCAACGGAGTATGACAACCCTCAGGAGATATAATTACAATGCCAATTCCTTTACCCAACGCGTTCGAAGCTCCATCAAAATACATAGACCATCGGGATCCCTCCTCGGGTTCTTCATTCGGTCCAGGTTCTTCACAGTCGGTTACCAACATGATATTCTCATCCGGAAACTCGAAATTCATAGACTGGTAGTCATCCACGGCCTGATGCGCCAAATGATCTGCCAACACACTCCCCTTGATTGCTTTCTGGGTTGTGTATTGGATGTCGTACTCGATTAAGATCATCTGCCATCTTGCTACCCTTCCGGATAGAGCGGGCTTCTCGAAAATATACTTGATCGGATCCATCTTGGATATCAACAAGGTGGTGTGAGTCAGCATATACTGTCTCAGCCGGCGAGCAGCCCATGCCAAAGCGCAACAAGTTTTCTCGAGTAATGAGTATCGGGTCTCATAGTCGGTAAACTTTTTGATAAGGTAGTAAATGGCGTGCTCTTTTCGGCTAGACTCGTCATGCTGCCCCAGCACACACCCCATTGAATTTTCTAGCATTGTCAAGTATAATATCAAAGGTCTTCCTTTAATTGGAGGCATCAAAATTGGTGGTTTTTGAAGGTATTCCTTGATTCTCTCGAAAGCGGTCTGGCATTCATCATTCCACTTTACCACTTGATCTTTCTTCAGCAGCTTGAAGATTGGCTCACAAGTGGCAGTCATATGTGAAATGAACCTGGCAATGTAATTCAGACGTCCCAAGAAACCTCTAACTTCTTTTTCTGAGCGGGGATCCAGCATCTCTTGTATGGCTTTTACCTTTTCAGGGTCCGCCTGAATACCTTTGTCACTGACAACGAAACCAGAAAGCTTTCCAGACCTTACCCCGAAGGTACACTTGTTCGGATTCAACCTCAGTTTGTACGTCTTCAACCTGTCAAATAGTTTTTGGAGATGATCAAGGTGCTCCTCTTCATTCTGGGACCTGGCTATCATGTCATCAACATAAACCTCGATCTCGTGGTGAATCATATCATGGAATAAAGCGACCATGGCGCACTGATAAGTTACCACATTATTCTTCAAGCCAAAAGGCATTACCTTGTAACAAAAGGTGCCCCACTGTGTAACGAAGGTTGTCTTCTCCATGTCCTCAGGGGACTGATCTGGTTGTAGCCAGAAAAACCATCCATGAAAGAGGAGATCTTATGCTATGCGGTGTTATCGACCAGAACATCGATGTGAGGAAGTGGGAAGTCATCCTTGGGGCTTGCCCTGTTCAGATCTCTGTAATCCACACACATCCGTACCTTACCGTCCTTCTTAGGTACCGGAACAACGTTGGCAACCCACTGCGGATAGGAAGTGACAGCTAAGAACCCTGCGTCGAACTGTTTCATGACCTCTGCCTTGATTTTCTCTGACATTTTGGGGCGCATACGGCGAACCTTTTGCTTTACAGGAGGGAAATCTTCTTTAGTTGGCAAGCGATGAATCACAATATCAGTGTCCAAACCAGGCATATCTTCATAGGACCAGGCGAAGATCTCAACATAGTCGCGTAGCATTTGTATTAATCGTTGTTTGACATTAGGCTCCAGATTCCCACCTATCTTAACCTCTTTCTTGTCTTCCTTCGTACCCAAATTTACTGACTCCACTGGCTCTTCAGGAGGCTGTATGACCCTCTCTTCCTGCTGTAATAGTATATCAAGTTCTCCAGGCACCTCACAATCATCCTCACCTTCGTTCTCAGCTTGGTTGATCAAATTTTCGAAGTCATAACTGGCATTAGCAGAGTCGTTATCAATGGGATCCAGAGTGGATATGGATCTGCAGTATGATACGTGAGTGTGTGTAAGCGAATAGCTGTTTTGATAAAGTGGGAAATAGAAAAGAAAAACAAAGAGCGCAAAATTTGTAATGCAAGAAACGTCCAATGCTTTATTAATGATATATGAAATGCCAAATAATAAGCCCTCACAAGCAAAGCCAAGGTGCCTCGGGAAAGGCAGCGGGCCATAAAGTTTCAAACTATTTATTACAAATCTTAAAACAAAATTCAATTACTACGGAATAAAAGAAACAGGTATGAAGTCCTTTGCCGTCCAGTTGTTCAGTCCACCATTGTTTGTTGGGTAGATCCAACTATCGATGTCCGAATCTTCTTCACTGTCCTCAATTGCATTAACTCCTCAGTTGTTGATGTGTAGAGGAAGTCTTCCAATCCGCGTGCGCCTAACATCCCTTTGAGCCCCTATAGTAAAGCCCAAACCAAATTTGTCAGTTTTGTGGGTGAAATCAGGGAGCTGACCCCAATTGGTACACCTACCTTCTTCAATTACAGCCCATGCGTCTTTGAGACAAGCCATCTTCAATGGAGGTTTTTCGGTAGCAACTTCAGCTGACGCCAAAGTCTGAGGGACCTCTTCGAAGTTTTGACAAGGCGTTTCTATGAACTCCCCGTCCATCTCCACGTAGCGGAAGGAATTGAGATGACTTACCATATACTCCTCTTCACCTTGCACCGTGACAATCTTCCCCTTCACCGGATATTTCAGCATTTGATGGAGTGTGGAAGTAACTGGGCTATCCCTATGAGCCCAAGGACGACCCAACAAGCAATAATACAAAGGTCTAATATCTATCACGTAGAAGGTGGACCCAAAAGTATGAGAACCTACCTTGACAGGAATGTCCACCTCCCCGTGCACCATTCTTTTTGATCCATCAAAATCCCTTACCACAATATTACTCGGCTTTAGAATCAAACCTTCACAATCCAAACAGTTTAACGCTTTCTTTGGCAGAACATTCAATGAAGACCCGGTATCTACCAGCACATGGGCCATAGTGGTGCCCCTACACTCGATCGAGACGTGCAGAGAATCATTATAATTTCTCCCTTTCGGTGTTAGATCCGCATCTGAGAAACCTAACCCATTGTCAGCAATCAGGCTGGCCACACAATCTTTGAACTGATCGGTTGAAGTTTCCTGCGTGCAGTTTTGAGAAATGTAATCAAAGCCTTCGCACGGGCTTCAGAACATAATAGCAGAGACAACATGGAGATCTTCGACGGGGTCTGCCCCAGCTGCTCGACCACATTGTAGTCGCTATTCTTGATAATCTTTAGTATTTCCTCTATTTCTTGTTTATAGGTTTCCACAATGATAGGTGCCTCCATCCGGGAAGGCCCACCTATGATTTCTTTTCCCCGAGTCGTAGATGATTCAGCAGCGGGGGTGATAACTGGAGTAAGAATAGGAATAGTAGCAGGTACAATAACTGGAGTAGGAACGAGAGAAGTGTCAAGAGCTCTAGTTGGAACAGCAGTTGGAATAACAGTAGGCTTGATGATAGTCTTCGGGGAAATCTCAGGAGAGAAGACCCTTCCACATCGAGTAACTTTACTAGTCCCGACAATATTACTGACATCAGTATCAGCTTCTTTATTCTTCAATTCTTGCTTAATACCATGATAGTACACGTCAGCACTGTAATGCCAAGGGATAGCCTTATCTGAGGTGTACGGGATGGGACCAGGAACAGTGATTATTAGCGGAGCAATTCTTGGAACAGGTGTAACCCTAACAGGATTTCTCGAGGAAACCTTGGAAGGATTGGCGTAAATTGTTATAATGGCAATGTCTTCATTAGGAACAGCAGGGATCATAGTCTTTTCGAACAAAATCTCTTTATTATCCATCAGGCGTTGAACACCTGACTTCAACAAACAACAACCAGTAGGTATAATCGAACACATGTGGCAACCTTCACCACAACCCGGAAATAAACCGGCCAATAACAGATTCTTCTTAACAGTCATCAAAGGAGTAGAAATTTCTTCAACAGAGGTCACAAACAAATCAGTGTCAACAGCATTAACTCCACGACCATGTTTGGGCATAGGAGCAGTTATAACATTCGGCTTTTCCGGAGCGTCAAACTCAATCTCTTTGGCTTCAAGCAAATCTTGTACTTTGTTTCTCAGGGCACAACACTCATTTGTATCATAGCCCGGACTCTCGGAATGGTAGGCGCACTGCACCTTGGGATTGTATATGGGAGAAGTAGTGTTTGGATTCTTGGGTGCCTCTCTCAAGGTTGCCAAGTTGGATTTCAGCAAGTGGGGTAGAACTTCAGCCAAAGTCATATTGATGCGGGTAAACTGCCGTTGCGATATTTCCACCCTTTGTTGATTGTTGCATTGTGGAGCAACTGCGGGTCTTGGTATCACTACAGCATTTACCGTTTGACGGTGTTCAGATCTGTATTGGCCCCTCGAGCCATAGACTGCACTAGCTTCCTTCTTACCGGTGAAAGGCTTCTTCACCGAACTCGAAGAGGCGTCCTTCTGTATTTTACCACTTCGAATGCCAGCTTCCACTCTTTCTCCAGTCAAAACCAACTCAGTAAAACCAGATGACGAGCTACCGATCAAGTGATTGAAAAACAGGCTAGATAGCATTCCTAGAAACATGTCAACCAACTCCCTATCAGACAAAGGGGGTTGGAATCTTCCAGCCAAGTCTCTCCACTTTTGAGCATAGTCCTTAAAACCTTCACCTGCACCCATAAACATACCCTGGAGCTGAGTACGAGTAGGAGCAAGGTCGGCGTTATACTGATATTGTTTGTAGAAAGTAGCAGCAAGATCTTCCCAGTTTCGGACACTAGCCCTCTCCAATTGATAGAACCATTCAAGCTGAGTCCCTAACAGACTATCTTGAAAGAAATGCACCCATAAATTTCTATCCGTAGTGTGGGGTTGGATTTTCCTGAAATACGAGCGAAGATGGAGTTTTGGACAGGATACTCTATCGTACTTAGCAAAAACTAGAGCTTTGAACTTATGAGGGATGACCACTCCCGATACCAGTCCCAATTCTCCGAAATCCAAACCAGGGATTTTCTGAATCTCCATAGCACTCAGACGGTATTTCAACTGCTTGTATCTATCCTCGGCAGGAGGATATTGCTCATCATCGTAATCTGTATCGTTATCAGAAACTGCAGGACTAGGGTCCTTTTCCCTTTCTTGGTTCTCCCCGTCCTTGGATGAGGAGGTCAGATCAGCTAGTTGTCTCAACCTTTCTCCGAATCTTTTACCCATGTTCAGAATACCGACCTTCTTCTTCTTCTTCTTCTCTTTCAAAATAAGGGTCTTCAAATCCTCTTGCCCTTTATCCAGACTTATGAACATCTGTTGGAATTGGGCGTTTTGTGCCTGAAGATCTTTGATGGCTTGTTCGAAAGACATTTCTGCTGAAATAAACAGCGTAGAAGATGAGAAACCTGTAGGGGTACCTGTAATGATGTGCATGATAATGGGATGCGCATGTAATGATTTCAAAGACTTTGGGAGATTTAAATCTGTAAACCAAAATAAACAAAACTTTATTATCTTAACTTTGAAAGGTTTAATAATGCCTTTAAGGCGTTACAAAGAAGTAAATAAAACAAAATCTAAAACTAGGAGAACAAAATCAAAAGTCCCATGGTCGCTTCCTCTTTGTGCTGATGTAGTCATTGATCACTCTTTCTTCCTCGAGCTGCCTGGTGAGCTTCAAAATCTTCCTTTCTTACTCATGGTACTGTTCCCAATAAGTATCTTGCTCATTCTTCGGTTGAATCCAAGACCTCTGCAGCTCCCCAGGATCAGTAGGCATGTAAGGATAGAGAACCGTGTAAGGAATGCCTTCTTCATTAGTGGGCTCCACAATCACTGGTAATAAGGCCTCATAGGGCATCCCAAGCTTTTGGGCACGAACTCGGACCCATTGGAGGTAAGGCTGCATAAGAAGGGAAGTCTTTGGTCCCAACTCTTGGGGGTCAGATCTGTTCACCATGCCCCAAGCTCGTATAAACCTCCGGCGATGCTCCTTAACGTCCTCCTTATAGTCAAATACAATTTCCTCAAGAAGTAGCTCATGGGGACCATCTCTTCGAGCATGACCAAATTGTCGCAAAGCTAGACAAAGATTTTAAGTTATACCCCCTCTGGTTCCAAGCAATGGGACATTAGGGTATCCCCCACAACAGTCAATAACAACAGTGTCTTCCTTAGCCCGGGAACACCAAAGAATATATGTATGAGCAAGGGACATTATTCTGTAGGACCAACCCAAACCTTCTTCGTTCTTCAGCACAGAATTAGGGAGGTGAGAAATAAACCACCTTGACAGCAACGACATGCAACACATAAGAGTCCCTTTTCTCCTCATAGTACGAGTATAGAGAGCATGCAAGATATCCCCAATTAAGGTAGGCACAAGGTTGCGAGAAAGGAAAATCTTGATAGCATTCACATCTAAGAAGGAATCCGGATTCGGGAAGAGAACCAAACCATAGATAAGGAGAGCCAAGACATCTTCAAAAGCTTGAAAAATCAAATCATCCCAGAATAACTGAGCCTGGTCCATCATAAATTTGTCTAGAAAACATTCGACCCTGCTTCGTGTTTCCTAATAGGACACTACATTAGCCCGTTTCAAATGCAGAGCTGAGGCAATGTCTTCTGGTCTAGGAACTTCCTCCATACCTGTGAAGGGTACCTGTTCAACGATGGATATGCCCAATAGATGAGAGAACTCTTCCAAGGTGGGTACCAGCTGGTAATCTGGAAAAGTGAAGCAATGATGCACGAGATCAAAGAACTGAAATAGTACGCTCATCATCTTCTCATCAATATTTGAGGTTACCAGGCTGAGAAGTCGACTGTGTCTCTTAATGAACATAGAAGTCTCAGAAACTCTTGAGGCTAGCTCTTTAAGTTGGGCAGGTATTTGCACAAAGTTGACTCGGATTGTATTTATACGCACGGAAGCCATGATCTGCAAAACAGAACAAAGATAAATTCCCTTGGTCTGTGAAATGGTTAGTGTAATGAAGTATGAATGCCATGTTATGATGCATGTTGTCATGATAAACCACAGGTATAGCAAACAACAGGTATTACAAACATAGTCAAATCACACAAAACCCTTAGGTTTAAGGCTTGCATGAGGTCAAAGGTAATACCCTCTTGAAGTTAAGTTGGTTTCAAACTTGTCCTAGAAAAAGTAACCGGGTTCTAGAGGATCTCAATATCACTGACCATCCTCCATCTATCATGGTTTCAGCTCACGCAATCTTTTCTTGCAGCCAGAACTATCTCGAGAGTATGGTCTCAATGAGTGTAGCATCGAGTATCAACCAGTTCTTAGCTCTACACTGAGGCCGGTTATCTCACTACTTTCTAATGGCCAAGTTGGGCGATTAAAGATTCTAAGGTTCGTTGATGCGTAATGACACCATGCAGCGGCCCCGTATTCTCCTTGTTTCTTCACAAGGGATACCAGTACTAACCAATGTGCCACATCAATGTAGCTACTGCTTCAACCGTATCACTCTACGTCGTACAATTCCCTCACAGTCTATTGCTACTTACCTAAAAGGTGTCCCCATATCCGGGTTAGGATCTATAGTAACTCCCAAACAAAACCCTTAAACTTAAAGCAATCAAAGCAATCAAGAGAAGCAATTATGATGAACTAGATCCTAAGGTATACCCCACTTATGAGTCCCCAACAGAGTCGCAGTTCTGTGATACGGTGGCAAAACCGACTGTTTAATACTGGTTTTCGTTTTGTGTTTTTTGTTTGCAAAATGTCGCGGTAAGCAAGAGTCGCCACCGACTTTTATTTCATCCAACCGGAAAGGAAAAAAGTACAGAAAAAAATCCTTTTTCGAGATATTCTGAGTACGGAAGGTGTTAGCACCCTTTCTATCCATTGTTTTCCATGCGCTCTTAGGTACTTGCTCATATTTTTAAAATTGCTTGTGTATGTGCTTTGTTTTTAAAAATGTTTTACTTCGTGATAACCCTTGTATCAGTCCTCAAAGGTGTGACGAAGTTTGTTTTGAAAGTTTGCTTGAAAAGTGTAAGTGTGAAAAGTTTGGATTTGAGCAAGTACCTACTAGCATCTACCTACTCGAAAAAAGATCGTTTCTATTCTTGTTTCCATTAGACAGCGCTATCCCATTATTGAGAAATAGGTAGCACCGTCGTTGGAGTTGAAAGGGTCAATTCGAAAGGGACGTACGACCACTAAAGAAATTTCAGGACACCTTAGTGATAACCCTACAGTCTTAAGATCATATTCGAGGCAACATTTCCGAGGCAACATTTCTGAGGTAACATTCCAATATGACATTTGATCTTTTTAGACAGGAGGGTAACCACTAAGACACCCTATACTTAATGATTGTTTACTGAAGGCAACCGAAGTGTGAGTATACCCTAAGAGTGATATGTGCGATTGATCTATTTTCAATTGTTTAGTCTTTGTACATTAGGGTTTTCTAACTGGATTAATTTGTCATGCATTCTTATCATACAATCCTATTAGCATACATCTAAACAGTTAAATATTTGCGGGAATTAAAATGAGAGAAAGTAAATCTACTCTATTACAAGGCTTCGGGGAGGGGGATTAATTACATAGCCAAAAAACCCGTGGAAAAGCGATAAGTAAAAAGACCAAGATTAAACTATTATAAACCATAAACAGTTACAAAATATTGGCGAAAATAATAAACGCGCGATGAATCAAATACGAAGCGACTAGGGTTTTGACCCTTGACTAGACCTAATTGCGATTGATTAAAAAAATGTTTTTGCCATGTTTTGTTATTTAAAAAAAATAAAGAAATCATTAAATTAAAAAAGAAAATCCTAATTCTAATTAATTTTAAATTAAGAAAAATAAATTAATTTATTCTAACACCTATTTTATGTATTTTATTTATTTGAGAAAAGAGAAAATAAAATTAAAAGTTTTAACCTAATTTCTATTTTGATTTTATTTATGGAAATAAATTATAATTTACTAAGTTAACACTAAATTAAATTAATTTTGATAATATATATAAAAAAAACTAATTCTAATTTTTTTTGTCAATTTGATTTTATGATTTTTTTTATGAAAACTAATTAATTTATGCATTAAAATAAATAATGAAAATTAAAAGAATAAAAAATAAAGAAAATAAATAAAAAAAGAAGTAAATGGGCCTGGTGTTGTTATTGAAAGGGGGGGTTGGAATGTGAATTTCTGGACCCAAGGTTGATGGCCCGTTTGACTTGCTTGATCCAGTATGCACGTTGACTTGAGGAGAATGGTAGGCTTCCAAGGGGGAAGCCTTGGATCTGAGCTGGAGATATGATGGGTGATTGGATCTTGATTGCATACAGTGAAACTCGTGATGTGTACCGCGCTGGATTACCTGTTGAAGAAAAATATGAACAAAGGTTGGGACCTGGGGATCGAACCCAGGTCCTTATGCATATTGCCAATGTACGCTTGCTAACTGAGCTGCAATTGGTATTTGTACATATAATAAAAACAAAATATGATATAATGAAAACAAAAACGTTGAAACCC
The DNA here is from genome assembly GCA_948472305.1 of Vicia faba. Taxonomy (NCBI): domain Eukaryota; kingdom Viridiplantae; phylum Streptophyta; class Magnoliopsida; order Fabales; family Fabaceae; genus Vicia; species Vicia faba. The sequence continues at coordinate 102,787,288 of OX451740.1, read as the reverse complement.
AAACGCACGAAAATTTGAATGGATGAGTGATGGGCTGACACGCATCTTCTTCTCTAAGGAACCGTCATCTTAGGTAAACAAACTTTTACCTACAGACGTTTCGTTGTAGGTATAGCCCTGTGTATCTCAAAAATTGTACATAGGCAAGATACATAAGCATGGATGGTACCATTCAACTCGTCTTATCCTCACGAGTATCACGGTACCAGAATCAACATTCAATTTGACTTGTGTTGCAAAGCCCTAAAACTAAACAAGAAACCCTAGCCATGGCAGTTTTACGTACAGTCAATAAAAATGCAATTGAATATAGTGATTAGCTTGAAAACTCAATAAGGAACAAGAATATGTAATCAAAATGTGCAAATGATGTATAAAATAATGAAAACAAAAATGATTTTTCTTGGCTAACCGTGTGACTGCTACGACGTGTTTCAGGATGTGGGGAGGCTTGCTAATGATTGGAACACGTTCCTGAGACACCCAGCAATCGATTGGTATGGTTGAGATGGCCTGCAACTTGGAATTTGATCTGCACTTTTCCTTTGAAATTTTGAAGTTTTTTCTGCCTTTTTCACGACTGCTCAACCATTTTCTTGCCTTGGATCTCCTATGTATATGTAATGCAACATATTAGGTTAACAAAAATGAATTCAATCTTGCCCATTATGAAGATTTGATTTGGTCTTTCATGGCATATGATATATTTCCAAACTTGCTTCAATTTAATCTTTTTCCACACAAATTAGCCTTGCACGAATTTAATCTCAATTGACAGCACATAAGATCTTCCTTCAATGCAAAAATCATCCCTAAAACACATTATATGATTTATTTGATTATATTTGAATTTTAAGTGAATAAAAATCAAAATAAATTAAATAAATAAATAAATCATGGAGGGTCCCATAGGTCGTGGACTATGCTAGGAATGAGATGCAATCTTAAAAAGATGGGCCCATGTGGAAAAAATGCAACTTTGATCAATGCTGACTTTTGACAATTTCCCAAAAATTGCCAACTTTGACAATGCATATCTCTCTCAATTTTGACCCTAGGAGGGTTTTCTTGGACTTTTTAGAAATCTTAGGATGTCCTCTAAGCAACCCTTTTTGTATCATCTCAATTGAGTCTTCCACGTTCATGTATGAAGCTTTTACCCAAAAGGTGTTTTTGTTGACTTTTCAAAATGACCTATATCATCAAAATTCATATCTTTTTGTGAGTGCATATTTTGAGCTTGGGAGCTGAATATTAATTGTATGGAATTTCACCCTCTTCCAAATGGGCTTTGGATGGGTCATTTATGATAAATTATGAGAAAGTTATGCTTGGTCAAAGTTTAGTTGACTTTTCCTACAAAACCCTAATTTAGCAACTTTTGGGTTTTGATGAGTTGTGAGCAATCCTTGATGAATCATGATCAACCCTTGATATAATGATGAATGATACTTCAAAATGAGGATGTTGACCAAAAATCTTGAGGTTTGACTGTATGTGGGCCACAGTTGACTTTTGACCTAGTACAGTTGATTTTTAGGCCTTTGAGCAATTGACTGAGCAAACTTCTTCTGCAAGGCTTGAAACTTGACATGGATGATCTTGAGAATATATTAGGACAATGGTGAGAATTTTGGATCCTTTGGACTCAAGCATCTTGATGCAAAATGAAACCCTAATTTGAGGTAAACTGCTTTAGGAGAGAGTTTGTCTGTCAAATCTTAGACTTCCTTGAGCAATTGGAGGACCTCACTTGATATGTATCGAGAAATATGCGAGGGAAAATTTTTTGGTACAACATAGAGTATGCGGCAAATTATTCATCATGTACCCTGACATGGTTTGATAGAGTAGTAAGTCTCTCATTTACAAGCGTAGAGTTCTCCTCCTATTGAAGACGCATAGACTAAAGAAAGTTCAAAATGGTAGCATTGTTTCCACTCGGCACTTCATCTCCATCCATGGAAGCAACATTCTCACCTTTATCATTTTCTTCATCATTTTCCTCGTCACTATCATCTCCTTCCTGCACGCACACATTATTACTTCTTACCACATATTGATATCGTTGCTGACTTTCATGCCACTGGTGACCCATCATAGTCAATGTCTTCTTAGTGAACTCTTGACCAGTTGATAATCCAATTAAGGGAATACCTGAAACACCAATAACAGCCTTATTGAGGAAATGTTGAATAAAGGAAGCATAGCCCAACACTGATCCTCTACCTGAATCTTTCAGATTATACATTCTACTCGCAAAGTAGTAAGCCAATTGATTCTCATTTTGTTCTTGATAGCATAGACCAAGTGCACCTCAAGCTGATCAACCCTTGAGTATCCACCCCTCTTAGGGCGAATGATAAGAGAGACAATCCACTACAGAATACAATCAAGCGGTTTTAATGCACCCGCTGTGACTGACTTTGGAAATAAGGTGCTATTCACAACACTTTCATAGAATGGATGTTTCAACATAGAATTTAGAGCAACCTTAAATTCATATCCCTCAAAGTTATTGGTATCGGTAATTTTGATAGCAATCAGACTTGGAGAAAACATTTCAAACTCCGCCCAAATCTCAGAATTAACAGTATAAACCTTGTTATTCATCTTATATCTAAAAGTGCTCCCATCAAAAATACCTTGAAGACCATTATAAAATAGTTTGATCAACTCTTCATTATATGAAATATCACATTCCAAAAAGATACCGAGTTTCTGAAATCTCAACAACTCAAAAACATATGGTAGATTCAACCGACCTAGGGTTTGCTAGTACATTACAAATTGCTTAACAATTTTTCTCTTACTAAAGTTCTTTGAATAAGACTCAACCAAATCATCAAAAAGTAGAGACAAAGCAGTTACCGGATCGAGGTTTTGTTGATAAGAGGAACTTCCTTTTACCAATCTTCTCTTTGTAGGTCTTGATGAAGCCATGGAAGGAAGCTTGAAGAGTTTGAGACTTGTGGGTAAAAAATGCTCTTAGGGTTTTTGAGAAGATTTTAGGGAAAATAGAGTAATGAGAGTGAATGAGTAGAGATGATAAGATAAAAACACACTTGTCACACAGAATTGATAAAGTCATTGGTTAAAATATCGCACGACGCATCGAGCTATACAGGTCATGCATCGATGCATATGGCCAAAATTTGGAGAAACACAGGTTCTAATATGCGTCGATGGTCCCCAGCCATAGGTCAACCCAAGTAGGCCCATTTTTCAATTTTGCAAATATTCATGAATTTTAAGGCACAATAAAACAAAAATAACCACCTAAGCATAAATCACACATCACAAAGATTGAAAAGCGCATATCACAAGGAATAAAAACTTTACAAGTTTACCACTTTGAGTTATAAAGAGTAGAGTTAGAGTTAGAATGATATTACCTATATGATGTGGGATAACATTTTTCCCTCATAAATAACTTGATACAAAAGTGTAGACAATTTATGAGAGTACAATTATAAATAAGAGCAATGCAACTAATGTATTTGCAACCTATCCGAAATTTTGAGAACACCAAGTTCCCTACGGATGTGGAAGAAAGGCTCAGTCACAAGAGGTTTTATGAAAATATATGCCAGTTGATTAGTGCTATCAACATGCTCAAATACGACATCACATTTTTCTACCTGACCCCTTAGGAAGTGATGCCTAATCTCAATATGTTTCGTGCGTGAATGTAAAACTGGGTTTTTGGTTAGGTTTATGGCACTTGTGTTGTCACAAAAGATAGGAATATGATCTAGTTTGACATTAAAATCAATTAGTTGTTGTTTGAGCCACAAAATTTGGGTACAATAATTACCGGCTGCGACATATTTTGCCTCAGCAGTTGACAAAGCAACGGATACTTGTTTCTTGCTATGCAATTTACTGAGGAATTTGAAAATAAGTTACATGTACCACTAGTAATTTTCCTATCCAACTTACAACTGATAAAGTCGGAATCGGAATAACCAACCAAAGAGAAATTACTACCCTTAGAGAACCATAACCCGTACTTAGTCGTACCACAAAGATACCTAAGTATGCGCTTAACAAATTTTAAATGTGACTCCTTCGGGTATGATTGATACCTAGCACACATACATACACTAAACATAATGTCGGGACGAGAAGCAGTAAGGTAAAGAAGGGAACCGATCATACTTCTATTCCTTTTTACATCAACCGGCTTACCGTGTTCGTCACGATCAAGATTAACCGTGGTAGGCATTAGAGTGTCAATGACCTTTGATTTTGCCATGTTGAAGCGCTTTAGTAGCTCTTGACAATACTTGGTTTGACTCACAAAAGTCCCTTCCTCGAGTTGCTTAATTTGAAGCCCAAGGAAGTACTTTAATTCACCCATCATACTCATTTCAAATTCTCCATGCATCAACTTAGAGAACTCCTTGACCAAGGATATATTAGTAGATCCAAATATGATATCATCTACATAAACTTGTACTAAAATTGAATGTTTTCCTTGGCGCTTAATGTAAAGAGTTGTATCGACCTTTCCTCTTGAGAATCCTTGTTCTAACAAAAACTTGCTAAGGCATTCATACCAAGCCCTAGGGGCTTGTTTGAGACCATATAAGGCACGTTTTAGTTTGTAAACATGATTAGGATACTCAAAGTTTTCAAATTCGGGAGGTTGATATACATAAACCTCTTCATTAATATAGCCATTTATAAAAGCACTCTTAACATCCATTTGATATAACTTGAAATTTTGTGAACATGGAAAGGCAAGAAAAAGGCGTATAACCTCGAGTCGGGCGACCGGTGCATAAGTTTCCTCATAGTCAATGCCCTCCTTTTGGTTATAACCTTGAGTAACAAGGCGAGCCTTGTTGTGAGTTATTATTCTGTTTTCGTCCAATTTGTTCCTAAACACCCATTTAGTGTTGATTACACGATGGTGTTGCGGAGGAGGGACAAGGTCCCAAACCTCATTTCTCTTAAATTGGTTTAGCTCGTCTTGCATAGCTAAAAACCAATGTTCATAGAGTAAAGCGTCTTTGGAGTTTTTAGGCTAAATTTATGAGACGAAAGCAAAATGATAACAAAAGTTACTTATTTTGGACTGTGTAGTGACTCCTTTTGTGATATCTCCAAGGATATTGTCGATGGGATGAATCTTGATATATTTCAATTCCATTGAGAGATCATTTTTATCGCTTTTAACATTTGAATATTTAAGTATACTCTCTGACGATACACCTGCGCCATCAAACACAATACCTTTTCCGACCAATCTCGGACAAGATTCATCAAAAGACAATACCTTTTTCGACCAATCACGGACTCCTCAACAATTTGTAACCTTTTATAAATACCTTATAAGCTTTACTAGATTGAGAATATCCGAGAAAGATACCTTCATCTTCTTTTGAATCAAACTTACCAAGATTTTCCTTTCCATTGTTTAACACAAAACATTTACATCCGAAAACGTGAAGATGTGAAATATTTAGCTTTCTTCCTTTTAGTAGTTCATATAGAGTTTTATTTAGAATTGGACGGATTAGGATCCTATTCAAAACATAATAAGCCGTACTTATGACATTGACCCAAAAATACTTAGGAAGGGCATGTTAATTGATCATAGTTCTTCTGAGTTCTTCTAAAACACGGTTCTTGCGTTCCACTACTCCATTTTATTATGGAGTACGTGGTGCGGAAAAATTATGATCAATGCCATGTTTTTCACAAAATTCGTCAAAGAGATGTGTTGTACCCCAAAATTTGCCCTCCCATTTTTACTCAAGACATGCTCATTGAGGTCCTCAGTTGCTCAAGGTTGACCAAGAATTGACCAGACAAAGTTCTCCTCCAAAGCAATGAACCACTAATTAGGGTTTCACTTTTCACCAAGATGTTTGAGCTCCAAAGGTCTCAAATGTTTTCCATGGTCCTAATATGTCTTCAAGATTGTCCATGAAAATTTTCATGCCTTACACTACAAGTTTGCTCAGTCAACTGCTAAAATGCTTGAAAATTAACTATACTAGGTCAAAAGTCAATTGTGGCCCATGTACAGTCAAACTTCAAGATTTTTGGTCAACATCAATATTTTGAAGTTATATTAATCATTTGATCAAGGGTTGATCATGATTCCTCAAGACATTCTCCTAATCTATCAAAAGTCAAGAACTGCTAAATTAGGGTTTCTATAGGAAAAGTCAACTGAACTTTGACCAGGCATAACTTTCACATACTTCATCCATTTTTCCCAAACCAAAGCTCATTTTTAAAAGAATCCAATTCCATAAAATTTATCATTTTCCCTCAAGTCCAAAAAATGCATCATTTGAAAGATACAAGCTCATATATTACAAGCCATTTTTAGAAAGTCAACAAAAGACACTTTTTATCAAGACTATTTACATCAAGATAAACTCTTCAAATGTATAATTGATCAAAAGAAGGATTGAAGTAGACATCTTGGGATTTCCAAAAAGTCCAAGATCATCATCAAGAGTTCAAAATGAGCAAGTTATGGCTTACCAAATTTGGGAAAATTTTGGAAATTTCAAGAATTGTGCATTGGACAAAGTTGAACTTTTAGGTCAATGCACTAACTTCTTAGACTTCAAAGGTCTTCTTAACCTTGAAAAGGACCTCTAATATCATTTTTACACGGCCCTGCGATTTTTATCTATTTTGTTCATATTTATTTTAATTTGTTTCAAATAAATATAAAATAAATTGCATAAAATAAATAGAGATGGGCTTTGGCATTTGAGATGATGTTTTGGATTGCTTAAAAGCCCACAAATTCATGCCATTGTGTCCAGGTTCATCCAAATATGAAAAAGGCATGAAATATCCATTTTGGAATTTTTTTTCAAATTTTATGATTTTGGTTTAAAAACAATGTTTATGGCTTGGATTCTTGCCATGTTTCCTTTTCCCCTCCCTCTCCTCAATAAATACTATCTCCCTGCAAGCCAAACACACGCATACCATTGCTTAAGAGAGCCACGCAAAATCACAAAAAACATCCAAAAGTTATAAAACTCGAAAATCCATTCCCAGGCCATATTCATCCAATCCAAGCATCACAACGTGTCCCTGAGATATCCAGGAGTGCATACAAATCATTCTCAACACCTGAAACATCCTAGAACGTGTGAACCAATTTACTCCAGTTAGGTAATTTTCTCGCATCTGGATCTTTCAATTTGTATAATTTAAATTAGTTCCAGACATATTTTCATGTTCATATCATTGTTTGGAACTGTTTTAACGTGCTACATGCAAAGATAGATGCAGAACTAAGAGTACGCCATTGTTAGGGCATGATTACGGTCGAGAGTTGGTTCACTATATAGACCTTTTCAGGCAAAACGAAGGGCACCAATGGATTCACAGCCCCTAAATTAGGGGGAATATGGTCTTCTTTTCCTTTGATCTAACATTTTATGCAGGTTTTGATTTTTTGGGAGGCCGGAGAAGACAACCGGAGACTTGCTCTGGTGTCTCTGACCGGTGTTGACTCCATTGGAGTCTGCGTGGCAGAACGACACAATCTCATTGGTCCAAGGAAGCCAGCGCGCGTGGTTTTATTTTTTTTAAATATATTTGACATGATTTTTTATATAATATAATGCATTGGTTATGATACATGAATTGTAAGGCAGCTCAGATGGCAAGGCGTGTGTTTGTGAAGCTAAAAGCGCTGGGTTCGATCCCCAGGCTTGATGTTTTTATATTTTCTAACAAATTTGTTGTAGATCTAATGCACATCATTCCAAATGCTTATCATACGCCTTCAGACCTCAGGCAATGGATCATAAGGGAAACAAATTCAACCCCCCTGGAGCATGCATCCCCATAATGGACACTCAAGGGATCCTCACACTGGATCCATACAATCTCTGGGCTAGCTTAGTATGGGGCTAGCGAATTTTCAATCCATACCCCCCTATTTGCTTCCTAGTCAGGCCCATTTTTTATTTCTTCATTTATTTTATTTATTTGTTTATTAATTTCAAAAATCACTTTTTTTAATAATTAAAAAAAATTAAAAAAAATAATTATAGACTTAAGATTTTTCCAATTAATTTAATTTTCATTAATTTAATTAATTAATTATTTTACAGCTGATAATGGCCTGGGATTCTCTGATGCAGATTTAACTCCTAAGAGAAGGAAACACGATGATGCTCTGCATGTCTCCATTGAGTGCATGGGCGCTACATTAGCCCATGTTCTGGTGGATACAGGTTCATCACTGAATGTCTTACCCAAGAATTCTCTAGACAGGTTTGATTGCGAAGGGCTCACACTAAAGCCCAGTAACATTGTGGTGAGGGCCTTCGACGTTTCTAAAAGAATGGTGCATGGGGAGGTGGACATCCCTATCAAAGTTGGTCCTCAAACTTTTAACTCCACTTTGTATGTGATGGACATTCGCCCGTCTTACTCCTGTTTATTGGGTCGACCCTGGATCCATGGGGATGGTGCTCTGACTTCTACCCTACATCAGATGCTGAAGTACCCAGTCAATTGGAAGATTATCACAGTTCATAGGGAAGAGGAATACATGGAGAGCCACCTGAACTGTTTCAGGTACGTCTAAATGGAGGGCGAGTTCATTGAGACTCCCTATCAAAACTTTGAGGAGGTTCCACAAGAAAGAAGTCAAGATAGGTGTCGATCTGGAGCATAATGTCAAGGAGCAGTTAATTCAGATGCTACATGACTATGTTGGGTTTTTTCCTGGTCATATGAAGACATACCGGGACTTGACACCGATATTGTGGTTCATCGCCTACCTACAAAAGAGGATTTCCCTCTAGTAAAATAGAAGGTTTGTTGCATGCGGCCAGAGATGTCAGAAAAGATCAAGGCTGAAGTCAGGAAACAGTTCGACGTTGGTTTCTTAGTTGTCACCTCTTATCCATAGTGGGTTGCTAACGTTGTTCCCGTACCTAAGAAAGACGAAAAGGTGCGTATGTGTGTGGATTACAGAGACCTGAACAAGGAAAGCCCCAAGGATGACTTTCAGCTTCCCCATATCAATATTCTGGTTGACAACACCGCACAACATAAGGTATTCTCCTTCATGGATGGTTTCTCCGGGTATAATCAGATTAAAATGGAACCTGAAGACATGGAGAAAACCACCTTTGTCACACAGTGGGGCACTTTTTGTTACAAAGTTAAGCCATTTGGGCTAAAGAACGCCATGGCAACCTATCAGTGCGCCATGGTAGCTTTGTTTCATGATATGATCCATCACGAAATAGAGGTCTACGTTGATGATATGATAGCCAGGTCTCAGACTGAAGAGGAGCACCTTGATCACCTATAGAAGCTTTTTGAAAGGTTGAAGAGGTACAAACTGAGGATGAACTCGAATAAGTGCACCTTTGGGGTAAGATCTGGTAAGCTCTTAGGCTTCGTTGTCAGCAACAAAGGTATTGAGGTAGACCCTGCAAAGGTCAAAGCCATACAAGAAATGCTGACTCCTCACACTGAGAAGGAAGTTAGGGGATTCTTGGGATGCCTAAACTACATAGCCAGATTCAATTCACATATGATTGCTACTTGTGAGCCAATCTTCAAATTACTGAAGAAAGATCAAGAAGTGAAGTGGAATGACGATTTCCAGAACGCCTTTGACAAAATCAAAGAATATCTTTAAGAGCCTCCAATTTTAATACCTCTAGTCGAAGGAAAACCTCTGATCATGTATTTAACAGTATTAGAGAACTCAATGGGGTGTGTGTTGCGGCAGCATGGCGAGTATGGTCGAAAAGAGCATGCAATATACTACCTTAGCAAAAAGTTTACCAACTGTGAAACAAGATAATCACTGCTCGAGAGAACTTGCTGCGCTTTGGCATGGGTTGCTCGCTGACTGAGACAGTATATGTTGACTCACACTACCTTGTTGATATCTAAAATGGATCCTATCAAGTACATCTTTGAGAAGCCCGCTCTCTTCGGAAGAATAGCAAGATGGAAAATGATCCTGACCGAATATGACATTCAGTATACAACCCAAAAAGCAATTAAGGGAAGTGTATTAGCTGATCATTTAGCTCATCAGGTTGTGGACGACTACCAATCCATGAAATTTGAGTTCCCGGATGAGAACATCATGTTAGTAACTGATTGTGAAGAACCTGGACCGGATGAAGGAGCTGAACAAGGATCCCGATGGACTATGGTTTTTGACAGAGCTTCCAATGCTCTTGGCAATGGAATCGGCGTTGTGATTATATCTCCTGAAGGATGTCATACTCCTTTCACTGCCAGCTTGTGTTTCAGTTGTACCAATAATATGGCTGAGTATGAAGCATGTATTATGGGTCTCAAAGTTGTTTTCGATTTGAGGATCAAATTCTTGAGTGTATTTGGAGACTCGGCTATAGTAATCAGTCAAATCAAAGGAGAATGGGACATGAATCATCCTAATCTCATCCCTTACAAAGAGCATGTGTTCACATTGATCCCACACTTTGAAGAAATTACCTTTGAGCATTTTCCACGAGAGGAAAATCAACTAGTAGATGCACTAGCTACGATGTTGTCCATGTTCAAAGTCAGGTGGGATAATGAGGCTCCTCATATCACTATTAAAAGAATGGATGAACCTGCATATTTCCACGAGATTGATACTGAAGAAGTAGTGGACAAACCTTGGTTTCACGAAGTCAAAAGATATCTCGAAGCCCAAGAGTATCCTGAGGAAGCTTCAATCAATGATAAGAAGTTCCTAAGAAGATTCTCTTCCAAGTTCTTCCTCACTAATGGGACCCTTTACAAGCGTAACCACGACTCTACCTTGTTGCGGTGTGTAGACAAGAGTGAGGCAGAAAAGATTATGGCTGATTTGCATGAAGGTACCTTTGGCACCCACTCCAGTGGGCACATGATGGCTAAAAAGATCCTACGGGTAGGATACTACTGGTACACTATGGAAGTAGACTATTATCAGCATTCACGATCTTGTCACAAATTCCAGATCTATGTTGACAAGGTGCATGTGCCTCCGGTTCCTCTAAATGTCTTGACTGCTCCTTGGCCGTTTGCAATGTGGGGCATCGATATGATTGGGGAAATCATACCTACAGCTTATAATGGGCTCCGCTTCATCCTGGTTGCAATTTATTACTTAACAAAGTGGGTCGAGGCAGCTTCATTTGCTTCTGTTACCAAGAACGTTGTGGCCCGATTCATCAAACATAACCTTATCATTTGGTACGGTATTCCAGAAAGAATCATCACGGATAATGGTACCAATCTCAATAACACTATGATCACCGAGCTCTGCACGCAATTCAAGATCTAACATCATAACTCTTCTCCTTACCGGCCGAAGATGAATGGCGTTGTAGAAGCTGCTAATAAAAATATCAAGAAGGTCATACAGAAGATGATGGTGACATACAGAGACTGGTATGAGATGTTACCATTTTCTCTTCATGGTTACTGCACCACAATGCACACATCAATAGGGGCAACTCCTTTCTCTCTGGTGTACGGTATGGAAGTTGTCCTACCCATTGAGGTCCAGATCCCTTCCTTAAGAATCATGAAGGATGCAGGGCTGAATGAATATGAGTGGGTTCAGACTCAACTTGACCAATTAAACCTGATTGACGAGAAGAGGCTTGCGGCTGTCAGTCATGGTCAGATGTACCAAAAATGTATGATCAAAGCTTTTAAAAAGAAGGTCAGACGTCAAGTATATCAAGCTAGTGACCTGGTAATCAAGCGCATAATACTGCCGCAAGGTGATCCCAGGGGTAAATGGACTCCCAGATACGAAGGGCCATTTGTGATCAAGAACATATTTTCTGGTGGAGCCATGATCTTAACCTCCATGGACGGTGACGACCTTCCACACCCGGTAAACGTGGACATAGTTAAAGGATACTATGCATGAACAAAGACCCTCTAGGTCGACTGGCCTAGCCAAAATTAGGGCATCCCGGTGAACCAAAAGGGTTCGGGAAAAAATTAGGGATATATGTAAAAAATTATGTACACCCGGCAAGTCGAAAACCTGAAAAGGCGGCTCTGGAAAAAAAGGGTATCCCAGTGGACTGAAAACCCAAAAGGGCAGTCCAGGTAAAGTTATGGATTTAAAGCGTATAACTATGTCCTGTTGGATCACCTTACAACCAATCTTCAGTATCAACTATCGAGCTCAAGTGGTACTAATCAATCCAGTCAGCGTCGGACGAGCAGCGAAAGAGATGAGACGCTTAAAGACATAAAGGAAATAGCAGAATGGGAACCCAATGGGATTATTTCACATAGTTGTTTTTCTTTGTATACTATTTCAAGTTAATACAAAACTATTCCTTTGAAAGTGCAAAACTTCTATTTTTATTTTTCTGTTTTGTGTGCGAAAACGTCCAGTGATTATTTTTGATCATATGCATTTGAATGTGATTACTACTTACAAATATACACCTAAAAACAGAAAGACAATTGCTAATGACTTTAAGAAGCGGGACAATATCTAAGGGCCATCTACAAAATCCCCACAAATATTTCCTCCAGCAGATACAGAGGCAGAGACATCCTACTACAAGGTCACTGCCATATTCTCAGTATGCAACCTAATGGTATCAGGTTCTCATATCCCCGGCGGAGCAAGAATCTCCAAATTACTGCTCCAACAAAAGATCCCCCAGTGAAGTCGCCAAGCTTCTCAGGATTCCCCAACAGGATTTCAACAAAATCCCCAAACAGTTCACGAGGTTTACCTTCCCAACAGAGTTTATTTCTCTAACAACGGAAGTTCATCTCCCAGTGTTTCAACTTCAACAAATTTGAAGACCTACATTCTTCCCCCCAGCAACAATCGGGGATTTATTTTCCCCAGTTCAATAACACTGCAATAGAACAACTGACACGTTCATATATTGCACTCATGCATCATTTTACAAACATCATAGCATATGAAACACAAATGAATATATCATAATATCATTTATTTTGAGAGCGTCATGTAATTCATACATCATGACATCGCATGAAATTGATTTTACCTTTTCAGGTTAAACTAGCATACAGACAAACACTATCAAATTATGTAGCAGGTCAAAGATTAATGCCCGAAACCAAAAGGGGAAGCTATCTACACGACCAAGTGGTATGAATTCCCTAAGTAAGACGGGTTTACCAACAAATACAGCAGACTACAAATTAACGCCCGAAACCAGACCGGGAAACTATCTACGTGCCCAACATTGCCAAGTCCCAAATTAATACCTGTAACAAGCCAGGAGAACTATCTGTGGACGACAGACTGTAGATTAATACCTATAACAAGCCAGGAAAACTATCTACATGAGGAGATAGAAGATTAATACCTGTAATAAGCCAGGAAAACTATTAATACCTGAAACCAAACGAGACAACTATCTCAACGACCAAGAAAAACACAGTTCCAGATTAATACCTGTAATATGCCAGGAAACTATCTATGGACGACCGATTGTAGGTTAATACCTGTAACAAGCCATGAAAGTTATCTACATTAGGAGATTGCCGATTAAAACCTGTAACAAGCCATGAAAACTATCTTTCTTTCTCAGGTAAGAGACTAATACCTGAAACTAGACAGGACAACTGTCTCAACGACCAACAAAAACAAGTTCCAGATTAATACCTGTAACAAGCCAGGACAACTATCTGCGGATGACCGACTGTAAATTAACACCTAAAACCAGATAGGAAAACTATCTACATGACCAGACGAAGCAATATTACACAGGTTCCTTCTCATCATTCATATGCAGTCTAACACGGACTCATCCTGAAGCAATCTTACACGAAATCCTTCTCAAACTTTCCAAATGCAGACTAACACGGACTCATCTTGAAACAGCCCTACACAGGCTCTTTCTAATACATTTTCAGGTGACAGTTAATTCCATTATCCCCAGCAAGTTACCGTGAAACCTGGATTTCAACCAGAAAGCAACAAACTTTCATCTCTCCAGTACAGAGACAACTCCTTAGTAGAGCCTTAGACAACTGAAGATCCTAGATTCTATTCCCAACATATTTTTCCTCAAGCGGGAGAACAACATAAACCCACATTCCCCAACGGAGCCCTCCTCATATAGCAGGAGCAAGAATTCCCCACAAAGGGACCATTTAGGAATTCAACATCTACTTTGGATGGCATCTTTAAGCCCATCCCCTACGACTCTCAGTCATCTTCTCCAAATGGCAACTGTAATCCCATTCCCGACATCATCAACCATCAGTGTTACTTCATGCGAGTGCAAATTTTTGGGCACTCTAGTGTTCAATCATCTTCCATCTTCAGATCACGAAAGGCAGACAAGCCAATCTAAATCCTCAGGTTTAAGAAGATTGAACAGTGGTAGCTGTTGTACCCCAAAATTTTACCTCCCATTTTTACTCAAGACATGCTCATTGAGGTCCTCAAATGCTCAAGGTTGACCAAGAATTGAACAGACAAAGTTCTCCTCCTAAGCAATGAACGACTAATTTGAGTTTCACTTTTCAACAAGATGTTTAAGCTCCAAAGGTCTCAAATGTTTTCCATGGTCCTAATATGTCTTCAACATTGTCCATGACAAGTTTCATCCCTTTTAGCTACCTGTTTGCTTGCTGTTTATGTTTATCAATTGTATGCTGTAAAATGACATGTATGGACAATAAAACAATGTTTAAAGCAAGAAAGTACAATATGTATCGACACAAATGCACACGTGTCGACTCATCCTAGTAAGAAACTAGGTATGATTCGATACATAAACCCCATGCATCGATTCATACTGATTCCAGGTCCCAAAACAGAAGGTTGAAAAGTCTATGAGTCGACACAAAATGTGTATGTATCGATACAAAGAAGGTGAATGAGTCGACACATCCCATTATGTGTCGGCTCATACTGAGCTGATTTTTTCTTTACAGGAGCAAGGAAAAGTTATGTGTCGATGCATAGCAGCATGTGTCGACACATAATGGTTAAAAAGGCAGTTTCTCCCATTTTCCACACTGTTTATGCATATATTTTCATTGCTGCCCAGTTTTTCGATATGGTTGTAATAATTAGACACTTATTTCATCCCTATTTGTAAATTGTACCCCCATCCCCCTAATGATGTAATAGCTTAGGATTTTATTTTCCGTATTTTATTTTGCTTTCATATATTGCTAGTAATTAGGATGTATGGAAAGATAAAATCAACAAATAGATAAACTCTAAATGCAAGACAAAATGTATGCAAACAAACACACTTGAACATACGCACCTTTAGGGTAACCTCACTTGTTGCCTCGGAAATACAGTCATGTCCCTCGAATATGGGATGCTTTAGCAAAGACCCTTCGATAAAAAATATTGTAGTCCCTCGTTGCCCCTCGATGTTGCCTTCGATAAATCGATCTAGTCCCTTACAAAAATTGCTAAAGTGTCTCACTAGTTGCCTTCTACGACTATACAAACGTCCCGCGCCTGTCCCTTCACATCCAACGATGGGCTTCTTGCCAAATCACTGGAAATATAACAACATCTAAAAAAGGAAGAAAAGAACATTTAAGTTTTCTCAGTCAACTGCTCAAATGCTTGAAAATCAACTATATTAGGTCAAAAGACAAATGTGGCCCATGTACAATAAAACTTTAAGATTTTTGGTCAACATCAACATTTTTAAGTGATATCCATCATTTAATCAAGGGTAGATCATGATTCCTCAAGAAATTCTCATAATCTATCAAAAGTCAAGAATTGCTAAATTAGGGTTTCTATAGGAAAAGTCAACTGAACTTTGACCAGGCATAACTTCCACATATTTCTCTTTTTCCCTCAAGTCCATGAAATGCATCATTTGAAAGAAACAAGCTCATACATTACATGTCATTTTCAGAAAGTCAACAAAATGCACTTTTTGTCAAGACCATTTACATCAAGATAAGGTCTTCAAATTAAAAATTGATTAAAAGAGGGATTGAAGTAGACATTTTGGGCTTTCCAAAAAGTCAAAGATCATCATCAAGAGATCAAAATTGAGAAAGTTATGGCTTACCAAAGTTGGGAAAATTTTGGAAATTTCAAGAATTGTGCATTGGATAAAGTTTAACTTTTAGGTCAATGGCCTAACTTCTTGGACTTCAAAGGTCTTCCTAACCTTGAAAAGGACCTCTAATATCATTTTTACAAAGCCCTGCCATTTTTATCTATTTTGTTCATATTTATTTTAATTTATTTCAAATAAATATAAAATAAATTTCATAAAATAAATAGAGATAGGTTTTGGCATTTTGGATGATGTTTTGGCTTGCTTAAAGACCCACAAATTCGTGCCATTATGACCAGATTCATCCAAATACGAAAAGGCATGAAATATCCATTTTGGCATTTTTTTTCAAATTGTATGATTTTGGTTTAAAAACAATGTTTATTGCTTGGATTCTTGCCATGTTTCCTTGTCCCCTACCTCCCTCTATTAATATTATCTCCCTACAAGCCAAACACACGCATACCATTGCCTAAGAGAGCCATGCAAAATCACAAAAAATCTCCAAAAGTTGTAAAACTCGAAAATCCATTCCCAACCCATATTCATCCAATCCAAGCATCACTACGTGTGCCTGAGATATCCAGGAGTGCATACCAATCATTCTCAACACCTGAAACATCCTAGAACGCGTGAACCAATTTACTCCGGTTAGGTAATTTTCTCGCATCTGGATCTTTCAATTCATATAATTTAAATAAGTTTGAGGCATATTTTCATGTTCATATCATTGTTTGGAACTGTTTTAACGTGCTACATGCAAAGATAGATGCAGAACTAAGAGTATTCCATTGTTAGGGCATGATTACGGTCGAGCATTGGTTCATTATATACATACCTTTGTAGGCCAAACAGAGGGCACCAATGGATTCACAGCCCCCAAATTAGGGGGATTATGATCTTCTTTTCCTTTGATCTAATGTTTTACGCAGGTTTTGATTTTTGGGAGGCCGGAGAAGACAACCGGAGACTTGCTCCAGCGACTCTGACCGGTGTTGACTCCGTTGGAGTCTCGTGGAAGAACGACACAATCTCATTGGCCCACAGAAGCCAGCGCGCATGTTTTTATTTTTTTAAAAATATGTTTGACTTGATTTTGTATATAATATAATGCATTGGTTATGATACACGAATTATAAGGCAAACTAAAATGGCAACGTGTGTGTTTGTGAAGCTAAAAGGGCTGGGTTCGATCTCTAGGCTTGATGTTTTTATATTTTATAACAAATTTGCTGCAGATCATATGCACAACATTCCAAACGCTTATCATGTACCTTAAGACCTCAGCCAATGGATCATAAGGGAAACAAATCGAACCCCCTTAGAGCATGTGTGATACGGTGGCAGAACCGACTGTTTAATACTAGTTTGCATTTTGTGTTTTTTTATTCGCAAAATGTCGCGGTAAGCAGAAGTCGCCACCAACTTTTATTTCATCCAATCATGGAAAAGGAAAAAGAACAAAAAAAACCTTTTTCGAGATGTTTCTGAGTACGGGGATAGATTATAGAAAGGGAAGGTGTTAGCACCCTTTCTATCCCTTGTTATCTACAGGATCTTAGGTACTTTCTCATTTTTCAATTGCTCGTGTTTGTTTGTCTTGAAAATGTTTTACTTCATGATAACCCTTGTATCAGTCCTCAAGGATGTGACGAAGTTTGTTTTGAAAATTTGTTTTGAAAAGTGTAAGTGTGAAAATATTTGTTTTGAGCAAGTACCTACTAGCATCTACCTACTCGAAAAAAGATTGTTTTTGTTCTATTTCCTTTAGACAGCGCTATCTCACTATTAAGGAATAGGTAGCACCGTTGTTGGAGTTTGTAAGGGACGTTCGAAAGGGACAAATACAATCACTAAAGCAATAGATAGAAAACCTTAGTAATAACCCTAGAGTCTTAAGATCTTTTCGAAGCAATATTTTCGAGGCAACATTCGAATGGGACATTTGATCTTTTAGACAGGAGGGCCATCACTAAAATCTCCTATGCTTAATGATTGTGTACCGAAGGCTACCGAAGTGAGGTAAACCCTAGGAGTGAACATGTGCGAGTGATTTGTTTAAGTTATTTAATCTTTGCACATTAGGGTTTTCTAATTGTTTTAATTTTTCATGCATTCTTGCCATACAATCCTATTAGCCATACATCTAGACAGTTAAAAAGTTTGCTGAAAGTAAAAGCGGAAATAAACCTAGCTATTACATGGCTTTAACAGTTACATAATTGCCTTGACGTGAAATAAAAAAATGTGGAATTTAAGATCCTAATTTAAACTATTACATCCTTGAAACAATTACAAAATAATGGCAAAAGTAATAACAAGCGCGCGACAAATTAAATACGTGAGAAATTAGGGTTTTGACCCTTGACTAAACCTAATTGCACTTAATTAAAGAAAAATCATTTTTTGTCGTTATTGTTATTTTAAGAAAATAAGGAATAATTAAATTAAAAAAAGAACCTAATTACTAATTAACTTTAATTAAGAAAAATAATTAAGTTAACCTATTTTTTGATGTTTTTTGTTTAAAAAAAGAAAATAATTAAATCAAGAATTTAAACCTAGTTTTCTAATTGATTTTAATTGCAAAAATAAGTTAAAGTTACCCTAAATTAAATTAAGCTAATTAATTAAATTAAATTTAATAAAATAAAATAAAAACCTAATTCTAATTTTTATGACTTTTTGATTTTTATGATTTTATAAAAAAACTGATTTTAAAAATAAAATAAATAAAGAATTAAGAATAAAGCAAAATAAAATAATAAGAAGAGAAAAAATTTGAGAAATGGGCCTTTGTTGTTAGGAATGTTGAGGGTGTAGAACTGAAAATTTGTGGCCCATTAAGCTCCAGGCTTGGTCAGCGCTAGATCTGGTATGGTGTAGACTTTGTGGTACACCATGGTCCTTCATTAGAGAGGCGTGGGATCTGGCCAACTGAGCATCCAATGGACGTACGTTGATGGCACATGATGGGCGCTAGATAGTGCAATGCATGGGATTGGCCTGCAATTGTTAAGAAAATAGAAAAATGCACACGCTTGGGATCGAACCCAGGATGTGTACATTAAAGGCAAGCTTCTTTACCATCTGCGCTGAACTTGTTAATTGAATATATTATAAACAAATAAAATCAAAAGCAAAGTCAATTTCCACGCTCAGAAAACGCGCAAATTTTCAAACGTTCTAAAGGTGGCTTGACACGCC
This sequence comes from Vicia faba, assembly GCA_948472305.1. Taxonomy (NCBI): domain Eukaryota; kingdom Viridiplantae; phylum Streptophyta; class Magnoliopsida; order Fabales; family Fabaceae; genus Vicia; species Vicia faba. The sequence goes on along the minus strand of OX451740.1, from coordinate 102,768,056 downwards.
ATCATCTTCTCCCTTGAACCGTGGCTTTAGATGAAGCACTTTTACCTACGGATGTCCATTGTAGGTATAACCCTGCATATTTCAAAAATGTTGTACACGCAAGATAAATGAAAGGTAATGGTACCAATCAACTCGTCTCATCCTCACGAGCATCATGGTACCCGATTCAAGGCCCAATTGTTCCTGTACAAAAGGACCCTAAAAATAACACAAAAACCCTAGCAATGGCAACATCGTGTACAGGCATCAAAAACACAATTAAATGACATGGTTATCTTGCAAACACGATGAGGATTACAAATATATGAGTTAAAGATGCTAATTATGCAAGAATTAGTGTAATCGTTTTCAAAGAATGATGCAAACTGTGGGAGTCCTTATGTGCGTTTCTGGGTGTTTGAGCACCTGCAGGTGATTGGGATATGTTCTGGGAAGGTCCATGAGTCGTTTGGTAATGCTAGAATGGCTTGACTTGGCCTCTAGAATGGAATTGAATCACCACTTTTTTCTTGGAATTTTGAATCTTGTTCTTGCCATTTGCACGCCTCCACCCTTGTATTTTTTATCTCGAATTGTTCACTATATAACCTAGAGTGAATTAGGTTAACAAACTTGGACTAAATCTTTGCATTTATCCAAGATTTGATTTGATTTGCAAGCTATATGATATGTTGCTATTTTGAGCCAAATCATGCCTTTCATGTACCAATTGACCTTGATTCGATTTGATCTTGTTAACTCAGCATATCTTGATTGCCAATCTATTAAAAAAATGAATAAAATCATATCTTTGTTAATTTTCATCATTTATTTGATTTAATTCACTTTTTAATTAATGAAAAATCAAAATAAATTGAAAAATGAAGCACATAATTGGTGAGTGAACATTTGAGTCTTAGACCACATTATAATTGATGTGCAAGCATAAAAAGTTGGGCCCATTTAGCAAAAAATGAAAATTTGAGCACATTTGACTTTTGGGAATTTTGCAAAAATGGTCAACTTTGCCAATACATAACTCTCTCAATTTTGACCCTAGAGAGGTGTTCTTTGACTTTTTAGAAAGCTTTGGATATCCTCTAAACAACCATTTTGGTCTAATCTCAATTGAGTCTTCCATGTTCATGTATGAAGCCTTGACCAAAAAGGTGTTTTTGTTGAATTTTCAAAAGGACCTATAATGTCAAAATTCATATCTTTTTGTGAGTGCATATTCTGGAATTTGGAACTGAAGATGAATTGTAGGGAATTGCATCGTCTTCAAAATGAGCTTTGGATGGGTCATTTCTGATAAAGTATGAGAAAGTTATGCTTGGTCAAAGTTGAGTTGAATTTTCCTATAAAACCCTAATTTAGCAACTTTTGGGTTTTGATGAATTGTGAGAAATCCTAGAGGAATCATGATCAACCCTTGATCAAATGATGGATAATACTTCAAAATGAGGATGTTGACCAAAAATCTTGAAGTTTGACTGTATGTGGACCACAATTGACTTTTGACCTAGTACAGTTGATTTTCAGGCATTTGAGCAATTGACTGAGCAAACTTCTTCTGCAAGGCTTGAAACTTGACATGGATGATCTTGAGAACATATTAGGACAATGGTGAGAATTTTAGTCCTTTGTGGTTCACACATCTTGATGAAGATGTAAACCCTAATTTGAGGTATACTTCCTTAGGAGAGAGTTTGTCTGGTCAATTCTTGAACTTCCTTGAGCAATTTGGGGACCTCATTTGACATGTGTTGAGAAATATGGGAGGGAAAATTTTGGGGTACAACAACTGAACCCTATTCAATCTTCTTAAACCTGAAGATGTAGATTAGCTCTTCTGCCTTTCGTGATCTGAAGGTGGAAGATGATTGAACAATAGAGTGCCTAGAAATTTGCACTCGCATGAAGTGGCACTTGATTTGTGATATCGGGAATGGGCTTACAGATGCCATTCGAAGGTCGATGATGGAAGATTGTTGGGGATGGGCTTAAAGATGCCATCCGAAGAGGTGTCGATCGCATAATAGATTCCTTTGCGAGAACCTGTATACCTATTGTTGAGGAGGACTTCGCTGGGGAATGCTGGTCTCTGTCTTGGGAGAAATAGAGTTTTAGAGGCTTCGGTTCTCCGTTAATCTACTGGGGAATAACTCCGGTTTGGGGAAGCAGAAGTGAACTGCGTATCTGGTCGGGGTATATACTGCACCGCGACTTACTGGAGAGATGCGAATCCAATCGTGTTTGATCGGGTCCCGATCTTACAGTGTTGTGGACTGCTGTCTCGGGATAAGAGAGGAAGAACCCGGATAGTAAGGTTATGAGAAGGAACCTAGATAGTAGGGTTACTTCGAGATGAAAGCCTGGATAGTAGGGCTTGAGAAGGAACCTGGATAGTAGGGTTACTTCGACATGAAATCCTGGATAGTAGGACTGTGAGAAGGAAACTGGATAGTAGGGTTACTTCGAGATGAAAGCCTGGATAGTAGGGCTTGAGAAGGAACCTGGATAGTAGGGTTACTTCGACATGAAAGCCTAGATAGTAGGGCTGTGAGAAGGAACCTAGATAGTAGGGTTACTTCGATATGAAAGCCTGGATAGTAGGGCTATGACAAGGAACTTGGATAGTAAGGTTACTTCGACATGAAAGCCTGGATAATAGGGCTTGAGAAGGAACCTGGGTCATAGGGTTACCTTGACATGAAAAGCCTGGATAGTAAGGCTGTGAGAAGGAACCTGGATAGTAGGGTTACTTCGAGATGAAAGCCTGAATAGTAGGGCTTGGGAAGAAACCTGGATAGCATGGTTACTTTGACATGAAAGCTTGGATAGTAGGAATTGAGAAGGAACCTGGGTCGTAGGGTTACTTCGACATGAAAGCCTGGATAGTAGGGGTGTGAGAAGGAACCTGGATAGTATAGTTACTTCGACATGAAAGCCTGGATAGTAGGGCTGTCAGAAGGAACCTGGATAGTAGCGTTACTTCGACATGAAAGCCTGCATAGTATGGCTTGAGAAGGAACCTGGGTTGTAGGGTTACCTTGAGATGAAAGCCTGGATAGTAGGGCTTGGGAAGGAACCTGGATAGTATGGTTACTTCGACATGAAAGCCTGGATAGTAGGGCTTGAGAAGGAACTTGGGTCGTAGGGTTACTTCAACATGAAAGCCTGGATAGTAGGGCTGTGAGAAGGAACCTGGATAGTAGGGTTACTTCGACATGAAAGCCTAGATAGTAGGGCTTTGAGTTGTGCTAGGTTTGTGTAGGACCTTTGTGAGGAACTTGCGTAAGGTTGCATTTGTCGCACCGATGATTACTCTGTTTAGCTTCGAGTGTTGATCATGGACCTGCTGGAAATTATTGATAATAACTATCTTTCCTGAAAGAAATACAGGGTTAGTTATGTGCGATGCCTGAGATGCATTGTGATGAGGTTCTCAAAATAACTAAGATTATGTTATATGTATTGTATGCACATGTCATGATGTATGACCATGAAATGCTGATGTAATAATCTGAGTCAGGGAAAATAAAGCCCTAACTGCTGTTTGGAGAGTATCAGAAATGGTATTCTTGACTACTGTAAAAAACCATAGTTCCTCTACTTCTGTTGGGGATGGTGAACAAAGATGACTAGCTGGGGATTCACATCCATTCGGCTGGTGAATATTATTCCGGAATAGATCCTGTCTGAGGATAACTCTGTGGGGAATAACTCTGTTAGAGAGGAGATACTCTGTTGATAGATCTGCTAATTTGGAGAAATAAACTCAGCTGGGGATGAATTTCCGTTGCTGGTGATAATGAATTATGTTGGAGATTGAATTTCTGCTTGTGAGAGAAATAAACTCTGCTTGGGGAAACATTTACTGACTCACTCGCGATTGTGAATCTCAACTGGGGAGCGTTATGTCCTGTTCGAGAAAGCTAACGTCACTGTCTTTGGATACTTTTTACTCTGTGGGGAGTGTATGTACCACTACTCATGTTCTCAAGCTGGCTCTATCTCGGTACCTGATGGGCAGAGTAACTGTAAGGTTTGGGCACTTCTTGTTTTCCCTGTTTTTGGCATTACGAGTAATCGTCTTTTGTTTCTTGTGTAAATATTTATGAGTAGCCATTATTTTCAAATTCATATATCAAAAATGAATCTTTGGACGTTTTTGCAAAACAAAACAGAAAAAGAAAAACAAATTGAAATTTCTTGTGGAAATGAATTGTATTGATTTTTGCAATTGGCCCGTAATAGGCATTTTTGTACAAAGAGGCTGACGTCCTAGTAAGAGAACGCCGCTGAAATAAATTACGATTTGTAAAAAAAAAGAAAACAATTATGTGAAACAATCCCATTGGGTTCCAACTCTGCTATTGCCTTTATATCTTCAAGCGTATCATCACCTTGCTACTTGGCCGAAGGTTGATCACACTGATTGGCGCTGTCTAAGCTTGATAGTTGATACAGAAGTCTGGTTCCGAGATGATCCAATGAGACATAGTGTTACGCTTCGATCCCTAATTTTTTCCTGGACTGCCCTTTCGGGTTTTCAGTCCACCGGGATACCCTTTTTTGCCCAAGTCGCCTTTTCAGGTTTTTGACTTGCCGGGTGTACAGTTTTTTCATTTTCATCCCTTACTTTTGCCTGAACCCTTTTGATTCGCCGGGAAGCCCTTATTTTTGCCTAGACCAGTCAACCTAGCGGGTCTTTGATCATGCGTAGTATTTTTCACTATGTCTGCATTGACGGGGTGAGGAAGGTCGTCACCATCCATGGTGGTTAGAATCATAGCTCCTCCCTAGAAAATGTTCTTAACAATAAATGGCCCTTCGTATGTGGGGGTCCATTTGCCCCTGGGATCACCTTGCGGTAGTATGATGCGTTTGATCACTAAATCCTCGACTTTATATTCTTGACGTCTGACTTTCTTATTAAAATCCTTGATCACTCTCTTTTGATACGTCTTACCATGACAAATAGCAGTAAGTCTCTTTTCATCGATTAGATTCAGCTGATCAAGTCGGGTTTGGCTCCAGTCGTCTTTATTCAAACTCGCATCCTTCATAATCCTAAGAGAGGGTATCTGGACTTCGATGGGTAGGACTGCCTCCATGCCATACACCAAAGAGTAGGGTGTTGCCCTTATCGACGTCCGTGCTGAGGTACGGTACCCATGAAGAGTGAATGGTAACATCTCGTGCCAGTCTTTGTATGCCATCGTCATCTTCTGCACAATTTTTTTTATGTTCTTGTTAGCTGCTTCAACAGCCCCATTCATCTTTGGTCGGTAGGGAGAAGAGTTATGATGCTGAATCTTGAACTGTTTGCAGAGATCAGTGATTATTTTGTTATTGAGATTTGTACCATTGTCAGTAATAATTCTCTCTGGGATACCATATCGACAGATTAGATTGTGTCAGATGAAACGCGCTACGACGTTCTTGGTTACTGTAGCAAAGGAAGCTGCCTCAACCCACTTCGTAAAGTAATCGATGGCTACCAGAATGAAGTGATGCCCGTTAGACGCGTTAGGTCTGATTTCGTCGATCATATCAACACCCCACATCACAAAAGGCCAGGGAGCCGTCAAAACATTCAGGGGGAACCGGAGGTACATGCACCTTATCAACATAAACTTGGCACTTATGACAGGTTCAAGAGTACTGATAACAATCAGCTTCCATAGTGGACCAGTAATATCCTTCCCGTATGATTTTCCTCGCCATGGTATGTCCACTGGAATAAGTTCCGAAGGTACCTTCATGTAACTCTGCCATGATCCTTTCTGCCTCGCTCTTGTCTACACACCGCAGTAAGGTTGAATCATGGTTACGCTTATAGAGGATTCCATTACTGATGAAGAACTTCACAACGAACCTTCTCAGAAACTTCTTATCATTAACAGATGCCCCCTCGGGGTATTCTTGAGCCTCAAGATACCTCTTTACCTCGTGAAACCAGGGTTTATCTGATACCTCTTCAGTCTCAATGTCACAGCAATGTGCGGGTTCGTCCAACCACTCGATAGTGATCCGGGGAGCTTCATTGTCCCACCTGACTTTGAACATAGAAGACATAGTAGCTAGAACGTCCGCTAACTGATTCTCCACTCTTGGGAAATGTTCAAAGGTTACCTCCTCAAAGTGTGGGAGCAATGTCAGTACATACTCTTTGTAAGGAATAAGATTTGGGTGCTTCGTATCCCACTCGCCTTTGATCCGACTTATTACCAGAGCGGAATCTCCGAATACACTCAAGAACTTAATCCTCAGGTCAATAGCAGCTCGAAGACCCATGATACATGCTTCATACTCTGCCATATTGTTGGTGCAGTTAAAACATAATCGGGCGGTGAACGGAGTATGACAGCCCTCAGGAGATATAATTATAGTGCCAATTCCATTACTCAATGCGTTCGAGGCTCCATCAAAATACATAGACCATCGGGATCCCTCCTTGGGTCCTTCATCCGGTCCAGGTTCTTTGCATTCGGTTACCAACATGATATCCTCATCCGGGACCTCGAAATTCATGGACTGGTAGTCATCCACGGCCTGATGCGCCAAATGATCTTCCAATACATTGCCCTTGATTGCTTTTTGTGTTGTGTATTAGATGTCGTACTCGGTTAAGATCATCTGCCATCTTGCTATTCTTCCGGATAAGGTGGGCTTCTCGAAAATATATTTGATCGGATCCATCTTTGATATCAACAAGGTAGTGTGAGTCATCATATACTGTCTCAGTCGGTGAGAAGCCCATGCCAAAGCGCATCAAGTTTTCTCGAGCAATGAGTATCGGGTCTCACATTCGGTAAACTGTCAGGTATAATATAAAAGGTCTTCCTTCAACTGGAGGCATCAGAATTGGTGGTTCTTGAAGGTATTCTTTGATTCTTTCAAAAGAAGTCTGGAATTCATCATTCCATTTTAACACTTGATCTTTCTTCAGCAGCTTGAAGATAGGCTCACAAGTAGCAGTCATATGTGAAATGAACCTGGCGATGTAATTCAGGCGTCCCAAGAAACCTCTAACTTCTTTTTCTGTGTGGGGATCCGACATCTCTTGTATGGCTTTTACCTTTGCAGGGTCTACCTGAATACCTTTGTCACTTACAACAAAACCCAGAAGCTTACCAGACCTTACCGCGAAGATACACTTGTTCGAATTCAACCTCAGCTTGTACATCTTCAACCTGTCAAACAGTTTCTGGAGATGATCAAGGTCTTCTTCCTCAGTCTGGGACCTGGCTATCATGTCATCAACATAAACCTTGATCTCATGGTGAATCATATCGTGGAACAAAGCGGCCATGGTGTGCTGATAAGTTTCCCCAACATTCTTCAACCCAAAAGGCATTACCTTGTAACAGAAGGTGCCACACTGTGCAACGAAGGTTGTCTTCTCCATGTCCTCAGGAGCCATCTTGATCTGGTTGTATCTAGAAAAACCATCCATGAAGGAGAAGATCTTGTGCTACGCGGTGTTGTCGACTAGAACATCAATGTGAGGAAGTGGGAAGTCATCCTTGGGGCTTGCCCTGTTCATATCTCTGTAGTCCACACACATTTGTACCTTACCGTCCTTCTTAGGTACCGGAACAACGTTGGCAACCCACTGCGGATAAGAAGTGACAACTGAGAATCCTGCGTCGAACTGTTTCATGACCACTGCCTTGATTTTCTCTGACATTTTAGGGCGCATACGGCGGACCTTCTGCTTTACCGGAGGGCAGTCTTCTTTAGTCGGCAGGCGATGTACCACAATATCAGTGTCCAAACCAGGCATGTTTTCATAGGACTAGGCGAAGATCTCAACATAGTCGTGTAGCATCTGTATTAACTATTGTTTGACACTAGGCTCCAGATTCGCACCTATTTTAACCTCTTTCCTGTCTTCCTCTGTACCCAAATTCACTGACTCAACTGGATCTTCATGAGGTTGTATGGCCCTTTCTTCCTGCTGTAATAGTCTAGCAAGTTCTCCAGGCACCTCGAAATCATCCTCACCTTTGTCCTCGGCTTGGTTGATCGGATTTTTGAAGTCATAACTGGCAGTAGCAGAGCTGTTATCAATGGGATCCATAGTGGATATGGATATGCAGTATGGTATGTGAGTGTGTGTAAGAGAATAGATGTTTTGATAAAGTGAGAGACAGAAAAGAAAAACAAGGAGCACAAAATTTGTATGCAAGGAACGTCCAATGCTTTATTAATGATATATGAAATGACAAATAATAGCCCTCACAAGCAAAGCCAAGGTGCCTCGGGCAAGACACCGGGCCGTAAAGTTTCAAATTGTTTATTACAAATCTTAAAACAAATGAGTCAATTACTGTGGAATAAAAGAAACGGGTATGAAGTCCCTAGCCATCCAGTTATTCGTTCCACCGTTGGTTGTTGGGTAAATCCAGTTGTCAATGTCTGAATCCTCTTCATTGTCTTCAATTGCATTAATTCCCCGATTATTGATGTGTAGAGGAGGTCTTCCAGCCCGAGCGCGTCTAACAACCCTTTGAGCCCCTGTAGTAAAGCCCAAACCAAATTTATCAGTTTTGTGAGTGAAATCAGGGAGCTGACCCCAATTGGTACACCCACCTTCTTCAACCACAACCCTGGCGTCCTTGAGAGAAACCATCTTCAACGGAGGTTTGTTGGTAGTAACTTCAGTTGATGCCAAGATCTGAGGGACCTCTTCGAAATTCTGACAATGAGTTTCTATGAATTCCCCGTCCATCTCTACGTAGCATAAGGAATTGAGGTGACTCACCATATATTCTTCTTCACCTAGAACTGTGACAATCTTTTCCTTCACTGGATACTTCAACATTTGATGGAGTGTGGAAGTAACTGCCCCAGCCTCATGGATCCAAGGATGACCCAGCAAGCAAGGATACGACGGCCTGATATCCATTATGTAGAAGCTGGACCCAAAAGTCTGAGAATCCACTTTGACAGGGATGTCCACCTCCCCGTGCACCATTCTCTTCGATCCGTCAAAAGCCCTTACCACAATGTTACTAGGCTTTAGAGTCAAACCCTCACAATCCAAACGGTCTAATGCTTTCTTCGGCATAACATTCAGTGAAGACCCGGTATCTACCAGCACACGAGCCATAGTGGTTCCCCTGCACTCAATCGAGACATGCAGAGCATCATTATGCTTCCTTCCTTTCGGTGTCAGATCCGCATCTGAAAAACACAACCCATTGTCAGCAGTCAGGTTTGCCACACAATCTTTGAACTGATATGCTGAAGTTTCCTGAGGCATGTGCGCGGTCTTGAGAAATGCAATCAAAGCCTTCGCATGGGCTTCAGAACACAACAGCAGAGACAACATGGATATCTTTGATGGGGTCTGCCCCAGCTTCCCGACCATATTGTAGTCGCTCTTCTTAATGATTTTCAGTATTTCCTCTATTTCTTGTTTAGAGGCTTCCACAACAATTTTCTTAGGTGCCTCCGTCCGGGCAGGCTCGCCTATAATTTCCTTTCCCCGAGTCCCAGATGGCTCAGCAGCAGGGGTAATAACTAGAGTAGGAACATGAGAAATGTCAGGAGTGCTGGTTGGAGCAGCAGTTGGAATAAAAGTAGGCTTGATGATCTTCGGAGCAATCTCAGGAGAGAAAACCCTTCCACTTCGGGTAACCTTACTAGTCCCGACATTTTACTGACATCAGTATCAGCTTCTTCATTCTTTAGATCTTGCTTAATGCCATGATAGTACACATCATCACTATAATGCCATGGGACAACCTTGTCTGAGGTCTACGGGATAGGACCAGGAACAGTGATTATCAGCGGAGCAATTATTTGAACAGGTGTAATCCTAATAAGTCTTCTCGAGAAAACCTTGGAAGGATTGTGGAAATGGTTATAATAGCGAGGTCTTCAATGGGAACAACAGGGATCACAGTGTTCTCGAACAAAATCTCTTTATTATCCATTAGGCGCTGAACACCTGACTTCAACAAATGGCAGCCAGAAGGTAGAATCGAACACATGTGGGAACCTTCACCATAACCCGGAAATAAACCGGCCAACAGCAAATTCTTCTTAACAGTCATAAGAGGAGTAGAAATTTCTTCAACAGAGGTCACAAACAAATTAGTGTCAACAACATTAACTCCACGACCATGTTTGGGCATGGGAGCGGTTATAACATTCGACTTTTCTAGAGCACCGAACTATATCTCCTTGGCTTCAAGAAAGTCTTGTACTTTGTTTCTCAGAGCCCAACAATCATTTATATCATAGCCAGGACTCTCAGAATGGTAGGCGCACCGCACGTTGGGATTGTATCTGGGAGAGGTAGTGTTTGGATTCTTGGGAGCCTCTTTCAAGGTTGCCAAGTGGGATTTTAATAAATGAGGTAGAACTTCAGCCAAAGTCATGCTGATGCGGGTAAACTGCCGTTGTGGTCTTTCCACCCTTTGTTGATTGTTGCATTGTGGAGCAACTGCGGGTCTTGGTATCACTACAGCATTTACCATTTGACGGTATTCAAATATGCTTTGGCCCCTCGGGCTATAGACCGCACTGGCTTCCTTCTTACCAGCAAAAGGCTTCTTCGCTGAACTAGAGGAGGCATCCTTCTGTAATTTACCACACCGAATTCCAGCTTCTACCCTTTCTCCAGTTAAAATCAGCTCGGTGAAACCAGATGACGAGCTGTCGATTAAGTGATTGAAAAATGGAGCTGGTAGCGTTCCTAGAAACATATCAACCAACTCCCTATTAGACAAAGGGGGTTGAAATCTCCTAGCCAAGTCTCTCCATTTTTTAGCATAATCTTTAAAACCTTCACCTGCACCCATGGACATACTCTGGAGTTGAGTACGAGTGGGAGCAAGGTCGGCATTATACTGATACTGCTTTTAGAAAGCAGCAGCAAGATCTTCCCAGTTTCGAACACTGGCTCCCTCCAACTGGTAGAACCATTCAAGCTGAGTCCCTGACAGACTATCTTAAAAGAAGTGCACACACAAATTTCTATCAGCGGTGTGGGGTTGGATTTTTCTGACATAAGAGCAGAGATGGAGCTTTGGGCAGGAAACTCCATCATACTTGGCAAAAACCAGAGTTTTGAACTTCTGAGGGATGACCACTCCCGATAACAATCCCAATTCTTCGAAATCCAGTCCAGGTATTTTCTAAACTTCCATGGCACTCAGACGATCTTCCAACTGCTTGTATCTATCCTCAGCAGGAGGATATTGCTCATCGTTATAATCAGTATCATTGTCAGAGACTGCAGGACTAGGGTCCTTTTCCCCTTATTGGTTCTCCCATTCCTTGGATGAAGAGGTCAGATTAGTTTGTTGCTTCAACCTTTCTCCAAACCTTCTGCCCATATTCAGAATACCGACAACCTTGTTCTTCTTCTTATTCTCTTTCAAAATGAGGGATTTCGGATCCTCTTGCCCTTTTGCCAGACTGATGAACAATTGTTGGAACTGGGCGTTCTGTGCCTGAATATCTTTGATGGCTTGATCAGAAGATATTTCTGCTGAAATAAATAGCGAAGAAGATGAGAAACCTGTAGTGGTACCTGTAATGATGTGTATGATAATGGGATGCGCATGTAATGATTTCAAAGACTTTGGGAAATTTAAATTTGCAAACCAAAATAAATAAAAACTTTATTAGCTTAAATTTTAAGGTTCAAAATGCCTTTAAGGCATTACAAATAAGTAAATAAAACAAATCTAAAACTAGAAAAGAAAAATCAAAAGTCCCATGGACGCTTTCTCTTTGTGCTGATATAATCATTGAGCACTCTTTCTTCCTGGAGCTGCCTGGTGAGCTTTAAAACCTTCCTCTCTTGATCATGGAACTGGTCCCTGTAAGTATCCCGCTCATTCTTCAGCTGAATCCAAGACCTCTGTAACCCTAAGATTAGTGGGCATGTAAGGATAGAGAACCGTGTAAGGAATGCCTTCTTCAGTAGTGGGCTCCACAATCACTGGTAATACAGCCACATAAGGCATCATAAGCTTCTGGACACGAGCTAGTACCCATTGGAGGTAAGGTTCCATAGGAATGGAAGTCTTTGGTCCCAACTCTTTGGTGTCAGATCTGTTTACCATGCCCCAAGCTCGTATGAACCTCCAACGATACTCATTAACATCATCCTCGTAGTTGAATACAATGCCCTCAATAAGTAACTCATGGGGACCATCTCTTCGAGCATGACCAAATTATCGCAAAGCTAGACAAGGATTGTAAGTCATACCCCCTCTGATACCAAGTAATGGGACATTAGGGTACTCCCCACAGCGATCAATAATAGCAATGTCTTCCATAACTCGGGAACACCAAAGAATATCCGTATGAGCGAGTGACATTATCCTTTGCAACCAACCCAAACATTATTTGTTCTTCGGTACAAACTTAGGGAGGTGAGAAATAAACCACCTTGACAACAACGACATGCAGCACATAAGAGTCCCTCTTCTCTTCATGGTACGAGTATGGAGAGTGTGCAAAATATCTCCAAGCAAGGTAGGCACAGGGTTGCGAGAAAGGAAAATCTTGATAGCATTCGCATCTACAAAGGAGTATGGATTAGGGAAGAGAACTAAACTATAGATAAGAAGAGCCAAGACCTCCTCAAAAGCCTGAAAATCCATATCATCCCAAAATAGCCGAGCCTTGTCTATCAGAAATTTGGCTAGAAAACCCTCGACTCCGCTTCGAGTTTCCCAATTGGATACCACGTCCGCCTATTTCAAATGCAAAGCTGAGGCAATGACTTCTGGCTTAGGAACTTCTACTATACCTATGAAGGGTACCTATTCAAGAATGGGTATGCCCAATAGCTGATGGAATTCTTCCAAGGTAGGTACCAACTGATAATCTGGAAAGGTGAAGCAGTAATGCTTGGGATGAAGAACTGAAAAAGTACGCTCATCATCTGTTCATCAAAGTTTGAAGTAACCAGGCTGAGAAGTTGACTGTGTCTCTTAATGAAAGTAGAAGTTTCAGAAACTCTTGATACTAGCTCTTTGAGTTGGGAAGGTATCTTTGATTCGGCTGGTATTTCTACGCACGGAAGCCATGATCTGCAAAATAGAACAAAGATAAATTCCCTTGGTCTTTGAAATGGTTAGTGTAATGAAGCATGAATGCCATGTTATGATGCATGATGTCATGATAAATCACAGGTATAGCAAACACAGGTATTGCAAACACAGTCAAATCACGCAAAGCCCTTAGGTTTAAGGCTTGCATGAGGTCAAAGGCAATACCCTCTTGAATTTAAGTTGGTTTCAAACCTGTCTTAGAAAAGTAACCGAGTTCTAGAGGATCTCAATATCACTGACCATCCTTTATCGGTCATGGTTTCAGCTCACGCAATCTTTTCTTGTGGCCGAAATATTCTGAAAGTATGATCTCAATGAGTGTAGCATCGAGTATCAACCAATCCTCAGCTCTACACCGAGGCAGCTATCTCGCTACTTTCTAATGGCCAAGTTGTTCAACTAAGGTTCTAAGGTTCGTTAGTGCTTCACGACACCATGCAGCGGCCCCGTATTCTCCTCGTTTCACCACAAGGGATACCGGTACCAACCAAAGTGCCACACCAACGTAGCTACTGCTTCAACCGTATCGGTCTACGCCGTGCAGTTCCCTCACAGTATATTGCTACTTACCTAATGAGTGCCCCAGATCCGGGTATATGATCTATAGTAACCCAAAACAAAACCCTCAAAAATAAAGCAAATAAAGAAATCAAGAGAAGCAATTTTAATGGCCTAGATCCTAAGGTATACCCCACTTATAAATCCCCAGCAGAGTCGCCAGTTCTATGATACGGTGGCAGAACCGACTGTTTAATACTGGTTTGCGTTTTGCGTTTTTTTATTCGCAAAATGTCGCGGTAAGCAAGAGTCGCCACTAACTTTTATTTCATCCAATCATGGAAAAGGAAAAAGAACAGAAAAAACCTTTTTCGAGATGTTTCTGAGTACGGGGGGTAGATTATAGAAAGGGAAGGTGTTAGCACCCTTTCTATCCGTAGTTATCTACGGGCTCTTAGGTACTTGCTCATTTTTCAAATTGCTTGTGTGTGTTTGTCTTGAAAATGTTTTACTTCGTGATAACCCTTGTATCAGCCCTCAAGGATGTGACGAAGTTTGTTTTGAAAATTTGTTTTGAAAAGTGTAAGTGTGAAAAGATTTATTTTGAGTAAGTACCTACTAGCATCTACCTACTCGAAAAAAAATTGTTTTTATTCTATTTCCTTTAGACAGCGCTATCCCACTATTAAGGAATAGGTAGCACCGTCATTGGAGTTTGTAAGGGACGTTCGAAAGGGACAAATACAATCACTAAAGCAATAGTTAGAAAACCTTAGTAATAACCCTAGAGTCTTAAGATCTTTTCGAAGCAACACTTCTGAGGCAACATTTCTGAGGCAACATTCGAATGGGACATTTGATCCTTTAGACAGGAGGGCCACCACTAAAATATCATATGCTTAACAATTGTGTACCGAAGGCAACCGAAATGAGGTAAACTCTAGAAGTGAACATGTGCGAGTGATTTGTTTCAGTTATTTAATCTTTGCACATTAGGGTTTTCTAACTGGTTTAATATTTCATGCATTCTTGCCATACAATCCTATTAGCCATATATCTAGATAGTTAAAAAGTTTGCTGAAAGTAAAAGCAGAAATAAACCTAGTTATTACATGGCTTTGACAGTTACATAATTGCCTTGGCGTGAAAAAAAAATGCGGAATTTAAAATCCTAATTTAAACTATTACATCCTTGAAACAGTTACCAAATAATGGCAAAAGTAATAATAGGCGCGCGGCAAATTAAATACGTGAGAAATTAGGGTTTTGACCCTTGACTAAACCAAATTGCAATTGATTAAAGAAAAATCATTTTTTTGTCGTTTTTGTTATTTGAAGAAAATAAGGAATAATTGAATTAAAAAAAGAACCTAATTACTAATTAACTTTAATTAAGAAAAATAATTAAGTTAACCTATTTTTTGTGTTTTTTGTTTGAAAAAAGAAAATAATTAAATCAAGAATTTAAACCTAGTTTTCTAATTGATTTTAATTGCAAAAATAAGTTAAAGTTACTCTAAATTAAATTAAGCTAATTAATTAAATTAAATTTAATAAAATAAAATAAAAAACTAATTCTAATTTTTATGACTTTTTTATTTTTATGATTTTATAAAAAAAACTGATTTTAAAAATAAAATAAATTAAGAATTAAGAATAAAGCAAAATGAAATAATAAGAAGAGAAATTTTTTGAGAAATGGGCCTGTGTTGTTAGGAATGTTGGGGGTGTAGAACTGAAAATTTGTGGCCCATTAAGCTCCAGGCCTGGTCAGCGCTAGATTTGGTATGGTGTTGACTTTGTGGTACACCATGGTCTTTCATTGGAGAGGCGTGGGATCTGGCCAGCTGAGAATCCAATGGACGTACGTTGATGGCACATGATGGGCGCTGGATAGTGGAATGCATGGGATTAGCTTGTAATTGTTAAGAAAATAGAAAAATGCACACGCCTGGGATCGCACCCAGGATGTGTACATCAAAGGCAAGCTTCTTTACCATCTGCGCTGAACTTGTTAATTGAATATATTATAAACAAATAAAATCAAAAGCAAAGTCAATTGCCACGCTCAGAAAACGCGCGAATTTTCAAACGTTCCAATGGTGGCTTGACACGCCATCATCTTCTCCCTTGAACCGTGGCTTTTGATGAAGCACTTTTACCTACGGACGTCCACTGTAGGTATAACCCTACTATTTCAAAAATGTTGTACACGCAAGATAAATGAAAGGTAATGGTACCAATCAACTCATGTCATCCTCACGAGCATCATGGTACTTGATTCAAGGCCCAATTGTCCTAGACAAAAGGACCCTAAAAATAGCACAAAAACCCTAGCAATGGCAACATCATGTACAGGCATCAAAAACGCAATTAAATGACATGGTTAGCTAGTAAACATGATGAGGATTACAAATATATGATTTAAAGATGCTAATGATGCATGAATTAGTGTAATCATTTTCAAAGAATGATGCAAACCGTGGGAGTCCTTGCGTGCGTTTCTGGGTGTTTGAGCACCTGCAAGTGATTGGGATAGGTTCTGGGAAGGTCCGGGAGTCGTTTGGTAATGCTAGAATGGCTTGACTTGTCTTCTAGAATGGAATTGAATCACCACTTTTTTCTTGGAATTTTGAAGCTTGTTCTTGTCGTTTGCACGCCTCCACCCTTGTATTTTTGATCTGGAATTGTTCACTATATAACCTAGAGTGAATTAGGTTAACAAACTTGGACTAAATTTTTGCATTTATCCAAGATTTGATTTGATTTGCAAGCTATATGATATGTTGCTATTTTGAGCCAAATCATGCCTTTATTGTACCAATTGACCTTGATTCGATTTGATCTTGTTAACTCAGCATATCTTGATTGCCAATCTGTCAAAAAAACGAATCAAACCATATCTTTGTTAATTTTCATCATTTATTTAATTTAATTCACTTTTTAATTAATGAAAAATCAAAATAAATTGAAAAATGAAGAACATAATGGGTGAGTGAACATTTGAGTCGTGGAACACATTATAATTGAGGTGCAAGCATAAAAAGTTGGGCCCATTTAGCAAAAAATGCAAATTTGAGCACATTTGACTTTTGGCAATTTTGCAAAAATGGTCAATTTGGCCAATGCATAACTCTCTCAATTTTGACTCTAGAGAGGTGTTCTTGGACTTTTTAGAAATATTAGGATGTCCTATAAACAACCCTTTTGGTCTCATCTCAATTGAGTCTTCCATGTTCATGTATGAAGCTTTGACCCAAAAGGTGTTTTTGTTGACTTTTTAAAAGGACCTATAATGTCAAAATTCATATCTTTTTGTGAGTGCATATTATGTACTTGGGATCTGAATATGAATTGTAGGGAATTACATCCTCTTAAAAATGAGCTTTGGATGGGTCATTTCTGATAAAGTATGAGAAAGTTATGCTTGGTCAAAGTTGAGTTGACTTTTCCTATAAAACCCTAATTTAGCAACTTTTGGGTTTTGATGAATTGTGAGAAATCCTTGAGGAATCATGATAAACCATTTATAAAATGATGGATAATACTTCAAAATGAGTATGTTGACCAAAAAACTTGAAGTTTGACTGTATGTGGGCCACAATTGACTTTTGACCTAGTATAGTTGATTTTCAGGCATTTGAGCAATTGACTGAGCAAACTTCTTCTGCAAGGCTTGAAACTTGACATGGATGATCTTGAGAACATATTAGGACAATGGTGAGCATTTTAGTCCTTTGTGGTTCACACATCTTGATGAAGATGGAAACCCTAATTTGAGGTATATTGCCTTAAGAGAGAGTTTGTCTGGTCAATTCTTGAACTTCCTTGAGCAATTTGGGGACCTCACTTGCCATGTGTTGAGAAATATGAGAGGGCCAATTTTGGGGTACAACAGCATGCATCCCCATCATGGAAACTCAGAAGATCCTCACACTGGATCCATACAGTCTTCGGGCCAGCTTAGTATGGGCCTAGCAATTTTTCAATCCTCACCCCTTATTTGCTTCCCAGTCAGGCCCTTTTTTTTATTTCTTTTTTTATTTTCTTTATTTGTTTATTAATTTCAAAAATCACTTTTTTTAATAATAAAAAAATAAAAAATAAAAATCATAGACTTAAGACTTTTCCAATTATGTTAATTTTCATTAATTTAATTAATTAATTATTTTAACTTCATTTTATCAATTTAAAATTAACTTGACTTAGGTTTATTTAATTCAATGATTTTCTTAATAAAAGCACAAAAAATATTAGAATTAGTTTTATTAATTAACAATCATTTTTATTTTATTTAATTAATTAAGTTTATATTTAGTTTTTTCTCATTTAATTTAGTTTAAGTATTTTCTTAAAATAAACAAAACTAAAAAAAGATTTTCTTGTTTACTTAGAAATTTTCTTAGGGTTTTAGACATTCTTCTCTACTTCGGGCGTATTATTTTATTCTTGCAATTTTTTTATAATAATGTACCTGTTGACAGTACGTAATAGATTACAATAGGAATTTATCTCTTTCTTTATTGTTTCCCCATTTGGACATGTAAATACCCCCTCCCCAAAGCATTGTAATAGCGTAGGATTTAAATTCCCGCACTTTAAATTTCTGCAAAATATTAACTGTTAGTAACTAGGCTTGTATGAAAAGACTAATAACAAAATGCTATCAAACTTAATAACAAATATAAATAAACTGAATTAAATCACATGCACATATACACCTTTAAGGTACGCCCACTTCGGTTGCCTTCAGAAAAATAGTCACAACTCTCGAAACGTGAGAGGTTTTAGTGGCGACCCTCTGGTTCAAAAAGATCATAAGTCCCTCGATGACCCACTTGACGTTTCCTCGGTAAGAATATGATCTTAGAACCTTAGGGTGGTTACTAAAGCTTCTTGCCCAGTTGCCTTTGTGACTATAAAAATGTCCCTTCGAATGTCCCTCTTACACCCAACGATAGGGCTACCTACTCACTAATAGTAGGATAGCATTGTCTAAAGGATAGGAGGAAAAGAACGAACCTTTTCGAGTATAAGTAGATAGTTGTTAGATGTTATGCTTAAAACAAACTTTTACACTTCCATATTTCAAAAACAACTTTCAAAAACATTTTCTTTGTCAACACTCTTGAGGACTGATACAAGAGTTATCATGAAGCAAATCGCCACACTAAGGCATTTCAAAATAATAATTTTCAAAAACACAAAGCACAAGGTATTTCAAAAATGAGCTACGCATCTAGAGCCCATAGAAAACTACGGATATAAATGGTGCTAACACCTTCCCTTTCCATAATCTACCCCCCTTACTCAGAAAATTCTCGAAAAGGTCTTTTTCTGCTCTTTTCACCCTTTCCTTAATTTGGATAAAAGAAAAGTCGGTGGCGACTCTTGCTTACCGCAACATTTGCAAATTAAAACGCAAAACCAGTATAATTGTCCGTTCTGCCACCGTATCATAAGATGGTTTTCAAATTCACCCCAGTGTTTGCTTCAGATTATATCAATGTTAGTGTTTAACTTATTTTGGAACATCTTAGCAAATTTTTTTAAACGCGGAAAAAGTGTCAATTTTACTAGCCAAGAAAATTGTCCAACAAAATCTAGAGAAGTCATCTACTATAATAAAACCATAATAATTACCACCTAGACTTTTTATTCTAGATGGTCCAAAAAGATTCATGTGAAGAAGTTCAAGTGGTTTTATTGTAGAGATAATCTTTTTAGATTTAAAAGAAACTTTTGCTTGTTTGCCCATTTGACATGCATCACATAAGTGATCTTTAGAAAACTTTATTTTGGGTAAACCAACAACTAGATCTTTTGATACAATTTTGTTTAACAATTTAAAATTGACATGCGTTAATCGCTTATGCCAAAGCCATGAGTCTTCACTCATGGAAACAAGACATTTAGCGCCGGTCAAAGATACTTCATTCAAGTCAAGCATATATACATTATTAACCCTCAAGCCTTTAAACACATTATCCTTATCATTATTTTCAATTAAGCAACAATCTTTTGAAAAATAAACTTTATATACTTTGTCGCATAATTGACTAATACTGATGAGATTGTGTTTAAGACCCTTAACTAAAAGGACATTTGAGATAGTAGTAGAAGAGGGATTACCTACACTACCTTTTACGAGTATAGTTCCATTGTTGTTATCACCATAGGTTACAAAGCCTTTATTCTTAGCCACAAAGTAAAAGAATAGGGAAATGTCACCCTTCATATGTCTTGAGCACCCACTATCGAGAAACCATCTTCTCTCCATAGTCTCAAGACATTCCACCTACAAAATCAAATAAGGGAAATAGGTACCCAATTTTTATTGGGTCCTTGTGTGTTAGTGAAACATGGGTTGCCTTTGGGAGACCATTTTAAAATGTCTTTAGGTACCAAGAATCTTCTAAATCGACAATTTTTAATGGTGTGTCCCTCCTTACAACAATATAGATAAGCTAAGTCTTGATAGGAGTTACTTTTTCTTGATTGATTTCTTATCTAATAAGTATATTTTTTATAAGGATTAATCATACTTTTTCTAAAGTTTGATCGGTCAATAGAAAATGTAAGTTTAGGTTGTAAAGCCTTGTCTAATTTGGCTTTAAGAATTCTAGTCTCTCTTTTCCAAATGTGACAAGTTTCACATCCATTCCAATTTTTCCAAGAGGTATTGTCAATTTCATCTTTGTCTTTGATACACTCTATCATGTATTCCTTGAGAGTTTCCAACACCTTTTCGGATTCGGAAACTTTATGGTCAAGGTATTTAAAAATCCTTTTATTTGAGGCTAAGCGTTTGAAAGCTTCTTTAGCCTCATGATGTAGAGTATAAAGGCATTTAGTAATTCAATATAAGACATATTATCAACATAATCATATTTAGAATTACTTACATTATTTTTATTTTTGTGATGCACCATAAGGAACAAGTTTTCCATTTCATCTTCATCACTAGAGTCATATTTGTTTGATGAATCACTATCACTATCCCAAGCAATATAGTCTCTTCTAGTTTTGTTTGGCTTCTTTTGAAACTTGTCTCTTACGTTGTCTTTCTTGAAAAAGGGACAATCTAGTTTTCAATGACTGGGTTTCCCACAATTGTAGCAAAATCCTTTTGACTTATCTCTCTTGCTTTCAAAAGGTTTGTTTGGCTTAGCTTTCCTTCTATAGTCAACGAGATTCTTATCCAAATGTTGGATTTTATTCTTCTAAAAATATCTATTGTACTTGAGTTACTTCCACACAAATCTATGGTATAAGACTTAGAACTTGAAGCCCTTTAAGCGATGGACTTCTTTTCTGTGTCCCTCAACTTTTCTTTCTTCTCTTTCTTTTCATGCTTATTTAGATTTGTGAGCTCTTGCTCATGTTCTTGAAGCTTACCAAACAATGTTGTAAGTTCCAATGTAGTTAGATCATTGGCTTCCTTGATTGTCGTGACCTTAGGTTGCCATTCTCTATTAAGGCATCTCAAAATCTTGTTAATAGCAACAACATTGGAAGTAATGTGACCAAGTGTGTGTAAGAGATTTATTATGTAAGAAAATCTCTTTTGCATGTACACAATGGTTTCACCATGCTTCATGTGAAAGAGATCAAACTCTTGAGTTAATGTGTTAATCCTTTCTAATTTGACATCGTTTGTACCCTCATGGATAACTTGTAAAGCTTCCCAGATTGCCTTAGCGGTAGCACAATGTGAGACACGAAAGTATTCATCAACTCCAAGAGCTGATATGAGAACTTTTTTAGCTTTCCAGTCATAAGCATAGTTTTTCTCATCTTTTTCATCCCATTGTGCTTCCGGTTTAGGCACTACGGCACCCGCATTGATTAACATAGTTATGGCCATAAGACCTTCTTCTATGAATTTCCAAATTTTTCTATCAACAGAATTTATATGCACGTGCATACAATCTTTCCAATAGCTATAGTTTTCACCGGTGAAAATAGGCGCTCTATCATACGCCCCTTTTGGATCGTTCTCCATTGTCTAAAGAGTTATATGTGAAGCACTAGATAAAACGATGCTCTGATGCCACTTGTTAGATGATATGACATATCTAGAAGAGGGGGTTGAATAGATACAGTGATTTTTAAAATGAGTTTTTAAAGAATACTTAAAACGCAGTGAAAGCTACCCGGATACACTCGTCTAAAAACGATCCTCTACTGAAAAGTCCGGATATGCGTAAAATCGAATGGAATGAATCAATGAGAATTATTAACACTTAATTCAAATATAATTGATCACTTATACTTTTTAATTGTTGTCAATTACTCCTAATGAATTGTTGAGTATAAAACCCACAAATTTTCACTTTCGGACTTTTATCGAACACTTGGTGTGCATAATCACACCAAGTCCAACCTATCTTAATTTGTAGTGTTAAAACCAATTATAGAAATCAAAGTGATTACTATAGTCCTTAGTAATAGTTATATCATACTACAAATCCAGATACTTGGAACCACAAGTGCAAATTCACAAATTATAGCAAATAAACGGTAAAAGACGAGAAAGAAAAATGACACGCGATTTGTTTAGACAATTCCCCATGTCGTCCTCGCGTGGGGTACAATGCCCCTAATTCTAAAATTTAGAATTAGGATAATTGCTATTATGATTGCAAAGTTTGTACAAGAGATAGAAAATAGTCACCACAATTCAAACCCAATATGTTGAATTGAAAACTAAGCTCCTCTCTTCCCTTGATTCGATTTGAACCAAGTATGTCACCAATCTTCGATAAACCTCCGGTTGTAGCTACCTTGTTGAGAACCCAAACCGTTTGTGAAACCCTCTTCTTGGCTGATTTGATCGCAAGATGGTGACCCCAATTCTTCCTTCATAATTCTCCTATTGTAGCTACCTTGTCGAGCGAACCCACAGTTCTTTAAGACCTTAAGCACGACTGAATTTGGATGAAGCAAAGAATTGTCAAAAACCCCAAAATCCCAATGATCTTGGAGGACAAAACCATCATATTTTATTCAAGAAAAACCCATAATTACTCAACCCAAACAAGATCGCAATCTTCTACTTCAGACGTTATCAACCACACTCCACACCTTGATCGACAAAAAATATTATGTGTAGTTGTCAATGGATAAGTGAGAGGTTGAAGATAATGAGTACCTTGTGTATCTATTTCACTTTTCTTGTTAAAAACCAAATGATAGAACCTAACAAGATTATATATGTTATCTCAAGTCAAAACCTAAATTAACAAGCTGAAAAATAGATTTAACGAGTGAAAGATCGACCTATGCCAAAAGGGGACTCGACCTGAGCATTCCTGAGAGTTCCAGAAGACAAAGTGTGTGATCTATGCGTTGATCTCTTCAGGGCTATGCATCGATGCATAGTTCCTAAAAATTACTCCCAGGTTGATTCGACCACACAGTCGACGTGAGAAAACCCAAGATTTCCCCAAGGAGAAAATTTCAATCATGCATCGACCAGAGCTTTCTTTGAGTCGACTCAAAGCATAGAAATTTCCAAAAATACCAATTCTTGAAGACTTTTCATGCTTCCTTGTCCACCATATCATCTAGCAACATTTCCAACATATAGTGGAAATTTTTGACATCATTGAAACCTTTATTGAAGGAACCTTGCCCTCACATTCATGTGGTTGGATAGCCTTATCTTCTTGTATTAAGAGTCTGGAAAGTTCTCTAGGTATTTCACAATCTTCCCCACCTTCGTCTTCGGCTTGGTAAATTGGATTTTCAAAGTCATAAGCGACAATAGCAGAATCGTTATCAACGAGATCTAAAGTGGATGGGGATCTGCAATGTAGTGTGTGGGTGTGTGTAAGAACACATATCTATTTGAAAGTGCAAATAAAATAAAAGAGAGACATGGAGCACAAAGTTTGAATGCAAAACGTCTAATGTTTTCATTAAATGAAAATATGACATATGAAATGACAACCCTTAACAAATGGACCATTATGCCTCGAGCAAGGCACAAGGTTTAAAGTCATTGTTTTAAAAGAAATTACATAACCAAACTCCTTAAATGCAATAAAAATAGAAATAGTTATTACTCCTGGATGAATGAGATAGGGAAAATGTTTTCTGCTTCCCATTTGTTGAGTCTGTTGTCAATGGTAGGAAAGATCTAGTTGTCAAAATCACCATCAGTATCAGCATCTTCTATAGCATTGCTTCCATTATTGCTGACACGGAATAGAGGTCTTCCAGCTCAAGCGCGACGAACAACCCATTGACGCTCTGTAGTAAAGCCTAGACCAAACTTATCAGATTCGTAGGGGATATCCGAAATTTTACCCGAAACAGTACAATCACCTTCTTCTATAGTAGTTTGGCATCTTTCAAGGAAGTTATCTTGTGAGGAACCCAATAGTCTTTGGAATGGAAGAAACATCTTCAACAGCGGCAGAGGAAATTACTTCAAAAGCTTGGCAGGGAGTCTCAATAAATTCACCGTCCATTTCTACATATCAGAACGAATTCGGGTGGATGACCATGTACTCCTTCTCTCCGTAGACAGTAAAATTCTTCCCTTTCACAAGATACTTTAATTTCTGGTGCATGGTGGAGGTAACAATAACTGTCCCATGGATCCAAGGGCGTCCTAATAGACAAGAATAAGTTGGTCAGACGTCCATTACATAAAAGGTGGATTTAAAGATTTATGAACCTACTTTGATTTGGAGGTCCACTTTTCCATGTACCATTCTTTTTTATCCGTCAAAGGCTCGAACTATGATGTCACTAGGTTTCAGCACAACCCCTTTGCAATCCAGTCTGTCAAGAGCGCCCTTTGGCAGACCATTCAGAGAAGAGCCAGTATCAACTAACACATTAGCTAGGGTAGTTCCCCTGCATTCAATGGAGACATATAGGGCCCTATTATGCTTTCTCCCCTCTGGAGTCAGGTCAGCATCAGAGAAACCTAATACACTGTCAGTCGTAAGGCTAGAAACATAACTTCCAAATTAATCGGAAGAAATCTCTTATGGTACATGAGCAGTCTTCAAAATTTCCATTAAATCTTATGTATGAGCTTTAGAACACAGTAGCAGGGATAATATAGAGATCTTAGATGGGGTCTACCCCAGCTGTTCAAAAATTTTGTAATCGCTTCTACAAATGATCTTTAAAGCCTCTTCCATTTCTTGTCTGGAGGTATCCTCGACTGTAGTTTCTTTTGGTGCCTCTGTCCGGGCAGGCTCTATCACTGGCTCTTTACCTCGAGCTTCGGCAGTTGTCTTAGTAACTATGACTTGAACAGGTGGAGAGATTTCTGGAGAGAAAATCCTTCCACTTCTAGTAATTTTACTAGTCCCGTCAATATTTTCAATATTGGGATCAACCTCTTCATCATCTTCGTCAGACAACTCTTGCTTAATGTCGTGGTAATAAACGTCATACCCATAATTCCACGGAATATCCTTCTCTGAGGAATATGGGATGGGCCCAGGTTTTGTAATGATTAAAGGTGTAGCTTTAGGATTGGCTGTAATTCTTACAGGACCCTTGGAAGTGATCTTGAAAGGAGTACCAGATATGACAGACAAATCTCGGCACAAATTCTCAGTATACGGAACTTTCTCAATCAAAATTACATGTTCATCCATTAGGCGTTGAATTCCTTCTTTCAGTAGCCCTCCGGCATTGGGTTAAACTACATAGAAATAACATTCTTTAACAAAACCTGAGAATAAACCGGCTTGTATCAAATTTTTCTTGACTGTTGAGAGAGGAGTAACCACATCACCTACGGAGGTAATATATAAAACATCTTCAATAGCACTTATGTCTTTGTCATGCTTCGACATAGGAGAAGTAATCACGTTCGGAGTCTCAAGAGGTTCGAACGTAATTTCCTTATTATCAATCATGTCTTGAATTTTCTTTTTCAGGGCCCAACAGTTGTTGGTATCATACCCAAGACTGTTTGAATGATAGGCACATATTGCATTTGGATTGTATTTTAGAGAGGATGTGTTGGGATTAGGAGGAGGATCCCAGAGTGTTATGATGTTATCCTTTAACAAATGTTGCAATTCTTGATCCAAAGGCATACTAATCCTGGTGAACTTCCTCCTCGGGGCGTCTGACCTATGTTGGTTGCGTTGTTTTTGTTGTTGAACAAGTGTTGGATTATAGATTAACACTTCTCCCACAGATTGATGATGGTCATTTTTACTACGGCTTTTATGGCTGTAGACAGTATTATTTTATTTTTTACCAATGAAGGGCTTCTTCATAGTATTAGAAGATGTAGCCATCAGAATCTTCCCTCTTTTGATACCACTTTCAACTTGTTCTCCAGTCAAAATCAGCTCAGTAAACCCTGATGAAGAACTCCCAATCAGCAAATTAAAGAATGGTCCTGTCAGAGTGCCCATGAACATATCCATTAATTCCTAATCAGTCAAAGGAGGTTGCACCCTTCTAGCTAGGTCCCTCCATTTTTGGGCATACTCCTTGAACCCTTCATTCGAGCCCATGGACATGTTTTGCAACTGCACACGAGTCGGTGCCAGGTCATTATTATATTTATACTGCTTGTAGAAAGCAACATCCAAGTCTTCCCATGTATGGATGTTGGTTCCCTTTAGTTGATAGAACCATTCAAGTTGAGTACCGGACAAACTTTCTTGAAAGAAATGGACCCATAATTTCTGGTCAGTAGTATGAGGTTGGATTTTTCGGACATACGACCTCAGATGAAGTTTGGGACAAGAGACCTTGTCATATTTAGCAAACATAGGGACTTTGAGTTTGTGATGGATGACCACCCCCGGAATCATACCTAGCTCTCCATAATCCAATCCAGGCACTTTCTAGATTTCCACAGCTTTTAGTCGGTCTTCCAACTGCTTGTACTTGTCCTCTGCGGGAGGGTACTATTCGTTGGAGTAGTCTTCATCTTTGGAACCCTGATTGTTTTTACCTTCACCCCTGACACTTCTATCATCCTCCTCTTGGTTTTCGTCTTCCTCAGAGGAAACATCTTGAACTGGTTGAGCAAGACCTTTGAATCTTCTCCATATGTTGAGGATAATAGTCCGCTTCTTAGTCTTCTTATTCGTGGTGAGGAGCGCCATCATCTCTTGTTTCCCTTTGGCCAGATTTAGAAGAGTTTCTTGAAATTGTGCATGTTGAGTTTCGAGATCCTTGATAGTTTGTTCGAGAGAAATCTTATACTGAAATAAACAGTAAATAGATGAGGAAACCTGTATCGGAAAACCTATTTATGAAATGATGCATGATATGTGGATGAAATGTTTTCAAGGACCTTAGGAGATTTAATTTTTCTAGTATAAAAGAAACAAAAACAAATATTTCATTAATAAATTCAAAATTACAATTGCCTCTTAGGCTTACAATGAAAAGCACAAGGGTCTCAAAGAGACAACAATATGAAATTCTAATACCTAAGACTCAAGTCTCCCACGGACGCTTCCTCTTCGTGTCGATGTATGCGTTAAGGCTTTGCTCCTCTTGAATTAGCTTTGTGAGCTCCGAAGCTTTCTTCTCGCTTGCATAGAATTGAGCTTCAAGAGTGTCCCACTCTTTGAATCCAGGACTTCTACAATTCTTCAAGGTCAGTGGGCATGTCTAGATGGAGAATGGTATAAGGAATATCCCCCTTGGCAACAGGCTCCACAGTTACCGGTAAGACAGTGGGATATGGCATCATAAGGTTTTGAGCACGAGATCGTACCCACTTGAGATATGGATCAAAAGGGATAGAATTATTATATCCTAAAGTCTTGCTATCAACCTTGTTTACCATGCCCCAAGCTCGTATAAACCTTTGACGATAACCTTGAAAATCGTTCTCGTAGTCGAACATGATACATGGATAAGTGTGTCATGAGGACCATCTCTTCGAGCATAACCAAATTGTTTCAGAGCCAGAGGAGGGTTGTAAGTAATACCTCCCCTAATATCCAGGAATGGAACATTAGGGAATTCCCCGCAGTGGTCAATGATAGTAACATCTTCCAGAGATCGGGAACACCAATAGATATCTGAATGAGAGAGCGACATCATCTTTTGAGACCACTTCAAACCTTGTTCATTCTTCAATACTGATCGGAGAAGGTGTGAAATAAACCACCTAGACAGCAGAGTTATGCAACACATAAGAGTCCCTCGCTTCCTCATAGTACGAGCGTGAAGATAATGTAGAATGTCTCAGAGCAAAGTAGGCACAGGGTTACGAGCAAGAAATTTTTTGATGGTGTTCACATATATGAGTTGGTATAGATTAGGGAACAACACCAAACCATAGATTAACAAGGTCAAGATTTCCTTAAAATCTTGAAAACTCATTGCCTTCCAAAAACACATGAGCCTTCTCTAACAGAAATTTAGCAAGAAAACCCTTGACTCCACTTCTTGTTTCCCAATTTGATACAATGTCGAACCGCTTCAGATGTAAGGATGATGCAATTTCTTTAAGTTGTGGCTTCTTTCTCTAAACCAGTGAAAGGTATTTGATTGAGAACAGACACTCCCAGTAATTGATAAAACTCCTTCATTATAGGTACCAACTGATAATCGGGAAAAGTAAAGCACTGATGCATGGGGTCAAAAAACTGGAATGGAACACTCATCATGCCTTCTTGGAAACCCGAGGTAACCAAACTGAGTTCTCGACCATGCCTTTTGATGAATGGAGAAATTTTGGGAACCCTTAAGACTAACTCTTTAAGTTGAGAAGGTACCCTTACGAAGTTGATTCAGATAGTATTTCTGGCAGAGGAGGCCATAACCTATAAAACAGAACAAAGTAAATCGCTAGGGCCTTGAAATGGTTAGTGAAAATGATATGTGTAATGATGTCATGTTCGAACAATTAATCATACACAAACAAAGAAAACAAGGCCTTAGGTTTAAGCTTGCATGGGGTTTGTAGGTAAGTACCCTCTTAAAGTTTTAGTTGGCTCAACCTGTCCTAAAAGAAGTAACTGGATTCTAGGAATCTTAATATCACTGATCTTTCTCTCAGGCATTGTTTCAGCACAGGCATCTAAATTGCGACCGAAATATCCCGAGAGTCCAATATCAATGGGTGTAGCATCGAGTATCAACCAACATTAGTGTGCACCAAAGCCAGCTACCTTACTACTTTCTAATTGATAAGTTGTGTCAACTAAGGTTCTAAAGTCAGTTAATGCTTATGACACAACGCGGTAGTCCAACATTCTCCTTGAATTACTCAAGGGACACCAGCAGAAACTAATGTGTCTCACTAACGTAGCCATTGTTTCAACCATATCGTTCTATTTCGTACAGTTTCCATGGTCTATTTCTACTTACCTAAAATGCCCCCAGATCCGGGTATAGGATCTATTCAAGAAATAAACCTAAATCATATCCCAAAATGTAAAGCATACAAGGCAAATAAGTAAAGTAATAAAGGTGATCTAGCTCTTAAGGTAACCCCACTTTTAGTTTAATCCTCCCCAGCAGAGTCTCCATTTCTATAATATGGTGGGAGAACTGACTTTTAGGTTTTCATTTTATCGCAAATGTTGCGGATAGCAAGAGTCACCACCGACTTTTATTTTATCCAATAAAAGAAAGGGTGAAAAGAACAGGAAAGACCTTTGAGAATTTTCTTGAGTTCGAGGGGTAGGTTATGAAAGGGAAGGTGTTAGCACCCTTTTCAGCCGTAGTTATCCATGGACTCTTAATCGCTTGATCACTTTTTGAAATGCTTTTGTGTTTGTGTATGTTTGAAAAGTATTTTGAAAATGCCTAAGTGTGGAATTTTCGTAATGATTCTCGTATCGTTGGGAAAGTATACAAAATGTTTGTTTTAAAAATATTTATTGGATGTTAGGTGTTTGTTTTGGAAAGATGTTTTGAAAATGTCAATGTAAGGCAATTTGCTTTATAATAACCCTTGTATCATTCCTCAAGATTGTTTATAAAGTGTTTTGAAAGTTGTTATTTTTGAAAGTGTGAGGTGTATAAATTGTTTTAGTTTGTGAGCAAGCGATTACGAGCAATCTACCTACTCAAAAGTCTTTGTTCTTTTCCTCCTCCTTTAGATAGTGCTATCCCACCATTAGTTAGTAGAAAACCCTATCATTGGATGTGAGGGACAGACATGAGTCATCGTACAGTCATAGAAGGCAACTTGTAAGACGCTTTAGCAATTGTCGTAAGGGACTAAGGTTGTTTACCGAAGGCAGCATCAAAGGGTCATTGAGGGACTACAGTCTTTTAACCGAGGGTCATTGCTAAAGCATCTGACGTTTGAGGGACATGAATGTTTAAATCTGAGGCGACAAGTGAGGTTATTCTAGAGGTGCGTGTGTGCGAAGTGTTTTGATTTCAAGTATTTGCCTTTGAGATTAGCTTTTCTAATGATTGATTTTAATCTTTCCATACAAACCCTAATTACTAACAATAATAAGGAAAGCAATAAATTGCGCGTACAAGTTTATGAATGGGGATGAAATGTAAAGGAGTCCTAATTAAAGTTATTTCAAACTTTGAGCATTTACAATATTGGAAAAAGTATTAATGTGAAAGTAAAATGCGCGAAGATGGTGAAAAGGGGAAAATGTTTAAGAAAAACCCTAAAAATTCTTAAGTATTTTAAGAAAATATTTATTTGTTTCTTTGTTCAGAAAATTTTCGAAATGTGAAATGAAAAGTTAGACCTAATTCTAGTTTTATTTACAATTTAATTAATTAAAATAAAACAAGTGTAATTAATTAATTTTATTTAGGAAAATTAAAATGATTAAGCAAAACCTAAAGAAATCTAAATATTTTCATGATTAAATAAATTATTTTTTATTTTTCATAAATTAAATTAATTAATTAAAAACCTAAATCTAATTTTTCATGATTTTATGATTTTTTTTCTGATTAAATAAAAATGATTAAGAAAAAGAAAAAGTTAATTAAAATTTTAAAAAATAGTAATAAAATGGGCCTGAACTGCAAAAGAAAATGGGGGGTGAGAATAAGTAAAAACTCCAGGCCCAAAATAGAGAGCCCAACGCCTGTTTGTAATCCAGTAAGGATATTCTTCAGAAGGTGCATCATATGGCATGCATGTGGTGTGTTTGACCTGATTGTATGATGATCTAATGGTCCAAATATGAGGTATACCATGGGCGCTATTGCCTGGCTTGCATTGAATCTATAATGAAAATGTTAGAAAAATAAAATGCCCCACGCCTGGCTTGAACCCAGGATCGGGCATAGGTATGACTTAAACATGCGCGCTGCCACTGGGGTGGCTGTTACATCCGGTTGTAAAACAACAATCATTAAATATAAAATAAACATGTTTTTAAAAGTGGACTCATTTTCTTCCTCGCGCGCGTTTACAACAACAACAACAACAACAACAACAACAATTTCAAATTTTGTAAAATCTTCATTTCTCAACCAAATTGAAAAATGCAAACATCAAAGTTATTCCAAATTTCACCACGAATTTAACCATGCCGTAAACTTAAGCTAAAACTCAAAGATTAAAGTGAATTTCTGTTGGTACCAAACTGAACCCTAATTTCTCAGAAATTTGAAATCCAAAATTCTCATCACACAGTCAACATAAATGAAAACTAAGGACATGGTTAGTTTCAGGGCATTGATATATACATTTTAGCTTTAGAAAGTAAATGCAAATGATGCTTGTATAAAGATTTCAAAGTTTAGAAAACTTACCTCTGAAGTGAGAATCGAGTTTGATGTTAGAGCACTTCTGGAGGTGTTAGGATGATCTGGATAGCTTCAGTGAACTCCCAGGAAGCTTTTGCAATGCCTACCTTGGATTGAGAGTGCTCAATTCTTCTAGACAAGTCAAGTTACAGAGGTGTAAAGTGAGGTTTGTACAATGATGATGGAGGTGTTACCGTGATGAAACAGGGGTATGGATGGCTTCTACATGATGTATAAATGATGTTTGAATGATAAAAAGGGGAAACACACGAGTGGATTTGAAGTTGGGTGTTGGAAGCTTCAAATGTGCAAAAATGGAATTCTCTTGGTGATTCTGAGTTTGAGAGGGTTAGAGGGCTTGTGAACTCGTGTGTTAGCTTGCAAATAACCTCTCTATTTATAGAGAAAAATTTTTAGGACTTGAAGTAACCAGAATTTTAAGATAGCATGTTATGGTTTTGAAGCTTGGTTTTGAGGTAACTTGCAAAGGCATGGTTCCAACGCAATGTTACAATGGCTCATAGGGTGGTTAGGAGTTGTAGACATGTTGCTTCTTGCTTTGGCATTGTGTGTATGCAGAAGGAATAGGTGAGAGGAAAAGGAGAGTTGACAAAATGCATAAAGCATACTTTATGTAAATGACAATGGTGCCTTTAAGCCATAAATGGAAAAATTATTTGGACAATGGCTTAAACACTTAGGTAATGGTTCAATCAATTGTCTAAACATTAAATTATGGGGAGATTTTCAAGATAATGGACCTTTAAAGTGAGATTATGCAGCATAGTTTGAAGATTTCGTTCTGAACATGTCACAAAATGACCTATAATTCAAGAATGTAATGCCAACTTCATGTCTTCGAATATCCTAGCTCAAGCATGATAAAATTGTGTTCTTGTACATTTTGGAAAGCTTGAAACATTGTCTACAACTTTCATGTTGTGATTTTTGGCTAAATCAAATGGGAACTGGTGAAAGAAGTTAGGACACAAAGCTGATCAAAACTTGTAAAAACATTTCCAAGTGTTAGATAAAAAACATCCTAACTTTATGAGCTTATATCTCTTAATCCAAGCACTTTTTGGAAATCAACCCTCATTGACAAATTTGTAGAATTCATCAATCCCTACAACTTTAATGTTGAAATTTTTCTTTGAATCAACTTGTATCTTGAGGAAACTTGCTTGTGAAGTTAGGGTTTTTGTTAAGAACAAAAACACTTAGAATTTTTCTAAGTGTTAGAAAATTTTCCAAATTTGATTTTTGTTGACTTTTTTATTCTTGATGATCAAGTTTGATATTTTTGAATATATTGATGATTATTGACTTTTGAGTTCTAATGTTGACCAAAAAGTCAAAGTTTGACTTTTGAGTGACTATTGATTTTTCATCAATTGATTCAATTTTTCAACTATCAATCACTTACGTCTTTGGAAATGTCTTGAGCCATGTAATTAGGTCAAGATGTTGTATTTGAGTGTTTGAGATCATGCTTCAAGTCATTAGGTCATATATTAGTCCAACAGTCAGTGATTTGAGGGCTTTCCTTGAGGAATCATGGCCAACCTTTGATCAAATGATGAATATCACCTCAAAATATTGATATTGACAAAAAATCTTGAAGTTTGACTGTATGTTGAACACAGTAGACTTTTTACCCAATATAGTTGATTTTTAATCATCTGACCCATTGATTGAGCAAACATGTGATGCAAGACTTGAAACTTGACATGAGCATTATTGAGGACCTATGATGAACCATGAAAGTCATTTGAGACCTTTGCAAACCATTCTTCCTTGTACAAGATGAAACCCTAGTTGTGGACCCATTGCTTATGAGGTGAGTTTATCTAATCAACTCTTGAGAATCCTTGAGTATTTGAGAATTTTAGAAGAATATATTGAAGAAAATAGGAGGGAAAATTTTGGGGTACAACAATGACCTTGAGTGGGTAGAAATTTTAATCACTTGCTCACAAAAAACAAAACATTTTACACAAACACTTTCAAAGATATTTTCAAAACACTTTGTACGCATTCTTGAGGACCGATACAAGAATCGTTATAAAGTTTAAACTTCAAAATATTTTCAAACACACACAAAAAGAAAATTTTCAAAGTGAGCTAAGCGATTAAGAGCCTGTAGATAACTACGGACAAAAAGGGTGCTAACACCTTCCCTTTTCATAATTTACCCCCCCAACTCAAAATCTTAAAAGGTATTTCCTATTCTTTTCACCCTTTCCTTATTGGATAATATAAAAGTCAGTGGCGACTCTTACATTCCGTAACATTTACGGTAAAATGCAAAACAAGTATGTTCTCCCACCATATTACAGTCCCCAAGAAGTCTCTCAGGTGATGGTGGGTCTTCGGCCATTGGTCTTTCCTCTTCCTTTTCAAACTCTAAA
Organism: Vicia faba; assembly: GCA_948472305.1. Lineage (NCBI taxonomy): Eukaryota > Viridiplantae > Streptophyta > Magnoliopsida > Fabales > Fabaceae > Vicia > Vicia faba. The sequence goes on along the minus strand of OX451740.1, from coordinate 102,734,380 downwards.
CTAGAGTGATGTTCTAACTCTGACTCTATATAAACTAAATGTTCTTCTTCGTAGGCCAGTCTGTCTAATCGAACTTGTCTACGCCTTGCGTGAAAAGCTCTTTCAATTTCTGCATCAAAGGAAATTCAGCCGAGGGCTTTCCTCGCATACAAAGGTTAGACACAAATCAGTAACAACAAAAATATAAAAATAATAGAAAATAAAATTTTAGTCACAGAGCAACAAAATTTTAATTAAACTCAAATTAAACTTTATAATTTGGCATTCACCGGCAACGGCGCCAAAAACTTGATCGTCAAAATAGAAAGTGTACTATTTTACCAATATAGTAATAATAGGGAAATTCCTCGAATATCAATCTCAAAGACTGCGTAGAAATATCGAGTTTAATTGTTATTCAATTAAACAAAAAACCTAAAAGTTGGGTTTGGTTTGGAATTTTATCCTTAACAATAATTAAAATAAGCAGAATGTAAAATTTGGCTTTTCACAAGTATGAGCAACATGATAGGGTAAGGTGTGTGATTTTCCCTGTAATAACCTTGAACCTTGATTTCTTCAACAAGTTCATAACCATCAATTACCAGATCTTTAGTTTATTTTCCCCTAAATCCTTAGTGGGAAAACATTTGGTCATTCATCCTAATACATAGGTCCATAGAGAATTATGATGAAACCAAGCATTTATTTTATCAACATTTTTCTGGTAACTATAGGGTATCCTTAGTCCTATGTGATATCTATTATAGTTTAATCGTACAAAAACCTTAACAATGGCGGTCCAGCCCTAATTGTTAACCGTGAATCAATCCCTATTTGTCTGATAGGAAAAGCATTAGAACATTGAACGATTAAATTGAAAAGAAATTATTGTATTAAAATCAAGAATTCAAAATCATTGCAATTGCAAAACAGGGACACCCCCTAGCATTAGGGGTTTATCTACTCATATTGTCCACAAGAATTTCAAATACAATAAAGATAGACATTTCAAATTGATTGAGAACTTCGATTTCAATTGCTTTCACTCATGAAAGTCTTCGTCTCCAACAATTGCATAAACTTCAATCTCCAATCGTCTGAATTTTTCGTCTCCAAAAAAAGTCCCCTAATTCCTTGTGAAAACTCATCTAAATAGTCACCATTCATTCAGATCGGTCGCAAGTACCCAAAATGCCCCCACGGCTTAACATGCGGACAAAATATGAAAAAGTCAGGAAATCAACGTCACAGGCCAACACGGCCCGTGTCAAGAAACACGACCACACCCGTGTTGGCCCTCACAATTCCAATTTTTATTTTAAAGTCCCATGAGGTGCAACACGGCCCGTGTCAGGTGACACGACCACCCGTGTTATCCCCATGGCTTCCCACTTCTTCAATGCACTCCTCCTGACATGGCCCGTGTCAAGTGTCACGGTCACCCGTGTCAGGCCTTCTATATCACTATTTTTTCACTTGCTCCGAAACTGAGTTTTGCACCTTTCACACTGATTTGTCCTGATTTATTCCTTTTAGCCTAAAAACAGTAAAACACACAACCAACGCATAAAATCTGGAAATAAGAAATAAAATACTGGACAAAAGCAAGAAATTATAACAAAAATCAATGGTAATTAACTGTGTCAAAACCAATGGCCAGGACACATTGCAAGTTTCCCATGAGGGAACCATTGAAGTCAAACAATCTAGGATCAATACTTTGAATCAAGAGTTTGAAATATTTCATATGAAGCATGGTGAAACCATTTCCGATATGCAAAATAGATTCTCTCATCTTGTAAACTGCTTGAATGGACTAGGTAAGTTGGTTTCCAATGAAATTGCTACTAACAAAGTATTGAGATGTCTTAATAGGGAATGACAACCAAAGGTTACCGAAATCAAGGAAGCTAATGATCTATTGGAATTAGATACTACTTCTTTGTTTTTAAATCTTGAAGAACATGACCAAGAGCTGCTTTGAGAAGCGTAGGGGAAATATTAACAGAGAAAATGAGGTAGACAAGATATCTATTGTTTTTATGGCCTCTAGCTCTAAGTACTCTACTATAGAGCAAGATGATAGTGGAACAAGTGATGATGGTTGTTTGGATGATGAAGAAATTATATTATTTGTTAGAAGATAAAATAGGTATCTCAAGAAGAATGGAATGAAGCATTACGACAAAGGTCTCATCAACTATATAAGGAAATTAAATTCCTCAAGGAAATATGAGAATAAGAAAGAAAAGTAAAAAAGTTTATGCAATAATTATGGAAAGGCCGGTCACTACAAATCAGATTGTCCATTTCTTAAGAAAGACAAAGGAAAAGGTCAATATAATAAGTTTAGCAAGCCTAGAAAATTGTACATTGCTTGGGAGAGTGATAGTGAATCCTCAAGTGAAGATAGCTCAAGGGACGATGATGAATTCGCAAATTTTTGTCTCTCACCTCACTATAAGAAAAAGAAGGTTAACAAGCCTAGAAGAGTATATATTACTTGAGAAAGTGATAATAAACCCTCAAGTAAAGATAGCTCAAATAAGTGTGATGCAAATACAAACCTTTTCTTCACTTCCCATCAAAATAAAAAGAAAGTAAGTCACTCTAAACATGAACCTATTGATAATATGTCTTATTTTGAATTTCAATTTTCTTTTGAAAAACTACATGGAGAAGTCATAGATGATTTTAAAAAGTTAGCTTCAAATAAAAGAATTATTTCAAACTTAGAAGCTAAAACAAATGGAATCTCTTAAGCACTCCATGTTAGATATTTCAAAAGTAAAAAATGAGTATGAGAAGTCTTCTCAAGTTAGTTGTGAAACTTTTCATATTTGGAAAAAAAGAGGTAAATACTCTAAAAACTAAATTGAACAAAGCATTAGAACCAAAAGTCGCTTTTGATATTGATCCTTCAAAATTTAAAAGAGCTTTGAATGTGCCATACAAAAGGTACAAATTTGTTGAAAAATTATTTAATAGCAAAAGCCCCTATCATCGTCACTTGTCTTGTCATGATTGTTGCAAGAAAGGTAATACTATTTAAAAATGAAAACTTAGGAAACATTTGGTTCCGAAAGGTGTATTTCAATGGTTTCCTAAGTGCAACATGATTTCCACTCACCCTCAAGGACCCAATGAAAATTGGGTACCTAGCACACTTAATTGATTTTGTAGGATAAATATCAAGGAATATGAGTTCTTGGTAGTGGATGTTCAAGGAATGCTATGGGTAGAAATTCCCTTATTCATTAACTTAGTGGTAATGAAGTGGATGTTCAAGGAATGGTATGGGTAGCACTTCCCTTATTCATTGACTTTGTGGTAATGAAGAAGGGGTTTGTGACCTATGAAGACAAAAACAAGGGTGTTATATTTGTTAAAGGTTGTATAGGTAAATCCTTCTTCTACAACTATCTTTATTATTACTTATTATTGAAGAGTTCATACATGTTACTTTTGATGAATCTTATTCTAAAAATATCGAGGAAGGTATTGTTTTTCATGATGTAGGTATATCTTAAGAAGACTTGCTCAAAGACACCAACGAAGGAACTGATCAACCTAAAATGGTGAGAATTTAGGAGGAATAAGATGGTCCTAAGTATGAGAATGGTATCAAATTACAATACTCTTTGAGACATCATCGTAAGTGGCCACACTCTAAGACTTCTCTAAGAAGGGAATTTTATGTGACAAATAATGCACTATAAAAAACGGTTGTTACAAGTCTCTTGATAATCCAATGCCTACAAATGGGAACTTAATTAAGATGTATGTGGTAGAAACATTGAAGTCTAAAATTTTTAAGGCACTCTTTATAGCTATTTCAACTTCCGTATGAAAGTTCCTCGTTCTGTAAGTGCATCCTCTGTCTTTTGTTCAGCGGGGTAATATTGCTTCACGTATCTCCTTGCTAGTAATTTTTTATTTTTTCATTGTGTATCTATGTCACTTGCAATTTTATTTTGTGTTTATGTGATATACTTGATGAATGATGCAATCCCATAATTGTTCACTTCCAAAAATTTCATTGATAACCTATTAGTGTTTTTCAATCATATGCTTGTAGTGACGTTATGATTTAATAATTTGCATTTCATCATCATTTTTATTACATGACATAAAATATTCATTTGAAACAACTTATGATAAATTGGTTGGATATTTTATTTATCTCTATTACATTTTCATGCATTGATCCATTATTTATGTTTAGGCATTGTCACTTTAACTGCATCCTATGTGAGTGTTGTTTTTATGGATCAAATATATCTTTACAACGCCTCTAAGTGATTTATACGTCGTTGTGTGTTTTTGTTACGTGATGCTTCTTACATTTTTATGTTTTTTGTCTCTTTTTGATGTTGCCAAGGGGGGAGCTACAATATAATGCAAGAACAAAGTTTGGTTGCAAATGTTAAAAGGAAATTGCACATATTCAGGCTGTATAGGTTGACTCCCTTGCCCTTAGGAGTCTACTCCCACTTCGAATGGGTCGACTCCTTCTGATCAAATTGTTCAAAAATTTCATTTTGCAACCCTATTCTTTTTGTTTCATTCACTCACTTACATGTATATATAGTCATTCATGCATCATTTATCAGATACGAAACTACAAATATACAAAGAAACTACTCATCATCTTCATCCTCTCTTTATGCATACACACAAACAAATTACACATGATCAATTTTTGTTTGGGTGCCATCTAGAGATAGCTTGATAACGTCCAATTAGGGTTCATTATAATTTATTGGCTTAAGAATTATTTAGGGGTTTCAAATAATAAAACCAAGGTGGGTTTTCCTTCAAGATCAATTGGTGATTTGAAGTTTTTGGACAAGATTACGCAATTTGGATTCAGTCGAGTGAAGGTTTTGAAGAATGGTGGGTTCAATCAAAGGAGTAGCGTGAGACAGAGGATCAAATTGGTAAATCTTGGGTCATAATACATTTTCAATTTGGATTCGACCGAGGGAAGTCTTTGAAGAATAGGGGTTCTTTCAAAGGAGTTGCGTGAGACAAAGGATCAAATTTGAAGTATCGAGTTAACTTGATCGAGCTCAATATCAATATGAGAGAAGAAGATAGAATCAACAACATACTTAGGGTTTTACTTGTTAGATTACTACTTGTTCTTTTGTATCAACATTTTGCAAAGGTTAATTTTCATTATCTCAATTCCGAACGGAAGTAAGGGAAGGCGTACCCATAACGAGGATGATTGGGGAACTGTCTAAACAAATCATTGTATTGCTCTCTTTCTCTCATACTCTCTACTTTTCATTTTATTGCAAATTGTGAAAACTTAAATTATGTGATTGATACATCAAGATAATATCTTAGGTTAATACCATAAAATTGTTGTTGATTTGATTACCATCTTTGTGATTGAAATTGGTTTCTTACATCAACAAAATCAAACAAAAATATGGTCGTATCGATTCCACTTCAAGTGTTCGACAAATTGGCTTAGTTAATTTTTGTCGATTATTTCATTGGAAATTTGTTGATATATTGTGTTTTATTCAAAGTTGGTTTTCTAGAAATATATTGGTCATTTTTATAATAATACGTAAACTCGTTATTTCAGTTTAACGCACATCTTGTATTTTCGATATCAATTCGGATAAACGATTGTCGACTCAGGTTTTTTTCGGTGCGCCATAGTTAAAACTTTTTTAAAACATAACTTTTAATTGAAAATTTTATTTATGATCTATTAATACCACTATTCTAGATTGTAACCTATCGTCTAACAAAAGAGAGATAAAAAGAGAGAGAGAGAGAGAGAGAGAGAGAGAGAGAGAGAGAGAGAGAGAGAGAGAGAGAGAGAGAGAGACAAAAATTTGTTTAGGTAGTTCCGTAATCGGCCTCGCTATGAGTACGTCTGCCCTTAATTCTAATGGAATTAAGATAATGAAAATTAACCTTTGCAAATGTAGTTTACAAGCGAAAAGTAGAAATCAAACCCTCCCAACTTGTATGGTTGGCGTTGATCCTTTCTTCTTATTTTCCCTTGATATCGAGCTCGATCAAGTTACCCAATACCTCTAATTTGATCCTTCGGTTACCACTAATCCTTTGAAAAAACCCCATTCTTCAAAGCTTTCAACCGGTTGAATCCAAATTGCAAATGTATTGTGACCCAAGATTACCAAAGTGATCCTCCGTTATCCTTTCTCCTTTGACGGAACCTTTGCTCTTCAATCTTTCACTCAGTTGAATCCAAATTGCACAATCTTGTGAAAAACTCTCAAATCAATCCTTGGTATTGGAAGAAAACCCCAAATTGATTTATCTTGAAACCCCAAAAGAATTCTCAACCTAGTTTTATTACAACAATCATAAATTTGACCTTATCAACCTAAATCTAGATGCACACAACAAAAATGATTATGTGTAATTGTTGTGTGTATGAATAGAGAGAGGTTGAAGACGATGAGCAATAATTTGTATATTTTTGGTTTCAATTATTGAGAAAAGATGCATGAATTCTATTTATATGATGCGTGTTAAGTGAGAAACAAAACAGAAAAACAAATTAGAGATTTTTTTACACATTTTTGAAAAGTAATAATATGTGTCGACATGCGCCAGTTATGTGTCGACACATATGATATGTTCCTGCAAATGTACGAAATATATCAGGGTAAAACAAAATATTGATGAACCTCAGAAACCAATAATCGATCTACCGTTATCTACTATTTCTATGTAAATCTAAGGCGATGCATCTTAATGGAAAATAAATTTAAAACAAGAACTAAAACAAACTGGTTTTGATAATTCTATAAAAGCGAGACCAGAATGTGGGCCGCGTCGATATGCAATACTCACAGCTAAGTTGGATTAATTAGATAAACTAGGATAATATTTTTCTTTAATAGAAATAAACTTAATTTAAATGGACCATTTACGTTCGCTAAACCGAAACTAAGCTTTATCCAAAAATCTATATTGTTGCTATCGCGTTTCAACGAGTTAAAGTGTAAAACTTATGTTTTTGAAAATTAAGTACTTTTCATTAATTAAAAGTCGGTTTGGGTGAAAAATACATTTAAAGGCGTTATCAGTTATCACTCGCATAACAACGGAGTTTAAACTCATATACGCCTGTTGTCGCTGCACATTTATGCCTTTAAACTCTATTTTTGAAAACAATTATTTTTACAAATTAAAATAAGTCTTTCTTTTGCAACACTACTATGAAAAAGCCATTTAACAACGATTGAAAATGATATATAATCACGCAGGTCCAAGCGTTGTTATGTAGCATGTTGTAAATGTGTCACTTACAATCACGGTCCTTTGACCATTGTAGTATATCAGAAAGTGCATGCCATATCACAACAGTTAGTTAACTTAACCATTGTGATATACCTAAAGGTCTCAGGTTTGATTCTCAGCAATGATATTTTAGAATTTATATTATTCTGGTTAGTGTTCAACATACAACCACAATTAGTTGTTATAACCGTTGTCAAAATTTCATCTGTTTTTAAAAAAAAGAATTCTTTGCTTTTAGAAATTTTTCCATATTTTAACCTGTATCTATTTAAACCTACAATTTGCATAAAAATCCAAAAGTAATATTTACATCAAACACAATATGTTATTTACATCTTCATCAATCTCAAAAATACATCAAACATATCTATAAATCAAACAGCAGGACTCATAAGCACATCGTAGATAAACACCTAATATTTATAAATTTCTATAAAGTCCTCAACGGAGAATGCTCTGTCGTCGTTAAACAACATAAAAAAAAGAGCAAAAAACACCTCCCTCAACCACAACCTTTGATTTCTGGGACAACGATGAATTTGACGGTCTTCCAACCAAACAACACCCTAATGATCTCACTGAGAGGATTTATAATCTGGTGGTTCCTGCTAAGGATGAGATTAATTTTTGAGATTTATATGAATGATGGTGCTATGGATCATGTTGTATTTGTTATGGCTAGGGAGAAGGTTGTGAAAGCTATGCATAAGGATTTCATGGATTTGCAGATGTTTGCTACTATTATGACTCCTCCTACTTCAAGGAAGTGGGTTACGGATGATCTTGCAGTTATTTTTGAGTCCAGGGAAGTTTCTTCTGATTTGATCACTGATGCACTCATTCACCAAGTTGATTTTCCATTCTAATCTTTTCTTTTATATTCATTGTTTCTATTTTTTGGGTGAATTTTTAATTTTTGAGTTTGTGATGTTATTAGAGGTTTTGGTTGATTATAAAAGTGTTTCATTTGTCACCTACAGTTTAATCTCCTCCCACGGCTTAACGGGATAATAGAGTGTTATTTTTTATTTGCATTAATTTGTTCCATATTATGGTGTAAGATTTGCTACTATGTTGCGAATGATATTTATGTATTTTTCCATAAATGAAAATGCATCTACTTCCTTGGTTTTTTCTATTTACTACAATGTAATGTGTATTTTTTTCATGTGAATTAGTTTTAAGAGATTGGTGTTAGGTCTTTGACTGAAGCTTATTCCTTATTCTTGTAGAAGGTGCAGTTCTTTTATGCTACACAGTTGACATTTTTTTGTCAGAATGCAACGGGAAATACTCCATTTTTTGTGGTATATGAGATGAAATGGCCAACCGTGAAGCAATAGCTATAATTTCACATGTTTAGTTCAGACTGAGGATGCCACCAACAAGAATCGTTTGGCAAAAATGTTCATGTTTGAGACTTTCTACTTCTTTCCCAAACTAACACAATTGTGTTTATAAATTTTGCAGATTATAATGACAAATGTTAGAGCAACCCTAATAAATAAAGTTGGAAGAAAGCCTCTACTTTTGGTAAATTCAAAGTCCAAAATAATATATCTTCAAAAATTCCTTAGGTGTATAGTTCAATATTGGTTGCAGGATGTATATTTACAGAAGTTACATTCTATCTTAAGGTACATCATAACTTAAATCATTATATCTTCAAGTTTTTAATCCATATATTGATGTAAAAGTGATATCCTAGTGAGTAACAAGTTCATGATGTTGGTGTGAGGGCAGTCCTAACACTTGCTGTAACAAAAATATTTGTATGGCTACCACCCTTTCTCTATCTCTAATGATGGTTTTTGTTCTATGTATCTCATTCTCCGAAATATGAACTCATTCTCCGTCTGACATATATTATTTATATGATATTGTGTCTATATAGGATCATTTTCAATAGAAATGGGAGCAATTTCATGGGCTGTGATGTCTGAGGTACACCCCAATCAACTTCAAATTCGTCAGTTAAAAAACCATTCTTATATTTTGTATGAAGAATAAAGAAGAATGTGTTATGAGTTTTTGTAGTTTTCAATTGTTTAATTCCTGCCAGATTGTTGTTCACAAAGATAGTGCAAGGGGGACACATTTTCATCACTGGACTGAAATGGAAATTACTTGGACAAGAAAATATTAAGGTGTGGAATCCTATAGTGGATTAACCATAAGATTTGACTACCGCTCAATTGTGAATTACGGCTGCTACTGGAGTGTTTGAAGCGCATCACATATCGGATGCAATTTGAACTCTGGTATTGTTACTCAAAATTAGCACTTATTTCTTGGTCTTAATGTTTGAAACTTATGTGTTACAATGGTGAAGTTTGGAAATGTGTGCATGTAGTTTGATATATTTTGTAACTTTTAAAGTAAAATTTGATACAAAATTGATCCGTCGATGTCAGAACTGCAGATTGAACCCAAAATTTTATACAGAAAGAATGTTATGATTGCAACAGACGATAATTTATTGAGATTTGTTATCATGTAAGTTTTCATGCGTAAATTACATTGAGAATTGAATGAACTGGCACATGTTGAGGTTGCTAGCTAAATATGATTGTGAGTTCATGTATGTTGTAAGTTTAATACACTCTTTTATCCATCTTTCATTCACATCAGTTTATGCATTGAGATACTTAAATATGTTTTCTAATTAAGTTAAATACATATGGATGATTGTTGAACTGTTGAATAAATTGTTCAATATGACTGCTAAAATATTTTGTAAATTTTGTAAATATCATGAGTGTTGAACCTATTTAATAATAATCTGGTTAGTAAGCATGTGCAATGTATACCTAATGAACTTCATATTTTCAATATAACTTTGGTGTTTGTTGAAATTTGTTGCAAATTGAATTTTGATAAGTGTTGGCTTGTTATATAAATCGCATTATGATGACTACTTAATTTGCAGAGTCACTTAGATGTTTACTAAATTGTTTTACAAATTAATTATGATGATTGTTGAATTGTTAGATATATCATATTATGATGATTGTTGAAGCTGTTTAAGAATTATCAATTTTATATGCATAGCCAATGATATTGTATTATTAATCATATTTTTAAAGCAATTTATATGATTACTGAACTGTTTTTCAATTTTTTAGGGTTTTGATCATGCATATTAGAGAATTTTATTTATTAATAATCATATATTAAAATAATATTTCGCAAATAATCGAGTTTCGGAAAAAATTACGCAAATAACCATGTTTCAGATGACTCCCTAAAGGAGGAGCCATCTGAAATGGCGCATGCACCTACAATTTTTCCCTAGGCGCCATCTCACTTGGCGCCTCCCTTGGCTTTTAGCCAAGTGAGATGGCGCATGCTCCTTAAAAGTGAGAGGAGGCGCCATCTCACTTGGCTCCTAGGGCAAAACTAGGGCAAAATGTTGTTTTATAAATAACTCGTCCGTTTCTCTGAAATTTCTCACACTTTCTCGCACTGTATTTTTATTTTGTACTCTGTTATTTGCGTCATGACGTCGCCTATGATTTTTAGCAGAGATGGTTACATTATCTTCTCCGCCACGAAACCTGCGATGAAAATGAAATTCTGGCACATTCACTCCATGGAGCGTCTGAAGCGGGAGTTGATGCGATGGCTAGATGGAGACATTGCGGAGGGGGAAAAATTCGAAGGATCCAGCGAAAACGAACAACAACCTCACATGCGACAGGAAGACCTAATGTGTGGTTGGAGGAAGTCAAAACAGACAGCGATGTAATTGTTGATGATGCATGGGTCAGATGAAATTGTGTTAACAGTTGTAATTTCGTAGATGGAATATCGTTAATTATTCTTGTACGCGTTTTATTAATTGTAGCAAAATCTGTTAACGGAAAACCCAAATGTTTACAACACAATTAAGAAAAGATTTTATGTATTACAATATTTATGTGGTCGAGCCAGACGCCCGATTCGGACAGTTTTTGCGATTGTGTCCGACCTGACGGCATAAACCACACTTTCTTTCCAACCTGTCAAGATCGTCCATTTCTGTTGTGATGCGCTTACTTTTGGGACGACCCTTCTTGTTCCTTCGCATTTGGTCATTGTGCCACACTATTTCGCCGTCGTATGCAGGCCAATAATCTGGTTTTGCTACCAAAGGAAAGTTGTTGTTGTAAACGTTGAGCAACGTTTCAGATTTGTAAATGTTTGACAGAAGTTGCAGCGCGTCTTGATGGGTATGAGCACAAGCGGCAATGACATGAGAGCAAGGCATACGAAATGCTTGAAACCTGCCACAATCGCACCATTGAGAAGGTAGCATGACCCTATATTCTTGTCTTGGCAGGCCTTCATTGTGGTCGAATGTCTCTTTCACAATGAAGTTGTGGCTGTTTCGGTCAAACCGTATAACCATATGAGTGTTGGCTTTAGCACTTTCAGCCTTAATGTATTTCATGCAGCTTTCACTCCATAGTTGTCCAGATTGCAATACCGCATTCCACATTTCACCTCATTTGGAAAATAACGCAGCCATCCTAAAATACGTAGATTTTACCAAGGCAGTGATTGGGAGGTTTCGTATGCCTTTGAATACCCCATTCATTGATTCAATAAGATTCGTTGTCATATGCCCCCATCTTTGGCCATTATCGTATGACCTAGTCAATTTTTCCACCGGAATATTATCGATCCACCTACCGGCTTCCGGATTTGACAAACGGATCTCGTTGCGGTAATATTTGAATGTGGGTTGTGTCAATGCATATCCCACATTCATAACCGCTTTCCTCAATGTTTTGTCCTTGATCTCCCTCGAGAAATTCTGGACGATATGCCTAACGCAATAGACATGCGTAGAAGGAGGGTCATGCCAACCATTTGCTGGATTATTGTAGGCACTTTCAATGGAGGCATGTTTGTCCAAGATCAAACAGAGATCTGGTTGAGGAGCCACGTGTATCCTCAGATTTTTCAAGAAAAAGCTTCAAGCACCACCGGTCTCCCCCTCGACAAGGGCAAAGGCAATGGGGAAAATGTTGTTGTTGCCATCTTGTGCAACTGCCATCAGTAGCGTGCCTTTGTACTTCCCATACAACCAAGTCTCATCAATTTGTATAATTGGTTTTCATAATGCAAACCCTGTGATGCATGGTTGAAATGCCCAAAACACGCGACTGAATATTCCGTTGCCATTTAGTAGACTACCATCTTGGGCGTATGCTGGCACTGTTTCCAGAACGTAAACACTACCTGGAGAATACGTCTTGAGTGCATTCAGGTAGCGAGGAAGTTCTTGGTATGACTCCTCCCAGTTTCCGTACACCCTTTCAATCGCCTTAGTCTTTGCTAACCACGCCTTACGGTAAGACGGAGTGTAGTTAAAAACCATGGTGATGTGGGAGATGATTGTTTTCACCTTCAAAGATGGGTCGTTGTTGACCAGGGGTAGGATTTCTTGACAGATGAGATCATAGTTGAGTTTTCGGTGGTCCTGTGATTGAGTGGAACTTACACAAGTGTGGATAGTCATGGAACCTATGACCCAGCAGTCACCCCTTAATCTGTATGATGCGGTCAGCTTGAACATACAGTCAGGGTGGACACACTTGATCTTGTACCTTTCCGGGTTGACACGATCCACCTTAAAATCAATCGAGTTGAGCATGTGGAATTTTTTAATGGCCCTTATGCATTCCTCTCTGTTACGAAACTTGTCCTTCTCTTTTAAATTTTCATCCGACTGCATATACGGATTGAAAAATAAGTCAGTAGAAGGTTCATCTCCGCCCATGTTGAAGTTTGTCATGTGCGGAGGTGGTGTGTAGATTTTGTTTGCAGGAATACTAGGGATGCCATCATCGTCGGAATCATCATTCACCATTTCATCAAACTCTAACTCGTTATCTTCTTCTTCATCATCAACTGCATCTACCTCAGCTTGTTCATTCTCCAAAGGATCAACCTCTTGTGTCACATGAGGCTCTCATAGCATAACGTACAACTCAATAGAGTCGTACCCATAATAGACATGGCTGGAAAACATATTCTGGAGATCCTCGTCATCTTGAACTTCAACCTTATAAAAAATTACTTGGTTGTTTCCAAAGAAAACTGGATTCTGATAAAATATCTGGGACACCGGGCCTCGTTCAAGTTTGGCCTTCAATCTTTTTTTGAAGTACGAGAAATTGGCTTTCCCGTTTAAGAGAAATCGGATGTTGTCTGTGTCTCTAAACAAAAACCCAGCGGTGGGACAAATGTATGTCTCACCGTTGAAATGTGCTTTGACGATAAATTGTGGTGCAGAGGCCATTGCGTAAAATTGTTTTAAGGTTTGAAGGTTGGAATGTTTGAATTTTATGAGTGATTCGAAGGTTGGAATGTTTGAGGTTTATTGATTGTATGAAGGTTTGAATGCTGTAAGGTTTGAAGGTTGGAATGTTTGAACTTTATGAGTGATTCGAAAGTTTATATGTTTGATTGTTTGAAGGTTTGAAGGTTTGATTGTAAGAACGTTTGAAGGTTGGAATATTTGACAGATTAAGTGAATGAATGTTATGATAAACGTAAGACTAAAAATTTCAATTAAGTAAGGATGCAACCCCCAAGGCTGCCAATAGTGTTACATGCAAGGCATCCCAAAGGCTGTCACGTTGCCTGAGCCTAGCCTGCAACAAAGGACACCTCTTATTCGCCAATTGGGGTGGCGACACCATTCATTTTTGTACTCTTTCGCCAAGTCCAATGGCGCCTCCCTTACTGTCCAATCGTGATACATGCATGCAGATATGTAACCCCCTAGGCTGCTGTTGTACCCCAAAATTTTCCCTCCCATATTCTTCAAGAAATTGCCAAGCCAAGCTGCAAAATTCCCCAAGGGTTGCACAGTGCAAAGGTCTCCTATACAGTCAAAACTAGGGTTTGTGTGCTGATCAAGGAAAGGAAGTTTTCAAAGGCCCAATCAAGTCTCATATGCCTACAAATATGGTCAAGCATCCTCATATCAAGTTTCAAGGCATTCAGCTCAAAATTGCACAGTCAAAACCCTAAATTGCACTACAGTCAACTGTAGGGGCAAAATGGTCATTTGACAGTCAAAAGTTCAAATTTTTGGTCAACATATCATTTTGAAGCCACAAACATCATTTGATCAATGCTTGATCATGATTCTCAAAATTTGGCTCAGAAATCATCAAAGATGCAAAAGTTTCCTTATTTGGACAGTTGAAAAAGTCAACTGAAATTGACCAGGGCATAACTTTCACATGGATTATCAGAAAAATTCCATCCAAAGCTCATTTTGAAGAGAAAGACATTTCCTACAACTCATCTTCATACTTCAAGTCCAAGAAATGCTCTCACAAAAAGTTATCAATTTCAACATTATAGGTCATTTTCAAAAGTCAACAAAAAGGGACTTTAAGTCAAAGGCCATAACTTGAGATTGGTAAATCAAAATGACATGGGACCAAAGGCATCGGTTAGAGGACTCAAAGACCTTTCCAAAATGTCCAAGAACATGAGAAAAGCTTAAAAATTGAGCAAGTTATGCCTTGTGGAAGTTGGGAAATTTTTGGATATTTTGAAAAGTCAACATTGATTCAAATGACCTAAAAATGCTAATGGGCCCATTTTTCTTCCATGATTCATCATTCCAAGCATGTGCACGACCACTTGGCCCAAAGGGAAGTATTTTCTCATTTTTTATTTATTTATTTGAATTATTATTCATATTAATTCATTTAAATCATTTAAATATGTGAAAAATATGTAACTTGACCTAATAAATCTTTTCATGCATGTTTTGGCCTCAATATTTCGTGCTTGTACAATTATGGAAAGATTTGGCTTGATTGGATGCTAATTGATACAAAGAACACATGAAAAAGATTCAAAAAGATCCTTAGAAAATCAATTATCAAAAATCATGATTACAAGAGATTTGGTTGAATTTTGTTGACCTAATTTGTTCACTACATATGCCTGATGAGAAACCTAATGCAAAGGGACGGAAAAGCTGCGCAAAAGGACCATTGCAAACTTGAAAAATTCTCTAAAAAACTCAAATACTGAAAACCACTTTTTAGGTGGATTAAAAGCACAAAAACTATTCCATTAGCTTCCTTGAAGGTTCCTGAACGTGTTCCAATCAGAATCATCCATCACCACGCCAAGAATTGGTAAAACGAACTCAAACTGTATCAAGAAATTTTCAGAATCGTGCATCATGATTTAAGCATCTTTTGTAATTTTTATTCATTGATTCATGATTGTTATCTTGTCCTGAAACTAACCAATGCATTTAATTGAGTTTTTACGTTGTATACGTGATTTCACCATGGCCAAGTTCTAGGGTTTTGCAAGCTTCAGATTGGGGCTTTTCACCCAAGGAAAAATTAGAACTCGTGAATACCACCATTGACATGAGCACGCCTGGACGAAGAGATCCCAACCCTCGCGCCTAATTTATGTTCAAAGATAACCTAATTGCTATTTTCTGGTATATGGTCTTAGGCAACGCGTCTAAAACCGTTGCTCAATGTTTTATATTTCAGGGAAGGTGGAGAAGATGATTACATGTCACACGCTGACTGGCTTATTCAAAATCTCGCGCGCATTTCCAAGCCATTAACCCACTTTCTTTTTTATTATTTGTTTGTCTAATATATATAAAACGCGTTTGGTTGGCACAGCTGGTCAGAGAAAACATTGGCAAGGCATATGACCTGGGTTCGAGTCCCAGGTCTTCAATATTCCCATTTATTTTTCTTCAATTAACGTTCACGTGCAGTGCTGAGGTGAGGGATCATGATACACCTCCTAATCCAAGCGTACACGCGTCTAGCATATCTAGATCAAAGGCTCAAGGTTGCTGAACACCATAAGCGCTGGTCAACATGTCCGTAGGCCACCTGGAAAGTCAAACGGACCCAGGGTTTTTTGGGCCAGATTATTCAAAGCCCTACCTCCACTTTGGGGCCTGAACCCCCCCCCCCTGGTTTGCCTTCTCTATATTTTTCACATTTTATTTTCAATTGTTATTTTACTTGTTTTATTGTTTTGATTCAATTAATTATTTTTACCAAATATAAAAAAATGCCTAAAAAATCAGAAAAGATAAAAGAAATAATAAATTTTTTATTTTCATATTTTCTTGTAAATAATGCATATAAATAAATTTAGTTTTAAATTAGGTTTGATTTAAATTCTTTTCATAACAAAAATCTAAAAAACATAGAAATAGGTTTAATTGATAATTTTTATTCCTTTTAATTTTTTTCTTTTTTCACAGTAATATTTATTATTTTATTTATTTTTTATAACCAAATTTGCATGTAAATTAACTTAGGTTTAAATTAGGTTAAAATTCAATATTTTCTTAATAATTTAAAAATAATTAGAACTAGGTTTAACATTTCATTTTAATTGCAATTAATTCTTTTCCTATTAAATCTTAAAAAACATAAAATACCAAAAACATCTTTCTTTTAATTTTAATGTTAATTTCTTATTAATTTAATTTTTGCAAAAGGGTCCAACGCCCTCCTTTCGACTTAATTGTTTAATTTCGTGTATTTACTTTATTTCGCTTAAATAATCATGTATCTCTCCCGAAGCTTTGTAACATTTACTTCTCGCACTTTTTAATTCTTTTAATTCTTTATTTTCTGTCAAATCGGGTCCTGGTTTAATTTTGGCGATGTGGACCCGCGCCATTTGTAATAGCTTTAGATTTACTTTTCTTCGCAAACTTTTAACTGTTA
Organism: Vicia faba; assembly: GCA_948472305.1. Lineage (NCBI taxonomy): Eukaryota > Viridiplantae > Streptophyta > Magnoliopsida > Fabales > Fabaceae > Vicia > Vicia faba. Next base: position 102,717,359 of record OX451740.1, on the reverse strand, counting down.
AACAAAGCATGCAAGAATGAATGGCCATAATAAAATCAAGCGTAGATCACTTTAACATGACAAGACAAATACAAATGAGAACGACACACGAATCACACACCACCCCTAGGGTACGCCTCACTGTTGCCTTGCCTCGAAAGGTGATTGTCGAGTAGAGGATGTCTTAGTAAGTCCTCATGATCCGGGAACCTGGCATGAGGGTAGCTTCTAAGGTGTCTTCCCATTGCTCTGGTGATCACCATGTCCCGAACCTCGAATTGACCCGAACACCTCCAACGGTGGTGCTACCTACCTCTCAATGGTGGGATGGCACTACTTTAAAGGACATCTACACAGACGAATTCCTTAGGGTAGGTAGACGACTCTAGATACTTGCTCTAATTTCAAAAACAAATCAAAAAATACTTTTCACACCGACACCTTTTCAAAAAGCTTTCGAAAGCAATTTTTCAAACACTCTTGAGGACCGATACAAGAGTCGAACTGGAATTTTCAAAGAAACTTTTTAAAACCCACAGTTGAAAAGCAAACAATTTTGAAAACACAATGAGCAAGTATCTAAGAGCCCATGGATAACCATGGATAGAAAGGGTGCTAACACCTTCCCTTTCTATAACCTACCTCCCGAACCGAGAGCAATCTCTTTAAGGAATTTTTCTATGCTTTTGTCCTTTCCATTTGGAGAAAATAAAAGACGGTGGCGACTCTTGCTTCCGCGACATTTCGCGAACTAGCGTTAAACAGTCAGTTCCAGATCCACCGATCACAGAACTGGCGACTCTGCTGGGGACTTAACTTAAAGTGAGGTGTACCTTAGGATTAAGATCACTGTGTTTTCAATTGTCTTCTTTGCTTGCTTTATTATTGTGGGTTGCTTGGGAGTTCTATAGATCCTAACCCGGATCTGGGGATACCTTCTTAGAAAGTAGCAACAAGGCTGCGAGGGAACTGTGCGGGGTATACCGACATGGTTGAAACAGTCTGCTACGTTGATGTGGCACTTTGGTGTGTACCGGTAACCCTTGAGTTCAGTCAAGGAGAGTACGGGGCCTCCGCGTGGTGTCGTGAAGCATCAACAGACCTTAGGAACCTTAATTGAACTATCTTGGCCTCTTTAGGGTAGTGAGATAACTGACTTTGGCGCAGTCCGAGGTTGGTTGATACTCGATACTACACCCAATTGAGGGTTGCTTTCCTGGAATATTTCGGTCGCCAGTTCAGTGGCTAAATCGAAACGATGAACAATGAAAGCAATCCCGTGATATTGGGAACCTTAGAACCCGGTTACTTTGATAGGACAGGTTGAACCCACCAACTTCAAGAGGGTAGTACCCCAGACCTCATGCTGGCCTTAAACTCTAAGGGCTTCTCTTGTGTGACTTGTGTGCCTTCGTACTTGACTAGTTGCATGCTTTATCTGACACATGAACTACTTGCAGGTTTTGTTTATAGTCCTTAATTGGGACTCATAACAGGGTTTGCTAAGTTTCTTGCAGGGTTTGTTTTAGTCCTTAATTGGGACTCATGACAAAGTATACTGAATTTCTTGCAGGGTTTGTTTATAGTCCTTAATTGGGACTCATAACAGGGTTTACCTACATCACCCCATGCATAGCATGACATCATACCATTGCATACATCCTAACCCATTTCAAGGATCTCAAGGGCTTGTGATGCAGGTCATGATAAATCAAACATCTAGCAAGGGGCAAAGAGGATTTATTTTCCTCTAGCTAAGGTTGTCAGGGGCTATGACCCACTGGATATGGTGAGCCTTTGACCCTTCAAGAAGAATCCTCAACAGCATGGGTTTCCTTCAATCAAAGCTACCAATTCCGATGCTAACAATTTTCTTGTTTACCCTGCGAGATCCTTGAAAACATTACATGCATGTCATACATCTCATTGCATTGCAGGTATCCCTTTGACAGGTTGCTTACCCTTCTTCGCTGTTTATTTCAGCCGATCGTCATGAATCCTGAATCATCAGCTGAGCAGTCAATCAAGGCCCTCCAGGCTCAGAATGCCCAGTTCCAAGGGCTGATCATGAATTTGACCCAGGGGCAACAAGATCTGAAGGCTTTGCTCTTGAAGAAGGAAAAGAAGAAGAAGAGGACTGTCTTGTTCAGCCCTAGACGCAGATCTAGGAATACACCGCAGATTGAAACTGAGAGGACAACTCCATCTATAAGGGAAGGTAGTCATCAGGAGGAAAGGGTTCCCAGTCCAGTGGTCTCCGACAACGAGACAGATTTCAACGACGAACAATACCCTCCTGCCGAAGACAAGTACAAACAGTTGGAGGATAGGCTGAATGCTATGGAGATCCAACAGGTACCTGGGCTGGATTTTGGAGATCTAGGTTTGTCAACTGGTGTGATTATTCCTCGGAAGTTCAAAGCACCATCCTTTACCAAGTATGACGGGGCGTCTTGTCCCAAGTTACATCTCAGGTCCTATGTTCGGAAGATTCAACCATATACGGTGGATAAGAATTTGTGGATCCATTTCTTCCAGGAGAGTCTTTCAGGGACTCATCTCGAATGGTTCTATCAGCTAGATGGGACCAAGGTTCGTAACTGGGAGGAGTTGGCTACTGCTTTCTACAAGCAGTATCAATATAATGCCGACCTTGCTCCTACGCGTACCCAACTCCAGGGTATGTCGTTAGGATCAAGTGAAGGTTTTAAAGAATATGCGCAGAAATGGAGGGATCTTGCTGGAAGGGTACAACCACCTCTGACTGATCGGGAACTTGTCGATATGTTCTTGGGGACCCTGTCTGGTCCGTTCTACAACCACCTAATTGGGAATTCGTCTGCTGGATTCACAGATCTTATCTTGACTGGAGAGCGAATAGAAGCTGGCATCCGGTCTGGGAAAATTCAAGAGGCTGCACCTTCTGATAAAAAGCCTCATCATGGAAAGAAAGAATCCAATGCTGTGCACGGTAAAAAGAGCCGTCATGAGGTAGGGGCAATCCAGATCTCCAATCCCGGACCTGCTCAACAAGGACAGGGGCAGCAGCGAAAGGAGAAACGACAGTACACCAAAATCAACATGTCGTTGGATCAAGCACTGCAACAAATGTTGAAGGCAGGGCTGATCACCTTAAGGGCTCCTCTTCGGAATCCGAACACTTCTGCTCCCAACTATCATCCCAATGACATGTGCGCATATCATTCTGATAGCCCGGGGCATACTACGGACAACTGCTGGCCTCTCAAGAACAAGATTCAAGACATGATCGACGCCGGGGAGATTCAGTTTGAAGTGCCTGAGACTCCGAACATAATCACTGCTCCGTTGCCCAATCATTGAAGCCTTTTGTTTATTTGAATTTTTGAGTTGTATTTTTCTTTGCTTATACAAACAATTAATGTCATAACAAACTCTTTTATTCTATCAATGCATCGCATACGTCTGTTTTGGGAATTAATACAATTGTTTTCATTATATTCAAATTTCTTTTCATATTTTTTCTGATGTCAACTCTGGATCTAAAATTCTAAGCCTCTTGAGGGAGGATGACGAAAATGATACCATAATCTACAGTATGCTTTTGAACAGACCCCGCTGATGAGGTACAGGCATTGTTTCAATCTCTAAACACTGGAGTTATAAGGATGATAATCCCTCGTCAACCCCTCTGAGCCAAAGAAGTAGGAGTTTTTCTTTTCGAAATTTAAAACCCTTTATCATAACCTGGGGCAGGGTAGTTCTCTCAGTTGATCCAAGTGCATAACAAATGGCACCAAAGGAGTCCTTACAAAACAAAAGACAGTGATGGCTCTGAATAAATCACAAGGACATGCAGTCATTATCTCAAAAAATGAAAAGCCCAAAAAGTCAAAACCCATGAAGGAGACTTACAAAACTGGGGCATCCCGCTGACTGTAATTCCAAAAAAGGAAACAGTTCAGGCAAAAAAAGAAAGGGATAACAAAAATCAAAAAGAAAGAGGTCCTACAAACCCTCAACAAAAAAGGAATGACTGCCTATTCAAAATAAGTTATCAACATCTGAACCATTATTCGAAAAATCAGAGCAAAGACTCAAACAGGGTCTAACGTATGATCAACTGAGTTTAGGTTTGGAGAACATCACGAAGAGCGGGTGGGTACAAATAATTTGAGCCTTTATCCTTTGTTTCTTAAAACCGTGAACCAAGCCACGTTATAACCCTCCAAAGTCCTAGCTGAAGCATGGGCTAGTTCGAAAGCATACTGTTACGAAAGGTATCCTGACTCCTGAAGGCCTACGGTAAATACGGAGTTGACATCACGTTTTACAAACATTCACTTGTTTTATGAAAAAGAATGCATTTTCAAAATCTTCGAGACAGACATAAGCTTTGCATTTTTAACATAACTTTGTTTGCATATGACTTTTTGTTTGAACAGCATAGAAATTTGCATGACGAAAGTCTAATGAACAAGAGTATCTCCAATCAAGGGGCACGGCATGATCATGGTCTATCATCTGGGGCAGTTAAGCCAAGATCCAGAGAATCTCTCAAAAAGCCTGGGGCAAATCTTTGCCTGAGTCACTTGGGGCACCCCAGCAACGAATCTTGCACGATCAGACACCTTCTGGTAATATGGCAACACAAGCAGCCAGGGGCACCTCCCTGCATTCTAAGAGCATGGACATAGGCGGAAAAAATACTACGCAAAATCAAAGACCCGCTAGGTGGACACACCTAGGCAAAAATAAGGGCTTCCCGGCGAACCTAAAGGGTTCGGGCAAAATGAAGGGATGAAATGAAAAAAATCTGTACACCCGGCAAGTCGAAAACCTGAAAAGGCGGCTTGAGCAAAAATGGGTATCCCGGTGGACTGAAAACCCGAAAGGGCGGTCCAGGCAAAAATTAGGGATTAAAGCGTACGACTATGTCCTGCCATCTGTCTACCAGAAGAAGGTTTGCCCATCAACAGCTATCAGCACCCCACAAGTGCCTCCCCCATAGAAACAGGGGCAATAAAGAGTGGTCTAAGAAATCTGATTGTTTCTGTCCTCCAAGGTATCAAGGTAGGTTCCGTGGAAGAACATAACCAATACAGTTTAATACTTCCCCAGGAGAGTCCAATCCAGTTCCCCAAGAAAGTTGGAATTCATCTCCCCAAGCAGTAAGCTTATCCCCAGTAGGTTCATGAAGCTTACCCTCGCAGAGCACGAACGCGTCACCCGGCTTTATTCAAAGAGTTATTTCCTTAACAGGATATAACTGGGATATCCTCAGCCAAAATCCACGGAAAGAGCGTCCTCGACGAAGTCTTCTTATCCCCAGCGAAGTCTATTAACACTTCCGATACAACAATGGTATCCCCAGCGAAGTTATCATCAACGACTCAACAGAGTGTCTCTCTCCCCCCAGAGTATTTGTCTCCCCGCAGAGTAACCCATTCGCCAAGTTTATTCCCCAACGGAGTTATCTTCTCCTATCGGAATTCTTGCAACTATCATCCCAGTGGAGGCGAAAATCTATTCTTCCACATCAGCCCAGGAGTGACTTCCCGGCACCCGTCAAGGATTTATTTTCTTAGACAAAAAAATACATTCATAAACATCACATCTTCATACATTATAGCATGCATATGCATCATACTACACGAATCTCATTAATGTTGAAGACATACAGTTCATGCATCGTGATTTTGCATACAATTATGTTTTGCCTTTTCAGGAAAAGATCAATACCAAAATGATTACTATCAACTATCGCAATTCTTTCTAGATATAGTTTCAGATATGACTCAGAGATGGTGACGTTCTGATACTGCTTCTAGATTTCCTTCTAGATATAGTTTCAGATATGACCCAGATATGGTGACGTTCTGATACTGCTTCCAGATATCCTTCTAGATATAGTTTCAGATATGACCCAGAGATGGTGACGTTCTGATACTGCTTCCAGATATCCTTCTAGATATAGTTTCAGATATGACCCAGAGATGGTGACGTTCTGATACTGCTTCCAGATTTCCTTCTAGATATAGTTTCAGATATGACCCAGAGATGGTGACGTTCTGATGCTGCTTCCAGATATCCTTCTAGATATAGTTTCAGATATGACCCAGAGATGGCGACGTTCTGATACTTCTTCCAGATTTCCTTCTAGATATAGTTTCAGATATGACCCAGAGATGGTGACGTTCTGATACTGCTTCCAGATTTCCTTCTAGATATAGTTTCAGATATGACCCAGATATGGTGACATTCTGATGCTGCTTCCAGAGTTCCTTCTAGATATAGTTTCAGATGTAAACCAGATATGGTGACGTTCTGATGCGGCTTCCAGATTTCCTTCCAGATATAGTTTCAGATGTAAACCAGATATGGTGACGTTCTGATACTGCTTCCAGATTTCCTTCCAGATATAGTCCAGATATGAACCAGATATGGCGACGTTCTGACACTTATTCCAGTTGAAGATATTTCAAGGCCTTCTCTAGTCCAGCTGAATCGACTCCCAACAGATTTTTCTGATAAAGACTCAGTAGAAGTCATCCCAGATGGTCCCCTCTCCAACGGTGAGTGAGGTGGTAATTCCTTTTTCAGATGTTTCCCTCTCCGACGGTGAGTGTGAGGTGATAGTCTCTTATGGTCCCCTCTCCGACGGTGAGTGAGGTGGTAATTCCTTTTTCAGATGTTTCCCTCTCCGACGGTGAGTGTGAGGTGATATTCTCCTATGGTTCCCTCTCCGACGGCGAGTGAGGTGGTAATTCCTTTTTCAGATGTTTCCCTCTCCGACGGTGAGTGTGAGGTGATAGTCTCCTATGGTTCCCTCTCCGACGGTGAGTGAGGTGACAATTCCTTTTCCTATGATTCCCTCTCTGACGGCGAGTGAGGTGATTCCCTTTCAGATTATAATGGCCTATGGTTCTCGTTCCGATCCTGCGAAGATGGTATTTCCCACCAAGATTTTCTCAACGAGCGTTGTTGAAGTTAAAATCACCCAAGGTTCTCTTACCATTCATGCTAAGGCAGTAACCATACCTAGTTCATTCATCATCTTTTGAAGCTCCAGATCCAGCTCCTGTAACCAGTCAGGATACATCTATACCAAGCATCTGAAAACCAGCTCCTACAACGTGTCAGGTACTCATTTGTTCTTTTGCAGGTATGCAGGTTCTTGCTAAGGAATCTCCTACGCAATCAACATCCAGATGGCATCTATAAGCCCATCATCCTATCCAGCAACCTCCCAATGGCATCTATAAGCCCATTCCACCATCACTGCTATTATGTGAGCGCAAATTTCTGGGCACTCTAGTGTTCAATCATCTTCTACCCTCGGATTACGAAAGGCACGTCAGCCAATCTGCATCCTCAGGTCTAAGAAGATTGAACAGGGGCAACTGTTGTACCCCAAAATTTGCCCTCCCATATTCTTCAAGAAATTGCCAAGCCAAACTGCAAAATTCCCCAAGGGTTGCACAGTGCAAAGGTCTCCTATACAGTCAAAACTAGGGTTTGTGTGCTGATCAAGGAAAGGAAGTTTTCAAAGGCCCAATCAAGTCTCATATGCCTACAAATATGGTCAAGCATCCTCATATCAAGTTTCAAGGCATTCAGCTCAAAATTGCACAGTCAAAACCCTAAATTGCACTACAGTCAACTGTAGGGGCAAAATGGTCATTTGACAGTCAAAAGTTCAAATTTTTGGTCAACATATCATTTTGAAGCCACAAACATCATTTGATCAATGCTTGATCATGATTCTCAAAATTTGGCTCAGAAATCATCAAAGATGCAAAAGTTTCCTTATTTGGACAGTTGAAAAAGTCAACTGAAATTGACCAGGGCATAACTTTCACATGGATTATCAGAAAAATTCCATCCAAAGCTCATTTTGAAGAGAAAGACATTTCCTACAACTCATCTTCATACTTCAAGTCCAAGAAATGCTCTCACAAAAAGTTATCAATTTCAACATTATAGGTCATTTTCAAAAGTCAACAAAAAGGGACTTTAAGTCAAAGGCCATAACTTGAGATTGGTAAATCAAAATGACATGGGACCAAAGGCATCGGTTAGAGGACTCAAAGACCTTTCCAAAATGTCCAAGAACATGAGAAAAGCTTAAAAATTGAGCAAGTTATGCCTTGTGGAAGTTGGGAAATTTTTGGATATTTTGAAAAGTCAACATTGATTCAAATGACCTAAAAATGCTAATGGGCCCATTTTTCTTCCATGATTCATCATTCCAAGCATGTGCACGACCACTTGGCCCAAAGGGAAGTATTTTCTCATTTTTTATTTATTTATTTGAATTATTATTCATATTAATTCATTTAAATCATTTAAATATGTGAAAAATATGTAACTTGACCTAATAAATCTTTTCATGCATGTTTTGGCCTCAATATTTCGTGCTTGTACAATTATGGAAAGATTTGGCTTGATTGGATGCTAATTGATACAAAGAACACATGAAAAAGATTCAAAAAGATCCTTAGAAAATCAATTATCAAAAATCATGATTACAAGAGATTTGGTTGAATTTTGTTGACCTAATTTGTTCACTACATATGCCTGATGAGAAACCTAATGCAAAGGGACAGAAAAGCTGCGCAAAAGGACCATTGCAAACTTGAAAAATTCTCTAAAAAACTCAAATACTGAAAACCACTTTTTAGGTGGATTAAAAGCACAAAAACTATTCCATTAGCTTCCTTGAAGGTTCCTGAACGTGTTCCAATCAGAATCATCCATCACCACGCCAAGAATTGGTAAAACGAACTCAAACTGTATCAAGAAATTTTCAGAATCGTGCATCATGATTTAAGCATCTTTTGTAATTTTTATTCATTGATTCATGATTGTTATCTTGTCCTGAAACTAACCAATGCATTTAATTGAGTTTTTACGTTGTATATGTGATTTCACCATGGCCAAGTTCTAGGGTTTTGCAAGCTTCAGATTGGGGCTTTTCACCCAAGGAAAAATTAGAACTCGTGAATACCACCATTGACATGAGCACGCCTGGACGAAGAGATCCCAACCCTCGCGCCTAATTTATGTTCAAAGATAACCTAATCGCTATTTTCTGGTATATGGTCTTAGGCAACGCGTCTAAAACCGTTGCTCAATGTTTTATATTTCAGGGAAGGTGGAGAAGATGATTACATGTCACACGCTGACTGGCTTATTCAAAATCTCGCGCGCATTTCCAAGCCATTAACCCACTTTCTTTTTTATTATTTGTTTGTCTAATATATATAAAACGCGTTTGGTTGGCACAGCTGGTCAGAGAAAACATTGGCAAGGCATATGACCTGGGTTCGAGTCCCAGGTCTTCAATATTCCCATTTATTTTTCTTCAATTAACGTTCACGTGCAGTGCTGAGGTGAGGGATCATGATACACCTCCTAATCCAAGCGTACACGCGTCTAGCATATCCAGATCAAAGGCTCAAGGTTGCTGAACACCATAAGCGCTGGTCAACATGTCCGTAGGCCACCTGGAAAGTCAAACGGACCCAGGGTTTTTTGGGCCAGATTATTCAAAGCCCTACCTCCACTTTGGGGCCTGAACCCCCCCCCCCCTGGTTTGCCTTCTCTATATTTTTCACATTTTATTTTCAATTGTTATTTTACTTGTTTTATTGTTTTGATTCAATTAATTATTTTTACCAAATATAAAAAAATGCCTAAAAAATCAGAAAAGATAAAAGAAATAATAAATTTTTTATTTTCATATTTTCTTGTAAATAATGCATATAAATAAATTTAGTTTTAAATTAGGTTTGATTTAAATTCTTTTCATAACAAAAATCTAAAAAACATAGAAATAGGTTTAATTGATAATTTTTATTCCTTTTAATTTTTTTCTTTTTTCACAGTAATATTTATTATTTTATTTATTTTTTATAACCAAATTTGCATGTAAATTAACTTAGGTTTAAATTAGGTTAAAATTCAATATTTTCTTAATAATTTAAAAATAATTAGAACTAGGTTTAACATTTCATTTTAATTGCAATTAATTATTTTCCTATTAAATCTTAAAAAACATAAAATACCAAAAACATCTTTCTTTTAATTTTAATGTTAATTTCTTATTAATTTAATTTTTGCAAAAGGGTCCAACGCCCTCCTTTCGACTTAATTGTTTAATTTCGTGTATTTACTTTATTTCGCTTAAATAATCATGTATCTCTCCCGAAGCTTTGTAACATTTACTTCTCGCACTTTTTAATTCTTTTAATTCTTTATTTTCTGTCAAATCGGGTCCTGGTTTAATTTTGGCGATGTGGACCCGCGCCATTTGTAATAGCTTTAGATTTACTTTTCTTCGCAAACTTTTAACTGTTAAACAAAGCATGCAAGAATGAATGGCCATAATAAAATCAAGCGTAGATCACTTTAACATGACAAGACAAATACAAATGAGAACGACACACGAATCACACACCACCCCTAGGGTACGCCTCACTGTTGCCTTGCCTCGAAAGGTGATTGTCGAGTAGAGGATGTCTTAGTAAGTCCTCATGATCCGGGAACCTGGCATGAGGGTAGCTTCTAAGGTGTCTTCCCATTGCTCTGGTGATCACCATGTCCCGAACCTCGAATTGACCCGAACACCTCCAACGGTGGTGCTACCTACCTCTCAATAGTGGGATGGCACTACTTTAAAGGACATCTACACAGACGAATTCCTTAGGGTAGGTAGACGACTCTAGATACTTGCTCTAATTTCAAAAACAAATCAAAAAATACTTTTCACACCGACACCTTTTCAAAAAGCTTTCGAAAGCAATTTTTCAAACACTCTTGAGGACCGATACAAGAGTCGAACTGGAATTTTCAAAGAAACTTTTTAAAACCCACAGTTGAAAAGCAAACAATTTTGAAAACACAATGAGCAAGTATCTAAGAGCCCATGGATAACCATGGATAGAAAGGGTGCTAACACCTTCCCTTTCTATAACCTACCTCCCGAACCGAGAGCAATCTCTTTAAGGAATTTTTCTGTGCTTTTGTCCTTTCCATTTGGAGAAAATAAAAGACGGTGGCGACTCTTGCTTCCGCGACATTTCGCGAACTAGCGTTAAACAGTCAGTTCCAGATCCACCGATCACAGAACTGGCGACTCTGCTGGGGACTTAACTTAAAGTGAGGTGTACCTTAGGATTAAGATCACTGTGTTTTCAATTGTCTTCTTTGCTTGCTTTATTATTGTGGGTTGCTTGGGAGTTCTATAGATCCTAACCCGGATCTGGGGATACCTTCTTAGAAAGTAGCAACAAGGCTGCGAGGGAACTGTGCGGGGTATACCGACATGGTTGAAACAGTCTGCTACGTTGATGTGGCACTTTGGTGTGTACCGGTAACCCTTGAGTTCAGTCAAGGAGAGTACGGGGCCTCCGCGTGGTGTCGTGAAGCATCAACAGACCTTAGGAACCTTAATTGAACTATCTTGGCCTCTTTAGGGTAGTGAGATAACTGACTTTGGCGCAGTCCGAGGTTGGTTGATACTCGATACTACACCCAATTGAGGGTTGCTTTCCTGGAATATTTCGGTCGCCAGTTCAGTGGCTAAATCGAAACGATGAACAATGAAAGCAATCCCGTGATATTGGGAACCTTAGAACCCGGTTACTTTGATAGGACAGGTTGAACCCACCAACTTCAAGAGGGTAGTACCCCAGACCTCATGCTGGCCTTAAACTCTAAGGGCTTCTCTTGTGTGACTTGTGTGCCTTCGTACTTGACTAGTTGCATGCTTTATCTGACACATGAACTACTTGCAGGTTTTGTTTATAGTCCTTAATTGGGACTCATAACAGGGTTTGCTAAGTTTCTTGCAGGGTTTGTTTTAGTCCTTAATTGGGACTCATGACAAAGTATACTGAATTTCTTGCAGGGTTTGTTTATAGTCCTTAATTGGGACTCATAACAGGGTTTACCTACATCACCCCATGCATAGCATGACATCATACCATTGCATACATCCTAACCCATTTCAAGGATCTCAAGGGCTTGTGATGCAGGTCATGATAAATCAAACATCTAGCAAGGGGCAAAGAGGATTTATTTTCCTCTAGCTAAGGTTGTCAGGGGCTATGACCCACTGGATATGGTGAGCCTTTGACCCTTCAAGAAGAATCCTCAACAGCATGGGTTTCCTTCAATCAAAGCTACCAATTCCGATGCTAACAATTTTCTTGTTTACCCTGCGAGATCCTTGAAAACATTACATGCATGTCATACATCTCATTGCATTGCAGGTATCCCTTTGACAGGTTGCTTACCCTTCTTCGCTGTTTATTTCAGCCGATCGTCATGAATCCTGAATCATCAGCTGAGCAGTCAATCAAGGCCCTCCAGGCTCAGAATGCCCAGTTCCAAGGGCTGATCATGAATTTGACCCAGGGGCAACAAGATCTGAAGGCTTTGCTCTTGAAGAAGGAAAAGAAGAAGAAGAGGACTGTCTTGTTCAGCCCTAGACGCAGATCTAGGAATACACCGCAGATTGAAACTGAGAGGACAACTCCATCTATAAGGGAAGGTAGTCATCAGGAGGAAAGGGTTCCCAGTCCAGTGGTCTCCGACAACGAGACAGATTTCAACGACGAACAATACCCTCCTGCCGAAGACAAGTACAAACAGTTGGAGGATAGGCTGAATGCTATGGAGATCCAACAGGTACCTGGGCTGGATTTTGGAGATCTAGGTTTGTCAACTGGTGTGATTATTCCTCGGAAGTTCAAAGCACCATCCTTTACCAAGTATGACGGGGCGTCTTGTCCCAAGTTACATCTCAGGTCCTATGTTCGGAAGATTCAACCATATACGGTGGATAAGAATTTGTGGATCCATTTCTTCCAGGAGAGTCTTTCAGGGACTCATCTCGAATGGTTCTATCAGCTAGATGGGACCAAGGTTCGTAACTGGGAGGAGTTGGCTACTGCTTTCTACAAGCAGTATCAATATAATGCCGACCTTGCTCCTACGCGTACCCAACTCCAGGGTATGTCGTTAGGATCAAGTGAAGGTTTTAAAGAATATGCGCAGAAATGGAGGGATCTTGCTGGAAGGGTACAACCACCTCTGACTGATCGGGAACTTGTCGATATGTTCTTGGGGACCCTGTCTGGTCCGTTCTACAACCACCTAATTGGGAATTCGTCTGCTGGATTCACAGATCTTATCTTGACTGGAGAGCGAATAGAAGCTGGCATCCGGTCTGGGAAAATTCAAGAGGCTGCACCTTCTGATAAAAAGCCTCATCATGGAAAGAAAGAATCCAATGCTGTGCACGGTAAAAAGAGCCGTCATGAGGTAGGGGCAATCCAGATCTCCAATCCCGGACTTGCTCAACAAGGACAGGGGCAGCAGCGAAAGGAGAAACGACAGTACACCAAAATCAACATGTCGTTGGATCAAGCACTGCAACAAATGTTGAAGGCAGGGCTGATCACCTTAAGGGCTCCTCTTCGGAATCCGAACACTTCTGCTCCCAACTATCATCCCAATGACAGGTGCGCATATCATTCTGATAGCCCGGGGCATACTACGGACAACTGCTGGCCTCTCAAGAACAAGATTCAAGACATGATCGACGCCGGGGAGATTCAGTTTGAAGTGCCTGAGACTCCGAACATAATCACTGCTCCGTTGCCCAATCATTGAAGCCTTTTGTTTATTTGAATTTTTGAGTTGTATTTTTCTTTGCTTATACAAACAATTAATGTCATAGCAAACTCTTTTATTCTATCAATGCATCGCATACGTCTGTTTTGGGAATTAATACAATTGTTTTCATTATATTCAAATTTCTTTTCATATTTTTTCTGATGTCAACTCTGGATCTAAAATTCTAAGCCTCTTGAGGGAGGATGACGAAAATGATACCATAATCTACAGTATGCTTTTGAACAGACCCCGCTGATGAGGTACAGGCATTGTTTCAATCCCTAAACACTGGAGTTATAAGGATGATAATCCCTCGTCAACCCCTCTGAGCCAAAGAAGTAGGAGTTTTTCTTTTCGAAATTTAAAACCCTTTATCATAACCTGGGGCAGGGTAGTTCTCTCAGTTGATCCAAGTGCATAACAAATGGCACCAAAGGAGTCCTTACAAAACAAAAGACAGTGATGGTTCTGAATAAATCACAAGGACAGGCAGTCATTATCTCAAAAAATGAAAAGCCCAAAAAGTCAAAACCCATGAAGGAGACTTACAAAACTGGGGCATCCCGCTGACTGTAATTCCAAAAAAGGAAACAGTTCAGGCAAAAAAAGAAAGGGATAACAAAAATCAAAAAGAAAGAGGTCCTACAAACCCTCAACAAAAAAGGAATGACTGCCTATTCAAAATAAGTTATCAACATCTGAACCATTATTCGAAAAATCAGAGCAAAGACTCAAACAGGGTCTAACGTATGATCAACTGAGTTTAGGTTTGGAGAACATCACGAAGAGCGGGTGGGTACAAATAATTTGAGCCTTTATCCTTTGTTTCTTAAAACCGTGAACCAAGCCACGTTATAACCCTCCAAAGTCCTAGCTGAAGCATGGGCTAGTTCGAAAGCATACTGTTACGAAAGGTATCCTGACTCCTGAAGGCCTACGGTAAATACGGAGTTGACATCACGTTTTACAAACATTCACTTGTTTTATGAAAAAGAATGCATTTTCAAAATCTTCGAGACAGACATAAGCTTTGCATTTTTAACATAACTTTGTTTGCATATGACTTTTTGTTTGAACAGCATAGAAATTCGCATGACGAAAGTCTAATGAACAAGAGTATCTCCAATCAAGGGGCACGGCATGATCATGGTCTATCATCTGGGGCAGTTAAGCCAAGATCCAGAGAATCTCTCAAAAAGCCTGGGGCAAATCTCTGCCTGAGTCACTTGGGGCACCCCAGCAACGAATCTTGCACGATCAGACACCTTCTGGTAATATGGCAACACAAGCAGCCAGGGGCACCTCCCTGCATTCTAAGAGCATGGACATAGGCGGAAAAAATACTACGCAAAATCAAAGACCCGCTAGGTGGACACACCTAGGCAAAAATAAGGGCTTCCCGGCGAACCTAAAGGGTTCGGGCAAAATGAAGGGATGAAATGAAAAAAATCTGTACACCCGGCAAGTCGAAAACCTGAAAAGGCGGCTTGAGCAAAAATGGGTATCCCGGTGGACTGAAAACCCGAAAGGGCGGTCCAGGCAAAAATTAGGGATTAAAGCGTACGACTATGTCCTGCCATCTGTCTACCAGAAGAAGCTTTGCCCATCAACAGCTATCAGCACCCCACAAGTGCCTCCCCCAGAGAAACAGGGGCAATAAAGAGTGGTCTAAGAAATCTGATTGTTTCTGTCCTCCAAGGTATCAAGGTAGGTTCCGTGGAAGAACATAACCAATACAGTTTAATACTTCCCCAGGAGAGTCCAATCCAGTTCCCCAAGAAAGTTGGAATTCATCTCCCCAAGCAGTAAGCTTATCCCCAGTAGGTTCTGGAAGCTTACCCTCGCAGAGCACGAACGCGTCACCCGGCTTTATTCAAAGAGTTATTTCCTTAACAGGATATAACTGGGATATCCTCAGCCAAAATCCACGGAAAGAGCGTCCTCGACGAAGTCTTCTTATCCCCAGCGAAGTCTATTAACACTTCCGATACAACAATGGTATCCCCAGCGAAGTTATCATCAACGACTCAACAGAGTGTCTCTCTCCCCCCAGAGTATTTGTCTCCCCGCAGAGTAACCCATTCGCCAAGTTTATTCCCCAACGGAGTTATCTTCTCCTATCGGAATTCTTGCAACTATCATCCCAGTGGAGGCGAAAATCTATTCTTCCACATCAGCCCAGGAGTGACTTCCCGGCACCCGTCAAGGATTTATTTTCTTAGACAAAAAAATACATTCATAAACATCACATCTTCATACATTATAGCATGCATATGCATCATACTACACGAATCTCATTAATGTTGAAGACATACAGTTCATGCATCGTGATTTTGCATACAATTATGTTTTGGCTTTTCAGGAAAAGATCAATACCAAAATGATTACTATCAACTATCGCAATTCTTTCTAGATATAGTTTCAGATATGACCCAGAGATGGTGACGTTCTGATACTGCTTCTAGATTTCCTTCTAGATATAGTTTCAGATATGACCCAGATATGGTGACGTTCTGATACTGCTTCCAGATATCCTTCTAGATATAGTTTCAGATATGACCCAGAGATGGTGACGTTCTGATACTGCTTCCAGATATCCTTCTAGATATAGTTTCAGATATGACCCAGAGATGGTGACGTTCTGATACTGCTTCCAGATTTCCTTCTAGATATAGTTTCAGATATGACCCAGAGATGGTGACGTTCTGATGCTGCTTCCAGATATCCTTCTAGATATAGTTTCAGATATGACCCAGAGATGGCGATGTTCTGATACTTCTTCCAGATTTCCTTCTAGATATAGTTTCAGATATGACCCGGAGATGGTGACGTTCTGATACTGCTTCCAGATTTCCTTCTAGATATAGTTTCAGATATGACCCAGATATGGTGACATTCTGATGCTGCTTCCAGAGTTCCTTCTAGATATAGTTTCAGATGTAAACCAGATATGGTGACGTTCTGATGCGGCTTCCAGATTTCCTTCCAGATATAGTTTCAGATGTAAACCAGATATGGTGACGTTCTGATACTGCTTCCAGATTTCCTTCCAGATATAGTCCAGATATGAACCAGATATGGCGACGTTCTGACACTTATTCCAGTTGAAGATATTTCAAGGCCTTCTCTAGTCCAGCTGAATCGACTCCCAACAGATTTTTCTGATAAAGACTCAGTAGAAGTCATCCCAGATGGTCCCCTCTCCAACGGTGAGTGAGGTGGTAATTCCTTTTTCAGATGTTTCCCTCTCCGACGGTGAGTGTGAGGTGATAGTCTCTTATGGTCCCCTCTCCGACGGTGAGTGAGGTGGTAATTCCTTTTTCAGATGTTTCCCTCTCCGACGGTGAGTGTGAGGTGATATTCTCCTATGGTTCCCTCTCCGACGGCGAGTGAGGTGGTAATTCCTTTTTCAGATGTTTCCCTCTCCGACGGTGAGTGTGAGGTGATAGTCTCCTATGGTTCCCTCTCCGACGGTGAGTGAGGTGACAATTCCTTTTCCTATGATTCCCTCTCCGACGGCGAGTGAGGTGATTCCCTTTCAGATTATAATGGCCTATGGTTCTCGTTCCGATCCTGCGAAGATGGTATTTCCCACCAAGATTTTCTCAACGAGCGTTGTTGAAGTTAAAATCACCCAAGGTTCTCTTACCATTCATGCTAAGGCAGTAACCATACCTAGTTCATTCATCATCTTTTGAAGCTCCAGATCCAGCTCCTGTAACCAGTCAGGATACATCTATACCAAGCATCTGAAAACCAGCTCCTGCAACGTGTCAGGTACTCATTTGTTCTTTTGCAGGTATGCAGGTTCTTGCTAAGGAATCTCCTACGCAATCAACATCCAGATGGCATCTATAAGCCCATCATCCTATCCAGCAACCTCCCAATGGCATCTATAAGCCCATTCCACCATCACTGCTATTATGTGAGCGCAAATTTCTGGGCACTCTAGTGTTCAATCATCTTCTACCCTCGGATTACGAAAGGCACGTCAGCCAATCTGCATCCTCAGGTCTAAGAAGATTGAACAGGGGCAACTGTTGTACCCCAAAATTTGCCCTCCCATATTCTTCAAGAAATTGCCAAGCCAAACTGCAAAATTCCCCAAGGGTTGCACAGTGCAAAGGTCTCCTATACAGTCAAAACTAGGGTTTGTGTGCTGATCAAGGAAGGGAAGTTTTCAAAGGCCCAATCAAGTCTCATATGCCTACAAATATGGTCAAGCATCCTCATATCAAGTTTCAAGGCATTCAGCTCAAAATTGCACAGTCAAAACCCTAAATTGCACTACAGTCAACTGTAGGGGCAAAATGGTCATTTGACAGTCAAAAGTTCAAATTTTTGGTCAACATATCATTTTGAAGCCACAAACATCATTTGATCAATGCTTGATCATGATTCTCAAAATTTGGCTCAGAAATCATCAAAGATGCAAAAGTTTCCTTATTTGGACAGTTGAAAAAGTCAACTGAAATTGACCAGGGCATAACTTTCACATGGATTATCAGAAAAATTCCATCCAAAGCTCATTTTGAAGAGAAAGACATTTCCTACAACTCATCTTCATACTTCAAGTCCAAGAAATGCTCTCACAAAAAGTTATCAATTTCAACATTATAGGTCATTTTCAAAAGTCAACAAAAAGGGACTTTAAGTCAAAGGCCATAACTTGAGATTGGTAAATCAAAATGACATGGGACCAAAGGCATCGGTTAGAGGACTCAAAGACCTTTCCAAAATGTCCAAGAACATGAGAAAAGCTTAAAAATTGAGCAAGTTATGCCTTGTGGAAGTTGGGAAATTTTTGGATATTTTGAAAAGTCAACATTGATTCAAATGACCTAAAAATGCCAATGGGTCCATTTTTCTTCCATGATTCATCATTCCAAGCATGTGCACGACCACTTGGCCCAAAGGGAAGTATTTTCTCATTTTTTATTTATTTATTTGAATTATTATTCATATTAATTCATTTAAATCATTTAAATATGTGAAAAATATGTAACTTGACCTAATAAATCTTTTCATGCATGTTTTGGCCTCAATATTTCGTGCTTGTACAATTATGGAAAGATTTGGCTTGATTGGATGCTAATTGATACAAAGAACACATGAAAAAGATTCAAAAAGATCCTTAGAAAATCAATTATCAAAAATCATGATTACAAGAGATTTGGTTGAATTTTGTTGACCTAATTTGTTCACTACATATGCCTGATGAGAAACCTAATGCAAAGGGACAGAAAAGCTGCGCAAAAGGACCATTGCAAACTTGAAAAATTCTCTAAAAAACTCAAATACTGAAAACCACTTTTTAGGTGGATTAAAAGCACAAAAACTATTCCATTAGCTTCCTTGAAGGTTCCTGAACGTGTTCCAATCAGAATCATCCATCACCACGCCAAGAATTGGTAAAACGAACTCAAACTGTATCAAGAAATTTTCAGAATCGTGCATCATGATTTAAGCATCTTTTGTAATTTTTATTCATTGATTCATGATTGTTATCTTGTCCTGAAACTAACCAATGCATTTAATTGAGTTTTTACGTTGTATACGTGATTTCACCATGGCCAAGTTCTAGGGTTTTGCAAGCTTCAGATTGGGGCTTTTCACCCAAGGAAAAATTAGAACTCGTGAATACCACCATTGACATGAGCACGCCTGGACGAAGAGATCCCAACCCTCGCGCCTAATTTATGTTCAAAGATAACCTAATCGCTATTTTCTGGTATATGGTCTTAGGCAACGCGTCTAAAACCGTTGCTCAATGTTTTATATTTCAGGGAAGGTGGAGAAGATGATTACATGTCACACGCTGACTGGCTTATTCAAAATCTCGCGCGCATTTCCAAGCCATTAACCCACTTTCTTTTTTATTATTTGTTTGTCTAATATATATAAAACGCGTTTGGTTGGCACAGCTGGTCAGAGAAAACATTGGCAAGGCATATGACCTGGGTTCGAGTCCCAGGTCTTCAATATTCCCATTTATTTTTCTTCAATTAACGTTCACGTGCAGTGCTGAGGTGAGGGATCATGATACACCTCCTAATCCAAGCGTACACGCGTCTAGCATATCCAGATCAAAGGCTCAAGGTTGCTGAACACCATAAGCGTTGGTCAACATGTCCGTAGGCCACCTGGAAAGTCAAACGGACCCAGGGTTTTTTGGGCCAGATTATTCAAAGCCCTACCTCCACTTTGGGGCCTGAACCCCCCCCCCCCCTGGTTTGCCTTCTCTATATTTTTCACATTTTATTTTCAATTGTTATTTTACTTGTTTTATTGTTTTGATTCAATTAATTATTTTTACCAAATATAAAAAAATGCCTAAAAAATCAGAAAAGATAAAAGAAATAATAAATTTTTTATTTTCATATTTTCTTGTAAATAATGCATATAAATAAATTTAGTTTTAAATTAGGTTTGATTTAAATTCTTTTCATAACAAAAATCTAAAAAACATAGAAATAGGTTTAATTGATAATTTTTATTCCTTTTAATTTTTTTCTTTTTTCACAGTAATATTTATTATTTTATTTATTTTTTATAACCAAATTTGCATGTAAATTAACTTAGGTTTAAATTAGGTTAAAATTCAATATTTTCTTAATAATTTAAAAATAATTAGAACTAGGTTTAACATTTCATTTTAATTGCAATTAATTCTTTTCCTATTAAATCTTAAAAAACATAAAATACCAAAAACATCTTTCTTTTAATTTTAATGTTAATTTCTTATTAATTTAATTTTTGCAAAAGGGTCCAACGCCCTCCTTTCGAATTAATTGTTTAATTTCGTGTATTTACTTTATTTCGCTTAAATAATCATGTATCTCTCCCGAAGCTTTGTAACATTTACTTCTCGCACTTTTTAATTCTTTTAATTCTTTATTTTCTGTCAAATCGGGTCCTGGTTTAATTTTGGCGATGTGGACCCGCGCCATTTGTAATAGCTTTAGATTTACTTTTCTTCGCAAACTTTTAACTGTTAAACAAATCATGCAAGAATGAATGGCCATAATAAAATCAAGCGTAGATCACTTTAACATGACAAGACAAATACAAATGAGAACGACACACGAATCACACACCACCCCTAGGGTACGCCTCACTGTTGCCTTGCCTCGAAAGGTGATTGTCGAGTAGAGGATGTCTTAGTAAGTCCTCATGATCCGGGAACCTGGCATGAGGGTAGCTTCTAAGGTGTCTTCCCATTGCTCTGGTGATCACCATGTCCCGAACCTCGAATTGACCCGAACACCTCCAACGGTGGTGCTACCTACCTCTCAATGGTGGGATGGCACTACTTTAAAGGACATCTACACAGACGAATTCCTTAGGGTAGGTAGACGACTCTAGATACTTGCTCTAATTTCAAAAACAAATCAAAAAATACTTTTCACACCGACACCTTTTCAAAAAGCTTTCGAAAGCAATTTTTCAAACACTCTTGAGGACCGATACAAGAGTCGAACTGGAATTTTCAAAGAAACTTTTTAAAACCCACAGTTGAAAAGCAAACAATTTTGAAAACACAATGAGCAAGTATCTAAGAGCCCATGGATAACCATGGATAGAAAGGGTGCTAACACCTTCCCTTTCTATAACCTACCTCCCGAACCGAGAGCAATCTCTTTAAGGAATTTTTCTGTGCTTTTGTCCTTTCCATTTAGAGAAAATAAAAGACGGTGGCGACTCTTGCTTCCGCGACATTTCGCGAACCAGCGTTAAACAGTCAGTTCCAGATCCACCGATCACAGCTGCCACCTAGCCTGCGCCTACTCTGTACCTATACTGTATGTTGTAAGTCTCCTCCCATCACCTCCAATGGGCTTACATGCATTCAGGCAAGGAATCCTAAAGGCTGTCACGTAGCCTGAGCCTAGCCTGCAACAAAGGACACCTCTTATTCGCCAATTGGGGTGGAGACACCATTCATTTTTGTACTCTTTCGCCAAGTCCAATGGCGCCTCCCTTACTGTCCAATCGTGATACATCCTTAGGCTGCCACCTAGCCTGCAAGAGTGACACCTTTCATTTTTTGTACATGCATGCATGCATATATGTAACCTCCTAGGCTGCCACCTAGCCTGCAAGAGTGACACTTCGCATGCATGCAAGCACCAACAACCACTATATGAAATTTATTTGCCTATAAATATATACCATATCATACATCTCTCACACCCACACAAGTCTCACTCTCTGCTACGAAATCTTTCATAATCTCTCACACTTTCTAAGTCTTTCATACTCTATATCTCTTCCTAAGTCTTTCATAATCTTAAGCATTTTAAACAATGACTCTTCTAACAATGGGCGATACTCACAGAGGCACAAGGGAAAACATTGTCGCATTTGTAAGTTTCTATTTTGGTTATACATTTTTCATACTTCAGATAATGCGTTGTTCGTCTTACTTAATCTTACATGTTACATTATGAACTCAGGACACAAAAAGATTCAGAATCCGTTCTCACAACTACCTGGCTCCCGACCCATTTATCTTACCATATCTGGAATGCGCAAGTTTTGGACATGTCATAAAGATCTCCAACTGCACCATTGACTCGAAGTTCATTCTTGTAATGTTGGAAAGGTGGAGACCAGAGACCCATACATTTCACCTATCAATAGGTGAATGTACCATCACGCTAGAGGATGTGTACATGCTACTAGGTCTCCCTGTCGACGGTAAGGCCGTGAACGGGTCGGTTCAACAACCCAACTCTCAGTGTGAAGAACTGTTGGGAAGGGATATGGTAGAAGGTGGTGGTGCGAGAGGTCAGGGAATACTACTCACTGAGCTGAAAATTCATTATGCAAGTTTGGAATTAAACGAAAATTCCTCCGAGAATGACAGGGTAGTAAAAGCCATAACTTATCTTATGATACTATTTGGTACCTTTTTATTTCCCGAAAGTACGGGAAATAGTGTAAATTTTATGTATTTACATTTACTAAGAAATTTTGAAAAAATAAGAAAATATAGTTGGGGTTCTGCAGTTTTAGCCCACCTATACAGTTCCTTGTGCAAAAATGCAGTCAAGGAAAAATGTACATTTTATGGGTGCGCTTTTTTACTACAGGCCTGGAGTTGGTGGAGGATGGAGTCCTTAAACCCCGTCAACAACAACACTTTCGGTTTCCCATACGCAACAAAGTAAGTCATCAAGTTATAGCATTTATTACTATTCATCTCTTCCCCAAATATATGCTAAGAATAAAATGTTTTTCATTTCCTTTAGGTACTGCGTGAGGGGTATGGATTACGGAAAGAATCCAAGATTCAATATCGCACTATACCGCAATCTGTTGGATCACTTATGCCCGGATGACGTACGTCGTAGCTTTTAACTTTTCTTCATTTAAATTATTTATACATTACTTTTGCGTTAACCTGATTTAAATTTTATCGCAGTTCGTCTGGAGACCATATTTGGGTTTAGGCCATGATCCAAACCCGGAGGATGCAGCAACTTGGACCGCGAAGACTGCAATCATTCGGTTCAACATTGTGGAGATGCACCACAGCGACCGTGTGAAGATGCAGTTCGGAATGCATCAAGAGATACCAAGTGATCCAACTTGTTTGTCCCCATGGAATCTTAAAAGGGTCGACGCCCAGTGGGGTCTTACCAACTAGAAAGACTTCGCTCCGGAATGGTGTAAGATGTGGCAGAGGCGTCACTGCTATGTCTTACAATTCCCGGTTTTTCTTAATCAAAGTAATATGTGACACACGGATCAATATTTGTCTTGGTACAGGTCGGTTAGTAACCCTGAAATGCACGTGTCTCATCCAAGGTACTTGGTTGACCCACGCACACAATGGGCACAACCCTCGTTTCCCCAACAACAAACCCAAAACCCATCAACCTCCCACCAACCCCCAAGAAGAAACAGACCCACAAACACCCAACCACAGTCCCCACCACAACACAATTACACTCAAATGCCACACAACCAACCACAATCACCACCACACTACCAATACCCCGATATTCCTCACACCCAACCACAATACCAATCTCAATACCAGCACACCCGCATACCCTACACACAATTTCAGTCTTCGGTATATCCCAATATGGGCCCCTCAACATCCAGCCTTAGCCCTAATATGGGAATGTCGGAAGATTACGAACAAACCGACCCAGCCTACCATCAACCACAATATCACCAAACCACCCAACATCCTCAATACCAAACACCCCAAGATCTATTTCCTTTCTACCCACCGTACTCAGACGACCAATGCTACAGACCCACTATGGAACCCCACCCACCGCCAACACGACCAAACTTTGAGGGTATGGGTAACCGACTGTACCAAAGCGGATCTTCTAGATATGGAGATCTGACTGATTTTATGGATCTGTACCGCATTGACTTCGCTGGGCCATCGACCTTGCCACAACAGGAAACGCGACAACACCCAGCACGAGAAAGGCGAGGACGGGGATGCGGAACCGGAGGACATTACCGGGTTCCGGGGGATCACTGATTTATCTGTTTTTTTTCCTGTATTTTTTTATCCATTTTTTTATATGTTTTTTTTAATCTGTTATTTTAATGTAATACAGTTGGATGTAATAATTTTTTTATAAATAAAAAGTCCATTTTGTTGATCCTGTATCCAACACGCAACGCATCGGACAAAAAAAATCACATTTTGCCCTAAAATAACACCTAGGCGTCATCTCACTTGGCTTAGGGCATGCCCTAAGCACATAGGCGCCAAGTGAGATGGCGCCTCCCCTTAAAAAATGGGTGCATGCGCCAATTCAGATGGCTCCTCCTTTGGGGAGTCATCTTAAACATGGTTATTTGCGTAATTTTTTTCGAAACGCGGTTATTTGCGAATTTTTTTTAATACATGGTTATTAATAAAAAAAATTCCATATTAGACATTGATTGTTATAAAGTTGAATTTTTGAAGCCAAGACTAAGGCTATTGAAGGAAATATTTTCTACTCAATTTGTTTGTAATCATATCTTAAACTGATGTAAGGGTAGAATGAGATGAAGTATTTCATGGTTCCTTTGTTTTAACAATGTGCTCATAGATGGTTACATGCAAAATTTATCAAAATCGCTTAAACGAAATGTGGTTTAAGAATATAGTTTTGACATGATGTTAGCATTAACTTATACATAAATAATTTATGTTCCTAAATGTCACACTCTCTATCTTATAATAAGTGTCTCATTTTCACTTTTTCTATGACTCAAAATAAATATCTCTTTGGAATACTATCAATACAACATTTATTATTTTTTCCCCTATTATACCCCTATTTATTAGCTTTCAAGTTTTTCAACTACTCTACTAACTATAAGAAGTAAGGGTGTTTTAGTAAATGAAACAAATTTTTTCATTAAAATCAACACATTTAATCATTTTCTTAAGAACCGTGCAGAGTTCAAATAAAATACTTATTATGAGACGGAGGAAGTAGTTTCTAATTGTAGTGACTTAGGTAAATAGTCATTATCTTGACGAATGTCTTTGATTTATGTGGTAATATACGGGTCATAGGTCATATCATTTAAAAAGTGAGATATAATTAACATTATTAATTAATATTTATAAAATTAAAACAATATATGAATAATTAAATATGAAAGAATTAAAAATTAATTTTTCTTAAGTTTATGATTTAATTAAAATTAAAATAATAAATTACTAAAATAATTTTAATCAACTATATTAAGTAATTTTAATCAAGTATATTAAATAATTGTTTTTAATTTAAGTTTATAAGTTATTAGTATTAAATAATAGAATTAAGTATGTTTTTTAATCTTCTATATACAACAACTTTTGTTCTTAATTTCTCTAAAAGTTTCTTTAAAATCTGATACTCTAAATATTTTATTATCAAATTTCAAGTTTTATGTGTGAAATAAATATTTATATAATGTTATTGATAAAACATTGAAATATTATTAAGGTAATAATTTAAATATGGTCAATGGTAAAAGTTTGAATCATCCTAATGATTAACGACCCTTTCCATCTTAGATCACATATGCATATTTTTTAAGTTGAATTGTGTGTGCTCTAAGTAACAAAGATATTTTTTGTGTACTACTGATAGCAAATATATTTTATAATGTTACCATAGATTCATATTTATAAATTGTAAGTAGTTATAAAAAAAGTTTAGCATAACAAATTTTATCCATGCACGGGTATACACACTAGTATGTAATATATACCTTATCTCATGAATCAACAATGCTAACATAGATAATATTTAACATGTGTTTCATGATATAATACCCACACTCGTAACTCCTTAGTAGTTTTATCGTCTATAAATTTAAAAAATAATTACATGAATATCACCGGTATATATAAATTATATAAACAAGTAATGAGGCCACTTACCTTAAGAAAGAGCCATGATGGCTTTCTTCTAATATTGCACATCATATTCACCCGTTGCACAATATTGTATATTGATAATGAATTAAACATATTACTCGTTAAAATAATTACAATGTCAAAGAAAATATTACATTAAAGTTTCATATAAACATACACTTACCAATTAATCATTTCTTTCATGACCCTTTCGAGTTTATTATGTAAAGAACACAGTGTAATTATCATATTCGTCCTAAATGATATGATGATCAATCTCCAGTGACCACTAAATAAACACGGGCATATATATAGTTAGTATTTACTAAAACAAAACTAAATATATAATAGATAAACAACAATTAGAAAATTTCTTACGCATTGATAAATGGTGCTAAGTAACATTTTTTTCTTCCCTCGTTTAACCGTTTTGTCACGTAATCTTGAATTACTTTTGGATCATTATATGTCAATCGAATACTAAATGGATTCAAAATTTCATAAATATTCTATTTATTTAACTCTATACAAACACGGTGAATGTACCTAAATGGTTAAACAAAATTAAAAAAACTAAGAGAGGAAATACAAAAAATGATAATATAATATAATGACATGCATGTTCAATTATATACTCCCTCCGTTTCTTTTTAAGTTTTGTTTTAGAAGAAATTTTTTCTTCCATTTAATTGTCGTTTTTATAGTCTAATATTATAATTTGTCAATTATACACTTACTTTCTCAATAACTTCATTTTATATTTTCCATAAAGTTAATTTTTTTTCTCAATTAGTTATTGAAAAAAGAGAGAATGTGTGATTGAATTTATTTGGAAAGAGAAAATAAATGAGGGTATAATAGAAAAAATAACTCTAACAATCTACTATCTTGGTTGAAGAGTTTTATGAATGTCACTTAAAAAGAAACTGAGGGAGTACTTATATGCACCAAACTTGTAATATCCCTATGTCAAACCACTTATGTCCAATGAGAAAATCCTTTATATCATTCGGATCAGAATAAAAGATTTCTACAGTTGGACAATATTCTAGCGCAAGATGTTGCGTGTCATCCATCTCTGTAATGCTCATGTATAATATGGTGATTTCATTTGCAGAAGTATCAAATAACTCATTGCGGTTATCTGGAGGGAGAGGGGTTGAACGATTACTTCCTTTGGTGCTAGCATGACGTACAATACATCTATTTGGAAAATGATCATCATCACCATCATCATAATGATCATCATCTTTATTTGTATGTTGTTGGATGTTTTCACTTATTCTCTACATCATAGTATTCAATTAGAATATAAAACAAAATAAGCACAATAAATTTCATATATTTCCGATAAAACACATACCGAATATATCTCTTCTAACTTTTCTAACTTTTCTATATCTTTCCTTCTTCTTTCCTTCTCCTCTTCTAACATCTTTCTTTGTTCATCTAACGACTTCTCAACTTTCTCAATCTTTTCTCTTTATGCATGTAATTCAAAGCATTATGTGCTTTTTCTTGATGAAACAAAGTATAACCTCATTCCGACACCTTTTCCAACACCACAGACACGCCCACCATGTTCATTTATTCCAATAAATTCTACTAGTATATCATGTCGTGGTTCAAGAACAAATGTGCCTTCACGAACTGCCTCAACTAACATATCCTACACAACATACAAGATAATATGTATTGTTACAAAAGCATTTAAATAACAAATAACATAAGCAAAAAAAAATCTACTTACAATTTTCTCAACAACTACTCTTGACGCATCTCAGGTGTACTCTCCATTTGGTTTTAATTGAGCCCTCTTCCACTTCTCACGTCTTGACGATGGAGATGGGATGCGATCATCTCTAGTTTTTTTTTCAAGCATGATTGTTTTCTCATGTTTCCTGTAACCCCCGCGAGACAATCTATTGGGGTACATGTTTTTTTCCTTGTTTTCTATTCCTATATCTCTTTTAACCGGTTATTAACATAGTGAAAAATATATATGATTAATATCTATAACCCATTAGCATAAAATTATCGGATAAATAAGACTAGTACTAACCTTGAATTTCTCAAAACGATAGTCCCTCACAAACATTTTCCATTGTTTCTTCGATATAAAACTATATCTTATCCTTGGACGAGCAAGACCGGTCTTAGGCTTTCTAATATAGTCAAGCGTGAGCCATGACTTAAAGCCTCTCCAACAAGTATCAGCATAAGGGATCCACTTTTTTTCAACTTTGAGTCATTGGTAAACTTAAAACTCAACTACATTTAAATCAATAAGTATGTATTATAAGTTAGCTAGAAAGTGATATAGAATAGATGAAAATTAAAATTATTACCTTAACATTTGTCCATATGTTATCTTCGATCTCATCTAGCACTTGTTTCTAATCATCTATCAATATACTGACTTTGCTACATAAAAGAAACTCAATATAACTCTTAAAAGTATATTAATGTTCACAATCAACTACTCAGTAGAACGAATCAAATATGATTGAAACTTTGTCACATGAGTTCCAGATTTGTGAATTGGGGCATCATTGTGACACCACTTTGTGATCTTTTTGTTTGAGTATCATTTGTGCAAGTATCATTTGTATGAGTATCACTTGTATGAGTCTTTTCACTAGTAGATGAAGAATTCGACAATGTCGACATCTATATTAAAAAAACAATAACAACGTAAACAACAACAGCATAAACAACAAAAATAACAAAAGAAACAACAACAACAACAACACCAACATAAACAATAACAACAACAACACAAACAAGAACAAGATAAACAATAAACTTAAACTTCATAAACAACTACAATAAATACAACAAGAACATAAACAAAAATTACAACTTCTTTTATCTAATACAACCATCTAATATTATTTTCACATATAACAACAACAAAATATTAATCATACACATTAACATCAATAACATCCACAACAATGGCAAATGAACTTTACTGTAGATGCATGGGGAAAATATTTCATGTACCGTAAACATGGTGACTAAATAAAGGAGAATACTATGTTGGTGTTATCTTCCTTCCCGATGATGACAATGATGTTGATATTATCTTCCTTCCCGGTGGCGATGAAGGTGTTGGTGTAGTCTTCCTCCTCGACATCGACAATCGTGTTGGTGTTGTCAACCTCCACGACGATATTGATGAAAATGACAAATACACAATGAACAAAGTGAAAAATGACGAACGATAAACATTGAATGGTGGTGTTAGGGTTGAAGTCATGTATGGTTTCATAGTATTGAACGTTAGGGATGTTTCGTCTTGTTTCTTTTTTCAGTGAAAAAATGGATACTGAAGAGACAAGCTAGCTAGAAGTGTAAAATATTTATAAAGATACCACCACAGTCAGTACTATAAACCGTGATGATATTATATTTGCATGATAAAATTTCATAAAGAAGCGCAAGGGTTTAACCATTAAAAAAAATTTAAATAAAAAATAAAACATATCACAACGGTTGGATAAAACAACTGTAGTGATATCCCTTTTATTTTTTATTTAAAAATAAATAAAAAAGAAAATACGTGCCTTAACTTTAAAGGAATAAATAATTGAGTGCGCTAAGGTTCAAACCAATGAAAGCTTGATTGTATCACAACGGTGTGTGCATCAACTATTATTATATCGTAACAATTTTTAAATAAAATAATTAAAAAAAATGTTAACGCATGAGTTTAAAGATGTCACTACGATATTTGGAAGAACCTTGGTGACTAGGGTGTCGTTGTATGCATGTTTTATAGTAGTGCAAATTGATTTAATTCGAAGTCTGACTTTTATTTTCTATGTAAGATACAAGTTCCTCTCTTTCAAAAAGAAATCAGTATCTCTAAATTTAACGCTTTTGCGGTAATTAATTTTAATTTAAAACATTATAAAAATCATCCCCAAAGACGAATCCCAATTTAACCGATAATTTCCAACTTAGACATGAGCACTGTCAAAACAACGGTCCTCATATTCCGGACACTAAACAGTTTAGCCAGACATATTCATCATATTAATTATATTGTATACCAAATAAATTTCTAAGCATGTTAATATAATAATGATAATAAGTAGTAGTATTAGCAACTAATGGGAAATTGGTATTGTTCCTAGTGTCAAAATTATATGAAGTACTCATAAACTAAAATTTATGATACAATCTAAGTTTTGGCACTAAAATTGAATATTTAAAGAGAAGCTTGAAGATATTAAATCTTAAGGTTCAAAACCCAAGCATCAGACTCTGAAGTTTCGGTCTCTAAAGAGGTCAACTTTGAAAACCCATAATTTGAAGAAGTCGACCTCCGAAGATCTAAACTCTGAAAAATCAGACTCTAAAGTTGATCAAACACAAAGATCAAGAAGACTCTGAAAGGTTACTATCCAACAATCAAACATTTGGTCAGGTGCCAAAAAAAAATTTGTCTTCTCCTAATCAGGTGCAAAACTAATAAAAAATATACACAAACCATAGGGATGGAACGAATAATTCCTTTTGTAGCAAAGGACTTTCAAAATACTTTTGCAAAGGATTAACCATATCAAGAAAAATTCCAACGTCTATAATCAAAGCTTCTCAAATACTCATTTGTGCATGAAGTCTCTTAAATGGATCTTTTTTGTCTCTCTATATAAGGAGCTAAAGTCTTGAAGAATTATCAATGAACTAATGACAAACAAAGAATTGTTACTTTGTCAAATCAAAAGCACGCGTTTTAACTTAGAATTTCTTAACATCTGTATATTCTAAAAAATTTAAGTTTTAAGAGTCATTTTTGTTGTATTATATTTACACCCCTGATTGTATATTAAGTGTAATTTCAAACAATCTCTCATCAGTAAGTTAGATTATTAGAAGTCTCTTGCTTGAGCGCTTGGGCATTTGAAGTCACTTGCTTGTATGCTTGAGCATCTGAAGCCTCGTGCTTGTGTTTTTGAGCATTAGAAGTATCTTACTTATGTTTTTGAGCATTGGAAGTATCTTTCTTGTGTGCTTAACCAATTATAATCAAAAGTGAATATAGTGAAATCTCTTGGAAGTGCAATGGGACTGGACTATTATTTTGTGGGAGGAACCAAGATAAACTGCTTATGTCTCTCTTTATTTTTCTTCTTTACCTATTAACTATTTAATCTTCTTCTATACACTTAACTTTCATTCAGATTCTTAACCTTGTGTTCAGAATCTGATAAGAGATCTTTGAAAAAGAAGGAAAAACCAACAGAATCTAACCCCTTTCTTGTGTTTTCTCAACTTCACCAAACACCGAAAAAACTCTAGAGCCCTAATATAAAAATCTAATGAAGGCATCACATTTAGGGGTGTAAGCGGCTTAGAAAAATTCAATCAATCCGATAATCCAAACCAAACCAAACCGAATTAAAATCCATTGTTTTTGGATCGGTTCTAAAACTGAACCAATAAAAATCGATGTAGTTTGGTTTGGTTCTCAATTTTAGTTTTTAGGAACCGACAAATTGATGAACCAAACCAATGAAAATAATTACGCTCTAAATCTTTTATTTCACCCATCATTAAGCCTGAAAATTTTATCGGTCTAACCATTCTCCTTCTTTGTTTACACTTCCTTCATTTCATTAAAATACGAATCAAGAACCAAACTCCAAAATATAGAAAGTAAAAATCTTTAGTCATAAAAAAGTTGCCTTCACTGAATTGATACTCGCGCTTTCGTCACCATGGTTTCTCTGATTATTATCATTTTGATATGTTATGGTCGCCTTCTTTGTGTTCAAGTTCTCTTCGTTATTTTTCATTTTATTTTATCTTTTTTGTTTCTTCTTCATTATTCAACAAAATTCCTCCTAGTCTTGTTACAAAATATTTTTATGTGTGTTTGAGGTCTGAAACATGTTAGTTGATGTGTGTTTTGAAGGTTGAGAAAAACACAAGAAAGTGGAGTTTGAATTGGGTTTTCAAAAACTTTTTTCTTAGAAATGCTTCACACAAACAATCAAGATAGACAAGCTAAGAAAGAAAAATGACAAAATTGATTTATTCAAGTTCACCTTAAACAAAACCAATCTTGTCCACCCGCCAAGGTGATTTTTCCTTCATAAAAGACTTAATCCACTAATCTTGAACGATTACAAACAAACGTCTAAGAGTTTAGAAAAACACCTTAGCCCTCTCCAATATACAGACTATCACTTAGTCACTTGAGAAAAAACAAATCTCAAAAGATTTACAATAGAAAGTGTTTACAATAGTGCTTCTAGAAAAGCATATTTAACACAATAATAAAGAACAAACGTTTACACAAAAAATGAGCAACAACTCTTTGTGTTTTTTAGTTTCTCTTGGATGAATATTTTCTACGTGAATATCTTTGCACAGTAACTTTTCTTTTCAACTGTGTTTTAACTTCATTGATAGCTTATTATTTTGCAAATAAATAGTGGTCCCTTTATGTAGGCCCAAAAAGTAGACATTGGAAAGGACAAAAAGTCACTTTCGTTGCCAACTGCCATAATGGTAGCATGAGATCGTGGGTGACAAATTCCTTGGCCGTACAATGTGTTCTTCACCATAGTAGAATGAGTAATTATATTATTGTACTATTTCTTCTAGTGTAAGTTTCTTGATATCTTCTAATGAAATACTTCTTATCAAAAGCAATGATACGTTCAGAAGAGATCATGTTAGATGAGAGTTCCTAGAGTATCAGAGTCTTTAGAGTCAGAAACTTGTCTTTAGAGCTAGATGCAAAAGTTTATATGTGAAACATGTCCTGTTGTTATACCCCAAAATTTTCCCTCCCATCTTGACACAAGTTAACTCAAGATATCTCCTCATGCTCATGAAGGTCTCAATTGCTCAAGACTTACCAAAGATTGATCAAATGAACTCCCCCCTAAGCAATTGACCTACAACTAGGGTTTTGCTTCTCTTAAAGGAAATTGGACTTCTAATGCCTCAAATTTACTTCATGGTTTCTCATATATATCAAGGTATCCCTCATGCCAAATTTCAAGCCTTACATCACAAATTTGCTCATTCAATTAGTCAAATGATTGAAAATCAGTTATATTGGACAAAAAGTCAACTTTGACCAATTTATATACAAAATTCAATATTTTTGGTCAACATCAACATTTTAAAGTTACATTCATCATAGTATCAAGGGTTGATCATATGATTCATCAAGAAAACTCAAGATTCATCAAAAGTTAAAAGTTACTAAATTAGGGTTTTTTTAAGGAGAAGTCAACCGAACTTTGACCAAGTATAACTTTCACTTACTTCATCATAAATTCCTAAACAAAATTCTATCATTAAGGAAACTCAATTCTCTACAACTTTGTCTCTCTAAGCTCAAGGCCAAAAATGCTTCATTTGAGAGATATGAGCCAAAACATTACAGGTCATTTTAAAAGTCAACAAAAACACATCTTTTGTCAAAGCAATTTAAATAATGATAAAATCTTAAAATGAAAAATGACCAACAGGAAAGTTGTAGGAAACATCGCGAGGTTTCCAAAAATTAAAAGATCATCTTCATATGACAAAAATTGAGAGAGTTATTATTGGTGCAAGTTGAGCAATTTTGAGAAAATGCATGAAATTCAAATTGAACAAATTTGAAATTTTGGGCTAATGGGCCTAAGTTTTTAAGTTCAAACATGTTCATGACCTCATATTAGACCTCTGAATCCATTCATATATTTTTGTGATTTTTATTTCTTTTATTTGGATTTTATTCATTTAAATGCAAATTAAATCGAATAAAATATAAAAACATTGGATTAAGGCGCATGGTTAATGTTTGTAATCATGTTGGAGGCCCAAAAATCTACCTTGAAGTTGAAGAAATCATGTGGCCTTATTTGAAACAAGTCTTCATAAGTTTTGGAAGATTTCAACTTATTTTCAAACAAAATCAAAGATATAATTTCATGAGATGTCCAAGCCGACCACTTGACCTAATCTTTTCTCCTATAAATACATAACATGTTCATACATCAAAGACCATGCAAGGCTGTCTCAAGAAGAACCCTAAAAATCTCAAATTTTTTAGAAACTAGGGCAAACTCAAACTCTCATGTGCAGCCTTTATCAATCAATTCCAAGCATCCCATCACACTCATAAGGTTCCAAGGAACCCATTTCAGCCCTTACTCGAGCTTGAAGCACGCCAAAACTCTCTCCCTCAACTTCACTGGTTTGTTGAACTTTCTTGAACTCAAACTCACAATTCTTGCATTATTGATTGATTTTATGCACATATACCTGTTTATAATGATGTTTGGACTTTTTTAGAATCATCATTTGCAAGCTTTGACGCAGGAATGAAGATCTTCCATTTTTAAGGCAGTTTGAAATATTTTTTTCGAAACTCACTCTACAGGCATTTTGAGGTCAAATCAATGCCACCATTCAATTCACAAGGGTCAAATTAGGGGGGATAGGGTCCCTGTTATGATCCATATCACACGTTTTTACAGGTTTTCAAAAATCTCCTCACCGGAGAAGATGACCGGAGCTAGGGCTCTGGCGCTTCTCTGATCCAGTGTTTTATTATATAATTATTTATTTATGTTTGAATAATAAAAAACCTGCGTAGCTCATATGGTTGGAGACAAAGGCATGTGACATGAGAGGCATGGGTTCGATCCCTATGTTTTGCAAATTTTTTTTTCTTCAGGATTTACAAAGTAGGTTTATCATATGTTGATTCATTCCTATTCTATAACACAAACAACATCGTGGCGCGGTGGATAGAAGGGAAGACATGTGACCTCAAGGGCGTGGGTCAAGTCCCACCCAAACATTTTAGGTCTTTTATTTTACTAACCCTAATTTTTATTCTATTTTCTTAATTAACTATTTTCTAATAACCATTAACCTTAAACTTTTTTTAAAAAAACATAACAAATTAGGATTAGGGTTTTTGACACATTTAATTAATTTCCTTTTTCATAATATTAAAATTAATTTGAATAATTAGATTTTTATTAATTATTCACTTAAATTATTTTCATAACATTTAACATTTTTCTAACATTCTTTTTTCTCATCTTTTGCTATTTAATTTCCTAAAAAACTGTATAGGTCGCAACTCTCAATTGTAATAGTGTAGATTTATTTTTCTTGCATCTTTTTCTAATTATGTAACTGTTCACAGGATGTAATAGCTTTGATTTAATTTTTCGCACTTTACATTCCGCACTTTAATTTCCTGTACATATTTGACTGTTAGTAATTAGGGTTTGTATAGAAAGACTAAAAGCAAATCTAGAAAACCTAATTTCCAAGATAAGATAACTGAAACTAACACACTTTGCACACTTTCACCTCTAGGGTAACCTCTCTTGTTGCCTTAGGAATATTGGCCATGTCCCTCGAAAGTAGAGATACTTTAGCAAAAGACCCTCGATTTAACAATATCATCATGGTCCCTTTCGAATAAAGATCATAGTCTCGCGATGACCCTCCGAGTTACCTACAAAATGATGATAGTATCTCTGATACAATTGCTAAAGTATCCTTACATGTTGCCTTCGATGACCATACGATGATCCTACGTCTTTCCCTTCATATCCAATAGATAGGATTACCTACCAACTAATGGTATGGATAATACTATCTCCAAAGGAGAAGGAAAATAATAAGAAAGACCTTATTAGTGGGTAAGACTCTTAGATGCTTGCTCACAACATGATCAAATATCACATTTTCAAAATGTTGTACCCCAAAATTTTCCCTCCCATTTTTCAAGACAGATTTATTCAAGATGTCTTTTCATGCTCCTAGGGTTCTCAATTACTCAAGACTACTTAAGGAATTGGTCAGACAAACCCTCCTCCTAAGCAATTGGCCTATTATGGTTTTGGTTTTCTCAAAGAAAATCGAGCTTATAATTCCTCAACTTAGTTTCATGGTCCCTCATATGCTTCAAAGAATCTTCATGTCAAGTTTCAAGCCTTACATCACCAGTTTGCTCAGTCAATTACTCAAATGATATAAAATTAACTATATTTGATAAAAAAATCAACTATGGTCAACATACAGTCAAACTTCAAGATATTTGGTCAACATAAATATTTTTAAGTCACATTCACCATTTGATCCATGGTTGATCATGATTCATCAAGGAAAGTCAAGACATGTTCAAAAATTCAAAAGTTGTTAACTTAGGGTTTTAACCATTTCTTTAGAAGAAGTCAGATGAACTTTGACCAAGCATAACTTTCACATGCTTCATCATAAAATTCTTAACCAAAACCCATCTTGAAGCAAATTCAGTTATATACAACTTTGTCTCTTTAAGATCAAGTCTAAAAATGCTTCATTTGAGAGATATGAGCCAAAACATTAGAGGTCATTTTAAAAGTCAACAAAAAGACATCTTTTGTCAAAGAAATTTACATCAACTTAAAGAGTTCAAATGAAAAAGTTACAAACATTAGAGTTGTAAGGGACATCTTGAGCTTTCCAAAAATTCCCAGATCACCTTCATATGACAAAATTGGACAGAGTTATGATTGGTGGGAGTTGAGCAATTTTGAGAAAATGCATGAAACCACAATTGAGCAATTTTGTACTTTTAGGCTAATGAGCCTAACTTTTGAAGTTCAAACGTGTTTATGACATGTTTAGGGACGCCTAGGTCCATTCATGCATTATTTTAATTTTTTATTGCATTTGTTTTGATTTTATTCATTTAAAATTCAAAATTAAATTAAATAAATGTACAAGGCATGTGGGCTTTTATTTTGGGTCATTTTGAAGCCCAAGATCACATATCCAACATAACAAAACCGTGAAGGATGAAGAAGGAAAGAGATCTTCGTGGTTTGAAAAGTTTTGCAATTGTTTTGGAAACAAATAATGACTTTGATTGCACATGTTTCCTTCCGAGAATGATAACTTAAAAAATCATCCTATAAATAGACGACACACTCCATAAGACAAGGAGACAGATTGGCTGCCATAGAAACACGTTCTCAAACACAAAATTTTCAAAGGATACCTGAAAATCCTATCCCAATTTTCCAGCCATTCTCAACTGAAACGAAGCCTCGAATCATCATCCTGACATCCCCATGAACCTCATCAAGTCCATAACCACGCTCAACCGTGCCCAGAACACCTCCCCTCAAACACACCGATGGTAAGGATTTTCTAATTTCCATTTTCTTAATCCTTGTGTTATTAATAAGTTTCATATGTCCAGATGTGTTAAACAAGAAACATAGAACAAGTTGGAACCAAGCGTGTGAAGAGAAGGGAAGGGGTTCAAACCCCAGTGATGCCAAAACCCTTTTTGCTTTACTTTCTTCATTTTCCCTTTCTTTTTATTAGTTATTATATTATTAATTAACTTTTTTTAATCAAAACTTATACATAAAAAAATCAGAAAGAAGCCATATAATAAAATCAACAAAAAATTAGTTTTAGGGTGTAATTTAATTAATTTATTTTTTGGACAATTAGATTTTTGGCTTTTTATTAATTAAAATAAATTAGAATTAGGATTTTAATTATTATTAATTAACACTTAAATTATTTTCATAAAAACACCAAAAATATGAACTTAGATTTTTAGGGTATTTAAACTTTTTTTACAACATTTTCTTATTCTTTTTGCTATTTAATTTCTTAGACAATTGTAGGTCTCACAGTTTAACGTAATAGTTTAGATTTACATCCCTGTATTTTTCTAATTATGTAACTCTCCCAAAGCCCTGTAATAGCGTAGATTTACATTCTCGCTTTATCTTTTGCCTTTATATGTTTGTATGTATATAACTGCTAGTAAATAGGCTTATATGATAAGAATAAAATCAAACATAGATAACCTTAATTTTCAATATAACATAACTGAAACCAATACACTTTTCACACTTCACCTCTAGGGTAACCTCTCTTCGTTGCCTTGCTATACTAATGGTCACGTCCCACGAAAACGGGAATACTTTAGCAAACACCCTCAGTTAAACAATATCATCATGGTCCCTTTCGAATAAATATCATAATCCCTTGATGACCCTTTGAGTTGCATACAAAATAATCTAGT
The DNA here is from genome assembly GCA_948472305.1 of Vicia faba. Taxonomy (NCBI): domain Eukaryota; kingdom Viridiplantae; phylum Streptophyta; class Magnoliopsida; order Fabales; family Fabaceae; genus Vicia; species Vicia faba. Next base: position 102,679,266 of record OX451740.1, on the reverse strand, counting down.
CCCTTCGATGACCCTATGAGAAAAATGATGATAGTCTCTTCGAATGGCTAAAAGTATCCTTACATGTTGCCTTTTATGATCATACGACGACCCTACGCATGTCCCTTCATATCCAATAGATAGGGCTACCTACCAATTAATGGTGTGGATAGTACTATTTCTAACGGAAAAGGAAAATAACAAGAACGACCTTTAATGGGTAAGACTCAACAAATTGCTTGCTCACAAACAAATCAATTTTACACATCACACTTTCAAACAAATATTTTCAAAAAAACACTGTATTGAGAACTGATATAAGAATTATTACAAAGTCTGCCTCACAATTGGCATTCAAAATATTTTCAAATCACACACAGAAAGCAAGTTTAAAATGAGCTAAGCAATTTAGATCCCGTAGATAACTATGGATGAAAAGGTTTCTAACACCTTCCCTTTTCATAACTTACCCCCTAAACTCAAAAATATATCAAAGATCTTTCCTGTTCTTTTCACCTTTCCTTGCTGGATAAAAGAAAAGTCGATGGTGACTCTTGCTAACTGCAAAATTTGCGATAAAATGCTAAACAAGTCAATTTTCTCACCGTATTATAGAACTGGCGACTCTGTTGGGGAAGAATTAAAAGAGGGGTTACCTTAAGATGTTATATCACTTTACTTGCTTAAATTGTGTGCTTTATCTGATTTAACTTTAAGGGCTTGCTTAGGTTTATTACTTGTAAGATCTTACACCCGAATCTACGGATGCCTTAGGTAAGTAGCAATAGATCATGAAAGTTATACGACGTAGAGAGATATGGTTAAAGTAATGGCTTCGGTTAGTGTGACACTTTGGTTTATACTAATGTTCCTTGAGTCAGTAAAGGATAAAATTAGGCTTTCGCGTGGTGTCATTAGCGCTAACTTAATTTTAGAACCTTAATTGACCCATCTTGGCCATTAGAAGGTAGTGAGATGGCCGGATTTGGTGCAGTCTAAGGTTGGTTGATACTCGACGCTACACTTATTGAGATTCGACTCGCGGGATTTTTTGGTGGTAAGCCAGTTTCCGTGCTAAAATAAAACCTGTGAGAAAGATCGGTGATATTAGATTCCTAGAACCCAGTTACTATTTTTAGGATATGTTGAGCCAAATTGACTTTAATGGGGAAGGGTAGTTACCTATAGACTCCGTGAAAGCCTTTAAACCTAAGGCTCTTGTGTGACCTTTTTGTATTTGATTATTTAAATATGACATCATAACATCATAACATCATAACATCATGATATGGAATTTTTACTAACCATTTCAAGGATCTTAGGGACCTTTGGTGCAGGATTATTATAAGTTAAATTGCTAGCAAGGGGAAAGAGGATTTATTTTCCTCTAACCATATGTCGTTAAAGATCAATGTATGTTCTCTTGAGTCAGAGGCTGGGACCCACTTGATATGGTGACCTTGATTCTTATAGAAGGATGTTCAAAATAAAGACTCAAAGTTCTTCAAGACAAAGCGGCAACCAGGTGCATTTTCAAATTTTTAATCCCACAAGATCCTTGAAAACATTGCATATGCATCTACATGTCATGCATATCATAACAGGTGTTCTCAAGACAAGTTTCTAATCTTCTTGCTGTTTATTTCAGCGGATAATGGCTCTCGATCAGACAATCAAAGATATCTAGGCTCAGAATGCCCAGTTCCAACAGATGTTCCTAAACTTAGCCAAGGGGCAGGAAGAACTAAAGGCACTCATCCCCAAAGAGAATAAGAAAAATACAAAGAAACCAACCAGTGTCCTTAACATGGGAAGAAGGTTCAGGGGTCCAATCAAGCGAGTTAAAAATCCCGATACTCCATTAGACGAAGACAACGAACAAGATAAAGACGATAAGAGTGGTGAAACTAGAAAAAGCAGGCATTGTCCTATTAAATACTCTAATGAATAGGGAGAAGATTATTTGAATGAACAATATCCCCCTACTGATGAAAAATATAAGCAGCTAGAAGATCGTCTGAAAGCTATGGAGATCCAGAAGGTGCCTGGCTTGGACTTCGAAGAATTGGGTTTGGTATTAGGAGTCGTCATTCCTCCCAAGTTCAAAACTTCTACCTTTTCTAAGTATGCCGGCGTTTCTTGCCTGAAGCTACATTTGAGGTCATATGTTCGAAAAATCCAACCACACACTGCTAACAAGAAATTAAGGGTTCATTTCTTCCAAGAGAGCCTGTCTGGAACACAATTGGAATGGTTCTATCAACTAGAAGGGACCAGTATCCATACCTGAGAAGATTTGGCTGCTGCTTTCTATAAGAAATACCAGTATAATGTTGATCTTGCACCAACCTGTATCCAACAACAGAGTATGTTCATGGGCTCTAATGAAAGCTTTAAAGAGTACGGCCAGAAATTGAGAGATCTTGCAGGCAGGGTTCAACCTCCTTTAGCTGACAAGGAATTGGTTGACATGTTCATGAGCATGCTGACAAGTCCTTTCTATAATCACCTACTTGGAAATTCTTCAGTTTATTTCACAGAATTGATATTGACAGGGGAACGTGTTGAGAATGGAATCAGAAGTGGTAAAATCTAGGTGCCAACTTCTTCCGATACTTAGAAGAAGTCATACAATGGGAAGAAGGAGTCCAATGTTGTGTACGGCTAGAAGGGTCATAATAAGACAGACCACAACCAATCTGTGGGGGCAGTACTGATCTCTAATCCTGCACCAGTGCAACAATTACAACAGGTTAATCAGCGTAAATAGGATACACTCAAAATAGAATTTACCAAAATCAACATGTCATTGGCTCAAGCGTTGTAACACATTGTGATATAGTAGAAGAACTGACTTGGGTGTTTTGTGTTTTATCGCAAATGTTGCAGTTAGCAAGAGTCGCCACCGACTTTTCTTTTATCCAAAAGGAAAGGTTAAAAAGAACAGGAAAGACCTTTGATATTATTTCTTGAGTTCGGGGGGTAGATTATGAAAAGGGAAGGTGTTAGCACCCTTTTCATCCATAGTTATCTATGGGCTCTTAGTTGCTTGCTAGATCACTTGCTTTTGTTTGAAAATGTGTTTTGTGTGGTTTTTGAAAGTATTTTGAAAAGGCGCCATCGTTCATGTAAACTTTGTAATAGTTCTCGTTCGTAAGAACGTATACAAAGAGTTGAGCTTTTGAAAATATTTCAAGTTTGGAAAAAGTTTTGAAAGTGTTTTTGAAAGTGTTGGTGTTTGTTTCGAAAATAAGCAAGGATGTTTGATATGAAAATGAGCAAGTAACTAGGAACAATCTACCTACTCAAAATTCTTAGTTCATTTCTTCCTTTCCTTTGATATTGTTATCTTACTATTGATTTGGTAAGAAGCCTTATCTTTGAATATAAAGGGACGGACGTGGGTCATCATATATCCATGATAGCAATGTTGTAAGACATCTTAGCATTTCTCTTTGAGGTACTAAGATCATTTTGAAAGGCAACATTGATAGCGTCATCGAGGGACTATGATCTTGTATTTTTGATTGTTTTTTGCTAAGATATCCCACATGCATAACATGGCCATTTTTATAAGGCAACAAAGTGGAATTACCCTAAGGGTGCAAGTGTGCAAATGTGTTGGATTTACATGCTTGTTTATCTTTGTTGTACCCCAAAATTTGCCCTCCCATATTCTCCAAGAAATTGCCAAGCCAAGTCACAAAACTCCCCAAGGGTTGCATAGTGCAAAGGTCTCCTATACAGTCAAGATTAGGGTTTTGTGTTCTGATCAAGAAAGGAAGTTTTCAAAGGCCCAATCAAGTCTCATATGCCTACAAATATGGTCAAGCATCCTCATATCAAGTTGCAAGGCATTCAGCACAAAATTGCACAGTCAAAACCCTAAATTGCACTACAGTCAACTGTAGGGGCAAAATGGTCATTTGGCAGTCAAAAGTTCAAATTTTTGGTCAACATATCATTTTGAAGCCACAAACATCATTTGATCAATGCTTGATCATGATTCTCAAAATTTGGCTCAGAAATCATCAAGATGCAAAAGTTTCCTTATTTGGACAGCTGAAAAAGTCAACTGAAATTGACCAGGGCATAACTTTCACATGGATTATCAGAAAAATTCCATCCAAAGCTCATTTTGAAGAGAAAGACATTTCCTACAACTCATCTTCATACTTCAAGTCCAAGAAATGCTCTCACAAAAAGTTATCAATTTCAACATTATAGGTCATTTTCAAAAGTCAACAAAAAGGGACTTTAAGTCAAAGACCATAACTTGAGATTGGTAAGTCAAAATGACATGGGACCAAAGGCATTGGTTAGAGGACTCAAATACCTTTCCAAAATGTCCAAGAACATGAGAAAAGCTTAAAAATTGAGCAAGTTATGCCTTGTAGAAGTTGGGAAATTTTTGGATATTTTGAAAAGTCAACATTGATTCAAATGACCTAAAAATGCTAATGGGCCCATTTTTCTTCCATGATTCATCATTCTAAGCATGTGCACGACCACTTGGCCCAAAGGGAAGTATTTTCTCATTTTTTATTTATTTATTTGAATTATTATTCATATTAATTCATTTAAATTATTTAAATATGTGAAAAATATATAACTTGACCTAATAAATCTTTTCATGCATGTTTTGCCCTCAATATTTCGTGCATATGCAAATGTGGAAAGATTTGGCTTGATTGGATCCTAATTGACACAAAAGCACATGAAAAAGATATGAAAATTATGGTGGAAAAAATCAAATATTCAATCAATGATTACAAGAGATTTGGATCCAATTTGTTAACCTAATTGATTCATATATATGCCAGGATCATAACCCTAATGTCCATAGACTCTTAGCTGCGCAAGAAAGGCCATTGCAAACTTGGAAAAATTCCTTTAAAAAACTCAAAACTGAAAAGCACTTTACAGGTCGATTCAAGGCACACAAACTATTCCAATAGCTTCCTGGGAGATCATTGATCATATTCCAATCAAGAACATCAAGCTTTGCGCTTTGGAACGGTATACAGAAGTCCCTCTTGTTCCATATTCTTTCATTATCGTGTTTCATTATTGGCGCACATTCATGGCATTCTAACTATATATTCATGATCAGTGAAACATTTGCAAACTAACCCATGCGATTAATTGAGTTTTTGCAAGCTGTAGGCGATTCCACCATGTTCAATTTCTAGGGTTTGCAGAGCTTGGAATTAGGGCTTTTGAAATAAAGCAAAATTGGGGGACGAGACCAAAACCATTGAACTTGACGCATCTGGACGAACAGGAAGCACCACTCGCGATTAATTTATGGACACCATAGCTCTAGTCGTTATTTTCTCGAAACTGACCTTAGACAATGCACGTAAAACCGTTGCCTTATATTTTGTGTTTCAGGCACGCGAGGAAGATGATTGCGTGGCTGCCAACGATTGGCTAATTTAAATCTCGCGCGCTTTAATCCACTAATGTTTCGCTTTTCTCTTATATTATTTACTTGTTACTAATATATCAAAAAGGTTCAGTGGCTCAGTTGGCAAACGCTCATTGCTTCAACATCCAAGACCTGGGTTCGAGTCCCAGGTCTGTGTAATTTCCCTAATATTTTTCATTAGCAATTCCCATGCAGCGCCCAAGGTCAAGACATATCATGCATCCTCAAAGATCACCAGCCACGCGTCCATCAGAAGCAATCCAAGGGTGCAAAATTGATGAGCACCATAAACCCTAGTCAACGTTGCCATACGTGTCATGCAAAAAGTCAGAAGGGCCATGCTTAGCTGGGCCAGATTGCTAAGGCCTATACCTCCATATTGGGACTTCCACCCCCCCTGGTTTGCAATTTTTCATATTTCTTATATTCTATTTTTAATTATTGTATTATTTTCTTTATTTGTCTAAATTAATTAATTATTTTTTTACAAAATACAAAAACCTCATAAAAATCAGAAAAGACAAAAAAAACATAATAAATATTTTATTTTAATTATTTTCATAAATAAATTGCATGTAAATTAGTTAATTTAAATTAGGTGCTTTAACTTTAATTCTTTTAACAAAAATATAAAAAACGTAGAACTAGGTTTAATTGATAATTTTTATTTCCTTTTAATTTTTCTTTTTTACCATAATATTGTTTGTTTATTTATTTCTATAATTAAATTATGCATGAAAATAACTTAGGTTTAAATTAGGTCAAATTTCAATATTTCTTAATAAATAATAAAAAATAACTAGAATTAGGGTTTGCCTATTATTTTAATTTTAATTAATTCTCTTTTTTCATTAAAATCTTAAAAAACATAAAAATACCAAAAACATTCTCTTTTAATTATTAAATTTTAATTCCTCATTAACATTAATTTTTGCAAAAGGGTCCAACGCCCATACTTTTAATTGTTTAATTTCGCATCTTTATTTTATTTCGCTTGAATAATCATGTACCTCTCCCGAAGCTTTGTAAATTTATATTTCTCGCACTGTTAATTCTTTTATTTGCTTTATTTACTTTCTGTCAAATCGGGTCCGGTTTAATTTTGGCGATGTGGACCCGCGCCATTTGTAATAGCTTAGATTTATTTTCCTCGCAACTTTTAACTGTTAACAAAGCATGCAAGAATGAATGGCCATAATAAAATCAAGCGTAGAACACCAATGACATGACAAGACAAATATCAATGAAAACGACACACAAATCACACACCACCCCTAGGGTACGCCTCACTGTTGCCTTGCCTCGAAAGGTGATCGTCGAGTAGAGGATGTCTTAGTAAGTCCTCATGATCCGGGAACCTGGCATGAGGGTAGCTTCTAAGGTGTCTTCCCATTGCTCTGGTGATCACCATGTCCCGAACCTCGAATTGACCCGAACACCTCCAACGGTGGTGCTACCTACCTCTCAATGGTGGGATGGCACTACTTTAAAGGACATTTACCTAGACGAATTCCTTAGGGTAGGTAGACGACTCATGGATACTTGCTCTCTTCAAAACAAACAAAAATACTTTTCACACCGACACTTTTTAAAAGCTTTCAAAGCAATTTTTCAAACACTCTGACACAAGAGTCGATCTGAAAGTTTCAAAGAAACTTTTTTAAAACCCACAGTTGAAAAGCAAACAAACATTTTGAAAACACAAATGAGCAAGTATCTAAGAGCCCGTGGATAACCATGGATAGAAAGGGTGCTAATACCTTCCCTTTCTATAATCTACCTCCCGAACCGAGAGCAATCTCTATAAGGAATTTTTCTGTGCTTTTGTCCTTTCCATTTGGAGAAAATAAAAGACGGTGGCGACTCTTGCTTCCGCGACATTTCGCGAACCAGCGTTAAACAGTCAGTTCCAGATCCACCGATCACAGAACTGGCGACTCTGCTGAGGATATCTTATAAAGTGAGGTGTACCTTAGGGTTAGTTCATAACTGTGTTTTCAATTGTATTGACTTGTCTGCTTTAAATTTGTGGGTTGCATGGGAGTTACATAGATCCTAACCCGGATCTAGGGACACCCTGTTTAGGTAGCATAAGCTGTGAGGGACCTGTCCGGCGTATACCGACACGGGTGAAGCAGTGGCTACGTTGGTGTGGTGCCTTGGTCTGTACCGGTATCCCTCGTGTCGAAACGGGGAGAATATGGGTCTTCCAAGGAGTCATTAAGCACCAACAGACCTTAGAACCTTAAATGACACAACTTGGCCATTAGAACAGTAGCAGTATGCTACGCCCATTGAGGCTAAACTCTCGTGATGGTTCTGGCCGCAAGAAAAGATTGCGATGCTGGAGTTATGACCGATTGAGGGTAGTCAATGATATTGGGATCCTCTAAGAACCCGGTTACTTTGATAGGACAGGTATGAACCAACAAACTGAAAGAGGGTAATGCCTAGACCTCATGCTGGCCTGAACTCTAAGGGTTTCTCTTGTGTGACTTGTGTGCCTTCGTACTTGACTACTTGCATGCTTGTTATCTGACACATAAGCTACTTGCAGGTTTTGCTTATAGTCCTTAATTGGGACTCATAACAAAGTATACTGAGTTTCTTGCAGGTTTTGTTTATAGTCCTTAATTGGGACTCATGACAGGTTTTACTTGAATTTCTTGCAGGTTTCTGTTTATAGTCCTTAATAAGGGCTCATAACAGGGTTTATTCACATTACCCCATGCATACCATGACATCATACCATTGCATACATCCTAACCCATTTCAAGGATCTCAAGGGCTTGTGATGCAGGTCATGATGAATCAAACACCCAGCAAGGGGCAAAGGGGATTTATTTTCCTCTAGCCAAGGGTGTCAGGGGCTATGACCCACTGGATATGGTGAGCCTTTGACCCTTGAAAAAGGACTCTCAACAAATATGAAGTTCCTTCAATCAAGTTACCGGATCCCAGCTCTAACAAATTTCTTGTTTACCCCGCGAGGTCCTTGAAAACATTACATGCATGCCATACTCATCATTGCATAACAGGTATCCTTGTTGCAGGTCACTTACCTTTCTCGCTGTTTATTTCAGAAATGGCTTCACAACAAGATAACCGGGACCTTTACGCTCAAGAGACTCAGTTCAGGGAAATCTTCCTAGGCTTATCCAAGGGGCAGGAAGAGTTGAGGACACTCCTCATGGGGAATCTGATCAGAAAGAGTCCTGAGGATGACAAGGACGAACAGCTGAAACGTCTACAAGCTGAGGTAGACACATTGAAGACCCAGATGCTGGGGCAAAGGGCCCTCATTCAAGGTTTAGCTCAGGAGCAAGGAGAGCTGAGAGCCATGATCAGCCAGCTTCCTCAAGGCATGAAGCAACCAGCCCAAATCAGGGACCAGGTCATGGAACAGCTTCCAAGAGGGCAAAGGTCGGGTCCCATGAATAAACCTCTCCGAGTTGCTACTACTTCTCAGGTCCAACAACGACCTCACCAAGAACAGCGGGTTGAGCAGAACAGGTCGGGCGAGCCTAAGAGACAATTCACCAACATCAACATGTCATGGTCACGAGCTTTGCAGCACATGTTAAGGATGAACCTGATTGCAGTGATCAACCCTCCTGCAAATCCAAAGACTTCCTCTCCAAATTACAACCCAGAAGCAAGGTGCGCTTACCATTCTGGTAGCCCGGGGCACGATACTGAGGACTGTTGGGCATTGAAGTACAAGATTCAGAATATGATCGATGCTAAAGAGATCGAGTTTGAGCCCGCCGAGACTCCCAACGTGATCACTGCTCCCTTGCCAAAACATGGCTAGGATTGAGAAATTTTTTGTTCATTCGAATGTTCAAGTTGCAATTTTCTTTTGTTCAAACATTTACTCATGTTAAACATTATTATTTCATTAATGCATCGCATATGTCTGTTCTGAAATAATATATTCGTATTCACTAAATGCAAATTATTTTCATATTTTTTCTGATGTCAACGCTCGATTAATAATTCTAAACCTCTTGAGGGAGGATGACGAAAATGATACCGCTATCTTTACAGTATGCTTTTGAACAGACCCCGCTGATGAGGTACAGGCATTGTTTCAATTCCTAAACACTGGAGTTATAAGGATGATAATCCCTCGTCAACCCATCTGAGCCAAAGAAGTAGGAGTTTTTCTTTTCGAAATTTAAAACCCTTAATCATAACCTCGGGCAGGGTAGTCTCTCAGTTGATCCAAGTGCATAACGAATGGCACCAAAGAAGTCCTTACAAAACAAAAGACAATGATGGTTCCGAACGATCATAAAGATAGGCAGTCATTACTTCTCAAAATAAACGCCCATTAAGTCAAAACCCATGAAGGAGACTTACAAAACTGGGGCATCCCGCTGACTGTAATTCCAAAAAGGAAACAGTTCAGGCAAAAAAGAAAGGGATAACAAAATCAAGAAAAAGAAAGAGGTCTTACAAACCCTCAACAAAAAAGGAATGACTGCCTATTCAAAATAAGTTATCAACATCTGAATCATCACCGGAAAATCAGAGCAAAGACTCAAACAAGGTCTAACGTATGATCAACTGAGTTTAGGTTTGGAGAACATCACGAAGAGCGGGTGGGTACAAATAATTTGAGCCTTTATCCTTTGTTTCTTAAACCGTGAACCAGGCCACGTTATAACCCTTAAAAGTCCTAGCTGAAGCATGGGTTAGTTCGAAAGCATACTGTCACGAAAGGTATCCTGACTCCTTAAGGCCTACGGTAAATACAGAGTTGACATCACGTTTTACAAACATTCGCTTGTTTTATGAAAAAAGAATGCATTTTCAAAATCTTCAAGACAAACATAAGCTTTGTATTTTTAACATAACTTTGTTTGCATATGACTTTTTGTTTGAACAGCATAGAAGTTCGCACGACGAATGCCTAATGAACAGAAGCATTTCCAATCAAGGGGCATGGCATGAGCATGGTCCATCATCTGGGGCAATCCAATCAAGATTCGGAGAATCTCTCAAAGGCCAAATAGCCTGGGGCAAATCTCCGCCTGAGTCACTTGGGGCATTCCAACAACGAATCTTGTCTGATCAAACACCTTCTGGTGGCATGACAAAACACTTCTAACAGGGGCAACTCCCTACATTCTGAGAGTGTGGATATAGTCGAAAAAAATACTGCGCATCATCAAAGACCCGCTAGGCTGACATGCCTAGGCAAAAATAAGGGCTTCCCGGCGAACCAAAAGGGTTCGGGCAAAAATAAGGGATGAAAATGAAAAATATGTACACCCGGCAAGTCGAAAACCTGAAAGGGCGGCTTGGGCAAAAATGGGTATCCTGGTGGACTGAAAACCCGAAAGGGCGGTCCAGGCAAAAGTTAGGGATTAAAGCGTACGACTATGTCCTGTCATCCTGTCACCTGCCTACCAGAAGAAGGTTTGTCCATCAACAACTATCAGCACCTCACAGGTCTTCCTCTCCCACCTCAGAAACAAGGGCAATACAGAGTTATCTAAACAATCTAATTGTTCTGTCCTCCAAGGTATCAAGGTAGGTTCAGCTAAAGAATATAACCAGTACATATTAATTCCCCAGAGAATAAGTCAGCAGCCAATACCCTCTTCTCCAAGCAGAGTTATCAAATCTCGAGGAAATCGGGTTTCCTCCAGCAGATCCCAACATTCCCCAGCAGTACGCATATATTCTTAACAAGCATCCCCGACAGTCTTGGTCTAAAGATTGTTCCCCGGCAGCATACCAGAATTCAAAGGGATCACTTCCCCAGCATATCAAAACTTCCCCAGAAGAGTCCAATCCAGTTCCCCAGGAAGGCTGAAATTCATATCCCCTAAGCAGTTAAGCTCATCCCCAGTAGATTCTGGAAGCTTATCCCCTCGCAGAGCACGAACGCGTCGCCCGACTTTATTCAAAGAGTTATTTCCTTAACAGGATATAACTGGGTTATCCTCAGCCGAAAGCCACGGAAAGAGCGTCCTCGACGAAGTTCTCTTACCCCCAGCGAAGTCTGTCAACACTTCCAACAACAAGGGTATCCTCAGCAAGTCATTCTTAACAATTCAGCAAAGCATCCCTCTTCCCCACAGAGTATTGCTTCCCAGCATGGTCGCTAGAGTATCTTTTCTCCCCGCAGAATCTTCCATTTATCAAGTTTATTCCGCAACGGAGTCATCTTCTCCTACCGGTATTCTTGCAGTTATCATCCCCAGCGGAAGCAAAAGCTTATTCTTCAACACCATCCCAGGATATTGACTTCCCGGCACCCGTCAAGGATCTACTTTCCTAGACGAAAACATTCATAAAACATCACATACATCATTATAGCATGCATAGACGCATCATATCATACAAACCTCATTTATGTTGAGAACATCATTGCTTGATCCATATCATGCATTGCATATGACTGACCTTTACCTTTCAGGAAGGACGCAGTTGAAATTCTCAAACATATTTCAAGACCTTCTCTAGTCCAGCTAAATCGATTCCCAACAGATTTTTCTGATAAAGACTCAGCAGAAGTTATGGTTCCCTCTCCAACGGCGAGTGAGGTGGTAAGTCCTTTTCAGATGGTTCCCTCTCCGACGGCGAGTGAGGTGGTAATTCCTTTTTCAGATGTTTCCCTCTCCGACGGTGAGTGTGAGGTGATAGTTTCCTTATGGTTCCCTCTCCGACGGCGAGTGAGGTGGTAATTCCTTTTTCAGATGTTTCCCTCTCTGACGGTGAGTGTGAGGTGATAGTCTCCTATGGTTCCCTCTCCGACGGCGAGTGAGGTGGTAATTCCTTTTTCAGATGTTTCCCTCTCCGACGGTGAGTGTGAGGTGATAGTTTCCTTATGGTTCCCTCTCCGACGGCGAGTGAGGTGGTAATTCCTTTTTCAGATGTTTCCCTCTACGACGGTGAGTGTGAGGTGATAGTCTCCTATGGTTCCCTCTCCGACGGTGAGTGAGGTGGTAAGTCCTTTTTCAGATGTTTCCCTCTCCGACGGTGAGTGTGAGGTGATAGTCTCCTATGGTCACCTCTCCGACGGCGAGTGAGGTGGTAATTCCTTTTTCAGATGTTTCCCTCTCCGACGGTGAGTGTGAGGTGATAGTCTCTTATGGTTCCCTCTCCGACGGCGAGTGAGGTGGTAATTCCTTTTTCAGATGTTTCCCTCTCCGACGGTGAGTGTGAGGTGATAGTCTCCTATGGTTCCCTCTCCGACGGTGAGTGAGGTGGTAAGTCCTTTTTCAGATGTTTCCCTCTCCGACGGTGAGTGTGAGGTGATAGTCTCCTATGGTCCCCTCTCCGACGGCGAGTGAGGTGGTAATTCCTTTTTCAGATGTTTCCCTCTCCGACGGTGAGTGTGAGGTGATAGTCTCCTATGGTTCCCTCTCCGACGGTGAGTGAGGTGGTAAGTCCTTTTTCAGATGTTTCCCTCTCCGACGGTGAGTGTGAGGTGATAGTCTCCTATGGTCCCCTCTCCGACGGTGAGTGAGGTGGTAATTCCTTTTTCAGATGTTTCCCTCTCCGACGGTGAGTGTGAGGTGATAGTCTCCTATGGTTCCCTCTCCGACGGTGAGTGAGGTGGTAAGTCCTTTTCAGATGTTTCCCTCTCCGACGGTGAGTGTGAGGTGATAGTCTCCTATGGTTCCCTCTCCGACGGTGAGTGAGGTGACAATTCCTTTTCCTATGATTCCCTCTCCGACGGCGAGTAAGGTGATTCCCTTTCAGATGATAATGGCCTATGGTTCTCGTTCCGATCCTGCGAATATGGTATTTCCCACCAAGATTTTCTCAAACGAGCATTGTTGAAGTTAAAATCACCCAAGGTTCTCTTACCATTCATGCTAAGGCAGTAACCATACCTGGTTCATTCATCATCTTTTGAAGCTCCAGATCCAGCTCCTGTAACCAGTCAGGACACATCTATACCAAGCATCTGAAAACCAGCTCCTGCAACGTGTCAGGTACTCATTTGTTCTTTTGCAGGTATGCAGGTTCTCGGTAAGGAATCTCCTACGCAATCAACATCCAGATGGCATCTATAAGCCCATCATCCTATCCAACAACCTCCCAATGGCATCTATAAGCCCATTCCACCATCACTGCTACTATGTGAGCGCAAATTTCTGGGCACTCTAGTGTTCAATCATCTTCTACCCTCGGATTACGAAAGGCACATCAGCCAATCTGCATCCTCAGGTCTAAGAAGATTGAACAGGGGCAACTGTTGTACCCCAAAATTTGCCCTCCCATATTCTCCAAGAAATTGCCAAGCCAAGTCACAAAACTCCCCAAGGGTTGCACAGTGCAAAGGTCTCCTATACAGTCAAGATTAGGGTTTTGTGTTCTGATCAAGAAAGGAAGTTTTCAAAGGCCCAATCAAGTCTCATATGCCTACAAATATGGTCAAGCATCCTCATATCAAGTTGCAAGGCATTCAGCACAAAATTGCACAGTCAAAACCCTAAATTGCACTACAGTCAACTGTAGGGGCAAAATGGTCATTTGGCAGTCAAAAGTTCAAATTTTTGGTCAACATATCATTTTGAAGCCACAAACATCATTTGATCAATGCTTGATCATGATTCTCAAAATTTGGCTCAGAAATCATCAAGATGCAAAAGTTTCCTTATTTGGACAGCTGAAAAAGTCAACTGAAATTGACCAGGGCATAACTTTCACATGGATTATCAGAAAAATTCCATCCAAATCTCATTTTGAAGAGAAAGACATTTCCTACAACTCATCTTCATACTTCAAGTCCAAGAAATGCTCTCACAAAAAGTTATCAATTTCAACATTATAGGTCATTTTCAAAAGTCAACAAAAAGGGACTTTAAGTCAAAGACCATAACTTGAGATTGGAAAGTCAAAATGACATGGGACCAAAGGCATTGGTTAGAGGACTCAAAGACCTTTCCAAAATGTCCAAGAACATGAGAAAAGCTTAAACATTGAGCAACTTATGCCTTGTAGAAGTTGGGAAATGTTTGGATATTTTGAAAAGTCAACATTGATTCAAATGACCTAAAAATGCTAATGGGCCCATTTTTCTTCCATGATTCATCATTCTAAGCATGTGCACGACCACTTGGCCCAAAGGGAAGTATTTTCTCATTTTTTATTTATTTATTTGAATTATTATTCATATTAATTCATTTAAATTATTTAAATATGTGAAAAATATATAACTTGACCTAATAAATCTTTTCATGCATGTTTTGCCCTCAATATTTCGTGCATATGCAAATGTGGAAAGATTTGGCTTGATTGGATCCTAATTGACACAAAAGCACATGAAAAAGATATGAAAATTATGGTGGAAAAAATCAAATATTCAATCAATGATTACAAGAGATTTGGATCCAATTTGTTAACCTAATTGATTCATATATATGCCAGGATCATAACCCTAATGTCCATAGACTCTTAGCTGCGCAAGAAAGGCCATTGCAAACTTGGAAAAATTCCTTAAAAAAACTCAAAACTGAAAAGCACTTTACAGGTCGATTCAAGGCACAAAAACTATTCCAATAGCTTCCTGGGAGATCATTGATCATATTCCAATCAAGAACATCAAGCTTTGCGCTTTGGAACGGTATACAGAAGTCCCTCTTGTTCCATATTCTTTCATTATCGTGTTTCATTATTGGCGCACATTCATGGCATTCTAACTATATATTCATGATCAGTGAAACATTTGCAAACTAACCCATGCGATTAATTGAGTTTTTGCAAGCTGTAGGCGATTCCACCATGTTCAATTTCTAGGGTTTGCAGAGCTTAGAATTAGGGCTTTTGAAATAAAGCAAAATTGGGGGACGAGACCAAAACCATTGAACTTGACGCATCTGGACGAACAGGAAGCACCACTCGCGATTAATTTATGGACACCATAGCTCTAGTCGTTATTTTCTCGAAACTGACCTTAGACAACGCACGTAAAACCGTTGCCTTATATTTTGTGTTTCAGGCACGCGAGGAAGACGATTGCATGGCTGCCAACGATTGGCTAATTTAAATCTCGCGCGCTTTAATCCACTAATGTTTCGCTTTTCTCTTATATTATTTACTTGTTACTAATATATCAAAAAGGTTCAGTGGCTCAGCTGGCAAACGCTCATTGCTTCAACATCCAAGACCTGGGTTCGAGTCCCATGTCTGTGTAATTTCCCTAATATTTTTCATTAGCAATTCCCATGCAGCGCCCAAGGTCAAGACATATCATGCATCCTCAAAGATCACCAGCCACGCGTCCATCAGAAGCAATCCAAGGGTGCAAAATTGATGAGCACCATAAACCCTAGTCAACGTTGCCATACGTGTCATGCAAAAAGTCAGAAGGGCCATGCTTAGCTGGGCCAGATTGCTAAGGCCTATACCTCCATATTGGGACTTCCACCCCCCCTGGTTTGCAATTTTTCATATTTCTTATATTCTATTTTTAATTATTGTATTATTTTCTTTATTTGTCTAAATTAATTAATTATTTTTTTACAAAATACAAAAACCTCATAAAAATCAGAAAAGACAAAAAAAACATAATAAATATTTTATTTTAATTATTTTCATAAATAAATTGCATGTAAATTAGTTAATTTAAATTAGGTGCTTTAACTTTAATTCTTTTAACAAAAATATAAAAAACGTAGAACTAGGTTTAATTGATAATTTTTATTTCCTTTTAATTTTTCTTTTTTACCATAATATTGTTTGTTTATTTATTTCTATAATTAAATTATGCATGAAAATAACTTAGGTTTAAATTAGGTCAAATTTCAATATTTCTTAATAAATAATAAAAAATAACTAGAATTAGGGTTTGCCTATTATTTTAATTTTAATTAATTCTCTTTTTTCATTAAAATCTTAAAAAACATAAAAATACCAAAAACATTCTCTTTTAATTATTAAATTTTAATTCCTCATTAACATTAATTTTTGCAAAAGGGTCCAACGCCCATACTTTTAATTGTTTAATTTCGCATCTTTATTTTATTTCGCTTGAATAATCATGTACCTCTCCCGAAGCTTTGTAAATTTATATTTCTCGCACTGTTAATTCTTTTATTTGCTTTATTTACTTTCTGTCAAATCGGGTCCGGTTTAATTTTGGCGATGTGGACCCGCGCCATTTGTAATAGCTTAGATTTATTTTCCTCGCAAATTTTAACTGTTAAAGTATGCAAGAATGAATGGCCATAATAAAATCAAGCGTAGAACACCAATGACATGACAAGACAAATATCAATGAAAACGACACACAAATCACACACCACCCCTAGGGTACGCCTCACTGTTGCCTTGCCTCGAAAGGTGATCGTCGAGTAGAGGATGTCTTAGTAAGTCCTCATGATCCGGGAACCTGGCATGAGGGTAGCTTCTAAGGTGTCTTCCCATTGCTCTGGTGATCACCATGTCCCGAACCTCGAATTGACCTGAACACCTCCAACGGTGGTGCTACCTACCTCTCAATGGTGGGATGGCACTACTTTAAAGGACATTTACCTAGACGAATTCCTTAGGGTAGGTAGACGACTCATGGATACTTGCTCTCTTCAAAACAAACAAAAATACTTTTCACACCGACACTTTTTAAAAGCTTTCAAAGCAATTTTTCAAACACTCTGACACAAGAGTCGATCTGAAACTTTCAAAGAAACTTTTTTAAAACCCACAGTTGAAAAGCAAACAAACATTTTGAAAACACAAATGAGCAAGTATCTAAGAGCCCGTGGATAACCATGGATAGAAAGGGTGCTAATACCTTCCTTTTCTATAATCTACCTCCCGAACCGAGAGCAATCTCTATAAGGAATTTTTCTGTGCTTTTGTCCTTTCCATTTGGAGAAAATAAAAGACGGTGGCGACTCTTGCTTCCGCGACATTTCGCGAACCAGCGTTAAACAGTCAGTTCCAGATCCACCGATCACAATCTTGAATTATGGTTTGCTACTTGTTGGTTTTAGTCTCTCTATACAAACCCTAATTTACTAGCATTTATATAAAACGATAAATTGCGGAAAGTAAAAATACTAAGCTATTACATCATTAGGGGAGGGGGTATACAAATTTACAAATGGGTATTTTCCAAAAAAATTAAACCTAATTATCTATTACAATCATATTGAATATGTGTACAAGAATTGGAAAATATAATGCAAGAATATAAATGGACAAAGAAATGATTTTTTTGTTTGGCTTTCATGAAAGGGTTTTAACCTAATTAAAAATTAAACAAAATTGAACTTAAACTAAATAAGAAAGAAATTAAGTTAAAACATTTTTAGGGTTTTTTATGAAAAGGTCTTAAATTAATAAAAATAAAATGAGAAATTAATTAATTAAAAAAAAACCTAAATTCTAAGTTAATTTTAATTTACAAGAGAATACTATAATAATTAAACCTAATTATCTAAATATTAATTATTAAAAAAAGAAATTAAATTTATTAAGAAAAATGTTTTTTAGTCTTTTTGTTTTATAGAGAAAATAAAATATATAAGTGTAAATAATAAATAAAAATATTTTTAAATTTTTTATTAATAATAATAATAATAATAATAATAATAATACAAATAAAGAAAAAAGAAATAAAATAGAATAAGAAAAAAAGAAAATAATAAGAGAAAATGGGCCAGGGGTGCAAAAGTAATCAGGAGGTTAGAAGAAGCAAAAACAATAAAACCCACTGGAGAGGCCCAGGCGCCTGTTTCAAACAAAAAAAAGGAAAAAAATGTATAAAAAAAAGAAAGTAAAAGGGTACCACTGGGGCTCGAACCCAGGTCCCAAAGTTAACAGGCGCGCGCTTTACCACTGGGATGGTTATACATTCGTTAACATTGGTGAAATAATAAACATATAACACAAATCAAGTCCTAAATGTAACTTCATCTTCAACCTCCAACCATGGATCTTGTAACTCACTCATTTCTCATCCATTCACAAAACTTCCAACATCAAACTTGTTAGAAACGTCCTCACGATTCTGAATATGTAAATAACTTAAGCTAATTCTCAAAGATGAACATGAATTTCTAAAAGTACCAAATTCTGACCTAAATATTTCAGCAATTTCAAACTTAAAATTCTCACTAATCAAGCAATATAAATGAAATCTATGGACATGTATAGTTTCAGGGAAATGATGTCTACATTTTATTTTCACAAATGCAAGCCTAACAATGCCTAAATAAGAATATAGAAGTTCAAAAAATATACCTCAAAACTGGAAATCGTGAAATGAGTTTGAGCTTGATTCTAGGTGTTGCAATGATCATGTTAGCTTCCTCGAGTTCCCAGGAAGCTAATGCAATACATATCTTGAGCTGAGAGTGGTTGAAATGGCCTGGAGAAGTCAAGTTGCAGACTCTATTTTTTGGTTTTTGAGGTTATGGTAAATGGTGTTATAATTCTGGAATGAGGATGGGGATGAATTGTATTTAATGTATAGGAACTTTAGGAAGCAAAAGGCCAATAAACGCAAGAGGGAAGTATGAGTTTGGAGTTCAAGGTCAGAAACTATGCAACAATGGAGTTTTTGGGCAATTTATGAATTGAAGGAGTTTGAGAGTGTTTCAGGGTGTTAATGCTTGTGTCTAGGCTCACAAATAATGCCTTTATTTATAAGCAACAAGTTTGGAGGCTTGTCCTTGATCAGAATTCAAAACCACATGTTTGTGGCTTTTTGCTTTATTTTGAAGAAAGCTTGAGAGATATGGTTCCAATGCACAAGTACAAAGCTATCTAGAGTGGTTACAAGCTTTAAACATGTTGCTTATGAGCATACATGTTGTGTGTGTTTAGAATAATAAGTTAGAGGCCGAGAAGAGTGGACTTTATGCATAAAGCCACTTTTCCAAAATGGCAATGTTGCATTTCTTTCTAAAATGGTATTAAGCATGGGAAATGCATTGAATGCTTTGATTAAAGCTTCTAGAGTTTATGCCAAACATTAATTATAGAGTGATAAACAATTTTGAGGCCTGCAAAGCAAATATTATGCAGCCTAGCATGGATTTGGTTCATGTGTTCATCAAGAAGTAACTTGTAATTCAAGTTTGAAAACCCTAACTTCTTGCCTTCGATTCTCCTTGCTCAATTATGATATTAATGAGTTCTTAGACATTTTGGAAAGCTTTTAACATCCTCTACAACCTCTATGTTGGACATTTTTGAAAATTAATCTTGTAACTATGTGAAAAAATTCCATGAAGTTAGGTCAAAATCCTTCCTAAACTAGGGCAAAATTTCACGAAGTTTCCAAGTTTCATGAACATGTATTCATAAAATTATAACTTGAAATCCATGCTTTTATAGGAGAAGTTGTGTTCTACAATGTTTTATATCTCCTTGAGATATACAACTTTCATGTTGAAAGTTTCCTTTGAATCATCTTGCATCATGGTGAAAATTTGGCTCAAAGTTATGAAAAAATATGAATTTTCGAACACTTAGAAAACTTTCTAAGTTTAGAAATTTTGACTTTTCAAAATAAAATCTTGATTTTTTGATTTCTTGATGATTAAGTTTCATATATTGACATGTTTTGACGAATTGTGATCTTTGATACTTGATTTTGACCAAAAAGTCAAAGTTTGACTTTTCAGTGTATAGTTGACTTTTCATCAGTTGACTGAAATTCATCTGTCAACCAAATGATCTTGAGATTTGTTTTGAGCCATGACATCATGTCAAAATGAAGCATTTGAATCCTTGAGATCATGTCTCAAACCAATCAATCAAATGCTCGGTTAAAAATCAGAAATTGCCCCTTCTCAATCAAAACCCTAATTTTGACCATTTTGCCCTTTTGATGATCTGATCAAATTTATTGAGGAATTGTGATTCAAACTTGATCAAACTACATATATGAGTTCATAATGTTTGTATGGATAAAAAATATGAAGTTTGACTGAAAATTGACCACAATTGACTTTTTCCCAATACAGTTGACTTTAGGTCAACTGATCAATTGACTGAGCAAAAATGTGATCCAAGACTTGAAACTTGACATGAGCAATCTTGAGGGTCCAAAATGATCCATGAAAGTCATATGAGGCATTAAAAGTCCATTTGTCCTTGTGCAATCTCAAACCCTAATTTTCAGTCATCAGTGCTTAGGGAGGTGTCTTGAGTTGATCAACCCTTGTGCAGTCTTGAACCAAAGGAGATCTTCGTGAGAGATTAATTGAGAAATGAGAGGGAAAATTTTTGGGTACAACAGCTGCCCCTGCTCAATCTTCTTAAACCTGAAGAGTTAGATTGGCGGATCCGTCATTCGTGACTTCAAAGGGGAAGATGATTGAACACTAGAGTGCCTAGAAATTTGCACTCGAAGATGTAATGGGAATGGGCTTATAGATTCCATTTGGAGGAATGTTGGTAAACACTGGAAGAAGTATCATCATAAATCTTTGGTCGATTTTATAATAAAACTCGATATTTTACCTGGGGAAAAAAGGGTTAGTAAAATGCAGATGTATGCATGATGTTCACAAGATGAATGAGATCATGCTAAATGAATTTTATATGTATATGCTATGATGTATGAATTTGAGATGTATGTTTGCGCGGGAAAATAAATCCCTAACTACTGCTGAGGAGTTCATGGGAAGTTGAATCCCAGATTGTTGTTGGGGATGAAGAGCATACATATCTCCAAACTTTGTTGAAAGGATGCTTCCGCTGGGGAATATCTCTTGAATTTCAGTTGTTATCTAGTCGGTTCCAAGCTTCACAACTTATTGAGGATGAGGAAGTCAACTGCTATCTGGTCGGATCCAGGCTTCAGGGTAATTTACTGGGGAAGAATAAATTATCTATTACCTGGTCGGATTCCAGGCTTCACAGAATATTTCTTGAAATTGAACTGTTATCTGGTCAGATCCAGGCTTCACAATAACTTGCTGGGGATAAGGAAGTTAAATGTTATCTGGTCAGATTCTAGGCTTCATAGTAACTTGCTAGAATGGATGAAGTTGAATAATATCTAGTCGGGTCCAGGCTTCATAGTAACTTGAAGTGGTAACTACTATCTGGTCAGGTCCAGGCTTCATAGCTTTTGAAAAGTTATAGTATTATCTGGCCGGGTCCAGGCTTTATAGTGTCTTGCTAGCGAAAGTAGCTAGTTGTTATTTGGTCGGATTCCAAGCTTCAAAATAGCTTGCTTGGATAAACGAAGTTGAAAACTGATATTTAGTCGGATCCAGACTTTACAAATTTTGAAGTGGATGAAGCTAATTGTTATCTGGTCGGGTCCAGGCTTCATAATAAACTTGTTTGAAGAGATAGAGTTGAAATGTTTTCTGGTCGAGTCTAGGCTTTACAGTAACTTGCTTGGAACTTAGTTGTTATATGGTCGGATTCCAGGTTTCACAACAAACTTCTGAGGAGAAATGCTATCTGGTCAGATTCAGGCTTCACAATGACTTTCTTGAAAAGATGAAAATTGAGAACTGATATATGGTCGGATCCAAGCTTTACAGTAACTTGTTGGGGTAGAGGAAAACTCTACTGGGGGAAAGAAGTTAAACCATGTTCTGGTTGAGTCCAGGTTCTTCTATCTTGAAGATTTAAACTATTATCTGGCCGGGTCCAGGTTTCATAGTAACTTGTGAAGTTAACTATTATCTGGTCGGATCCGGTCTTTATAGTAGTTTGAAAGTTGATTTAGTATCTGGTCAGGTCCAGTCTTCATAGTATCTTTTTGGAGGTAGTAAAGGTTTTGTTGACGACTTTACTGGGGATTAGGGGTTATGGCCCTATGATTTATAATAATCTGAAAGGTAAACTCAAGCTGGAGAGTGTAGACTCAGTCGGGGAAGACAGACTCAGCTTGGGGAGGATATACTCAGCTTGGGGATATACTCAGTCGGGGATAACTGATTCAACTGGGGAAGTCAGACTATGCTGGGGGAATTTGAACTCGGTTGGGGAGTTATGCAGCCAAGAGATTGAGACTTTGATTGGAGATTAACCTGTGCAAAGAGACTTTGTGGATAGCTTTATTGAAGATTAGTTTATTGTAGCCGTCTTTGTGGGGATAATGCTAATGAAATAACTCTGTGGGGGTATTCAATATACTTTAAAGAGATACTTCATATTGTTTAGCAGGACACATGTGCCAAATAGTTTTAATTATGCTCATATGCATATGTTCGTTCAGTTTTAGTCATTGGACAACTTTGCATTCAAAATAAAAACATAAAGTTTGCACTTCAAAGTATATTTGTATTGATATTTTACCCATGAATAGGTGTTTTTTGTACAAAGAGACGGAGATCCTAGTAAGAGGAAATCGTCAAAAAGAAGAAAAACAATTGAAAACAAAAACAAATAGCCATGCAAAATAATCTCATTGCATTCCAACTCTACTATTGCCCCAATGTCTTCGAATGCCCCTTGCCGTTGACAGAAGTTGATTGGATTGATCTTGGACCGTTTGAACTCAGACCTTGGTGATAAAGTTGATTGTGGTGATTCCACTGGACATAGTCATACGCTTTCAATCCTTAACTTTTGCCTTGACCACCCTTTCTGGTTTTCAGCCCACCAGGATACCCATTTTTGCCCAAGTCGCCCTTTTGGGTTTTCAACTTTCCGGGTGTCCAATATTTTGCATATATCCCTAATTTTTGCCCAAACCTTTTGGTTTGCCGGGATGCCCTTATTTTGCCTAGGTGTGTCAACCTAGCAGGTCTCTTATACGTAGTATTTTTAACTATGTCCGCGTTTATAGGATGTGGGAAGTCTTCACTATCCATGGTAGTCAGCATCATGGCACCGCCAGAGAACACTCTCTTAACAACAAATGACCCTTCGTAGGTGGGAGTCCATTTTCCCCTGGGGCCGCCTTGTGGCAGAATGATGCGATTTATCACCAAATCACCAGCTTGATATACTCGAGGCTTGATCTTTTTGTTGAAATCCTTGATCATACGTTTTTGGTATGTTTGACCATGAAAAATAGCAGCCAGTCGTTTTTCATCGATCAAGTTCAGCTGATCCAATCTCGTTTGAATCCACTCATCTTCGCCTAAGCATGCCTCATTCATAATCCTCAGTGAGGGAATCTGAATTTCTACTGGCAAAACAGCTTCCATGCCATAGAGCAAAGAAAAGGGAGTTGCCCCAGTTGATGTTCTAGCTGAAGTACGGTAGCCGTGAAGAGAAAACAGTAACATCTCATGCCAATCCTTGTATGTTACTACCATCTTTTGCACAATCTTCTTAATGTTTTTGTTGGCCGCTTCGACTGCGCCATTCATCTTAGGTCTATATGGAGAAGATTTGTGATGCTTGATCTTGAACTTAATGTAAAGCTCAATAATCATATCATTGTTGAGGTTAGTCCCATTGTCGATGATGCTCCTTTTGGGGATATCATAGCGGCAAATGAGGTTGTGCTTGATGAATCTGGCTATCACATTTTTTGTGACTGAGGCAAAAGAGGCGGCTTCGACCCATTTGGTGAAATAGTCGATACCGACCAAAATGAAGTGATGTCCATTGGAAGCAATGGGCTTGATCTCTCCAATGATGTCAATGCCCCACATTGCAAATGGCCACGGAGCGGTCATGATGTTCAGAGGGATAGGAGGCACATGGACCTTGTCAGCATATATTTGGCATTTGTGACAAGTCCTAGAATGTTGATGGTAATCAATCTCCATTGTAGACCAATAGTAGCCAGCTCTTAGGATTTTATTGTCCATCGTATGTCCGCTTGAGTGAGTCCCAAAGAGACCATTGTGCATGTCCTCTATAATTTCCTCTACCTCCTTCTTGTCCATACACCGGAGTAGAGTAGAGTCATGGTTGCATTTGTATAATAGTCTGTTACTTAGGAATAATTTGGCTAAAAATCTTCGTAAGAACTTTCTGTCATTGATAGATGCTCCCTCAGGGTATTCTTGTGCTTCGAGATATATCTCCACGTCATGGTACCATGGCTTTTCTGCGTCAGTGTCAATCTCACATCAATGTGTAGGTTCGTCGAATATTTCAATTGTAATCATAGGGACTTTGTTGTCCCATCTGACCTTGAACATAGAAGACATGGTTGCCAAGGCGTCAGCCAACTGATTTTCTTCCCTGGGGAAGTTTTCAAATGTGATCTCTTCAAAGTCAGAGATAGCACAAGTTCCTTGTAAGAGATGATATTAGGGTGTTTAGTGTCCCAATCTCCTTTTACTTGGATGATCACTAGAGCGTAATCCCCAAACACATTCAAACGCTTGATCCTCATGTCAATGGCAGCCTTCAGATCCAAGATGCACGCTTCGTACTCGGCCATATTGTTCGTGCAATCGAAGCATAGTCTGGAAATGAAAGGAGTGTGGAAACCTTCAGGAGAGATGATCACATCACCAATTCCATTACCCAAGGCGTTAGAAGCCCCATCGAAGACCATAGTCCATCGAGATCCTTGTTCAAGTCCTTCATACGGTCTAGGTTTCGTACAGTCGGTCACCAGCATGATGTTCTCATCCAGGAAGTCAAATTTCATGGGCTGATAATCATCAACAGCTTGATGTGCCAAATGATCTGCTAGTACATTTCCTTTGATGGCCTTTTGTGTTGTGTATTAAATTTTGTACTCAGTCAAGATCATTTTCCATCTTGCTATCCTTATGGAGAGAGCAGGTTTCTCGAAGATGTACTTGATTGGGTTCATCTTAGAAATCAACAGAGTGGTATGAGTCAACATATACTGTCTTAGCCGGTGAGCAACCCATGCCAGAGCGTAACAATTTTTCTCGAGCAATGAATATCTAGTTTCACAGTCGGTAAACTTTTTGCTCAGGTAATAAATAACATGCTCTTTTTGGCCAGACTCGTCATGTTATCCCAAAACACACCCCATAGAGTTCTCTAGCACCGTTAAGTACATGATCAAGGGTCTTCCTTCAATCGGAGGCATGAGGATAGGAAGTTCTTTTAGATATGCTTTGATTTTGTCAAAGGTATCTTGGCATTTATCATTCCATCTGACTACTTGTTCTTTCTTCAAGAGTTTAAAGATTAGCTCACAAGTAGCAGTCAAATGAGATATGAAGCGGGCGATGTAATTAAGACGACCCAAGAATCCTCTAACTTCTTTTTCAGAGTGGGGGACTAGCATTTCTTGGATGGCCTTTACCTTCGTAGGATCGACTTCAATGCCTTTATTACTGATAACAAAACCTAGAAGCTTTCCAGATCGTACTCCAAATGTGCACTTGTTAGGGTTCAACTCAACTTGTACTTTTTCAACCTTTCAAAAAGCTTGTACAGGTGATCGAGATGTTCTTCTTCAGTTTGTGATCTGGAAATCATATCATCCACATATACCTCTATTTCATGATGGATCATATCATAAAACAAAGCTACCATAGCCCTTTGATATGTTCCCCCTGCATTCTTCAATCCGAACGGCATGACCTTGTAGAAAAAGGTGCCTCATTGCGTAACAAAAGTTGTCTTCTCCATGTCTTCGGGAGCCATCCTTATTTGACTATAGCCTGAGAGGCCATCAATGAAAGAGAAGACTTTATGCTGAGCAGTATTATCGACCAAGATGTCAATGTGAGGTAGAAGGAAGTCATCCTTGGGGCTTGCCCTATTCAGATCCCTATAGTCTACGAACATGCGAACTTTTCTGTTTTTCTTTCGCACTGGCACTACATTGGCAACCCATTGGGGATAAGACGTCACAACTAGGAACCCTGCATCAAATTGTTTCATCACTTCAACTTTTATCTTCTCAGATATATCAGGCCTCATGCGACGAACCTTTTGTTTGACAGGAGGACAATCTTCTTTTGTCGGCAGACGATGAACTACGATGTATGTATCCAACCCTGGCATATCTTCATAAGACCAAACAAATACTTCCACATAAGCATGCAGCATCTAAACCAAACTTCTCTTGACATTGTCTTCTAAGTTAGCACCGATCTTAACCTCTTTCTTGTCCGTCTCGGTACCCAGATTGATGACTTCAACTGACTATTTGTGCGGTTGAATAACTTTTTCCTCTTGTAATAAAAGTCTGGCTAGTTCTCCCAGTATTTCACAATCTTCCTCACCTTCGTCTTCGGCTTGGTTAATTGGACATTCGAAGTCATATCCTACAATAGTAGAGTCATTGGCAATAAGATCCGGAGTGGATGAGGACCTGCAAGAGTGTGTGTGTGCATGTAAGATACATGGCTATTTTGAAAAATGTAAGAAAGGAAAGACAATGAACACAAAGATTTGAATGCAAAAGATTCCAATGGTTTGTATTGAATGATCATATGATTAGATGAACATAAATAAAACCCTTGACAAATGGACCAAAGTGCCCTAGGCCAGGCACATGGTTTAAAAGTCATTGTTAAATATTATAGACAAAATGTTCTTGAATTCAATAAACAACAATAAACAAGTAGATTACTCCTCAATTAAGGAGATGGGAACGAAGTCCTTTGCATGCCAATTCTTTATCTCCGTGGTAGTAGGATACACCCAATCTTCAAGTGCACACTCTTCATCAGAATCACCTACAACATTGACTTCATTGATACCATTGTCATGCTTCGGCATAGGCGCGGTGATTACATTCAGAGTTGGAGGAGGATCGAATTCAACGGTCTTGTTATCGATCAAATCCTGAATTTTATTCTTCAAGGCCCAGCATTGGTCAATCTCATGACCGAGGCTACTTGAATGATAAGCACATTTAGTGTTCAGATTATACTTTGGTGAAGAGGTATCTGGATTGGCAGGAGGATTGCGCAACGCCACCAAATTAGCCTTTAGCAAATGTTGTAAGACTTGAGACAATGACATGCCTAACCTCGTAAGTTGTATTCTCAGAGTTTCAAAACATTGATGATTAGCATATGGTCTTTGAGTAGGAGTTGGGTTGGAGATTCTGACAGCATTAACAGGCGGATGATCATTCTTCTTGGTACGGGCCCTTGCCCCGTACACATCATTGATTTCCTTCTTTATGGCAAAAGTTTTCTTTACAGGATTTGAAGTGGAGGCAGATGCGAGAGATCTTCCCACTTTTGGTGCTACTTTCAACTCTTTCACCGGTTAAGATTAACTCGGTGAATCCAGAAGAGGAACAGTCGACCAACAAGTTAAAGAATGGACCGGATAAAGTGTCCATAAACATGTCAACGTGCTCCCTATTAATCAAAGGTGGTTGAACCCTACTGGAGAGGTCTCTCTACTTTTGTGCATATTCTTTAAATCCTTCATTCTTTCCCATGGTCATATCTTGCAACTGAGCTCTTGCCGGTGCCAAGTCAGCGTTATACTGGTACTGATGGTAGAAGGTTGTAGCTAAGTCCTCCCAATTATTGATGCAGGAACCATCCAACTGGTAGAACCACTCTAGTTGCGTTCCGGTCAAGCTTTCTTGGAAAAAGTGAACCAAGAGCTTCTTATCAGCGGTGTGCGGCTGTATCTTACCCACATAAGATTTCAGGTGAATTTTTGGACAAGAAACTCCATTGTACTTTGCAAACATTGGTATTTTGAATTTGTGGGGAATGACAGCCCTAGAGGTTATACCCAAATCATCAAAATCTAAACCGGGGACGACTTGGATTTCAACTGCCTTCAATCTGTGTTCTAACTGCTTGTACTTGACATCAGCGGGTGGATACCGCTCTTCAAAATAATCATCATCAGAAGCTTGATCATTAACACAGTCATCCTAGGTACTCTTAACCTCACCAATCTGATTCTCGTCTTCTTCAGATGAGTCTTCCACTACCGGGATCTGACGAACCGACTCTTTGAACCTTCTTCCCATGTTGACTAGGGCTTTCTTCTTGGGCTTCTTCTTAACTGTCAGCAATGCCATCATATCTTATTGCCCCTTGGCTAGGGCTACTAGAGTCTCTTGGAATTGAGAGTTTTGTACCTGAAGATCCTTCACAGTTTTCTCTAGATCCATCTTGCTAAAATAAACAACTGAGAGATAAGGAAACCTGTTATGTGAAAACCTGTCATGTTATGATGCACGGAAGATGTATATGCAAATTATTTCAAGGATTTATGGAATTTAAATTTGCATAAACAAAGGAATGAACAAACGTTAATTTTCATTAATTCTTTCAAAAGATTACAACATGCCTCTTGGGCTTACAAGATAACTCTCTAAGATAAAAATACTGAACGCATCCTCTTCGGCGCACGGTAGGCGTTCACAATTTTCTCTTCTTGTAGCTTCTTTGTAAGCTCCAAAACCCTCTTCTCCCCAGCATATAATTGAGCTTTGAAAGTATCTCATTTTTCCTTAAGTTGAATCCAACCCTTTTGCAAGTCTTCGAGAGAAGTAGGCATGTCGGGATGGAGGATAGTGTAGGGAACATCTCCTTCAACCACATGCTCTATGATAACTGGTAAGATGGAGGGATAAGGCATCACAAGTTTCTGAGCACGAGCCCGTACCCACTTAAGGTAAGGCTCAAGGGGAATGGAATTCTTGTGTCCCAACGTCTTACTGTCCACTTTGCTTACCATCCTCCAAGCTCGGATAAACCTCTGGTGGTAGCTTTGATCGTCACTTTCGTAGTCGAATACCACTACTTAGATGAGAATGTCATGTGGGCCATCCCTTTGGGCGTAACCAAATTGTCGTAAGGCTAAGCAAGGGTTATAGGTGATACCTCCCCTAATTCCAAGTAAAGGGATATTAGGGAATTCCCCACAATGGTCGATGATAGTAACATTCTCCAAGGATCGAGAACACCAATGAACATCTGAATTTCTGAGCGTCATCAACCTATAGGACCACCTCGAACCTTGCTCGTTCTTCAATACAGACCCGGGAAGATGCAAAATAAACCATATTGCCAAGAGAAGAGTGCAACACATGAGGATCCCTCTCTTCCTCATAGTGCGAGAGTGAAAAGAATGTAGGATATCTCTCAATAAATTAGGCACTAGATTGCGAGACATGAAGATTTTGACAGCATTTACATCTATGAGTTGGTCAGGGTTTGGAAACAAAACCATCCCATAGATGAGAAGGGAAAAGATTTTTTCAAAAGCTTGTAAGTCCAAAGAGTTCCAACAATCTTGAGCTTTCTCAAACAAGAACCTGGCTAAGAAACATTTGACATCACTCCTTGTTTCCCAATTAGTTGTGATATCAGATTGTTGCAAGTGTAATGCTTGGGCAATCTCTTCAAGTTTTTTTCTCTTTCGGTACCGTTGAAGGGTAGTTGATTGAGAATGGGAATCCTCAAGAGTTGTGAGAATTCTTCTAAAGTTGGCACAAGTTGATAATCGGGAAAAGGGAAGCAATGGTGTAGAGGATCAAAGAATTGGAATAACACCTTCATCATATCTTCATCAGTGTTGGAGGTAACCAAGCCTAGGAGGCGATCATGTCTTTCGGTGAATGGAGAATTCTCAGGAACCCTTGACGCTAACTCTTTGAGTTGAGGAGGAATTCTTACGAGATTGACTTGGATAGTATTCCTGCGGAGGGAAGCCATGTCCTACAAAACAGGACAAAGATAAATCCCAAAAATCCTTGAAAGGGTTAGTGAGAATGAGTATGATGTTATCATGTTTATGATGTTTATGATGTCATGTACAAGTAAGTATATACAAACAAGGAAAACAAGTCCTTAGATTTAGGCTTGCATGGAGTCTCATATGTAAGTACCCTCTTGAAGTTTAGTTGGCTCAAACCTGTCCTAGAAATAGTAACCGGGTTCTAAGGGACCTCAATATCACTGATTTGTCTTCTCGGGAATTGTTTCAGGGCAAGCCTCTTTCACGACAACCGAAATATCATAAAAAGTTAAACCTCAATGAGTGTAGTATCGAGTATCAACCAACTTTGGACTGCACCAAAGCCGGTTATCTCACTACGTCCTAATGTCCAAGTTGGTCAAGTAAAGGTTCTAAAAGTCAGTTAGTGCTTCATGACATCACACAGTGGCCCCGTATTCTCCTTGAATACTCAAGGGCTACCGGTACCCACAAATATGTCAAACTAACATAGTTATCGCTTAGACCATGTCAGTATACCCCGCACAATTTCCACAACGTATTTCTACTTACCTATAAGGTATCCTAAATCTGGGTAGAGGATTAGAACAAGCCCAAACAAGGAACCAAAATGTAAAGCAAACAAAACAAACAATGAAAGCAAGTAAAGGTGATCTTAGCCCTAAGGTAACCCCATTTTTAAGTATTTTCCCCAGCAGAGTCATCAGTTCTGTGATACGGTGGGAGAACTGACTTGGGTGTTTTGCGTTTTATCATAAATGTTGCGGTTAGCAAGAGTTGCCACCGAATTTTCTTTTATCCAAAAGGAAAGGCTGAAAAGAACAAGAAAGACCTTTGAGATTATTTCTTGAGTTCAAGGGGTAGATTATGAAAAGGGAAGGTGTTAGCACCCTTTTCATCCATAGTTATCTATGGGCTCTTAGTTGCTTGCTAGATCACTTGCTTTTGTTTGAAAATGTGCTTTTTGTGGTTTTTGAAAGTATTTTGAAAAGGCGCCATCATTTAGGCAAACTTTGTAATAGTTCTCGTTCATAAAAGCGTATACAAAGTGTTGAGCTTTTGAAAATGTTTTAAGTTTGGAAAATGTTTTGAAAGTGTTTTTAAAAGTGTTGGTGTTTGTTTTGAAAATAAGCAAGGATGTTTGATTTGAAAATGAGCAAGCAACTAGGAACAATCTACCTACTCAAAAGTCTTAGTTCATTTCTTCCTTTTCTTTGATATTGCTATCTTATCATTGATTTGGTAAGAAGCCTTATCTTTGGATGTAAAGGGACGGGTGTGGGTCATCGTATAGCCATGATAGCAATGTTGTAAGACATCTTAGCATTTCTCTTTGAGAGACTAAGATCATTTTGAAATACAACATTGATAGCATCATCAAGGAACTATGATCTTGTATTTTGATTGATTTTTGGTAAGATATCCCACATGCATAACATGGCCATTTTTATAAGTCAACAAAGTGGAATTACCCTAAGGGTGCAAGTGTGCAAACGTGTTGGATTTACATGCTTGTTTATCTTGAATTAGGGTTTGCTACTTGTTGGTTTTAGTCTTTCCATACAAACCCTAGTTTACTAGCATTTATATAAAGCGATAAATTGCGGAAAGTAAAAATACTAAGCTATTACTTCATTAGGGGAGGGGTTATATAAATTTACAAATGGGGATTTTGCAAGAAAATTAAACCTAATTATCTATTACATCCATATTAAATATGTGTACAAGAATTGGAAAATATAATGCAAGAATATAAATGGACAAAGAAATGATTTTTTTGTTTGGTTTTCATGAAAGGGTTTTAACCTAATTAAAAATTAAACAAAATTAAACTTATACTAACTAAGAAAGAAATTAAGTTAAAACATTTTTAGGGTTTTTTATGAAAAGGTCTTAAATTAATAAAAATAAAATGAGAAATTAATTAATTAAAAAAACCTAAATTCTAAGTTTATTTTAATTTACAAGAGAACACTATAATAATTAAACCTAATTATCTAAATATTAATTATTAAAAAAAGAAATTAAATTTATTAAGAAAAATGTTTTTTAGTCTTTTTGTTTTATAGAGAAAATAAAATATATAAGTGTAAATATTAAATAAAAATATTTTTATATTTTTTATTAATAATAATAATAATAATAAAAATATAAATAAAGAAAAAAGAAATAAAATAGAATAAGAAAAAAAGAAAATAATAAGAGAAAATGGGCCAGTGGTGCAAAAGTAGTCAGGAGGTTAGAAGAAGCAAAAATAATAAAGCCCACTGGAGAGGCCCAGGCGCCTGTTTCAAACAAAAAAATGGAAAAAAAAAGCAAAAGGGTACCACTGGGGCTCGAACTCAGGTCCCAAAGGTTAACAGGCGCGCGCTTTACCACTGGCTAGCTATACATCCGTTAACGTTGGTGAAATAATAAGCATATAACATAAATCAAGTCCTGAATGTAACTTCATCTTCAACCTCCAGCCATGGATCCTGTAACTTCTCATTTCTCATGATTCTGAATATGTAAATAACTTAAGCTAATTCTCAAAGATGAGCATGAATTTCAAAAAGTACCAAATTCTGACCTAAATATTTCAGCAAGTTCAAACTCAAAATTCTCACTACTCAAGCAATATAAATGAAATCCACGGACATGTATAGTTTCATGGGAATGATGTCTACAATTTATCTTCACAAATGCAAGCCTAACAATGCCTAAATGAGAAGATAGAAGTTCAAAAAATATACCTCAAAACTGGAAATCGTGAAATGAGTTTGAGCTTGATTCAAGGTGCTGCAATGATCATGTTAGATTCCTCAAGTTCCAAGGAAGCTAATGCAATGCTTAGCTTGAGTTGAGAGTGGTTAAATTGGCCTGGAGAAGTCAAGTTGCAGACTATGTTTTTTGGTTATGGAGGTTATGATAAATGGTGTTACAGTTCTGGAATGAGGATGGGGATGAGTTGTATTTGATGTATAGGAACTTTAGGAACCAAAAGACCAAGAAACGCACGAGGGAAATATGAGTTTGGAGTTCAAGGTTAGAAAATGTGCAACAATGGAGTTTTTGGGAAATTTCTAATTTGAAGTAGTTTGGGAGTGTTTCAGGGTGTTAATGTTCGTGTCTTAGCTCACAAATAGTTCCTCTAATTATAAGCAACAAGTTTGGAGGCTTGTCCTTGATCAGAATTCAAAATCACATGTTTGTGGCTTTTTGCTTGATTTTGAAGAAAGCTTGAGAAATGTGCTTCCAATGCACAAGTACAAAGCTATCTAGAGTGGTTACAAGCTTTAAACATGTTGCTTCTGAGCATACATGTTGTGTGTGTTCAGAACAACAAGTTAGAGGCTCAAGAAGAGTGAACTTTGTGCATAAAGCCACTTTTCCAAAATGGCAATGTTGCCTTTCTTCCTAAAATGGTATTAAGCATGGGCAATGCATTGAATGCTTGGATTAAAGCATCTAGAAGTTGTGAAAAACATTAACTATGGAGTGACAAACAAGTTTGAGGCCTGCAAAGCAAATATTATGCATCCTAGCATGGATATGGTTCATGTGTTCATCAAGAAATGACTTGTAATTCAAGTTTGAAAACCCTAACTTCTTGCCTTCAATTCTCCTTGCTCAAGTATGATCTAAATGAGTTCTTGGACATCTTTGAAATCTTGTAACATCCTCTACTACCTCTATGTTGGACATTTTTGACAATTTATCTTGGAACTATGTGAAAAATTGCCATGAAGTTAGGTCAAAATCCTGCCTAAACTAGGGCAAAATTTCACTAAGTTTCCACGTTTCATGAACATGTATTCACAAAATCATAACTTGAAATACATGCATTTATTGGAGAAGTTGTGTTATACAATGTTTTAGATATCCTTGAGATCTAAAACTTTCATGTTGAAAGTTTCATTTGAATCATCTTGCATCATGGTGAAAATTTGGCTCAAAGTTATGAAAAAATATGAATTTTCGAACACTTAGAAAAATTTCTAGGATTAGAAATTTTGACTTTTCAAAATAAAATCTTGATTTTTTGATTTCTTGATGAATAAATTTCATATTTTTACATGTTTTGAGGAATTGTGATCTTTGATACTTGATTTTTACCAAAAAGTCAAAGTTTTACTTTTCAGTGTACAATTGACTTTTCATCAGTTGACTGAAATTCATCTATCAACCAAATGATCTTGAGAGATGTTTTGAGACATGCCATTAGGTCAAAATTAAGCATTTTAATCCTTTAGATCATGTCTCAAATCAATCAATAATTTTCTAGGTTAAAAATCTGAAATTGCCCCTTCTTAGTCAAAACCCTAATTTTGACCATTTTGCCATTTTAATGAGCTGATCAAATTTCTTGAGGAATTGTGATACAAACTTGATCAAATGACTTATATGAGTTCATAATGTTTATATGGATAAAAAATTATGATGTTTGACTGTAAGTTGACCATAGTTGACTTTTTCCCTAATATAACTGAATTTAAGTCAACTGATCAATTGACTGAGCAAAAATGTGATCCAAGACTTGAAACTTGATATGAGAAATCTTGAGGGTCCAAAACAATCCATGAAAGTCATATGAGGCATTAAAATTCCATTTGTCCTTGTGCAATCTCAAACCCTAATTTTCAGTCATCAGTGCTTGAGGGGGTGTCTTGAGCTGATCAACCCTTGTGTAGTCTTAAACCAAAGGAGATCTTTGTGAGAGATTACTTGAGAAATGAGAGGACAAGTTTTGGGGTAAAAAACACATGTTGAAGGAAGAGTTGATTACGTTGAAGGATCCTCCTCGAAATCCCAATACTTCTGCTCCTCGCTATCATCCCAATGCAAGGTGTGCATATTGTTCGAATAGTCTTGGACATGATACGAATGGTTGTTGGGTGTTGAAGAAGAAGATTCAATATATGATTGATGATAAGGAGATTGAGTTTGACCCTCTTGATACTCCTAATGTGATCACTTCTCCCATGCTAAATCATGACTAAGATTGAGAGTGTCCAGTTCATTTGAATTTTCAGTTGTAATTTCTTTTGTTTGTTTGGACACTTATCTTTATGTCAAACTTTGTTTTTTTTCCATTAATGCATTGCATATGTTTGTCTTGAATTAATACATTTGTTTTCACTATATTTAAACTGTGCTTTTTACTTCCTTTTTGTGATATTCAACTCTCGTTAAAAGTTATAAGCCTTTAGAGCGAGGATGAAGAAAACGATACCATAATCTCATATAGTATGATTTTGAAAAGACCTTGCTGATGATGTACATGTGTTGTTTCAATTCCTAAACAGTGTAGATATAAGGAATTTAATCCTTAGTCAATCCCTTTGAGCCTAAGAAGTAGGAGTTTTCTTTTCACGCAAATTGGAACCCTTAATCATAACCTGGGGCAAGGAAGTTTCTCAGTTAATTCAATTGCGCATTCAATCACAAGCTTTTCCTTTGTACTCGGCAGGTAGTATCGAAGACATCCTTCCAAATTAAAAGTCAGTGATAGTTCCCCATAATCATTAAGTCAGACATTCATTATCTTTCAAAAGAAAAGCCCGCTAAGTAGATCCTATGAAGGAGACTTAGGGAAAAAATTGGGGCATCCCATTAACTGTAATCTCAAAAAAACAATTCAGGAAAAAGTTAGGGATAATAAAGTCAAAAAGAGGTCCTACAAGTCTTCAACAAAAGAAAGATTTTACAAGAAAATATGACTGTCTTCTCAAATAAACTTTTGGTTTCTAAATCGTCACTAAGTATCAGTGCTATAATTCCAAACTCTATTAGAACCTAAATGCATAATTAACCGAGTATAGGTCTGGAGGACATCATGGAGAATGGGTTGGGTACAAATAAACTTTGAGCCTTTATCCTTTGTTTCTTAAACCGTGAACCAGGCTATGTTAAAACCCTTCAAAGTCCTAACTAAAACATGGGTTAGTTCGAAAACATATTGTTACAAAAAAGTATCTTGACTCCTGTAAGGCTTACTATAAATCCTGAGTTAATATCACATTCTTACAAATTTTGTTTTACTAAAAAAATACATTTTTTAAACTTCAAGATAGACATAAGCTTTGCATTTTAATACCACTGTTTGCATATGACTAAGTGTTTGACAGCAGATAAATTCACATGACAAATATACAACGAATGAAAATCCTCCCAATGGACAAAATTACTTCAGAGGATGGGTCAGAGAGAAAGACACTTCTAGTAACAGGCCTCTTGTGGACACAATTGGTTATAAATCAAGGGGCATGACATGTTATTATCCAACTCATTTGTGGCAATCAAGTCAAGATTCAAATAATCTCTCAAAAATGCTGAATAGCCAGGGGCATATCTCTATCTAAATCACTTGGGGAATTTTACATTGATCACGAGTTTCAGCAAAATCCACTATGAAAATTGAATCTTCGGTATCACCAAATCTCTTGTCTATGTCAGCAGTATTAGATGGTGTTATTCTGCTGTGGAAGTTCTTAGAAAAATACCGAGGAAGGTCAAGACTATCAGAAACCTGGTAATCAATGGTTGATCAATAAATTCAAACATCGGGTGCACCAGACTAATCCCATGGGCAAATGGACTCCTGCATACGAAGGGCCACGTATGATCAAGAAAATATTTTCTGGTAGTGCTACAATACTTACTACCATGGACAGTGAAAATTCCCCGTGCCTTGTGAATACAAACAATGCCAAAAATACTACGCATGAAAAAGAGACCCGCTAGGTTGATTGGCTAAGGAAAAAATAAGGGTATTCCGACGAACCAAAAGGGTTAGGGCAAAAATTACGGACATATAAATAAAATTATACACCCGGCAAGTCAAAAACCCGAGAAGGCGACTTGGGCAAAAAAGGGTATCCCTGTGGATTGAAAATATGAAAAGATAGTCCAGGAAAAAGTTAGGGATTAAAGCGTACGACTATGTCCCGTCATCTCATCACTTGTTTATCACTTTGAGCAGCATTTACTAAAGACTCTAGGAGCTGGGATAATGTTCAAGCCATCCACAAATCCCCACAGAGCAATCTCCATGGAACTATCTCTACAGAGCTATCTTCACAAGCTCATCCCCAATAGAGATATATGCCCCAGGAAGTCTAATATACCCTCATACAGAAATTGGGGCATCTTCCAGCAGTTCACCTCCATATCCCTGATGGATAGCTTGACGTGATCATTTTCCCCAATAGGTCCCCTAGCATATAAGGAATTTTGATCATTTCCCAAGCATACATTAGAGACTTCCTCAGTGCAGCCTATGTGTTTTACCCCAAAAATTTCCCTCCCATTTTCATTCAAGATATTCTCCTGGGGTCCTCAAATGATCAAGGTGGCTCAAGAATTGATCAGACAAATTCTCCTCCTAAGCAATGAGTCAACAACAAGGGTTTGGTATTTCTCAAGGAAGCTTGGGTTTCCAAGGTCTTAAATGGTTTTTATGGCTCCTCATATGATTCAAATAATTTGTATACCAAGTTTCAAGCCTTGCATCATAAATTTGCTCAGTTGGTGGCTCAAATGACTGAAAATCAACTATATTGAGTAAAAAGTCAACTGTGGTCAACATATAGTCAAACTTCAAGATTTCTGGTCAACATCAACATTTTGAAGTCATATCCATCATTTGATCAAGGGTTGATCATGATTCCTCAATAAAATCCCTCAAATCATCAAAAGTCAAAAGTTGTCAAATTAGGGTTTCCTTAGGACAAGTCAACTGAACTTTGACCAAGCATAACTTTCACATGATTCATCAGCTTTTCTCCAACCAAATACATTTTGAAGGAAATTCTATTATCTCCAACTTTGTCTCTAATTTCAAGTCCAAAAAATGCATCATTTGAGAGATATAAGCCAATACATTACACGTCATTTCAAAAGTCAACAAAAAGAGACTTTTTGTCAAGGTAACTTACATTAGGATAAAATCTTCAAAAGAGAAAATGATCAACATATAGGTTGTAGAGGACATCTTGAGATTTCCAAAACATACAAGATTACCTTCAAAAGATAAAAATTGAGTGAGTTATGCCAATTGCAAGTTGGGAAATATTGACTGAATGCATGAAGTTCAAATTGAGCAAGCTTGATATTTTTGAGCTATTGGGCCATGATTTAAGAGTCCAAACGTGTATCACACTCTTCATACACCTCAAACCTTGTTCTTACACCCTTTGACCTTTTTTTATATATTTTTTTATTATTTTTTATTTATTCATTAATAATATAAAAATAAACAAAATAAAATCATATCTTTTTACACAAGGTCCAAGTCCACTTATTCTTGACCTAATATTTCACTATATAATCTCATTCATTCTCATACAAAGGGACAAAAAACCCTTTCCACAAAATTTTCAAAAAATATCGAACTTTTTTCAAGAACCCTAAATCTTGAAATCCTTGTTTCAAACCCTTTCACCATAAAATATCCATTCCATTCTCTTCCAGCAAACATATAGAGTAAGTTTGGACCAAATTTGATGGTCCAAAACTTGTGAAATCGTATTATATGGCATTTCTGATTTCATAATATGCATGATATTCACATCTTGATTTTCATTTTTTCTATAACATGTATTAACACTACTAACGTATTTCTCAGTTTCATTAGTAAAGATTTGGATCATCATCATGACCACATGCAGTCAGAATTACAGGTTTTGAACAATACAGGTCGCCAGAGAAGACGACCGGAGCTAGGGCTTCGGCGCTTCTCCGATAAATATATTTGTTTATATATTATATATTAATTGATTCAGTTATGTTAACGGATGTATGGCCACCCGGTGGTAGAAACGCGTGCGCTAAGTTACTCCTCTCCCAGGTCACGGGTTCGATCCTCGACTTTCCAAATTCTTTCATGCTTTCATTATTTTTGCAGGTTTGTTACAAAACATATTGGAGGTGTATCCTACAACCAAGGCATGCTTGGCCCGGTGGTATGCTTGCTGCGTGAAACTGCTGGGGGCGTGGGTTCAACATCCACCCCTACTCATTTGGTTATTTCTTTTTCCAATTCTATATTTTTCCCTCTTTTCTTCCTTCTTTTTCCTTTTTTTTTTCACCAAACTTTTTTCAAAACTTTTTTTTAACACAAACCTAAATTTTATTTTTAGGTTTTTAATTTTATTTTAGGTTTCTAATTTAATTTTAGACTTCTAATTTTATTTTAGGTTTTAGCTTAATTTTAGGTTTTTAATCAATAAACCCTAATCTAAATTTTTTAGGTTATCTCAATTGAATAAAAATCAACCTAGATTTTAGGGTTTGCTTTATTAATCAATTCGTTTCAATCAACTAATTCTTTTTCTAAAGTAAAATCAATTAGGGTTTTTTTAGATTTATCATCAAACGATCACAAAACAATTTTCAATTTTATTTTTCCCTTTTGTTGTACCCCAAAATTTTCCCTCTCTTATTTTCAAGATCTTCTCTCACACGGGTGGTTACAAACACTTGCTTAAAGATAATAAAGAATTTTGAAGATGGACAAGTGCCTTTCGATGGGCATCTTAAACAAGGTAGCTTCGATGGGCATGTTAAGTAAGGTTGTCTTTCGTTTGGGGCATACAAGGTGTCTTTCGACAGGCATGTCAACCAAGTGATGCTTCGATGGCATATCAACAGGGTGACATTTCGATTGTCCAAGTTAAAGAAAATGAGATTGAAAAGAGCAACAACTGAGAGGTTTCTAGAAGATCTGATGATGGGCCATTCGAACTCATGCAGACTGGAGACAAAATTGAAGGAGCTCTGATAAGGAAAACTCTGAGCCTTTTGAATTCATGCAGATTGGAGACAAACTCGAAGGAGCTCTTATACGGAAAACTCTGAGCCTTTCGAATTCATGCAAATTGGAGACAAAATCAAAGGAGCTCTGATAAGGAAAGCACTGAACACATCAAATTCATACAGACCATGGCTCGAACGAAGAAGCTCTGATGAGGAGAGCTTTGAGAAATTCGAATTGGAACCCAGAGCCATCAAGAAGAATAATTCTTGGGGGATGATCGAAGAAACTCTGATGCTGAGAATATGAGAAATTCGAATCAGGACTCAAAGCCATCGAAGAGAGTAGGACACCACTTCGACCACTCAATAAGATAATCCTTCAATTGGTCAAGTTCAAAGCCATCGAAGAGAGCAAAGTTTGATACTTTATCGAAGGAACCATGATGAAAGGCTTAAACCAAATTCGAACAAAACACCTATCATAACCTGTCCAGGTTCACTCAAAGTTCAAAATGGCATGTTTTCCTTGCAAATATGGCAAGAATTCAATTTTGATCGTGGCTTCAATTCCTGAGTTAAGGGCCAGATTCTTTCCTTGTTTGTTCTTAACTCCACAAGAGCTGATTCGACTAGCGTGATTTTCTTCAAATCAAGCGATCAAAGCAGAGGGTGACTCAATCGAAGGAGCCATGATAATGAAGCTGGTGTAATTCGAATTAGAATTCAGAGTCTTCGAAGGAAACAATGCTCTGATAAGGAAAGCTCTGAGTAATTCGAATTGGAGCTTAGAGCCTTCGAAGAAAACAAATTCGAAGGGAAATGGATCTGCAGGGGGATGTCAGCTTTTGATTTCCATCATATTAGAGGCCCAAACAACTCATAACAGGCTGGCAGTAACGCATGAAAATAGATTGACACATGATTGAATCAAATATAGCAAGTTTTTATGAAGAAATCAAATCAAATCTCTTCGTCATAATGGACCAAGATTTGATACACAAATGTTGACCTAAAATCCATTGCCTATATAAACCTCATAATCTCATATAAAAGGACACATATATACTGCCTCACAAAAAATGCAGCCTACCCCACGAAGTTCAAGAAAGTAGCATCAAATTCCAAAGTTTTCAAAACTCCATACCTTTGCAGGCACCTTCCGTCCAGATTAACACTCCGATCGTGTTCTTGGAGTTCACACAGACGCACACTCACTCGTTCCCTGGCCATCTCACACCCAGGACTACAGATCAAGGCGCCTCTAGTGGTAAAAATGTTCAATCTCATTTAATCTTAAATTAAACTCATGATTGCATGTTCATGGTTATTGTTGTTATTTGTGAGTGATTTAACAAAATGTATGCAAGTTGCAATGTCCAAATGTTCAAACACCATGGATAGGGTTTTCGAAGCTAGTTACCTTCGAAACCCATGATACAGGCTGTTGCAAATCGAAACAACCCCAGATCCAGGTTCGGGGATTGATTTCGAATGGAATGTTTTCTGTTTTGTTTGGTTTCGAACTAACTAATTTGCAGGAACCAAAGCAGCTTTCATTTACTTCGAATGAACAAGTAGCTCAGTTGGTGAAAGGGAATTCGTGCAATCGAAGGGACCAGGGTTCGAATCCCAGACCTTATATTTTCAATTTCTAACGAATTTTCTTGCAGATCTAACGCCCCAAGGCCCTCGAACGATTCCTTCGATCAGCCCTCTAGATCGAAAGGAAACTCGAGCTCTTTTCGATACAGGCTTTCCTTTTTTCAAAATTGCGCCCTTTTATTCACTACCTGTTCCTTCGACTGTGTTGTTCTACTTATGTTATCTCTTCTAGATTTTTTTAATATAACATCAAAATCAAAAAAATAATAAAGGGTATTGGGTTTAGTTTTTTTATTAAACTAACATTGTAAAATAATTATTTAATCATTTTAACCCTTTTTTTTTCTAAATTAAAATTAAATAGACTTAGGATCTTAATTTCATGTCATAATCAGATAAAACAAAAAAAGATTTTCTTTTACCTTAGGATTTTTGGCGTATTTTCAATTCGCCCGCTTACTTTAAATTTCGTATTTTTTTATTATTATTGTAACTGCCTACTGGTTTGTAAAAATAATTAGGATTTTACTTTCCTCATTTGTATAATGTATCAATCCCAAATCCATGTAATAACTTAGGATTTATTTTTATGCGTTTTATTTTTCGCACATTTATTTCTTTATTATTTTACTATATTACTGTTAGTAAATAGGCTTGTATGGAAAGACTAAAATCAAACGTTAGCTAACCTAACAAAAAAACAAAAAATAACTGAATATCAACACACTTGGACATACTCACCTTTAGGGTACTCCCCACTTCGGTTGCCTTCGGAAATGGTCAGAATTCTTGAAATGTGATAATTTTTAGTGGCTGTCCTTTAGTTCAAGAGATCACAAGTCCCTCGACGACCCTTTCGAGGACGCCTCGGTTAAAAAGTGATCTTAGAACTTTAGGACAATTACTAAAAGTTCTTGCCCAATTGCCTTAGTGACTGTAAACGTCCCTTCGATAGTCCATCAACATCCAATGACTAGGTCTACCTACTCACTAATAGTAGGATAGCACTGTCTAAAGGAAAGGAGGAAAAGAACACCTTTTTCGAGTAGGTAGATAACTGTTAGGTACTTGCTCAAAAACAACTTTTTCACATTACACTTTCAAAGATTTTTTCAAAAAGCAAACAAGCTTTTCAAAACACACAAACACGAAAGCAATTTTCAAAAATGAGAAAGTGCCTAAGAGCCCATGGAAAACCACAGATGGAAAGGTTGTTAACACCTTCCCTTTCCATAATCTACCCCTCTTACTCAGAAAATCTCGAAAAAGGTGTTTTCTGTTCTTTTCACCCTTTCCTTTGTTGGATAAAAGAAAAGTCGATGGTGACTCTTGCTTACCGCGACATTTGTGAATACAAAAATACAAAACCAGTATAACAGTCGGTTCTACAACCATATCACAGAACTGGCGACTCTGTTAGGGAGAAGATTTAAAAGAGGGGTTTAACTTAGGATCTAGTTCATTTTAAAAATTGCTTTCTTTATTTTCTTTGATTGCTTTACTTTTAAGGGTTTGTTGGGGTTATTTATAAGGATCCTACACCCGGATCTGGGGACACTTTTTAGGTAAACAACAATAGATCATAGAGACTATACGGAATAGACCGATATGGTTGAAGCGATAACTGTGTTGGCGTGACACTTTGGTTGGTACCAGTATCCCTTGTGGTGAATCTAGGAGAATACAGGGTCGCCGCATGGTGTCATGAAGCACTAACGAACCGTAGAACCTTAGTTGAACAAACTTGGCCATTAGAAAGTAGTGAGATAGCCGGCCTTAGTGTAAAGCTGGGAGTCGGTTGATACTCGGGATGTTTCAGCCGCAAGAAAAGATTGCTAAGTTGAAATAATACCGATAAAGAAAGATCAGTGATATTGAGATTCCTTAGAACCCAGTTACTATTTTTAAGACAGGTTGAACCAACTGAACATTCAAGAGGGTACTTACCTTAAACCTCATGCAAGCCTTTGAACCTAAGGTCTATTGTGTGATTTGCTTGTGTTTATCTGTGATTTAAGCATAATCATGATATCATAAACATCATAACATCCATTTTTCATTTCACTAACCATTTCAAGGACCAAGGGAATTTATCTTTGTTCTGTTTTGTAGATCATGGCTTTCGCTCGTAGAAACACTATTCGAATGAGCATTGTGAGAATACCTCTCCAACTCAAAGAGCTAGTATCAAGGGTTCTAGAAACTTCTTTGTTCACCAAAAAATATGGTCGACTTCTCAAACTAGTTACCTCAGGCTTTGATGAGAAGATGATGAGTGTATTGTTTCAGTTCTTTGACCCTAAGCACCATTGCTTCACCTTTCCGGACTATAAGCTAGTACCCACCATGGAAGAATTCTCTCAGTTAGTGGGCATACCTATTCTGGATCAGTTGCCTTTCACC
This sequence comes from Vicia faba, assembly GCA_948472305.1. NCBI lineage: Eukaryota > Viridiplantae > Streptophyta > Magnoliopsida > Fabales > Fabaceae > Vicia > Vicia faba. The sequence continues at coordinate 102,635,609 of OX451740.1, read as the reverse complement.
GGTTTGGAAGAAGCTCCAAAGCCGGAGTTCATTGCAGCAGCTTTGCATCCGAAACGGTTCGACATTGTATCCAACTGGGAAACAAGAAGCGGAGTTAAGGGTTTTCTAGCCAAGTTCCTAATAGAGAAGGCTCAGCTGTTTTGGGATGACTTGGACTTCCAGGCTTTTGAAGAGGTCTTGGCCCTTCTAATCTATGGGTTAGTACTATTCCCTAATCCAGACTTACTCATAGACGTGAATGATATCAAGGTCTTCCTCTCTCATAACCTTATGCCCACTTTACTCTGAGACATCTTGCATACCCTCCACACTTGTACCATGAAGAAAAGAGGGATTCTTATGTGTTGTGTGCCATTTCTATCAAGGTGGTTTATTTTTCATCTCCTTAAATCAATACTGAAGAATGAAGAAGGTTTGGGTTGGTCACCAAGGATAATGTCACTTTCTTACGTGGATATTCTCTGGTATTCCCGGTCTATGGGAGATATTTCTGTTATTGACCGATGTGGGGAATTCTCTAATGTCCCACTACTTGGAATTAGGGGAGGCATAACTTATAATCCTTCTCTGGCTCTGTGACAATTTGGTTATGCTCGAAGGGATGGTCCTCACGAGATGCTTATCTAGGGCATTGTGTTTAACTATTAGGATGATGTTCAACGGCATCGTCAGAGGTTCATACGATCTTGGGGCATGGTAAACAGATTTGATACCAAGACTTTGGGGCCGAAGACTTCCATCCCTATGGAACCTTATCTTCAATGGGTACGAGCTCGCGCTCAGAACCTTGTGATGCCATATATAGCCATCTTACTAGTGATTGTGGACCCCATTGCTGAAGGGGATTTTCCTTATACAGTTCTCCATCCTGACATGCCCACTGATCTTGAAGAGCTGCAGAGATCTTGGATTCAGCTGAAGAAAGAGCGGGATACATTTAGAGGTCATTTCTATACCCATGAGAGGAAAGTGTTGGAGCTCACGGAGCAACTTCACGAAGAAAAAGGTCTTAATGTTTATCTCGGCATGAAGAGGAAGCGCTCATGGGAAACCTGATTTCTTAGTTTTTAGAATTTTTCAATTGTAAGCCTAAAAGGCAATTGTATTTTGATTTCTACTAATAAAATCTTTGTTTCATTTGGCTCATAAATTTAAATTTCCCAAAGTCATTGAAAACATTGTAGACACATATCATACATGTCATTTCATAAGTACCTCTTCAAGTACAAGTTTCTTATTTCTTTCCGCTGTTTATTTCAGCAAAAGAAATGGCTCTCGAACAAACAGTGAAGGACCTTCAAGCTTAGAATTCTCAGTTCCAACAAATGATCATGGCCCTGGCCAAGGGGCAAGAGAAGCTGAAGGCCTTGATCATCAAAGATAAGACCAAGAAGCCAAATAAACCAGCTGGTGTAGTGAATTTGGGAAGAAGGGTCAGAGGACCAGTGCGGTGAGCTACAGAACTAGTAACTTCGTCAAAAGAAGGGGACACTCAGGAAGGGGAGACAAGAGAGGAAGACCTCAACCCAAAGGGATCAGATAATGAATTTGATTATAATGAGGAGTAGTATCCTCCTGCTGATGATAAATACAAATAGTTGGAGGATCTTATGAACGCAATGGAAATCCAGAGGGTACCTGGGATGGATTTTGAAGAGTTGGGTTTGGTTTCTGGGGTTGTCATCCCGCAGAAGTTTAAGGTTCCAGTGTTTGCTATGTACGATGGGGTCTCATGTCCTAAGATGCATCTCCGATCTTATGTAAGGAAGATTCAGCCTCACACCACTGACAAGGATTTGTGGGTCCACTTCTTCCAAGACAATCTATCCGGAACTTAGGTAGAGTGGTTCTATCAGTTGGAGGGAACCATAATTCGTAACTAAGAAGACCTGGCCGCTGCTTTCTATAAGAAGTACCAATATAATGTTGACCTTGCTCCGACCCGTACACAACTCCAATGTAAGTCTATGGGTTCTAGCGAGGGATTTAAAGACTAAGCCCAAAAGTGGAGAGACTTAGCAGGAAGAGTCCAACCTCCTCTGTTTGATAGAGAGTTGGTGGACATGTTTTTGGGTACTCTATCTGGTCTGTTTTTCAAACATATGATTGGAATCTCCTTAGCTGGTTTTAGTGAGATTATCCTAACTGGAGAAAGAGTGGAAGCTGGGATTAAGAGCGGCAAGATTAAAAAAGATACCTCTTCAAGTGCAGGAAAGAGACCTTTCATGGGAAAGAAAGAGGCCAGTGCTGCTTACAGTCAAAGAAATCAGGGCAGAATTGAACGCCGTCCAACGGTAGGGGCTGTAATAATATCCAAGCCTGCAGCTACTCAACAGCAGAAAAATCAGCCTAGAGCAGAAAGGCCTACGAACAGTTTACCCGGATCAATATGACATTGTCTCATGTTTTACCACACTTACTGAAATCCAATCTGGTAACTTTGAGGGAAGCTCCCAAAAATCCAAACACTGCCTCCCCTCACTATAATCCAAAGGCTCGGTGTGCCTACCATTCTGAAAGTCCAGGCCATGATACAAACGACTGTTGGGCTTTAAAGAACAAGGTGCAAGATCTGATCGAGGAAAAGGAGATTGAATTCGATGCGCCAGAGACTCCTAATGTTATAACTTCCCCCATGCCCAAGCACGACCATGGTGTTAATGTTGTTGACGACGATATGTTTGTTGCTTCTATTGGGGAACTTGTCACTCCTCTCATGACTGTTAAAAGGAATATGTTGCAAGCCGAATTATTTCCGGGTTGTGGTGAAGGGTGCCACTTATGTTTATCTCTACCAACTGGTTGCCATTTGTTGAAAGAAGGTGTTTAGCGCCTGATAGATGATAAATAAATTTTATTTGAGAAGACTCCAGTCACAAGTGTTTCATGTAAAGACATTTCTATTATAAACATTTCCGCCAATCCTCCCAAGGTCTCCACCAAAAGACCCGTCAGGATTACATCTGTTCCATAGTTGGCTCCCCTGATCATCAGTATGCATAGGCCAATACCATATTCCTCGGATAAAGTTGTTCTGTGGAATTATGGGGCTGACGTCTATTACCATGGCGTAAGCAAGACCGGTTGGCTTCTAAAGACAAAGTTACTGAAGGTATTGATTCTGACGTCGACAATATCGTTGGGACCAGTAATGTAATAAGAAGTGGAAGAGTTTTCTCTCCCAAGATCTCTCCTCCTAAAGCTGTTACCACTCCTATGATTGTCCCTGCTGCTACTCTTGTCGGTATTCCTATGAAAACTCCTGATGCTAGCCCTGTTGACACCCTTGTCACTGAGTTGGCCGAGACTCGAGGCAAAGAGATATTGGTTGAGCCTGTCCAGACGAAGGCGCATTTAGAATCCATACCTGAGGTTTCTAAGAAGGAAATGGAAGAAATCTTGAAAATAATTAAAAAGAGCGACTACAGTGTGGTTGAACAAATGGGACAGACTCCTTCAAAGATCTCAAAGCTGGCCATACTGTTGTGCTCCGAAGCCCATGCAAAGGCTTTGGTAAAATTCCTCAAGACAGCTCATGTGCCACAAGAAACCTCCGCTGATCAATTCAAAGATTGTGTGGCTAGTTTAACTACTGATAATGAACTGGGTTTTTCTGATGCTGATTTGGCACCCAAAGGAAGAAAACACAATGATGCGCTGCATGTCTCCATCGAATGTAGGGGCACTCTTTTTGCCCATGTTCGAGTATATACTGGTTTATCGCTGAATGTTCTGCCCAAGAAGGCTCTTGACATATTAGATTGCGAAGATTTGACTCTAAAGCCTAGTAACATTGTGGTGAGGGCTTTCGATGGTTCGAAAAGAATGGTACACCGGGAGGTGGACATCCCTATCAAAGTTGGTTCCCAAACCTTTGAATCCACCTTCTACGTGATGGATATCTGACCATCTTATTCCTGTTTGTTGGGACTCCCTTAGATCCATGGGGATGGAGCTTTTACTTCCACTATGCATCAGATGTTAAAGTACCCAGCGAGGGGAAAGATTGTCACAGTACGTGGTGAGAAGGAGTACATGGTAAGCCACCCGAGCTCTTTCCGGTATGTTGAAATGGACGACGAATTCATTGAGACCCCTTGTCAGAACTTTGAAGAGGTGCCTCAGACCATGGCTGCAACCGAGACTGTTACCAGTGTGCCAAAGATCACCAGACCTCCATTGAAGATGGATTCTCTTAAGGATGCCAAAGCAGTAATTGAAGAAGGTGGGTGTACCATTTGGGGCCAACTCCCTAACATTCCATACAAATCTGATAAGTTTGGTTTGGGTTTCACTTCAGGGGCTCAAAGGGATGTTCGTCATGCTCGTGCGGAGGACCTCCCCTGCGCATCACTAAATCATGGGATCAATGCTTTAGAAGACAGTGATGGTGATTGTGACATGGACAACTGGATCTTCCCTACTACCAACGGTGGACCCAATAATGGGACAGCTAAAGACTTTGTGGCAATTACTTTTATTCAGGAGTAATTATCTTTTTGTTTTTCTGGATATGTAATAAATGAACAATATAAACTATATGGCCTTGTGTTTTATCCTAGGCACAATGATTTATTTGTGAGGGTTATCATTTTTCAATCTCATATGTCATTAATAAAGCATTGGACATTTTTGCATATAAATTTTGCACTATCTTTCTTTCTTTTCTGCTTTTTCTTTATCAATGCAGCTATGCTCTTACACACACTCACGTATCAAACTGAAGATCCACATACACTATGGATCCCATTGATAACGGTTCTGCTATTGCCAGTTATGACTTTGAAAATATGATCAACCAAGCCGAGGACGAAGGTGAGAAAGATTGTGAGGTACCAGGAGAGCTTGCTAGACTGTTACAGCGGGAAGACATAGCTATATAGCCTCATGAAGAGCCAGTTGAGACAGTGAACTTGGGTACAGAAGAGGACAGAAAAGAAGTCAAGATAGGTGCAAATTTGGAGCTTAGTGTCAAACAACAATTGATTTAGATATTGCATGATTATGTCGAGATATTTTCCTGGTCATATGAAGACATGCCAGGGCTGGACACTGATATTATGGTTCATCGTCTGCCAACTAAAGAAGATTGCCCTCCAGTGAAGCAGAAGGTTCATCGTATGCGTCCTGAGATGTCAGAAAAGATCAAGGTTGAAGTCATGAAACAGTTCAATGCCGGATTCCTAGCTGTCACTTCTTATCCATAATGGGCTGCTAATGTTATTCCAGTACCTAAGAAGGACGGTAAGGTACGTATGTGTGTGGATTACAGAGACTTAAATAGGGCAAGCCCCAAGGATGACTTCTCGCTTCCCCATATTGATGTTTTGGTTGAAAACACCATAGATAATAAGGTATTCTCCTTCATGGGTGGCTTCTCAGGGTATAATCAGATCAAAATGGCACCCGAGGACATGGAGAAAACAACCTTCATCACACAATGGGGCACTTTCTGCTACAAGGTTATGCCCTTTGGGTTGAAGAATGTTGGGGCAACCTATCAGCGCGCCATGGTAGCTCTGTTTCATGACATGATCCATCACGAGATAGAGGTCTATGTCGATGATATGATAGCCAGGTCTCAAACTGAAGAAGAGCACCTTGATCACTTGCAAAATCTGTTTGATAGACTGAAGGCATACAAGTTAAGGATGAATCTGAACAAGTGCACCTTTGGTGTAAGGTCTGGTAAACTCCTAGGTTTCATTGTCAGTGACAAGGGTATTTAGGTAAACCCTGCAAAGGTTAAAGCTATACAAGGGATGCCAACTCCTCGCACTGAGAAGGAGGTCAGGGGGTTCTTGGGACGCCTAAATTAAATTTCCAGGTTCATTTCCCATCTAACTACTACTTGTGAGCCAATCTTTAAACTCCTGAAAAAAGATCAAGTGGTAAAGTGGAATGACGAATGCCATACTGCCTTTGACAGAATCAAAGAATATCTTCAAGAGCCTCCAATTTTAATGCCGCCAGTTGAAGGAAGACCTCTGATCATGTACCTAACGGTATTAGAGAACTCAATGGGGTGTGTGTTGAGGCAGCATAACGAGTTTGGTCGAAAAGAGCATGCAATATACTACCTTAGCAAAAAGTTTATCGACTGTGAAACAAGATACTCATTGCTCGAGAAAACTTATCGTGCTTTGACATGGGTTGCTCGCCGACTGAGATAGTATATGTTAACCCACACTACTTTATTCATATCTAAGATAGATCTTATCAAGTACATCTTTGAGAAGCCCGCTCTCTCTGGAAGAATAGCAAGATGGCAAATGGTCCTGACTGAATACGATATTCAATACACAACCCAGAAAGCAATCAAGAGAAGTGTACTAGTTGATCATTTGGCTCATCAGGCCGTGGACGACTACCAATCCATGAACTTTAAATTCCCGGATGAGAATATTATGTTAGTGACTGATTGTGAAGAACCTAAACCAGATGAAGGACCTGAGAAAGGATCCCGATGGACCATGGTTTTTGATGGAGCTTCCAATGCACTTGGAAATGGTATCGGTGCTGTAATCATATCTCTCGAGGGTTGTCATACAACTTTCACTGCTAGTCTATGCTTCAACTACACCAACAATATGGCTGAGTATGAAGCATACATCATGTGTCTCAAAGCTGCAATCGATTTAAGGATCAAGTTCTTAAGTGTGTTCAGAGACTCGGCTTTGGTAATCAGCCAGATCAAAGGAGAATGGGACACGAATCATCCTAATCTCATCCCGTACAAAGAGCATGTGTTGACATTAATCCCATTCTTTAAAGAAATTACTTTTGAGAATTTTCCACGAGAGGATAATCAATTAGCGGATGCGCTAGCCACTATGTCATCCATGTTCAAGGTCAGGTTGGATAATGAGGCTCCTCAGATTACTATTGAGAGAATGGATGAACCAATATATTGTCACGAGATTGATATTGAAGAAGTAGTGGACAAACCATGGTTCCATGAAGTCAAAATATATCTCGAAGGACAAGAGTATCCTGAAGGAGCTTCAGTCAATGATAAAAAGTTCCTAAGAAGGTTCTCTGCCAAATTCCTTCTCAGTAACGGGATCCTCTACAAGCGCAACTACGATTCTACTTTGCTTTGGTGTGTAGACAAGAATGAAGCGGAAAATATTATGGCTTATTTACATGAAGGTACCTTTGGCACCCATTATAATGGACATACTATGGCTAAAAAGATCCTACGGGCATGATACTATTGGTCCATTATGGAAGCAGACTGTTATCAACATTCGCGGACTTGTCACAAGTGCCAGATTTATGCTGATAAGGTGCACATACCTCTGGTTCCTCTAAAAGTCTTGACTTCTCCTTGGCCCTTTGCAATGTGGGGTATTGACATGATCGGTAAAATCAGACCTACCGCTTCCAACGGGCATCGCTTCATCCTTGTTTCCATTGATTACTTCACGAAGTGGGTTGAGGCCGCCTCTTTTGCTACTGTTACCAAGAATGTTGTGGTGAGGTTCATCAAGCATAGCCTTATCTGTCAATATGGTATCCCCGAAAGAATCATTACAAATAATGGTACAAATCTCAACAACACTATGATCACCGAAATCTGTAAGCAATTCAAGATCCAGCATCATAACTCTTCTCCTTAGCAACCGAAGATGAATGGCGCTGTAGAGGCTACTAATAAAAACATTAAGAAGATCATCCAGAAGATGACAGTGACATATAAAGATTGGAATGAGATGTTACCATTTGCTCTTTATGGTTACCACACCATAGTACGCACATCAACAAGGGCAACTCCTTTCTCTTTGGTATACGGTATGGAAGTCGTCCTACTTATTGGGGTCCAGATCCCTTCTTTGAGAATCATGAAGGATACAGGGCTGAATGAAGATGATTAGATTCAGACTCGACTTGACCAACTGAACCTGATTGATGAGAAAAGGCTTGCGGCTGTCTGTCATGGTTAGATGTACCAAAAGCATATGATTAAGGATTTTAACAAGAAGGTCAGACATCAGGTATATCAAGTTGGTGATCTAGTAATCAAGCGCATCATACTGCCACAAGGTGATCCCAGGGGCAAATGGACTCCCACATACGAAGGGCCATTTGTGATCAAGAACATATTTTCTGGTGGAGCCACGATCTTAACCACTATGGACGGTGACGACCTTCCTCACCCTGTGAATGCAGACATAGTTAAAAGATACTACGCATGAATAAAGACACGCTAGGTTGACTGTCCTAGGCAAAAAATAGGGAATCTCGACGAACCAAAAGGGTTCGGGAAAAACTTAGGGATAAAATACAAAAAATTTGTACACCCGACAAGTCGAAAACCCGAAAAGGCAGCTTGGGCAAAAAAGGGTATCCCGGTGGACTGAAAACCGAAAGGGCGGTCAAAGAAAAAGTTAGGGATTTAAAGCGTATAACTATGTCCCGTTGGATCACCGTACAACCAGACTTCAGTATCAACTATCAAGCTCAAACGGTACCAATCAATCCAGTCATCTTCAGACAAGTAGCAAAGTGATGAGACACTCAAGGACATAAGGGCAATAGTAGAATTGAAACTCGATGGGATTATTACACATAGTTGTTTCCTCTTTGTACACTATTTTGTATAGTTTTCATTTTCACGACTGCATTCTCCTACTAGAATGTCAGTCTCTTTGTACAAAAAACGCCTGTTATAGGAAAGTTTCTTCAAGTCAATACAAATCACTTCTTTGAAAGTATACAATATTTTGTTTTCTATTTTTCTGTTTTGTTTTGCAAAAACATCCAGTGATTATTTCGACATATACATTTGAATATGATTACTGTTTATAAATACTTGCATAAAAAACAGAAAGACAGTTGCTAATGAATTTAAGAAACGGGACAATGCCTAAAAAGCCATTTGTAGTCCCCGCAGTTAATTTCTCCAGCAGGTACAGGGGCACAGACGTCCTAATGCGAAGTCACCGCCACATCCTCAACATACATCCTGGTGATGTCTATATCCATGAAGAGTGAAAACCACAAAAGTTTTGACCTCCTTTTTTCCCAAGCAGGAATTGCCTTCTCCAGTAAAGTTTCCTCAGAGAGGTTAAATTAATGTTCCCCAGGTGAGTTTTACAAATCTCAAACAGTTTATAAATCCACATCCTTGGTAGATTTTATTTCTCTAGCTGCGAAAGTTCATCCCCCAATAGAGTTTACTTCTCTAAGTTGGTAAGATCTTCCAACAGAGCATCGTCTCCCCGGAGGAACATTCTCAAGAAGAAGTCAAAGATCCCCGGCAGAGTATCCTCAAAGGGAAAGAGGAAATCCCCGGTGAGTTATCTCCATTCATCATTCCCAGCGGAAATGAAAGAACCACTTTCCTCATCTACCAAAAAGCTGTCAGGGATTCAGCTTCCCAGTAATCTCCAGCAGCAGTCAAGGATTTACTTCCCCAGACTAGGAAAATTGGCAACAACATTCCATGTTCATACATCATGGCATGCGCATACATATTGCATACATCACAATCTCATTTATTTTGAGAACATCCTTACTCGATGCATTTCATATGTCATGATATTGTATACGACTAACTCTTTATCTTTTCAGGAAAGATCAATCGACAAACATCACAAACTACTTATATGACCTGATAGTCTTTTCAAAGGTTACCTCTAACGAAGGGCTATTCCAGCATTTTCTTCAGAAGATGATATTCAAGACCCCTGCCTGTTTAGTTTAAATCGACCAATGATTTATTCTAATTCATTTCCAGTAGACACTTTCTCTGGTTCAGTTAAATCGACCCTAAGATTTTTATGATTCTTGTCCAGTCAAAGACAATTAAAGACTTGTATGATTTAGTTAAATCAGCCCTAAGATTTCTATGATTCAATTCCAGTTGAAGATGATTCAAGACCTCTGCTGGTTCAGTTTAAATCAACCAATGATTTTATTCTAATTCTTTTCCGGTAGAAACTTTCTATGGTTCAGTTAAATCGACCCTAAGATTTCTCTGATTCTATTCCAGTTGAAGATAGCACAATACCTCCGTTGTTTCAGTTTAAACTTACCAATGATTTATCCTGATTCTTTTATGGTAGATAATTTCTCTGGTTCAGTTAAATTGACCCTAAGATTTTCTGATTCTTATCCAGTTAAAGATACTATAAAGCCTTGAGTCTGACCAGATAGCAGTTTATTTTGTTAATTACCGTGAATGTTGGACCCGACCAGATGATAATATAACCTATGACACCGAAGCTTAGACCTGACCAGATAATGATATACCTCGTATTCAAGTTAAAGCCTAGACCCGACCAGATAATAGCTTAATTTCTTCAAATCTCTGAAGCCTGGATACGACCAGAAAACAGTCCAATGTCTACAATTACTGCGAAGCCTGGAACCGACCAGATAGCAGTTAATTTCATATTCCCCAATAGGTCGCTGGGAAGCCTGGAATACGACCAGATAATAGTCAGCCTTATTATCCTCAGCAAGTCACTGTGAATCCTGGATCCCGACCGGATAACAACTCACTTTCGTCTCTTCAATCAAGAGATAACTCCCCAATAGAGTAATGGACAACTGAAGCTCCTAGACTCTATTTCTCAAGATAGAGACCAATATTCCTCAACGGAGTCCTCCTCAAATGACAGGAACAGGAATCCCCACAAAGGAATCTCTCATGAAGTCAACATATATTCTAGATTGCATATTTAATCCCATCCTCGACTACTCTTCGTCATCTTCTTTGGGTGGCATCTCTAAGCCCATCTCTGACAACTCTTTGTCATTTTTTCCAAATGGCATCTGTAAGCCCATACCTGATATTATCACCCAACAGTGTTACATCAGGAAAGTGCAAATTTGTAGTCACTCTAGTATTCAATCATCTTCCACCTTCAGATCACGAAAGGAAGACAAGCCAATCTAAATCTTTAGGTTTAAGAAGATTGAACAAGGGCAGCTGTTGTACCCTAAAATTTACCCTCTCTTATTTTCAAGATCTTATCTCACACTGGTGGTTACAAACACTTGCTTAAATAAAATAAAGAATTTTGAAGATGGACAAGTGCCTTTCGATGGGCATCTTAAACAAGGCAGCTTTGATGGGCATCTTAAGTAAGGTTGTCTTTCGTTTGGGACATACAAGGTCTCTTTCGACAGGCATGTCAACCAAGTGATGCTTCGATGGCATATCAACAGGGTGACATTTCGATTGTCCAAGTTAAAGACAATGAGATCGAAAAGAGCAAGAACTTAGAGGTTTCCAAAAGCTCTGATGACGGGCCATTCGAATTCATGCAGATTGGAGACAAAATTGAAGGAGCTTTGATAAGGAAAACTCTGAGCCTTTCGAATTCATGAAGATTGGAGACAAAATCGAAGGAGCTATGATAAGGAAAACTCCGAGCCTTTCGAATTCAAGCAGATTGGAGACAAAATCGAAGGAGCTCTAATAAGGAAAGCACTTGACACTTCGAATTCATACAGATCGTGGCTCGAACGAAAAAGCTATGATGAGGAGAGATTTGAGCAATTTAAATTAGAACCTAGAGCCATCAAGAAGAATCATGCATGGGGGCTGATCGGAGAAACTCTGATGTTGAGAATATGAGCAATTCGAATTAAGACTCAGAGCCATCAAAGAGAGCAGAACAATAGTTCAACCAGTCAATAAGATAATGCTTTGATTGGTCAAGTTTAAAGCCATCAAAGAGAGCAAAGCTTGAGACTTAATATAAGGAACCATGATGAAATCCTTGAACCAAATTAAAAAAAAACACCTATCATAACCTGTCCAGGTTCACTGAAAGTTCAAAATGGCATGTTTTCCTTGCAAATATGGCTAGAATTCAATTTTGATTGTGGCTTCAATTCCTGAGTTAAGGCCAGATTCTTTCTTTGTTTGTTCTTGACTTCACAAGAGCTGATTCGACTAGGGTGATTTTCTTCAAATCAAGCGATCGAAGCAAAGGGTGGCTCAATCGAAGGAGCCATAGTAATGAAGCTGGTGCAATTCAAAATAGAATTCAGAGCCTTCAAAGGAAACAATGCTCTGATGAGGAAAGCTATGAGTAATTCTAATTGGAGCTTAGAGCCTTAGAAGAAAACAAATTCAAAGGAAAATGGTTCTACAGAGTGATGTCAGCTTTCGATTTCCATCATATTGGAGGCCCAAACAACTCATAACTGGCTAGTAGTAATGCATGAAAATAGATTGGCACCTGATTGAATCAAATATAGCAAGTTTTTATGAAGAAATCAAATCAAATCTCTTCGTCATAATGGACAAAGATTTGATACACAAATGTTGACCTAAAATCCATTGCCTATATAAACCTCATAATCTCAGAAAAAGGACACATATATACTGCCTCATAAAAAACACAGCCTGCCCCATGAAGTTCCAGAAAGTAGCATCAAATTCCAAAGTTGTCAAAACTCCATACCTTTGCAGGCACCTTCTGTCCAGATTAAAACTCTGATCGTGTTCTTGGAGTTCATACAGACACACACTCACTCATGCCCCTGCCATCTCACACCCAAGATTGCAGATCAAGGCGCCTCCAGTGGTAAAAATGTTCAATCTCATTTAATCTTAAATTAAACTCATGATTGCATGTTCATGGTTTTTGTTGTTATTTGTGAGAAATTTAACAAAATGTATGCAAGTTGTAGTGTCCAAATGTTCGAACACCATGGATAGGTTTTTCAAAGCCGGTTACCTTTGAAACCCCTGATACAGGCTGTTGCAAATTAAAACAACCCCAGATCTGGGTTCAGGGATTGATTTCAAATGAAATGTTTTCTGTTTTGTTTTGTTTCGAACTAACTAATTTGTAGGACCCAAAGTAGGTTTCATGTATTTCGAATGAACAAGCAGCTCAGATGGTGAAAGGGAATTCGTGCAATCGAAGGGACCAGGGTTCGAATCCCATGCGTTATATTTTCAATTTCTAACGAATTTGATTGCAGATCCAGTGCCCCAAGGCCCTCGAACGATGCCTTCAATCAGCCCTCTAGATCGAAAGGCAACTCGGGCTCTTTTCGATCCAGGCTTGCCTTTTTTTCAAAATTGCGCCCTTTTATTCACTACATGTTCCTTCGACTGTGTTGTTTTATTTATGTTATCTCGTCTAGATTTTTAAACATAACATTAAAATAAAAAAATAATAAAGGGCATTAGGTTTAGTTTTTTTATTAAACTAACTTTGTAAATTTATTATTTAATCATTTTAACCCTTTTTTTCTAAATTAAAATTAAATAGACTTAGGATCTTAATTTCATGTCATAATCAGATAAAACAATAAAAGATTTCCTTTTACCTTAGGATTTTTAGGCATATTTTCAATTCGCGCACTTACTTTAAATTTCACATTTTTTTATTATTGTAACTGCCTACTGGTTTGTAATAATAATTAGGATTTTACTTTCCCCATTTTTATAATGTATCTCTCCCAAAGCCGTGTAATAACTTAGGATTTATTTTTCTGCATTTTATTTTCCGCACATTTATTGCTTTATTATTTTACTATATTACTGTTAGTAAATAGGCTTGTATGGAAAGACTAAAATCAAACGTTAGCTAACCTACAAAAAGACAAAAAATAACTGAATCTCAACACACTTGCACATACTCACCTTTAGGGTACTCCCCACTTCAGTTGCCTTCGGAAACAGTCACAGTTCTCGAAACGTGAGAATTTTTAGTGGCTGTCCTTTAGTTCAAGAGATCACAAGTCCCTCGATGACCCTTTTGATGCCGCCTCGGTTAAAAAGTGATCTTAGAACATTAGGGCAATTACTAAAAGTTTTTGCCCAGTTGCCTTAGTGATCGTAAACATCCCTTCGATAGTCCCTCAACATCCAATGACTAGGGCTACCTACTCACTAATAGTAGGATAGCACTGTCTAAAGGAAAGGAGGAAAAGAACACCTTTTTCGAGCAGGTAGATAATTGTTAGGTTCTTGCTCAAAAACAACTCTTTAAAACTACACTTTCAAATATTTTTTCAAAAAACGCTTTATCAACACTCTTGAGGACTGATACAAGAGTTATCATAAAGAAAACAAGATTTTCAAAACACAAGAACACGAAAGCAACTTTAAAAAATGAGCAAGTGAGTAAGAGCCCGTGGAAAACCATGGATGGAAAGGGTGCTAACACATTCCCTTTCCATAACCTAACCCCCTTACTCAGAAACTCTCGAAAAAGGTCTTTTTCTGTTCTTTTCACCATTTCCTTTGTTGGATAAAAGAAAATTCGGTGGCGACTATTGCTTACCGCGACATTTGCGAATAAAAAAAAATGCAAAACTAGTATAATAGTCGATCCTGCCACAGTATCACACCTTTGTTTTACAATCTTCGCACACTTTATTACTTTCGCATTAGTTTTCCCGATTATTTATCTGCTACGGTTTGTAATAGTCTTAATTAGGGTTTATTTTCTATTTTTCCCCAGTTTTATGGTTTTGTACCCCCCCCCCCCCCCGAAGTCTTGTAATAGTTTAGGTTTACTTTTTGCACCTTTACTTTCTGCAATTTACCGCTTTCCTTATAACTGCTAGTAATTAGGCATGTATAACAAGACATAAAAACAAACCTAGCTAACCCTAAAGGCAAGATAAAATAATCCAATAGAATCACTTTTCACACACTCACTTCTAGGGTAACCTCACTTGTTGCCTCATAAAATAGTCATGTCCCTCGAACATGGGGACAGTTTAGCAAAGACCCTTGGTTAAAAAGATCGTATTCCCTCGATGACCCTTACCATGCTGCCTTCGGTAAACAATCTTAGTCCTTTACGATAAATTGCTGAAGCATCCTTAAAAGTTGCCTTTATGACTGTACGATGACCCGCGCTTGTCCCTCCACATCCAAAGATAGGGCTTCCTACTAACTAATGGTAGGATAGCACTATCTAAAGGAGGAGGAAAATGACAAGTCAGACCCTGAGTAGGTAGATAGTTCTTAATCACTTTCTCTTATTCTTCAAAACAAAAACATCTTTTTCACACAAACACTTTCAAAAATATTTTTAAACAAACACTTTGTACGCATTCTTAACCAATACAAGAATCATTACAAAGTTGCCTTACATTGGCATTTCAAAATATTTTCAAACATACAGAACATAGCATTTTCAAAACAAAGTGAGCTAGCAATTAAGAGCCCGTACATAACTACAAATGAAAAGGGTGCTAACACCTTTCCTTTTCATAACCTACCCCCCAAACTCAATAAATCTCAATGGTCTTTCCTGTTCTTTTAACCCTTTCCTTATTGGAGAAAAGAAAAGTCGGTGGTGACTTTTGCTATCTGCAACATTTGCGATAAACACAAAAATAAGTCAGTTATCCCACTGTATTATAGAACTGACAACTCTGCTGGGGAAAACTAAAAGTGGGGTTACCTTAGAGTTAGATCACTTTTAAATTTTTTCCTTGTTTTATTTGTCTGCTTTATTTTTAAAGAGTTGTTTAGGTTTTATTTCTTGCAAAGATCCTAGACCCAGATATGGAGGACATTTTTGTTAAGTAGAAATAGATCATGGAAACTATATGGCTTATAATGATATGGTTAAAAGTGATGGCTACGTTAGTGCAACACATTGTTTTGTACTGTTATCCCTCGAGTCAATCGGGGAGCATACTAGGCTGCTGCATGGTGTCATAAGCACTAACTGACCTTAGAACCTTAATTGACCCAACTTAGCCATTATAAGGTAGTGAGATAGATGGCTTTGGTGCAATCCGAAGTTGGTTGATACTCGATACTATACTCATTGAGATTCGACTCTCGAATTTTGTTTGGTGGAAAGTCAGTTGCCGTGCTAGACGAAACTTGTGGGAAAAATCAATGATATTGAGATCCCTAGAACCGGTTACTTCTTCAGCATAGGTTGAGCTAACTAAACTTCAAGAGGGTATTTACCTACAAACTCCATGCAAGCCTAAACCTAAGGCCTTGTGTGCTTTTCTTGTGTTAGATTATTTGCTCGAACATGACATCATGACATCATAACATCATAACATCATAACATTATATCATGACTAACCATTTCAAGGATCTAGGGGATTTATCTTTGTTCTATGTTGCAGGGTCATGACTTCCAATCATAGGAATACCATCCGGATCAACTTCGTAAGGATACCTTCCAAGCTTGGGGAATTAGTCTCAAAGATTCCAGACAATTCTCAATTTACTAAGATACATGGTCATCTACTCAGTTTGGTTACTACTCGATTTCAGGAAGACATGATGAGCGTCTTTTTCCAGTTTTTTGATCCGAAGCATCACTGTTTTACATTCCCGGATTATCAATTGGTACCCACAATAGAATAATTCTCTAAATTGCTCGAAGTGCCTATTCTTGATCAGATACCCTTCACAGGTCTAGAGCAAGTTATGAAACCTAAATATGTTGCAGTAGCCTTACATCTGAAGCGACCGAACATTGTATCTCCTTGGGAAACAAGGAATGAAGTCAGGGGTTTCTCTCCTAAATTTCTGATGTAGAAGGCTCAGGGATTTCTAGATACCATGAACCTTTGTGCTTTTGAGGATGTGTTGGTTTTGCTGATTTATGGGTTGGTACTATTCCATAATCCGGACCAATTCATAGATGTGAATTCCATGAAAATATTTCTCACCCATAATTCGGTACCTGATTTGCTCGGATATGTCCTGCATTCCCTCCACACTCGTACTATGAAGAAGCGGGGAACTCTTATGTGTTGCATACCTCTACTGTCCAGGTTGTTTATTTCGCACCTGCCCCGATCAGTTATAAAGAACAAACAAGGTCTGAGGTGGTCTCAAAGGCTGATGTCACTCACTCATGCAGATATCCATTGGTGTTCTCGATCTCAGGCAGATGTCATAATTATTGATCATTATGGGGAATTCCCTAATGTACCACTCCTTGGTATAAGAGGGGGCATCACTTACAACCCTTCTCTAGCTCTGCGTCAGTTTTGTTATGCTCAAAGGGACGGTCCTCATGATATGCTCATCCAGGGTATTATGTTCGACTATGAGAACGATCCAGAAAATTACAATCAAAGGTTTATACGTGCTTTAGGAACGGTCAATAAGATTAATGTCAAGACTTTGGGACACAAGAATTCCATTCCTCTAGAGCCTTACCTCTGATGGGTGTGGTCTCGTGCTCAAAATCTTAAAATGCCATATCCTGATATCCTACCAATGATCATAGAGAATGTTTTTGAAGGGGATGTTCCTCATACCGTTCTTCATCCTGATATGCCTATCGACTTCGAAGAGCTACAGAAGTTCTGGATTCAGCTTAAGAAAGAAAGAGATACATTCGAAGCTCATTTCTATGCTAGTGAGAAGAAAGTACTAGAGCTAACTAAATGACTCCATGAAGAACAAAGTCTTAACGCATATGTCAACACAAAGAGGAGGCATCCATGGGAGATTTGAATTTATATTTTTGCAATTTTGTAACTCTTTTTATTAAAAGAAATTATAATTCGAGCTAGTTGCTAAAATTCTCTTGTTTCCTTTTGTTTAAAAAATTTAAAACCTGTAACGATCCTTGAAAACATTGCATCTACATATCATGCATCATTACATAACAGGTTTTCCCATACGGGTTTTCTCATCTTCTTGTTGTTTATTTCAGTAAAAGATGACTCTTGAACAAACTGTTAAGGAACTCCAAGCTCAGAATGCCCAATTCTAGGAGACCCCCCGAACCTAGCTCAAGGATAGAAAGATATGATGGCGCTCATCGCCAAAAATAAGAAGACTCGGAAGCCAATTTCTATCCTCAACATGGCAAGAAGATTCAAAGGTCATGTTAAACAAGCTCAAAATGTTGATATCACCTCTGATGAAGATGACAACCAAGAGGAGGATGGTAAAAGTGTCTGGGATGAAGGTGGAAGTAACCTTGGTTCTGGTAAGACGCCTAAGGAAGAAGACTATTCTGATAAACAGTATTCTCCTGCTGATGGCACATACAAACAACTGGAAGATCGCCTCAAGGCCATGGAAATCTAGAAAGTTCATGGATTGGATTTCGGAGAGCTGGGTCTTATTTCAGGGGTGGTTATCCCTCACAAGTTCAAAGTCCCTGATTTTGCTAAATATGATGTTGTGTCTTGTCCGAAACTTCATCTGAGGTCCTATGTTCGAAAGATCCTACCCCATACTTTCGATATAAAGTTATGGGTTCACTTTTTTTAGGAAAGTTTGTCTGGTGCACAACTCGAGTGGTTCTATCAGTTGGAGGGAACCAACATCCGCACTTGGGAAGACTTGGCAGCTGCTTTTTACAAACAATATCAATACAATACTGACCTTGCACCAACTCGCGTGCAATTACAAAACATGATTATGGGTTCGAATGAAGGGTTCAAAGAATATACCCTGAAGTGGACAGACTTAGCTGGAAGGAAGCAACCTCCCTTGTTGGACCGGGAGCTAGTTGATATGTTCATGGGCACACTAACAGTTCCATTCTTTAATCATTTGAATGGGAGTTCTTCATCTGGTTTTACTAAGCTGATTCTTACTGGAGAACATGTTGAAAGTGGTATTAAGAGCGAAAAAAATTCAAGTGGTTGCGTATTCGAGTGCTGTAAAGAAGAAATTCGGTGGTAAGAAGGAGACAAATTCTATTTATGGCCAGAAGGTCCGTGGTAAAAACGACTGCAATCAGTCTGTGGGAGCGGTATTAATTTCTAATCCTGCGTCTGTTCAACAACAAAAGGGCAATAGGCGTAGGTCAGATGCTCCAGGAAGGCAGTTCACCAAGATTAATATGCCATTGTCTCAGGAGTTACAACATTTACTAAAAGCGGAGCTAATTACGCTAAAGGATCCTCCTCAGAACCCCAACACCTCCTCTCCTAAGTACAATCTGAATGCCAAATGCGCTTACCATTCTAACAGTCCTTGGCACGACACCAACAATTGTTGGACCCTAAAAAATAAAATTCAAGACATGATCGATAACAAGGAAATTGAGTTTGATCCTCCAGAGACCTGAAATGTAATTATTGCGCCTATGCCGAAGCATGACAAAGGCATAAGTGCAATTGAAGATGTTCTTTATGTTGCTACCATAAGTGAATTGGTTACTCCTCTACCAATAATCAAGAAGAATCTGCTGCAGCCCGGTTTATTTCTGGGATGTATTGAAAAATGTTACTGTTGCGCAATCCAATCCAATGGCTGCAGATTACTGAAGGAAGGAATTCAACTCCTAATGGACAATCATATAATTTTGATCGAGAAGGTTATGTCGGCTGAGAATCTGTGTCAAGACTTACCCGTAATTTATGGCCCTCTTGTCTGGATCACCTCCAAAGGTCCTGCAAGGATTACGGCCAATCCAAAAGTTGCTCCTTTGATCATTACTACACCTAGACCTATCCCATATTCTTCGGATAAAGCTATTCCTTGGAAATATGGATCCGACGTCTACTACCATGGTGTCAAACAAGATTTACCAACTACTGAAGATGAAGTTATTGAAGTTGTTGATCCTGACATTGACAATATTGTAGGGACCATCAAAGTTACTAGAAGCGGGAGGGTTTTCTCTCCGAAAATCTCTCCAAAGACTATTGTTACACCTGTTAGAGTTACAGCCACCGAGTCAGCTGCTGAGGCTCGAGGTAAAGAGAAAATAATAAAGCTTGCCCATACGGAGGCATCTAAGGGAGCTACCATTGAAGACACCTCTAGACAAGAGTTGGAAGAGATATTGAAGATTATCTGCAAGAGTAACTACAAAATTGTTGAACAACTAGGATAGACCCCATCCAAGATCTCTATGTTATCCCTGTTATTGTGTTCTGAAGCTCATACACAAGCTTTGGTAAAATTCTTGAAGACTTATCACGTGCCATAAGAAATCTCTGCCAATCAATTTGGAAGCTATGTTTCTAGCTTAACGACTGACAATGGATTAGGTATCTTTAATGTTGATCGACTCCTGAGGGAAGAAACCATAATAAGGCCCTGTACGTCTCCATTGAGTGTAGGGGAACTACTCTGGCACATGTTTTAGTTGATACTGGTTCCTCGTTAAATGTTCTACCGAAAGGCACTCTGGATAGACTTGATTGCGAAGGGGTTGTACTGAAATCTAGTGATATTATAGTTCGAGCCTTTAATGGGTCAAAAAGGATGGTACACAGTGAAGTGGATATTCCGATTAAAGTGGGTTCGCAAATCTTCGAGTCTACCTTCTATGTAATGGATATTCGGCCAACTTATTCTTGCTTACTAGGACACCCTTGGATTCATGGGGCAGGCGTTGTTACCTCAACCCTATAACAGAAATTAAAGTATCCTGTGAACGAAAAGACTATTACTGTCTGCGGTGAAGAAGAATATATGGTTAGCCAGTTAAACTCTTTTCGGTATCTAGAGATAAACGACGAATTCATCGAGACTCCCAGTCAAACTTTTGAAGTCATCCCTCCGGCCACAATTGAAGATGTCTCTACCATTCCCAAAGTTATCAGGGTTCCGCCCAGGATGGATTCATTTAAAGATGCTAAAGCCACTGTAAAAGAAGGTGGTTGTACTATTTAGGGTCAGCTTCCTGACATCCCCTATAAATTTGACAAGTTTGGTTTGGGTTTCACTGCAGAGGGCAGAGGGTTGTTCGTCACGCTCGAGCTGGAAGGCCACCATTCCGTATTATCAACAACGAAGTCAACGTAATAGAAGATGTTGGCAGTGATTATGACCTTGACAGCTGGATCTTTCCTACCATTTGCAACGGGCTCAATGATTGGAAGACTGAAGACGTTATCTCAATATCCTTTAGTCAGGAGTAAATGCCATTTCTGTATTCTTGCTTTCAAGTTTCGGTTTTATGATTTTTGAACAATGACTTTAAGCCTTGTGCCTTGCCCGGGGCACAATGGTTCATTTGTTAAGGGTTGTCATTTCATAGACATATTTTCATTTAATAAAGCATTAGATGTTTTGCATTCAAATTTTGTGCTCTTTGTCTTTCTTTTTACTTTTATCACTTTCAAATAGCTATGTGTTCTTATACACACCCACACAATACATTGCAGATCCATATCCACTCTGGACCATGTTGATAACGATTCTACAATTGCCTCTTATGACTTTGAAAATATGATCTACCAAGCCGAGGACGAAGGTGGGGAAGATTGTGAGATACCAGGAGAACTTGCCAAACTGTTAGTGCAAGAAGAAAAGGCTATTCAACCACATGAAGAGCCAGTTGAGGTTGTAAACTTGGGTACTAAAATAGACAGAAAAGAAGTCAAGATAGGTGCCAACTTAAAGGGAAATGTCAAGAACAGGTTAGTACAGATGTTGCATGAATATGTTGAGATCTTTTCTTGGTCATACGAAGACATTCCAGGGCTTGATACCGATATTGTGGTTCACCGTCTGCCGATGAAAGAGGGTTGTGCTCCGATAAAGCCGAAGGTTCATCTCATACATCATGAG
The DNA here is from genome assembly GCA_948472305.1 of Vicia faba. Lineage (NCBI taxonomy): Eukaryota > Viridiplantae > Streptophyta > Magnoliopsida > Fabales > Fabaceae > Vicia > Vicia faba. The sequence goes on along the minus strand of OX451740.1, from coordinate 102,614,149 downwards.
ATGTCAGAGAAGATCAAAGATGAAGTTATGAAACAACTCAATGCAGGGTTCTTAGCAGTGACATCACATCCTCAATGGGTTGCAAATGTGGTTCCTACGTATGTGTGTAGACTATAGGGATCTGAACAGGGAGAGCCCCAAAGATGACTTCCCACTTCCATATATTGATGTTCTGGCTGACAACACCGCACATCACAAGGTATTCTCCTTCATGGATGGTTTCTCAGGGTATAATCACATCAAGATGGTACCTGAAGACATGGAAAGGACTACTTTTGTTACACAGTGTGGGGCACGTTCTGTTACAAGGTTATGCCTTTTGGGTTGAAGAATGTCAGTGCAACATATCAGCGTGCTATGGTAGCTTTGTTCCATGACATGATTCATCACGAGATAGAGGTCTATGTTGATGATATGATAGCTAGATCACAGACTGAAATGAACATCTTGACCATCTACATAAACTGTTTGAAATACTGAGGAAGTACAAACTGAGGTTGAACCCAAACAAGTGAACCTTTGGAGTGAAGTCCGGTAAACTCTTGGCTTTTGTCGTCAGCAGTAAAGGTATTGAAGTTGATTCCGCAAAGGTCAAAGCTATTCAAGCTCCCCATACTGAGAAGGAATTCAAAGGTTTCTTAGGACGACTGAATTACATTTCCTAATTCATTTCTCATCTGACTGCTACTTGTGAGCCGATCTTTAAGTTGTTGAAGAAAGATCAGGTAGTGAAGTGGAATGATGACTGCCAGGTAGCCTTTGACAAAATCAAGGAATACCTACAAGAACCTCCAATTCGGATGCCACCAGTTGAAGGAAGACCTCTGATCATGTATTTAACAGATAGACAACTCAATAGGGTGTATACTAGGGCAACATGACGAGTCTGGTCGGAAAGAGTATGCAATATACTACCTTAGCAAAAGTTTACCGACTGTGAAACAAGATATTCATTGCTCGAGAAAACTTGTTGCGCTTTGGCATGGGCTGCTCATCGAGTAAGACAATATATGTTGAATCATACTACCTTGTTCATCTCTAAAGTGGATCCCATCAAGTACATATTCGAGAAATCTGCTCTGCCCGGAAGGATAGCCCGATGGAAAATGGTCTTGATAAAATACGACATTCAGTACACCACTCAAAAAGCAATCAAAGGAAGTGTATTTCTAGATCATTTGGCTTATCAAGATGTAGACGACTACCAATCTATGAATTTCGAGTTCCCAGATGAGAACATTATGCTAGTTACAGACTGTGAAGAACCTGGACCATATGAAGGACCTGAGCCAAAATCCCAATGGACTATGTTTTTCGACCGAGCTTCTAATGCACTTGGCAACAGAATTGGTGTTGTAATCATCTCTCCTCAGGGTTTCCATATGCCCTTCATCGTTAGATTATGCTTTGGTTATACCAACAACATGGTTGAATACGAAGCGTGCATCATGGGTATTAGAGTTGTTATTGACCTAAGAATCAAGTTCTTGAGTGTTTATGGAGACTCAACCCTGGTAATCAGTCAGATTAAGGGAGAGTGGAATATAAAGCATCTGAACCTCATTCCTTATAGAGAGCATGTGCTGAACTTAATTTCGTACTTCGAGGAAATAACTTTCGAGCACATCCCATGAGAAGAGAATCAGTTGGTAGACGCGTTGGCTACCATGTCGTGTATGTTCAAAGTCAGATGGGATAATAAGGCTCCCAGAATTACCATTGAGAGGCTAGACAAACCTACACACTACTATTGAGTTGATACTGACGGAGTAGAAGAGAAGCCTTGGTTTCATGAAGTGAAAATATATCTTGAGTCTCAATAGTATCCTGAAGGAGCATCTATCAATGATAAGAAATTCCTATGGAGGTTCTCAGCTAAGTTTTTCCTTAGCAATGGAATTCTGTATAGGCGCAACTATGATTCGACTCTGCTTCGTTGTATGGACAAGAAAGAGGCAGAGAAGATTATGGAAGATATGCATGAAGGTATCTTTGGTACTCATTCCAGTGAACATACTATGGCTGATAAAATTCTAAGAGAAGTTTATTATTGGTCGACTATGGAAACTGACTGCCATCACCGCTCAAGAACTTGTCACAAGTGCCAGATGTATGCTGACAAAGTACATGTGCCTCCAGTACCTCTAAATGTCTTGACTGCTCCTTGGCTATTCGCAATATGGGCATTGATATGATTGGAGAAATCAAGCCTACTACTTCTAACGGACATCGCTTTATCCTCGATGGCATTGATTACTTCACAAAGTGGGTTAAAGCAGCCTCGTTTGCCTCTGTTATTAAGAATGTTGTTGCCCGATTCATTAAGCATAACCTTATTTGTCGATATGGCATCCCCTAGAGAATTACCAAAGATAATGGTACCAATCTCAACAATACTATGATCAGGGAACTCTGCACTCAATTCAAGATCAAGCACCACAATTCTTCTCCATATCGACCAAAGATGAATGGCACGATGGAAGCCGCCAATAAGAACATTAAGAAGATTATACAGAAGATGACAGTGACGTATAAAGACTGGAACAAAATGTTACCATTTTCTCTCCATGGATATCACACTTCAGCTCAGACATCAACCAGGGAAACCTCATTCTCTCTAGTCTATGGTATGGAGGTTGTCTTACCGGTCGAAGTTCAGATTCCTTCTTTGAGAATTATGTAAGATGCAGACTTAGACGAAGAGAATGGATTTAGACTAGGCTAGACCAGTTGAATTTAATTGACGAGAAGAGGCTCACAGTTGTTTGTCATGGTCAGATGTATCAGAAGCGTATGATCAAAGCCTTCAATAAGAAAATCAAGCATCGGGTATATCAGGTTGGCGACTTGGTAATAAAGCGCATCATTCTTCCGCAAGGTGATCCTAGGGGAAAATGGGCTCCTACCTACAAAGGGCCATTTGTGATCAGGAAGATATTTTCTGGCGGCGCTATGATACTTACCACCATGGATGGTCAAGATCTTCCACACCTCGTGAACGCAGACATAGTTAAAAGATACTACGCATAAAAAATGACCTGCTAGGTTTACTGGCCTAGGCAAAAATGAGGACATCCCGGCGAACCAAAAGGGTCGGGGCAAAAATTATGGATATAAATGTAAAGACTGTACACCCGGTAAGTCTAAAACCTAAAAAGTCAGCTTGGCCAAAAAAGGGCATTCCAGAGGACTAAAAACCCGAAAGGGCGGTCCAGGGAAAATTAGGGATTGAAGCGTACGACTATGTTTCGTTGGATTACCAACGTCAAATTCGAATGGTACAGATCAATTTAATCAACTTTCTCTTACTAGGATTTTTGTCTCTTTGTACAACAATCACCCGTTTATATGCAGACTATCAATACAAATACCATTTCAAAATTCAAAATTTGTTTTAAAAAATGTCCAATGACTAAATTGAATGAACGTATGCATATGAATATGATTGTTGTTAATATATACATGCATAAAAACAGGAATAAGTATTTACTCAAGACTCTAGAAGAAGGGATAACGTTCAAGTCATCCATAAATCCCCACAGAGCAGTTCCCATAAGATTATCCCCCGCAGAGTCAGCTTCAGAAGCTCATCTTCAACAAAGATATGTTCCCTGCAAGACTGAAATATCCTAATCATACTCACTAGAAGATCCCCTAACAGACAAAGGAGTATTATCTTTCCTCCGACAATATCGCCAACCTACGGAGTCGTAACCCTCGTTAGAGAGTACGTCACCAGTACGATTCGCATAAATTCTCTTCCCCAGCTGAGTTTATTTCTCCAACACTATAAAAAACCCTACAGAATTTTCTTCTCCAGCAGGGTTCATTTCCTCAGTAGAGCATATCCCTCTGAAGGACATGTTCCTCAAGAGAGTGTTCCTCCAGCAGGGTTTATTTCCCCAACATGGTTTATTTCTCCAACAGGATACAGTCTCCCCAGTTTGGGTCTCTCATTTTGACTACTAGAAATCAGCGTCAAAACTTCTCTCTCCAGCAAAAGGTAATCCATACCACTATCCCCAGAGAGTTGCTACGGAAATCTGAAACCCTAGACGAGTCGACATCCATATTGAAAACTCGATTAGACAACACCTCATAAGGTTATCTATCTCTTATATCCCCATTCAGGGTATATAAGAATTAAACTCCCTAGTAGAGCGATGAACGACCAATGTTCTTGAACTCTTCTCCCTAAGCAGAAATCAAATTCCCCAACGGAGTTTCCTCAAGAAGCAAGTAGGAGTTCCCAGCAGAGACATTCTAAAAAATAAAGAATTAATGCCATCATCCCCAACAGTAGTCCGAGATTTATTTTCTCGATCAAAAGTTTTATACAAAGCTACCGATACACTTCAACAACATCTCACATTCATACATCATTTTTCATAGCATATGCATACGAAACGCATATAGCACGCTCTCATTTTCTTTAAGAACACCATTACACAATGCACTACATACATCATGACATTTCATAAATGCTAACTCTATCTTTTCAGGTAAAGTTCACAAACAGACAAACATCATCAATAATTTTCTAACAGGTCGTAGAGTAATTCCTGGAACAGGAAGGGGCGACTATCTACATGACCAGACAATTTCCTTTAGAAATTGAATTCTAACAAGCATTTCCCTCAGAGACCAAATCTTACGAGTAGCTACTTAAGCACTTTCCCCAGAGAATCATTCTGTAAAATATCTCTTCTAGATGAAGTCAGGCGTATACACCTTCTAGTGCATCATTCAGATGAATTCAGGCATAGATTTCCTTCTATACTCTTTTTGGAAGAAAAAATGTTAGGCGTAGGCTCTTTCCAATGCCTCTTTTAGTTGAAGTCAGGCGTAGGTATCTTCTAGTTCAGATGAAATCAAGCATAGATTCCTTCTAAAAACACTTTTTGACAAAGTCGGGCTTAGACTCATTCCAAACATATCTTCTAGACAAAGAGCATAGACTCATTCTAGTATATCATTCGAATACAATCAAGTGTAGATCTATTCTGATTTTCTTTTTGGACAAAGTCGGGCGTAGACTCATTCCAAACGTATCTTCTAGACAAAGTCGAGCGTGGACTCATTCTAGTATATCATTCGGATAAAATCAGGCGTAGATTTCCTTCTGATACTCTTTTTGGAAGAAAAAAAGTCAGGCGTAGACTCCTTCCAATACCTCTTCTAGATGAAGTGGGGCGTAGACCTCTTTTGGACAAAGTCGGACGTACACTCATTCCAAATATATCTTCTAAGAAAAAGTCAAGTGTAGACTTATTCTCATATTCCTATCAACAGTTACTCTGGATGGCATCTATAAGCCTATCTTCGAAGACATCCCGTCACTCTCCAAATGTCATCTTTAAGCCCATTCCCGATATTATCAACTAACATCGTTATCTCCTGCACATGCGAGTGAAAATTTCTGGGAACTCAAGTGTTCAATCATCTTTTACCATCAAGTCACGAATGACATACATGCCAACCTAACCCTTCAGGTTTAAGAAGACTGACTCGGGGAAGCTGTTGTACCTCAAAATTTTCTCTCCCATTTTTATTCAGGATATTCTCCTAGGGTCCTCAAATGTTCAAGCTGGCTCAAGAATTGATCAGACAAATTCTCCTCTTAAGCAATGGGTCCACAACTAGGGTTTGGTATTTCTCAAGGAAGATTGGGTTTCCAAGGTCTTAAGTTGTTTTTATGGCTCCTCATATGCTTCAAATAATGCTCATACCAAGTTTCAAGCCTTGCATCACAAATTTGCTCAGCCAATGGCTCAGATGACTTAAAATTAACTATATTGGGTAAAAAGTCAATTATGCTCAACATATAGTCAAACTTCAAGATTTTTGGTCAACATCAACATTTTGAAGTCATATCCATCATTTTATCAAGGGTTGATCATGATTCCTCAAAAAAAATCTGTCAAATCATGAAAAGTTAAAAGTTTCCAAGTTAGGGTTTCCTTAGGCGAAGTCAACTGAACTTTGAACAAGCATAAATTTCACATGCTTCATCATCTTTTCCCCACCCAAAGCCCATTATTAAGGAAATTTAATTCTCTACATATTTGAGTTTAAGTTCAAGTCCAAAAATTGCATCATTTGAGAGATATAAGCCAATACATTACAGGTCATTTCAAAAGTCAACAAAAGACACTTTTTGTCAAGGAAACTTACATTAACATAAAATATTCAAAATAAACATTGATCAACATAGATGTTTTAGGGTACATCTTAAGCTTTCCAAAAAGTAAAAGATCAACTTCAAAAGATAAAAATTGAGTGAGTTATGACCATTGCAAGTTGGGAAATTTTGAGCAAATGCATGAAGTTCAAATTGAGCAAGCTTGATATTTTTGGGCTATTGGGCCATGATTTAAGAGTCCAAACGTGTATCACACTCTTCATACACCTCAAACATTATTCTTACACCCTTTGAACTTTTTACTTTTATTATTTTTTATTTATTTATTAATAATAAAAAAATAAACAAAATAAAATCATATCTTTTTACACAAGGTCCAAGTCCACTTATCCTTGACCTAATATTTCACTATATAATCTCATTCATTCTCATACAAAGGGACAAAAACCCTTGCCACAAAATTGTCAAAAAAGATCAAACTTTTTTCAAGAACCCTAAATCTTGACATCCTTGTTTCAAACCCTTTCATCAAAAAATATCCACTCCATTCTCTTCCAGCGAGCGAATAGAGTAAATTTGGACCAAATTTGATGGTCCAAAACATGTGAAATCCCATTACATGGCATCGCCAGTTTCATAATATGCATGATATTCACATCTTGATTTTTGTTTTGCTTTAACATGTATTAACACTACTAATGTATTCATGAGTTTCTTTAGCACAAGTTTGGATCATCATCGTGACCCCTTGCAGTTAGAATCGTAGGACACCATGTTCTTATCGATCCGACTTTTTTCTTCATAACTCAAAAACCATGGGGTTTTAGACCAAAATAACCTTTCCATTGGATTCCCAGCCCTTAATTTAGGGGGGTAGGATGTTTTGGATCGCTAATACTTTGAATTTGCAGGTTTTGAACAATACAGGTCGCTAGAGAAGACGATCGGAGCTACGGCTCTGCCACTTCTCCAGTCAATATATTTGTTTATATATTTTATATTAATTTATTCAGTTATGTTAACGGGTGTATGGCCACCCCAGTGGTAGTAACGCACGCGCAAAGTCACTCATCTCCCAGGTCACGGGTTCGATCCCCGATTTTTCCAAATTCTTTCATGTTTTCATTATTTTTGCAGGTTTATTACAAAACACATTAATGGAGGCGTATCCTAACACCAAGGAGCACTTGGACTGGTGGTATGCTTGCTACGTGAAACTGGTGAGGGTGTGGGTTCAACACCTACCCCTACTCATTTGGTTATTTCTTTTTCCAATTCTATGTTTCTCACTCTTTTCTTCCTTCTTTTTCCTATTTTTTCACCAAACATTTTTCAAAACTTTTTTTAACACAAACCCTAATTTTATTTTTAGGTTTTTAATTTTATTTTAGGTTTCTAATTTAATTTTATACTTCTAATTTAATTTTAGGTTTTAGCTTAATTTTAGGTTTTTAATCAATAAAACCTAATTTAAATATTTTAGGTTTTCTCAATTGAATGAAAATTAACCTAGATTTTAGGGTTTGCTTAATTAATCAATTCTTTTTAATCAACTAATTATTTTTCTAAAGTAAAATCAATTGGGGTTCTTTTTTAGATTAATCATCAAGCGATCACAAAACAATTTTCAAGTTTCTTTTTCCCTTTGTTTTACAATCTTCGCGCATTTTATTACTTTCGCATTATTTTTTGCCGATTATGTATCTGCCACGGTTTGTAAGTATTAATTAGGGTTTATTTTCTATTTTACCCCAGTTTTATGGTTTTGTACCCCCGCTCACGAAGCCTTGTAATAGTTTGGGTTTACTTTTCGCACCTTTACTTTCCGCAATTTACCACTTTCCTTATAACTGCTAGTAATTAGGCATGTATGGCAAGACATAAAAACGAACCTAGCTAACCTTAAAGGAAAGATAAAATAATCGAATTAATCACTTTTCACACACCCACCTCTAGGGTAACCTCACTTATTGCCTCATAAAATAGTCATGTCCCTCGAACGTGGGGATGCTTTAGCAAAGACCCTCGATTAAAAAGATCGTAGTCCCTTGATGACCCTTACGATGTTGCCTTCGGTAAACGATCTTAGTCCCTTACGATAAATTGCTAAAGCGCCCCTACAAGTTGCCTTTATAAATGTACGATGACCTGCGCTTGTCCCTTCACATCCAACGATAGGGCTTCCTACTAACTATTGGTAGGATAACATTATATAAAGGATGAGGAAAATGACAAGTCAGACCTTGAGTAGGTAGATAGTTCTTAATCGCTTGCTCTCATTCTTCAAAACAAAAACATCTTTTTCACACAAACACTTTCAAAAATATTTTCAAAAAAAGACTTTGTACGCATTCTTAATCAATAAAATAATCATTACAAAGTTGTCTTACATTGGAATTTCAAAATGTTTTCAAACATACACAAAACAAAGCATTTTCAAAACAATGTGAGCTAGCGATTAAGAGCCCGTAGATAACTACGAATGAAAAGGGTGCTAACACCTTCCCTTTTCATAACCTACCCCCCGAACTCAATAAATCTCAAAGGTCTTTCCTATTTTTTTAACCCTTTCCTTATTGGATAAAAGAAAAGTCGGTGGCGACTCTTGCTATCCACAACATTTGCGATAAACGCAAAAATGAGTCAGTTCTCTCACTGTATTACACTATGAAATTTCTATCCCCGTCAGAGTTTATTTCCTCAACACCGTTTATAGGAATTTAATTCCCCAGTGGAGTTCATTACTCTAACACTGTAAATCCCTAACAAAATTCTCTTCTCTAGCAGGGTTTAATCAAAGTTGCTATCCCTAGAAGAGTTGCTACGGTATCTGAAACCTGGACAGATAGCACACTGGAGGGATATCCATCTCTTTTATCCCCAGTCAGGGTACGTAAGAATCAAATCCTTCAACAAAATAATGGTGAATGACTGACTCTCCTTAAATGCCTCTACCCTCAAGCAGAAGTCGAAAATCCCCAGCAGAGCATCCTCAAACAGAAAGCAGGGATCCCTAGCAGAAATTGAAGAATCTCTTTCTTCATCCCCAAAAATAGTCCGAGATTTATTTTCCCCAGCTAGACATTGTTACAAGGAGCTACTGATACGCTTCAAGGACATATTAAGTCCATACATAATTTCACAATACATCATAGCATATGCATACCGAAACACATATAACATTCTCATTTATTTTGAGAGCATCATTACGCAATTCATTACATACATCGTGACATTACATAAATCTAATTTTGTCTTTTTAAGTAAAGTTCACAAATAGACGAATATCATCAGCAATTTTCAAACAGGTCAGAGATTAATTCTCAAAACAGGTGGGGCAACTATCTATATGACCAGGCGGTATAAATTCGTGAAACATGACGGGTTTACCAACAAAAAATAGGTCATAGACTAATTCCCGAAACAGGACAGGACAACTATCTATATGACCAGGCGGTATGAATTCCCGAAACAAGACGGGTTTACCAATGAAAAATAGATTGTAGATCAACTCCCGAAATAGGACGGGGCGACTATCTACATGACCAAATATTTTCTAAAAACACTTTGTATACATTCTTGAGAACTGATACAAGAATTATTTCAAAGTCTGCCTCACAATTGCCATTCAAAATATTTTTAAATCACACACACACAAAGCAAGTTTAAAGTGAGATTAGCAATTAAGAGCTCGTACATAACTCTGGATGAAAAGGGTGCTAACACCTTCCATTTTGATAACTTACTCCCCGAACTCAAAATCTATCAAAGATTTTTCCTGTTCTTTTCACCTTTCCTAAATATTGGATAAAAGAAAAGTTGGTGGCGTCTCTTGCTAACCGCAACATTTGTGATAAAACATAAAAGTCATTTCTCCCACCGTATTAAAAAATTGGTGACTCTGTTGGGGACTGACTTAAATAAGAAGGGTTACCTTAGAGTTTAGATCACTTTTACTTGCTTTAATTGTTTGCTTTGTTTTCTTTACTTTAAGGGTTCATGCTAGACTATTATTTCTTGTAAGATCCTACACCCGGATCTAGTGATTCCTTATGTAAGTAGCAATAGATCATAAAGATTGTACATCATATACCAATATGGTTAACATGATAGCTACAGTTAGTGTGACACTTTGGTTTGTACTGATGTTCCTTGAGTCAGTCAAGGATAAAATTAGGCTTACGCGTGGTGTCATTAACACTAACTTGCTTTTAGAACCTTAATTGACCCATCTTGGCCATTAGAAAGTAGTGAGATAGCCGGCTTTGGTGCAGTCCAAAGTTGGTTGATACTAGAGGCTACGCTTATTGAGATTTGACTTTCAATATATTTTGGTGGCAACCGGTTGTCGTGCTAAAATAAAGCATGTGATAAAGATCCGTGATATCAGATTTTTAGAACCCGGTTACTATTTTAGGACAGGTTGAACCAACTTAACTTCAGTGGGAAGGGTATTTACCTATGGACGTCATGCATGCCTTTAAACCTAAGGCTCTTGTGTAACTTGTTTGTGTTTGATACTTATTTAAACATGAACATAACATCATAACATCATAACATTATAACATTATATCATCATAACATAACATTTTCATTAACCATTTCAAGGACCTAGGGATTTATCTTTATTCTTTGTTCTCGGTTATGGCCTCCGCTCGCAGAAATACTATCTGAATCAACTTTATAAGGGTACCTTTCATGCTTAAGGAGTTAGTCTCAAAGGTTCCCGAAAACTCTCAATTCACTAAGAGGCATGGTTATCTATTTAGTTTGGTCACCTCATGTTTTGAAGAAGATATGATGAGTGTTCTGTTTCAGTTCTTTGATCCTAAGCATCATTGTTTTACATTCCCAGATTATCAGTTGGTACCCACAATGGAAGAGTTCTCTAAGCTACTTTGAGCACCTATTCTTGATCAGACACCCTTCACTGGTTTAGAGAAAGTTCTAAAGCTTGAAGTTATTGCAGCAACCTTACATCTGAAGCGGACAGACATTGTGTCTAATTGGGAAACAAAAAGTTTAGTTAAAGGGCTTCTTGCAAAATTTATGATAGAGAAGGCTTAATTGTTTCTAGATGCTATAAGTTTTCATGCTTTTGAGGAGATCTTGGCTCTATTGATATATGGTTTATTACTATTCCCTAATCCAGACCAACTCATAGATGTGAACGCCATCAAAATATTTCTTACTCTTAATCATGTGCCTAATTTTCTTGGAGATATTTTGCACTCTTTTCACACTCGTACTATGAGAGAGCGAGGGAATCTCATGTGTCACATACCTTTACTATCCAGGTGGTTTATTTCTCACCTTCCCTGGTCAGCGAGGAAGAATAAAAAAGGTTTGAGGTGGTCTCGAAGGATGATGTCACTCTCTCATTCAGATATTTGTTGGTGTTCCCGATCTCAGAAGGACATCACTATTATTGACTGTTGTGGGGAATTCCCTGATGTACCTCTCCTTGGCATAAGGGGGATATCACTTACAACCCTTCTCTAGCTCTACGTCAATTTGGTTATGCTCGAAGAGATGGTCCTCATGATACAAATATCTAGGGTATTGTATTCGATGACGATAATGATCCTTAAGGTTACCGTTAAAAGTTCATATGTGCTTGGGGCATGGCGAATAAGATTGATAGCTATACTTTGGGACAGAAGAACTCCATCCCTTTGGAGCCTTACCTCAAATGGGTGTGATCTCATGCTCAGAATCTTATAATGCCATATGCTGCTATCCTACCAGTAATTATGGAGCCTGTTGTTGAAGGAGATGTTCCTCATACCATTCTTCATCCAGATATGCCTACAGACCTTGATGAGCTACATAAGTCTTGGATTCAATTGAAATAAGAAAGGGACACCTTTAAGACTCTATTCTATGCTAGTGAGAAGAAAGTGTTGGAGCCGACAAAACGACTTCACGAAGAGCAGAGCCTTAATGCATATGTCAACACAAAGAGGAAGCGTCCATGGGAGACTTAAGTCATAAGTTGTTTCCTTGTAACCATTTTTGTTTTCATTGTAAGCCTAAAAGGAAGTTATAATTTGAACTTACTAATAAGAGTCTTTGTTTATGTTCCCTTTTGATTAACAAATTTAAATCCCACGAGGTCCTTGAAAACATTGCATATGCATCTACATGCCATACATATCATTGTATAACAGGTTTCTAAGACATGTTTCTCATCTTCTTGCTGTTTATTTCAGCAAAAATGGCTCTCGAACAAACAGTCAAAGAACTCTAGGCTCAGAATGCTCAGTTCCAAGAGATGTTCCAAAATTTAGCCAAGGGGCGAGAAGAACTGAAGGCGCTCATCAACAAGAGGAAGAAGAAGACAAATAAACCCATTGGCATCCTTAAATGGGAGAGAAAGTTCAGAGGCTCGACAAGTGATCTAAAGATCTTGATATTTTGTTGGACAAAGACGATGAACGCGATAAAGATGGTAAGAGTGTTAAAAATGAAAAAAGCAATCATGGTTCTGACAAATGTTCTTATGAAGAGGAAGAGGATTATTTGGATGAACAATATCCCCCTGCTGGAGAGAAGTATAAGTTGTTAGAAGAGCGTCTGAAAGTTATGCAGATCCAGAAGGTGCATGGCTTGAACTTTCAAGAATTGGGTTTAGTCTCAGGAGTCGACATCCCTCCTAAGTTCAAAACTCCTACCTTTTCTAAGTATGATGGTGTTTCATGTCCGAAGTTGAATTTGAGATCATATGTTCGGAAAACTCAACCACGCACTGCTGACAAGAAATTATGGTTCCATTTATTTCAAGAGAATCTATCTGGAACACAATTGGAATGGTATTATCAACTCGAAGGTACCAATATCCATACCTGGGAAGATTTGGTTGCATCTTTCTATAAACAATATCAGTATAATTCTGATTTGGCAATAACCTGCATGCAACTACAGAGTATGTCCATGGGTTCCGAGGAAGGCTTTAAGGAGTATGCACACAAATGGAGAGATCTTGCAGGCAGAGTTCAACCTCCTTTGGCTGATAGGGAATTGGTTAACATGTTCATGAGTATGCTAACATGTCCTTTCTATAATCACCTACTTGGAAGTTCTTCAGTCGGTTTCACTGAACTGATATTGATAGGGGAACATGTTGAGAATGGAATCAGAAGTGGTAAAATTCAGGTGGCTACATCTTCGAATACTGCGAAGAAGTCAAACAATGGTAAGAAACAATCCAATGCGTTGTACGACCAGAAGGGTCGTAATAAGAGTGATCATGGCAAATCTATGGGGGCAGTTCTGATCTCTAACACTGCGCCAATATAACAACAACAACCAGGAAATCAGCGTAGGCATGAGGCGCCCAAGAGACAGTTTACCAAAATCAATATTCCGTTGTCTCAAGCATTGTAACACATGTTGAAGGCAGAGCTGATTACATTGAAGGATCCTCCTCATAATCCCAATACTTTCTCTCCCCGTTACAATCCCAATGCAAGGTTTGCATATCACTGCAACAGTCCTGGATATGACACTAACAGTTGTTGGGCATTGAAAAATAAGATTCAATATATGATTGACTTTAAGGAGATTAAATTTTATCCTCCTGAGACTCCTAATGTGATCATTGCACCTATGCCTAATCATGACAAATGCATTAATGCTATTGATGATGTTTCTTATGTTTTTGTTGTGGTTGACTTGACTACTCCTTTGATGATTGTTAAGAAGAAGTTGTTGCAAGCCAGTTTATTTTTGGGTTGCGTTGAAAGCTGCTACTACTGTGCGTCCCAATCGAATGGTTTTGTACTGCTGAAATAAGGTATTCAGTGTTTGATGGATGACCATGTAATTCTGTTTGAGAAGACTCCTTCTGAGGAAAGCCTATTGTGATCGGTGGATCTGGAACTGACTGTTTAACGCTGGTTCGCGAAATGTCGCAGAAGCAAGAGTCGCCACCGTCTTTTATTTTCTCCAAATGGAAAGGACAAAAGCACAAAAAAATTCCTTAAAGAGATTGCTCTCGGTTCGGGAGGTAGATTATAGAAAGGGAAGGTGTTAGCACCCTTTCTATCCATGGTTATCAATGGGCTCTTAGATACTTGCTCATTGTGTTTTCAAAAATTTTTGTTTGCTTTTCAACAGTGGATTTTAAAAAGTTTCTTTGAAAATTCCAGTTCGACTCTTGTATCGGTCCTCAAGAGTGTTTGAAAAATTGCTTTCGAAAGCTTTTTGAAAAGGTGTCGGTGTGAAAAGTATTTTTGAATTTGTTTTGAAATTAGAGCAAGTATTTAGAGTCGTCTACCTACCCTAAGGAATTCTTCTGTGTAAATGTCCTTTAAAGTAGTGCCATCCCACCATTGAGAGGTAGGTAGCACCACCGTTGGAGGTGTTCGGGTCAATTCGAGGTTCGGGACATGGTGATCACCAGAGCAATAGGAAGACACCTTAGAAGCTACCCTCATGCCAGGTTCCCGGATCATGAGGACTTACTAAGACATCCTCTACTCGACGATCACCTTTCGAGAGGCAAGGCAACAGTGAGGCGTACCCTAGGGGTGGTGTGTGATTTGTGTGTCGTTTTCAGTTATTTTGTCTTGTTCATGTCATGGGTGATCTACGCTTTTGTTTTTATTTAGACATTCATTCTTGCATGCAATTATTAACAGTTAAAAAGTTGCGAGAAATATAAAGTTCCTAAACTATTACAAAGGCGCGGGTCCACATCGCCAAATTTAATCCAGGACCCGATTTGAATAAAGAAATAAAGTGCGAGAAATAAAACGTCCAATTTACACGGCTTTGGGAGAGGTACATAGATAATTAAAAGAAACGAGATAAATGTGCGAATTAAATTAAAACTTGAAACGAGGGCGTTGGACCCTTTTTAATGAAATTAAGTTATTGTTTACAAATTAATTAAAATTAAAATAAAAGGAGAAATCATTTTTGAGGTTTTCGTATTTATGGTTTTTTTTAATGAGAATTAAATGAGATTAAAAGATTAACCCTAATTCTAATTGTTTTTAATTTATTAAGAAAACATATTAAAATTTAAACCTAAAATTAAATTAATTATTTACATGCAATTTGATTTATAAAAATAAATAATTAATTATTAGTGAAAGGAAAAGAAAAAGTAATTAAAATTATTAAAACCCTAATTCTACCAATTTTAAGTTTATTAGAAAAATATTAAGATTTAACCCTAAATAAAAAAAACTAAAACTAAATTAAATTAATGAGATTTTTAAAATAAAATACTTATTTTTTGTCTTTTTTCTGATTTTTATATTGTTTTTATGTTTTTTATGAAAATATTAAATTAAAGTAACTAATTGAAACAAATAATTGAATCAAAATAAAAAATGAAAACATATAAGAGAACTTGCAAACCTTGGGGGGTCTGTCCCCAAATTGGGAGGTTATTGTTAGCATTTTAGGCCCATTAACTCATGGCCTCGTTTGACTCTTGGGCTGGCATACATGTGCATTGACTGAGGCACACCCTAGTCTCTGAATCCTGGCCCTTGATTGGGTGCAGTGGGACGTGTGGACGGCTTGATAATGTGGATGCATGATGGATGCTAGCACTGAAATTGTACACAAGCGTTAAAAGGAAAATAACATGGAAAGGGGTGGGGACCTGGGATCGAACCCAGGTCCTAGAGGTTACCAGTAACATTCTCCACCACTAGGCCATTCACACGCTTCTGATCATATAACAACTAATAAATAATATAACATAAAAACCATGGTTAGTGGGAAATTAGCGCGAAAATTTGAATAGACCAATCGCTGCCTTCCACTTCATCATCTTCTTCGTGGTTTGTATTTTTTTCTGAAACATAAAACCATTAGCAACGGTTTTGAACCGTTCCTATATACACCATTCTGGAAAATAGCGACTAGCTTCTGGAGGCACATAAATTAGGCGCGAGGGGTGTTTCTCAATCGTCCAATCATGCTGAGTTTGGTCATGGTACTGAGAGCTTCCAATTTTACAGCATTTAAAAGTACCCAATTCAAAGCTTGAAAAAACCTAAAAGACAACAATGGCAGATTCGTGTATGGTATATAAAAACTCAATCAAATAATGTGGTTAGCTTCAGAATCAAGTAATTAGTGTGAATCCATAAACAAAATGCCATGAGAATGCCTGCAAATCAAAACACGAATATGCATTTATATGAAAAAAATTTGATTTCTGTATACCGATCCAAGGCGTTAGAGTTGATGTTCTTGATTGGAATAGTCTCCTGGTCACCTTGGCAAGCTAATGGAGTGATTATTTGACCTTGAAAAGCCCTAAAACCTAGTTTTTAGTTTTCAATTTTTTTGGCAAAAACTCAAGTTTCTCTATGCTTTTCTGGCGCAGCTGGGAGCTTCTGGGCACGAGGGTTTGCATCCATATATGTATGTGAGTGATTAGGGTTGAGAATTTTAGCCAAAGAATCCTTGAATTGATGATAAGATATTTGATTTTCCATGCATTAGTTTTCAAATCTTTTCATGCATATTTGCTACCAAATCATGACAAATCATATTGATTCTTTCCAAATCTAACCATGCACGAAATATTGAGTGTATATCATGCATAAAAAGATTTAAAACCTAGGTTTAGTATTTTTCATATATTTTAATTAATTAAATGAATTTCTAGCATTTAAAAATTCAAATAAATAAAATAAAAATGATAAAAACTTCCCTTTGGGCCAAATGGTCGTGCACATGTTTTGGATGATGGATTTTGGAAGAAAAGGAGGCCCATTAGCATTTTTAGGTCATTTGAATCAATGTTGACTTTTCAAAATATCCAAAAATTTCCCAACTTCCACAAGGCATAACTTGCTCAATTTTTAAGATTTGCTCATGTTCTTGGACATTTTGGAAAGGTCTTTGAGTCCTCTAACAAATGCCTTTGGTACCATGTCATTTTGATTTACCAATCTCAAGTTATGGCCTTTGACTTAAAGTCCCTTTTTGTTGACTTTTGAAAATGACCTATAATGTTGAAATTGATAACTTTTTGTGAGAGCATTTCTTGTACTTGAAGTGTGAAGAGGAGTTGTAGGAAATGTCTTTCTCTTCAAAATGAGCTTTGGATGGAATTTTTCTGATAATCCATGTGAAAGTTATGCCCTGGTCAAGTTACAGTTGACTTTTTCAACTGTCCAAATATGGAAACTTTTGCATCTTGATGATTTTTGAGCCAAGCTTTGGGAATCATGATCAAGCATTGATCAAATGATGTTTGTGGCTTCAAAATGAGATGTTGACCAAAAATTTGAACTTTTGACTGTCAAATGACCATTTTGCCCCTACAGTTGACTGTAGTGCAATTAGGGTTTTTGACTGTGCAATCTTGTGCTGTAAGTCTTGAAACTTTGTATGAGGATGCTTGACCATGTTTATAAGCATATGGGACTTGATTGGACCCTTGGAAACTTCATTTTCTTTGTCAGAACCAAAACCCTAGTTTTTGACTGTTAGGAGGCCCTTGAACTGTGCAACCCTTGGGGAGATTTTGAAGCTTTGACTTGGAAAATTTTGAAGAATATGGGAGGGCAAATTTTGGGGTACAACAGTTGCCCCTGTTCAATCTTCTTAGACCTGAGGATGCAGATTGGCTGACGTGCCTTTCGTAATCCGAAGGTGGAAGATGATTGAACACTAGAGTGCCCAGAAATTTGCGCTCACATAGTAGTGTGATGATGGGGATGGGCTTACAGATGCCATCTGGATGTTGATCGCATAAGAGATTCCTTAGCGAGCACTTGCGTACCTGCAAAAGAAAAATGATTACCTGGCCTGTTACAGGAGCTGGTCTTCAAACTCTTTGTATAGATGTTTCCTGACTGGTTACAGGAGCTGAATCTGGAGCTTCAAATGGTGATGAATGAACCAGGGATGGTTACTACCTCAATAGGAACGATGAGAGAACCTTGGATGACTTTAACCTCAACAGCAATCGTTGAGAAAATCTTGGGATGATTACTACCTCCGCAGTATCGGGGAGAGAACCAAAGGCGACTACAACCTCAACAGCAATCATTGAGAGAATCTTGGATAACTTCAACCTCAACAGCAATCGTTGAGAGAATCTTGGGATGATTACTACCTCCGCAGTATCGGGGAGAGAACCAAAGGCGACTACAACCTCAACAGCAATCATTGAGAGAATCTTGGATAACTTTTACTGAGTCTTTATCAGGGAAATCTGTTAGGGGTCGATTTAGCTGGACTAGAGAAGGCCTTGGACTGGATAAGAAACATAAAATCTTAGGGTCGATTAACTGAACCGGTCTAGGTCTTGAAATCTTCAACTGGAATAAGTGCCAGAACGTCGCCATGCCTGGGTCACATCCGAGCTATATCTAGAAGGAAATCTGGAAGGAGTATCAGAACGTCGCCATATCTGGTTCACATCTGAACTATATCTAGAAGGAAATCTGGAAGAAGTATCAGAACGTCGCCATATCTGGTTCACATCTGAACTAGAAGGAAATCTGGAAGCAGTATCAGAACGTCGCCATATCTGGTTCACATCTGAACTATATCTAGAAAGAGTTGCGATAGTTGATAGTAATCATTTTTGTATTGACCTTTCCTGAAAAGGTAAAGCATCAGTTGTATGCACGATCATGATGCATGAACTGCATGATTTCAAGATGTCCTCAAAATTGATGAGGTTTGTGTTGTATGATGCATATGCATGCTATAGTGTATGAAGATGTAATGTTCATGAATGTATTTTTTCGTATTAGGAAAATAAATCCTTGACGGGTGCCGGGAAGTCACTCCTGGGCTGATATTGAAAGATAGATTTTGCTTCCGCTGGGGATGATAGTTGCAAGTATACCGGTAGGAGAAGATAACTCCGTTGGGGGATGAACTTGGCGAATGGATTACTCTGCGGGGAGAAAAGTACTCTAACGACCTTGCTGGGGAGCAATACTCTGTGGGGAGAGAGATACTTTGCTGAGTTATTGATAATAACTTGCTGAGGATACCCTGGTTGTGTTGGAAGTGTTAATAGACTTCGCTGGGGGGTAATAAGACTTCGTCGAGGACGCTGTTCTCGTGGCTTTTGGCTGAGGATAACCCAGTTATATCCTAGTAAGGAAATAACTCTTTGAATAAATCCGGGAGATGCGTTCGCGCTCTGCGAGGGTAAGCCTCCAGAATCTACTGGGGATAAGCTTACTGCTTGGGGAGATGAATTCCAACTTTCTTGGGGAACTAGATTGGACTCTCCTGGGGAAGTATTGAACTGTATTGGTTATGTTCTTCCACGGAACCTACCTTGATACCTTGGAGGACAGAAACAATCATATTGCTTAGACCACCCGTTATTGCCCCTGTTTCTATGGGGGAGGCACCTGTGGGATGCTGATAATTGTTGAGGGTCAAACCTTCTTCAGGTAGGCAGGTGACAAGATGATAGGACATAGTCGTACGCTTTGATTCCTAACTTTTGCCTGGACCGCCCTTTCGGGTTTTCGGTCCACCGGGATACCCATTTTTGCCCAAGCCACCTTTTCAGGTTTTCGACTTGCCGGGTGTACAGATTTTTTCATTTCATCCCTTCATTTTGCCCGAACCCTTTTGGTTCGCCGGGAAGCCCTAATTTTTGCCTAAGTATGTCAACCTAGCGGGTCTTTGATTATGCGTAGTATTTTTTCGACCATGTCCACGTTCAGGGAATGTGGGGAGTTGCCCCTGTTGGAAGTATTTTGCCACGCCACCAGAAGATGTTTGATCAGGCAAGATTCGTTGTTGGAGTGCCCTAAGTGACTCAGGCGGAGATTTGCCCCTGTTCATCTTGGCATTTGAGAGATTCTACGAATCTTGATTGGACTGCCCCAGATGATAGACCATGATCATGTCATGCCCCTTGATTGGAGGTGCTTTCGTTCATTAGGCATTCATCGTGCAAATTTCCCTGCTGTTCAAACAAAAAGTCATATGCAAACAAAGTTATGTTAAAAATGCAAAGCTCATGTCTGTCTTGAAGATTTAAAAAATGCATTTTGTCGTAAAACAATGTGATGTCAACTCAAGATTTTACAGCGAGCCTTCAGGAGTCAGGATACCTTTCGTAACAGTATGCTTTCGAACTAACCCATGCTTCAGCTAGGACATTTAAGGGTTATAACGTGGCCTGGTTCACGGTTTAAGAAACAAAGGATAAAGGCTCAAATTTTATTTGTACCCACCCGCTCTTCGTGATGTTCTCCACACCTAACCTCAGTTGATCATACGTTAGACCTTGCTTGAGTCTTTGCTTTGACGTTCCAATGATGATTCGGATGTTGATAACTTATTTTGAATAGGCAGTCATTTTTTTGTCGAGGGTTCGTAAGACCTCTTTCTTTTTTTTTTGACTTTGTTATCCCTATTTTTTGCCTGAACTGTTTCCTTTTTTGGAATTACAGTCAGCGGGATGCCCCAGCTCTGTAAGTCTCCTTCATGGGTATTTTGACTTATTGGGCTTCTTTCTTTTTTATTTTGAGAGATATAATGACTGCCTATCCTTGTGATTGTTCGGAATCATCATTGTCTTTCTTTGTTTTGTAAGGACCTCTTTTGGTGCCATTTGCTATACACTTGGATCAACTGAGGAAACTACCCTGCCCCAGGTTATGATTAAGGGTTTTAAATTTCGAAAAGAAAAACTCCTACTTCTTTGGCTCAGATGGGTTGACGAGGTATTATCATCCTTATAACTCCAGTGTTTAGGGATTGAAACAATGCCTGTACCTCATCAGCGGGGTCTGTTCAAAAGCATACTGTAGATTATGGTATCGTTTTCGTCATCCTCCCTCGAGAGGCTTAGAATTATTAACCGAGAGTTGATCATCACAGAAAAATGAAAAGAATTTTAAATATAATGAAAACAATTGTATTAATTCCCAAAACAGACATATGCGATGCATTGATAGAATAAAAGAGTTTGCTATGACATTAATTGGGATCTGTACCATCAGCCTTGCACGCGTCTAGGTATCTGAGAACCACCACTGGTTTAGATTCTATCTCAGAAAATAAAGGAAAGTCACTCAGTGGGACTCTTCTGCTGGTGATGTCAGCAGTTGGAGTGATGCTGGGTTCCTTTCTGATATTCTCTATTAACTTCATTTTCTTCAGATTCTTCGCGTTCAGAGGCTTCCCAACAGTTGGTTCAATGGTGCTTAACTCTTGAGCTTCTATCAGGTGCTCTATCAGCCTATTCTCAGTCAGAATATCTGATATTAACCTTCCAAAGGGTATCCAATCCCTCTTTGTTCTTTCTTCTTCCCTGGTCTCCTTCACGCTTGTTCTGAGGTGATTAAACAGAAGATGAGCCAAGTTGATTTTTACCTTCTGATTGATAAAATAGATCAGAAACTGCTGATCTATATTTATGTAATCAGGGGAACTAGTTGGCTTCCTATGATTAAAACACCCCAGAATTATCTTCGCCCAAACTCTGTGGTGATCCTTCAGATCTCTGATTTTGCTGCTGGGCACCCCAAGGGTGAAAATCTGTTCTGCTATGACACCAATGTCAGAGCATCTTTCAGCCATATCAATACAGCGGACGCCACCGCCACTGTAACCAATCAACTTTGCTATGTGATCCTCAGTGATCACAATCTTCTTCCCCATTATGTAGGAGGTGACTTGATGCGTTGAAACAGTTGCATGAATCCAGAACTCCTTGACTAACATTAGGAATGTTGGTCCAACCAACCTGTCAAAATACCTTTCCCATTTCTGTGCCCTAACTTCTTCTGTTAAATCAAAACCATTCTCTTTCAGACTGCCAAAATCAATGATCAGTTCAGACAACACTTCAAGATTCTTCACTGGAGTAAGGAGTGTTCTGAAAGGAACTTGGTACTGTTCAGAGGATGCTTTCTTCTGAGAACCTGCAGAAGCACTGCTGGAGGTTGCCATGTTTACACTTAGGGATTTTGAGAAAAACTGAGAAAATGGGTTTGAAAGAGATGAACACAGAGAAAATGCAGAAAAATATTTGAGAGATAATGAGAAACTGTAAAAGATTAATGTGAGAAATTAACGTTCTTAAATAGGCTTCAGAATATTTTGAAAGAGTAAACGTTTTCAAGAGAGAGAAATAAAATCATGATTACGTTTTAAAAACATGATTACTTTCATTTAATGCTTGCTGATTTTGGGGGATTTGAGAAAGATACTTAAAACGGTTACCAGACATGTGTCTCAATGCATCCAATCAGCGTTTTGCCTTCTCAGAAGCGTGCACGCGTTCTGCTTCAGAGATTTGCTGATGATTGGATGACACTTGTTTGATTTAGTGATCAACACGTCTGTCCTTGAGCTGAAACGCTCAGATCTTTAAGACTAGCATCTGATACAATCTGCATGTTCTATCTTTCTGAAAAGAGATTGATCAGAAGTTCACAGTAAAACAAATACATTCTGAAGATAAATATATGGAATTAAAACATTTTCACTCTGGGCAGATTTTCATGCTGAGATGTTTCAGAATGAAATGGAACCTATCTTCAGAAAGGGGTTTAGTGAAGATATCAGCCCATTGATGGTCTGTATCTATAAATTTTAAGTTCAAAATTCCTTTCTGAATATAGTCCCTAATGAAGTGATGTTTTATTTCTATATGCTTAGCTCTAGAATGTAAAATGGGATTCTTACTTAAGCAAATAGCAGAAGTATTGTCAGAGTATAGGAATGTTACTCTCAAAAATCTGGAAGTCTTCAAGCTGACTTTTCATCCAGAGCATTTGTGTGCTACATCCTGCTGCTGCTATGTACTCAGCTTCTGCTGTTGATAGCGCAATTGTGGATTGCCTTTTGCTGGACCAGGAGATCAGATTTTCTCCCAGAAACTGGCAGCTTCCAGAAGTACTTTTACGCTCTACTCTGTCTCCAGCAAAGTCAGCATCGCAGTAGCCTACTAAACTGTAATCACTAGATTTTCTATAAAACAAACCCAAATTAGTAGTACCTTTCAGATACTTGAAAATTCTCTTAACAGCTGTTAAGTGAGATTCTCTAGGATCTGATTGGAATCTAGCACAAATACATACGCTGAATAATATATCAGGTCTTGAAGCAGTCAGATAGAGGAGAGAACCAATCATACCTCTGTAGACTTTCTGTTCTACCTTTTTGCTTACCTCTTCTCTTTCCAGAATGCACGTGGGATGCATTGGAATCTTTGATGGCTTACATTCTGAGAGGTCAAATTTCTTCAGAAGATCTCTGATGTATTTGCTCTGATGAATGTAAGTTCCCTCTGGAGTTTGATTGATCTGAATTCCTAGAAAGAATTCCAGTTCCCCCATGAGGCTCATCTCAAATTCTGCCTGCATACACTTAGCAAATTTTCTTCCAAGAGAAGGATTAGTAGAACCAAAAATAATATCGTCAACATAAATTTGACAGACTAAGATGTCATTCTTAACTGATTTACAGAATAAGGTAGTGTCCACCTTCCCTCTGGTGAATTCATTTTCTAACAGAAAGTTACTTAGCCTTTCATACCAAGCTCTAGGAGCTTGTTTCAGACCATATAGTGACTTCTTTAGTTTAAAAAAATGTTCTGGATGTTTTGTATTTTCAAAACCAGGGGGTTGGTGCACATAAACCTCTTCTTCTATATAACCATTTAAGAATGCACTTTTGACATCCATCTGATACAGAGTGATGCCTCTATTAACAGAAAATGAAATTAAAAGTCTGATAGATTCTAACCTGGCGACTGGAGCAAAGGTTTCTGTATAGTCTATCCCCTCTTGCTGACTATAACCTTGTGCAACCAGTCGTGCTTTGTTTCTGATGACTTCACCTTGTTCATTTAGCTTGTTTTTGAAGACCCATCTTGTTCCAATGATGTTGAATCCTTTTGGTCTGGGAACAAGATCCCATACGTCATTTCTGGTGAATTGATTCAGCTCTTCTTGCATTACCAGAATCCAGTCATTATCCAGAAGTGCTTCATCAATAGAAGAAGGTTCAATCAGAGACACAAGTCCCATGAGGGTTTCTTCAGAGTTTCTGAAGCTTGCTCTTGTTCTGATTGGATCTTCCTTTCTTCCTAAGATAGTCTCTTCAGGGTGATCCAAGTTGCTTCTGGTTAATCTCTTCTGAGGTTGATCAGCAGCTGTTGTAGGATTGCTAGCAGTGCTCCTTTCAGACGTTGAAGGAGTATCTATGCTGAGAGCTTCTGATGACTTGTCTTCAGAACCTGTAAATTCAATTTCCATACCTGCAAAAACTTCATTCTGCTTTGACTTTTCAGAGTCAAGCTTATCATCAAAACGAACACTGATTGATTCTTCTACAATCTGTGTTTCTGTATTGTATACTCTGTACCCTCTTGAGCGTTCAGAGTATCCTAACATAATACACTTATGTGCTTTAGAGTCAAACTTGTTCAAATAATTCTTTGTATTTAACATAAAACATGTACATCCGAATGGATGAAAATATGAAATGTTGGGCTTTCTGTTCTTCCACAATTCATATGGAGTCTTTTCCAGAATAGGTCTTATTGAGATTCTATTCTGAATGTAGCACGCTGTGTTTATTGCCTCTGCCCAGAAGATCTTAGCAACGTTTGTCTCATTGATCATGGTTCTGGCCATTTCTTGAAATGTTCTGTTCTTTCGTTCTACAACTCCATTTTGTTGGGGAGTTCTAGGACAAGAGAAATCATGCAGAATGCCTCTGTGATCGGTGGATCTGGAACTGACTGTTTAACGCTGGTTCGCGAAATGTCGCGGAAGCAAGAGTCGCCACCGTCTTTTATTTTCTCCAAATGGAAAGGACAAAAGCACATAAAAATTCCTTAAAGAGATTGCTCTCGGTTCGGGAGGTAGATTATAGAAAGGGAAGGTGTTAGCACCCTTTCTATCCATGGTTATCCATGGGCTCTGAGATACTTGCTCACTTGTGTTTTCAAAATGGTTTGTTTGCTTTTCAACTGTGCGTTTTAAAAAGTTTCTTTGAAAATTCCAGTTCGACTCTTGTATCAGTCCTCAAGAGTGTTTGAAAAAATGCTTTCGAAAGCTTTTTGAAAATGTGTTGGTGTGAAAAGTATTTTGGATTTGTTTTTGAAATTAGAGCAAGTATCTAGAGTCGTCTACCTACCCTAAGGAATTCGTCTGTGTAGATGTCCTTTAAAGTAGTGCCATCCCACCATTGAGAGGTAGGTAGCACCACCGTTGGAGGTGTTCGGGTCAATTCGAGGTTCGGGACATGGTGATCACCGGAGCAATAGGAAGACACCTTAGAAGCTACCCTCATGCCAGGTTCTCGGATCATGAGGACTTACTAAGACATCCTCTACTCGACGATCACCTTTCGAGGCAAGGCAACAGTGAGGCGTACCCTAGGGGTGGTGTGTGATTTGTGTGTCAGATTCATTTATTTTTGTCTTGTCAGGTTATGGGTGATCTATGCGTTTGTTTTTATTTTTTTGTCATTCATTCTTGCATGCATTTATTTAACAGTTAAAAAAGATGCGGAAATTGAAAGTTCTAAACTATTACAAAGGCGCGGGTCCACATCGCCAAAATTTCTCGAACCCGATTTGACAGAAAATAAAGAAATAAGAAAATAAAGAATTAAGAGTGCGAGCAATTAGTTACACGGCTTTGGGAGAGATACATCAAAATTATAAAGAATAAAAATAAACATGCGAATTTAATAAGAATTAAACGAGGGCGTTGGACCCTTTTTGCAAAATTAAATTAAATGATGGAATTAATTAATTAAAAAGAAAAGAAATTGTTTTTGGTATTTTTAGGTATTTTATGTTTAATGGGAAAAAATTAATTGAAATTAAATGCTAACCCTAATTCTAATTGTTTTTAATTTATTAAGAAAAGATTGAAATTTAACCTAAAATTAACCCTAATTAATTTACATGCAATTTAATTACAAAAATAAATATTTAATTATTTAATCATTTATGAAAGAAAAAATAAAAAGGATGAAAAATTAATTAAACCTAATTCTATGTTTTTTAGATTTTTGTTAAAAGAATTAAAATTAAAACTTAATTTAAAACTAAATTTAATTACATGCAAATTTATTTATGAAAATATTAGAAATAAAAATATTTATCATTTTAATTCTTTTCTGATTTTTTATGGTATTTTGTGATTTTATGAAAATAATAATTAAATTAACAAATAATAATTAAAAGAAATAGAATTAAATAAAAAAAGATATGGCAAACCTAGGGGGGTGGTAGTCCCCAACATGGAGGTTAAATTCAAGAATTCTGGCCCATTTAGCATGGTCCGTTTGACTTTTCCAGGGAGTATGCTGGCGCGTTGACTGGGACTACCATGTGCCTTAGATCTGAGCCTTTGATTTGATTCCATTGGACGCGTGGACGACTGGATCTTGGAAGTGTATGGTGGTCTTTGTTATTGAAACTGCATATGAATCTTTATTGAAAAATAATATGGAAGTAACGAAGACCTGGGGCTCGAACCCAGGTCATGGATGTTGCCAGCACTAACGCTTGCCACTGGATCAACTCACACGCGTGTTAACATATAATAACAAACAAATAATATAAAAGAAAACAAAGGTGTTAGTGGACTTTGCGCGCGAGTTTTCAAACCAGCCAATCGTTGGCAGCCACGATATCATCTTCTTCATTATCCCTGAAACACAAACACATTAGGCAACGTTTTTCATGTGTTCTCTTAGGCCAGCTTTTAAAAAATAGCGATTAGCCTTGTGACGCCCATAAATTAAGCGCGAGGGTCTCAAACTTTTCGTCCAAGCTTGCTGAATACGTTCATGGCACTGTGGTTCGCTAATTTTACGCTATTTGAAAACGCCTAATTCACAACTCTGAAAACCCTAGAATTTGGAAATGGTGAAATCGTCTATAGCTTGCAAAAATTCAATCAAACACATGGGTTAGCTTTAGAATCATACCAGGAACATGAATCAAACATTAAAAAAGGCTAAATGCGCATGAATTGGAATGCACGATTATGAAAAAAAAGTGATAAAAGTTAGCTTCTGTACAATGATTCAAGAGGTTATGTTTGATGTTTTTGATTGGGAGACGTTCAGTGAACCTTCAGCAAGCTAAAGAAACAAAAATCGTGCCTTGAATCGCCCTAGAATGTGATTTTCAGAATTGAGTTTCTTAACAAAATTTCAAGTTTTTGTTTTCAGGTTTCTGAGCAGCTGCGTGTGTAATGGCACTAGGGTTGTGATCCTTGCATATGTAGTAATGAATTAGGTTAAAAAGAATCATCCAAATCTCTTGCATTCATAGTTTTTGAAAATTGATTTTCAAAGATCTATTTCAATCTTTTTTCATGTGTTTTTGTACCAATTAAGATCAATTCTCTCCAAATCTTCCCATATTGGATCATGCACGAGTTATGGAGTAGATTTTATGCAAAAAAGGATTGTAAAACTTAGGTTAAATATTTTCCATGTATTTAATTTGATTTAAATGAATTATTATAAATAAAAATTCAAATAAATAAATAAAAAATGAAGAAATACTTCCCTTTGGGCCAAGTGGTCGTGCACATGCCATGGATGATGAATTATGGAAGAAAAATGGGCCCATTAGCAATTTTAGGTCATTTGAATCAATGTTGACTTTTCAAAATATCCAAAAATTTCCCAATTTCCACAAGGCATAACTTGCTCAATGTTTAAGATTTTCTCATGTTCTTGGACATTTTGGAAAGGTCTTTGAGTCCTCTAACCAATGCCTTTGGTCCCATGTCATTTTAATTTACCAATCTCAAGTTATGGCCTTTGACTTAAAGTCCCTTTTTGTTGACTTTTGAAAATGACCTATAATGTTGAAATTGATAACTTTTTGTGAGAGCATTTCTTGGACTTGAAGTATGAAGATGAGTTGTAGGAAATGTCTTTCTCTTCAAAATGAGCTTTGGATGGAATTTTTCTGATAATCCATGTGAAAGTTATGCCCTGGTCAATTTACAGTTGACTTTTTCAACTGTCCAAATAAGGAAACTTTTGCATCTTGATGATTTTTGAGCCAAGCTTTGAGAATCACGATCAAGCATTGATCAAATGATGTTTGTGGCTTCAAAATGATATGTTGACCAAAAATTTGGACTTTTGACTGCCAAATGACCATTTTTCCCCTACAGTTGACTGTAGTGCAATTAGGGTTTTTGACTGTGCAATTTTGAGCTGAATGTCTTGAAACTTGATATGAGGATGCTTGACCATATTTGTAGGCATATGAGACTTGATTGGACCTTTGGAAACTTCCTTTTCTTGATCAGAACAAAAACCCTAATTTTGACTGTTTAGGAGACCCTTGCACTGTGCAACCCTTGGGGAATTTTGAAGCTTGATTTGGCAATTTCTTGAAGAATATGGGAGGGAAAATTTTGGGGTACAACAGCCTCTGTCATTAAAGAATGACTCAAAATCTTTGTTTTCAAATTCTCCACCATGATCACTTCTGACTTTAACGATTCTAAGATCCTTTTCATTCTGAACTTGGTTACAGAAGGTAACAAACAGAGTGTGACTCGTCCTTGTGTCTTAAGAACTTTACCCATGTCCATCTGCTATAGTCATCTACGATTACTAACCCATACTTCTTGCCACTGACTGAAGCAGTTTTAACTGGTCCAAATAAGTCAATGTGTAGAAGTTCTAATGGCTTAGAGGTAGAAACAACATTTTTAGATTTGAAAGAAGGTTTTGCAAACTTGCCTTTCTGACATGCTTCACACAGAGCATCTGAATTGAACTTCAAATTAGGAAGTCCTCTGACCAGATTGAGTTTGTTAATCTGAGATATTCTTCTCATACTAACATGCCCCAATCTTCTGTGCCAGATCCACTGCTCGTTGTTAACAGACAGAAGGCACTTTACATTCTGACTTTTCAGTTCAGAAAGTTTGATTTTGTAAATGTTGTTTTTCCTCTTTCCAATAAATAGGATAGTCCCATCTTTCTGACTAACTGCTTTACATGATTTTTGATTAAAGATTATATCATAACCGTTATCACTTAATTGACTTATGGATAACAGATTATGCATTAATCCATCTACTAGTAGAACATTATTAATAGAGGGAATATTTCCATTACCTACAGTTCCAGAGCCAATTATCTTTCCCCTCTGATTGCCTCCAAAGCCAACGTGGCCTCCAGGCTTAAGTTCCAGGCTTTGGAACATATGCCTTCTTCCCGTCATGTGTCGCGAGCAGCCAGAGTCCGGGTATCATGACTGGTGTTTCTGATTTGCTGCTAAAGATATCTGCAACATGTATTATTTTATCCTTAGGTACCCAGATTTTCTTGGGTCCTGATTTGTTAGATTTACCAAAACTCTGGTTGAATTTTGGTTTCACAGAGTACTTACTGCTAGTGTATTTTATATCATGTGTGTGACCATACACAAAATGTGAATTCAGAGGAGTGTGTTTAATGGTTAAATCCATGACATTCTTTGGTGGAGGAACCTTACCTTGGTATCCTATTCCCTTCCTGCCGTTTCTGCTAACTCCATAGATCATTGAAGCCATTTTGCTTCTATCTATGCTTTTAGCAAGGAACTTCTGGAAACTGTGATCATACTCCTTGATGATCTCATCAGCGTTGCTGGGAGTTTCAGAAATTGGTTCCTTCTGAGAGTTTTGTAACGTATTTTCTAATTTTGAAATTTTAATTCTCAGCTCAGAATTCTCCAATTTAAGACTCTCAGTCTTATTAGAGTCAGATTCAAGATTCCTTTTCAGGTCTCTGAATTTAACTCTAATCTGCTGATACCTTTCCAAAATTTCATTAAGGCTTTCAGCAAGTTCAGCCTTGGTAAAATTAACAGCAAAGTTAGGAAATACCTCTTCAGTATCTGATTCTGAGTCTGATTCAGAAGCTTCACTATCTTCTGAAATGTTAGCCATGAGAGCTATGTTTGCTCTCTCATCATCTGATTCTGAGTCAGCTACAGACGAGTCAGAGTCATCCCATGTAGCCATGAGACTTTTCTTCTTTTCTCTTCCAAACTTCTTTTTGGGCTTTTCCCTCTGAAGCTTTGGGCAGTCACTCTTGTAGTGTCCTTGCTCATTGCACTCATAGCAGATGATGTCCTTGGTGTTTGGCTTTCTGCTACCTGAGGAGCCTTCAGATGTTCTGTATCCAGAGGAAGAATCTGTCCTTCTGTATCTGGAAGAAGACTCGTTCTGATCAAATATTCTGGGATTCCTGAATTTCCTTTGCCTCTTCTTCCACAGTTGATTCACTCTTCTGGAGAGGAGGGAGAGTTCGTCTTCTTCTGATGAGGATCCATCAGATGTTTCTTCAACTGCCTACAAAACTTTAGACTCAGATTTTTTGTTAGATTTTAATGCTAAAGGCTTACCTTGCTTCTTGGGTTCATCAGCTTCTAGCTCTATCTCATGACTTCTGAGGGAGCTGATAAGTTCCTCCAGAGAAATTTTGTTGAGATCTTTTGCTAGCTTCAGAGCTGTAACCATTAGCCTCCACTGCTTGGGTAAACTTCTGATGATTTTCTTGACGTGATCAGCAGTAGAGTAACCTTTATCCAGAACCTTGAGACCAGCTACCAGAATCTGGAATCTTGAGAACATTGTTTCAATGGATTCACTTTCTTCCATTTTGAACGCCTCATACTTCTGAATGAGCGCCAGAGCTTTAGTTTCTTTGACCTGAACGTTGCTATCATGCGTCATTCTGAGTGAGTCAAACATGTTCTTTGTTGTGTCTCTGTTGGAGATCTTTTCATATTCAGCATACGAGATGGCGCTGAGAAGGATGGTTCTGGCCTTGTGGTGATTCTTGAAGTCACACTTTTGTTGGTCAGACATTGTTTTCCTATCAATCTTCTGACCGCTTGCATTCACAGGGTGCGTGTATCCATCTGTCACCATATCCCACAGATCAGCATCATGTGCCAGAAAGAAGCTTTCAATTCTGTCTTTCCAGTAATCAAAGTTTTCTCCATTAAAGACTGGAGGTTTGCTGCTGAATCTGTCTCTGTCCTCATGGTTGTCATTGCTGGTGTGAGAATAATTTCCTGCCATTGTGTTTTTCTGACACTGGATCTTGTACTGACACGGTTAAGTGTTTTAGCTCAGAACCAGCCGCTCTGATGCCAATTGAAGAAGTGAAAAACACAAGAAGGGGGGTTGAATTGTAAAACTGAAAAACACTTGCAATGAACACGATATTTTTATCCTGGTTCGTTTGATCTCAAACTACTCCAGTCCACCCGTCAAGGTGATTTCGCCTCTCTCCAACGAGGTCTTAATCCACTATATTCAACTGAATATTACAATCTGCTTTAACAACTGCTAAAGCCTTCTTGATGCAAACCACAACCCGGTTTGTCAAGGAAACACTTTCTTACACAGAATGGAAATCTAGGTGTGTGAATGTTTTCTACAAAACTGTATCACAACTGTGATGTTACACAACTTAAGCTTATGAAACTAGATTGCTAAACAATGATTGAGTAAGGAGATATGTAGGGTTTAGAAAACTGAGAGAAGGAAGATGATGATTAGCTTTTAGGCGTGTAATATAATGTAGAGCATTAGCCAATTCAATCTTCATTGTGTTGTTTATATAGCACTAAAATTGTTGAACGTTGGAGCAATAATCTTGATTCAATGCCAATAACAAACTTTCCTTATTGAGCAGATCTTTTCTGGAATGATGCCGTTGGTAATAATTCGCTTTGAATGCACAGTACCGTTGCTACTGAAAGCGTGTTCTGGCTTGGCCTCATTCTGACTCTGCTTAAGTGCTGATGAACTGTTGTTGTCTTTATCAGAGTGTTGAGCGCAGTTCTGTTCATCAAGCTTCAGCATACGCGTGAGTTGTTCTTCTGATTCTGGTATTCTGATATAGCATCATCTGATGCTGATGTTAATAACCAATATTCTGATGCTGATTAAGTGTACTCCTTGCTGATACCTATCAGAGTTTCTGCAAAACAGAACGTAATAATTTAGGTAGCAAATAGTTCTTATATGAATCACATAATTAATATATCCTTTCATTTTGTTATCATCAAAACTTAAACTTAGGGTAGTAGATTCAAACTTTGTTCTAACAAACCTTTCTCCGAATCTTCTACCCATATTCAGAATACCGACCTTCTTTTTCTTCTTCTTTTCTTTCAGAATAAGGGTCTTCAGATCCTCCTGCCCCTTAGCCAAACTTATGAACATCTGTTGGAACTGGGCGTTCTGTGCCTGAAGATCTTTGATGGCTTGATCGGAAGACATTTCTGCTGAAATAAACAGCAAAGAAGATGAGAAACCTATAGTGGTACCTGTAATGATGTGCATGATAATGGGATGCGCATGTAATGATTTCAAAGACTTTGGGAGATTTAAATTTGTAAACCAAAAATAAAACAAAACTTTATTAGCTTAACTTTAAAAGATTCAAAAATTCCTTTAAGGCGTTACAAAGTAAGTAAATAAAACAGAATCTAAAACTAGAAAAAGCAAAATCAAAAGTCCCATGGTCGCTTCCTCTTTGTGCTGATATAATCATTGATCACTCTTTCTTCCTCGAGCTTCCTGGTGAGCTTCAAAACCTTCCTTTCTTGCTCATGGACCTGCTCCCAGTAAGTATCCCGCTCATTCCTCAGCTGAATCCAAGACCTCTATAACTCCCCAGGATCAGTAGGCATGTAAGGATAGAGAACCGTGTAAGGAATTCCTTCTTCATTAGTAGGCTCCACAATCACTGGTAATACGACCTCATAAGGAATCATGAGCTTCTGGGCACGATCTCGGACCCATTGGAGGTAAGGTTGCATAGGAAGGGATGTCTTTGGTCCCAACTCTTGGGGGTCAGATCTGTTTACCATGCCCCAAGCCTGTATGAACCTCCAAAGATGCTCCTTAACGTCATCCTTATAGTCAAATACAATGTCCTCGAGAAGTAGCTCACGGGGACCACCCCTTCGAGCACAACCAAATTGTCGCAAAGCTAGACAAGGATTTTAAGTTATACCCCCTCTGATACCAAGCAACGGGACATTAGGGTATCCCCCACAACGATCAATAACAGCAGGGTCTTCCATAGCCCGGGAACACCAAAAAATATTTGTATGAGCAAGTGACATTATTCTGTAGGACCAACCCAAACCTTCTTTGTTCTTCAGCATAGAGTTAGGGAGGTGCGAAATAAACCACCTTGACAACAACGGCATGCAGCACATAAGAGTCCCTCTTTTCCTCACGGTACGAGTATAGAGGGTATGCAAGATATCTCCAAGCAAGGTAGGCACAAGGTTGCGAGAAAGGAAAATCTTGACAGCATTTACATCTACAAAGGAATCCGGATTAGGGAAGAGAACCAAACCATAGATAAGAAGAGCCAAGATATCTTCAAAAGCCTGAAAATCCAAATCATCCCAAAATAGTTGAGCCTGGTCTATCAGAAATTTGGCTAGAAAACCTTCGACCCCACTTCGTGTTTCCGAATTGGATACTACATCAGCCCATTTCAAATGCAGAGCTGAGGTAATGTCTTCTGGCCTAGGAACTTCTTCCATACCTGTGAAGGGTACCTATTCAAGGATGGATATGCCCAATAGATGAGAGAACTCTTCCAAGGTGGGTACCAGCTGGTAATCTGGAAAGGTGAAGCAATGATGCATGAGATCAAAGAACTAAAATAGTATGCTCGTCATCTCTTCATCAAGGTTTGAAGTAACCAGGCTGAGAAGTTGACCGTGTCTCTTAATGAAAGTAGAAGTTTTAGAAACTCTTGATGCTAACTCTTTAAGTTGGGCAGGTATTTGCACAAAGTTGACTCGTATGGTATTTCTACGCATGGAAGCCATGATCTGCAAAACAGAACAAAGATAAATTCCCTTGGTCTTTGAAATGGTTAGTGTAATGAAAAATGAATGCCATGTTATGATGCATGATGTCATGATAAACCAACAAGTATAGAAAACACAGGTATTGCAAGCACAATCAAATCACACAAAGCCCTTAGGTTTAAGGCTTGCATGAGGTCAAAGGTAATACCCTCTTGAAGTTAAGTTGGTTCAACTTGTCCTAGAAAAGTAACCGGGTTCTAGAGGATCTCAATATCACTGACCATCCTCCATCGGTCATGGTTTCAGCTCATGCAATCTTTTCTTGCGGCCAGAACTATCTCGAGAGTATGGTCTCAATGAGTGTAGCATCGAGTATCAACCAGTTCTCAGCTTTACACCTAGGCCGACTATCTCACTACTTTCTAATGGCCAAGTTGGGAGATTAAAGGTTCTAAGGTCAGTTAATGCT
Source organism: Vicia faba (assembly GCA_948472305.1). NCBI lineage: Eukaryota > Viridiplantae > Streptophyta > Magnoliopsida > Fabales > Fabaceae > Vicia > Vicia faba. Next base: position 102,579,730 of record OX451740.1, on the reverse strand, counting down.
TAACGACACCACCCAGTGGCCCCGTATTCTCCTCGTTTCTCCACAAGGGATATCGGTACCAACCAATGTGCCACATCAATGTATCTACTGCTTCAACTGTATCGGTCTACGTCATACAGTTCCCTCACAGTCTATTGCTACTTACCTGAAAGGTATTCCCCAGATCCGGGTGTAGGATTTATAGTAACCCCAAACAAAAACCCTTAAAATTAAAGCAAACAAAGCAATCAAGAGAAGCAATTATGATGAACTAGATCCTAAGGTATACCCCACTTATAACTCCCTAGCAGAGTCGCCAGTTTTGTAATATGGTGGTAGAACCGAATATTTTTACTGGTTTGCGTTTTGCGCTTTTTGTTCGCAAAATGTCGCGGTAAGCAAGAGTCACCACCGACTTTTATTTCATCAAATCGGAAAGGAAAAAAGTACAGAAAAAAAAATCCTTTTTCGAGATATTCTGAGTACAAGGGGTAGATTATAGAAAGGGAAGGTGTTAGCACCCTTTCTATCCATGGTTTTCCATGGGCTCTTAGGTTCTTGCTCATCTTTTTAAAATTGCTTGAGTATGTGCTTTGTTTTTTATAAGAGTTTTAACTTCGTGATAACCCTTGTATCAGTCCTCAAAGGTGTGACGAAGTTGTTTTGAAAATTGTTTTGAAATGTGTAAGTGTGTAGAGTTTTGATTTGAGCAAGTACCTCCTAGCATCTACCTACTCGAAAAAAGCTCGTTTCTGTTCTCATTTCCTTTAGATAGCGCTATCCTACTATTGAGAAATAGGTAGCACCGTCGTTGGATTTGTAAGGGTCAATTCAAAAGGGACGTACGATTACTAAATCAATGTTAGGACATCTTAGTAATAACCCTAGAGTCTTAAGATCATATTCGAGGAAACATTTCTGAGGCAACATTTCTGAGGCAACGTTTGAACGGGACATTAGATCTTTTTAGACAGGAGGGCAACCACTAAGACACCCTATGCTTAATGATCGTTTACCGAAGGCAACCGAAGTGAGAGTATACCCTACGAGTGTGTTGTACCCCAAAATTTTCCCTCTCATATTTCTAAAAACATTGCAAGAAAAATCTCCAAGTGGCTCAAGCTTACTCAAGAATTGGTCAGACAAGCTCTCTCCTAAGACAGTATACCCGAAATTAGGGTTTTGTGTTGCAACAAGATCTTTGAATCCAAATGACCTCAAGTGCTCCCTAATGTCCTAATATGTTCTCAAGATCATCCATGTCAAATTTCAAGCCTTGCAGAGGAAGTTTGCTCAGTCAATTGCTCAAAGGGTCCAAAAATCGATTGTGCTAGGGCAAAAGTCAACTGTGACCTATAAACAGACAAACTTCAAGATTTTTTGCCAACATTCTAATTTTGAAGGATATTTCATCATTTTATCAAGGGTTGATCATGATTCATCAAGGATTGCTCAAAATTCATCAAGACTCAAAAGTTGCTAAATTAGGGTTTTGTAGGAAAAGTCAACTCAACTTTGACCAAGCATAACTTTCTCATACTTTATGAGAAATGACCCATCCAAAGCTCATTTTTAATAGGATGAAATTTCCTACAATCCATCTTCACACACCAAGATCAAAATATGCACTCACAAGAAGTTATAAATTTGGACATTATAGGTCATTTTTGAAAGTCAACAAAAACACCTTTTTTGCCAAAGCTTATAACTTGAGCATGGAATATCAAAATGAGATGAAACCAAAAGGGCTGCTTAGAGGACATCTCAAGATTTCTAAAAAGTCCAAGAACACCTCCAAAATTTCAAAATTGAAGAAGTTATACATTGTTGAAGTTGGGAATTTTTGCAAAATTGCCAAAAGTCAACTATCCCCAAAACATCAAATTTTGTCAAATAGGACCATTCTTTTCCACTTGATTTGAGCTTGCATAGTTGCACGCGTGTCCTAGCTTCAGCCATGAGCCCATATTGTATTTTTATTATTTAATTTGAATTTTTATTGAATTTATTCATTTTAAATCAAATTAAATCAAATAAAATGCAAACTTTGATTATCTAAGATCTTTTTGGCTATTTCAGGATTGGATCATCATCGTGACCATCATCAAAATTCGTATCAAGCATATCATGTACAAAAAGATGGAGATTTGATAAATTTGGCAAGCTTTAAAGAGGAAATCAAATCACATTACAATGCATTGATTTAGAGAGATTCCATCCATTTTTGTTACCCTAACACGTTGTATCATACATAAGCAAGAGAGGAACACGAAAATAAGGGTTGGAGGCTGCAAGAACAGGCAATACAAAAGTTGCAAAATTCACTAAAAAGTGTGAAATCAAAATCATACTTAGAGGCGTTTTCAGAAGTAGAGATTAATACCAATCGATTCCTGGGTGGTCATACAACCTTCCTGGATCAAAAGCACGCGTCCTCAGGCCTTCAAAAGCACTGTAAGCATCACGTTACTTAGCCCTGTATTCGAAATCATAACTCTCTATTCTTGCATCATTTGGACAAATCATTGATATATTTGTGATTTTCATAGTATTTCCAAGCTTTTGGCATTAGTTAATTTTGTTTATCTGACCTGTAAAGCCAAATACCATAGCTAGGTTTTCGTGGTTTTTTTTTAGTGTTTCTCTTTCAGGAAAAATTGGCCACCAAGAAGGGTATGGTTGTGACCGGGATGATGAGACGAGCACAACCATGCCCTTAGATTTCATTTTCATGGCTCACAGCAGATTTTGGAGTATACATGACTTTTAGTGACAGGCTGTGTCCGTGGCTATAGGTTTTACAGGGTTTTAGCCACTGACGTGAGGTAGAAGACGAAGACGTGTCACACCATCAATGGCCAATTCAAAACCACGCACGCATATTTTTGTTCTGACCAATAAATCTTTGTTTTATTTTATTATATTTTCTTTGTAGTATATTAACAAACAAAACCAAGTGGCCTAGTGGCAAAGCAAGCACTCCAAACACCATCAGGACCTGGGTTCGAATCCCAAGTCCTCCACTTCTTTGATATGTTTTTTCTTCAGGTGTTCCAACGCTCATGAGGATTTGCAGCGTACCATACACCATCATTCAATCAACTGCCAGATGGCCATTGGCCAGATCTGGTGGCCAAGAGATGACGGTCCACCATAGTCCAAGTCAACACGTGCACACATGATCTCAGAAGTCAACCAGGCCAGCGCTTAATGGGCCATAGGATTTCTATTCATACACCCTTTTCAGGCCCAAACCTCTTCTCTCTATTTCTTTTATTTAATATTTGTTTTATTAATTTAATTGATTTATTATTTTCTAACCAATCAATTTTTTTCCTTTATAAAATTAAAACCACAAAATATTTTCTTTATCAAATTAAATTTTAGTATTTTATTTTTTATTAACAAATCTATTAATTGATTTAGGCTATTAATTAGAAATAACTTTAATATATTTTTGTAAATAATTAAAATTAACTAGACTTAATTAGTTTTTACTAACATTAATTAATTTTTATTTTCTTTCTTTAAATACAAGAAACCCAAAAATATTTTATTTAATTAATTAATTAATTAATTTGATTTAGTAATTAACTTAGGTTGATTTCTTTCTTAATTCAAAAAACAATAAAAAAATCTTTTCTTTAACAAAAAAGGTCAAAACCTTAAACTCGGACTCGATTTAATTTATCGCACGCGATTCATTTTCTTTTATCCTATTATGTATCTGATTCCGGTTTGTAATAGTTAAATAGGACTTTTATTTATTTTTTATCGCTTTATTTATTTTTAAAGGGGTTTGTCTTTGGCGATGTAAATACCCGACGCCTTGTAATTTAAATTCCGCAATTTATTTTCCGTAAAATATAATTGTTATATGTTTGATAATAGGGATGCATGACAAGATTGAATGTTAACCTAAAATCAACTTAGATCACCATTAACATGTACAAAGACAAAAATAACTGAAAACGACACACTCGCACATGCGCACTCTTAGGGTACACCCCACTTGGTTGCCTTCGTACACGGTCATTAAGTATATGTCACTTTAGAGGTCTCCCTCCTGTCTAAAAGATCATAGTCGCCTCGAAACGGTTGCCTCGGACATTGTTGCCTCAAAACAAAATTATCTAAGACATTAGGGTTACCGCTAAGGCGTCCTAACATTGATTTAGTGACTGTAAGTCCCTCATTCGAATTGACCCTTAAACTCCAACGACGATGCTACCTACTCATCAATAGTGGGATAGCATTGTCTAAAGGAAATTAGCATAGAAAGATTCCTTTTTCGAGTAGGTAGATGGTTCTTAGATACTTGCTCTTTCAAAAACAAAAAACTCTTCACACTTACACTTTTCGAACAAAGTTTTCAAAAACACTTCATACACTCTTGAGGACAGAAGCAAGAGTTAAATTGAAGTTTCAAATAAAAACTTTTTCAAACCCACAAGCACAAAGAAAGCAATATTTTGAAAACAATATGAGCAAGTACCTAAGAGCCCGTGGATAACCACAGATAGAAAGGGTGCTAACACCTTCCCTTTCTATAATCTACCCCCCGAACCCGAGAAATATCTCGAAAAAGGAATTTTTCTATGCTTTTTTTCCTTTCCTTGTTGGATAAAATAAAAGTCGGTGGAGACTCTTGCTTACCACGACATTTTGCGAAAACAAACGCAAAACATAAACCAGCATTCCAAAAAACAGTCAGTTCTTTCCCACGTATCACAGAACTGGCGACTCTTCTAGGGATATCTTAATAAGTGGGGTGTACCTTAGGAATAGTTCATAATGTTTTCAATTGCTTGACTTGTATGCTTTATATTTGTGGGCTTGTATCGGAGTTACTATAGATCCTAACCCGGATCTGAGGGATACGCTTTAGGTAAGTAGCATTAACTGTGAGGGAACTGTACGGCGTAGACCGATACGGTTGAAGCAGTAGCTACATTGGTGTGGCACTTTAGTATGTACCGATATACCTTGTGGCACAACGAGGAGAATATGGGTCTGCTAAGGGGTCATTAAGCACCAACTGACCTTAGAACCTTTAAATTGACCAACTTGGCCATAAAACAGTAGCAGTATGCTACACTCATTGAGACTAAACTCTCGCGATGATTCCGGCTGCAAGAAAAGGTTTTTAAGCTAGAATTATGACCGATCGAGGGTAGTCAGTGATATTGAGATCCTCTAGAACCCGATTACTATTTTTAGGACAGGTTTGAACCAACTGAACTGAAAGAGGGTAGTACCTAGACTCCTTGCCAGCCCGAAATCTAAGGGCTCTCTGTGTGACTTGTGTGCCTTTACCATGTTTGCTATTTGTGGATACTTGTGGTGTGATTTCTATCATGACATCATGACATCATAACATTGCATGCATCTTGCATTGGACTAACCTATTTCAAAGACAGGAGGGATTCATCTTTGTTCCGTTTTGTAGGTCATGACACCCATGCGTAGGAACACCATCCGGATCAACTTTGTCCAAGTTCCCACTCTGCTTAAAGATTTGGTTGCAAAGATACCAGATACTACCTCCTTCATAGAAGACATGGGAATCTTCTTGATTTGGTCACTTCCAAATTGGACGAGCAGATGATGAGTGTCTTAGTCCAGTTCTTTGATCCGTTGTACTATTGCTTTACTTTTCAGGACTACCAGTTGGTCCCTACCTTGGAAGAGTTCTCTGATCTGCTCGGTATCTCTATTCTGGAGCAGACCCCGTTTACAGGTTGGAAGAAGATCCTTAGGGCGGAAGAGATTGCTTCAGCCCTTCATCTAACAAAGGCTGAGGTAATGGCTAATTGGGAAACTCGTAGTGGAGCAAAGGGCTTTTTGACTAAGTTCTTGGTTGGTAAGGCTAATCATTTCTGGGACAGTCTAGACTTCCAGGAATTCGAAGACATTATGGCTCTTCTCATATATGGTTTGGTATTGTTTCCTAACTCAGATGCTTTCGTCGACGTGAATGCGATAAAGATTTTTATGTCTGGTAACCCTATACCCACTCTCTTGGGTGACATTCTTCATCAGCTTTATGCCCGTACTGCTCGGAAGCGAGGAACGCTGATGTGCTGTGCTCCATTGTTGGCGAGGTGGTTTATTTCTCACCTCCCCAAATCAGTTTTAAAGAACAAGGAAGGCATGGGCTGGGCCTATAGGATTATGTCTCTCTCTCATAATGACATCATTTGGACTATCAAGGGTATGGAAGATATGGCTATTATTGATCGTTATGGGGAGTACCCCAATGTTCCACTTATAGGAACCAATGGAGGGATCACTTATAATCCGTGCTTGGCCTTACGTCAGTTTGGGCGAGCTAGAAGGGAAGGACCTCATGAGTTTCTAATGCCCAGTATTGTCTTTGATTTCCAAGGGGATAGTGACGAGCAATGCCGCAGATTCATAAGAGCTTGGGATAGAGTACACAGGTCTGATCCGCACGAGCTGGGTGTAAAGACTTCTCTTCCGGTGGAGCCATATCTCCGATGGGTTCGAATCCGCGCCCAAAAGCTGGGAATGCCATATGAAGCAGTCTTGCCTATAATAGTTGAAGTTGCTGATGAAGAAGGGGTTCCTCCTACCATTCTACACCCTTACATGCCTACTGACATTGGGGCATTGAAGAGGTCCTGGATGCAGCTGAGGGAAGAACGGGATACATACCGAGAAAAGTATTACGAGCAAGAGCAGAAGATTCAGAAGTTGACTTGGCAGCTGGAGAACGAGCAGATCCTCAATGATTATGTCCGCATCGACAAGAAGCGACCATGGGAGCATTGATTGTCTTTTGATTATTTCTACTTTTGGTTTACTTTTCAATATTTCCTTTCTTGTAACGCCTTAAAGGCATCTATTGAACAATTGATTTCAAAGTTTATCTAATAAAAGTGTGTTTCGTTTTTGTTTACAAATTTGAATCTCTCGACGTGTTTGAAATCATATCATGCGCATATCATTCCCATGCACCTCATAACAGGTACCCTTACAGGATTTTCTCATCTTCTTCGCTGTTTATTTCAGCATCATGTCTTCCGAACCATCAACTGAACAAGCAATCAAGGCTCTACAGGCTCAAAACGCCCAGTTCCAAGAATTGTTCATGAACCTGGCTAAGGGTCAGCAAGATCTGAAGACCCTTATCCTGAAAGAGAAGAAGAAGAAGAAGAAGAAGAAGAAGAAGAAGACGGTCCTATTCAATATGGGTCGCAGATTCGGAAACGATTTGCGAGAAGAGGTTGATTTGACCCCCTCATCTGGAGGGAAATATATTCAGGAAGAAAGGAGGGCTCCTAGCCCTATGGTTTCAGACAACGAGACGGACTTCGACGAAGACCAGTATCCTCTGGCTGAGGATAGATACAAGCAACTGGAAGACCGGTTGAGTGCGATGGAAGTTCAGAAAGTGCCTGGTCTGGACTTTGGTGATTTGGGTCTGTCATCTGGGGTGATGATTCCCCACAAGTTCAAAGCACCAGCCTTTGCTAAGTACGACGGAGTTTCTTGTCCGAAGCTGCACCTCCGGTCGTATGTTAGGAAGATTCAGCCATAGACCGCTGACAAGAATCTTTGGATCCACTTCTTTCAAGACAGTCTCTCAGGGACTCAGCTTGAATGGTTTTACCAGTTGGAAGGAACTAGCATCCGTAATTGGGAAGACTTGGCTGCTTCTTTCTACAAGCAGGACCAATACAATGCCGACCTTGCTCCCACGCGTACCCAACTCCAAGGTATATCTATGGTTATGGGTGAAAGTTTCAAAGATTATGCTCAAAAGTGGAGGGACCTTGCTGGAAGAGTGCAACCACCCTTGGCTGATCGGGAGCTTGTGGATATGTTTGTGGGGACCTTGTCTGGTCCATACTTTAACCATCTGATTGGAAGTTCTTCGTCCGGGTTTACAGAGCTGATTATGACCAGGGAAAGAATTGAGGCTGGTATCAAATCCGGTAAAATACAGAAGGGTGCTTCATCAGGCACCGAGAAGAAGCCTTTTAAGAAGGAGTCGAGTGTTGTTTATAGTTCAAAAAGCCAGAATAGACCTGAACGCCGCCAAGCTGTCAATGCGGTGGTTATATCAAGACCTACTGTTGCTCCTCAGCGCAATAATCAGCCAAGGGCTGAGAGACCTCGAAGACAATTCACTCAGCTCAACATGACTTTATCTCAGATTCTGCCACAGTTATTGAAAACAAATTTAGTGATTCCAAGGGAAGCCCCGAAGAATCCAAACACAACACCATCGAAGTACAACCCTAATGCCCGCTGTGCTTTTCACTCTGATAGCCCGGGGCATGATACGGATGAATGTTAGGTTTTGAAGAATAAGGTACAACACTTAATTGATGCAAGGAAATCGAGTTAGAAGCACCTGAAAGACCTAATGTTGTGACTGCTCCTATGCCTAAGCATGGAGTGAACGCTATAGATCAAGACTCGTTTGTGGTTTCAGTGAAAGACATTGTTACTCCCTTAATGACTGTGAAGAAGAACCTCTTGTTAGCCGGTGTATTTCCGGGCTGTGACGAAGGTTGCCGTGTGTGTTCTGTTCTACCTACTGGTTGCCATATTTTGAAATCAGGTGTCTAAAGCCTGATGGATAATAAAGAAATTCTGTTTGAGAAGACTGTTGTTCCTTTGGTTCCTACTGAAGAAGTTGCTATAATCACCATTTTCGACAATTCTTCCAAGGCTTCCTCGAGAAAGCCTGTTAGAATTACATTTGTTCCAAGAATCGCACCATTGATCATCACTGTTCTAGGGCCTATCCCCTATACATCCAATAAAGTTATCTCGTGGCACTACGGGTCTGACGTGTATTATCACGGAGTTAAACAAGATTTGGATGTTGATACTGACGTCAGCAATATCGTTGGATCTAGTAAAGTCACCTGCAGCGGAAGGCTTTTCTCCCCTGAGATCTCTCCGCCAACTGTCCAGAAGCCTGTTGTCATTACACCTGCCAGTGTACCCGTTGTTGTCCCTGTTCAAGTTCCAATTCTTACCCCTGTTGCCGAGTCATCTCACACTCGGGGCAAAGGGACCACTGACGAGTCTGCCCAGACGGAGGCACCGAAGATGATTACTGTTGAAGCCTCTAGATAAGAGATGGAGGAAATTTTGAGAATCATCAAAAAGAGCGACTATAATATAGTCGAGCAACTGGGGCATACCCCATCCAAAATCTCTGTGTTGTCTTTGTTGCTATGCTCAGAAGCCCATGCCAAGGCCCTGTTTGCTTTCCTGAAGACTACACACATACCACAAGGAACATCAGCTGACCAGTTTAAAGATTGTGTGGCTAGTCTGACTGCTAATAATGGTTTGGGTTTCTCTGATGCCGACTTGACTGCTAAGGGGAAGAATCACAATGACGCCCTGCATGTCTCCATTGAATGCAGGGGCACTACTCTTGCTCATGTATTGGTGGATACTGGTTCCTCATTGAACGTTTTGCCTAAGAAAGCTCTAGAGCGGTTGGACTGTGAAGGGTTGGAGCTGAAACCAAGCAACATTGTCGTCAGGGCCTTTGATGGGTCCAAGAGGATGGTGCATGGAGAAGTGGATATTCCGATTAAGGTTGGTTCTCAAGTTTTCACCTCTACATTCTATGTGATGGACATTCGGCCATCTTATTCATGTTTGTTGGGTCGTCTGTAGATCCACAAAGTTGGGGCAGTGACGTCTACGCTCCACCAGAAGCTAAAGTACCCGATGAAAGGGAAAATTGTGACAGTGCAAGGAGAAGAGGAGTACATGGTGAGCCACCTCAACTCTTTCCGATATGTAGAGATGGATGAGGAGTTCATTGAGACCCTGTTTCAACATTTTGAAGAGGTTTCCCAGACGCTGGCGTCAGCTGAAACTGTTGTTGAAGATCCTCCAATGAAGATGGCTTCCTTCAAAGATGCACGGGCTGTTGTTGAGAAAGGTGGGTGTGCAAATTGGGGACAACTCCCTGATTTTGCACATAAGACTAACAAGTTTGGTTTGGGTTTCACTGCAGAAGCTCAGAAGGCTGTTCAGAATGCACGGATCGAAAGACCTCCCTTGTTCATCAGCAATTCAGGAGTGAATGCCATTGAAGACGACGTTGAAGAGTCTGAGTTCGACAGTTGGATCTATCCTACTACTGATGGTGGACTAAGCAACTGGACAGCAAGGGACTTCATCCCAATTTCTTTTGTTACCCAGTAATGAGACTTTTGTTTTGAATTTGTAACAGACAATGTTTTAAACTTTATGGCCCGGTGTCTTACCCGGGGCACCATGGCTTCATTTGTGAGGGTTTTATGTGTGTCATCTACATATATCATTAATAAAAGCATTGGACGTTTCTTGCATTTCAAATTTTGCACTCCTTGTTTTTCTTTTATTATATTGCAAAACAGCTATTTTACACACACTCACATATACAGGTCTACATCCACTCTGGATCTCACTGGTAACGACTTTGCTACTGCCATTTATGACTTCAAAAGTCCGATCAACTTAGCCGAAGACAAAGGTGAAGATGATTGCGAAGTGCCTGGTGAACTTGCTAGACTGCTACTTCAGGAAGAGAGGGCAATTCAGCCGCATGAAGAGCCGTGGAATCAATAAATCTGGGTACAGAAGTAGACAAGAAAGAGGTCAAGATCGGTGCAAATCTGGAAGCTAGTGTTAAGCAACGGTTGATTCAGATGTTGCGTGACTATGTTGAGATCTTTTCCCGGTATTATGAAGATATGCCTGGGTTGGATACCGATATTGTGGTTCATCGCCTTCCTACCAAGGAAGATTGTCCTCCAGTAAAACAGAAGGTCCGCCGAATGCGTCCGGAGATGTCTGAGAAAATCAAGGCCGAAGTTATGAAACAGCTTGACGCCGATTTTCTAGCAGTTACTTCTTACCCACAGTGGGTGGCCAACGTGGTTCCTGTGCCAAAGAAGGATGGTAAGGTTCAAATGTGTGTTGACTATAGGGATCTGAACAGGGCGAGCCCCAAGGATGATTTCCCTCTACCTCATATCGACGTTCTGGTCGACAACACCGCTCAGCATAAGGTATTCTCCTTTATGGATGGTTTCTCCGGTTATAATCAGATTAAAATGGCTCCCGAAGACATGGAGAAGACAAACTTTGTTACTCAATGGGGTACCTTTTGCTACAAGGTCATGCCGTTTGGATTGAAGAATGTTGGGGCAACGTATCAGCGTGCCATGGTCGCCTTGTTCCATGACATGATCCATCATGAGATTGAGGTATACATTGATGATATGATTGCAAGGTCCCAGACTGAGGAAGAACACCTTGACCATATTCAGAAGCTATTTAACAGGTTGAAGTTGTACAAGATGAGGTTAAACCCGAACAAGTGCACCTTCAGGGTGAGATCTGGTAAGCTGCTGGGTTTCGTCGTAAGCGATAAAGGTATTCAAGTGGATCCTGCAAAGGTGAAGGCTATACAGGAAATTCCAGCTCCCCGAACAGAGAAAGAAGTAAGAGGCTTTCTGGGACGTCTGAACTACATTGCCCGATTCATCTCGCACCTAACTGCTACTTGTGAGCCAATCTTCAAGTTACTGAAGAAAGATCAAGTTTCAACTGCACCAACAATATGGCGGAGTATGAAGCGTGCATTATGGGACTCCGAGCAGAAATTGACCTAAGGATTAAGTTTCTAAGTGTTTTCGGAGATTCCGCTCTCGTGATCAGTCGGATCAAAGGCGAGTGGGATACGAAACACCCGAACCTTATTCCTTACAAGGAGTATGTATTGACGTTACTTCCCCATTTCGAGGAGATAACCTTTGAACACTTCCCAAGAGAGGAGAATCAGTTGGCGGACGCGCTAGCTACGATGTCTTCTATGTTCGAAGTCAATTGGGACAATGAAGCTCCCAGGATTATCATTGAAAGATTGGACGAACCTGCACATTGCTTTGACATTGAGACTGAAGAGGTAGCAGATAAACCCTGGTTTCATGAGGTGAAGAGATACCTTGAGGCTCAGGAATACCCCGAGGGTGCATCTGTTAATGATAAGAAGTTTCTGAGGAGGTTCACGGCGAAGTTCTTCATCAGCAATGGTATTCTTTACAAGCGTAACCATGATTCGACCTTACTGCGATTTGTGGATAAGAATGAAGCAGAAAGGATCATGGCAGAGTTACATGAAGGTACTTTCAGAACTCATTCCAGTGGACATACCATGGTAAAGAAAATCCTTCGGGCAGGATATTATTGGTCCACTATGGAATCCGACTGTTATCAGTATTCTTGGACCTGTCACAAGGCCAAGTCTATGCTGATAAGGTGCACATACCTCCAGTACCTCTGAATGTCTTGACATCTCCTTGGCCTTTTGCAATGTGGGGAATTGATATGATCGGCGAGATCAGACCTACAACATCTAATGAACATCGTTTCATCCTGGTAGCTATTGATTACTTTATAAAGTGGGTTGAAGCAGCTTCCTTTGCTACTGTAACCAAGAACGTTGTAGCACGGTTCATTCGGCACAATCTGATTTGTCGATATGGTGTACCAGAGAGGATCATTATGGACAATGGTACCAATCTCAACAATAAGATGATCATTGAGCTCTGCAAGCAGTTCAAGATACAGCATCACAACTCTTCTCCTTACCGGCCGAAGATAAATGGGGCTGTAGAAGCGGCTAATAAGAATATTAAGAAGATTGTGCAGAAGATGACAGTGACATACAAAGATTAGCACGAGATGTTACTGTTTGCTCTTTATGGGTATCGTACCTCAGCGCAGACGTTGACAGGGGAAACACCCTATTCCTTGGTATACGGCATGGAGGTCGTCTTGCCCATTGAAGTTCAGATACCCTCTCTTCGGATTATGAACGATGCAGGTTTGAGCGAAGATGATTGGATCCATACCCGGCTTGATCAGCTGAACTTAATCGACGAAAAGAGACTCACTGCTATTTGTCATGGTCAGACGTACCAAAAGCGATTTTTCAAGTTATTTAACAAGAAAGTTAGACGATAAGAGTATCAAGTTGGGGATCTGGTGATCAAGCGCATTATCTTACCTCAAGGTGATCCCAGGGGAAAATTGACCCCTACCTACGAAGGGCAATTTGTGGTTAAGAACATTTTCTCAAGAAGAGCTATGATTCTAACCACTATGGATGGTGACGACCTTCCTTATCCCGTCAATGCAGACATAGTGAAAAGATACTACGCATAATCAAAGACCCGCTAGGTTGACTGGCCTAGGCAAAAATAAGGGCTTCCCGGCGAACTAAAAGGGTTCGGGCAAAAATAAGGGATGAAAATGAAAAAAAAAAACTGTACACCCGGTAAGTCGAAAACCTGAAAAGGCGGCTTGGGCAAAAAAGGGTATCCCGGTGGACTGAAAACCCGAAGGGCGGTCTAGGAAAAAATTAGGGATCAAAGCGTAACACTATGTCTCATTGGATCACCTTGCATCCAGACTTCGGTATCGACTATCAAGCTCGGACGGAACTAATAAATCTGATCTACCTTCAACCCAGTAGCAAAGTGATGAGGTGTTCGAGGACATAAAGGCAATAGCAGAGTTGGAACCCAGTGGGATTATTCACATAGCTGTTTTGTTTAGTTTTTTTTACAAATCGTGTAAATTCTATTATTCGGCGGCGTTCTCTTACTAGGACGTCAGCCTCTTGTACAAAAACGCCTATTTACAGGCCAAATTTCAAAATCAATACAGTTCATCTTCAAAGAAATTTCAAACTGTTGTTCCTTTATCTGTTTTGTTTCGCAAAGAACGCCCAATATTCATCTTTGATATATGCATTTGACATTAATTGCTACTCATGAATGTTTACATACGAAACAAAAGATGAATTACTCGTAATATCATAAACAGGGGCAAATAAGAATTGTCCAAACTGTACAGTTGCTCGGTCCACCAGGTACAACGGTAAATTCAGCTGAAGAATATGGCTAAGATACTTTCACTCCCCGCGGAGTAAGACAATAATGATATCTCTCCCCAGCTGAGACTTGCAACTGTGAATTAATGAATCGGTAATATTCTCCCCCAAGCAGAGTTTATCTACCATCAACACTGAAAAGGATTAATATCCCCGGCAGTCTTAATATTCCCCAACGGAGTATAAGAATATTCCCTGGCAGAATACAAGATATCCCCAGTGGAGTTAAAATTTTCCCAGCGCAGTCTGAAAAAGCTTCCCCAATAGACTCTGGAAGTTCGCCCCCGGCGGAGTATAAAAATAAATATCCCCAACTGAGTTCAAAGGGAGATTGTCCCCAGCAAAGCTCAAAGGATTATCCCCATGAGAGCCTAAAGGGTTATCCCCAGTGAAGTCGCAACTGAAAGATCATCCCCAGCGGAGTTCTTTCCTTTCACAAACAGGAATTCAATCCCCAACAGGATTCAGTGTCACCAGCAACGGTAATTCGTCCCCAACAGAATTTATCGGTGGAATCCTCAACAGAGCATCTCTGCCCCACAGAGTAATTCCTCATCAGTTTATTCCCCAACGGAGTTATCCTCTCCTGCAGGTTTATTCTCGCAATTCGTTATCCCCAGCGGAAATGAAGAATTCAACTCTTCTCTCCAGCAACTATCCGAGATTTATTTTCCCCAACTAAAACATTACATTTCCATACATCATGATACATGCATATACGCATCATACAACACAATCTCATTTATTTTGAGAACATCATTGCTTGATATATATCATGCATTGCATACGACTGACCTCTACCTTTCAGGAAAGATGCAGTTAAGTTCTCAGCTATGTTGAAGAACTGGACTGGTTCTTAAATCTCAACTGAATTATTCTCGGTTGAATTATAGATAAGGTTCTCAATCTCAACAATTTTCCTCCGTCGTAGTGTGGACGAGTTCTAAAATCTCAACAGAATTATCCTCCGTTGAAGACCAGACAGTCCTAGATCTTGATGAAGATGTTTCCCTCAATCGAAGACCTGACCGATTCTTAAATCTCAACTGAATTATCCTTGGTTGAATTACAGATAAGGTTCTCAATCTCGACAATTTTCCTCTGTCAAAGTGTGGACGAGTTCTAAAATCTCAACAGAATTATACTCCGTTGAAGACCAGGAAGTCCTAGATCTTGATGAAGATGTTTCCCTCAGTCGAAGACCTGACTGGTTCTTAAATCTCAACTGAATTATTCTCGGTTGAATTACAGATAAGGTTCTCAATCTCGACAATTTCCTCCATCGTAGTGTGGACGAGTTCTAAAATCTCAACAGAATTATCCTCCGTTGAAGACCAGACAGTCCTAGATCTTGATGAAGATGTTTTCGTTAGTCGAAGACCTGACTGGATCTAAAATCTCAACTGAATTATTCTCGGTAGAATTACAGATAAGATTCTCAATCTCGACAATTTTCCTCTGTCGAAGTGTGGACGAGTTCTAAAATCTCAACAGAATTATCCTCCGTTGAATAACAAACAATCCTAGATCTTGATGAAGATGTTTCCCTTAGTCGAAGACCTGACCAGTTCTTAAATCTCAACTGAATTATTCTCGGTTGAATTACAGATAAGGTTCTAAATCTCGGCAATTCTCCTCACTCGAAGACCTGACCGGCTCTTAAATCTCAACTGAATTATTCTCGGTTGAATTACAGATAAGGTTCTCAATCTCGACAGAGTTCCCCCAGTTGAATTACGGACAAGTTCTTAAAACTCAGCAGAGATGTTCTCTCAGCTAAGGTATAGGCAAGTTCCTAAATATCAACAAGATCAGACTTTCCCCAGCGGAATCTTCCACAACAACAGGTATGCAAGTTCTCACTAAGGAATCTCTTATGCGATCGACACTCCTGCAGATGGCATCTTTAAGCCTATCCTCCCTCCAGCAATCTCCAAATGGCATCTGTAAGCCCATTCCCGACATCACAAGGCTGATACCACTTCATGCGAGTGCAAATTTCTGGGCACTCTAGTGTTCAATCATCTTCCACCTTCGGATCACGAAAGACACGAAAGCAAATCTACATCCTCAGGTTTAAGAAGATTGAACAGGGGCATTTTTTGTACCCCAAAATTTTCCCTCTCATATTTCTCAAAACATTGCAAGAAAAATCTCCAAGTGGCTCAAGCTTACTCAAGAATTGGTCAGACAAGCTCTCTCCCAAGACAGTCTACCCCAAATTAGGGTTTTGTATTGCAATAAGATCTTTGTTACAAATGACCTCAAGTGCTCCCTAATATCCTAATATGTTCTCAAGGTCATCCATGTCAAATTTCAAGCCTTTCAGAGGAAGTTTGCTCAGTCAATTGCTCAAAGGGTCCAAAAATCGATTGTGCTAGGGCAAAAGTCAAATGTGACCTATAAACAGTCAAACTTCAAGATTTTTTGCCAACATTCTAATTTGAAGGATATTTCATCATTTTATCAAGGGTTGATCATGATTCATCAAGGATTGCTCAAAATTCATCAAGACTCAAAAGTTGCTAAATTAGGGTTTTGTAGGAAAAGTCAACTCAACTTTGACCAAGCATAACTTTCTCATAATTTATGAGAAATGACCCATCCAAAGCTCATTTTTAATAGGATTAAATTTCCTACAATCCATCTTCACACACCAAGATCAAAATATGCACTCACAAGAAGTTATAAATTTGGACATTATAGGTCATTTTTGAAAGTCAACAAAAACACCTTTTTTGCCAAAGCTTATAACTTGAGCATGGAATATCAAAATGAGATGAAACCAAAAGGGCTGCTTAGAGGACATCTCAAGATTTCTAAAGAGTCCAAGAACACCTCCAAAATTTCAAAATTGAAGAAGTTATACATTGTTGAAGTTGGGCATTTTTGCAAAATTGCCAAAAGTCAACTATCCCCAAAACATCAAATTTTGTCAAATAGGACCATTCTTTTCCACTTAATTTGAGCTTGCATAGTTGCCCGCGTGTCCTAGCTTCAGCCATGAGCCCATATTGTATTTTTATTATTTAATTTGAATTTTTATTGAATTTATTCATTTTAAATCAAATTAAATCAAATAAAATGCAAACTTTGTTTATCTAAGATCTTTTTGGCTATTTCAGGATTGGATCATCATCGTGACCATCATCAAAATTCGTATCAAGCATATCATGTACAAAAAGATGGAGATTTGATAAATTTGGCAAGCTTTAAAGAGGAAATCAAATCACATTACAATGCATTGATTTAGAGAGATTCCATCCATTTTTGTTACCCTAACACGTTGTATCATACATAAGCAAGAGAGGAACACGAAAATAAGGGTTGGAGGCTGCAAGAACAGGCAATACAAAAGTTGCAAAATTCACTAAAAAGTGTGAAATCAAAATCATACTTAGAGGCGTTTTCAGAAGTAGAGATTAATACCAATCGATTCCTGGGTGGTCATACAACCTTCCTGGATCAAAAGCACGCGTCCTCGGGCCTTCAAAAGCACTGTAAGCATCACGTTACTTAGCCTTGTATTCGAAATCATAACTCTCTATTCTTGCATCATTTGGACAAATCATTGATATATTTGTGATTTTCATAGTATTTCCAAGCTTTTGGCATTAGTTAATTTTGTTTATCTGACCTGTAAAGCCAAATACCATAGCTAGGTTTTCGTGGTTTTTTTTTGGTGTTTCTCTTTCAGGAAAAATTGGCCACCAAGAAGGGTATGGTTGTGACCGGGATGATGAGACGAGCACAACCATGCCCTTAGATTTCATTTTCATGGCTCACAGCAGATTTTGGAGTATACATGACTTTTAGTGACAGGCTGTGTCCGTGGCTATAGGTTTTACAGGGTTTTAGCCACTGACGTGAGGTAGAAGACGAAGACGTGTCACACCATCAATGGCCAATTCAAAACCACGCGCGCATATTTTTGTTCTGACCAATAAATCTTTGTTTTATTTTATTATATTTTCTTTGTAGTATATTAACAAACAAAACCAAGTGGCCTAGTGGCAAAGCAAGCACTCCAAACACCATCAGGACCTGGGAGAGAAAAATAAACGCTTAAGAGAGAGAAATAAATCATGATTAATTGCATTAATTGATTTCTGATTTTAGGGGATTTCAGAAAGATACTTAAACGGTTACCAGTGACATGTGTCTCAATGCAACTAATCAGTGCTTTGCCTTTTCAGAAGCGTGAACGCGTGTTCAGCCTCAGGAAACAGCTGATGACTGGATGACACTTGTTTGCTTTGAATGAACATCACTTCTATCCTTGAACTGAAGAGCTCAGAGCTTCATGGATATATCTGATACAATCTGCATTTCTAAAGACTCCGAAAGAAGATTGATCAGAAGTTCACAGAGTAATAAGCATAATTCTGAAGGTTAATATATAAAATTAAAACAGTTTTATTCTGGACAGAGCTTCATGTTGAGATGATTCAGAATGAAGTTGAACCTATTTTCAGAAAGTGGTTTTGTAAAGATATCAGCCCATTGATGGTCTGTATCAATAAATTTTAAGTTTAAGATTCCTTTCTGAATATAGTCCCTAATAAAATGATGTTTTATTTCTATATGCTTAGCCCTAGAATGCAGAATTGGATTTCTACTTAAGAAAATGGCAGAGGTGTTATCACAGAGGATAAGAATGTTACTCTCATAAATCTGGAAGTCCTCAAGCTGATTTTTCATCCAGAGCATTTGTGTGCTGCATCCAGCTACTGCTATGTATTCAACTTCTGTTGTTGATAGAGCAATGGTGGATTGTCTTTTGCTGGACCACGAGATCAGATTTTCTCCCAGAAACTGGCAGCTTCCAGAAGTGCTTTTACGTTCAACTCTGTCTCCAGCAAAGTCAGCATCATAGTAACCTACTAAGCTATAATCACTAGATTTTCTATAAAACAAACCCAGATTAGTAGTACCTTTCAGATACTTGAAAATTCGCTTAACAGCTGTTAAGTGAGATTCTCTAGGATCTGATTGGAATCTTGCACAAATGCATACACTGAATAAAATATCAGGCCTTGAAGCTGTAAGATAAAGAAGAGAACCAATCATACCTCTGTAGACCTTCTGTTCTACCTTTTTGCTTACCTCTTCTCTTTCCAGAATGCACGTGGGATGCATTGTAATCTTTGATGGCTTACATTCTGAGAGATCAAATTTCTTCAGAAGTTCTCTGACATATTTTCTCTAATGAATGTAAGTTCCTTCTGGGGTTTGATTGATCTGAATTCCCAAAAAGAATTTCAGTTCCCCTATTAGGCTCATCTCAAATTCTGCCTGCATACACTTAGCAAATTTTCTTCCCAGAGAAGGATTAGTAGATCCAAATATTATATCATCAACATAAATCTGACAGACTAAAATGTCATTCTTAACTGTCTTACAGAATAAGGTTGTGTCCACCTTTCCTCTGGTGAATTCCTTTTCTAACAGGAAGTTACTTAGTCTTTCATACTGTGATCGGTGGGAATAGAACTGACTATTTTGGAATGCTGGTTCGCCTTTGCGTTTCGCAAAATGTTGCGGTAAGCAAGAGTCACCACCGTCTTTTATTTTCTCCAACAAGGAAAGGACAAAAGCACAGCAAAATTCCTTTTCGAGATGTTTCTCGGGTTCGGGAGGTATATTATAGAAAGGGAAGGTATTAGCACCCTTTCTATCCGTGGTTATCCACAGGCTCTTAGGTACTTGCTCACTATGTTTTCAAAAGATTTATTTTCTTGTGTTTGTGGGTTTTGAAAAGAGTTTTGTTTGAAAACTTCGATTTAACTCTTGTATCTGTCCTCAAGAGTGTATGAAGTGTTGTTTGAAAACTTTTGTCAGAAAAGTGTAGGTGCGAAAAGTATTTTTGTGTTGAAAGATCAAGTACCTGAGAACCTCTACCTACTCAAAAGAAATTAAGCTATGTAAATGTCCTTTAGACAGTACTATCCCACTATTGAGAAGTAGGTAGCACCGTCGTTGGAGTTTCGGGTCAATTCGATTATAGGGACATGTGGTCACCAAAGCAATAGTAGGACGCCTTAGCGGTAACCCTAATGTCCTAGATCATTTTTTATCGAGGCAACCGTTTCGAGGCAACTTTTTGATCTTTAGACAAGAGGGCGGCCTCTAAAACACCCTATACTCAATGACCACGTCGAGGCAACCAAGTGAGGCGTACCCTAGGAGAGGCATGTGCGAGTGTGTCAAGTTTCAATTAAGTTATCTTTGCACATGGTATGGTGAGCTACGATTGATTTTATTTTTAAGAGAAGTCTTATCATGTATAGCCTAGTTAACATACATCTAGCAGTTAATATTTGCGGAAAATAAAACTAAGCTATTACAAGGCGTCGGGTATTTACATAGCCAAAAACAAACCCTTGAAAAGTAAATTGCGGAAAATAAATGAAAGCGATAAAAAGTCCTAATTAAAGCTATTACATCCTCGGAGCAATTACATAATAATGGATCAAACATGAATAAAATAAACATACGCGCGAGAGAAAATTGAATCGGAGAGTCTTAGGGTTTTGACCCTTTTTTGAGAAAGAAGGAAGTTTTTTTTGGTTATTTTGCCTTTAATTAAGTTAATCATAAACTAATTAATTAATTAAATAAAAGAAATATTTTTTTGGTTTTTTATGTTTTTTTAGGAAATAAATAAAAAATAACATGATCAAAAGTCATCAAAAACCCTAATTCTACATTGATTTTAAATTATTGTGAAAATATTAAAATTAACCTAATTAGAAACTAAATTAATTATGTTAGTATTTATTTACAAAAATAACTAATTAAATTTAATAAATAAAAATATTATTATTTTTTATGTTTTCTGGATTTATTATGAAAAATTAATTGGGTTAATTAAATAATAATAATAATAATTAATAATAAAAACAATTAAATGAAAAAATATAAAAGAAGAAAAAAAAGAATAACCCAGGGAGGTGATGAGCCAAATCAGGAGGTGTGCTTGGAATTCTCAAGCCCATTTGCTGCAAGCCCTTTTGACTTTTCTGATTACCCATGCGCTGGTTGACTAAGGACTATGGTAGTCATCATCTTTGGCCACTGGATCTTGGCCTGAAGCCACATGGCGCGCTGGGATTTGAAGCAATTGGTAGAACATCTTTTGAAACCTGCATGTGATTAGATGAAGAAAAATAGGATAAATGTTTTGGAGGGACCTGGGATTCGAACCCAGGTCCCAAGGGATAATACTCCAATGCTTTTGCCAACTGAACTAGAACGCGCGTTTGTTAAGTGGATGGAGAGAGAATATTATATATAAAAAATAAACAATATGTTGTAAACACAAAAAAAACGCGTGTGTTTTCAAACAAACCAACCAGATGCTAACACCTCATCATCTTCTTCATTTGGCCTGTAAAAATAATATCAGATAGCGGGGGTTTTTAACCCCCACTAACCACTGCAAGGAAAAATAACGATTAGCACCACAACACATATAAATATTTCGCGAGGTATTGGTCTTGTTCGTCTTGGCCACACGATCTCAACCATATGTCTCACAAGTCCTAATTTTTCCTGGATTGAAAAGCCCTAATTTAGAGCTCAAGAACCCTAGAATTTTGATCATGGTATCTTTTGATTCAGGGCATTATAATTCAATTAAATTATACCATTAGCTTCGTATGGTTCCTAGCAATGTAAAACAATCAAGAAAACATGTTAAATATGCATGAATTAAGCAATACGATTTTGGATAAAAGCTGCAAACCGTGAATCTGTATATGGTGATTCTTTAAGCTTTGATGCGTGAATTCAATTGCCAAACGTTCCTGACACTTCCTGCAATGTATTAGAATGGTCAAAACACCTTGAATTAGCCTAGGATGCAAAAATCAATTTTCACTTTTCTTTGAAATTCTTGAAAATGTATGGGGTCTTTTTGCAGCTTTTTTCACGTCCATTAGGTCAGGGTTAGCTAGCATATGTATAAGGCAATTGAATTAGGTCAAAAACTTGGGCCAATATCCATTGCATTGATGTTTGAATCCTTGATTGAAAATCAAATCTTTTTGATTTTTCATGATTGAACAAACTTGCCAAAATTGGATTTTTTTGATATCTTTGACTTGTGCACGAATTTGCCAGCATGTTTAGGTCCTATTTGCTTCACAAAAAGATTTAAAAACCAAATCTTGTATTTTCCTACAATTTAAATTGATTAAATGAATTAACATCAATTAAAAATCCAATTAATCAATAAAAATAAGAAAATAAATTCAACTAAGCTTGATGGGTCGTGCATAGGTCATGGGTGAAGTTTCAAGAAGATATTTGAGGCCCATTAGCAAAAAGAAGGTGTTTTGAGCAAAGTTGACTTTTGCAAATTCATAAAAATTTCGCAACTTCTCCAATGCACAACTTGCTCAATTTTGATCATATGACCATGTTCTTGGACATTTTGGAAAGATCTTGAAGTCCTCTAACGAATTCCTTTAGTTCCATGTCATTTGGATTTACCAATCTCAAGTTATGGCCTTTGACTCAAAGTGCACTTTTGTTGACTTTTGAATTTGACCTATAATGTAAAAATTGGTAACTTCTTGTGGGGGCATTTCTTGAACTTGGAGTGTGAAGATGGATTGTAGGAAATTACATCTCCTTAAAAATGAGAATTGGATGGAATTTTTCTGACAAACCATGAAAAAGTTATGCCCTGGTCAAGATACAGTTAACTTTTCTACTGTCTAAAAATAGTAACTTTTTGCATCTTGATGATTTTTGAGCTATTCTTGTGGAATCTTGATCAAGACTTTATCAAATGATGATTGTGGACTCAAAATAAGATGTTGACCAAAAATTCTGACTTTTGACTGCAAAATGACCATTTTGCCCTTGTAGTTGACTGTAGATCAAATGAAGCTTTTGACTGTGCAAATTGGCACTATGACTCTTGAGACTTGGCATGTAGGTGCTTGAGAATGTATATAGGCCTATGAGACTTGATTGAACCATTGAAAACCCCAAATTCCTTGAAAGAACCAAAACCCTAATTCCAGCTGGCTTAGGAGGTGGTTTGACTGTACAACCTTTGAACAATTTTGAACCAATTGAGGATCATTCTTGACAACCCTTGAGGAATATGGGAGGGCAAATTTTGGGGTACAACAGTTTCCCATGTTCAATCTTCTTAAACCTGAGGATGTAGATTGGCTTGCGTGCCTTTCGTGATCCGAAGGTGGAAGATGATTGAACACTAAAGTGCCCAGAAATTTGCACTCGCATGGTGTAGTATCAGCAATGTGATGTCGGGAATGTGCTTACAGATGCCATTTGGAAAGATGATTGATATGAGGATGGGCTTATAGATGCCATCTGGAGATTGTTGGTTGGTAGTTTTGTCTTCCTTGACAAGTTGTCTTCATTGACGGGTTGTCTCTATTGACGGGTTGAGCATCAGAAAAATGAGTGACAAAATGACATCTGAATCTGGATTGTATCTGGACTTTATTTGAGAGAGTGACAGAATGACATCCGAATCTGGATCGTATATGAACTATATTTGACATTGAGATCTGTATGAGTAGCAGAATGATTTCCGTGTCTGGAATGTATTTGTGCTGTAACTGGGATCTGGATAAGTGACAGAATGACTTCCGTGTCTGGAGTATATCTGCACTTGAAGTTGATAGTTGAATCTGAATGAGAAATAGAATAGCTTCTGTGTCTGGAGCGTATCTAGTCTGTATCTAAATGTTGACGTCTGAATGAGTAGCAGAATGACCGCCGTGTCTAGGGTGTATCCATACTGTATCTGAATGAGTGACAGAATGACATCCGAATCTGGATCGTATCTGGACTGTCTCTTGAATGAATCTGGAATAAGTATCAGAATGTCGCCATATCTGGGTCACATTTGAATTGTCTCTGGAAGGAATCTGGAATAAGTATCAGAATGTCTCCATGCTTGGGTCACATCTGAACCATCTCTAGAAGGAATCTGAAATAAGTATCAGAATGTCACCATGCTTGGGTCACATCTGCACCATCTCTAGAAGGAATCTGGAATAAGTATCAGAATGTCGCCATGTCTGGGTCACATCTGAACTATCTCTTGCTCAATGGAGTAAACCGCTGAGGTTATAGAACTGATCCGTACTAATGATGGAGGAGAACATCAAGATCTAGGAACTGACTCGTGCTCAATGGAGTATACCGTTGAGGTTATAATACTTGTCCACCCTATGATGTATAGAAACTGTCGAGATTGAGAACCTTATCTGAACTTCAACCGAGGATAATCCGATTGAGATTTAAGAACTGGTCAGATCTTTGACTAAGCTGAGAACTTAACTGCATCTTTCCTGAAAGATAAAGGTCAGTCATATGCAATGCATGAGATGAATCAAGCAATGATGTTCTCAACATAAATGAGATCGTATGATATGATGCGTATATGCATGTATCATGATGTATGAAAATGTGATGTTTTAGCTGGGAAAATAAATCCTGGATAGCTGCTGGAGAATGATGTTGAATTCTTCATTTCCGCTGGGGATGGTGAACGAAGATGATTGTGAGAATAAACCTGCAGGAGAAAAGGACTCCGTTGGGGAATAAACTTGATGAAAGAGATTACTCCGAGGGGAAATAATCTGTAGGGGAGAGATGTTCTGCTGAGAGTTTTAATGATAACTCCGCTGGGGATTCCATTGATAAGCTCTGTTAGGGATTTTGATGATGAACTCCGTTGGGGATAGAAAGAACTTCGTTGGGGATGATCTTTCAGTTGCAACTTGCTGAGGATAACCCAATTAGACTCTGGTGGGGATAACCTTCTGAATACGGCTGGGGAGATGCATTTGTACTCTGCAGGGGGCAAGCCTCCAGAATCTACGGGGTAAGATGATTCAACTCTGGCGGGGAAGCTTTTTCAGACTGCGCTGGGAAATGGCTCCACTGGGGGTATCTTGTATTCCGCCGGGGAACATTTTTATATTTCGTTGAGGAATATTAAGACTACCGGGGATGCTTGCTGAGGAACATCTGTATACTCCACTGGGGAATATTAAGACCTACTGGGGATACCTAACTTTTCCGGGACTGATGGTAGATCAACTCTGCTTGGGGAGAGCATTGTTGATTCGTTCATGGTTGTAAGTCTCAGTGGGGAGAGCTACCATTATTTTTTTATCCTTGGGGAGTGAAGGTATCTTAGTCACATTCTTCAGCTGAACCTACCTTGGTACCTTGGTGGACAGAGCAGCTTGTACAGTTCACAATTCTTATTGCCCCAGTTTCTACGGGAGAAGAAGGCCTATGAGGAGCTTGATAACTGTCGATTGACAAATCTTCTTCTGGTAGGTAAGCGACAAGATAACGGGACATAGTCGTACGCTTTTGATCCCTAACTTTTTCCTGGACCGCCCTTTCGGGTTTTCAGTCCATCAGGATACCCTTTTTTGCCCAAGCCGCCTTTTCAGGTTTTCGACTTTCCGGGTGTACATATTTTTTCATTTTCATCCTTCATTTTTCCGAACCCTTTTGGTTCGCCGGGAAGCCCTTATTTTTGCCTAGGCCAGTCGACCTAGCGGGTCTTTGATTATGCGTAGTATTTTTTTGTGACTATGTCCACGTTCTCAGAGCGTAGGGAGTTGTCACTGTCGGTAGTGTTTTGTCGCCATACTACCAGAAGATGTCTGATCATGCAAGATTCGTTGCTAGAATTCATGTCCAATGCCCCAAGTGACTCAGGCGAAGATTTGCCCCTGGCTATTTGGCATCTTGAGAGATTCCTTGAATCTTGACCTGACTGCCCCATATGATGGACAATGGTTATGTCTGCCCCTTGGTTGGAAGTGTTTCTTCCACTTGAGGTGACTCTTTTTATTGAGAAGGTTTTTGTTCACTGGATATTCGTCGTGCGAATTTCTCTGCTGTTTGAACAAATAGTCATATGAAAACAATGTTATTTTAAAAATGCAAAGCGTATGTTTGTCTTGAAATTTTTGAAGATGCAGTTTTCAATAAAACAAGTGAAATATTTTTTGTTTTTTGTAAAATGTGATGTCAACTCAGGATTTTACAGCAAGCCTTACAGGAGTCAGGATACCTTTCGTAATAGTATGCTTTCGAACTAACCCATGCTTCAGCTAGGACTTTTAAGGGTTATAACGTGGCCTGGTTCACGGTTTAAGAAACAAAGGATAAAGTCTCAAATTTTATTTGTACCCACCCACTCTTCGTGATGTTCTTCAAACCTAAACTCAGCTAACCGTGCATTAGATTTTGTTTGAGTCTTTGCTCTGACATTCCGGTGATGGTTCGGATACTGATAATTTATTTTGAACAGGCCGTCATTTTTGTTGAGAGTTTGCAGGGTCTCTTTCTTTTTGATTTTATTATCCCTGTCTTTTTGCCTGAACTGTTTCTTTTGTGATTACAGTCAGCGGGATGCCCTCAGTTTTTTGTAAGTCTCCTTCATAGGTTTTGACTTATTGGGCTTTTATTTCGAGAGATAATGACTGCCTGTCTTGACGATTATAGGGAACCATCACTGTCTTTTGTTTTGGAAGGACTCCTTTGATGCCATTCATTGTGCACCTGGATCAACTGAGAAGACTACCCTGCCCCAGGTTATAATTAAGGGTTTTAATTTGTGAAAAGAAAAAAACTCTAACTTCTTTGGCTCGAAGGGGTTGACGAGGGATTATCTTCCTTATAACTCCACTGTTTAGGATTTGAAACAATGCATGTACCTCGTCAGCGGGGTCTATTCAAAAGCATACTGTAAAGATCGTGGTATCGTTTTCGTCATCCTCCCTCAAAAGGTTTAGAATTTTTTAATCGAGAGTTGAACATCACAAAAAATGAAAGCAATTTGAATATAGTGAATACGAATGGATTGATTCAAAACAGACATATGTGATGCATTAATGAAATAAAAAGGTTTGCCATGACAATAATTGTTTGAATAAGCAAAGAAAAATACAACTTGAAAATTCAAATAAAACAAAAGCCTTCAATGATTTGGCATAGGAGCAGTGATTATGTTTGGAGTCTCTGGAGGGTCAAACTGGATTTCTTTGGCATCAATCATGTCTTGAGCCTTATTCTTCAGGGCCCAACAGTTATTTGTGTCATGTCCCTGACTGTCAGAGTGGTATGCACACCTTTCATTGGGATGATAAGTAGGAGCGGAAGTGTTTGGATTCCGGAGAGGAGCCCTTAATGTAGTCAGCCCTGCCTTCAACATTTGCTGTAGCGCTTGAGTCAGTGACATGTTGATCTTGGTGAATTGTCTTTTAGGTGTGACCTCCTTACGTTGATGCCCTTGTCTTTGTTGAGCAGGCGTAGGATTAGAGATCAAGATTTCTCCTACGCGTTGGTCATGGCGACTCTTTTGACCATACACAACATTGGACTCTTTCTTCCCATTGTAGGACTTTTTCTGAGCTTCAGAAGGTGTAGCTTCTTAAATCTTTCCGCTTTTGATGCCAGCTTCAATTCTTTCACTAGTCAAGATAAGGTCTGTGAACCCGGCTGAAGAGTTTCCAATCAAATGGTTAAAGAATGGACCAGACAGGGTCCCCAGAAACATATCAACAAGTTCACGATCAGTTAAAGGTGGCTGCACCCTTCCGGCAAGGTCTCTCCACTTTTGAGCATACTCTTTAAATCCTTCACCCGTCCCTAGTGACATACCCTGGAGTTGGGTACGCGTAGGAGTGAGGTCGGAATTATACTGATACTGCTTATAGAACGCAATAGCCAAATCCTCCCAGTTGCGGATACTGGCTCCATCCAGCTGATAGAACCATTCGAGTTGAGTCCCTGAAAGACTATCCTGGAAGAAATGGATCCATAAATTCTTGTCAGCGGTGTAAGGTTGGATCTTCCTTACATACGATCGGAGGTGCAGCTTTGGGCAGGAGGCTCCGTCATATTTGGCAAAAGCAGGTGCCTTGAACTTATGTGGAATCACCACCCCAGAGGATAAGCCTAGGTCTCCAAAGTCTAATCCGGGCACATTCTGTATCTCCATGGCGCTCAAGCGGTCCTCCAACTGTTTATACCTATCCTCAGCAGGAGGATACTGTTCTTCATCATAATTTGTCTCGTTGTCAGAGACCACGGGACTAGGAACCCTTCTCTCTTATGGGCTGTCTTTTCCTACAGAGGAGGTGGTTAGATCAACCTCATTCTACAGTCCATTCCCAAATCTGCGTCCAGTGTTGAACAAGACAGTCCTCTTCTTCTTCTTCTTCTTCCTCTCTTTCAGAATCAGAGTCTTCAAATCCTGTTGACCCTGGGCTAGGCTCATAACCAACTCTTGGAACTGGGCATTCTGGGCCTGGAGGGCCTTGATAGCTTGTTCAGTGGAAGGTTCAGAAGACATGATGATTGCTGAAATAAACAGCGAAGAAGATAAGAGACCTGTAAAAGGGTACCTGTTATGCATATGATGAAATGAAATGAGTATGATTTATGTTTGCAATGTTTTCAAGGATCTCGCGGGGTAAACAAAGAAACTTGTTAGAATTTGAATTTTGCAGCTTGATTGAAGGAACTTCATGTTGCTGAGAATCCTTCTTCAAGAGTCAAGCTCACCATATCGAGTGGGTCATAGCCCCTGACTCAAATTATCATGTTTTGATCTCTAAACAACCTTGGCTAGAGGAAAATAAATCCCCTTTGCCCCTTGCTGGACATTTGGTTCATCATGACCTGCATCACAAACCTTTGAGATCCTTGAAATGGGTTAGTCCTTATGCAGGATGTATGCAATGTTATGATGTTATGATGTTATGATAAAGGCACACCACAAGTATTCACAAAAGGCAAACATGGTAAAGGCACATAAGTCACACAACAGAGCCCTTAGATTTCAGGCTGGCATGAAGTTTAGGTACTACCCTCTTTCAGTTTCAGTTGGTTAAGACCTATCCTAAATATAGTAACTGGGTTCTAGAGGATCTCAATATCACTGACTACCCTCAATCGGTCATAATTCCAGTTTGGCAACCTTTTCTTGCAGCCGGAACCATCGCGAGAGTTTAGTCTCAATGAGTGTAGCATATTGCTACTGTTCTATGGACAAGTTGGTCGATTTAAGGTTCTAAGGTCAGTTGGTGCTTAATGACTCCTCAAAAGACCTATATTCTCCTCGTTCTAACACAAGGGATATCGGTACAGACCAAGGTGTCACACCAATGTAGCTACTGCTTCACCCGTGTCGGTCTATGCCGGACAGGTCCCTCACAATTTATTGCTACTTACCTAAAGGGTATCCCCAGATTCGGGTTAGGATCTATAAAACTCCGATACGAGCCCACAAAATTAAATCATATAAGGCATACAATTGAAAACAAGAGTGATCTAATCCTAAGGTACACCTCACTTATTAATTCCCAGCAGAGTCGCCAGTTCTGTGATCGGTGGGAATAGAACTGACTGTTTTGGAATGCTGGTTCGCGTTTGCGTTTCGCAAAATGTCGCGGTAAGCAAGAGTCGCCACCGTCTTTTATTTTCTCCAACAAGGAAAGGACAAAAGCACAACAAAATTCCTTTTCGAGATGTTTCTCGGGTTCGGGAGGTAGATTATAGAAAGGGAAGGTATTAGCACCCTTTCTATCCGTGGTTATCC
Organism: Vicia faba; assembly: GCA_948472305.1. NCBI lineage: Eukaryota > Viridiplantae > Streptophyta > Magnoliopsida > Fabales > Fabaceae > Vicia > Vicia faba. The sequence goes on along the minus strand of OX451740.1, from coordinate 102,550,181 downwards.
ACGGGCTCTTAGGTACTTGCTCACTATGTTTTCAAAAGATTGCTTTTCTTGTGTTTGTGGGTTTTGAAAAGAGTTTTGTTTGAAAACTTCGATTTAACTCTTGTATCTGTCCTCAAGAGTGTATGAAGTGTTGTTTGAAAACTTTTGTCAGAAAAGTATAGGTGCGAAAAGTATTTTTGTTTTGAAAGAGAAAGTACCTGAGAACCTCTACCTACTCAAAAGAAATTAAGTTGTGTAAATGTCCTTTAGACAGTACTATCCCACTATTGAGAAGTAGGTAGCACCGTCGTTGGAGTTTCGGGTCAATTCAATTATAGGGACATGTGGTCACCAAAGCAATAGTAGGACGCCTTAGCGGTAACCCTAATGTCCTAGATCATTTTTTATCGAGGCAACCGTTTCGAGGCAACTTTTTGATCTTTAGACAGGAGGGCGACCTCTAAAACACCCTATACTCAATGACCACGTCGAGGCAACCAAGTGAGGCGTACCCTAGGAGTGGCATGTGCGAGTGTGTCAAGTTTCAATTAAGTTATCTTTGCACATGGTATGGTGAGCTACGATTGATTTTATTTTTAAGAGAAGTCTTATCATGTATAGCCTAGTTAACATACATCTAGCAGTTAATATTTGCGGAAAATAAAACTAAGCTATTACAAGGCGTCGGGTATTTACATCGCCAAAAACAAACCCTTGAAAAGTAAATTGCGGAAAATAAATGAAAGCGATAAAAAGTCCTAATTAAAGCTATTACATCCTCGGAGCAATTACATAATAATGGATCAAACATGAATAAAATAAACATACGCGCGAGAGAAAATTGAATCGGAGAGTCTTAGGGTTTTGACCCTTTTTTGAGAAAGAAGGAAGTTTTTTTTGGTTATTTTGCCTTTAATTAAGTTAATCCTAAACTAATTAATTAATTAAATAAAAGAAATATTTTTTTGGTTTTTTTATGTTTTTTAAGGAAATAAATAAAAAATAACATGATCAAAAGTCATCAAAAACCCTAATTCTACATTGATTTTAATTATTGTGAAAATATTAAAATTAACCTAATTAGAAACTAAATTAATTATGTTAGTATTTATTTACAAAAATAACTAATTAAATTTAATAAATAAAAATATTATTATTTTTTATGTTTTTCTGGATTTATTATGAAAAATTAATTGGGTTAATTAAATAATAATAATAATTAATAATAAAAACAATTAAATGAAAAAATATAAAAGAAGAAAAAAAAGAATAACCCAGGGAGGTGATGGGCCAAATCAGGAGGTGTGCTTGGAATTCTCAAGCCCATTTGCTGCAAGCCCTTTTGACTTTTCTGATTACCCATGCGCTGGTTGACTAAGGACTATGGTAGTCATCATCTTTGGCCACTGGATCTTGGCCTGAAGCCACATGGTGCGCTGGGATTTGAAGCACATGGTAGAACATCTTTTGAAACCTGCATGTGATTAGATGAAGAAAAATAGGATAAATGTTTTGGGGGACCTGGGATTCGAACCCAGGTCCCAAGGGATAATACTCCAATGCCTTTGCCAACTGAACTAGAACGCGCGTTTGTTAAGTGGATGGAGAGAGAATATTATATATAAAAAATAAACAATATGCTGTAAACACAAAAAAACGCGTGTGTTTTCAAACAAACCAACCAGATGCTAACACCTCATCATCTTCTTCGTTTGGCCTATAAAAATAATATCAGATAGTGGGGGTTTTTAACCCCCACTAACCAATGCAAGGAAAAATAACGATTAGCACCACAGCACATATAAATGTTTCACGAGGTATTGGTCTTGTTCGTCTTGGCCACACGATCTCAACCATATGTCTCACAAGTCCTAATTTTTCCTGGATTGAAAAGCCCTAATTTAGAGCTCAAGAACCCTAGAATTTTGATCATGGTATCTTTTGATTCAGGGCATTATAATTCAATTAAATTATACCATTATCTTCGTATGGTTCCTAGCAATGCAAAACAATCAAGAAAACATGTTAAATATGCATGAATTAAGCAATACAATTTTGGATAAAAGCTGCAAACCGTGAATCTGTATATGGTGATTCTTTAAGCTTTGATGCGTGAATTCAATTGCCAAACGTTCCTGACACTTCCTGCAATGTATTAGAATGGTCAAAACACCTTGAATTAGCCTAGGATGCAAAAATCAATTTTCACTTTTCTTTGAAATTCTTGAAAATGTATGGGGTCTTTTTGCAGCTTTTTTCACGTCCATTAGGTCAGGGTTAGCTAGCATATGTATAAGGCAATTGAATTAGGTCAAAAACTTGGGCCAATATCCATTGCATTGATGTTTGAATCCTTGATTGAAAATCAAATCTTTTTGATTTTTCATGATTGAACAAACTTGCCAAAATTGGATTTTTTGATATCTTTGACTTGTGCACGAATTTTCCAGCATGTTTAGGTCCTATTTGCTTCACAAAAAGATTTAAAAACCAAATCTTGTATTTTCCTACAATTTAAATTGATTAAATGAATTAACATCAATTAAAAATCCAATTAATCAATAAAAATAAGAAAATAAATTCAACTAAGCTTGATGGGTCGTGCATAGGTCATGGGTGAAGTTTCAAGAAGAGATTTGAGGCCCATTAGCAAAAAGAAGGTGTTTTGAGCAAAGTTGACTTTTGCAAATTCATAAAAATTTCCCAACTTCTCCAATGCACAACTTGCTCAATTGTGATCATATGACCATGTTCTTGGACATTTTGGAAATCTCTTGAAGTCCTCTAACGAATGCCTTTGGTCCAATGTCAATTGGATTTACCAATCTCAAGTTATGGCCTTTGACTCAAAGTGCACTTTTGTTGACTTTTGAATTTGACCTATAATGTAAAAATTGGTAACTTCTTGTGGGAGCATTTCTTGAACTTGGAGTGTGAAGATGGATTGTAGGAAATTAAATCTCCTTCAAAATGAGCATTGGATGGAATTTTTATGACAAACCATGAAAAAGTTATGCCCTGGTCAAGATACAGTTGACTTTTCTACTGTCCAAAAATAGTAACTTTTTGCATCTTAATAATTTTTGAGCTATTCTTGTGGAATCATGATCAAGACTTGATCAAATGATGATTGTGGGCTCAAAATAAGAAGTTGACCAAATATTCTGACTTTTGACTGCAAAATGACCATTTTGCCCTTGCAGTTGACTGTAGATCAAATGAAGCTTTTGACTGTGCAAATTGGCACTGTGAGTCTTGAGACTTGGCATGTAGGTGCTTGAGAATGAATACAGGCCTATGAGACTTGATTGAACCATTGAAAACCCCAAATTCCTTGAAAGAACCAAAACCCTAATTTCAGCTGGCTTAGGAGGTGGTTTGACTGTACAACCTTTGAATAATTTTGAACCAATTGAGGATCATTCTTGACAACCCTTGAGGAATATGGGAGGGAAAATTTTGGGTACAACACATACCAAGCTCTGGGAGCTTGTTTCAGACCATACAGTGACTTCTTTAGTTTGAAAACATATTCTGGATTTTTTGAACTTTCAAAACCAGGGGGTTGGTGCACATATACCTCTTCTTCTATATAGCCATTTAAGAATGCACTCTTGACATCCATATGATACAGAGTGATGCCTTTATTAACGAAAAAAGAAATTAAAAGTCTGATAGATTCTAACCTGGCGACAGGAGCAAAGGTTTCTGTATAGTGTATCCCCTCTTGCTGACTATAACCTTGTGCTACCAATCGTGCGTTATTTATGATGACTTCACCTTGTTCATTCAGCTTGTTTCTGAACACCCATTTTGTTCCAATGACGTTGAATCCTTTTGGCTTGGGAACTAAATCCCATACGACATTCCTTGTGAATTGATTCAGCTCCTCTCGCATTGCTAGAATCCAGTCATTGTCCAGAAGTGCTTCATCAATAGAGGATGGTTCAATCAGAGAAACAAGTCCCATGAGGGATTCTTCAGAGTTTCTGAAGCTGGCTCTTATTCTGATTGGATCTTCCTTTCTTCCTAAGATAGTTTCTTCTGGGTGATCCATGCTGCTTCTGGATGGTCTTTTTTGAGGTTGATCAGCAGAAGATGCTGATGTTGAGGGAGTGTCTCTGTTAAGAGCTTCTGATGACTTGTCTTCAGTACCTGTGAATTCAACTTCCATACCTGCAAGTAATTCATTCTGCTTTGACTTTTGAGAGTCAAGCTTATCATCAAAACGAACACTGATTGATTCTTCCACAATCTGTGTTTCTGTATTGTATACTCTGTACCCTCTTGAGAGTTTAGAGTATCCTAACATAATGCACTTTTGTGCTTTAGAGTCAAACTTGTTCAAATAATTTTTAGTATTCAAAATAAAGCAAGTACATCCAAATGGATGAAAATATGAAATGTTGGGCTTTCTGTTCTTCCACAATTCATATGGAGTCTTTTCCAGAATAGGTCTTATGGAGATTCTATTCTGAATGTAGCACGCTGTGTTTATTGCCTCTGCCCAGAAGATCTTAGCAACGTTAGTCTCATTGATCATGGTTCTGGCCATTTCTTGCAATGTTCTGTTCTTTCGTTCTACAACTCCATTTTGCTGGGGAGTTCTAGGACAAGAGAAATCATGCAGAATGCCTTTGTCATTAAAATATTATTCAAAATCTTTGTTTTCAAACTCTCCACCATGATCACTTATGACTTTGACGATTCTAAGATCCTTTTCATTCTGAACTTGGTTATAGAAGGTAACAAACACAGAGTGTGACTCGTCCTTGTGTCTTAAGAACTTTACCCATGTCCATCTGCTATAGTCATCTACGATTACTAACCCATACTTCTTGCCACTGACTGAAGCAGTTTTAACTGGTCCAAATAAGTCAATGTGCAGAAGTTCTAATGGCTTAGAGGTGGAAACAACATTTTTAGATTTAAAATCAGGTTTTGCAAACATGCCTTTATGACAAGCTTCACACAGAGCATCTAAATTGAACTTCAGATTAGGAAGTTCTCTGACCAGATTAAGTTTGTTAATCTGAGATATTCTTCCCATACTAACATGTCCCAATCTTCTGTGCCAGATCCATTGCTCGTTGTTAACAGACAGAAGACACTTTACATTCTGACTTTTCAGTTCAGAAAGTTTGATTTTGTAAATGTTGTTTCTCCTCTTTCCATTAAACAGGATAGTCCCATCTTTTTGACTAACAGCTTTACATGAATTTTGATTAAAGATTATATCATAACCGTTATCACTTAATTGACTTATGGATAACAGGTTATGCATTAATCCATCTACTAATAAGACATTACTGATAGAGGGAAGATTTCCATTACCTACTGTTCCAGAGCCAATGATCTTTCCCCTCTGATTGCCTCCAAAGCCTACATGGCCTCCAGGCTTAAGTTCCAGGCTTTGGAACATATGCCTTCTTCCCGTTATGTGTCGCGAGCAGCCAGAGTCCAGGTACCATGAATGGTGTTTCTGCTTTGCTGCTAAAGATATTTGCAACATGTATTATTTTATCCTTAGGTACCCATATTTTCTTGGGTCCTGATTTGTTAGTTTTACCAAAACTCTGGTTGAATTTTGGTTTGACAGAATAATGACTACTGGTATATTTGATGTCATGTGTGTTCCCATATACAAAGTGTGACTTAAGAGGAGTTTGTTTAATAACTAAATCCATGGCATTCTTAAGTGTAGGTACCTTACCTTGGTATCCTATTCCCTTTCTGCCATTTCTACTAACTCCATAGATCATTGAAGCCATTTTGCTTCTATCTATGCTTTTAGCAAGAAACTTCTGAAAGCTGTGATCATACTCCTTGATGATCTCATCAGCACTACTGGGAGTTTCAAGAATTGTTTCCTTCTGAGAGTTTTGTAATATATTTTCTAATTTTGAAACTTTATTTTTCAACTCAGAATTTTCCAACTTGAGACTCTAAGTTTTATCAGAGTCAGAAGCAAGATCCCTTTTCAGGTTTCTGAATTTTACTCTGATCTGCTGATATCTTTCCAAAATCTCATTAAGGCTTTATCTAGTTCAGCCTTAGTAAAATTAATAGCAAAGTCAGGAAATACCTCTTCTGTGTCTGATTCAGAGTCTGATTCAGAAGCTTCACTGTCTTTTGATATGTTTGCCATGAGAGCTATGTTTGCTCTCTCATCATCTGATTCTGAGTCAGCTTCAGATGTGTCAGAGTCATCCCATGTGGCCATGAGACTTTTCTTCTTTTCTTTGCCAAACTTTCTTCTGGGCTTTTCCTTCTGAAGCTTTGGGCAGTCACTCTTGTAGTGTCCTTGCTCGTTGCATTCATAGCAGATGATGTCCTTGTTGTTTGGCTTTCTGCTTCTTGAAGAGCCTTCAGATCTTCTGTATCCAGAGGTGGGTTCTGACCTTCTGTATCTAGAGGAGGATTCGTTCTGGTTCTCAGATCTTCTGGGAGTCCTGAACTTTCTTTGCCTCTGCTTCCACAGTTGGTTCACCCTTCTGGAGAGGAGGGACATTTCATCTTCTTCTGATGAGGACCCATCAGAGGTTTCTTCAACAGCCTGCAAAACCTTGGAGTCAGATTTTCTGTTAGATTTTAAGGCTAAAGGCTTACCTTGCTTTTGAGGTTCATCGGCTTCTAGCTCTATCCCGTGACTTCTGAGGGAGCTGACAAGTTCCTCCAGAGAGATTGTGTTGAGATCCTTAGCTAGCTTCAGCGCTGTGATCATTGGCCTCCACTGTTTTGGCAAGCTTCTGATGATCTTCTTGACATGATCAACAGTAGAATACCCTTTGTCCATAACTTTGAGACCAGCAACCAGAATCTGAAATCTTGAGAACATTGTTTTAATAGATTCACTTTCTTCCATCTTGAATGCCGCATACTTCTGAATGAGCGCAAGAGCTTTAGTTTCTTTAACTTGAAGGTTGCCTTCATGCATCATTCTGAGAGAGTCAAACATGTTCTTAGCAGTGTCTCTGTTTGATATCTTTTCATATTCAGAGTAAGAGATAGCACTGAGAAGAATAGTTCTGGCCTTGTGATGGTTTTTGAAATCACGCTTCTGTTGATCAGACATTGCTTTCCTGTCAATCTTCTGACCATTTGCATTCACTGGGCGCATGTATCCATCTGTCACCATATCCCACAGATCAGCATCATGGGCTAGAAAGAAGCTTTCAATTCTGTATTTCCAGTAATCAAAGTTCTCTCCATCAAAGACTGGAGGTTTGCCACTGAATCTGTCTCTTTCTTCGTTGTTGTCATTGCTGATGTTATGATGTGTTCCTGCCATAGTGTTTTTCAACGCTGGATCTTGTACTGACACGGTTAAGTGTTATGAACTCAGAACCATGCGCTCTGATGCCAATTGAAGATGTGAAAAACACAAGAAGGGGGGTTGAATTGTTAAAACTTGAAATCAAATGCAGACAACACGTTATTTTTATCCTGGTTCGTTTGATCTCAAACTACTCCAGTCCACCCGTCAAGGTGATTTCGCCTCTCTCCAACGAGGTCTTAATCCACTATATTCAACTGAATATAAAACTGCTTTAACAACTGCTAAAGCCTTCTTGAGTCTAAACCACAGACCGGTTTCTCAAGGAAATTCTTTCTTACAGATAACTGAACAATTATGTGTGTTTGATGTTTTCTACAAAAACTATATATCACAACTGTGATAATACACAAATGAAGCTTATATGAAACTAGATTGCTAGAACTATAGAGTAAGCAGTTGAGAGCTTTAGCAGACTGATTTAGTGAGGACGAATATGATTAGCTTATGCGTGTTGGAGAATTGTAGAGCATTAGCTATTTCACTTCTCACTGATTTGTTTAAATACTTCTTGGAAAATATACGTTGATGCCAATAATTCCATTTCAATGCTCATTATGTTCTTTCATTTTGAGAAGATCTTTGTCTTGGAATAAAGTCGTTGGTAATAAATCTGCCTTGAATGCAGTATCGTTGACACTTCAGAATGTTCTGCTTGATTAAGATCAGAGTGTGTTGGCTTTAGCTTATTCTGGCGTTACTGATTGCTGATGACATAGTTAGGATCTTGATCAGAGTCAGAGTATGTTGAGCGCAGATTCTGTTCATCAGACTTCAGCGTAGCATATGTATTGATCTTCTGGTTGACATCTTCTGATGCTGATGTTGATATTCTGATGCTGATTCTATCAGAGTTTCCTACAAATAAACAGCATAATTTTAAGTAGCATCTATGTCAAATATAAAACTCATAATTCATTTAATCTTGTATTTTGTTATCATCAAAACTCTAACTGAGGGTTGTAGAATCAAACTATGTTCTAACACTGGGTTCGAATCCCAGGTCCTCCACTTCTTTGATTTTTTTTTCTTCAGGTGTTCCAATGCTCATGAGGATTTGCAGCGTACCATACACCATCATTCAGTCAATTTCCAGATGGCCATTGGCCAGATCTGGTGGCTAAGAGATGATGGTCCACCATAGTCCAAGTCAGCACGTGCACACATGATCTCAGAAGTCAACCAGGCCAGCGCTTAATGGGCCATAGGATTGCTATTCAGACACCCTTTTCAGGCCCAAACCTCTTCTCTCTATTTCTTTTATTTAGTATTTGTTTTATTGATTTAATTGATTTATTATTTTCTAAGCAATCAAATTTTTTCCTTTATAAAATTAAAACCACAAAAAATATTTTCTTTATCAAATTAAATTTTAGTATTTTATTTTTTATTAACAAATCTATTAATTAATTTAGGCTATTAATTAGAAATAACTTTAATATATTTTTGTAAATAATTAAAATTAACTAGACTTAATTAGGTTTTTACTAACATTAATTAATTTTTATTTTCTTTCTTTAAATACCAGAAACCCAAAAATATTTTATTTAATTAATTAATTAATTAATTTGATTTAGTAATTAACTTAGGTTGATTTCTTTCTTAATTCAAAAAACAACAAAAAATCTTTTCTTTAACAAAAAGGGTCAAAACCTTAAACTCAGACTCGATTTAATTTCTCGCACGCGATTCATTTTCTTTTATCCTATTATGTATCTGATTCCGGTTTGTAATAGTTAAATAGGACTTTTATTTATTTTTTATCTCTTTATTTATTTTTAAAGGGGTTTGTCTTTGGCGATGTAAATACCCGACGCCTTGTAATTTAAATTCCGCAATTTATTTTCCGCAAAATATAACTGTTAGATGTTTGATAATAGGGATGCATGACAAGATTTAATGTTAACCTAAAATCAACTTAGATCACCATTAACATGTACAAAGACAAAAATAACTGAAAACAACACACTCGCACATGCGCACTTTTAGGGTACACCCCACTTGGTTGCCTTCGTACACGGTCATTAAGTATAGGTCACTTTAGAGGTCGCCCTTCTGTCTAAAAGATCATAGTCGCCTCGAAACGGTTGCCTCGGACATTGTTTCCTCAAAACAAAATGATCTAAGACATTAGGGTTACCGCTAAGGCGTCCTAACATTGCTTTAGTGACCGTAAGTCCCTCATTCGAATTAACCCTTAAACTCCAACGACGATGCTACCTACTCATCAATAGTGGGATAGCATTGTCTAAAGGAAATTAGCATATAACGATTCCTTTTTCGAGTAGGTAGATGGTTCTTAGATACTTGCTCTTTCAAAAACAAAAACTCTTCACACTTACACTTTTCAAACAAAGTTTTCAAAAACACTTCATACACTCTTGAGGACAGAAGCAAGAGTTAAATTGAAGTTTCAAATAAAAACTTTTTCAAACCCACAAGCACAAAGAAAGCAATATTTTGGAAACAATATGAGCAAGTACCTAAGAGCTCGTGGATAACCACGGATAGAAAGGGTGCTAACACCTTCCCTTTCTATAATCTACCCCTCGAACCCGAGAAATATCTCGAAAAAGGAATTTTTCTGTGCTTTTTTTCCTTTCCTTGTTGGATAAAATAAAAGTCGGTGGCGAATCTTGCTTACAGCGACATTTTGCAAAAACAAATGCAAAACGCAAACCAGCATTCCAAAAAACAGGCAGTTCTTTCCCACCGTATCACAGAGTGATATGTGCGAGTGATTTGTTTTAGTTATTTAATCTTTGCACATTAGGGTTCTCTAACTGTATTAATTTGTCATGCATTCTTGTCATACAATCCTATTAGCATACATCTAAACAGTTTAAATATTTGCAGAAATTAAAATGTGAGAAAGTAAATCTACGCTATTACAAGGCTTCGGGGAGGGAGATTAATTACATAGCCAAAAATCGGGAAAAAGCGATAAGTAAAAAGCCTTGGATTAAACTATTACAAACCATAAACAGTTACAAAAATATTGACAAAAATAATAAACGTGCGGCCAAATCACATACGAGACAATTAGGGTTTTGACCCTTGACTAAACTTATTGACGATTGACTAAAAAGTTTTTGTCATGTTTTAAAGAAATAATGAAATAGTTAAATAAAAAATAGAATCCTAATTCTAATTAATTTTAAATTAAGAAAAAATAAATTAATTTATCCTAAAAACGTATTTTTTGTATTTTTATTTATTTGAGAAAAAAGAGAAAATAAAATTAAATCAAGAGTTTTAACCTAATTTCTATTTGATTTTATTTATGAAAATAAATTACAATTTCCCTAAGCTAAACTAAATTAAATTAATTTTGATAATAAAAAAACTAATCCTAATTTTTGTGAATTATTGATTTTTATGATTTTATGAAAAAATAACTAATTTGTCAATTAAAAAAGATTAAAAGAAAATTAAAAGAATTAAAGAAAAGAAATAAATAAAAAAGGTTAGAGATGGGCCTAATAGCAATGTTGGGGGTATATTGCTGAAATTCTGAGCTCAAATGATCCAAGCCCATTTGACTTTGCTAGATCCAGTGTGTAGGTTGACTTGAGGCGCATGGTAGTCCTTCAGGCTGAAGCCTTGGATCTGGGCTACAGACGTGATTGATGGCCAGATGTTGAGGTCATATGGTGGACCTTCTGATAAGCAGTGCACCTGATCACATGGAATAAAATAATGCAAATAAAGGTTGGGACCTGGGGATCGAACCCAGGTCCTTATGCCTATTTCCAATACACGCTTGCCAACTGAGCCACTTGACTTGTTTGTACATATAATGAAAACAAACTATAATATATGAAAAATAATGGTTAATGGAAAAACATGCTAAGATTCAAACCTCCCAACCAGGGAGTGCCAGACATCGTCTTCTTCACCAAACTGTCGTTTTAGGTAAACAAGCTTTTACCTACGGACGTTGCGCTGTAGCTACAAACCTGTGCCATTCTAAAATTCCATACAAGCAACATAAATGAAATTCAAAGGTACCAATCAACTCGTCTCATCCTCACGAGTATCATGGTACCAGAATTAACGTCCAATTTAACCTATGCTGCAAAGCCCTAAACGAGAAAGCAAAACCCTAGCCATGGCAGTTTCACATACAGTCATCAAAAATGCAATTGAATAGAATGATTAGTTTGCAAACTCAATGATGAACAAGAATATATAATCAAAACGTGCATATGATGAATAAATTAATGAAATCGAAAACGAGTTTTTTAGGTAAACCGTGTGACTGCTATGGGTCGATTCTGGGCACGAGGAGGCTTGCAATTGATCCAGTTAGCTTCAGAGACGTTCCAGGATGCGATTAGGAGTGTTGGAAAGCTTTGAATCTTCCTCTAGGATAGAGATCATATCACCACTTTTCTACCAAAAATTGAGTTTTTTTTCTTGGCTATGCACGACTGTCAACCATTGTTCTTGCCTTAGACACGTTCAATATATATTATAGAATGCATTAGGGTTATAAAATTGATCACATCTTTGGAAGTTTTTCAAGATTTGATTTTGTTTTCATGGCATATGTAAACCTTCCAATTTTGGCCTAATCACGCTCTTTTTGTTCCAATTACCATTGATTCGAATTGATCTTGCAAGCTCATCAAATCTTGGTTGCTAACCTGTCAAAAATACCAATCAAATCAAATCTTTGATAATTTTCATCATTTATTTGATTTAATTCAATTTTTAATTAATGAAAAATCAAAATAAATTGAAAAATGAAGCAAATAATTGGTGGATAAGCATTTGAGTCATGGACCACATTATCATTGAGGTGCAAGCATAAAAAAGTTGGGCCCATTTAGCAAAAAATGCAAATTTGAGCACATTTGACTTTTGGCAATTTTGCAAAAAAGGTCAACTTGGACAATGCATAACTCTCTCAATTTTGACCCTAGAGAGGTTTTCTTGGACTTTTTAGAAATCTTAGGATGTTCTCTAAGCAACCCTTTTTGTCTCATCTCAATTGAGTCTTCCATGTGAATGTATGAGGCTTTGACCCAAAAGGTGTTTTTGTTGACTTTTCAAAATGACCTATAATGTCAAAATTCATATCTTTTTGTGAGTGCATATTTTGAACTTGGGAGATAAAGTTTAATTGTATGGAATTTCATCCTCTTCAAAATGATCTTTGGATGGGTCATTTCTGATAAAGTATGAGAAAGTTATGCTTGGTCAAAGTTGAGTTGACTTTTCCTACAAAACCCTAATTTAGCAACTTTTGGGTTTTGATGAATTGTGAGCAATCCTTGATGAATCATGATAAACCCTTGATCAAATGATGAATTATACTTAAAAATGAGGATGTTGACCAAAAACCTTGAAGTTTGACTATATGTGGGCCATAGTTGACTTTTGACCTAACATAGTCGATTTTCAGGCCTTTGAGCAATTGACTGAGCAAACTTCTTCTGCCAGGCTTGAAACTTGACATGGATGATCTTGAGAAAATATTAGGACAATGGTGAGCAATTGGGATCCTTTGGACTCAAGCATCTTGATGAAAAATGAAACCCTAATTTGAGGTAGATTGCCTTAGGAGAGAGTTTTTCTGGTCAACTTTTGAACTTCCTTGAGCAATTTGGGGACCTCACTTGCCATGTGTTGGGAAAAATGGGAGGGAAAATTTTGGGGTACAACAGGTAGGGATCGAACTCCTTCCCTTGTGTACCAATACCCTATCGCACGCGCTCTTGTCACTGGGGTGGCTGTTTCATCTATGAATTTAATCAAACGGAATAAATATAATATAAATCAAATCAAAGTGATCGGAGAAGCGTCGGAGCCCTAGCTCCGATTGTCTTTTATTGCTAGACCAAATATTAACCTGCAAAATTAACGTATATTAGATAGAAAAAAGGAACTTGTCCCTAAATTGATTCTCTTGAATCCATTGGTGAGGTTGCTTTGGCTTAAAAGTGATGGTATCATGAGTTTCAAAGCAAAACTCAGTTTGTGCCCTAATCATGCCACTTTGTTATTCCTGCACTAAACTTCAAAAGCAAAACGTCAAAATAATTCCATACATCAATATGATCATGAATATATGCATAGAATTCATTTATATTGCATAAATAAACAGTTTAAATTTCGAAAGAAGACCAACAAATCAGTGGTGTTGGTTAGCACATTTTGGGATGCTCCACGCTGCAATGATGATTGGAATGACTCCTTGGGGATCTCAGGAACTTGATGGAATGCCTGGTTTTGGATGTATGAGGCTGGATCTTTGGTTTTGACTTTGCTCCAATTCTTGAAAATTTGAGAGCTTTATGGTTCTTCTTTGAGGCAAATTTTTCGTCTCCTGGTTGTATGAACATGTTGCCTATTTATAGTGGAGTGATTAGGTCAACAAAACATAAACCCGATCTTTATATTTCATGACAAAATATTTGATTGGAAATTTTGCATGAAATCTTCCATTTTTGAGCCAATCATGTACCAATCAATCCCACATGTTATTGCTAATTGATCTTCTGATTTTTATCCTAATGATTTGATTTAAAACAAAGGTGACGCGCCTCATATCCTTGCTTTAATATTTTATTTAATTTATTATGATTTTAATTAAATAAAATCAAAATAAAAGAAATGAAAAACCCCAAAAATGAATAGATGGACTTAGAGGTTCACGATAAGGTCAGGAACACGTTTGGACCTTAAAAGATAAGCCCATTAGCCTAAAAATTTAAGTTTGCTCAATTTGGGTTTCATGCATTTTCTCAAAATTGCACAACTTGTGAAACCCATAACTTTCTCAATTTTATCATATGAAGGTGCTCTTGGACTTTTTGGAAAGCATATGATGTCGCCTACAACTCACATGTTGATCGTTTTTCCATTTGAACACTTTATCTTGATGTAAATTGCTTTGACAAAAAGTGTCTTTTTGTTGACTTTTAAAATGACCTATAATGTTTTGGCTCATATATCTCAAATAAAGCATTTTTGGGACTTGAGCTTAGAGAGATAAAGTTGTAGAGAATTTAATTTCCATCAAAATGGGCTTTGGTTGAGAATTTTATGATAAAGCATGTGAAAGTTACGCTTGGTCAAAGTTCAGTTAACTTCTCCTGAAGAAAACCCTAATTTAGCAACTTTTAACTTTTGATGAATCTTGAGTCTTCTTGATGAATCATGATCAACCCTTGATCAAATGATGAATTTGAATTCAAAATGTTGATGTTGACCAAAAATCTTGAAGTTTAACTGTATGTTGACTACAGTTGTCTTCTTACCCAATACAGTTGATTTTCAATCATTTGAGCAATTGACTGAGCAAATTTGTGATGTAAGGCTTGAAAATTGGCATGAGGATTATTTGAAGTATATAAGAAACCATGAATTCCCCTTGAGGAATTATAAGTCCAATTTCCTCTGAGAAAACCAAAACCCTAATTTAGGCCACTGCTTAGGAGGAGGATCATCTGATCATTCTTGGGTAGTCTTGAACACTTAATAAGCTTAGGTGCATGAGAAAGTATTTTGAAATTAGAGGGAAACTTTTAGGGTACAACAGCTGCCCCTGTTCAATCTGCTTAAACCTGAAGAGTTAGATTGGCATGCTCGCCCATTAGGATCTGAAGGTGGAAGAGGAATGAACACCCAAGTGCCCAGAAATTTGCACTCGCCGGTGCACGAAGTAACAGTTGTTGGTTGATTGTTTTGCTTGAATGGCTTAAAGATGCCATTCAGAGAAGTAATAGAGTGTCGTTGGATATGGGCTTACAAATGCCATCCAAAGTAACCATTGATAGGAGTATCAGAATGAGTCTATGCTTGACTATATCTTGAAGAATGCTTTTCAGAATTTCGTCTCTGAAGGGGAAATGCTTTTCAGAACGAAGTGCTGAAGGAGATACTTTTCAGAATAAACTTCTGAAGGAGAAGCTTTTCAGAATGAAGTACTGAAGGGGAAATGCTTTTATGAACTCCTCTGAAGGAAATGCTCTCCAGAACTCGGTCTCTAGGGGAGATGCTTTTCAGGATTCTGTATCTGAAGGGGAAATGCTTTTCAGAATGAAGCGTTGAAGGATATGCTTTTTAGAAGAAAACTTATGAAGGAGATGCTCTTCAGAATGAAGTGCTGAAGGGGAAATGCATTTTAAAACTCCTCTGAAGAAAATGCTCGCCAGAACTCGGTCTCTAGGGAAAATGCTTTCCAGGATTTTGTATCTGAAGGGGAAATGCTTTTCAGAATGGAGCGCTGAAGGAGGTGCTTTACAGAATAAAACTTCTAAAGGATATGCTTTTCGGAATGAAGTTCTAAAAGGGAAATTCATTTCAAAACTCCTCTGAAGGAAATGCTCTCCATAACTCGGTCTCTGGGGGAAATGATTTTCAGAACGAAGGCCCTGAAGGAGATGCTTTTCAGAATAAAACTTCTGAAGGAAATCACTTGGCCGTGTAGATAGTCTCCCCGTCTTGTTTTGAGATTTGATCCATAGCTTGTCTGTAAATTGCTGGTAATATCTGTCTTTTTGTGAACTTAACCTGAAATGGTAGAGTTAGTTATGTGCAATGTCATGATGTATGTAATGCATTGTGTAATGATGTTCTCAAAATAAATGAGACTAATATATGCATTTTGTATGCATATGTCATGATTTTTGTGAATGATACATGGATGAAATATGTTATCGGTGCATATTGGTAGTGTTGTACCCCAATTTTTGACCTAAGATCCCATTTGCATTTTTGCATTTTTATACAAAGGTCAAGGTCACTAAATACAATCAATTTTAACCTCTCACCTTTGAGCATTGATTATGCAGAAATTGTCAAGTGTTTTGAACATTTTTTGCCTATGTATCACTAACCTCTAATCAAGCACGAAATGTGTGTTTTTGTTTCTTTGATTTTATGTGCTGACAGGTCTCCTTCGAATGCAACTTGGGCATGTCCTTCATTTTGAACTTAAAGCCTCCTTCGAATGCAATTTTAGGCCTATTTCGATTTGGATAAGTAGCTACCTGCAAGCCTGCTTCGATTTGGACAAATTTGCTGCCTGCAAGCCTACTTCGATCTGGACTAGTTTACTGCCTGCAAACATGTTTCGATTGGGCAACATTGCTTCTTTCGATCCACAACCTTCGATTGGGTAACATTGCTTCTTTCGATCAACAACCTTCGATTGGCCAATATGTTTGTTTCGATCCACATGCTTCGATTCAACAACATTGCTTCCTTCAAACACAAGCTTCGATGGGCAATAAAATCTCCCTTCAGTCACAAGCTTCGAGCTGGACATGTGATTTATGAAGCCTCCTTCGATTCAAAAGTTGGACCACTGTACTGCCATGCAACAAACACTACTGAGCCTGCTACAACAGTCCTGCGCCAACCTGCCACTAAACTCCAAAATACTGAAAAGCCTGCTACAACAGTCCTGTACTTGCCCAAAAAGGAGTGTACAAGAGCTGCGTAGAAGAAAGGGTCGAAACAGCATTCCCAAACTGTTCAAATCATTTTTGTTTTTCCCCCAAAACTTCAGCAAATCTGCCTATAAATAAAGAGGTTACAACACATTTTTCAGAGGAGAAAAAAAGGACTTTGGGCCAGACGAACCTCTCTCAAATTTTCTCGAAACTGTAGAAATCTGCAAAAATTCTCAAACATAAAAATTCTCAAAGTTCTTCAACACTTGTGAGAACAAACCCAAACTTTCCCAAACACAAAAATCTCAAGTCCCTTCAATACCTGTGAGAAAAAAAAAATCCCAAACACTTACTTCCTTCGATTCTGAAGAATAACCATATTGCAGTCTCCTTCGAATGAAATAAGCACACTTGCTTTTTCCCTTCCTTCGAATCCAGGATTCCCAGCGCAACTGTTGGCATCCTCTTTCGAATCCAGCGCTCCAGGCAGCCACCACTCAAGGTCCCTCAACACACGTTCCAGCCTAGCCAGGTAAGTCACTCTTACCCTTGAACTTTTCATTTCCAGTATAACATGTAAATAATACTTTTTTTTCGTTTCAAGCATGTACATACTACTGTTCCTTTTGATTCCACCCTTTTCAACATATTTTTTAGAACTGAGCTCTTTCGTTTTTACTATTAAACTGTTACTAGCATGGCTCAGGCCATGTTGTTATTTAATGCTTGAAATGAAAGAAACAGGAGACAGGAGTATGAAACGAAGCCCCAGGCTTCCTCACTGACTCCAGGCCCAGTCGAAGGAAGCAGAAAGGAAGATTACATCTTGCACAGATTCCAGGCCTAGTCGAAAGGCACAACATGTTATCCCACTGGTCTCAATCGAAAGGCACAATACACTGACTTCCAGGCCCCAGTCGAAGGATACAACTTGTTGTTGCCTCTGCTCAATCGAAGGACAGGACTTCGCCTCTTCCAAAGTCTCAATCGAAAGACATGACTTCGTTGCTGCCAGCCCCAATCGAAAGAGGCCAGAAAATGCCAATCGAAGGATGCTACTGCCTGGGTCGAAAGACACCCAGTTTTCTTACTTTTTTTCTTTTCCTTCATATTTTTTATGCTTTTGATATGTTTGTAATAGCGTAGGTTTTTATCTTTCTGCATTTTACTTTGAACAAATGCTAGTAATTAGGCAAGATAAAAACAAACCAAAAACAAACCACAAAAATCAAAAAAATTCTTTAATCATTACTTGAACATACTTTAAAACATGCAAAAATACTCAACAAATCAAAACTCCCCCAAGGGCATGTTACCTCCATTCTATCGCGATACCGGCCGTGCCTATTGCTAGAATGCGTGCGTTAATGTCGCCCACTAAAAAACACAAACAAATCAACCTTTTTCTAGAGGAACTACGGTTTTTTGATTCCTTCATTGGATACGTAGGCAAAGGGTCGCGAAACCCTCACGAACGCAATAATAAAAACTCATTTTTTCCCATTAAGCAAACATATTTGTAGATAAATACACCCTTGTATATAACAAACAATCTTTAACCAAAAACAGATATTTCAAAAGGTTCCTGCGGAGTACCGCAGATGCATTGGGTGCTAATACCTTCCCATTGCATAACCAACCCCCGAACTCTTGATCTCTTTAAAAAAACGCATTGTATTACTTTTTATTTTACATTGCATGTTTTTTTAGGGTTTTATGTCGCTCTTTTCCCTTTTCCCTTGGAAATAATAAAGCGCGGTGGCGACTCTTGCTTTTGTGAGTCAAGTTAATTAATAGCTTGATCTCCGATTTTCACTGCTACAGAATTGGCGACTCTGCTGGGGAAAGATTGACCTCTTGCTGGTCCATCCCTAAGTGGGTTAAGCCTAATTTGTTTTATCTGTTTTATCATTATTTGATTGTTTGTTTATACGTATATATTATGGTTTTTGGGGTGTTGATTACAAAGGACAAGTCCTATATCCGGACTAAGTTACACTTAGGAATAGGATGGGCGGTATAGTCATGTTAACTTTGAGGGAGTAATCCCGAAGAAGGAGGCATGAGATCCCCCACTCAGTGGAAGGCCCTTTTGAATGTAATATTTGTTTACCGAGTAATCGGGAAGACATTATTATTTTTGACCTGGGAGCCAGAGAAGCTGAGAACCGTAGAACCCTAACCCATCTTGGCCTTTTAGGTGTAGCACGGAGATTATAACGGAGTAATCCGGAAGTAGTTGTCACGCGATGCTGCACTCAGACGAGTTTCTCTTGAGAATATTGCTGATTACCGAGTAATTGGGGCGTTGGTAATATCCGAAGGAGGAATGTAGACTCTGGGAACTTTTAGAACATTGTTCTACAGGTGTGATTAAACCGTTAGTACATACCTTGGGGATGTTCTTTACCATTGACTCCATGCTCGTGACGCTGAACCTTTCAACTATGTTTGTGACCTTGCTTGTGTTTGTTGCATAGCCAGACATTCATGCATCCATGAAACCCTTTTCACTTGATTTTCAAGGAATTTGGAGGTCTTTCTTTGTAAACATCACATGTTTCATCAAACTCAATGGATCTTGGGTGTTGATGGGGTGGAAACCCTAATCCACCAAAATGGATGATTGATCTTGATGATAACTTGATCAATGCTTGGAGCCAATTTAAAATTCATCTTCTATCTTCATACTTTGATGTTTACAACTTAATATCTTGAGCTCCTTGAAAGTCAAACAAAAACTCTCTTTTGCATATCATGCATCATTATACATCTTTGGTTTCACTTTCAAAGGTCTTTTTCCAAGTCTTTTTTTTCCTTTTGGTCTCACCAGTACAAAACTCGCACTAATAGAACAATGGAGAATATCAAACAAGAGGTTTCTGAACTCTGTAGAAAGATGAGTACTTTGAAAGCCAGTATGGAGCACTTAGCTGGTTTGGTTGAAATTTTGGTTGCCGCCCAAGTCAATCCTTCTAGGAGGGAGGAAGCAATGATAAAAGTCTTCACTGATTTTGGCCTTGAAGTTAAGGACAGGTTTCCTTCAACACAAATCCAGATGGAAAGCCTTCCCGGATTATTAACTTATTCATGCTTTTTGCAATTTTTTTCTTGTTTATCAAAACATTATTTGCATGAAAGAACTTGTTTGCATCTGAATGATCATCTTAATACAATGAGTATGTTTGTCTTGAAGAAATTCATTTTTGTTTTCAAAACTTTAAATTTCTTTTTGCATTATGATACCAACTTGTTTCCCACTCTCTTGCCTAGGCGGAGATTGAAGGGAGGATGATGATCTAAAAAACAAAATCTCTGGTTGCATGCTTTTGGATAAAATCTTGCTGATGATGTACAAGCATTGTTTCTAATCCCTAAACACCGGAGATATAAGGAAGATAATCCCTTGCTAACCCCTTTTGAGCCTTGAAGTAGGAGTTTCTTTTCTATACGAAAAAACCCTCAAATTTTAACCTGGGGCAGGGTAGTTTTCAGTTAATCTGATTGAGTGTTCAAAATTCATAAGGAAGATATTTCTGAAGAGAGACTACGAGGGCTATCCTTCATGTATAATGAATCTAGAAGATGTGGAACCACAATGTTATCCCTCATTCATCAAGAAACGAGGCAGTCACAATCTTCTCAACAAGCAAATACAAGCTAATGTCACTTGTTTTGTTCAAAAAGTCAAAAATCAAGAAAAAGAAAAAGCCTGCTAAGTCAAAAAACATGAAAACGTGTGACTTAGGAAAAATTAAGGCATCCCGCTGGACTATCAATTCAAAAGAATTAGTTCAGGCAAAAGTTAGGGAAAATAAAAATTGCAAGAAAGGACTACAAAGAAAAGTCCTCAGCAAAGAACAAATTGGTGACTACAAACACGAAGACATGAGGGTGGTTTCTACTTCAAAAACCTCGTCGTTTCCTTAACCGTCACAAAATCATTTTGAGAGATGAACGCTCATGTTGAATTAACTGAACATAGGGTTGGAGAACATCATGAAGAATGGGTGGGCACCTATAAATTTTGAGCCTTAAAATCTTTTTTCTAAAAACCGTGAACTAAGCCACGTTACAACCTTCAAAAGTCCTAATTGAAGCAAGGTTATTTTGAAAGCATACTTCAATGAGATAGTGTTCCTGACTCCCATGAATGTTCTAAATAGTTATGTTGGTATCATATGTTTTTCCTACACAAAAATAAATGGTGCTCTAACTCGCAAAATTTGTGCGACATCTTTTCAAAATCTTCAAGACTTACATAACTGTTGCATTAGAATTTTCATTCTCATGATAAACTTTTTCTAACTGCAAAACATTTGTTTGATATCAAGGAAGCTCACATATAAGCACTAGTGATGAGTTTATTCTTTTGAGGCCTGAAACTATGGTGAGAAATTGGCGAATCATTTCAAGAAAAAATCATATCCAGAGGCATGTCACATGAAGACCATAAGCACAGACATGTTGCTTCTCCCAGTTAATGCTTTTCCCAACTTGTTTACTCTTTTGGGGAAAAATTTGAAGACTTTGTTGTGCCAACTACAGTCAATCTGGGGCAATCACGTCAAGATTTGATGAATCTCTCTAAGAGTTTGAAGACACCAGAGCATGGTGAATGCCAGGTCTTTTGTAAAATCCTCTTGAGACGATTTCTCCTCATCAACCATATAGCTTGGGGAATTTTGGAAGTGAAGTTATTCGCAAGAATTGTCATGCAACATGCAATTTATCAGCAGTAAACTTGGGGCATCCAAAATTAGTCCCAGGGGAAATCCAGATTTGTCAAGATATGTTTTGCACACATTATCAGAGGGTGGTGTTCCCAGTATCTCCAGTTAAGCATGGCTTTTTCCAGCTGAAACATTGATTGTGTTGTTATCCTGTCAATGGATTGTTTGCAATAGAATACTGGACTTTGGGTTTTCTACCTGAAAATATCTTCCTCTCCAGAGATATTCAAGCCTTGTGAAAGGACCTTGCTCCAATGATGGCTTTTTTTTTATCTCCAGTAATGGTCCCATCTTGTTGAGATTAGCTGAGTGTTGGGTTTGTGCTGTGATATCTTATCATCTTCTGTCTATCTCCCCTGTCTGTTTTGTCAGTGTGATACGGTGGGAGAACTGACTTGAGGTTTTGCGTTTGTTTTTGCAAATGTTTCGGTTGAGCAAGAGTCGCCACCGACTTTTTATTTTATCCTAAGGAAAGGTTTAAAAAGCACAGCAAAAACCTTTTGAGATGTTTTCTTGGGTTCGGGGAGTAGATTATAGAAAGGGAAGGTATTATCACCCTTTCTATCCATGGTTATCCATGGGCTCTTAGTTACTTGCTTAGATCCCTTGCCTTTTGTTTTCAATTGTTTGAAATGGTGCTCGTGTGTGTGGGTTTGAAAATGTTTTGAAAAGAAGCCAATGTGGTGGCCACCTTTGTAATGATCCATGTGGGGATGTATACAAAGATGTATGTCTTTTGAAAAAGTTTTCATTTGTTTTTGAAAGTTGTTTTGAAAGTGTTGTGAGGTGTGGTTTTTTAGAAAATAGGCAAGTGTTTTGTTTTTGCAAGTTTGGATTCAAGTAACTAAGAGGTTATCTACTCCTAAATTTCTCAAAGTTTATTGCTATGTTTTAAACCCTTTTAATAAGTTTATTCCACCATTGCATTTGGTGGACAATCTCATGTTAGGATGTGAAAGGGACGGGCGCGGGTCATCGTTTAGACCATAATTGCAATGGTGCTAAGTATCTTTGGGCATTTTCTTTAAGGGACTTGATCATTTGTTTAGGCAACATTTTGAAAGTGTTATCGAGGGACTATGATCATTTGATTTGTTTGTTTTGCCCAAAGAGACCTAACATGCAATATGGCCCAATTTTGAAAGGCAACAAGTGGAATACCCTAGGGGGTGCAAGTGTGATTTGTGTGTCCATTTTCATGTTTGTTTATCTTGAAATTAGGTCAAAACAATTTTTCGTTATTTATCGCATACAAACCCTAATTCTAACATGGTATAATTAGAAAGCAATAAAGTGCGAAAATAAATTTACTAAGCTATTACAAAACCATATATGGGAAGGGGGGTACAAATGTTTGAATGGGGATTTTGACAAGGAATTTAAACCTAAAACTATTACATCAATATTGAATTATTTACAAGGTGATTAATTTGCATAAATTAAATAAAATAGAACAAATTTGCAAGATGCCAAAAATGGTTTTTATATGTATGGAAAAAAAGATATTTTTATATGTCAAAAAGAAAGTATTATTATTTTTTAAGTTTTTCATATTTAGGGTCAAACCCTAATTCTATAAAAATGTATTATTTATTCAATATACACAATATTTATTATTCATATACAAAAATAAAATAAAAATAAAGTATATTTGTAAAAAATGATTTTTTAGTGTTAAATATTAATAAAATAAAATATGTATATTTTTAGTATTTTTATCCTATATATATATATATATATATATATATATATATATATATATATATATATATATATATATATATATATATATATATATATATATATATATATATATATATATATATATATATATATATATATATATATATATATATATATATATATATATATATATATATATATATATATATATATATATGTATATATATATGTATGTATTATTCATTAAATATGTATTATATATACAAATTAATAATATTTAATATTTAATAAAAAAAGTATTTTTTTCTATAAAATATTTTCAGAAAGTAAAACAAAATAAAAATGTATAAAAAATATATTTACACTATTTTAGTATTTTAGATTAAAGTATATGTACTTATTTATTTATGTACAAACTAAAAGAAAAATAAAATAAATGCCTAATAAATTCAAAAATGGTGAGAAAAAATATTTTTATATTTTTAATATCATAAGAAAAAATAAATGAGTCAATCAAAAAAAAAAAAAAAAAGTCAAAAAACATTAACAATAAGCCAAATGGGCTCAGGGGGTTCAGAAGCAATTGTGTGGTGTGAAAAGGAAATGCAAAGCAAGCCCAGCCCAGTTGACCTTTCTTCAACCTCTGGCCAGAAAGTATCAAAAAAACGCGCGCCTTGTTCCTCCATTCAAACATCTTGATTCCTGGCTTTTTAATGAAAACTCATAACATAAAAAATGTTCAGCATCAAGAGACGAATCCAACCATATGCAGAACTTGCCTTAACTCTCTAAGATGAGAGAGAATTTCTTCTCCCCCAAATCCTGACCTAGATTTTCTTCCATGTTCAGACTCAAAATTCTTGTAACACATATAATATAAATAAAATCTAATTATATGGGCATGTTCAGGGCAATGATTATGACATATTCTCTTCACAAACCTAAAGCTAACAATGCCTAATAAGAGAGATACGAATTCAGAAACTTACCTGTTCAGTTGAAGTTCTATCTGGCAATGGAGAAGCTTTCAGTGCAAGGTGATGATTGGGATAGTTTCCTTGAGGTCCAGGGATGTTATTCCAAGCTTTACTTTGTCTTGAAAGCTTTTGAATCGAGCTAGAGCACTTCACCTGTAAATCAGAAAAGTGAAAATGGTAGAACCAGTTAGAGGGATTACAGGTCGTTTTTTAGGTTTTGGTTAGCTTGCATAGATGGTATGGAAGGTGTGTGAATTGGTTTGGGCAAGAAAGCTTGAGAGGAATGAGAGATGGCACTCAAACTGCAGGCCCTGCCCTGTTCTTGCAGTTTGAAGGTGATTCTGGGAATGGGAGTGTTTGAGGGATGTTAGGGTCGTGCTTCAGCTTAGGATGAATGTCTTGAATGTGTTTGATAACTTTCTCTAAGCCTTGGTTAACTGATATGAGAGTTGGTACAAGTTATGCTATGTTTCTTCTTTCTTAAGCAACAAAAGGCAAGTTGATGTTCTAGACTGATGCAGGCCCCCATAACATGCTGCAATCCTTTGCCTTGATCAGTGTAATGTGTCTCATAACTTGTGCCTAGAAGATTTTGACTGTACCACTTGGATTTGCAAAATGGACATAAAGTTCTACTTTTTCAAAATGGAAATAATGCTTTATCTATAAATGGATTAATCTTCTAGGCAATGCTTGAATACACAAAACATGGTCTTGGCACAAAGGTTTGGCATTAAATTATTGAGTGTCAAAGGGTTTTAGGACCTGTAATGTAGCACAAACTATGCTGACTTGAAAATGGCCTAAGTTATGAACATGTTCATGATCCATTCAAAAGTGAATTTTTGCCATATTGTGAAATTCGATTCTCTCAAGTTATGAGGTTGTTTGAGAAGTTATTGGACATTTTGGAAAGCTTGGAATTTGTACTACAATCCATCTTTGAAATGCAAATTGAAATTCCAAGTGGAAGTGTATGGAAAATGGCCTTGAAGTTAGGTAGAAAACCTTGTCAAAAAGGTCAAATTTTCACTAAGTTAAGAATGGTTTAGTGCCCTTATTCAAAAATTTGTAACTTGAGATACAAGCCTCATTTGGGAAAACTTTGTGAATCAAAGTTGTAGTTTATGCAACAAGCTACAACTTTCATGTTTTGACTTTTGTTTGAATCCAAATGAATCTTGGTGAGAAGGTGGGGCAAAGTTGGGAAAAAATTAGGGTTTTCCATAACTTAGAAAAATTCTAAGTTATGAAAAATTCCCATTTCAAACCCTAATTTGCATTTCTTGGTTTCTTGGTGAACAAGTTTCATGATTTGGCATGTTTTGATGAAAAATGAATCTTGACTCTTGATTTTGACCAAAAAGTCAAAGTTTGACTTTTCAGTATACAGTCAAAATTGATCAATTGACTGAGAAATTCAACTATCAATCCTGTGTATTTGGGATCTTTTGACCTTGTTGAGCATGTCAAGATAATTCCATGGGGTCCTTGAGTCCATATGTAAGTTTGGTTTACCATTGGCTAGGTCAAACAGTCAAAAATTGCCTTTATGCAGTCAAAACCCTAAAAAATGACCATTTTGCCCTTTTGATGATCTGATCAAATTTCTTGTGGATTTGTGATCCAAACTTGATCAAATGGTCCATGTGAGTTTATAATGTTGATGTGGGTCAATTTTCATGAGATTTGACTGTCAATTGGCCACAGTTGACTTTTTCCCCAACACAGTTGATTTCTAGGTCAACTGTCCAATTGACTGGGCAAAATTTGGAATCAAGACTTGAAACTTGGTATGGATAAATTTGGGAGTCCAACATGAAGCATGAAAGTCATCTTAGGCATTTTAGGTCAAAGTATCTTTGTGCAAACACAAACCCTAATTTGGGTCAACAGTGCAAGGAGAAGTCTTGAGCAGAGGAAACCCTAACTGGATCTTGAGCTCCAAGGGTCTTGTGATGAGAAAATGTTGAGGAAATGGGAGGGAAAATTTTGGGGTACAACAGTTGCCCCTGTTCAATCTTCTTGAACCTGAAGAGTTAGATTGGCAAGTTTGCCTTTCGTGACTCGAGGGTAAAAGGAGATTGGACACTAGAGTGCCCGGAAATTTGCACTCGCATGTTGGAGTATCAGCAAATGTGATGTCGAGAATGGACTTATAGATGCCATTTGGAGAGATGGTGGATAGGGAGATGGGCTTATAGATGCCATCTGGAGAGGTGACAGAACCTTGTCGGGAATGGGCTTATAGATGCCATTTGGAAGTGTTGATCGCATAAGAGATTCCTTAGCGAGAACTTGTGTATTTGAGAAAGACAAATGTTTTCCTGGCTTGTTACAGATGTTTGGTATTCAATCTCTTTATGCAGATATGCCCTGGCTAGATACAGGTATCGAATCTATAATCGGTTGCTCACAGATGTGCCTTGGCTGGATACAGGAGTCGAATCCGGAAATAGTCGTCAATAGATATGCCCTGGCTGGATACAGGAATCGAATCTTCGAACTCTTCAGACGTGCCCTGGCTAGATACAGGAATCGAGTCTGGAAACTGATCACTCTCAGATGTGCCCTGGCTAGATACAGGTATCGAATCTGGAATTGTGACAGTCGAAGGTAGTTGTCTTTGGGATTGTCTTTTTCTCTGAAAAGGAAAAAACATAAGTTGTATGCAATGTCATGATGTATGATATGCATGATGTCATGACGTTCAACATGAGATAGTGTTGTATGCATTTTATCATGTATGTAAGCAAGATGTATGAAAATGTGAAATGTTTATAAATGTGATTTCGTCTTAGGAAAATAAATCCTTGACGACCGGCCGGGGAATTGCTCTGTGGAAGAGATACTTTGCTGAAGTTTGATGAGAGGCCTGCTGAGGACTTCAATGATGGATTCCGCTGGGGATAATGATGATAAACTCCGCTGAGGAACACCAAAGATAAACTCTGCTGGGGAATAGGAAGAACTTTGTCGGGGACTGAAGGAACTTTGCCGAGGGCGATTTTCCGTGGCAATTAGCTGAGGATAACCCAGTTATAAGCCCCTTGTAAGGAATAACTCTGAATAAAGCTCGGGAGAGACGTCTGTATTCTGCAGGGAACAAGCTTCCAGAATCTACTGGGGATAAGCTTTAAGACCTGCCGGGGAATGTTGTGCCTTTTCAGGATTGACGGGGAATCAACTCCGCTTGGGGAAAGTATTGGTGAATCTTGTCTTACTCTGCGGGGAGTTGAGATGATCTGATCACATTCTTCAGTCGAATCTACCTTGGTACCTTGGCGGACAAAGCAACCAGACTGCATCAGACAACTTCACATTGCCCCTGTTTCTGATGTCACCTATAATTAATCTTTCGTTTCATATGCAAATATTTATGAATCAGCAATTTAATGTCAAATGCATATATCAAAAATGAACATTGGACGTTCTTCGCAAGACAAAACAGAAAAAGGAAAAACAATGGCAATTTGTATGGACAAGTGAATTTGTATTGATTTGAATTTTGCCTGTGAATAGCCGTTTTTGTACAAGAGGCTGACATCCTAGTAAGAGGACGCCGCCAAATAACATAGAGTTTACAATTTTGAAAAGAAAACAAAACAGCTATGTGAACAATCCCACTGGGTTCCAACTCTGCTATCGCCTTTATGTCTTCAAGTGTCTCATCACTTTGCTGCTTGGTTGAAGATGAAGCTGATTGGTCGATGCCGAAATCTGAGCCAGATAGTTGATACCGAATTCCGGATGTGAAGTGATCCAATGAGACATAGTGTTACACTTTATCCCTAACTTTTGCCTGGACCACCCTTTCGGGTTTTCAGTCCACCGGGATACCCATTTTTGCCCAAGCCGCCTTTTCAGGTTTTCGACTTGCCGGGTGTACAGATTTTTTTCATTTCATCCCTTATTTTTGCCCGAACCCTTTTGGTTCGCCGGGAAGCCCTTATTTTTGCCTAGGTATGTCAACCTAGCGGGTCTTTTGTTCATGCGTAGTATTTTTTCACTATGTCTGCATTGGCGGGGTGAGGAAGGTCGTCACCATTCATGGTGGTTAGGATCATGGCTCCTCCTGAGAACACATGTTTAACCACAAATGGCCCTTCGTATGTAGGGGTCCATTTGCCCCGGGGATCACTTTGAGGAAGGATGATGCGTTTGATTACCAGGTCCCCAACTTGATACTCTTGTGGTCTGACTTTCTTGTTAAATGCCCTGATCATCCGTTTTTGATACGTTTGACCATGACAGATAGCAGTGAGCCTCTTTTCGTCAATCAGATTTAATTGATCAAGTCGAGTCTGGATCCAGTCATCTTCATTCAAGTCTGCATCCTTCATTATCCGGAGAGAGGGTATCTGGACTTCAATTGGCAAGACTGCCTCCATACCATAGACCAAAGAGAAAGGAGTTGCCCCGGTTGACGTCCTTGCCGAGGTACGGTACCCATGAAGAGTGAACGGTAACATCTCGTGCCAATCTTTATAGGTCATTGTCATCTTCTGCACAATTTTCTTGATATTCTTATTAGCTGTCTCTACAGCCCCATTCATCTTCGGCCGGTAGGGAGAAGAGTTGTGGTGTTGTATCTTGAATTGTTCGCAGAGTTCAGCGATCATCTTATTATTGAGATTGGTACCATTGTCCGTAATGATTCTTTCTGGGACGCCGTATCGACAGATCAGATTATGCCGGATGAAACGTGCCACGACGCTCTTGGTTACCGTTGCGTAGGAAGCTGCCTCAACCCACTTTGTGAAGTAATCGATCGCCACTAAGATGAAGCGATGCCCATTGGATGCCGTCGGTCGGATCTCACCGATCATATCAATGCCCCACATTGCAAAAGGCCAAGGTGCCGTCAGGACGTTCAGAGGAACTGGAGGAATGTGCACCTTGTCAGCATAGATCTGGCATTTATGACAAGTTCGAGAGTGTTGGTAACAATCGGCTTCCATTGTGGACCAGAAATATCCTGCCCGAAGAATTTTCTTTGCCATGGTGTGTCCACTGGAATGTGTCCCGAATGTACCTTCATGCAGTTCTATCATGATCTTCTCTGCTTCAGCCTTATCCACACAATGTAGTAGAGTTGAATCATGATTCCGTTTGTAGAGGATGTCGTTGCTGAGGAAGAATTTTGCCGCAAACCTCCTCATGAACTTCTTGTCATTGACAGATGCACCTTCAGGGTATTCCTGAGCTTCCAAGTACCTCTTCACCTCATGATACCAGGGTTTTTCAGTTGCCTTCTCGGCCTCGAGATCGCAGCAGTATGCCGGTTCGTCCAACTTCCAGATAATGATCCGGGGAGCCTCATTGTCCCATTTAACTTTGAACATTGAAGACATCGTAGCTAGTGCGTCCGCTAGCTGATTCTCCTCTCTTGGGAAGTGCTCAAAAGTTATCTCTTCAAAGTGGGGAAGCAAGGTCAACACATACTCCTTGTAAGGAATAAGATTTGTGTGTTTCGTATCCCACTCGCCTTTGATCTGATTGATCACGAGAGCGGAATCTCCGAAGACACTCAGAAATTTGATCCTTAAGTCGATTGCAGCTTGTAAACCCATGATACATGCCTCATATTCTGCCATGTTGTTGGTGCAGTTGAAACACAATCGGGCGGTGAGCGGAGTATGAGTTCCTTTGGGAGATATGATTACAGCGCCGACGCCGTTACCCAAAGCATTGGAGGCTCCGTCAAAATGCATAGACCATCGGGATCCTTCCTCAGGTCCTTCATCCGGTCCAAGTACTTCACAGTCAGTTACCACCATGATGTCTTCGTCCGGAAAATCAAAGTTAAATGATTGGTAATCGTCCACAGGTTGGTGTGCCAAATGATCTGCCAGTACACTTCCTTTGATTGCTTTCTGAGTTGTATACTGGATATCATATTCTGTTAAGATCATTTGCCATCTTGCTATTCTCCCAGACAGAGCAGGCTTTTCAAATATGTACTTGATGGGATCCATCTTTGAAATCAACAAAGTGGTGTGAGTCAGCATATACTGTCTCAGCCGGCGAGCAGCCCATACCAGAGCGCAGCAAGTTTTCTCAAGCAGTGAGTAACGAGACTCACAGTCGGTAAACTTTTTGCTCAAGTAATAAATAGCGTGCTCTTTTCGGCCAGACTCGTCATGCTGCCCCAACATACACCCCATTGAATTGTCAAGTACTGTCAAGTATAGTATCAGAGCTCTCCCTTCCACTGGTGGCATAAGAATGGGTGGCTCTTGGAGATATTCCTTTATCCTTTCAAAGGCAGCCTGACATTCATCGTTCCAGCATACTACTTGATCTTTCTTCAGTAATTTGAAGATTGGCTCACAAGTAGCGGTCAGATGTGAGATGAATCGGGCAATGTAATTCAGTCGTCCCAGGAAACCTCTGACTTCTTTCTCTGTCTTTGGAGTCGGCATCTCTTGTATGGATTTTACCTTGGCAGGGTCCACCTGAATACCTTTATCACTTACAATGAATCCTAGCAATTTTCCGGACCTTACCCCAAAGGTGCATTTGTTGGGATTCAACCTCAGCTTGTATAACTTCAGTCGGTCAAACAGCTTTCTCAGATGATCAAGATGCTCCTCCTCAGTTTGAGACCTTGCTATCATGTCATCAACGTACACCTCAATCTCATGATGGATCATATAATGAAATAAAGCAACCATGGCCCGTTGATAGGTTGCCCCAGCATTTTTCAACCTGAACGGCATGACCTTGTAACAGAAGGTGCCCCACTGAGTCACAAAGGTAGTCTTTTCCATATCTTCCGGAGCCATCTTGATCTGATTATACCCTGAAAAACCATCCATGAATGAGAACACCTTGTGTTGGGTAGTATTGTCAACAAGAACGTCGATGTGAGGTAAGGGGAAGTCATCCTTGGGGCTTGCCCTGTTCAAATCCCTGTAGTCGACACACATTCTGACTTTACCGTCCTTCTTCGGCACTGGCACCACGTTGGTAACCCATTGAGGATAAGAAGTTACTGCTAGAAACCCGGCATCGAATTGCTTCATAACCTCAGCCTTGATCTTTTCGGACATCTCTGGGCGCATACGGCGGACCTTTTGCTTTACTGGAGGGCAGTTTTCCTTTGTTGGCAGGTGATGAACTACAATGTCGGCATCCAAACCAGGCATGTCTTCATAGGACCAAGCAAATACCTCCATGTAATCATGTAGCATCTGGATCAATCGCTGCTTCACACTGAGCTCTAAATTAGCCCCAATCTTGACCTCTTTCCTATTTGTCTCAGTACCCAGGTTAACTGTTTCCACCGGCTCTTCATGTGGTTGAATAGCCCTCTCTTCCTGGAGTAGCAGTCTTGCGAGCTCACCAGGAACTTCACAATCATCTTCACCTTCGTCTTCGGCCAAGTTGATCGGATTCTCGAAGTCATAACTGGCGGTAGCAGAGCTGTTACCAGTGAGATCCAGAGTGGATTGAAACCTGTATAAGTGAGTGTGTGTAAATATAGCTGTTTTGCAATATATAACACAGAAAGAAAAAGAGCACAAGATTTGAAATGCAACAAACGTCCAATGTTTTGATTGATCATATATGGAAATGTCATACAAAAAAGCCCTCACAAATGGAGCTACGATGCCCCGGGTAGGACACCGAGCCAATAAAGTTTTAACATATTGTTTGTTACAAATTGGAAATCAAAAGAAATAATTACTGCGTGACAAATGTGATAGGTGTAAAATCCTTTTCCATCCAATTGCTTGGTCCGTTGCTGGTAGTCGGGTAGATCCAACTGTCAAACTCCGCTTCCTCCATATCCTCCTCAATAGCATTCACCCTTGGATTGGTGATAAACACTGGAGCCTTTCTGATCTTTTCCTTGCGCACAGTCCTCTGAGCCTCTGCAGTAAAGCCCAGCCCAAACTTGTCATTCTTTTGAGTGAAGTCAGGAAGCTGACCCCAATTTGCACAATTGCCTTTCTCGATTACAGCCCCGGCATCCTTCAAGGACACCATCTTCAACGGAAAATCTTCTTCAACTACTGCCTCAGCTGATGCCAACACTGGGGGTACTTCCTCAAAATGCTGAAAGGGGGTTTCAATAAACTCCCCGTCCATTTCGATATACCGGAATGAATTCAAGTGACTCACCATGTATTCCTCCTCACCCTGCACAGTAACAATCTTCCCTTTGACAGGGTATTTGAGCTTCTGGTGTAGAGTGGAAGTTACTGCCCCAGCTTTGTGAATCCAGGGTCGACCCAACAAGCAGGAATAAGATGGACGAATATCTATTACATAGAATGTTGAGTCGAAAACTTGGGAACCCACGCGAATAGGGATGTCTACTTCACCGTGCACCATCCTCTTAGAACCGTCGAAGGCTCTAACAATGATGTTACTAGGTTTCAACTCCAAGCCCTCACAATCCAAGCGATCCAATGCTTTCTTGGGCAAAACATTCAGGGAAGAGCCGGTATCCACTAACACGTGTGCGAGAGTAGTGCCCCTGCATTCTATGGAAACATGCAGGGCATCATTGTGATTTTTCCCTTTGGCGGTAAGGTCAGCATCCGAGAACCCTAAGCCATTGCCAGCCGTCAAATTAGCCACACAGTCGGTGAATTGATCCGCGGAGGTCTCTTGCGGTACATGGGCCGTTTTCAGAAATGAAATCAGGGCTTTTGCATGGGCCTCTGAGCATAGCAGCAATGATAACATAGAGATTTTGGAGGGAGTATGCCCCAACTGTTCAACGACATTAAAGTCACTCTTTTTGATAATTTTAAGGATTTCCTCCATTTCATGTTGGGGGGCTTCCACAACAGTCTTCTTTTTTGGTGCCTCCGTCCTGGCAGGCAAATCGGTAGCAACTTCTTTGCCCCGAGTATCAGAGGACTCGGTGACTGTAGTAGACACAGGAACTTGAACTGGAACATGCACACTTGCGGGTGTGATGGTGAGAGGTTTTCGGATAACTGGCAGTGCAATGTCAGGCGAGAAGAGCCTGCCACTGCGGGTAATCTTGGCGGGACCAGTGATGTTACTGGTACTGGTATTGGTGTTGCACTCCTGCTTCACCCCAAGCACATACACGTCGGCTCCATAATGCCATGGGACGGCTTTATCAGACTCATAGGGGAGAGGCCCCGGAACAGTAATAGTAATGGGTGCAATAGACATAATTTGGACTGGTTTCTTTATGGGAGCTTTAGCAGGATTGTAAATCGTGACAACAGATATTTCTTCCACAGAAACAAACGGAACAACAGTTTTCTTGAACAGAATTTCCTTGCTATCCATCAGGCTTTGGATGCCTGATTTCAGCAGTGGACAACCGGTAGGGATAACAGCACACAGGAGGCAACCCTTACTACAACTCGAAAATAAACCGGCTAGTAGTAAGTTCCTCTTAACAGTCAAAAGAGGGGTAACGACTTCATTCACCGAAACAGCATACAACTCTTCCTCAATGGCATTTACTCTATGCTGGGGCATAGGAGCAGTTACAACATTCGGTCTCTCAGGCGCTTCAAACTGAATTTCCTTCGCGTCAATAAGATCTTGCACTTTGTTTCTCAAGGCCCAGCAATCATCAGTAGTGTGCCCGGGACTATCAGAATGATAAGCACACCGGGCATTTGGGTTATACTTAGGAGACGCAGTGTTGACGACCTTAGGAGATTCTTTGATGGTCACCAAGTTGGTTGATAACAGTTGGGGTAAAATTTGAGATAAGGTCATACTCAGCCGAGTATACTGCCTCTTGGGCCTTTCACCTCTTTGTTGATTGTACTGCTGAGGAGCAGCAGCAGGTTTTGAAATGACCAAAGCATTAACGGCTTGGCGACTTTCTGGCTTGACTTGTCTTCTAGGACCATAGACGGCACTTGCTTCTTTCTTGAAAGGTCTTTTCTCAGTACTTGTGGAGGCAGCCTTTTGTATCTTTCCTGACCTGATGCCAGCTTCAATTCTTTCTCCTGTCAGAATCAAATCCGTAAACCCAGCGGAGGAGTTACCAACCAAATGATTGAAAAATGGACCAGACAAAGTCCCTAGGAACATATCAACCAGCTCACGATCAGTCAATGGAGGCTGCACCCTGCCAGCCAAATCTCTCCATTTTTGTGCGTATTCTTTGAACC
This sequence comes from Vicia faba, assembly GCA_948472305.1. Classification (NCBI taxonomy): domain Eukaryota; kingdom Viridiplantae; phylum Streptophyta; class Magnoliopsida; order Fabales; family Fabaceae; genus Vicia; species Vicia faba. The sequence goes on along the minus strand of OX451740.1, from coordinate 102,515,942 downwards.
CTTCACCCGTTCCTAGAGACATACCCTGAAGTTGGGTACGCGTTGGAGCGAGATCAGAATTGTATTGATATTGTCTGTAGAATGCGGTTGCCAAATCTTCCTAGTGTCGGATGCTAGTTCCATCTAATTGGTAGAACCATTCAAGCTGTGATCCCGAAAGGCTATCTTGGAAGAAGTGAATCCAAAGGTTCTTATCCGCCGTATAAGGTTGGATCTTCCTTACGTACGACCTTAGATGCAGCTTTGGGCAGGAGACCCCATCATACTTGGCGAAGGCAGGCGCCTTAAACTTGTGTGGAATTACTACCCCAGAAGATAACCCCAAATCTCCGAAATCCAGCCCCGGCACATTCTGAATCTCCATGGCGCTCAAGCGGTCCTCCAATTGCTTGTATCTGTCAACAGCAGGTGGGTATTGTTCGTCATTGTAGTACGTCTCGTTGTCGGAGACTGCGGGACTAGGAGCTCCTCCCCCTTGGGGACTTTTTTCTCGGCAGAAGAAGTAGTTGGATCAGCTTCATTATGGAGTGTGTTCCCAAATCTGCGTCTAGTGTTGAATAACGCAGTCCTCTTTTTCTTCTTCTTCTTCAGGAGTAGAGTCTTCAACTCTTGCTGTCCTTGGGCCAGGCTTAGGACCATCTCTTGAAACTGGGCACTTTGGGCCTGAAGGGCCTTGATTGCTTGCTCACTGGATGAGTCCGGATTCATGATGACTGTTCAAATAAACAGCGAAGAAGATTAAGCAACCTGTGAAATAGGGTACCTGCTATGCATATGGTGCAATGAGATGCGTATGTTTTATGTTTTCAAAGACAAACAAGATTCAACTTTGTATACAAAAGGGAAACACACTTCATTAGATTAAAATTTTAATTGTTCAACAACTTGCCCTTAGGCATTACAGGAATGGAAAATACTAGAAAGGAAATAAAAGCTATAAAAGAAAATATCCAAAGCCCATCAGTGCTCCCATGGCCTCCTTTTCTCAGTGTTGATGTAGTTATTCAGAACCCGCTCTTCCTCCAATTGCTTAGTCAGCCTCTGGATCTTTCGTTCCTGCTCGTTGAACTTTTCCCGATAGAAATCCCGCTCTTCCTTTAGCTGCGCCCAAGATCTCTTCATTGTGTCAAAATCAGTAGGTATCTGAGGAGGGAGGACAGTTGGAGGAACCCCATCTTCATCAGGAGATTCAAGAATGATAGGTCTGACAGCTTCGTACGACATACCTAACCTCTGAGCATGGATGCGGACCCACTTGCAATAGGGTTCCATTGGTAGAGAAGTCTTTGGTCCCAACTCATGTGGGTCAGCTTTGTGAATTCTGTCCCAAGCTTTAATGAATCCATGGCGTAGTTTGTCACTGTCTGTTTGGAACTCAAAATGGAAGTGAGGAACCAACATTTCATGAGGCCCATCTCCCCTGGATCTTCCAAACTGACAGAGAGCTAAGCATGGATTATAAGAGATTCCTCCTTGGATACCAATCAACGGAACATTAGGGTATTCTCCGCAACGGTCAATAACAGCTACCTCATCCAAACCTCTGAGAGTCCAGGTGATGTCATTATCTATGAGAGACATTAACCTCCGAGCCCAACCTTTTCCTTCTTCATTCTTCAGCACGAACTTAGGAAGGTGCGAAATAAACCACCTTACTAGCAAAGGAGCACAACACCACGAAGTTCCCCGTTTTCGAGCAGTACGAGCGTAGAGTTGTTGCAGGATATCACCCAAAAGAGTGGGTACAGGATTCCGAGACATGAAGATCCTCATGACATGGATACTGATAAAGGTGTCAGGATTTGGAAACAATACCAGACCATAGATCAAAAGAACCAGAATCTCCTCGTATGCCTTGAAGTCCAAATCATTCCAGAAATCATTAGCCTTGCCAACCAGAGATTTGACCAAAAAGCCCTTGACCCCACTTCTAGTTTCCCAGTTAGCCAATACCTCTTCTTTGGTCAAGGGGAGGACTGCAGCAACCTCTTCAGGCCTAGGAGTCTTTTCCAAACCAGTGAATGGAGTTTTTTCCAAGACGGGGATCCCAAGCAGGTAAGAGAATTCTTCCAGGGTAGGAACCAGCTGGAAGTCTTGAAAGGGGAAACAATGATACAGAGGGTCATAAAACTGGGTCAGAACACTTATCAGTTGTTGGTCCCATTTTGCAGTGATCAAGCCAAGGAGAGAACCATGTCTGTTGATGAAGGAAGAAGTGTTTGGAATCCTGCCAACCAAATCCTTGAGCAAAATTGGTGGTTGAACAAAGTTGAGCCGAATAGTATTCCTACGCACGGGCATCATGATGTCCTACAAAACAGAGCAAAGATGAAACTTTTTGTCTTTGAAATGGGTTAGTCCTTTATACAGGATGCATGCAATGGTATGATGGCATGATGCTATGATGAAGCACACCACAAGTATTCACACAGGCAAACATGATAAGGCACACAAGTCACACAAGTCACCCTTAGGTTTCAGGCCAGCATGAATTTTAGGTATTACCCTCTTTTAGTTTCGTTGGTTAAAACCTGTCCTATCAAAAGTAGCCGGGTTCTAGAGGATCTCAAATCATTGGCTACCCTCAATCGGTCATAACTCCAGCATCGCAATCTTTTCTCGCGGCCAGAACCATCTCGAGAGTTTAGCCTCAATGAGTGTAGCATACTGCTACTGTCCTAATAGCCAAGTTGGTCAATTTAGGGTTCTAAGGTTGGTTGGTGTTTAATGACTCCTTAGAAGACCTATATTCTCCTCATTGCAACACAAGGGATATAGGTACAGACCAAGGTGCCACACCAACGTAGCCACTGCTTCACCCATGTCGGTCTACGCCGGACAGGTCCCTTGCAGATTATGCTACCTAAAAGGGTATTTCCCAGATCCGGGTTAGGATCTATGAAACTCCGATGCAAAGCGCACAAATATATAAAAGCAAACAAAGCAAACAATTGAAAACAAAGGTGATCTAAGCCCTAAGGTTACTCCACTTTTAAGTATATCCCCAGCAGAGTCGCCAGTTCTGTGATACGGTGGGAGAACTGACTTGAGGTTTTGCGTTTGTTTTCGCAAATGTTTCGGTTGAGCAAGAGTCGCTACCGACTTTTTATTTTATCCTAAGGAAAGGTTTAAAAAGCACAGCAAAAACCTTTTGAGATGTTTTCTTGGGTTCGGGGAGTAGATTATAGAAAGGGAAGGTATTAGCACCCTTTCTATCTATGGTTATCCATGGGCTCTTAGTTACTTGCTTAGATCCCTTGCCTTTTGTTTTCAATTGTTTGAAATGGTGCTCGTGTGTGTGGGTTTGAAAATGTTTTGAAAAGAAGCCAATGTGGTGGCAACCTTTGTAATGATCCATGTGGGGATGTATACAAAGATGTATGTCTTTTGAAAAAGTTTTCATTTGTTTTTGAAAGTTGTTTTGAAAGTGTTGTGAGGTGTGGTTTTTTAGAAAATAGGCAAGTGTTTTGTTTTTGCAAGTTTGGATTCAAGTAACTAAGAGGTTATCTACTCCTAAATTTCTCAAAGTTTATTGCTATGTTTTAAACCCTTTTAATAAGTTTATTCCACCATTGCATTTGGTGGACAATCTCATGTTAGGATGTGAAAGGGACGGGCGCGGGTCATCGTTTAGACCATAATTGCAATGGTGCTAAGTATCTTTGGGCATTTTCTTTAAGGGACTTGATCATTTGTTTAGGCAACATTTTGAAAGTGTTATCGAGGGACTATGATCATTTGATTTGTTTGTTTTGCCCAAAGAGACCTAACATGCAATATGGCCCAATTTTGAAAGGCAACAAGTGGAATACCCTAGGGGGTGCAAGTGTGATTTGTGTGTCCATTTTCATGTTTGTTTATCTTGAAATTAGGTCAAAACAATTTTTCGTTATTTTTCGCATACAAACCCTAATTCTAACATGGTATAATTAGAAAGCAATAAAGTGCGAAAATAAATTTACTAAGCTATTACAAAACCATATATGGGAAGGGGGGTACAAATGTTCGAATTGGGATTTTGACAAGGAATTTAAACCTAAAACGGTTACATCAATATTGAATTATTTACAAGGTGATTAATTTGCATAAATTAAATAAAATAGAACAAATGTGCAAGATGCCAAAAATGGTTTTTATATGTATGGAAAAAAAGATATTTTTATATGTCAAAAAGAAAGTATTATTATTTTTTAAGTTTTTCATATTTAGGGTCAAACCCTAATTCTATAAAAATGTATTATTTATTCAATATACACAATATTTATTATTCATATACAAAAATAAAATAAAAATAAAGTATATTTGTAAAAAATGATTTTTTAGTGTTAAATATTAATAAAATAAAATATGTATATTTTTAGTATTTTTATCCTAAGTGTATTAATAAATATATATATATATATATATATATATATATATATATATATATATATATATATATATATATATATATATATATATATATATATATATATATATATATATATATATATATATATATATATATATATATATATATATATATATATATATATATATATATATATATATATATATATATATATATATATATATATATATATATATATATATATGTATTATTCATTAAATATGTATTATATATACAAATTAATAATATTTAATATTTAATAAAAAAAAAGTATTTTTTTCTATAAAATATTTTCAGAAAGTAAAACAAAATAAAAATGTATAAAAAATATATTTACACTATTTTAGTATTTTAGATAAAAGTATATGTACTTATTTATTTATGTACAAACTAAAAGAAAAATCAAATAAATGCCTAATAAATTCAAAAATGGTGAGAAAAAATATTTTTATATTTTTAATATCATGAGAAAAAATAAATGAGTCAATCAAAAAAAAAAAAAAAGTCAAAAAACATTAACAATAAGCCAAATGGGCTCAGGGGGTTCAGAAGCAATTGTGTGGTGTGAAAAGGAAATGCAAAGCAAGCCCAGCCCAATTGACGTTTCTTCAACCTCTGGCCAGAAAGTATCAAAAAAAACGCGCGCCTTGTTCCTCCATTCAAACATCTTGATTCCTGGCTTTTTAATGAAAACTCATAACATAAAAAATGTTCAGCATCAAGAGACGAATCCAACCATATGCAGAACTTGCCTTAACTCTCTAAGATGAGAGAGAATTTCTTCTCCCCCAAATCCTGACCTAGATTTTCTTCCATGTTCAGACTCAAAATTCTTGCAACACACATAATATAAATAAAATTTAATTATATGGGCATGTTCAGGGCAATGATTATGACATATTCTCTTCACAAACCTAAAGCTAACAATGCCTAATAAGAGAGATACGAATTCAGAAACTTACCTGTTCAGTTGAATTTCTATCTGGCAATGGAGAAGCTTTCAGTGCAAGGTGATGATTGGGATAGTTTCCTTGAGGTCCAGGGATGCTATTCCAAGCTTTACTTTGTCTTGAAAGCTTTTGAATCGAGCTAGAGCACTTCACCTGTAAATCAGAAAAGTGAAAATGGTAGAACCAATTAGAGGGATTACTGGTCGTGTTTTAGGTTTTGGTTAGCTTGCATAGATGGTATGGAAGGTGTGTGAACTGGTTTGGGCAAGAAAGCTTGAGAGGAATGAGAGATGGCACTCAAACTGCAGGCCCTGCCCTGTTCTTGCAGTTTGAAGGTGATTCTGGGAATGGGAGTGTTTGAGGGATGTTAGGGTCGTGCTTCAGCTTAGGATGAATGTCTTGAATGTGTTTGATAACTTTCTCTAAGCCTTGGTTAACTGATATGAGAGTTGGTACAAGTTATGCTATGTTTCTTCTTTCTTAAGCAACCAAAGGCAAGTTGATGTTCTAGACTGATGCAGGCCCCCATAAAATGCTGCAATCCTTTGCCTTGATCAGTGTAATGTGTCTCATAACTTGTGCCTAGAATATTTTGACTGTACCACTTGGATTTGCAAAATGGACATAAAGTTCTACTTTTTCAAAATGGAAATAATGCTTTATCTATAAATGGATTAATCTTCTAGGCAATGCTTGAATACACAAAACATGGTCTTGGCACAAAGGTTTGGCATTAAATTATTGAGTGTCAAAGGGTTTTAGGACCTGTAATGTAGCACAAACTATGCTGACTTGAAAATGGCCTAAGTTATGAACATGTTCATGATCCATTCAAAAGTGAATTTTTGTCATATTGTGAAATTCGATTCTCTCAAGTTATGAGGTTGTTTGAGAAGTTCTTGGACATTTTGGAAAGCTTTGAATGTGTACTACAATCCATCTTTGAAATGCAAATTGAAATTCCAAGTGGAAATGTATGGAAAATGGCCTTGAAGTTAGGTAGAAAACCTTGTCAAAAAGGTCAAATTTTCACTAAGTTAAGAATGGTTTAGTGCCCTTATTCAAAAATTTGTAACTTGAGATACAAGCCTCATTTGGGAAAACTTTGTGAATCAAAGTTGTAGGTTATGCAACAAGCTACAACTTTCATGTTTTGACTTTTGTTTGAATCCAAATGAATCTTGGTGAGAAGGGGGGGCAAAGTTGGGAAAAAATTAGGGTTTTCCATAACTTAGAAAAATTCTAAGTTATGAAAAATTCCCATTTCAAACCCTAATTTGCATTTCTTGGTTTCTTGGTGAACAAGTTTCATGATTTGGCATGTTTTGGTGAAAAATAAATCTTGACTCTTGATTTTGACCAAAAAGTCAAAGTTTGACTTTTCAGTATACAGTCAAAATTGATCAATTGACTGAGAAATTCAACTATCAATCCTGTGTATTTGGGATCTTTTGAGCTTGTTGAGCATGTCAAGATAATTCCATGGGGTCCTTGAGTCCATATGTAAGTTTGGTTTACCATTCGCTAGGTCAAACAGTCAAAAATTGCCTTTATGCAGTCAAAACCCTAAAAAATGACCATTTTGCCCTTTTGATGATCTGATCAAATTTCTTTTGGATTTGTGATCCAAACTTGATCAAATGGTCCATGTGAGTTCATAATGTTGATGTGGGTCAATTTTCATGAGATTTGACTGTCAATTGGCCACAGTTGACTTTTTCCCCAACACAGTTGATTTCTAGGTCAACTGTCCAATTGACTGGGCAAAATTTGAAATCAAGAGTTGAAACTTGGTATGGATAAATTTGGGAGTCCAACATGAAGCATGAAAGTCATCTTAGGCATTTTAGGTCAAAGTATCTTTGTGCAAACACAAACCCTAATTTGGGTCAACAGTGCAAGGAGAAGTCTTGAGCAGAGGAAACCCTAACTGGATCTTGAGCTCCAAGGGTCTTGTGATGAGAAAATGTTGAGGAAATGGGAGGGCAAATTTTGGGGTACAACAGTCAGCATATACATGACATTCATTTATTCATTCACACTTGCATCATGCATGCACAGTTGTATTTGTTGATGTCATTGAGTTCGTATACCTTGGTTGTGTCTATTCAAATAACGTATTTGATCTTTCCAAATAGAGTGTCAACTTAAGCATAAAATGCACCTCATTTCTAATTCCCCACTGAGTTAACTCTCGTGGAAGAATCTTGCTTTAGCTTTCCTTTTCCATCTCTGGATAGGATAAATCCCCATTTGAGTTGTTTCCTCATTGGGTGGAGTCTTGTTTGATTGTTTTCTCTCCAGTTCATTCCTGGATTGAGCTTTGTCTCTTGTGAATGATACCCTGTGGATATCTCTAGGCTGTGAAACCTAGATGGAGAGTGCATTTATTTTGCAATTCAAATACTTGGTCTCCTTAGGAAGAATCTATTCATGGTTCCCCATTGAAGATGAACTTTATTCCCTAGTAGTGTTATCACAACCTTCTTCTGGAATATCGACATGACAACAAGCGACTGACTCTTTATTTGAGCAGTTTGATTATTTCTGATTTCTCTACGACAAATGGCGGTCTCTTCATGAGCAGTTTGTCCATCCCCGATGAAATTATTGGTTCTCACCTCCAGCCATATCTTCATGATATTTTATGGGTATCTTTGAGAAAACAACAGGCGACAGTCTCTTCATGAGGCAACTTGTATGTTATTAACAACTTTGAAAAAACATCAAGCGGCAGTCTCTTCACGAGGTAACTTGTATGTTATTGATACCTTTGGGAAACAGTAAGTGGTAGTCTCTTCACGGGTGGCTTGTACGTTAATATTCTTTGGAAAATGACAAGTGGCAGCTCTTCATGAGCAGCTTGTACGGAAAATGGCAAGTGGCGGCTCTTCATGAGCAGCTTGTATGGAAAATGGCAAGTGGCGGCTCTTCATGAGCAGCTTGTATGGAAACTGGCAAGTGGCAGCTCTTCATGAGCAGCTTGTATGGAAAATGGCAAGTGGCAGCTCTTCATGAGCAGCTTGTATGGAAAATGGCAAGTGGCAACTCTTCATGAGCAGCTTGTACGGAAAATGGCAAGTGGCAGCTCTTCATGAGCAGCTTGTAGGGAAAATGGCAAGTGGCAGCTCTTCATGAGCAGCTTGTATGGAAAATGGCAAGTGGCAGCTCTTCATGAGCAACTTGTATGGAAAATGGCAAGTGGCAGCTCTTCATGAGCAGCTTGTATGGAAAATGGCAAGTGGCAGCTCTTCATGAGCAGCTTGTACGGAAAATGGCAAGTGGCAGCTCTTCATGAGCAGCTTGTATGGAAAATGGCAAGTGGCAGCTCTTCATGAGCAGCTTGTATGGAAAACGGCAAGTGGAAGCTCTTCATGAGCAGCTTATGGGTAATTAGCAGTAAGTGGTAGCTTCTTTATGAGCAGCTTGTGTGCTTTGATATTCTTTGAAGACAGCAAGTGGCAGCTTCTTCATGAGCAGCTTATGTGCTTTAATATTCTTTGAAGACAACAAGTGGCAGCTCTTCATGAGCAGCTTGTGGGTTATTAGCAACAAGTGGCGGACTCTTCATGAGTAGCTTGTGTGCTTTAATATTCTTTGAAGACGGCAAGTGGCAGCTCTTCAAGAGCAGCTTGTGGGTTATAAGCAACAAGTGGCAGACTCTTCATGAGTAGCTTGTGCGCTTTGATATTCTTTGAAGACAGCAAGTGGCAGCTCTTCATGAGCAGCTTGCAGGTTATTAGCAACAAGTGGCGTACTCTTCATGAGTAGCTTGTGTGCTTTGATATTATTTGAAGACAGCAAGTGGAAGCTTCTTTACTTGAGAAGCTTGTATGTCATGGTATTTTTGGAAGACAGCAAGTGGCAACTTTTTTATTTAAGCAGCTTGTATGTCATAACACCTTTGAAAGATAGCAAGTGGCAGCCTCTTTATTTGAGCAGCTTGTGCATCCCCAACAATAATATCTACTCAGCAAATGGCATCCCTTCAGAAAAGTCCTGTGGGGAAGTTTGCATTTTATCATTCCTTTTCCAGTCACAGTACTGATGTAAATCATTTCTTTTTCCAGCCACAGTGCTGATGTAAATCATTTCTTTTTCCAGCCACAGTGCTGATGTAAATCATTTCTTTTTCCAGCCACAGTGCTGATGTCAATCATTTTGTTTTCCAGCCACAGTGCTGATGTCAATCATTTTGTTTTCCAGCCACAGTGCTGATGTCAATCATTTTTTTTTCCAGCCACAGTGCTGATGTCAATCATTTTTTTTTCCAGCCACAATGTTGATGTCAATCATTTTGTTTTCCAGCCCCAGTGCTGATGTAAATCATTTCTTTTCCAGCCACAGTGCTGATGTAAATCATTTCTTTTCCAGTCTCAACACTGATGTAAATCATTTCTTTTCCAGACTCAACACTGATGTAAATCATTCAAGAGTCTCTCATTTGAAGTCCCTGACTTTGTTTCCCCAGTGGAGCTACAACCTCTTCCTCTATGGGGTTACTGTATAATGTGCTTGGTTTCTCCAGTATTAGTCTGTCTCATATGGCGTCATTCCCCATAAAGATTCAAGAGCATTGCATTCATATAATATCATAAACATAATTGCGGTATCTTAAGGCCAAAAATTGTGTTTTCTTTATTTAAGTCCCTTCAATCTCGTCGAAATGAAGATCCCAATCTTCATATCTCCAGATAGAAGAAACTTAAATAGGGGCAGCTGTTGTACCCCAATTTTTGACCTAAGATCCCATTTGCATTTTTGCATTTTTATACAAAGGTCAAAGTCACTAAATACAGTTGGTTTTAACCTCTCACCTTTGAGCATTGATTATGCAGAAATTGTCAAGTGTTTTGAACATTTTTTGCCTATGTATCACTAACCTCTAATCAAGCACGAAATGTGTGTTTCTGTTTCTTTGATTTTATGTGCTGACAGGTCTCCTACGAATGCAACTTGGGCATGTCCTTCATTTTGAACTTAAAGCCTCCTTCGAGTGCAAGTTTAGGCCTATTTCGATTTGGACAAGTAGCTGCCTGCAAGCCTACTTCGATTTGGACAAATTTGCTGCCTGCAAGCCTACTTCGATCTGGACAAGTTTACTGCCTGCAAACATGTTTCAATTGGGCAACATTGCTTCTTTCGATCGACAGCCTTCGATTGGGAAACATTGCTTCTTTCGATCAACAGCCTTCGATTGGCCAATATGTTTCTTTCGATCCACATGCTTCGATTCAACAACATTGCTTCCTTCGAACACAAGCTTCGATGGGCAATACAATCTCCCTTCAGTCACAAGCTTCGAGCTGGACATGTGATTTCCTTTAAGGCAGCCTCCTTCGATTCAAAAGTTGGACCACTGTACTGCCATGCAACAAACACTACTGAGCCTGCTACAACAGTCATGCGCCAACCTGCCACTAAACTCCAAAATACTGAAAAGCCTACTACAACAGTCCTGTACTTGCCCAAAAAGGAGTGCACAAGAGCCGCGTAGAAGAAAGGGTCGAAACAACATTCCCAAACTGTTCAAATCATTTTTGTTTTCCCCCCAAAACTTCAGCAAATCTGCCTATAAATAAAGAGGTTACAACACATTTTTCAGAGGAGAAAAAAAAGGACTTTGGGCCAGACGAACCTCTCTCAAATTTTCTCTAAACTGTAGAAATCTGCAAAAATTCTCAAACATAAAAATTCTCAAAGTTCTTCAATACTTGTGAGAACAAACCCAAACTTTCCCAAACACAAAAATCTCAAGTCCCTTTAATACCTGTGAGAACAAAAAAATCCCAAACACTTACTTCCTTCGATTCTGAAGAATAACCATACTGCAGTCTCCTTCGAATCAAAGAAGCACACTTGCTTTTTCCCTTCCTTCGAATCCAGGATTCCCAGCGCAACTGTTGGCCTCCTCTTTCGAATCCAGTGCTCCAGGCAGCCACCACTCAAGGTCCCTCAACACACGTTCCAGCCTAGCCAGGTAAGTCACTCTTACCCTTGAACTTTTCATTTCCAGTATAACATGTAAATAATACTTTTTTTCGTTTCAAGCATGTACATACTGTTGTTCCTTTTGATTCCACCCTTTTCAACATATTTTTTAGAACTGAGCTCTTTCGTTTTTACTATTAAACTGTTACTAGCATGGCTCAGGACATGTTGTTATTTAATGCTTGAAATGAAAGAAACAAGAGACAGGAGTATGAAACGAAGCCCCAGGCTTCCTCACTGACTCCAGGCCCAGTCGAAGGAAGCAGAAAGGAAGATTACATCTTGCACAGATTCCAGGCCTAGTCGAAAGGCACAACATGTTGTCCCACTGGTCTCAATCGAAAGGCACAATACACTGACTTCCAGGCCCCAGTCGAAGGATACAACTTGTTGTTGCCTCTGCTCAATCGAAGGACAGGACTTCGCCTCTGCCAAAGTCTCAATCGAAAGACATGACTTCGCTGCTGCCAGCCCCAATCGAAAGAGGCCAGAAAATGCCAGTCGAAGGATGCTACTGCCTGGGTCGAAAGACACCCAGTTTTCTTACTTTTTTTCTTTTCCTTCATATTTTTTATGCTTTTGATATGTTTGTAATAGCGTACGTTTTTATCTTTCTGCATTTTACCTTGAACAAATGCTAGTAATTAGGCAAGATAAAAACAAACCAAAAACAAACCACAAAAATAAAAAACATTCTTTAATCATTACTTGAACATACTTTAAAACATGCAAAAATACTCAACAAATCAAAACTCCCCCAAGGGCATGTTACCTCTGTTCTATCGTGATACCGGCCGTGCCTATTGCTAGAATGCGTGCGTTAATGTCGCCCACTAAAAAACACAAACAAATCAACCTTTTTCTAGAGGAACTACGGTGTTTTGATTCCTTCATTGGATACGTAGGCAAAGGGTCGCGAAACCCTCACGAACGCAATAATAAAAACTCATTTTTCCCCTTAAGCAAACATATTTGTAGATAAATACACCCTTGTATATAACAAACAATCTTTAACCAAAAACAAATATTTCAAAAGGTTCCTGCGGAGTACCGCAGATGCATTGGGTTCTAATACCTCCCCATTGCATAACCAACCCCCGAACTCTTGATCTCTTTCAAAAAATGCATTGTATTACTTTTTATTTTACATTGCATGTTTTTTTAGGGTTTTATTTCGCTCTTTTCCCTTTTCCCTTGGAAATAATAAAGCGCGGTGGCGACTCTTGCTTTTGTGAGTCAAGTTAATTAATAGCTTGATCTCTGATTTTCACCGCTACAGGTAGCTTCGTGTAATAACGTCTCACTGGGGAAAATAAATCCCTAATTGTTGTTGGGGCTAAAGACAGTAGTTCTTCATCTTGACTTTACCGGGGATTTATGTTTTCTACTTGAGGGTATTCTGCTGGGGATCTTCGACTTTTGCTTGGGGATAAGAGCATTCAAGGAGAGTCGATCATTCTTCGCTCTTTGTAAAATTAGTATTCTTACTGGAGATGAAAGAACTGAAATTCTCGGATGTGTTGTTTGTCCATGTTTCGGATATGAGTATTAACTCTTCTTGGGAGGACGACGTTAGATGTCATTTGGTTGGAGAATGGGATCTTATCGAGGAATTTTTGCAATGTTGGAGAAATAAACTCAGTTAAGGAAATAAACCCTATAGACTGTGAAGACTTCACCACGGAAATAATCTTTAATGAGGATTAACTTGTGGGGAAATATATGAGGAAATTGCTCCGTTGGAATTTATGGTCAGCTTTGAACATTTATCCTAACTCCTGGATTCTTTCATAAATGCTAATCCTGTTTTCATGCATATATTTGTAAATGGTAATTATGTTCAAATGCATATGTTCATTCAATATAATCATTGGAAAATTTTGCAAACAAAACAGAGAAAGTAAAAGTAGCTTTTGAATTTGAAACTGATTGTATTAATTTGGAAAATTTGCCTATAAACAGACAGTTTTATACAAAGAGACAGAAATACTAGTAAGAAGAAATCATCGTAAAAGAAAAGGTGTACAAAGAGAAACAAATAAAAACAGCTCTGTGGAAATGATCCTATCGAGTTTTAACTCTGCTATTGTCCCTATGTCTTCAAGCATATCATCCTTCGCCGTCGAAAGAAGTTGATGGAAATGATTTGTACCCTTTGAACTTGATGTCGGTAATTATGATGGCTGTAATTAGATGGGTGATCCAACGAGACATAGTTGTATGTTTTAATCTCTAACTTTTGCCTGGACTGTCTTTTTGAGTTTTTAGACCACCGGAATATCCTTTTTTGTCCAAGCCGCCCTTCTGGGTTTTCGACTTGCCGGATGTACATTTATATATATATATATATATATATATATATATATATATATATATATATATATATATATATATATATATATATATATATATATATATATATATATATATATATATATATATATATATATATATATATATATATATATATATATATATATATATATATATATATATATATATATATATATATATATATATATATATATATATATATATATATATATATATATATATATATATATATATATCCCTAATTTTTTCCCATTCCCTTTTGGTTCGTTGGGATGCTCTTATTTTTGCCTAGGTCAGTCAACCTAGCGAATCTCTTTTATGCATCGTATCTTTAACTATGTTCGTGTTCACAAGGTGTGGAAGATCTTCACCGTCCATGGTGGTAAGTATCATAGCACCGCCAGATAATATCTTCCTAATCACAAATGGCCCATCGTATGTGGGAGTCCATTTTCCCCTGGGATCACCTTGTGGTAAGATGATGTGCTTTATAACCAGATTACCAATCTGGTATACCTGATGTCTGACTTTCTTATTGAAGGCCTTGATCATGTGCTTCTAATACATCTGACCATGACAAAATACTGCAAGCCTTTTCTCATCAATCAAATTTATCTGGTCTAGCCTAGTCTGAATCCACTCGTCTTCGTCTAAACCCGCGTCTTTCATAATCCTTAAGGAATGAATCTGGACTTCGACAGGTAAGACATCCTTCATACCATAGGCGAGAGAGAATGGGGTTTCCCCAATTGATGTGCATGCTGAAGTGCGATAACCTTTAAGATCGAATTATAACATCTCATGCCAATATTTGTATGTCACCGTCATTTTCTATAAAATCTTATTGATGTTCTTGTTGGCGGCTTTCACTATGTCATTCATATTTGGTCAATATGGAGAAGAATTATGGTGTTTAATTTTGAATTGCATGCATAGTTCCGTGATCATTATATAATTTAAGATTGGTACCATTATCTGTGATGATCCTCTCGGGTATGCCATACCGACATATGAGATTATGCTTTATGAAATGAGCCACAACATTCTTGATAATGGAGGTGAACGAGGCTGCTTTGACCCACTCTGTGAAATAATTAATAGCGAACAGGATGAAATGATGCCCATTGGACGCGATAGGCTTAATCTCTCCAATCATATCAATGCCCCACATTGCAAACGGCCAAGGAGCAGTCAAGACATTCAAGGGAACCGAAGGCACATGTATTTTGTCAGCATAAATCTAGCACTTGTGACAAGTTCTAGAATGATGATGGAAATCAGTTCCATGGTTGACCAATAATAACCCGCTCTCAGAATTTTCTAAGCCATCGTGTGTCCACTGGAGTGAGTATCAAAGACTCCTTCATGCATATTGTGATACGGTGGCAGAACCGACTGTTAATACTGGTTTGCATTTTATATTTGCAAATGTCGCGGTAAGCAAGAGTCGCCACTGACTTTTATTTTATCCAATTAGGAAAAGGAAAAAGAACAGAAAAAACCTTTTTTCAAGAATATTTCTGAGTACAGGGGGTAGATTATAGAAAGGGAAGGTGTTAGCACCCTTTCTATCCTTGATTTTCCATGGGCTCTTAGGTACTTGCTCATTTTAAAATTGCTTATGTGTGTGCTTGTTTTGAAAAAGTTTTACTTCGTGATAACCCTTCTATCAGTCCTCAAGGGTGTGACGAAGTTGTTTTGAAAAAGTGTTTGTGTAAAAAGTTTTGTTTGATTGATTGAGCAAGTACTTAAGAGTTAATCTACCTACTCAAAAAAAGTCTATTCATTTTCCTTTTGACAGCGCTATCCCATTATTAAGGAATAGGTAGCACCACCGTTGGAGTTTTAAGGGACGTTTGAAGGGACAGATACGGTCACAAAAGCAATGTTAGGGAATTTTAGTAACCCTCCTAAAGCCTTAAAGATCTTTTCTGAGGAAACATTCGAATGGGTCATTTTTAGATCTTTCGGGACTAGAGGATGACCGCTAACAAACCTTATACTTCATGACCATTTAATCGAAGGCAACCAGAGTGGAGTAAACCCTAGAAGTGAGCATGTGTGAGTGAATCTTTTTCCAGTTAATTATCTTTGCACAATTTAGGGTTTTTTACCGTTTTAATTTCCAGTTAATCTTTCCATACAATCCTATTAACATACATCTAGGCAGTTTATAATTTGCGGAAATTAAAATGCGGAAAGTTTAAAGTTCTAGCTATTACATGGCTTTCACAGATACATAATCATTTTTTACTGTAAAATAAAATGCGGTATTAAAACATGATTAAAGTTATTACAAACTCGGAGCAATTACAAAATAATAAAAAGTAATTAAAATGCGCGCAGCAAATTCAATGCGAGAACGATTTGTAAAAAACCTAAAAAATATAATTGAGAAAAATATTTAAGTTAATTTTGAAGAAAAAAAATTAATTATATAGAAAATTAACCC
The DNA here is from genome assembly GCA_948472305.1 of Vicia faba. Taxonomy (NCBI): domain Eukaryota; kingdom Viridiplantae; phylum Streptophyta; class Magnoliopsida; order Fabales; family Fabaceae; genus Vicia; species Vicia faba. The sequence continues at coordinate 102,499,825 of OX451740.1, read as the reverse complement.
TAATTTCTAATTGATTTTAATTACAAAAAAAGGAATTAAATTAACCTAATTTGTAAGTATGCTAATTAATTAAAGAAAATAAATATTTTATGAGAAAAATGATTTTTGGTGTTTTGTGATTTTTGAGTTTAAAAAAAAAAAGATTTTAGATTATTTTGTGAAGAATAAGAAAATGGTTAGTAAATAAATAAAATAAAAATAATATGAAAGAAGAAAGTTTTGGGCCTGTAAGAATAAACCCAGGGGGGTACATTGTTGAAATTGCTTAGGCCCATGAAGGTGCTCAGCCCATCCTGCGCTAGATCCAGTGATGCCTCTTTCTGCTAGCGCATCATGGTCCCTCAGTGATGGACGTTGGATCTGGGCATGAGACGCATCCATTGGTTGGATGGTGATGGAATATGGTGGGCATTTGGATGAGAGCAGCACCAGATCTGTAAAGGAAAATTAAAACAAAGAAAGCGCTGGGACCTAGAATCGAACTCAGGTCCTCACACTTACCACCAACGCGCTTTGCGATATGGGTTGTTGTTCCTATCTGTTAATATAATAACAACAAAATATAATATGTAAAACCAAGTAACTGAATAAAAATGCGCGTGAAATTCAAATCATCCAGTGAGGTGGTGACAAGTCACTGTCTCCTTCGTTGAGACCGTCGTCTTAGCTCCTTGCACTTTTACCTACGGACAAATGTTCGTGGCTACAACCTGCGTGCTTCAAACATTAAGTAATACACATGATAAATGAATTTAAAGACCAGGATTCAATTGGTCTTGATACCACGATCATCCCAGTACCCTGTTCTTAGTCTAATTTTACTTGTATGTGAAAACCCTAAAACCACCACGAAAACCCTAGTAATGGCAACTCTGGATTTAAGCAGAAAAACACAAAATAAAGTTAACCAAAACGTTGTAAATGACACTATGAACACAATGAAATGTTTAAAAATGCTTAATCATGTGTGAATTAAGAAATCAAACTCAAGTTTTGAGATGCAAACCGTGGGTATGTGGCTTGCGAATACGGCCGTGGAAAGGCTTGTAATTGATTGACTCACGTTCTGGAGACATCCAAGAGTCTATTGGTAGTCTTAGAATGTCCCGAATCAACCTCTAAGTCCAAGAATGATATCTCACTTTCTTGCCAATTTTTTAGTTTTGTTCTGTATTTTCCACGACTGCCAGCCTCTGTTTCGTGCCTGGCCTTGCTCACTATATACCCTTGAATGAATTAGGGTGATAAAAACCACGTGTATCTTTGGAATTTTTGAAGATTTGATCTCATTCTTCCTTTGTGTGATTTGTTTCCAAATTAGGCCTAATCATGCCCTTCTTTTGCCAATCAACCTTGATTCAATTTGATCCTGATATGCCAACAGAATTAGCTTGTGATTCTGTCCAAAAATCAAATCAAAACAAATCTTTGCTATTTTTTGTCATTTATTTGATTTAATTCAAATTTTAATTAATAAAAAATCAAAATAAAATGGAAAATGAAGCAAACAATGTCTGGGTGAATATTTGGGTCGTGGACCATGTTATGAGTGAGGTGCAAGAATAAAAAGTTAGGCTCATTTGGCAAAAAATGCATATTTGAGCACATTTGACTTTTGGCAATTTTGCGAAAATGGTCAACTTTGACAAAGCATATCTCTTCCAATTTTAACCCTAGAGAGGTTTTCTTGGACTTTTTAAAAAATTTAGGATGTCTCCTAAACAACCCTTATGGTCTCATCTCAATTGGTTCTTCCATGTTCATGTAAGAAGCTTTGACCTAAACAGTGTTTTTGTTGACTTTTTAAAAGGACCTATAATGTAGAAATTCATATCTTTTTGTGAGTGCATATTTTGAACTTGAGGTATGAAGATGAATTGTAGGGAATTGCGTCCTCTTTAAAATGAGCTGTGAATGCAAATTTTTTGATAAAGTATGAGGAAGTTATGCTTGGTCAAAGTTTGGTTGACTTTTCCTAAGAAACCCTAATTTACCAACTTTTGAGTTTTGATGAATTAGGAGCATTCCTTAAGGTATCATGATCAACCCTTGATAAAATGATGAAAGTTACTTCAAAATGTTGATGTTGACCAAAAAAATTGAGGTTTGACTGTGTGTGGGCCACAATTGACTTTTGACCTAATACAGTCAATTCTCAAGCATTTGAGCAATTGACTGAGCAAACTTCTTGTGCAAGGTATGAGATTTGACATGGATGACCTTGAGAGCATATTAGGACCATGGAAAGCATTTGAGGCCTTTGGAGTACACACATCGTGATTAAAATGGAAACCCTAATTTGAGACACATTGCTTTAGGAGAGAGTTTGTCTGGTCAACTCTTGGGCAACCTTGAGCAAATTGAGGATCTCAATGGGCATGTGCTGAGTAAAATGAGAGGGAAAATTTTGGGGTACAACACATATATTCCATAATATTCTCAGCTTCCTTCTTCTCTATACAACGGAGCAAATTTGAATCATGATTGTGCTTCTACAAAATTCGGTTACTCAGAAAGAACTTGGTAGAGAACCTCCATAGAAATTTCTTATCATTAATAGAATCCCCTTCAAGATATTCTTGAGTCTCGAGGTATCTTCTTACTTCATGGTCCCAAAGCTTTTCCTCTACTCTATCAGTATCAACTTCGTAGCTACGTGTCAGTTCATTTAATCTCTCAATAGTGATTCCAGGAGCTTCATTGTCCCATCTGACTTTGAACATGGACGACATGGTAGCTAATGCGTCTTCCAATTGATTCTCTTCTCAAGGAATATGTTCAAAAGTGATTTCTTTAAAGTACGGAATTAACATCAATGCATGCTCTCGATAAGGAATGAGATTTGGATTCATCGTATCCCATTCTCCCTTAATTTGACTGATTATAAGGGTTGAGTCCCCATACACATTCAAGATTCTAATTCTCATATCGATAGAAGCCTTGATACCTTGATTCACGCTTCCTATTCTGCCATGTTGTTGGTACAGTCGAAACATAATCTGGCGGTGAAGGGCGTATGGCAACCCTTAGGAGAGACAATCATATCACCAATTCCATTACCAAGCACATTAGAAGCTCCATCAAAAACCATAGTCCATAGGGATCCCAGCTCGAGTCCTTCATTCGGTCCAGGTTTTTCATAGTCAGTAACTAGCATAATATTCTCATCTGGGAACTCAAAATTCATAGTCTGGTAGTCGTCTATAGCTTGATGAGCCAAATGATCTACCATTACACCACCTTTGATTTCTTTTTGAGTGGTGTACTGAATGTCATATTCTGTCAAGAACATTTTCCATCTTGCTATTTTTCTAGAGAGCGCGGACTTCTCGAACATGTATTTTATTGGGTCCGTCTTAGAGATCAACAAAGTAATATGAGTCAACATATACTGTCTTATTCGGCGAGCAGCCCATACCAAAGCGCAACAAGTTTTCTCGAGTAGTGAGTATCTTGTTTCACAGTCGGTAAATTTTTTCTAAGGTAGTATATTGCATGCTCTTTTCTACCAGACTCATCATGCTGCCCCAATACACACCCCCATCGAGTTATCTAACACTGTTAGGTACATGATCAAAGGTCTTCCTTCAATCGGTGGCATCAGAATCAGAGGTTCCTGGAGATACTCCTTGATTTTGTCGAAGGCTATCTAACAACCGTCGTTCGAACTCACTACTTGAGCTTTCTTTAGTAACTTGAAGATTCACTCACAAGTAGCCGTCAGATGGGAAATAAATATGGAAATGCAATTCAAACGTCCCAGGAAAGCTCTGACTTCCTTCTCTATACGGGGAGCTGACATTTCTTGAATAGCTTTAACCTTGGCAGAATCAACTTTAATACCTTTGACACTAATGATGAAATCTAGGAGCTTACCAGATCTTACCCCAAAGGTGCATTTGTTTGGATTCAACCTCAGCTTATATTTCTTCAATCTTTCAAACTGCTTGTGCAGGTGGTCAAGATGTTCTTCTTCAGTCTAGGATCTGGCTATCATGTCATCAACATAAACCTCTATCTCGTGATGGATCATATCACGGAACAGAGCTACCATAGCATGCTGATATGTTGCATCAACATTCTTCAAACTGAAAGGCATTACTTTGTAACAAAAAATGCCCCACTATGTGACAAAAGTAGTCTTCTCCATGTCTTCATGTGCCATCTTGATTTTATTATACCCAGAGAAACCATCCATGAAAGAAAATACCTTTTGCTGAGTGGTGTTATCAACTAGAATGTCAATATGTGGAAGCGGAAAGTCATCTTTAGGGTTCGCGCTATTCAAATCCTTGTAGTCTATACACATACACACCTTACCGTCTTTATTAGGTACTAGCACCATATTTGTAACCCACTGAGGATAGGACGTAACAGCCAAGAAACATGCATTAAATTGCTTCATAACCTCAGCCTTGATCTTTTCAGACATCTCAGGACGCATACGAAGAACTTTCTGCTTTATAGCTAGACAACCTTACTTCATCGGTAGCGGTTGTTATACCCCAAAAGTTTTCCTCTCATTTTCTTCAAGACATTCTCATAAGGTCTTCATTTGCTCAAGGTTACTCAAGAATTGATCAGACAAATTCTCCTCATAAGCAATGGACTTACAACTAGGGTTTCACTTTTCTCAAAGAAGATTGGATTTCTAATGCCTCAAGTGGATTTCATGGTTCCTCATATGTATCAAGGAATGATCATTCCAAATTTCAAGCCTTGCATCACAAGTTTGCTCAGCCAATTGCTCAGATGATTAAAAATCAACTCTATTGGGTAAAACGTCAACTATGGTCAAAATATAGTCAAACTTCAAAGTATCATGAGTTTCGAAGCAAAATTCAGTTTGTGCCCTATCCATGGCACTTTGTTATTCCCGCACTAAAATTCAAAAGCAACACGTCAAAACAATTCCATACATCAATATGATCATGAAAATATGCATAAAATTCATTTATATTGCATAAATAAACAGTTTGAATTTCGAAAGAAGAACAACAAACTGGCGGTGTTGGTTAGCACATTTTGGGATGCTCCACGCTGCAATGATGATTTTAATGACTCCATGGGAATCTCAGGAACTCGATGGAATGTCTGGTTTTGATTGTAAGAGGCTAGATCTTTGGTTTTTACTTTGCTCCAATTCTTGAAATTTTGAGAGCTTTAGTAGGGTTCTTATTTGAGGAAAAAATATTCTCCTGGTTGTATGAACATGTTGCCTATTTATAGTAGAGTGATTAGGTCATAAAAACATAAACCCAATCTTTATATTTCATGACAAAATACTTGATTGGAAATTTTACATGAAATCTTCCCTTTTTGAGCCAATCATGTACCAATCAATCCAACATGTTATTGCTAATTGATCTTCTGATTTTATCCTTATGGTTTGATTTAAAACAAAGGTCATGTGCCTCATATCTTTGCTTTAGTATTTTTATTTGATTTATTTTGATTTTAATTAAATAAAATCAAAATAAAAGAAATAAAAAACCACAAAATGTATAGATGGACTTAGAGGTTCATGATGAGGTCAAGAACACGTTTGGACCTTAAAAGATAAGCCCATTAGCCCAAAAAATCAAGTTTTCACAATTTGGTTTTCATGCATTTTCTCAAAATTGCCCAACTTGTGCAACTCATAACTTGCTCAATTTTTATCATATGAAGGTGATCTTTGACTTTTTGGAAAGATCTAGATGTCCCCTACAACTCTCTTATTGATCATTTTTCCATTTGAATAAATTATCTTGATGTAAATTTCTTTGACAAAGAGTGTCTTTTTGATGACTTTTAAAATGACCTATAATATTTTGGCCCATATCTCTAAAATGAAGCATTTTTGGGCCTTGAGCTTAGAGATGCAAAGTTGTAGAGAATTTAATTTCCATCAAAATGCGCTTTGGTTAAGAATTTTTTGATGAAGCAAGCCGAGGACGAAGGTGAGGAAGATTGTGAGATACCCGGAGAACTTACCAGACTCTTAATACAAGAAGAAAAGGCTATCCAACCACATAAAGGGCTGGCCGAAGTGGTAAACTTGGGTTCTGATATGGATAAGAAATAAGTCAATATAGGCGCCAACTTATAGGGCAATGTCAAGAACAAGTTGATTCAAATGTTTCACGACTATGTCGAGGTATTTGCTTGGTCATATGAAGACATGCCAGATGTTGTACCCCAAAGTTTTCCCTCTCTTTTTTCTCAAGACATTTTATCATAAGGATTTTTAAAAGCTCAAAGTTTTCACAAGTACAAAATGGATAAAAAAGGGCAGAGCAGAAAAATTGATTTTTTACTAGTTTCGATTAGGCATTTGGGCCTCCTTCGATGTAAGCTTTAATTTACATCCTTCGATTGAGCATTTGCCTTCTTCGAGCGAGCTTTGGTCCTCACCCTTTGATTGAACATTTGGGCTTCCTTTGATGCAAGCTTTAATGTACATCCTTCGATTGAGCATCTGGCTTCTTTGATCAAGCTTTGGTCCATAAGTTTCATTTGGGCATTTGACCTCCTGCAGGTTTGCTTTGATTCACTAAAATATCTCCTGCATGCAAGATTCATTTGGACAATGGCTCATGCATGCAAGCTTCGATTGCACCATTAGCCCCTCAACTGTTTGCCTTGGATTCACAAGTTTTTGATTGGATGAATGGCTACCTTCCTGTGACTTTCGATTTCATCTTCATGTTTTCTTCGAATGCGCCTTCATATCACCTTCGAATCCATTTGCAAACCCTTCAATACGCCATAGTGTTGCATTATCACACACAACTTGGTGGCCCATTCGAAGGACTTGCCATAGTTGGGTAATAATTGTTTTTGCTTACTTTGGAGTCTGGTCGAAGGTTTGGGCCTAAGTGATCAAAAGCAAGAGAACTCAAAATGGCATATTCAGCTGAAGATGTACATTCGAAGAACACACAGTTGGTCTATTCAAAGGACACACAAATGGTGGAAACGAATGTTGCTTTATTGACTCTGGTCAAAGGTTATGGAAAGATGAAGGATTCGATTCAAAGGGTCAAGTTATCCATAGGTCAGGCTACATAGGCCTCCAACTTGTGCCTCACTCCATATTAAATTGTTCTTCAAGCCAACTTGCTCTTGATGACATGACTACCTTTTTAGAAAGTTCTTTAGCCTTGCGCTTGTCTCTTCTGCACATTTTCCCCCTATAAACCAGGAGCCACCCATCTAAACCATTGATTTTAGTACTTTTATCTTGGGATTATAAAAAGTTAACACAAGTGGATGTTGGCCTTTCAAAGAAACTATATATTATCCTTTCACAAAGCTGCTCATTCCAAATTTTTCCTCTATAAATAGAGATTTCATTTGCACATCAAAAGGGGGATGGGGGCAACAAGAGAAAAAGCTGTCAGATTTTGGCTGTGTGGGAAGAACCTTCAAAAAACTCTCAAACTTCAAGATTCCCAAACACTAAATACACTCTCAAACCCATAATCTAAAGAAACACAACACCTGTTTCTTTCCTCTTTCGAATCTAGAAGTGACCACACCCTTTCTTTCTGCTTCCTTCGAATCCAGTCAAAGAAACACCACACTTGTTTCTTTCCTTCAAATCCAGGAGCATTCAGGGCTGTAACTTAGGTCCAACACACATATCCCAACTTCAAGCAAGGTAAGTCATTCTGACTTTAACCCTTTCGTTTTAAGAATGTAAATAAAATTTGTTCACTTTTCATTTCTATAATTTTGTTGTATGCTTTTCTTGTCCAAGTACACATTGGAACTAACCTGTACAGACTTCAAATGAAAGAAAAAGTTATGTTTGAAACAAAGCCTTAAGCTTCGCCCCCATACTGCTTCACAATCCAAATGAAGGAGCAATAAGGGAGAAACGAACCATGCACGCTCACGTTAATTCCCAGACCCAATTGAAAGAAGCAGCAAGAAGGGTTAATCGAAGCTTACTTGCTCACACTAACCTTCCTGCAATCGAAAGAAGAAAAAAAGGGAAGAATCGAAAGAAGCCAAAAAGAGATGAATCGAAGGGTGTTGCTGCCTGATCGAAGGACTTGTTTTCCTTTCTTTTATTTTGTTTTGTCTTACTATTAAATATGGTTGTAATAGTGTAGGATATTTACATTCTGCATTTTTTATTGGTTTATACAAAATGTTAGTAATTAGGGTGTATGACAAGATAAAACCAACAAATAGACAACCCAAAATCAAAAGACTAAATGCATGCAATAAAACACACTTTGCACATGTGCACCTCTAGGGTTAACTCCACTTGTTGCCTTTTGAAAAATGGTCATGTTATGCATGTGAGACATCTTAGAAAAAACAATCAAAAATACAAGATCATAGTCCCTCGATGACGCTTCGAATGTTTCCTTACAAATGATCTTAGTCCCTTAAGAGAAATGCTAACATATCTCACAACATTTTTATCATGACTACACGATGACGCACGCCCGTCCCTTTACATCCAAAGATAAGGCTTCTTACCAATCAATGGTAAGATAGAAATATCAAAGGAGGAAAAGAACAAATAATTTTTGAGTAAGTAGAGACGTTCTTAGTTGCTTGCTCATCTTCAAACACAAACACCTTTCTAAATGCGCCAACACTTTCCATGAAATATTTTCAAAAGTCTAACACTTTATATACATTCTTATAGAGACGAGAATCATTACAAAGTTTTCCTAAACGAAGGCGCTTTTTAAAAATACTTTCAAAACCCACCACAAAGCACACTTTCAAACAAAAGAAATGATCTAGCAAGCAACTAAGAGCCATAGATAACTATGGATGAAAAGGGTGCTAACACATTTCCTTTTCATAATCTACCCCCCGAACTCAAGAAAATAATCTCAAAGGTATTTCCTTTTCTTTTTATCTTTTCCTTTATTTGGATAAAAGAAAATTCGATGGAGACTCTTGCTATCCGCAACAATTGTAATAAAATGCAAAATACCCAAGTCAGTTCTCCCATCGTGTTACAGAACTGGAAACTCTGCTGGGGAAACACTTAAAAGTGGGGTTACCTTAGGGCTAGATCACCTTTACTTGCTTTTCTTTGTTTGACTTATTTGCTTTACATTGTGGTTCCTTGTTTGGGCTTGTTTTTTATCCTCTACCCGGATCTGGGCACCTTTTTAGGTAAGTAGCAATAGATTGTGGAAACTGTATTGCATAGACTGACATGGTTGAAGCAATGGCTATGTTAGTGTGACGCATTTCTTGGTACCGGTATCCTTTGTCTTGAATCGAGGAGAATACGGGGCCACTGAGCGGTGTCATGAAGTACTAACTGACCTTAGAACCTTAATTGAACAACTTGGCCATTAGGAAGTAGTAAGATAGACGGTTTCGATGGAAAGCTGAAAATTGGTTGATACTCGATACTACACTCATTGAGATTGGACTTTTGGGATATCTCGACCGCAAGAAAAGATTTATTGTGCTGAGACAATGCCTAAAAGAAAGATCAGTGATATTGAGATCCCTTAGAACCCAGTTACTATTACTAGGACAGGTTGAGCCAACTAAACTTTAAGAGGGTACGTACCTACAAACTCCATACAAACATAAACCTAAGGACTTGTCTGCTTTATGTATATGACTATTTGTACATAACAACTTGGTTACTTTGCATATTTGTACATAACATCATAACATCATACCATAGCATTTTCAATAACCATTTCAAGGATCTCAAGGGCCTATGATGCAGGGTCACGTTGAACCAGACGTTTATCAAGGGGCAAGAGGATTTATTTTCCTCTAACTAAATTTCGTCGAGACCAAAGCACGGTAACTTGAGTCAAGGGCTACGACTCACTTGACATGGTGAGCTTGATTCTCGTGGAAGGACATTCACCAATACAAAGTTCTCCAATCAAAGCTGTTGATCAAAATTCAACTTCTAACATCTTCTTGTGTTTACCCCGCAAGATCCTTGAAACCATACATCCACTTACCATGCATCATATCATGACAGGTTTCTCCCACACATATCTCCTTATCTTCCTAACGGTTTATTTTAGTAAGATGGATATGGAGCAGACGGTGAAGGATCTCCAAGCAAAAAACGCTCAGTTCCAACAAATGCTCATGAACTTAGCCAAGGCGCGGGAAGATATGGAAACACTCTTCACCAAAGAGAGCAAGAAGAAGACTAAGAAAAGGGTTATCATCCTCAACGTGGGAAGAAGGTCCAAGGGGCATGCCCAACTAGCTCACAAAGAAGATGCTTCTTCTGAAGAAGAAGACAATCAAGAAGAGGAAGCTATAAGCATTAAAGCTAACATAGCTACTGATGACGAAGATTATTCTGAGAAGCAGTATCCACCGGCAGAAGACAAATACAAAAACCTTGAAGACAGACTAAAAGTTGTGGAGATCCAAGATGTGCCTGGTTTAGACTTAGGAGACATGGGTTTGGTCTCTGGGGTGGTCATCCCACCGAAGTTCAAAATCCATACCTTCGTCACGTATGATGGGGTCTCTTGTCCTAAGATGCATCTGAAGTCTTATGTCCACAACATTCAACCATACACAACTGATCAGAAGCTCTGGATCCATTTCTTCCAAGAGAGCTTGGCTGGGACACAACTTGAGTGGTTCTATCAATTGGAGAGTTCCCATATTCACATTTGGGAAGACTTGGTTGCTGCTTTCTACAAGCATTACCAATACAACACTGATCTTGCACCAACTCATGTGTATTTGCAAAATATGACCATGCGTTCCAACGAAGGCTTCAAAGAATACGCCCAAAAGTGGAGAGACCTGGCTGGCAGGGTGCAGCCACCCTTAACTAACAGGGAACTTATTGACATCTTTTTGAGAACTTTGACGGGACCTTTCTTCAATCACCTAATCGGAACCTCCTCAACCGGGTTCACTGAGATAATACTGACTGGTGAAAGGGTCAAAGTTGGCATCAAAAGCAGAAAGATCCAAGGAGCTACATCCTCTGATACTCAGAAAAATCCATACAATAGGAAGAAAGAGTCTTATGTTGTGTATGGTCAAAAGGGTCATAACAAGAATAACCACGACCAACATGTGGGGGCAGTCCTGATCTCTAGTCCTGCATCAGTGTGAAAATAATAATGGGGAAATCAGCGAAGGAAAGAAGAGCCCAAGAGACAGTTTACCAACATTAACATTCTATTGTCACAAGCATTGCAACACATGTTGAGGATGAATCTGATCACATTAATAGGGCCTCATATAAACCCCAGAACTTCTACCCCTAACTACAATTCTAATGCAATGTGTGCTTATCATTTCGGCAGTCCTGGGCATGGTACCAACAATTGTTGGGCACTGAAATGCAAGATTCAGAATATGATTGACACTAAGGTGATTGAGATCGGTCCTCCTGAGACTCCAAGCATGATCATTTCTCCCATGTCAAATCATTGAGCGTTCCAGTTCATTTTTAATTTTCAATTGTAATTTCATTTGTTGTTCAAACACTTATCTATTAATGTTAAACTTTATTTCATTAATGCATTGCATATGTTTGTCTTGCATTCATCCATTTGTTTTCACTATACTTAAACTATGCTTTTTACTCTCTTTATGACATTCAACTCGTGCTAAAAGTTATACGCCTTTAGAAGGAGGATGACGAAAACAATGTCATATTCTCATACAGTATGCTTTTGAACAGACCTTGCTGGCGATGTACAGGCGTTCTTTCAATTCCCAAACAGTGGAGTTATAAGGAAGATAATCCCTAGTCAACCCCTTTGAGCCAAAGAAGTAGGAGTTTTATTTTTCATACAAATTGAAACCTTTAATCAAACCTGGGGCAGGGTAGTCTCTCAATTAATTCAAATACGCGTTCAGTCGAAAACTTTCACTTCGTATACAACGAATGACATCAAAAACATTCCTTTTGAACCAAAATATGGTGATGGTTCCCTATCAAATAGGAAGTCATTATCTCTCAAAAGAAAAGCCCACTAAGTCAAAACCTACGAGGGAGACTTAAGAAAAATTGGGGCATCCCGCTGACTGTAATCTCAAAAACAAGAACAGTCAGGCAAAATCAGGGATAAATAAAAAAAGAGGTCACTATAAATCCTCAACAACATGGAAAATATGGAAAAATGACTGTCTTCCAACAAACTTAACTTGTCTGAACCATCACCAAGACGTCATTTCAGACTCAATTAGAGTTCAAACGTACAATTAACTAAGTTTAGGACTGAAGAACATCACGAAGAATGGGCGGGTACAAATACACTTTGAGCATTATCCTTTGTTTCTTAAACCATGAACCAAGCCACGCTACAATCCTTCAAAAAGTCCAAATTGAAGCATAGGTTAGTTCTAAAGCTTACTGTTACAAAAGGTATCCTGACTCCTGTAATGCTTACTCCAAATCTTGAGTTGAATTCATATTCTTACAAAAATTATTTTATCTTGCTAAAATGAATTTTCAAGACTTCAAGACAAGCATAAACTTTGCATTATTTGAATATCGTTGTTTGCATATGGCTAATTGTTTGACAGCGGAGAAATTCACACGACGAATATCCAGTGAACAAAAACTCTCTTAGTGAACAAAATCACTTCAAGTAACAGATCTCCTATAAGCAAGGGGGCACAACGTGTCACTGTCCAACACATCTGGGGCAGTCCAGTCAAGATTCCAAGAAATCTCTCAAGAAATGCTGAATAACCAGGGTCAGGCCTGTATCTGAATCACTTGGGGCATTGAATGTGAACTCCAACAAAGGGTTACATACAGCCAGGCAAACATTTCCTGGAAATGCTATAATACTTGATACTAGGGGGAGTGACATGTTTCCCTAAAGTCCTTTTCATAGGATGACCCCCAGTCAAGTCCCCATAAAGTTGGATCCAGACAACTCCCAGCCAGAGTTTCAACCTCTCGACAATCCTCTCCCCTGCTGAGTTGGTCTTAAAAGAAGAAGCCTTGTGCATTTCCTCCTAAGGAATTCACTTTATCAGCAGGTCGTCAAATATTCTCTTCAACAGGGTTTATTCCCCAACAAAATGATACACCCTCCAACAGAATCATTTCTATTCAAACAATTTTAGGTTACTATGAAGCCTGGACCCGATCAGGTAATAGTCTAACATCTCGAGATATTGTAAAGCCTTGACCCAAATGGAAAATGGCTTAACTTCTTTCCCCAATAGAGTTTGTCTCTACCTCCAGCAAGTTACTGTGAATCTTGGACCCGACCAGATATCAATTCAACTTTATCCTTTTAAGCAAGTTACTGTGAAGCCTGGACCTGACCAGATATCAGTTCAACTTCATCCTTTTAAGCAAGTTACTGTGAAGCTTGGACCCCACCAGATATCAGTTCAACTTCATCCTTTTAAGAAAGTTATTGTGAAGCCTGGACCCAACCAGATATCAGTTCAACTTCATCCTTTTAAGAAGGTTACTGTGAAGCCTGACCCGACCATATATCAGTTCAACTTCATCCTTTTAAGAAAGTCACTGTGAAGCCTGGACACGACCAGATATCAGTTCAACTTCCTCCTTTCAAGCAAGTTACTGTAAATCCTGGACCCGACTAGATATCAGTTCAACTTCATCCTTTTAAAAAATTTACTGTGAAGCCTGGACCCGACTAGATATCAGTTCAACTTCATCCTTTTATGCAAGTTACAGTGAAGCCTGGACCCGACCAGATATCAGTTCAACTTCATCCTTTTAAGCAAGTTATTGTGAAGCCTGGACCCTACCAGATATTAGTTCAACTTCATCCTTTCAAGCAAGTTACTGTAAAGCCTGGACCTGACCAGATATCAGTTTAACTTCATCCTTTTAAGAAAGTTACTGTGAAGCCTGGACCTGACCACATTTCAGTTCAACTTCATCCTTTTAAGAAAGCTACTTTGAAGCCTAGACCTGACCAGATATCAATTCAACTACATCCTTTTAAGAAAGTTACTGTGAAGCCTGGACCCGACCAGATATCAGTTCTACTTTATCCTTTTAAGCAAGTTACTTTGAAGCCTGGACCCGACAAGATATCAGTTCAACTTCATCCTTTTAAGCAAATTACTGTGAAGCCTAGACCCTACCAGATATCAGTTCAACTTCATCCTTTTAAGAAAGTTACTGTGAAGCCTGGACACGACTAGATATCAGTTCAACTTCATACTTTTAAGCAATTTACTGTGAAGCCTGGACCCGACCAGATATTAGTTCAACTTCATCCTTTTAAGAAAGTTACTGTGAAGCCTGGACCCGACCAGATATCAGTTCTACTTCATCCTTTTAAGCAATTTATTGTGAAGCCTGGATCCAACCAGATATCAGTTCAACTTCAACCTTTTAAGCAAGTTACAATGAATCCTGGACCCGACCAGATATCAGTTCAACTTCATCCTTTTAAGCAAGTTATTGTGAAGCCTGGACCTTAACAGATATCATTTCAACTTCATCCTTTCAAGCAAGTGACTGTAAAGCCTGGACCCGACCAGATATCAGTTCAACTTCATCCTTTTAAGCAAGTTACTGTGAAGCCTGGACCCGACCAGATATCAGTTCAACTTTCATCCTTTTAAGAAACCTACTGTGAAGTCTGGACCCGACCAGATATCAATTCAACTTTATCCTTTTAAGAAAGTTACTGTGAAGCCTCGACCCGACCAGATATCAGTCAACTTTATCCTTTTAAGAAAGTTACTGTGAAGCCTGGACCCGACCAAATATCAGTTCGACTTTATCCTTTTAAGCAAGTTACTGTGAAGCCTAGACCCTACCAGATATCAGCTCAACTTTATCCTTTTAAGAAAGTTACTGTGAAGCATGGATACGACTAGATATCAGTTCAACTTCATCCTTTTAAGTAATTTACTGTGAAGCCTGGACCCGACCAGATATTAGTTCAACTTCATCCTTTTAAGCAAGTTACTGTGAAGCCTGGACCTGACTAGATATCAGTTCTACCTCATCCTTTTAAGCAAGTTATTGTGAAGCCTGGACCCGACTAGATATCAGTTTAACTTCATCCTTTCAAGCAAGTTACTCTGAAGCCTGGACATGACCAGATATCAGTTCAACTTCCTCCTTTTAGGCAAGTTACTGTGAAGCCTGGACACGACCAGATATCAATTCAACTTCATCCTTTCAAGTAAGTTATTGCGAAGCCTGGAGTTCGACAAGATAACAATTAACTTCATCCACCTTAGAAAGTTGTTGCGAAGCCTAGAATCCGACTAGATAACAATTTAACTTCACTCTCCCAAGTAATTTTCTGTGAAGCTTGGAATGCGACCAGATAACAATTAATTTAATCTTCCCCAACATGGATAATTCTCCAGTAGAGCAACATACAACTGAAAGTCCTAAACTATTATTCCCCAAGAAGAGATCAACACTCTCCACAAAGTCTTCTTAAACAAGCTAATATTCCCCAATGGAGTTTCTCCTCAAACAACAGAATAGGAATTCCCAGTGGAAACATTCTAAACAAAGTTGAAGATACATCTATTCTCCAACAACAGTCAGGGATTCAGCCTCCCAAGATTCCCCAGCATGTTATCAGGGATTTATTTTCCTAGAAAAAGACACACTGCAATAAACGCATCACATTCATAAACCATATTACATACATGATAAATGCATATAGCGTAATCTGATTTAGTTTGAGAACTTCATCAAGCCATGCATACATCTGCATGCAACTAACCTTCTTCCTTGCAGGGAAAAGTCAATCAACAAAAGTCCTTTTTTGAAAATACCACAACCATCTTCAAAAGGTCAGAGATTAATTCCTAAAACAAGACAGGACGACTATCTCAACGACCAACCAAAAAAAATAAGTTCCAGATTAATACCTGAAACAAGACAGGAAAACTATCTGTGGATGACCAATTGTAGATTAATACCCCTGTAACAAGACAGGACAACTACCTACTCGGCTCAACATGAAGCAATCTTACACGGGTTTCTTCTGACTTCCAAATACAGCTTTACACGGGCTCAACATGAAGCAATCTTACACGGGTTTCTTCTGACTTCCAAATACATCTTTACACGAGCTCATCATGAAGCAATCTTACACGGATTCCTTCTGACTTCCAAATGCAGCTTTACACGGGCTCATCATGAAGCAATCTTACATGGATTCCTTCTCATCCCGAAGCAACCCTACTCAGGTTCCTTCTCATATTCAGATGAAGTTTTACAAGGACTCATCTTGAAGTAACCCTACCCAGGTTCCTTCTCATTTCCAAATGCAGCTTTACACGGGCTCATCATGAAGCAATCTTACATGGATTATTTCTCATCCCGAAGCAACCCTACCCAGATTCCTTCTCATTTCTAGATGGATTTTTACACGGACTCATCATAAAGCAACCCTACCCAGGTTCCTTCTCATTTTTAGATGAAGTTTTACATGGACTCATCCTGAAGCAATCCTACCCAGGTGAAGTTTTACACGGACTCATCCTGAAGCACCACTACCCAGGTTCTTTCTCATTTTCAGATGAAGTTTTACACTGACTCATCCTGAAGTAACCCTACCCAAAGTTCCTTCTCATTTCTAGATGAAGTTTTACACTGACTCATCATAAATCAAACCTACCCAGGTTCCTTCTCATTTTCAGATGAAGTTTTACATGGACTCATCCTGAAGCAATCCTACCCAGATGAAGTTTTACACGGACTCATCCTGAAGCAACCCTACCCAGGTTCATTCTCATTTTCAGATAAAGTTTTACACAGACTCATCCTGAAGCAACCCTACCCAGGATCCTTCTCATTTCTAGATGAAGTTTTACACAGACTCATCATAAAGTAACCCTACCCAGGTTCCTTCTCATTTCCCGATGAAGTTTCACATAGATTCATCATGAAGCAACTCTACCCATGTTCCTTCTCATACATTTCCAATTGAAGTTTCACATGGATTCATCCTGAAGTAGCCCTACCCAGGCTTCCCTCTCATATATCTTATAAAGCAGCCATACACAGGCTCATCATAAAGTAATCTTACACAAATTCCTTCTAATACATTTCCAGACACGGCTTAACACGGGTCTATTCCAGCATATCATTCAGAGTTAAATCAACCAAAGATTTATTCTGACACTCCTCCCAGTTACAATCAAGTTTAGACTTGGTCTAATTTCTATAAACAATCACCTTTGGATGGCATAATCCCATTCCCTACACAATCAACCACCACATCTTCGAGTGCAAATTTCTGGGTACTCTAGTTTTCAATCATCTTCTACCTTCAAGCTACGAACGACAACGTGTCATACTTTCTATTCAGGTTTAAGAAGATTGAACAGGGGCAGCTGTTGTACCCCAAAATTTGCCCTCTCTTTTTTCTCAAGACATTTTATCACAGGGATTTTTAAAAGCTCAAAGTTTGCACAAGTACAAAACAGACAAAAAAGGGCAGAGCTGAAAATTTTATTTTTACTAGTTTCGATTGGGCATTTGGGCCTCCTTCGATTTAAGCTTTGATTTACATCCTTCGATTGAGCATTTTCCATCTTCAAGCGAGCTTTGGTCCTCACGCTTCGATTGAACATTTGGGCCTCCTTCAATGCAAGCTTTTATGTGCATCATTCGATTGAGCATCTTGCTTCTTTGATCAAGCTTTGGTCCATAAGTTTCATTTGGGCATTTGACCTCCTGCAGGTTTGCTTTGATTCACTAAAATAGCTCCTGCATGTAAGCTTCATTTGGAAAATGGCTCCTGCATGCAAGCTTCGATTGCACCATTGGCCCCTCACCTGTTTTCCTTGGATTCACAAGTTTTCGATTGGATGAATCGCTACCTTCCTATGACTTTTGATTTCATCTTCATGTTTATTTTGGATACGCCTTCATATCACCTTCAAATCCATCTACAAACCCTTCAATACGCCATAGTGTTGCATTATGACACACAACTTGGTGGCCCATTCGAAGGACTTGCCATAGTTGGGGAATAATTGTTTTTGCTTACTTTGGAGTCTGGTCGAAGGTTTGGGCCTAAGTGATCAAAAGCAAGAGAACTCAAAATGACATATTCAGCTGAAGAGGGACATTCGAATAACACACATTTGGTCCATTCAAAGGACACACAACTGGTGGAAACGAATGTTGCTTTGTTGAGTCTGGTCGAAGGTTATGGAAATATGAAGGATTTGATTCAAAGGGTCAAGTTGTCCATAGGTCAGGCTACATAGGCCTCAAACTTGTGCCTCACTCCATATTAAATTGTTCTTCAAGCCAACTTGCTCTTGATGACATTACTACCTTTTTAGAAAGTTTTTGAGACTTGCACATGTCTCTTCTGTACATTTTCCCCCTATAAACTAGGAGGTACCCATCTAAACCATTGATTTTAGTACTTTTATCTTGGGATTATAAAAAGTTGACACAAGTGGATGTTGGCCTTTCAAAGAAACTATATTTTATTCTTTCAGAAAGCTGCTCATTCCAAAAAAATTCTCTATAAATAGAGAGTTCATTTGCACATCAAAAGGGGGCTAGGTGGCAACAAGAGAAAACGCTGGCAGATTTTGGTTGTGTGGGAAGAACTTTTAAAAAACTCTCAAACTCTCAAGATTCCCAAACACTAAATACACTCTCAAACCCATAATCTAAAGAAACACAACACTTTTTTCTTTCCTCTTTCGAATCCATAAGTGACCACACCCTTTATTTCTGCTTCCTTCGAATCCAGTCAAAGAAACATCACACTTGTTTCTTTCCTTCAAATCTAGGAGTATTCAGGGCTGTAACTTAGGTCCAATACACATATCCCAGCTTCAAGCAAGGTGAGTCATTTTGACCTTAACCCTTTCATTTTAAGCATGTAAATAACATTTGTTCACTTTTAGTTTCTATACTTTCATTTGTATGCTTTTATTTTCCAATTACACGTTGAAACAAACCTGTACAGTCTTCAAACAAAAGAAAAAGTTATGTGTGAAATGAAGCCTTAAGCTTCGCCCCCATACTGCTTCACAGTTCAAATGAAGGAGCAATAAGGGAGAAACGAAGGGTGCACACTCACGTTATTTCCCAGACCCAATAGAAAGAAGCGGCAAGAAGGGTGAATCAAAGATTACTTGCGCACACCAACCTTCCTGCAATCGAAAGAAGCAAAAAAGGGGCAGAATCGAAAGAAGCCAGGAAGAGATGAATCGAAGGGTGTTGCTGCCTGATCGAAGGACTTGTTTTCCTTTCTTTTATTTTGTTTTGTATTACTATTCAATATGGTTGTAATAGTGTAGGATATTTACCTTCTGCATTTTTTATTGCTTTATACGAAATGTTAGTAATTAGGGTGTATGACAAGATAAAACCAACAAATAGATAACCCAAAATCAAAAGAATAAATGCATGCAGTCAAACACACTTTGCACACGTGCACCTCTAGGGTTAACTCCACTTGTTGCCTTATGAAAAATGATCATGTTATGCATGTGAGACATCTTAGCAAAAACAATCAAAAATACAAGATCATAGTCCCTCGGTGACGCTTCGAATGTTGCCTTACAAATAATCTTAGTCTCTCAAAAGAAATGCTAAGATATCTCACAAAATTGTTATCATGACTATACGATGACCCACACCCGTCCCTTTACATCCAAAGATAAGGCTTATTACCAATCAATGGTAAGATAGCAATATCAAAGGAGGAAAAGAACAAAGACTTTTTGAGTAAGTATAAACGTTCTTAGTTGCTTGCTCATCTTAAAACACAAACACCTTTCTAAATGCGCAGACACTTTCCATGAAATATTTTCAAAAGTCAACACTTTGTATACATTCTTATAGAGACGAGAATCATTACAAAGTTTGCCTAAACGAAGGCGCTTTTCAAAAATACTTTCAAAACCCACCACAAAGCACACTTTCAAAAAAAAGCAATGATCTAGCAAGCAACTAAGAGCCCATAGATAACTATGGATGAAAAGGGTGCTAACACCTTCCATTTTCATAGTCTACCCCACGAACTCAAGAAAATAATCTCAAAGGTCTTTCCCGTTCTTTTCACCCTTTCCTTTATTTGGATAAAAGAAAAGTCGGTGGTGACTCTTGCTATCTGCAATAATTGCGATAAAAATGCAAAACACCCAAGTCAGTTCTTCCACTGTGTTACACCAGGGCTCAATACTAATATTGTGGTTCACCATCTGCCAATGAAAGAGGGTTGTTCTCTGATTAAGCAGAAGGTTCATCGCATGCATCCTGAAATGTCGGAAAAGATCAAAGCTGAGGTTATGAAACAATTCAATGCAGGGTTCTTAGCAGTGACATCATATCCTCAATGGGTTGAAAAAGTCGTTCTGGTACCAAATAATAATGGCAAGGTACGTATGTGTGTAGATTATAGGGATCTGAATAGGGAAAATTCCAAAGATGACTTCTCGCTTCCACATATTGATGTCTTAGTCGATAACAACGCTCAGCACAAGGTATTCTCCTTCATGGATGGTTTCTCAGGTTATAATCAGATCAAAATGGTGCCTGAAGACATGGAAAAAATTACCTTCGTTACACAGTGGGGAACTTTCTATTACAAGGTCATGCCTTTTAGGTTGAAGAACGCTGGTGTAACTTATCAGCATGCCATGGTACCCTTATTTCACGACATGATTCATCACGAGATGGAGGTCTACATTGACGACATGATAGCAAGATCACAGACTGAAGAATAACATATCGATCATCTGCACAAGTTATTTGGAAGGTTGAAGAAGTACAAGCTGAGGTTGAATCCAAACAAATGCACCTTTGGGGTGAGGTCTGGAAAACTCCTGGGTTTCATCGTCAATGGTAAAGGTATTATAGTTGATCCTGCAAAAGTTAAAGCTATTTAAGAGATGTCGGCTCCCCGCACCGAGAAGGAAGTCAGAGTTTTCTTAGGACGATTGAATTACATTGCCCAATTCATTTCTCATTTGACTGCTACCTGTGATCCAATCTTCAAGCTGCAGAAGAAAGATCAAGTAGTAAAATTGAACGACAACTGTCAAATAGCCTTTGATAAAATCAAGGAGTACTTACAAAAACCTCTTATTCTAATGCCACCAATTGAAGGAAGTCCTTTAATCATGTACCTAACAATGCTAGAGAATTCAATGGGGTGTGTACTGGGGCAACATGACGAGTCTGGTTGAAAAGAGCATGCAATATACTACCTTAGCAAAAAGTTTATCAACTGAGAAACAAGATATTCATTGCTCGAGAAAAATTTCTGCACTTTGGCATGGGTTTCTCGCCGACTTAGACAGTACATGTTGATCTATACTACTTTATTGATCTCTAAAATGGATCCCATCAAGTACATATTTGAGAAACCAGCTCTCTCCGTAAGAATAGCCCGATGGCAAATGGTCTTAACATAATATGACATTCAGTACACAACTCAAAAAGAATCAAAGGAAGTGTACTGGAAGATCATTTGGAACATCAAGCTATAGATGACTACCAATCTATGAACTTCAAATTCCCGGATGAGAACATCGTGTTAATTACGGATTATGAAGAACCTGGACTGTATGAAGGACCTGAGCTAGGATCCCGATGGACTATGGTTTTTGATGGAGCTTCCAACGCACTTGGCAACAGAATCGGTGTTGTAATTATCTCTCCTCAGGGTTGTCATACGCCCTTCACTTCCAGACTTTGCTTTGACTACACCAATATTATGGCTGAATATGAAGCGTTGTTCATGGGTATTAAAGTTGCTATTGACTTGAGAATCAAATTCCTAAGCGTATATTGGGATTCAACCTTGGTAATCAGTCAGGTCAAGGGAGAATGGGATACGAAGCATCAGAATCTTATCCCTTACCGAGAACATGTGCTAACCTTGATTCTATACTTCGAAGAGACTACTTTTGAGCACATCCTAAGAGAAGAGAATCAGTTGGCGGATGCATTAGCTAGCATGTCATCCATGTTCAAGGTCATATGGGACAATGAGGCTCCCAGGATTACCATTGAAATACTCGATTAACCGGCACATTGCTACGAAATTGATACTGATGGAGTAGAAGAAAACCTTGGTTTTGTGAAGTGAAAAGGTACCTTAAAGCTCAATATACCCTGAAGGGGCGTCGATCAATGACAAAAAATTCCTGCGGAGGTTCTTAGCTAAGTTATTCTTGAGCAATGGAATTTTGTACAAGCGTAATTGTGATCGGTGGGAATGAGAACTGACTGTTTTGGAATGTTGGTTCGCGTTTGCGGTTGTTTTCGCAAAATGTCGCGGTAAGCAAGAGTTGCCACCGTCTTTTATTTTATCCAACAAGGAAAGGACAAAAGCACAGAAAAATTCCTTTTCGAGATTGTTTCTCGGGTTCGGGAGGTAGATTATAGAAAGGGAAGGTGTTAGCACCCTTTCTATCCGTGGTTATCCACAGGCTCTTAGGTACTTGCTCACTATGTTTTCAAAAGTTTTCTTTTTTTTGTGTTTGTGGGTTTGAAAAGTTTTTATTTGAAACTTCAATTTAACTCTTGCTTCTGTCCTCAAGAGTTTAATGAAGTGTTTTGAAAACTTTGTTCAAAAAGTGTAAGTGTGAAAAGTTTTATTTTGTTTTTAAAATGAGCAAGTACTTAAGAACCTCTACCTACTCAAAAAGGAATTAAATTGTGCAAATGTCCTTTAGACAGCGCTATCCCACTATTGAGGAGTAGGTAGCACCGTCGTTGGAGTTTTTCGGGTCAATTCGATTTAAGGGACGTGTGGTCACTAAAGCAACGTTAGGACGCTTTAGTGGTAATCCTAATGTCTTAGATCATTTTTTCGAGGCAACCGTTTCGAGGCAACTTATGATCTTGGGAAAAAGGACGACCTCTAAAACATCCTATACTTAATGACCACGTTCGAGGCAACCAAGTGAGGTGTACCCTGGGAGTGGCATGTGCAAGTGTGTCAATTTTCAGTTATATTATTCTTGCATGTCATGGTGAGCTACTGTTGATTTTAAATTAAGATAGATCTTGCCATGCAATCCTAGTTAGCATACATCTAAACAGTTAATATATGTACAGGAATTTAAAGTGCGGGAATTGTAAATCCTACGCTATTACAAGGCTTCGGGGAGGGGGATTATTTACATGTCCAAAATTAGGGAAATAAAAGCAGTAAAGAAAAAGTCTTAGCTAAGTTATTACAAACCAGTAGGCAGTTACAATAAAATAAGCGCGCGCGAATCTGAAAATAAACTCTAAAAATTCTAAGAATAAAATCTTTTTGTTGTTTTATTTTATTTTGGGAAAATAATATAAATCTATTTAATTTTAGTTTTTTTGGAAAAAATGTTAAGATAATTAAAAGGTTAATTAACAAAGTTAATTTAATAGAAAAAGAACTAGCCTAATGTTTTTGTGTTTTTTTTTTTATTTTAATGTTAATTAATTAAAAAAGATAAAAAGAAGTCTATGAAAAATAGAAATAAAATGCAAAAGGGATCCTTCGATCCAAGGAAAATGGAGTTTCGACCCAGGGAGGGAATGGAAGCTTCGATCCAGAGAGGGTCCTGGTCCTTTCGATTGGGCCAGACAGCAAGGCGTGAGTAGCCTTCGATCCAGGGAAGAGAATGATCTTTCGATCATGGAGGTCATGGCTTTCGATCCAGGAATGAGATGCCTCCTTCGATCCAGCATGCTAATGGGTTCGATCCAGAGAAGGTGTCTCCTTAGATCTGGGATGTTATACCTGCAAAAGCATGTTAGCGAAATAAAATGCAGGGCCTGGGTATTGAATCCCAGGCCCTTCGATCCTGCGCTTGCTGGGTCTCTTCAGGCTAAATATGCAGCAAATGTTAGCAAACGAAGAACACGACCTGGGGCCAAACCCAGGCCTCTTGATCCTGTCTAGGATAGAAAATCAAAGGTAACAACCAGTATGGATGTATTATGCAAATATGAGTTTGGATAGTTTACCCTTTCTTACCAGCAGATTGGATTTCGATTTGGGCACTGGCTGGTTGGGAGCACTTTCAATCTGGGCGTGGAGGTGTTTGCTGGGTGGCAGCTTTGGCTTGGAAAATTCTGGGCAGCGTCTCTCCAAGTTCTCTATTTTTCTGTATATTTTTTGTGTGTTCTCATGCAGAGTTTTTGTGTGTTTTTTTTCGTGTGTTCTCCTGCAGAGTTTTTGTGTGTGTTTTTTCGTGTGTTCTCCTGCAGAGTTTTTGTGTGTGTTTTTTCGTGTGTTCTCCTGCAGAGTTTTTGTGTGTGTTTTTTCGTGTAGAGTTTTTTGTGTCTTGGATATGTATGCTGGCCTTTGTATTTATAGGGGTGTGAGGATGCAGTAATGGCAAGAGACAACCATTAAACAGGTCATTAAATTCCATGAGACAAGAAACGGACACATTAAAAGTTTTCCTTTTTTGTAACATTTGTGTCTCTTGAATGAACCTGGACGCTTTTGACTTGAATGCCCTCTTGATGACCTCCTTTGAATGGCCCTTGTCCAAAGATCAATCGAAGGGTGCTGTTTCATGCTAATCGAAGGACATGGCTAACATGCTTGTCGAAGCTGCCTTGACACAATGTTAAATCGAAGGATCCCTTGGCATGCCAATCGAAGGCCTGGCCCAAGGTGCCAATCGAAAGGCTCATTCAGAATCCCAATCGAAGGGTCTTTAAGAATGCAAATCGAAGTGCTTGTCCATAATGCCAATCGAAGTGTCCCTTCAAAGTACCAATCGAAGGGCCTTTCAGAATGCCAATCGAAGGCCTTGACATAATGCCAATCGAAGTGCTTGTTCATGCCAATCGAAATGCTCCTTCAGAATGCCAATCGAAGGGCCTTTCAAAATGCCAATCGAAAGGTACTTAAAGCACCACTCAAAAATTTTCTTTTTCCTTAGGCAAGGGTTTATGATCAACCATGCAGGGGGAAGACTTTGGAAAACATGAGAGGGCAAATTTTGGGGTACAACAGTTGCCCCTGTTCAATTTTCTTAAACCTGAGGATATAGATTGGCTTTCGAGCCTTTCGTGATCCGAAGGTGGAAGATAATTGAACACTATAGTGCCAAGAAATTTGCACTCGCATGGTGAAGTATCAGCATTGTGATGTCGGGAATGGGCTTACAGATGCCATTTGGAGATTGTTGGTAGGAGGATGGGCTTATAGATGCCATCTGGAGATTGTTGGTCGCATAAGAGATTCCTTAGCGAGAACTTGCATACCTATTGTTGTAGAAGATTCCACTGGGGAAGTCTAACCTTGTTGCGATTTAGGAACCTGCCTGTACTTCAACTGAGATAATGTTTTAGCTGAGCTTTAAGAACCTGTCCATAATTCAACCGGGGGGGAACATCTTCATCAAGATCTAGGAACTGTCTTGTGCTCAATGGAGTATACCGTTGAGGTTATAGAACTCATCCACACTATGATGGAGGAAAACATCAAGATCTAGGAACTGACTCGTGCTCAATGGAGTATACCGTT
Organism: Vicia faba; assembly: GCA_948472305.1. Taxonomy (NCBI): domain Eukaryota; kingdom Viridiplantae; phylum Streptophyta; class Magnoliopsida; order Fabales; family Fabaceae; genus Vicia; species Vicia faba. The sequence goes on along the minus strand of OX451740.1, from coordinate 102,474,419 downwards.
GAGGTTATAGTCCTCGTCCACACTATGACATAGGGAAGTGTGATGTTTTAGCTGGGAAAATAAATCCCGGAGCTGCTGGAGAATAGAGTTGAGTATGGATGATTGTCAGAATTGCATATGCATCTGGAGCGTATCTGAAATGTATTTGAATGAGTGACAGAATGACATCCGAATCTGGATCATATCTGGAATGTAATTTGAATGAGTGACAGAATGACATCCGAATCTGGATCGTATCTGGACTGTAATTTGAAATGAGTGACAGAATGATATCCACATCTAGATCGTATCTGGATTTTAATTTGAAATGAGTGACAGAATGATATCCACATCTGGATCGTATCTGGATTGTAATTTGAAATGAGTGACAGAATGATATCCGCATCTGGATTGTAATTTGAAATGAATCTGGAATAAATATCAGAATGTCAGCCATATCTGGGTCGCATCTGAACTGTCTCTATAAGGAATCTGGAATAAGTATCAGAATGTCAGCCATATCTGGGTCGCATCTGAACTATCTCTAGAAGGAGTCTGGAATAAGTATCAGAATGTCAGCCATATCTGGGTCGCATCTGAACTATCTCTAGAAGGAGTCTGGAATAATTATCAGAATGTCAGCCATATCTGGGTCGCATCTGAACTATCTCTAGAAGGAGTCTGGAATAAGTATCAGAATGTCAGCCATATCTGGGTCGCATCTGAACTATCTCTAGAAGGAGTCTGGAATAAGTATCAGAATGTCATCCATATCTGGGTCACATCTGAACTGTCTCTAGAAGGAGTCTGGAATAAGTATCAGAATGTCAGCCATATCTGGGTCGCATCTGAACTGTCTCTAGAAGGAGTCTGGAATAAGTATCAGAATTTCAGCCATATCTGGGTCGCATCTGAACTGTCTCTAGAAGGAGTCTGGAATAAGTATCAGAATGTCAGCCATATCTGGGTCGCATCTGAACTGTCTCTAGAAGGAGTCTGGAATAAGTATCAGAATGTCAGCCATATCTGGGTCGCATCTGAACTATCTCTAGAAGGAGTCTGGAATAAGTATCAGAATGTCATCCATATCTGGATCGCATCTGAATTGTCTCTAGAAGGAGTCTGGAATAAGTATCAGAATGTCAGCCATATATGGGTCGCATCTGAACTATCTCTAGAAGGAGTCTGGAATAAGTATCAGAATGTCAGCCATATCTTGGTCGCATCTGAACTATCTCTAGAAGAAGTATGGAATAAGTATCAGAATGTCATCCATGTCTGGGTCGCATCTGAACTATCTCTAGAAGGAGTCTGGAATAAGTATCAGAATGTCAGCCATATCTAGGTCGCATCTGAACTATCTCTAGAAGGAGTCTAGAATAAGTATCAGAATGTCAGCCATATCTGGATCGCATCTGAACTATCTCTAGAAGGAGTCTGGAATAAGTATCAGAATGTCAGCCATATCTGGGTCGCATCTGAACTGTCTCTAGAAGGAATCTGGAATAAGTATCAGAATGTCAGCCATATCTGGATCACATCTGAACTGTCTCTAGAAGGAGTCTGGAATAAGTATCAGAATGTCAGCCATATCTGGGTCGCATCTGAACTATCTCTAGAAGGAGTCTGGAATAAGTATCAGAATGTCAGCCATATCTGGGTCGCATCTGAACTATCTCTAGAAGGAGTCTGGAATAAGTATCAGAATGTCATCCATATCTGGATCGCATCTGAACTGTCTCTAGAAGGAATCTCAGAAGATGATGATCCTTGCCTGTTGATTGATCTTTCCTAAAAAGATAAAGAGTTAGTTGTATGCAATGTCATGATGTATGCATTGTCATGATGTATGCATTATGTAATGATGTTCTCAAAATAAAATGAGATTTGTGTCATATGTATTTTGTATGCATATGTTATGAATGTTGTTGAAGTGTAATTTGGTCTTGGACTTTGCTTGAAATGCTTCCACCGGGGATCCCTGCTTTGTTGTTTGAGGAGAACTCCGTTGGGGATATTGAGAACTCTGTAGGGAGTATGCTTGGGAAAAGAGTTTAGGAGTCTTAGTCGTTCGTTGCTCTTCTGGCGGGTTGAAGTTGAACTGACATCTGGTCGGGTCCAGGTTTCACAGTAACTTGCTGTGGATTGTAGAGTAGTCTACTGGGGAAGAGGAGTTGTGGTCCTTTGATTTGCAGTAGTCGGAGAGGCAAACTCAAGCTGTGGAATCCTGGTGTTGTTGGGGAAATAAACCCTGTCGTCAGTCCGCTAGAGGGGTGACATCTTTGTTGGGGGAAGTCCTCGAGGATTCTTGAGGTTGATTCAGCTGGGGAAAGGTTTTCAGAGATTAAACCTTTGCTGGGAGTTATCCTATGAGAAGGATTTTGGGGAGATCTGTCATTGCCCCTAGTAGCAAGTGTTTATGACATTGCCAGAAAATGTTTAGCTGTATGTAACCCTTCACTGAGATTGATGTTCAATGCCCCAAGTGACGGAGATGGAGACTTGCCCCTGGTTACTTTGCACTTCTTCAGATATTTCTTGAAATCTTGACTGGACTGTCCCAGGTGATGGACAATGATCATGCCATTCCCCTTGATTGGAAGGAGATTTGTCAATGGAAGTGTCATCCTTTTTGAAGTGATTTTGTTCACTGAGAGGGCTTTCGTTTATCGGATATTCGTTGTGTGAATTTCTCCGCTGTCAAACAAATAGCCAAATGCAAACAGTGATATTCAAATAATGCAAAGTTTATGCTTGTCTCGAAGTTTTGAAAAATGCGTTTTTTAGCAGAAAACTTTTTTTATAAGACAAATTCAACACAAGATTTAGGGCAAAGCCTTACAGGAGTCAGGATACCTTTTGTAACAGTATGCTTTTGAACTAACCCATGCTTCAGTTAGGACTTTTGAAGGGTTGTAACGTGGCTTGGTTCACGGTTTAAGAAAAAAAGGATAAAGGCTCAAAGTATATTTGTACCCACCCGCTCTTCGTGATGTTCTTCAATCCTAAACTCAGTTAATTGTGCATTTGAACTCCAAATGAGTCTGGAATGACGTTTTTGGTGATGGTTCACAAGTTGGATTTTGGAAGGCAGTCATTTTTGCAACATTTTTCATGTTGTTGAGGATTTTTAGCGACCTTTTTCTTTTGATTTGTTATCCCTAACTTTTGCCTGACTGTTTCTGTTTTCGAGATTACAGTCAGCGGGATGCCCCAGCTTTCTTAAGCCTCCTTTATAGGTTTTGGCTCAGTGGGCTTTTCTCTTTTGAGAGATTGACTGCCTATGAGATAAGGAACCACCACTGTCTTTTGATTTGATGTTGTTCTTTGTATTATGAACTGAGAGTTTTGCGACTTCAGTACGCATCTTTTGAATTAACTGAGAGACTACCCTGCCCCAGGTTTAAAGGTTTCAATTTGTGTTTAAAACAGAAAACTCCTACTTCTTTGGCTCGAAGGGGTTGACTAGGGATTATCTTCCTTATAACTCCAGTGTTTAGGATTTGAAAGAAATGCCTGTACATCGTCAGCAAGGTCTGTCCAAAAGCATATTGTATGAGATTATGGCATTGTTTCGTCATCCTCCCTCTAAAGGCTTGTAACTTTTAGCAAGAGTTGAATGTCATAAAGTAAGTAAAAAGCATAGTTTAAATGTAATTAAAATGATTGGATCAAATCAAGACAAACATATGCAATGTATTAATGAAACAAAGTTTGGCATTAATAGATAATTGTTTGAATAACAAAGATATTACAACTTGAAAATTCAAATGAACAAAAGACATTCTCAATGATTTGGCATAGGAGCAGTGATTATGTTTGGAGTCTCCGGAGGGTCAAACTTGATCTCCTTGGCATCAATCATGTCTTGGATCTTGTTCTTCAGAGCCCAACAATTGTTTGTGTCATGTCCCGGACTGTCAGAGTGGTATGCACACCTTTCATTCGGATGATAGGTAGGAGTGGAAGTATTCGGGTTCCGGAGAGGAGCCTTTAATGTAATCAACTATGCCTCCAACAGGCGTTGTAGCGCTTAACCCAGTGACATGTTGATCTTAGTGAATTGTCTTTTAGGCGCGACGTCCTTACGCTGATGCCCCTGTCTTTGTTGAGCAGGTGTAGGATTATAGATCAAGATTTCTCCTACGTATTGGTCATGACGACTCTTTTGACCATACACAACATTGGATCTTTCCTCCCATTGTAGGGCTTTTTCTGAGTATCAGAAGGTGTTTCTTCTTGAATCTTCCCACCTTTGATGCCAGCTTCGACCCTTTCGCCGGTCAGTATCAGCTCGGTGAATTCGGCTGAAGAGCTTCCGATCAGATGCTTGAAATAGGGACTAGACAAAGTCCCAAGAAACATGTCCACCAACTCCCTATCAGACAGAGAGGGTTGGACTCTTCCAGCAAGATCTCTCCACTTCTGAGCGTAGTCCTTAAAGCCTTCGCCTGCACCCATAGACATACCCTGAAGCTGAGTACGCGTGGGAGCAAGGTCGGCATTATACTGGTATTGTTTGTAAAAGGCAGCAGCAAGGTCCTCCCAGTTGCGGATGTTAGCTCCTTCCAGTTGACAGAACCATTCAAGCTGAGTCCCTGAGAGACTGTCTTGAAAGAAATGGATCCATAAGTTCTTATCAGTAGTGTAAGGTTGGATCTTCCTCACATATGACCGGAGGTGCAGCTTGGGACAGGAAGCTCCGTCATACTTGGCAAAGGATGGTGCCTTAAACTTATGGGGAATCACCACCCCAGATGATAGACCCAGATCTCCGAAGTCTAGACCGGGCACCTTCTGTATCTCCATAGCGTTCAAACGGTCTTCCAGTTATTTATACTTATCCTCATCAGGAGGATACTGTTCTTCATCATAGTCCATCTCGTTGTCGGAGACTATAGGGCTAGGAGCCCTCCTTTCTTGTGGACTATCTTTCCCTTCAGATGGGGTGGTCAGATCAACTTCATCCTGCAGCCCGTTCCCAAACTTGCGTCCAGTGTTGAACATGATGGTCCTCTTTTTCTTCTTCTTCCTCTCTTTCAGAATTAGGGTCTTCAGGTCCTGCTGACCCTTAGCTAGGCTCATGACCAACTCTTGAAATTGGGCATTCTGGGCCTGGAGGGCCTTGATAGCTTGCTCAGTGGAAGGTTCAGTAGACATGATGATTGCTGAAATAAACAACGAAGAAGATAAGAGACCTGTACTGGTACCTGGAATGCAATGATATGTATGATATATGTATGCATTGTCTTCAAGGATCTCGCGGGGTAAACAAGAAATTGTTAGAATCTGAATCTGGTAGCTTGATTGAAGGAACTTCATGTTGCTGAGAGTCCTTCTTCAAGAGTCAAGCTCACCATATCGAGTGGTTCATAGCCCCTGACTCAAGTTTTGATTTCTAAACAACCTTGGCTTAGAGGAAAACAAATCCCCTTTGCCCCTTGCTGGACATTTGATGTACCATAACCTGCATCACAGACCCTTGAGACCCTTGAAATGGTTAAAGAAATGCTAAGGCATGATGTTATGATGCGTATGCTATGCGTTTAAGCACAAATGTGAGGTGATGTAAGTAAACCCTGCAATAAGTCCAAATTATTGGATAAGGACTGTAAACAAAACCTGCAAGGAACTCATGTTGTCAGATAACAAGAATGTGCAAGTAGTTCAAGTTTAAAAGCACACAAGTCACACAAATAGCCTTAAGTTTAGGCTGGCATGGAGTTTCATAGGTAAGTACCCTCTTGAGTGTAGTTGGCTCAAAACCTGTCCTATAAATAGTAACCCGGTTCTAAGGAGCTCAATATCATTGGATTGTTTTCTATGTTCATCGTTTTGGTTTAGCCACCGAACTAGAGACCAAAATATTCCAAGAAAACAATCCTCAATGAGTGTAGTATCGAGTATCTACCAACTTCGGACTGCACCAAAGTCGGTCATCTCACTACCCCTAAAAAAGGCCAAGATGGTCAAGTAAGGTTCTAAGGTCAATTGATGATTCACGACACCACGCGGAGGCCCCGTACTCTCCTTGACTTAACTCAAGGGTTACCGGTACTCACTAAAGTGCCACATCAACGTAGCTATTGTTTCAACCATGTCGGTATACCCCGCACAGTTCCCTCACAGTTTGTTGCTACTTACCTAAAGGGTATCCCCAGATCCGGGTTAGGATCTATAGAACTCTGATACAAACCCACAAAATTTAAAGCATACAAAGCATACAATTGAAAACACAAGTGATCTAATCCTCAGGTACACCTCACTTATAATACATCCCCAGCAGAGTCGCCAGTTCTGTGATCGGTGGGAATGAGAACTGACTGTTTTGGAATGTTGGTTCGCGTTTGCGGTTGTTTTCGCAAAATGTCGCGGTAAGCAAGAGTCGCCACCGTCTTTTATTTTATCCAACAAGGAAAGGACAAAAGCACATAAAAATTCCTTTTCGAGATTGTTTCTCGGGTTCGGGAGGTAGATTATAGAAAGGGAAGGTGTTAGCACCCTTTCTATCCGTGGTTATCCACGGGCTCTTAGGTACTTGCTCACTATGTTTTCAAAAGTTTGATTTTTTTTGTGTTTGTGGGTTTGAAAAGTTTTTATTTGAAACTTCGATTTAACTCTTGCTTCTGTCCTCAAGAGTGTAATGAAGTGTTTTGAAAACTTTGTTCAAAAAGTGTAAGTGTGAAAAGTTTTGTTTTGTTTTTAAAATGAGCAAGTACTTAAGAACCTCTACCTACTCAAAAAGGAATTAAATTATGCAAATGTCCTTTAGACAGCGCTATCCCACTATTGAGGAGTAGGTAGCACCGTCGTTGGAGTTTTAAGGGTCAATTCGATTTAAGGGACGTGTGGTCACTAAAGCAACGTTAGGACGCTTTAGTGGTAATCCTAATGTCTTAGATCATTTTTCCGAGGCAACCGTTTCGAGGCAACTTATGATCATGGGACAAAAGGACGACCTCTAAAACATCCTATACTTAATGACCACGTTCGAGGCAACCAAGTGAGGTGTACCCTGGGAGTGTCATGTGCAAGTGTGTCAATTTTCAGTTATATTATTCTTGCATGTCATGGTGAGCTACTGTTGATTTTAAATTAAGATAGATCTTGCCATGCAATCCTAGTTAGCATACATCTAAACAGTTAATATATGTACAGGAATTTAAAGTGCGGGAATTGTAAATCCTACGCTATTACAAGGCTTCGGGGAGGGGGATTATTTACATGTCCAAAATTGGGGAAATAAAAGCAGTAAAGTAAAAGTCTTAGCTAAGTTATTACAAACCAGTAGGCAGTTACAATAAAATAAGCGCGCGTGAATCTGAAAATAAACTCTAAAAATTCTAAGAATAAAATCTTTTTGTTGTTTTATTTAATTTTGGGAAAAATAATCTAAATCTATTTAATTTTAGTTTTTTTGGAAAAAATGTTAAGATAATTAAAAGGTTAATTAACAAAGTTAATTTAATAGAAAAAAGAACTAGCCTAATGTTTTTGTGTTTTTATTTTATTTTAATGTTAATTAATTAAAAAAGATAAAAAGAAGTCTATGAAAAACAGAAATAAAATGCAAAAGGGATCCTTCGATCCAAGGAAAATGGAGTTTCGACTTAGGGATGGAATGGAAGCTTCGATCCAGAGAGGGTCCTGGTCCTTTCGATTGGGCCAGACAGCAAGGTATGGGTAGCCTTCGATCCAGGGAAGAGAATGATCTTTCGATCATGGAGGTCATGGCTTTCGATCCAGGAATGAGATGCCTCCTTCGATCCAGCATGCTAATGGGTTTGATCCAGAGAAGGTGTCTCCTTCGATCTGGGATGTTATACCTGCAAAAGCATGTTAGCAAAATAAAATGCAGGTCCTGGGTATTGAACCCCAGGACCTTCGATCCTGCGCTTGCTGGGTCTCTTCAGGCTAAATCTGCAGCAAATGTTAGCAAACGAAGAACACGACCTGGGGCCAAACCCAGGCCTCTTGATCCTGTCTAGGATTGAAAATCGAAGGTAACAACCAGTATGGATGTATTATGCAAATATGAGTTTAGATAGTTTACCCTTTCTTACCAGCATATTGGATTTCGATTTGGGCATTGGCTGGATGGGAGCACTTTCAATCTGGGCGTGGAGGTGTTTGCTGGGTGACAGCTTTGGCTTGGAAAATTCTGGGCAGCGTCTCTCCAAGTTCTCTATTTTTTTGTATATTTTTTGTGTGTTCTCCTGTAGAGTTTTTGTGTGTGTTTTTTCGTGTGTTCTCCTGCAGAGTTTTTGTGTGTGTTCTCCTGCAGAGTTTTTGTGTGTGTTTTTTCGTGTGTTCTCCTGCAGAGTTTTTATGTGTGTTTTTTCGTGTAGAGTTTTTTGTGTCTTGGATATGTATGTTGGCCTCTGTATTTATAGGGGTGTGAGGGTGCAGTAATGGCAAGAGACAGCCATTAAACAGGTCATTAAATGCCATGAGACAAGAAACGGACACATTAAAAGTTTTCCTTTTTTGTAACATTTGTGTCTCTTGAATGAACCTGGACGCTTTTGACTTGAGTGCCCTCTTGATGACCTCCTTCGAATGGCCCTTGTCCAAAGATCAATCGAAGGGTGCTGTTTCATGCTAATCGAAGGACATGGCTAACATGCCTGTCGAAGCTGCCTTGACACAATGTTAAATCGAAGGATCCCTTGGCATGCCAATCGAAGGCCTGGCCCAAGGTGCCAATCGAAAGGCTCATTCAGAATCCCAATCGAAGGATCTTTCAGAATGCAAATCGAAGTGCTTGTCCATAATGCCAATCGAAGTGTCCCTTCAAAGTACCAATCGAAGGGCCTTTCAGAATGCCAATCGAAGGCCTTGACATAATGCCAATCGAAGTGCTTGTTTATGCCAATCAAAATGCTCCTTCAAAATGCCAATCGAAGGGCCTTTCAGAATGCCAATCGAAAGGTACTTAAAGCACCACTCAAAAATTTTCTTTTTCCTTAGGCAAGGGTTTGTGATCAACCATGCAGGGGGAAGACTTTGGAAAACATGAGAGGGCAAATTTTGGGGTACAACAGTAATCATAATTCAACTCTGCTTCATTGTATGGACAAGAAGGAAGCAGAGAAAATTATGGAGGATATGTATGAAGGAATCTTTGGTACTCATACCAGCGGGTATACCATGGTTAAAAAGATTCTGAGAGCGGGTTACTATTGGTCGACTATGGAAACTGACTGTCACCACCACTCATGAACTTGTCATAAGTGTTAGATCTATATTGATAAAGTTCACGTGCTTCCAGTACCTTTAAACGCCATGACTGCTCTTGGTCATTCTCAATTTGGGGCATTGATATGATCAGAGAAATCAAGCCTACTGCTTCTAACGGACATTGCTTCATTCTCGTCTCCATTGACTACTTTACAAAATGGGTTGAAGCAGCCTCGTTCGCCTCTGTTACCAAGTATGTGGTAGCTCGATTCATAAAGCATAACCTCATCTGTCAGTATGGCATCCCCAAGAGAATCATCACGGATAATGGTACCAACCTCAACAACACTATGATCACTGAACTCTACACGAAGTTCAAGATCAAGCACCACAACTCTTCTCCGTATCGATCAAAGATGAAGGGCGCAGTGGAAGCCGCCAACAAGAATATTAAGAAGATCATACAAAAGATGGTTATGACTTATAAAGACTGGCACAAGATGTTACCATTTTCTCTTCATGGCTATCGCACTTCAACGCGAACATCAACTGGGGAAACCACATTCTCACTAGTCTATGGTATGGAAGTTGTCCTACCTGGTGAAGTTCAGATTCCTTCTCAGAGGATTATGAAAGATGCAGACATAGAAGAAGACGAGTGGATTCAGACCAGGATTGACCAATTGAATCTGATTGACGAAAAGAGTCTTGTTGTTGTCTGTCACAATCAGATGTATCAGAAGCGTATGATCAAGGCATTCAACAAAAAAATCAAGCATCAGGTATATCAGGCTGGTAACTTGGTAATAAAGCGCATCATTCTACCACAAGGTGATTCCATGGGAAAATGGACTCCCACTGTAGGTGTTTAGGTATTGGCTTGCATTTTTGGTAAATCCCAAGTGTATGTGTGAATGTCATGACTGATGTCATAACATTCTAGTTCAGGTTGTACTAATTCATTAGGTACCTTTGCAGAAAAATATTGTAATTCAAATACTGATGCTTATAAGTGTGTATCTGAGCATTTTTGCAAAATGATCACATTTTGCTAAATCAGTAGACAGGTTTTCTCAGATGTCATAACAGATGTTATGACATCCTGTTCTGAACTAACAGGATTGCAGGATTGGATAAGTCTGAGTTTTTTCAGGAAATAACTCAGTCCTTTCTGAACAGAATCCTGCGTTTTCTGAGGGGTAACCTAGCTCAACCCTAACCTGGTTAATAAAGTCCTGTGACCTGGTCTTTAGGTCAAACGGAATTAACCCTAGGTTTTTGGAAACCCTAACTGAAGTTGCAGCTGCTATATATTCAACAGAGCTGCTGTTTTTCAAGTATCTCTGCTGATTGATTAGAAGATCAGTTTGTAATCTGTATAGATTTGTTTATTGTACTCCAAGCAATTATCATTGTGATAAGTGCCTTGGAATAGGTTTCAAATTGTAAGGGTTGTGTAGCACTCTAAGCTTTGAAGCAAGAGTGTTTGAATGTTCCTTGACCAAAGCTGTGAAGCAGAGTCAAGTTAGCTGTGTGCATCACTCAAAGCTGTGAAGCACGAGTGATTGTGTTGCTTGATTAAAAAGCTGTGAAGCTTAATCAAGTGTGTGTTTTTGAAGAGTGTCTTCATCAATTCTTAAGTCAAATTGGTTTATGTATCACTGCTGTGATTGAGGGGGAGTGAGTAGGAACTCAGGTTTAAGTTGTACTTAGATTAGAATTGCATTGGGTAGGTCTTAAGTGAAGGAGATAAACTGGTTGGTTTATTCCTGAATTAACATCTCTTATAGTGGATTCTCTCCCTGGCTTGGTAGCCCCCAGAGTAGGTGTTGTTGCACACTGAACTGGGTAAACAATTGACTGTGTTCTTTATTGCTTTTGTATTTACTGTCATATAGTAAGTCAGATACGGTGTCATAACATTGAACGTGACATTGAGTATCTGCAGCCAGAATTTCAATTGGTATCAGAGCAGGCACCCTGCCTGTATTACTGGGTGAGATCTAGGGATATCACTTTCTGGCACTATGGACAAAGAAGGAGTTTTTGGAAATAGACCACCCATTCTGGATGGAACTAATTATGACTACTGGAAACCTCGTATGATTGCCTTCCTAAAATCTCTGGACAAAAAGGCTTGGAGAGCTGCTGACAAAGGATGGATTCATCCCACCATAACTGAGATAGATGGGACAATCAGTCTGAAGCCTGAGGAAGATTGGAGTAAAGAAGAAGATGAGTTAGCTCTGGGAAATTCAAAAGCTTTAAATGCCTTGTTCAATGGAATTGATAGAAACATCTTCAGACTAGTACATCAATATGAACTGGCCAAGGAAGTTTGGGACACTCTCAAAACTACTCATGAGGGAACGTCCAAAGTAAAAATGTCAAGGCTTCAGATGTTGACCACCAAATTTGAGAATCTAAAAATGATGGAAGATGAAACCATTCATGAGTTTCACATGAACATCTTGGAGATTGCCAACACCTCAGGAGCACTGGGAGAAAATATGTCAGAAGAAAAACTGGTGAGGAAGATTCTCAGATCCTTGCCTAAAAGATTTGCAATGAAGGTAACTGCCATAGAGGAAGCCCAGGACATTAGCAAGTTAAAAGTGGATGAACTTATTGGGTCTCTTCAGACTTTTGAGATGGGGATCACTGATAATGGTGACAAGAAGAACAAAAGCATAGCACTTGTATCCAACACTGATGTTGAATACAAGGAGGATGAAGAAGAAAACATATCAGAAGCTATTGCCATGCTTGGAAGACAGTTCAACAGGCTCATCAAAAGAATGGACCCAAAGTCAAGGTCTAATGTTCATAACATTCCCTCTGACATTGACAGTTCCAGCAGAAGACCAAGGTCAGAAGATAAGGGAAACCAAGGCAGAGGTATTCAATGCCATGGATGTGAAGGATATGGACATATTCGAGCTGAATGTCCTACCTTTCTTAAGAAGCAAAAGAAAGGAATGACTGTTACTTGGTCTGACTATGATTCAGAAAGTAATTCTGAAGAAGAATCTGCCAAACTAGTTACTGCCCTAACTAGTGTTTGTACTTCTGAAAGTGACACTAGTGATGAAGAAGTGACATTTGAAGAACTAGCTGATACCTACAAGAAATTGTGTATCAGAAGTGCTGAAGTCTGTGTGCAGAATGAGAAACAATCAAAACTCATTATAAAGCTGGAGGCTGAAAAAAGGGCAAATCTTGAAACTATAAGTCATCTAGAAGGAGAAGTTCAACTGCTGAACTCACAACTGAATCAAATGACCAAATCTGTCAAGATGTTGACCAATGGAACAGACAAATTGGAAGAGATCCTTCAGGTTGGACAAAATGTGGGAAATAAATCTGGACTAGGATTTATGGAAGCAAAGAAATCTGGTACTGGTAAGCAAATGTCAAAACGGATGTCTCAACACAACTCTCAACATCAGGAACAGAGACATATGAAGAAAAGGTACCAAAGATGGAAATGCCATCATTGTGGTAGATATGGCCACATAAAGCCCTTCTGCTTCAGATTACATGGATACCCTAATCAGATCTCAGGTGTCAAACCTAAGTCTAAAAAGGTACCACATGCTCCTCAATGGAAGAAAAAGGCTACTGCACTGATAGCTCACACTTCCCTGAGGGTCTCTGCAAAGGAAGACTGGTACTTTGACAGTGGATGTTCTAGACATATGACTGGAATCAAGAACCTCCTCAATAATGTTAAGCCTCACACCACCAGTTTTGTGACCTTTGGAGATGGGGCTAAAGGTGAAATCAAAGGAGTTGGTGATTTGGACTGCCCTGGAGTTCCAAGTCTGAATGAAGTGCTGCTGGTGAAAGGACTGACCGCTAATCTCATTAGTATCAGTCAATTATGTGATCTAGGATTCATGGTCAACTTCTCAAGATCTGAATGTCTAGTAATTAATGAAAAACTAGATGTTGTAATGAGAGGAATCAAATCCAAAGATAACTGTTACGTGTGGCAGCCTGAGAACACTGATATCTCCACTATGTGTCAAATCATCAAAGAAGAAAAAGAGATGAAACTGTGGCAGCATAAGCTTGGAAGAATGAAAAGAGCTATTTCTATGGAAACTGTCAGAAGAACTCCAAAACTACAGGTTGATGATATCTGTGATGTGGGAAATAAACTTGAAGAAGAATGTGTTGTCAGAACCTTAAGTCATCTTGACAAGGATGTTGGAAATAACAAGTCTCATAAATTCTGTTCTCAAAACATCTGGTCAAAACAGATGCTCCCTGAGTACAATGTTATACAAGATGTTGTGACATTGTGTTGTGACAATCTGAAAACATTCAACATTTCCTTGAACCTTATTGATTTTGAAGAGAAGAAGTCATTTAAACTGGAACATAGTTTCTCTAAGCTTCAGCTGACTGATTCTTCTACCAAGGCTCTTGTTGGAAATAAACTTGAAAATTTGAGGGGCAGGTTGGGTATTCACAAACATGAGAAATTATAGCAATTAGTTTTGCTTAAAACAAGGGTTGAAGGGATTAATTTTATTAAGTCTATATTTAGTGGGTTAATCATATTCTTTCACAATTCCTTCAAAAGCTTTAAGAAGTTGAAGAGACTCCCTTTTACCCCCTACCTCTCTCATCCTTGCAACCTGTTTCCTCCTCCCAATCAAAGATTTTTCTCAAACTGCTACTATTACTCAAAGTCAATCAAAATGTCTCAGACATCGTCTTCCACCATGGCGGCTTCGTCTTCCTCATCATCGTCATCATCTGATCAAGATTCTAGGGCAATCACTACATGCATAGAATCTGAAGTTCTTGAGGTCACTCCTCTCAGGGAGATGGCAACTGACACAGCCAGAGTCAAAAAGCTCAGAACCAGACATGCAGGAAGAGCTCAAGCTACAGCCTCTGGTAATTCTTCTCATCCTTCGTCTTTTGTACATAATAGAGAAGGATCAGTTCAAGTACACCAAGCTATTGCTAGGCTGGTTACTAGCATTCTGAGTGGCAACCAATCTGTACCGGGGATTTCTATCCCTTTAAATCAATCAGAAAGTCCAAATGTGGAAGTTTCTGAAAATGTAGATGTCACTGAGAATGTTGTGACACCAAAAGACAACATTCAGAACCCCTCTGAAAAGGCTGCTGATCCACCTATCATTGATGTGGATGAAGATTACTCAGATAATGAACTGATTGCTAATGTGAACCCTAGCATAGCTAGGAGATTTATGAAGAGAAAGAGTAGTCAGAATGATAAACCTGATGCTAAGAAATCCAAGGCTGAAGGCATGGCTGAGAAAAGTATTCAGACAAAAGGGAAGAAGGCCCAGGTGCAGACTGCTAGACAACCAATCTCTAAGAAAAGTAAAGAACCTGAAACTTCTGATTCTGATGATGAATCAGAATTTGAGATTGATATTGAAGAAACTCCCATCAGAAGGAAGCTCCCCTCCAACAAGATTGCTAGAGTGCCTGAAGTGCCAACAGACAACATCTCTTTTCATCATCCTGACAATGCAAACAGATGGAAGTATGTTTTCTTAAAGAGAATAGCCTTGGAGAGAGAACTCAACAATGATGCCTTGGAATGCAAAGACATCATGGATCTGATCAGAGATGCTGGGCTAATGAAGACAGTGATAAAGTTTAACAAATGTTATGAAAATCTGGTTAAGGAGTTTGTAGTGAACTTGTCTAATGATTGTGCTGATGGAAGGTCAGCTGACTTTGAGAGTGTGTTTGTTAGAGGAAGAAGGGTCAAGTTCTCTTCATCAGAAATCAACAAGTTTCTTGGAAGAACAAATGAGGACTGTCCTGATCTAGAGGCAACTGACAATGAAGTTTGTCTAACCATCACAGCCAGGCAAGTAAAGTGCTGGCCTTTGAAAGGGAAGCTGAAGGCTAGTAAACTCAGCATGAAATTTGCCATCTTGCATAAAATAGGTGCAGCCAACTGGGTGCCTACAAATCACAAATCAACTATCTCCACAGGATTGGGGAGATTTATCTATGCTGTGGGAACCAAGACTGCTTTTGACTATGGGAGGTACATCTTTGAACAAACTTTAAAGCATACTGGAAGTTATGCTGTCAAAGGACCAATTGCCTTTCCCTCCCTTCTTTGTGGAATCATCCTTGCACAATACCCTGATATCCTTGTGGCAAGAGATACAGTCTGCAAAAGAGCTCCTGCCCTTGGCCTGCACTACAAACTGTTTCAGGGATCTCATGCTCCAGACATTGTCATAACATCAGCTGAGACATCGTCTGTGAAGACCCAGTCCAAGACATCAGATGTCATAGCTGTTTTAAAAGAAACTTGCAAAGAGCTGGATACTAGAAAAAGGACCCTAGAACTTCTAATTGCCAGACTAGAAAAGGAGGAAGCTGAAGAAAACAAGAGGGAAGAAGGTGAAGGACATCTCAACATTGAAGAAACTAGCTCCTCAGAATCTGATGACAGTGCTTGAAGGTTGATTGCTGTTTAGTGGTGTTGCTGGTTGGTGCTGATATCTGGTGGAGTTTGGAAGTTGTTTTCTGCTGCTGCTCTTACTATTTTGTTTTGGATAACTGTATAATTTTTTGAACATGTTTTCTTTGGCCCATTTGTGGCTAAAGAGGGGGAGAATATTAGTACTTGACATTCTATTTTTCTGCTGTCACTTATTTCTACTGCTATCTATCTCTGATTGTTTAGGGTCTTTAGCCAAAAATCTGCCAAAGGGGGAGTTTGTAGGTGTTTAGGTATTGGCTTGCATTTTTGGTAAATCCCAAGTGTATGTGTGAATGTCATGACTGATGTCATAACATTCTAGTTCAGGTTGTACTAATTCATTAGGTACCTTTGCAGAAAAATATTGTAATTCAAATACTGATGCTTATAAGTGTGTATCTGAGCATTTTTGCAAAATGATCACATTTTGCTAAATCAGTAGACAGGTTTTCTCAGATGTCATAACAGATGTTATGACATCCTGTTCTGAACTAACAGGATTGCAGGATTGGATAAGTCTGAGTTTTTTCAGGAAATAACTCAGTCCTTTCTGAACAGAATCCTGCGTTTTCTGAGGGGTAACCTAGCTCAACCCTAACCTGGTTAATAAAGTCCTGTGACTTGGTCTTTAGGTCAAACGGAATTAACCCTAGGTTTTTGGAAACCCTAACTGAAGTTGCAGCTGCTATATATTCAACAGAGCTGCTGTTTTTCAAGTATCTCTGCTGATTGATTAGAAGATCAGTTTGTAATCTGTATAGATTTGTTTATTGTACTCCAAGCAATTATCATTGTGATAAGTGCCTTGGAATAGGTTTCAAATTGTAAGGGTTGTGTAGCACTCTAAGCTTTGAAGCAAGAGTGTTTGAATGTTCCTTGACCAAAGCTGTGAAGCAGAGTCAAGTTAGCTGTGTGCATCACTCAAAGCTGTGAAGCACGAGTGATTGTGTTGCTTGATTAAAAACCTGTGAAGCTTAATCAAGTGTGTGTTTTTGAAGAGTGTCTTCATCAATTCTTAAGTCAAATTGGTTTATGTATCACTGCTGTGATTGAGGGGGAGTGAGTAGGAACTCAGGTTTAAGTTGTACTTAGATTAGAATTGCATTGGGTAGGTCTTAAGTGAAGGAGATAAACTGATTGGTTTATTCCTGAATTAACATCTCTTATAGTGGATTCTCTCCCTGGCTTGGTAGCCCCCAGAGTAGGTGTTGTTGCACACTGAACTGGGTAAACAATTGACTGTGTTCTTTATTGCTTTTGTATTTACTGTCATATAGTAAGTCAGATACGGTGTCATAACATTGAACGTGACATTGAGTATCTGCAGCCAGAATTTCACCCACCTACGAAGGGTCATTTGTTGTCAAGAAAGTATTTTCGAGCGGTGCTATGATACTAACAACCATGGAGGGTGAAGATTTCCCGCACCCTGTGAATGGGGACATAGTGAAAAGATACTACGCATGAAAACAACCCACTAGGTTGATTGGCCTTGGAAAAAATAGGGGAATCCCAGTGAACCAAAAGGGTTCCGGCAAAAATTAGGGATATATATAAAAAGATTGTACACCCGGCAAGTCAAAAACTTGAAAAGGAGGCTTTGGCAAGAAAGGGTATCCCGGTGGACTAAAAACCCGAAAGCGCGGTCCAGGAAAAAGTTAGGGATTAAAAGCATACGACCATGTCCCGTTGGATCACTTACTGCCAGCTTTATTTCCAAAGTCAAAGGTTCAAATGGTACAAATCAGTTCAATCAACTTCTTCCGGCAGCAAGGGATGAAATGTTCAAAGACATAGGGGCAATAGCAGAGTTGGAACCCAACGAGATCATTTCCACATAGCTATATGTTTTGTTTTCACTTTGTACTCTTTTCATTTCACGAAAATTTTCTCTTACCAGGATTTATGTCTCTTTGTACAAAATCGCATGTTGTTGCACCCCAAAATTTTCCCTCCCATTTTACTCAAGGCATGCTCATTAAGGTCCTCAATTTCTCAAGGTTGACCAAGAATTGATCAGACAAATTCTCCTCCTAAGCAATGGCCTTTCAACTAATTTCACTTTTCACCAAGATGTGTGAGCTCCATAGGTCTAAAATGTTTTCCATGGTCCTAATAAGTCTTCAAGTTTGTCCATGCCAAGTTTCATGCCCTACAACTTATCTTTTATCCTCAAGCTCAAGAAATGCATCATTTGGAAGGTACAAGCTCATACATTACATGAGGTTATTGCACCCTATACGCCTCAGCATAATGGCATAACTGAAAGAAAGAATAGAAGTGTACTGAACTTGATGATGAAAGTTGAAAGCTAAAAAATATGCCTAAGAGATTTTGGGTCGAAGCAGCTTCGAAAGCAATATACATTCTGAATAGATGCTCAACAAAGAAGATGGTCGAAAAGACACTGCATGAGGCTTGGACAGGGTCGAAGCCAAATATAAGTCATCTTAGAGTTTCTTGGATCAATGTGTTTCAGACATGTACCTGAATAATTGAGAAAGAAGTTGGATTGTCGAAGTAAAGTCATGGTGCTCGTAGGTTATCATTCGATTCGTGCATAAAATTTGTATTCACCAATTAAAGATAAATTAGTTATCAGTAGAGATGTTCTTGTAGACGGAAGCAAAGGTTGGGATTGGAGTCGAAGTTCAGTTCGACAAGAATCAGACACAGTCACAACTGTGTTCGAAGAAGATGAACAGAATGAAGCTTCGACAAGAAATGACAAAAGCAAAGGGTGTGATTGGAGTCAAAGTTTAGTTCGACAAGAACAGACGAAAGCAAAGGGTGCGATTGGAGTTAAAGTTTAGTTCGACAAGAATCATACACAGTCACAACTATGTTTGAAGTAGATGAACAGAACGAATCTTCGACAAGTCAAAATGAACAAGTTGATACTTCGACTAGTCGAATTGAAGAACCGCATGTGCAGAAAGAAATAAGGTCCACAAGAATAAGAACTGTTCGACTAGGCTGATTGGATATGAGAGGTTTCCAGATCAAGCAATTGATGCAGATGGTGACTTAAACGAACAAGCCATGATGGTGAAGGCTTGAGCAATTCGAATTGGTGTGAATCCATGAAAGAAGAACTTAGAGCCATCGAGAAGAACAAAACTTGGGAGCTTGTCGAAAGAACCAACAAAAAAACCAATTGATGTGAAATGGAGCTACAAGTCGAAACAAAAACCTAATGGGATGAAGCTTGTTGGGCTTGGACTGATTAGCTTGAGGCCCAAATTAGAGTAAGACACCAACCATAGCATGTCTAGGTTCATTATGTTTCAAGAATGGCAAGAAAATTATCAAAATGACAACTTTTCAAATCTTTTGATTTTGATTTCAAATCCATGGTTAATGGTTGATTCATGCCACATTTGTTCACCACCACACCCCTATGTAAATACAAGACCAAATCAGAAGTAGGAGACGCACACATTACCTATCAAAGCTCCACAAAAAAAGTCATCAAAGTTGTGAAACTCCCAAAATCCTTCCTCCATCCAAATAAGTGTTGCATTTGCATTCTTGAGACTCCTAGGAGTTTATTTTAGTCCATATACACATCTGAAGTGCCCAGATGCTAGCCAATCAAATCGCTTCACTTTGGTAAAACTCTCCCTATCAAATCTCTTAATACATACAACTTAAACGAATTCAAAACACATATTCTTGTCTATATCATTATTTTGATTTGTTCTAACATAATACATGAGAGATTAGATGCAGAATTAGGGATTTACCAGGTTTAGGGCACAATCTGGATCGTGGCTCGAACTGGATGATGTAAGTGTTTATTGGAATTAATTTTGGTAAAACAAGACTTGTTAATGTTTTGCTAAATGTCTTAACATTTGGAGCAAAACTGTTTTGGATGATGTCAAAGCAGATGTCGTGACATCTACCTACTGAACTGATCTCAGCCTAAAATCAGTTAAGTCTTTTGTTTCCTGATTTCCAGTACTCTATAATTCAGGATTTGTGAACTACAGGTTGCGAAAAACATGGAGGAATATTTTTCAAATTGCATAATTATATCTTGGCCTATTTTTATGGAAATATTCAAAATATTTGAATATTTGTTTTCAAGCCCAAGCCCAAAGCTAGGACTCGCTTCCTTATTCAAAGTCAAGCAATTTTTGAAGAATACTTTCTTTCTGATTAGAAGTTTAGGTTTTTATTTGTAATACACTCTAAGTATTAGTTTAAGTACTTAAGTTTTTATTTGGGTTGTTAATTGTGTATCATTCATAAGCTTTTAAACATTGAATGAATGAAGTGTTTCAAACTTATTAATTATGTAAGTGATTGAAGGGACTTGAGGATGGCCTCATACCTAGGTGAGTCTTCTTAGGTAGAAGTTTAGCTTGGGTAGTGATTAACTGATTAGATCGTAAACTGGTTGTTTACTGAGGGTTTATGAATTGATACTATTTAGTGAACTTGTCCCTGGCTTGGTAGCCCCTAGAGTAGGTGTTGTTGTACACTGCGCTAGGTGAACAATCTCTTGTATTTTTACTACTTTTGTTTTTACTGCACCTTACTTGCAAACAGATATTTGTGTCGTGACATATCTTTTGACATCACATATCTGATACCAGAATTTCAGATGATATAGCCATGATCTGTCGAATCCAAGACAAGATTCGAACCCAGGTCTGGAATTTTGTTTTTCTAATAAGTTTCCTGCAGATCCAGTGTTCCCATATCGAAGGAGTGCACCATACACCATCATTCCCATACTCCAGATACGGGCCAATCCAGATCCAGTTCCCTAAACGTGCAGTCCATCATGCACTTTCGACAACCTTCCTCATTGGATCGAAAGGCAACCTAGGCCTCTTCTTGATTTGGGCCTGCGTTTTGCAAACTCTACCCCCTCTATCTCTTTTGCTATTAGGCCCATTTTCATATTTATTTTATTTATTTGTTTAAATTTTTTATTTCTTTTATTCATTTTTTTAATAACAATAAAAAATAGAAAAAATCATAAAAAATACAGTTTTAGGTTTTTTTATTAAATTAATTTTTATAAATTAATTAATAATTATTTAACTATTTTCTTTAATTTAAAATCAAATAGGTTTAAGTTAATTCACTTTCTTTGCATAATAAAAATTCCAAAAAAAAAATTAGATATGTTTATAATTATTTTCAATTAATAACGTTTCTTTTCTTTCAATTAACTAGTCTAATTTTAACATTTTCCAAATAAAACAAAATAACACAAAAAGATTTTCTTTTAACTTATTAATTTTTAGGGTTTAGAAGTCATTTCCATTACGCGCACATTTATTTGCTTTCGCAGTTTTTCATATTATTGTAACTACCTACTAGGATGTAATAGACAATAACTAGGATTTTTTACTTTAATTCTTTATTCTCCCCAAGTTTTGGACTTGTAAATAATCCCCTCCCCGAAGCTTTGTAATAGTTAGGTTTTACGTTTCCTCACTTTAAATTTCTACAAACTATTAACTGTTTAGATGTATGCTAATTAGGATTGTATGGAAAGAGTAATAATAAAATGCTAGCAAACCTAACAAAAGACCAAAATAACTAAATACAACACACTCTCACATATACACCTCTAGGGAATCCCACTTTGGTTGCCTTTGGAAAAACAATCACATCTCTCAAAACGTGAGAGATTTTAGTGGCTATCCTCCAGTTTAAATATCATTAGTCCCTCGATGACCCTCTCGATGTTGCCTCAGTATGATCTTAAAAACCCTAGGGTAGTTACTAAAGTTTCTTGCCCAATTTCCTTTGTGACTGTATAAACGTCCCTTCGAATGTCCCTCAAACATCCAATGATAGGGCTACTTACTCACTAATAGTAGGATAACACTGTCTAAAGGAAAATAGGAAAAGAACAACCTTTCGAGTAAAGTAGATAGCTGTTAGATGCTTGCTCAAACAATTTTTACACTTACACAAAACTTCTTTCAAAAACATTTTCAAACAATTTGTATACGTTCTCTACCATTCTGAGAAACATTACAAAGTTCTCCGCACTAAGGCGTTTTCAAAAATACTTTTCAAAACACATAAAGCACAAGGTATTTCAAAATGAGCTAAGCATCTAAGAGCCCATAGATAACTACGGATGGAAAGGGTTCTAACGCCTTCCCTTTCCATAATCTACCCCCCTTACTCAGAAAACTCTTGAAAGGTCTTTTTATGTTCTTTTCACCCTTTCCTTTGTTGGATAAAAGAGAAGTCGGTGGCGACTCTTACTTATCGCAACATTTGCAAATACAAACTCAAAACCAGTATAATAGTCGGTTCTGCCACCGTATTACAGAACGGGCGTCTTTGTCGGGGATGATCAAAAAGTGGAGTTACCTTAGAGCTTAGTTCATTTTTAAATTGCTTTACATTGTGTGTTTTGTATGCTTTACTTTTGAGGGTTTGTTTGGGTTGTTGCTAAGAGATCCTACACCCAGATATGGGGTACTTTTTTTAGGTAAGCAGCAATAGATTGTGGAGACGGTACGGTGTAGACCAATATGGTTAAAGTGATGGTTGCGTTAGTGTCACAAATTTGTTGGTACTGGTATCCCTTGTGTTAAATCGAGGAGAATACGAGGCTATTGTGTGGTGTCATAAAGCACTAACAGAACTTAGAATCTTAGTTGAACAAACTTGGCCATTAGAAAGTAGTGAGATAGCCGACCTCGGTATAAAGCTGAGGATTGGTTGATACTCGATGCTACACTCATTGGGATCAGAATTTCGGGATATTTCGGCCGCGAGAAAATATCGCTTGAGCTGAAACATTTCCTGATAAAGAAAGATCAGTGATATTGAGACTTCTTAGAACCTGGTTACTTTTCTAGGACAGGTTGAACCAACTAAACTTCAAGAGGGTATTTGCCTATAAACCCCATGCAAGTCTGAACCTAAGATCTTGTGTGTTTTTTTCTTGTATGTGATTAAATTGTTCAAACATAACATCATGCATCATAACATCCATTCTTATTTCACTAACCATTTCAAGGATCTCTATGGCTTGTGATACAGGTTATGATGAACCAGACGTCCAACAAGGGGCAAGGGGGTTTATTTTCCTCTAGCCAATGCCGTTAAAAGACCAAAACATGATAACTTGAGGCAGAGGCTATGACCCACTCGACATGGTGGGCTTCATTCTCGTAGAAGGACATTCAATGAGACGAAGTTCTTCAATCAAAGATGAAGTCGGATTCTAACATTTTCTTGTGTTTACCCCAGAGATCCTTGAAAACATTGCATGCATGTCATTAAATAACAGGTCTTCCAATACATGTTCTCATTTTCTCGCTGTTTATTTCAGCAAGGAAAATGGCTCTCGAACAGAACATCAGAGATCTCCAATTCAAGATGCTCAGTTCAAGGAAATGTTCCTAAATCTATCCAAGGGGAAAGAATAATTGAGAGCACTCATTGTTAGGAATATGGCCGAGAAAGATCCTGAATACAACAAGGATGACCAGTTGGAACAACTGCAAGCTGAGATGGAAAGGATGAGAATCCAGATGAGTAGTTAGATGGCTCTTATCCAAAATTTAGCTCGGGGACAAGAAGAGTTGGGAATTCTTATAAGCAAGCTTCATCAAGACAGATACGGCCGTCTGGGGCAAACTGCTAGAATTTGGGGCCTAATCCATGATCAACCTCTCTTGGAAGATAGGGAATTGGGTGACATATTCATGCGGGAGCATGTTGAAAATAAACTCAAGAGCAGTGAAATTCAGGGGATTGCATCTTCAAGTACTCAGAAGAGACCATACCATGGAAATAAGGAGTCCAGTACTGTGTACAACTAGAAGGGCCGCAATAAGAGTAACCTCAACCAATTTGTTGGGGTAGTGAAGATCTCTAATCCATCACCGATGCAGCAACGATGACAAGGCAATCAACATAAGCAGGACGCATCCAAAAGTTAATTCACCAAAACCAACATGTCCTTGACTCAAGTGTTGCAACACATGTTGAAGATGGAGTTGATTACATTGAGGGATCCTCTTCGGAACCCCAATACCTTCGCTCCTAGCTATCATCCTAATGCAATGTGTGCATACCATTCCAATAGTCCTGGACATGATACGAATATCTGTTGGGCATTGAAAAATAAGATTCTGGACTTGATCGGAAAAGGGGGTGTTGGAGTTCACACAAGATGGTCAAACTGAATTCTTCTTCCATCCCTTAAAGGAACACCATCTGAAGTGACTAGTTCAGACAAAGAGGCTTTTTGTTCATTAGAATTTTCAAATTGTAATTCTCTTTTGATTGTTTGAACACTTATTTCATGCCAAACTTTATTTTTCCATTAATGCATTGCATATGTTTGTCTTGAATTAATCCATTCGTTTTCACTATACTGAAACTATGCGTTTACTTCCTTTTTGTGATATTCGACTCTCGATTGAAAGCTGTAAGCCTTTAGAGGGAGGATGACGAAAACGATACCACAATCTCATACAGTGTGCTTTTGAACAGACCTTGCTGATGATGTACATGCCTTGTTTCAAATCTTAAACAATGGAGTTATAAGGAAGATAATCCCTAGTCAACCCCCTTTGAGCCTAAGAAGTAGAAGTTTTCTTTTTCACGCAAATTGAAACCTTAAATCATAACCTGGGGCAGAGTAGTTTCTCAGTTAATTCAATAGTGCACTCAATCGCAAGCTTTCCCCTCGTACACGACAAGTAGTCTCAGAGGTATCATTCCGAAACAAAAGATGATGATGGTTCCGCATAATCATTAAAATAGGCAGTCATCATCTCTCAAAAGAAAAGTTCACTAAGTCAAAACCTATGAAGCAGACTTAAGATAAAAAACTGGGGCATCCCGCTGACTGTAATCATAAAAGAAACAGTTCAGGAAAAAAGTAGGGATAATAAAAAAAATAAAAAAAGAGGTCGCTATAAATCCTCAACAAAAAGAAAAGGTTACAAAAATGACTGCCTTCTCAAATAAACTTTCAGTATCCGAACCATCACCAGAATATCAGGGCCAAGATTCCAGAACTCAATTGGGATCTAATCGTATAGTTAACTGAGTATAGGACTGAAGAACATCACGAAGAACGGGTTGGGTACAAATAAATTTTGAGCCTTTATCCTTTGTTTCTTAAACCATGAACCAGGCCAAGTTACAACCCCTAAAAGTCCTAGCTGAAGCATGGGTTAGTTCGAAAGCATATTGTTACAAAAAGGTATCCTGACTTCTGTAAGGTTTGTTATAAATCCTGAGTTGAAATCACATTCTTGCAAATTTTGTTTTACTAAAAAATGAATTTTCAAAAACTTCAAGATTTACATAAGCTTTGCCTTTTTAATACCACTGTTTGCAAATAACTAATTGTTCAACAACAGAGAAATTCGCATGACGAATATTCAATGAACGAAAATCCTCTCAATGAACAAAATCACCACAGATGGAAAGACATTTACAATAACAGGCCTTTCATGATCAAGAGACATGGCATGGTGTCTAAACTGATCTAGGGACAGTCAAGTCAAGATTCAAGGAATCCCTCAAAAGCACCGAATAGCCAGAGGCAGACCTCCATCTGAATCACTTGGGGAATTGAACGGGAAGGGCCATGTGCGATCAAGAAAACATTTTTTGGCAGTGCTGTAACACTTACTACTTTGAACAGTGACAGTTTTCCACACCCTATGAACGTGGACATAGTCAGAAAATACTATGCATGAAAAAAGACTCGCTAGGTTGACAGGCCTAGGCAAAAGTAAGGGCATCCCGACGAACCAAAGGAGTTCGGGGAAAAATTAGGGATATATAAATAAAACTGTACACCTGGCTACTCGAAAACCTGAAAAGGCGTCTTGGGAAAAAAAGGGTATCCCGGTGGACTGAAAATATGAAAGGACAGTCTAGGAAAAAGTTAGGGATTAAAGCGTACGACTATGTCCCGTCATCTTGTCACTTGTCTATCAGTAGAAGACTTATCAACCTGATCAACATTTACTCAAGACTCCAGGAGTTGGGATAAGATTCAAACCATCCATAAAATCCCCATAGAGTAACCACCCCTAAGGGACTATCTTCGCAGAGTTCATCATCAGTAAGGATACGTTCCCCGGTAGGTATGGAGACAAAGACATCCTTCCACAAGTCACTGCCATGTATTCAGTGTATAACCTAACAATTTCAGATATTCCGGCATCTTCTTAATAGATCAAAAGCTTCAATCATCTCCCCAACATCTTGGAGATTTCTTCAACTTAGTTCATAAACTTATTGGGTTCCCCAACAGGGCTTCATAAAAATCCCCAAGCAATTTACGGAGTTTTCTTTCCCTAGTAGAGTTTATTTTCCTAGCCACGAAAATCCATCTCCCAGCAATTTAACTTCAACAAATAAGGAAGAATTACATTCTCCATCCCCAACACCAGTCAGGGATTTATCTTCTCTCAGTACAACGACACCATAAAGAGAAACGGATACGCTCACATATTACAATCATACAACATTTACAATACATCGTAGCATATGCATAATTGAAACTCATATAACATTCTCATTTATTTTTAGGGCATCATGCAATTCATACATCATGACATCGCATGAAACTGACTTTACCTTTTCAGGTTGAATTCGCAGATAGACGAATACTATCAACTTATGTATAACAGGTCAAAGATTAATGCCCGAAACCAGGCGGGGAAACTATCTACACGGCCAAGTGGTATGAACTCCCGAAGCAGGACGGGTTTACCAACAAATACAGCAGGCCACTAATTAATGCCTGAAACTAGACAGGGAAACTATCTATGTGACTAGCCAAAAACATGCCACAAAATAATGCCCGAAACCAGACAGGGCATCTATCTCAACAACTGACAAAAATCGTTCCAGATTAATTCCTGAAACCAGACAAGGCAATTATCTGCAAACAACTGATAATGGATCAATTCCCAAAACAAGACGGGGCAACTATCTACACGACCAGATGAAATAGCCCTACCCAGGATCCTTCTAATATATTTCCAGATGCAGCTTTACACTGGCTCATCCTAAAGAAATCTTACACGGGTTCCTTCTCATAATCTCCAAGTGCAGCTTTACACGGGCTCATCTTGAAACAATCTTACACGGATTCCTTCTCACAATTTCCAAATGCAGCTTTTCACAGGCTCGTCCTGAAGCAATCTTACACAGATTCCTTCTCATCCTGAAGCAATCTTACACGGGTTCCTTCTCATAATCTCCAGATGTGCTTTACACGGGCTTATCCTAAAGAAATCTTACACGGGTTCCTTCTCATAATCTTCAGATGAAGCTTTACACGAGCTCATCCTGAAACAATCTTACACTGATTCCTTATCACAATTTCCAAATGCAGCTTTACACGAGCTCATCCTGAAGCAATCTTACACGGATTCCTTCTCCTCCTGAAATGCAGGTTTACACAGGCTCATCCTAAAGCAATCTTACACAGATTCCTTCTCCTCCTTAAATGCAGCTTTACACGGGCTCTTCCTGAAGCAATCTTAGATGGGTTCCCTCTAATAACCTCTCAGATGCAGCTTCACAAGGGCTCATCCTAAAGCGATCTTACACAAGTTCCTACTATGACATTTCCAGATGTAGTCTAACATGGGCTCATCCTAAAGAAATCTTACACAAGTTCCTACTAAGACATTTCCAAGTGTAGTCTAACGCAGGCTCATCCTGAAGTAACCTTACACGATTGCCTTCTAATACATTTCTGGATGTGGGTTGACATGGGATCTTTCCAGCTTTTCAGTCAGATAAAACTAGATGGAGGTTCATTCTAATACTCCTATCAATAGTTACTTTGAATGGCATCTATAAGCCCATCTCCGATGACTCTCCGTTATCTTATCCAAATGGCATCTGTAAGCCCATTCTTGATATCATCAACCAACAACGTTACTACATGCGAGTGCAAATTTCTGGGCACTCTAGTGTTAAATCATCTTCCACCTTCAGATCACGAAAGGCAGACAAGTCAATCTAAATATTGAGGTTTAAGAAGATTGAATAGGGGAAGCTGTTGCACCCCAAATTTTTCCCTCCCATTTTACTCAAGGCATGCTCATTAAGGTCCTCAATTGCTCAAGGTTGACCAAGAATTGATCATACAAATTCTCCTCCTAAGAAATGGCCTTTCAACTAGTTTCACTTTTCACCAAGATGTGTGAGCTCCAAAGGTCTCAAATGTTTTCCATCGTCCTAATATGTCTTCAAGTTTGTCCATGCCAAGTTTCATACCCTACAACTTCTCTTTTATCCTCAAGCTCAAGAAATGCATCATTTAGAAGGTACAAGCTCATACATTACAAGAGTTTATTGCACCCTATACGCCTCATCATAATGGCATAATTGATAGAAAGAATAGAAGTGTAATAAATTTGACGAGATGTAACTTGAAAGCTAAAAAATATGCCTAAGATATTTTGGGTCGAAGCAGCTTCGACAGTAATATACATTCTGAATAGATGCTCAACGAAGAGGATGGTCAAAAAGATAGTGCATGAGGCTTGGACAGGGTCGAAGCCAAATATAAGTCATCTTAGAGTTTTTGGGATCAATGTGTTTCAGACATGTACCTGAACAATTGAGAAAGAAGTTGGATGGTCGAAGTGAAGTCATGGTGCTCATAGGTTATCATTCGATTGGTGCATATAATTTTTATTCACCAATTGAAGATAAACTAGTGATCAATAGAGATGTTCTTGTAGATGAAATCAAAGGTTGGGATTGGAGTCAAAGTTCAGTTTGACAAGAATCAGACACAGTCACAACTGTGTTCGAAGAAGATGAACATAACGAAGCTTCGATAAGAACTGATGAAAGAAAAGGGTGGGATTAGAGTCAAACTTCAGTTCGACAAGAATTAGACACAGTCACAACTATGTTCGAAGGATATAAACAGAATAAAGCTTTGATAAGTCAAAATGAACAAGTTGATACTTTGACTGGTCGAATTGAAGAACCGCCTATGTAGAAAGAAAGAAGGTCCACAAGAACAAGAATTTTTCGACTAGGCTGGTTGGATATGAGAGGTTTCCAGATTAAGCAATCGATGTAGATGGTGACTTAATCAAAGAAGCCATGATGCTGAAGCCTTGAGTGATTCGAATTGGTGTGAAGCCATGAAAGAAGAACTTAGAGCCATCGAGAATAAAAAAACTTGGGAGCTTGTTGAAAGAACCAACAAAAAAACCAATTGATGTGAAATGAAGCTACAAGTCAAAACAAAAACCTAATGGGATGAAGCTTGTTGGGCTTGGACTGATTAGCTTAAGGCCCAAATTCGAGCAAGACACCAACCATAAATGTCTAGGTTCATTATGTTTCAAGAATGGCAAGAACATTATCAAAATGGCAAATTTTCAAATCTTTTGATTTTGCTTGCAAAACTATGGTTAATGGTTGATTCATGCCTGATTTGTTCACCACTACACCCCTAAATAAATACAAGACCAAATCAGAACCAGGAGACACACATATTGCCTATCAAATCTCCACAAAAAAATCATCAAAGTTGTGCAACTACCAAAATCCTTCCTCCATCCAAACCAGTGTTGCATTCGCATTCTTCAGACTCCCAGGAATTTATTTCAGTGAATATCCATAACTGAAGTTCCCAGAAGCTAGCCAATCAAATCGCTCCAGTTTGGTAAAACTCTCCCTATCGAATCTCTTAATACATACAGCTTAAACGAATTCAACACGCATATTCTTGTCTATCTCATTATTTTGATTTGTTCTAACCTAATACATCAGAGATTATATGTAGAATTAGAGATTTACCATGTTTAGGGAACAATCTAGATTGTGGCTCAAACTGGATGACATAGCCACGATCTGTCAGATCCAAGACCAGATTCGAACCCAGGTCTGGAATTTTGTTTTTCTAATAAGTTTCCTGCAGATCCAGTGTTCCCAGATCAAAGAAGTGCACCGTACACCATCATTCCCCTACTGCCAAAAGCTGGCCAATCCAGATCCAGTGCCCTCAATGTGCAGTCCATCATGCACTTTCGATAACCTTCCTCATTGGATCGAAAGGCAACCTGGGCCTCTTCTTGATTTGGGCCTATGTTTTGCAAACTATACCCCCTCTATCTCTTTTACTATCAGGCTCATTTTCATATTTCTTTTATTTATTTGTTTTAATTATTTATTTCTTTTAATCATTTTTTAATAACAATATAAAAATAGAAAGAAATCATAAAAAATATAATTTTAGGTTTTTTTTATTAAATTAATTTTTGTAAATTAATTAATAATTATTTAACCATTTTCTTTAATTTAAAATCAAATAGATTTAGGTTAATTCACTTTCTTTGCATAATAAAAATTCCAAAAAAAAATAGATTTGTTTAAAATTATTTTCAATTAATAACATTTTTTTCTTTCAATTAACTAGTCTAATTTTAACATTTTCCAAATAAAACAAAATAACACAAAAAGATTTTCTTTTAACTTATTAATTTTTTGGGATTAGACGTCATTTCCATTACGCGCACATTTATTTGCTTTCGCACTTTTTCATATTATTGTAACTGCCTACTGGGATGTAATAGAAAATAACTAGGATTTTTACTTTATTGCTTTATTCTCCACAAGTTTTGGACTTGTAAATAATCCCCTCCCCGAAGCTTTGTAATATTTAGGTTTTATGTTTCCTCACTTTAAATTCCTGCAAACTATTAACTATTTAGATGTATGCTAATTAGGATTGTATAGAAAGAGTAGTAATCAAACGCTAGCAAACCTAACACAAGACAAAAATAACTAAATATAACACACTCTCACATATACAGCTCTAGGGTATTCCACTTTGGTTGCCTTCGGAAAAACAGTCACATCTCTCTAAGCGTGAGAGATTTTAGTGGCTATCCTCCGATTTAAAGATCATTAGTCCCTCGATGACCCTCTTAATGTTGCCTCGGTATGATCTTAAAAACCCTAGGGTAGTTACTAAAGTTTCTTGCCCAGTTGCCTTTGTGACTGTATAAACGTCCCTTCGAATGTCCCTCAAACATCCAACAACTAGGGCTACCTACTCACTAATAGTAGGATAGCATTATCTAAAGGAAAAGAGGCAAATAACAACCTTTCGAGTAAAGTAGATAGTTGTTAGATGCTTGCTCAAACAATTTTTACACTTACATAAAACTTCTTTCAAAAATATTTTCAAACACTTTGTATACGTTCTCTACCATTCCGAGAAACATTATAAAGTTCGCCGCACTAAGGAGTTTTCAAAAATACTTTTCAAAAAACATAAAGCACAAGGTATTTTAAAATGAGCTAAGCATCTAAGAGCCTGTAGATAACTACGGATGGAAAGGGTGCTAACACCTTCCCTTTCCATAATCTACCCCCCTTACTCAGAAAACTCTCGAAAGGTCTTTTTCTGTTCTTTTCACCCTTTCTTTTGTTGGATAAAAGAAAAGTCGGTGGCAACTCTTGCTTACTGCAACATTTGTGAATACAAACACAAAACCAGTATAATAGTTGGTTCTGCCACTGTATTACATCTGTTTATGGGCAAATTATCAATACAAATACATCCTAAAATTCAAACGTTTTTTTTTTAATTTTTCTCTTTTGTTTGCAAAAACGTCCATTGACTAAAATTGAATGAACATATGCATATGAACACGATTAACGATTAACAAATATATGCATAAGAATAGGAATAAGCATCTACTTAAGATTCTAGGAGTTGGGATGACGTTCAAACTGTCCATAAATCCCCACAGAGCCACTTCCACGGGATTGTCCCCA
The DNA here is from genome assembly GCA_948472305.1 of Vicia faba. Taxonomy (NCBI): domain Eukaryota; kingdom Viridiplantae; phylum Streptophyta; class Magnoliopsida; order Fabales; family Fabaceae; genus Vicia; species Vicia faba. The sequence goes on along the minus strand of OX451740.1, from coordinate 102,442,978 downwards.
CAGGGTAATATTTCACAAATTCATCTTCAATAAAAATACATTCCCTGCAATTTCCCTGATAGGTCGCTCTTGAGGATAAAAGAATATGATCTTTTCCTAGCAATATCACCCACCTACGGAGTCCCAATTAGTACAGTTCATGGAAATTCTCTTCCCTTACTAATTTTATTCCTTCAAAACTATAAAAACTCCTTCATATTTATTCTCCCCAACAGAGCTCATTTCCTCACCAAGGGTGTTCCTTCAGTAAAGTATTTCTCCATCAACCGGGTTTATTTCCCCAATACGGTTTATTTCCCCAACAGATTATAGCCCCCCTAGCTTGAGTCTATTCCTTAGATGGCTATAAATCACCGGCAAAATTCCTCTCCCCAATGAAGTCGCCATTGTCCCCAGAGAGTTGCTACAAAACCTGGAATCGAACCAGATATCAGTCAACTTTAAACTCCCCAGACGAGTCAGAAGGTTATCCATCTCTTTTATCCCCAATCAGGGTATATAAGAATCAAAGCTTCCCAGACGAGTTGGAAGGTTATCCATCTCTTTTATCCCTAGTTAGGGTATATAAGAATTAAAATCCCCAATAGAGCGATGAACGACTAATGTTCCTAAAGTCTTCTCCCCAAACGGAAGTCAACATCACCCAACGAAGTTTCCTCAAACAACAAACAAGAATCCCCAGCGGAAGCATTCTTGACAAGGTTGAAGATTACACATGTTCTTCATCCCCAGTACCAGTCAGGGATTTACTCTCCCCAGCAAGACGTCATACAGAACTATTGATACACTTCCAACAACATTTCACATTCATATATCATTTGCCCATATCATAGCATATGCATACGGAACACATATAGCATAGTCTCATTTATTTTGAGAACATCATTACGCAATGCATTTCATACATCATGACATCACATATAACTAACTCTTTACCTTTTCAGGAAAGATCAATCAAAAGACAAACATCATCAACTACTTATATGACCCAACAGCCTTCTCAAAGGCTACATCGGATAAAGGGCTATTTCAGCAATATCTTCAAAGGATCATTCTAAAAAAAAGACATCTTCTGGCTCAGATTAAATCAAGCGTAGATTTGTTCTGATACTTCTTCCAATAGACATTTTCTGGCTCAGATTAAATCGACCATAGATTTATCATGATACTTCTCCCAGTTAAAGACGGACGTAGACATCTTCTGGATCAGATTAAATCAACCATAGGTTTATTATGATGCTTCTTCCAGTAGACATTTTATGGCTCAGATTAAATCAAGCATAAATTTATTCTGATACTTCCTCCAGTAGACATTTTCTAGCTTAGATTAAATCAACCATAGATTTATTCTGATGCTTCTCCCAGTTAAAGACGGAAGCAGACATCTTTTGGCTCAGATTAAATCGACCATAAATTTATTCTGATACTTCTTCCAGTAGACATTTTCTGGCTCAGATTAAATTAACCATAGATTTATTCTGATACTTTTCCCAATTAAAGACGGACGCAGACATCTTTTGGCTCAGATTAAATCGACCATAGATTTATTCAGATACTTCTTCCAGTAGAAATTTTGTGGCTCAGATTAAATCAACCATAGATTTATTCTGATACTTCTTCCAATTAAAAACAAGCATAAACATCTTCTGGTTCAGATTAAATCAAGCTTAGATTTATTCTGATACTTCTTCCGATAGATCTTTTTTGGCTCAGATTAAATCAACCATATATTTATTCTGATACTTCTTCTAGTTAAAGACAGACATAAACATCTTCAGGCTTAGATTAAATTGAGCATAGATTTATTGTGATACTTCTTCCAATAGACATCTTCTGGCTTAGATTAAATCTAGCGTAGATTTATTCTAATACTTCTTCTTGTTAAAGACAAAAAGACCTCTTCTGGCTCAGATTAAATTGAGCGTAGATTTATTCTGTTACTTCTTCCAGTCGAAGTCAAAAGTAGAGTTAGTCTAATTTCTATCAACGGTTGCTTTGGATTGCATCTATAATCCCATCTCCTACAATTCTCCATCACTTCTCCAAATGGCATCTTTAAGTCCATTCCCAGTATTACATCAACCAACAACATTACTTCTGGCACATGCGAGTGCTAATTTTTGGGCACTTAAGTGTTCAATCATATTCTACCTTCACGTCATGAATGGCAGACATGCCAATCTAACTCTTCAGGTTTAAGAAGATTGAACAGGGGTAGTTGTTGTACCCCAAAATTCACCCTCCAATTTTCTTCAAAACATATTCACAAAGGTTTCAAATACTCAAAGCTACTCAAGAGTTTACTGGTCAAATCTCCTCTGAAGCAAAGGTCTTCAATTATGGTTTGGTGTTTCTCAAAGAAGATTGGTTTGAAAAGGTCTCAAATAACTTTCATGGTTCATCGTAGGTCCTCAATAATGTTTATGTCAAGTTTCAAGTCTTACATCACATGTTTCCTCAGTCAATGGCTCAAAAGATTGAAAGACAACTGTATTGGGTAAAAAGTCAACTAAGGTCATCATACAGTCAAACTTCAAAGCTTTTTTGTCAACGTCAACATTTTGAGGTGATATTCATCATTTGGTCAAGAGTTGATCATGATTCCTCAAGGAAAGCCATTAAATCATCAAAGATAAAAAAATTGCTAAATTAGGGTTTTGATTGCAGATGACTGATCATTGACTTTTGACCTAGTGCATGACCTAATGGCTTAAAGCATGATCTCAAGAGCTCAAATACAACATCTTGACCTAATTACATGGGTTAAGACATTTCCAAAGATACAAGTGATTGATAGTTGAAGAATTGAATCAATTGATGAAAAGTCAACAGTCACACAAAAGTCAAACTTTGACTTTTTGGTCAACATTGTAATTCAAAAATCTAGAATCATCAAAATATTAAAAACTATCAAACTTTGTCATCAAGAATAAAGAAAGTCAACAAAAGTCAAAAAGTCAAGATTTTCAAACACGTAGAAAAAATACAAGTGTATTTTACCTAAGAAACCCTAACTTCACAAGCAAGTTTCCTCAAGATACAAGTTGATTCAAGGAAAACTTTCAACATGAAAGTTTTAGGGATTAATGAATTCTACAAATTTGTTAATGAGGGATGATTCTCAAAAATTGCTTAATTTAAGAGATATGAGCTCATGAAGTTGTGACATTTTTTATCCAACACTTAGAAAAAAATTCAACAAGTTTTGATCAATTTTTTATCCTAACTTCATGGCCATTTTTCACCAAGATCCCAATTGATTCAACAAAAGTTGTTAGCATGAAAGTTGTAGATCTTGATTCAAGCTTTCCAAAATGTCCAAGAACACAAATTTATCATGCTCGAACTAGAAGTTTCGAACAGATGAAGATGGCATGTCAAACTTGCATTTTAGGTCATTTTTGTGACAAGTTCATAACGAAATCTCCAAACCATGCTGCACAATCTCACTTTGCAGGCCTCTAAACCTCCAAATCTACCATAATCAGAGGATTACACACACTTTTGAGCCATGATCCAAGTGATTAAAGCTTTATCCAATCCATTTTTCCATTTAAAGGAGAAAGGCAAGACTTCCATTTTGATAAAGCATGATGTATGCAATTGTCTACTCTCCTTGAGCCTCTCACTTGTTTCAATTGCACACACTCAACCTAAAAACTCATATAAACATGTTTAAAGTGTCTAACAACTCTAGAAGGCATGGTACTATGCATTGAAACTTTGATTTCACAAGAAATTTCAAGTTACATTTTAACCAAGCCACGACTTCATAACTTGCAAACCTGATTAGTCCTTGTCCTCAAACCTTTTCTCTTTAAATAGAGAGACCATTTGCATGCCAAGAGCATTGAATAATCCCTCTAAACCTCTCATACACTCTCAAATTCAAAATTGCCAAAAAAATCCATTTTTGAACCTTGAAAACCTTAACTTCGAAATTCACCACCCTTGCCATATCTTTGAAAGCTAACCATCCAAACACCTCATAATTATCATTTAGAACTTGTCTAAACCTCTGTTACACTTCTGTAACATCATCATAACCATCCTCTAAACTCCAAAACTATAGCCTGCAACTTGACTTGGCTAGAGCATCTTAGCAACTTTCAAAGCAAAGCAAGGGTTGGAATAGATTCAGGAAGGCCCCAACAAGCTCATAAGATCATCACTCTGCACTGAAAGTCCATAGAAGAAGCGTTGGACTTTCTCCAACTTGGTAAAAAACTCAAACTTTGAACTTCTTATTCATGCATCTTTAGTGCATACATACAAAAGAAAAAATGTAGATATTAATGTCCTGAAGTTAGCCATGTGCTCACTTTTCTTTATATTGCTTGTGTGTTGAGAATCGAATCTCTGAACAGTTAGGGTTGCATTTTGGTACTGATAAAAATTTGTTAGTTATAGTCCATATCATTTCATGATGCCTGCATATTTAAAATACTTGTTAAATTCTGAGTAATTTTGGTTTTTACAAATTTCAAAATTGTTGAGAAACAAAGGTTTTACATGTTTGAAAATGGTGATGTTATTGTTATACGCACGAGGAAGAAGAAGAAGGAGGGTGACGCGTTTTCATAATTTGAAAATTGAGTTAATTTTATGTTTATTGCAAGAGGTATAATGATCGGATGTAATGGCCACCTCAATGGCAGCGTGCGCGTGTTTAAGTCTTACCTATACCTGGTCCTGGGTTCGACCCAGGCGTGGGGCATTTTATTTTTCTAACATTTTCATTGCAGATCCAGTGTGAACCAAGCATACACGCTCATCATGTACCCCTCATCAACATCATCAGATCATCATGCAATCAGATCCAACGCATCAAATGCGTGCCCCATGTGTACCTATTGAGTTCATCCTCACTAGATTAATACAGGCGCCTGGGCTCATTGTTTTGGGCCTAACCTTTTTTTTCTCTTTTAACACCCTCCAATTTCTTTTACAAACACAACCCCATTAATTTTTCTTTTCTTTTCTCTTGTTTTAATTTAATTCTTTTCTTTTTTTGATAACATTTTTATTTAATCAACAAAAATCATAAAATCATAAAAAAATTAGACTTAGGTTTTTAATTTAATTTTTGATAATTAAAATTAATTTAATTTAATCACCTTGTTTTATTTTAGTTTGTAAATTAACCAAGAATTAGATTTTATTTTTATTAATCACTATAAAATATCTTTTCTAAATAAAGCACCAAAAGTATCTTTCTAAATACTTAGAATTCTTTAGATTTAATTAATTAATTTAATTTTTGAAAATAAAATTAATTATTTTTATCACACTTTATTTTATTTAAAATGATTAAATTGTAAATTAAATTAGAATTAGGTCTAATTTTTATTTCACATTTCAATTATTTTCTAAACAAAAAACAATAAAATATTTTCTTAAAATACTTAGAATTTTTAAGGTTTTTGCATCTTTCCCTTTTCTATCTCTGTGCATTTGTTTATTTTTTGCACTAATACAATTATGTAACTGTCAAAAGTTTGTAATAGATAATTAGGGTTTATTTCTTTCCTCCCCCATTCATAAACTTGTACCCCCATCCCTGAAGCGTTGTAATAGCGTAGGACATTTAATTTCCGCAATTTACTTCTTTCCTTATTACTGTTAGTAATTAGGGTTTGTATGACAAGATTAAAATCAACCATTAGAAACCCTAATCTCAATATAAATACCTGAAATCAAAACACTTCGCACACACGCACCTCTAGGGTTACCCTCACTTGTTTCCTCGGATAAAAAGCAGTCATGTCCCTCGAATGTGGGATGCTTTAGCAAAGGCCCTCAGTTAAAAGATCATAGTCCCTCGATGACCCTTCAATGCTGCCTTCGGTAAACGATCTTAGTCCCTTACGGAAATTGCTAAAGCGTCCTATAATTTACCTTCTATGACTGTACGATGACCCGTACATGTCCCTCATGTCCAATGATAGAGCTTCCTACTAACTAATGGTAGGGTAGTACTATCTAAGGGAGGAGGAAAAGAACAAATACTTTTTGATTAGGTAGATCGTTCGTAATCGCTTGCTCACAAACTAAAACAATTTTTACACCTCACATTTTCAAAACACTTTTCAAAACAAACATTTTGTATACATTCTCAATGATACGAGAATCATTACAAAATTGTCGTACATTGGTATTTCCAAAACATTTTCACAAAACAACACTTCCTTTCAAAATATTTTCAAAACAAACCTTTTGTATACATTCTCAACGATACGAGAATCATTACAAAATTGTCGCACTTAGGAATTTTCAAAATATTTTCAAATATACACAAGCACAAGGCATTTCAAAAAGATAGAGAGCGGTTAAGAGTCCGTAGATAACTACGGATGAAAAGTGTGCTAACACCTTCCCTTTTCATAACCTACCCCCCAAACTAAGAAAATTCTCAAAGTTCTTTCCTGTTCTTTTCACCCTTTCCTTTATTAGATAAAAGAAAAGTCGGTGGTGACTCTTGCTATCTGCAACATTTAAGATAAAACGTAAAACCAAAAGTCAGTTCTCCCACCAAATTACAGTAGTATCTCAATCTCATCTTGCCTTCACTCAACAGATCCCTCAAGTAATGAAACCTCATCTCAATATGCTTTCTCCTCCCACGTGCAATGGGATTCTTAGAAAGTTTAATGGATTAAATATTATCAACCAAGAGTGTGACAACTTCTCCTACCTTACTACCCAGCTCCTCCAACAGATTCACCAGCCACACGACTTAGCACACACATAACAATGCAACGATATACTCGGCCTCACAAGAAGATAGTGCAACCACTGGTTTGTTTTTAAAACACTATGAAATTAGTGCTCCTCCAAAGATAAATATATAACTATTTGTATACTTTTAATCATCTTTATCTCCGCACCAATTAGAATTGGTGAAACTAGGCAACTCACATTTTCTTCCCGTATATGCTCCGGGAAAGAGAATTCTACAGCCAACATTTTCTTTGATGTATCTTAGGATCCTCTTGACTTCTTCCAATACACCTTCAGTCTCTCCATGAATCTACTTGTAATACTGACACTAAATGCCAAATTTGTACGCATAATGCACAAGTAACGCAATGATCCAGTCAATCTCCTATATTGAGTAGGATCCACGTTCTGCTCCTCTTCACTTTTGGACATCTGTAACCTTTCTTCAGTTGGTGTATTGGCAGCATTACAATGCTCCATATCACACCTCTTCAATATCTCAAGGGCATATTTCTTTTGGTGCATGAGCAGTTCCATTTTTGACTTATGGAACTCTATACCAAGGAAGTATGTCATAATGCCAAGGTCACTCATTTTGAATTCTTCCATAAGTTCACCCTTGAAATTAGAAATACTTTTCTCATTTTTGTACGTAATCAATAAATCATCCATATATAGACAAAGTATGATCACACCTTCAATTACATCTGATTTCACATAACTTCCATACTTAGACCATATTTCTTGAAGCCAACATCAGTTAGGAAACCATATATCCAATTGTTCCAAGCTCTCAAAGCTCGCTTCAAACCATATAAATATTTTCTCAAATTGTAGAACCTATCCTCTTGATTCTTCACAACAAAACCAGGGGTTCTTCTACATAAACTTCCTCCTCAAGCGGACTGTTCAAAACGCAGATTTTACATCCATTTGATATATTGACCAATTGTTACAATTCTTAATACCAACAACCAGTCGTATAACTTAAGCTTGGTTAAACTCCAGACATACCTATTTTGGAGTTACTTTATCAATATTCTCTGTAGGGCACCTATTCAACAAATAGGCAGGTGTAGAAACGGCTCCACCCCATAGGTTATTTGGAGAGTCTTTTCCCTTTAACATGCTTCTAACCATGTTCATTATCGAATAATTTTTCTTCTTGGAAACATTGTTTTTCTCCAGTGTATAGGATGGTACAACCTCATGCATAATCCCCTCTTCGTCACAATATTTCCCAAACACATTTGAGACATATTCACCTCCACCATCTGTTTTGAGAATTTTGAGTTTGTGACAACTTTGCCGCTCAACCACAAACTTAAACTTCTTAAACACAACAAATACCTCAACATTTTTATTGATTATGTATGTCCATAGCTTTCTACTAAAATCATCGATAAAATTGAAAAAATATCTATTGTCACCATATAAGTCAACTTGCATTGACCCACACACATTGGAGTACACCACCTCAAGGTGATGTTTGGTCTTATGACCTACATCCTTGTTGAACTTATTCTTATGTTATTCACAAATCTCAGCTAGAATTTTGAGCGATGGCTATCTGGTTACCATAACATTCCTTTGTAACGTGTTGAGGTCTCAAATATCAAGATGCCAAAGACAGTAGTGCCACAACATCTCTTCACGACTTGTCGTTGTAGCAAGACAGCTATTCTCAATCACTTTCAACTCTATCTTGAAAGTCCTATTGCGAGTCATAGGTTCTTTAAGGACTAAAACCATGTTTAAGTTTAAAACGCGTAAAATCTTGTTTTCCATGCGGATCATGTAACTCTTCTCAAGTAATTGACCAATGCTTAAGAGATTACATTTGATTCCTAGAATGTATAGCACATATTTGATCAAGGAATGACCACCATCCCTTCTCATGATTAAAACATCATCGACCCTGTCGGCCGCTAAAGTGGCATCGTCCACAAATTTCACCTTATTCTTCATGGTTTAATTGATTTTAACAAACCAGTCCTTTCTACCCATCATATATGTTGAACAACTAGAATCGAAGTACCACTCATCACTACCTTATACTCCATCTATAATTGTTACCATAACGTTTTCTTTCGAGTGCATTTCTGCATCATTCCCCGAACGCGTTTCTCCTCTGTCGATCAACCTTAGCCTCGTCATTTTTCAACCTCTTGATTTCACATTGCAATCTCTTGCAAAATGATCAAGCCTTTGACAATTGTAACAATGCAATTTACTCTTGTTAATTCTCTGGGTGGAGTTTCCTTGACCACTACCTTTGGAGATACTCTCACACTTTTAGTCCATCAAAACCTTTGAATTTTGGGAATCTTTTGCACTAAAATTTTGGAAATTTGTCTTTCCTTTCAAAGACCATTTTCCTTTCGATATTTTACTCTTCTCATTGAACCGTGCTTGCAAAGCAATCTCCTCTTTAGCCTTGTTGTTTCCCCTTTCATCCATCCTTTGTTCATGAGTCTCAAGAGAGCTTTAAAGCTTCTCTTTGCTTAAAATCAGAAGATCCTCCGACTCTTCAACCGCAACTACAATATTGTCAAATCTTAGTGTCAAAGAGTGCAAGATTTTTTATACAACATTTTGTTCTAAAATAGTCTCTCCACAAGACTGGATTTATTCACAAAACGCATGATGCGCGTTACAAAGTCGTTGATTGTCTCCTTATCTTTCATTTGAACCAATTCAAATTATAGCTTGCGAGTTTGTAACCTCACCATGTTTTCTTTATCATCCACTTCATAAGTCTTCTTCAAGATCTCCTATGCTTGCTTCGCTGAATCGCAATCACCAACTTTCTCAAAGTTGTCATTATCGACGCAAGAATGGATCAAGAACAACGCCTTGTACTCTTTCTTCTTCTCTTTCTTGTGTGATGCCTTTTGTGCCTCTGTTGCCTCTACAACAAGGGGAGTAACTCCATTGTTGACCACTTCAAAAACATCTTGATAGATAAACAACACTTTCATTTGCTTGTACCTTCTATAGATCAGAGTCAGGGCTCTTGATGCTAAATGTTGGAACATACACAAGCTCTAGTGGTGAATCAATGGAGAATTTATGTTAATGGGAGAAGATAGAATGAAAAAGATTAAAGAAATGATATATATATATATATATATATATATATATATATATATATATATATATATATATATATATATATATATATATATATATATATATATATATATATATATATATATATATATATATATATATATATATATATATATATATATATATATATAGAGAGAGAGAGAGAGAGAGAGAGAGAGGGTAATTGAGGTTGAGGAGAAAATATTGCATTAACCAAACATTACAATATATGAGGGTATTTATACAAGTCAACCAAAATAGTTGGTTTCCAAAAACAACTTAAAAAATAAGCTAAAACCCAAAACACGCAGTTACGCCTATGATAAAACAGAAATACAGAACTGAAAACACTTGATGTAACTGGTTACAAATTTTCACGTAACCGGTTACACCCACGAAAAAGCCAATTCCTATATTTTAGAAGTGCTTATTTTTTAAAATTGAAACCACCAATTAACTTCCAGAAGCCTATACCATATATTTGAATTATTATAAACTCCTAGTACTTAAATGGCTTGTTTACCTTATTCTTATAGATCTTGATATTATCATCCACCTAACATCTTATAGATCTTCAGATATCGTCCACCTAATTTGAGAATATTAAAGATACATCTTCCATCTTGAGGGAAGATGTTAGAATATTCACCCTTTTCATATCTATATCATATGAATATCATTGTAATTGTGTTTTTCTTTAAATAGATAAATTATCCGAGTTTTGGGTTTTATTGGTATTTTTTTAAAAATGATTTATAAATATTAATTTTTTTTGGATTTTTGTCTCTAAAATTAAAATTTGTAGAAAAATTCATAGAAAATTAAATTTTAAAATAATGAAATCAAAATTACAACATTAAAAAAAAATTATGTGTAAGGAATAATTTGGGGTTTTAAGAACTATTTTTCTTTTATTTATTTTTTATCACTAAGTGAAAGAGAGGGAAAAATGGGAAGGAGACGCGCCACCTTTTCCTAATTCAATCTAAAATATGGAGAAGCTTTTGACTGTGAAGATCACCACAAAAAGAGAATTTTTTCGATAAAATCAATTTATTCCAATTACATCTTTTCTCTTGTTTGGGATTGTATTTGTCGTGAATATTGGATAAAGTTTTCTTGGATCCTCTTTGAGTTTACTCTAGTAATTGGTCCTCCTAAAATTCGAATGGTCTCTTGGTGCTCCTTAGGTAGGAATGTTATGATGTAGGCTCTGAAGAATGAAAAAACACAAGAAGGGGGTTGAATTGGGATCTTAAAACTTAATGAAATGAACACGTTGATTTTTATTTTGGTTCGTTTGAACACAAACTACTTCAGTCCACCTGCCAAGGTGATTTCGCTTATCATTTCTTTGTATTTTTTTCATTCTATCTATTAATTAAATAAATGATGATCCAGCAGTTCTTACTCATGGAATTTATAGACTTCGATTAAAGGTTTTTTGGGGAAATCATCGTGGTTCTGTTATGAATCTCAGGTTTTTAAATTGATTCTATAGGGTCTTAACAAAAAAATTCTCAAGGAAATTCACTTAAGCAATGTATGAATAAAAAGTGTTGTTGTACCCCAAAATTTGCCCTCTCATTTCTCAAAGGATCATCCTGGACCTTCAGGTTTGCTTCTATCAAGTTTCAAGTCTCGGATTACAATTTTTCAAGAAAAATTTATTCACAGGGGCAAAATGGTCAAAAGCACACTGAAAAGTCAAAGTTTGACTTTTAGATCAAAATCAAGTTTCAATAATCATATTTCATCAAGACAAGAAATTGGTTCATCAAGAAATTAAAAGTCAGAAATTACTTTGAAAAAGTCAAATTTCTAAACACTTAGAAATTTTTCTAAGTATGAAGAAATATGATAATTTCAGAACTTTTAGGCTAGATTTCATGCAAGCACGATCAGAATTTTCAAAGACGGTTCAGAACATGACTCTTCAATCAGAACAAATGGAAACAGTGTGCTTCGATCAGAACATGACTCTTCAGCATATAGAGACCAAGTTCTACACTTCAATCAGAACATCACCCTTCAAATCTCATGTTGGTCTTCTTCGATCAGAACATCACCAAACCCCAAAACCTCGTTTGAGCAGTTTGCTGCACTGCTATGGTATAGTCATGCAACCAGCTGCCACAACACTCCAAATTGCTACTGATCTAGTCCACGCCTGCACTTTCTCAAACCCCATATTTGCACCAAATTAGCATATAAAGGTTGTGTTTAAAAAGCAATGGAACAATATGCCAAAAAGGTTTTAATCCCATTTGTTTTTTTTTTCAAAACCAGCACAAGCTCATCCATAAATAAGTTGTTCCATCACACGTTCAAGAGGCTGGCTTTTGAAAAGAGAGAGTGATCAAATAAATAAAAAAAGAGAGAGAAAAAAATTCAAACATTCTCAAAACCCAGAATTTTCAAAATAATATCTTTGTTTTTCCCTTTGAATAAAAGAACATAACATTTTATGTTCTGTTTCTTCCTGACCCTAGAACATTCAAAGGCAGCAGCTCAGGTCCAAAACACACGCTTCAGATTTAAGGTAAGTCATTATGACTTTGAATCTTTCATTCAGAACATCATCAAATATGTAAATATCATAGCGCTGGTACTGTCCATATCATTGCCTAAGTAGAAAAACTATGGATCAGAACTTCTTGAAGAAAACTAGGCTCCAAATTAGGATTAGAACTTCTATAAATTGTCATGCTTTTATTTTTCTGTTTTGTTGTTGTTAAGAACTGAATAAGTTGCATATGCTCTAGCTAACGTAAGGAAGGAGGTGAAGTATAACCTAGAACTTCTGATTTTTCTCTCACTGTTTTAACACAACACAGAACTTTTAGGTTTTTCTTACTGTTTTAACACACACAAAACTTCTAGGTTTTTCTTATTGTTGTAATACACCAGAACTTCTAGGAGTTTTTCTCACTGATTGAAATACACCAGAACTTCTAGGATTTCTCACTATTTAAACACAACACACATAACTTCTATGCGTTCTTATTGTTTTAACACACATAGAACTTCTAGGTTTTTCTTATTGTTGTAATACACCAGAACTTCTAGGTTTTTTCTCACTAACTTTAACACAACACATAACTTCTAGGTTTTTCTTACTATTTTATCATAACACAGAACTTTTGGGTTCCTCTAACGTTTCTTTTAGAACTTCAGTGCGCAGCAACCCAGAACTTCTGGTCTCCTTCGATGTTTCCTTCTAAACTACAGCGTTCCTAGCATCAAAACTTCTGATCCCCCTCGCTTTTGTTTTCAGCAACATATTGATCCTGTTTTCGTTATCTTGCTTCTTTCTTTCTTATACTTATTATAATTAGGATTTAAATTCTTCCAAATCCCCATTTGTAAATATGTATCCCCATCCATGAAATGGTGTAATAGCTTAGGATTTATTTTTCTGCATTTTATTTGCGTTCATACATTGTTAGTAATTAGAGTGTATGGCAAGATTAAATCAACAAGTAGATAACCTTTAAATGCAAGATAAAATGCATGCAATCAAACACACTTGCACACTAGCACCTCTAGGGTAATCTCACTTTGTTGTCTTTCGGAAAATAGTCATGTCCCTCGAATATGGGCATTTTAGTAAAGACCCTTGATAAAATATCGTAGTCCCTCGATGACCCTCAATGTTGCCTTCGGTAAACGATCTAGTCCCTAGACGATATTGCTAAAACATCTCATAGGTTGCCTTCTATGACTATACAAATGTCCCACGCTCGTCCCTTTACATCCAATGATGGGGCTTCTTACCAAAACAATGGTAAGATAGTAACATCTAAAGGAGGAGGAAAAGAACATTTAAGACCTTTTAAGTAGGTAGGTTGCTCATAGTTTCTCGCTTGCTCACAATAAAAAAATATTTTATACACCCATGGTTTCACTTTGAAACATTTTTCAAAAGACAAAACACTTTGTATGTGTTCTTATAGAGACGAGAACCATTACAAAGACACTCATTTTCAAAATACTTTCAAAACCCCCATCACAAACACATTTTCAAACAAAAGCATGTGATCTAGCAAGAAACTAAGAGCCTGTAGATAAATACGGATGAAAAGGGTGCAAACACCTTCCCTTTTCATAACCTACCCCCCGAACTCAAGAAATAATCTCGAAAGGTCTTTCCTGTTCTTTTCAACCTTTCTTTTTTTGGATAAAAGAAAATTCGGTGGCGACTCTTGTTATCCGCAAAAAATGCGATCAAACGCAAAACACCCAAGTCAATTCTCTCACCGCGTTACAGAACTGGCGACTCTTCTAGGGAATCAATAAAAGTGGGGTTACCTTAGGGCTAGATCACATTTAATTGCTTTTCGTTGTTTAATTTGTTTGCTTTATATTATGGTTCCTTGTTTGGGTTTGTTTTGATCCTCTACCCGAATCTGGGGCATCTTTTTAGGTAAGTAGCAATAAGTTGTGGAAACTGTGCAGGGTATACCGACATGGTCTAAGAAATAGTTATGTTAGTGTGACACATTTGTTGGTACCAGTAGACCTTGAGTAGTCAAGGAGAATACGGGGCCGCTGTGTGGTGTCATGAAGCACTAACTGACTTTAGAACCTTACTTGGCCAACTTGGCCATTAGGAAGTAGTGAGGTAGCCGGCTTTGGTGCAGTTCGAAGTTGGTTGATACTCGATACTATGCTCATTGAGATTGGACTTTCGGGATATTTCATTTTCCATTAAAGAGGCATGCGCTGAAATAATGCCCGATGAAGAAAGATCAACGATTTGAGATTCCCTAGAACCCATTACTTTCTAGGATTAGTTGAACCAACTAAATTTCAAGAGGATACTTACCTATAAACCTCATGCAAGCCTAAACCTAAGGATTTGTTTGATTTAACTTATGCATATGCTTGTACATAACATCATGACATCATACCATAGTGTGATCGGTGGATCTGGAACTGACTGTTTAACGCTGGTTCGCGAAATGTCGCGGAAGCAAGAGTCGCCACCGTCTTTTATTTTCTCCAACATGGACAGGACAAAAGCACAGCAAAATTCCTTATGAGATAGTTTCTCGGTTCGGGAGGTAGATTTATAGAAAGGGAAGGTGTTAGCACCCTTTCTATCCATGGTTATCCATGGGCTCTTAGATACTTGCTCATTTGTGTTTTCAAAAGTGTTTGCTTTTCAATCGTGAGTGGGTTTGAAAAAGTTTCTTTGAAAGTTTCGGAATAACTCTTGTATCAGTCCTCAAGAGTGTTTGAAAGATTGTTTTGAAAGCTTTTTGAAAAGTGTCGGTGTGAAAAGAGTTTTTGATTTGTTTTTTGAAATATAGCAAGTATCTATGAGTCATCCACCTACCCTAAGGAATTAGGCTGTGTAAATGTCCTTAAGGTAGTGCCATCCCACCATTGAGAGGTAGGTAGCACCACCGTTGGAGGTGTTCGGGTCAATTCGTTTTCAGGGACAGTGTGGTCACCAGAGCAACAGTAGGACACCTTAGAAGCTACCCTTATACCATTGATCCTTTTTAATTCTGAGGCAACCGTTTCGAGGCAACTGGATCATGTCACGGACATAAGGACTTACTAAAACGTCCTATACTCGACGACCACGTTTCGAGGGCAAGGCAACAGTGAGGCGTACCCTAAGAGTGGTGTGTGAATTTGTGTGTTATTTTCAGTTATGTTTTATCTTGTACATGTATCATGGTGATCTACGCTTGTTTTTAATTTAAGCCATACATTCTTTCATGCAATTATAATTAAAAGGTGCGGAAAATTAAAAGACGGAAAGCTAAAATCCTACGCTATTACAAGGCGCGGGTCTATACATCGCCAAATTAACAAAGACCCGTTTTGAATAAAAATGTGGAAAGTAAATAAATTCCTAATTACTATTACATGGCTTGAACAATTACATAATATTTGAAAGAAAATAAATAAGAATAAATGCGCGAAAAGAAATTAGAATCGAATGTTCGAGGGCGTTGGACCCTTTTGAAATTAAATTAAATTAAGAGTTAATTAATTATCAAATTAAAGAAAAGAAATTGTTTTTTTAAAGTTTTTTTTGGTATTTAATGAGAATAAAGAAAATTAATTAAAATTAGAAGTTAAACGAAACCCTAGTTCTAAGTTGTTTTTAATTATTTATGAAAAATATTCAAGTTTAACCTAATTTACACTAATTAATTAATTACATGGGTATTTACAAAATAATTAATAATTAATAATAAAGATAATAAGAAAAAAAATTATTTATTAAAAAAATGATGAAAAGTTAAAAACCCTAATTTCTACATATTTTTTATTTATTAAGAAAAAGTGTTAAAATTAAAACCTATATTAACTAAGTTAATTGTTAGAGTTTATTTACAAAAATTAATTAGTGAAGAAATTAAATATATTTGTATTTTTTTATTTTTCTGTTTTTATTATAGAAAATTATTTTATGGTGAAAAAAAATAATTAAAATAATTTAAAAAAGAATTAGAAAAGAAAAGAAAATAAAAATTAAAAAGGATGCAAACCAAGGGGGATTTCAGGCCCAAGGGGAGGTTTTTTGAAGTATTCTGGCCCATTAGACAAAAAGCCTTGCTTGACTTTCTGGCATCACGTGCGTGTTCATTGACTCCTGAGTACCGTGGTCTGCATTCTTTGGCCATTGGATTGGGTTTCATGGTATTTGTGTTCTGGCTGTTGGCCATTTGTGTCATGCATAAGTTGTTCTTTTGGCCATTTGGCTTTTGGCTTTTGGCCATTTGTGTTTTGGCCTCAACATTTCTTAATGAACCTGCATGGGATCATGTCTAAATCAGCAGTATTGAATCTCATGAACACATTAAATAAAATCATAAAATGTAAATAAAGCCAATATATGAAGAAATTTAATGTTTAGGCACAATATGACATGTATGAATGATTATACCCTTTTGATCATGGAGATCAAATCAATCTTACCCTTACTGGAAAATTAGTGACATGAATGCTTTTATGCCTTTTGGATCATGGAGATCAAGCCAGCCTTATCCTTACTGAAGAAGTAGTGAGGTGTTGGTTTGTAACTGTGATGGCTTGTTTGTAGTGAGAGAGGGATTTGTAATAAGGATTTCAAGGTTTTAGGGTTCTTGAAAGAATTTGATATTCTAACATTGTTGTTGCAAGGTTTTTTTCTCTCTTTTTATCCTCCCTGGTTTGTGTGAAAAGAAGGTGATTATATAATGGAAATTAGGGTAAAGAAAATGGGCTTTGAATGTGAAATTGGGCCTCCAATGTTTACTTGAGTTCGTCACTTTCCAGGCTAAATCGCAGGAACTTAAGTGCAATTTGTGAAGTTGAAATGTGAAAACAAAATGTAGCCGACATCAAGAACTAACTCTTGTCCGAAAATCGGCTCAATCGGATAAACGGTGAATTAGTTATGAATTTTTGAAGTTTCAGCTCAGACAAACTTATTTTAGGCTCCAGTGTCGACTCTGACACGTTCTTCAATAAAAAACTGGTATTGATCGGTGCATAATTTTTTCTCGACTTTTGAAGCAAAGTTGTAGATCTATGAGTCAGTGACCTTGTGTAAAAATATGAGTCCAATCCGATAAAAATTGACCGAGTTATGAATTTTCGAAGTTTCGGCCCAGATGAAATAATATTCAGCATTCAGGATTTTCGGCGTGTCACACACTTTGAGCAAAAAATGAAGGCCTTTTGAACACCGTTCGAACTCGATACCTCCTGTGAAAATGTAGCCAACTCAATTTGTGAAATTTTGGCACCAGAACCAGCTCGATACAATGAAAATCGACCAAGTTATGATTTTCTTAACATGACGCAAATAAACTTCTGTCACAAATTTTCTGTGCGAAAATACTTGATAAATCCACATTTTTGAAGACCTTCTGATCAAAATTGGCTTCCAGCCGTGAGAGATGAAAACGTAGATAATGTCAAGTCGGAATTTTGGCCACTAGAATGGGTTCAAAACGAGTCACGATCTTCAAGTTATGAATTTTTTAGCGCGTAAAAACTGCACTTTTAGCACACTTTTTCACCATATTTCTTCGAGAAAACTCACATTCGGATACCTTCTTTAAAGAATTGACTCTTGAGCCGAACCTGAATTTGAGAATACGTTTCAGAGATATCTTGGTGAAAGAATACCTGAATATGACGCGCCGGGTTGGACTTGTGAATTTTTCTTGAAATATTTTGAGAAATATGGGAGGGAAAATTTTGGGGTACAACAGTTGCCCCTGTTCAATCTTCTTAGACCTGAGGATGTAGATTGGCTGGCGTGCCTTTCGTAATCTGAAGGTGGAAGATGATTGGACACTAGAGTGCCCAGAAATTTGCACTCACATAGTAGAATGTCAGCAGTGTGATGCAGGGAATGGGCTTACAGATGCCATTTGGAGACTGTAGGTATGTGGAGATGGGCTTATAGATGCCATCTGGAAGTATGATAGTACCTTATCGGGAATGGGCTTATAGACGCCACCTAGGTGTCGATCGCGTAAGAGATTCCTTAGCGAGAACTTGCGTACCTGAGAAAGAAAAATAATTACCTGGCATGTTACAGGAGTTGATCTTCAAACTCTTTACGTAGATGTACCCTGGCTGGATACAGGAATCGAATCTTTAAACTCTTCAGACGTGCCCTGGAAGGATACATGAATCGAGTCCGGAGAATATTAGTCGTCAACAGATACACCCTGGCAAGATACAGGAATCGGATCTTCGAACTCTTCAGACGTGCCCTGGCAAGATACAGGAATCGAGTCTGGTAATGTTAGTCGTCAACAGATACACCCTGGCGAGATACAGGAATCGGATCTTCGAACTCTTCAGACGTGCCTTGGCCGGATACAGGAATCGAGTCTGGAATTCAGAAAGGTTGGTGAGTTGTCTCTAATGACAGGTTATTTCCATGGACGGGTGGTCTTTATCGACGGGTGTCTATAACGACGAGTGTCTATAACGACGAGTGTCTATAACGACGAGTGTCTATAACGACGAGTGTCTATAACGACGGGTGTCTATAACGACGGGTGTCTATAACGACGCGTGTCTATAACGACGAGTGTCTATAACGACGAGTGTCTATGACGACGAGTGTCTATAACGACGAGTTTCTATGACGACGAGTGTCTATGACGACGAGTGTCTATGACGACGAGTGTCTATGACGACGAGTGTCTATAACGACGAGTGTCTATAACGACGAGTGTCTATAACGACGAGTGTCTATAACGACGAGTGTCTATAACGACGAGTGTCTATAACGACGAGTGTCTATAACGACGAGTGTCTATAACGACGAGTGTCTATGACGATGAGTGTCTATGACGACGAGTGTCTATGACGACGGGTGTCTATGACGACGAGTGTCTATAACGACGAGTGTCTATAACGACGAGTGTCTATAACGACGAGTGTCTATAACGACGAGTGTCTATAACGACGAGTGTCTATAACGACGAGTGTCTATAACGACGAGTGTCTATAACGACGAGTTTCTATGACGACGAGTGTCTATGACGACGGGTGTCTATAACGACGAGTGTCTATAACGACGAGTGTCTATAACGACGAGTGTCTATAACGACGAGTGTCTATAACGACGAGTGTCTATAACGACGAGTTGGATCAGAGAAATCTTTAGGCATTGATTTAACTGGATTTGTATTCTTTTGACTGGATTTGTCTACTTTGACATAACTGATCATTTAACTGTATCCTTCCTGAAAGGTAAAGGTCAGTCATATGCAATGCATGGTATGGATCAAGCGGTGATATTCTTAGCATAAATGAGATTATGTGACATGATGCATGTGTCATGTTTATGATAATGTAATGTTTTTGAATGTATCCCCGTCTAGAAAAAAAAGTCCTTGACGAATACCAGGAAGTTCGTTGAATCCTGGGTTGATCTTGAAGAGTGGGGTTCTTCGTTTCCGCTGGGGGATGATAATTGCAAGAATAAACCGGTAGGAGAAGATGACTCCGTTGGGGAATACACTTGGCGAAGGGATTGCTCTGCGAGGAGATAACTCTGTGGGGAAAGAAGGGCACTTTGCTGAGGGGCTGATGATAACTCCGCTGGGGATAAGAAGACTTCGCCGAGGACGGCCTTTCCGTGGTTTTTGACTGAGGATAACCCAGTTATATCCTGGTGGGGGAATAACCTTTGAATAAAACCGGGGGGCGTTCGTGCTCTGCGGGGGGCAAGCTTCCAGAATCTACTGAGGATAAACTTCCTGCTGGGGAGATGGATTCCACTTTCCTGGGGAAACTTTTGGACTGGACTCTCCTGGGGAAATTAAGGCATCTTGATTGTTCTTCAGCCGAACTTATCTTAGTACCTTGGTGGACAGAGTAACTAGATCGCTTAGACAACTCATTACTGCACCTGTTTCTGATGTTAGAAGATATCATATGGAGGTGCGTGACGGCTGCCGATTGACAAATCTTCTGGTAGGCAAGTGACGAGATACCGGGACATAGTCGTACGCTTTGATCCCTAATTTTTGCCTGGACCGCCCTTTCAGGTTTTCAGTCCACCGGGATACCCATTTTTGCCCAAGCCTCCTTTTCAGGTTTTCGACTTGCCGGGTGTACAGATTTTTTCATTTCATCCCTTATTTTTGCCTAGGTGTGTCAACCTAGCGGGTCTTTGATTATGCGCAGTATTTTTTCGACTATGTCCGTGCTCTCAGGATGTAGGGGGTGCCCCTGTTGTTGTGTTGCCATGCCACCAGAAGATCTTCGTTTGATCATCCTATGCCCCAAGTGACTTAGACGGAGATTTGCCCCAGGCTATTTGGCATTTGAGAGATTCTCTGAATCTTGACTTAACTGCCCCAGATGACGGACAATGATCATGTCATGCCCCTTGTTTGGGAGTGCTTTTGTTCATCTGATATTCGTCGTGCGAGCTTCTATGCTATTCAAACAAATAGTCGTATGCAAACAAAGTTATGTTAAAAATGCAAAGCTTATGTCTGTTTCGAAGTTTTTGGAAATGCAGTTTTTTAATAAAACAAATGAGTTCTTTTGTAAACTGTGATGTCAAACTCGTTATTTTACTGCGAGCCTTAAGGAGTCAGGATACCTTTGTAACAGTATGCTTTCGAACTAACCCATGCTTCAGCTAGGACTTTTTAGGGTTGTAACGTGGCCTGGTTCACGGTTTAAGAAACAAAGGATAAAGGCTCAAATTTTATTTGTACCCACCCGTTCTTCGTGATGTTCTTCAATCCTAAACTCAGCTGATCGTGCGTTAGACCTTGTTTGAGTCTTTGCTCTGATATTCCGGTGATGGTTCGGATGTTGACAATTTAGGCAGTCATTTCCTTTTTTGTGGAGGGTTTGTAAGACCTCTTTCTCTTCTTTTTTTTGATTTCGTTATCCCTGTTTTTTGCCTGAACTGTTTCTTTGGTGATTACAGTCAGCGGGATGCCCCAGTTTTGTAAGTCTCCTTCATAGGTTTTGACTTATTGGGCTTTTGTTTTTTTTTTGAAAGATAATGACTGCCTGTCTTGACGATTATAGGGAACCATCACTGTTTTTTTTTTTTGTAAGGACCTCTTTGGTGCCGTTTGTTATGCACTTGGATCAACTGAGAGAACTACCCTGCCCCAGGTTATGATTAAGGGTTTTAATTTTCGAAAAGAAAAAACTCCTACTTCTTTGGCTCAGAGGGGTTGACGAGGGATTATCTTCCTTATAACTCCAGTGTTTAGGGATTGAAACAATGCCTGTACCTCATCAGCGGGGTCTGTTCAAAAGCATACTGTAATGATCACGGTATCGTTTTCGTCATCCTCCCTCAAGAGGCTTAGAATTATTAACCGAGAATTGATCATCACAAAAAAATGAAAACAGTTTGCATATAGTGAATACGAAATAATTACTTCAAAACAGACATGTGTAGTGCATTAATGAAATAACAATGTTTAACATGAATAAATGTTTGAACAACCAAGGAAAATTACAATCTGAACATTCAAATGAACAAAAGTTTCCAATCCTAGCCATGTTTAGGCAGGGGAGCAGTGGTCACATTGGGAGCCTCTGGAGAGTCGAGCTAGACTTCCTTTGCGTCAATCAGATCCTGAACCTTGTTTCTCAAAGTCCAACAATCATCTGTAGCATGCCCCGGGCTGTCAGAATGATAAGCGCAGCGAACGTTGGGGTTATACCTTGAAGGCGTCCTGTTGGGATTCTTTGGAGGGTCCATGAGAGTTACCAACTTGGTTTCCAGCAATTGTGGCAATATCTATGACAGGGTCATGTCGAGGGGAGTGAATTGCCTTTTGGGTCTCTCTTCCCTTTGCTGATTGTGACGCTGAGGAGCACCGGCCGGTTTTTCAATAACCACCGTGTTGACATCTTGGCAGTGTTCGGACCTATTCTGCCCTCTTGAGCCATAGACAGCACTAGATTCTCTCTTGGATGGTTTCTTCTCAGTGTTCGAGGAGTCACCATTCTGTATTTTCCCTGACTTGATGCCAGCCTCTATTATTTCCCCGGTCAAGACCAAATCTGTAAACCCAGCAGCAGAATTCCCAATCAGGTGGTTGAAGAATGGACCAGACAGGGTCCCCAAGAACATGTCGACGAGTTCGCGGTCAGTCAGAGGTGGTTTTACCCTTCCAGCAAGGTCCCTCCATTTTTGAGCATATTCTTTGAAGCCTTCGCCTGTACCCATAGACATCCCCTGAAGCTGAGTACGCGTGGGAGCAAGGTCGGCATTATACTCGTATTGCTTGTAGAATGCAGTGGCCAAGTCCTCCCAGCTGTGGATGTTGGCTCCATTCAGTTGATAGAACCAGTCGAGTTGAGTTCCCGACAGGCTATCCTGAAAAAAGTGAATCCACAAATTCTTGTCAGCCGTGTAGGGCTGGATCCTCCTTGTGTAAGACCTGAGATGCAGCTTAGGACAGGATACCCCATCGTACTTGGCAAAGGCAGGTGCCTTGAATTTGTGCGGCATTACTACCCCAGAAGACAGACCTAGATCTTCGAAGTCCAGGTCGGGCACTTTTTGTATTTCCATAGCACTTAGCCTGTCTTCTAGCTGTTTGTACCTGTCCTCAGCTGGAGGGTACTGCTCATCATTGTAATCGGTCTCGTTGTCGGAGACCACAGGACTAGGAACCTCTCTCTCATGGGGGCTGTCCTTTCCAACAGATGGGGTAGTCTGCTCAACTTCATTTAGTGATCCATTCCCAGATTTGCGTCTCGGGTTGAACAGCACTGTCCTCTTCTTCTTCCTCTTCGAGAGTAGAGTCTTCAAATCCTGTTGGCCCTGGGCTAGACTCTTAATCAACTCCTGGAACTGGGCATTCTGGGCCTGGAGGGCCTGGATGGATTGCTCGGTAGATGTTTCAGGATTCATGATGAGACTGCTGAAATAAACAGCAAAGAAGGTAAGCAACCTGTAGAGAAAGGGTACCTGTTATGCAATGATATGTATGATATGCATGCAATGTTTTCAAGGATCTCGCGGGGTAGACAAGAAAAATTGTTAGAATTTGCATTTTGTAGCTTGATGGAAGGCACTGCATATTATTGAGAGTCCTTCTTCAAGAGTCAAGGCTCACCATATCGAGTGGGTCATAGCCCCTGACAACCTCGGCTAGAGGAAAATAAATCCCCTTTGCCCCTTGCTAGCCACTTTGATTCATCATGACCTGCATCACAAGCCCTTGAGATCCTTGAAATGGATTAGTCCTTATGTGAGATGTATGCAATGCTATGATGGTATGCTATGCATGGAGTGATGTAAGTAGGCCCTGTAATGAGTCCCAATTAAGGACTGTAAACAAAACCTGCAAGGGAACTCATGTGTTAAATAACAAGTATGCAAGTAGTCAAGTTTGAAAGCACACAAGTCACACAAAAGAGCCCTTAGATTTTAGGCCAGCATGAAGTTTAGGTATTACCCTCTTTCAGTTTGTTGGTTAAGACCTGTCCTATCAGAAGTAACCGGGTTCTAGAGGATCCCAATATCACTGACTACCCTCAATCGGTCATAACTCCAGCATCGCAATCTTTTCTTGCAGCCAGAACCATCACGAGAGTTTAGCCTCAATGGGCGTAGCATACTGCTACTGTTCTATTGGCCAAGTTGGGTCATTTAAGGTTCTAAGGTCGGTTGGTGCTTAATGACTCCTCAGAAGACCCATATTCTCCTCGTTGCGACACAAGGGATATCGGTACAGACCAAGGTGCCACACCAACGTAGCCACTGCTTCACCCATGTCGGTCTACGCCGGACAGGTCCCTCACAACTTATGCTACCTAACAGGGTATCCCCAGATCCGGGTTAGGATCTATGTAACTCCGATGCAACCCACAATAATAAAGCAAACAAACACAGCAATTGAAAACACAAGTGATCGTAGTCCTAAGGTACACCTCACTTTATAAGTATCCCCAGCAGAGTCGCCAGTTCTGTGATCGGTGAATCTGGAACTGACTGTTTAACGCTGGTTCGCGAAATGTCGCGGAAGCAAGAGTCGCCACCGTCTTTTATTTTCTCCAACATGGACAGGACAAAAGCACAGCAAAATTCCTTATGAGATAGTTTCTCGGTTCGGGAGGTAGATTTATAGAAAGGGAAGGTGTTAGCACCCTTTCTATCCATGGTTATCCATGGGCTCTTAGATACTTGCTCATTTGTGTTTTCAAAAGTGTTTGCTTTTCAATCGTGAGTGGGTTTGAAAAAGTTTCTTTGAAAGTTTCGGAATAACTCTTGTATCAGTCCTCAAGAGTGTTTGAAAGATTGTTTTGAAAGCTTTTTGAAAAGTGTCGGTGTGAAAAGAGTTTTTGATTTGTTTTTTGAAATAGAGCAAGTATCTATGAGTCATCCACCTACCCTAAGGAATTAGGCTATGTAAATGTCCTTAAGGTAGTGCCATCCCACCATTGAGAGGTAGGTAGCACCACTGTTGGAGGTGTTCGGGTCAATTCGTTTTCAGGGACAGTGTGGTCACCAGAGCAACAGTAGGACACCTTAGAAGCTACCCTTATGCCATTGATCCTTTTTAATTCCGAGGCAACCGTTTCGAGGCAACTGGATCATGTCACAGACATAAGGACTTACTAAAATGTCCTATACTCGACGACCACGTTTCAAGGGCAAGGCAACAGTGAGGCGTACCCTAAGAATGGTGTGTGAATTTGTGTGTTATTTTCAGTTATGTTTTATCTTGTACATGTATCATGGTGATCTACGCTTGTTTTTAATTTAGGCCATACATTCTTTCATGCAATTATAATTAAAAGGTGCGGAAAATTAAAAGACGGAAAGCTAAAATCCTACGCTATTACAAGGCGCGGGTCTATACATCGCCAAATTAACAAAGACCCGTTTTGAATAAAAATGTGGAAAGTAAATAAATTCCTAATTACTATTACATGGCTTGAACAATTACATAATATTTGAAAGAAAATAAATAAGAATAAATGCGCGAAAAGAAATTAGAATCGAATGTTCGAGGACGTTGGACCCTTTTGAAATTAAATTAAATTAAGAGTTAATTAATTATCAAATTAAAGAAAAGAAATTGTTTTTTTAAAGTTTTTTTTGGTATTTAATGAGAATAAAGAAAATTAATTAAAATTAGAAGTTAAACGAAACCCTAGTTCTAAGTTGTTTTTAATTATTTATGAAAAATATTCAAGTTTAACCTAATTTACACTAATTAATTAATTACATGGGTATTTACAAAATAATTAATAATTAATAATAACGATAATAAGAAAAAAAATTATTTATTAAAAAAATGATGAAAAGTTAAAAACCCTAATTTCTACATATTTTTTATTTATTAAGAAAAAATGTTAAAATTAAAACCTATATTAACTAAGTTAATTGTTAGAGTTTATTTACAAAAATTAATTAGTGAAGAAATTAAATATATTTGTATTTTTTTTATTTTTCTGTTTTTATTATAGAAAATTATTTTATGGTGAAAAAAACAATTAAAATAATTTAAAAAAGAATTAGAAAAGAAAAGAAAATAAAAATTAAAAAGGATGCAAACCAAGGGGGGTTTCAGGCCCAAGGGAGGTTTTTTGAAGTATTCTGCCCCATTAGACAAAAAGTCTTGCTTGACTTTCTGGCATCACGTGCGTGTTCATTGACTCCTGAGTACCGTGGTCTGCATTCTTTGGCCATTGGATTGGGTTTCATGGTCATTTGTGTTCTGGCTGTTGGCCATTTGTGTCATGCATAAGTTGTTCTTTTGGCCATTTGGCTTTTGCCTTTTGGCCATTTGTGTTTTGGCCTCAACATTCCTTAATGAACATGCATGGAATTCTGTCTAAATCTGCAGTATTGAATCTCATGAACACATTAAATAAAATCATAAAATGCAAATAAAGCCAATATATGAAGAAATTTAATGTTTAGGCACAATATGACATGTATGAATGATTATACCCTTTTGATCATGGAGATCAAATCAATCTTACCCTTACTGGAAAATTAGTGACATGAATGCTTTTATGCCTTTTGGATCATGGAGATCAAGCTAGCCTTACCCTTACTGAAGAAGTAGTGAGGTGTTGGTTTGTAACTGTGATGGCTTGTTTGTAGTGAGAGAGGGATTTGTAATAAGGATTTCAAGGTTTTAGGGTTCTTGAAAGAATTTGATATTCTAACATTGTTGTGGCAAGGTTTTTTTCTCTCTTTTTCTCCTCCCTGGTTTGTGTGAAAAAAAGGTGATTATATAATGGAAATTAGGGTAAAGAAAATGGGCTTTGAATGTGCAATTGGGTCTCCAATGTTTACTTGAGTTCGTCACTTTCCAGGCTAAATCGCAGGAACTTAAGTGCAATTTTTGAAGTTGAAATGTGAAAACAAAATGTAGCCGACATCAAGAACTAACTCCTGTCCGAAAATCGGCTCAATCGGATAAAGGGTGAATTAGTTATGAATTTTTGAAGTTTCAGCTCAGACAAACTTATTTTGGGCTCTAGTGTCGACTCTGACACGTTCTTCAATAAAAAACTGGTATTGATCGGTGCATAATTTGGTCTCGACTTTTGAAGCAAAGTTATAGATCTATGAGTCAGTGACCTTGTGTAAAAATATGAGTCCAATCCGATAAAAATTGACCGAGTTATGAATTTTCGAAGTTTCGGCCCAGATGAAATAATATTCAGCATTCAGGATTTTCGGCGTGTCACACACTCTGAGCAAAAAATGAAGGCCATTTGAACACCGTTCGAACTCGATACCACCTATGAAAATGTAGCCAACTCAATTTGTGAAATTTTGGCACCAGAACCAGCTCGATACGATAAAAATCGACCAAGTTATGATTTTTTGAACATGACGCAAATAAACTTCTGTCACAAATTTTCTGTGCGAAAATACTTGATAAATCCACATTTTTGAAGACCTTCTGATCAAAATTGGCTTCCAGCCGTGAGAGATGAAAACGTAGATAATGTCAAGACGGAATTTTGGCCACCGGAATGGGTTCAAAATGAGTCACGATCTTCAAGTAATGAATTTTTTAGCGCGTAAAAACTGCACTTTCAGCACACTTTTTCACCATATTTCTTCGAGAAAACTCACACATTCGGATACCTTCTTTAAAGAATTGACTCTTGAGCCGAACCTGAATTTGAGAATACGTTATCAGAGATATTTTGGTGAAAGAATACCTGAATATGACGCGCCGGGTTGGACTTGTGAATTTTTCTTGAAATATTTTGAAAAATATGGGAGGGCAAATTTTGGGGTACAACACATAGCATTTTAGACTAACCATTTCAAGGATTTTGAGATTCATCTTTGTTCTGTTTTGCAGGATATGACTCTCACTCACAGGAACACAATCCAAGTCAACCTTGTATGAGTACCTTTTCAGCTCAAAGTGTTAGCGTCAAGGGTCCTTGAGAATTCTCCGTTCACCAAAAGACATGGACGACTTCTCAACTTGGTTACCTCAAGCTTTGATGAAGATATGTTGAAGGTGCTTTTCCAGTTCTTTGACCCTTTGCACCATTGCTTTACCTTCCCTGATTACCAGCTTGTACCAACCGTGGAAGAATTCTCTCAACTCTTGGGAATTCCTATTCTCAATCAACTACCTTTCAATGGTACTGAAAGGGATCCAAGCCCTAAAGAGGTTTCCCGAGTTTTACACTTGCAACAATCCGACATCACAGCTAATTGGGAAACAAGAAGTGGTGTCAAAGGGTTCCTAGCCAAGTTCCTGTTGGAAAAAGCTCAAAATTGTTTGAACAATCTGGATTTACGAGATTTCGAAGAAATTTTGGCTCTTGTCATCTATGGGTTGGTACTATTTCCAAATCCTGACCAACTTATAGATATGAATGTTGTCAAAATCTTTTTATCTTACAATCTAGTGCCTACTTTGTTCGGAAATATCTTGCATTCTCTTCATTCTCGCACCATGAAGAGAAGATGAACCCTCATATGTTGTACTCCTCTATTGGCTAGATGGTTTGTTTTGCATCTCCCCCGATCCGTTTTGAAGAACGAGCAAGGTTTGAGGTGGTCCAATAGGCTGATGTCACTCAGACATTCGGATATCCATTGGTGTTCTCGATCATTGGAGGACATTATTATTATCGACAATTATGGGGAATTCCCTAATGTCCCTCTACTTGGTATTAGAGGAGGTATCACTTATAACCCTTGCTTAGTTTTGCGACAATTTGGGTATGCATGAAGAGATGGTCCACATGTTGCACTCATCCAAGGTGTGGCGTTCGACTACGAAAGCGATGATCAAGACTACCGTCATAGGTTTATACAAGCTTGGAGTATGGTGAACAAGGTGGACAATAGGACGTTGGGGCACAAAAATTCCACTCCCCTTGAGCCTTACCTTAGGTGGGTACGAGCTCGTGCTCAGAGTCTCGTAATGCCTTACCCATCCATCCTCCCTGTCATCATAGAGCCTGTCATTGAAGGAGATGTCCTGTATACTGTCCTTCATCCCAACATACCTACCTCTCTCGAATACTTGCAAAAGGATTGGATTCAGCTAAAGGAAGAACGAGATACTTTTGAAGCCCGATTCTATGCCAGTGAGAAGAAAATTCTGGAACTCCCCAAGCAGCTCCATGAAGAGCGGAGTCTGAACGCCTACATCGCGCCAAAGAGGATGCGTTCAACCTTTTTTGTCTTAGGAGTTATTGTATTTTATTTCTCTCATTGTAAGCCCAAAAAGGCATGATGTACTCAAACTTGGATTATTAATGCAATATGTGTTCCTTTTTGTCTAAAAAAACAAATTTAAACCTCTAAATTCCTTGAAATCATTTGCATATGCATTTTCATTCATCATAACACAAACAGGTTTCTTACAACATGTCTCCTTATCTTTATATTGTTTATTTCAGTGAGATGGATATTAAACAGACAGTAAAGGATCTCCAAGCGCAGAACGCTTAATTCCAGCAAATGTTCTTGGCTTTGGCAAAAGGACAAGAGGCTTTGAAAACTTTGTTGATCAAAGAGAAGAAAAAGAAAGTGAAGAAACCAACCGGTGTTTTGAATCTGGGAAGAAGGTTAAAAGGACTAGCCAGGCGAACTCTAGATTTTGCAACCTCGTCAGGTGAAGGAGATAATCATGAAGGGAAAAACAAGGAAGTAAGTGACCACCCAAAGTCTGAAGAAGAGGAAGAAGTGGATTACTCTGAAAAACAGTATCCCCCGACTAAAGATAAATACAAGCAGTTGGAGGATCGCCTCAATGCTATGGAAATCCAAAGGGTACCTGGGTTGGATTTTGAAGATCTAGGACTTGTCCCAGGGGTTGTCATCCCTCAGAAATTCAAGTTCCTCACTTTCGCTAAATATGACGGAATCTCTTGTCCAAATTTTCATTTAAGTTCATACGTCAGGAAGATTCAACCCCATACTGCTGACAGAAACCTATGGATACATTTCTTCCAAGAAAGCTTGTCAGGGACGTAGTTGGATTGGTTCTATCATGGGAAGGAACCAACATTCGCAATTGGGAAGATTTGGTTGCCGCTTTTTACGAGTAATACCAGTATAATGCAGACTTAGCTCCAACTCGAACACAATTGCAAGGCATGTTTATGAGTGTTGGTGAAGGTTTCAAAATCTATGCTCAAAAATGAAGGGATCTCGCGGGAAGAGTCCAACCCCCTCTATCTGACAGAGAATTGGTGGATATGTTATTAGGCAGGTTATCTGATCCATTCTTCAACCATCTGATCGGAAGCTCCTCGGATGGATTTACTGAACTAATCATGACTGGTGAACGGGTAGAAGCCGGTATAAGAAGTGGAAAAATCCAAAGAGATGTATCATCAGGCACAATGAAGAAACCCTTTACCGGAAAGAAGGAAGTCGGTGTTGTATATGACCACAGAAATCAAAACAAAACTGAACATCGCCCGACGGTAGGGGATATTATGATTTCTAATCCTATACCAAATCAGCAGCGAAACTATCAATGCAAGCCAGAGGCGCCCATGAGATGATTCACCCGAATCAACATGACCTTGTCCCAAGTTCTGTCACATCTTTTGAAGTCCAATCTGGTGACCCTAAAGGAAGCTCCCAAGAACCCCAATACAACTTCTCCTCGCTACAACCCGAATGCTCGATGTGCCTATCATTCTGAAAGCCCAGGGCATGATACAAACGATTGTTGGGCCTTGAAGAATAAGGTACAAGACCTAATCGAGGAGAAAGAAATTGAATTTGATCCCCCAGAAACACCTAATGTGATAACGGCACCAATGCCCAAACATGGTCAAGGTGTCAACGCTATTGATGATGACTGTTTTTTTCCTCCGTGGATGATTTAACTACTCCCATTTTGACTATTAAAAGGAATCTATTGCAAGTTGGTCTATTTTCAGGCTGTGGTGAAAGATATCAATTATGTATGTCTATACCATATAGTTGTTTGTTACTGAAGATGGGTGTCCAACGCCTGATGGCTAACAAAGAAAACCTATTTGAAAAAGTTCTTCTTACCAAAAATTCCTGTGAAGATGTCTCAATAATCACCATTTCCGACCATCCTCCCAGGATCTCCACCAAAAGACCCGTCAGCATTACATTTGTTCCAAAGTCTGCTCCCCTAATCATCACCATGCCAGGGCCAATACCATATTCTTCAGATAAAGTTATTCCATGGAACTATGGGGCTGACGTCTATTACTATGGCGTCAAGCAAGATCTTTTGGCTATCCAAGACAAAGTTGCGAAAGACACTGATCTTGACATCGTCAATATCGTTGGGACCAGTAAGATGACAAGAAGTGGAAGAATCTTCTCACCCGAGATCTCTCCAAAGACCATTGCTACTTGATGGGGTCTGTAACGTATAGCCTAAATATAGTACTGCAAGTGCACAGCCTATCGAAGTAATATATAAGATTATCGAACCACAGAGACCAATTGTCAATCTATCAACTCTATTGCTAAGGTGCTTATCTAAGGTGAACAAGAATATTGACGTGAGTGCAGTGCAACAAAGTAAATGAGCGAGGTAAATAACAGTTTAAAAGACAGGTTGGAATGTAAATCATGTAATCAGATATTGGTTCGGTCATGCGTCGATGAAACTACTTATGGGGCAGTATTTTCTATTGATAGCAAAGAATCAATTTAACGGGAACTTGTAGCTTTTGACTACTAAGAACTGAATTTACTCTTTAAATTAAATTCCTTTATTGTCACATATAAAGGGTGCCTTCCGCGTTAAAGAGGTAAACCTATTTTTAAGAAATTGATAGTTTTGACTTAACAGAAAAGTAATTTTACTTGGAAAGATTAACTTAAAGAGACTTTTGGCTTTTGACCAAGAGTCAGATTTCAAACCTACAAACGCGTCCGAAAATAGTTTCAAAATTGTTTTCTAAAAAGGTCAATGATTCCTATTTAACCAATCAATGACTTTCGCTCTTTTCGTTTGGTTAAATAATAATCAAGTCGTATCATTAGTTTGGACGGCTTTCGATCTTACCCAATAAACATTTAAACATAATTGACTTAAGTTAAAAGCAAAACATCCCCAGAGTATTTTCACTAGCATCATAATTGGAACACGACCATGATGACAATCATTACATCCAAACCTTTATAGTTTAGCCAGACATAATAAGTGCGAGTCTATAAAACGTGTAGACTATGGTAAGAGCATTTAGAGTCTATAAAACGTGTAGACTATGGTAAGAGCATTTAGAGTCTATAAAACGTGTAGACTATGGTAAGAGCAATTAGAGTCTATAAAACGTGTAGACTATGGTAAGAGCAATTATAAGTAAAGAAATGCAATAAAATAGAACCTTGCTCCAGTCGGAGACTTGAATCTGATACAAATCTGCGGAATGGTAAGGCTGGTATGATGAACTTCAACCAAAGTGCTCCAAGACTCGATTACAACTCAATCTACACCGCAATAACTCCCCGATGTGAAGAGATTATTACTTTACAGAAACTGATAGTATATGGCTTAAGATTGTACTAAGCTTGGATGAAACTAAAAAATGAAAATCGAAAACTATTTATAGAGGATCCTTGAGATGCGTAAAGACCAGCATGCCCCTCAACTTCTTCTGAGCGGGAAACTTTTTGTGAAGGCCGCGGGCGCGGTGGCAGTGGCCGCGGGCGCGGTGGCTGGAACTGCCAGATCATGGGAACGTGGCAGTTGGTCTCTGGGTGAAAGTGGGCCACGTCATCGCGTTCCCTGTAGCCGGCGCGGCGCTGAACGCCATAAGTGCAGAATATCTTGAAAAACCCTAATTTCTTGGCGTTTTGGCTCGTTTCTTCACAGAAGGCTCTGAAATGACAAGAATCCTGAAAACAAAGGAAAAAGGAACATAATATGAGAAAATGATAATAAAAACTAAGGAAAACATGTGATAGTTGAGTCAGAAACATAGTGCGATTTAGTGCGATCACTACTCCTATAATTATTCTCGCTATCGCTCCTGCCAGCATTCCCAATGATACTCCCATTGACAATCCTATTGTTATCCCTGGTGCCAAGACAAGGGGCAAGGAGGTGTTATCCGAGCTTGCCCAGAAGATGACACATCTAGAGGTCATTCTTGAAGATTCCAGTAAAGAGATAGAGGAAATACTAAAAATAATCAAGAAAAGTGACTACAACGTCATGGAACAGTTGGGGCAAACCCCCTCGAAAATATCAATGTTGGCCTTACTTTTATGTTATGAGGCCCACACCAAAGCCTTGGTAAAATTTCTAAAGACCGCCCACGTACCCCAAGAGACTTCCATTGACCAATTTGAGAATTGTGTGGCCAGTCTAACTGCTGATAATGGATTGGGCTTTTCTGAAACCGACTTAACTCCCAAAGGAAGGAAACACAACGATGACTTGCACGTTTCCATTGAGTGTGAGGGCATTACGCTACCCCACATTCTGGTGTATATGGGCTCATCGCTGAATGTCTTGCCCAAAAATGCTCTTGACCGGCTAGGCTGCGAGGGACTCACTTTAAAGCCTAGCATCATTGTAGTGAGGGCCTTTGATGGTTCTAAAAGGACAGTGCACGGAGAAGTTGACATACCTATAAAAGTTGGAACTCAGACTTTTGATTCAACTTTCTATGTGATGGATATCTGCCCTTCCTATTCTTGTCTATTGGACCGGCCCTGGATTCATGGCGCTGGTGCCGTCACTTCTACCTTATATCAGATGCTTAAGTACCCGATCAAGGGAAAAATCATCATTGTCCATAGGGAGGAGGAATACATGGTTAGCCACCTGAACATGGAAATGGATGGTGAGTTCATTAAGACTCCATGTCAGAACTTTGAGGAGGTCCCACAAACAGTTTCGGCAGCCAAGACTACTACCAAGACTCCAAAAGTTACCAGACCGCCATTGAAAATGGCCTCTCTAAAGGATGCTAGAGCAGTGATTGAGGAGGGTGGATACACTATCTGGGGTCAACTTCCAGATATTCCCTACAAATCCAACAAATTTGGTCTGGGTTTTACCTCAGAGGCACAAAGGGCTATTTGACGAACTCGCACTGGAGGACCACCTTTATGTATCAGCAATCGGGGAGTCCACGCAGTGGAAGACAATGATGGCAGTTGTGACATGGATGAGTGGAATTTTCCAACCGTCGGTGGAGGACTCAATAATTGGGAAGCCAAATAATTTGTACCTATTACTTTTATTCAAGAATCCATATCCACTCAGGATCCCATGGGTAACGACTTTGCTATGGCCTATCATGACTTTGAAAATCCGATCTGCCAAGCCGAAGACGAAGGTGAGGAAGATTGGGAGGTACCAGGGGAACTAGTCAGGTTATTGCAACAGGAAGAAAGGTTCATACAGCCCCAAGAAGAGTCGGTTAAAACAGTTAACTTAGGTACTGAAGAGGACAAGAAAGAGGTCAAGGTAGGTACCAACCTAGAGCCTAGTGTCAAGAAGCGCTTAACTTAGTTACTACATGACTATGTTAAGGTCTTTGCCTGGTCATACGAAGACATGCCAGGACTCGACACTGACATCATGGTCCATCGTCTGCCGACAAAAGAAGACTGCCCTCTGGTAAAACAGAAAGTTTGTCGCATGCCGCTAGAAATGTCAGATAAAATCAAGACTGAAGTCATGAAGCAGTTCAATGCCGAATTCTTAGTTGTCACCTCCTATCCACAATGGGTCGCCAATGTTGTTCCAGTTCCTAAAAAGGACGGTAAGGTACATATGTGTGTGGACTACAGAGACTTGAATAGGGAAAGCCCCAAGTATGACTTCCTGCTTCCCCACATCGATATTCTGGTTGACAACACCGCACAGCATAAAGTATTTTCCTTCATGGACGGTTTCTCCGGATACAACCAGATCAAAATGACACTTGAGGACATGGAAAAAACGACCTTCGTCACACAATGGGGTATGTTCCGTTACAAAGTTATGCCATTCGGTTTGAAATATGTTGGGGCAACCTATTAGCGTTCCATGGTAGCTCTGTTTCACAATATGATCCATCATGAGATAGAAGTCTACGTGGATGACATGATAGCCAGATCTCAAACTAAAGAGGAACACCTAGACCATCTGCATAAACTGTTTGAAAGACTGGAGAGATACAAACTAAGGTTGAATCTGAATAAATTCACTTTTGGAGTGAGGTCCGGTAAACTCTTAGGCTTTGTTGTCAGCAGATAGGTATCAAAGTGGACCCTGCAAAGGTAAAAGCAATACAAAAAATGCCTGCTCCTCGCACTGAGAAGGAAGTTAGAGGGTTCTTAGGACGGCTAAACTACATCGCCCGGTTCATTTCCCATCTAACTGTTACTTGTGAACCAATCTTCAAATTATTGAAGAAAGATCAAGTGGTGGAGTGGAACGACGACTTCCAGGCTGCCTTCGACAAGATCAAAGAGTACCTTCAAGAGCCTCATGTTGTACCCCAAAATTTTCCCTCTCATATTTTTCCAAGATTTCCCTCTTGCATTGGTGGTTACAAACCTAAGCCTAAAGACAAAGAAAATTTTCAAATGATGTTCTAAGTTTCCTTCGATTGGCCTGTTTCTAAGTTTCCTTCGATTAGCCTATTTTTAAGTTTCTTTCGATTATCCTGTTAACGAGGATCTTCGATTGACACCTACTAAGTGCCTTCCGATTGTCATCTCCAA
The DNA here is from genome assembly GCA_948472305.1 of Vicia faba. Classification (NCBI taxonomy): domain Eukaryota; kingdom Viridiplantae; phylum Streptophyta; class Magnoliopsida; order Fabales; family Fabaceae; genus Vicia; species Vicia faba. The sequence continues at coordinate 102,407,508 of OX451740.1, read as the reverse complement.
AGTGCCTTTAGATTGGCATCTCCAAAATTCTCTTCGACTAACATCTACATAGCGTCCTTCGATTGACATCTGTAAACGGCCTTTCGAGTGGCCTCATGACAAGCCTTTTGATGGGCATTGTGTCAAAGCCTTTTGATTGGCATGACAGGGGGTCCTTCGATTTAGCATTGTGTCAAAGCCCTTCGATTGGTATTTGGACAAAGGCCATTCAAAGAACTCCCTCCAGGACATTCGAAAGAGGCCATCAAGAGGGAAATCGGAAAATATGTCCAGGCCGGATTCTTGCCTTGTTTGGTCACAATTCCACAAGAGTTGATTCGACCAGGGGACTCTCTTCAAAAGGACAGTAAATCAAAGCAAAGGTTGGTCTAATCGAAGGGGTCTTAGTATTGAAGCTGGCACAGTTCTATTCAGACGCATTAAGGAGAACAAGGTTCTAATAAGTAAAGTCCTGATTAGTTCGAATTGAAGTTCAAGGATGGCACGGAAGGCAGATTCGAAGGAAGGAAAGGGATTTATTCCAAAATAATCCAGAAAGCCCATAATCGAAGGATGATTTTCCCATTAAAGGAAGAATGAAATAGGCTGGCAAATCAAAGAAAACGCATTGGAATAAAAACACAAAGATTTGGCCATTTGAGCAACAAAAGTTACAAGACACAAATCAAATATTTTCTCACTCAATCTTCAAGATTCAGTTCAATTTTGTTAAAATAATTCATTCTTCTATATATACATAACAAGCCCTGATCATAGAAAGATGATTTGGCCGTGTAGAACATCCAGAAGACTGCTCAGAATTTTGACAAAAAGTGTTGATCGAGTTTTGCTCTAAAGGGAAAGTCAAGGCGCTTCAAAGACTGAAATACATTCCGAGACGTATTGGGAAGCTATCTGGACCACTCTCACACATAAACACATCTAGAAACACTCAACACATGTATCACGGTTTGTTCTTGTTCTTGAAATTGGTTTTTGAAATATACGCACAATCAATGATTTTTAAATATACAGCCATGTTTATATGATTATTTAGAACATATTTGCATGATTAATTATATGTTTTGATGTATATTTTACTGAATACCATGTTTTGTACCCTAAAATTTGCCCTCCCATATTTCTCAAAACATTTCAAGGAAGATCCACAAGTTGCTCAAGGTAGTCCAAGGGTTAACCAGACAAGCTCTCTCCTAACGCAGTCTACCTCAAATTAGGGTTTCATGTTGCATCAAGATACTTGAGCCCAAAGGATCCCAAATTCTCACCATTGTCCTAATATGTTCCCAATATCTTCATGTCAAGTTTGAAGCCTTGTAGAGGAAGTTTGCTCAGTCAATTGCTCAAATGCCTGAAAATCGACTGTGCTAGGGCAAAAGTCAATTGTGGCCCACATACAGTCAAACTTCAAGATTTTTGGTCAACATCCTCATTTTTAAGTATATTTCATCATTTTATCAAGGGTTGATCAAGATTCATCAAGTATTGCTCATAATTCATCAAGAATCAAAAGTTGCTAAATTAAAGTTTTGTAGGAAAAGTCAACTCAACTTTTACCAAGCATAACTTTCTCATAATTTATGAGAAATGACACATCCAAATCTCAATTTGAAGAGGATGCAATTCTCTACAATCCATCTTCATCTCCCAATTTCAAAATATGCACTCACAAGAAGTTATGAAATTTTACATTATAGGTCATTTTGAAAAGTCAACAAAAACACCTTTTTTGTAAAAGCTTCATACATGAGCACTGAATATCAAATTGAGATGAGACTAAAACTGTTGCTTAGGGGACATCTCAAGCTTTCCAAAAAGTCCAAGAACACCTTCAAAGAGTCAAAATTGAGTAAGTTATGCATTGGTGAAGTTGACCCTTTTTGCAAAATTGCCAAAAATCAACTATGCCTAAAACTTCAATTTTTGCCAAATGGGCCCAATCTTTTTCACTTGTTTTGAGTTGGCAACATGGTCCACGAGCCCTAGCCTTTTCCACTTGTCATTATCTTATTTATATTATTTATTTTGATTTTTATTTGAATTAAATCATTTTAAATCAAAACAAATCATATAAAATCCAAAACATTGAAATTCAAAGATTTCTTACATGATTCAGGTCTTAATGTCCAGCTAGCATCAAATCAAATTCGTGTAAAAGCATGAGGTGCACAAAAAGATTGAATTAGGCCATTTTTAGAAATATATTTAAGGTGTATCAAATCAAAATTAAATTCATTGATGGAAGAAGATTGTGATCATTATTTCAACCCTAATTCATTCCTCAATACATATAGAAGGAATGCAGACCAAAAGAGGCTAGAGAAGGAGGCGCAGCATCAAGAACAGAACTTGAAAAAATCAAGAAAAAGTGCAAACACTAATTCCTAGTTACAGGCCAATTCAAGACCCTTGGACCATTCCAATCGCTTCCTGGGATCCCCAACAAGCAAAAGCAGTCAATAGCAAGCATTTCCAGGCCCCATATCATGCTATAAGTCCATCACGATACTACTTCCTTCCTTAATTCGAATCGCATCATTCTTCTACTTGTAGCATAAAGTAATTGTATATTATTGTTCACCATCATATTTGCAAGCTTTCTGTATTACTCAATTGTGTTTTCATGGCCTATATTGGATTTCATCATTATTAAGGTTTCTTGCTTAGATTTGGGATCTTCGTGTATAGGAAAAATTGGGCCATGAAAGGGCCACCATTGAACTCAGCAGGTTCAGACGAAGCTATCCATGGATTTAGTTTTAATTTATATTACTCATGCTTGATTTTGAGAAATTACAGGGATATAGCGATGGACATATGTCTGTAGGTATAGTTTTCCACTTTTACCAACGGAGCAAGGTTAGGGATAACCTGTGTGGCATCTTTCCATTGGCTTATTCAAACTTCTGGCGCGCGTCTTTTTTTATTTATCCATTAATTCTTTTTTCTATATATTATTATTATTGCTTATTTTATGTACAACAAAAACAAATAGCTCAGCTGGTTGCCAAGCGTTGGAAATTGCCTTGGGGCCTGGGTTCGAATCCCAGGTCCCCCACTTTCTTCATATTATTTTCTTGCAGATAATCCAGCGCGCGCATGAAGCCAAGGTCCATCATGTAACCTCAAGATCCAGTCTGCCAATTGGCCAGATGGCCAGATCCAAAGGCCATCCATGAGGGAGCATCAAATGCCTAGTCAAACGCATAACATAGGATCTCAGAAGTCAACGTGGACTTCCATCTTTGGGGCCCAGTAGTTTCTATCTGCACCCCCATATTGCTCAGGCCCAAACTTCTTTCTCTATTCTTTTTTTTACATTTATTTTATTTTATTTTATTTATTTATTTTATTTTACTAACCAATCAATTATTTTCTTTTTATAAAAAAAATCATAAAAATAATACTTTTCAGAAATTAGGTTTAGATTTTATTTTTTATACAAAAAAATTAAATAATTTAATTAGGTTGTTAATTTAGATGACTTTAATTCTTTTTATAAATAATTAAAAATAATTAGAAAATTAGGGTTTTGTTTAAACTTAATTACATTTTCTTTTTTTTCTTAAAAATAACCAAAAAAACAAAAATAGGTCATTTTATTTATTTTAATTAATTAATTTAATTAGCTAATTTATTTGTATATTTAATTTTAAAACTTAATTCTTTTATTAAAAAAAACAACAAAAATAATTTCTCTTTTAGTTAGGTTAGAAGGGTCAAAACCCTAACTTCTTTCCGATCTAAATTTTCATCGCGCGCTTTTTTATTTTATTTTTACCCTCTTATTGTAACTGCTCACAAGTTGTAATAGTTAATTAGGACCTTTTATCTTTCATTTATCGCTTTATTTTCAAAGGGTTTGTTTTTGGCTATGTAAATACCCGAAGCCTTGTAATAGCATAGTTTAATTTCCGCACTTTTAATTCTGCAAAATATTAAACTGTTAGATGTATGATATTAGGATGCATGACAAGAATGTATGTAAATTTTAAAACAGTTAGATAACCCTAAAATGTGCAAAGATAAAAAATCTAAAATTGAAACACTCGCACATGCGCACTCCTAGGGTACACTCCCACTTGGTTGCCTTCGGTAAACGGTCATTGAGTATAAGATGCTTTAGTGGTCGTCCTTTTGTCCAAAGATCAAATTCGCCTCGGAAAGGTTGCCTCGGATATTGTTGCCTCAGATAACTGATCTAAGACATTAGGGTTACTACTAAGATGTCCTAACATTGCTTTACTGACTGTACGTCCCTTTCGAATTGACCCTCAAAACTCCAACGAAGGTGCTACCTAATCACTGATAGTGGGATAGCGCTGTCTAAAGGAAACGAACATAGAACGTTTCTTTTTTCGAGTAGGTAGATTAGTTCTTAAGTACTTGCTCAATCCAAACAAACTTTTTCACACTTACACTCTTTTACAAACAAAGTTTTCAAAAACACTTCATTACACTCTTGAAGACAGAAGCAAGAGTTAAATCGAAGTCAAAACAAAAACTTTTCAAAACACACAAAGAAGCAATTTTGAAAATGATGAGCAAGTACCTAAGAGCCCGTAGATAACTACGGATAGAAAGGGTGCTAATACCTTCCCTTTCTATAATCTACCCCCCGTACTCAGAAATATCTCGAAAAAGGAATTTTTCTGTGCTTTTTTCCTTTCCTTGTTGGATAAAATAAAAGTCGGTGGCGACTCTTGCTTACCGCGACATTTTGCAAACACAAACCAACATTCCTAAAAAACAGTCCCGGTTCTGGCCATCGTATCACAGAACTGGCGACTCTGCTGGGGAATATGAAGTGGGGTGTACCTTAGGATTAGTTCATCATATTGTTTTCTATTGTTTGATTTGATTGCTTTATTTTTTGTGGGCTTTGTATCGGAGTTACTATAGATCCTAACCCGGATCTGGGGATACCGTTTAGGTAAGTAGCAATAGACTGTGAGGGAACTGTACGGCGTAGAACGATACGGTTGAAGCAGTGGCTACGTTGATGTGGCACATTAGTTGGTACCGATATCCCTTGTGGAGGAACAAGGAGAATATGGGGTTGTTATATGGGTCATTAAGCATCAACTGACCTTAGAACCTATAATTGACCAACTTGGCCATAGAAAGTAGCAAGATGCTACACTCATTGAGACCATACTCTCGTGATGGTTCCGGCTGCAAGGAAAGATTGCATGAGCTGAAACTGTGACCGATGGAGGATGGTCAGTGATATTGAGAACCTCTAGAACCTGGTTACTATTATTAGGACAGGTTGAACCAACTAAACTGTAAGAGGGTAGTACCTAGACTCCATGCAAGCTTAAACTCAAGGGCTATTGTGTGACTTGTTTGCCCTTACCATGTTTGCTATCTGTGATACCTGTGGTGTGTTTTTATCATGACATCATGCATCATGACATAGCATGCATATTTCATTAGACTAAACATTTAAAAGACCGTGGGGATTCATCTTTGTTCTGTTTTACACATCATGGCTTCTATGCGCAGAAATACCATTCGAGTCAACTTCGTGAAGATCCCTGCTCAGCTCAGAGAGTTGGTTTCAAAAGTTCCTGATACTTCTTCTTTTGTTAGAAGACATGGTCATCTCCTTAGCCTGGTCACTTCCAAGTTGGATGAGAAAATGATGATCGTCTTGTTCCAGTTCTTTGACCTGTTGCATCATTGTTTTACCTTCTCGGACTATCAGCTAGTCCCTACTTTGGAGGAGTTTTCGAATTTACTGGGCATATCTATTCTAGAGCAGACACCTTTTACAGGTTTGGAGATAGCTCCTAGGCCAGAGGATATTGCTTCAGCCCTACATCTAAAAGTGGTTGATGTAGTATCTAACTGGGAGACTCGAAGTGGTGTTAAAGGTTTCTTGGCTAAGTTTTTGATCGATCAAGCTCAACAGTTCTGGGATAGTTTGGACTTTCAAGCATTTGAATACATCATGGCTCTCCTCATCTACGGCTTGGTTCTGTTCCCGAATCCAGATTCTTTCGTCGATGTGAATGCAATCAAGATCTTCATGTCTCGTAACCCGGTGCCTACTCTTCTAGGTGATATTCTACATGCTCTTTATACCCGTACTGTTTGGAGAAGGGGAACTCTCATATGCTATACACCGCTGCTGGTGAGGTGGTTTATTTCTCACCTCCCCAAATCTGTATTGAAGAATGAGGAAGGTGTAGGCTGGGCTTACAGAATCATGTCCCTTGCTCATACGGACATCCTTTGGAGTTCTAAAGATATGGAAAGAGTAGTTGTCATTGATCGATATGCGGAATACCCTAATGTTCCATTGCTTGGAATTCGAGGGGGTATAACCTACAACCTTTGTTTGGCTTTACGACAGTTTGTACGAGCTCGGAGAGATGGTCCCCATTAGCTGCTACTTACAGACATTGTCTTTGACTTCAAGGGGGATGTTGAGGGACATCGCCGCAAGTTTATACGAGCCTGGGGCATGGTGAACAGGTCTGACCCACATGAGCTAGGACTGAAGACTTCCCTCCCGATGCAACCTTATCTCTAGTGGGTTCAAGCCCGTGCTCAAAAGTTGGGGATGCCATATGAAGCTGTTTTGCTGGTGATTATAGAGCATACTGATGAAGAAGGTGTTCCTTATACAGTCCTTCATCCCTATATGACTACTGATCTGGGGGAATTGAAGAGATCTTGGATCTAGTTAAAGGAAGAAATAGATACCTATAGAGAGAAGTATCATGAGCAGGAGAGGAAGATCCTGAAGCTTACAAGGCAGCTTGAAAACGAGAGGACAATCAACGATTATGTCAGCACGAAAGGAAAACGACCATGGGAGTTCTGATGTCTTTTATTGTTCCTAGTTTAGATTTGCGTTTCAGTATTTCTTTTGTAACTCCTTGGAGGCATTTGTTAAACATTGTTACAAGTTTTTATGTAATAAAGTGTGTGTGTTTTTTTTTGTTTACAAATTTGAATCTCCCTAAGTCTTTGAAATCATTTCATACGCATTCCATTACCATGCACCTTATTACAGGTACCCTTATAGGTTTCTTATCTTCTTCGCTGTTTATTTCAGCATAAAATGTCTTATGAAACACCTACCAATCAAGCTATTAAGGCTCTTCAAGCTCAGAATGCTCACTTCCAGGAGATGTTCTTGAACTTGGCCAAGAGTCAACAAGATCTGAAGACTCTTATCTTGAAGGACAAGAAGAAGAAGAAGAAGGTCCTCCTGAATATGGGTCACAGGTTTGGGAATAGGTTGCAACAGGAAGATGATCTGTCTCACTCATCTGGGGGAGGAGAGAATCAAGAGGAAAGGAAGGGTCCTAGCTCCGTGGTTTCTGACAATGACATTGATTTTGATGAAGACCAGTACCCTCCTGTTGAGGATAGGTACAAACAACTTGAAGACCGTCTGAGTGCCATGGAGATTCAGAAGGTTCTCGGTTTGGACTTCGGAGACCTGGGTTTAGCATCTGGGGTGGTAATTCCTCACAAGTTTAAGGCTCATGTCTTTGCTAAGTATGATGGGATCTCCTGTCCGAAGCTACACCTCAGTTCATATGTCAGAAAGATTCAACCATATACTGCTGATAGGAACCTCTGGGATCATTTCTTTCAAGATAGTCAGTCAGGGACTCAACTTGAATGGTTCTATCAACTGGAAGGAGCTAATGTCCGCAACTGGGAGGACCTTGTTGCTGCTTTTTACAAGAAATACCAGTATAATGCCGACCTTGCTCCCACGCGTACCCAACTTAAGGGTATGTCTATGGGTGCGAGCGAAGGTTTTAAGGACTACGCTTAGAAGTGGAGAGATCTGGCTGGAAGAGTACAACCCCCTCTGTCTAATAGGGAGTCAGTGGATATGTTTCTTGGGACTTTGTCTGGTCCATATTTCAATCATTTGATCGGTAGTTCATCGTCTGGGTTCACTGAATTGATAATGACTGGGGAGAGAGTCGAAGCTGGTATTAGAAGTGGCAAGATACAGAAAGGTGCTTCATCGAGTACAGAGAAGAAGCCTTTCAAGAAGGAAGCTAGTGCAGTATACAGCTCGAGGAGCCAAAATCGACCTGAGCGCCGCCAAGCAGTGAATGTGGTGGTTATATTAAAACCTACCGTTGCCCCACAACGCAACAATCAGCAAAGAGTAGAGAGACCGCAAAGACAGTATACTCGGCTCAGTATGACCTTGTCTCAAATTCTGCCAAAATTGTTGAAGACAAACCTGGTAACTCTAAGGGAAGCTCTGAAGAATCCCAGTACCACCTCTCCACTGTATCCGAACGCCCGTTGTGCTTATCACTCTGATAGCCCAGGGCATGATACCAACAACTGCTGGGCTTTGAAGAATAAAGTGCAGGATCTGATTGAAGCTAAGGAGATTAAGTTTGAAGCTTTGGAGAAACCCAACGTCATAACTGCTCCTATGCCAAAACATGACGCGGGAGTGAACACAATTGAAGATGATGAAGAAGAGTCAGATATCGACAACTGGATTTACCCGACTACCAACAGTGGCTTGAACAATTGGACAGCGAAGGACTTCGTGCCAGTTTCTTTTATTACACAGTAATAGAATTTTGTTTTGAGATTTGTAACAGACAATTTGAAACTTTTACGGCCTGGTGCCTTGCCCAGGGCATTGTGGCTTTGTTTGTGAGGGATTTATATTTGTCATTTCCATATATCATCAATAAAGCATTGGACGTTTTTTGCATTGCAAATTTTGCCCTCCTTGTTTTTCCTTTCTATCTTGCACTTTATCAAAACAGCTATTTGTCTTACACACACTCACATATCATAATACAGGTCTACATCCACTCTGGATCCCACTAATAAAGACTCTTCTACTACCAGTTATGACTTCGGAAATCCGATCAACCAAGCTGAGGATGAAGGTGAGAATGATTGAGAAGTTCCTGGGGAACTAGCTAGACTGTTACTTCAGGAAGAGAGGGCAATACAGCCGCATGAAGATCCAGTGGAATCAGTAAATTTGGGTACAGAGGAGGACAAGAAAGAGGTCAAGATCGGTGAAAATCTTGACTCTAGTGTCAAGCAACGGTTGATACAGATGATGCGTGACTATGTTGAGATCTTTTCCTGGTCTTATGAAGATATGCCTGGGTTGGATACCGATATTGTGGTTCACCGCTTGCCAACCAAAGAAGACTGCCCTCCAGTGAAACAAAATGTTCGCTGAATGCGCCCAGAAATGTCTGAGAAAATCAAAGTTGAGGTCATGAAATAGTTTGATGCCGATTTTCTAGTTGTTACTTCTTACCCTCAGTGGGTTGCCAACGTGGTTCCGGTGCCGAAGAAGGATGATAAATTCCGTATGTGTGTAGACTATAGGGATCTGAATAGGGCGAGTCCCAAAGATGATTTCCCTTTGCCTCATATCTATGTTCTGGTTGACAACACCGCACAGCATAAGGTCTTCTCCTTTATGGATGGTTTTTCTGGTTACAATCAGATTAAGATGGCTCCCAAAGACATGGAGAAGACAACCTTCGTTATGCAATGGGGTACCTTTTGCTACAAGGTCATGCCGTTCAGATTGAAGAATGCTGGGGAAACATACCAGCGCACCATGGTCGCTTTGTTCGATGACATGATTCACCATGAGATTGAGGTATATGTCGACGACATGATTACAAGATCCCAGACTGAGGAAGAGCACCTTGATCATTTTCAGAAGCTGTTTGATAGGTTGAAATTGTACAAGCTGAGGTTAAACCCGAACAAGTTCACCTTCAGAGTGAGGTCTGGTAAGCTGTTGGGTTTCGTCGTTAGTGATAAAGGTATTCAATTGGATCCCGCAAAGGTGAAGGCTATACGGGAGATTCCAGCTCCCCGAACAGAAAAGGAAGTCAGAGGCTTTTTAGGACGGTTGAATTACATTGCCCGATTCATTTCACACCTGACTGCTACTTGTGAGCCAATCTTCAAGTTACTGAAGAAAGATAAAGTGGTAAGATGGAATGATGAATGTCAGACCGCTTTCGAAAGGATCAAAGAATATCTCCAAGAGCCACCTATTCTGATGCCTCCAGTTGAAGGGAGACCTTTGATCTTATACTTGACAGTACTCGATAATTTAATGGGGTGCGTGTTGGGGAAGCATGACGAGTCTGGCCGAAAAGAGCATGCTATTTATTACCTTAGCAAAAAGTTTACCGAATGCGAGACCCGATACTCGTTGCTTGAGAAAACTTGTTGCGCTTTGGCATGGGCTGCTCGCCAGCTGAGACAATATATGCTGACTCACACTACTCTATTGATATCAAAGATGGACCCAATCAAGTATATCTTCGAAAAGTCTGCCTTGTCCGGAAGAATAGCAAGATGGCAGATGATCTTGACTGAGTATGACATCTAATACACAACCCAAAAGGCAATCAGGGGAAGTGTGTTGGCAGTTCATTTGGCGCATCAGTCTGTAGACGACTACCAATCCATGAACTTCAAATTTCCGAATGAGAACGTCATGTTGGTGACCGACTGTGAAAAACCTGGACCGGATGAAGGACCTGAAGAAGGATCCCGATGGTCTATGTACTTTGATGGAACTTCAAACGCTTTGGGTAATGGCATTGGCGCCGTGATCATATCTCCTGAAGGCTGTCATACTCCGTTCACCGCCCGCTTATGTTTTAACTGCACCAACAACATGGTGGAGTATGAAGCGTACATCATGGGCCTTTGAGCAACTATTGACCTAAGGATTAAGTTCTTAAGTGTATTCGGAGATTCCGCTCTCGTGATCAGTCATATTAAAGGCGAGTGGGATACGAAGCACCCAAATCTTATTCCTTACAAAGAGTATGTGTTGACGTTGCTTCCACACTTCGAGGAGATAACCTTTGAACATTTCCCAAGAGAGGAGAACCAGTTAGCGGACGCGCTAGCTACCATGTCTTCTATGTTCAAGGTCAGGTGGGACAATGAGGCTCCCCGGATTACCATCGAAAGGTTGGACGAACCCGCACATTGCTGTGATATTGAGACTGAAGAGGCAACGGATAAACCCTGGTTTCATGAGGTAAAAAGGTATCTTGAGGCTCAAGAGTACCCCGAGGGTACATCTGTTAATGATAAGAAGTTTCTGAGGAGGTTCGCGGCAAAGTTCTTCATCAGTAATGGTATCCTTTACAAGCGTAACCATGATTCAACCTTACTATGATGTGTGGGTAAAAATGAGGTAGAAAGGATCATGGTAGAGTTACATGAAGGTACTTTCGGAACTCATTCCAGTGGACACACCATGGCAAAGAAGATCCTACGGGAAGGATACTATTGGTCTACTATGTAAGCTGACTGTTATCAGCATTCTCGGACCTGTCACAAGTGACAAGTCTATGCTGATAAGGTGCACATACCTCAAGTTCCTCTGAACGTATTAACGGCTCCTTGGCCCTTTGTAATGTGGGGCATCGACATGATTGGAGAGATCAGACATACTGCGTCCAATGAGCATTGTTTCATCCTGGTAGGTATTGATTATTTCACGAAGTGGGTTGAAGCGGCTTCCTTTGCTATAGTAACCAAGAACGTCATGGAACGATTTATTCGGCATAATCTGATATGTTGATATGGTGTACCAGAGAGAATCATTACGGAAAATGGTACAAATCTCAACAATACAATGATCACCAAGCTCTGCAAGCAGTTCAGGATACAGCATCACAACTCTTCTCCTTACCGGCCGAATATGAATGGGGCTGTTGAAGCGGCTAATAAGAATATCAAGAAGATTGTGCAGAAGATAACGGTGACATATAAAGATTGGCATGAGATGTTACCATTCGCTCTTCATGGGTACCGTACCTCAACACGGACGTCAACAGGGGTAACACCCTATTCCTTGGTATACGGCATGGAGGCAATCTTGCCCATTGAAGTTCAAATACCCTCTCTTCGGATTATGAAGGATGCAGGTTTGAGCGAAGATGACTGGATTCAGACCCGGCTTGATCAGCTAAACTTAATCGACGAAAAGAGACTTACTGCTATTTGTCATGGTCAGACGTATCAAAAGTGAGTGATCAAGGCGTTTAACAAGAAAGTCATACGACAAGAGTATCAAGTTGGGGATCTGGTGATCAAACGTATCATATTACCTTAAGGTGATCCCAGGGGCAAATGGACCCCTACGTACAAAGGGCCATTTGTGGTTAAGAACATTTTCTCGGAAGGAGCTATGATTCTAACCACCATGGATGGTGACGACCTTCCTCACCCCGTCAATGCAGACATAGGGAAAAAATACTACGCATAATCAAAGACCCGCTAGGTCGACTGGCCTAGGCAAAAATAAGGGCTTCCCGGCGAACCAAAAGGGTTCGGGCAAAAATAAGGGATGAAAATGAAAAAAAACTGTACACCCGGCAAGTCGAAAACCTGAAAAGGCGGCTTGGGAAAAAAAGGGTATCTCGGTGGACTGAAAACCCGAAAGAGTGGTCCAGGAAAAAATTAGGGATCAAAGTGTAACACAATGTCTCATTGGATCACCTTGCAACCAGACTTCGGTATCGACTGTCAAGCTCGGACGGCACTAATCAATCGGATCTACCTTCAACCAAGTAGCACAATGATGAGATGCTCGAGGATATAAAGGCAATAGCAGAGTTGGAACTCAGTGGGATTGTTCACATAGTTATTTTTCTTTTTCACAAAATTGTATAATTCATCTTTCGGCGGCGTCCTCTTACTCGGACGTCATCCTCTTCTACAAAAACGCCTATTTTACAGGCCAACTTCAAAATCAATACAATTCATTTTCACAAAGAAATATCAAATTGTTTTTCTTTTTCCTGTTTTGCTTTGCAAGAACGTCCAATGTTCATTTTTTATATATGCATTTGACAATAATTGTTGCTCATAAATATTTACGTGCGAAACAAAAGATGATTACTCGTAATATCCGAAACAGGGGCAAACAAGAAATGTCCAAGCCTTACAGTTGCTCTATTCACCAGGTACAAGAATAAACCTAGCTGAAGAATATGGCTAAAATACATTCACTCCCCGCAGAGTAAGAAAAGGACAGTATTATCAACTCTCCCCAGCTGAGGTTCGCAACCACGAATGAGTCGGTAAGAGTCTCCCCAAGCAGAGTTTATCTATCACCAGCACTGGAAGAAAGTCCCCAGTGGAGTCTGGAAGGTTATCCTCAGCGGAGTCTAGAAGGTCATCCCCGACGGAGTCTAGGAAACCATCCCTAGTGGAGTCTAAAAGATTATCCCCAGTGGAGTCTAGAAGATTATCCCTAGTGGAGTCTGGAAGATTATCCCCAGTGAAGTCACCACTAAAGGATTATCCCCAGCGGAGTTCATTTCTTCCACAAACACGAAATTCCTCCCCAATAGGGTTTATCATCGCCAACAACGGTAATTTGTCCACAGCCGAGGGTATTTCTCCAAATCATCAAATCCTCAACAGAGCATCTCTTCCCCGCAGAGTCATGCTCTCACCATCTTATTCTCCAACAGAGTTACTCTCTTGCCAAGTTATTCTCAGATCGTCGTCGTTCGTTATCTCCAGCGAGCGAAACTCTTTATATTCTCCAGCAGTAATCCTGGATTTATTTTCCCTAGTTAGAGAATATCATAAAAACATTGCATGTCCATACATCATGACATGTGCATACACATCATACAACACAATCTCATTTATTTTAAGAACATCATTGTCTGGCACATATCATGCACTACATACAGCTAACCTTTACCTTTCAGGAAAGATACAATCAAATTCTCACAAAACTCAAGTTATGAAGCCCGGGTACAACCGGATAGTATCTTGATTTCTACAGCATATTGTGAAGCCCGGAGAACGATCGGATAACAATATCAGACTACCGCGAAGCCTAGATTACGACCAGATAGTGGTATCTCTTAAAAGCAAGCTATGAAGCCCGAATTTGACCGGATAATAGTTTAATCCCCGGCGATCCGTGAAGCCCGGATTACGACCGGATAGCAGTTCAGCAAGTACCATGAAGCCTGGATCCGACCAGATAGTGGTATATCATAAACACAAGCCGTGAAGTCCAGATTACGACCAGATAACAGCTCAGCAAGTTATTGTGAAGCCTGGATTACGACCAGATAGCAATACAAGACCATGAAGCCTGGATTACGACCAGATAATGGTAGAAGATGTTGTGAAGCCTGGATTACGACCAGATAGCAGCCAAGAATACTACGAAGCCTGGATTACGACCAGATAGTGGTATATCTTTAATACAAGTTATGAAACCTGGATTCGACCGGATAGTATCTTAATTTCTCTGAACACCATGAAGCCTGGATTTCGACCAGATAGTGGTATGATACACCGTGAAGCCTGGATTACGACCAGATAGCCGTAAGGGACATTGTGAAGCTTGGATGACCAAATAGCAGTTTACCTGGCCAATTACTATGAAGCCCAGATTCGACCGGATATTAGTAGACCCACAGTTAAAGGGAAGCCCGAATGCAATCGGATAACCACTTGATTTCTTCTGAAGCCTGGATTTCGACCAGATAAGAAGTGAGGTATTGTGAAGCCTAGATTCGAACAAATAATAGTACAAGACACCATGAAGCCTGGGTTCGACCAGATAATGATATAACTTATCGTGAAGCTTGGATTACGACCAGATAGTGGTACAAGACACTATGAAGCTTGGATTTCGACCAAATATCAGTTTACCTGAACAAGTACTAAGAAGCTCGGAGTCAACCAGATATTAGTGTTCCCTAAGGACAAGTTGAAGCCCGGAGGCGACCGGATAAAAACTGAATTCATTCTGAAGCCTGGGTTACGACCAGATAGGAATCTAGAAATTGTGAAGCCTGGGTTACGACCGGATAGCAAGTATAATCTCATCTCCCCAGTAAGTCACTGTAAAGCCTGGATTACAACCAGATAGCAGTCAGTCTTATTACTATGGAGCCTGGATCACGACCAGATAGTAGTCCATTTCCCACCTCTTCAATAGAGATGATTCCTCAGTAGAATAACGGACGACCGAAGCTCCTAAAATTCAAACAGAGAAGATTCACCGGTAGAATAACGGACGACTGAAGTTCCTAAAATTCTATTTCTCCCAAGACGGAGAACAACATTCCCCAGCGGAATCTTCCTCAAACAACAGGTATACAAGCTCTCGCTAAGGAATCTCTTATGCGATCGACACTCCTTCGGATGGCATCTTTAAGCCCATCTCCCGTCATCAATCTCCAAATGGAATCTTTAAGCCCATTCTTGACATCACGAGTCAAGTACCACTTCATGCGAATGAAAATTTCTGGGCACTCTAATGTTCAATCATCTTCCACCTTCGGATCACGAAAGGCAGACAAGCCAATCTAATCCTCAGGTTTAAGAAGATTGAACAGGGGCAACTGTTGTACCCCAAAATTTTCCCTCCCATATTTCTCAAAACATTTCAAGAAAGATCCACAAGTTGCTCAAGGTAGTCCAAGGGTTGACCAGACAAGCTCTCTCCTAAGGCAGTCTACCTCAAATTAGGGTTTCATGTTGCATCAAGATACTTGAGTCCAAGGGATCCAAAATTCTCACCATTGTCCTAATATGTTCCCAAGATCATTCATGTCAAGTTTCAAGCCTTGTAGAGGAAGTTTGCTCAGTCAATTGCTCAAATGCCTGAAAATCGACTATGCTAGGGCAAAAGTCAACTGTGGCCCACATACAGTCAAACTTCAAGATTTTTTGTTAACCTCCTCATTTTGAAGTATATTTCATCATTTGATCAAGGGTTGATCATGATTCATCAAGGATTGCTCATAATTCATCAAGAATCAAAAGTTGCTAAATTAGGGTTTTGCAGGAAAAGTTAACTCAACTTTGACCAAGCATAACTTTCTCATACTTTATGAGAAATGACCCATACAAAGCTCATTTTAAAGAGGGTGCAATTCTATACAATCCATCCTCAACTCCCAAGTTCAAAATATGCACTCACAAGAAGTTATGAATGTTGACATTATAGGTCATTTTGAAAAGTCAACAAAAATATCTTTTTTGTAAAAGCTTCATACATGAGCATGGAATATCAAATTGATGTAAGACCAAAAGGGTTGCTTATAGGACATCTCAAGCTTTCTAAAAAGTCCAATAACACCTTCAAAGAGTCGAAATTGAGGAAGTTATGCATTGGTGAAGTTGACCCTTTTTACAAAATTGCCAAAAGTCAACTATCCCTAAAACTTCAATTTTTGCCAAATGGGCCCAATCGTTTTCACTTGTTTTGAGTTGGCAACATGGTCCACGAGCCCTAGCCTTTGCCACTTGTCATTATCTTATTTATATTATTTATTTTGATTTTTATTTGAATTAAATCATTTTAAATCAAAACAAATCATATAAAATCGAAAACATTGAAATTCAAAGATTTTTTACATGATTCAAGTCTTAATATCCAACTAGCATCAAATCAAATTCGTGTAAAAGCATGAGGTGCACAAAAAGATTGAATTAGGCCATTTTTGGAAAGATATTCAAGGTGTATCAAATCAAAATCAAATTCATTGATGGAAGAAGATTGTGATCATTCTTTCAACCCTAATCCATTCCTCAATACATATAGAAGGAATGCAGACCAAAAGAGGCTAGAGAAGGAGGTGCAGCATCAAGAACAGAACTTGAAAAAATCAAGAAAAAGTGAAAACACGAATTCCTAGTTACATGCTAATTCAAGACCCTTGGACCATTCCAATCGCTTCCTGGGATCCCCAGCAAGCAAAAGCAGTCAATAGAAAGCATTTCCAGTCCCCATATCGCGCTGTAAGTCCATCACGATACTGCTTCCTTCTTGAATTCGAATTGCATCATTCTTGTACTTGTAGCATAAAGTAATTGTATATTATTGTTCACCATCATATTTGCAAGCTTTTTGTATTACTCAATTGTGTTTTCATGGCCTATATTGGATTTCACCATTATTAGGGTTTCTTGCTTAGATTTGGGATCTTCGTGTATAGGAAAAATTGGGCCATGAAAGGGCCACCATTGAAATCAGCAGGTTCAGACGAAGCTATCCATGGATTTAGTTTTGATTTATCTTACTCATGCTTAATTTTGAGAAATTACAGGGATATAGCGACGGACATATGTCTGTAGGTAAAAGTTTTCCACTTTTACCAACGGAGCAAGGTTAGGGATAACCTGCGTGGCATCTTTCCATTGGCTTATTCAAACTTCTGGCGCGCGTCTTTTTTTATTTATCCATTATTCTATTTTCTGTATATTATTATTATTGCTTATTTTATGTACAACAAAAACAAATAGCTCAGCTGGTTGCCAAGCGTTGGAAATTGCCTTGGGGCCTGGGTTCGAATCCCAGGTCCCCCACTTTCTTCATATTATTTTCTTGCAGATAATCCAGCGCGCGCATGAAGCCAAGGTCCATCATGTAACCTCAAGATCCAGTCTGCCAAGTGGCCAGATGGCCAGATCCAAAGGCCATCCATGAGGGAGCATCAGATGCCTAGTCAAACGCATAGCATAGGATCTCAGAAGTCAACGTGGACTTCCATCTTTTGGGCCCAGTAGCTGCTATCTGCACCCCCATATTGCTCAGGCCCAAACTTCTTTCTCTATTCTTTTTTTTACATTTATTTTATTTTATTTTATTTATTTATTTTATTTTACTAACCAATCAATTATTTACTTTTTATCAAAAAAAATCATAAAAATAATACTTTTCACAAATTAGGTTTAGATTTTATTTTTTATACAAAAAAATTAAATAATTTAATTAGGTTGTTAATTTATATGACTTTAATTCTTTTTATAAATAATTAAAAATAATTAGAAAATTGGGGTTTTGTTTAAACTTAATTACATTTTCTTTTTTTCTTAAAAATAACCAAAAAACCAAAAATAGGTCATTTTATTTATTTTTATTAATTAATTTAATTAGCTAATTAATTTGTATATTTAATTTTAAAACTTAATTCTTTTATTAAAAAAAACAACAAAAACAATTTTTCTTTTAGTTAGTTAAGAAGGGTTAAAACCCTAATTTCTTCCCGATCTAAATTTTCATCGCGCGCTTTGTTATTTTATTTTTACCCTCTTATTGTAATTGCTCACAAGTTGTAATAGTTAACTAGGACCTTTTATCTTTCATTTATCGCTTTATTTTCAAAGGGTTTGTTTTTTGTTATGTAAATACTCGAAGCCTTGTAATAGCGTAGTTTAATTTCCGCACTTTTAATTCTGCAAAATATTAAACTGTTAGATGTATGATATTAGGATGCATGACAAGAATGTATGTAAATTTTAAAACAGTTAGATAACCCTAAAATGTGCAAAGATAAAAAAATCTAAAATTGAAACACTCGCACATGCGCACTCGTAGGGTACACTCCCACTTGGTTGCCTTCGGTAAATGGTCATTGAGTATAGGATGCTTTAGTGTTCGTCCTTTGGTCCAAAGATCAAAGTCGCCTCAGAAAGGTTGCCTCGGATATTGTTGCCTCGGATAACTGATCTAAGACATTAGGGTTACTACTAAGACGTCCTAACATTTCTTTAGTGACCGTATGTCCCTTTCGAATTAACCCTCAAAACTCAAACGACGGTGCTACCTACTCACTGATAGTGGGATAGCGCTGTCTAAAGGAAACGAATATAGAACGACTCTTTTTTCGAGTAGGTAGATTAGTTCTTAAGTACTTGCTCAATCCAAACAAACTTTTTCACACTTACACTCTTTTACAAACAAAGTTTTCAAAAACACTTCATTACACTCTTGAAGACAGAAGCAAGAGTTAAATCGAAGTCAAAACAAAAACTTTTCAAAACACACAAGCACACAAAGAAGGAATTTTGAAAATGATGAGCAAGTACCTAAGAGCCCGTAGATAACTATGGATAGAAAGGGTGCTAATACCTCCCCTTTCTATAATCTAACCCCATACTCAGAAATATCTCGAAAAATGAATTTTTCTGTGCTTTTTTCCTTTCCTTGTTGGATAAAATAAAAGTCGGTGGCGACTCTTGCTTAACGCGACATTTTGCAAACACAAACGCAAAATGCAAACCAGCATTCCTAAAAAATAGTCCCGGTTCTGGCCACCGTATCACACCATGGTTAGGGTTTCAAGGTTCTGTTTAAGGTCTTTTGTTTCAGGCAAAATCAGGGCAAAAGATGAGCACCACTGTACTCACGAGATCAAACCCAGTTTATCTATATTCTTGGATTAAATTTTCATTGCATGATTATGATTTTTGAGATATGCAGGTTTATAGTAACAACATCTATTCATAGGTAAAACCCCTTGCCTAAAACAACAGTCCCAACAAAGAAGATGATTGCGTGTCAAAACTTGAGTGGCCTGTTTGAATTTTGCGCGTTTTATTACAGCCACTAACTTTTCGTCATATATAATATATGTTGTTTATTTATATTAAAGATTGAACAATTGGCTCGGTGGAAAAGGGAAAGGTTTTCAAAGCGCACATGTGTAGGAGGTCAGGGGTTCGATCCATGCCTCCTACATATTATTTTTCTCACAATTTCTTTGTAGATTCAATGCCTCCTTTCCAAGCGCGCTCACTGTATGCCTCAAGATCATCGCCCTTGGATCAGTCAGCGCCTAGATCTAACGCTTCCCATGAAGCTATCTATGGTGGACACTCCTAGCACAGTCACACTGGAACCCACGCTGCTATGGGCCAACTGGATTGGGCTTTGAACAGAAATTCAGCATGCACCCTCCAACTTGGGTTTACACCCCTCAAGCTTACTCTATTTTCCATTTTAGTTTTGTTTTATTTAGATTAGTTTATTTATTTTGTTTAAATCAATTTTTTTCATAAAATCATAAAATCAACATTACAAAAAAAATAGGATTTAGTTTATTCAATAAATTAACTTTTGTAAATTAATTAATTTCATCAACTTTAATTTGTTTCATTAATTAAAATTAGTCAGAAAAAACTAGGTCAAACTTCAAATCTTTTTTTCACAGAATCCCAAAAATATTTTCAATGATCAAATTAGGTTTTTTTTAGGGTTTCAAACTTATTTCAATTTTTTATTCTCATGCGTAATTATTTTTGCGATACGATTAATTTTTACTATTGATGTAACTGCGCCCGATTTGTAATAGATTAATTAGGGTTTTGTTTCCGCATTTTATTTTCAGTCAATTCCTTATGTATCTACACCAAAGCCTTGTAATAGCGTAGGACCTTTATTTCTCGCTTTTATATTCTATATGCTTGTATATAACTGCTAGCAACCTAGGCATGTATGAGTAATTAATCAATAGATCACTAAATTCAAGATGAATATATCTGAAAAAGGAAAACTTTTGCACACTTGCACCCCTAGGGTATTACCTCACTTGGTTGCCTTCGGAAATAATGGTCATGTTCCTCAAACGTAAGGATGCTCTTAGCAAAGACCCTCAGTTTAAAGTCGTCATAAAGATCATAGTCCCTAAATGTCCCTCGAGTTGCCTACGAGAAATGATCTTATGATGATAGTCCCTTCGAAATGCTAAGGTATCCTTACATGTTGCCTTCAATGACTATAAGCATCCCTTTCGATAGTACCTCAACATCCAACGACTAGGGTTACCTACTCACTAGTAGTAGGATAACACGGTCTAAAGGATAGGAGGAAAAGAACAGTCTTTTTTTTCGAGTAGGTAGATAACTGTTAGGTACTTCATCAAACAATCCTTTTTGCACACTTTCAAACACTTTTCAAAACAAAGTTTTCAAAAACACTTTATCACACTCTTGAGGACTGATACAAGAGTTACCATAAAGTGAATTTCTGCACTAAGGCATTTTTCGAAGCTTTTCAAACACACAAACACAAGCAATTTTAGAAAATGAGCAAGTATATAAGAGCCCATGGAAAACCATGGATGGAAAGGGTGCTAACACCTTCCCTTTCCATAATCTACCCCCTTACTCAGAAATCTCGAAAAAAGGTCTTTTTCTGTTCTTTTCACCCTTTCCATTTTGGATAAAAGAAAAGTCGGCAGCGACTCTTGCTTACCGCGACATTTGCGAACAAAAAACACAAACTAGTATTAATAGTCGATTCTGCCACTGTATCACAGAATTGGCGACTCTGCTGGGGAGGAAGTTTAAAGTGGGGTTTACCTTAGGATCTAGATCATTTTAAATTGCTTTCTTTGTTTGCTTTGATTGCTTTACTTTTAAAGCTTTGTTGGGGTTTTCTTGTATAGATCCTACACCCGAATCTAGGGACACTTTTTAGGTAAACAGCAATAGATCGTGGAGACTGTACGGTGTAGACCGATATGGTTGAAGCGATAGCTATGTTGGTGTGACACTTTGGTTGGTACCAGTATCCCTTGTGTCGAATCAAGGAGAATACGGGGCCGCCGCGTGGTGTCTTAAAGCACTAACGAACCTTAGAACCTTAGTTGAACAAACTTGGCCATTAGAAAGTACTGAGATAGTCGGTCTCAGTGTAAAGCTGGTAATTGGTTGATACTCGATACTACACTCATTTAGATCAGACTTTCGGGATGTTTCGGTCGCAAGAAAAGATTGCTAAGCTGAAATAATACCGATAAAGAAAGATCAGTGATATTGAGACTCCTTAGAACCCGGTTACTATTTCTAGGACAGGTTTGAAACCAACTAAAATTCAAGAGGATATTTACCTATAAACCCCATGCAAGCCTAAACCTAAGGTCTTGTATGCTTTGCTCGTGTGTGATTAATTTGCTCAAACATGACATCATGCATCATAAACATGCATTCTTCATTACACTAACCATTTCAAGGATTAGGGGAATTTATCTTTGTTCTGTTTTGCAGATCATGGATCCCGCTCGTAGAAACACCATCCAAATCAGCTTTGTGAGAATACCTCTTCAACTCAAAGAGCTAGTACCCAAGGTTTTTGAGACTTCTTCATTCACCAAGAACTATGGTCGACTCCTCAATCTGGTTACCTCGGGTTTTGATGAGAAGATGATGAGTGTGCTCTTTCAGTTATTTGACCCTAAGCATCATTGCTTCACCTTTCCAGACTATCAATTGGTACCCACCATGGAAGGGTTCTCTCAGATATTGGGTATACCTATTTTGGATTATTTTCCTTTCATCGGCTTGAAAGAAGCTCCGAAGCCAGAGGTCATTACAACAACTTTACACCTGAAATGGTCCGACATTGTATCCAACTGGGAAATAAGAAGCGGAGTTAAGGGTTTTCTAGACAAGTTCCTAATAGAGAAGGCTCAGCATTTTTAGGATGATTTGGACTTCCAGGCTTTTGAGGAGGTCTTGGCCCTTCTCATCTATGGGTTAGTATTGTTCCCTAATCCGGACTTACTCATATATGTAAACGCTATCAAGGTCTTCCTTTCTCGCAACCATGTGCCCACTTTACTCGGAGATATCTTGCATACCTTCCATACGCGTACCACCAAGAAAAGAGGGATCCTTGTGTGTTGCGTGCCATTGCTTTCGAGGTAGTTTATTTCTCACCTCCCTAAAACAGTACTGAAGAATGAAGGGGTTTTGGGTTGGTCGCAAAGGATAATGTCACTTTCTCACACGGATATACTCTGGTATTTTCGATCTATGGGAGATATTTCTATTATTAACCGATGCGGGGAATTCCATAATGTCCCACTACTTGGCATTAGGGGAGGCATAACCTATAATCCTTCTCTGGCTCTACGACAATTTGGTTACGCTCGATGGGATGGTCCTCACGAGATGCTTATTTAGGGCATTATGTTTAACCATGAAGATGACGTTCAAGGGTATCGCCAGAGGTTCATACGAGCTTGGGGCATGGTAAACAGGTTTGACGTCAAGAATTTGGGGTCGAAGATTACCATTCCTATGGAACCTTATCTTCAATGGGTACGAGCTCGTGCTCAGAATCTTATGATGCCATATGTAGCCATTTTACCAGTGATTGTGGAGCCCATTACTGAAGGGGATATTCCCTATACGGTTCTTCATCCTGACATGCCCATTGATCTCGAGGAATTACAAAGATCCTGGATTCAGCTAAAAAAAGAGCGGGATACCTTTAGATACCATTTTTATGCCCGTGAGAGGAAAGTTTTAGAGTTCATGAAGCAACTTCATGAGGAAAGAAGCCTTAATGTCTATCTCGGCGCGAAGAGGAAGCGCCCATGGGAAACATGATTCTGTTTTAAGTTTTTTTGCACCTTCAATTGAAACGCCTAAAAGGAAATTGTATTTTGAATTCTACTAATAAAATATTTGTTTCATTTTGGTTCACAAATTTAAATTTCCCGAAATCATTGAAATCATTGCATACACATGTCATACATATCATTGCATAAACAGGTTTCATAGCAGATTACTCATCTCCTTCGCTGTTTATTTTAGTCGTAAAGAAATGACTCTCGAACAAACTATGAAAGACCTACAGACTCAAAACGCACAATTCCAACAGATGATCATGGCTCTAGCCAAAGGGCAAGGGGAACTGAAAGCCTGATTGTTAAAGACAAGACCAGGAAGCCGAGAAGGACAGCTGGTGTGGTAAATCTAGGATGAAGATTCAAGGGACCGTTAAAGCAAGTGATTGATCTAACATCTTCATCCAAAGAAAGAGATAACCAAGAGGGTGAGACAAGAGAGGAAGACCCTAGTCCGGAGGAATCTGATAATGATACTGATTACAATGAAGAGCAGTATCCTCCGACCGACGAGAAGTACAAATAGCTGGAAGAGCGTCTGAGTGCAATGGAGATTCAGAAAGTGCCTGGGCTGGAATTTGAAGAGTTGGGTTTGGTGTTTGGGATTTTCATTCTGCCAAAGTTCAAGGTGCCAGTGTTTTCCAAGTACGATGGGTTTTCATGTCCCAAGATGCACCTTTGATCTTATGTAAGAAAGATACAGCCTCACACTGCTGACAGAGACTTATGGGTCCACTTCTTTTAGGATAGTCTATCCGGAACTCAGTTAGATTGGTTCTATCAGCTAGAAGGAGACAACATCCATAATTGGGAAGACTTGGCCGCTGCTTTCTACAAGCAGTATCAATATAATGTGGACCTTGCTCCCACCCGTACTCAACTCCAAAGTATGGCTATGGGTTCGAGCGAGGGCTTCAAAGACTACGCTCAGAAGTGGAGGGACTTAGCAGGAAGAGTCCAGCCTCCCCTGTCTGATAGAGAGTTAGTGGATATGTTTCTGGGAACCCCGTCTGGTCCATTCTTTAATCACCTGATTGGAAGCTCTTCAGCCAGCTTCACTGAATTAATCTTGACAGGGGAAAGGGTGGAAGCTGGAATTAAAAGTGATAAGATCCAAAAGGAAGCATCCTTCAGTGCTGTAAAGAAGCCATTTGCTGGGAAGAAAGAGGTTAGTGCTGTGTAGAATCAAAAGAATCAGGATAGAACTGAACGTCATCCAACGGTAGGGGCTGTCATGATCCCTAAGCCTGCACCCACTCAACAAAGGAATAATCAACAAAGAACAGAAAGGTCGTAATACTGTTCACCCGGATAAACATGACTTTATCCCAAGTTTTTTCTCATTTGTTGAAATCTAATCTGGTAACCTTGCGGGAAGCGCCAAAGAATCCCAACACTAGCTCTCCCCGTTACAATCCAAATGCCCGCTATGCTTATCATTCGGAAAGTCCAGGTCATGATACAAACGACTGCTGGGCTTTGAAAAACACGGTACAAGACCTTATCGAGGCGAAGGAAATTGAGTTTGACGCCCCCGAAATTCCAAATGTTATCACCGCTCCTATGCCCAAGCACGGTCGTGGTGTTAACGCTATTGAAGATGATATGTTTGTTACTACTGTTGAAGATCTTGTTACTCCTCTCTTGACCATTAAGTGGAACTTATTGAAGGCTGGTTTATTTTCCGGGTTGTGGCAAAGGTTGCCACTTATGTTTATCTCTACCGACTGGTTGTCATTTGTTGAAGGCAGGTGTTCAGCGCCTGATGGATGATAGAGATATTTTGATTGAGAAGAATCCCGTTTCGACTATTGCTTGTAGAGATGTTTCAATAATAACCATTTCTGCCAATCCTCCTAGGGTATCCACCAAAAGACCCGTCAGGATTACATCTGCTCGGAAGGTTACTCCGCTGATAATTACTGTACCAGGGCCAATCCCATACTCCTCAGATAAAACTGTTCCGTGGTACTATGGGGGCGATGTCTACTACCACGTCGTCAAGCAAGATTGGCTGGCTGATGAAGACCAGGTTTCCGAGAAGGTTGACCCCGACATTGGCAACATTGTAGGAACCAACAAAATAACCAGAAGTGGAAGAGTGTTCTCCCCTGAGATTTATCCTCCGAAAGTTGTTACTGGTCCTGTGATCATTCCTACTTTCATTCCTGCTGATACTACTACTACAATCCCTGTGATTACCCCTGCTGACACCCCTATCACTGAGACTCGGGGCAAAGATATACTGGTTGAGCCTGTCTTGACGAAGGCGCATTCGATATCTATCCCAAAGGCTTCCAAGAAAGAAATGGAAGAAATTTTGAAATTTATCAAGAAAAGAGACTACAACATGGTCGAACAGTTGGGGCAGACCCCTTCAAAGATCTCTATGCTAGCCTTGTTGTTGTGCTTCGAAGCTCATGCGAAGGCTTTGGTGAAATTCCTGAAAACTGCCCATGTTCCCCAGGAAACCTCTGCTGACCAATTTGAAGATTGTGTGGCTAGTTTGACGGCTGATAATGGTTTGGGCTTTTCTGATGCTGATTTGACTCCTAGAGGGAGGAAGCACAATCATGCGTTACATGTCTCTGTCGAATGCAAGGGCACTAATTTGGCCCATGTCCTAGTAGATACTGGTTCGTAATTGAATGTGCTGCCTAAGAATGCTCTAGATAGACTAGACTATGAAGGTTTGACTTTGAAGCACGGCAATATTGTAGCGATGGCTTTTGACGGTTCAAAGAGAATGGTGCACAGGGAGTTGGACGTCCCTATCAAGGTTGGTTCTCAGACTTTCGGCTCTACCTTCTATGTGATGGATATCAGGCCATCTTATTCTTGTTTGTTGGGTCACCCTTGGATACATGGGGCTGGAGCTGTTGCATGCTCTCTACATCAGATGATGAAATACCCGGTCAAAGGGAAAATTGTCATTGTACATGGCGAAGAAGAATACATGGTCAGTCACCTAAATTCCTTCAGATATATGGAAATGGATGGTGAGTTCATCGAGACTCCATGCCAAAATTTCGAAGAGGTACCTCAGACTATGGCTGCAACTGAAATTGTTACCAATATGCCGAAGATCACCAGACCTCCCTTGAAGATGGCTTCTCTCAAGGATGCAAAAGTGGTTGTCGAAGAATGTGGGTCTACCATATGGGGTCAACTCCCTGATATTCCATACAAGTCTGTTAAGTTTGGTTTGGGTTTCTCTTTAGGGGCTCAAAGGGCTGTTCGACGTGCTCGTACTGGAAGACCTCCCATACGCATCAGCAATCATGGGGTCAACGCTGCAGAAGACGGAGACGGTGACAATGACATGGATAGCTGGATCTTCCCTACTACTGACGGTGGACTCAGTAACTGGACGGAAAAAGATTTTGTACCGATTAATTTTGTTCAAAAGTAATTGACTTTCTTGTTTTTTGGATATGTAATAAACAATATAACTTTATGGCCATGTGTCTTACCCGGGGCACATCAGTTTATTTGTGAGGGTTATCATGTTTCATTTCCATATGGCATTAATAAAGCATTGGACGTTTATGCATACAAATTTTGCGCTCTCTGTTTTTCTTTTCTACTTTTACTTTGTCTATACAACTATGCTCTTACACACACTCACGTATCAAACTGTAGATCCATATCCACTCTGGATTCCATTGATAACAGTTCTGCTATTTCCAGTTATAACTTCGAAAATCCAATCAACCAATCCGAGGAAAAAGGTGAAGAAGATTGTGAGGTACCTGGAGAACTTGCTAGACTGTTACAGTAGGAAGATAGGGCTATACAGCCTCATGAAGAGCCAGTTAAGACAATAAACTTGGGCACAGAGGTAGATAAAAAAGAAGTCATGATTGGCACAAATCAGGGGCTTAATGTCAAACAGCAGTTAATACAAATCTTGCATGACTATGTCGAGATCTCTTCCTGGTCATATGAAAACATGCCAGGACTGGATACATATATTGTGGTTCACCATATGCCAAATAAAGAAGATTTCCCTCTGGTAAAGCAGAAGGTCTATCGCATGTGCCCTGAAGTGCCGGAGAAGATCAAAGCAGAGGTTATGAAACAGTTCAATGCTGGTTTCTTAGTCGTCACCTCTTATCCCCAATGGGTTGCCAACGTGGTTCTGGTACCTAAAAAGGACGGAGATAAGAATGTGTGTGGTCTACAGAGATCTGAATAGGGGAAGCCCTAAAGATGACTTTCCTCTTTCCCACATCGACGTTCTGGTTGACAACATTGTGCAACACAAGATCTTTTCCTTCATGGATGGTTTCTATGGTTACAATTAGATCAAGATGGCACCCGAAGATATGGATAAGACAACCTTTGTCACGCAATGGGGCACTTTCTGCTACAAAGTGATGCCATTTGGATTAAAGAATGCCAGGGCAACCTATCAGTGAGCCGTGGTCGCCTTATTTCATGACATGATTCTACATGACATAGAGGTATATATGGATGACATGATAGCCAGGTCTCAAACTGAGGAAGAGCACCTTGATCATCTACAAAAGCTATTTGATAGGTTGAAGACGTACAAGTTGAGGTTGAATCCAAACAAGTGCACCTTCGGGGTAAGGTCTGGTAAACTGCTAGGTTTCATTGTCAGTGACAAAGGCATTCAGGTAAACCCTGCAAAAGTAAAGGCTATACAAGAGATGCCGGCTCCTCGCACTGAGAAGGAGGTCAGAGGCTTTTTGGGACGACTAAATTACATTTCCATGTTCATCTCCCATTTAACTGTTACTTGTGAGCCAATCTTCAAGCTCCTGAAGAAAGATCAAGTGGTAAAATGGAATGATAAATGTCAGACTGCTTTCGAGATAAACAAGGAATACCTTCAAGAGCCTCCAATTCTGATGCCTCCAATTGAAGGAAAACCTTTGATAATGTACTTAACAGTGTTAGATAATTCAATGGGGTGTGTGTTGGGGAAGCATGACGAGTCTGGTCGAAAAGAGCACCCAAAATACTACCGTAGCATAAAGTTTACCGACTGTGAAACAAGATACTCATTGCTCGAGAAAACTTGATGCGCTTTGGCATGGGATGCTCGCCGACTGAGACATTATATGTTCACCCACACTACTTTGTTGATATCTAAGATGGATTCGATCAAGTACATCTTCCAGAAGCCCTCACTCTCCGAAAGAATAGCAAGATGGCAAATGATCTTGACCGAATATGATATCCAATACACAACCCAGAAAGCAATCAAGGGAAGTGTACTAGCTGATCATTTGGCTCATGAGGCCATGGATGACTACCAGTCCATGAATTTTGAGTTTCCGGTCGAGAATATTATGCTAGTGACTGACTTTGAAGAACCTAGACCGGATGAAGGACCTGAAAAACGATCCCGATGGATTATGGTTTTTGACGGAGCCTCGAATGCACTTAGAAATGGCATTGGTGCTGTAATTATATCTCCTGAAGACTGTCATACTCCTTTCACCTCCAGATTATGTTTCAATTGTACCAACAACATGGCGGAGTATGAAGCATGCAGCATGGGTCTCAAAGCTGCTATTGACCTGAGGATCAAGTTCTTGAGCATTTTCAGGGATTCGGCCTTGGTAATAAGTCAGATCAAAGGAGAGTGGGATACGAAACACCCGAATCTCATCCCGTACAAAGAACATGTGATGTCATTGCTTCCAAACTTTGAAGAGGTCACCTTTGAACATTTTCCACAAGAAGAGAATCGGTTAGCGAACGCGCTAGCTACCATGTCATCCATGTTCAAGGTCAGATGGGATAACGAGGCTCCTCGGATCACTATTGAGAGGTTGGATGAACCAGCTTACTTCTATGAGATTGACACTGAAGAAGTAGCAAACAAACCTTGGTTTTATGAAGTGAAGAGGTATCTCGGGGCTCAAGAGTATCCCGAGAGGGCATCTGTCAATGATAAGAAGTTTCTGAGAAGGTTCGACGCCAAGTTCTTCCTTAGTAATGGAATCCTCTACAAGCGCAACCACGACTCTACTTTACTTAGGTGCGTAGACAAGAGCGAAGTAGAGAGGATTATGACAGATCTACACAAAGGTACCTTCGGAATCCATTCGAGTGGACATACTATGGCTAAAAAGATCCTACGGGCAGGACACTATTGGTCCACTATGGAAGCAGACTGCTATCAGCATTCCCGAACTTGTCACAAATTCCAGATCTATGCTGATAAGGTGCATGTACCTCTGGTTCCTTTGAACGTCTTGACGACTCCTTGGCCCTTTGCAATGTGGGGCATTGACATGATCGGAGATATTAGACCTACCACTTCTAATAGGCATTGCTTCATCCTGGTAGGCATTGATTACTTCACGAAGTGAGTTGAAGTTGCCTCTTTTTCTACTGTTACCAAGAATGTTGTGGCGCGGTTTATCAAGCATAACCTGATTTGTCAGTACGGTGTGCCAGAGAGAATCATCACTGACAATGGTACGAATCTCAATAATACGATGATCACTAAACTCTGTAAACAATTCAAGATCCAGCACCATAATTCTTCCCCTTACCGGCCGAAAATGAATGGTGTTGTGGAGGCTGCTAATAAGAACATTAAGAAAATCATACAGAAGATGACGGTGACATACAAAGACTGGCATGAGATGTTACCATTTTCTATTCATGGGTACCGCACCTCCGCATGAACATCAAAGGGGGAAACACCCTACTCTCTGGTATATGGCATGAAGGTTATCCTGCCTATTGAGGTCCAGATCCCTTCTCTAAGGATCATGAAAGATGCGGGTTTGAATGAAGATGATTGGATATAGAATCGAATTGATCAACTGAATTTTATTAATGAGAAAAGGCTTATTGCTGTCTGTCATGGTAAAATGTATCAAAAACGGATGACCAAGGCTTTCAACAAAAAGGTCAGACGTCAAGTATGTCAAGTTGAGGATCTAATGGTCAAGCGCATCATACTTCCGCAAAGTGATCCTAGGGGGAAATGGACTCCCACATACGAAGGGCCATTTATGATCAAAAACATATTTTCTGGTGGAGCCATGATTCTGACCACCATGGATGGTGACGACCTCCCTCACCCTGTTAATGCGGACATAGTGAAAAGATACTACGCACGAATAAAGACCCACTATGTTGACTGACCTAGGCAAAAATAAGGGCATCCCAGAGAACCAAAATGGTTCAGGAAAAAATTAGGGATGAAAACAAAAAATATTTGTACACCCGGCAAGTCGAAAACCTAAAAAGGAGGCTTGGGCAAAAAAGGGTATCCCGGTGGATTAAAAACCCGAATGGGAGGTCCAGCAAAAAGTCAGGGATTTGAAGCGTATCACTATATCCCCATTGAATCACCTTGCAACCATACTTCAGTATCAACTATCAAGTTCAAACGGCACCGATCAATCCAGTCAGCTTCGGACAAGTAGCAAAGTGATGAGATGCTCGAAGACATAGCGGCAATAGCAGAATTGAAACTCAATGGGATTATTACACATAGTTGTTTTCTTCTCTTTGTACATTATTTTGTATAGTCTTCACTCTCACGGCGGAGTTCTCCTACTAAAACGCCAGCCTCTTTGTACACAACGCCTATTATAGGCAGACTTCAGAAATTAATACAAGTCATTTTTACAAAACCATTTGTTTTTATTTTTCTATTTTGTTTTGCAAAAACGTCCAATGACTTATTCTTGACATATGCATTTGAATATGATTGCTATTCACAAATATTTGCATAAGAAACAGAAAGACAGTTGCTCATGACTTAAGGAACGGGGCAAAGTCTAAAAAATAATTTGTAATTCCGACAGTTACTCCTTCCAGTAGGTACAGGGCAGAGACAATTTTGAGACGAAGTCACCATTACAATGGCCCCGTGACGTCTATGTTCCCCACAAAGTAGAGGCAACCAAAATTTTGATCTCTGCTTCCCCAAACAGGAGTTACTTTCCCCAGCAAAGTTCCTTCAGAGATTCGATATCTATGTTCCCCAGCCAAATTTTATAATCGCAAACAGTTTATAAAGCTTTCTCCTGAGCAGAGTTTATTTCTCTGACTGCAGAATATCCTCTCGAGTAGAGTTTATTTCTCTAAATGTGGAAGCTCAATCCCCAATAGAGTTTATTCCTCCAGCTATGGAAGTCCATCCCTTAGTGGAGTTTATCTCTTTGAATCAGCAAAGTATTCTAGCAAAGTATCTCCTCTCGCAAATAGAGTTATTCCCCCGCAGATTTATTCTCAGGCAGAGTCTTTCCTCGATAGAATATTCGCAAACAGAAAGGATTAAATACCCAGCATAGTCATCTCCATTCACCATCCCTAGCGGAAATGAAGAATTCAGCTTCCTAATACTTTTCAGCAACAGTCCAAGATTTATTTTCCCCGACTAAGAAATATCGCAATAGCATCCCATATGCATACATCATGGCATGCGCATATATATTGCATACAGCACAATCTCATTTATTTTGAGAACATCATTATAATGCATTTCATACATCATGACATTGCATACGAATAACTCTTTACCTTTCAGGGAAAAGACCAAATCAACAAGCTACGTCTAACAAAGGGCTATTCCAGGACTTTCCTCAGAAAGATGTCCTCACAAGATTTTCCCTGGGTCAGACAGGACGACGCTAAGATCTCTCTGATTACCATTCTAGTGGAAGATACTCCAAGACTTTCATCTGGGTCAGTTGAATCGCTACTAAGATTCTCCTGATTATTATGCCAGTCAAAGTTAACCCAAGATTTTCCCTGGGTCAGACAGGTCGACACTAAGATCCCTCTGATTACCATTCAAGTGGAAGATACTCCAAGACTTTCGTCTGGGTTAGTTGAATCGCTACTAAGATCCTCCTGATTACTATGCCAGTCAAAGTTAACCCAAGATTTTCCTTGGGTCGGCCAGATCGAAACTAAGATCTCTCTGATTACTATGCTAGTGGAAGATACTCCAAGACTTTCATCTGGGTCAGTTGAATCACTACTAAGATCCTCCTGATTACTATGCCAGTCAAAGTTAACCTAAGATTTTCCCTGGGTCAGCCAGATCGACACTAAGATCTCTCTGATTATTATGCCAGTGGAAGATACTCCAAGACTTTCGTCTGGGTCAGTTGAATCGCTACTAAGATTCTCCTGATTACTATGCCAGTCAAAGTTAACCTAAGATTTTCTCTGGATCAGCCAGATCGACACTAAGATCTCTCTGATTACTATTCCAGTGGAAGATATTCCAAGAATTTCATATGGGTCAGTTGAATCACTACTAAGATTCTCCTGATTACTATGCCATTCAAAGTTAACCTAAGATTTTCTGTGGATCATCCAGAATGACACTAAGATCTCTCTGATTACTATGCTAGTGGAAGCTATTCCAAGACTTTCGTCTGGGTTGGTTGAATCACTACAAAGATTCTCCTAATTACTATGCCAGTCAAAGATAATCTGAGACCTTTCTCTAGTTTAGTCAAATTGATACTAAGATTTCTATCCTAGTTGAAAACAATCCAAGACCTTTCTCTGGTCCAGTCAAATCGATACTAAGATTTCTATTCCAGTTAAAGAAGCTATGAAGCCCGGAAACTGACTAGATAATAGTCAATCAACAATTCAAGACACTGAAGCCTGGATCCTGACCAGATAACAGTTTAATCTCATCTCCCCGATAAGTCACTGTGATGCCCGGAACACAACCAAATAATAGTTAGCCTTATTATCCTTAGCAAGCCACTGTAAAGCCTGGATCCTGACCAGATAGAAGTTCACTTATGTCTCTTCAATCAAGTGACGACCCCCCAGTAGATTAACAGACAACTGAAGCTCCTAAAACTCTATGTTCCAAGACAGAGACCAATATTCCTCAGCGGAGTCCTCTCTAACAACAAGAGCAGGAATTTCCCACAAAGGGATATCTCATGAAATTATCATTGTTTTGGATGGCATCTTTAAGCCCACCTCCGACGACTCTCCATCACATTCTGTTGGCATCTTTAAGCCCATCTCCGACGATCTTCCATCATCTTTTCCAAATGGCATCTATAAGCCCATTCCCAATACTATCTACATAGTCAAGTATCATCTCACACGAGTGCAAATTTCTGGGCAATTTAGTGTTCAATCATCTTCCACCTTCCGATCACGAAAGACAGACAAGCCAATCTACATCCCCAGGTTTAAGAAGATTGAACAGGGGTAGCTGTTGTACCCCAAAATTTTCCCTCTCATATTTTTCCAAGATTTTCCTCTTATATAGGTGGTTACAAACCTTTGACTAAAGACAAGGAAATTTTTCAAATGATGTTCTAAGTTTCTTTCTATTGGCCTGTTTCTAAGTTTCCTTCAATTGGCCTATTTTTAAGTTTCCTTCGATTGCCTATTAACGAGGCTCTTCGATTGGCACCTACTAAGTGCCTTTCGATTGGAATCTCCAAAGTGCCTTTTGATTGGTATCTCCAAAATGCACTTCGACTGACATCTACATAGAGTCCTTTGATTGACATCTGCAAAAGGCCTTTCGAGTGGCCTCATGACAAGCCTTTTGATGGGCATTGTGTCAAAGCCTTTCGATTGGCATGACAGAGGATCCTTCGATTTAGCATTGTGTCAAAGCCCTTCGATTGGTATTTGGACAAAGGTCATTCGAAGAACTCCCTTAAGGCCATTCAAAAGAGGCCATCAAGAGGGCAATCAGAAAATATGTCCAGGCCAGATTCTTACCTTGTTTGGTCACAATTCCACAAGAGCTTATTCGACAAGGGAACTTTCTTCAAAAGGACGGGAAATTGAAGCAAAGGGTGGTTTAATCGAAGGAGTCTTAGTATTGAAGCTGGAACAGTTCTATTCAGAACCATTAAGAAGAACAAGGTTCTAATACGTAAAGTACTGATTAGTTCGAATTGAAGTTCAAGGCTGGCACAGAAGGCAGATTCAAAGGAAGGAAATGGATTTGTTCCAAAACAAGCCAGAAAGCCCATAATCGAAGGAAGATTTTCCCATCAAAGGAAGAATAAAACAGGCTGGCAAATCAAAGAAAACACATTGGAATAAAAACACATATTTGGCCATTTTAGCAACAAAAGATACAAGACACAAATCAAATCTTTTCTCACTAAATCTTAAAGATTCGGTTCAATTTTGTTAACCTAATTCATTCTGCTATATACATAACAAACCATGATCATAGAAAGAGGATTTGGCCATGTAGAACATCCAGAAGACTGCTCAAAATTTTGACAAAAAGTGTTGATCGAGTTTTGCTCTAGAGGGAGAGTCAAGGCGCTTCAAAGACTGTAATCCATTCCCATGAATATTTGGAAGCTATCTAGACCACTCTCACGCATCAACACATCTAGAAATAGTCAACACAGGTATCAGAGTTTGTTCTTGAAATTGGTTTTTGAAATATACGCATAATCAATGATTTTTAAATATACAGATATGTTTATATGATTATTTAGAACATATCTACATGATTAATTATATGTTTTTATGTATATTTGACTGAGTACCATGGTTAGGGTTTCAAGGTTCTGTTTAGGGTCATTTGTTTCAGGCAAAATCAGGGCAAAAGATGAGCACCACTGTAATCACGAGATCAAACCCATTTGAACTGTATTCTTGCATTAAATTTTCATTGTGTGATTATGATTTTTGAGATATGCAGGTTTATAGTTACAGCATATGTCCGTAGGTAAAACCCCTTACCTAAAACGACAATCCCAACGAAGAAGATGATTGTGTGTCAAAACCTGAGTGGCCCGTTTGAATTTTACGTGTTTTATTACAGCCACTGACTTTTCATCACATATAATATATGTTGTTTGTTTATATTAACGATTGAACAATTGGCTCAGTGGCAAAGGGAAAGTTTTTCAAAGCGCGCGTGTGTAGGAGGTCAGGGGTTCGATCCCTGCCTGCTACATATTATTTTTCTCACAATTTCTTTGCAGATTCAATGCCTCATTTCCAAGCGCGCTCACTGTATGCCTCAAGATCATCGCCCTTGGATCACTCAGCGCCTAGATTTAACGCTTCCCATGAAGCTCCCTATGGTGGACACTCCTGGAACAGTCACACTGGATCCCACGCTGCTATGGGCCAACTGGATTGGGCTTTGAACAGAAATTCAGCATGCACCCTCCAACTTGGGTTTACACCCCTCAGGCTTATTCTATTTTCTCTTTTAATTTTGTTTTATTTAAATTAGTTTATTTATTTTGTTTAAATCAATTTTTTTCATAAAATCATAAAATCAACATCACAAAAACAAATAGGATTTAGTTTTTTCAATAAACTAATTTTTGTAAATTAATTAATTTCATCAAGTTTAATTTGTTTCATTAATTAAAATTAATCAGAAAAAACTAGGTCAAACTTCAAATCTTTTTTTCATAAAATCCCAAAAATATTTTCAATGATCAAATTAGGTTTTTTTAGGGTTTCAAACTTATTTCAATTTTTTTATTCTCACGCGTAATTATTTTTGTCGTACGATTAATTTTTACTATTGATGTAATTGCGCCCGATTTGTAATAGATTAGTTAGGGTTTTGTTTCCGCATTTTATTTTCAGTCAATTCCTTATGTATCTACACCAAAGCCCTGTAATAGCATATGACCTTTATTTCTCGATTTTATATTCTATATGCTTGTATGTAACTGCTAGCAACCTAGGCATGTATGAGTAATTAATCAATAGATCACTAAATTCAAGATAAATATATTTGAAAAAGGCAAACTTTTGCACACTTGCACCCCTAGGGTATTACCTCCCTTGGTTGCCTTCAGAAATAATGGTCATGTCCCTCGAACATAGGGATACTCTTAGCAAAGACCCTCTATTTAAATTCGTCATAAAGATCATAGTCCCTAAATGTCCCTCGAGTTGCCTACGAGAAATGATCTTATAATGATAGTCCCTTCGAAATGTTAAGGTATCCTTACATGTTGCCTTCAATGACCATAAGCGTCCTTTTCGATAGTCTCTTAACATCCAACGACTAGGGTTACCTACTCACTAATAGTAGGATAACACAGTCTAAAGGATAGGAGGAAAAGAACATTCTTTTTTTAATAGGTATATAACTGTTAGGTACTTGCTCAAACAATCCTTTTTGCACACTTTCAAACACTTTTCAAAACAAAGTTTTCAAAAACACTTTATCACACTCTTGAGGACTGATACAAGAGTTACCATAAAGTGAATCGCCATACAAAGGAATTTTTCAAAGCTTTTCAAACACACAAACACAAGAAATTTTAGAAAATAAGAAAGTTCCTAAGAGCCCATGGAAAACCATGGATGGAAAGGGTGCTAACACCTTCCCTTTCCATAATCTACCCCCCTTACTCAGAAATCTCGAAATAAAGTCTTTTTCTATTCTTTTCACCCTTTCCTTTTTGGATAAAATAAAAGTCGGTGGCGACTCTTGCTTACCGCGACATTTGCGAACAAAAAATGCAAACCAGTATTAAAAGTCAGTTCTACCACCATGTCACACCTCCCATTTTGATGCCGCCAGTCGAGGGAAGACCTTTAATTATGTATCTAACTATCTTGGAAAATTCAATGGGGTGTGTGCTGGGGCAGCATGACGAGTCTGGCCAAAAAGAGCATGCACTATATTACCTGAGCAAAAAGTTTACCGACTATGAAACCAGATATTCACTACTCGAGAAAACTTGTCGTGCTCTGGCATGGGCTGCTCACCGGCTAAGACAGTATATGTTGACCCACACTACTTCATTGATATCCAAGATGGATCCAATTAAGTACATATTCGAAAAGCCCACCCTCTCGAGAAGAATAGCAAGATGGCAGATGATCCTGACCGAATACGATATTTAGTACACTACCCTGAAAGAGATAAAGGGAAGTGTGCTAGCCAATCACCTGGCTCATCAGGATGTGGATGACAATCAATCCATGAATTTCGAATTCCCAAACATATACATCATGGTGATAAATGATTATGAAGAACTCATACCATATGACAGACCTGAACAAGAATCCCAATGGACCATGGTTTTTGATGGACCTTCCAACGCACTCGGCAACGACATAGGCACTGTGGTCATATCCCCCAAAGGCTGCCATACTCCCTTCACCGCTAGACTGTGTTTCAACTGCACCAATAATATGGCAGAATATGAAGCGTGTATTATGGGTCTCAAAGCTGCCATGGATTTGGGAATCAAGTCCTTAAGTGTGTTTGGAGATTCAGCCTTAGTCATCAGTCAGATCAAAGGAGAATGGGACACGAATCATCCTAATCTCATCCCTTACAAAGAACATATATTGACATTAATCCCACATTTTAAGGAAATTACCTTCGAGCATTTTCCACGAGAGGAAAATCAACTAGCGGATGCGCTAGCCACTATGTCATCCATGTTCAAAATCAAGTGGGATAATGAGGCTCCTCAGATCACCATCGAGAGGATGGATTAACCAGCTTACTGTCACGAGATTGATACTGAAGAAGTAGTGGACAAGCCTTGGTTCCACAAAATTAAGAGATATCTCGAGGCCCAAGAGTATCCTAAAGGAGCTTCAGTCAATGACAAGAAATTTCTAAGAAGGTTCTCTGCTAAGTTCTTCCTCGGTAATGGAGTTCTCTATAAGCGTAATCACGGCTCTACTTTGCTCCGGTGCATAGACAAGAGTGAGACAGACAAGATCATGGTTGATTTACATGAAGGCACCTTCGACACCCATTCTAGTGGGCACACGATGGCTAAAAAGATCCTACGGGAAGGACACTATTGGTCCACCATGAAAGCATATTGTCATCAGCATTCACGAACCTGTCACAAGTGTCAGATCTATGCTGACAAGGTACATGTGCCTCCAGTTCCTTTAAACATCTTGACTGCTCCTTGGCCATTCACAATGTGGGGAATTTACATGATTGGAGAAATAAAACCTACGGCTTCTAATGGACATTGTTTCATCTTGGTTGCCATTGATTACTTCACGAAGTGGGTTGAGGCAGCTTCCTTCGCTTCTGTCACCAAGAATGTTGTGGCCCGATTCATCAAACAAAATCTTATTTATCAATACGATATTCTGGAAAGAATCATCACAGATAATGGTACCAATCTCAATAATACTATGATCACTGCACTATGCGTACAATTCAAGATCCAGCATCATAAATCTTCTCCTTACCGGCCGAAGATGAATGGCGTTGTAGAAGCCGCTAATAAAAACATCAAGAAGATCATACAAAAAATGACAGTGACCTATAAGGAATGGCATGAGATGTTACCATTTTCTCTCCACGGTTAACGTACCACAGCGCGCACATCAACAGGGGCAACCCCTTTCTCTTTGGTATATGGCATGGAAGTTGTCCTACCAATTGAAGTCCAAATACCTTCTCTGAGAATCATAAAGGATGCAGGGTTGAATGAAGATGAATGGATTCAAACTTGACTTGACCAGTTGAACTTGATTGATGAGAAGAGGCTTACAGTTGTCTGCCATGGTCAGATGTACCAAAATCATATGATCAAAGCTTTTAATAAGAAAGGCAGACGTCAGGTATATCGGGTTGGTGACTTGGTAATCAAGAGTATCATACTACCACAAGGTGATCCAAAGGGAAAATGGACTCCTACATACGAAGGACCATTTGTGATTAAAAACATATTTTCTGGTGGGGCAATGATCTTAACCACTATGGACGATGACGACCTTCCGCGTCCTATAAACGCGGACATAGTTAAAAGATACTACGCATGAACAAAAACCCGCTAGGTCGAATGGCCTAGGAAAAAATTAGGGCATCCCGGCAAACCAAAAGGTTTAGGGCAAAAATTAGGGAAAAATACAAAATAATTTGTACACCCGGCAAGCTGAAAACCTGAAAAGGCGGCTTGAGAAAAAAAGGGTATCCGGGTGGACTGAAAACCCGAAAGGGCGGTCCAGGAAAAATTTAAGGATTTTAAGGCATATGAATATGTCCCGTTGGATCACCTTATAGCCAATCTTCAGTATCAATCGTCAAACTCAAACCGTTCCAATCAATCCAGACAGCTTCAGACAAAGCAACAAGTGGATGAGACGCTCAGAGACATGAAGGCTATGGCGGAATGGGAATCCTATGATATTATTTTACATAGTTGCCTTTTCTTTGTATCCATTTTCATTTTTTACGATGATATTCTCTTACTAGGATGTTCATCCCTTTGTACAAAAATACTTATTCAAGTTAATACAAAGATATTCCTTTAAAAATGCAAAACTATCTGTTTTTCTTTTACTATTCCTATTTTGTTTGCAAAAAACGTCCAGTGTTTATTTTTGAACATATGCATTTGAATGTAATTATTGTTTACAAATGAACGCATGAAAAAGGAAAACTAAACAGAAAGACAATTACTAATGGCTTTAAGAAACAGGACAATATCTATGGGTCATTCCATAAAATTCTCGCTGATACTTTCTATAAACTTAGAATAAGCAAGAGCATCATGCTACAAGATCTTTGTCATATCTCTAGCATGCAACCTAATGGTATCTTTTGCCTTCATATCCCCGACGGAGAAAAACTTCCAATTACTATTACGAGGGCTCCCCAGTGAAAGTCACCCAGCTACTCGGGAATTCCCCAGTAGGATTTCATCATGTCCACAAACAATGCACAACATTTCCCTTACCCAACAGAGTTTATTTCTCTAAAAATGGAAACCCATCCATCAACGCTTCAACTTCAACAAAATATGAAGACTTACACTCCTCATTCCCAGCGGCAGACAGGAATTTATTTTCCCCAAACTAATAACACTGCAACAGAATAATTAATATGTGCATACATTGCATTCTTACATCATAGACATCGACAATACAAATGCATATGTCACAATCTCATTTATTTTGAGGAACATCATTACATCATGCATTTCATACATCATGGTATTACATACAACTAACTCTTTACCTTTTCAGGAAAGATCAGTCAATAGAAAATTATCATCAAAACAAGATCACTATTTATGGACAAATGAATTACAGATCAACTCCCGAAACAGGACACGGGGACCATCTACACGACAAATACTTCCTTCCAGACCCCTGCTGGTTCAGTTTAAATCTCTCAACCGTTTATCCTGATTCTTTCCTAGTAGACATTTTCTCTGGTTCAGAAAAATCGCTCCAAGATTTATTTTGATTCTTTTCCAGACCCCTGCTGGTTCAGTTTAAATCTCTCAATAGTTTATCTCGATTCTTACCTAGTAGACATTTTCTATGGTTCAGATAAATCACTCCAAGATTTATTCTGATTCTTTCCCAGACCCCTGCTGGTTCAGTTTAAATCTCTCAACGGTTTATCCTGATTCTTTCCCGCATACATCTTCTCCGGTTAAGATAAATTGCCCCAGATTTATTCTGATTCTTTTTCAGACCCCTGCTGGTTCAGTTTAAATCTCTCAACGGTTTATCCTGATTCTTTCCTAGTAGACATTTTCTCTGGTTCAGATAAATCGCTCCAAGATTTATTCTGATTCTTTTCCAGACCCCTGCTGGTTCAGTTTAAATCCCTCAATGGTTTATCCTGATTCTTTCCAGCAGACATCTTATCCGGTTCAAATAAATCGCCCCAAAGATTTATTATGATTCTTTTCCAGACCCCTGCTGGTTCAGTTTAAATCTCTCAACGGTTTATCCTGATTCTTTCATAGTAGACATTTTTTCTGGTTCAGATAAATCGCTCCAAGATTTATTCTGATTCTTTTCCAGACCCCTGTTGGTTCAGTTTAAATCTCTCAACGGTTTATCTTGATTCTTTCCCCAATAGACATCTTCTCTGGTTCAGATAAATCACTCTAAAGATTTATCCTAATTCTTTCCAGTTAAAGATTACTCAAGACTTCTTCTAGATTCAGTTTTAAATCGACCTAAGGTTTATTCTGATTTTTTGCCCCAGTTGAAGTCAAGCTTAGACTTAGTCTAATTTTTGTTAATAATCACCTTTGGATGGAATCTATAATCCCATCTCCGCCAACTCTTCAGCATTTCTCCAAATGGCATCTTTAAGCCCATTCCTTACACCTCAACCACAATATCATCAAGTGCAAATTTCTGGTCACTCTAGTGTGCAATCATCTTCCACCTTCAAGTCATGAGTGGCTGATTCGTCAATCTAACTCTTCAGGTTTAAGAAGATTGAACAGGGGCAGTTGTTGTACCCCAAAATTTTCCCTCTCATTTCTCAAAGGATCATCCTGGACCCTCATGTTTGCTTCTATCAAGTTTAAAGTCTCGGATTACAATTTTTCAAGAAAAAGTTATTCACAAGGGCAAAATGGTCAAAAGCACACTGAAAAGTCAAACTTTGACTTTTGGATCAAAATCAAGTTTCAATAATCATATTTCATCAAGACAAGAAATTGGTTCATCAAGAAATTAAAATTCAGAAATTACTTTGAAAAAGTCAAATTTCTAAACACTTAGAAAATTTTCTAAGTATGAAGAAATATGATAATTTCAGAACTTCTGGGCCAGATTTCACGCAAGCACGATCAAAATTTGCGAAGACGGTTCAGAACATGACTCTTCAATCAGAACATATGGAAACCGTGTGCTTCGATCAAAACATGACTCTTCAGCATATGGAAACCATGTTCTACACTTCAATCAAAACATCACCCTTTGAATCTCATGCTGGTCATCTTCGATCAGAACATCACCAAACCCCAAAACCTCATTTGAGCAGTCTGCGTACTACTATGGCACAGTCCTGCAACCAGCTGCCATAACACTCCAAATTGCTGATGATCCAGTCCACGCCTGCACTTTCTCAAACCCCATATTTGCACCAAATTAGCATATAAAGGCTATGTTTAAAAATCAATGGAACAATATGCCAAAAAGGTTTTAATCCCATTTGTTTTTCCCCCCAAAACCACAGCAAGCTCATCTATAAATAAGTTATTCCATCACACGTTCAACAGGTTGGCTTTTGAAAAGAGAGAGAGAGAGAGAGAGAGAAAATAAAATATTCAAACATTCTCAAAACCCAAAATTCTCAAAATAATATCTTTGTTTTTTACTTTGAATAAAAGAACATAACATTTTCTGTTACGTTTCTTGCTGACCCCAGAATATTCAAAGGTAGTAGCTCAGGTCCCAAACACACGCTTCAGGTTTAAGGTAAGTCATTTTGACTTTGAATCTTTCATTCAGAACATCATCAAATATGTAAATATCATAGTGTTGGTATTATCCATATCATTGCCTAAGTAGAAAAACCGTGGATCAAAACTTCTTGAAGAAAACTAGGCTCAGAATTAGGATTAGAACTTCTATAAACTGTCATGCTTTTATTTTTCTATTTTGCTTTTGTTAAGAACTGAATAAGTTGCAGATGCTCTGGCTAACGTAAGGAAGAAGGTGAAGTGTAACCTAGAACTTCTGATATTCTCTCATTGTTTTAACATAACACAGAACTTCTAGGTTTTTCTTACTGTTTTAACACACACGGAACTTCTAGGTTTTTCTTATTGTTGTAATACACCAGAACTTCAAGGAGTTTTTCTCACTGATTTCAATACACTAAAGCTTCTAGGCTTTCTCATTGTTTAAACACAACACACGGAACTTCTAGGCGTTCTTAGTGTTTTAACACACACAGAACTTCTAGGTTTTTCTTATTATTGTAATACACCAGAACTTCTAGGTTTTTTCTCACTGACTTTAACACAACACAAAACTTCTAGGTTTTTCTTACTGTTTTAGCACAACACAAAACTTCTGGGTTCCTCTAACGTTTCTTTCAAAACTTCTGGTCTCCTTCGATGTTTCCTTCTAAACTACAGCGCGCCTAGCATCAGAACTTCTGATCCCCCTCACTTTTGTTTTCAGCAACATGTTGATCCTGTTTTCGTTATCTTGCTTCTTTCTTGCTTATACTTATTATTTTCAGTATTAATATTATTTTTATTAATATAAAAAGGCTTTAAAAACTTTTTTTCTTTTTATTAACTAATTATTCGTTTTTCTTTTATTAAGACATAAGAAAACCCATTTTCAGAACAAGTACTTTCTTTTCCTTATATTGTATAATTCAATATGGTTGTAATAGATAATTAGGATTTAAATTCTTGCAAATACCCATTTGTAAATATGTATCCCCATCCCTGAAATGATGTAATAGCTTAGGATTTATTTTTCTGCATTTTATTTCCTTTCATACATTGCTAGTAATTATAGTGTATGTCAAGATAAAATCAACAAGTAGATAACCTATAAATGCAAGATAAAATGCATGCAATCAAACACACTTGCACACTAGCACCTCTAGGATAATCTCACTTTATTGCCTTTCGGAAAATAGTCATGTCCCTCGAATATGGGCGTTTTAGCAAAGACCCTTGATAAAAGATCATAGTCCCTCGATGACCCTCAATGTTGCCTTCGGTAAACGATCTAGTCCTTAAACAATATTGCTAAAACGCCCCATAGGTTGCCTTCTATGACTATACAAACGTCTCATGCTCATCCCTTTACATCCAATGATGGGGCTTCTTACCAAAACAATGGTAAGATAGTAACATCTAAAGGAGGAGGAAAAGAACATTTAAGACCTTTTGAGTAGG
Organism: Vicia faba; assembly: GCA_948472305.1. Taxonomy (NCBI): domain Eukaryota; kingdom Viridiplantae; phylum Streptophyta; class Magnoliopsida; order Fabales; family Fabaceae; genus Vicia; species Vicia faba. The sequence goes on along the minus strand of OX451740.1, from coordinate 102,363,707 downwards.
TAGGTTGCTCCTAGTTGCTTGCTTGCTCACAACAACAACAAAATTTTATACACCAATGGTTTCACTTTGAAACATTTTTCAAATACAAAATAATGTGTACACGTTCTGATAGAGACGAGAACCATTACAAAGACACTCATTTTCAAAAAACTTTCAAAACCCCCATCACAAACACATTTTCAAACAAAAGCAAGTGATCTAGCAAGCAACTAAGAGCCTGTAGCTAACTACGGATGAAAAGGGTGCTAACATCTTCCCTTTTCATAACCTATCCCCCGAACTCAAGAAATAATCTTGAAACAAATGTGACTCTTGCTATCCGCAACAAATGTGATCATACACAAGACACCCAAGTCGGTTCTCCCACCGCGTTACAAGTGTACATTAGTGTTTCTAATAAAACAGTATCATAATATAGTGATGTTTTGCACAGTTTGAAAATATTGAACGTTTGAGGATAAGAGATGATAGTAGCGTTGTGTGAAAATCGTAAACGATTTATCCCCATGGCTTTTTTAAATAGGCGAAGCATGGATGATCATTTGGAAACTTGGTTAATGACAATTAAGGTGCTTTCCAAAAATAAATATCCTTGTTCCCTTCCAGCCGTTACTCTTGAAATGGAAATATTTAATTTGTAACGCTTCAGAAGATTGAAGTATCCGTTGCTGCTTGCTTCAGAACTTTTGGAGATCAGAGCCATAAAGCCCTGTTTACGGCGTTAGAACTTATTTCAAAGAGTTTTATAATCAGAGTTGAAACAACCTTTTAGCGCATCTTTTGATCTTCTTTCATCAGAGCTTTTTGAGAGATGTTTACAATCACAGCAGAAACAACTTTGTAACTTATCTTCTGATCTTCTTCCATCAGAACATCTCTATAAAACATAATATAATTTTAGAGTGCATGATTGTTCTTTGTGTTTGTTATCATCAACACTCTTACAAGGGTTGTAGAATCAAACTATGTTCTAACAATCTCCCCCTTTTTGATGATGACAAAAACTAGGATATTTCAATCAAAACAGACAGAACATAAAGCATTATAGGGTCTCCCCCTGAGTTGAGTACTCAGATAGAGATGAATTACTTCCCTGAAGTTCATTCTGATTAGAGCTTTTGACGTATCTACTTCTGTCTTCATCAAAGTTTTGTTCCTGTTTTGCTTTCAGTAAAAAAACGAGAAGTTATGATATTCAAAGTGTTTAAGGTTGTGTCTCGATACTGTTATTAGAAATATCTTACATTCTCCCCCTTTTTATCAAGAATCAAAAAGCAATATAAGCACTAATATTTAGAAGCAAAAGTTGAGTTGTATTAAAAATGATTGCAATAGCACATTCAGAGGCAAACAACACAAAAAAATTGAATAAAATAAAGAAAACAAGTTTTAAAAAACTAAGATTGAGGTGGAGGAAGTCGTGTGAACATGGCTTCCAACAAGCTCTTAATCTGAGTGTTCAATTCCTCTTGTTTTCCCAGCATTCCTTTGATTTATTTGCATGTGTCATCTTGCTTGTCTAATTTCTCCTTGATCACTTCATTTTCTTTCTTCATCTCCTTCAGAGTTTGCATAACCAGAGATGAAGAAGGTATATCCGTAGAAGGTGCAATCTTTGTAGAACACACTGCAGCAGATTCTGATTCAATAGCTTCTTCAGTCTCTTTGCCTTTGTCTTGAACAATAACCAGAGGAAGACTATCAGAGCATGGTTTATCAACTTCTGAAGGTTGGCGATCTTCCCAGGGAGCATTATCTAGTAGAAGAATAGGTTTCTTTTCCCAGTGACGCAGAACTTGATCCTTGAAAACATTCACGTGATCAATGAAGTTCTGTTAGGCCATTTCATAGCTTAACTCCTTAAGTTTCTGGGATTCAGAGTTGAACTATTTTCTGAATTGGTTCCCGTGAGAATCAGAAGCAGCAGGATTCAGATTTTCTAAGCGGTCTAGCTTTAAAGAATTAACCCATTCAATTATCTCTATTTCAAAAATCAGTAAATTTCTACCAACATTTGCCTTGGTGATAGTTGGTTTTGGTTTTGGGATAACAATTTTGTAAGATCTAGAGGCAAGGTTATCCAGCGCTTCTAAGTCTATTACAATTCTTAGGTGATCTTCTGGGGGATTGATAGGAGAGAGAGAGAGAGAGAGAGAGAGAGAGAGAGAGAGAGAGAGAGAGAGAGAGAGAGAGAGAGAGAGAGAGAGAGAGAGAGAGAGAGAGAGAGAGAGAGAGAGAGAGAGAGAGAGAGAGAGAGAGAGAGAGAGAGAGAGAGAGAGAGAGAGAGAGAGAGAGAGAGAAAGAGAGAGAGAGAGGGAGAATCAGAAATGATAATGGGTGATGGAGGTGTGTTTGGTGGAGTGGAATGGTAAGGAGATGTAATTTCTGGAATGTCGTGGATTGAGAGAGGTTGTCGAACCATGAGAGGTTTTGTTATTCCAAGAATTGGTGTGGTGGTATCAGAGTCAATCTTTGGATTTTCTGATTGGGGAGCGTGAGCGTTTGGATTTTCAGAGTGAGGAGCTTGGAAGTTTGGATTTTCTATGTGGGGAGCTTGAAATTCTGGATCAAATTTATCAATATCAGAAATAACTTGAGCAAGTTCTGGATGATTTTGGTCAAGATGTGCATTAGGAGAGTGTGGTTCATTCAGAGTGTTTTCTAGTGTGACTGAAGGGTCAAATTCTATATCAAAATCATCAAAGGTTTGCGGCGAGGGATATTCTATTGGTTTTGGAGAGGAAGGTGTTTCAGATGTTGATAAAATCACTGATTCTACAATAGAAATAAAAGAAGGATTACCTTTCTTCTTAGCAGCTTTTGGTACCTTCTGAGAAGATCCTTCTCCTGCAGCTTTCCTTTTTCTAGATTTCTTGAGAACAACTTCTGGAGCCTGTTGACGCAGATCACGAATGTTTAACTCTGGATTAGTCTCATCCATCTTGTATGCTTCTAGATATCTGACAATGATTTTTGGTGAAGCATCTATTTGAGAGAACAGAGGGAAATCCTTCATAGGAACTCTTCTTGATGTGATGACTTCTTTGGTTGCAATAGTTGGATCCTTCTTAATGTTGTCAATGATTTTCATCTTCTTTAGATTCTTCGCATTGAGAGGTTTCCAGCACATGCTTCCAGAGTGCTGATCTGATGAGCTTCAGTCAGATGTTCTACCAATTTGTTTTCAGTCAGAATATCTAATATCAGCCTACCCGGAGGTATCTAGTCCCTCTTAGTCCTTTCTTCTTCTCTGGTTTCCTTCATACTTGTCTTCAGATGATTAAATAGCAGATGAGGAAGATTTATCTTTGCCTTTCTTGCAATGAAGTACAACACAAATTTTTGGTCAATGTTGATATAATCAAGAGAGCTTATGGGCTTTTTGTGGTTGATGTAGCCCAAAATAATTTTTGCCCAAATTTTGAAGTAGTCCTTAAGATCTTTAATTTTGTTTGATGGCTTCCCAGAAGTAGGTCAGAACATTTTGCTGCCATATCGCTGCCACGGATGCCTCTGCCGTTATGACCTATCAACCTTGCAATAAGATCTTCAAAAATTGCAATTTTCTTCCTCATCACATACGAAGTGACTTGATGGTTTGATGTAGAGGCATGAATCCAGAATTCTTTGACCATTTTTTCGAAAACTTGACCTAGTAGATGATCAAAATATTTGGTCCATCCTTGAAATTCCACATCAGGTGTGAGATCATAGTCATTTTCCTTCATGCTTTCAAAATCTATAATGAGTTCACAGAGAACTTCTAGTGAATCAATGGGGGTCATTAGAGTTCTCAACGGTTCTTCATATCTTTCTGTTGTTGACGAAGATGAACCAGGAACACATTGAGAGTTTTGAGCGCTTGAAGATGAAGTCATTGTTCACACAGACTGTTGAGGGTTTTTGAAAGAAAATTTTGCACCCAAAAAGTAGAGAGAAAATAGTAGCGAGAAGAAGTGAGAGTGAAAAAGTGAGAGTGAAAGTGAATGGTGTATTTATAAGCAAATTGAAAACTTAATTAGCAAGAAAAGAGTGAAAAATAATAATGATTACATAACATTAATGATTCCTGAAAATAGGGAGATGGCATGGAGATATAGAACAGTTACCAATATAACACGAGTGTCAATGCATCCAATCAAAGCTTTAATCCCTTCATAATTTGAACGTGTGTTCAGCCTTAGAAGAGTGCTTGTGAGAGGATGACAGATGTTGATGATGTGAACTGCATGCTTCTATCTTCGAAATAAACCGTTTGGAACCTGTTCAGATCTTCTTAGATAGATCCTGATGCAACTGCCCTTCTAACATCTGAAGAACTGTTGATCAGATGTTCACAAGAAAAACATAAAATTCTGAGGGTTAAAGAATATAAATAAAACTCTTATTCTGGACATAATTTCATGCTGAGATGTTTTAGAATGAAATTAAACTTATCTTCAGAAAGTGGTTTAGTGAAGACATCAGCCCATTGATGGTTTGTGTCAACAAATTTTAAGGAAAGAATTCCTTTTTGAATATAGTCCCTAATAAAGTGATATTTTATTTCTATATGCTTAGCCCTAGAATGTAAAATGAGATTTCTAGATAAACAAATTGCATAAGTGCTATCACATAGTATAGGAATGTTACTCTCAAATATATTGAAGTCTTCAAGATGACTTTTCATCCAGAGCATATGTGTGATGCATCCAGCTGCTGCTATGTATTCAGCTTCAGGAGTTGATAATGCAATTGTGGATTGCCTCTTGCTGGACCATGAGGTCAGATTTTCTCCCACTAACTGACAGCTTCCAAAAGTGCTTTTTCTTTCTACTCTGTCTCCAGCGAAGTCAGCATCACAGTACCCTACTAATTTGTATTCATTGGTTTTTCTATAAAACAGACCAAGATCAGTAGTACCTTTTAGATACTTGAAAATTCGCTTAACAGCTGTTAAGTGAGATTCTATAGGATCTGATTGGAATCTGGCACATAAACATACACTATACAAAATATCAGGTCTTGAAGTTGTAAGATATAAGAGAGAACCAATCATACCTATGTAGATCTTCTGTTCTACCTTTTTACTTACCTCTTCCTTTTCAAGAATGCATGTAGGATGCATTGGAGTCTTGGCTAGCTTACATTCTGATAAGTCGAATTTCTTTAGAAGTTCTTTGACACATTTTCTCTGGTGTACGTAAGTTCCTTATGGAGTTTGATTAATCTGAATGCCCAGAAAGATTTTGAGTTCTCCATCAAGATCATTTCAAACTTTGCCTGCATAGACTTAGAAAATTCTCTTCCCAGAGAGGCTTTAGTATATCCAAAAATAATATCATCTACATAAATTTGACAAACTAGAATGTCATTTTTAAATGGCTTACAGAATAAGGTTGTGTCCACTTTCCCTCTGGTGAAATCATTTTCTAACAAAAAACTACTTAGTCTTTCATACCAAGCTCTGTGAGCTTATTTCAGACCATATAGTGATTTCTTTAGTTTAAAAACATATTCTGGATGTTTAGAATTTTCAAAATCAGGGGGTTGGTGCACATAAACTTCTTCATCAATGTATCCATTTAAGAATGCACTTTTGACATCCATCTGATAGAGAGTGATGCCATTATTTACAGCAAAGGAAATTAAAAGTTTGATAGATTCTAACCCAACGAATGGAGCAAAGGTTTATGTATAGTGTATCCCCTCTTGCTGACTATAACCTTGTGCAACCAGCCGTGCTTTGTTTCTGATGACTTCTCCTTGTTCATTCAGCTTGTTTTTGAATACCCATTCGGTTCCAATGACGTTGAACCGTTTTGGTTTGGGAACCAGATCCCACACATCATTTCTGGTGAATTGGTTTAATTCCTCTTGCATAGCCAGTATCCAATCATTGTCCAGAAGAGCTTCATTAATGGAAGTTGGCTCAATCAGATACACTAATCCCATGAGAGATTCTTCATAGTTTCTGAATATGGATCTTGCTCTGATTGGGTCTTCCTTCTTTCTCAGAATTTTGTCTTCAAGATGAGCTAAGCTGCTTCTGGATTGTCTTTTCTGGAGAGGTTCTTCAGATGTTGCTGTAATACTTGTGACATCTCCTTCTGGTGTTGTTTGTGATTCTTTGTGAGGAACTTCTGATGCAGTGTCTTCAGTACATGTGAATTAGATTTCTATATCTGCAAAAGATTCATCTTGCTTTGACTTTTGAGAGCCAAGCTTGTCATCAAATCTAACACTGATTGACTCTTCTACAATCTATGTTTCTATGTTGTACACTCTGTAGCCTCTTGAGCGTTCAGAGTATCCTAACATAATACACTTTTGTGCTTTAGAGTCAAACTTGTTCAGATGTTCTTTGGTGTTAGGAATAAAACAAATACATCCAAATGGATGGAAATATGAGATGTTGGGCTTTCTGTTCTTCCACAGTTCATATGGAGTCTTATCCAGAATAGGTCTTATGGAGATTCTATTCTGAATGTAACATGATGTGTTAATATCTTCTGCCCATAAGTTCTTAGCAATGTTAGTTGCGTTAATCATGGTTATGGCCATTTCTTGTAAAGTTCTGTTCTTTCGTTCTACAACTCCATTTTGTTGGTGAATTCTAGGACAAGAGAAATCATGAGAGATGTCATTCTCATTAAAAAATATTTCAAATTTTTTGTTTTCAAATTCTCCACCATGATCACTTCTGACTTTAATAATTCTAAGATCTTTTTCGTTTTGGACTTGGTTATAGAAAGCAAAGAACACAGAGTGTGACTCGTCCTTGTGTCTTAAGAACTTTACCCATGTCCATCTGTTATAGTCATATACGATCACTAATCCATACTTCTTGCCACTAATGGATTCTGTTTTCACTGGTCCAAATAGATCTATGTGCAGAAGTTCTAACGGTCTAGAGGTAGAAACAACATTTTTTTGCTTTAAAAGGGGGTTTTGCAAACTTGAATTTTTGACATGCTTCACACAGAGCATCTGAGTTGAACTTCAGGTTAGGAAGTCCTCTGACCAGATTGAGTTTGTTAATATGAGATATTCTTCTCATACTAACATGCCCCAATCTTCTGTGCCAGACCCATTGCTCATCGTTAACAGACAGTAGGCATTTTACATTCTTACTTTTCAATTCAGAAAGTTTTATTTTGTAAATGTTGTTCTATCTCTTTCCATTAAAGAGGATAAATCCATCTTTCTGACTAACTGCTTTACAGGACTTTTTATTAAATATTATATCATATCTGTTATCACTTAATTGACTTATGGATAATAAGTTATGGATTAATCCATCTACTAACAGAACATTAGTAATAGAAGGAAGATTACTGTTACCAACTATTCCAGGGCCAATGATCTTCCCCTTCTGATTGCCTCTAAAACCTACGTAGCCTCCAGATTTAAACTCCAGGCTTTAGAATATATGCTTTCTTCTCGTCATGTGTCGAGAGAATCCAGAGTCCAGGTACCAGGATTGGTGTTTTAGTCTTGTTGTCAAAGATATCTGCTACATAGACAGTTTTATCCTTAGGTACCCATATCTTTTTGGGCCCTTGTTTGTTAGAGTTGCCAAAATTCTGTTTGAATTTTGGTTTAGCAGAGAAATCATTACTAGTATATTTTAAATCATGTGTGTGCCCATAGGTAAAGTTAGATTTCAGAGGAGTGCGTTTAATAACAAAATCCTTGACTTTCTTAGGTTGAGATACTTTACCTTTGTATCCTATACCTTTTCTGCCATTTCTGCTAACGTCATAGATCATTGAAGCCATCTTGCTTCTATCTATGTTTTTAGCGAGGAACTTCTGAAAGCCGTGATCATATTCCTTTATTATTTTATCAGGGTTACTAGGAACTTCTGAGACAGTTTCCTTCTGAGTATTTTGTAAATCATTTTCAAGTTTTAAATTTTTTTCTTTTAGCTCAGAGTTTTCCAGTCTCATATTCTTAGTTTCTTCAGAGTCAGAAACTAGATCCTTTTTCAGGTTCTTATTTATGACTCGAAGCTTCTGATACCTTTCTATAATTTCTGACAGACTTTCTTCTAATTGAGATCTAGAAAAGTTAAAAAAATACCTCTTCGGCCTCTGAGTCTGATTCTGATCTAGATGATTCAGTATCTTCTGATATGTTTGCCATCAGAGTAATGTTGGCTCTTTCATCTTCTGATTCAATGTCTACTTCTGAAGAGTATGAGTCATCCCACGTTGCCATGAGACTTTTCTTCTTCTCCTTAACGAACTTCTTGTTAGGTTTCTCCTTATGAAGCCTTGGACAGTCGCTTTTGTAGTGCCCTTGTTCATTGCACTCATAGCAGACAATCTCTCTGTTTCTTGACTTTCTGTATTCAGAAGATGGTTCAGATTTTCTGTATCCAGGCGATGATTCAGACTGATTCCTTGTTCTTCTGGAATTTCTGAACTTCCTTTTCCTGTGTTTCCACAGCTGATTTACTCTTCTAGAGAGAAGGGATAATTCGTCTTCTTATAATGAGGAACCACCAGAGTTTTCTTCTATTTCCTGCAAAACTTTAGAATCATATTTTTTGTTAGATTTAAGGGCTAAAGGCTTACCTTGCTTCTGGGGATCATCATCTTCTAACTCTATCTCATGACTTCTGAGAGAACTGACAAGTTCTTCTAAAGATATTTTTTTCAGATATTTTGCCAGTTTGAGAGCAGTGACCATGGGTCTCCATTTCTTTGGTAAACTTCTAATGATCTTCTTTACATGATCAACAGTTGAGTATCCTTTGTCCAGAACTTTTAGCCCAACAACCAGAATTTGAAATCTTGAGAACATTGTTTCAATGGTTTCATCTTTTTCCATTTTGAAGGCTTCATACTTCTGAATGAGTGCAAGGGCTTTGGTTTATTTTACTTGTGTGTTTCCTTCATGCGTCATTCTCAAAGAATCAAACATGTGTTTTGCTGTCTCTTTGTTTGTGATCTTCTCATACTCTGAATATGAGATGGCACTCAAGAGAATATTTTTGGCCTTGTGATGATTTCTGAAGTCTCGATTTTAATGATCTGACATTCTTTTTTTGTCAATCTTCTGACCACTTTCATCAATAGGATGTATGTACCCATCAATCACCATATCTTAGAGATCAGCATCATGAGCCAAAAAGAAGCTTTCAATTTTGTCTTTCCATTAATCAAAGTTCTCTCCATCAAAGATTGGAGGTTTGCCACTGATTCTATCTTTCTCATCATGGTAGTCATTGATGATGTTCTGACTTGGTCCCATCATAGTGTTTTTCTTAGCTTGGATATTTTACTGACACGGTTAAGTGCTTGAACTCAAGACCAGGCGCTCTGATGCCAATTGAAGAATGAAAAAACACAACAAGGGGTGTTGAATTGGGATCTTAAAACTTAATGAAATGAACACGTTGATTTTTATCCTGGTTCGTTTGAACTCAAACTACTCCAGTCCACCCGCCAAGGTGATTTCGCCTCTCTCCAACGAGGTCTTAATCCACTATTCAATCTTGATTACAAGTCTACTTTGACAACTGCCAAAGTCTTCTTGAGTATAACCACAACCCGATTTTTCTCAAGAAAATTCACTTAAGCAATGTATGCATAAACAGTGTACAATAGTGTTTCTAATAAAACAGTATCACAATACAGTGATGTTTTATACAGTTTGAAAATATTGAACGTTTGAGGATGAGAGATGATAGCAGCGTTGTTGTGTTGTGTGAAAATCGTAAACGATTTATCCTTAGGGTTTGTTTAAATAGGCGAAGCATGGATGATCATTTGGAAACTTGATTAATGACAATTAAGGTGCTTTCCTAAAATAAAGATCCTTGTTCCCTTCCAGCCGTTACTCTTGAAATGGAAATATTTGATTTGTAACGCTTCAGAACATGAAGTATCTGTTGCTGCTTGCTTCATAACTTTTGGAGATCAGAGCCATAAAATCCTGTTTGCGGCGTTAGAACTTCTTTCAAAGAGTTTTATAATCAGAGTTGAAACATCCTTTTAGTGCATCTTCTGATCTTCTTTCATCATAGCTTTTTGAGAGATGTTTACAATCATAGCAGAAACAACTTTGTAACTTATCTTCTGATCTTCTTCCATCAGAACATCTCTACAAAATTGTATATAATTTTAGAGTGCATAATTGTTCTTTGTGTTTGTTATCATCAAAACTCTTACAAGGGTTGTAGAATCAAACTATGTTCTAACAGGCTCTTGTTCATGTCCTTTATTATTATAATTTCTTTACTCACCTAATGTACTTCTTTTAGATCTTTGACGAAATTCCATAAATACTCTCATACTTCGGAGATGCACATCCGAAATCACCAACAAATGTGTTCGCATGTGCATATCCGAAGTAATTTTATTTTGTCAAAAAGCTAATTTTAGATGTGTATCTCCAAATTTACCCCACAATTAATGACTTCGGAGATGCATCTCAGAAGTCACTTTGTTGTTTTCAAAACAACAAACAGAACATAACCCTTTCATTCAAACACAAAACATCCACCTTTCTACACCAAAACCCTAAATTTCTACTATCCAAACTTTGTTTCCTCAAATTCATTTCTACTAATCTCCCCATTTTAGCTCTAATCAAGTCATTCCAACTCATCCTCAAAGCTCCAAGTTTGGGTAAATTTTCACCATTTTCCATTTGATTCATCATAAATGTTATAATAGTTTATTAGGTTAGTTTGAATCAATGATGTTGTGTAGATTGTTGTTAGAATAGTTTAATTTTGGTGTTTGGGTGACATAAAAATGGTATCTGGATTATTTAGGGTAAGAAGAAACTGCTAGTTGATAATGGTTGTTCGCAGGTAGTTCCGGAAGTGCACATCTGAAATCTCTTTGGACCAGTTTCAGATGTGCACATCTGATTTTTCTTGCCTGAGTTGTTTTTTTAATTAACAATTTAAATTAATTTTTCAGGAATATGGCGGGCAACCTGGACCGGAACAATCGTTTGAGATAAGCGAGACCAAGTCAGACTGCCTCAGCTCGGTGAGAGAGCGTTGCACAGTAGGTTATCAGGCCTCGAGGATGGGTTCAAGTACAAGAGACAATTTTCCCAAAGCTTCTTCTTCTTGTTCTGCACCGAGGAGTCGCCTGTCTCAAACGTCTACCTCTCGAGCGCATGAGCAGGTACCCAATGAGAAGGACGTTTCCGAGGAGTTTGTGGTACCCAAGGGGGATGTGGTACCTGAGCATGTTAAGGTACCTAAGAAGGAGAACGTCGGCTATCCAGGATGGTCTTATGACACCTCTCTGTTAATTTATTATCATGATCATGCCGCTCGACATGTTTGGGTGGAGAGGTATATTTCTTGTTGCATTTTTTCATCTTAAAGTTTTACTCACAAATTATATTTTAACGGAACAATTGCATTTTTTGTTGCATTTTTTAACAGGAACGGTTGCCGATTAAGTCTGTGAACCATTCGCAGAAAATATTTGAATTGTTTGTGCCTAGGGAGACTTGGTTTCATGAGGTCGTTGTTAGATATGGACTTGCCGGATTATGTTGTACTGGTTATTCAACTATAAGCCACGACATGTAGGGGGCATTCGCAAAGAGGTGGCACAAGGAGACGTCGTCTTTCCATTTTCCTGTTGGGGAGATGAGATCACACTTGATGACGTTGCTTTCCTGATCCACTTACCTATCAAAGGGATGTTACTCAACCGTCACAAGATACCATGAGCTGAGGCAATCGAATGGATGGTCGAGTATCTGGGAGATGATCCATACAAGGGAGTTGAAGATTGCAGAACAACTAATGGTTCACATGTAAAATTCTCACACCTGAAGGATTTATATGAAGAGCACCTGGTTGCAGTAGCAGGGGCCAAGGATGAGGGGGCTGAGGTTTTTGTTCACTACCATCGAGATTTTGTTTTACGGTGTTACTATATGTTCTTAGTTGGCACATCCATATTTGTGGATAAAAGTTCCTACTACATTGATGTGACATATCTTCGGTATTTTATGGATTTGATTACAGTTCGTGACTGAAACTGGGGGGCCGCCATTTTGATATACCTATACCAGAAGCTGAATGAACCTTCAAACTGGAGAATTAGACAACTCACTGGCTCTTGCGCACTCCCCACGGTACATTTTATTTCAACTGTTACATTTAATTTGTTTTTTTTTAAATAATTTGTACTTACTTATTCTATGATTTCTGTTTCAGAGCTAGATCATCTCCCACTTCCACCAGATTCATGGTTTCGAACCTGACCTGATATATCTCTCATTTCATTACAGGGATGTTGTCCCATTCGATCTCATCTCATTATACTCTGGGTGGCTAACTTGTGGGTCAAATCTTATGGTCATGTATCTTCCGGAGCGATGTATCCAACAATTTGGCTTTGTGTAGATGATACCAAGATCTCCTTTTCAGGCTGCTCCCGACACTATTGTCTGACGGGTCTCAATGGAATTTTCTAGGATTAAGAGAATCATTTGGTGCCACAAGAGTATCGGATGGTGCCGACATCTGAGAGTTGATATTGTGTAGAGGGTTACGTGACATGGTTCTTTAACGTGTCACACCCTATCATGACACCGGATGGTCCTGGAAGACCATTTAGACCAGCTCATGAGGAGATCTTGGAGAACCAGTAGGCCGGGGATGACCATGCCACTGATCTCATGTCGGTTTGTCAGCGGATACACCTACTTGGACAGGAGGCATTGGATTCTGGTATCATCGAGAGAGAGATGGTCCCGACGCGGTTGTCATCGTTGGGAGGATGATTAGGGAGGCATCCAGTGTGGCGCAGTACAGTAGGCAGAAGAGGTCACAGGGGGTGAGGATCAGGCATACGCAGTAGCAGTAACCTATGTTATGTTTTGTTTTATGTTTTGGATGTAACATTTTGATATTACGCACTCTCCGAACAACTTATGTACTACATTATGTTTCCGTTTGTCTGAGCATCTTATCTAATCATTATGTCCATATTATTATCTTCGTGTTTCATACTTTCAAAATAATCCTAAGAAAAAATTATCCATTTTGAAGGAATGGATAATGATGTTGTTTTAAACAAAAATGAAACAAACAGTGGTGTTTGAGAAATGTATATCCGAAACAACCTATACATGTGTTTCAGATATGCATTTCCGAAATACCCATTGAAATTTAAAATCCAAACGTTTAAGTATTAAAACATGAAAATATGGTGCCTTCATATACACATTCAAAACATGATGATAGGTGAGTTCAGAAGTGCATATCTGAAGAATATTTTTGGGTTTTCAGTGATAAAAATCACCACTACTAAGTGTAAAAAGAAATTCTCTTTATTATTATGAAAATGTTAATGTTGATTGTGTAGAACTGCTGGGCTGTGTTTTTTTGAATTAGAAAGATTAGTTGTTGCTATAGTAGGTTCAACAGATTGATGTAGTTGAGTATTGTTCAAATTGTTTTTTTCTTCGGGTAGCTCGGCATTGTTCATATTTGATTGTTGAGTATTGCATATTGTGTTCAGGTAGTAATTGTGATTTATTTTACAGATATCATTGAGTTTGAAGTGCTTGGGATAGAGCAAACTGAGTTGTTCTCAGTTTTCTGCTGCAAAAATTTGCAGGCAATTGCTAGGCGATCAGGACCGTACTTCCATCCATGTGCCTACTGGCTCCAATAGATAGGCGATGGTAGTTGCCTTGTCAGTCAAGGTACATGATTAACTTGTTAACTAAAACATTGCCTACTTATTTTCAAGGTATATGAATCCTAGCTAGATCCTTCCTATCAAAACTCCAAGAAAAGTTAGGGAAACTATAAAACCAACTATACATTTATAATTTCAATGAAGTGACCTAGAATATATAATGTTCTGCATCTGCTGAGGCTTGAACTTGAGCTGCATATTGTAAATTCCACAGGACATCTTCAAAAGAAGGACGAGACGACGATTGTGGAGAAATGCATTTGATTGTGATGGATATTACAATTGATAATGACTCTTGACCGCAGCTTGTCAACACTACTGGATCTACAATTCTTATTCTACCATCGTGACTGTCAAATGATGCCTGCGGTTCACAAAACCAAGTCATGAATTTCATCAATAAATCAAATATTTGCACCTCGATCAAAAAGGGAAAAATGAGGCGGAGATTTTCAAAATCTTTTACCCTTTCATTAAGAAAAAATGCTTCTCCTTTCTCACTTGCAATTGGTCCAGCAAGTGATTCAAATAATAAGAATCCAAAATTGTAAACATCATCTTCTAATTCTTCCCTTAAGCTGCAAGAGAATGAAAAGTACAAAAGTTTGTTGGTGATTCAAAGATATTTTAACAATTTAGTTGCAAGTTATTGCACCAAAGTAGAAAAACATCAATTTTAAGACATACCAATATTTTAGTTTTTCTCCGTTTACCTGTACAATACATAGAAAGTAACATAGTCACTCTATGTAGGATCAAAAACAACAGATGAACGTTACGAGCTGAAAAGAATTGAAAGCAACAATACCTCAATGTTTTCGATCTCTTCGGCGATTATGGACATACCATAGTCACTTAGCTTGGGAAAGCGATGTTCATCAAGTAAAATATTGTTTGTTTTTAATTGGTTTCTAGAACAACCTGGTTTCATACCAGTGTGTAAAAAATGAACCGCCTTGGCAACTCCAATTAAGATTGCTAATCTATCAGACCATTTTAGTGCCTTATCCAGTGAAATTTCTGCATGTTTAAATAGAGCATTCAATACAGAACATTATGCTGAAACTTATGCATTCATAAAATTATATTGTGATACTAACCTGACAAATGTGTACGATAATCGCCATTTTGCACATACTCGTATACAAGATGAAGTTTCTGGGGACTAATACCATCTTTTCCTCTACCATCAATACAATGACCCAAAAGACTAACCAAATTTGGATGATGAAGCTTCGAGAGTAAATCTAATCTAGCTTTGAGATTTTGTATTGAGAATTTCTTTCTCAGAGCCAATGATCTTATCATCACATACGATCCATTCTCTAGTTTACCTTTGTACAGCTGAAATGAAGCATAAAATAGTCAGAAGATTTAGAAAACTATCCAATATTCATCGAAGAATATTTTGAGTAATCAGATGATACCTTTCCTATGGATCCTTCGCCAATATAAGCGGATAGATCAAAGTTTCTTGTGATTTCTTTCAACTCTTGAATTGAAAAGTGTCTACATGTTGTACTAGTTTGTGTCCCTAGCTTCATTTTTTGAGAAATATATCCTGAAATAAATAGAAAATTATACATTACTAATTATTGAAGCTCTTCTAAATAGTCTTATAAGGGCTTATGTCAGTTGATAAACTCAAATAAGCCGATACAAACACTGATTATTGCTTAGGCTTTGTACTTACTTGCACTGGCAAGAAGTTCAGAGGAAACTCCTGTTGTTGAGTTATTATTATCTTGGACAATCTTTGGCAACATCTCATGCCTATAAATCTCTCTTGAATGATACTTTCTGTAAAAGAAAACTCCAAAAGCTAACAATAAAAGAAAAACTACAAGAATGATAGCAATTGCAGCATCAATTTCCCATCTCCAAAATTTCATCTTTCCTGAACTAGATTCTTCACAATAAGAACCATGTTTCTGATTCTGATCCTGAGGTTGAGAATGAACAGACAAACAGTTTCCACCAAATCTAACAACTCTTCTGTCAGATATACTTTCCAAGCAAGAAGGAAGTAAACCACTTAACATGTTACCAGAAATATCCACAAAACCAAGTTTGCTTCCACATTTCAGTTTCTTTGGAATTGAACCACTTAGCACATTGTTTGCTAAATTCAAATAACTGATGTTTGTCAAAGAAAACAACAAGGAAGGAGGAACCCCGGATAGACGATTCGAAGAAAGATCAAGATTTTGAAGCTGACTCAGTTGACCAAACTGAATAGGAATTTCACCTGAGAATGAGTTCTTACTTAGCAATACCGTGACAAGCGATTTTGGCATCAACGGTAACTCAGAATCAAATCTATTTTCCATCAAATCCAATACATGTAACCTCGAAAGCACGGTGAGATTCGGCAATGCACCAGATAGTTCATTGTGTGAGAAGGAAACATGAGTAAGATTCTTGATTTTGCATAGTGAAAAAGGAAATGAGCCTTTTAACTGATTGTTTTTGAAACTCAAGATACTTAAACTAGACAAAGGTTCAAAAAAATCAGGCATTGTGGTATTGAAGTAGTTTCCATCAAGTGTTAGTATTTGAAGATTCATGAAAGTAGCTATCTTTGGTGGAATAGAACCAAATAAGAAATTAGAACTCAAATCCAAAACTTGAAGCAAAGTAAGCCTATGAATCTTATCAGGAAGTGGACCCCAAATTCCCAAAGAAACCAAACTAAGTACTCTTAAACTTGTTAACCTTGTCAATGTTGTGACAAAAGAATCAATAGAGAAAGTTTTGGAAAGTGTTTGATTTGGAACTGCAATGCCATTGAAACTGGAAACCTTTCCATGTTTATTGGTTTTGTCTCCCATGATTTTGAGTTCAGTTACTGAATTGTCCTCACATTTAATACTCAAGTGTTGAGATGGAGTGAGGGTACAAAGGTGAGCATTGTAATTTTGAAAGATCTGTAAGGAGGTAGGGTATTGAAGATATTTTCTTAACTGTAAGAGGACTTGAGTTTGAGAAAATTGTAGCTGATGAGTAGTGTGGATGGAGAAAAACAAAGAAAGAAGAAAAAGATGGAGATAGAAATAGAAATATGTCATTGAAACTAGCAAATTCAAGAGGACTAGAAAGAGTGAATAAAATTCATAGAATGAGGTAAGATGAGAAAGTAAAGAAAAGAATTTATGGTGCAACAAAGAACAATAAGTAGTAGACGTGAAGGATGAGAATGAAAGTAGTTGGAAAAACAAAAAAAGGAGCATTGGACATTAAATATTTAACAATGTTGCTGATATGAATGATAGCTATACATTTTATTGTATATCCGAATATATAGACAATTTAGTTTGTAAATATGATTATTGTGATGTGTTGAGATGAAGATAATATAAAAGAGCATTTAATGCATCATGTGAATTGGGGAAGGTATTATTAATGGGAGAATGACAGCACAAGTGGCGGGGTAGAGTAGATGAGAAGACTGGCTGGTGATGTAGGAAAGAACACCCTACAGACACCGTATGTTAGATAAGGGACATCCGGCGTCATTAATTTCTCAACTATATCTTCGTTGGTTCTTTTAATTAAACACCTCTCTGCAAGCATAGAATTTCAAGCTTAGTGTGTGGGCCACCCACTCACTCACTCACTCTACTATTTCCATTAATATATACAATAATTATCCAAGCTTAAAATATATCTTTTTATCTTTTATTATTTACTTTAAATTAAATGTTTTCACGATCACAAATGCAAAAACATGTTTGATTTCATAATAAAAGATAACCTTTATTTCATTATACAACCCTCCAACTAGACTAATTTCTTTGAAATGATGTGTTACGCGTCTAATTATTCAGTAGCAGCAGTCTTTGCATAGAGAATAGCCATGGTTGCCTATGTTACTGTTATGCTTATGGAATTTTAGATTCTACACAATTAAATTATGCTACTACTAAATAAGAGTTTTTGGATCATTTTTACTAATCATGCGACTTTGAAGGTTATTTTGAAAAAGCCAGAAAATAAATCGAGACTGATTCGGTTAACATTGTCGCTCTAAAAATTTGATTTTGATGTTAAACATAAAACTGGGGCTAAAAATCTACTGGTTGATCACTATTTTCTTATTCGGTATGATTTTTCTAATCAGCAGCTTTCAACTCTGTGTGAGGTAATACTTTGATTTTTTTATTTAGTTAATTATGTTGTTGCTAGAGTACTTTTTGCAAATGTATCTAGAGCACAAATTTAAAATTGAGGTAAAATATTTTGTCTTGGCTGATTCATATAAGTGGAAATTTTGTAGTGATCTCGTTATTAGGAGATTTGGAGATATGTTGATTCAGTCTATTTTGAACTTTTGTCATGCCTCCGAGGGACATTTTAGTCCACAACCAACAGCAAAAATAAGTTCTAGAGTTGGGTTTCTTTTAACCTCTCATTTTTAAAGATGTTTATGAAATTTACTGCACTTCTAAACAATATCAAATAGCATGGAAAATAATCACTCATATGAGTGAGATGCTTCAATAACCAATATTTTTATATAAAGTGGTGGTGTGTGGGAAATTGTCCTTACGAGTCTTTTTCCTAGATCTTTTGGTTCTTTGTTATATTTGGGACACTAGGTTGTTGGAGGAAAATAAACCATCTTGAACCCTCTTCTTTTTCTTTTCATGTTGTTCAAGCAAATCATCCTTCAGACGAAGCAGATCATCTTTCTCCTTCAATTGCCTTTGTAGCTTTAACTTCTCAGCATTTGAACATAAAACTTGTTCTCTCAAGCATCTCTTTCTTGCTTCATCCCAGCCAAAGCAACTTGGAGTCCTTCCATGTCTTCAACTGGAATAGAAATGGGTCTTATGATTTTAGGAAACATGGGTTCTTCAGGAGGATAAGGCATCTTGATCTTAGTAGCTATGGCTTGCACCCATTGAGTGTAAGGCTCCAAAGGAACACAATCCTTCTTTCCTAATCCATCCCTTCCTTTTCTATAAATTGTATGCCAGGCGCAAACTATCTTCTCCTTTAACCCCTTTCTATCAACACCTTCTTAAATGAAGAACCATTCCAAAAGAATGTTGTTGGTTTATCCTTCATAGCATACCCTAGCTGACGTCGATTGAAAACCAAATTGTAGTTGATACCTCCTTTTGTACCAAGAAGAGGTACATTGGAGAATTCACCATACATGTCAATAATCTCCACATAATCATAGACTCTAAAATACAAAATCAAATATACATTTGTGAAAGACATAATCCTCTGAGACCACCTCAAATGATTCTTGTTATCTTTGAATAAGATGGACTGCGGCAAGTGCGAAATAAACCACTTGTATAGTAAAGGTGCACAACACATAACAATCCCTCATTTCTTCTGCGTTCTTTAATGGATAAAATAGTTGGTATCTGTGAGCAAAGTAGGAACTGGATTTCGAATTAGAAAAATACTTATGGCATTGATATCCATAAAGTTATTAATGTTAGGAAACATAACTATGCCATAGATAAGCAAAGCGAGAACAACTTCGAAAGCAACCATACTCCCCGCACTTGCAAGAGTAGCAGCCTTCTCCATCAAGAACTTAGCAGGTAGACCAAGAATACATCATTTAGTCACAAGATTAGCATCAATCTCCCCTCTTCTCAACTGCACAACCTCTCATATAACATGAGACTTAGAGATCTCCTCTAAACCGCTGAATGGTATTTCATCTGATACATGCAATCCTATATGTGCTAAGAATACTCCTCCAAAGTAGGTGCAAGTTGATAATCAGGGAAATTGAAACACATATACGTTGAATCATAGGACTAGACCAAGGTGTTCAAAACTCTATCTTCTACATTAGTATTCAACACAACCAGAAGTCTTCCATACCGATCTTTGAAATCAAAAGAACAAGCCACCAAAGATCCTAGCTCCCTCAACTCTTTCAGTTCATGGCGTTTGAAACGAAACTGATGAGTGTTTCTCCTTCTAGAGCTCATGCTCAAATTACATGTGACATTTGCAAATAAAGGTCCTAAGTTCCTTGAAAACCAGGTGACAAAAATGTTCATGAATGCATAAATGCATGGTTATACCACAATCACAAACATGGTAGATTCAAAGGTTCAACATCAGAAGCATGGAGCCAGGTGAACAGAGTAACAACCATCTCACAAGGTATGTTATATATCTTTGGATGTCTAGAACAGTAAACATGTTCTAAGAAAGTTCCCATAATGATAAATATATCTTTTGAATATTACTGGTTTAACGACTGCTCACATACCAATAATATTATCAAGAGAACCTCATCTGAGTGTAGTATTATGTATCAACTAGACCAAGCCAACACCTGAAAGGTCACCACAACTACATCCTAAAAGGCCAAGAGGGATTAAAGTGTTCTAAAGGTCTCTCAGAATCATGGGCTCTCAGGTCGAAAGCAAGAACGTCATTACGACTACTCACAAAACATTAGTACCTTCAAAGGGGTCTCATTTGAGCGGGGTTATCATGCCAACCTAATGAGGCTTAACGCCAAGAAGGTTCACATGATTATACCATCATCCTAACTTAAGTGCACTCAAGTCCGGGTAGAGGACTTATTTCACCATACAGAGATCACCAAACACCCATAAACAAGAAAAATAACAAACGAAAAGCAATATCATTAACACAGATAAACAAGTTAGGGTTAACCCTCTTAGGATGGTAATTTCTCCTCAGTGAAGTCTCTAATCTGTCGCAGCGAGAAAAATTAAGATTAAGTTATTTATCAACTTAACTCAAAAAAACAAGAGTTGCC
Organism: Vicia faba; assembly: GCA_948472305.1. NCBI lineage: Eukaryota > Viridiplantae > Streptophyta > Magnoliopsida > Fabales > Fabaceae > Vicia > Vicia faba. The sequence goes on along the minus strand of OX451740.1, from coordinate 102,343,262 downwards.
ACCAATCTTTATTGTTTCCAAAGGAAAGGGAAAATGTCAAGAAAATCCAATGCGAAAATAAAACAAAAGAGAGATCTGGATATAAGGGTTGGTTATGCAAGGGGAAGGTATTAGCACGCCTCACATCTATGGTACTCCACAAGAACCTCTTGAAAATTTGTGTTATGATAAAACTGGGTTGTTTGCAAAAAGATTGGGGAAATGAGAAAATACGTATTTTATTATTTTTGTGTGCTCGCCAAGACTTCAAGAGTCTTATTTCTATGTATCCTCAATGTGCAATGAATAATTTAAGGCCTCATAGTTCGTAGTAAAAATAACCATGAAAGTTTGTTGATTGATTTTAAATTGAAAAGATATTTCGCCGTATTCGAGTAGAAAACACAACTTACTATCCACAAGTATGAGAAAGTGAGCAATTGCATCATCTTGATATAAAGAAATTTTACTTGGACATTCTCACAAGTATACCTAAACATTTAAGTGGAAAATGTTAATCATTATACAACATATTTTAGAAGTATAGTGGTTTGCATCACTACTAGGATAAACTAATATCCAATCTTTTGAAAAGGATTAAAGAAAAAGTGCACAAAGGCACAAAAAGAAATTTGACGAGGTTTACTTTTTTTAGAAGTTTTGAAAAAAGGTTTGAATATCCTTAAGTGTTTTTAGAATTTATTAAGAAAAAACATTTTCGGAGTCACTTGACAAGGTTAAGGTTTATTAAGAAAATGTTTGAAGTTTGAAGAAAGAAGTTTTTAAAAAAGGGAGAAGTTTTGGAAATTGAAGAAGTGGGTAGGAGATGAAGAGACTATCCTAAATCATAAAGTATATGACATGAAATAAAAGGTCTCATTATAAGGTATCCCAGGAGAAATCCTTTGTGTGTGAAAGTGTACTAACCACGAGATGGAGCAAGCTTTTGACATTGGTTAAAATGATCATTTATTTCCCTTTGGATTAAGCCACAAGATAAACAAACCACATGAGTAAGCACTAAGAAGATGAATCATTAAAAGAAGACAATGGAAGTAGATGAACATCAAAAGGTCCACATGAAAGTCAAGGTCAAAGAGCAACAAAGAGAATTCTAAGTCTTCAAGTAAATATCAAAGTTTCTTAGAATAAGGCCAAGTATTGCATTGAAGTTCAAAGATCCAGATGAATCATAAGGTCTCAGATACAACCACTCCAAACAAAGGGAAGCACAAAGTCCTAAGGTCCAAAATACTCCTCAAGCAAGGGATAGTAACAAAAATTCTATAAGATCAGATGAAAGTTTTTTTAGGGTTTTATCCATTTAATCATGTTTTTGTTCTTTTTTGAAGTAATAAAGCAAGTGAAGCAAAAAGATAAAAGGCATAAAGTAAAAGGAAAAATAAAAATGGCAAGAAGTCACACCTAATATTTCAATGTTAGTGTTAATGAGGAATCAACCTAAAATCTAGAAGTCACACCTATGTATGTTAAACAATCGTAAATGGACTTATGTAGAAGTCACACCTATGTGAGGTCAGCCAATAGAAATTTATGTTTCATACATGTTAGAGGAATGATACAAAATCATCCTCCTAAAACAATGTAACACAATGTTCAAAACAAAAATAAAAAGGAGGAGAGGGAGAGGGAGAGATGATCAAACACATTTGAAATGTAACAAGGATCAAATTACCAAAACTGGTCAAATGATCATTTAAATGATAAGTTTGAAATAATGAAAGTTCATGCAACCAAAGCATCATTCAAAGACCAATTGAAATTGATGAAGCATTAATCAACCAAGCCATGATCCAAGTCAATAAAAGTCAAACAAAACTATTAAAATGATTTTAAAATGATTTGAAATGGAAATTAAATGGAAATTTTCAAAGAGGTATCTAAACATCAAATAAATTGCCAAGAAAATTTGAGAAAGTAAAAAATATTACAAGTAATTAGATCTCAAAAGTTGGAGAGAAAAATATTTCAAAATATATGAAAATTAATTGTTAAATTAAAATTAAAAAGAAAATAGAAAGAAAATAGCAAAAAAATGTTAAAAATGATTTTTAAATTCTGAAAGAATTAAAAGTATGTGATAGAAAATATTTTTAGTGATTTATGAAAAAAATAGAGTAAAAAAGGTCAAAGGAGATATTTAAAATAAATCTTAAAAGAAAAATAAAATAAAATGAATTAAAAAAAATAAAATAAAAAAGGTTAACAATGTGTGGCGTGCTCCCATTGGCTGGAATTCAAACTTTCTCACCAGAGCGCACGCAAAGTTTCATCGTCTTCAATCTTGAATGATTTTTGAAGATCCATGAACTTTGAGTTTTAAGCTCAAACAACACACATTTAAGCTTCTACTCATGTCATCGTTCAATAATTTCCAAGTAAGTGAGGGCCTTCAATCAGTGTATCAAGACGAAAAGTGTGGTAACTTGTTTGTTCAGAAATTTAACTCCTAACTACCTTTTTGGTTGAAGCTTCGAAGGTCAACAATGGTGAAATCGAGTTGAAGATTGTAGGATGTTCCAAACTTCAATGATGGTTCAATTAGCTTCAGATGGTGCCGATGAGTGATTATGGGCAGAGACTTGAAGTTAAAACAAGCTTAAAATGAAACGAGGGTTTCTGGTTTTTGAAGCTTTTCGTGAGTGAAAATGATAGAGGTTTAGTGACTTTCTAAGCTTGTAAATAAAGGCAAATTGATCCTCTATTTATAAGAAATGAAATGAGGTCATGGTACATGCAAATTCAGATCTAGAATGTTTGAACCAAGTTGGAATTTATTATTTTGCAATCCATGTGAGTGTGAGGTTGAAATGCATGAGTTTGGCATGAAACATGGTTATTTTGCACTCCAATCTCCGTGTTTTGCAAGGACATATGAGTTTGCACATGTGCTGGTGGTCCCAAGTGAAGATTTGGATGATTTCAAGTTATAGGTCATGCGTAAAATGCAGAGTCCATGGAACCATATTTGAGCTTAGGCTAAATGAGATTCCTTTGTGAGTTTTGAGATGTTCTTTGTGCCAAATGACCTCCTCATGATGAAGAGTAAAATGCAAAAAGAATTACATCAAAAGGATGCTTGAGTTGAAAATAACACGGATGACAAGTTCAGGTCATGGTCTGGTTTCTAGGTCAGGAAATAGGTCGAACCATGTTTTTGACCAAGCTTTGGGCACATATGGGCATCTTGGACAATTCCGAAATTGAGGTCCTTAAAGGCAAAACTTATGTTTGACCCTTGAAACAAAGTTGTAGAGGAGTTCAAAAGTGACATTTGGCTTGAAGTAGATTCCAAAAATGTTTAGAAATGAGAGAGTCATGGTGTTTGGACCAAGTGACATGTCATACTTGAAATTTAGGTCATCCAACCATGTACCAACTTGTGATTTTTGCTATTTTCTTGAATCCAAAGGCCAAATGATGAACACTTGAATACCAAATGAAGGAATATTTATTGTCCCTTGAATAATATTGATAACTTCTTGAGAATTGGATGGAGATGGCATTAAAATAAACACATGAAACATACTTGAATCAACTTTGAAATCATGCACACAAACTTGAACTTTGCTTGACCAAATCGAGTTGAAAGAAGCTTGACATGAATATGACTTAATATTATAGATTGTGTGTTGTACCCCAAAATTTTCCCTCCCATACTTCTCAATACATTTCAAGTGAGATCCTCAAATTACTCAAGGAAGTCCAAAGGTTGACCAGATAAACTTTCTCCCAATGCAGTCTACCTCAAATTAGGGTTTCAGTTTGCATCAAGATGTTTGAATCAAAAGGGTCCCAAATGCTAAATATTATCCTAATATGTCCTCAAGATCATCCATGTCAAGTATCAAGCCCTACAGAGAAAATTTGCTCAGTCAATTGCTCAAAGGCCTGAAAATCGACTGTGCTAGGGCAAAAGTCAACTGTGGCCCACATACAGTAAAACTTCAAGATTTTTGGTCAACATCCTCATTTGGAAGTATTATTAATCATTTTATCAAGGGTTGATCATGATTCCTCAAGGACTGCTCACAATTCATCAAAACCCAAAAGTTGCTAAATTAGGGTTTTGTAGGAAAAGTCAATTCAACTTTGACCAAGCATAACTTTCCCATACTTTATCAAGAATGACCCATACAAAGCTCATTTTGAAGAGGATTCAATGCCCTACAATTCATCTTCAACTCCCAAGTTCAAAATATGTACTCACAAGAAGTTATGAATTTGGACATTATAGGTCACTTTGAAAAGTCAACAAAAACACCTTTTTTGTCATAGCTTCATACATGAACATGGAAGACTCAATTGATATTATACAAAAAGGGTTAATTAGAGGACATATTGAGCTTTCTAAAAAGTCCAAGAACACATCTCTAGGGTCAAAATTGAGGAAGTTATGCATTGGCAAAGTTGACCCTTTTTGCAAAATGGCCAAAAGACAAATATGTCTCAAATTGAAATTTTTGTCAAATGGGCCTAACGTTTTGTGCTTGCACTAAGCTTGTAGCATGGTCCACGACCCATGATCCCTGCCACTTGTCATTGTTTTGTTTTTATCATTTATCTTGATTTTATTTCATTTAAATCAAATAAAATCAGTAATAAATAATGAAAATATCAAAAATCATTTAAACCTTGAGATTTTGTGCATATTTCAGGTCCATGAATAGCTGGAAATGAGATCAAATCGTGCAAGGCTTGTTTGTTCACAAAAAGATTAGATTTTGGCTTGATTTGGAAAGATTTACATGAGAATCAAATCATGATCAATGATCATTATTGGAGAAGATTTGAAGCAAATTTGTAAACCTAATTCACTCAAGGATACATATAGAACATTGGCAGACAAAAAGAACAAGATTTGGAGGTGTGAGAAGCTGACAGAAAGCTTACAAAAATCACCAAAAAGTGCTGAATCAAATTGCAAGTTAGAGGACGATTTACACCATTCCAAGGCTAGCAATCGATTCCCAGCCATCTCCTGAAGCTAACCTGATCATAGTCAAGCTTTGATTTGCCCAGAATCCGTCTCCACAACCCTCACGGTTTGTCAATCTTTTCAAAATCGTATTCATTCATTCTTGCATCTTTATCCTGTTTAAATGATATATTTGTAATCCTTATCATGTTTGCAAGCTAACAGTACCGTTTAATTGCATTTTTGGAAGCCATACGTGTGGATGCCATTGTTAGGGTTTCTGAGATGGTTTTGGGGCTTTGCTATACAGGGAAAATTGGGCCACGATTGAGGTACCATGACACTCGTAAGGCTGAGGCGAGTAGATTGGTACCATTACAATTGATTTATCATGTGTGTGTGCAATATTTGAATGAAACAGGGCTATAGCTACAGACTTTGTCCGTAGGTAAAAGTCTGGACTTTTGCCAACAGAGGGAGGAAGAAGAAAGGTAGCGTGGCAGGCAATGATTCGTCTATTCAAAATTTATGCGTTTTTTGATGAATTAATTTGCTTTTCCAATATAATATTTGTTTGTTATTCTATATGCAAATGAACGCGCTAGCTCAGTTGGTCAGTGGGTGAAGGAAATTGCCAAAGGGCATGGGTTCGATTCCAAGGTCCCCAATATTTGTTCAATGTAATTTTATTTTACATAATCAGGTGCACCAGCTTCCAGGATGTCCACCATATGCCATCAATGTTCAATCACCGGATCTCCAGAATGCCAGATCTAACGCCCATCCTTTGGAGGTCCATACAAAAAGCACGTGTTGACATTGCTCCCACACTTTAAGGAGGTAACCATTGAACATTTCCCACAAGAGAAGAATCAGTTAGCGGACGCGCTAGCTACCATGTCTTTCATGTTCAAAGTCAAGTGGGACAACGAAGCTCCCCGAATCACCATTGAGAGGTTGGATGAACTAGCGCACTGTTGTGAGATTGATACCGAAGAGGTGGCAGACAAATCCCTGGTTTCATTAAGTAAAAAGGTACCTCGAGACTCAAGAGTATCCCGAAGGGGCATCTGTCAATGATAAGAAGTTTCCGAGAAGGTTCGCTGCAAAATTCTTCCTCAATAATGGAATCCTCTACAAGCGCAACCTTGACTCTACCTTAATGTGGTGTGTAGACAAGAGCGAAGCAGAGAGGATTATGATAGATCTACATGAAGATACCTTCGGAACCCATTCTAGTGGACATACCATGGCTAAGAAGATCCTACGGGCAGGATACTACTGGTCCACTATGGAAGCAGGATACTACCCAGGGGAAAATGGACTCCCACCTACGAAGGACCGTTTGTAATTAAAAACATTTTCTCGGGTGGAGCCATGATCCTAACCACCATGGACGGTGACAACCTTCCTCACCCTGTCAATGCGGACATAGTGAAAAGATACTACGCATGATGAAAGACCCGCTAGGTTGACAGGCCTAGGCAAAAATAAGTGCTTCCCGACGAACCAAAAGGGTTCGGAAAAAAATAAGGGATGAAAATGAAAAATCTGTACATCCGGCAAGTTGAAAACCTGAAAAGGCGGCTTGGGCAAAAAGGGGTATCCCGGTGGACTGAAAACCCGAAAGGGCGGTCCAGGATAAAGTTAGGGATGTAAAGCGTATCACTATGTCCCATTAGATCACCTCGCGATCAGACCTCATTATCAATTATCAAGCTCGAACGACACCGATCAATCTAATCAGCTTCGGACAAGCAGCAAAGTGATGAGACGCTCGAAGACATAGGGGAAATAACAGAGTTGGAACCAATGAGATTGTTGCACATAGTTATTTTATTTTTACAGAATATTTTATAGCTTCTATTTTTATGGTGGAATTCTCTTACTAGAGCGTCAGTATCCTTGTACAAAAACGCCTACTATAGGCCAACTTCGAAAATCAATACAAATCATTTTTACACAAAAACTATGTATTTTTTCCTTTCCTGTTTTGTTTTGCAAGAACGTCCAATGATTTATTCTTGACATATGCATTTGAATATGATTGCTGCTCATAAATATTTACATAAGAAACGAAAATACAATCGCTCATAACTTAAGAAACAGGGGCAAAAACAAGAAATGTCAAACCTGACAGTTACTCTGTCCAGCAGGTATCGAGGCATAGACAACTTTGAAGCACAATCATCAGTGCATACGACCTTGTAACATCTGTACTCCCCATAGAGTAAAAGGTAATCAAAGCATTGGTATCAGTTCTCTTAAAATAGGAAGTAGTCTCCTTAACCAGGGTCTTCCAGAAACCTGACATCTATATCCCCCAGCCGAATTTCATAATCGCAAACAGGTCATAAAATTTGTCTCCCAAGCAGAGTTTATTTCTCTGAATATAGAAGTTCAATCCCCAACTGAGCTTATTACTTCAACTATGGAAGTTCACCTTCCAACAGAGTCATTCCCCCGCAGAGTTATTCTCATACAGAGTCTCTCCCTGGTAGAATATTCACAAACAACAAAGAGCAAATCTCCGACACAGTCATTTCCGTTCACCATCCCCAACGGAAGTAGAAGAATCACAATTCTCTATAACAGTCAGGAATGTTATACTCTCTCCAAAAGCAGTCAAGGATTTATTTTCCCAGACTCGGATATGTCACAATAGCATTTTATGTTCATACATCATGACATGCGCATACATATCACATACATCATAATCTCATTTATTTTGAGAACATCATCTCACAATGCATTGCATGCATCACATATAATTAACCCTGGTATCTTTTCAAGAAAGACAATTATCTCCAACGATTCCAGCAGTTATACATGTCATACCTGCAGACAGCTAATGGAAACTCAGTTCCCGAAACCCAATGTGTCAACTAATCTACATGACCAAATGAAGAAACCCTACAATCCAGGTTCCTTCTCATATCCATACTATCCAGGCTTTCATCTCGAAGTAACCCTACTATCCAGGTTCCTTCTCATAGCCCTACTTTCCAGGCTTTCATTTCTAAGTAACCCTACTATCCAGGTTCCTTCTCATAGCCCTACTATCCAGGATTTCATTTCAGAGTAACCCTACTATCCAGGTTCCTTCTCATAGCCCTACTATCCAAGCTTTCATCTCGAAGTAACCCTGCTATCCAGGTTCCTTCTCATAGCCCTACTATCCAGGATTTCATTTCGAATTAACCCTACTATCCAGGTTCCTTTTCATAGCCCTACTATCCAGGCTTCCATCTCGAAGTAACCCTACGACCCAGGTTCCTTCTCATAGCCCTACTATCCAGGCTTTCATCTCAAAGTAACCCTACGACCCAGGTTCCTTCTCATAAGCCCTACTATCCAAGCTTTCATTTCGAAGCAATCTTACTATCCAGGTTCCTTCTCCCTTATCTCCAGACAACAGCTTACAACACTGTAAGACCTGGACCCGACCAGATACAGTCGATCTCACATTTCCCCAGCAAGTCGCGGTGCAGCCTGGACCCTAACCAGATATATAGCTTACTCCCGACCTCCTCAATCAAGAGTTAATTCCCCAGTTATAGTAGTGGACAACCAAAGCTCCTATACTCTATCTCCCAGGACGTAAACCGACATTCCCCGGTAAAGCCCCTCTCAACGACAGGTACAGGAATTCTCGCAAAGGAATCTCTTATGCAACTGATATCTTTTTTGGATGGAATCTTTAAGCCCATCTCTAAAGATTCTCTGTCGAATTCCAAACGGCATCTGTAAGCCCATTCCCGATATCACCAATTAGTGTTACTTCATGTGAGTGCAAATTTATGGGCACTTTAGTGTTCAATCATCTTCTACCTTCAAATCACGAAAGGCAGACCACCCAATCTACATTCTCATGTTTAAGAAGATTGAACAGGGGAAACTATTGTACCCCAAAATTTTCCCTCCCATTTTTACTCAACATATGTTCATTGAAATCCTATACTTGCCCAAGGATGCCCAAGGATTGACCAGACAAACTCTTTCCTAAAGCAATGAGCCTCCAACTAGGGTTTCCATTTTCATCAAGATGGGTGAGCTCCAAAGGCCTCATATGCTCTCCATAGTCCTAATATGTTCTCAAGACCATCCATGTCAAGTTTCATGCCTTACACAAGAGGTTTACCCAGTCAACTGCTCAGATGCTTGAAAATCAACTATATTAGGTCAAAAGTCAATTGTGGCCCACATACAGTCAAACTTCAAGATTTTTGGTCAACATCAACATATTGAAGTGTTATCCATCATTTGATCAAGGGTTGACCATGATTCCCTAAGGAATGCTCCTAATTCATCAAAACTCAAAAATTGCTAAATTAGGGTTTCTTAGGAAAAGTCAACCAAACTTTGACCAATCATAACTTTCTCATACTTTATCAGAAATTTCTCATCCAAGGCTCATTTTGAAGATAATCTAATTCCCTACAACTCATCTTCATCCCTCAAGTTCAATAAATGCACTCATGAAAAGATATGAATTCAGACATTATAGGTCATTTCAAAAAGTCAACAAAAACACCTTTTGGGTCAAAGATTCTTACATGAACATGGAAGATTCAATTGATATGAAACCAAATAATTTGCTTAGGGGACATCCTAATATTTCCAAAAAGTCCAAGATCATATCCATGAGATAAAAATTGAGCAAGTTATGGCTTGCCCAAGTTGGGAGAATTTTGGAAATTTCAAGAATGGTGTATTAAGCAAATTTAAATTTTTGGGTCTATGGCCTAACTTTTTAAAGTTCAAATATCTTCCTAAGCTTATATAGGACCCCTAATTTCATTCCCACCTTGCCTTGTTTTTATTAACTATTTTATTCATATTTATTTTGATTTTATTCCCAAAAATACAAAATAAATTTATAAAATAATAAATGGTGGATCATGACAATTGGGCTTGTGTTTTGGCTCAGCTTCAGGCCCATCATTTTGTGCTACAATGACCAGATACATTCAAGCAAGATAAGGCATGTTTTGATAAAATTGGAAGGCCTTGAATGTGTTTGATTTTTGTTGGGAAACATTGAGTTATGGCCATGATTCTTTCCCTTCAATGGTGTCTCCTCACTCCACACTACATATATAACATCCCTGCAAGCCATTTAGAGGGAGATATAGCCTGGAGAACCCCTGCCATTTTGAAAAAAGATCACAAATTTTCCCAAATTGAAAATCAATTTCCAGCCTCCATTACTCTAAACCAAGGTTTCTGGTCCACTCCTGGAGGCTCCTTGAATCCATTCCAACCATTTTCGAGCTTTGAAACGCCCCAAAACACCGCTACCAAGTCACACAGTTTGCATTTCTTTTCCATTTCAATTTGTTTAATTCATGCACTATAAACACATTCTAATCATGCATTACTGGCCATGCTCGTATTTGCAAGCTATCTGCGTGGTTTGATTTGATGTTTGGCGCAGGGATTGAATATCACCATTGTTAGGGTTCTAAGCTTAAAATTGGAATTTTTGGATCTAGCAAAAATTAGGTCTAACCAAGGGTCTTGTGGTGCTCAGGAGGTTGAGGGCAACTCATCCCTGGCCTTACAATGAATTTATTATGCATTTTGTTGTTGTTTTGAATGCAAGTTTTTTAGTGACAGATAAAAAACGGTCGATATAGGTACAATGATTTAATACGACGGACAGGGGTGGAAGATAATTGCGTGGCAGCCGTCCAATGGCTCATTTGAATCAGCGCACCATTTTTTTTGTTTCTGTAATATTGACTTTTCTTCTTATATATTATTATTGAATGATTTAATACAACAAATGACCATCCAGCTCAGTCGGTAGAAAAGCACTTTGTGAAGGGAAGGGACCTGGGTTCGAGTCCCAGTCCATCATTTTATTTTTCTAACAATTATGGATTGTAGATCCAGTGTATACTAGTTACGCAAGCCCTGTGTATGCTTTCCAGATCATAGCCATCATATCTTGGTCAATCTAGATCAAGAGGCTTCAAACGTGCAAGCACACCATATACCATTAAGGATGCTCCTCACTGAATCAAGCCAGCTGATGGGCTTCTCCTAAACGGGCCAAACATTTTCAGTAAATGCCCCCCCCCCCAAGTTGCTCATGACACCGGGCCTAATCCCTTTATTTATTTATTTTCTAATTTATTTGTTTATTTGGTATTGATTTCTTGTTTTATTGATTTTCACAAAAAAATCATTTTTTCAATTAAATCATAAAATAAAAAATTCAATAAAAATTTAAATTTAGTTTTTTTTTCATAAAGTATTTAATTTCAATTAATTAATTAGCTTAATTAGATTAATTCAAATTCTTTTTTTTGTAATTAAAATCCAATAGAAAATTAGGTTAACTTGAAAACTTTTTTTTATATATATTTAAAAGTAAATACAAATTAAGTTAATTAGCAAGATTAATTGCCTTTTCTCAAAAAAGTCAAAAAAACATCCTTTCTCTATTCTTGTCTTAATTCTTCGCGCGCGTTTTATTTATTTATTTATTTTCCGAATTATTGTAACTGTATCAAGTTTGTAATAGTTTAATTAGGATCTTAATTTCCGCATCTTTATTTTCTGTCAAATATTTGTGTATTTGCCCAAAAGCCTGTAATAGCGTAGATTTTCTTTTCGCACTCTTTAAATTCTGTAATTATTAATTGCCTAGATGTATGAATAATGGGATTGAATGGAAAGACAAATAAGTTTAAAAATGGTAGATAACCTTAATTGTGCAAAGATAATTAACTGAAAAAACACACTTGCACATGCTCACTCCTAGGGTTTTCCCTACTTGGTAGCCTCGGAAATAATGGTCGTATCCCTCGAATGTAGGGATACCTTAGCAATGACCCGTGATTCAAAGTTGTCATAAAGATCATATTCCCTACTTGTCCCTCGAGATGCCTACGAAAAATGATCTTATGACGATAGTCCCTTCGAAATGCTAAGGTATCCTTGTTTGTTGCCTTCAGAGACCATTTCGTCCCTTCGAACGTCCCTTAAAAATCCAATGATGGAGCTACCTACTCCTTAATAGTAGGATAGCACTGTCTAAAGGAAACGAAAACGAACAGACTTTTTCCGAGTAGGTAGAAAACTCTTAAGTACTTGCTCAAAATAAAAACTTTTCACACAAACACTTTTTCAAAAACAGTTTTTAAAACAACTTGGTCACACTCTTGAGGACCGATACAAGGGTTATCACGAAGTAAAAAAAACTTTTCAAAATAAGCACACACAAACAATTTTAAAAAAAGAGCAAGTACCTAAGAGCCCGTGGAAAACCACAGATAGAAAGGGTGCTAACACCCCTCCCTTTCTATAATCTACCCCCCGTACTCAGAAACATCTCGAAAAAGGTTTTTTCTATTCTTTTTCCTTTTCCTTTGTTGGATGAAATAAAAGTCGGTGGCGACTCTTGCTTACCGCAACATTTGAGAATATAAAATGCAAACCAGTATTAACAGTCGGTTTTGCCACCGTATCATACTTCCCTTTCAGGTTTTCAACTTAGCAAGTTGTTCTTTTGATTATTTAAGCAAAGTATTTCTTGACTATATCGGCACTCATCGGACGAGGGAGCTCCTCACCATCCATAGTTGTAAGAAATAATGCACCTCTAGAGAAGGATTTCTTGACAATATTTGGACCTTCGTAATTGGGATTCCAATTGCCTTGGGAATCGTTGTGGGATCATTCTCTAAAATTTTCATGTTAAAAGTTTTCCTTGAATTAGCTTGTACCTTGGTGAAAATTTTGTCATGAAGTTGAGACGATTTTAAGCATAAAACACTTAAAATTCCTAAGTATTTAAAAATTCTTTCAACTTTGACTTTTGTTGACTTATCTTAATTCTCTTGATTCTTGATGATTAAGTTTGATAGTTTTGAATGTTTTGATGATTCTAGATCTTGGAATTTTAAGGTTGACCCAAAAAGTCAAAGTTTGACTTTGTGTGACAGTTGAATTTTCATCAGTTGATTCCAATTCTTCCACTATCAATTAATTGTATGTTTGAAAATGTCTGAGCCCCTACAATTAGGTCAAGATGTTGATTTTGAGTTCTTTGAATCATGCTTCAAACCATTAGGTTTTTCACTAAGCCAAAAGTTAAGGATCCACTTTCTTCAATAAAACCCTAATTGATCAAGACTTGTATTGATGAAGATTTCTTGATTCAAAACCCTGCTTGACACAAGGAGCAAACACACAAGCTATTTTTGTATTTTGTTAGAGATGTGATAATACGTATGAGGTGAGATCTTAGGTCAAAAATTAGGGTACAACAATTAGCACCCCTCACATTTATGATACTCCATACACTACTACAAAACGCGTAAACAACACCACCACAGTTGTTCACTACACCGTGGTGACATCTCTAAAATAAGGTGTGCATTTTATTTTTCATTTATAAACTTGTATATAACAATGATTGAGAAGCCAATCATGGTAATACCATCAAGCTTTCATGGGTTCGAACCTCGGTGCCATCATATATATTATTCCTTCAATGTTAATGAGTGTCTTTTCTTTTTTATTTATTTTTATATAAAAAACTTAAAGGGATATGACTATGGTTGGTACGTTCCACCGTTGTGATATGCTTATAATAAATAAATACTTATCAATAAGGTTGGTAGAGAACTGTTGTGAAATAATTTACCCATATATAAGTGAATTAACTCTCACTTGTTGACAGTAGCGCCGTTTTCTTCACTGTGAAACCATGGTACCCATTTCTTATCTTCTTCTTTTCCATTAGCCATGAATCTTGTGCCTCATACGTTAAAGTATTCTTATTCTTACATCTTATTCTTATATAGTTCCCCATTATCACGTTTGTTTCATGTTATTTTTGTTGGTTAATTATTCTCATTTTTCCAAATTCATCTTTACTAACAGCTTAAAAAAGACCATACTTTGGCTATGGTACATATTATTTGTGTATCTATGGAAAAAAGTATAATAAGCATAAAGATATGATGGAAAATTCATCCACCTTGTACTTATTCTTCATAGCTTCACAAATAAGATGTTTTTCATACTCTGTTGACAAATAAGTTTGGGTTTTCACATGTTGATAACTTTCATGGTTATTGAAGGACTCAACAAGAACAACACATTGTAGTTAATGAAGAAACAACAGCGGAAACAAACTTCATCTAGTTTGAGATTCAATGAGAAGAAATATAAGAAGTATGAAGTTGTTGTGTAAGCTTCTTCCTCCTTATATTTCTTTTTCATTGCTTCACAAACTAGATGAAATTCAGAATTAATTCATGTTCCACGATTAGTTTCAATAAAAGGTGCGTCCTGGAAATTTATAATATATCTTTTTCATTGCTCACAAATTTATAATATATGGTTATGTTGTGTGATGTTGTTTGAGTTTATTATATTCTATGTAGATTGTTTGTTTCACTAATCCTCACTTAAAATACATTAATTTAAGTTAAAATATATACTATAATCTAAAAATTAAATTGTATTTGAAAACCAACTTATATCAATCATTGTTTCCGAATAGCATATGTCTCATCGTTCGTTTCATGTTCTTTTACATATAGACTATGGTATAATGAGTCGGTTCCTTAGATGCATCATTGTCTTCTATTATAGTTAAATTTCATTAACTATAATTTATTAGATAATCTGCCTCATCATCAGCACTATTGATCGTAAAAATTACAATTATAAAAATTAAGATGATAAGTGATGATGATGAGGCAGATTATCCAATGTCTTGTTGTTATGGAAACTTTTAACTATAATCGAAGATAACGATGTATCAAAGGAGCTAGACCAATAAACCACAATATATATGTAAAAGAGCATGAAATGCATGATGAGACGCATGCAATTAGAAAAAATAATGGTTTGTTTAAGTTGGTTTTCAAAAATAGCTTAATTTTCATATTATAGACTTCTTCATCAATTTGAAAGATTGTATTTCTTTAGTGAGGTGTATGGAAAACAAGTAATCTACATATTATATAATAAACTTTTGGAACTTTTAACAATGGTTATATATTGTAACAGTGATCAAAGGTCATTTATGATTTACATAATTTACTGCTGATGGGTTTCGAACCCAGTACCTATGTGTAAGTATCACAACAGTTTATAATATAATCGTTGTAATAAGTGGCATGTGTCCTGCCTTTCAATAACGATTTCAAGACCATGATAGAAACAACAAACTTATAACCACACCCTACTTAACAACAGTATGATCCGCGTGATGGTACTCCTTTTCCAACCGCTGTGAAGGGGTTTTCTAGTAGTGATAGGAACCTCTTGAAAAAATTTGTTATGATACAATTGGGTTGTTTGCAAAGAGATTGGAGAAATGAGAAAAGAAGTATTTTATTATTTTTGTGTGCTCGTCAAGACATCAAGAGTCTTATGCCTACGTATCCTCCATGTGCAATGAAGAAGTTAGAGGCTTGTAGTTAGTGGTAAAAATAACCACAAAAGTTTGTTGATTGATTTTAAATTTGTCGTTACGGGAAAATTGAAATTAAGTTATTGATTAAATTAACTCACAAAAATAATAAGCAAGAGTCACCATCGAACTTTATTATCTTCAAAGGAATTGGAAAATATCGTTAAAACCCAAAAAAGAAAAAGATATAGGTATAGAGGTTGGTTATGCCAGGGGAATGTATTAGCACCCCTCACATATAGGGTACTCTGTAGGAACCTCTTGAAAATATGTGTTATGCTAAAACAATTATTTGCAAAAATATTTGGTAGATGAGAAAATAAGTATTTTTATTATTATTTTTGGTTCGCCAAGACTCTAAGAGCCTTGTGCCTACGTACCCCTCCACATGCAATGAATAAGTCAGAACCCCATAGTTCTTGTAAGAAAGAACAAAATGGTGTTTGTTTGATTGTTTTTAATGAAAATACATTTTGTCATTCTTGAATGGAAAACTCAACTTATCTCTCACAAGTATGAGAGAGTGAACATTTGCATGATCTTGATGGAGAACTTTAGCTTGGATATAATCAACAAGCATGTCTCAACTTTCAAGTGTAAAATGTGAATCAAACTCTTAAACGTACTATGGGACCATGAGATTTATATCACTATAGGAGGATGATTTATGTCTAATCTTTCAAAAAAGAGTGAAAATAAAAAGGAGTGTAAGAGCACAAAATTTATTTGATGAGGTTTGTATATTTTAGAGTTTTTTGAAAGAGTTTTGATATGCTTAAATGTTTTAGCAAAAATCACTTGACAAAGTCAAGGTTTGTTTTGAAAGTGGTTTGAAGTTTGAAACAAGAAGGTTTTGAAAATGAGAGAATATTTTGAAAATTTAAGAATGGAGGAGATGAAGAGACAATCCTAAAGCATAAATTAAAGGACAAAAAATAATCGGTCTCATTGTAAGATATATCCCAAGAGAAAATATTTGTATGTGCAAGTGAACTAACCAGGATAAAGCAACCATTTGACATTAGTCAAACTGAACAATCCGTTTCTCTTAGATTAAGTCATTAAGCATAGAGTAGATGAATATCACAAGGTCTAGAAAAAACCACAAAGCTCAAAGTTCCCAAGACAAAGCCAAGTATCAGATGAACCAACAAAGCATCAGATTAAGATAACCAAAGTTCAAAGCCAAGTTGAATTTGATGATCAATGGTGCATATGAATTCCAAAGTATGATGTAAACATCCAAAGCATAGGAAGTGTTCTGGACTGGCCCAATGACTATAATTGGCCCAATCAGCTTCTACCTTTTGCACGACCCAATAAAGATGGCCCAACATCTCTGGTCGACCATGCCCTCGAGCGGCATGAACAAAGATTCTCAAAACACACAAATGCCTATATTGACAGATTCCTCCCAGTCTGCTCGACGCACAAAGAGCAGACATCCAAAAACGCTCATAAACACATATGCCCGTCATCTCATCCTTGCTCGAAGCAACGACTAGTTACGAGAACAATTGCCCGTTTTGATCAAGTCCAGGAAATTACCTATTTTTGTGGACCCAAATATCTAGGCCCAAAAATAGGGACCAATGGCCAAGTGTCGGGGGAATTATATAAACCTTCACACTTGTGAGGATCAGGTATCGAATATTCACACCTAAAACCCTAATATCTTTCTTGTATCTATTTGCATCCATTCTTACTTGATCGTCAGAGTGCCTTGCAAGTACAACCCTCATTTCTCCACAAGTTTCTAGCCAAGCAAATGTCATACTTCGACCCATCTTCAGGTTCTGATCAATCGGTAATATCAGTGGCAATGTCTGTGGGAAACTATCTTCTCTGTCTTCCTTTTCTTCATAACTGAAGACCAAAGATACCCTGACTACTTCAGTCATGGCCGACCATGATGACAACCACCTCTTTGGAAAGACCGTACTCTCACCTATCCACAAGACAGACGGAAGCCAAGAGCATCCCCATCTCGAGGATGCCATCAACTTCAGAGATAGACAAACAACGTATCCAGATTCAGTCAATATCGAGCATGACAATCTCCAATTCTTGGATGAGCAGATGTCCAAGAACCCCATCAAGGAGCTTCTAGAAATCCTGCAACCAGTTCTTATTCCACAGCACTGCTCGTTTCCCTCAACCAGACCAATTCCCTAATCCTGCAGCAGAGCAAGAGGATTGGGGCCTATGAGAAGAAGAAATCAAAGTCTCATCTTCAGAGACACCGACGATATAACTCCCCGAACCTATCTCAACCAAGGCGTGGTCGTCCAACCAGACGGGAGAAGCAAGACATTTCTTTCCTTAAGAAACGCGATCACACACCCCCTAGAAAAGATCAAGGCTCCCCATCTTCCAAGAATACAAAGAGTGATCGCCGACTTGACCGCGATCACTCGTTGTCGCCTAAGCCAAGGAAACAACGAAGAAGTGCATCTCCTCGCCGTGATAACAGCCCCACAGCCCATTATCAAGAGAGATCATGGAGATCAAGTTCCCCATCATCTTGGAGAAACCTCCCCCATTGGAAACATACGACGGAACCACCGACCCTGACGATCACATCAAAAACATCAATATGTTTCTTGATTACAGGGGGTTCGTGGAGTAATTAAATGTCGGATTTTTCCTACGACACTCAGGAAAGGATCCATGTCCTAATATAAGAGCCTTCAGGACGAATCTATCACGTCATGGAAGAACCTAGGACGAAAATTTTCCAGGGACTTTACAACATCTCATCGACATCCTAAGTCGGAAGCATCTTTAGAGGCGGTCATCCAAGTGAGGGATGAATCCCTCTGGGCATATATCAAGGGCTTCAACAGAGAAGTCGTGCAGATCTCTACAATCGACGATATGAAAAAATATATACTCGAGCGCGGGCGTTGTCCCCGTAGTGACTTCACCAAAGCGGTTGTCACCGAATCACCAACCACCCTGGATGCCCTCCTGCTCCAAGCACAGTAGTACATCCAATACAAAGAGAAGGAGGAGCTAACAACACGAGGGGCTCGCGACATATGGAGAATGTGAAAGTCCTAAAGAATGATGAACCCTCGACATCCCATCGGGGAGGAGAAAAGAAGAGGGAGGACAAATCCTAGGATTCTAAAGACTATTGGGGGCCAGCTGGTTGCTTTCATGACCACACCCCCTTAAACACTTTGCACAAGTGGATTCTGACAGAATGCCCCAACTCGGAGTTCAAGCAAGCTACGGTGTGCTTTCCCCGTCAAACACCGTCCAAACTTGGCATGAACAAAAGAAAATACCGCAGGTTCCACAAAAGTCACGAGCACAATACAGACGACTGCATCCACCTGAAGAATGCTATTGATATACCTATCAAGAATGGGCATCTCAAACAATACAAGAAGAAAGAGATTGCCCGTGAAGAAGCTCAAGAGTACAATAATGTGGAAGAAGAGGAGATTTCCCCTGATGCATGCCACATGCCCATCGCCTTGAGCATTGCTAGGCCCGAGGACTTCTACTTCCCCGACATGGACGAAGTCCCCCTATATTTTGCAACCCATAGCCCTTGGGAGAATTTTCCAGCAGCGATGTTTAAATATGGCAGGGGCTTCAACGTATAACGGGCTCAGTCAAGAGAAGGTTTGATCATCTCATTGATGCTAGCTCTGAAAAGAGTGCCACCCTCGACAAAGCCAGGGGGAGCTTCACCCCCATTGCCTTCTACATAGAAGAGTTTCCGGCGGGGCCCTTAACTCCAGTATTCCTATGCTCGTAAGAGCAAGAATGGACAACTTCAACTTCAGGAAAATCTTGGTCGATCAAGGCAGCTCAGTGGACATAATGTACTCTCAGCTATTCACCACTTTGTAGCTAAACGAGACCCACCTGACCCCATATGTTGGCTCTGACCTCCAAGGATTCAATTGTTTTGTAACCAAGCCTTTGGGACTTGTCGAGTTAAACGTCACATTCGGGGAAGCCGAGTGTTCCAGGTCGATCAAGGCGTAGTTCCTCATGGTGGACTTCCCTTCATTGTACCAGTATTTTTGGGAGGCCCACCTTGGTCGAGATGATAGCAATGCCCTCTAGGGTATACCTCAAAATGAATTATTACACCGAGCAGGGACTCGTCGTCACCCTTCACGGGGCATCTAGGCGGCACAAAGATGTGCCTCGCCCAGCAGTTCAGAGGAGCCACAACCTTTGCCGCATGTCGATGCAATTGACCTCGATGATAAGTTCACAAAGGAAGATCTTTAAGAGCAGAAGAGAAAAGGCAAAGGCACCCTTGCTGGAAGCAAAAATCTCCTCCTCTACGAGAAATAGGGAGCCTGCACACCCTATGCGCCTAATCCTAGATGGGGATTTCAAAATCATCCCCCTAGGAGACAATCCAACCAGAGGAGTCAAGATCGGTGTTGACCTCCTTGACTTGGAAAAAAGACAGATGAGGGCATGCCTCAAAGAGAATGTAGAATTGTTAGTCTGGAATGCAGTAGAGATGCTCGACTTAGACTCAGAGATAACTTCTCATCACTTAACGGTAGATCCTTCCATTAAGATAGTTTCTCAGTGTAGGCGCCAACAGTCCTCGGAGAAAATGGAGGTTGCCGAGCAGGCTATGAAAGACCTCTTAGAGGAAAACTTTATTTGTGAAGCCCAGTATACAACCTGACTTTCTAATGTAGTTCTTGTGAAAAAGAGTAATGGAAAATGGCGCATGTGCATTGATTACAATGGTCTCAATCGGGCTTGCCCGAAATATGCTTATCCCCTCCCCAATAATGAGAAAATAGTCGTCAACTCTGTGGGTTTTAAATTGCTCTCGTACATGGATGCATTTTCTAGATACAACTAAATCCTCATGGACTTCATGACCGAGTCGGGAAACTATTACTAGAATGTAATGCCCTTCAGTCTGTAGAACGTCGATGCTACATAACAAAGAATAATGAACAAGGTTTTCCGAGGAGAGATAGAAGACATGCATGAGGTCTTCATAGACGACATGATCGTCAAGTCCAAAGAAGAAACCGACCATGCTTTCCACCTAAAGAATGTCTTTAAGCAAGCAAGGAAATGAAGAATGTGATTCAACCCGAAAAAGTGCACCTTCGGCATACTGGGAGGTAAACTCCTCGGTTTCTACCTAATAGAGCAAGGAATCAAATCCAATCTCGACAAATTTTGAGCATTTTCTGAGTTTCCAATACCAAACTCAAAGAAATCTATTTAAATCTTAAACGAAATGCTCACCTCATTATCTCGTTTCATGGAAAAATCTTCCTAACACACACTTTGTTTCTTCAAACTTCTCTGTAAAGAGGCAACCTTTGAGTGGATCGAATAATGCGAACACGTCCTTGTCCACCGGAAGCAGGCCCTATCACAACCATTGATCCTTTCTCGACCATAGAAAGAAGAGGTCCTCTATCACTATCTGGCTATGGCATACGATGCCGTAAGCGCTGCTGTAATATGGTGGGAGAACTGACTTTTGGTTTTTCATTTTATCGCAAATGTTACAGATAGCAAGATTCGCCACCGACTTTTATTTTATCCAATAAAGGAAAGGGTGAAAAGAACAGGAAAGGCCTTTGAGAATTTTCTGAGTTCGGGGGTAGGTTATGAAAAGGGAAGGTGTTAGCACCCTTTTCATCCGTAATTATCTATGGGATCTTAATTGCTAGCTTACTTTTAAAAAATCTTTGTGAATGTGTTTGAAAATATTTCGAAAATGCCTAAGTGCGGAAAACTTTGTAATGATTTCCGTATCATTGAGAACACATACAAAGTGTTTGTTTTGAGAATATTTCAGAAAAGAAGTGTTTTATGTGAAAAATGTTTTTATTTGTGAGCAAGCGACTACGAGCTATCTACCTACCCAAAAGTCTTTTGTGTTATTTTCCTCTTCCATTAGATAGTGTTATCCTACCATTAGTTAGTAGGAAGCCCCGTCGTTGGATGTGTGAGGGACAGGCGCGGGTCATCGTACAGTCATAAAGGCAACTCATAGGGCGCTTTAGCAATTTTGTCATAAGGGACTAAGATCATTTACCCAGGAAGCATCGAAGAGTCATCGAGGGACTACGATCTTTTTTTAACCGAGGTTCTTTGCTAAAGCATACGACGTTCGAGGGACATGACTGTTTTATCTAAAGGAAACAAGTAGAGTCACCCTTGAGGTGCGTGTGTGAATAGTGTTTCAGTTTTCAGTTAACTTGTCTTGAGATTAAGTTTTCTAGCCTTTCTTTTATATCTTGAAATACAAGCCTAATTACTATACAATAATAAGTATAAAGCAGTAAAGAACAGAAAAGAAAGATAATGCGCTATTACAATGTGTGATGCGGTGGGAGAACTGACTTGAGGTTTTGCGTTTGTGTTCACAAATGTCGCAATTAGCAAGAGTCACCACCGAATTTTCTTTTATCCAAAAGGAAAGGTAAAAAAGCACAGGAAAGACCTTTGAGATGTTTTCTTGAGTTCGAGGGGTAGATTATGAAAAGGGAAGGTGCTAGCACCCTTTTCATCCATGGTTTTCCATGGGCTCTTAGTTACTTGTTTAGATCACTTGCTTTGTTTTGTTTGAAATGGTGTTTGGTGTGATTTTGAAAGTATTTTCTAAAAGAGGCCATTGTTTAGGCAATCTTTGTAATGATTCTCGTTCGTAAGAATGTATACAAAGATGTTTGTCTTTTTTGAAAATATTTTCAATGTTTTGTAAGATGTTTTGAAATGTGTGTTTGTTTGTTTTTTAAAATAGCAAGGATTGTTTTGAAATGGAACAAGTAACTAGAAGCTATCTACTTACTCAAATGTCTTTCTTGTGCATTTTTTATTCCTTTGACATTGTTGACTTACCATTGATTTGGTAAGCAACCCTATCTTTGGATGTTAACGGGACGGGCGTGGGTCATCGTATAACCATGATAGCAATGTTGCCAAGTATCTTAGCATTTTGAGGGACCAAGATCATTTTGTTTTAGGCAACCTTTGAATAGCGTCGTCGAGGGGCTATGATCTTATACTTGTTTTGTTTTGCCAAGATACTTCGCATGCGTAACATGGATATTTTCGTATAAGGCAACCAAGTAGAGAAACCTTAAGGGTGTTTGTGTGAAAGTGTGTTTTATTGCATGATTTTATCTTGAATTAGGATTTTCTATTTCATTGATTTTATCTTGCCATACATATCCTAATTGCTAGCATTTACATTTGAAAGCAATAAAAATGCGGAAATGTAAAATCCTACGCTATTACAATATTTAAGGGGGTACAAATGAGGTTTGGAGGCAAGAGATTCCAAGGTTGTGTTCAAATCTCTTTGAAACACTAGGAATTTTGACAGGGGTTTCAAAGTGTTTTCTTGCCAAAATTTTCTGTTTCCTTCCTAGCAATTTTTCTGGGTTTTGGACCGGGCCTTCTCAGTGGACAATGGTGCTCTATTTATAGTCAAAGCTTTATGGATTTTTTAAATGTTAAATGGCGCCAATACCATGAAATAGGTGCTGACTTGATCTTGAAGGAAGTTTATGAAAAGTTGTGATGATGGACAGCTTTTCAGCCTAGGCTGGAACAGTAAGCGAGGATTAAGGGAAAGTGACACCCATAGGCGAAAAGTGGCGTATAGATCCATGCCTAAACCTGCACGAGGGTGTTACTATGCCACACATGGAGAGACCCCTTGGATGAATGCTCAAAAGTGGTTGTGAGCATTAATGAGCATTAAATGGTGATGAGATTTTTCAAAATCAGAAATCTTGTAATAGGGGATTTTGCATCATTACCTAAACCTGAGCCAACAGTTCTGCTTCATCATAAAACAATGCAACCAAGCTCTGATCTTGCCCTCCTGCTGCCTCAGCAAATTCTGAGGATTCTCCAGACTTTCTAGCATGTTCCTTAGATTTGCTTCTGAAAATTCTGGACTTAGAGATTCTGTTTCAGTGTAACACCCACTCTTCTGACCCCTTCATCTTCTGATTCCAGCATATTCTGAAGGATCCTTCAGGCTTCTTTGCTTTCTTTGCATTCCTCTAGCAAACTCTGGCTGAACTTGTGTAACTGATGAAAGAGCCATGTTCTGTTTGAAGATTACGTGTTGAACCACGTTTACAACCTCTAATTGAGTTGGTGTAGCTGCTGAAGAGCCACCTTCTGACTGAATGTTATATGCTGAGCCAAGTTTGCAACTTCTGACCGTTTCTGCCTGGAGGTTGGTTCAGAAGTTCTGAAGTGCTATTTTTCTTAAATACTTTAGAAAAATTCTAAGTATTTAGAATTTAACTTTTTCAAGGTA
Source organism: Vicia faba (assembly GCA_948472305.1). Lineage (NCBI taxonomy): Eukaryota > Viridiplantae > Streptophyta > Magnoliopsida > Fabales > Fabaceae > Vicia > Vicia faba. Next base: position 102,319,604 of record OX451740.1, on the reverse strand, counting down.
AAATTTGACTTTTGAGCTTGCAAATGACCACTTTGCTCTTGTAAATGGTTTGCTTGGAAAGAAATGATAATTCAGGGCTTGGATTTGTTCAAGAGAAACTCTAAGAATCCAGGATGATTTCCTGAAGAATGAGAGGGCAAATTTTGGGGTACAACATCTGCCCCTGTTCAATCTTCTTGAACCTGAAGAGTTAGATTGGCGAGCTTTGACGTTCGTGACTCAAAGGTAAAAGACGATTAGACACTAGTGTGCCCATAAATTTGCACTCGACGAAGCGTAGTTGAGGGAATGGGCTTAAAGATTCCATTTGGTGAGGTGATAGATTCTTGTTTGAGATGGGCTTGTAGATGCCATCCCAGAATGTTTGTTGTAAATCAAAAGAATAAGCATCCGAATGGTGTCCGTATCTGGAACGTATCTGAGCTTGAATCTGAATGAGTGATAGAATGACAACCGTGCCTGGAGCGTATCTGAACTTGAAATCTGAATAAGTGACAAAATGGCAACCGTGTATGGAGCGTATCTTAAAGTTGAAAACTGAATATCAGAATGGCATCCGTGTCTGGAGCGTATCTGAACTTGAAATCTGAAAAAGTGATAGAATGGCAACCGTGTCTGGAGCGTATTGGACTGTGAGAATTTGAATAAGTGACAGAATGGCAACTATGTCTGAAGCGTATATGGACTGTATCTTGAAGTTGAAAACTGAATAAGTATCAGAATGGCATCCGTGTCTGGAGCGTATCTGAACTGTATCTGAAATCTTTGAACATTGTTAATGATAATTGTTAATCTTATCCTGAAAAGAGTAAAATGTTAGCTGAAACACAAAGTTATGTTGCATGAAATGTATGATGCAATATATGTGCTTTATCAATGTTTATGATATATGGATGTAATGTATGCGTATGTAAGCTGATTTGTTGTATTGCTGAGGAAAATAAATCCTTGATTGCTGAGGATATGTGGATTCTTCATGTCTTGAAGTTGGAGTATTGACAAAGATTATGCTGTGAGCAATGCCACACACTGCTTGGGTAATCTGCTTGGGGAATCCAGAGAATTTTGATGACTTCTACTGGGGATTAACAAGGGAATCCTTGTTCTGCCGGGGAATAAAGAAAACTCTGTGGGGAAGAAAACTTATTCCTGTTTGGAAAAAGTTCAGGAGTTTCGGTCGTCTGCCACTCTACTGGGGAATTATCCTAGGTTGGGGAGAGACAAAAGTTAAATGTTATCTGGTTGATTTTCAGACTTCAAGACAACTTATTGGGGAGTTTGGAGAAACTGAATGGTGTCCGCTGGGGATTGATAGTTGCAAGTTTTAGCTCCGCTGGGGATCTTAAGGATGTACTGTAGGGATCGCTCATGGAATAGTCCAAAGACGTTTCCCTATCCTTTCAACCTGTCAGTAATTGTTCTTTTCCATTCTGTTTATTTGTAAACAGTAATTATGTTCAAATGCATATGTTCATTAATATATCATTGGGCATTTTTGCAAATAAAACACAAGTGTAAAGAAAAAGGCAAATAGTTTTATATACTTTGAAAGAGATATCTTTGTATTTACTTTGAATAAGTATTTTGTACAAAGGAGACAGACATCCTAGTAAGAGGATGGTGTCATAAATAAGAAAAATTTATACAAAGAAAGATAGCTATATGTGATAATCCCATGGGGTTCCCATTCCACTATAGCCTTCGTATCTCCGAATATATTGTCCATTCGTTGCTTCTTCCGAAGATGATTGAATTGATCAGAAGCTTCGGGTTTGTCCGTGAAGAGGTTGTCCTTAAAGTGATCCGACGAGACATAATCATACGCTTTAATTCCTTAACTTTTGCCTGGACTGCCCTTTCGGGTTTTCAGTCCACCGGGAAACCCTTTTTTGCCCAAGTCACTCTTTCGGGTTTTCAACTTGCCGGGTGTACAGATTTTTTATAATTTATCCCTAATTTTTGCCCGAACCTTTGGTTCGCCTGGATGCCCTTGTTTTGCCTAGGTGTGTCAACCTAGCAGGTCTCTTATGCATAGTATCTTTTGACTATATCTGCGTTCGCAGGGTGTGGCAGGTCATCATCGTCCATGGTGTTTAAGATCATTGCCCCACCAGAAAAGATGTTCTTGATTACAAATGGTCCTTCATAGGTAGGAGTCCATTTTCCCCTGGGATCACTTTGTGGCAAGATGATGCGCTTGATCACTAGATCTCCAACTTGATATACTTGGCGTCTGACTTTCTTATTGAAAGCCTTGATCATCTGTTTTTGATACGTCTGACCATGGCAAACAACAGTAAGTCTCTTTTCATCAATTAAGTTCAGTTGATCAAGTCGGGTCTGGATCCAATCGTCTTCATTCAAACCTGCATCTTTCGTGATTCTCAAGGAGGGAATCTGAACCTCAATAGGTAAAACAACCTCCATGCCATAAACCAAAGAATAGGGTGTTGCCCCAGTTGATGTGTGAGCCGTGGTACGGTACCCGTGGAGAGCAAACGGTAGCATCTCATGCCAGTTGTGATGCGGTGGGAGAACTGACTTGGGTTTTGCGTTTGTTTTCACAAATGTTTCGGTTTAGCAAGAGTCGTCACCGACTTTTTATTTTATCCTAAGGAAAGGTTAAAAAGCACAGCAAAAACCTTTGAGATGTTTTCTTGGGTTAGGGGAGTAGATTATAGAAAGGGAAGGTATTAGCACCCTTTCTATCCATGGTTATCCATGGGCTCCTAGTTACTTACTTAGATCACTTGTCTTGTATTTTCAATTGTTTGAAATGGTGCTTTGTGTGTGATTTTGAAAGAGGTTTTGAAAAGAGGCCATTTGTTGTGGCAACCTTTGTAATGATCCATGTTTGAATGTATACAAAGGTGTATTTTTCTTTTGAAAAGTTTTTAATGTTTTGAAAGTTGTTTTGAAAGTTGTGTTGTGGAGTGTGTTTTGAAAGTAGGCAAGTGTGTTTTGCAAGTTTGATCAAGTAACTAAGAGTTGTCTACCCCTAAATTTACTCAAAGATTTTTCTCATGTTTTAACCCTTTTAACAGTATTGTTCCACCATTGTATTTGGTGGACAATATTGTGTTAGGATGTTAACAGGACGGGTGCGGGTCATCGTTTAGACCATGAATGCAATAGTGCCAAGTGTCTTCGGCAATTTTTCCTTCAAGGGACTTGATCATTTTTAGGCAACTTGAGAAGGCGTCATCGAGGGACTATGATCATTTGAATTGTTTTTGTTTTGCCAAAGAACTCAACATGCAAGCATGGCCCATTTTGGAAGGCAACAAGTGGAGTAACCCTAAGGGTGCAAGTGTGCATTTGTGTTGTCCATTTTCATGCTTTTTTGTCTTTGTATTAGGTCAAGCTATTTGTTATTTTTGATTCGCATACAAACCCTAGGTCTATCATGGCATAATTAGAAAGCTTTTAAATGCGGAATTTTAAAGTCCTAGATTATTACAATATGATTATGGGGATGGGGGTACAAATGTTTGAATGAGGGTATTTGACAAGAAATTTAAAGCTAGGCTATTACATCCATATCGAATATACAAGTATTTAAATGTACAACATTTACAATGTAAATAAATATCAAAATGCAATGTATTATGCACAAAAATGGTTTTTTATGTATGTAAAAGTATATTTTCAATGTAAAATATATACAAAAAAATAAAAAGGTTAATTTTTGATATTTTTATGGTCTTTAGGGCAAAACCCTAGTTTTTCTAAATAAATAATATTTATTTATTTATATTATACAATATTATATATTAATTTATACAAAATAATAAAAAAGAAGTATATTGTAAAAAGTATTTTTGATGTCAAATATTAATAAAAATAAAAATGTATTATTTTCATATTTTATCCTAAATATTCTAATAAATGTACAAGTATTAATATATTATTAAATAAACTAAATATGTACAAAAATAAAATATTAATTATTTTCAAAAGTGTATATTTTTAGAAAATGTTTTTAAAATGTAAACAAAAAATAATAACTAAAAAATATATATTTTTGTATTATTGTTTAATATTTTGGATAAAAGAAATATATTTGTATATATATATATATATATATATATATATATATATATATATATATATATATATATATATATATATATATATATATATATATATATATATATATATATATATATATATATATATATATATATATATATATATATATATATATATATATATATATATATATATATATATATATATATATATATATATATATATATATATATATATATATATATATATATATATATATATATATATATATATATATATATATATATATATATATATATATATATATATATATATATATATATATGTGCTTAAATAAAAACAAACAAATGCCAAATAAATGCAAAAATAGGTGAAAAAATATTTTTTATGTTTTTTATATTTGAGAAAAAAATAATAAGTCAGAATCAAAAAGAAAAAATCAAAAATGATTAAGAAAACACACAATGGGCCAGGGGGGTGCAAAATGGAAAAAGGGGTGCAAAAAGTAAGGATGACTCAGGCCCAGCCCAAGCCATCATCTTCAACCTCCAGCTTCTGTTTGAAACAAAAAACGTGCGCCTCTTGCTCCACCTGCTAACTCCTGATTCTTTGATCTTTTTACAAAACTTACAATATCAATAATGTAGAGCATCAAGTTACGATTTCAAACATATAAAAAAGTTGTTCTAACTCTCAGAAACGAGGGAGAATTTCTCCATCCCCAATTTCTGACCTAAATTTTCTTCCATGTTCAGGTCCAAAATTCTCATAGCACACACAATATAAATGAAAAGTAACTATATGGATGGCTTCAGGGCTATGAGTAGAACATGCTTTCTTCACAAACTTAAGCCTAACTATGCCTGGATAGAGAGATAGAAGTTCATATTTTTACCTGTTTAGCTTGAGTCGTGTACAACAATGGAGGTATCTTCAATGGAGTTTGAACTTTGGTACAGCTTGCCTGAAGTCCAAGGATGCTTCCCCTATGCTTAGCTTGCTTTGAATCTCTCTGAATCAAGCTATGGAAGTCAACCTGCAAAACTGAAAAGTGAAAATGGAAAACTTGGCTATGGATGTTACAACTTGTATCTAAGGCTTGGGATAGCTTCAATGGATGGTAGGGAGTGTATTGGAACTTGTTTGGACAAAAACGCACGAGTGAATGATGTTGGCCAAGTCAAACTGCAAGAATGCTCTGTTTCTTGCAGAAAACTGTGATTTTGTGAATGAGGAGGGATCAAGAGTAGTTTGGTCGTGCTTTAGGCTTAGTTTTGTGTATGGAAAGTGTCTACAAAGTTTTCGTTTGTTGATGTTTTCAGGAATGAGAGCTTGTAGTGTTTTTTGCAATCTTGCTTGGTTTTGAAGTAAGGAAATGCAAGTTGGGTTATAGGCCTGTACTAAGTCCTTGAGCATGCTGCATATCTTCTTCTTGATCAGAGGGATTTGCCTACCAACTCTTGCTTCGGAGATTTTGCTTGTACCTCTTGGATTGTGAATTTGACATAAAACACTTCTTTATCAAAATGGCAAATATGCTTTTTCCATTTATGGATTAATCTTGCATGTAATGACCAAATGATCAAAATAATGCTTGAACACAATGGTTTGGCATTTAATTATTGAGTTTGAAGAGGATTAGAGGCCTGCAATCTAGCTTGTACAAGCTGACTTGAAAAATGCCAATGTATGAACATGTATTTGGTTATGAACAAAAATGACTTTTGCCCAACTTTGCCAATTCGATTCTCCCTAACCACAAGGGTGTTTGATGAGTTCTTGGACAATTTGGAAATCTTGGAATGTGTACTACAATCCATATTTGTAATGCAAATTGAAATTCCAAGTGGAAGCATGTGAAAAATGGCCATGAAGTTGGTCAAAAAGCCTGCCTAGAATAGGTCAAAATTTTTCTAAGTTAAGAATGTTTTACACCCTTGTTCCAAAAATCATAACTGGAGCTAAAAGCTTCTTTTGAGGAAACTTTGTGCATCAAAGTTGTAGATTTTGCAATGGAATACAACTTTCATGTTTTGAGTTTTGTTTTAATCCATTTGCATCTTGGTGAAAAAATGGGACAAAGTTAGGAAAAAATAAGGAAATTTTATAAATTAGAAAATTTCTAAGTTATGAAATTTCTTCATTTTAAACCCTAATTTGCAATTTTGGGTTTCTTGATGAACAAGTTTCATAAATTGACATGTCTTGATGAAAAATGAATCTTGGCACTTAATTTTGACCAAAAAGTCAAAGTTTGACTTTTCAGTATACAGTTAAATTTTGATCAGTTGACTGGAAAATTCATCTGTCAATCTTGTGCATTTGAGATTCTTTGAACTTGTTGGATGGGTCAAGACAATGCCATTGAGTCCTTGAGTCCATATATGAGCTTGGTTTGCCATTGGTTAGGTCAAACAGTCAAAAATTGCCTCTGTGCAGTCAAAACCCTAAAAATGACCGTTTTGCCCTTTTGGTGATCTAATCAAATTTCTTATGGAATTGTGATCCAAACTTGACCAAATGGTTCATATGAGTTCAATATGTTGATGTGGGTCAAAAATCATGAGGTTTGACTGTCAATTGGCCACAGTTGACTTTTTCCCCAATATAACTGATTTCTAGGTCAACTGTCTAATTGACTGGGCAAAGATTGGAGTTAAGGCTTGAAACTTGGTATGGATAGACGTGTGAGTCCAACATGAAGCATGAAAGTCACTTTGGGCATTTTAGGTCAAAACAACTTTGTGCAAACTCAAACCCTAATTTGGGTCAACAGTGCAAGGAGGAGTCTTGAGCAGAGCAAACCCTAATTTGATCTTGAGCTCCAAGGGTCTTGTGGTGAGGAAATATTGATGAAATGGGAGGGAAAATTTTGGGGTACAACACCAGTCCCTGTAGGTGACTGTCATCTTCTGTATGATCTTTTTAATATTTTTGTTAGCAGCTTCGACTGCACCATTCATCTTTGGCCGATAGGGAGATGAATTGTGATGTTGAATCTTGAACTGCTCACACAAGGTGGTGATCATAGTATTGTTAAGGTTCGTACCGTTATCAATGATGATTCTTTCGGGGATACCGTACCAGCAAATAAGATTCTGCTTGATGAAGCGGGCAACAACATTCTTAGTCACGGATGCGAAGGAAGCCGCTTTGACTCACTTGGTAAAATAGTCAATGGCCACTAGAATGAAGCGGTGTCCATTGGAGGCTGTAGGCTTGATCTCCCCAATCATGTCGATTCCCTACATAGCGAAGGGCCAAGGAGCTGTTAAGACATTTAGAGGAACCGGAGGCACGTGCACCTTGTCTGCATAGATTTGACACTTGTGGTAGGTCCGGGAGTGTTGATAGCAGTCAACTTCCATGGTAGACCAATAATAGCCTGCCCGTAGAATTTTCTTTGCCATCGTATACTCGCTAGAGTGTGTGCCAAAGGTACCTTCATGCAATTCAACCATGATCTTTTCAGCTTCAATCTTGTCCACACAATGGAGCAGAATAGAATCATGATTACGTTTGTACAGGATGCCATTACTCAAGAAGAACTTAGCTGAGAATCTCCTTAAGAACTTTTTGTCATTGACTGAAGCTCCTTCTGGATATTCTTGATCCTCGAGATACCTTTTGACTTCATGAAACCAAGGCTGGTCCACTATTTCTTCGGTATAATCTCGTGACAGTGTGATGGTTCGTCCATTCGTTCAATGGTGATCTGGGGAGCCTCGTTATCCCAATTAAGTTTAAACATAGATGACATTGTAGCTAGAGCATCTGCTAGCTGATTCTCTTCTCGCGGGAAATGCTCGAAGGTAATATGCTCGAAATGTGGTAACAATGTCAAAACATGTTCTTTGTAAGGGACAAGGTTTGGGTGTTTAGTGTCCCACTCTCCTTTGATCTGACTGATGACCAAATTTGAATCTCCAAACACAACTAAAGATTTGATTCCCAAGTCTATGGCAGCCTTGAGACCAAAGATGCATGCTTTGTACTCTGCCATGTTGTTCGTACAGTTGAAGCAAAGTCTGGCAATGAAAGGAGTATGGCATCCTTCTAGAGATATGAGTACAACACCGATACTGTTACCAAGTGCATTGGATGCCCCATCAAAGTACAGGGTCCATTGGGATCCTTGTTCAGGTCCGTCATATGGCCTGATTTCTTCATTGTTGTCCAATGTCATGATGTCTTTGTCAGGGTAGTCAAACTTCATGGATTGGTAATCTTCTACAGCTTGATGGGCCAGATGATCAACTAACACACTGCCCTTTATAGCTTTTTGGGTCGTGTACTGTATGTCATATTCTGTTAGGATCATCTGCCATCTAGCAATTCTTCTAGACAAAGCAGGCTTCTCAAAGATGTACTTGATCAGATCCATCTTAGATATCAGCAAAGTGGTATGAGTCATTATATACTGTCTTAGCCGGCGAGCAGCCCATACCAAAGTGCAGCAAGTTTTCTCGAGCAGTGAATATCTGGTTTCACAGTCGGTAAACTTTTTGCTTAGGTAATAAATAGCGTGCTCTTTTCGGCCAGACTCATCATGCTGCCCCAGTACGCACCCCATTGAATTCTCTAAGACGTTCTGATACATGATTAGCGGTCTTCCCTCGACTGGTGGCATCAAGTCAGGAGGCTCTAGTAAATGCTCCTTGATTTTATCAAAAGCAATATGAAATTCATCATTCCATCTGACTACTTGATCTTTCTTCAACAGCTTAAAGATTGGCTCACAAGTAGATGTTAGGTGAGAAATGAATCTGGAAATATAGTTTAGGAGTCCCAAGAATCCTATGACTTCCTTCACAGTGCGAGGAGTAGGAATTTCTTGTATTGCTTTAACTTTGGCAGGATCAACCTCGATGCCTTTGTTGCTGACAATGAAACCTAAAAGTTTACCAGACCGAACTCCGAATGTACACTTGTTTAGGTTCAATCTTAACTTGTACTCCTTCAATCTGATAAATAGCCTTTGCAAGTGATCAAGTTGCTCTTTTTCAGTTTGTGATCGGGCTATCATTTCATCTACGTAGACCTCTATCTCATGATGTATCATATCATGAAACAAAGCTACCATGGCGCGCTAATAGGTTGCCCCGACATTCTTCAGTCCGAATGGCATCACTTTGTAGCAAAACGTACCCCACTGTGTGACAAATGTAGTGTTCTACATGTCCTCAGATGCCATTTTGATCTGGTTATAGCCTGAGAATCCGTCCATGAAAGAAAATACTTTGTGCTGGGCTGTATTGTCAACGAGGATGTCAATGTGTGGAAGTGGAAAATCATCTTTAGGGCTGGCCCTGTTTAAATCTCTATAATCCACGTACATTCTCACTTTGCCATCCTTTTTAGGCACGGGAACACTGTTGGCCACCCACTGAGGATAGGAAGTAACAGCCAAAAATCCAACATTGAACTGTTTCATAACTTCTGCTTTGATCTTCTCTGACATGTCAGGTCTCATGCGGCGGACTTTTTGTTTCACTGGTGGACAGTCTTCTCTTGTGGGTAGACGATATACCATGATGTATGTATCGAGTCCCGGCATGTCTTCGTATGACCAGACAAAGATCTCAACATAATCATGCAACAACTGAATCAGACGCTTCTTGACCCTCGGCTCTAGATTGGCACCCACTTTGATTTCCTTTTTATCTTCCTCGGTTCCCAAGTTGATTGTATCAAACAGCTCCTCATGAGGCTGAATAGCTCTTTCCTCTTGCAGTAGTAGTCTGGCCAATTCCCCTGGCACCTCACAATCTTCCTCACCTTCGTATTCGGCTTGGTAGATCAGATCTTCAGAGTCACTAAAGGCTATAACAGTATCGTTACCCATGGGATCTGGAATGGAAGGGTACTTGCATTTGTAAGTGTGGGTGTGTGTAAGGGTATAGCCATCTTAAAACAATAAAATGTAAAAGAAAGACAATTAGCACAAAAGGTTTATATATGAAAATAGCGTCCATGATTCATTGAATGACATATGTAGATGAAATAAAAACCCTTACAAATGGATCATTGTGCCTCGGGTAAGACACAAGGTTTTTAAAGTGCGAATTGTTTATGAATTATTACAAGTCCAACAGAAATGTAAAAGATAAATTACTGAGATATGAAATTTATCGGGACAAAGTCTTTGGCTTCCCAGTTGCAAAGTGCTCCGCTGACAGTAGGAAATATCCAATCTTCCAAGCTGCCATCCTTTTCACCGTCTTCTACTGTATTGACGCTTCGGTTGCTAATCTTCACAGGTGGCCCCCCAGCACGGGCACGACGCACAACCTTCTGACCAGTTGAAGTAAACCCCAAGCTAAACTTGTCTGATTTGTATGGAATGTCTGGAAGTTACCCCCAGATGGTGCATCCCCCCTCTTCCAATACTGCCTTTGCATCCTTTAGATATGACATTCGAGGTGGAGGTATTGTGATCTTAGGAATCGAGGATACCGCCTTGGTTGCCGCTACTTCTGGAGAGACTTCTTCAAAATGTTGGAAAGGGGTTTCAATGAACTCGCCATCTAATTCTACATATCGGGAAGAATTCAGATGACTAATCATATACTCCTCCTCCCCATGGACAGTTATGATCTTCCCTTAGACGGGGTACTTCAGCATCTGATGCAAGGTGGATGTGACAGCACCGGCATTGTAGATCCAGGGACGTCCTAACAGACATGAATAGGAAGGACGGATGTCCATCACATAGAAGGTCGAGTTGAAAACCTGAGTTCCTACCTTTATTGGGATGTCCACCTCCCCGTGGACCATCCTCTTCGAACCATCGAAATCTCTCACCACTATGTTACTGGGTTTTAAAGTCAGCCTCTCGCAATCCAATCTATCAAGGGCTTTTCTAGGCAAGACGTTCAAAGATGATCCCGTATCAACCAAGACATGGGCTAGGGTTATTCCTCTACACTCCACTGAGACATGTAATACCTCATTGTGTTTTCTCCCTCTGGGTGTAAAGTCAGCATCAGAGAAACCCAGGCCATTATCAGCTATCAAACTGGCCATACAGTCCTGGAATTGGTCAGCAGACGTTTTTTGTGGCACATGAGCTGTCTTTAGAAATTTTACCAGAGCTTTGGCATGTGCTTCAGAGTACAGCAGCAGGGCTAACATAGAGATCTTGGAAGGGGTCTGCCCCAACTGTTCAACCACATCATAATCACTCTTCTTAATTATCCTCAGGATTTCTTCCATCTCCTTCTTGGATGTTTCAGGAATAACTAGTGATTGAGCCTTCTTCCGGACAGGCTCTTCTTGGATGTTCTTTCCTTTATTCTCAGCAGTGGAAATAGGGATAGGGATTGTATTGTCTTTGTCGGTGGGTACACTTGCAGGTATAATCACTGGTACAAATGTAATCTTCGGAATGGCCACGGGTCCAAAGACTGTCGTTGGAGGGGCAATCTTGCTAGTTCCAACAATATTGTTAATGTTAGAAATGTCCTCTTCGGGGCTGTCTTCTTCGGCAGTCAGTTCATCCTGTTTAATACCATGGTAGTAGATTTCTCCACCATAATTCCATGGTACTGTTTTATCTGATTTGTATGGGGCTGGCCCGGGCATTGTAATCTTAAGCGGAGTAGTCTTTGGAGAAGGTGTAATCCTAACGGGTCTTTTAGGGGCCCTGGAAGGATTGGCGTAGATGGTTATGATAGAAACTTCTTTCACTGGAACGGGTGAAATAGGAGCGTTCTCAAACATAATTTCTTGGTTATCCATCAGTCGTTGGATACCTTTCTTCAACAGAGGGCAGTCAAATGATGAGGACAGACAAACATGGCAGTCTTGGTCACATCTTGGGGAAATACCAGCTTTTAACAAATTCAGCTTAATAATCGGGAGCGGAGTCAACAGTTTATCCACGGTAGCAACAAATAAATATTCTTCAATAGCGTTGGCATGGTGACCATGCCTAGGCATTGGAGCGGAAATAACATTTGGTTTCTATGGCGCTTCAAACTCAACTTCCTTTGTATCTATCAGGTCCTGGATTTTGTTCTTCAGAGCCCAACAATTGTTGGTGTCGTGCTCTGGACTTTCAGAATGGTACGCGCACCTGGCATTCGGATGGTAATATAGAGACGCAGTATTGGGATTCTTTGGGGCCTCTTTTAGAGTGGCCAAATTCAACTTCAGAAGATGTGGTAGAACTTGGGCTGGAGTCATGTTAATCTTGGTGAATTGCCGAACTGGCCTTTCCACCATTTACTGGTTAGTTCTCGGCTGGTCTGATGCAGGCTTCGGAATCGTAACGGCCCCCACCGTTGGTCGGTGCTCGGCTCTTCCCTAATTCCTCTATGAATAGACAACAGGTACTTCGTTTCTTCCCGTGAAGGGCTTTTTCACAGCTGTAGAGGCGGACGCGTCTTTCTGAATTTTCCCACTTCTTATACCAGCCTCTACCCTTTTTCCGGTTAAAATCAATTCAGTAAACCCCACAGAGGAACTCCCAATCAGATGATTGAAGAAAGGACCTGATAGAGTTCCCAAGAACATGTCCACCAACTCCCTTTCAGATAGAGGGGGTGGCACCCTTCCGGCTAGATCTCTCCACTTTTGGGCGTAATCTTTAAAGCCCTCATTGGAAGCCATAGCCATACTCTGTAGCTGAGTACGGGTAGGCGCCAAGTCAGTGTTGTATTGATATTGTTTATAGAAAGCAGCTGCCAAGTCTTCCCAATTGAGGACGTCTGTCCTTTCTAATTGGTAGAACCAATCAAGTTGCGTTCCTGATAAACTGTCTTGGAAAAAGTGGACCCACAAATCTTTGTCGGAAGAGTGTGGTTGAATCTTCCTCACATATGATCTGAGGTGCATTTTAGGGCAAGACACCTCATCATACTTGGAAAATAGTGGCACTTTAAACTTTGGCGGGATTACAATTCCTGACACTAACCCTAATTCCTCAAAATCTAGCCCCGGTACTCTCTGGATTTCCATAGCGCTTAGTCGCTCTTCAAGGTGTTTGTACTTGTCATCAGCCAGAGGGTATTGTTGTTCAGAGTAGTCCTTTTCTTCCTCTTCTTCTTCTTCTTCAGAATTTGATGCTACTGTCGTTCCTTTTCCTTTTCTTTCCCCTTCATCAGATGTTGTTGGAAAATCTAAGGTCCTTCTGGCTTGTCCCTGAAATCTTCTGCCATGATTACCACACCAGTTGGCTTCTTCTTCTTTTTCTCTTTTTCTTTTTCTAGCAAAGTCTTCAGCTCCTCCTGCCCCTTGGTTAAGGTCATGAGTAATTGTTGAAATTGAGTATTCTGAGCTTGCAGATCTTTGACCGTTTGTTTGAGATCCATCGTACTAAAATAAACAGTAGAGAGAAGACGAAACTTGTTGCAAAGACCTGTTTATGTTTATGATGAATGATATGTATTCATGCAATGCTTTCAAGGATTTAGAAATTCAAATTTGTTTTAAACAAAAAAGAAACACACGTCATATTAATAAGATAGAATTGTGAGTACATCAATGCCCCTTGGGAAAAATAATACAAAACTCTAAGGTAAAAAGACGTTGCGCATCCTCTTTGGTGCAGCGTAGGTATTGAGAGTCTCCTCTTCATGAAGTAGCCGAGTGAGTTCCAAAACCTTCTTCTCGCTTGCGTAGAATTGGGCTTCGAAAGTGTCGCGCTCTCCTTTGAGCTGTATCTAATCCCTTTGTAGATCTTCGAGTGATGTTGGCATGTCAGGATGTAGGATAGTGTATGGAACTTCTCCTTCCTTAACAGGTTCTATAATCACTGGGAGAATGGAGGGATAAGGCATCATAAGACTTTGAGCGCGGGTTCGTACCCACTTGAGGTAAGGCTCAAGAGGGATGGAATTTTTGTGTCCCAAAGTCTTGCTATCTACCTTGTTTGGCATCCTCCAAGCTCGGATGAATCTCTGACGGAGACCTTGATCGTCGTTGTCGTAGTCGAAAACCAATCCTTGAATCAACATGTCATGTGGGCCATCCCTTCGGGCATAACCAAATTGTCTTAGAGCCAAGCATGGGTTATAGGTGATGCCTCCCCTAATGCCAAGTAGAGGGACATTAGGGAATTCCCCACAACGGTCAACAATGGTAACATTCTCTTTGGATCGAGAACACCAATGAATATCTGAATGGTTAAGTGTCATTAACCTTTGTGACCACCTCAAACCTTTCTCATTCTTCAAGACTGATTGGGGAAGATGAGAAATAAACCATCTTGCCAGGAGAGGAGTACAACACATAAGAACACCTTTTTCCTCATTGTACGAGTGTGAAAAGAGTGAAGGATATCCCCAAGAAATATAGGCACCGGGTTGCGAGTCATGAAGATTTTGACAGCGCTCACATCTATGAGTTGGTCAGGATTAGGGAACAAGACCATCCCATAGATGAGAAGAGCTACAATCTCCTCAAAAGCTTGCAAGTCTAGGGAATTCCAACAGCTTTGGGCCTTCTCCAACAAGAACTTTGCCAAGAAGCCTTTGACACCACTTCTAGTTTCCCAATGAGTCGTGACATCAGATGAGTGCAAGTGCAGGGCTTGAGCAATCTCTTCTGGCTTTGGATCTCTTTCCGTACCATTGAAGGGTAGTTGATTGAGAATAGGAATCCTCAGAAGTTGAGAGAATTTTTCCAAAGTGGGCACAAGTTGATAGTCAGGAAATGTGAAGCAATGATGCAAAGGGTCAAAGAACTGGAAGAGAACTTTCATCATATCCTCCTATGTGTTGGTAGTGACCAAGTTGAGTAGACGACCATGTCTCTCGGTGAACGGAGAATTCTCAGGGATCCTTGAAGCTAGCTCCTTGAGTTGTGGAGGAATTATTACAAGGTTGACTTGGATAGTTTTCCTGCGAAGTGAATCCATATCCTGCAAAACAAGAACAAAGATGAATTTCCAAAATCCTTGAAATGGTTAGTGGATGCATATGATGCTCATGATGTCCATGATGTTATGCACAAGTATATATGTACAAGCAAATCAAGCAAGTTCATACTTTAGGCTTGCATGGGGTTTCATAGGTAAGTACCCTCTTGAAGTTAGGTTGGCTCAACATGTCCTAGTAATAGTAACCGGGTTCTAAGGAGCTCAATATCACTGGATTGTTTTCTTTGTTCATATTTTCAGTTCAAGCCTCTTTACTGGCGACCGAAATATCCCAAGAAACCAACCCTTAATGAGTGTAGTATCGAGTATCTACCAACTTCGTACTGCACCAAAGCCGGTCATCTCACTACATCCTAAAAGGCCAAGTTGGTCAAGTAAAGGTTCTAGAAGTTCATTAGTGCTTCATGACATCACTCAGCGGCCCCGTATTCTCTTTGATTGACTCAAAGGCTACCGGTACCCACAAATATGTCGCACTAACATAGCTATTGCTTAGACCATGTCGGTATACCCCGCACAGTTTCCACAATGTATTGCTATTTACCTATAATGTTTCCCAAATCCGGGTGAAGGATTCAAACCCAAACAAAGAACCATAATTGTAAAGCAATAAAGTCAAACAAGGTAAGCATGTAAATGTGATCTAAAACCCTAAGGTAACCCCACTTTTCAATTTATTATCCCCAGCAGAGTCGCCAGTTCTGTAATGCGGTGGGAGAACTGACTTGAGGTTTTGCGTTTGTGTTTGCAAATGTTGCGGTTAGCAAGAGTCGCCACCGACTTTTCTTTTATCCAAAAAGGAAAGGTAAAAAAGCACAGGAAATACCTTTGAGATGTTTTCTTGAGTTCGGGGGGTAGATTATGAAAAGGGAAGGTGCTGCCACCCTTTTCATCCATCGTTTTCCACGGGCTCTTAGTTACTTGCTTAGATCACTTGCTTTGTTTTGTTTGAAATGGTGTTTGGTGTGATTTTGAAAGTATTTTGTAAAAGAGGCCATTGTTTAGGCAATATTTGTAATGATTCTCGTTCGTAAGAATGTATACAAAGATGTTTGTCTTTTTTAAAATGTTTTCAATGTTTTGTAAGATGTTTTGAAATGTGTGTTTGTTTGTTTTTGAAAATAGCAAGGATTGTTTTGAAATGGAACAAGTAACTAGAAGTTATCCACTTACTCAAATGTCTTTCTTGTGCATTTTTTATTCCTTTGACATTATTGACTTACCATTGATTTGGTAAGCAACCCTATCTTTGGATGTTAACGGGACGGGAGTGGGTCATCGTATAACCATGATAGCAATGTTGCCAAGTATCTTAGCATTTTGAGGGACCAAGATCATTTTGTTTTAGGCAACCTTTGAATAGCATCGTCGAGGGGCTATGATCTTATACTTGTTTTGTTTTTCCAAGATACTTCGCATGCGTAACATGGATATTTTCGTATAAGGAAACCAAGTAGAGAAACCTTAAGGGTGTTTGTGTGCAAGTGTGTTTTATTGCATGATTTTATCTTGAATTAGGATTTTCTATTTCATTGATTTTATCTTGCCATACATATCCTAATTTCTAGCATTTACATTTGAAAGCAATAAAAATGCGAAAATGTAAAATCCTACGCTATTACAATATTTAGGGGGGTACAAATGAGGTTTGGAGGCAAGAGATTGCAAGGTTGTGCTCAAAGCTCTTTGAAACACTAGGAATTTTGACAGGGGTTTCAAAGTGTTTTCTTGCCAAAATTTTATGTTTCCTTCCTAGCAATTTTTCTAGGTTTTGGACCGGGCCTTCTCAGTGGACAATGGTGCTCTATTTATAGGCAAAGCTTTGTGGATTTTTTAAACGTTAAATGGCGCCAATACCATGCAATAGGTGCTGACTTGCTCTTGAAGGAAGTTTATGAAAAGTTGTGATGATGGACAGCTTTTCAGCCTAGGCTGGAACAGTAAGCGAGGATTAAGGGAAAGTGACACCCATAGGCGAAAAGTGGCGCATAGATCCATGCCTAAACCTGCACGAGGGTGTTACTATGCCACACGTGGAGAGACCCCTTGGATGAATGCTCAAAAGTGGTTGTGAGCATTAATGAGCATTAAATGGTGATGAGATTTTTCAAAATCAGAAATCTTGTAATAGGGGATTTTGCATCATTACCTAAACCTGAGCCAGCAGTTCTGCTTTATCATAAAACAACACAACCAAGCTCTGATCTTGCCCTCCTGCTGCCTCAGCAAATTCAGAGGATTCTCCAGACTTTCTAGCACGTTCCTTGGATTTGCTTCTGAAAATTCTGGACTTAGAGATTATGTTTCAGTGTAACACCCACTCTTCTGACCCCTTCATCTTCTGATTCCAGCATATTCTGAAGGAGCCTTCAGGCTTCTTTGCTTTCTTTGCATTCCTCTAGCAAACTCTGGCTGAACTTGTGTAACTACTGAAAGAGCCATGTTCTGTTTGAAGATTACATGCTGAACCACGTTTACAACCTCTAACTGAGTTGGCGTAGCTGCTGAAGAGCCACCTTCTGACTGAATGTTATGTGTTGAGCCAAGTTTGCAAATTCTGACCGTTTCTGCCTGGAGGTTGGTTCAGAAGTTCTTAAGTGCTATTTTTCTTAAATACTTTAGAAAAATTCTAAGTATTTAGAATTTAACTTTTTCAAGGTAAAATTTGACTTTTGAGCTTGCAAATGACTACTTTGCTCTTGTACATGGTTTGCTTGGAAAGAAATGATAATTCAGGGCTTGGATTTGTTCAAGAGAAACTCTGAGAATCCAGGATGATTTCCTGAAGAATGAGAGGGAAAATTTTGGGGTACAACATAATGCTTCGGGGAAAGGGGTACAAAACCATAAAAATTGGCGGAAAGAAAGCATTAAAAATAACCTAATTAATTATTACAATCTTTAGCAGATACATAATTGCGAAAACTAATGCGAAAATAAGAAAAGCGTGAATATTATGGAAAGAAACAGAGAAATTGTTTGATGGAAAATAATTGATGATTTATCCTAATGATTAATTGATTTTAATTGAGAAAAGGGAATTAATTAAAACCTAGAATGAAACCCTAAATTAATATTTAATTGGAAAAAGTTTAATAATAAAATCCTAAAGAAACTAAGTTAATTAATTCAACTATTATTACAAAAAAGTTAAATTAATTTGAAAATAAAGTTAAGTTAATTTGATTTATAAAAAAAAGATTTAATTGATTTAATTTTAATTAATTAGAGAAAAAGTTAATTATGTAAAAAAAAAGAAAATTAGAATAAAATAGTTAAAAAGAAATGGAGAGATGGGCCTGAAGAAGTAAAACGGTGGGGGGGGGGGTGTTGGGAGAAATTCGCTTGGGCCAAAACATGCAAGCCGAGACCTTGAATGGGATCTAGTGCTGCTCTTCAATGAGGGTCCAACGTGGGTGTGGAGATCTGAAACGCTAGATCTAAAGTTGTGAAGATCCAATGGTGCTGAGGTGAGGTTGCAGCGTGAGCGCGTGGAGGATGCTTGCATTAGATCTATAAACAAGGAAACATGAAAAGTAAAAATATCAAAATACCAGAGGCAGGAATTGAACCTGTGCCCTAGTATACTTACGCCTTAACAATGCTCGCCACTACCGCTGGGACCGTCTTTACATCAGTTAACCTATATCAAATAATAAAAATATATTATATAAACGAACATAGTGACCAGAGAAGCGCCGGTGCCCTAGCTCCGGTCGTCTTCTCTGACGACCTATATGAACCAGAACCTAAAAAATCAAAGGATTAGTGATCCAAAACTTCCCAGTCCCCCTAATTCGACCATCCTGAATCCGAATATGGACTTAGTTTTGGCTATAGGTCCTTGTATCAGGAGTTTCAAACCAAATGAAACCAATCGAAGCAACTATGGCATCTCATGGTTTTGACTGCATGGGATCATAATATTGATCCAAACTTGTTCAATCATGTCTCAGAAATTTGTTAGTAGCATCAATTCAATTTAAAACAATACAAAATTAAAGATACGAATTTGCAAAAAATGTAATCGGTTATACCATGCTATACAGTTTCATGTGCTTAGGATCATGGTAACTGATCCAAACCTACCTGTGATCGGTGGATCTGGAACTGACTGTTGAACGCTGGTTCGCGAAATGTCGCGGAAGCAAGAGTCGCCACCGTCTTTTATTTTCTCCAAATGGAAAGGACAAAAGCACATAAAAATTCCTTATTGAGATCGTTTCTCGGTTCGGGAGGTAGATTTATAGAAAGGGAAGGTGTTAGCACCCTTTCTATCCATGGTTATCCATGGGCTCTTAGATACTTTCTCATTTGTGTTTTCAAAATTGTTTGTTTGCTTTTCAGAGTGGGTTTGAAAAAGTTTCGTTTAAAATTTCAGTTCGACTCTTGTATCAGTCCTCAAGAGTGTTTAAAAAGTTGTTTTGAAAGCTTTTTGAAAGTGTCAGTGTGAAAAGAAGTTTTTGATTTGTTTTGAATTAGAGCAAGTATCTATGAGTCATCTACCTACCCTAAGGAATTCGTCTGTGTAAATGTCCTTAAGGTAGTGCCATCCCACCATTGAGAGGTAGGTAGCACCACCGTTGGAGGTGTTCAGATCAATTCGAGGATTAGGGACAGTGTGGTCACCAGAGCAATAGGAAGACACCTTAGAAGCTACCCTCATGCCATGTTCATGGACATGAGGACTTACTAAAACGTCCTCTACTCGACGACCACGTTTCGAGGGGCAAGGCAACAGTGAGGCGTACCCTAGGGGTGGTGTGTGAATTGTGTGTCAATTTCAGTTATATTTGTCTTGTTCATGCATTGGTGATCTACGCTTTGTTTTTATTTTTGGCATTCATTCTTTCATGTGGTTATTAACAGTTAAAAGGTGCGGGAAGATAAAAGTCCTACGCTATTACAAAGGCGCGGGTCTACATCGCCAAATTAAACCAAGACCCGATTTGAATAAATAAAGTGCGGAAAAATAAATATCCTAATTAATCTATTACAAGGCTTTGGGGCAAGTACATAAATTTCACAAAGAAAAATAAACGCGCGAAGAGAAAATCATATTCGAAGGTGCGAGGGCATTAGACCCTTTGAGGAAATTAAATCGAAATTATTAAATTAAATTAAATAAAGGAAAGGACTTATTTTTTTATGTTTTTTGTATTTATGGAATTAGAGAAAATTAAATGGAATTAAAACCCTAATTCTAAACATTTTTAATTATTAAAGAAATAAATTCAAGTTTGACCTAATTTACATTAATTATTTACATGGCATATTTATTTACAAAAATAATTAATATTTAATAATGGTAAAAAGAAAAGAAAAAGAATAAAAGTATTAAAACCCTAATCTCTATATTTTTAATTTATTAAAAAAAGCATTAAAATTAAAACTAAAATTAAAACTAAGTTAATTATTAAATTTATTTACAAAATAAAACATTAGTGAATTAAATAATAAAATATATTTTTATCTTTGACTTTATGATTTTTTTTGTATTTTTATATTATTTAAAATTAATTTAAAGAATTAAGAGAAAAGAATTAAAACAAAATAAAAAAAGAAAAGAATAAAGGAAGAAATACAAACAAAGGGGGTTTGTTGACCCTGTAGGAGGTGCTTTCCAAGCAATTTTGGCCCATTTGAATCAGGCCTGGTTGACTTTTGATGGTCACGTGTAGACCCCTGGACTAAGGTGCATGATGGAACTCATATCTTGGCTTTTGGATTGATCTCAGGGGCCATGTGGCAAGCACCAGCGCTGGACGTTTGGTGGGCTATAGGAAAGTCAGTGTACCTGATCATATTGCAAGAAAAAATAGAAAGAAATATGGGGGACCTGGGGATCGAACCCAGGTCCCAACGTTCATCACAATTGCCTTCAACCACTACACCACTCAGCGCGTTTGGAATATATATTGCAAAATAAATAACATAACGTAAAACAATGATTAGTGGTAAAAAACGCGCCAGAATATGAATGACCCTATCACGTGAGGACACCTAATCTTCTTCTCCGTTTTCCTGTAACAAAACACGTTAGATAACGGGGGTTTTAAACCCCCACTAAATGAAGCCACGAATAATAGCGAATAGGGCCTGGTTCATCATAAATTGAGCGCGAGGCATGACTTTGAATCGTCATGAGCTTCTGATTCTAATGGCATAGGTCTTGTTGTCTGATTTTTCCATATGAACAAATCCCCAATTTCAAGCTTGTGAAAACCTAGAAAATTTCCATGGCAGATTCTCGTACAGGGCACGTTAGTTCAATTAAAATATACCAACAGCTTTAGAATGCTTATGTTAGTGCAAAACAACAAGACAAATGCATGAATGATACGTATAAATCAAAACACGAATGTGAGAAATATTAAGAACAGGGCGGCTTCATTCTACCAATTCTTTGTGTTAGAGGCTGTGGTTTTGATTGGAATAGATCCCTGGTAACCTTGGCAAGCTATTGGAATGGTTATCTTGCCTTGAAACGCATTGAAACTGTGTTTTCAGTTTTGAACTTTTTGACAAAAAATGCAAAGTTTGTATGGGGTCTGAGGCGCAGCTTCCAGGTTCTTTAGCATTAGGGTTGTGATCTGTATATGTATGTGAGTGTTTTTGGTTTTCAAAATAAGTCCAAAACCTTTGTAATCATGAATCAAATATTTGATTTTTAATGGTATCTTTTCCAATCTTTTCCATGTGAAAATCATGCCAATCATTGCCAATTCTTTCCATATTGAGTGTTGTGATCGGTGGATCTGGAACTGACTGTTTAACGCTGGATCGCGAAATGTCGCGGAAGCAAGAGTCGCCACCGTCTTTTATTTTCTCCAAATGGAAAGGACAAAAGCACAGATAAATTCCTTAAAGAGATTGCTCTCGGTTCGGGAGGTAGATTATAGAAAGGGAAGGTGTTAGCACCCTTTCTATCCATGGTTATCCATGGGCTCTTAGATACTTGCTCATTTGTGTTTTCAAAAATGGTTTGTTTGCTTTTCAACTGTGGGTTTTAAAAAGTTTCTTTGAAAATTTCAGTTCGACTCTTGTATCGGTCCTCAAGAGTGTTTGAAAAATTGCTTTCGAAAGCTTTTTGAAAAGGTGTCGGTGTGAAAAGTATTTTTGAATTTGTTTTGAAATTTAGAGCAAGTATCTACAAGAACCTACCTACCCTAAGGAATTCGTCTGTGTAAATATCCTTTAAAGTAGTGCCATCCCACCATTGAGAGGTAGGTAGCACCACCGTTGGAGGTGTTCGGGTCAATTCGAAGGTTCGGGACATGGTGATCACCAGAGTAATGGGAAGACACCTTAGAAGCTACCCTCATGCCAGGTTCCCGGATCATGAGGACTTACTAAGACATCCTCTACTCGACGATCACCTTTCGAGGCAAGGCAACAGGGAGGCGTACCCTAGGGGTGGTGTGTGCGATTTGTGTGTCATTTTCATTTGCATTTATCTTGTCATGTTATTGGTGTTCTACGCTTGTTTTTATTTTGTCCATACATTCTTTCATGCTTTGTTTAACAGTTAAAAGTTGCGAGGAAAAGTAAATCTAAAGCTATTACAAAAGGCGCGGGTCCACATCGCCAAAATTAACCAGGACCCGATTTGACAGAAAAATAAAGAATTAAAAGCAAATAAAGAATTAAAAGCGCGAGAAGTAATTTACATGGCTTCGGGAGAGGTACATAATTATTTAAGCAAAATAAAATAAATATGCGAATTAACAATTAAGTCGGAACGAGGGCGTTGGACCCTTTTGCAAAAATCAAATTAATGATGAAGTTAATTAATTAAAAAAGATGTTTTTGGTATTTTTAATATTTTAGGATTTAATAGAAAAAAAGAAAGAATTAATTAAAATTAACTACTAACCCTAATTCTATTTTTATTTTAATTTATTAAGAAAATATTAGAATTTAACCTAAATTAAACCTAATTTTTATATACAATTTTAATTATGAAAATAAATAAAATAAATAATATTATTGTGAAGAAGAAAAATTAAAAGGAATAAAACATTTATTAAACCTAGTTCTATATTTTTTTAGATTTTGTTATGAAAGGAATTAAAATTAAAACCCTAATTAAACTAATCAATTTACATGCATTTATTTACAAGAAATATTAAAATAAAAATATTTATTATATTTTTTATCTTTTCTGATTTTTATGCATTTTTTATATTTATGAAAAATATTAAATTGATTAAAAGAATAATAATTAAAAGTAAAAGATTTAAATAAATAAAGAAAATAAAAAAGAGAGAAAAATATGCAAACCTAGGGGGGGGTGGTAGTCCCCAAAGTGGAGGTCAGGCCCAAGAAATCTGAGCCCAATAACCTTCAAGTTCGTTGACTTTTCCAGACACTATGTGGCACCTTTGACCAGGCTTATGATGCGCTTCCAATCTATGCCTTTGATTTGATCTCCAGGGACACATGGATGTGGGATGCTGGAAGGCGTATGGTGCGTCTTGATGTTGGCACTGCATGGGATTGTAAATTGCAAAATAATATGGGAAATAATACAAACCTGGGGCTCGAACCCAGGTCATGCACTTCACCAGCCAACGCGCTTGCCAACCGTGCTAAATTGCTTATCTATAGATTAAATGAACCAAGAATAATATAATAAGAAAACAATAGTTAATGGTAGTTAGCGCGCGAGATTTAAATTAGCCAATCGTTGGCAGCCACGAAGTCATCTTCCTCATTATCCCTGAAACACCAAACACATAGGCCACGGTTTTCTGAATGTTCTTTTAGGCCGGTTTTGAGAAAATAGCGATTAGGCCTATAGTGTTCATAAATTGATCGCGAGTGTTGCATCTTCGTCCAGTCATGATGATTCTAATGCTAGTGGCCAAAGGTTCCAATTTTTCCTCTTTTCAAAATCCCCAATTTCAAACTCTGCAAACCCTAAAACTCAAACATGGCATAATCGCGTATAGCAAATAAAAAGACAATTAAATGCATTGGTTAGCTTCAGAATCAAATGAGGAATAAGAATCCATGAATAAAATGTTATGAAAATGACTAAATTTGAGAACACGATTATGAGTTTTTTATGAAATATTTGGAATGCTGTATACCAATTCCTTGCGTTTTGATTGTTGTTTTTGATTGGAATATGTCCAATGACCTTCAAGGAAGCTAATGGAACAAGAATTAGGTCTTGAATCGCCCTGGAAGGATGTTTTCAGAATTGACTTTGTGGAGAAAAATTTCAAGTTTACTTTGTGCTCTTTTGCGCAGCTTAGTGTGTATTCTGATTAGGGTTGTGATCTTGGCATATGTAGTAGTGAATTAGGTCAAGAAAAATCAATCAAATCCATTGCATTCATTGATTTTGGAAATTTGATTTTCTAAGATTTTTCATATCTTTTTCCATGTGTTTTTGGTTCAAAATCAAGCCAATCAATCCAAATCTTTCCATATTGGTACAAGCACGAAATCTTGAGAGTAAAACATGCACAAAAAGATTTAAAACTTTAGGTTAGCATTTTTCATACATTTATTTTGATTTAAATGAATTATTATAAATAAAAATTCAAATAAATAAATAAAAAATGAATAAAGACTTCCCTTTGGGCCAAGTAGTCGTGCATATGTCATGGATGATGAATTATGGAAGAAAAATGGGCCCATTAGCAATTTTAGGTCATTTGAAGTAATGTTGACTTTTCAAAATATCCAAAAATTTCCCAACTTCCACAAGGCATAACTTGCTCAATTTTTAAGCTTTTCTCATGTTCTTGGACATTTTGGAAAGGTCTTTGAGTCCTCTAACCAATTCCTTTGGTCCCATGTCATTTTGATTTACCAATCTCAAGTTATGGTCTTTGACTTAAAGTCCCTTTTTGTTGACTTTTGAAAATGACCTATAATGTTGAACTTGATAACTTTTTGTGAGAGCATTTCTTGGACTTGAAGTATGAAGATGAGTTGTAGGAAATGTCTTTCTCTTCAAAATGAGCTTTGGATGGAATTTTTCTGATAATCCATGTGAAAGTTATGCCCTGGTCAATTTCAGTTTACTTTTTCAGCTGTCCAAATAAGGAAACTTTTGCATCTTGATGATTTCTGAGCCAAATTTTGAGAATCATGATCAAGCATTGATCAAATGATGTTTGTGGCTTCAAAATGATATGTTGATCAAAAATTTGAACCTTTGACTGTCAAATAACCATTTTGCCCCTACAGTTGACTGTAGTGCCATTAGGGTTTTGACTGTGCAATTTTGAGCTGAATGTCTTGAAACTTGATATGAGGATGCTTGACCATATTTGTAGGCATGTGAGACTTGATTGGACCTCTGAAAACTTCATTTTCTTGACCAGAACATAAACCCTAGTTTTGACTGCTTAGGAGGCCTTTGCACTGTGTAGCCCTTGGGGAATTTTGAAGCTTGACTTGGCAATTTCTTGAAGAATATGGGAGGGCAAATTTTGGGGTACAACAGTTGCCCCTGTTCAATCTTCTTAGACATGAGGATGCAGATTGGCTGACGTGCCTTTCGTAATCCGAGGGTAGAAGATGATTGAACACTAGAGTGCCCAGAAATTTGCGCTCACATAGTAGCAGTGATGATGGGAATGGGCTTACAGATGCCATTTGGAGATTGATGAATAGGATGATGGGCTTATAGATGCCATCTGGGTGTTGATTGCGTAAGAGATTCCTTAGCGAGAACCTGTATACCTGCAAAATAGAAAAAATGAGTACCTGACACGTTGCAGGAGCTGGTTTTCAGATGCTTGGTATAGATGTGTCCTGACTGGTTACAGGAGCTGAGTCTGGAGCTTCAAACGATGATGAATGAACCAGGGATGGTTGCTACCTTAGCATGAATGGTAAGAGAACCTTGGGTGATTTAACTTCAACAACGCTCGTTGAGAAAATCTTGGCGGGAATTACCATCTTTTGCAGTATCGGGAAGAGAACCATAGACAATTATAATCTGAAAGGAATTATCACCTCACTCACCGTCGGAGAGGGAACCATGGGAAAAGGAATTATCACCTCACTCACCGTCGGAGAGGGAAACATCTGAAAAGGACTTACCACCTCACTCACCGTCGGAGAGGGAACCATAGGAGACTATCACCTCACTCACCGTCGGAGAGGGAAACATCTGAAAAGGACTTACCACCTCACTCACCGTCGGAGAGGGAACCCAGGAGACTATCACCTCACTCACCGTCAGAGAGGGAAACATCTGAAAAGGACTTACCACCTCACTCACCTGTCGGAGAGGGAACCATAGGAGACTATCACCTCACTCACCGTCGGAGAGGGAAACATCTGAAAAGGACTTACCACCTCACTCACCGTCGGAGAGGGAACCATAGGAGACTATCACCTCACTCACCGTCGGAGAGGGAAACATCTGAAAAGGACTTACCACCTCACTCACCGTCGGAGAGGGAACCATAGGAGATTATCACCTCACTCACCGTCGGAGAGGGAAACATCTGAAAAGGACTTACCACCTCACTCACCGTCGGAGAGGGAACCATAGGAGACTATCACCTCACTCACCGTCGGAGAGGGAAACATCTGAAAAGGACTTACCACCTCACTCACCGTTGGAGAGGGAACCATAGGAGATTATCACCTCACTCACCGTTGGAGAGGGAAACATCTGAAAAGGACTTACCACCTCACTCACCGTCGGAGAGGGAATCATAGGAGATTATCACCTCACTCACCGTCGGAGAGGGAAACATCTGAAAAGGACTTACCACCTCACTCACCGTCGGAGAGGGAACCATAGGAGATTATCACCTCACTCACCGTTGGAGACGGAAACATCTGAAAAGGACTTACCACCTCACTCACCGTCGGAGAGGGAACCATAGGAGATTATCACCTCACTCACCGTCAGAGAGGGAAACATCTGAAAAGGACTTACCACCTCACTCACCGTCGGAGAGGGAACCATAGGAGACTATCACCTCACTCACCGTCGGAGAGGGAAACATCTGAAAATTATATTCTTACAGAAAACCCTAAAATGGAAATCTCATGCACCGTCGGAGAGAGGACCAATAGGAAATTATAATCTGGAATAACTTCTGCTGAGTCTTTATCAGAAAAATCTGTTGGGAGTCGATTTAGCTGGACTAGAGAAGGCCTGGGACTGGATAAGAAATCTTTTGAGTCGATTAACTGAACCGGTCTAGGTCTTGAAATATGATTGAGAATTTCAACTGCATCCTTCCTGAAAGATAAAGGTCAGTCATATGCAATGCATGATATGGATCAAGCAATGATGTTCTCAACATAAATGAGATTTGTATGACATAATGCGTCTATGCATGCTATAATGATGTATGTGATGTTTTATGAATGTATGTTTTCGTCTAGGAAAGTAAATCCTTGACGGATGCCGGGAAGTCACTCCTGGGCTGCTGTTGGAGAATAGATTTCGCTTCCGCTGGGGATGATGACTGCAAGAACACCGGTAGGAGAAGATGACTCCGTTGCGGAATAAACTTGGCAAATGGAATATTCTGCGGGGAGAAAAGATACTCTAGCGACCATGCTGGGAAGCAATACTCTGTGGGAAGAGGGATGCCTTGCTGAGTGTTGATAATAATTTGCTGGGGATACCCTCGTTGTTGGAAGTGTTGATGGACTTCGCTGGGGTAAGAAGACTTCGTCGAGGACGCTCTTTCCGTGGCTTTTGGCTGAGGATAACCCAGTTATATCCTGTTAAGGAAATAACTCTTTAAATTAAGCCGGACGACGCGTTCGTGCTCTGCGAGGGATAAGCTTCCAGAATCTACTGGGGATGAGCTTAACTGCTTGGGGGATATGAATTCCAACCTTCCTGGGGAACTGGATTGGACTCTTCTGGGGAAGTTTTGATATGCTGGGAAGTGGTTCCTTTAAATGTTTGATATGCCGCCGGGGAACAATCTTTAGACCAAGATTGCCGGGGATGCTTGTTAAGAATATATGTATACTGCTGGGGAATGTTGGGATCGGCTGGAGGATACCCAATTTCCTTAAGATTTGATGATTCTGCTTGGAGAGAGTGCACTGACTTGCTTACTCTCTGGGGAATTAAGGTGTACTGGTCGTATTCTTTAGCCGAACCTACCTTGGTACCTTGGAGGATAGAACAATTAGACTGCTCAGACAACTCTTTATTGCCCCTATTTCTGAGGTGGGAGAGGAAGACCTAAGAGGTGCTGATAGCTTGTTGATGGACAGACCTTCTTCTGGTAGGTAGGTGACAAGATGACAGGACATAGTCGTACGCTTTGATCCCTAATTTTTGCCTGGACCGCCCTTTCGGGTTTTTCAGTCCACCGGGATACCCATTTTTGCCCAAGCCGCCTTTTCAGGTTTTCGACTTGCCGGGTGTACAGATTTTTTCATTTCATCCCTTCATTTTGCCCGAACCCTTTTGGTTCGCCGGGAAGCCCTTATTTTTGCCTAGGTGTGTCAACCTAGCGGGTCTTTGATTATGCGTAGTATTTTTCCGACTATGTCTGTTCTCAGAAAGTAGGGAGTTGCCCCTGTTAGAAGTGTTTTGTCATGCCACCAGAAGATTTTCGACCAGGCAAGATTCGTTGCTAGGATGCCCCCAGTGACTCAGGTAGAGATTTGCCCCCAGGCTATTTGGCCTTTTGAGAGATTCTCCGAATCTTGATTGGACTGCCTCAGATAATGGACCATGGTCATGCCATGCCCCTTGATTAGAGGTGCTTTGTTCACTAGGCTTTCATCGTGCGAATTTCCCTGCTGTTCAAACAAATAGTCATATGCAAACAATGTTATATCAATAATGCAAAGCTTATGTCTGTCTTGAAGATTTTGAAAATGCATTCTTTTTCATAAAACAAATGAATGTTTGTAAGACGTGATGTCAACTCCGTATTTACCGTAGGCCTTCAGGAGTCAGGATACCTTTCGCAACAGTATGCTTTCGAACTAACCCATGCTTCAGCTAGGACTTTTAAGGGTTATAACGTGGCTTGGTTCACGGTTTAAGAAACAAAGAATAAAGGCTCAAATTATTTGTACCCACCCGCTCTTCGTGATGTTCTCCAAACCTAAACTCAGTTGATCATACATTAGACCTTGTTTGAGTCTTTGCTCTGATTTTCCGGTGATGATTCAGATGTTGATGATTTATTTTGAATAGGCAGTCATTTCCTTTTTTGTTGAGGGTTTGTAGGACCTCTTTCTTTCTTGATTTTGTTATCCCTTTACTTTTTGCCTGAACTGTTTCCTTTTTTGGAATTGCAGTCAGCGGGATGCCCTAGTTTTGTAAGTATCCTTCATGGGTTTTGACTTAATGGGCTTTTTATTTTTGATAATGACTGCCTTTCTTTATTGATTATTCGGAACCATCACTGTCTTTCTTTGCTTTGTAAGGACCTCTTTGGTGCCATTCGTTATGCACTTGGATCAACTAAGAGACTACCCTGCCCCAGGTTATGATTAAGGGTTTTAAATTTCGAAAAGAAAAACTCCTACTTCTTTGGCTCAGAGGGGTTGACGAGGGATTATCATCCTTATAACTCCAGTGTTTAGGAATTGAAATAATGCATGTACCTCATCAGCGGGGTCTGTTCAAAAGCATATTGTAAAGATCGTGGTATCGTTTTCGTCATCCTCCCTCAAGAGGCTTTAGAATTTTAGATCAAGAGTTGACATCAGAAAAAATATGAAAACAGTTTGCATATAGTGAATGCGAATATATTGATTCAAAAATAGACATAAGCGATGCATTAATGGAATAACATTGTTTTAACATGAATAAATGTTTAAAAAAAAGAAAATTGCAACTTGAACATTCGAATGAACAAAAAATTTCTCAATCCTAGCCATGTTTTGGCAAGGGAGCAGTGATCACGTTGGGAGTCTCGGCGGGCTCGAACTCGATCTCTTTAGCATCGATCATATTCTGAATCTTGTACTTCAATGCCCAACAGTCCTCAGTATCGTGCCCCGGGCTACCAGAATGGTAAGCGCACCTTGCTTCTGGGTTGTAATTTGGAGAGGAAGTCTTTGGATTTGCAGGAGGGTTGATCACCGCAATCAGGTTCATCCTTAACATGTGTTGCAAAGCTCGTGACCATGACATGTTGATGTTGGTGAATTGTCTCTTGAGCTCGTCCGACCTGTTCTGATCAACCCGCTGTTCTTGGCGCGGTCGTTGTTGGACCTGAGAAGTAGTAGCAACTCTGAGAGGTCTATTCATTGGACCCGACCTTTGCCTTCTTGGAAGCTGTTCCATGACCTGGTCCCTGATTTGGGCTGGTTGCTTCATGCCTTGAGGAAGCTGACTGATCATGGCCCTCAGCTCTCCTTGCTCCTGAGCTAAACCTTGAATGAGGGCCCTTTGCCCCAGCATCTGGGTTTTCAATGTGTCTACCTCAGCTTGTAGACGTTTCAGCTGCTCGTCCTTGTCATCTTCAGGACTCTTTCTGATCAGATTCTCCATGAGGAGTGTCCTCAATTCTTCCTGCCCCTTGGATAGGCTTAGGAAGATTTCCCTGAACTGAGTCTCTTGAGCAAGAAGGTCCTGGTTATCTGGTTGGAAGGCCATTGCTGAAATAAACAGCGAGAAAGGTAAGTGACCTGCAACAAAGATACCTGTTATGTAATGATGTGTATGACATGCATGCAATGTTTTCGAGGACCTCGCAGGGTAAACAAGAAGATTGTTAGCATTTGAATCCGGTGGCTTGATTGAAGGAACTTCATGTTGTTGAGAGTCCTTCTTCAAGGGTCAAAGGCTCACCATATCCAGTGGGTCATAGCCTCTGACTTTAGTCATCATGTCTGGTTTTGATTTCCAAACAACCTTGGTTAGGGGAACCTTTTTCAGGAGTCAGAGCTCACCATATCAAGTGGGTCATAGCCTCTGACAACTTTGGCTAGAGGGAAATAGATCCTCTTTGCCCTTTGCTAGATGTTTGATTTATCATGACCTGCATCACAAGCCTTTGAGATCCTTGAAATGGGTTATGATGTATGCAATGGTATGATGTTATGGTATGCATGGGGTAATGTGAGTAACCCTGTTATGAGTCCCCATTAGGGACTATAAACAAAACCTGCAAGAAACTTAGTAAACCCTGTTATGAGTCCTTATTAAGGACTATAAACAAAACCTGCAAGAAACTTAGTAAACCCTGTTATGAGTCCTTATTAAGGACTATAAACAAAACCTGCAAGAAACTCAAGTGTCAGACAACAAGCATGCAAGTAGTCAAGTACGAAGGCACACAAGTCACACAAGAGAAGCCCTTAGAGTTTAGGCCAGCATGGGGTCTGGGTAGTACCCTCTTGAAGTTGGTGGGTTCAACCTGTCCTAATAAAAGTAACCGGGTTCTAAGGGTCCCAATATCACGGGATTGCTTTCATTGTTCATCGTTTCGATTTAGCCACTGAACTGGCGACCGAAATATTCCAGGAAAGCAACCCTCAATTGAGTGTAGTATCGAGTATCAACCAACCTCGGACTGCACCAAAGTCAGTTATCTCACTACCCTAAAGAGGCCAAGATTGTTCAATTAAGGTTCCTAAGGTCTGTTGATGCTTCACGACACCACGCGGAGGCCCCGTACTCTCCTTGACTGAACTCAAGGGTTACCGGTACACACCAAAGTGCCACATCAACGTAGCAGACTGTTTCAACCATGTCGGTATACCCCACACAGTTCCCTCACAACCTTGTTGCTACTTTCTAAGAAGGTATCCCCAGATCCGGGTTAGGATCTATAGAACTCCCAAGCAACCCACAATAATAAAGCAAGCAAAGAAGACAATTGAAAACACAGTGATCTTAATCCTAAGGTACACCTCACTTTATAAAGGATCCCCAGCAGAGTCGCCAGTTCTGTGATCGGTGGATCTGGACAAGAGTCGCCATCGTCTTTTATTTTCTCCAAATGGAAAGGACAAAAGCACAAATAAATTCCTTATGTTTCGGGTGCAAATAATTAGCAATTAGCAATTATGATCCTTTATTGCCGGGTGTACAGATTTTTTTCATTTCATCTCTTCATTTTGCCCGAACCCTTTTGGTTCGTCGGGAGCCCTAATTTTTGCCTAGGTATGTCAACCTAGCGGGTCTTTTTTTTATGCGTAGTATCTTTTTACTATGTCTGCATTGGTGGGGTGAGGAAGGTTGTCACCATCCATGGTGGTTAGGATCATGGCTCCTCCTGAGAACACATGTTTAACCACGAATGGCCCTTCGTACGTAGGGGTCCATTTGCCCCTTGGATCACTCTGAGGAAGGATGATACGTTTGATTACCAGATCCCCAACTTGATATTCTTGTGGTCTGACCTTTTTGTTAAATGCCCTGATCATCCGTTTTTGGTATGTCTGACCATGACAAATAGCAGCAAGTCTCTTTTCGTCAATTAGATTTAGCTGATCAAGTCATGTCTGGATCCAATCATCTTCACTCAGATCTGCATCCTTCATTATCCGGAGAGAGGGTATTTGCACTTCGATCGGTAAGACTGCCTCCATACCATAGACCAAGGAGAAGGGAGTTGCCCCGGTTGACGTCCTGGCTGAGGTACGGTACCCATGTAGAGCAAACGGTAACATCTCGTGCCAATCTTTATAAGTCACTGTCATCTTCTGCACGATTTTCTTAATGTTCTTATTTGCTGCTTCTACAGCCCCATTCATCTTCGGCCGGTAAGGAGAAGAGTTGTGGTGTTGTATCTTAAACTGCTCGTAGAGCTCAGTGATCATCTTGTTATTGAGATTAGTACCGTTGTCCATAATGATTCTTTCAGGGACACCGTATCGACAGATCAGATTGTGCCGAATGAACCGTGCCACAACGTTCTTGGTTACTGTGGCATAGGAAGCTGCTTCAACCCACTTCGTGAAGTAATCAATCGCTACCAGGATGAAGCGATGCCCGTTTGATGCCGTAAGTTTAATCTCACCGATCATATCTATGCCCCACATTGCAAAAGGCCAAGGTGCAGTCAGGACATTCAATGGAACTGGAGGAACGTGCACCTTATCTGCGTAAATCTGGCATTTGTGACATGTCCGAGAATGTTGGTAGCAGTCGGCTTCCATTGTGGACCAGAAATACCCTGCCCGAAGGATCTTCTTTGCCATAGTGTGTCCACTGGAATGTGTTCCGAAGGTACCCTCATGCAGCTCTGCCATGATCCTTTCTGCTTCAGTCTTATCCACGCAACGCAGTAAGGTTGAATCATGGTTTCGCTTGTATAGGATGTCGTTGCTGAGGAAGAACTTTGCAGCAAACCTTCTCAGAAACTTCTTATCGTTGACAGATGCACCTTCAGGGTATTCCTGGACTTCCAAGTATCTCTTCACTTCATGGTACCAAGGCTTCTCAGTCACCAATTCAGTCTCAAGATCACAACAGTATGCCGGTTCGTCCAGTTTCCAGATAATGATCCGGGGAGCCTCATTGTCCCATTTGACCTTGAACATAGAAGACATCGTAGCTAACGCGTCCGCCAACTGATTCTCCTCTCTCGGAAAGTGTTCAAAGGTTATCTCTGTGAAGTGGGGGATCAAGGTCAACACACATTCTCTGTAAGGAATAAGATTCAGATGTTTCGTATCCCACTCTCCTTTGATCTGATTGATCACGAGAGCGGAATCTCCGAAGACACTCAGATACTTGATCCTTAGGTCGATCGCAGCTTGAAGACCCATGATGCATACCTCATACTCCTCCATGTTGTTGGTGCAGTTGAAACATAGCCGGGCAGTGAGTGGAGTATGAGTGCCTTGAGGAGATATGATCACAGCGCCGATACCGTTACCCAAAGCATTGGAGGCTCCATCAAAGTGCATAGACCATCGGGATCCTTCCTCAGGTCCTTCATCCGGTCCAGGTACTTCACAATCAGTCACTATCATGATACTTGTTAGAACAATGTTTGAATCTAGTACCCTATAATTAAGTTTTGATGATAACAAAGTGAAAAGATATAGTAGTTAAATATTTTATGAGTGAATTATATGCTGCCTAAAATTACTATGCTCTGACTTGCAGATATGCTGATTAAAATAAGCAAGATCACGTTTTCAGCATCAGAATATGAGTTTGCACATCAGCATCAGAAGTTGCTGAATCAGAACGTCAAGATCAGATGATCAACGCTTGCACATGCTGAAGCTTGATGAATAGAACTGCGCGTAAAACACTCTGATACAGAAACAAATTAGTTCATCAGCAGCGAAGCAGAATCAGAATGAGCCAAGCCAGATCGTGCATTGAAGAAGCAACGGTACTGTGCATTGAAAGCTAATCAATACCAACGGCATCATTCTAGACAAGATCTGCTCAAAAAGGAAAGCTTGTTAATAGCATTGAATCAAGAATATTTGCTTCAACGTTCATCTTCTCAAAGTGCTATTTAAACCAAGCTTTGAAGATTATCACGGCTAATGCTTCCAAACTCTCTACACGCACAAAGCTGAACAATAATCTTCACTCTACAAGTTTTGCTAAACCAACAAACTCTGATACTTTATTAGTGTTTAGCATCCTAGTATTCTAAGCTTCATTTGTGTAAACATCACAGTTGTGATATAGTTTTGTAGAAACATTCACACACATTTGATTATACCTTTGTAAGAAAGTGTTGCCTTGACAAACCGGATTGTGGTTTGAATCAAGAAGGTTTTAGCAGTTGCTAAAGCAGATTTGTATTCAGTTGAATATAGTGAATTAAGACCTCGTTGGAGAGAGGCGAAATCACCTTGAACGGGTGGACTGGAGTAGTTTGAGATCAAACGAACCAGGATAAAAATATCTTGTTATTTGCTTTAAGTTTCCAGTTTTACAATTCAACCCCCCCCCTTCTTGTGTTTTTCACCCCTTCAATTGGCATCAGAGCGCCTGGTTCTGAGCTAAAACACTTAACCGTGTCAGTACAAGATCCAGCGTCAGAAAAACACAATGGCAGGAAACAACTCTCATTTCAGCAATGACACCAATGAGGACAGAGACAGATTCAGCGGCAAACCTCCAGTCTTTGATGGAGAAAACTTTGACTACTGGAAAGACAGAATTGAAAGCTTCTTTCTAGCACATGATGCTGATCTGTGGGATATGGTGACAGATGGATACACGCACCCTGTTAATGCAACTGGTCAGAAGATTGATAGAAAATCAATGACTGATCAACAAAAGCGTGATTTCAAGAATCACCATAAGGCCAGAACCATCCTCCTCAGTGCTATCTCCTATACTGAGTATGAGAAGATCTCCAACAGAGACACAGCTAAGAACATCTTTGATTCTCTCAGAATGACGCATGAGGGCAACGTTCAAGTCAAAGAAACAAAAGCTCTGGCGCTCATTCAGAAGTATGAGGCGTTTAAAATGGAAGAATCTGAATCCATTGAAACTATGTTCTCTAGATTCCAGATTCTGGTAGCTGGTCTCAAAGTTCTGGACAAGGGATACTCTACTGCTGACCATGTCAAGAAGATAATCAGAAGTTTACCCAAGCAGTGGAGGCCTATGGTTACTGCTCTGAAGCTGGCGAAAGATCTCAACAAAATCACTCTGGAGGAACTTATAAGCTCCCTCAGAAGTCATGAGATAGAGCTGGAAGCTGACGAGCCTCAGAAGCAAGGTAAGCCTATAGCTTTAAAATCTAACAGAAAATCTGAATCTAAAGTTTTGCAGGCAGTTGAAGAAACATCTGATGGATCCTCATCAGAAGAAGACGAGCTTTCTCTTCTCTCCAGAAGAGTAAATCAACTGTGGAAGCAAAGACAAAAGAAGCTCAGGAATCCCAGAAGATCTGATCAGAACGAGTCTTCTTCCAGATACAGAAGAACAGATTCTTCCTCTGGATACAGAAGATCTGAAGGCTCCTCAGGCAGCAAGAAGCCAAATACAAAAGACATCATCTGCTACGAGTGCAATGAGCAAGGTCACTACAAGAGTGACTGTCCAAAGCTTCAGAGGGAAAAGCCAAAAAGGAAGTTTGGAAGAGAGAAGAAGAAAAGTCTCATGGCCACATGGGATGACTCTGACTCGTCTGAAGCTGACTCAGAATCAGATGATGAAAGGGCGAACATAGCGCTTATGGCTAACATTCCAGATGACAGTGAAGCTTCTGACTCAGACTCAGAATCAGACACAGAAGAGGTATTCCCTAACTTCGCTGTTAATTTTACAAAGGCTGAACTTGCTGAAAGCCTAAATGAAATTCTGGAACGTTATCAGCAGATTAGAGCTAAATTCAGAGACCTGAAAAGGACTCTTGAATCTGACTCTAATAAGTCTGAGAGTCTCAGATTGGAAAACTCTGAGCTGAGAGATAAAATTTTAAAATTAGAAAACTCTTTACAAAACTCTCAGAAGGAACCAATTGCTGAAACTCCCAGCAACGCTGATGAGATCATTAAGGAGTATGATCATAGTTTCCAGAAGTTCCTTGCTAAAAGCATAGATAGAAGCAGAATGGCTTCAATGATCTATGGAGTTAGCGGAAACGGCAGGAAAGGAATAGGATACCTAGGTAAGGTTCCTACACCTAAAAATGTCATGGATTTAGTTATTAAACACACTCCTCTAAATTCACACTTTGTGTATGGTCACACACATGACATCAAATATACTAGTAGTAATCACTTTGTGAAACCAAAATTCAACCAGAGTTTTGGTAAAACTAACAAATCAGGACCCAAGAAGATCTGGGTACCTAAGGATAAAATAATACATGTTGCAGATATCTTTAGCAGCAAGTCAGAAACACCAGTCATGGTACCTGGACTCTGGCTGCTCACGTCACATGACGGGAAGAAGGCATATGTTCCAAAGCCTGGAACTTAAGCCTGGAGGCCACGTTGGCTTTGGAGGCAATCAGAGGGGAAAGATAATTGGCTCTGGAACTGTAGGTAACGGAAATCTTCCCTCTATTAATAATGTTCTGCTTGTTGATGGATTGATGCATAACCTGTTATCCATAAGTCAATTAAGTGATAACGGTTATGATATAATCTTTAATCAAAAATCATGTAAAGCTGTTAGTCAGAAAGATGGGACTATCCTATTTAATGGTAAGAGGAAAAACAACATTTACAAAATCAAATTTTCTGAACTTAAGAGTCAGAACGTAAAATGTCTTCTGTCTGTTAACAACGAGCAGTGGATCTGGCACAGAAGATTGGGGCATGTTAGTATGAGAAGAATATCTCAGATTAACAAACTCAATCTGGTCAGAGGACTTCCAAATTTGAAGTTCAATTCAGATGCTCTGTGTGAAGCATGTCAGAAAGGCAAATTTGCAAAACCCTCTTTTAAATCCAAAAATGTTGTTTCTACCTCTAAGCCATTAGAACTTCTGCACATTGACTTATTTGGACCAGTTAAGACTGCTTCTGTCAGTGGCAAGAAGTATGGGTTAGTAATCGTAGATGACTATAGCAGATGGACATGGGTAAAGTTCTTAAGACACAAGGACGAGTCACACTCTGTGTTTGTTACCTTCTGTAACCAAGTTCAGAATGAAAAAGATCTTAGAATCGTTAAAGTCAGAAGTGATCATGGTGGAGAATTTGAAAATAAAGATCTTGAGTCATTCTTTAATGACAAAGGCATTCTGCATGATTTCTCTTGTCCTAGAACTCCCCAACAAAATGGAGTTGTAGAACGAAAGAACAGAACATTGCAAGAAATGGCCAGAACCATGATCAACGAGACAAACGTTGCTAAGACTTTCTGGGCAGAGGCAATAAACACAGCGTGCTACATTCAGAATAGAATCTCAATAAGACCTATTCTGGAAAAGACTCCATATGAATTGTGGAAGAACAGAAAGCCCAACATTTCGTATTTTCATCCATTTGGATGTACTTGCTATATGTTAAATACTAAGAATTATTTGAACAAGTTTGATTCTAAGGCACAGAAGTGTATTATGTTAGGATACTCTGAACGCTCAAGAGGGTACAGAGTATACAATACAGAAACACAGATTGTGGAAGAATCAATCAGTGTTCGTTTTGATGACAAGCTTGACTCTGAAAAGTCAAAGCAGAATGAAAATCTTGCAGGTATAGAAATTGAATTTGCAGGTTCTGAAGACAGGTCATCAGAAGCTCTCAACACAAACACTCCTTCAACGTCTGAAAGAAGCAATGCTAGAAATCCTTCAACTGCTGCTGAACAACCTCAGAAGAGATTACCCAGAAGCAGTTTGGATCACCCAGAAGAGACTATCCTAGGAAGAAAGGAAGATCCAATCAGAACAAGAGCAAGCTTCAGAAACTCTGAAGAAACTCTGATGGGACTTGTGTCTCTGATTGAACCTTCTTCTATTGATGAAGCACTTCTGGACAATGACTGGATTCTGGCAATGCAAGAAGAGCTGAATCAATTCACCAGAAACGACGTATGGGATCTCGTTCCAAGACCAAAAGGATTCAACGTCATTGGAACAAGATGGGTGTTCAGAAACAAGCTTAATGAACAAGGTGAAGTCGTCAGAAACAAGGCACGACTGGTTGCACAAGGTTATAGTCAGCAAGAGGGGATAGACTATACAGAAACCTTTGCCCCAGTCGCCAGGTTAGAATCTATCAGACTTTTAATCTCATTTGCTGTTAATAGAGGCATCACTCTGTATCAGATGGATGTCAAAAGTGCATTCTTAAATGGTTATATAGAAGAAGAAGTGTATGTTCACCAACCCCCAGGTTTTGAAAATACAAAACATCCAGAACATGTTTTCAAACTGAAAAAGTCACTGTATGGTCTGAAACAAGCTCCCAGAGCTTGGTATGAAAGGCTAAGTAACTTTCTGCTTGAAAATGAGTTCACCAGAGGGAAAGTGGACACCACTCTATTCTGTAAAACAGTTAAGAGTGACATTTTAGTCTGTCAAATTTATGTTGATGATATAATCTTTGGTTCTACTAATCCTTCTCTTGGAAGAAAATTTGCTAAGTGTATGCAGGCAGAATTTGAGATGAGCCTCATGGGGGAACTGAAGTTCTTTCTAGGAATTCAGATCAATCAAACTCCAGAGGGAACTTACATTCATCAGAGCAAATACATCAGAGATCTTCTGAAGAAATTTGACCTCTCAGAATGTAAGCCATCAAAGATTCCAATGCATCCCACGTGCATTCTGGAAAGAGAAGAGGTAAGCAAAAGCGTAGAACAGAAAGTCTACAGAGGTATGATTGGTTCTCTCCTTTATCTGACTGCTTCAAGACCTGATATTTTATTCAGCGTATGTATTTGTGCTAGATTCCAATCAGATCCTAGAGAATCTCACTTAACAGCTGTTAAGCGAATTTTCAAGTATCTGAAAGGTACTACTAATCTGGGTTTGTTTTATAGAAAATCTAGTGATTACAGTTTAGTAGGCTACTGCGACGCTGATTTTGCTGGAGACAGAGTGGAACGAAAAAGTACTTCTGGAAGCTGCCAGTTTCTGGGAGAAAATCTGATCTCGTGGTCCAGCAAAAGGCAATCAACTATTGCTCTGTCAACAGCAGAAGCTGAGTACATAGCAGCAGCTGGATGTAGCACACAGATGCTCTGGATGAAAAGTCAGCTTGAAGACTTCCAGATTTTTGAGAGTAACATTCCTATTCTTTGTGATAATACTTCTGTTATTTGCTTAAGTAAGAATCCTATTTTACATTCTAGAGCTAAGCATATAGAAATAAAACATCATTTCATTAGGGACTATATTCAGAAAGGTATTTTAAAACTTGAAATTTATAGATACAGACCATCAATGGGCTGATATCTTTACAAAACCCCTTTCAGAAGATAGGTTTAATTTCATTCTGAAACATCTCAGCATGAAAGTATGCCCAGAATGAAAATGCTTTAATTCCATATTCTTATCCTTCAGAATGTATTTATATTACTGTGAACTTCTGATCAATCTTCTTTCAGAAAGTTAGGACATGCAGATTGTATCAGAGGCAAGTCTAAAGATCTGAGAGTCTAATCTCAAATACAGACGTGCTGATCACTACATCAAACAAGTGTCATCCAATCATCAGCAAATCCCTGAAGCAGAACGCGTGCACGTTTCTGAGAAGGCAAAGCGCTGATTGGGTGCATTGAGACACATGTCTGGTAACCGTTTTTAAGTATCTTTCTCAAATCCCCCAAAATCAGCAAGCATTAAATGCAAAAGTAATCACGCTTGTTAATGGCAATCATTATTTTTTTCTCTCTCTTAAAAACGTTTTATTTTTCAAAATAATTTTTGAAAAACCTATTTAAGCACATTACTCCTCATGTTTATTCTTTATGCTTACTCATAATCTCTCAAGTATTTTCTGCATATCTCCTTCAAAACCCTAGCTTTTCTCAAATCACTCTCAAGCTTTTTGTGTGAGAACAATGGCATCCTCCAGCATTTCTGCAGGAAATCAGAAGAAGGAAACCTCTGAGCAATATCAAGCGCCTACCAGAACTCTTCTCACACCAGTAAAGAATCTTGAGGTTCTCTCTGAATTAATCATCGATTTCGAAAGTTTGAAGGATAATGGATTTGACCTAACTGCGGAAGTCAAAGCTCAAAAGTGGGAGAGGTACTTTGATAGATTGGTTGGACCAACCTTCCCAGAGCTTGTCAAAGAATTTTGGATTCATGCCAAGATTGATAAACATCTAGTCATCTCTTCTGTCATGGGAAAGAAGATAATAATTTCTGAAGACCTCATTGCTAGGTTAATAGGTCAAAGTGGTGGTGGAGTCCGTTGTGTGGACATGGCTGATAGGTGCCCTGATATAGGTGTGGTAGCACACTGCATTTTCACTCTTGGTTTTCCCAGCAGCAAAATCAAGGATCTGAAGGATCACTGCAGAGTGTGGGCCAAGATTGTTCTAGGCTGTTTCAATCACAGGAAGCCAACAAGCTCTCCTGACTATATAAACGTGGATCAGCAATTTCTGATCTACTTTATTGATCAGAGGGTGAAGATCA
The DNA here is from genome assembly GCA_948472305.1 of Vicia faba. Taxonomy (NCBI): domain Eukaryota; kingdom Viridiplantae; phylum Streptophyta; class Magnoliopsida; order Fabales; family Fabaceae; genus Vicia; species Vicia faba. The sequence goes on along the minus strand of OX451740.1, from coordinate 102,278,732 downwards.
ATTTGGCACACTTCCTGTTCAATCATCTGAAGACTAGTGTGAAAGAGACTAGAGAAGAAGAAAGGACCAAAAGGGACTGGATACCGTTTGGGAGGCTCATATCAGATATTCTGACAGAGAATAAGCTGATAGATTATCTGAGCGAAGCTAAAGTACTGGGCAATTTTGAACCAACTGTTGGAAAACCGCTGAATGCTAAGAATCTGAAAAAGATGAAGCTGATAGACAATATCAGGAAGGAACCCAGAGCTTCTTCAACTGCTGACATCTCCAGAAGAAGAGTGCCTCTGAGTGATTTCCCAAGATTTTCTGAAACTGAACCTGATATGTTTATCAAGTACCCAGATTCTTACAAGGAAGAAGATGCAGGTTCAAAGCTGAAGATCAAAGATCTGAGTCAAGTTCAACCTGAAGTGACTCAGAAGAAGTCAAAGAAGAGGAAAGCAGAAGGATCATCTCACCAGACTCCAAAGAAACGAGGTAATTCATCTGCTGCTCCTATTTCAATTTCCTCTACTATTCCAACATCTGTTGCTCCGCCTCAAACCTCTCACAGAATTTCCATTCCAATCCCCACTATTGATGAAACCATACCAGAAGACCCTTCTGAGGCCTTACAACTCAGAAGAACCAGAATTAAAATTCCCATTAAAATTTCCAATCAACAACCAACTGCTTCAACAACACCAGCACTTGATAGAGTGCTAGCTGATATTGAGCGTGAACATACTTCTGTTCAACCTCACTCTGAACCACAAAATATTCCTCCTCCACAACCTGAACCAGAAATTCAACCACAACCAGAACCACAACCAGAACCAGAACAAGAATCAGAACCACAATCACAACAACCTATCACAGAAGAACCTCTGATCCCTGAGAAATCAGAAGTTCCACCTCCTCAACCAGAAAATAATCCTCCCTCACCTCAAACAGAGTTTCATCGCTATGAAACCCCATCTCCTCATCATTCTGATCCCCACTCACCTCAACCTTCACCGCTGGCAATACAGTTGCCATGTGGAACCACCATTGTCAGACCCCAGTTACCATCATCAGAGGAATCAACACCTCCAAAAACTCCAACCACTCCAATAGACATATCCTCTGACTCTGATAACCATCCACCAAAACAAACAGCACCTCAGCACACCTCTGAAAACCAATCATCTGAAAACCCCAGCAGAACATTCATTGACTTAACAAGTCTTGAACGTCTTGCTGATTTAAGACACAAATTGGCCATTCCCAAACCAAAGCAACTAGATGTTGGCTCTGGTATTTTGGACTTTGAAACAGGTATGCTGCAGTGGATTGCTTCTCTGAAGCAAGTCTGTCCCGGGATGATCGACCCAGCTGCTTCAGATCAGCTCTGGTCACAGTTCAGAGTATGGGTTCGTTCTGAAGCACTCAAGCTGCAGGACGTCAACTATGAGCAGGCTCAACAGAACTTTAGCAAGCTGCTGAAGGAAGTTGAGAGTCAGCTGCCTCAAGAAGTTGTGCTCCCTCTGGACTCTGAATCGTGGTCTGAGAAAGAGCAAGCTGCACAGGTGCAACCTTCAGAAGAAGACAAGACTCTTCAAGAAGAAAATCCAGCAGAAGATGTAGCTGAAAGTTCTGAGAAGCCTCCTCCTGCTGAAAGTTCTCAAGCTGCCTTGGACAGGCAGGCTCTGGAAGAATTAAGGCTGAATGACTTGCGTCTACAGCAGCGGATGGAAGAGAATAATCAGAAGATGGAAGCAAGAATGAATGTCCAGGACAGCAAGATTGATACTGTTGTCACCATGGTTCAGAAGCAGAATGCAACTTCTGAAAAGATTCAAGCAATGCTGGAAAGCCTGTTCTCACGCATGCCCCCACAACCTTGAAATTTTTTTCATGCATGACATTCTCTATATTTTCGTCACTTTCTGATGTACTTTTGACTATGTTTTGACTATGCTTGTGTAATGTTCTTTCCTCTGAACTATTTTTAATATAATTTGTTTTTCTGATCTAAATTGTTTTAGCACATCACTAACACTTTTTGATTGCTGACAAAAAGGGGGAGAACAAGAATGATATTTAAAATCAATAACGGCTAACTAGACAGAAATTCTCAAACATTCTAACTCTATTACTTGAAATGCTTTTCTGTTTTGTTGTTAAGTCTACAGGCACAAGGAAGCTCTGAACACTATGAAGACTAAGAACTAGAAGCTCTGATCAAAATATAAAAGCTCATGTTGCTCTGATCATATATGAAGATCTGATCGGCCTAACACTCTGATCCGAAGCAAAGCTCTGACAGGAAAAGCTCTGAAGCTCTGCTTTCTGATAAGTCAAAGACTTATAATCTGATGCTCAAAGATAGAAAAAGATCTGACTCTGAAGAACACACATATCAAAGGGAAGTAACAAACTCAGGGGGAGTATCTCTTAACTCTGACTTCTCCGTACTTCTTATTCTGATACATAGATCTGATAACTTTTCACGTTATTTTTTATTTAAAATATCTAGTTTTTGTCATCATCAAAAAGGGGGAGATTGTTAGAACAATGTTTGAATCTAGTACCCTATAATTAAGTTTTGATGATAACAAAGTGAAAAGATATAGTAGTTAAATATTTTATGAGTGAATTATATGCTGCCTAAAATTACTATGCTCTGACTTGCAGATATGCTGATTAAAATAAGCAAGATCACGTTTTCAGCATCAGAATATGAGTTTGCACATCAGCATCAGAAGTTGCTGAATCAGAACGTCAAGATCAGATGATCAACGCTTGCACATGCTGAAGCTTGATGAATAGAACTGCGCGTAAAACACTCTGATACAGAAACAAATTAGTTCATCAGCAGCGAAGCAGAATCAGAATGAGCCAAGCCAGATCGTGCATTGAAGAAGCAACGGTACTGTGCATTGAAAGCTAATCAATACCAACGGCATCATTCTAGACAAGATCTGCTCAAAAAGGAAAGCTTGTTAATAGCATTGAATCAAGAATATTTGCTTCAACGTTCATCTTCTCAAAGTGCTATTTAAACCAAGCTTTGAAGATTATCACGGCTAATGCTTCCAAACTCTCTACACGCACAAAGCTGAACAATAATCTTCACTCTACAAGTTTTGCTAAACCAACAAACTCTGATACTTTATTAGCGTTTAGCATCCTAGTATTCTAAGCTTCATTTGTGTAAACATCACAGTTGTGATATAGTTTTGTAGAAACATTCACACACATTTGATTATACCTTTGTAAGAAAGTGTTGCCTTGACAAACCGGATTGTGGTTTGAATCAAGAAGGTTTTAGCAGTTGCTAAAGCAGATTTGTATTCAGTTGAATATAGTGAATTAAGACCTCGTTGGAGAGAGGCGAAATCACCTTGAACGGGTGGACTGGAGTAGTTTGAGATCAAACGAACCAGGATAAAAATATCTTGTTATTTGCTTTAAGTTTCCAGTTTTACAATTCAACCCCCCCCTTCTTGTGTTTTTCACCCCTTCAATACTCTCGTCTGGAAACTCGAAGTTCATTGACTGATAGTCGTCTACTGCCTGATGTGCCAAGTGGTCTACCAATACACTTCCTTTGATGGCTTTCTGAGTTGTGTACTGGATGTCGTATTCTGTCAAGATCATTTGCCATCTTGCTATTCTCCCAGACAGAGCAGGCTTTTCAAATATGTACTTTATTGGATCCATCTTTGAGATCAACAAGGTAGTGTGAGTCAGCATATACTGTCTCAGCCGGCGAGCAGCCCATACCAAAGCGCAGCAAGTTTTCTCAAGCAGTGAGTATCGGGTCTCACAGTTGGTAAACTTTTTGCTAAGGTAATAAATGGCATGCTCTTTTCGGCCAGACTCGTCATGCTGCCCCAGCACACACCCCATTGAGTTGTCAAGTACTGTCAGGTATAATATCAGAGGTCTCCCCTCAACCGGCGGCATGAGAATGGGTGGTTCTTGGAGATACTCTTTGATTCTGTCAAAAGCAGCCTGACATTCATCATTCCACCGTACTACCTGATCTTTCTTCAGCAGTTTGAAGATTGGTTCACAAGTAGCAGTTAGGTGGGAGATGAATCGGGCAATGTAATTCAGGCGTCCTAAAAAGCCTCTGACCTCTTTCTCTGTCTTAGGAACTGGCATCTCCTGAATGGCTTTAACCTTGGCAATGTCCACTTGAATACCCTTATCACTTACAACGAAGCCTAGCAACTTTCCAGATCTTACCCCGAAGGTGCACTTGTTCGGGTTCAACCTTAGCTTGTACAGTTTCAGACGGTCAAACAATTTCTGCAGATGATCAAGGTGTTCTTCCTCAGTTTGAGACCTTACAATCATGTCGTCAACATACACTTCTATCTCATGATGGATCATGTCATGAAATAAAGCAACCATGGCACGTTGGTAGGTTGCCCCAGCATTTTTCAACCCGAATGGCATGACCTTATAGCAGAAGGTGCCCCACTGAGTAACAAAGGTAGTTTTTCCATGTCTTCAGGTGCCATCTTGATCTGATTGTAACCTGAAAAGCCATCCATGAAATAGAACACCTTGTGCTGCGCTGTATTGTCAACAAGGACATCAATGTGAGGTAGAGGGAAGTCATCCTTGGGGCTGGCCCTATTCAGATCCCTTTAATCGACACACATTCTGACCTTTCCATCTTTCTTTGGTACTGGCACCACATTAGCAACCCACTGAGGGTAAGAAGTCACTGCAAGGAACCCGACATCAAACTGTTTTATAACCTCGGCTTTGATCTTCTCAGACATCTCTGGACGCATACGGCGGACCTTTTGCTTAACCGGAGGGCAGTCTTCCTTGGTAGGCAAATGATGGACCACAATGTCGGTATCCAACCCAGGCATGTCTTCATAAGACCAGGAAAATATCTCCACATAATCATGTAGCATCTGAGTCAACCGTTGCTTCACGCTGAGCACTAGGTTGGCACCAATCTTAACTTCCTTCCTATTTGCCTCAGTACCCATATTTATCGTTTCCACCGGCTCTTCATGTGGTTGAATTGCCCTCTCTTCCTGGAGTAACAGTCTTGCAAGCTCGCCAGGCACTTCGCAATCATCTTCACCTTCGTCTTCGGCTAAGTTGATCGGATTTTCGAAGTCATAACCGGCAGTAGCAGAGTCGTTACCAGTGAGATCCAGAGTGGATTGAAACCTGTATGAGTGAGTGTGTGTAAATACAGCTGTTTTGCAATATATAAAGAAAGGAAAGAAAGAAAAGGAGCATAAGATTTGAAATGCGAGAAAACGTCCAAGGTCTTTATTCATGATATATGAAATGACAATTAATATACCCTCAAAAATGAAGCCATGGTGCCCCGGGTAAGACACCGGGCCATAGAGTTTCAATTCATTGTTTATTACAAATACGAAAACAAAGGAGTTTATTACTGCGTAACAAAAGTAACAGGAGTATGATCTTTAGCAATCCAATTAGTCAGTCCACCATCAGTCGTCGGGTAGATCCAGCTATCGAACTCTGATTCTTCCACCTCATCTTCATCCCCAATGGCATTCACTCCTGGATTGGTAATGAGCACATGAGGTCTTCTGGTCTTTGCCTTGTGCACAACCCTCTGAGCCTCTGCAGTAAAACCCAGTCCAAACTTGTCAGTTTTAAGAGTGAAATCAGGGAGCCTGCCCCAGTTAGCATATTCACCTTTCTTGATTACAGCCCTGGCGTCCTTCAAGGAAGCCATCTTCAACGGAACATCCTCTTCAACCACTGTTTCTGCCGCTGCCAATGTTGGAGGTACCTCTTCAAAATGCTGAAAAGGGGTTTCAATAAACTCCCCGTCCATCTCAATATATCGGAAGGAATTCAAATGGCTCACCATATATTCTTCCTCCCCCTGCACAGTGGCAATCTTCCCTTTGACGGGGTACTTGAGCTTCTGGTGTAGGGTAGAGGTCACTGCCCCAACTTTGTGAATCCAAGGTCGACCCAATAGACAAGAATACGATGGACGAATATCCATCACATAGAAAGTTGAGTCGAATACTTGAGAACCCACACGAATAGGAATGTCTACCTCTCCATGAACCATCCTCTTAGAACCGTCAAAGGCTCTGACAATGATGTTGCTAGGTTTCAGCTCCAGGCCCTCACAATCCAAACGGTCTAAGGCCTTCTTGGGTAACACATTCAGGGAAGAACCAGTGTCCACCAACACGTGCGCAAGAGTAGTGCCCCTGCATTCTATAGAGACATGCAGGGCATCGTTGTGGTCCTTTCCCTTAGCAGTAAGGTCAACATCCGAGAAACCCAAACCATTGTCGGCTGTCAAATTGGCTACGCAATCAGTAAACTGGACTGTAGATTTCTCCTGTGGCACATGGGCCGTCTTTAGAAATGAAATCAGGGCCTTAGCATGGGCCTCTGAGCACAGCAGCAAGGAGAGCATGGATATCTTGGAGGGGGTATGCCCCAGCTGTTCAACAACATTAAAGTCGCTCTTCTTGATTATCTTCAGAATTTCCTCCATCTCTTGTTGGGAGGCCTCAGCATTCACAAATTTTGGTGCCTTCATCCGGGCAGGCTCATCTTCAATCCCTTTGCCCCGAGCATTAGACGACTCGGTGGCAGGGGAAACAACTTGATCAGAAATGGGAACAGGTGTACTTGCAGGTGTTATAATGAGGGGTCTTCGAATAGCGGGTGGCACAATGTCAGGCGAGAAGAGCCTACCACTGCGGGTTACTTTGGCTGGACCAGTGATATTGCTGACGCTGGTACCAGTGTTGAACTCTTGCTTTATTCCATGTACATATACATCTGCCCCATAGTGCCATGGGACAGCCTTATCGGATTCATAGGGGAGAGGCCCCGGAACAGTAATCACAATAGGTGCGACAGTCATGATTTTAACCGGCTTCCTTGGGAGAGCCTTGATCGGATTATTGAAAATGGTAACAACAAATACTTCTTCCACCGGAACAAACTGAACAGCAGTCTTCTTGAACAGAATCTCTTTGCTGTCCATCAGGCCTTGGATGCCCAACTTCAGCAAAGGACAACCAGAAAGGGAAACAGCACAGAAAAGGCAACCTTCACTACAACCCGAAAATAAACCGGCTAGCAGTAGGTTCCTCTTAACAGTCATCAGAGGAGTAGCTACATCATTCACAGAAACGGCATACACATCTTCATCAACGGCATTCACTCCATGCTGGGGCATAGGAGCAGTCACCACATTTGGCCTCTCAGGCGCTTCAAATTGTATCTCCTTTGCGTCAATAAGGTCTTGCACCTTATTCCTCAAGGCCCAACAGTCATCAGTGGAATGCCCCGGGCTATCGGAGTGATAAGCACAACGGGCATTTGGATTGTACTTGGGAGAGGCAGTGTTCACAACCTTCGGGGCCTCTCTGACAGTCACCAAGTTGGTGGATAGCAACTGCGGCAAGATTTGCGATAGGGTCATACTCAGCCGGGTAAACTCTCTTTTGGGTCTTTCAGCCCTTTGTGGATTGGTTTGCCGAGGAGCGGCAGCAGGCTTTGCAATCATCACCGCGTTGACAGATTGGCGGCGCTCAGGTTTATCATGTCTTCTAGGCCCATATACAGCACTGGCCTCCTTCTTGAAGGGCTTCTTCTCAGAACTTGACGATGCACCCTTCTGGATTTTACCGGACTTCATTCCAGCCTCTATCCTCTCCCCAGTCAGAATAAGATCAGTAAACCCTGCAGACGAATTACCGATAAGATGATTGAAAAATGGCCCGGAGAGGGTCCCCAAGAACATATCCACCAGCTCACGGTCTGTTAACGGAGGTTGCACCCTGCCAGCCAGATCCCTCCACTTCTGTGCATACTCTTTAAAACCTTCGCTTGATCCTAGCGACATACCCTGGAGTTGGGTACGTGTAGGAGCAAGGTCGGCATTATATTGATACTGCTTATAAAAAGCAGTAGCCAACTCCTCCCAGTTACGAACTTTGGTCCCATCCAGCTGATAGAACCATTCGAGATGAGTCCCTGAAAGACTCTCCTGGAAGAAGTGGATCCACAAGTTCTTGTCCACTGTGTACGGTTGAATCTTCCGCACATAAGATCTGAGGTGTAGCTTGGGACAAGACGCCCCGTCATACTTGGTGAAAGATGGTGCTTTAAACTTGTGAGGAATGATCACACCAGTAGATAAGCCCAAGTCTCCGAAATCCAGCCCAGGCACTTGTTGGATCTCCATTGCATTCAGTTTGTCTTCCAACTGCTTATACCGGTCTTCAGCAGGAGGATACTGTTCCTCATTGAAGTCAGTCTCGTTGTCAGAGACTACTGGACTTGAAGCCTTTCACCCCTGGGGACTGCCTTTGCCTACAGAAGAACCAGCTTCCTCGTTCTGCAGAGTGTTGCCAAACCTTCGGCCCGTGTTGAAAAGAACAATTCTCTTCTTCTTCTTCCCCTTCTTCAGGAGTAAAGCCTTCAGCTCTTCTCGGCCTTGAGCCAAACCCATGATCAGCTCCTGAAATTTCGCGTTCTGCGCCTGAAGGGCCTTGATAGACATCTCGGTTGATGATGAGTCAGGGTTAATAAACAGCGAAGAACAGTAAGCAACCTGAAAAGAAGAAAACCTGCTATGCACATGATGAATGATATGTGTTTATGTAATGCATTCAAGGGTTCGAAAATTCAAATTTGTTGTAGACAAAAAAGGAACACACATTATCATTAAGGAAATAATTATTCAGTACATCAAAGCCTCATGGGCACATATTACAAAGCAAATCAATCCCAAAAGACACTACGCATCCTCTTTGGAGCTATGTAGGTGTTGAGATTCCTCTCCTCGTGCAATAGGCGGGTGAGCTCCAAGACCTTCTTTTCACTAGCATGTAGACTGGTCTCAAGAGAATTCCGTTCTTCCTTAAGCTGGATCCAGCTCTTCTGCATCTCTTCCCAGGACGTGGGCATGTCAGGATGTTGAATGGTGTAGGACACCTCTCCTTCCAAGACTGGCTCTTTGATCACAGGGAGTACATGAGGATAAGGCATTATTAACTTCTGGGAGCGGGCTCGTACCCACTTGAGATAAGGTTCCAATGGGATGGAATTCTTGTGCCCCAGTGTCTTGCTGTCTATCTTACTGGGCATCCTCCAAGCTTTGATAAATCTCTGGCGAAGTCCTTGTGCATCGTTGTTGAAGTCAAAAACTATGTCAGGAATTAACATGTCATGAGGGCCATCCCTCCGGGCATAACCAAACTGTCTCCAAGCCAGGCATGGGTTGTAAGTAATACCTCCTCTGATTCCAAGTAAAGGAACATTAGGGTACTCCCCGCAACGATCAATGATAGTGACATCCTCTCTGGACCGAGAGCACCAATATATATATGCATGTGTAAGAGTCATCAACCGTTGTGACCATCTCAAACCCCGCTCGTTCTTCAAAACTGATTGTGGAAGGTGCGAAATAAACCACCTTCCCAGGAGAGGAGTGCAGCACATAAGGACACCTCTTCTTCTCATGGTTCGAGTGTAACATGAGTGAAGGATATCCCCCAGCAACGTAGGTATAGGATTCCTGGACATGAAGATCTGGACAGCACTGATATCTATAAGCTGATCTGGGTTAGGGAACAACACCAAACCATAGACAATGAGGGCCACAACTTCTTCAAAAGCTTGTAAGTCAAGGGAGTTCCAACATTCCTGGGCCTTTTCAAACAGAAACCTGGCTAAGAACCCTTTGATGCCACTTCTAACCTCCCAATGTCCCTTGAGGTCAGATGATTACAGGTGTAAGGCTTTAGCAATCTCTTCAAGCTTGGGTTCCTTTTCCGTACCGTTTTAGGGTAGTTGATCAAGGATAGGGATCTTCAGAAGCCGGGAGAACTCTTCCAATGTAGGCACCAGTTGATAATCCAGGAAAGTGAAACAATGATGCAGAGGGTCAAAGAACTGGAACAGGACCTTTATCATATCCTCCTCAATGTTGGTGTTGACCAAGCTGATGAGTCTTCCATGTCTTTCACTGAATGAAGAGCTCTCGGGAATCCTAGATATAAGCTCCTTAAGCTGAGGAGGGATCCTTACAAGGCTGATCTGAATTGTCTTTCTGCGAACAGTTTCCATGTCCTACAAAACAAGAACAAAGATGAAGATTCGAACCCCTGACATGGTTAGTCAATGCATATGATGCTGGATGATGTCATGATGCTATGATTAAACACACCACAAATATTTACAAAGGCAAACATGTAAGGCACACAAGTCACACAAGACAAGCCCTTAGAGTTTAGGCCAGCATGGGGTCTGGGTATTACCCTCTTGAAGTTGGTGGGCTCAACCTGTCCTATTAGAAGTAACCGGGTTCTAAGGGTCCCAATATCACTGGATTGCTTTCATTGTTCATCGTTTCGATTTATCCACTGAACTGGCGACCGAAATATTCCAAGAAAGCAACCCTCAATTGAGTGTAGTATCGAGTATCAACCAACCTCGGACTGCACCAAAGTCAGTTATCTCACTACCCTAAAGAAGCCAAGATGGTTCAATTAAGGTTCCTAAGGTCAGTTGATGCTTCACGACACCACGCGGCAGCCCCGTACTCTCCTTGACTGGACTCAAGGGTTACCGGTACTCACCAAAGTGCCACATCAACGTAGCAGACTGCTTCAACCATGTCAGTATACCCCGCACAGTTCCCTCACAGTCTTGTTGCTACTTTCTAAGAAGGTATCCCCAGATCCAGGTTAGGATCTATAGAACTCCCAAGACAGTACCCACAATAATAAAGCAAGCAATTCAAACAATTGAAAACACAAGTGATCTTAGTCCTAAGGTACACCTCACTTTTAAATTTCCCCAGCAGAGTCGCCAGTTCTGTGATCGGTGGATCTGGAACTGACTGTTGAACGCTGGTTCGCGAAATGTCGCGGAAGCAAGAGTCGCCACCGTCTTTTATTTTCTCCAAATGGAAAGGACAAAAGCACAGAAAAATTCCTTATTGAGATCGTTTCTCGGTTCGGGAGGTAGATTTATAGAAAGGGAAGGTGTTAGCACCCTTTCTATCCATGGTTATCCATGGGCTCTTAGATACTTGCTCATTTGTGTTTTCAAAATTGTTTGTTTGCTTTTCAGAGTGGGTTTGAAAAAGTTTCGTTTAAAATTTCAGTTCGACTCTTGTATCAGTCCTCAAGAGTGTTTGAAAAGTTGTTTTGAAAGCTTTTTGAAAGTGTCGGTGTGAAAAGAAGTTTTTGATTTGTTTTGAATTAGAGCAAGTATCTACGAGTCATCTACCTACCCTAAGGAATTCGTCTGTGTAAATGTCCTTAAGGTAGTGCCATCCCACCATTGAGAGGTAGGTAGCACCACCGTTGGAGGTGTTCGGGTCAATTCGAGGATTAGGGACAGTGTGGTCACTAGAGCAATAGGAAGACACCTTATAAGCTACCCTCATGCCATGTTCATGGACATGAGGACTTACTAAAACGTCCTCTACTCGACGACCACGTTTCGAGGGGCAAGGCAACAGTGAGGCGTACCCTAGGGGTGGTGTGTGAATTGTGTGTCAATTTCAGTTATATTTGTCTTGTTCATGCATTGGTGATCTACACTTTGTTTTTATTTTTGGCATTCATTCTTTCATGTGGTTATTAACAGTTAAAAGGTGCGGGAAGATAAAAGTCCTACGCTATTACAAAGGCACTGGTCTACATCGCCAAATTAAACCAAGACCCGATTTGAATAAATAAAGTGCGGAAAAATAAATATCCTAATTAATCTATTACAAGGCTTTGGGGCAAGTACATAAATTTCACAAAGAAAAATAAACGCGCGAAGAGAAAATCATATCGAAGGTGCGAGGGCGTTGGACCCTTTGAGGAAATTAAATCGAAATTATTAAATTAAATTAAATAAAGGAAAGGACTTATTTTTTTTAATGTTTTTTGTATTTATGGAATTAGAGAAAATTAAATGGAATTAAAACCCTAATTCTAAACATTTTTAATTATTAAAGAAATAAATTCAAGTTTGACCTAATTTACATTAATTGTTTACATGGCATATTTATTTACAAAAATAATTAATATTTAATAATGGTAAAAAGAAAAGAAAAAGAATAAAAGCATTAAAACCCTAATCTCTATATTTTTAATTTATTAAAAAAAGCATTAAAATTAAACCTAAAATTAAAACTAAGTTAATTATTAAATTTATTTACAAAATAAAACATTAGTGAATTAAATAATAAAATATATTTTTATCTTTGACTTTCTGATTTTTTTGTATTTTTATATTATTTTAAATTAATTTAAAGAATTAAGAGAAAAGAATTAAAACAAAATAAAAAAAGAAAAGAATAAAGGAAGAAATACAAACAAAGGGGGTTTGTTGACCCTGTAGGAGGTGCTTTCCAAGCAATTTTGGCCCATTTGAATCAGGCCTGGTTGACTTTTGATGGTCACGTGTAGACCCCTGGACTAAGGTGCATGATGGAACTCATATCTTGGCTTTTGGATTGATCTCAGGGGCCATGTGGCAAGCACCAGCGCTGGACGTTTGGTGGGCTATAGGAAAGTCAGTGTACCTGATCATATTGCAAGAAAAAATAGAAAGAAATATGGGGGACCTGGGGATCGAACCCAGGTCCCAACGTTCATCACAATTGCCTTCAACCACTAAACCACTCAGCGCGTTTGGAATATATATTGCAAAATAAATAACATAACGTAAAACAATGATTAGTGGTAAAAAACGCGCCAGAATATGAATGACCCTATCACGTGAGGACATCTAATCTTCTTCTCCGTTTTCCTGTAACAAAACACGTTAGATAACGGGGGGTTTTAACCCCCACTAAATGAAGCCACGAATAATAGCGAATAGGGCCTGGTTCATCATAAATTGAGCGCGAGGCATGACTTTGAATCGTCATGAGCTTCTGATTCTAATGGCATAGGTCTTGTTGTCTGATTTTTCCATATGAACAAATCCCCAATTTCAAGCTTGTGAAAACCTAGAAAATTTCCATGGCAGATTCTCGTACATGGCACGTTAGTTCAATTAAAATATACCAACAGCTTTAGAATGCTTATGTTAGTGCAAAACAACAAGACAAATGCATGAATGATACGTATAAATCAAAACACGAATGTGAGAAATATTAAGAACAGGGCGGCTTCATTCTACCAATTCTTTGTGTTAGAGGCTGTGGTTTTGATTGGAATAGATCCCTGGTAACCTTGGCAAGCTATTGGAATGGTTATCTTGCCTTGAAACGCACTGAAACTGTGTCTTCAGTTTTGAACTTTTTGACAAAAAATGCAAAGTTTGTATGGGGTCTGAGGCGCAGCTTCCAGGTTCTTTAGCATTAGGGTTGTGATCTGTATATGTATGTGAGTGTTTTTGGTTTGCAAAACAAGTCCAAAACCTTTATAATCATGAATCAAATATTTGATTTTTAATGGTATCTTTTCCAATCTTTTCCATGTGAAAATCATGCCAATCATTGCCAATTCTTTCCATATTGAGTGTGCACGAAATCTTGGAGTTATGATAGACCTATTAGCTGCATAAAAAGATTTAAAATGCATGCTTGAGTATTTTTGTCATTTTTTATTTAATTAAATGAATTAATGGTGATAAAAATTCAAATAAATAATAAAAAATGATGAAATAACTCCCCTTTGGGTCAATGGGTCGTGCATAACTTTTGGATAATGATTCTTGGAAGAAATTGAGGCCCATTAGCAATTTTGAGGCATTTGAAGCAAAGTTGACTTTTCAAAATTCCCAAACATTTCCCAACTTCCACAAGGCATCTCTTGCTCAATTTTTAAGCTTTGATCATGTTCTTGGAAATTTTGGAAAGGTATTGAAGTCCTCTAACCAATGCCTTTGGTCCCATGTCATTTTGATTTACCAATCTCAAGTTATGGTCTTTGACTTAAAGTGCCTTTTTGTTGACTTTTGAAAATGACCTATAATGTTGAGATTGATAACTTTTTGTGAGAGCATTTCTTGGATTTGAAGTGTGAAGAGGAGTTGTAGGAAATGTCTTTCTCTTCAAAATGAGCTTTGGATGGAATTTTTCTGATGATCCATGTGGAAGTTATGCCTTGGTCAAGTTACAGTTGACTTTTTCAACTGTCCAAATATGGAAACTTTTGCATCTTGAGACTTTTTGAGCCATGCCTTGAGAATCATGATCAAGAATTGATCAAATGATGTTTGTGGCTTAAAAATAAGATGTTGACCAAAAATTTGAACTTTTGACTGTCAAATGACCATTTTACCCCTACAGTTGACTGTTGAGCAATTAGGGTTTTTTGACTGTGCAATTTTGTGCTGTGAGTCTTGAAACTTAGCATATGGATGCTTGACCATGTTTGTAGGCATATGGGACTTGATTGGACCCTTGGAAATTTCAATTTCTTTGTCAGAACCAAAACCCTAATTTTTGACTATTAGGAGGCCCTTGAACTGTGCAACCCTTGGGAGATTTTGAAGCATGCTCTTTGCAAATCTTGAAGAATATGGGAGGGAAAATTTTGGGGTACAACACTACCCTTAAGTATTCTTGGAAGTGATTGGAATGAAGATTTCACAGTGAGAAGGCTTGTAACGAGAGTTTTGAAACTCGAGGGTTTTTTGAGAAAAGTTTTGATAATTTTTGCAATTTTGAGGCAAGGATGCGTGTCCCTCTTGCATTTGATCTCTTGTGCTTATATAGAGGTAGAATTAAGGTAAACAAATATGGCATAAAATAATGCAATCATTGCCAAGATTAGACAAGAATCAAACATGTTTTCAAGCTTCTATTTTTAAATATTCTTGTCATATATGTGATCATACGGTTTAGGCATGTTTATCATGTGTTCTTGGGCCTCCATGTGATTGAAATCAAAAGCCTACGCGCCTTGTATCACTGCTTCATATTTTATTTGATTAAATTTGCATTTAAATGAATAAAAATTCAAATAAAAGAAATAAAAATCATAAAAAATATGTGAATGGATTTAGGGGTTCTTTAACACATTGGAACATGTTTTAACATCAAAATCTAGGCTCACTAGTTCAAAATTTCAAGTTTGCTCACTTTGCACTTCATGCATTTTCTCAAAATTTCTCAAATTGCATTGGTCATAACTTTCTCAATTTTTATCTTTTGAAGGTGATCTTGAAATTTTTTGAAATCCAAGATGTCTTCTTAAATTTCTCTTTTAATCATTTTTGTATTTGGAGACTTTATCTTGATGTAAGTTGCCTTGACAAAAAGTGTCTTTTGTTGACTTTTGAAATGAACTATAATGTATTGGCTCATATCTCTCAAATGAAGCACCTTTTGGACATGATCATACATATACGAAGTTGTAGAGAATTGAATTTCCTTCAAAATGGGCTTTGGTTGGGGAAAAGTTGATGAAGCATGTGAAAGTTATGCTTGGTCAAAGTTCAGTTGACTTCTGCTAAGGAAACCTTAATTTGGCAACTTTTGACTTTTGATGATTTGAGGGCTTTTCTTGAGGAATCATGATCAACCCTTTGATAAAATGATGAATATCACTTCAAAATGTTGATGTTGACCAAAAACCTTGAAGTTCGACTGTATGTTGATCATAGTTGACTTTTTACCCAATATAGTTGATTTTCAATCACCTGAGCTATTCACTGAGTAATCTTGTGATGCAAGGCTTGAAACTTTACATGAGCATTCTTAGGGACATATGAAGAGCCATGAAAACAACTTGAGGCCTTTTAAATCCAATCTTCCTTGAGAAACACAAAACCCTAGTTATGGACCCATTGCTTAAGAGGAGAATTTGTCTGATCAATTCTTGAGCATCCTTGAGCATTTGAGAACCCTAGAAGAATGTCTTGAAGAAATGGGAAGGCCAATTTTAGGGTACAACAACTGCCCCTATTCAATCTTCTTAAACCTGAAGAGTTAGATTGACATGTCCGCCAGTCGTGACTTGAAGGTAGAAGATGGTTGAACACTTAAGTGCCCAGAAATTTGCACTCGCACATGCACCAAGTAACACTGTTGGTTGATTATACCGGGAATGGATTTAAAGATTCCATTTGGAGAGGTGCGGAGAGTCGACAGATGGGCTTAACGATGCCATCCAAGATAACTGTTGATAAGAAAATTAGACTAAGTCTACTCCCGACTTTGTCTTAGTAGATGTATTTGGAATGAGTCTACGCCCGACTTTGTCCAAAAGAATAATCAAAATAAATCTATACTCGATTTTATCTGAACCAGAAGATGGCTATGCCCGACTTCACCTAAGAGAGGTACCAGAAAGAGTCTACGCCTGACTTTTCCAAAAAGAGCATCAGAAAGAAATCTACGCCTGATTTCATCTGAACTAGAAGATGTCTACGCCCGACTTCAACTAGGAGAGGTACCGGAAAGAGTCTACGTCTGTCTTTTTCCAAAAGGAGCATAAAAAATAAATCTACATCTGATTTCATCCAAACTAGAAGATGTATACGCCCGACTTCAACTAGGAGAGGTACCGGAAAGAGTCTACGCCTTACTTTTCCAAAAAGAGTATTAGAAAGAAATCTACGCCTGATTTCATCTGAACTAGAAGATGTCTATGCCCGACTTCAACTTGGAGAGGTACCGGAAAGAGTATACGCCTGGATTTTCCAAAAATAGTATCAAAAAGAAATCTATGCTTGATTTCATCCGAACTAGAAGATGTCTACACTCGACTTCAACACGAAAAGATACCGAAAAGAGTCTACGCCTGACTTTTCCAAAAATATCATCAGAAAGAAATTTACGCCTGATTTCATCTGAATTAGAAGATGTCTACGTCCGACTTCAACTAGGAGATGTACCGGAAAGAGTCTATGTCTGAGTTTTTCCAAATAGAGCATTAGAAAGAAATATACGCCTAATTTCATCTGAACTAGAAGATGTCTACGCCCGACTTCAACTAGGAGAGGTACCAGAAAGATTTTACGTCTGACTTTTTCTAAAAAGAGAATCAGAAAGAAATCTACACCTGATTTCATCCGAACTAGAAGATGTCTACGTCCGACTTCAACTTGGAGAGTGTTGTACCCCAAAATTTTCCCTCTCATTTTATCAGGATTCTCCTCACAAGACTCTTTGGACTCCAGATCAGACTAGGGTTTGCTCAGCTCAAGACATCTCCTTGCACTGATGACCTGAAATTAGGGTTTGAGTTTGCACAAGGATTTTTGGACTTCCAATGCATCATGTGACTTTCATACTTCATTTTGGACCTCTAAGATTGCCCATACCAAGTTTCAAGCCTTGAATCAAGTTGTTGCCCAGTCAATTGGACAATTGACCTAAAAATCAGTTGTATTGGGGAAAAAGTCAACTGTGGCCAATCTAGATTCAAACCTCATAATTTTTTATCCATATCAACATTATAGACTCATATGAACCATTTGATCAAGTTTGGACCACAACTCATCAAGAAATTTGATCAGATCATCAAAAGGGCAAAATGGTCATTCTTAAAACAAAAAAACTAGGGTTTCCACCCTTTCCAAAAAAATAATCATTTTTATTTTCTTATTTTTAAGAAATTAAACAAATTTATTTTACATACATAAAATAAATATACAAAAACATTTGTGCATATTTACATTTATTTGCATATTTAAATAATTGTCCATTTATTTATTGTATATAAATTCAATTGGGTTGTAATAGTAAATTGGGGTTTTATTTTGTGCAAATACCCCCTATTCAAACTTGTACCCCCCTTTCCATAATATTGTTGTAATAGTTAGATTTACTTTACGCAATTTATCGTATTATATGCATGATAGTGAGATTAGGATTTTGTATGCAAATACCAAAAATCAAAACAAATAGCATGACTAAACACAAGACAAAAATGCATGAAAAATGACAACACAATGCACACAAGCACCTCTAGGGTTTCACCCACTTGTTGCCTTAAAAAACATGGCCATGGTATGCATGCTATGTATCTTGGCAAAACAAAACAAAAAGATCATAGTCCCTCGATGACGCTATCTTGGTTGCCTAAACAAAAATGATCTAGTCCCTCAAGGAAACTTGCTAAGATACTTGGCACCATTGCTATTATGGTCATACGATGACCCACGCCCATCCCGTTTAACATCCAAAGATAGGTTTGTTTACCAAATGCAATGGTAAAACAACAATATCAAAGGAATAAAAATGTGTAGGAAAGATCTTTGAGTAGGGTAGACAACTCCTAGTTACTTGATCAAATTGCAAACCATCCTTGCTATTTTCAAACACACACAATTTCAAAACATTTCCCAACAAACTTTCAAACATTGAAACATTTTTTCAAAAGACAAACACCTTTGTATACATTCAAACAAGAATCATTACAAAGGTTGCCTAAACAAAGGCCTCTTTTCAAAAGATTTTCAAAACCACACACAAAAGCACCATTTCAAACAATTGAAAAGCAAAAGCAAGTGATCTAAAACAAGTAACTAAGAGCCCATGGAAAACCATGGATGAAAAGGGTGCTAGCACCTTCCCTTTTCATAATTTACCCCTCGAACCCAAAAACAATCTCAAAGGTCTTTCCTGTGCTTTTTTACCTTTCCTTTTGGATAAAATAAAAGTCGGTGGCGACTCTTGCTAAACCGAAACATTTGCAAACACAAACGCAAAACCTCAAGTCAGTTCTCCCACCGCATCACAGAACTGGCGTCTCTGCTGGGGATCTTTAATATAAAAATTGGGGTTACCTTAGGGTTTTATATCACCTTTACATGATTATCTTGCTTGACTTGATTGCTTTACATTTGGTTCTATTGTTTGGGTTTGAATCTTCTACCCAGATTTGGGAAACATTCATAGGTAAATAGCAATACATTGTTGAAACTGTGCGGGGTATACCGACATGGTTGAAGAAATAACTATATTAGTGTGACATATTTGTGGGTACCGGTAGCATTTGAGTCAATCAAAGAGAATACGGGGCCGCTGAGTGATGTCATGAAGCACTAATGGACTTTTAGAACCTTTACTTGACCAACTTAGCCTTTTTTAGGAGTAGTGAGATGACCGGCTTTGGTGCAGTCCAAAGTTGGCAGATACTCGATACTACACTCATTGAGGGTTGTTTTCTTGGAATATTTCGGTCGCCAATAAAGTGGCTAAACTGAAACAATGAACACAGAAAATAATCCAGTGATATTGAGCTCCTTAGAACTCGGTTACTATTTCTAGGACAGGTTGAGCCAACTAAACTTCAAGAGGGTACTTACCTATGAAACCCCATGCAAGCATGAAACTAGGAACTTGTGTGATTTGTTTGTACATATATACTTGTGCATAACATCATGGACATCATGAAGCATCATATGCATCCACTAACCATTTCAAGGATTCAGATCTTCATCTTTGTTCCTGTTTTGTAGGTAATGGATTCTCTTCGCAGGAAAACTATCCAAGTCAACCTTGTAAGAGTTCCTCCTCAACTCAAGGAGCTAGATTCAAGGATTCCTGAGAATTCTCCATTCACCGAGAGGCATGGTCGTCTTCTCAACTTAGTCACTTCTAATACTGAGGAGGATATGCTGAAAGTTCTCTTCCAGTTCTTTGACCCTTTGCATCATTGCTTTACATTTCCTAACTATCAGCTTGTGCCTTTTTGGAGGAATTTTCTCAACTCCTGAGGATTCCTATTCTCAATCAACTACCCTACAACAATACGGAAAGAGATCCAAAGCCTGAAGATGTTGCTCAAGCCTTACACTTGCAACCATCTGATATCATAGGCCATTGGGAAACTAGAAGTGGTGTCAAGGGTTTCTTGTAAAAGTTTGTTTGAGAAGGCCCAAAGTAGCTGGAATTCATTGGACTTACAAGCTTTTGAGGAGATTGTAGCTCTTCTCATCTATGGATTGGTCCTGTTCCCAAACCCTGGCCAACTTATAGATGTGAGTGTTGTCAAAGTCTTCATGGCTCGCAACCCGGTGCCTACATTGCTTGGGGATATCCTCCACTCTTTTCACACTCGAACAATGAGGAAAAGAGGTGTTCTCATGTGTTGTACTCCTCGACTGGCAAGATGGTTTATTTCTCATCTTCCCCAATCAGTCTTGAAGAATGAACAAGGTTTGAGGTGGTCACAATGATTAATGACTCTTACCCATTCAGATATTCATTGGTGTTCTCGATCAAAAGAGAATGTCATCATCATTGACCGTTGTGGGGAATTCCCTAATGTCCCTCTACTTGGCATTAGGGCAGGCATTACCTACAACCCTTGTATGGCTCTGAGACAGTTTGGGTATGCCCGAAGGGATGGCCCACATGACATGCTGACTCCAGACTTGGTTTTTGACTTCGAAAACGACGATCAAGGACTTCGACAAAGGTTTATCCAAGCTTGGAGGATGCCCAACAAGGTGGACAATAAGACCTTGGGACATAAGAATTTCATCCCTCTTGAGCCTTACCTCAAGTGGGTACGAACCCGCGTCCAGAGTCTTATGATGCCTTACCCCTACATTATCCCTGTGATCAAAGAGCCTGTTATGGAAGGAGAGGTTCCATACACCCTCCTACATCCTCACATGCCAACATTACTAGAAGATTTACAAAGGAGTTGGATACAGCTCAAGGGAGAACGCGATACTTTTGAAGCCCAATTCTACGCCAGTGAGAAAAAGGTTTTGGAACTTACTCGTCAACTTCACGAAGAGCAGACTCTCAACACCTACATTGCACCAAAAAGGATGCGCAACGTCTTTTTACCTTAGAATTTTTGTATTATTTTGCCCATGGGGCATTGATGTACTAACAAATTCTATCTTATTAATATGACGTATGTTCCTTTTTTGTTTAAAACAAATTTGAATTTCTGAATCCTTGAAAGCATTACATGAATACATATCATTCATCATATGCATAAGCAGGTCTTTGCAACAAGACTCCTTATCTTCTTACTGTTTATTTTAGTAAGATGGCTCTAATGCAGACTATCAAGGACGTCCAGACTCAAAATGCTCAACTCCAAGAAATGTTCTTGAATCTGTCCAAGGGACAAGAAGAGGTGAAAGCTCTCCTCACAAGAGGCATGGTCATAGGGAATCCAGAGGGCATCAAGAATGATCAGTTGGAAGGGCTACAGATTGAGATGGTAACAATGAATATTCAGATAATGGGACAACTTGTGGGCCAGGTGGCTCTTATTCAAAACCTGGCTCGAGAGCAAGAGGAGCTGAGAGTCCTCATCACCAAGCTTCATCAAGATAAATGTAACCAAATGAGGCAAACAACTAAGGTTGAGGATCAAGTCATCGTTTAGCCTCACTTGAGACAAAAAGCCGAGGGAAAACCTCCCCAGTTTGCTTCAGGGTCACAAGCCCAACAACAACCTCGCCAATGTCAACAGGGTAACCGGCGTAAGCAGAATACATCTGGAAAAAGCTTCACTGAGATTAACATGTCATTATCTCAAGTGCTGCAACGCTTGTTGGAAGTCAAGCTGATTGTATTAAAGAACCCCCTCGGAATCCCAACACAGTCGTTCCAGGGTACAATCCAAATGCAAGATGTGTGTATCACTCCAACATTCCTGGACATGACACCGATAGCTGTTGGGCATTGAGAAACAAAATTCAAAATCTGATTAAAGAAATAACACTGGAGTTCACGCAAGATGGCCAGATGAAAATCTTCCGCTGAGGGCTCTCCACCTAAAATGACAAGTTCGAACAAAGAGACTTCTGTTCATTTTGAATTTCCATTTGTAATTTCTTTTGTTATTCAAACAATTATCTATTTTTGTCAAACTTTGTTTCATTAATGCATTGCGTATGTTTATCTTGAATTATTTCATTTTCATTACATTTTAACTATGCTTTTTACTCGCTTTATGACATTCAACTCTTGCTAAAATTTACAAGCCTTTAGAGGGAGGATGATGAAAACAATGTCATAATCTCATACAGTATGCTTTTGGACGGACCTTGCTGACGATGTACATGTGTTTCTTTCAAATTCTAAACACTGGAGTTATAAGGAAGATAATCTCTAGTCAACCCCTTCGAGCCAAAGAAGTAGAAGTTTTCTGTTTTAAATTGAAACTTTAATCAAAAACAGAGACAGGGTAGTCTCCCAGTTAATTCAAATGCACGTTTGGTCGCAAACTCTCATCTCGTAATACGATGAATAACATCGAAGACATTCCTCTGGAATCAAAAGACAATGATGGTTCCCAATCGCATAGGCGATCATTAGCTCTCAAAAGAAAATCCCACTAAGTCAAAACCTACAAAGGAGGCTTAAGAAAACTAGGGCATCCCGCTGACTGTAATCTCAAAACAAGAACAGTCAGGCAAAAATTAAGGGATAACAAATCAAAAGAAAGAGGTCACTACAAATCCTCAACAAAAAATAATGTTACAAAAATGACCGCCTTCCAACAAACTTAAGTTGTTTGAACCATCACCAAAATTTCGTTCCAGGCTCATTTGAAGTTCAAACGCACAATTAACTGAGTTTAGGACTGGAGAACATCACGAAGAACGGGTGGGTACAAATATACTTTGAGCCTTTATCCTTTGTTTCTTAAACCGTGAATAAAGCCATGTTACAACCCTTCAAAAGTCCTAATTGAAGCATGGGTTAGTTCGAAAGCATACTCTTACAAAAGGTATCCTGACTCCTGTAAGGCTTTGCTCTAAATCCTGAGTTGAATTTTTCTTACAAAAAGCTTTCTGCTAAAAAACGCATTTTCAAAATTTCAGGACAAGCATAAACTTTGCATTATTTGAATATCGTTGTTTGCATATGGCTATTTGTTTGGCAGCGGAGAAATTCACACAATGAATATCCAATGAACGAAAGGCTCTCAGTGAACAAAGTCACTTCAAGCGGGATGACACTTCCATTGCAAAAATCTCCTATCAACAAAGGAACATGACATGTCATTGTCCAAAAAACCTGGGGCAGTCCAGTCAAGATTTCAAGAAATATCTCAAAATGCAGAGTAACTAGGGGCAAGTCTCCGTCCCCGTCACTTGGGACATTGAACTTCAATCCCGACAAAGGGTTGCATACGGTCAAACATTTCCTGGCAAAGCCATAAACACTCGATACTAGGGGCGGTGACAAATCTCCTCAAAATCCTTCTCATAACATGACTCCCAGCCAGAGTTTCAAGCTTTGATAACCTCTTCCCAGCTAAGTCGACCTCAAGAATCCCTGAGGAATTTTCTTCAGTAAGTCGCCGCCTCGCCAAAAGACTAAGCAACAGGGTTTATTTCCCCAACAAACGGAGGGTTTCTCCAGTTTGAATTTGCCTCTCCGACTACTACAAATCAAAAGATCTTCTCTGGTTCATTCAGATCGACACTAAGATCTCCCTAATTCTTATTCCAGTTGAAGATATTCCAAGATTTTTAATGTTTCAGATAAATCTCTCAACGATTTATTCTGATTCATTTCCGGACTTTTGCTGTTTCAGATAAATCTCCCAATGGTTTATTCTGATTCATTCTCTGTTCAGATCCAGTTCAAACTTTCCGTCAACAATCACCTTTGGATGGCATCTTTAAGCCCATTTCTATACACAATCAAATCAGCATGTCATTAAAGATCCCCAGCGGAGCTAAAACCTTGAAGTGCATATCCCCAGTGGAGTTATATTTTCAAACCCTTAATTCCCATCAGAGTTAAACTTCAAACTCCCAATCCTCAGCAAAGTAAAAACTTTGAACTACAGACCCTCAGCAGAGATGAAACCTTCTTCCCCAGTCAAGTCAAATATTTCCAATTATCAATCCCCAGCGGAAACCATCCAGTTTTCCCCAAATTCCCCAGCAAGTTGTCTTAAAATCTGAGAATCAAATAGATAACAGTTAACTTTTGTTTTATCCCCAACCTAGGATAATTCCCCGGTAGATTGGCATACAACACAAGCTCCTAATATCCCCAACAGAATGAAGATTCTCATTCTTGAAACCCCAGAAGATTGGCATACACCCAAGCTCCTGATATCCCCAACAGAATGAAGATTCTCATTCTTGAAACCCCAGAAGATTGGTATACACCCAAGCTCCTGATATCCCCAATAGAATGAAGATTCTCATTCTTGAAACCCCAAAAGATTGGCATACACCCAAGCTCCTGATATCCCCAACAGAATGAAGATTCTCATTATTGAAACCCCAGAAGATTGGAATACACCCAAGCTCCTGATATCCCCAACAGAATGAAGATTCTCATTCTTGAAACCCCAAAATATTGGCATACACCCAAACTCCTGATATCCCCATCAGAATGAAGATTCTCATTCTTGACTCCCAGTAGATTGGCATACACCCAAACTCCTGATATCCCCGTCAGAATGAAGATTCTCATTCTTGACTCCCAGTAGATTGGAATACACCCAAACTCCTGATATCCCCGTCAGAATGAAGATTCTCATTCTTGACTCCCGGTAGATTGGCATACACCCAAACTCCTGATATCCCCGTCAGAATGAAGATTCTCATTCTTGACTCCCAGTAGATTGGCATACACCCAAACTCCTAATATCCCCGTCAGAATGAAGATTCTCATTCTTGACTCCCAGTAGATTGACATACACCCAAACTCCTAATATCCCCGTCAGAATGAAGATTCTCATTCTTGACTCCCAGTAGATTGGAATACACCCAAACTCCTGATATCCCTGTTAGAATGAAGATTCTCATTCTTGACTCCTGATAGATTGCATACACCCAAACTCCTGATATCCCCGTCAGAATGAAGATTCTCATTCTTGACTCCCAGTAGATTGGCATACACCCAAACTCCTGATATCCCGGTCAGAATGAAGATTCTCATTCTTGACTCCCCAGTAGATTGGCATACAACCCAAACTCATGATCTCCCCAGCAGTATAGCTACTCCCCCAGAGTTTTCACTTACTCTTCACTAAGAAGCCTTCTTCCCCACAGAGTTTTACTCCCCAACAGAATGAAGATTCTCATTCTTAACTCCCCAGCTTGAAGTCCCCAAGGATTCAAATTCCCTTAGCAGATTGAAGATTCTCATTCTTAATTCCCCGCATAAGCCATCACAGTCTTCCCTATTCTCCAGCAGATCAAGGTTTTCCTTTGTATGATCCCCAGTAGAGATCTTCATAGTTTTCCCTATTCCCCAGCCGAGTAAGGATTTTCTTTGTGTAACCCCCAGTAGAAGTCATCAAAGTTCTCTGGATTTCTCAAGCAGTTTGGCATTACTCTCACAATAGATTTTGTCAATACTCTAACTTGTCAAATATTTTGAATCTCCAGTAGCGGTCAAGGATTTATTTTTCCCGGCAGCAGTCAAAGATTTCATCATTCCCAGCTATCAAGGATTTATTTTCCTCAACAAGACAACAAATCAGCTTACATACGCATACATTACACTCATATATCATAAACATTGATAAAAACACATTTTATTGCATCATACATTTCATGCAACATAACTGTTGTACCCCAAAATTTTCCCTCCCATATTCCTCAAGATTTGTCAAGAATAATCTTCAAATTACTCAAGATGGCTCAAGGGATTGTACAGTCAAACCACCTCATAAGACAGCTGAAATTAGGGTTTTGGTTCTTTCAATGAATTTGGGGTTATCAATGGTTCAATCAAGTCTCATAGGCCCATATACATCCTCAAGCATCTACTTGCCAAGTTTCAAGACTCACAGTGCCAATTTGCACAGTCAAAAGCCTAATTTGATCTACAGTCAACTACAAGGGCAAAATGGTCATTTTACAGTCAAAAGTCAGAATTTTTGGTCAACATCTTATTTTGAGTTCACAATCATCATTTGATCAAGTCTTGATCATGATTCATCAAGAATAGCTCAAAAATCATCAAGATGCAAAAAGTTACTATTTTTGGACAGCAAAAAAGTCAATTGTATCTTGACCAGGGCATAACTTTTTCAGGGTTTGTCAGAAAAATTTCATCCAATGCTCATTTTGAATAGGATGCCATTTCCTACAATACATCTTCACACTCCAAGTTCAAGAAATGCTCTCACAAAAAGTTACCAATTTTTACATTATAGGTCAATTTCAAAAGTCAACAAATGTACACTTTGAGTCAAAGGCCATAACTTGAGATTGGTAAATCCAAATGACATGGGACCAAAGGCATTGGTTAGAGGACTTCAAGAGCTTTCCCAAATGTCCAATAACATGGTCATATGATCAAAATTGAGCAAGTTGTGCATTGGAGAAATGTTGGGAAATTTTCATGAATTTGCAAAAGTCAACTTTGCTCAAAACACCTTATTTTTGCTAATGGGCCTCAAATCTCTTCTTGAAACTTCACCCATGACCTATGCACGACCCATCAAGATTAATTGGATTTATTTTCTTATTTTTTATTGATTAATTGGATTTTTAATTAATATTAATTCATTTAATCAATTTAAATCATAAGAAAATAGAAGATTTGTTTTTCAAATCTTTTTGTGAAGTAAATATGACCTAAACATGCTGGAAAATTCGTGCACAAGTCAAAGATATCAAAAAATCCAATTTTGGCAAGTTTGTTCAATCATGAAAATCAAGAATATTTGATTTTTCAATCAAGGATTCAATCATCAATGCAATGGTTATTGGCCCAAGTTTTTGACCTAATTCAATTGCTTTATACATATGCAAGCTAACCCTGACCTAAGAGACGTGAAAAAGCTGCAGAAACAACCCTGCCATATTCAAGAAATTCCAAGAAAAATTGAAAATTGATTTTTGCATTCTAGGGCGATTCGAGGGTTTTTGTTGATTCAAATACATTGCAGGAGGTTCTAGGAACGTTTTGCAATCAAACTCAGGCATTTGAAGCTCCAAGAATCGTCATATACAGAACCATGGTTTGCCTTTTTGATTTAAAATCGTATTGCCTAATTCATGCGCATTTAACATGTTTTCATGATTGTTTTGCATTGCTAGGAACCATACGAAGCTAATGGTATAACTGAATTGAACTGAAACGCTCTGAATCAAAAGATGCCATGATCAAAATTCTAGGGTTCTTGAGCTTTGAATTAGGGCTTTCTGAACCAGGGAAAATTAGGACTAGTGAGACACATGGTTGAGATCACGAGACCAAGACGAACATAACACACCCCTCGCGAAATATTTATATCCACTGTGCTTCTAATCGCTAATTTTTATTGCAGGAATTAGTGGGGGTTAAAAACCCCCGCTATCTAATGTTAATTATACAGAAAAACGAAGAAGACGATGATGTGTTATCACGTGGTTGGACAATTTGAAAAAAGCGCGCGTTATTTTTGTTTTATTATAGATTATTGATTATTTTCATATATAATTATTTCTCTTTATTTTAATAACAGTTGAAACAGCTTGGTGGAGTGGTTAGCGTGTTGATCTGGAAGCCTTGGGACCTGGGTTCGAATCCCAGGTCCCCCAAAACATTGTTGCTTTTATTTTTCAGGTATTCATGTGCAAGCTTCAAAGTGAGGTCCATTATGCACCTCCAATTTCCAGGCGCCAGGTGTCTCCAAGCCTGGATCCAATTGCCAAAATTGAAGGACCACCATAGTCCTTAGTCAACCAACGCATGGATAATCTCAAAGGTCAAATGAGGCTTGAGCATTGTTGGGCCAGAATTGCTGAGACACCTCCAAAATTGGGCCAGCACCCCCCTGGGTTTATTCCTTCTTTTTTTCTTCTTTTATATTTTTTTCATTTAATTGTTTTTATTATTAATTATTACTATTATTACTTAATTAACCAAATTAATATTTTCATAATAAAAATTCAGAAAACATGAAAAAATATAATATTTTTATTTTTTATTTTTTAGTTATTTTTGTAAATAAACACTAACATAATTAATTTATTTAGTTAATTAGGTTAATTTTAATATTTTCACAATAAATCTAAAACTAATGTAGAATTAGGGTTCTTGACAATTTTAATCATTTTATTTTATTTTCCTTAAAACATAAAAAACTCAAAAAATATTTATTTCTTTTAATTAATTAATTAGTTTTAAGTTTAATTTAATTAAGTGCAAAATAACCAAAAAAACTCTTTCTTTCTCAAAAAAGGGTCAAAACCCTAAAGAACTTCTCTGATTCAATCCTTCTCGCGCGTGTGATTATTCTTGATTCATAATTTTTTGTCATATAATTGTATTTGCTCCGAGGATGTAATAGCTTTAATTAGGACCTTTTTTATCGCTTTTATTGATTTTCCGCAATTTACTTTTCAAGGGTTTGTTTTTGGCGATGTAAATACCCGACGCCTTGTAATAGCTTAGTTTACTTTCCGCAATATTTAACTGCTAGATGTATGTTAACTAGGCTATGCATGACAAGACTTCTCTTAAAATTAAAATCAATCGTAGCTCACCATAACATGTACAAAGATAACATAACTGAAACCTGACACACTCGCATATGCCACTCCTAGGGTATGCCTCACTTGGTTGCCTCGACGTGGTCATTGAGTATAGGGTGTTTTAGAGGTCTCCCTCCTGTCTAAAGATCAAAGTTGCCTCGAAACGGTTGCCTCGATAAAAAATGATCTAAGACATTAGGGTTACCGCTAAGGCGTCCTACTATTGCTTTGGTGACCACATGTCCCTATAATCGAATTGAGCCTAAAACTCCAACGACGGTGTTACCTACTTCTCAATAGTGGGATAGTACTGTCTAAAGGACATTTACACAGCTTAATTTCTTTTGAGTAGGTAGAGGTTCCTAGATACTTGCTCTTTCAAAACAAAAACAACTTTTCGCACCTACACTTTTCTGACAAAAAGTTTTCAAACAACACTTCATACACTCTTGAGGACAGACACAAGAGTTAAATCGAAGTTTTCAAACAAACTTTTTCAAAACCCACAAACACAAGAAAAGCAAAATATTTTGAAAACATAGTGAGCAAGTACCTAAGAGCCCGTGGATAACCACGGATAGAAAGGGTGCTAACACCTTCCCTTTCTATAATCTACCTCCCGAACCCGAGAAACATCTCGAAAAGGAATTTTGTTGTGCTTTTGTCCTTTCCTTGTTGGAGAAAATAAAAGACGGTGGCGACTCTTGCTTACCGCAACATTTTGCGAAACGCAGACGCGAACCAGCATTCCAAAACAGTCAGTTCTATTTCCACCGATCACAATAACTTTGTGTTTCAGCTAACATTTTACCCTTTTTAGGATAAGATTAACAAGCTACCAATATACAATCAAGATACAGCTTAGAGATGCTCCAGACACAGATGCTATTCTAGTGCTTATTCAAATACAGAATTCGGATATAGCTTAGAGATGCTCCATACACGGATGTTATTCTATTGCTTATTCAGATTCAAAGCTCAGAGATGCTCCAGACACGGATGATATTCTAATGCTTATTCAAATACATAATTCAGATACAACTTAGAGATGATCCAAACACGGATGCTATTCTATTGCTTATTCAGATTCAAAGCTCAGATACAGCTTAGAGATGCTCCAAACACGGATGCTATTCTATTGCTTATTCAGATTTAAAGCTTAGATACAGCTTAGAGATGCTCCAGACACAGATGCTATTCCATTGCTTATTCAGATTCAAAGCTCAGATACAGCTTAGAGATGCTCCAGACACGGATTCTATTATATTGCTTATTCAGATTCAAAGCTCAGATACAGCTTAGAGATGCTCCAGACATGGATGCTATTCTATTGCTTATTCAGATTTAAAGCTCAGATACAACTTAGAGATGCTCCAGACACGGATGCTATTCTATTGCTTATTCAGATTCAAAGCTCAGATACAACATAGAGATGCTCCAAACACGGATGCTATTCTATTGCTCATTCCGATTCCAACTACCAGATACAATTCAGATACGTTCTAGACACGGATACCATTCTGATACTTATTCTTTTGACTTACAACATTCAATTCAACAAACATTCTTGGATGGCATCTTTAAGCCCATCTCCAACAAGATTCTATCACATCTCAAAATGGCATCTTTAAGCCCATTCCCTTAAATACATTTTGACGAGTGCAAATTTACGGACACTCTAGTGTCCAATCATCTTTTACCTTCGAGTCACGAACGACAAACTCGCCAATCTAACTCTTCAGGTTCAAGAAGATTGAACAGGGGCAGCTGTTGTACCCCAAAATTTTCCCTCTCATTTTATCAGGATTCTCCTCACAAGACTCTTTGGACTCCAGATCAGACTACGGTTTGCTCAACTCAAGACATCTCCTTGCACTGATGACCTGAAATTAGGGTTTGAGTTTGCACAAGGATTTTTGGACTTCCAATGCATCATGTGACTTTTATACTTCATGTTGGACCTCTAAGATTGCCCATACCAAGTTTCAAGCCTTGAATCAAGTTTTTGCCCAGTCAATTGGACAGTTGACCTAAAAATCAACTGTATTGGGGAAAAAGTCAATTGTGGCCAATCTACAGTCAAACCTCATAATTTTTTATCCATATCAACATTATAGACTCATATGAACCATTTGATCAAGTTTGGACCACAAATCCTCAAGAAATTTGATCAGATCATCAAAAGGGCAAAATGGTCATTTTAGGGTTTTGACTGCAGAAGGGCAATTTCTGATTTTTAACCTAGCTAATGGCAAATTGGGTTCAAGCATGATTTCAAGGACTCAATGGCATCATCTTGACCTAATCACGAGGTTCAAAAGATCTCAAATGCATTGGATTGACAGATGAATTTTCCAGTCAACTGATCAAAAATCAACTGTACACTGAAAAGTCAAACTTTGACTATTTAGTCAAAATCAAGTGCCAAGGGTTATTTTTCATCAAGATATGTCAAAACATGAAACTTGTTCACCAAGAAAACTAATTATGAAAATTTCTTATTTTTTCCCAACTTTTTCCAACTTTTTCACCATGATACAATTTGATTCAAAGAAAACTTCCAACATGAAAGTTTTATTCCTCCACAAAATTTACAACTTTTATTCACAAAGTTTTCCCAAAAGATGCTTGGATCTCAAGTTATGATTTTGTGAATAAGGGTCCATGAAACTTTTAACTTAGTGAAATTTTGCCCTAGTTTAGGCAGGATTTTGACCTATCTTCATGGCAACTTTTCACATAGTTCCAATTGGAATATCAAAATGCATTTCAAAGATGGATTGTAGATCATGTTACAATATTTTCAAAATGTCCAAGAACTCTCCAAGATCATTTGTGGTTAGGGAAAATCGAAAGTTTGAAAATGGCAAATTATAACTTTTGTCCAAGGCATTTTGCACATTGCTACAACTTACAAATCTGTCCAAAGCATGCTTTTACTTGTTTTACAGGTCTTAAACCTTTCCACACTCCTTAATTTAATTCAAATACAATGGATATTGGTCTTATTCTGAGCTATGGAGCATTACACAAAGAACTATTCCAAAAATGGCAAAAAGATAACATTGCTACTTTGATAAAGTTCACTTTATGCAATTTTGTTTTCCTTGAGCCTTGAACCCAATCTCTTGCAGCAAACAAAGTTCATGAATATCAGGCAAAGGTCACCAACTCTCATGAGGCCTCAAGCTAGCTTGTACAACCTTGGCTTTTGTCAACTCACCATTTGCTTCAAAAACAAGAAACCTTGCAAAAGTGAACATAACTTGTGAATCTGTTAAAACCAAGTTTTGTAACCATTTGAAACAAGTTCAGCACATTATACCAAGCCTAAAACACGAGCTCATAGCATCTAAATCACCCTTAAGCACAATAAACCCCATTTTCTGCCCAAACAGGGCAACCACTGCAGAACCTTGGCCAAATCCATATTCACTCGTGCGTTTTGCTTGGAATCATTTCAAGCACATTCTAAACATCATACATGAACTATCCAAGCACCTGTCCAGCAACTGTAACTCCATTTTCACACTTCACCATTTTCATTTTGAAGCTTTGCAGGTTGAGTTCTACAAGGAGGTTCAGGCTATTTCAAAGCAAGCAAAGCATTGGGAAAGGTTGAGACAACTTCAAGCAAGCTCAAAAGACCTTCAGAACTCACTCAAAGCTGCTACATTGCCATAGCCAACTTCAACTGAAACAGGTATTTGTCAAGATTCTAACTCCTTATTTAGGCATCATTAAGCTTAGGTTTGTGAAGCAAAAATGTAGTCTTCAATGTGCTTGAGTTGTACATATGCGTAGATTTCATTTATATTAACTGAGCTAAGAGTATTTGATAGTTGAAGTTGCTGAAAAAACTAGGTCAAGATTTAGGGCCACTGAAATTCTCTCTGGTCTTTGAGAGTTAGATCAACTTTTTTATATCATTAGAATCGTGTGATGATGAGCTATAACTTTCATGTTGCAAGATTTTGTTTTTAAGCACGTTGCAGGAGTTACAAGTTTGTACATGAAGCGCGCGTTTTTCTGGTTTGAAGGACAGGGGCGAAGTGAGTTGGGCTGGGCCTGGCTTGCTTGACTTTTGACACCCCCCATTCTGCTTTTTGCACCCCCTTGGCCCATTTATTATATTTTGTATTATTTTTCATTTCCTTTGTGATTTCTGACTTTATTATTTTTTTCTAAATATTAAAAATCACCAAAAATATTTTCTTAATTTTTACATTTTTATTTTATTATTTTTATTATTTTTTATGACAAAAAAATAGTTTATTAGGTTAAATACTTTTATCTTCTTAAATAAATTTGTAAATAATCTTAAAATAATTACATATTTTTATTTTTATTATTTATACATTGAAAATAATATTTTCATACAATATTTAATTTTTAACATTTTTGTATATATTATTATTATTTATCTTTAACAAAAAATGAAATAAATAATTAATATAGAATATATTTTCTTAAAACAAAAAAACTAGGGTTTCCATCCTTTCCAAAAAAATTATCATTTTTATTTTCTTATTTTTAAGACATTAAACAAATTTATTTTACATACATAAAATAAATATACAAAAACATTTGTGCATATTTACATTTATTTGCATATTTAAATAATTGTCCATTTATTTATTGTATATAAATTCAATTGGGTTGTAATAGTAAATTAGGGTTTTATTTTGTGCAAATACCCCCTATTCAAACTTGTACCCCCTTTCCATAATATTGTTGTAATAGTTAGATTTACTTTACGCAATTTATCATATTATATGCATGATAGTAAGATTAGGGTTTTGTATGCAAAGACCAAAAATCAAAACAAATAGCATGACTAAACACAAGACAAAAATGTATGAAAAATGACAACAAAATGCACACAGTGATATGCGATGAGAGTAGCCTTAGATACTCATTTCCCTTCTAGAAAACTATCACCACATAACAAAGACTAAAAGCGCTAAATACAGAGAGTAAATGAACAAAGAAACTTACTAGTCAAGGGAGAATGAAGTAGAAATCACTCCAAATATTATTGTGCAAGATGACAAAACACTACTACAAAAAACACATATTTGGTGAACATGAAATATGTTTGATGTCGGTAATGGAAACGAGGTAAATAAGGTTGTCATAAAAGGTTACTTCTTATCACCTCACATATTAAAAAGCCGAGGGACAAGTTAACTGCATGTGGGTTCGATTCCCATCATCAGCATTTTTAAACAAATCAACTTTTTTCTAGAGGAACTACGGTGTTTTGATTCCTTCATTGGATATGTAGGCAAAGGGTCGCGAAACCCTCATGAACGCAATAATAAAAACTCATTTCTTTCCCCTTAAACAAACATAGTTGTAGATAAATACACCCTTGTATATAACAAACAATTTTAAACAAAAACAGATATTTCAAAAGGTTCCTGCGGAGTACCGCAGATGCATTGGGTGCTAATACCTTCCCATTGCATAACCAACCCCCGAACTCTTGATCTCTTTCAAAAAACACATTGTATTTTCATTACTTTTAAGTATTATTTTACATTGCATGTTTTAGGGTTTTATTTCGCTCTTTTCCCTTTTCCCTTGGAAATAATAAAGCGCGATGGCGACTCTTGCTTTTGCGAGTTGAGTTAATTAATAGCTCGATCTCTAATTTTCACCGATACACATACCAAGCCCCAGGGGCTTGTTTGAGACCATATAAGGCACGTTTTAGTTTGAAACATGATTAGGATACTCAAAGTTTTCAAATCTAGAAGGTTGAGATACATAAACTTCTTCATTAACATAGCCATTTGAAAATCACTTTTAACATCCATTTGATATAACTTAAAATTTTGTGAACATGCAAAGGCAAGCAAAAGGCGTATAGCCTCGAGTCGGACGACTGGTGCATAAGTTTCCTCATAGTCAATGCCCACCTCTTGGTTATACCCTTGAGCAACAAGGCGAGCCTTATTGCGAGTTATTATTTTGTTTTCATCCAATTTGTTCCTAAACACCCATTTAGTGTCAATTACACGATGGTCTCGCGGAGGAGGGACAAGGTCCCAAACCTCATTTCTCTTAAATTGTTTTAGCTCATCTTGCATAGCTAAAAACCAATGTTCATCGAGTAAAGCGTCTTTGGAGTTTTTAGGCTCAATTTGTGAGACGAAAGCAAAATGATAACAAAAGTTACTTATCTTGGACCGTGTAGTGACTCCTTTATGATATCTCCAAGGATATTGTCGTTGGGATAATCCTTGATAGATTTCCATTCCAATGGGAGATCGTTTTCATAGATTTTAACATTCGGATCTTTATTTTCAATAGATTTCCATTCCAACGAGAGATCATTTTCATCTCTTTTAACATCCGTATCTTTAAGTATACTCTCTGAAGATACACTTGCACCATTAAACACAATACCTTTTCCGACCGATCTCGGACAAGATTCATCAAAAGACACATGCACGGACTCCTCAACAATTTATAACCTTTTATTAAATGCCCTATAAGCTTTACTAGATTGAGAGTATCCAAGAAAGATACCTTCATCTGCTTTTGAATCAAACTTACCAAGATTTTCCTTTCCATTGTTCAATACAAAACATTTACATCCGAAAACGTGAAGGTGTGAAATATTAGGCTTTCTTCCTTTTAGTAGTTCATACCGAGTTTTATTTAGAATTGGACTAATTAGGATCCTATTCAAAACATAACAAGCCGTACTTATGGCATCGGCCGAAAAATACTTAGGAAGGGCATGTTCGTTGATCATAGTTCTTCCGAGTTCTTCTAAAACACGGTTCTTGCGTTCCACTACTCCATTTTATTGTGGAGTACGTGGTGCAGAAAAATTATGATCAATGCCATATTTTTCAAAAAATTCCTCAAAGATATGGTTTTCAAATTCACCACCGTGATCGCTTTGGATTGTAACAATGTTAGTTTTTAACTTATTTTGGAACATCTTAGCAAATTTTTCAAACGCGGAAAAAGTGTCACTTTTGTTAGCCAAGAAAATTGTCCAACAAAATCTAGAGAAGTCATCTACTATAACAAAACCATAATAATTACCACCTGGACTTTTTATTCTAGGTGGTCCAAAAAGATCCATGTGGAGAAGTTCAAGTGGTTTTTTTGTAGAGATAATCTTTTTAGATTTAAAAGAATTTTTTGTTTGTTTGCCCATTTGACATGCATCACATAAGTGATCTTTAGAAAAATTTATTTTGGGTAAACCAACAACTATATCTTTTGATACAATTTTGTTTAGCAAGTCAAAATTGACCTGCGCTAATCGTCTATGCCAAAGCCATGAGTCTTCACTCATGGAGACAAGACATTTAGCACAGGTCAAAGATACTTCATTCAAGTCAAGCATATATACATTGTTAACCCTCAAGCCTTTAAACATATTTTCCCTATCACTATTTTCAATTAGGCAAAAATCTTTTGAAATAAGAGACTTTATATCCTTTGTCGCATAATTGACTAATACTAATGAGATTGTATTTAAGACCCTTAACTAAAAGGACATCTGAGATAGTAGTAGAAGAGGGATTACCTACACTACCTTTTCCGAGTATAGATCCCTTCTTGTTATCACCATAGGTTACAAATCCCTTATTATTAGCTACAAAGTCAAAGAATAGGGAAATGTCACCTCACATGTCTTGAGCACCCACTGTCGAGAAACCATCTTGTCTCCGTAGTCTCAAGACATTCTACATTATTTTTCTTTTTGTGATGTGCCATAAGACACAAGATTTCCATTTCCTCTTCATCACTAGAGTTATCTTTGTTTGATGAATCACTATCACTATCCCAAGCAATGTAACCTCTTCTAGCTTTGTTTGGCTTCTTTTGAAATTTGTCTCTTACTTTGTCTTTCTTGAACAAGGGACAATCTGGTTTGTAATGACCAGGTTTCCCACAATTGTAACAAGAACCTTTTGACTTATCTCTCTTGCTTTAAAAAGGTTTGTTTGGCTTAGCTTTCCTTCTATAGTTAACGAGATTCTTATTCGAATGTTGGATTTCATTCTTCTGAAGATAACTATTGTACTTCCTTACGAAAAAACCCAAATCTTCATCTGGACTATCATCTCCATCACTTGAGTTACTTCCACATGAATCTATGGTGGAAGACTTGGAACTTGAAGCCCTTAATGTGATAGACTTCTTCTCCGTGTCCCTCAACTTTTCTTTCTTCTCTTTCTTTTCATGCTTATTTAGATTTGTGAGCTCTTGCTCATGTTCTTGAAGCTTACCAAACAATGTTGTAAGTTCCAATGTAGTTAGATCATTGGCTTCCTTGATTGTTGTGACCTTAGGTTACCATTCCCTGTTAAGACATCTCAAAATCTTGTTAATAGCAACAACATTGGAAGTAATATGACCAAGTGCATGCAAGCGATTTATTATGTGAGAAAAACTCTTTTGCATGTCCGTAATAGTTTCACCATGATTCATGTGAAAGAGATCAAACTCTTGAGTTAATGTGTTAATCCTTGCTAATTTGACATCATTTGTACCCTTATGGATAATGTGATACGGTGGGAAGAACTGACTGTTTTTTGGAATGCTGGTTTGCATTTTGCGTTTGTTTTTGCAAAATGTCGCGGTAAGCAAGAGTCTCCATTGACTTTTATTTTATCCAACAAGGAAAGGAAAAAAGCACAGAAAATTCCTTTTTGAGATATTTCTCGGGTTCGGGGGGTAGATTATAGAAAGGGAAGATGTTAGCACCCTTTCTATCCGTGGTTATCCGCGGGCTCTGATGTACTTGCTCATATTGTTTTCAAAATGGTTTTCTTTGTGCTTGTGGGTTTGAAAAAGTTTTTGTTTTGAAACTTCGATTTAACTCTTGCTTCTGTCTTCAAGAGTGTAATGAAGTGTTTTTGAAAACTTTGTTCGAAAAGTGTAAGTGTGAAAAGTATTTGTTTTTTAAAAGAGCAAGTATCTAAGAACCATCTACCTACTCGAAAAAGGAATCGTTCTATGCTATTTTCCTTTAGACAATGCTATCCCACTATTAGTGAGTAGGTAGCACCGTCGTTGGAGTTTAAGGGTCAATTCGAATTAGGGACTTACGGTCACCAAAGCAATGTTAGGACGCCTTACCGGTAACACTAATGTCTTAGATCATTTGTTTGAGGCAACAATATCTGAGGCAACCGTTTCGAGGCAACTATGATCTTTAGACAAGAGGGCGACCTCTAAGACTACCTATACTCAATGACCGCGTACGAAGGCAACCAAGTGGGGTGTACCCTAAGAGTGCGCATGTGCGAGTGTGTCGTTTTCAGTTAATTTTATCTTTGTACAAGTTAAGGGTGATCTAAGTTGATTTTAGGTTAAAATATTCAGTCTTGTCATGCCATCCTATTATCAAACATCTAACAGTTATAAGTTGCGGGAAATAAAATGCGGAATTTAAATTACAAGGCGTCGGGTATTTACATCTCCAAAGACAAACCCTTTAAAAATAAATAAAGCGATAAATAAATAAAAGTCCTATTAAGCTATTACAATCCGGAATCAGATACATAAATGGATAAAAGAAAATAAATCGCACGCGGGAAATTAAATCGAGCGCAAACTAGGGTTTTGATCCTTTTTGTTAAAGAAAAGATTTTTTGTGGTTTTTATTTTAAGAAAGAAAATGAAATTAAACCTAAATTAATTACTAAATTAAATTAATTAAATTAATTACTAAAAATAAATTATTTTTGGATTTTTGGTATTTTAAGAAAGAAATAAAAATTAATTGAATTAGTAAAACCTAATTAAGTCTAGTTAATTTTAATTATTTACAAAATATGTTAAAATTATTCTATAATTAAAACCTAAATTGATTTATTAGTATTTATTAAATAAAAAAATAAAGGTTAAAGTTTAATTTGATAAAAATATTTTTTGTGATTTTATTATGAAAAAAGCTAGATTTTAATTGGTTAGAAATTAAATAGAAATAATAAAAGAAATAATTAAAATAAAATAAATAAGATGAAAAGAAAGGGGGTTTAGGCCTGTTTTGGGTGTTTGAACAGCAATCCTGTGGCCCATTAAGCGTTGGCCCTGTTGACTTTGTGGATCTGATGTGAGTGTGTTGACTTGGCTCCATGGTGTGCCTTCAGATCCTGGCCACCAGATTTGGCCTTTGGCCATCTGGCCATTAAACATGTGAGGGTGTATGGTGAGCTGCAGGCCTGAATATGCATATGATTACCTGTAGAAGAAAAATAACAAAGGGAGCGGGGGACCTGGGATTCGAACCCAGGTCCTGAAGGAGATTGAACGTGCATGCTTGCCACTAGGACGCTTTGTTTCATTTATTAGTAATATACAAACAAATCATAATATAAAAAGACAAGTCAATATGCCAGCAAACAAAAAAAATGCGCGAAAATTTTGAAAGGGCCAATCAGAGGAGGACACGATCTCGTCCCTGTCCTCAGACTTGTAACAATGTTACCTACGGATTTGGATCCGCAGCTAAAAGCATAGGCCACTCCTAAAATCCATCTCAGGCTACATAAATTCATTCCAAGGCCATGGTTGCATTCGTCTTCCTCTTCCGGTCACGCCTATAGCCATCACTAAGGCTAATTTTATCTGAAACAAAAAACCCTAAACTAAGATGCAAAACCCTAACAATGGTGCTTTACGTTAAAGGTTAGATAAACAAAATTGAATAATGCAAAAAGCTTAGAAACATTGTGAGGATTACAAATATGCAAGCAATTTGTTCAAATGATGCAAGAATGATGAATCACGAATTCAAGAACCAAGGTGATTATCGTGACACTTACAATGCTTTGTGGTATGTGAGAACGCTTGCTCTTGATCCAGGAAGATTCAATGTACATCCAGGAAATAATTGGGATCGGTCTAAGCTTCTGAAATTGCCTCTAAGTACGATTTTGATTTCAAGATTTTTGGTGACTTTTTCAAACTTTGTTCTGCCTCTTCTTGCAGCCTCCAACCCTTATTCACGTCCCTTTGGCTTGCTTATGTATGGTACAATGTGCTAGGGTAACAAACTTGGCTTGAATCTTCTCCCATCAATGCTTTGGGATTTGATTTGATTCACCCTTTAAACCTTTCCAAATTTGCCAAGTCTCCATCTTTTTGTACATGATATGGTGTGATCCGATTTTGATGATGCTAATGATGATGATTAAAGCCTGAAACAACAAAAGAATCTCATGTAATCAAAGTTTTGGATTTTGTATGATTTAATTTGATTTAAAATGAATAAATTCAAATAAAAATCAAATAAAATAATAAAAATATAATAATGGCTCATGGCTGAAGCTAGGACACGTGGGCAATGATGAAAGCTCAAATCAAGGGGAAACGAATGGGCCCATTTGACAAAATTTGAAGTTTTGGGGATAGTTTACTTTTGGCAATTTTGCAAAAATGCCCTACTTCAACAATGCATAACTTCTTTAATTTTTAACTTTTGCAGGTGTTCTTGGACTTTTTAGAAAGCTTGAGGTGTCCTCTAACCAAACCTTTTGGTACCATCTCATTTTGATATTCCATGCTCAAGTTATAAGCTTTGGGAAAAAAAGGTGTTTTTGTTGACTTTCAAAAATGACCTATAATGTCCAAATTTATAACTTCTTGTGAGTGCATTTTTTGGTCTTGGGGTATGAAGATGGATTGTCAGAAATTGCATCCTCTTCAAGATGAGCTTTGGATGGGTCATTTCTCATAAATTATTAGAAAGTTATGCTTGGTCAAAGTTGAGTTGACTTTTCCTATAAAACCCTAATTTAGCAACTTTTGAGTCTTGATGAATTTTGAGCAATCCTTGATTAATCATGATCAACCCTTGATCAAATTATGAAATATCCTTCAAAATGATAATGTTGACAAAAAATCTTGAAGTTTGACTGTTTGTAGGTCACAGTTGACTTTTGCCCTAACATAGTCAATTTTTGGACCTTTGAGCAATTGACTGAGCAAACTTCCTCTGCAAGGCTTAAAATTTGACATGGATGATCTTGAGAACATATTAGGACATTGGGGAGCACTTGAGGTAATTTGGACTCAAAGATCTTGATGCAACACAAAACCCTAATTTGGGGTAGACTACCTTAGGAGATGACTTGTCTGACCCACTCTTGAGCAAACTTGAGTAACTTGGAGATTTTTCTTGTAATGTTTTGAGAAATATGAGAGGGCAAATTTTTGGGTACAACAGCTGCCCATGTTCAATCTTCTTAAACCTGAGGATGTAGATTGGCTTTCATGCCTTTCGTGATTCGACGGTGGAAGATGATTGAACACTAGAGTGCCCAGAAATTTGCACTCGCATGAAGTGGTATCAGCCTTGTGATGTCGGGAATGGGCTTACAGAGGCCATTTGGAGATTGCTGGCGGGAGGATGGGCTTAAAGATGCCATCTGTATGAGTGTCGATTGCATAAGAGATTCCTTAGCAAGAACTTGCATACCTGTTGTTGTGGAAGATTCTGCTGGGGAAGTCTGATATTTGTTGAGATTTAGGAACTTGCCTGTACTTCAACTGAGAGAACATCTCTGTTGAGTTTTAAGAATTTGTCTGTAATTCAACTGGGGAAATCTGTCGAGATTTAGAACCTTATCTGTAATTCAACCGAGGATAATTCAGTTGATATTTAAGAACCGGTCAGTACTTCGACTGAGGAGGATTGCCGAGATTTAGAACCTTATCTGTAATTCAACCGAGAATAATTCAGTTGAGATTTAAGAACCGGCCAGGTCTTCGACTGAGGGAAACATCTTCATCAAGATCTAGGACTGTCTGTTTACTTCAACGGAGAATAATTCTGTTGAGATTTAGAACTCGTCCACACTTCGACGGAGGAAAATTGTCGAGATTGAGAACCTTATCTGTAATTCAACCGAGAATAATTCAGTTGAGATTTAAGAACTGGTCAGGTCTTCGACTGAGGGAAACATCTTCATCAAGATCTAGGACTGTCTGTTTACTTCAATGGAGTATAATTCTGTTGAGATTTAAGAACTTATCCACACTACGACGGAGGAAAATTGTCGAGATTGAGAACCTTATCTGTAATTTAACCGAGAATAATTCAGTTGAGATTCAAGAACCGGTCAGTTCTTCGACATAGCTGAGAACCTAACAGCATCCTTCCTGAAAATAAAGGTCAGTCGTATGCAATGCATGATATATATCAAGCAATGATGTTCTCAAAATAAATGAGATTGTGTTGTATGATACGTATATGCATGTATCATGATGTATGGAAATGTGATGTTTTAGCTGGGGAAAATAAATCCCGGATAGCTGCTGGAGAAAAAAAGTTGAATTCTTCATTTCTGCTGGAGATAGCGGACAACGATGATTGCGAGAATAAACATGTAGGAGAGGATAACTCTGTTGGGGAATAAATTGATGAGGAGATTACTCTGTGGGGAAGAGATGCTCTGCTGAGGATTCCACCGATAAATTTTGCTGGGGATGAATTACCGTTGCTGGTGATATTGAATCCTGTTATGGACTGACTTCTGTTTATGAAAGGAAAGAACTCCGCTGGGGATGACCCTTCAGTTGCGACTTCACTGGGGATAACCTTTTAGACTCTTATGGGGGTAATCCTTTGAACTTGTTGGGGACAATCTTCCAAAGTCTACTGGGGATGATTCTACAAGCTCTACTGGGGAAGCTTCTTCAGACTGCGCTGGGAAAATTTTTAACTCCACTGGGGATATCTTGTACTTTGCTGGGGAATATTCTTATACTCCGCTAGGGAATATTAAGACTGTCGGGGATATTAAGCCTTTTTAGTGCTGATGGTGAATAAACTCTGCTTGGGGAGAATATTACCGATTCATTTGTAGCTGCAAGTCTCAGCTGGGGAGAGCTATCATTATTGTCTTTTCTTACTCTGCGGGGAGTGAAGGCACATTGACCATGTTCTTCAGTTGAATCTACCTTGGGTACCTGGCGGATAGAGAAACTGTACAGCTTGGACAAATCTTATTTCCCCTGTTTCTGATATTACTAGCAATCGTCTTTTGTTTCGCATGTAAATATTCACGAGCAGCAATTAATGTCAAATACATATATCAAAAATGAACATTGGACGTTTTTTGCAAAACAAAACAGAAAAAGGGAAAAAGAGTTTGAAATTTGTCTGAAAATGAATTGTATTGACTTTGAAGTTTGGCCTGTAAATAGGCATTTTTGTACAAGAGGCTGACGTCCTAGTAAGAGAACGCCGCCGAATAATAGAATTTACACAGTTTGTGAAAAAGAAACAAAACAGCTATGTGAATAATCCCACTGGGTTCCAACTCTGCTATTGCCCTTATGTCCTCGAGCATCTCATCACTTTGCTTTGGTTGAAGGTAGATCAGATTGATTAGCATCGTCCGAGCTTGATAGTCGAT
Organism: Vicia faba; assembly: GCA_948472305.1. Lineage (NCBI taxonomy): Eukaryota > Viridiplantae > Streptophyta > Magnoliopsida > Fabales > Fabaceae > Vicia > Vicia faba. The sequence continues at coordinate 102,235,989 of OX451740.1, read as the reverse complement.
ACCTAAATCTGGATGCAAGGTGATCCAATGAGACATAGTGTTACACTTTGATCCCTAATTTTTGCCTGGACCGCCCTTTCGGGTTTTCAGTCCACCGGGATACCCCTTTTTGCCCAAGCCGCCTTTTCAGGTTTTCGACTTGCCGGGTGTACAGATTTTTTTCATTTTCATCCCTTATTTTTGCCCGAACCCTTTTGGTTCGCCGGGAAGCCCTTATTTTTGCCTAGGCCAGTCAACCTAGCGGTTCTTTGTTTATGCGTAGTATTTTTTCACTATGTCTGCATTGACGGGGTGAGGAAGGTTGTCACCATCCATGGTGGTTAGAATCATAGCTCCTCCTGAGAAAATGTTCTTAACCACAAATGGCCCTTCGTAGGTAGGGGTCCATTTTCCCCTAGGATCACCTTGTGGCAGTATGATGTGCTTGATAACCAGGTCCCCAACTTGATACTCTTGTCGTCTAACTTTCTTGTTAAATGCCTTGATCATCCGTTTTTGATACGTCTGACCATGACAAATAGCAGTAAGTCTCTTCTCGTCGATTAAGTTCAGCTGATCAAGTCGGGTCTGAATCCAGTCATCTTCGCTCAAACCTGCATCCTTCATAATCCGAAGAGAGGTTATCTGAACTTCAATGGGCAAGATTGCCTCCATGCCATATACCAAGGAATAGGGTGTTGCCCCTGTTGACGTCTGTGCTGAGGTACGGTACCCATGAAGAGCAAATGGTAACATCTCGTTCCAGTATTTGTACGTCACCGTCATCTTCTGCGTAATCTTCTTAATGTTCTTATTAGCCGCTTCAACAGCCCCATTCATCTTCGGTCGGTAGGGAGAAGAGTTGTGATGCTGTATCTTGAACTGTTTGCAGAGCTCGGTGATCATCTTATTGTTGAGATTGGTACCATTGTCCATAATGATCCTCTCCGGTACACCATATCGACAGATCAGGTTATGCCGAATGAGCCGTGCCACGACGTTCTTGGTCACAGTAGCAAAGGAAGCTGCCTCAACCCACTTCATAAATTAATCAATAGCTACCAGGATGAAACAATGCCCGTTGGATGCTATAGGTCTGATCTCGCCAATCATGTCAATGCCCCACATTGCAAAAGGCCAAGGAGCCGTCAGGACGCTCACATCTTTTGGTATCAAAAGGGTAGTATGATCCAGCATGTACTGTCTCAGCCGGCGAGCAGCCCATGCCAAAGCGTAGCAAGTTCTCTCGAGCAGTGAGTATTGGGCCTCACAGTCGGTAAACTTTTTGCTAAAGCAGTAAATAGCATGCTCTTTTCGTCCAGACTCGTCATGCTGCCCCAGCACACACCTCTTTGTATTATCTAGCAAGATCAATTGTCTTCCTTCAACTGGAGGCATCAGAATTGGCGGCTTGGAGGTGGTAAGCCCCTCTCTTCTTGAAGCAGTAGTCTAACAAATTCCCCAGGCACTTCACAATCATCCTCACCTTCGTCCTCGGCTTGGTTGATCGGACTTTCGAAGTCATAACCGGTAGTAGCAGAGTCATTATCAGTGGGATCCAGAGTGGGTGTAGATCATGATACGTGAGTGTGTGTAAAATAGCTGTTTTGCAATATATAAAAAAAAAAAGAAAAACAAGGAGCGCAAAATTTGAAATACAAGAAACGTCCAGTGCTTTTATTAATGATATATGTAGATGACACACATAAAGCCCTCACAAATGAAGCCACGGTGCCCCGGGTAAGACACCGGGCCATACAGTTTAAAAGATTGTCTGTTACAAATACAAAACAAAAGTTTCATTACTGGGTAACAAAAGAAATTGGGATGAAGTCCTTTGTTGTCCAGTTGCTTAGTCCACCATCAGTAGTAGGATAAATCCAATTGTCAAACTCAGATTCTTCAACGTCGTCTTCAATGGCATTCACTCTTGAATTGCTGATAAATAGGGGAGGTCTTCCGATCCGTGCACTCCGAACAACCCTTTGAGCTTCTGCAGTGAAACCCAAACCAAACTTGTTAGTCTTATGTGCAAAATCAGGGAGTTGGCCCCACTTTGCATACCCATCTTTCTCGACAACAGCTCAGGCATCCTTGAAGGAAGCCATCTTCATTGGAGGATCTTCAGTAACAGATTCGGCCGATGCCAGCTGTGATCGGTGGATTTAGAACTGACTGTTTAAAGCTGGTTCACGAAATGTCGCGGAAGCAAGAGTCGCCACCGTCTTTTATTTTCTCCAACATGGACAGGACAAAAGCACAACAAAATTCCTTATGAGATTGTTTCTCGGTTCAGGAGGTAGATTTATAGAAAGGGAAGGTGTTAGCACCCTTTCTATCCATGGTTATCCATGGGATCTTAGATACTTGCTCTTATGTTTTCAAAATGTTTGCTTTTCAAAATGTGAGTGGGTTTGAAAAAGTTTCTTTGAAAGATTTCTGAATAACTCTTGTATCTGTCTTCAAGAGTGTTTGAAAAATTTGTTTTGAAAGCTTTTGAAAGTGTCAGTGTGAAAAGTATTTTGTTTTTTTTTTAAGAGAGCAAGTATCCATGAGTCATCTACCTACCCTAAGGAATTAGGCTGTGTAAAAGTCCTTAAGGTAGTGCCATCCCACCATTGAGAGGTAGGTAGCACCACCGTTGGAGGTGTTCGGGTCAATTCGAGTGTAGGGACAGTGTGGTCACCGAAGCAACAGTAGGACACCTTAGAAGCTACCCTTATGTCCTAGATCCTTTTTTTAATCTGATGCAACCGTTTCGAGGCAACTGTTTCGAGGCAACTGGATCATGGACATAAGAGCGACCGCTAAAACGTCCTATACTTGACGACCACGTTTCGAAGGCAACGAGTGAGGCGTACCCTAGAAGTGGTATGTGTATTTGTGTGTTGTTTTCATGTTAATATTTATCTTTGATCAGGACATCGTGAGCTACGCTTTGTTTTTAATTACCATACATTCTTTCATGCAAGTTTAGCAGTTAGGAGTGTGGAAAGTTAAAAGACGGAAAGATAAAAGCTACGCTATTACAAGGCGCGGGTCTATACATCGCCAAAATACAAAGACCCGTTTTTGATAAAGATGCGGAAAGTAAAAAATGCGGTAAACCTAATTACTATTACATCCTTGAACAGTTACATAATAATCAAAAGAAAATAACGCGCGAAAAGAATTAAAATCGGGACGTCCGAGGGTTTTGACCCTTTGCTTGAAATTAAATTGAATTAGGACTTAATTATTATTTAATTAAAGAAAAGAAAGTGTTTTTTATGTTTTTTGTATTTAATGAAAATAAGAAAAAGAATTAAAAGGAAACCCTAAATCTAGATTATTTTAATTATTAAAGAAAATGTCAAAGTTGACCTAATTTACTAATTAATTAATTTACATGTTTATTTACAAAAATAGAAATTAATAATAATAATAAATAATGATAATAATAATGTTAAAAGAGAATCAAAACCTAATTCTATAGAATTTTATTTATTAAAGAAAAGATTGAATTTCAAACCTAAATTAACTAAATTAATTATTAGCATTTATTTACAAAATAAATTAGTGAGGAAATTGATAAATAATTAAACATATTTTTGTATTTTGATTTTCTGTTTTTTATTAGGAAAAATTATTTGAGGTGAAATAATAATAATAATCAAAGCAATTAAAATAAATTCAAAGAAAAGAAAATTAAATTAAATATACAAACCAAGGGGGGGTGTCTGGCCCATGTGGAGGTTCTTGAAGCAATGCAGGCCCATTGACACAAAGGCCTTGTTGACTTTTCAGGGATCATACGTATGCTGTTTGACTGGGGTACACCCTGGATTTCATTCTGTGGCCATTGGATGAGTGATCAAGGCCACTTGGCAAGCTACGCGTGAGGATGCATGATGGACCTTTGGGCGAACGCTGCATGGGAATGTGTTAAAACAAAAATTATCAATTATGTGGGGGACCTGGGAATCGAACCCACGTCCCAATGCTTGCAATACACGTCCTCCACCAACTGAGCCACCAAGCGCGTTTGTAAACAATATAATAAAGAATTATAATATATGAAAAAAGACCATTATGCTGGGATATGAAAAAACGCGCTAAAGTTTAAACTCTCCAATCACGCTTGGACAGCTATTGTCTTCTTCATCTTTTTCCTGCAAATACAAACAAGATAGCGGGGGTTCTAAACCCCCACTAAGTGAAAGTCCTAAAAATAGCGAATAGAAGAGGAATCAATATAAAAAGGGCGCGAGGGTCTTAATAGTTTCGTCTTGTTGCAACGAATTCGTCCATACAGGTTTGGAGATCCAATTTTACCATACAAGGAAAGCCCTAATTTTCAAGTCTTGAAACCCTAGATATCTCCCATGGTGGATTTTGATCCAGGCAACGTTAGTTCAATTGAACTGTACCAATCGCTTCAGAAGGTCACTATTAGTGTAAATCAAACAAGAAAAATGGTTAAAAGCGCATGAATGATGATATGTCAAATTGGAAAACAAAGAAAACTGTGTGGCTCGTGTTCTTGGATTCTTTATGCGTTTGGACTAGTTCTTGATTGTAATAGCTTCCTAGCAATGTCAGTAATGTAATGTAAACTATCTTTGGCCTTGAGTTGTCCTGTAAATAGGATTTCAGTTTCACAATTTTTATTGAAATTTTGCAAAGTGATTCTATGGCTTCAGCAGCTTTTTCGTGTATCTTTCAATAGGGTTAGCTTATGCCTTTGTATGTGATGTGAATTAGGTCAAGAATGAGCCCAAAAGTCCATGAATTAATGACTTGAATATTTGATTGCATAATCATATCTTTTCCAATCTTTTCTTTCATGAAACCTTGCCAATCATGGATTTCTTTGCCTTGTTGATTGAGAAACGAGTTGCCAGCTTGCCCTAGTCACATTTGCTGCACAAAAAGATCTAAAAAAGCATATCTTTGAATTTTCCCATAATTAAAATCAATTAAATGAATTAATATAAATATAAATCCAATTAATTAATTAAAAATAAGAAAATAAACTATTTTGAGCTCAATGGGTCGTGCATAGGCTTTGGGTAATGATTCAAGGAAGAATTTGAGGCCCATTAGCAAATTGAAGTGTTTTAGGCAAAGTTGACTTTTGAAAGTTCCCAAAAATTTCCCAACTTCTCCAATGCATATCTTGCTCAATTTTGAAGCTATGAACATGTTCTTGGACATTTTGGAAAGGTCTTGAAGTCCTCTAACCATTGCCTTTGGTTCCATGTCATTTTGATTTACCAATCTCAAGTTATGGTCTTTGACTTAAAGTGCCTTTTTGTGGACTTTTGAAAATGACCTATAATGTTGAAATTGATAACTTCTTGTGAGAGCATTTCTTGGACTTGGAGTGTGAAGATGCGTTGTAGGAAATGTCATCCCCTTCAAAATGAGCTTTGGATGGGATTTTTCTGATAAACCATGAAGAAGTTATGCCTTGGTCAATTTGCAGTTGACTTTTTAGCTGTCCAGAAATAGAAACTTTTGCATCTTAAGACCTTTTGAGCCATGCTTGTGGAATCATGATCAAGAATTGATCAAATGATGATTGTGGCTTCAAAATGAGACGTTGAACAAAAATTTTGACTTTTGACAGTCAAATGACCATTTTACCCCTTCAGTTGACTGTAGAGCAATTAGGGTTTTTGACTGTGCAATTTGATGCTGTGAGTCTTGAACTTTGGCATATAGATGCTTGACAATGTATGTAGGCATATGGGACTTGATTGGACCCTTAAAAACCTCAATTTCTTTGCAAGAAACAAAACCCTAATTTTGACTGTGTTAGGAGGCAATTGGACAGTGCACCCTTTGAGAGCTTTTGTAGCTTGATCTTGCCACATCTTGAAGAATATGGGAGGGCAAATTTTGGGGTACAACAGTTGCCCCTGTTCAATCTTCTTAGACCTGAGGATGTAGATTGGTTGGCGTGCCTTTCGTAATCCGAAGGTGGAAGATGATTGAACACTAGAGTGCCCAGAAATTTGCACTCGCATAGTAGAATATCAGCAGCGTGACGTAGGGAATGGGCTTATAGATGCCATTTTGGAGAGATAATGGATGGGAGGATTGGCTTATAGATGCCATCTGGAGCTGTGACAGAGCCTTGTCGGGAATGGGCTTATAGATGCCATCTAGGTGTCGATCGTGTAAGAGATTCCTTAGCGAGAACTCGCGTACCTGAGAAAGAAAGATAATCACCTGGTATGTTACAAGGGTTGATCTTCAAACTCTTTATGTAGATATGCCCTCGCTGGATACAGGTATCGAATATCTAAACTCTTCATGTAGATGTGCCCTGGCCGGATACAGGTATCGAGTCTACAATCAGTTACTCACAGATGTGCCCTAGCTAGATACAGGAATCGAATCTGGAATTAGTCGTCAATAGATACACCCTGGCAGGATACAGGAATCGGATCTTCAAACTCTTCAGACGTGCCCTGACAGGGTACAGGAATCGAGTTCGGAAAATAGTCGTCAACAGATACACCCTGGCAGGATACAGGAATCGGATCTTCAAACTCTTCAGACGTGCCCTGGCAGGATACAGGAATCGAGTCTGGAATATAGTCGTCAACAGATACACCCTGGCAGGATACAGGAATCAGATCTTCAAACTCTTCAGACGTGCCCTGGTAGGATACAGGAATCGAGTCTGGAATATAGTCGTCAACAGATACACCCTGGCAGGATACAGGAATCGGATCTTCAAACTCTTCAGACGTGCCCTGGCAGGATACAGGAATCGAGTCTGGAATATAGTCGTCAACAGATACACCCTGGAAGGATACATGAATCGGATCTTCAAACTCTTCAGACGTGCCCTGGCAGGATACAGGAATCGAGTCTGGAATATAGTCGTCAACAGATACACGCTGGCAGGATACAGGAATCAGATCTTCAAACTCTTCAGACGTGCCCTGGCAGGATACAGGAATCGAGTCTGGAATATAGTCGTCAACAGATACACCCTGGCAGGATACATGAATCGGATCTTCAAACTCTTCAGACGTGCCCTGGCAGGATACAGGAATCGAGTCTAGAATTAGTCTTCAACAGATACACCCTGGCAAGATACAGGAATCGGATCTTCAAACTCTTCAGACGTGCCCTGGCAGGATACAGGAATCGAGTCTGGAATTAGTCGTCAACAGATACACCCTGGCAAGATACAGGAATCGGATCTTCAAACTCTTCAGACGTGCCCTGGCAGGATACAGGAATCGAGTCTGGAATTAGTCGTCAATAGATACACCCTAGCAAGATACAGGAATCGGATCTTCAAACTCTTCAGACGTGCCCTGGAAGGCTACAGGAATCGAGTCTAGAATATAGTCGTCAACAGATACACCCTGGCAGGATACAGGAATCGGATCTTCAAACTCTTCAGACGTGCCCTGGCAGGATACAAGAATCGAGTCTGGAATATAGTCGTCAACCGATACACCCTGGAAGGATACAGGAATCGGATCTTTAAACTCTTCAGACGTGCCCTGGCAAGATACAAGAATTGAGTCTGGAATATAGTCGTCAACAGATACACCCTGGCAGGATACAGGAATCGGATCTTCAAACTCTTCAGACGTGCCCTGGCAGGATACAGGAATCGAGTCTAGAATATAGTCGTCAACAGATACACCCTGGCAGGATACAGGAATCGGATCTTCAAACTCTTCATACGTGCCCTGGCAGGATACAGGAATCGAGTCTGGAATATAGTCGTCAACAGATACACCCTGGCAGGATACAGGAATCAGATCTTCAAACTCTTCAGACGTTCCCTGGCTAGATACAGGAATCGAGTCCGGAATAGTCGCTCACAGACATGCCCTGGCTAGATACAGGTATCGAATCTGGAATTGCGACAGTTGATAGTAATCATCTTTGTATTGACCTTTGTCCTGAAAAGACAAAACGTTAGTTGTATGCGATGTCATGATGTATGACATGCGTGATGTTCTCAGAATAAATGAGATTGTATGTCCATGATGCGTGTGTGCATGCTATAATGTATGAAGATGTGATGTTTATGAATGTATTTTTGTCTAGGAAAATAAATCCTTGACGAATGCCGGGAGCTTGAATCCTGGGCTGATGTTGAAGAGTAGAGCTTTTTGTTTCCGCTGGGGGTGATGGTTGCAAGAATACCGGTAGGAGAAGATGACTCCGTTGGGGAATAAACTTGATGAAGAGGTTACTCTGCGGGGAGTGAACTCTGTGGGGAAAGAGAGGTACTTTGCTGAGGTTGATGATAACTCCGCTGGGGATACCATTGTTGAACTCGGTTGGAAGATTTGATGAACTCCGCTGGGGATGGGAAGACTCCGCCGGTGACGACCTTTCCGTGGCAATTGGCCGAGGATAACCCAGTTATATCCTGGTGGGGAAATAACCTTTGAATAAAACCGGGGAGGCGCGTTCGTTCTCTGCAGGGGATAAGCTTCCAGAATCTACTGGGGATAAGCTTCCTGAATCTACTGGGGAGATTGATTGAACTCTCCTGGGGAGACTTTTTGAACTATATTAGGGAATGGCTCCACTGTATGTCCGGTGTACCGTCGGGGAACAATCTTAAATCAAGATTACCGGGGATACTTGTTAGGAATGTTTATGTACTCCGTTGGGGAACGTTGAGATCTTAAGAGGATACCCACTTCCTTGAGGCTGACTATAGGCTAACTCTGCTCGGGGAGAGTGTTGCTAACTTGCTAGAGATACGGTGCCTTGTTAGGGTTGATGGGAAACCAACTGCTTGGGAGAGTATTGCTGAGTCTTATCCTACTCGGCGGGGAGTGAAGGTATCTGGGTTACATTCCTTAACCGAACTTACCTTGGTACCTCGGTGGACAGAGCAATTAGATTGCTTAGACAACTCATTATTGCCCCTGTTTCTGATGTTACCTGTAATTAATCCTTTGTTTCGCATGCAAATATTTATGAGTTAGCAATTAGTGTCAAATGCATATATCACAAATGAACATTGGACGTTCAAAACAAAACAGAAAAAGGAAAGAAAACAATTGGCAATTGGTCTGAAAAGTGAATTTGTATTGATTTTTGAATTTGCCTGTAAATAGGCGTTTATGTACAAGAGGCCGACGTCCTAGTAAGAGGACGCCGCCGAACAAAAGAGTTTATACAATTTGTACAAAGAAAACAAAACAGCTATGTGAAAGGAATAATCCCACTGGGTTCCAACTCTGCTATCGCCTTTATGTTTTCGAGCGTCTCATCACTTGGCTGCTCAGTTGAAGATGAAGCTGATTGATCGATGCCGTCTGAACTTGATGTTGAAACCGGATTCTGGATGCAAGGTGATTTCAATGAGACATAATATTACGCTTTAATCCCTAACTTTTTCCTGGACCGCCCTTTCGGGTTTTCAGTCCACCGGGATACCCATTTTTGCCCAAGCCGCCTTTTCAGGTTTTCGACTTGCCGGGTGTACAGTTTTTTTTCCATTTCATCCCTTATTTTTGCCCGAACCCTTTTGGTTCGCCAGGAAGCCCTAATTTTTGCCTAGGTATGTCAACCTAGCGGGTCTTTTATCATGCGTAGTATCTTTTTACTATGTCTGCATTGGCGGGGTGAGGAAGGTCGTCACCATCCATGGTGGTTAGAATCATGGCTCCTCCTGAGAACACATGTTTAACCACAAATGGCCCTTCGTACGTAGGGGTCCATTTTCCCCTGGGATCACTTTGAGGAAGAATGATGCGTTTGATTACCAGGTTCCCAACTTGATACTCTTGTGGTCTGACTTTCTTGTTAAATGCCCTGATCATTCGTTTTTGATACGTTTGACCATGACAAATAGCAGTGAGTCTCTTTTCGTCAATTAGATTTAACTGATCAAGTCGAGTCTGGATCCAGTCATCTTCGCTCAAGCCTGCATCCTTCATTATCCGAGAGAGAGGGTATCTGGACTTCAATCGGCAAGACTGCCTCCATGCCATAGACCAAGGAAAAGGGAGTTGCCCCGGTTGGCGTTCTTGCTGAGGTACGGTACCCATGAAGAGCAAACGGTAACATCTCGTGCCAACATTTATAGGTTACTGTCATCTTCTGCACAATCTTCTTGATATTCTTATTTGCCGCTTCTACAGCCCCATTCATCTTCGGCCGGTAAGGAGAAGAGTTGTGGTGTTGTATCTTGAATTGCTCGCAGAGCTCAGTGATCATCTTGTTATTAAGATTGGTACCATTGTCCGTAATGATCCTTTCCGGGACGCCGTATCGATAGATCAGGTTATGCCGAAATGAATTGTGCCACGACGTTCTTGGTTACAGTGGCATAGGAAGCTGCTTCAACCCACTTCGTAAAGTAATCGATTGCCACCAGGATGAAGCGATGCCCGTTGGATGCCGTAGGTTTAATCTCGCCGATCATATCAATACCCCACATTGCAAAAGGCCAAGGTGCAGTCAAGACATTCAGAGAGACTGGAGGAACATGCACCTTATCTGCATAAATCTGGCACTTATGACATGTCCGAGAATGTTGGTAACAGTCAGCTTCCATTGTGGACCAGAAATATCCTGCCCGAAGGATTTTCTTTGCCATGATATGTCCACTGGAGTGCGTTCTGAAGGTACCTTCATGTAGCTCTGCCATGATCCTTTCTGCTTCAGTCTTATCCACACAACGCAGTAAGGTTGAATCATGGTTTCGCTTGTATAGAATGTCGTTGCTGAGGAAGAACTTTGCTACGAACCTTCTCAGAAACTTCTTGTCATTGATGGATGCACCTTCAGGGTATTCTTGAGCTTCCAAGTACCTCTTCACTTCATGATACCAAGGTTTTTCAGTTACCTCTTCCGTCTCAAGATCACAGCAATATGCAGGTTCGTCCAGTTTCCAGATAATGATCCGGGGAGCCTCGTTATCCCATTTGACTTTGAACATAGAAGACATCGTAGCCAACGCGTCCGCCAACTGATTCTCCTCCCTTGGGAAGTGTTCAAAAGTTATCTCTGTAAAATGGGGGATCAATGTCAACACACACTTTTTGTAAGGAATAAGGTTTGGGTGTTTCGTATCCCACTCGCCTTTGATCTGATTGATCACGAGAGCGGAATCTCCGAAGACACTCAGAAACTTGATCCTTAAGTCAATCGCAGCTTGAAGACCCATGATGCATGCCTCAAACTCCGCCATGTTGTTGGTGTAGTTGAAACATAGCCGGGCAGTAAGTGGAGTATGAGTGCCTTGATGGGATATGATTACAGCACCAATACCGTTACCCAAAGCGTTTGAGGCTCCATCAAAGTGCATAGACCATCGGGATCCTTCCTTGGGTCCTTCATCCGGTCCAGGTACTTCACAATCAGTCACCACCATGATGCTCTCGTCTGGAAACTCAAAGTTCATTGACTGGTAGTCGTCCACTGCCTGGTGTGCCAAGTGGTCTGCCAATACACTTCCTTTGATAGCTTTCTGAGTTGTATACTGGATGTCGTATTCTGTCAAGATCATCTGCCATCTTGCTATTCTTCCGGACATAGCAGGCTTTTCGAATATGTACTTTATTGGGTCCATTTTTGAAATCAACAAAGTAGTGTGAGTCAGCATATACTGTCTCAGCCGGCGAGCAGCCCATACCAAAGCGCAGCAAGTTTTCTCGAGCAGTGAGTATCGGGTCTCACAGTCGGTAAACTTTTTGCTAAGGTAATAAATGGCGTCCTCTTTTCGGCCAGACTCGTCATGCTGCCCCAGCACACACCCCATTGAGCTGTCAAGTACCGTCAAGTATAGTATTAGAGGTCTCCCTTCAACCGGTGGCATAAGAATGGGTGGTTCTTGGAGATACTCTTTGATTTTGTCGAAAGCGGCCTGACATTCATCATTCCAACGTACTACTTGATCTTTCTTCAGCAGCTTGAAGATTGGTTCACAAGTAGCAGTTAGATGCGAGATGAATCGGGCAATGTAATTCAGACGTCCTAGAAAGCCTCTGACTTCTTTCTCTGTCTTGGGAACTGGCATCTCTTGTATGGCTTTAACCTTGGCAGGGTCCACTTGAATACCTTTGTCGCTCACGATGAAGCCTAGCAACTTTCCAGATCTTACCCCAAATGTGCACTTCTTTGGGTTTAACCTCAGCTTGTACAACTTCAGACGGTCAAATAACTTCTGTAGATGGTCAAGGTGTTCCTCCTCAGTTTGGGACCTTGCAATCATATCGTCGAAGTACACTTCAATCTCATGGTGGATCATGTCATGAAATAAAGCAACCATGGCACGTTGGTAGGTTGCCCCAGCGTTTTTCAGTCCAAAAGGCATGACCTTGTAACAGAAGGTGCCCCACTGAGTAACGAAAGTAGTCTTTTCCATATCTTCAGGAGCCATCTTGATCTGATTATAACCTGAGAAACCATCCATGAAGGAGAACACCTTGTGCTGAGCAGTATTGTCAACCAGAACATTGATGTGAGGTAGGGGAAGTCATCCTTGGGGCTCGCCCTGTTCAAATCCCTGTAATCAACACACATTCGGACCTTAACATCTTTTTTCGGTACCGGAACCACATTGGCAACCCACTGAGGGTAAGAAGTCACTGCTAGAAAACCGACATCGAATTGTTTCATAACCTCAGCTTTGATCTTCTCGGACATCTCTGGACGCATACGGCGGACCTTCTGCTTTATGGGAGGGCAGTCTTCCTTGGTAGGCAAGTGATGGACCACAATGTCGGTATCCAACCCAGACATGTCTTCGTAAGACCAGGCGAAGATCTCCACATAATCATGCAACATCTGAATCAACCGTTGTTTCACGCTGAGCTCCAGATTGGCACCAATCTTAACTTCCTTTCTGTCTGTCTCAGTACCCAGATTTACCGATTCCACTGGCTCTTCATGTGGCTGAATGGCCCTTTCTTCCTGGAGTAACAGTCTTGCAAGCTCACCAGGCACTTCACAATCATCTTCACCTTCGTCTTCGGCTAAGTTGATCGGATTTTCGAAGTCATAACTGGCAGTAGCAGAGTCGTTATCAGTGAGATCCAGAGTGGATTGAAACCTGTATAGGTGAGTGTGTGTAAATATAGCTGTTTTGCAATAAAGAAAGAAAGAAAGGGAGCACAAGATTTGAAATGCGAAAAACGTCCAATGTCTTTATTCATGATATATGGAAATGACAAGTAATAAGCCCTCACAAATGAAGCCACGGTGCCCCGGGTAAGACACCGGGCCATAAAGTTTCAATTTATTGTTCATTACAAATTAAAGAAACAAAGGAATTCATTACTGCGTAACAAAAGTAACAGGTATGTAGTCTTTTGCAGTCCAATTATTCAGTCCACCGTCGGTCGTCGGGTAAATCCAGCTATCAAACTCTGATTCCTCCGCATCGCCTTCAATAGCATTCACTCCCGGGTTGGTGATGAACACGGGAGGTCTTCCGATCCTTGCTTTACGTACGGCCTTCTGAGCCTCTACAGTAAAACCCAACCCAAACTTGTCAGTCTTAGGAGTAAAATCAGGGAGCCTGCCCCAGTTTGCACATTCACCTTTTTCAATCACAGCTCGGGCGTCCTTCAAGGAAGCCATCTTCAAAGGAGAGTCTTCTTCAATTACTGTCTCAGCTGACGCCAATGTTGGAGGTACCTCTTCAAAATGTTGAAAGGGGGTTTCAATAAACTCCCCGTCCATCTCTATATACCGGAACGAGTTCAGATGACTAACCATGTATTCTTCCCCCCCCCCCCCCCTGCACTGTAACAATCTTACCTCTGACAAGGTATTTGAGCTTCTGGTGTAGAGTGGAGGTCACAGCCCCAGCCTTGTGAATCCAAGGGCGACCCATCAAATAAGAATAGGATGGACGAATGTCCATCACATAGAACGTTGAGTCAAAGACTTGAGAACCAACATGAACCGGAATATCCACTTCACCATGTACCATCCTCTTCGACCCGTCAAAGGCTCGGACAACGATGTTACTAGGCTTCAACTCCAGACCCTCACAATCCAACCTGTCTAAGGCCTTCTTGGGCAATATGTTCAGTGAAGAACCGGTGTCTACCAACACGTGTGCGAGAGTAGTGCCCCTGCATTCAATGGAGACATGCAGGGCATCATTGTGGTTCTTTCCCTTAGCAGTCAGATCAGCATCCGAGAAACCCAACCCATTGTCAGCGGTCAAGTTGGCCACACAATCAGTGAATTGGTCAGCGGACGTCTCTTGTGGCACATGGGTCGTCTTCAGAAATGAAATCAGGGCCTTGGCATGGGCCTCTGAGCACAACAGCAGTGATAACATAGAGATCTTAGAGGGGGGGTGCCCCAGCTGCTCAACGACGTTGAAATCGCTCTTCTTGATGATCTTAAGGATTTCCTCCATCTCTTGCTGGGAGGCTTCAACATTAACAGTCTTCGGTGCCTCCATCCGGGCAGGCACATCAACAATCCCTTTGCCCCGAGTGTCAGATGACTCGGCAGCAGGGGTAAAAACTTGATCAGGAGGGGAAACAGGCGCACTTGTAGGCGTGATGATAAGAGGTCTTCGGATAACTGGTGGCGCAATGTCAGGCGAGAAGAGCCTGCCACTGTAAGTAACTTTAGCGGGACCGGTGATGTTACTGATACCGGTACTAGTGTTGAACTCCTGCTTTACTCCAAGCACATATACATCTGCCCCATAGTGCCATGGGACAGCCTTGTCAGATTTATAGGGGAGGGGCCCCGGAACAGTAATAATGATAGGTGCAACAAACATGATTTTGACTGGCTTCCTCGGGGGAGCCTTGGTAGGATTATTGAAGATGGTGACAACAGATACTTCTTCAGTAGGAACAATAGGAACATCGGTCTTCTTGAACGAAATCTCTTTGTTATCCATCAGGTTTTGGACGCCTGACTTCAGCAACGGACAACCAGCAGGGGAAACAACATACAGAAGGCAACCCTTGCCACAACCCGGAAATAAACCGGCTAGCAACAGGTTCCTCTTGACAGTCAATAAAGGGGTAGCAACATCATCCACAGAAACTGCATACATGTCTTCCTCAATAGCATTTACTCCATGCTGGGGCATAGGAGCAGTCACAACGTTGGGCCTTTCGGGTGCCTCAAACTGTATTTCCTTGGCATCGATAAGGTCCTGAACCTTATTTCTTAGGGCCCAGCAATCATCAGTAGAATGCCCCGGGCTATCATAGTGATAAGCACAGCGGGCATTGGGATTATACTTCGGAGAGGTTGTGTTCACCACCTTCGGAGCTTCTCTGACAGTTACCAAGTTGGTCGATATCAGTTGCGGCAAGATCTGCGACAAGGTCATACTAAGCCGAGTATATTCTCTTCTGGGTCTCTCACCCCTTGGTTGGTTAGGTTTCCGAGGAGCGGCAGCAGGCTTTGCAATTACCACCGCGTTGACAGCTTGGCGGCGTTCCGGTTTGTTTTACCTTCTAGGCCCATACACAGCGCTGGCTTCCTTTTTGAAAGGCTTCTTCTCAGAACTTGAGGACGCACCTTTCTGTATCTTCCCTGATTTCATACCAACCTCTATCCTTTCACCCGTCAGAATGAGATATGTAAACCCTGCAGAAGAATTACCAATGAGATGGTTGAAGGATGGCCCAGATAGGGTCCGCAAGAACATGTCCACGAGTTCACGGTCGGTTAATGGCGGTTGCACCCTGCCAGCCAGGTCCCTCCACTTCTGCGCGTACTCTTTAAAACCTTCTATCGATCCTAGCGACATACCCTGGAGTTGGGTACGTGTAGGAGCGAGGTCGGCATTATACTGATACTGCTTGTAAAAAGCAGTAGCCAAGTCCTCCCAGTTACGAACCTTGGTTCCATCCAGCTGATAGAACCATTCGAGATGAGTCCCTGAAAAACTCTCCTGGAAGAAATGGATCCATAAGTTCTTGTCCACAGTGTATGGTTGGATCTTCCGCACATAAGATCTGAGATGTAGCTTAGGGCAGGACGCCCCGTCATACTTTGCGAAAGATGGTGCTTTGAACTTGTGTGGGATCACCACACCAGAAGATAGACCCAAGTCTCCAAAATCCAACCCAGGCACTTGTTGAATTTCCATGGCATTTAGACGATCCTCTAACTGCTTGTACTTGTCTTCAGCTGGAGGGTACTGCTCTTCATTGAAATCAGTCTCGTTGTCAGAGACCACCGGACTAGGAACCCTTCCCCCTTGGGGACTGTCGTTCCCTACAGAAGAACCAGCCTGATCAACCTCATTCTGCAGTGTGTTACCGAACCTCTGGCCAGTGTTGAATAGTACGGTTCTCTTCTTCTTCTTCTTGACCAGCAGAGCCTTCAATTCCTCTTGACCTTGGGCTAAACTCATGATCAGCTCTTGGAACTGGGCGTTTTGAGCCTGGAGGGCCTTGATGGATTGCTCAGTAGATGATTCAGGATTCATGATGGCTGCGTGAAATAAACAGCGAAGAACATTAAGCAACCTGAAAAGAAGAGTACCTGTGATGCACATGACGAATGGAATGCGTATGATTTATGTTTTCAAAGACAATCGGGATTCAACTTTGTAAACAAAAAGGAACACACTTTATTAGATTCAACTTTGAAATTTAGATTGTTCAACAGATTTCCCTTAGGCGTTACATAAAATGGAACTATTGAAAAGGGAAATAAAAACTGTAAGAGAACATCCAAAGCTCATCAGTGATCCCAGGGTCTCCTCTTCTCAGTACGTATGTAGTCATTCAAGGCCCGCTCGTTCTCCAACTGCTTTGTCAGCTTCTAGATCTTCAATTCCTGCTCGTTGAACTTTTCCCGATAAGAATCCCGTTCTTCTCGTAGTTGCACCCAAGACCTCTTTAGTGTATCAACATCAGTAGGTATCTAAGGAGGGAGAACAGTTGGAGAAGCCCCATCTCTATCAGGATACTCAAGAATGATGGGTCTGACAGCTTCTTATGGCATACCTAAATTCTGAGCATGGATGCGGACCCATCTGTAGTAGGGTTCCATAGGTAGAGAAGTCTTCGATCCCAACTCATGTGGGTCAGCTTTGTGAATTATGTCCCAAGCCTTGATGAACCTACGACGCAACTCGTCACTATCTACCTGAAACTCAAAACTGATGTGAGGCACCAACATCTCATGAGGCCCTGCTCTTCTGGCTCTTCCAAATTGACGGAGAGCTAGACATGGATTATAAGAGATTCCTCCTTGGGTACCAATCAAAGGAACATTAGGATATTCTCCGCAACGATCAATAACAGCTACCTCATCCAAACCCCTGAAAGTCCAAATGATGTCATTATCAGTGAGAGACATTAACCTATGAGCCCAACCTCTTCCTTCTTTATTCTTCAGCACGAACTTAGGGAGGTGCGAAATAAACCACCTCACTAACAAAGGAATACAACACCACAGAGTTCCTCGTCTTCGGGCAGTGCGAGCATAGAGTTGTTGCATGATATCACCCAAGAGAGTGGGCACAGGGTTCCGAGACATGAAGATCCTTATGGCAGTGATGTTAATGAATTTATCAGGATTTGGAAATAGAACCAGACCATAGATTAAGAGAGCCAGGATGTCTTCATACGCCCTGAAGTCTAAATCGTTCCAGAAACTGTTAGCTTTACCAATCAGAAACTTGGCCAAGAAACCCTTAACTCTGCTTCTAGTCACCCAGTTGTCCATTATCTCTTTGTGGGTCAAAGGAAGGGCTGCAGCAATCTCCTCAAGCCTAAGAGTCTTTTCCCAACCAGTGAAGGGAGTCTGATCCAAGATAGGGATACCCAGCAAATCAGAGAATTCTTCCAGGGTAGGGACCAGCTGGAAGTCTTGAAAGGTGAAGCAGTTGTACAAGGGATCATAAAACTGGGTCAGGACGCTCATCAGTTGTTGGTCCCACTTTGAAGTGACTAAACCGAGAAGAGAACCATGCCTCTGGATGAAGGAAGTGGTGTTTGGAATTCTGCTAACCAATTCTTCAAGCAACTCAGGTGGGTGAACAAAGTTGAACCGGATAGTGTTCCTTCGCATAGGCATCATGATGTCCTACAAAACAGAGCAAAGGTGAAACCCTCTTGTCTTTGAAATGGTCAGTCCTTATGCAGGATGCATGCAATGTCTATGATGGTATGATGTCATGATAAAGCACACCACAAATATTCACAAAGGCAAACATGATAAGGCACACAAGTCACACAAGACAGCCCTTAGGGTTTAGGCCAGCATGAAGCTCAGGTACTACCCTCTTTCAGTTTGTTGGTTAAGACCTGTCCTAGAAAATAGTAACCGGGTTCTAGAGGATCCCAATATCACTGACTACCCTCAATCGGTCATAACTCCAGCATCGCAATCTTTTCTTGCGGCCAGAACCATCGCGAGAGTTTAGCCTCAATGGGTGTAGCATACTGCTACTGTTCTATTGGCCAAGTTGGGTCATTTAAGGTTCTAAGGTCGGTTGGTGCTTAATGACTCCTCAGAAGACCCATATTCTCCTTGTTGCGACACAAGGGATATCGGTACAGACCAAGGTGCCACACCAACGTAGCCACTGCTTCACCCGTGTCGGTCTACGCCGGACAGGTCCCTCACAGCTTATGCTACCTAACAGGGTATCCCCAGATCCGGGTTAGGATCTATGAAACTCCAAGACAATGCCTACAATAATAAAGTAAACAAAACAAAGCAATTGAAAACACAAGTATGAGCTATCCTAAGGTACACCTCACTTTAAGTGTCCCCAGCAGAGTCGCCAGTTCTGTGATCGGTGGATTTAGAACTGACTGTTTAAAGCTGGTTCGCGAAATGTCGCGGAAGCAAGAGTCGCCGCCGTCTTTTATTTTCTCCAACATGGACAGGACAAAAGCACAGCAAAATTCCTTATGAGATTGTTTCTCGGTTCGGGAGGTAGATTTATAGAAAGGGAAGGTGTTAGCACCCTTTCTATCCATGGTTATCCATGGGCTCTTAGATACTTGCTCTTATGTTTTCAAAATGTTTGCTTTTCAAAATGTGAGTGGGTTTGAAAAAGTTTCTTTGAAAGATTTCTGAATAACTCTTGTATCTGTCCTCAAGAGTGTTTGAAAAATTTGTTTTGAAAGCTTTTGAAAGTGTCAGTGTGAAAAGTATTTTGTTTGTTTTTGAAGAGAGCAAGTATCCATGAGTCATCTACCTACCCTAAGGAATTAGGCTGTGTAAAAGTCCTTAAGGTAGTGCCATCCCACCATTGAGAGGTAGATAGCACCACCGTTGGAGGTGTTCGGGTCAATTCGAGTGTAGGGACAGTGTGGTCACCGAAGCAACAATAGGACACCTTAGAAGCTACCCTTATGTCCTAGATCCTTTTTTTAATCCGATGCAACTGTTTCGAGGCAACTGTTTCGAGGCAACTGTTTCGAGGCAACTGGATCATGGACATAAGACCGACCGCTAAAACGTCCTATACTTGATGACCACGTTTCGAAGGCAACGAGTGAGGCGTACCCTAGAAGTGGTGTGTGTATTTGTGTGTTGTTTTCATGTTAATATTTATCTTTGATCAGGGCATCGTGAGCTACGCTTTGTTTTTAATTACCATACATTCTTTCATGCAAGTTTAGCAGTTAGGAGTGCGGAAAGTTAAAAGACGGAAAGATAAAAGCTACACTATTACAAGGCGCGGGTCTATACATCGCCAAAATACAAAGACCCGTTTTTGATAAAGATGCGGAAAGTAAAAAATGCGGTAAACCTAATTACTATTACATCCTTGAACAGTTACATAATAATCAAAAGAAAATAACGCGCGAAAAGAATTAAAATCGGGACGTCCGAGGGTTTTGACCCTTTGCTTGAAATTAAATTGAATTAGGACTTAATTATTATTTAATTAAAGAAAAGAAAGTGTTTTTTATGTTTTTTGTATTTAATGAAAATAAGAAAAATAATTAAAAGGAAACCCTAAATCTAGATTATTTTAATTATTAAAGAAAATGTCAAAGTTGACCTAATTTACTAATTAATTAATTTACATGTTTATTTACAAAAATAGCAATTAATAATAATAATAAATAATGATAATAATAATGATAAAAAAGAATCAAAACCTAATTCTATAGAATTTTATTTATTAAAGAAAAGATTGAATTTCAAACCTAAATTAACTAAATTAATTATTAGCATTTATTTACAAAATAAATTAGTGAGGAAATTGATAAATAATTAAACATATTTTTGTATTTTGATTTTCTGTTTTTTATTAGGAAAAATTATTTGAGGTGAAATAATAATAATAATCAAAGCAATTAAAAGAAATTCAAAGAAAAGAAAATCAAATTAAATATACAAACCAAGGGGGGGTGTCTGGCCCATGTGGAGGTTCTTGAAGCAATGCAGGCCCATTGACACAAAGGCCTTGTTGACTTTTCAGGGATCATACGTATGCTGTTTGACTGGGGTACACCCTGGATTTCATTCTGTGGCCATTGGATGAGTGATCAAGGCCACTTGGCAAGCTACGCGTGAGGATGCATGATGGACCTTTGGGCGAACGCTGCATGGGAATGTGTTAAAACAAAAATTATCAATTATATGGGGGACCTGAGAATCGAACCCAGGTCCCAATGCTTGCAATACACGTCCTCCACCAACTGAGCCACCAAGCGCGTTTGTAAGCAATATAATAAAGAATTATAATATATGAAAAAAGACCATTATGTTGGGATATGAAAAAACGTGCTAAAGTTTAAACTCTCCAATCACGCTTGGACAGCTATTGTCTTCTTCATCTTTTTCCTGCAAATACAAACAAGATAGCGGGGGTTTTAAACCCCCACTAAGTGAAAGTCCTAAAAATAGCGAATAGAAGAGGAATCAATATAAAAAGGGCGCGAGGGTCTTAATAGTTTCGTCTTGTTGCAACGAATTCGTCCATATAGGTTTGGAGGTCCAATTTTACCATACAAGGAAAGCCCTAATTTTCAAGTCTTGAAACCCTAGATATCTCCCATGGTGGATTTTGATCCAGGCAACGTTAGTTCAATTGAACTGTACCAATCGCTTCAGAAGGTCACTATTAGTGTAAATCAAACAAGAAAAATGGTTAAAAGCGCATGAATGATGATATGTCAAATTGGAAAACAAAGCAAACCGTGTGGCTCGTGTTCTTGGATTCTTTATGTGTTTGGACTAGTTCTTGATTGTAATAGCTTCCTAACAATGTCAATAATGTAATGGAAACGATCTTTGGCCTTGAGTTGTCCTGCAAATAGGATTTCAGTTTCACAATTTTTATTGAAATTTTGCAAAGTGATTCTATGGCTTCAGCAGCTTTTTTGTGTATCTTTCAATAGGGTTAGCTTATGCCTTTGTATGTGATGTGAATTAGGTCAAGAATGAGCCCAAAAGTCCATGAATTAATGACTTGAATATTTGATTGCATAATCATATCTTTTCCAATCTTTTCTTTCATGAAACCTTTCCAATCATGGATTTCTTTGCCTTGTTGATTGAGAAACGAGTTTCCAGCTTGCCCTAGTCACATTTGCTGCACAAAAAGATCTAAAAAAGCATATCTTTGAATTTTCCCATAATTAAAATCAATTAAATGAATTAATATAAATATAAATCCAATTAATTAAAAATAAGAAAATAAACTATTTTGAGCTCAATGGGTCGTGCATAGGCTTTGGGTAATGATTCAAGGAAGAATTTGAGGCCCATTAGCAAATTGAAGTGTTTTAGGCAAAGTTGACTTTTGAAAGTTCCCAAAAATTTCCCAACTTCTCCAATGCATATCTTGCTCAATTTTGAAGCTATGAACATGTTCTTGGACATTTTGGAAAGGTATTGAAGTCCTCTAACCAATGCCTTTGGTCCCATGTCATTTTGATTTACCAATCTCAAGTTATGGTCTTTGACTTAAAGTGCCTTTTTGTGGACTTTTGAAAATGACCTATAATGTTGAAATTGATAACTTCTTGTGAGAGCATTTCTTGGACTTGGAGTGTGAAGATGCGTTGTAGGAAATGTCATCCGCTTCAAAATGAGCTTTGGATGGGATTTTTCTGATAAACCATGAAGAAGTTATGCCTTGGTCAATTTGCAGTTGACTTTTTAGCTGTCCAGAAATAGAAACTTTTGCATCTTGAGACCTTTTGAGCCATGCTTGTGGAATCATGATCAAGAATTGATCAAATGATGATTGTGGCTTAAAAATGAGATGTTGACCAAAAATTTTGACTTTTGACTGTCAAATGACCATTTTACCCCTTCAGTTGACTGTAGAGCAATTAGGGTTTTTGACTGTGCAATTTGATGCTGTGAGTCTTGAACTTTGGCATATAGATGCTTGACAATGTATGTAGGCATATGGGACTTGATTGGACCCTTAAAAACCTCAATTTCTTTGCAAGAAACAAAACCCTAATTTTGACTGTGTTAGGAGGCAATTGGACTGTGCACCCTTTGAGAGATTTTGTAGCTTGATCTTGCCACATCTTGAAGAATATGGGAGGGCAAATTTTGGGGTACAACACCAGCGTCTGGGGAACCTCTTCAAAATGTTGAAACGGGGTCTCAATGAACTCCCCATCAATCTCTACATACCGGAAAGAGTTGAGGTGGCTCACCATGTACTCTTCCTCTCCTCGTACCGTCATAACTTTCCCTTTGACTGGGTATTTCAGCATCTGGTGGAGCGTTGAAGTGACTGCCCCAGCTTTGTGGATCCATGGGCGACCCAGTAAACAAGAATAGGATGGCCGAATGTCCATCACATAAAAAGTAGACGCAAAGACCTGAGAATCAACCTTCACTGGAATATCAACTTCTCCATGTACCATTCTCTTTGACCCATCAAAGACCCTAACAATAATGTTACTTGGCTTCAGCTCCAACCCCTCACAGTCTAACCGGTCCAAAGCTTTCTTAGGAAAAACGTTCAACGAAGACCCTGTATCCACCAATACATGAGCCAGAGTAGTGCCATGCATTCAATGGAGACATGCAGGGCATCATTGTGATTTCCCCCCTTAGCAGGCAGGTCGGCGTCAAAGAAACCCAACCCATTATCAGCAGTTAGACTAGCCACACAATCTTTAAACTGATCGGCTGATGTTTCTTGCGGCACATGCGAAGTCTTCAGGAAAGCAATCAGAGCCTTGGCATGGGCTTCTGGGCAAAGTAGCAAAGACAACAGAGAAATTTTGGACGGGGTTTGCCCCAGTTGCTCGACCACATTGTAATCGCTCTTTTTGATAATCTTCAAAATCCCCTCAATCTCTTGCCTAGAGGCTTCAACAGTAATTGTTTTCGGTGCTTCCGTCCGAGCAGGCTCATTAGTGGTCCCTTTGCCCCGAGTGTCAGATGACTCGACAACAGGGGTAAGAATGGGAACTTGAACAGGAATAGTATTAGGTGCACTAGCAGGCGTAATGACAACAGCCGTCCGAACAACTGGTGGAGAGATCTCGGGGGAGAAAGGTCTCCTACTGCGGGTGACTTTGGCAGGTCCAACAATATTGCTGACATCAGTATCAACCTTTTCAGCACTCAAGTCTTGCTTAACTCCGTGATAGTAAACGTCAGCCCCGTAGTGCCACGGGACAACTTTATTTGATGTACAGGGGATAGGCCCAGGAACAGTGATGATCAAGGGAGCGATTCTAGGAACATATGTAATTCTAACAGGCTCTCTCAAGGAAGCCTTGGAAGAGTTGTCGAAAATGGTGATTATAGCAACTTCTTTAATAGGAACCAAAGAAACAACAGTCTTCTCAAACAGAATTTCTTTATTATCCATCAGGCGTTGGACACCTGACTTCAAAAGATGGCAACTGGTAGGTAGAACAGAACACATACGGCAACCTTCGTCACAGCCCGGAAATAAACCGGCTAACAAAAGGTTCTTCTTTACAGTCATCAAAGGGGTAACAATATCGTTCACAGAAACCGCAAACGAGTCTTCATCTATAGAATTCACTCCATGCTTGGGCATAGGAGCAGTCACAACATTAGGTCTTTCAGGTGCTTCGAACTCGATCTCCTTAGCATCAATCAAGTCCTGTACCTTATTCTTCAAAACCCAACAATCATCCGTATCATGCCCGGGCTATCAGAGTGAAAAGCACAGCGAGCATTAGGGTTGTACTTCGGTGATGTTGTATTTGGATTCTTCGGGGCCTCCCTTGGAATCACTAGACTGGTCTTTAATAACTGCGGAAGAATCTGGGATAAAGTCATGTTGAGCTGAGTGAATTGTCTTCGAGGTCTCTCGGCCCTTAACTGATTGTTGTGCTGAGGAGCAACAACAGGTCTTGATATAACCACCATATTAACAGATTGGCGGTGTTCAGGTCTATTGTGGATTTTTGAACTGTAAACAGTACTGGACTCCTTCTTAAAAGGTTTCTTCTTGGTGCTTGACGAAGCACCCTTCTGTATTTTACCAGATTTGATACCATCCTTAATCCTTTCCCCGGTCATAATCAGCTCTGTAAACCCGGACGAAGAACTTCCAAACAGATGGTTAAAATACAAACCAGACAAGGTCCCCAAAAACATATCCACTAGTTCCCTATTAGCTAAGGGAGGTTGAACTCTTCCAGCAAGGTCCCTCCACTTCTGAGCATAATATTTGAAACCTTCGCCCGCACCCATTGTCATACCCTAGAGTTGGGTACGCGTGGGAGCGAGGTTGGCATTGTATTGGTACTGTTTGTAGAAAGCAGTAGCCAAGTCCTCCCAATTACGGATACTAGCTCCTTCTAACTGGTAAAACCATTCAAGCTGAGTCCCTGAGAGACTGTCTTGAAAGAAGTGGATCCATAGGTTCTTGTCAGTGGTGTATGGCTGAATCTTTCTCACATACGACCGGAGATGCAGCTTCGGACAAGAAACTCCGTCGTACTTAGCAAAAGCGGGTGCTTTGAACTTGTGGGGAATCACTACCCCAGATGACAGACCCAAGTCACCAAAGTCCAGACCAGGCACTTTCTGAACTTCCATCGCACTCAACCGGTCTTCCAATTGCTTATATATATCCTCAGCCGGAAGATACGGGTCTTCGTCGAAGTCAGTCTCGTTGTCTGAAACCACAAGGCTAGGAGCCCTCCTTTCTTCCTGATTGTCTTTCCCTCCAAATTAGGGGGTCAAATCAACCTCTTCTCGCAAATCATTTCCGAATCTGCGACCCATATTAAATAGGACCTTCTTCTTCTTCTTCTTCTTCTTCTTCTTCTCCTTCAGGATAAGGGCCTTCAGATCTTGCTGACCCTTAGCCAGGTTCATGAACAATTCTTGGAACTGGGCGTTTTGAGCCTGTAGAGCCTTGATTGCTTGTTTAGTTGATGGTTCGGAAGGCATGATGCTGAAATAAACAGTGAAGAAGATGAGAAAACCTGTAGGGGTACCTGTTATGAGGTGCATGGGAATGATATGCGTATGATATGATTTCAAAGACGTCGAGAGATTCAAATTCGAAAACAAAAAATGAAACACACTTTTATTAGATAAACTTGAAATTCAAATTGTTCAACAGATGCCTTTAAGGCGTTACAAGAAAGAAAAACAAAAAAGTAAATTAAAACTAGTAATAATATAAAAAAACAATCAGTGCTCCCATGGTCGTTTCTTGTCGATGCGGACATAATCATTGAGGATCCGCTCGTTCTCCAACTGCCTTGTCAACTTCTGGATCTTCTGCTCTTGCTCATGATACTTTTCTCGGTAAGTATCTCGTTCTTCCCTTAGCTACATCCAGGACCTCTTCAATGCCCCAATGTCAGTAGGCATGTAAGGGTGTAGGATGGTAGGAGGGACCCCTTCTTCATCAGCAACTTCAAGAGTTATAGGCAAGATGGCTTCGTACGGCATTCCCAGCTTTTGGGCACGTATGCAAACCCATCGGAGATATGGCTCCATTGGTAGAGAAGTCTTCACACCTAACTCGTGTGGATCAGACCTGTGGACCCTATCCCAAGCTCTTATGAATATGCGGCGTTGCTCGTCACTATCTCCCTGGAAATCAAAGACAATACTAGGCATTAGCAACTCATGAGGTCCTTCCCTTCTAGCACGCCCAAACTGACGTAAGGCCAAGCACGGATTATAAGTGATTCCTCCATTGGTTCATATCAGAGGAACGTTGGGGTATTCCCCACAGCGATTAATAATAGCCACGTCTTCTATACCCTTGATAGTCCAAATGATGTCGTTATGAGAGAGAGACATAATCCTATAGGCCCAGCCCATGCCTTCCTTGTTCTTCAAGACTGATTTAGGAAGGTGAGAAATAAACCACCTCGCCAACAACAGAGCACAACACATAAGGGTTCCCCGCTTCCGAGCAGTACGAGCATAAAGCGAGTGCAAAATTTCACCCAAGAGGGTAGGCACAGGATTACCGAAAATGAAGATTTTCACCGCATTCACATCGACGAAGGAATCCGAGTTAGGAAACAATACCAAACCATATATCAGAAGAGCCAAAATGTCTTCAAATTCCTGGAAGTCTAGACTGTCCCAGAACTGATTAGCCTTACCAACCAAGAATTTAGTCAAAAAGCCTTTTACTCCACTACGAGTTTCCCAATTAGACATTACCTCAGCCTTTGTCAGATGAAGGGTTGAAGCAATCTCTTCTGGCCTAAGGATATTCTCCCAACCTGTAAACGGGGTCTGCTCCAGAATTGGGATACCCAGCAGATCAAAGAACTCTTCCAAGGTGGGGAC
Organism: Vicia faba; assembly: GCA_948472305.1. NCBI lineage: Eukaryota > Viridiplantae > Streptophyta > Magnoliopsida > Fabales > Fabaceae > Vicia > Vicia faba. Next base: position 102,209,334 of record OX451740.1, on the reverse strand, counting down.
CAACTGGTAGTCCGGAAAAGTAAAGCAATGGTACAGTGGATCAAAGAACTGGACTAGGACACTCATCATCTGTTCGTCCAATTTGGAAGTGGCCAAACCCAAGAGGTGACCATGTCTTCTGAGTAAGGAGGTAATATCTGACATCTTTGCAACTAATTCTTTAATTAGAGTGGGAACCCGGACAAAGTTGATCCGGATGGTGTTTCTACGCTTGGGTGCCATGACCTACAAAACAGAACAAAGATGAATCCCTCCTGTCTTTGAAATAGGTTAGTCCAATACAAGATGCATGCAATGTCATGATGTCATGATAGAAAACACACCACAAGTATCCACGAATAGCAAACATGGTAAAGGCACACAAGTCACACAAATAGCCCTTAGATTTCAGGCTGGCAAGGAGTCTAGGTACTACCCTCTTTCAGTTCAGTTGGTTTAAACCTGTCCAAAAAATAGTAACCAGATTCTAGAGGATCTCAATATCACTGACTACCCTCGATCGGTCATAATTCCAGTTTAGCAACCTTTTCTTGCGGCCGGAATCATCGCGAGAGTTTAGTCTTAATGAGTGTAGCATACTGCTACTGTTCTATGGCCTAGTTGGTCAATTTAAAGGTTCTAAGGTCAGTTGGTGCTTAATGACCCCTTAGCAGACCCATATTCTCCTCGTTGTGCCACAAGGGATATCGGTACATACTAAAGTGCCACACCAATGTAGCTACTGCTTCGACTGTATCGGTCTACGCCGTACAGTTCCCTCACAGTTTATTGCTACTTACCTAAAGGGTATCCCCCAGATCCGGGTTAGGATCTATAGTAACTCCGATACAAGCCCACAAATAAAGCATACAAGTCAAGCAATTGAAAACAATATGAACTATTCCTAAGGTACACCCCACTTAAAAATTATCCCCAGCAGAGTCGCCAGTTCTGGTGTACGGTGGGAAGAACTGACTGTTTTTTGGAATGCTGGTTTGCGTTTTGCGTTTGTTTTCGCAAAATGTCGCGGTAAGCAAGATTCGCCACCGACTTTTATTTTATCCAACAAGGAAAGGAAAAAAGCACAGAAAAATTCCTTTTTGAGATATTTCTCGGGTTCGGGGGGTAGATTATAGAAAGGGAAGGTGTTAGCACCCTTTCTATCAGTGGTTATCCACGGGCTCTTAGGTACTTGCTCATATTGTTTTCAAAATGGTTTTCTTTGTGCTTGTGGGTTTGAAAAAGTTTTTGTTTTGAAACTTCGATTTAACTCTTGCTTTTGTCTTCAAGAGTGTAATGAAGTGTTTTTGAAAACTTTGTTCGAAAAATGTAAGTGTGAAAAGTTTTTGTTTTTTGAAAGAGCAAGTATATAAGAACCATCTACCTACTCGAAAAAGGAATCATTCTATGCTATTTTCCTTTAGACAATGATATCCCACTATTAGTGAGTAGGTAGCACCGTCGTTGGAGTTTGAGGGTCAATTCAAATTAGGGACTTACGGTCACCAAAGCAATGTTAGGACGCCTTACCGGTAACCCTAATGTCTTAGATCATTTGTTTGAGGCAACAATATCCGAGGCAACTGTTTCGAGGTGACTATGATCTTTAGACAAGATGGCGACCTCTAAGACTACCTATACTCAATGACCGCGTACGAAGGCAACCAAGTGGGGTGTACCCTAAGAGTGCGCATGTGTGAGTGTGTCGTTTTCAGTTAATTTTATCTTTGTACATGTTAAGGGTGATCTAAGTTGATTTTAGGTTAAAACATTCAGTCTTGTCAAGCCATCCTATTATCAAACATCTAACAGTTATAAGTTGCGGGAAATAAAATGCAGAATTTAAATTACAAGGCGTCGGGTATTTACATCGCCAAAGACAAACCCTTTAAAAATAAATAAAGCGATAAATAAATAAAAGTCCTATTAAGCTATTACAATTCAGAATCAGATACATAAATGGATAAAAGAAAATAAATCGCACGCGGGAAATTAAATCGAGCGCAAACTAGGGTTTTGATCCTTTTTGTTAAAGAAAAGATTTTTTGTAGTTTTTATTTTAAGAAAGAAAATGAAATTAAACCTAAATTAATTACTAAATTAAATTAATTAAATTAATTAATAAAAATAAATTATTTTTGGATTTTTGGTATTTTAAGAAAGAAATAAAAATTAATTGAATTAGTAAAACCTAATTAAGTCTAGTTAATTTTAATTATTTACAAAATATGTTAAAATTATTCTAGAATTAAAACCTAAATTGATTTATTAGTATTTATTAAATAAAAAAATAAAATTTAAAGTTTAATTTGATAAAAATATTTTTCGTGATTTTATTTTTATGAAAAAAGCTGGATTTTAATTGGTTAGAAATTAAATAGAAATAATAAAACAAATAATTAAAATAAAATAAATAAGATGAAAAGAAAGGGGGTTTGGGCCTGTTTTGGGTGTTTGAACAGCAATCCTGTGGCCCATTAAGCGCTGGCCCTGTTGACTTTGTGGATCTGATGTGAGCGTGTTGACTTGGCTCTATGGTGTGCCTTCAGATCCTGGCCACCATATTTGGCCTTTGGCCATCTGCCCATTGGATATGTGAGGGTGTATGATGAGCTGCAGGCCTGAATATGCATATGATTACCTGTAGAAGAAAAATAACAAAGGGAGTGGGGGACCTGGGATTCGAACCCAGGTCCTGAAGGAGATTGAACGCGCATGCTTGCCACTAGGACGCTTTGTTTCATTTATTAGTAATATACAAACAAATCATAATATAAAAAGACAAGTCAATATGCCAGCAAACAAAAAAAATGCGCGGAGGAGGACACGATCTCGTCCATGTCCTCAGACATGTAACAATGTTACCTGCGGATTTGGATTCGCAGCTAAAAGCATAGGCCACTCCTAAAATCCATCTCAGGCTACATAAATTCATTCCAAGGCCATGGTTGCATTCGTCTTCCTCTTCCGGTCACGCCTATAGCCATCACTAAGGCTAATTTTATCTGAAACAAAAAACCCTAAACCAAGATGCAAAACCCTAACAATGGTGCTTTACGTTAAAGGTTAGATAAACAAAATTGAATAATGCAAAAAGCTTAGAAACATTGTGAGGATTACAAATATGCAAGCAATTTGTTCAAATGATGCAAGAATGATGAATCACGAATTCAAGACCCAAGGTGATTATCATGACACTTACAATGCTTTGTGGTATGTGAGAACGCTTGCTCTTGATCCAGGAAGATTCAGTGTACGTCCAGGAAACAATTGGGATCGGTCTAAGCTTCTGAAATTGCCTCTAAGTACGATTTTGATTTCAAGATTTTTGGTGACTTTTTCAAACTTTGTTCTGCCTCTTCTTGCAGCCTCCAACCCTTATTCATGTCCCTTTGGCTTGCTTATGTATGGTACAATGTGCTAGGGTAACAAACTTGGCTTGAATCTTCTCCCATCAATGCTTTGGGATTTGATTTGATTCACCCTTTAAACCTTTCCAAATTTGCCAAGTCTCCATCTTTTTGTACATGATATGGTGTGATCCGATTTTGATGATGCTAATGATGATGATTAAAGCCTGAAACAACAAAAGAATCTCATGTAATCAAAGTTTTGGATTTTGTATGATTTAATTTGATTTAAAATGAATAAATTCAAATAAAAATCAAATAAAATAATAAAAATATAATATAGGCTCATGGCTGAAGCTAGGACACGTGGGCAATGATGCAAGCTCAAATCAAGTGGAAAATAATGGGCCCATTTGACAAAATTTGAAGTTTTGGGGATAGTTGACTTTTGGCAATTTTGCAAAAATGCCCAACTTCAACAATGCATAACTTCTTCAATTTTCAACTTTTGGAGGTATTCTTAGACTTTTTAGAAAGCTTGAGATGTTCTATAACCAACCCTTTTTGTACCATCTCATTTTGATATTCCATTCTCAAGTTATAAGCTTTGGAAAAAAAGGTGTTTTTGTTGACTTTCAAAAATGACCTATAATGTCCAAATTTATAACTTCTTGTGAGTGCATTTTTTGGTCTTGTGGTATGAAGATGGATTGTATTAAATTGCATGCTATTCAAAATGAGCTTTGGATGGGTCATTTCTCATAAAGTGTGAGAAAGTTATGCTTGGTCAAAGTTGAGTTGACTTTTCCTACGAAACCCTAATTTAGCAACTTTTGAGTCTTGATGAATTTTGAGCAATCCTTGATGAATCATGATCAAACCTTTATCAAATGATGAAATATCCTTCAAAATGAGAATGTTGACAAAAAATTTTGAAGTTTGACTGTTTGTAGGTCACAGTTGACTTTTGCCCTATCACAATCGATTTTTGGACCTTTGAGCAATTGACTGAGCAAACTTCCTCTGCAAGCCTTGAAATTTGACATGGATGATCTTGAGAACATATTAGGACATTTGGGATCAATTGAGGTCATTTGGACTCAAAGATCTTGATGCAACACAAAACCCTAATTTGGGGTAGACTGCCTTAGGAGATGACTTGTCTGACCCACTCTTGAGCAAACTTGAGCAACTTGGAGATTTTTCTTGTAATGTTTTGAGAAATATTAGAGGGAAAATTTTGGGGTACAACAGATAACTTGTAAAGCATCCCACATTGCCTTAGCGGTAGCAAAATGTGAAATGTGACAGTATTCATCAACTCTAAGAGCTGATATGAGCATATTTTTAGCTTTCCAGTCATAAGCATAGTTTTCTCATCTTTTTCATCCCATTGTGCTTCTGGTTTAGGCACAACGGCACCCGCATTGGTTAACATAGTTATGGCCATAGGACCTTCTTCTATGACTTTCCAAATTTTCTATCAACAGAATTGATATGTACGCGCATACAATCTTTCCAATAGATATCTATAGTTTTCACTGGCGAAAATAGGCGCTCTATTGTACGCCCCTTTTGGATCGTTGTCCATTGTCTAAAGAGTTATATGTGAAGCACTAGATGAACTGGTGCTCTGATACCACTTGTTAGACAATAGGACGTATCTAGAAGTGGGGGAAGGGGTTGAATAAATATCGTGATTTTTAAATAGTTTTTAATGAAAAATTGAAACGTAGTGAAAGCTATCCGGATACACTCGTCTAAAAACGATCCTCTATTGAAAAAATCGGACATGCGTAAAACCAAATGGAATGAATCAATGAGAATTATTGACACTTAATTAAATTATAATATATCACTTATACTTTTTAACTGTAGTCAATTACTCCCAATGAATTATTGAGTATAAAACCCACAAATTTGCACTTTTAGACTTTTATCGAACACTTGGTGTGCGTAATCACACCAAGTCTAAACTATCTTAATTAGTAGTGTTAAAACCAGTTATAGAAATCAAAGTGATTACTATAGTCCTTAGCAATAGTTCTATCACACTACAAATCCAGACACTTGGAACCACAAGTGCAAATCCACAAATTATAGCAAATAAACATTAAAAGACGAGAAAGAAAAATGACACGCGATTTGTTTAAGCAGTTCCCCCTGTCGTCCTTGCGTGGGGTACTCTGCCCTTAATTCTAGAATGTATAATTAGGATAATTTCTATTATGATTGAAATGTTTGTAAAAGAGATAGAAAATAGTCACCACAATTCAAACCTAATATATTGAATTGAAAACTAAGCTCTTCTGTTCCCTTTATTCGATTTGAACCAAGTATGTCACCAATCTTCAACAAACCTTGGGTTGTAGCTACCTTGTTGAGAACCCAAGCTGTTTCTCAAACCCTCTGCTTGGCTGATTTGATCGCAAGATGGTGACACCAATTCTTCCTTCACAATCCTCCGATTATAGCTACCTTGTCGAGCGAACTCACAGTTCCTCAATCCCTTAAGCATGGTTGAATTTGAAGCAAAGAATTGTCAAAAACACCTAAATCTCAATGATCTTGGAAGACAAAAACCTCATATTTTATTCAAGAAAAACACACAATTACTCAACCCGAACAAGATCGCAATATTTTATTTCATATGTTATCAACACACGCTCCGCACCTTGACCGACAAAAATTATTATGTGTAGTTGTCAATGGATGAGTGAGAGGTTGAAGATGATGAGTACCTTGTGTATCCATTTCACTTTTATTGTTGAAAACCAAATGATAGAACCTTACAAGATTATATATGTTATCTCAAGTCAAAACCCAATCTGTCAAGCTGGAAAACAGATTTAACGAGCGAACAGCCGACTTATTCCAAAAGGGGACTCGACCTGAGCATTCCCGAGAGAGCCAAAAGACAAAGTACGTGACTCATGCGTCGACCACTCTAGGGTTATGTGTCGATGCATAGTTCCTAAAAATTATTCCCAGGTTGAGTTGAACACACAGTCGATGTGAGCAAACCCGAAACTACCCCAAGGCTCATCTTTCAATCCATGCGTCGACCGTTCCAGGGCTATGCGTCGATGCATAGTTCCTAAAAATTTCTTTTAGGTTGAGTCAACTACACAGTCGATGTGAGAAAATCTGAGACTTCCCCAAAGAACAATTTTCAATCATGCGCGACCGGAGCTTTATTTGAGTCGACTCAAAGCATAGAAATTTCCAAAAATACCAATTCTTGAAGACTTTTCATGCTTCCTTGTCAACCATATCATCTAGCAACACTTTCAACATATAGTGGAAATTTTTGACATAATTGAAACCCTTATTAAAGGAACCTTGCCCTCACAGGGTCAGTGTTGTACCCCAAAATTTGCCCTCCCATATTCATCAAGAATTGTCAAAGTCAAGGTCACAAGATTCCCCAAGGGTTATGCAGTTCAACTGTCTCCTACACAGTCAAAACTAGGGTTTGAGTTCTGGTCAAGCAAATGAACTTTTCAAAGGCCCAATCAAGTCTCACATGCCTACAAAGATGGTCAAGTATCCTCATATCAAGTTTCAAGGCATTCAGCTCAAAATTGCACAGTCAAAACCCTAAATTGCACTACGGTCAACTGTAGGGGCAAAATGGTCATTTGACAGTCAAAAGTTCAGATTTTTGGTCAACATATCATTTTGAAGCCACAAAAATCATTTGATCAATGCTTGATCATGATTCTCAAAATTTGGCTCAGAAACCATCAAAGATGCAAAAGTTGCTATATTTGGACAGCTGAAAAAGTCAACTGAAATTGACCAGGGCATAACTTTCACATGGATTATCAGAAAAATTCCATCCAAAGCTCATTTTGAAGAGAAAGACATTTCCTACAATTCATCTTCATGTTCCAAGTCCAAGAAATGCTCTCACAAAAAGTTATCAATTTCAACATTATAGGTCATTTTCAAAAGTCAACAAAAAGTGACTTTAAGTCAAAGGCCATAACTTGAGATTGGTAAATCAAAATGACATGGGACCAAAGGCATTGGTTAAAGGACTCAAAGACCTTTCCAAAATGTCCAAGAACATGTGAAAAGCTTAAAAATTGACCAAGTTATGCCTTGTGGAAGTTGGGAAATTTTTGGAAATTTTTGAAAGTCAACATTGATGCAAAAGGCCTAAAAATGCAAATGGGCCCAATTATCTTCCAAATTTCTTCATGCCAAGCCTATGCACGACCACTAGGCCCAAAGGGAAGTATTCTCATATTTTTTAATTATTTATTTGAATTAATATTAATTTATATTCATTTAAATGATTTTAATTCATGAAAAATATAACCTTAACCTAAAAAAATCTTTTCATGCACATTATAAGCTCAATATTTCGTGTAAGTCTTAAATAGGCAAGTTTTGGTGTGATTGGATCATGATTGAACAAAAACAACATGAAAAAAGATTGAAAAAGATTTTCAAGAATCAAATATGTGAAATCATTATGGACATGGATTTTGTGCAAAGTTTTTAACCTAAAACATTCCATACAAGTACTACATCATAAACCTAATGCCTCAAGACTGCAGGCTGCGCTGAGAAACCTCATACAAACTTGCAAAAAAATTCTCAAAAAGCATAAAACTGTTTTCAAGGTTCTAGGTCGATTCAGGTCCCAATTTCTTTTTCAAAAGCTTGCCAAGGTTGCCCTGATCAATTTCCAATCCAGAATATCCATTGAAACGTCACGAATTGGTATCCACGATTCAGACTGTGAAGAGAAAAATGCCAAATCATATATCATAATTCATGCATCCTTTTATGTTTTTGTTGATGGATTCTTGTTCTTTGCACTGTTTTAAAACTAACTATCACCTTTAATTTGATTATTGCGCTATGCATAAAATTCTGCCATGGATGAAAGTTAGGGTTTGCAGGTTCATTAATTTGGGGTTTTTGAGATGAGGAAAAATTGAGGTTCCAGACTTAGGCCATTGCATTCAGCTCTACTGGACGAAGGAATCCCAGTAGTCGCGAACAATTTATATTCACCCATCATCTAATCGCTATTTTCTTGTAGGTGGCATACAGCAACGCGTGCAAAACCGTTCTCATAGGCCTATGTTTCAGAAAAAAGTGAGGACGATGATGTGTTGTCCCTCATTGATTCGTTGATTTTGAATTTACGCGCGTTTTGCCCATTATGCGTTGAGTTTGCTTTTTGTTATTTGTTTGATATTATTTGTTAAATAAAACATAATGGCTCAGTGGCCAGGGATACACGCATATGGCCTTCAAGACCTGGGTTCAAGTCCCAGGTCTTGCATATTTCGTTTATTATTTTGTGATAACCGTTCCCATGCAGCGTAAGCATCACAATACACCATGTGCCTCCATCATCAAGCCAGCCACGTACATCCCAACGTTGGATCAAAGGCCAGAATTCAAAGCGTATCATACACTCCCAGTCAACGCGTCCTACTGGATTCAGAAAGTCAACAAATTCTGGATAGCATTGGGCCTAAAGTGCAGGCTTATACCTCCAAAATTGGGTTTACCCCCCCCCCCCCTGGTTTGCTTCCTCTCTTTCTATTTATTTATTTTATTATCTTATTTTGATTATTATTCTATTTGTTTCAATTAATTAATTATTTTACCAAATATCAAAATTCAAAAAAAAAGACTAAATATGAAACATATTAACTTAATTATTGTCATAAATAAAGGCTTGGAAATATTTAATTCAATTAGGTTTGTAACTTTAATTCTTTTTCATAATAAAAACATCAAAAATAGAATTTAGGTTTAATAACTTTTTATTTTCTTTTTAATTTTCCTTTTTTTTTTAGAATAACAATAGTATTTATTTATTATTTTATTTTCATAAATTAAAAATTGTACAAATTAATTTAGAGTTTAATTTAGGTTATAATTTAATCCTTTCATAATAAACTTAAAAAAATAATAGAATTAGGATTTACCTTTTAATTTAATCTCAATTAACTTCTGTTTCTTTTAAATCTTAAAAAATACAAAAAATACCAAAAACACTAAATTTTTAACTTTAATTCTTATTAATTTAATTATTCTTGCAAAAAGGGTCCAACGCCCGTCACTGTTAATTATTTAATTTCGCGCACTTATTTTATTGCTTATTATAGTTTTGTAATTGCCCCGAAGCATTGTAATAATTTAACTTTCCGCACTTCTTTATATTGCTTTCTTTATTTTCCGCTAAATCGGGTCCTGGAAATTTGGCGATGTGGACCCGCGCCGTTTGTAATAATCTTAGATTTATTTCCTCGCAAAATATTTAACTGTTAATCAAGCATGAAAGAATGAATGTTTAATTAAAATCAAGCGTAGAACACGACAAGCATGACAAGACAAATAACTGAAACATGACACACAATTCGCACACACCACCCCTAGGGTACGCCTCACTGTTGCCTTTCGAAAGGTGGTCGTCGAGTAGAAAACGTCTTAGTAAGTCCTCATGATCCGGGAACCTGGCATGAGGGTAGCTTCTAAGGTGTCTTCCCATTGCTCTGGTGATCACCATGTCCCTAAAATCGAATTGACCCGAACACCTCCAACGGTGGTGCTACCTACCTCTCAATGGTGGGATGGCACTACTTTTAAGGACATTTACACAGACGAATTCCTTAGGGTAGGTAGGTTCTCAAGGATACTTGCTCTCTTCAAAAACAAACAAAAATCTTTTCACCAACACATTTTCAAAAGCTTTCAAAGCAAATTTTTCAAACACTCTGACGTATGAGTCGAACTGAAATTTTTCAAAGAAACTTTTTAAACCCACATTGAAAAGCAAACAAATATTTTGAAAACACATTGAGCAAGTATCTAAGAGCCCATGGATAACCATGGATAGAAAGGGTGCTAACACCTTCCCTTTCTATAATCTACCTCCCGAACCGAGAGCAATCTCTTTAAGGAATTTTTCTGTGCTTTTGTCCTTTCCATTTGGAGAAAATAAAAGACGGTGGCGACTCTTGCTTCCGCGACATTTCGCGAACCAGCGTTAAACAGTCAGTTCCAGATCCACCGATCACAGAACTGGCGACTCTGCTGGGGACAATCTTATAAAGTGAGGTGTACCTTAGGGCTAGGTCATAACTGTGTTTTCACTTGTATTGATTTGCTTGCTTTATTATTGTGGGTTGCATCGGAGATACATAGATCCTAACCCGGATCTGAGGATACCCTGTTTAGGTAGCATAAGCTGTGAGGGACCTGTCCGGCGTAGACCGACACAGGTGAAGCAGTGGCTACGTTGGTGTGACACCTTAGTCTGTACCGATATCCCTTGTGTCGCAACGAGGAGAATATGGGTCTTTTAAGGAGTCATTGAGCACCAACAACCTTAGAACCTTAATTGACACAACTTGGCCTTTAGAATTGTAGCAGTATGCTACGCCCATTGAGGCTAAACTCTCGTGATGGTTCTGGCCGCAAGAAAAGATTGCGATGCTGGAGTTATGACCGATTGAGGGTAGTCAATGATATTGGGATCCTCTAAGAACCCGGTTACTTTTGATTAGGACAGGTATGAACCAACAAACTGAAAAAGGGTAGTACCTAGACCTCATGCTGGCCTAAACTTTAGGGGCTTGCCTTGTGTGACTTGTGTGCCTTACTATGTTTGCCTTTGTATCTGTATGTGGTGTGCTTTATCATAACATCATAACATCATGAGCATTGCATCCTGCATAAGAACTGACCATTTCAAAGACGAGAGGGTTTCATCTTTGCTCTGTTTTGTAGGACATTATGATGCCTGTGCGAAGGAATACTATCCGGTTCAACTTTGTTCGTTCACCTGAGTTGATTGATGAGTTGGTTAGCAGAATTCCAAACACCACTTCCTTCATTCAGAGGCATGGTTCTCTTCTCAGTTTAGTCACTGCAAAGCGGGATCAACAGTTGATGAGTGTTCTGACCCAATTCTATGACCCTCAGTACCAGTGCTTCACCTTTCAAGACTTCCAGCTGGTCCCTACCCTGGAAGAGTTCTCTAATCTGCTTGGTATCCCTATCTTGGATCAGACTCCCTTTACTGGTTGGGAAAAGACCCTCAGGCTCGAGGACATTGCTGCAGCTCTTCCTTTGACCCATCAAGAGGTAACAGACAACTGGGTAACTAGAAGCGGAGTTAAGGGTTTCTTGGCCAAGTTTCTGATTGGTAAAGCTAACAGCTTCTGGAATGACTTGGACTTTAGGGCATATGAAGACATCTTGGCTCTCCTAATTTATGGGTTAGTCCTGTTTCCTAATCCTGACAACTTCATCAATGTCACTTCCATTAGGATCTTTATGTCTCAGAACCCTGTGCCCACTCTCTTGGGTGACATCTTGCAACAACTTCATGCCCGTACTACCCGAAGACGAGGAACCTTATGGTGTTGTATCCCTTTGTTGGTGAGGTGGTTTATTTCGCACCTCCCTAAGTTCGTACTGAAAAACCAAGAAGGAAGAGGTTGGGCTCACAGGTTAATGTCTCTCACCGACAAAGACATCATTTGGACTTGCAGAGCTTTGGATGAGATTGCTATTATTGATCGATGCGGGGAGTATCCTAATGTTCCTCTGATTGGTACTCAAGGAGGGATCTCTTACAATCCATGTCTAGCACTCCGCCAGTTTGGAAGAGCCAGAAGAGCAGGCCCCCATGAGATGTTAGTGCCTCACATCAGTTTCGAGTTTCAGGTGGATAGTGACGAGCTGCGTCGTAGGTTCATCAAGGCTTGGGAGAAGGTTCATAAAGCTGACCCACAAGAGCTGGGGCCAAAGACTTCTCTACCTATGGAAGCCTACTACAAATGGGTCCGCATCCGTGCTCAGAAGTTAGGTATGCCGTATGAAGCTGTCAGACCCGTCATTCTTGAGTGTCCTGATAAAGATGGTGTTCCTCCAACTGTCCTTCCTCCACAGATACCTACTGATTATGAGACATTGAAGAGATCTTGGTCACAACTGCAAGAAGAACGGGATTCTTACCGGGAAAAGTTCAACGAGCAGGAATCAAAGATCCAGAAGCTGACAAAGCAGTTGGAGAATGAAAGAGCTCTGAATGCCTACCTCCGTACTGAGAAGAGGCGACCATGGGATCAATGAGGAATTCTGAATGTGCCTTTACAGTTTTTATTTCCTTTCCAGTTGTTTCATTTCATGTAAACGCCTAAGGGCAACTTGTTGAATAATTTCAGTTGCAAAGTTGAATCTAATGAAGTGTGTTCCTTTTTGTTTACAAAGTTGATTCCCGATTGTCTTTGAAAACATAATTCATACGCATTTCATACATCATGTGCATAGCAGGTTTTTTCTTTTTTCAGGTTGCTTACAGTTCTTCGTTGTTTATTTCAGCATCATGAATTCCGGATCTGAATCAACTGAGACTTCAATCAAGGCTCTCCAGGCGCAGAATGCGCAGTTTCAAGAGCTAATCCTGGGTCTAGCTAAAGGCCAAGAGGAACTGAAGACTATGCTCCTGAAGAAGGAGAAGAAGAAGAAAAGAAGAACTGTTCTATTCAACTCGGGCCGAAGGTTGGGCAATACTCTGCACCAGGAAGAGGTTGTTTCTTCTATTGGCAAGAGTCCTTCTCAGGCAGAAGTAAAGCTTCCTACTCCAGAAGTCTCCGACAACGAGACAGATTTTGATGAGGAACAGTATCCTCCTGCAGATGACAGGTACAAACAACTGGAAGACAGGTTGAAGGCCATGGAAGTTCAACAGGTACCTGGGCTGGATTTTGGAGATCTGGGTTTGTCCACTGGTGTAATTATCCCGCACAAGTTCAAAGCTCCAACTTTTTCTAAGTATGACGGGGCATCCTGTCCCAAGCTGCATTTGAGGTCCTATGTTCGGAAGATTCAGCCGTACTCTGCGGACAAGAATCTATGGATCCACTTCTTCCAGGAGAGTCTTTCAGGGACTCATCTCGAATGGTTCTATCAGCTGGATGGGACCAAAGTTCGTAACTGGGAGGAGCTGGCTATTGCTTTCTATAAGCAGTATCAGTATAATGCCGACCTTGCCCCCACGCGTACCCAACTCCAGGGTATGTCGTTGGGCGTAAGCGAAGGTTTTAAAGAGTACGCGCAGAAGTGGAGAGATCTGGCTGGCAGGGTGCAACCACCTTTGACTGATCGAGAGTTAGTGGACATGTTCTTGGGGACCCTATCTGGGCCGTTCTTTAATCATCTCATTGGGAATTCTTCTGCTGGTTTCACTGATTTGATCTTAACTGGAGAGAGAATTGAAGCTGGGCTGAAATCTGGGAAGATTGCAAAGGCTGCATCATCATCTAGTTCGGACAAGAAACCGTTCAAAAAGGAGTCTAGTGCTGTGTATGGCTCCAGGAAATCTGAAAGACCTGATCACCGCCAATCTGTCAGCGCGGTAATGATCGCTAAGCCTGCTGCCGCTCCCCGGCCAAACAATCCTCAAAGGGTTGATAGACCCCGGAGAGAGTTTACCCGGTTAAGCATGACCCTATCGCAGATTCTTCCACAGCTGCTCGCAACCAATTTGGTATCTGTCAAGGAGGCACCAAAGTTCCCTAACACTACCTCTCCTAAGTACAACCCGAATGCCCGTTGTGCTTACCATTCAGATAGCCCGGGGCACGCCACTGATGACTGTTGGGCACTAAGGAACAAACTGCAGGACCTCATTGACGCTAAGGAGGTTCAGTTTGAGGCATCTGACAAGCCTAATGTGGTGACAGCTCCCCTGCCTGCTCATGGAGTTAATGCTATTGGTGATGAAGAGGAAGTTGACGAAGCTGAGTTCGATAGCTGGATCTACCCGGCTACTGATGGTGGACTTAACAATTGGAGCGCCAAGGACAATCTCTCTGTTTCTTTTGACACTAAGTAATAAATTCCTTTGTTTTGATATTTTGTAATAAACATTGATAAACTCTATGGCCCGGTGTCTTACCCGAGGCACCGTGGTTCTATTTGTGAGGGCATATGAACTGTCATTTTATACATCATGAATGAAAATCTTGGACTATTTTCGCATTGCAAATATTGTGTTCCTTTTTTATCTTTCATTTCCTTTACATAATTTTCAAAAACAGCTGTATTTACACACACACTCACTCATACAGGTTCCAATCCACTCTGGATCTCACTGATAACAGCTCTGCTAATGCCAATTATGACTTCGAAAATCCGATCAACTTAGCCGAAGACGAAGGTGAAGATGATTGCGAAGTGCCTGGCGAGCTTGCTAGACTGTTGCTTCAGGAAGAGAGGGCAATTCAACCCCATGAAGAGCCAGTGGAAATCATAAACCTAGGTACTGAGGCAGACAGAAAAGAGGTAAAGATTGGTGCTAACCTAGAGCTCAGCGTGAAGCAACGGTTAACCAAGATGTTACATGACTATATGGAGATCTTTGCCTGGTCCTACGAAGACATGCCAGGGTTGGATACCGATATTGTTGTCCATCATTTGCCGACTAGAGAAGACTGCCCTCCAGTTAAACAAAAGGTTCGTCGGATGCGTCCAGAGATGTCAGAAAAGATTAAAGCCGAGGTCATGAAACAGTTTGATGCCGGGTTCCTTGCAGTGACTTCTTACCCTCAGTGGGTTGCTAATGTGGTGCCAGTACCTAAAAAGGACGGCAAGGTCCGAATGTGCGTTGATTACAGGGATCTGAACAGGGCCAGCCCCAAGGATGACTTCCCCTTACCTCACATTGATGTCCTTGTTGA
Organism: Vicia faba; assembly: GCA_948472305.1. Classification (NCBI taxonomy): domain Eukaryota; kingdom Viridiplantae; phylum Streptophyta; class Magnoliopsida; order Fabales; family Fabaceae; genus Vicia; species Vicia faba. The sequence goes on along the minus strand of OX451740.1, from coordinate 102,194,282 downwards.
TAATACAGCTCAGCACAAGGTATTCTCTTTCATGGATGGTTTTTCAGGTTACAATCAGATAAAGATGGCACCTGAAGACATGGAAAAAACTACATTTGTTACTCAGTGGGGCACCTTCTGTTACAAGGTCATGCCGTTCGGGTTAAAGAATGCTGGGGCAACCTACCAACGTGCCATGGTTGCCTTATTTCATGATATGATCCATCACGAGATCGAAGTGTATGTGGACGACATGATCGCAAGGTCCCAGACTGAGGAAGAGCACCTAGATCATCTGCAGAAGTTGTTCGACCGGTTGAAACTGTACAAGCTAAGATTGAACCCTAACAAGTGCACCTTCGGGGTAAGATCTGGGAAGTTGCTAGGCTTCGTGGTCAGTGATAAAGGTATTCAAGTGGACCCTGCTAAGGTCAAAGCTATTCAAGAGATGCCAGTTCCTAAAACAGAGAAGGAGGTCAGAGGCTTTTTAGGACGCCTGAATTACATCGCCCGATTCATATCTCATTTGACTGCTACCTGTGAACCCATCTTCAAGCTGCTGAAGAAAGATCAGGTAGTACGTTGGAACGATGAATGTCAGGCTGCTTTCGACAAAATCAAAGAGTATCTCCAAGAACCACCTATCCTTATGCCACCGGTTGAAGGGAGACCTCTGATATTATACCTAACAGTGCTAGACAACTCAATGGGGTGTGTGCTGGGGCAGCATGACGAGTCTGGCCGAAAAGAGCACGCCATTTATTACCTTAGCAAAAAGTTTACCGACTGTGAGACCCGATACTCACTGCTTGAGAAAACTTGCTGCGCTTTGGTATGGGCTGCTCGCCGGCTGAGACAGTATATGCTGACTCACACTACTTTGCTGATCTCAAAAATGGATCCTATAAAATACATATTCGAAAAGCCTGCTCTGTCTGGGAGAATCGCAAGATGGCAAATGATCTTGACGGAATATGACATTCAGTACACCACCCAGAAAGCCATCAAAGGGAGTGTATTGGCAGACCACTTAGCTCATCAAGCTGTAGATGACTACCAATCAATGAACTTCGAGTTTCCGGACGAAAGCATCATGATAGTAACTGATTGTGAAGTACCTGGGCCGGATGAAGGACCTGAACCAGGATCCCGATGGTCTATGCACTTTGACGGGGCTTCCAATGCTTTGGGAAATGGTGTCGGCGCCATAATCATATCTCCACAAGGTACTCATACTCCACTCACTGCCCGGCTATGTTTCAACTGTACCAACAACATGGCGGAGTATGAGGCGTGTATCATGGGTCTTCAAGCTGCTATCGACTTACGGATCAAGTTCCTCAGTGTTTTCGGAGATTCCGCTCTAGTGATCAATCAGATCAATGGAGAGTGGGATACGAAACATCCAAACTTGATTCCTTACAGAGAATGTGTGTTGACCATGATTCCCCACTTTACAGAGATAACCTTTGAGCACTTTCCAAGAGAAGAGAATCAGTTAGCGGACGCGTTAGCTACAATGTCTTCAATGTTCAAGGTTAAATGGGATAATGAAGCTCCCCGGATCATCATCTGGAAATTGGACGAACCGGCATACTGTTGTGATCTCGAAACTGAATTGGTGACTGAGAAGCCTTGGTACCATGAAGTGAAGAGATATCTGGAAGCTCAGGAATACCCTGAAGGTGCCTCTATCAATGATAAGAAATTCCTGAGACGGTTCGCAGCCAAGTTCTTCCTAAGCAACGGCATCTTGTACAAGAGAAACCATGATTCAACCTTACTGCGCTGTGTGGACAAAGCTGAAGCAGAACGAATCATGGAAGAGCTACATGAAGGGACCTTTGGTACGCATTCCAGTGGACATACTATGGCTAAAAAGATCCTACGGGCAGGATATTACTGGTCCACCATGGAAGCCGATTGCTACCAACATTCTAGGACATGCCACAAGTGCCAGATCTATGCAGATAAGGTGCATGTTCCTCCAGTTCCCCTGAATGTTCTGACTGCGCCTTGGCCATTTGCAATGTGGGGCATAGACATGATCGGCGAGATAAGACCTACGGCATCCAACGGACATCGCTTCATCCTAGTAGCGATCGACTATTTTACAAAGTGGGTTGAAGCAGCATCCTATGCTACGGTAACCAAGACTGTTGTAGCACGGTTTATTCGGCACAATCTGATTTGTCGATACGGCGTCCCTGAGCGGATAATTACAGACAACGGTACCAATCTGAACAATAAGATGATTGCTGAGCTTTGCGAACAGTTCAAGATACAGCACCACAATTCTTCTCCTTACAGACCGAAGATGAATGGGGCTGTAGAAGCAGCAAACAAGAACATCAAGAAGATCGTGCAAAAGATGACAGTGACGTATAAGGATTGGCACGAAATGTTACCGTTCGCTCTGCATGGGTACCGTACCTCAGCTAGGACGTCAACCGGGGCAACTCCCTTCTCTCTGGTTTATGGTATGGAGGCAGTCTTGCCGATCGAAGTGCAAATTCCCTCTCTCCGGATAATGAAGGATGCAAATCTGAACGAAGATGATTGGATCCAGACACGACTTGATCAACTCAATCTCATTGACGAAAAGAGACTTGCTGCTATCTGCCATGGTCAGACGTATCAGAAACGAATGATCAGGGCATTTAACAAAAAGGTCAGACCACAGGAATATCAAGTCGGGGATCTGGTTATCAAGAGAATCATCCTTCCTCAGAGTGATCCAAGGGGCAAATGGACCCCTACGTACGAAGGGCCATTTGTGGTTAAGCATGTGTTCTCAGGAGGAGCGATGATCTTAACCAACATGGATGGTGACGACCTTCCTCACCCTGCCAATGCAGACATAGTAAAAAAATACTACGCATGAAAAAAGACCCGCTAGGCTGACATGCCTAGGCAAAAGTTAGGGCTTCCCGTCGAATCAAAAGGGTTCGGGCAAAATGTAGGGATGAAAATGAAAAAATCTGTACACCCGGCAAGTCGAAAACCTGAAAGGGCGGCTTGGGCAAAAATGGGTATCCCGGTGGACTGAAAACCCGAAAGGGCGGTCCAGGCAAAAATTAGGGATAAAGCGTAAAACTATGTCTCATTGATCACTGTGCATCCAGAATCCGGTATCTGCATCAAGTTCAAGACGGCATCGATCAGTCAGCTTCACCTTCAACCAAGGTCATCAAGTGATGAGACGCTCGGAGTTATAAAGGCAATAGCAGAGTTGAAACCCAGTGGATCATTCATCTTTCACACAGCTGTTTTATTTTTTCTTTTGTACAAAACTTGTATAAATTCTTTTGATCGGCGACGTACCTCTTACTAGGACGCCAGCCTCTTGTATACAAAACGCCTATTTCAGGCCATTCAAAAATCAATAAAAATATATTTCCAGTTAAACGTGCCCAAATGTTTTTCTTTTTCTGTTTTGTTTTGCGAAGAACGTCCAAGGTTCAATTTGTGATGTATGCATTGACAATAATTTGCTAACTCGTAAATATTTGCATACGAAACAAAGGAATTCATTGCAGGTGACACTGGGAACAGGGGCAATAAAGAGTTGTCCGAGCAGCTAATTGTTCTATCCCCCAAGGTACTAAGGTAGGTTCAGCTAAAGAACATGGCCAAGTGTATCTTAATTCCCCAGGGAGTAGTAAAACAATACATGTCTCTCCAAGCAAAGTCATCAAATATCAAGGAAATTGAGTATCCTCCCGTAGTTCTCAATACCTCCCCAGCAGCACGCATTCTTAACAAGCATCCCCGGCAGTCTTGGTCTAAAGATTGTTCCCCGGCGGTATACCACTACTCAAAGGAATCACTTCCCTGCAATTCAAACCTCCCCCAGAAGAGTCCAATCCAGTTTCCCCAGGAAAGTTGGAATTCATATCTCCCCAAGCAGTAAGCTTATCCCCAGTAGATTCTGGAAGCTTATCCCCTCGCAGAGCACGAACGCGTCGTCCCGGCTTGATTCAAAGAGTTATTTCCGTAACAGGATATAACTGGGTTATCCTCAGCCAAAAGCCACGGAAAGAGCGTTCTCGACAAAGTCTTCCTACCCCCAGCGAAGTCTATCAACACTTCCAGCACAACAAAGATATCCCCAGCATAACTCATCAACGGTATCCCCAGCGGAGTTACCTTCATCAACCCAGCAAAGCGTCGCTATCCCCACAGAGTAGCACTCCCCAGCATGATCGCTAGAGTATCTTTTCTCCCGCAGAATTATTTCATTTGCCAAGTGTATTCCTCAACGGAGTTATCTTCTCCTACCGGTATTCTTACAACAATCATCCACAGCGGAAGCAAAATCTCTTCCTCAACATCAGCCCGGGATATGACTTCCCGGCACCCGTCAAGGATTTATTTTCCTAGACAAAAACATACATGAATCATCACATACATCATTATAACATGCATGTACACATCGTATCATATAAATCATATCCATCATTGCTTGATCCATATCATGCATTGCATACGACTGACCTTTACCTTTCAGGAAGAGTGCAGTTGAAATTCCCAAACATATTTCAAGGATGTCTCTAGTCCAGTTAAATCGACTCCAAACAGATTTTTCTGATAAAGACTCAGTAGAAGTTATGGTCCCCTCTCCAACGGCGTGTGAGGTGGTAATTCCTTCTTCAGATGTTCCCCTCTCCGGCATGAGCGTGAGGTGATAGTCTCTTATGGTCCCCTCTCCAACGGCGTGTGAGGTGGTAATTCCTTCTTCAGATGTTCCCCTCTCCGGCATGAGCGTGAGGTGATAGTCTCTTATGGTCCCCTCTCCAACGGCGTGTGAGGTGGTAATTCCTTCTTCAGATGTTCCCCTCTCCGGCATGAGCGTGAGGTGATAGTCTCTTATGGTCCCCTCTCCAGCGGCGTGTGAGGTGGTAATTCCTTTTTCAGATGTTCCCCTCTCCGGCATGAGCGTGAGGTGATATTCTCCTATGGTCCCCTCTCCAACGGCGTGTGAGGTGGTAATTCCTTTTTAAGATGTTTCCCTCTCCGGCATGAGCGTGAGGTGATATTCTCCTATGGTCCCCTCTCCAACGGCGTGTGAGGTGGTAATTCCTTTTTAAGATGTTTCCCTCTCCGGCATGAGCGTGAGGTGACATTTACTTCCAGATTATAATTTCCTATAGTTCCCTCTCCAACGGCGAGTGAGGTGACTCCCTTTGAGATTATAATTGCCTATAGGTCCCTCTCCAACGGCGAGTGAGGTGACTCCCTTTGAGGTTATAATGTCCTTTGGTTCTCTTCCTGACACTACGAAGATGGTAATTCTCACCAAGATTTTCTCAACGAGCGTTGTTGAGATCATTCAGGATTCTCTTACCCTTCATGCTAAGGCAGTAACCATCCCTGGTTCATTCATCAGCGTTTGAAGCTCCAGACCCAGCTCCTGTAACCAGTCAGGACATATCTATATCAAGCATCTAAAATCAGCTCCTGCGACATGTCAGGTACTCATTTTTCTGTTTTGCAGGTATGCAGGTTCTCGCTAAGGAATCTCCTACGCGATCAACGCCCAGATGGCATCTATAAGCCCATCATCCTATCCAGCAATCTCTAAATGGCATCTATAAGCCCATTCCCCCATCACCGTCACTATGTAAGCGCAAATTTCTGGGCACTCTAGTGTCCAATCATCTTCTACCCTCGGATTACGAAAGGCACGTCAGCCAATCTGCATCCTCAGGTCTAAGAAGATTGAACAGGGGCAACTGTTGTACCCCAAAATTTGCCCTCCCATATTCATCAAGAATTGTCAAAGTCAAGGTCACAAGATTCCCCAAGGGTTATGCAGTTCAACTGTCTCCTACACAGTCAAAACTAGGGTTTGAGTTCTGGTCAAGCAAATGAACTTTTCAAAGGCCCAATCAAGTCTCACATGCCTACAAAGATGGTCAAGTATCCTCATATCAAGTTTCAAGGCATTCAGCTCAAAATTGCACAGTCAAAACCCTAAATTGCACTACGGTCAACTGTAGGGGCAAAATGGTCATTTGACAGTCAAAAGTTCAGATTTTTGGTCAACATATCATTTTGAAGCCACAAACATCATTTGATCAATGCTTGATCATGATTCTCAAAATTTGGCTCAGAAACCATCAAAGATGCAAAAGTTGCTATATTTGGACAGCTGAAAAAGTCAACTGAAATTGACCAGGGCATAACTTTCACATGGATTATCAGAAAAATTCCATCCAAAGCTCATTTTGAAGAGAAAGACATTTCCTACAATTCATCTTCATGTTCCAAGTCCAAGAAATGCTCTCACAAAAAGTTATCAATTTCAACATTATAGGTCATTTTCAAAAGTCAACAAAAAGTGACTTTAAGTCAAAGGCCATAACTTGAGATTGGTAAATCAAAATGACATGGGACCAAAGGCATTGGTTAAAGGACTCAAAGACCTTTCCAAAATGTCCAAGAACATGTGAAAAGCTTAAAAATTGACCAAGTTATGCCTTGTGGAAGTTGGGAAATTTTTGGAAATTTTTGAAAGTCAACATTGATGCAAAAGGCCTAAAAATGCAAATGGGCCCAATTATCTTCCAAATTTCTTCATGCCAAGCCTATGCACGACCACTAGGCCCAAAGGGAAGTATTCTCATATTTTTTAATTATTTATTTGAATTAATATTAATTTATATTCATTTAAATGATTTTAATTCATGAAAAATATAACCTTAACCTAAAAAAATCTTTTCATGCACATTATAAGCTCAATATTTCGTGTAAGTCTTAAATAGGCAAGTTTTGGTGTGATTGGATCATGATTGAACAAAAACAACATGAAAAAAGATTGAAAAAGATTTTCAAGAATCAAATATGTGAAATCATTATGGACATGGATTTTGTGCAAAGTTTTTAACCTAAAACATTCCATACAAGTACTACATCATAAACCTAATGCCTCAAGACTGCAGGCTGCGCTGAGAAACCTCATACAAACTTGCAAAAAAATTCTCAAAAAGCATAAAACTGTTTTCAAGGTTCTAGGTCGATTCAGGTCCCAATTTCTTTTTCAAAAGCTTGCCAAGGTTGCCCTGATCAATTTCCAATCCAGAATATCCATTGAAACGTCACGAATTGGTATCCACGATTCAGACTGTGAAGAGAAAAATGCCAAATCATATATCATAATTCATGCATCCTTTTATGTTTTTGTTGATGGATTCTTGTTCTTTGCACTGTTTTAAAACTAACTATCACCTTTAATTTGATTATTGCGCTATGCATAAAATTCTGCCATGGATGAAAGTTAGGGTTTGCAGGTTCATTAATTTGGGGTTTTTGAGATGAGGAAAAATTGAGGTTCCAGACTTAGGCCATTGCATTCAGCTCTACTGGACGAAGGAATCCCAGTAGTCGCGAACAATTTATATTCACCCATCATCTAATCGCTATTTTCTTGTAGGTGGCATACAGCAACGCGTGCAAAACCGTTCTCATAGGCCTATGTTTCAGAAAAAAGTGAGGACGATGATGTGTTGTCCCTCATTGATTCGTTGATTTTGAATTTACGCGTGTTTTGCCCATTATGCGTTGAGTTTGCTTTTTGTTATTTGTTTGATATTATTTGTTAAATAAAACATAATGGCTCAGTGGCCAGGGATACACGCATATGGCCTTCAAGACCTGGGTTCAAGTCCCAGGTCTTGCATATTTCGTTTATTATTTTGTGATAACCGTTCCCATGCAGCGTAAGCATCACAATACACCATGTGCCTCCATCATCAAGCCAGCCACGTACATCCCAACGTTGGATCAAAGGCCAGAATTCAAAGCGTATCATACACTCCCAGTCAACGCGTCCTACTGGATTCAGAAAGTCAACAAATTCTGGATAGCATTGGGCCTAAAGTGCAGGCTTATACCTCCAAAATTGGGTTTACCCCCCCCCTGGTTTGCTTCCTCTCTTTCTATTTATTTATTTTATTATCTTATTTTGATTATTATTCTATTTGTTTCAATTAATTAATTATTTTACCAAATATCAAAATTCAAAAAAAAAGACTAAATATGAAACATATTAACTTAATTATTGTCATAAATAAAGGCTTGGAAATATTTAATTCAATTAGGTTTGTAACTTTAATTCTTTTTCATAATAAAAACATCAAAAATAGAATTTAGGTTTAATAACTTTTTATTTTCTTTTTAATTTTCCTTTTTTTTTTAGAATAACAATAGTATTTATTTATTATTTTATTTTCATAAATTAAAAATTGTACAAATTAATTTAGAGTTTAATTTAGGTTATAATTTAATCCTTTCATAATAAACTTAAAAAAATAATAGAATTAGGATTTACCTTTTAATTTAATCTCAATTAACTTCTGTTTCTTTTAAATCTTAAAAAATACAAAAAATACCAAAAACACTAAATTTTTAACTTTAATTCTTATTAATTTAATTATTCTTGCAAAAAGGGTCCAACGCCCGTCACTGTTAATTATTTAATTTCGCGCACTTATTTTATTGCTTATTATAGTTTTGTAATTGCCCCGAAGCATTGTAATAATTTAACTTTCCGCACTTCTTTATATTGCTTTCTTTATTTTCCGCTAAATCGGGTCCTGGAAATTTGGCGATGTGGACCCGCGCCGTTTGTAATAATCTTAGATTTATTTCCTCGCAAAATATTTAACTGTTAATCAAGCATGAAAGAATGAATGTTTAATTAAAATCAAGCGTAGAACACGACAAGCATGACAAGACAAATAACTGAAACATGACACACAATTCGCACACACCACCCCTAGGGTACGCCTCACTGTTGCCTTTCGAAAGGTGGTCGTCGAGTAGAAAACGTCTTAGTAAGTCCTCATGATCCGGGAACCTGGCATGAGGGTAGCTTCTAAGGTGTCTTCCCATTGCTCTGGTGATCACCATGTCCCTAAAATCGAATTGACCCGAACACCTCCAACGGTGGTGCTACCTACCTCTCAATGGTGGGATGGCACTACTTTTAAGGACATTTACACAGACGAATTCCTTAGGGTAGGTAGGTTCTCAAGGATACTTGCTCTCTTCAAAAACAAACAAAAATCTTTTCACCAACACATTTTCAAAAGCTTTCAAAGCAAATTTTTCAAACACTCTGACGTATGAGTCGAACTGAAATTTTTCAAAGAAACTTTTTAAACCCACATTGAAAAGCAAACAAATATTTTGAAAACACATTGAGCAAGTATCTAAGAGCCCATGGATAACCATGGATAGAAAGGGTGCTAACACCTTCCCTTTCTATAATCTACCTCCCGAACCGAGAGCAATCTCTTTAAGGAATTTTTCTGTGCTTTTGTCCTTTCCATTTGGAGAAAATAAAAGACGGTGGCGACTCTTGCTTCCGCGACATTTCGCGAACCAGCGTTAAACAGTCAGTTCCAGATCCACCGATCACAGTCAGTTTATAAACTTATGGTATAAGTGTTTGTGGCTAGGTTTTCCAAGCTTATGGATAATCTCATTTCTTATAATCAACGTGTTTTCCTTAAAGGGAGACTTTTGGTTGACGGGGTAATTGAAACAAATGAGTTTGTTTACTTGGAAAATAAAACCAATAACTTTTTTTCTAGTTGAAAATAAAACCAAGAGAGAATATATTTTTTTCAAGTTGTAAATAAAACCAAGAGAGATTAACTTATTTTCAAGTTAAATATTGAAAAGGCATATGATTGTGGGAGCTAGAGTTTTTAGATTATATGCTTTCTAGATTTAGTTTTAATGATAAGTGATGTGCCTAGAAGTGTGCTTGCATTTTTATTGTGACTCTTGTTGTATTAGCTAATGGATGTCCAAATCAAGAGATTATTATTCAAATGGGTTTGAAGTTAGTAGACCCTTTAGTCCAGTTAATTTTTCTACTCGATATGGTAGGTTTCAGTAGTCTATTTAGTTGGTCTTTGGAGTAGGAACTTTTTTTTCATCTAGTTTTAGGGTTGCTTCCTCTAACTTTATGATCTCTCATATGCAATACGTGAATGATACTCTAATCTCAGTAGACACTTCCATATATAATCTTTGTATTATTAAAGCTATTCTCGGGTATTTGAGCTTTCTTCTAAGCTAAATGTTAACTTTACAAAGAGTAGCCTTGTCGGGATTAATGTTGACCCGACATTTTTGGATTTAGCTAGTCACTTCCTTCATTTTTACCATCAAACCCCTTCCCTTTCAAGTACATTGGCCTTCTTATGCGAGATAATCCCCTCCTTGAGACCACGTGAGAGCCTTTAATTAATCTTCTTACATAGAGGATGCTATATTGAATTCATATGTATACTAGCTTTGGGTAGACGTGATCTCCTTAATTTTGTTCTTAATTCAATCTTTATTGTTTTATTGTCTTTTTATAAAAATGCATGTTAAGTGTGGAAGAGGATAGTCAAGGATTAAAGAAGATTTTTATGGGGTGGTGTAAAAGGAGAAGCTAAAATTCCTTGAGTTAGATTTTTTTATAATTGTTAACCTAAGAAGAAATGTTGGCATGGGGTTTGTGATCTTATCAATGTTAATATAGATTTGTTAGGTAAGTGTCGTTGAAGGCTAATCTCATATGTTTTTAGTTTGTTTCTAGATATTTTATGCATTATATATGAGGATCACGTTATTCATTCCTTTATGTGGATAGGAATTCTACTCTTTAATCATCTTCTACCTAGTGGAGATAATTCTGTTTTTAAGGTTCTAAAGTTGACATTTCCTATGAATGGTATGTGCAAATTCTAGGGAGAAAGGTGAAGACAAGCATGCTCACCTCTTATTATGACGACACGTGGGTGGGAAGAATTTGTCCTAGAATAAGTTTTCATGGACTCTATCCTATTTCTATCAAACATGGGAGAAGGCACGTGACATTGATTTTTTTTTGATGAGGGACTTTGATTTGGGACCTTCAAGGGATGATATCCTTATTTGTGTGGAGTAGAAGTTGGTCAAAAACCTTTTTTTGATAATACATTGAACTATATTCTGTTTAGAGAGAAATCGTTGTTTTTGAAGACATGGAAAAGGTGGTTCTTACTTTATTGCACTGACTTACAGTTCCCATATTAATCTAAATCTCGGTGCCAATATCTCCGATAATAGTTTGAAACAAATTGTATCTTTAATTTGGTGTAGTTGACCCCCCTCTAAAGTGGCGGTCTTCTCTGGCCAAGTCCTCAAAGATAATATCTCTACGAGAGAGAATATGTTCAAGTGTTGTATCTTACTTGACCCTGACGATATTTTCTATAATTTATGGGATGGACATGTAGAGTATGTTTCTTACTTGTTTGTAACATGTCACGTGGTGACAAATTTGTGGTATATAACCTTTTAGGTGGGTTGGGTGGTCAATTGTCATGTCTAGGGATTTTCTCTTATTTTTTATGATCTTTTCTTCGTTGTAGGGGTGACTAAGGTCAGAGGTTCACTATTCTTTGAGATTCGTTGGTGTGATTTATCTAAAAATCTGAAATTATTCTATTTTTACAAATACGCATTTGAACAAGGAAGATTTGAAAGATAAATAATAATTTTTGCCTACTAATTAGATCTTGACAAGTCGTCGACTTACTCATGTATTTTTTTAAGCGTGTTTTCTCATGAGAGAGTGTTTTTTGTTTAGTCATTGGAAGATGTTATTTGTTGATTATGATTTTCAGTGTCGAAATCTAGCCCATTACCCATCGATGGCGTGGTTGATTTAGAATTTATTTTATCTTTTTCTTTCTTATGTTTCTGATTTTAAAATTCTAGTTAGATATATCTCGTGTCTATTGATTTATTCCTATGTGTATTTTTATGTGGATCTTTAGGAACCCCTCTCTCTCTCTCTCTCTCTCTCTCTCTCTCTCTCTCTCTCTCTCTCTCTCTCTCTCTCTCTCTCTCTCTCTCTCTCCCTCACGCACACACGCACGCACACACGCACAGACACACACACGCACACACACGCACACACACACACACACACACACACGCACATACACACACACACACACACACACATGAATTACACTCGCTCAATAACTTCACATCGGATCAATATCATTTAAAATTAATTGTTGGATTGAAACATAATATCATATAGATCATACCTATAAAGTTTGAGATTAATCTATAATGATTTACTATACCATCAAGATATCTAAAGATTAATGTCAAAATAGACTTTCATATAGTATTAATTTTAATGTAGTTCAATGACATAGTAAATCATTATAGATTAATCTCAAACTTTATAGGTTTGATATATATATGATATTATGTTTCAATCCAATGTTTAGTTCTAAAAAATATTATTCGATGTAAAGTTATTGAGTGAGTGTAATTCATAGTATAACTCTTCGAGTGTAATATATATATATATATATATATATATATATATATATATATATATATATATATATATATATATATATATATATATATATATATATATATATATATATATATATATATATATATATATATATATATATATATATATATATATATATATATAATATTAAAATCAACAATACCTAATAAAGGTTGTGATAAAAATTTAGTAACGCGGTTTCTAGTCTCAAATTCGTCACTAATATTACTTTTAATAAATAAATTTAAAATTTGCCTAAGAGATTTATTTTCTTCCTAAGTTTCATCATTAATTTGTTGTGTTTGTTTAGTAGAGATTTATATACAAAAAGTATACTCAAGAGTCAAAGTTTAATGGTAAAATATAATTAGATTGCATAAAATTTGTTTATAAAGTAATTATAATATATAAATATCAAAATATTGATTATTATATCCTAAAAAGCTACTAATTGTTATTTAAAATGATAAACAAATATAAAATGACGGTAAGAATCAGTGGTGAGGTGCACCATGCCATTCTCATATTATTTTCCTTGTATGTTAGTTATTTGAAGCCTTTTCTTTACTATAAATAAATGTAGCACTATCAATTTTCATCTTACAACAAAATAGTCCCTTGTAATTTTTCTCGAGTTTTATTTTTTTAACATCCATGGTGAATCATTTTTCAAATATCTCTAGAGAAATAGCTCCGAACAACGGACAGATCTTTCCTAGCAATCAATCACCAAATAGCCACTCCATGACATCTCAAGGTATCAACATTATTCTTATTATTTTCTTTTTAGTAATTTTATTATTATTACTACTTAATATGACATGTTAAATGCAGGGAAAAATCGTGAGAATAATATTGTTGGTGTTAGAAATAAATTAATAGTGCCTCATGCAACTTTCAACAACACCACATCTTTCATAACAGCAGCTCGATATGGCCGAAGGATGCCTTTGTTCCTCCTAGATTGTCCTAGATCACGTATGGGCCCACACAATATTGGTTCTCAAAGTTATGCAAATGGTTTCACAGATTCTTCAAGATACGTTTTTCATAATAGAAGGACACATCGACATTTTCCTTATTTGAATCGTACTAGAAATAACTTTCAAATATTGAATGATTATCAACTGATTTTGTCACAAAAGAAAGAGTTAAATCTTTTCAAGGATGACAACAATGCAACTCTCACAACCTCAAAAATTGAAACTTATGACGCACATGAAAATGATGACGAGAATTTGGATCTCTCACTTCACCTTTAAATCATGAATTTCTAATATTCTTTTAGTTTAAATTTGTTTCTTTTTTTTTCATAGTCAATCTTTATTGTATTTGTTCATTTCACCATATAATATAATGAATAATTTTTTTGTTACAAAGTCAATTTTATGTACTCATTCGTCTTGTTTAAAAAAATGTATTTGTGTTGAAAGTGTTTGAGCAAGCCAACTAACGCCAAAAACAAGAAAAAGGCAAAATAAAAGATTAATCTATATTAAATAAAGGCTTAAATATTATTTAGATAAAAGCTTGAATATCATTAATCTTTTCAATAAATTTTATTATAAAAATTAGGTATGTGTTGTATAAAATATGTGTTGAAAGTTAGTTTTAAGACATTTCTCTTATGAAGTTTAAATAATAAACAAGTCAATATTTTTTTTATAAAAAATGTGTTTACAAAGTTAACCACATAAATATTTACATTTAAAATTAGTTTATTAACAAAATCTTAAAAGACTATTTGGGTCAAATCAATTAATTTAAAACACTTCTTTTTATAAATGACCTTAAAACACTTCATTTTATAATTAACCCATAATAAAAAGATTGACATATACAAATACAATCATAGTTAAATGTCATTTATAATTATAATTATAGTTTCTTTTACTGTCGTTAAAATTTTTAGTTGATATATGACAATTCTTTATATTGTAAAAAATGTGAAATAAAGATATTTGTATATTTTACAAAAATTTAGAAGATGTTGATGAATAAAACTAAAGGGTTGTCTATATTATTTTAATAAATAATAAGGAAAGTGAATGTAATTTGTTCTTATATTTTTTTACAGGAATAAATTTAATGACTTTAATTAATTAAATAATATTCAATATAAAGAATAAATGATATTATATCTAAATTAAAAATTAACCACTTAACTAAAATATGAGCAATCAAATTTATTTGGTGTTTAATAAACTTTTATGTAAAATTCAGAAAATTAAACAGTTAATTCTTAATAGATAAAATAATTAGATTAAATTTTAAATTACTGATCTATTTAGAGTGAATAACATGAACAATATTTTAACAATCGCTTTTGAAAATAATATTATTCAAAATTAATATTTTGACAATTTGTCCTTATAGTTATTCTTTATACTTTATTATATAAAATTTATTTTTTATTTAAAATAATAAAGGTCTATTTTGTGAACAATTTTGTAAGCTCTATAATAAACACACCAAATATTTATAGCAAATATTATATCAAATATATTTTTATATTAAAAACATGTTAAAATAAGTTACTTTATTTCAAACTTAATCATAACCAAATTGTTTTTACAAAATCCATAGTTCCAAAGCCATGCCAAAATATACAAAGAAATTAAAACAATGGGCTAGATACCCCTCGATTTTTCTTTTTTCTTTTTCTTTTCCTAATTTCAATTTTTCTCTAAATAATATGCAACCAATCGTATCAATGAATTGATATTTTTTTATAGAATTTTCAGATATTATACTTCCTCTAATATGGAAGTTTTATGATGATTTTAGCTTAAATTAAACTAAATTTTAATGTTTTTTGATAGTTTACTTATTAAAGGCTGAGTATATCTAAAAAGTAAAAAGTTTTCTTGATGTTCTCTTGTACAAGGGAATTAATTATATAGAGATATTTAATATATTATAGTATAGATATAAATAATTAATAATTAAACATACATTCTCATAATTATGAAAATACATGCTTTTCAGTAGTTTATAGATATATCAAATTAGAATTTAATTTTAGGCAAAATACCATGTTCATATATAAATGTTATGGTTAGTAACGATGTCATTAAAGCTTATTACTAAATCAAATAATTTCAGATTAAATCAAATATCTTCTTTTTTTTTTTTGGTACAAAATCAAATAGTGATTAAACTATATATTAATTGTCCATATTCAGACAGCACTCCTTTGTACGTAAAGATATTAATAGTAAAGAATAATATAAATTAATTAAAGGGAATAACTTAAACTCTAGCTCTTCATAACATTATTGTTTTCATCTTTTTTTTAATTTCATTTTCAAATTGAATTTAAATAAAGAAACTTAAACACTTTTCAATACGGTCATATTATTAAATGAAAGTAGTTTTTTTATATCGGCATATATAGGAATACCAGCTTGTCTTCGTTAGAGGGGATCTCCGTGAATTTTTTTTGTTTGGATCTCTAAAAATGAAAAATTTTGTTCCCGTAGTGACGGAGATTGAGAACAAAGTCTTTCCGAAGATATTTCAGGGACGGAGGTGGCATAAATTTCCTTCGTCGGATGGAATTTCCTTCTAGAACACAATTTATATATAATTTTATATTTCTATATAGGTTTGTTTGTCATTTCATATAAATTATCTTATAAAAAATATAAAATATAAATGTATTGTTAGTAAAAGAGTGAGATCTAAATGATTATTTTAAATTTTTTTAAGTTTGAAATTTTGGTTGTCATGATATTCAATATTTTGGTTAAAATAATATATTTATCATAAAGAATTAATTTTTAAATTTCTTGTGGTTAGTTTTTAAAATTTTTACTATTAATTTGGTTTAAAATAATAAATAAATAAAATCATGTTTATGAATCTTCGCATGAACTTTGGAGATCCGTGGAAATCTGCAGGGACCTACAGAAACGGGGATGAGGGACAAAATCTCCCATCACGGAAATTAGTGATGGGGATGAGGAATAGATTCGAAAGCGGGGATTAAGATATGAATATATCTCCGTCCTTGCCACGTTCCATTGGCATCTCTAGGTGTAAATCAAAATTAAGATTCAAATTTTTTTTTAACTCTCTGTTTCTTGTCTTTTTTTTCCTTCAAATTGCAATAAATATATTCTTTTATTTTCATGAGTTATTTTAACGGTTAATGAATTTTTTGGTCTCTCTAAATATTTCTAAATATCTCAAACTTTGTTTTTAGTCTCTCTAAATTTTTTTTCAAAGAATGATCCTCCTAAAAATTTAAAATTTAACTTTTGATCCCTCATGACAAAGTCGTAGCTAAAATGATCTTTAAATCCGTCGTTAAATTAAAAACTGTCGTTAAAAATCATCGCTAAAATTGTCGATAAATTATAAAAATCGTTGCTAAATTGAAGAGGGACCAAAAGTTAAATTTTAAATTTTTAGGAGAATCATTTTTTAGAAAAAATTTAGAGACTAAAAATAAAATTTGAGATATTTAGAGAGACCAAAAAATTTATTAACTTTTTTTTAATGGAAAAACATATATCATTTATATATTAATAAATAAATAAAAAAGAAAAAAATAGAAAACTACAAAGAGTACTAATAGTACACACTAAAACAGCCAAAACCAGCTAAAGTTAAAAGACATAGTAAAAGAAATCTAACACCCCAAACCAGAATTTTAGATTCTCCTGCCATATTTTTAGAAGAAAAATAAACCATATTATCACATCTTTCATCAATAATCCTAAATATTATGATTTTAATTTTTTTTTTGTTATATCATCTAAATTGGCAAAAGAATGTAAAATAAAAGGATTATGGACGGAAGTGTTGTAAAAAGAAGGGGCTCTGTCTATTGTTTTGACGGAAATATTTGAAATATTTTTTTTTTGTTTTTAAAAATAATTTAATGTTATTATAATTGTTTAATTATATTTAATTGATATAATTATATAATAGTTAAATTATATTTAATTGATAATAAAATAATAATTAAAATATAAATAAAATACTAATTAAAGCAATTTTTTAATTCATTAAAATTAAACTAGAATTACAATAATCGATATTTATTGTCGATTTTGACTTGATCGTGGTAAACGATGGTTGGTTTCACATGAAGGACCTTATCCAGTTCGCATAGACTCTCTAAGAAGCTGATCATCATTTGATGACTGAGTAGAAAGCCCCGTGTCATATCCACCGCCATACATTTCCTCGACCATTTCCTGTATTGGTAAAGTCACTCGTCGTCGCACTGCTATAACTTAATTTGCTACCCTTGTTATTCCAGTTTTGTTAGGTGGTGGTAGGCATTGGGTGAGACATGAATGAGACGTAATGGTCTTGTGTTGAACTCGAGGTAAATTGTTGAATCTGGGAAAAAGGATTTGTTGTTGGGATGTTTGGTAGTTGAGGTCTTGTGAGGTAGTTTGTATGAATGGTGTTTGTGGTTGGGTGTATGATGTAGATTGGGAAAATTTTGGATTTTATTGTTGGGTGTTGCAAGGGGTAAGTAAAATGATGGATTTTGTTGATGATATGGTTGGCTGGGGGTATAAGGTTGTTGTGTTAGGATAAAAGATTGTTGAGTGTTAATGAAAGATTGTTGAGTGTTAAACTTATGTTGTTGGGTGTTAATGAAATGTTGGTACATTTTTGTAATTCATCTAAACTAATGTCTTTGCAATTTAACTTTCATTTCAAATTAAAGATAAGATTCTGGTACAACAAAATGAAAACAACATCGCGTACAACAACAACGCGATAAATAAATAAAACAACTAAACACATCAACATATCTAGGAGATTACAACCATCAATAAAATATCAGTTGGTTCAAGCATCATCATAAGGACTGAAGGTGCAAGAAACACTAGAAATGGGAGGTTTGAATTGGGTTGCACCAAATATAATCTATCTGCAACTCAAAACACAAAGATAACAAGTGAATAAAAATAGATGAACATAGTTATTTTTATCTTGGTTCACTGTTAACTAAGTTACTCCATCCCACCCACAAGGTGGTTTGCCTTATACATAAAGACTTAATCCATTATAATCAACCAGATTATCACATGCAACCATGATAAGTCCAACCAACCATATTGGAATCCTCAATAAGTCCGTTGATTCTTGTAACACCCCCTTTAAACTCCCGCTCAAATATATGGCATAATCGTAGTAAATTAGCATGTATATCAAAGAGGGTGTCACATGTACTTCACAATAATAACACAAACTACACCAGTCATGCTCATAACACACATTTAAAATCATGTTTTCATACATATATGCTTCTCGCAGAAGAATAATTCTATTTCATAATGATATCAATAATTGAAATCCCATAATGATAATTATATAATAAAACATTAGGCACTAAAGGCCACCATCACACAATCTCAATACACAAGAACATAAAGAGTGTATAACAAACATATCTTAAAATAAACACGAGTTCAAACGTTTTCCCGTGTTACATGACCAGAGCATGACTCACTACCTAGTAAGCGGATAAAACAAGAACTAGCTTCTCTGACTAATCCTCACAAGAAGCACCACTATCTTCGATACCTGAGTGATATCGTATAAAACATCATTTCAACAGAAGGGTGAGAATTCACATCATTATAGAAATATATAATAATAAGTAATTACATCATATAAATACATACATACATACAATGGAATTCATTACACGTCACATAATCAATGTATTCAACATTATCCAATCTAACCCACATGTTTACATATACAATATTGCTCCACAATTCATAATTTAAAGAGAATCAATCACAAATATCACAAATGTAACATTCACATCAATATCACATATTTTGCACACCAATTCAACATTTCACATCGACACATGTGACTCAAATGCAACTCAATATAATATGCATGTGGTACCAATTGTTATCCTTAACGGTATTTATGTTTAAACTGTGTCCACATCTCCAAGACAGATAACCACCAAAAAAGGTCGTTCTCTAAGCTTTCAAACCCTCATATCCAAGTTTGGGATAAGTCACTAACTCTCACCAAAGCTAGCAAACATTTCCTCTTGACAACTCATGATGCATGTGCAATCTTAACATATATATGCAATTAAGACCATTTCCATATCTTAATCATACAAGCATATTTTACATAACTCAACGCATTTGAATTATCTCACCAAATTTCACAACATACATACATCATGTCAATATTCACATACAATGGATACTCATAGCATTTATCAACTCAACACATAACATGTAACCAATAATAGTGAAATCAATTATAGTGCAAACATTGCCTCTTGACAACTCATGATGCATGTGCAATCTTAACACACACACACACACACACACACACACACACACACACACACACACACACACACACACACACACACACACACACACACACACACACACACACACACACACACACACACACACACACACACACACACACACACACACACACACACACACACACACACACACACACACACACACACACACACACACACACACACACACACACACACACACACACACACACACACACACACACACACACACACACACACACACACACACACACACACACACACACACACACACACACACACACACACACACACACACACACACACACACACACACACACACACACACACACACACACACACACACACACACACACACACACACACACACACACACACACACACACACACACACACACACACACACACACACACACACACACACACACACACACACACACACACACACACACACACACACACACACACACACACACACACACACACACACACACACACACACACACACACACACACACACACACACACACACACACACACACACACACACACACACACACACACACACACACACACACACACACACACACACACACACACACACACACACACACACACACACACACACACACACACACACACACACACACACACACACACACACACACACACACACACACACACACACACACACACACACACACACACACACACACACACACACACACACACACACACACACACACACACACACACACACACACACACACACACACACACACACACACACACACACACACACACACACACACACACACACACACACACACATATATATATATATATATATATATATATATATATATATATATATATATATATATATATATATATATATATATATATATATATATATGCAATTAAGATCATCTTCATATCTTAATCATACAAGTATATTTTACATAATTTAGCACATTTGAATTATCTCACCAAATTGCACAACATACATACATCATGTAAATATTCACATACAATGCATACTCATAGCATTTATCAACTCAACACATAACATGTAACCAATAATAGTGAAACCATGTTATCCTCAATCAACCTCAATTTACAACATACATATATACAATTGAAGTATTATGGTTCTCATCAAAAGTCATCCAAAACCAATTCAAAACACATCAATTAAATTATTAAAATTCATCATAATCCTTTATAAATCACGAGCATACAGAAAACCCCCTTGAATTACTCAAAATATAAAAAATTTCATCCCAGACTGCGCTAAGCAGCCTCCACCGCGCTAAGCGGCCTCGCAAAAAACCAGAAAAATATATTTCAGACAATATTCTGTCCTCCATGAATTGAGGTCACAAAACAACTTCAATCTATCATTTTCATGTAATTAAATGAATTATAGTATATATCCAACATATAACATCAATTACAAACATCAAAACATGATTCAAACATCAATTTCATGATTTCACATTCAAAACCTAAGCATGTCAAAATCTAGAAATTGAAGAAGAAACTTCCTAATCATGCTTACTACCCATTACATACATGACATACTCCTATAATAATGAAAATTACACACCCTTACCTTGGATGTAGATCCTTTATAGGGTTCTATCTTCTTCTCTTCTCTTTTCTCCTTTTTCTCCTCTTTTCCTCTTTCTTCTCTTCTCTTGTTTTGACAATTCTCTCTCTTTATTTTACAAAACTCTTACTAACTCTTATTTCACTCACTCACACTAACCTATCATACCAAAGTCCAATTAATTAATAATGTTATTCTCACAGTCAATAATCCAATACACATATATTCACAAAACCACACAATTAATATATATATATATATATATATATATATATATATATATATATATATATATATATATATATATATATATATATATATATATATATATATATATATATATATATATATATATATATATATATATATATATATATGCAATTAAGATCATCTTCATATCTTAATCATACAAGTATATTTTACATAATTTAGCACATTTGAATTATCTCACCAAATTGCACAACATACATACATCATGTCAATATTCACATACAATGCATACTCATAGCATTTATCAACTCAACACATAACATGTAACCAATAATAGTGAAACCATGTTATCCTCAATCAACCTCAATTTACAACATACATATATACAATTCAAGTATTATGGTTCTCATCAAAAGTCATCCAAAACCAATTCAAAACACATCAATTAAATTATTAAAATTCATCATAATCCTTTATAAATCACGAGCATATAGAAAACCCCCTTGAATTACTCAAAATATAAAAAATTTCATCCCAGACTGCGCTAAGCAGCCTCCACCGCGCTAAGCGGCCTCGCAAAAAACCAGAAAAATATATTTCAGACAATATTCTGTCCTCCATGAATTGAGGTCACAAAACAACTTCAATCTATCATTTTCATGTAATTAAATGAATTATAGTATATATCCAACATATAACATCAATTACAAACATCAAAACATGATTCAAACATCAATTTCATGATTTCACATTCAAAACCTAAGCATGTCAAAATCTAGAAATTGAAGAAGAAAGTTCCTAATCATGCTTACTACCCATTACATACATGACATACTCCTATAATAATGAAAATTACACACCCTTACCTTGGATGTAGATCCTTTATAGGATTATATCTTCTTCTCTTCTCTTTTCTCCTTTTTCTCCTCTTTTCCTCTTTCTTCGCTTCTCTTGTTTTGACAATTCTCTCTCTTTATTTTACAAAACTCTTACTAACTCTTATTTCACTCACTCACACTAACCTATCATACCAAAGTCCAATTAATTAATAATGTTATTCTCACAGTCAATAATCCAATACACATATATTCACAAAACCACACAATTAATTAATTACTATATCAAATAATAATTAATAAAATAAATAACTAATAAACAATTAATAAATAAAAATCGGGGTGTTACAACTCTCCCCCACTTAAAAGATTTTTGTCCTCGAAAATTACCTCAAACAAACAACTCAGGATAAGACTCCCTCATCTGACTCTCGAGTTCCCAAACACATTTGCACCCGCCGATCCTCCTCAAGCTACCTTCACCAAGGAAATATCTTTACCACGAATTTGTTTCAACTCCTAATCCTCTATCCACATAGGTGATGTCTCCATATCATGTTATCTCTTACTTGTACATCATCTAATCAAATAACGTGAGACAGAGACACAATGTATCTCATCAACTAAGACACATGAAACACATCATGGAGATTAGCAAGCGATGGTGGCAAAACAATCTGATAAGCCACTTCACCCACTTTCACTAAAATATGATAAGGGCTAATAAAATGCAGCGTCAACTTACGCAACTTCATCGCTCGACCAACACCTGTTACCAGAATAACTCGAAGAAAGACATGATATCCCTTCTCAAACTCAAGTGTTTTCCTCTCTTATCATGATAAATCCTCTGTCGACTCTGAGAATCCTTTATCTTCTCCTGAATCATCTTAATCTTATCCATAGTCTGTTGGACTATCTCAAGTCCAACCACAACACTCTCTCCTAATTCATACCAACACAAAGGCGTCATATACCTTATACCATACAAAGCCTCCAACGGTGCCATCCCAATACTCGAATGGAAACTGTTATTATAAGTAAACTCAATCAAAGGCAAGTAATGATCCCAAGTACCTTCTTGTTCACATACACAAGCTCTCAAAATATCCTCAAGTGACTGAATCGTCCTCTCAGTCTGACCATCTATTTGCAGATAATAAGCATAACTCAAATACAACTTTGTATCCAAAGCATTTTACAAACCTTCCCAAAATCTCGTATCCCTATCTGACACAATTTTAGACGGAATACCGTGCAAACTGACAATCATCTCAATGTACAAATTTGCAAGCTTCTCCGTTGGATAATCCATTCTCATCAGAATAAAGCGAGCAATTTTTGTCAATCTATCCACAATAACCCAAATATCTTTAAAATTACTCGGTGTTCTAGGTAAACCAGAAACAAAATCCATATAAATACTATCCCATTTCCCCTCAAGAATAGATAATGGTTGCATCAAACCAGAAGGTTTCTAATGTTCAATCTTCGACTTCTGACAACTCAAACAAGAATACACAAATTATGCAATCTCTTTCTTCATACTTGACCACCAAAATAATTTCCTCAAATCCTTATACATCTTAGTAGCTCTAGGATGAATACTCAGTCCACTACGATGAACTTCCTCAAGAATCCTTTTCCTCAAATCGGTTATATCCGAAACACAAACTCTATCATGACATCTTATGATATCGTTCTCATTAATATGAAAATTGCCACCTCGACCTTGATTGATAAACGTCAATCTATCCACCAAACTCAAATAAGATTTCTGACCCTCTCGAATCTCATCAAGAACTCCAGTAGTAAGCTTCAACATACCAAGCTTAACTCCATAAGAAGTCTCTTCACAAACCAAACTCATATCTCAAAATTTGTCAAGTTATTCCAACTCTTCCACTATCAACATTGACATATGCAATCACTTCCTACTTAATTCATCAGGCACAACATTCACTTTACCGGGATGGAAATCAAACCAAAGTCATAATACTTCAATAATTCCAACCATCTTCTTTGCCTCATATTCAACTCTTTCTGATCAAACAAATATTTCAAACTCTTGTGATCACTAAACACATCAAATCTTGATCCAAACAAATAATGCCTCCAAAGTTTGAATACAAACATAATAACAGCTAACTCTAAATAATGAGTCGGATAATTCCTTTCATGCACTTTAAGTTGCCTTGAAGCATAAGTTACAACTTGTAGATTCTACATCAATACACCTTCTAAACCCATCAATGAAGCATGACAATACATAACAAACAGTTTTTACGGATCAGGCAAAATCAAAATAGGAGCGGTTGTCAACCTTCTCTTAAGCTCTTGAAAACCAGCTTCACAATGTGTCGTCCAAATAAAAGTTTGAACCTTCCTAGTCAATCGCGTCAATAGAAAATCTAAATTGGAAAACCCTTCAATAAACTTCTGATGATAACCTACTAAACCAAGAAAACTTCTAATCTCGTAAACAGATTTTAGAGCTTCCCATTGAGACACAACCTCAATCTTCGATGGATCAACATAAATACCACCTTTTGATATCACATGCCCAAGGAAACTCACTTCCTTCAACCAAAACTCACACTTAGAAAACTGAGCATACAATTGCTTCTCTTTCAACACAGATAACACAATCTTCAGGTGCTCAGCAGAATCCTCTTCACACTTCAAATAAATCAAAATATAATCAATGAAAATAACCAAAAACTTATCAAAATACTGATAAAAAATCATGTTCATGTATTCCATAAATACACCAGTGCATTGGTCACAGCGAACGACATCATAAAATACTCATAATGAACATACCTTGTCCTAAACGCAATCTTCTAAATATCTTCAGCCTTCACACGAATATGATGATACCCAGACCTTAAATCTATCTTACTAAACACACTTGTACCAACCAATTGATCCATAAAATCATTAATCCTCTAAAGTGGATACTTATTCTTGATAGTTACCTTGTTCATTTATCTATAATCCACACATAACCTCATAGTACCTTCTTTCTTCTTAACCAACAAAACTGGTGCACCCAATGATGACATATTAGGATGAATAAATCTCTTCTCAAGCAAATCTTCAAGTTGAATCTTCAACTCTTTCAATTCAGATGCTGATATTCAATATGGAGTCATCGATACTATACTAGTTCCAGGAACTAAGTCAATCGTAAACTCCACCTCACACTCTGGCAGAAAATCCCTTACATCACCAGGAAATACCTTAGAAAAATCATGAACTATTAATAATTCACCAATCGTTTGCTTCCCACCAACATTCAATGTTGCCATCAAAGCTAATAATGCATCACCATCCCGCACAAACTTATTCACTTGCTTGGCAGATATAAACAAATCTATCTCAAATCTAGAATCAAGAAAGATAACTGTCTTTTCAAAACAGTTAGTATAAACATGATTGTATTTCAACCAGTTCATCCCAAGAATAACATCAAGTTAATCTAATGGAAGACACACTAAATCAACTTCAAAGTCTTTACCAAAAATACTCAAAGGACAATTCAAACACACATATGAAGTAGTCATTGAACCCATAGCAGAAGTGTCAATAACCATACTTCCATTCATATCAGATAACTCAAGATTCAATCTCTTAACACAATCCACAAAAATGAAAGAATGTATTACGCCGGTATCAATATAGAAATCAAAGGTGTACCATTAATAAAACACGTACCTCATATTAGTCTATCCTCTGTAGCAGTCTCATAACCAGATAGAGCAAACAATTTCCCTTTAGCTTGTTCCTTCTCCGGCTTGTCACCCCTGGCACTAATGTGCCATTGCTCACCACAATTGTAGCAGGAATTCACACTTGCACCTCCTTTGCACTCATAAGATTTATGACCTAGCTTGCCACCCTTGAAACACTTCGCCTCAGCACTTGTATATTCAGAAACACGATGTCCTTCAACACCACACTTAAAGCACTTAACCAGAATAGAAGATCCTCCTGCACTCAGCCTCTTGTCATAATCACCTCTATGTTTCCCCTTATCATCAGGATCCACATAAGGCTTCCCTATGAATTTCCCATTTCCCTTCTTATCATTCAAATACTTATAGTGAGCAGCTCTCCACTATCCTCATCATAGATTATACTCTTCTTAACCAACTTAGAAAATCTCCTAATATGTTAATAACCCATGGCTTTCTTGATCTCAGGTCTCAAACCATTCACAAACTTAATACACTTAGATCTATCAGCATTAACAGTGTTATAATGAGGATAAAACTTAATCAACTCCTCAAAATTTTTAGTATACTCAGCTACAGTTCCATTATCCTATTTCAGCTCAAGAAACTCAATCTCCTTCTTCCCATGCACATCCTCTGAAAAATACTTCTTACTACGCCAAAAAGGGTTTTAGGAAGCGCACCTTAAACATCGCTTTATTCCAAAAGCGCTGCTATAAGTTAAATAAAAAATAAAACACGGAAAGTATTAATGAAATTATGCAAAAGCGCTGCTAAAAGACCCACTTTAGACAGCGCTTTTCCAAAGTGCTGCTAAAAAGCCCACTTTAGAAAGCGCATCTCCAAAGGCCCAAATTAGGCAGCACTGCTAAAGGCCCACATATGAAGCACTACTAAAGGCCTATATTAGAAAGCGCTACTAAAAGGCCCACCTTAGACAACACTTCTTAAAAGTGCTCCTAAAGGCCTACGTATGAAGCGCTAAAGCGCTGCTAAAAGGCCCACCTTAGACAGCGCTTCTTAAAAGCACTGCTAAAGGCCTACGTATGAAGTGCTGCTAAAGACCCATATTAGAAAGCGTTGCTAAAGAAAGAGAAAGCGCTACTAAAGGCCCACATTAGACAGCGCTTCACAAAAGCGCTGCCTAAAGTCCTGTTATTAAAAAAAAAATAAAACACGCCCAAACACACAGTAACGTTAACATTTCCATAAGCTCTTCTCACACGAACCCTCTTCACTCTCGCCCAAGACCATTCAACGACTGGAGTTCTCTTTTTTTCATTTCCATCTAAACGATAATCTCTCCTATTTGTTCCACATCATTCAAGGTTCTCATCCTTCTTCCATTCAAGACCATTTCATCCTTTCTTCCATTCACAACCAAGGTTCTATTCTCCTCTAGGTATAATTTTTAATATGTTTGATAATTTTGATATATAATGTTGTATTTGGTTTAGTTGATAGTGTTGATAGTGTTGATAGTGTTGATAATGTTGATTTGGTGATGATAATGTTTATGTTGTGTTTTGTGTGGCATGTAAGGTGTTTGTGAAAATGTCACAATGAGTTTTGCATGTAAGGTGTTTGTGTAGTCACAATGAATATTGCATGTATTGAATGAGAGAAAATATGTTCCTATACAATTAATCGAGCTATACATTTTGGTTTGAGAGGTTGTCGTAATAACACTTATAGTTTTGAAATTGAAAGACTTCAGATGTAATTGAAAATGAAATTGAAAGAACTCATATAGTTGATGGTGTAAAGTTGATAATATAAGTGATTATTTGATGATAATGTAAAGTTGAAACGATATTCTAATAAGTTGATAATTTAAGCGCTTGATGTTCATGTCGCGTTATTCACATAAGATATAGTTGAGAACCATTCATGGGGCAGTAATTCATCATTTACCGTTACTTTGAGATTTGGAAAACTTTATTGTGTGATTTGATTTAAATTCGAAAGTTCACATGGTTGTGACATCGGGTGCTTTCCCATTTTGTTTCGAATCTTCTTGAGTTGAAACTATCGAGCATTCATAACTTGTTATAGTTGCTTCCCAGTGTTTGTTTAATCGAATAAATCATGTGTTGAAATCAATTTTCCATGTTCTGATTCTTAAATTGTGTAACAAAATGAGTTCTTTGATTTTATTTTCATTTGGGGATTGGTATCATGATTTTATTCTCAACTCTATGCATTTTCAATGTTAGTGTGCTTACTAAAAAGTTGGTTAAGACTTTTTTGTATTGGTGTAGTTAGTCGAAGACCATTATCGATTCAAAGAACATCAAAGCAGCATCATCCGCCGTCGGCACCAATAACCCCTCTTCTTTCTTTGGTAAGTCAAGTTCAAATTCAACATTACCGACTCATTTATTTATTGACTATCTGCTTCCTAAATTATAAAACATTCTATCTATATCAATTAAAAACACAATTAATTTTATATAGAAATAATTAATTTTATTCTATATCGATCTAGAACTAATCCGATTAAATCTTACGAAATATTTCTAAAAGTTTGTATTAATATTCTTTTTGTGTCGCGAAAGTGTTTTTCTTTATATTCTTTTGAAATAGTTGCGTGAATAATTATAGTGTTTTTGTTTACCTTAATTAGTAGTAATTCCATGGATAAAAAATGGATAACTGCCGATCGATTGTCAAAAGAGTACGAGAATGGGGTATTGGAATTCGTTAAGTTTGTTCTTGAACACGTCAAAGACTCCAGTCGAATGAAATGTCCTTGCTTGGGTTGTTGTTATATGGGTCAGGTTGACGCAGGTGGACTGAAATCGCATTTACTGACGTGTGGGATTGATCAAAGTTATAAGTGTTAGATATATCATGGTGAGAAAATTAACGAGAATGTTGAACCGGGGGAGAAAAGTAATACGATGACCTATGCTCTAGACGACAATGACACGGATACATACGATTGTGATCGAGTCAAAGAGATTGTAGAAGCACTTGAAGAAGATATTAAGGATTGTCCCAAAATGTTTGAGAGGTTGGTAAGCGATGCATAGAAACCATTGTATAAAGGTTGCACTAAATTCACAAGACTGTCTGCGGTATTAAAGTTATACAACTTAAAGGCGGGCAATGGATGGTCGGATAAAAGTTTCACAGAGTTATTATCCCTTATGAGAGATATGCTTCCAGAGGATAATGTTCTTCCTAATCGCACCTATGAGGCCAAAAAAATGTTGTGCTCTATTGGCATGAGCTATGATAAGATACATGCTTGTCCAAATGATTGTATTTTGTTTCAAAGCGAATATGCATCGTTAAATGAGTACCTTAAATGCGGTTTATCTCGATATAAGAAAAAATTGTCTCCAACAAAAGTCTTATGGTATTTTCCTATAATTCAGAGATTTAGGCACATGTTTCATAGTGAAACCGATGCAAGACACTTGACTTGGCATGCAGGTGAAAGAATTATTGATGGAAAGTATTGACATCCGAAAGATTCATCACAATGGTAAAAAATTGATGATGATTATCTTGATTTTGGAGAAGAAGCAAGAAACCTTAGCTTGGCATTATCTACTGATGGAATGAACCCACATGGTCTTCAAAGTATCTCACATACCACATGGCAGGTGATTCTTATGATTTATAACCTATCTCCATGGCTATGTATGAAGCGTAAGTACATGATGTTATCTATGTTAATTTCTGGGCCTAAACAACCAGGGAACGACATAGACGTATACTTGACACCTTTGATCGAAGATTTAAAGATTTTGTGAGAGAACGGTGTGGAGGTTTATGATGGATATAGGAAAGAAAGTTTCAATTTGAGGGTGATGTTTTTGGCATAATTAATGATTTTCCAGCATACGGGAATCTATCTGGGTATATCATTAAAGGTCAACGTGCGTGTCATGTTTTTGAAGATGGAACCGATACAACACGATTGGAACTTTGTCAGAAGAATGTGTTTCTCGGTCATAGTATATTATTACATTCTAAACATCACTACCATGGATGGAGAAAAACATTCAATGGAGACATCGAACAACGTAAAGCTCCACCTGCATTGCCAGGTGACCAGATTTTTGAAAAGGTGAAAGATGTGTGTACTCAGTTTGGCAAGCCTTTTGCACATAAGGTTGTCAAAGGCGAGTGGAAGAAGAGGTCGATTTTTTTGAATTTTCATATTGGAAGTCTTTGTATGTGAGACATTTTCTCGATGTTCTGCATATTGAAAAAAAATGTATTTGAAAGTGTTATTGGTACGTTACTCAATATAAAAGGAAAGTCTAAGGATGGCCTTAAAGTAAGGGAGGACATGTTAAAGATGGGAATAAGAACTGAATTAGGACTCGTGAAGAAAGGAAGACGAACATATCTACCACCTATTGCTTTTACTCTATCTAGAAAGGAGAAAAAAATATTGTGCAAGTTTCTAAGTGAAGTTAAAGTTCCATAAGGATACTCTTCAAACATTAGAAGACTTGTGTCTATAAAAGACCTCAAGTTGAAGAGTTTAAAGACACATGATTTTCATGTTTTAATGGAGCATTTTCTACCAATAGATATACGTTCTATTTTGCTAGAAAAAGTAAGAAGCGCCATAACTAAATTGTGTTTTTTATTTAGGTCGATTTGTAGTAAGGTGATCGATCATGAGGTCTTATCAACACTGCAAAAAGAAACAGTTATTACCTTGTGTGAGCTTGAGATGTATTTTCCTCCCTCTTTTTTTGACATAATGGTACATCTAGTTGTTCATCTTGTGAAAGAGACATAGTTGTATGTACCAGCTTATATGAGATGGATGTACCCTGCTGAGTGTTATATGAAAATATTAAAAGGGTACGTGAAAAACCAAAGTCGCCCAGAGGGTTGTATTGTTGAACGATACATTGTTGAAGAAGCGGTTGAGTTTTGTACTAAATATTTGTCCAATGTTGAATCTGTTAGGCTCCCCAAAACTCATATTTTTGAAAAAAGGGAAGGTAAAAAATTAATTGGAAATAAAATTGAGATAGTATCATGGGATGAACGGGAGCAAGTGCATTTGTATGTTCTGCACAATGACAGTGAGGTTGGTCCATATGTTGAAATGCACAAGGTTGTACTCCGAGGGTTAAATCAGAACAGAAATGAAAATTGGATAGTACGAGAGCACAATCAAAGTTTTATACAATGGTTTAAGGATCATATTTATTCAAAGCGGTCTTCAGACCCCGCTTCAATAATAGAAAGGTTGAGATGTTGTTTGGCATATGTCCAAGTTTGCATGTGTTTTCTCATAGCACATACGCAATAAATGGATACACATTTTATACCAAAGAACAAGATGATAAAAGTACTATGCAAAATAATGGTGTCACCGTGCTAGCTGAAGAAATGCACATATCAAGTATGAAGGACTTAAACCCCAAATATGCAAATCTGTCATATTTTGGGGTTATTGAGCACATTTGGGTGTTTGATTACAAGAAGTTTCAGATTCCTATCTTTGGTTGCAAGTGGGTAAATAGTAGTGGCATACGAATGGATAAGTCAGGATTTCTACAAGTTGATCTTAATAAGGTGGGGGTACAAATACCAGCCTTTTATTCTAGCATCTCAAGCTAAACAAGTGTTCTATGTCACTGACCCGACAAGTATGAAATGGTCTATAGTGATTTTATCTAACAAAGTGATTGATGATACCGGTGTAGATCAAGATGGTATTGATGTTGAGAATCAGTCATGTATTAGACGGAATGATTAAGAAGAGAATATTATAGCGGATGAATCATATATTAGAAACGATCATAACGAGGGAATTTAGATCAATTCTGACGTTCATATTGCTAAGAAACAAGTAATTCATATTCCAACTAAGAAAAGAAAGAGATGTTAGTGAAAGAGGTAATATAGTAAAATGTTATATATTATGTCATTTTCAATAAATTTATATGCTCTTCTTTATTTGTCATTTGTTATATATTCAATTGATTATGGATTTTTATATTGGATTTATGTTTTTCTTTATTACAGGTTAGATGGCTAGTAATGAGGATCACCCACATGATGATGCTATTGATAATGGAGATCATGAGACCGTTATTACTCAAGAAGCAAAAATTAGACAAGGAATACCAGTTATGAAGAAAGTCATTCATGATAGAGACCGAGGCATAAAATTAGATGCGCATTGGAGCCAAAGTGTCAAACTAATTGAGCCTAACGGTTCAACAGTGACACGTTTTATTGGTGAACTTGTAAGAAATGAAGTTCCAATTACTTGTGATGATTGGAGAAAACGAGAGTTGAAAGAAGCTAAAGAAAAAATTTGGAGTGAGATACAGGTACCATATTTAATGAAGTTCCAATTTGTTTTTAATGACGATTATGTCTTTAAATTACTTATACTAACACACTTTATGTATGTTTTTATAGAGGTCTTTCAACAACATTGATGATACTAGAAGAACTTTTTGTCTCCGATTGGAGGGAAAACTACTAAGAGGGTTTAGGACTTTCTTAAATATCAAGTTTCTTAGGGATGCGGATAAATTTTTTGTTTATACAGAGCTTCCATCTAAATATGCAAGTTTGGTTTCACCTAAAGAATGGGAAACGTTTAAAGCCAAACGAAAAACTCAAGAGTTTCAGAGTGTAAGGGAAGCAAATCAGTAAAGAGCATCAAGTTCCGCATATCCATACAGAAAAGAGCGTATTGGACATGGACGCTTAGAACAATCTATCATAAGTATATATAAATTGCAATGATATAATTGTTCATCATGAATTATATTTGATCATATTATTTGGCTTAATGTGTAGTTAACAAAGGAGAATAGTTCTGAAACATCTCTTCCGGCACATGTTTTGTGTAAGGAAGCCCATGTTACGGATGGAGTTGTCAAAGAAGATGATCAAAAAGTTTTTGAGAAATGTGTAAATATAGCATTATTTCTTTAATTAAATCAAAATTTTAGTAACATATAAATAAGACAAATTTTCAATATTCATATGAATTTCAGGAGACTCTATTTTAGTCGATATGTCCAGATGAAAACAATGATTGCAGGAGCATACTTAGTCGAGCATTAGATGTTCGTGAGTATTCTGGTCGGGTGAGGGGTAAGGGATTTGGAGTCACTCCAAAATCCTTGAAGATGAAAACACAAAAGACTCCTAGCAATAAAGAACTGCAGGAAACTTTGGAAGCACTACAAGCTGAAGTCCGTGAATTGAGAAGGGAAAAAGAATTAAGAGAGAAAGCTTCAGGTTTTAAAGCTACTAGTGCAAAGGTAGTATCAGTTGTAATTTTAAACCAAATCTTCCAGAGGTAATTATATATATCATTATGAAATTAAAGTAGCTTAATTTATTTAATTGAAATATATACACAATAACAATTTGAAATTTATTATTGGTTTTAGGGCATTTCATCTTGTCAACTCTACTTATCGTCACCGACTTACTGGATGGTTGGCAAGGGAAAAATGCATAACACTTTGGGAGAATTACTTCACACTAAACCGCTCCCTACTGGCTGTTTGAAAGTATCAGTTGACATTACTTTGGAGAAGGATGCGTTATTACCACATCCTGACGATGTTTTGGATGCCACACTGGTGGGAGATGCAATAGGTTCGTTTGTTGCATGGCCGTCAAGTCTCATTAGTGTAGATGATGAGGTATGCTTAAAACCATATATATGAACATTTGAGTATTCAAAGTTTTTACGCGCATTTTATGTTCATTTGTTTTTACATGGTTATGTTAATTAGACTCCAACAAAATCTAAAGCAAAAGACTAGGGGATTCCGTGGCAAACCGAGTCAGTTGCATCAATAAAAGAGGTACATCACAATTATATGATATTTATGCATGAAAAATGTTAATTTGTGATCTTATACTTCACATAACTAATTATATGATCTTTAGATTAATGCTAAAGAGAATGAAGATGTAGGTAGGGGTAAGAATCCTGAAAAAAAGGTTGTTGCTAAGAAGACTGCGGCTAAAAAAAACCTACTTCCAAGTTTAGGTCGTGCCTTGGAGTTTTGTATTTTTGGTTTTGAATATTCTGAAACAATTGGTATGGAGGATTTTGATCAAGTTTTACAACATACACAATTAGGCCTCGGTGTTGTTAATACATACATAAGGTATATCCGATCTACTTTGTCTAATTAATTGATCAATTCATTTACTCATTTCAAATGTTAATGAGGTATTTTATTTAAGGTTTTTGTATGAAAAATTGATGTGCCCGAGTGGATTGGAGAAAAGATACACTTTCTTATCTCCTTTCACTACCAACTTAGGGTTAATCTTACATAAACCAGATGAATTCATGGCGTATGTACTCAAGCGCTTTATGGCTGACAAAGATACCGAAAAGTTGTTCTTTGTACCGCTTAATACCGGGAACGGGTTAGATTTTCTTTCGAAATTCATCTATTATAATTTTTCATATTTTGACGTTGTGTAGAAAGTTTTCATCTCACATTTGTTTAATCTTACAGTGGACATTGGTTGTTGGTCGCAATTAATCCTATCAGAGAAGTTGTATATTATATGGATTCTTTACGCAATGATCCAAGTACATACCAAGTGTTGTAACCCAAAATTTTCCCTCTCATTCATCAAGTATTTTCTCATAAGATCTCCTTTGGTTCAAGACTGCACATGGATTGATCAACTCAAGACACCTCCTTAAGCACTGGTGACTGAAATTAGGGTTTGAGATTGCACAAGGATAATTGATCTTTTAATTCCTCATATGACTTAAATGGATCATTTTGGACCCTCAAGATTTCTCATGTCAAGTTTCAAGTCTTGGGTCATATTTTTGCTCAGTCAATTGATCAGTTGACCTAAAAATCAGCTGTATTGGGGAAAAAGTCAATTATGGTCAATTTATAGTCAAACTTGATAATTTTTTATCCATATCAACATTATGAACTCCTATATGTCATTTTATCAAGTTTGGACCATAATTCCTCAAGAAATTTGATCAGATCATCAAAAGGGCAAAATGGTCAAAATTAGGGTTTTGATTGAGAAAGGGCAATTTCAGATTTTTGACTTAGAAAATGGTTATTTGGTTTGAGACATGATCTCAAGGATTCAATGGCATCATTTTTACCTAATGGAATGACTCAATACATTGCTCAAGGTCAATTGATTGATAATTGATTTTCAGTCAACTGATCAAAAGTCAACTGTACACTGAAAAGTTAAACTTTGACTTTTTATTCAAAATCAAGTGTCAAAGATCACAATTCATCAAAACATTTCAAAATATGAAACTTGTTCATCAAGAAATCAAAAAGTTCCGATAAACTTAACTTATCTGAACCATCACCAAAACGTCATTCCAGACTCAATTAGAGTTCAAACGCAAAATTAGCTGAGTTTAGGACCGAAGAATATCACGAAGAACGGGAGGGTACAAATACACTTTGAGCCTTTATCCTTTGTTTATTAAACCGTGAACCAAGCCACATTATAACCTTTCAAAAGTCCTAATTGAAGCATGGGTTAGTTCGAAAGCATACTGTTACAAAAGGTATCCTGACTCCTGTAAGGCTTTACTCAAAATCCTGAGTTGAACTTTTCTTACAAAATTTCTTTACTTACTAAAACTCATTTTCAAAACTTCAAGACAAGCATAAACTTTGTACTATTTGAATATCGCTGTTTGCATATGGCTATTTGTTTGACAACAGAGAAATTCACACAATGAATGTCCGATGAACGAAAGCTCTCTCTATGAACAAAATCACTTCAAATGGGATTACACCTCTGAATGACAAATCTCCTATCAACAAGGAGGCATGACATGTCACTATCCAGCACACCTGGGGCAGTCCAGTCAAGATTCCAAGAAATCTCTCAAGAAATGCTGCATAATCAGGGGCAGGTCACCATCTCCATCACTTGGAGAATTGTTTGGGTTACGTATAGTCCAACCTCTCCTGGAAGTGCCACAAACACTCGCTACTAGGGGCAGTGACAAGTCTCTCCAGTATCCTTCTTATAGGATGACTCCCAGCCATAGTTTCAATCTCTGAAAACTTTTCCCCAACTGAGTCGACCTCAAGAATCCTCGAGGATTTTCCCCAGTGAAGTCGATATCTTCTCCAACAGAATGACAACAGGGTTTATTTCCCCCAACAAACTACTGATTCCCCAGCTTGAGGTGGCCTCTCCGACTACTAAAAATCAAAGGACCACAAATCCTCTTCCCCAGTAGACTACTCTACAATCCCCAGCAAGTTATTGTGAAGCCTGGACCCGACCAGATATCAGTTTAACTTCGTCCATAAAGAGATAACTCCCAGTAGAGCATCGGACAACCGAGACTCCTAATCTCTTTTCCCCAAACAGGAATCAACACTCTCCACAGGGTTTTCAACATTCCCCAGTGGAGTTCTCATCAAATAACAAAACAAGAATCCCCGGTGGAAACATTCTAAGAAAAGTTTGAAGACACACCTACTTTTCAACAACAGTCTGGGATTTAAAAACTCCCCAACACTTGACAAGGATTTATTTTCCAAGACAAAATTACATTTCAACAACATTCATAGAACATGTATACAAAATACATATAACACAAATATCATTTATTTTGAGAACATCATTACACAACGCATACATCATGACATTGCATACGACTAACTCTTTACCTTTTAGGGAAAATATCACATCAACAAGCTACATCTAACGAAGGGCTATTCCGAGATTTTCCACAGAAAGATGTCCTCACAAGATTTTCTCTGGATAAGCCAGATTGACACTAAGATCTCTCTGATTACTATTCCAGTGGAAGATATTCCAAGACTTTCGTCTGGATCAGTTGAATCGCTACTAAGATTCTCCTGATTACTATGCCAGTCAAAATTAATTTGAGACCTTTCTCTGGTCCAATCAAATCAATACTAAGATTTTTATTTAAGGAAGCTATGAAGCCCGGAAACTGACTGGATAATAGTCAATCAACAATTTAAGACACTGTGAAGCCTGGATTTCGACCGGATAACAGTATAAGGTGCTGCAAAGCCTAGAATTCGACCAGATAGTAGTTCACTTTTTCAAAAACACTGTGAAGCCTAGATTTCGACCAGATAACAGTATAAGGTGTTGCGAAGCCTGGAATCCGACCAGGTAGTAGTTAACTTATTCAAAAACACTGTGAAGCCTGGATTTTGACCAAATAACAATATGAGGTGCTGCGAAGCCTAGAATCCGACCAGATAGTAGTTCACTTCTTCAAAAACACTATGAAGCCTGGATTACGACCAGATAACAGTATAAAGTGCTACGAAGCCTGTAATCCGACCAGATAATAGTTCACTTCTTCAAAAACACTGTGAATCCTGGAATCCAACCAGATAGAAGTTTACTATGTCAGTTACTATGAAGCCTGGACTCGACCGGATAATAGTACACCTCAGATTCAAGTTGAAGCCTGGATCTGACTAGATAACAGCTTAATCACCAAAGCCCAGATACGATCCAAAAACGGATGTCATTCTGACGCTCATTCAGTACATCTCGCATATGTCTTCTCTAGTTCAGATAAATCTCTCAATGATTTATTCTGATTCTTCTCCAGATCCCTGCTGGTTCAGCTTAGATCTCTCAACGGTTTATTGTGATTCTTTCCCGCAGACGTTTTCTCTGGTTCAGATAAATCTCTCAACAATTTATTCTGATTCTTCTCTAAATCCCTGCCGGTTCAGTTTAAATCTCTCAACGGTTCATTCTGATGCTTTCCCACAGACGTCTTCTCTGGCTCAGATAAATCTCTCAACGGTTTATTCTGATTATTTCTCGCAGACGTTTTCTCTGGTTCAGATAAATCTCTGAATGATTTATTTTGATTCTTCTCCAGATCCCTACCGGTTCAGTTTAAATCTCTCAATGGTTTGTTCTGATGATTTCCGCAGACGTCTTCTCTGGTTCAGATAAATCTCTCAACAATTTATTCTGATTCTTTCCTAGTAGACACTTTCTCTGGTTCAGATAAATCGCTCAAAGGTCTACTCTGATTCTCTCCAGTTAAAGAATATTCAAGACCTCTTTTGGTTCAATTTAAACCTCTTAACGGTTTATCCTGATAAAAATTTCAGGCTCAGATAAACCGCTCTAAGATTTATTCTGATTCTTCCCAGTCAAACAACATACAAGACTTCTGCTAGTTTCAGATAAATTGCTCCAAAGATTTATTCTGATTCGTTTTCAGTGAAATCAAGTTCAGACTTAATCTATTTCCTGTCAACAGTCACATTGGATGGCATCTACAAGCCCATCTCCGACATATCTCCACCATTACTCCAAATGGCATCTATAAGCCCATTCCCAATTCATCTTCAAGTGCAAATTTCTGGGCACTCTAGTGTTCAATCATCTTCCACCTTCAAGTCACGAATGACGGATCCGCCAATCTAACTCTTCCGGTCTAAGAAGATTGAACAGGGGAAGTTGTTGTACCCCAAAATTTTCCCTCTCATTCATCAAGTATTTTCTCATAAGATCTCCTTTGGTTCAAGACTGCACAAGGGTTGATCAACTCAAGACACCTCCTTAAGCACTGATGACTGAAATTAGGGTTTGAGATTGCACAAGGATAATTTAACTTTTAATGCCTAATATGACTTTAATGGATCATTTTTGACCCTCAAGATTTCTCATGTCAAGTTTCAAGTCTTGGATCACATTTTTGCTCAGTCAATTGATTAGTTGACCTAAAAATCAGTTGTATTGGGGAAAAAGGTAACTATGGTCAATTTACAGTCAAACTTCATAATTTTTGATCCATATCAACATTATGAACTCCTATATGTCATTTGATCAAGTTTGGACCATAATTCCTCAAGAAATTTGATCAGATCATCAAAAGGGCAAAATGGTCAAAATTAAGGTTTTGACTAAGAAAGGGCAATTTCTAATTTTTGACCTAGAAAATGGTTATTTGGTTTAAGACATGATCTCAAGGATTCAATTGCATCATTTTGACCTAATGGCATGACTCAAAATATTACTCAAGGTCAATTGATTGATAGTTGATTTTCAATCAACTGATCAAAAGTCAATTGTACACTGAAAAGTCAAACTTTGACTTTTTATTCAAAATCAAGTGTCAAAGATCACAATTCATC
Source organism: Vicia faba (assembly GCA_948472305.1). Lineage (NCBI taxonomy): Eukaryota > Viridiplantae > Streptophyta > Magnoliopsida > Fabales > Fabaceae > Vicia > Vicia faba. The sequence continues at coordinate 102,155,084 of OX451740.1, read as the reverse complement.
AAAACATGTCAAAATATGAAACTTGTTCATCAAGAAATCAAAAAGTCAAGATTTCATTTTGAAAAGTCAAAGTTTTCAAACTTAGAAAATTTTCTAAGTGTTGAAAACTTCATATTTTTTCACAACTTTGAGCCAATTTTTCACCATGATGAAAGATGATTCAAAGGAAACTTTCAACATGAAAGTTGTAGATCTCAATGAGATCTAAAATATTTCTTTACACAACTTCTCCTAGAAATGCATGTATTTCAAGTTATGATTTTGTGAATACATGTTCATGAAACTTTGAAACTTAGTGAAATTTTACCCTAGTTTAGGCAAGATTTTGACCTAACTTCATGGCAACTTTTCACATAGTTCCAAGGGGAATTTTCAAAAGTGATTCAAATAGGGGTTGTATAGCACATTGCAAGCTTTCCAAAATTTCCAAGAACTCCTTGAGATCATGTTTGAGCAAGGAGAATCGAAGGCATGAAGTTGGCATTTCATTCTTGAATGATAGGTCAATTTCATGATGAACAAGAATGCAAATCCATGCTAGGCTGCACAATCTTTGCTTTGAAGGCCTCAAACTTGTTTGGAAATCCATAATTAAATATTTTCACAGTTGTTAGAGGCTTCAGCTCAAGCATTCAATGCATTTCCCATGCTTAATGCGATTTTGGGAAGAAAGTGCACATTGCCATTTTGGAAAAGTAGCTTTATGCACAAAATCAATTCTTGAGCTTTGCAATTGTTTTCTTCTGATTACACACAACCTATAACCCAAAAGAAACATGTCTAAAACCTCTAACAACTTAGCCCATGCTTGTACTATGCCTTGAAACCATATTCCCACTTTTCTTCAAAATCAAGTAACATAGCCATAAGTCTATAGCTTGCACTTCTAACCCTCTCAAGTGCTACAACCTTTTACTTACTTATGCACAAGTTTTTTGTAAGTTAACACACGAGTACAAAAGCTCCAAAACACTCAAAAAACTCAGAACTACATCTCATACTTCCATGGTTGCATATTCTGGCCAGAAATCCCAAAATCAAAAACTACTTGTGCGTTTCTTGGCCTTTTGTTTCCAAAAGCTTCAAAGCATAATACATAAGCCATCCATGTCCCTGTTACACGACTATAACACCATCTTCACCCATTTCCAAGTTCAAAAATAGAGCATCACAATTGGACTTCTCCATACCATTCCAGCCACCTCCAGCTCAAGCCAGCCATTGAATTAGCTTCCTAGAGGTCCAAGGAAGCTAACCTGATCATCACCATCACTTGAAACAAGCTCAAACTCATTTCACGATTTCCAGTTTTGAGGTATTTTTCTTGAACTTCTACCTCATTATTTAGGTATTGTTAGGCTTACATTTGTGAAGATAGAATATAGATATCATTGCCCTGAAACTATACATGTCCATAGATTTCATTTATGTTGCTTGAGCATGGAGAATTTTGAGTTTAAACTTGCTGAAACATTTAGGTCAGAATTTGGTACTTTCATAAATTCATACTTATCTTTGAATATTAGCTTAAATTAGTTACACGGTTGGATTCGAGGTGAAAAATACATAAGTTTCATGTTTACATTTTTGAAAATGGTTGAAGAATGAGCAAGTTACAGATCCTTTGGCTGGAGGTTGAAGATGAAGTACAGTCAGGGCAAGTTTTATGTTATGTATTTATTTTGTGCCAATGTTAACGGATGTATAGCCACCCCAGTGGTAAGGCAGCGCACTGGCAAACAAGAGGGCATCGGTTCAACACCCAGCGCACTACCTTTTTTTCTTTCCATTTTTCATATTTTCATACTTTTTTGTCACAAACACACACGCTTGGGCCTCAATGCAGCGGGCGTTGGTATTTTACTGGCTTTTAACCCCTGGCCTTGCTTCAGCACCCCCTGGTCATTTATTTCTTTATTTTTAGTTTATTTTTATCTTTTAGTTTATTTCACTTTCATATTTTTATTTTATTATTTTTATTATTAATATTATTATTATTATTAAGAAAAAATCCAAAAATATTTATTTTATTGTTCACTCATTTATATTTTATTTCTTTTTATAAAAATTAAAAAGAACAAAAACAATTTTCTTAGCAAATTAATTTCTCTTTTTTTATGAATTAATATTTAGGCTTAGGATTAATGACTACATTATTTTATTTTCTTAATTAAAATTAATTTAGAACTTAGGTATTTTAATTAATTAATTTTTCTATTATTTTTATTATTCAAAGCCTTTTCATGAAAAAACTCTAAAAAAATCATTTTTAACTTATTATTCTTTGTTAATTAATTTAGGTTTTAATTTTAGTTAATTTCCATTAATTAGGTCAAGACTAAAACTCTTTCATAAACAAACAAACAAAATCATTTCTTTTTTCCCATTTTCATTCTTGCAATTTTATTTTTAATTTTGTACAATATTCAATATGGTTGTAATAATTATTTAGATTTAATTTTCTTGCAATTTCCCCATTTTGTAAATTTGTACACCACTCCCCTAATGATATAATAGCTTAGTATTTTTTATTTTCCGCAATTTAATGCTTTATATATAAATGCTAGTAATTTGGGTTTGTATGGGAAGATAAAATCAATGTTTAGAAAATCCTAATACAAGATAAAATAATGCATGTAAATCAACACACTTGCACACTTATACCCTTAGGGTAAACCCACTTTGTTGCCTTACAAAAATGGCCATGTTATGCATGTGGGATATCTTAGCAAAAGCAATAAAAAAAATACAAGATCTTAGTCCTTCAAAGAGAATCGCTAAGATATTTTCACAACATTGCTATCATGGCTATACGATGACCCATGCCTGTCCCTTTTACATCCAAAGATAAGGCTTCTTACCAAATCAATGGTAAGATAGCAATATCAAAGGAAAGGAAGAAATGAACAAAGACTTTTGAGTAGGTAGATTGTTCCTAGTTGCTTGCTAAATTTCAAACCAAAATCTTCCTTGCTATTTTCAAAACAAACACCAACACTTTCAAAACATCTTTCAAACTTGAAACGTTTTCAAAAGAAAAACACTTTGTACGCGTTCTTATAGAAACGAGAGCCATTACAAAGAAGAAACCTTTTCAAAATCAATTTCAAAAACACAAACACCTCTTTAAACTATTTTCGAAACAAACACTTTGTACGCGTTCTTATAGAAACGAGAACCATTACAAAGACATTTTTTCAAAATACTTTCAAAAAACCACACAAAGCATATTTTCAAACAAAAGCAAGTGATCTAGCAAGAAACTAAGAGCCCGTAGATAACTACGGATGAAGAGAGTGCTAATACCTTCCATTTTCATAATCTACCCCCCGAACTCAAGAAAACATCTCAAAGGTCTTTCCTGTTCTTTTCAACCTTTCCTTTTGGATAAAAGAAAAGTCGGTGGCGACTCTTGCTAACCGCAACATTTGCGATCAAATGCAAAACAACCAAGTCAGTTCTCCCACCGTGTTACACCAAGATATGAAGAATATACTTGATATGTAAGTGAGACTGTTCTAAATATTCATGTGTATATTTATTTATTTATTTATTTATTTATGTGAATTGTTCTAAATATGCGTTTGTGTTTTATTAGCATTATACAAGTTTTTCGAGCACAAAGAGGTGTTCAAGTTCCAAAGAGTAAAGCCAACAACATTACATGGATTATAGTGGAGGTATGTTAATTAATTATCATAATTTTGATTATATTAATAGTGATTATACTTGATAAAACTTAGGCGTTATCCATATTTTCTTTTCACATGTAGTGTCCTCGGCAGCGTAATAAAGTAGATTGTAGTTTTTACATGTTGAGGTTTATGAGAGAAATCCTTCTTTTGGATCAAATAGAGATTCCATCTAAGGTATGGATTTCTAACTTAGGAGTTATTTTAATATTTAACACATATTTCTCATATAATTAAATAGTTTGAACTTAAACATACTATGTTATTTTATTATGTAGTACTTTGATGAATTCAAGTGTGCTTATTACTCAAGTTCTCAGTTGGATGAACTTAAGGAGGATTGGTGTCAATACATTATTGAGACGAAAGTTATATAAGGTATATTGTAATCTTACTTTAATTGATGAGAATTTTGAGTATATTCAAGTGTTGCAATTTTGTTATTGTTTGTCATGTGGTAAATTATATATATTTTGTTTGTATCATGGTATGAATTACGATATTTTAGTGTTGTTTCAGGTTATATGTGCATATGTAGAAGATAGAGATGAATAGATTTTGTAATGGTATATAATGGTGTTGTTTTGGTATTATTTTTTTGTAAAAGTATATATGTACAAGAGTAAGAGTATATATAAGTACGTTGGTGCAAATGTATAGTATCTTTTGGTATTATTTTTAATTGGATTGAAGCTTCAATATTAGTGAAAATCAGATGAAATTTGTAATGGTATATACAGGTGCAAAATATGGTGAAAACCTGGTGCAAATATGGTTAAAATCTATGCATATGAAATTGTATATATAAACAACGTTTTTTTCTTTCAAAAAGGTTATATAAAAAATTTTGTGGACATTAGACAACGCTTTAAAAAATGCTGTCTAAAGCCCCCTTTAGACAACAGTTTTACTGTAAAAGCGCTGCCTAAAGGGGCTCTTTTTATTTTTTATTTTTTTGTTTCAGAAAAAGCGTTGGATAAAGAGGGTTTTAGACAACGCTTTAACATTAAAAGTGCTGCCTAAAGGGGCTTTTTATTTTTAATTTTTTTTGTTTCAGAAAAAGCGCTGGCTAAAGGGGGCCTTTAGCAGCGCTTTAATAGTAAAAGCGCTGGCTAAAGGGGGCCTTTAGCATCGCTTTAAAAGTAAAAGCGCTGGCTAAAAGGGGCCTTTAGTAGCGCTTTAAAAGTAAAAGCGCTGGCTAAAGGGGGCCTTTAGCAGCGCTTTCAAAGTAAAAGGGCTGCCTAAAGCGGGGATTTAGCAATGCTTTTACGTTTAACAAAGCGTTGTCTTTACCTACAACGATGCTAGAATAAACAGCGCTAAGCGGTGTCTAAAGCCAAAAAAAGCGATGTCTAAAGTCTTGTTTGGCGTAGTGTCTCCAGAAATACATCTCTGAAAAGTGTCCAAGTAACCTCAATCATATTTTCTTCAAATCTCTAAACAGTGTTACAACACCAATCCTCAGCTTCCTTCTCAAGCATATGGGTGTCAAACTGCACCCTCTATGCATCCGAAAAATTCATGACCTGAAAGATCTTCTCAATCTCTTTCAGCTATATTTGTGCCTTGTCAGGTTTATGAGTTCCTTCAAAGATTGGCGGATTGTTCCTATGGAAATCCCCAAAGCACGAAATTCATCATCATCTCTGTTGCTAACATTGGCGTGTGTAACACCCCAAAATAATTAGATTATTTATTTAATTATTTGATTAATTTATGATGAGTTTTAGTGACATATTTATGGTGTTTATATGATGTATTGATGATAATAATGCTTGATATCATGTTTTGTGTGTTGTATGATGGGGTGGTAGGAATTAAGAAGGTATAGAGTGTTTTAGAATAATTTAGATAATTAGAATAATTAATTAGGATTATTTTAATTAGTTAAATAGAATAATAATAAGAGGTAGAAGCTATGAGGACAAAGTGGTAAATTGTGAACGGATAAGTAAGGGTAAGATGGGAAAACCATAGAAATGGTCCAAAGGTTAAACTAGGGAAAAAAGAGTGTCGTCAGTGTTCATTCTGTGCAATCGTGAAAAGAGAAGAATGCTGTGAAGAGAGCTAGAGCACGAAAGAACTCAGAGGGATTTGATAGAACATAAAGAGAAATCAATTTCTAGGAGAAATCTAAGGTAAAGGGGGTTTATCGTTGTTATTATGATTGATCTAAGGTTTCAATAATTGTAGGTTGTGTTGGGGTTTTGGGATGATGATGTTATTATGATGTTTGATGATGAATCAATGAAATTATAATGTTTTCTTGTAAAGAAATGATGCATATGGTGTATGATAAAGTATGTTGTTGTTATTTGATGAATCTAAGTGGAATTATGAAGATTTGAGACATGTAATATGATGAAATTATGTAGAAATTGAGATTGTGCAATGCAGAAATCACAACAGGGAAGTCCTATTCGTGCTGCAGTGTCAAGCAGTGGAGATGTGTCGTCGGATTATGGAGCATCGCTCCAACAATGCCAGGCGGAGAAACAACAATGGGGTGGGGTGAAAAACATAGCCCCTGAATTTTGTATGGATAGTGGTTTGTCGCTAGAGCATAATCAGGCGACGCAGATGCGACGAATGAGCGTCGGGCGAGCCAAATGCAGCACCAGGCGGTAGAGACCAGAGGAGAATTAGTGAGTTGTTGCTCCCACCTCATCGGGCAAGCCTCAGGAGAGCAGTCTTCTTCGTCGGGCCAGCACCAGGTGATGAATAATAATAGCATTTTTAAAAGTGACGTAACTTGAGTTTCAGGACTTCCATTAACGTGTCGTTCGAAGCATTAGGAAGCTAACACGATAATATATACTTTATTAGAATAAAAAGAGTCTTATGGTGTGTCTTTTTAGTACCTATGCTTTGATGAATAAGATGATTCAATGATTGTTTTTATGTGGTATATGTGTATACAATGAATTATTAATACTATGATGATGTTGTTTTGAAGTATGCAATGATATCTATGATGATTATATGAATGATGATGTGTTTGAATAGCAGTGTTCATTTGGTTATTAAGATGTTTTGCATCATGCATTCATGTCATAAGTTAGGGCGTAGCCCAATGATGGGTGTAGGAAGTTGTTCCAGTGAGTTTGTAGGGAGAATAGTCCAGTGATGGCCTCAATCCCATAGTGTTGTTTAAGTCCAATTTATGTTGTGCTTTGGGTTTAAGTGGGGATCGATCCTATCGGTGGGGATCTTTGGAGAAAATGATGACGATGTCATCAGTGAAGTTTTTGTACCACGTGCATGAGAATCTAAAGAAGTTGCATTGCATTAATATGGAATTTCATGATGATTTGATTGACTGGTGTTTTCTGAATGTGTGTTAGTGATAATTACTAGTTGATGATATTATGCGTGTCTGATGTGTATTATGATACTTGAAGGTGTGAGTATGGCATGAGATTTTCGATGGTGTATTTCTTTGGTGTTATATCATAACTACTATATTTACTCCTTATGTCATTTATAATAATTATGATTTACTCACCCTTTCTGCTTGGAAATGTTACCTCTATACGTGGGTAACTTGTAGGTAATCAAGAATATTTCACTGAGGCTTAGAGGATAGCTACGAAGTATGTTCTTTATTTCCTATAGAATTAAAAGGGGTCTTGCTCTGATATGCAACATTGGGTTGGGATAATTTGTTTTAAATAATCATGTTGTTCTATTTAATTTGAGATTTGAACTACCCTTGTGGTAAATGAGTTATTTTGATTTGATGAAGTTATTTAGAAGTATCTTAATAAAGATGTTTTGAATTATGAGTCTCCGGTGTGAGTAAGTTGAAAAACTATGGTTGTTAGTCATGAAGTAATTAATGTAATTGATTTTTTAAAACCCGTGTTACGGAGCATGATGTGAATTATTATAAAGTTTGTTTGAAGCAAATGTGACACCCTTTTTGGTGCATTACTCTGATCTAATTATAAAACTATTATATGTATATTCTTTTGGGTTTAGAAATGTGTTACATTAGTGGTATCAGAGTAGGTTGGTACGTCCGACCAGGTTTTCTTATGATGTATATGTCCTATCGATCGATTAGTGTGAGTATTCTGTCGATGCGTGTTCAGACGTTAGTTTTATGGTGAGTTGGCACTCGTCAGAGACTAACATTGGCTGGTGAAGTTATTACTTGGACTATGCTCAGCAGAGAGTTTCTGAGGAAGTACTTTCTCGAGCATGGGCGAGGGAAGAAAGAGATTGAGTTTTTGGAGTTGAAACAAAGGAACTTGACTGTGATTGAGTATGCTTCGAAGTTTATGGAATCAGACAAGTATTATCCACATTACATGAAGCGACTGCTGAATTCTCGAGGTGCATTAAGTTTGAGAATGGTTTGCATCTAAAAAGCAAACGAGCAATTAGGTATCAGCAAATCCATGTATTTTCAGAGTTGGTGAACAACTGTAGGATCTACGAAGAAGACAATAAAGCCCATTCAGCTCATTGCAAGAGTTTGAACGAGAAAAGAGGAAAGCAGTATCAAGAGCGTAAGAAGCCTTATGATGCCCTACTGATAAAGGGAAACATAAGGCTTATGGTGGGAAGAAGACAAGTGGGGGAAGAGCTCTCGTTTCTTTCAAGTGTTATAGGTGTGGTGAACAAGGTCATCATTCTAATGAATGTGAGAATAAGGTGTTGAGGTTCTACAAATGTGGTAAGCGGGTCATCATGCTCCTGAGTGCAAGAACGATGGTCCAACCTATTTCAATTATGGAGAGCAAGGTCATATCAACACCCAATGTCTGAAGCCGAAGAGGGACGCTGCTGCCCAGATCAATGGTAGAGTGTTCAATTTGAGTGGATCAAAGGATTCCAAGGGGGACAACTTGATTCGAGGTACTTGTTTTATTAACAATGTTGAATTAGTTGCTATTATTAATACTGGTGTTACTCATTATTTTGTTTCGTGTGATTGTTCTAATATGTTGGGATTAAAGTTGTCTATTATGAACGGTAGTTAGTATGTGTAGCGGTAGAAATGTTGAGACTAAGCCATTGGATATACTTAACTCGCACAGATTAAATAAGAGACGCCACCGCGCTTTATTGTTTCCAAAGGAATGGGAAAAGAGCGAATAAACCCAAAAGATAGGGGGAGAGAATCTAGGTACGGGGGTTAGTTATACAAAGGAAAGGTATTAACATCCTAAACATCTATGGTACTCCGCAGGAACCTCTTTGAAAATTTGTGTATTTCGGCTATAAAAGGTGTATACAAAAATAAATGGTAGAGATGAGAAAAGAATTATTTTTCTTTTACAATTTTTGCATCTCCCGCAATTGTGAACCTTTAGTGCCTACCACCTTCCGTGCAATAGAGGATCAAGGTACTCGTAGTTCACCTTAAAAATTTTAAAACACAAATGCGTGTTGGTTAATTTTAAGAGAAGAGACATCATCGTCATATCCGAGTGGAAAACATACTTACTACCCACGATTATGAGAAAAGAGAATTTGCATCATCTCAAAGTGGAGGATATAGCTTGGATTTTAAAATCAACAAAGCCTCACTCAACACCAAAGTGTAAAATATCTCACTTTACTACATATCATAGAAGTATAGTTGCTCGCATCACTACAAAAGTCGTCTAATATTTTGAGAAAAGTTTTAAAGTAAAAATTCAAAGTGGCAAAATGGTTTGAATGAGTTTGATTGACTTTTAGTATTCTAAAAAAATGTCAAAGTATGATTAAGTTGGTTAAAGTTTGATTAAAAAAATATTTTTTTTGAAAATGGATGGACCTAAGTCCAAGTTTATTATGAAAGCGGTTCAAGTTAGAAAAACAAGAAGAGTTTTGAAAAGGAGGGAGAAGATTTTTGAAATTAAAGAAGATAGGAGGAGATGAAGGGACTGTCCTAAAGCATAAAGTAAAAGCCAAGGAAAAGAATGATCTAACCAATAAGAAGCCAACACTTGACATAAAGAGTCAATTTAGAATTCCCATCCTTTGAATTGAAAGCAAGCAAGCAAAAATACTAAACCTCTTAGGAATACCAAGCTTCAAATGAATTAAGTCTTCACAAAAACTGGGCAGAGTAATGGCTGTATACAGAGGAATTCTCAATCACGAACAAAGCACATAATTAAAAAAACCTGCACACAAAGAAAATCAACCCAATGTCTTGGGGTAAACCCCAAGAACTCTAGACAAAAGAACCACAGAGTCACAAGGTCCCAAGGGTAATCAAGGCTTCTAATCCTAAGTCCAAGAGGTCCAAAACTCCATAATGCCAAGGATAGTAACCAAATAGTACACGTAACTTTAAAGTTTTCTTTAATGTTCAAGTTGGTTATTAAGTGTCTTCAAAAGAAAATGAAATCTCAAGTGAGCAAAATAAAAATGACATAAAGATGAATGCTCAAGTTAGCAAAGATAAAATGACATAAAGATAAATTCTCAAGTGAGCAAAGATAAAATGACATAAAGATAAATGCTCAAGTAAGCAAAGATGAAAATAACATGAAATGTAAATGCAGTAAATGGTGCATAAAAGTAAAGGAATAAAATAAAGGGCATAAAGTAAAAGCACAAAGTAAAGTCAATTATTAGTGAATTAGAAGTTAGAAGTTAGATGAATGACCATCTTGAAACTTGCATTTGAAAACTCATTAGAAGATTGATAAAATCAAAGCTTCTCAATAACATGTTTCATTTGCTTTTTGTCAAGTATATCATTCATCTCAAGTACTCAAGGTAAGCATATATGATCAACGATGTTTAAATGATTCACTTAGAGCAAAATTCATGAAAGTTTATTAGAGGATTGATAATATCAAGGCCTCCTAATAATGAACCTCAAAGTTATTGGATCAAAGATTTCAAATTAAACATACTTGGGATTGCAAATATAGGTTTGGGCCACAAATGATAATTTTTCGAATCAGGACAAATTTAATGCTATGTTTAGCAATCGTAAGTGGACTTATGTAGAAGTCACACCTATTTTGAGGCTGATCAATATCAATCTATGTACGACATGTTAGAGAAATTAAACTTAGATAATTCTCCAACAACATGTAGCACAAGTAAGAAAGGGATAAGATGAAAAAGGAGGGGATGTATAAGATGAAATTAGGGTTTAAAATATCATCAACATCATTCATCCATTTTGGTGGATTTGGTTTTTCAACCTATCAACAGCCAAGATCCAATGAGGTTGAGGAACTTGTCCCAAAATAACACGCAAATCATGACCAAATAAAAATGATAAAATAATATTCAGTAAAACAATATTTAAATGATTAATAAAAGGGAAATAATTGGTAAAATAAACAATATATTTAAACACCAAATAAAAATCCTAAAAAAATAGTCAGAGGTCAAACATGAGTCAATAAATGTTGACAAATTTTTTTAGAATTTTTTAAAGTAAAAAACTATTTTAAAAATTTAATGAAATAAGATAAAAAACCAAAATTTATGAAAAATAGTAAAAATAGAAATAAAAATAAAATATGGTTACTAATTTTTGTCGAGGTCATTAGAGCCTTCCATAATATTTCCATAATTTAAATATCAATAAAAGTATTTTTAAACAATTAAAACAAGTAAAATAAAGTGAAAAATCATAATAATATCAAATCACCAAATAAAATTGTGAAAAAAAAAAATCAGCAAGAGAAAAATCAAAAGCACTTTTGAGAATTTTTTAAGAATGTTTTGAAGTTGAAATGAATTTTTTTATGAATTTTTGAAGTTTAAAACAATTAAAATATAAAAATAAAAATAAAATAAAACCAAAAAGATGTGGACCATCTGATCAATGTCAAACGCATTAGTAAGTAGATCTGAATAGGGATGGCAACAAGGTGGGTCGGGGGTGGGGCGGGTTTAAGCACACCCAGACCCGCACCCGCCACCCAGACTCAGACCCGCCCCCGGCCCCAAACTCGTTCGGGGCTAATATTTGTTCCCCCACCCCCGCCCCCAATAAGAAACGGGTTTCCCCACACTCGCCCTACACCCGCCCAAATAAAATATTAGTTTTTTTTTTAAAATTTATACTTTTTTTCAATAAAAATAAAAATCAATAATTAAAATAAATAATTAATTATTTTAAAAGTATTTTTTATGTTTGATATTTTTATTTAAATTGTATTTAAAAAAATTCTAATAAACATGATATTATAACATTAAAAAGTGTAAATGAGTAATAAAACTATTAAAAATAAATGAAATAAATTAAATTAAGTTGGCGGGTGTGGGTGCAAGGCGGGTACTAGCATCACCCGCCCCTGCACCCGTACCCATAAATAAAAACCAGGTTTTCCCTGCACCCGCACCTGCCTCTTGTTAAACCGGGTTTTCCCCGCTAATTTCGGGGCGGGGGTGGCCGGGGCCCGACGGGGGCAGGTTTATTTACCATGCCTAGATTTGAAGGACCTGGCGCATTGTGTATGTTATGGACCTTATTTAAAAACACACATAATCAAATAAATTCGGGCCAATCAAAATAAAACAATTGTCACGCTATCATTGGGAACGACATGTAGGTCGTCTTCAACCTCCTGACCTCTGCGCGTTGGGTTTTTATGAGATTCTTCAAATTGAATTATTAGAATCTCAAACTGGTATCATTAGATTCGTCTCTTTCAGATGATCCTAAACTCGCCCTCACAAAAAACTTATATAAATTGTAGCTCAGTCGATTTGAGAAAAACCAGAAGAAAAAATTTGGAAAGGGATTTGAAAATTCATGAGCAAAACTCACTTCCAGTTAAAAGCTAATGATGCAATCAGTACCAAAGTGATCAGAGCTTCATTTTAGTAATAAGTTTGGATAGAATTGATAGAGGAATTTACCTGTTGAAGTTCAAATTCAGAGCTCTGAAACTTGACTTGGCTAGCACAATTCAGGGCACCTCAAGGCTTGGTTCTTCTTCTGTTAGCTTCAGGGAAGTTCAAGGATGAAGAATTAACAAAGAAATTGGATTGAAATATGCTTTAGAACCAAATTCGAAGTTGTAGAATTGAGAGTTATGGAGGAAGTTCAATAGAGGTTCTTTGGCTCTCTAAAGTTTGTCAAATGAGTGGGATATCATCCTTGAGAGAATTTGTGTGAAGTTACAAGCATGGAAAATGTGACTCATATTTCCTCAAAACTCAGCCAAAACATATGTTTCAAGGTGCTAATAACTTCTAGAACGTTGTTAAGCATGATTAGAAGTAAAAACATGCAACAATTTTGTGATTAGAGGCCATATTAACCAATTCGCAATCTGACTATTTTGACAAAATCAGTTTCATGGTTCCAACTTTAGATCCATGGTACAAACAACTTAAGGGGATTTATGACATGATTCTTGAAGCATTTCAAAGACAAGGTTACAATATTAACAATATGGCAAGAAAGACATCATTTGTATGCTTGAGCAAAAAGTTATGTCCAATTGAATTTGTGAAAAACACACGGATGTTTTGTACTTAGAAAAATACTAAGTGTTGAACTTCAAAATGACCTATAATGTTCTTTAATATTAAATGACTTTCTACTCAAAATTTTATATTGATTTATGAATATGACATGAAGTATACCTCTTGAATTGAAGTGTGGAATTAAGATCACTCAAAAATCATAAAAATTGAAAGAGTTATGGTCTTTGGAAGATGATGAACAAATTTGGGGAAAATCACAAAAGACCTATAATCTTTTCAATTATTCTACCATTTTCCAAGCATTCTTAAGTCTTGGACATAAAAACAAAGTTGTAGTAGACATACCAAAGATTATTATGGAAAATTAATGGGCTCAGGGGAGATGAAAATTGACCAAGTTATGATAATTTAAAGTCAAACCCTAAAACTCAAAGGCCTTTCAAGAAGACTTATAATCTTTCTCAATCATTAGTGATCTTCCATTCAAAATTAGCCTTATATCTATGAAGAGATATTGTTAAGGACCATTTAAAGAGAATCATGGATTTCGACCCAATCAAAATTATCAAACAATGATCAAGATATGGTCCTTAGAAGTCAACAAACCCTAGCTCAGAGAGTGTCAAAATGACTTGAAACCCCTTTCAACTTTTGATGATTTTTCTTGCACAACTGGATCTTGTCATGTGAAGAGAGGTTGTTGTAGATGATGATAAGAATGCATAGAAAAAAGAACCAACTCAAAATGTTGAAAATTGAAAGAGTTATGCACTTATTATAACCGAATCTAGTATTTGCTTAATTAGGTAAAACTTGTTGAATCAACCTTGAATCTTTTGGACTTTTTTGACAAAATAATCACGAGGAATCATAAGAGACCTTGAAATGATGTTTTCTTGAAGCACACTCAAAGGTGGAGCTTAAGTCTCAATGAAACCTATTGAAGAAGGCATAAAAATAAACACATGAACCTATGAATCTTCTTTATGAATTCCACCACCAAATTTGAGGAGATCTTGACCTAAATAAAGTGAGAGGGATCCTTGAACCACAAATATTTGATGCCATAGACATGAACTTGAAGATTGAGCTCTTGCAATCCATTAGAAAACCATTTGATTGAGAATCACCCCTCAAAACCACAGGTTAGATGATGAGATGAATGCAATTGTGATCACATACAATATGAACATTAAAATAAACATATATACACATATTGATGTTAGTTAAAATAAAACATGTATAAGATACACAATTCAAGTTTCTTGGTAACCCCTAAAGAGCAAACTTAAAGATATGATAAAGAGAGAAACAACCCTAATATGTGTACCTTGATGCATTGTGACATGAGAAGATGACAAATCTTAGGGGAAAAATCGGGGCTTAATACTATGGTGATCGATACTCCTGCTAGTGGTTCTATTACTACCACTCTTGTTTGTTCAAAGTGACCTCTGACCATTTATGGTAAGAGTTTTGTTATGGATTTGGTGTGTCTGTCCTTACACCAAATTGATGTTAATCTTAGGATGAATTGGTTGGAGTTCAACTATGTCCATATCAATTGTCATAATAAGACTCTGAGGTTCCCTAAGTTCGGTGATAATGGAGAATTTATGTTGTTGTCTGCTAAGAAAGTGAACAAACTTATGGAAGACAAAGCTTTGATGTTTGCAATGTTTGTGTCGCTGCAACTTGATCGTGAAGTGGCGAGTGTTTAATTACTTGTCGTCTGTGAATTTTCAGAAATGTTTCCATATGACATCAGATTTTGCTCTAGAACGTGAAGTGGAGTTTTCTATAGATGTGGTTCCAGGTACAAGTCCAGTGTCAGTGGCTTCTTATAGGATGTCAGCTCCAGAGCTGAGCGAGTTGAAGAAATAACTAGAACAAATGCTTGAGAAGAAGTTTGTGCGACCGAGTGTTTCACCGTGGGGTGTGACTATGTTGTTGGTCAATAAGAAAAATGGAAGTATGAGATTGTGTGTGGACTATAGGCATTTGAATAAAGTGACAATTAAGAATAAGTATCCACTTCTGAGAATCTATGACTTAATGGATCAGTTGGTGGGCGCATGTGTTTTCATCAAGATTGATTTGAGGTCGTGTTATCATCAAATTCGTGTTAAAATAGATGATATTCCAAAGACGAATTTCCGAACGAGGAATGGTCATTACGAGTACACTATGATGTTGTTTGGTGTATCTAATGCACAAGGTGTTTCCATGGAGCATATGAATCAAACTTTTCATTCATATTTGGATAAGTTTGTCGTCGTGTTCATTAATGATATTCTAATCTATTCAAAATCCAAAGAGGAATATGCATAACATTTGAGAATTATGTTTCAAGTGTTGAAAGAGAAGAAGTTATATGCTAAGTTGTCGAAGTGTGAATTTTGGCTGAAGGAAGTAAGTTTCCTTGGTCATGAGATTTCTAGTGGTAGAATTGTTGTAGATCCTTCTAAAGTTGATGCAATGTTGCAATCGGAGACTCTGAAGTCTGCGAATGAGATTTAAAGTTTTCTTGGTTTAGCAGGTTATTACCGAAGGTTCATTGAAGGATTCTCTAAGTTAGCATTACTATTAACTCAGTTGACTCGAATGGGTCAAGCTTATGTGTGGGATGTTGCGTGTGAAGAAAATTTCATAGAATTGAAAAAAAAGTTGACGAATGCTCTAATACTAGTTTTGCCTAACCCGAGTGATGCTTTTGTGCTGTATTGTGATGCATCGAAGATGGGTCTCGGTGGTGTGCTAATGTAAAATGGATAAGTTAGGGATTATGCTTCTAGACAATTAAAGATTCATGAAAGTAATATCCTATGCATGACTTAGAGTTAGCATTTATGATGTTTGTGTTGAAGATTTGGAGACATTATCTTTTTGGCTCTAAATTTGAAGTGTTTAGTGATCATGAGAGTCTGAAATACTTGTTCGATCAGAAGGAGTTGAATATGAGGTAGAGAAGATGGCTTGAGTTGTTGAAGGATTATGACTTTGATTTGAATTACCATCAGAGTAAAGCAAATGTAGTTGTCGATGCATTGAGTAGAAAATTGTTGCACATGTAAATGCTTATGGTCCGAGAATTGGAGATGATCGAACAATTTAGAGATATGAGCTTAGTATGTGAAGAGACTCTCGATAACGTGAAGTTGGGAATGTTGAAACTGACTAGTAGTATAGTAGAAGAAATATGAGAAGGTCATAAATATGATTTTAAGTTGGTTGACAAGTTGATCTTGATTAACCAAGAAAATGGAGATGATTTCAAAATCAATGATAACGGCGTGATGAGGTTCAAAAACAGAGTATGTGTTACGGATATTCAAGAACTTAAGAGAAGTATTCTCTAAGAAGGACATCGAAGAGGGTTGAGTATTCATCTCGGTGCCACAAAGATGTATCAAGACTTGAAGAAGTTTTTTTGGTGGCCTGGTATGAAGAAAGAGTGTCATACCTCAAATTTCCCCGCCTCGGTGCTACAGTCAAAATTATTTTCAAAATTAAGTTTTAAAAATTATTTTGGTTCGTTTACACCAACATTCTTTGGTTTTTATAAATATTTATTTTTAAATTATTTTGCTTATTTAAAAATATACATAATAATTTATTTGTATTTTTTAAATAACAAATACTTGCTCGTCTTCATATACTTTCAATTGGATTTTTGTTTCAAATAAGCAACATAGCACAATTGGTAATGTAAATATAAGGTCATGGGTTCGGACCTCACTAGGTGCACTTTGAATATTTTTTTCTATATGTTACTAATTTTATTTCAATTTATATTAAAAAAAATCATAAAAAAGCCATTTTTTAATTATTTAAATATTATTTTCATACTTTATAATGCATTTTTTTTAAAAAAATTTATTTGATTTTATGCACTTTCTTTTTACCAAAATTAAGTGGAAAAATTATAATAAATACCAAAAATATTTCCTTTTATGTTTAATTGATTTTTATTGGGCAATCAGTGTCAATTTGTGACATACTCATCTTATGATTGGTTAGCTTTGTGACCAAGGAAATTTTGATTTGTCAATTAACTTTATTTCCTAATTTGTTGACCTAATTATCAGTATAAATAAGTCACTCTTTCACATTATTTTTCATCATAACTCACCAGAGTTCTCCTAAAAATTGTTACTCTTCACATCGAAGAACAACAACAAAGAAACTCTGAAGTCTCCATCAACAATCATTTGGAGATCAATAATCTTATCAATAATTATTTTAGAGTTCTGAACATAACACCTAAATTTTTTCTCACAATTGGAGGGCGAGTTTTCTAACACTATCTCACACAAGCTCTGCACATAGATTTCCACCATCGTTGTCGCCACCTTCAGATAAGTCTTTCTAATTATGCTTATGTTTTATTTATTTTATAATATATTTTTACCATGTCCTATATATATTTGACTCTTATGAACCATGAGTATTGACAGTAAGTGGTGTAGAAAAATCGGAGGTAGTAGGCACTAGTCACGATTCTGTTTTTTTTTGTTTTGTTCTCTATAATTTTCAATATTAAGGATAATGCAACAAGGGTGAATGTATATAATTTATAATCAAATAAGTTGTAGGTTAAGTTTTATATACTGTTGAAACTAACTTCGTTCTTAGTACGTAGTTTCTATATAGGTTATTTTATAATATTAAATAATTTATTTTTAATTTGATTTTTCTTTTTATATTTTAGGATGCAAATAATTTTTCTTTATCCTATTAATAGGGTGAAAATTTATTTAGTTTTTTTTTTAATTATTATTAAATTAAAATATTCATCATTTGTAAACAAAAATACAAACAACTTTTTCTCAATTAATTAATTTAATATTTTAAAAAGATATTACTAAACCCCGCTTCTTAATTGGGCCAAGTTTAATTTCTGAACTTGGGCCCTTACTACTTACACACCCATATGTTTTACTACTAAACTAAGTTTACACTCCACCTATATTTTGGGTCCAGTCCAATATCTGAACTTGAGCCCTCACTTGCCAAACCCTCATATTTGACTACCATATTGCAAAACTCACCCCTCAGCCAATTTGAGCTCAAAATATCTTTGGGTCCAAATTTTCTTCTAATACACCACGTAGTCTTAATTTTACACCCATGTGCATAAATGGGCCAAGTTTAATTTCCGAACTTGGGCCCTTAATATCCCTACCCCGTTATGTGTCCTACCATACTCTTTACCAATGAAACACTTAAATAACTAACCTACGATCAAACCATTTTTCTACTAACATAATAAAACCTAAGACATTTTCGAAAAAAGGATTAAATATAATTACTTTCAAAATCAACTACGAGCTGCATCTACGATCACTCAACTTACAACTCAGACAAGGTTCAAGGATAATTCAAAATCAATTATATGCAAACCGATAAAAAACACCAACCAACACTATGAACTATGAATTGGGACTCTGATTCCTCATAAGAGGATACGTAGACATACGACTTAAAAATCATGGCGAGTCCCCTAACTAAAAAAATAAAATCCTATTCATAAACCTTAAACCTAAACCCTAGTATCCTTGTCAACAAGGTAGATGAAGGGTGCCTAACACCTCCCCTTCCTATAAAGTGAGTCAAGAACTTAGAATCTCTGTATCATATCATCGATTAGGGTTATTCCGTTATATTCTCGTCTTAAGATAAAAATTAATGGTGGCGACTCTATATTTTTTGCCGATTATTACAGCTGCCAAATCTTCTCGGGACTCCAACCCTAGGGTTTAAAAGCCTCTCCTTTTTAGGTTTAGGTTACCGGTTAGGGTTTTGTTTTTTTACGTTCCATATTTTTTTTATTTATTATGTTGTCTATTTATTTATTGTTTTTTCATTATATTATTATCATATTGTGGCGGGATTTTATTTTTAAAAAACATATTTTCAAAAACCTTAGAAAGAAGGTTCGTCTATTGGTGAAGGGGATATATCATCCCTATGACTTTTTGTGACTACTTCGCCTAGAGTCGATCGAATTACAAAAAAGGAATATGTCTCAAGAGGTATCCTCTTAAGGTATAGGACTTTGGAATGAAACCAATGACTTTTGTATAACCCTAAACCAAAATCTCATGGTGAGACCTTTTACGACCTAAGAGATAAAAGTTTCGGTCTATAAAGAGGCTCCGCTTAAGAGAGACCCTTGTGCCTTTCCCTCTAGTGTAATCTATGACATCCTTAAGGAAGCCACCTTTCGGGGAGGGTAGAATATCCGTAGGCCGAAATTATGAACCTACAAATTAAGGATACTTTTCATAAATCCTATTACTATGTTATATCATCATGCATTCATACATCTTGCATTTCAAATATTCATTATTTTGCATTTTTTTATTGTCTTATTCACAGGATTAAAAAAAATAATTAAAGGTTTTTGGTAAGTATCCTAAAAATGGATGCCAAAGGGAAATAACTTGTCTGTGTTAACACCATCAAGCCAGATATGACAAAGATAAAAATCATCAAAGGGAAATCGTATGAAAGAGCTATGAAGATGTGTGTTTGCTGTTATGGGGATACCCTCAAGTTTACAAAAGTGGATGTACAATTGGATGCTATCTCTTCCTTGGTTCAGTTCTACGATCTTCCGTTAAGGTGTTTCACCTTTCAAAATTTTCAACTAGCACCGACTTTGGAAGAATTTGATAGGTTATTCAATTTTTCTAAAGAAAAAGTTTATGTGGGAATTGGACAACCTATTTATGTTAAAGACTTAACAAGAGGTTTAGGGATACCCTTTTCTGATTTTTCACCTAATTACAAAAGAGATGATGATTTACAAGGGATTAAAAAGAAATATTTGGAAGCTAAAGCCATTTCTCGTGCCAATAAGAAAGAATGGGAGTCATGTGTTGATTTGTTTGGGACTGCTTGTCTTTGGTGTCATTCTATTTCCGTAAACTTTGGATTATATTGACCTTGTAACTATTAGTGTGTTTTTGGGCGCAAAAGCTTTAAATGCGGACCCAACTCCTGCTCTACTTACCAATGTTTACTATGCTCTTCACACTCGTTATGAAAGGGAGAGGGGTACACTAAACTGTTGTATCTCGCTCTTATATTCTTGGTTTATGTATCATATTTATAAGGAAGACTACATGATCAAAACTTTGGCACGATTTGAGTGGCCTCAAGAATTATGGTCTCTTATTGTTGATTTTGTGTTGTGGTACGCCAAGAATCTAAAACATCGAATATATCATTTACACTTGTGGAGATTTTACGAATGTTCCGTTGATTGGGTCACGTGGTTGCATCAGTTATAACCCTACTTTGGCTTTGGGACAACTTGGGTACCTGTTGTACCCCAAAATTTTCCCTCTCATTTTATCCAACATATACTCATTGAAGCCCTCAATCTGCTCAAGGATGCCCAAGGGTTGATCAGACAAACTCTCTCCTAAAGCAATGAATCTCCAACTAGGGATGCCATTTTCATTAAGATGGGTGAGCTCCAAAAGCCTCAAATCTTTTCCATGGTCCTAATATGTTCTCAAGATCATCCATGTCAAGTTTCATGCCTTGCACAAGAAGTTTGCTCAGTCAACTGCTCAAATGCCTGAAAATCAACCGTGCTAGGTCAAAAGTCAACTATGGGCCACATACAGTCAAACTTCAAGATTTTTGGTCAACATAAACATTTTGGAGTAACATCCATCATTTGATTAAGGGTTGATCATGATTCCTCAAGGAATTCTCCTAATTCATCAAAACTCAAAAGTTGCTAAATTAGGGTTTCTATAGGAAAAGTGAACCAAACTTTGACTAGGCATAACTTTCTCATACTTTATCAGAAATTTCCCATCCAAGGCTCATGTTGAAGAGGATTCAACTACCTACAACTCATCTTCAGGCCTCAAGTTCAAAAAATGAACTCATGAAAAGATATGAATTCAGACATTATAGGTCATTTCAAAAAGTCAACAAAAACACCTTTTGGGTCAAAACTTCTTACATGAACATGGAAGATCCAACTGAGATGAGACCAAAAGGGTTGTTTAGAGGACATCCTAAGATTTCTAAAAATTCCAAGAACACCTTCCTGGGGTTAAAATTGTGGGAGATATGTATGTCAAAGTTGACCAATATTTGGAAATGTGCATGAAGTCAACATTGATCAAAATGACCTTTTTTCCAAATGGGCCCAACTTTTTAGGATTGCATCTTATTCCTAACATGGTCCACGACACATGAACCACTCCATGCATCATTTTCTTATTTATTTGATTTATTTTGATTTGTAATAATTTAAAATCCAAATTAAATCAAATAAATGATATAAAATTATTTTGGGATGATTTTGCATTAAATAATGAGAATACAGGTTGTATGATAGCAAGCAAATCGTGCAAGCCAAGAATAGACACAAAATATACACATTTTTAAAATTTCCAAGATTTGATTTCCCCTTAAAGTCATGCCTTTATTCTTTGGATTTTTTCCATACATGTTGACCTAATCTTGCCCACTACATATATACAACAAAGTCAGACCTAGAGGGGACATAGACAGAACCTTTACACTAGGTTTTCAAATATAAAAAATTCTCCATAAACTTGTGTTGTACCCCAAAATTTGCCCTCCCATATTTTTCAAGATTTGTCAAGAATCATCTTCAAATGGTTCAAGACCACTCAAGGGTTGCACAGTCCAAATGCCTCCTGAGCCAGTCAAAATTAGGGTTTTGGTTCTTTCAAGGAATTTGGGGTTTTCAGTGGTCCAATCAAGTCCCATAGGCCTATATATATTGTCAAGCATCTATATGTCAAGTCTCAAGTCTCACAATACCAGTTTGCACAGTCAAAAGCTCCATTTGCTTCACAATCAACTGCAGGGGCAAAATGGTCATTTTGCAGTCAAAAGTCAAAATTTTTGGTCAACATCTTATTTTGAGTCCACAATCATCATTTGATCAAGTCTTGATCATGATTCCACAAGCATGGCTCAAAAATCATCAAGATGCAAAAAGTTACTATTTTTGGACAGCAGAAAAGTCAAATGTATCTTGACCAAGGCATAACTTTTTCATGGTTCATCAGAAAAATCCCATCCAATGCTCATTTTGAAGGGGATGACATTTCCTACAACTCATCTTCACATTCCAAGTCCAAGAAATTCTCTCATAAAAAGTTATCAATTTCTACATTATAGGTCAATTTCAAAAGTCAACAAAAATGCACTTTAAGTCAAAGACCATAACTTGATATTGGTAAATCCAAATGACATGGGACCAAAGGAATTGGTTAGAGGACTTCAAGACCTTTCTAAAATGTCCAAGAACATGTTCATATGATCAAAATTGAGCAAGATATGCATTGAATAAGTTGGGAAATTTTTGTGAATTTGCAAAAGTCAACTTTGCTCAAAACACTTTGTTTTTGCTAATAGGCCTCAAATTTCTTCTTGAAACTTTGTCCAAAGCTTATGCACGACCCATTAAGCCTACTTGAATTTATTTTCTTATTTTTATTAATTAATTGGATTTTTTAATTGATTTTAATTCATTTAATTAATTTAAATTGTAGGAAATTCAAAGATATGATTTTTTCAATCTTTTGTGAAGCAAACAAGCTCAATATATGCTGTCAAATTCGTGTGCACATCAAGGGGAAAAAAATCTCCAAGTTTGGCAAGTTTTTTCAATCAAAAAGATGCAAAAAGATATGATTGCAAATCAAATATTGAAACCATCATTCCATGGATTTCTTGGCCAAGATTTAACCTAAATCCATTCTACTATATATGCAAAAGCTAAACCTAATGCCATGGACGTGAGAATTGCTGCAGAAAGCCATATGCAACATTGAAAAAATCAAGAAAAACTTGAAAACTGTTTTCCATAATTTAACGTGATTCAAAGCTTTTTCTTGTTTCTAATACATTGCAGGAACTCTCAGGGACAAATTGCAATCAAAACCACACGCTAAAGCTTGAGAAATCGCTCTACCCAGTCACACGGTTTAACTTTCTTTCTCATAATCGAAACTCATAATTCATGCATCATTAATTTGATTTTTTGTGTGTTTTGCATTGCTTGAATCCACAGGAAGCTTTTGGCATAGGTTAATTGAACTATTATGCATTGAATCGAAAGATGCCATTGATGAATTCTAGGGTTTCCAAGCTTCCAGATTAGGGCTTTGCTGTACAGGAAAAATCAGACCTTGAGAGACCCATGGTTGGATTCGTTGCGTCAAGACGAATCAAAATTCACCCTCGCGAAATATTTATCTTGCTCACACGCCTATTCGCTATTTTTCGTTGATACAGGTTGTGGGGGTTAAAAATCCCCGCTATCTAATCTTTATTTTACAGGTTTAGCCAAGAAGACGAGTACGTGTTGCTTCCTGGTTGGATAATTCAAAACACGCGCGTTTTTTTTTCTCTTTTCAGCATATGCGTTGATTTGTGTATATTATTATTTATTGTCATTATAATAACAGATGCAAGCAACTGGCCTAGTGGAGCGTGCGTTGTCCAAGAACCATTGGGACCTGGGTTCGATTCCCAGGTCCCCCAAACCTTTGTTTCTATTTTTTCTTACATGATCACATGCAGGCTTTACAACGCGTTCCATCATACACCTCAAATAATCAGGCGCCATGTGTCCTTAAGCCTAGATCTGATGACAAAGGATGAGCCTCACCGTACTCTCTAGTCAACCATGCGCTAGACAATTTAAGAAGTCAAACAAGGCTTGAGCTTAATGGGCCAGAATTTCTAATTTGCCTCCATATTGGGCCCATCACCCCCCTGGTTTTATTACTTCTTTTTATTTTCTTTTCCTTATAATTTCTTTTATTAATTATTGTTATTATTATTAACTAACAAATAATTATTTTTCATAATAAATTTAGACAATTAAAAATGTAAATATTATTTATTTTATTATTTATTATTTTCACTATTATTATTTTGTAAATAAATTCTAACAAACCAATTTAGTTTAATTAGGTTAAATTTGACTTTTTTGTTACAATAAATAAAATTAACTTAGAATTAGGGTTTTTTACTAACTTTTTAATTCCTTTTATTTTATTAAAACATAAAAAACACAAAAATATTTTTTTCTTTTAATTAATCAATTAATTAGTTATTAGGCTTAATTTTAATTAATTACCAAAAGGGACCAAACTTCTTTCTTTTCTCAAAAGGGTCAAAACCCTAAAGACTTTTCCCGTTTCAATTTCTATTCGTGCATATTTATTCTTGGATTAATTTTTGATCATTATTTATGTATCTGCTCCGAGAATGTAATAGTTAATTAGGACTTTTATCGCTTTTTTTTTATTTTCTCGCATTTATTTTCCAAAGGGTTATGTTTTTGGCGATGTAAATACCCGACGTCTTGTAATAGTGTAGATTCACTTTCCGCAATTTATTTTCCGCACAATTATTAACTGTTAACTATGCATGCAAGACTTGTCTGAAATTAAAATCAATTCGTAGCTCACCATAATACTTGTGCAAAGATAATATAAACTGAACTTGACACACATGCACATGCCACTCCTAGGGTACACCTCACTTGGTTGCCTCGAGGTGGTCATTAAGTATAGGGTGTTTTAGAGGTCGCCCTCCTGTCTAAAGATCCAGTTGCCTCGAAATGGTTGCCTCGGATAAAAAGGATCTAGGACATTAGGGTTACCGCTAAGGCGTCCTACTATTGCTTTGGTGATCACACATGTCCCTATAATCGAATTGACCCGAATAACTCCGACGACAGTGCTACCTACTTCTTAATAGTGGGATGGTACTGTCTAAAGGACTCTTACACAGCCTAATTCCTTAGAGTGGGTAGATTTCTCCTGGGTACTTGCTCTTTCAAAAAACAAAAACAACTTTTCGCACCTACACTTTCAAAAAGTTTTCAAACAAAATACTTCATACACTCTTGAGGACTGATACAAGAGTTACCTAGAAGTTTTCAAACAAAACTTTTTCAAAACCCACAAACACAAGAAAAGAAAAACATTTTGAAAACATAGTGAGCAAGTACCTAAGAGCCTGTGGATAACCACGGATAGAAAGGGTGCTAACACCTTCCCTTTCTATAATCTACCTCCCGAACCGAGAAACATCTCGAAAAGGAATTTTGCTGTGCTTTTGTCCTTTCCTTGTTGGAGAAAATAAAAGACGGTGGCGACTCTTGCTTACCGCGACATTTTGCGAAACACAAACGCGAACCAGCATTCCAAAACAGTCAGTTCTATTTCCACCGATCACAACTTGCACCCTCATATTCACATTTGCGGCCAACTTCAAAGCATTCTAACCATTCCTTGGTGTTCCTGAGGTAAGCTAGGGTAAGTATGGGCCATCATTCATAACCATAACACGCTGAAACTCATTGTACATGACTCATATTTTCATAATTTTCCTGTCTATCAGATTTTAAATTATAGCATATTTCAATTTGTTCTATCCCCATTAACATGATCACACGATGATAAGGAACAGATCTGGGCAATCGTTGATGAGCTTTGATGGCTAAATAGCCATCTGCCATGGCTAGGGCATAACAAACTGCAAGCTTTGTATCTCCCTATATAGGAACTTTTAGGGAAAATGGATACCACCATTGGATTCTTGGGGAAATTTTCAGGGGGTAGGTCATTTTTTATGCTTTGATCTCGCGTATTTTGCAGGTTTCATTTTTGGGTGTCACTAGAGAGGGTCCAAGCATGCGTGGCTATTCCTTATAATCCCATTGGCTGGATCAAACGATGAATTCCTCTCTCCATATCTGATTGGCTCTTTGAGTCACCATGGCCCCTACAATGCATACGTGTCATGGCTGCTTCAGCACTAGCACCTTGTTTCCCTTTTGTTTTATTTGTTTAATTATATACACGATTAACATCCCATCGTAGATGGTCCAGGTGTAGGCGTGTGAAAAGAAGGACCTTGGTTCGATCCCAGGTCCAAGCATTTTACATTTTCTCAACATTTTCTGTAGGACTCAGCACACTATCCTCCAGCGCGTCCATCCTACAGCCCGTGATCTGGCCATTAGATCCATCCTCAAAGAAGATCTGGCGCTCATGCAAGAAACCCCCATGGTAGACCCTCATAGACCAGCTACACTAGATTCACACGCAGACAAGTGGACCAGCAATCTTGGGCCTAACAAATTCAACTCCTTACCCCCCAGATTCCTAACAATATCAGGCACAAGTCATTTCTTTTTTTTTTTTATTTTATTTTTAATTTCTTTTGTTTTATTTCTTTGTTTAATTATTTTTAGAAAAACAAAAATCATTTTTTATTAAGCCAAAAAATCATAAAAAACATTAAAATTAGATTTTTTTTCATATAAAATATTTTATTTCATTAATTAATTAGATTAACTTAATTAGGGCAATTTAAATTCTTTTTCCATAATTAAAATTAATTAGAAAATTAGGTTTAATTTGCAAATATTTAATTTTCTCAATCAAAAAATAACAAAATATTTTCTTGATTTCCTTCGAATTTAGACTTTGATTCTCGTATTTAACTCGTCTCGCGCAAATTTATTTATAATTTCAATTATTGTATCTGCATTGGATTTGTAATAGTTTTAAATTAGGTTATATTTACCGCTTTTTGCTTACTGTTTAATTCCCAGTTTGATTATGTAACCCCCTCCCCGAGGCCTTGTAATAGTTAGGACTTTAATTTCTCGCACTTTTAAATTTCCGCAACTATGAACTGTCTAGATGTATGGATAATAGGCTTGCATGCAAAAGATAAATGAAATTAAAACAGTAGATAAACCTAATTGTGCAAAGATAAATAAACTAAAAAATAACACATGCACATGTTCACTCCTATGGTTTATCCCACTCCAGTTGCCTTCGGTAAACGACCATGAAGCATAGGGAATTTTAGTGGCCGTCCTCCAGTCCCAAAAGATCAAAATGACCCATTCGAATATTGCCTCGGAAAGATCTTTAGGACTTTAGGGTAACTACTAAGGTTTCCTAACCGTTGCTTTTGTGACCGTAATTGTTCCTTCGAATGTCCCTTAAAACCCCAACGATGGGGCTACCTACTCCTTAATAGTAGGATAGCGCTGTCTAAGTGAAACGAGAACGAACAATATTTTTTCGAGTAGGTAGAAAATCTTAAGTACTTGCTCAAAACAATAAAAACTCTTTCACACAGACACTTTCAAAATAGTTTTCAAAAACAACTTCGTCACACTCTTGAGGTCAGATACAAGGGTTACCACGAAGTTAAACAAAAACTTTTCAAAACACACACAAGCAATTTCAAAATAAGCAAGTACCTAAGAGCCCATGGAAAACCATGGATAGAAAGGGTGCTAACACCTTCCCTTTCTATAATCTACCTCGTACTCAGAAACATCTCAAAAATGTTTTTTATGCTCTTTTTCCTTTTCCTTTGTTGGATGAAATAAAAGTCGATGGTGACTCTTGCTTACCGCGACATTTGTGAATACAAAATGCATATCAGTATAACAGTCGGTTCTGCCACCGTATCACAGAACTGGCGACTCTGCTGGGGAATTCATTAATAAAGTGGGGTTTAACTTAGGATCTAGAACATTCTTAAATTGCTTCTTTGGCTTGTCTTGCTTGATTTATTTTTAAGGGTATCTGTTTGGGCTTGTTTGGATCCTAAACCCGGATCGGGGAATTCCTTTTAGGTAAGTAGCAATAAACTGTGAGGGAACTATGCTGGGTATACCGACATGGTTGAAGCAGTAGCTACGTTGATGCGACACTTTGGTTGGTACCGGTAGCCCTTGAGTCAATCAAGGAGAATACGGGGCCGCTACGTGGTGTCATAAAGCGTCAACTGACCTTAGAACCTTTAATTGCACAACTTGGCCAGTAGGATGTAGCGAGATGGCCGACTTTGGTGTATTCCCGAGGTTGACAGATACTCGATGCTACACTCATTGAGGTTTGACTCCTAAGTTTTGTTTGGTTGCGAGTTAATCGCCTATTGAACGAAGCTTAGGGGAAAGATCGATGATATTGAGATCCCTTAGAACCTGATTACTATTTATAGGACATGTAGAACCAATCTAACTTCAAGAGGGTATGACCTTAAAACTAATGTAGGCCTTAAACCTAAGGCTACTTGTGTGACTTGTTTGCTTTCTTTGCCTAACAATTTGAACTCATTGCAGGGCTTTGTTTGTATTCCTTGCAGGACCTTGTTGGTATAAATCCAATAAATCGGTTTCTTACCCTGCATTTTGCTTGATGCATAGAATACACACCATAGCATCATACCATAGCATTTCCTTAACCATTTCAAGGATCTCAAGGGCCTGTGATGCATGTTGTGATAAAGAAGACGTTTAGCAAGGGGGAAAGAGGATTTTTTTTCTCTAGCCAATGTCGTCAAAAGATCAAAACACAATGACTTGAGTTAGGGGCTATGACCCACTTGATATGGTGAGCTTGACTCTTGTAGAAGGACTCTCAACGATACAAAGTTCTTCAATCAAAGCTGCAAAATTTCAACTTCTAACATTTCTTGTTTACCCCGTGAGATCCTTGAAAACATTGAATACATATATCATACACATCATTTCATAACGGGTACCATAACAGGTTTCTCATCTTCTTCGCTGTTTATTTCAGCAATAATGTCTTCTGAACAAAGCATCAAGTATCTCCAGGCACAAAATGCCCAATTTCAGCAAATGTTCGTAGCCTTAGCTAAGGGGCAGGAAGATCTGAAGGACCTTATTCTGAAAGAGAAAAAGAAGAAGAAGAAGAAGACCGTCGGTGTCCTGAATTTGGGCAGAAGATTTAGGGGACCGTTGAAACAAACGGTTGATCTGACCTCTTCATCCAAAGAAGGGGAGAACCCAGAGGGCGAAACAAGGGAGGAAGACCCTAGTCCGAGAGTTTCTGAGAATGAATCTGACTACAATGATGAACAGTATCCCCCGGCTGAGGATAGGTACAGACAGTTAGAGGGTCGTTTGAGCGCAATGAAGATCTAGAGGATACCAGGGCTGGATTTTGAAGAGCTGGGTTTGGTATCTAGGGTAGTGATCCCACAGAAGTTTAACGCTCCAGTTTTTGCAAAGTATGATAGGATGTCTTATCCTAAGCTTCATGTCTGTTCCTATGTGAGGAAGATTTAGCCTCATACTGCTGATAGGAACTTGTGGGTCCATTTCTTCCAGGACAGTCTGTCTGGGACTCAGCTTGAGTGGTTCTATCAACTGGAGGGAACCAATGTCCACAACTGGGAAGATCTGGTTGTTGCTTTTTACAAGCAGTATCAATATAACGCTGACCTTGCCCCTACCCGTACCCAACTCTAGAGTATGTCAATGGGTGCAAGCAAAGGTTTCAAGGACTATGCGCAAAAGTGAAGAGATCTGGAAGGGAGAGTCCAACCCCTTTTTTCTGATAGGGAGTTGGTGGATATGTTTCTTGGTACACTATAGGGTCCATTCTTCAATCACTTGATTGGTAGCTCCTCATCTAGTTTTACCGAGTTGATATTGACTAGAGAAAGGGTAGAAGCTGGGATCCGGAGCAGAAAAATCCAGAAAGACACCTTGTTGTACCCCAAAATTTTCCCTCCCATAATCTTCAAAGTTTTGCCAAGCATCACCTCAAATGGTTCAAAGTCTACTCAAAGGCTACACAGTCAACCATCCTCCTAAGCCAGTCAATTTAGGGTTTTGGTTCTTGCAAGGAAGTTGAGGTTTTCAAGGGGCTCAATCAAGTCACATATGCTCATACACATTGTCAAGCACCTACATGTCAAGTTTCAAGGCTCACAAGGTCAAGTTGCACAATCAAAAGTCCCATTTGCTCAGCAGTCAACTGCAGGGGCAAAATGGTCATTTGGCAGTCAAAAGTCAAAATTTTTGGTCAACATCTTATTTTGAAGCCACAATCATCATTTGGTCAAGTCTTGACCATGATTTCACAAGAATGGCTCAAAAATCATCAAGGTGTCAAAAGTTTCTATTCTTGGACAATTGAAAAGTCAACTGTAACTTGACCAAGGCATAACTTTTTCATGGTTCATCATAAAAATCCCATCCAATGCTCATCTTGAAGGGGAGGACATTTCCTACAACTCATCTTCACATTCCAAGTCCAAGAAATGCTCTCACAAAAAGTTATCAATTTCAACATTATAGGTCATTTTCAAAAGTCAACAAAAAGGGACTTTAAGTCAAAGACCATAACTTGAGATTGGTAAATCAAAATTACATGGGACCAAAGACATTGATTAGAGGACTTCAAGACCTTTCTAAAATGTCCAAGAACATGATCAAAGCTTAAAAATTGAGCAAGATATGCATTGGAGAAGTTGGGAAATTTTTGTGAAATGGCCAAAATCATTTATCCTTGAAATTTCATTTTTTGACAAAAGGGACCCACTTTTTCCACTTGAATCAGCTTGGCCATGCTTCCCACGTGTCCCACATTTTATTTCAAAATTTAAAATTAATTTTTTCATTTTTATTTGATTTTATTGGATTTAATTCATTTTAAATCCTTTAAAATCAAATAAAAATCAAAAAGGTTAATTAAGGGACATATTTGGCTTTGATTAGCTTTGAATCACCATTATACAACATCCCAAATTCGTACCAAGGCCTAATCAAGCAAGAATTCAAATTTTGGTACAAAGATGGAAAGTGTTTCAATGGAGGTTGTGATCGGTGGATCTGGAACTGACTGTTTAACGCTGGTTCGCGAAATGTCGCGGAAGCAAGAGTCGCCACCGTCTTTTATTTTCTCCAAATGGAAAGGACAAAAGCACATAAAAATTCCTTATAGAGATTGCTCTCGGTTCGGGAGGTAGATTATAGAAAGGGAAGGTGTTAGCACCCTTTCTATCCATGGTTATCCATGGGCTCTTAGATACTTGCTCAATGTGTTTTCAAAATTGGTTTGATTGCTTTTCAACTATGGGTTTTAAAAAGTTTCTTTGAAAATTCCAGTTCGACTCTTGTATCGGTCCTCAAGAGTGTTTGAAAAATTGCTTTCGAAAGCTTTTTGAAAATGTGTTGGTGTGAAAAGTATTTTTGATTTGTTTTGAAATTTAGAGCAAGTATCTACGAGAACCTACCTACCCTAAGGAATTCGTCTGTGTAAATGTCCTTTAAAGTAGTGCCATCCCACCATTGAGAGGTAGGTAGCACCACCGTTGGAGGTGTTCGGGTCAATTCGAGGTTCGGGACATGGTGATCACCAGAGCAATAGGAAGACACCTTAGAAGCTACCCTCATGCCAGGTTCCCGGATCATGAGGACTTACTAAGACATCCTCTACTCGACGATCACCTTTCGAGGCAAGGCAACAGTGAGGCGTACCCTAGGGGTGGTGTGTGCGATTCGTGTGTCATGTTCATTGATATTTGTCTTGTCATGTTCATTGTGATCTACGCTTGATTTTAATTAGGGCCATTCATTCTTGCATGCTTATTTAACAGTTAATATTTGCGAGAAAAGTAAATCTAAGGCTATTACAAATGGCGCGGGTCTACATCGCCAAAATTAAACCGAACCCGATTTGACAGAAAAGTAAATAAAGCAAATAAAAGTGCGAGAAGTAAATGTTACAAAGCTTTGGGAGAGATACATGATTATTTAAATGACATAAAATAAATATGCGAAATAAAATTAAGAACGCGGGCGTTGGACCCTTTTGCAAAATATTATTAATAAGGAATTAAAATTAAAATTAAAGGAAAATGTTTTATGTATTTTTATGTTTTTAAGATTTAACAGAAAAAAGAATTAATTAAAATTAACTAACCCTAATTCTAATGGTTTTTAAGTTTGTTATGAAAATATTAAAATATAACCTAAATTAAACCTAAGTTAATTTATGTGCAATTTAATTATGAAAATAAAATAAGTAATATTATTATTAAAAAAAAAGAAAAATTGAAAGGAATAAAATTTATTAAACCTAAGTCTATATTTTTTATATTTTTATTGTGAAAAGAAATAAAATTAAACCTAATTTAAATTAATTAATTTACATACAATTATTTATAAGAAAATATGAAAATAGATATTATTTATTATATTTTGTCTTTTTTGAGTTTTTTATGTGTTTTGTATTTTTGTAAAAAATAAATTAAATCAAAACAATAGAGCAAATAAAATAATAATTAAAAATGAAATAAAAAATAAATTTGCAAACCAGGGGGGGTTCAGTCCCAATTGTGAGGTATGCTTTGAATAATCTGGCCCATTAAGCTTCAAACTCGTTGACCCTCCCAGGCACCATGTGGCAACGTTGACTAGGGTTTATTGTGTTCATCCATCCTGTGCCTTTGATCTGAATATGCTAGACGCGTGGACGCTTGGATGAAGAGAGTGCATCATGGTCCTTATCATAAGCGCTGCATGGGAGTTATTAGTGAAAAATAATATTGAAATTTACACAGACCTGGGGTTCGAACCCAGGTCTTGAACGTTACAATCACCATCCCTTGCCAGCTGAGCTACGTGCACATTCAAACATATTATGACAAATAAATAACAAAAAGAAAAACGAAAGCATTAGTGGTTCAGCGCGCGAATTTTCAAACGCACCAACCATCGTTCGCCACGAGGTCATCGTCCTCATTGCTTTATTTTTTTCCAGAAACAAAAACGCATTGGCCACGTTTTTCTACGCGTTGCAGAAGGCAGGCTATTGGAAAATAGCGAATAGGGCTATGAGGTCCATAAATTGATCGCGAATGGTGTTTCCTGTTCGTCCAGGCTTGCTGAGTACAACCATCATGGTCTTGAGGGCTAATTTTACTTGGTCTTAAAAGCCCTAATTTCTCATCCTGAAAACCCTAAAAATCAAGTATGGTATAATCTCATATAACACAGAAAAACGCAATTAAAGGTGTTGGTTAGCTTCAAAACTTTGTTATGAATATGAATCAAGTAATATATTTCACAAATAACGCATAGAATGGAATGTATGATTATGCAATTTGTTTGATACAGTTCCGGTTCTAGGTACCGATTCTTGGAGTTTTGATGGTGGTTTCTGATTGGAATACACTCAATAGACCTTGAGCAAGCTATATGAATGAGAATTAGGCTTTGAATCGTCCTCCAAAGTGGTTTTCAGTATTTGAGTTTTTAGAGAAAAATTCAATGTTGTAATGGTGTATTCTGCGCAGCTTAGAGTGTAGCACGATTAGGTTTGTGTTCCTGACTTTGTAGTGAAGCTATTAGGCCAACAAAACTCCATCAAATCTCTTGCCATAATGATTTTTGAAAATTTGATTTTAAAGATCTTTTTGAATCTTTTTCATGTGTTCTTTGTATCAATTAGCTCAAATCAGACCAAATCTTTCCTAGTTTGCCTTTACACGAAATATTGACCTTAAAACATGTATAAAAAGATTTTTTAGGTCAAGTTATATATTTTCCACATATTTAAATGATTTAAATGAATTAATATTAATAATAATTCAAATAAATAAATAAAAAATGAGAAAATACTTCCCTTTGGGCCAAGTGGTCGTGCACATGCTTAGAATGATGAATCATGGAAGAAAAATGGGCCCATTAGCATTTTTAGGTCATTTGAAGTAATGTTGACTTTTCAAAATATCCAAAAATTTCCCAACTTCCACAAGGCATAACTTGCTCAATTTTTAATCTTTTCTCATGTTCTTGGACATTTTGGAAAGGTATTTGAGTCCTTTAACCAATGCCTTTGGTCCCATGTCATTTGGATTTACCAATATCAAGTTATGGTCTTTGACTTAAAGTCCCTTTTTGTTGACTTTTGGAAATGACCTATAATGTTGAAATTGATAACTTTTTGTGAGAGCATTTCTTGGACTTGAAGTATGAAGATGAGTTGTAGTAAATGTCTTTCTCTTCAAAATGAGCTTTGGATGGAATTTTTCTGATAATCCATGTGAAAGTTATGCCCTGGTCAATTTCAGTTGACTTTTTCAGCTGTCCAAATATAGTAACTTTTGCATCTTTGATGATTTCCGAGCCAAATTTTGAGAATCATGATCAAGCATTGATCAAATGATGTTTGTGGCTTCAAAATGATATGTTGACCAAAAATTTGAACTTTTGACTGTCAAATGACCATTTTGCCCCTACAGTTGACTGTAGTGCAATTTAAGGTTTTGACTGTGCAATTTTGAGCTGAATGCCTTGAAACTTGATATGAGGATGCTTGACCATCTTTGTAAGCATATGAGACTTGATTGGGCCTTTGAAAACTTAATTTTCTTGATCAGAACCCAAACCCTAGTTTTGACTGTATAGGAGACCTTTGCACTGTGCAACCCTTGGGGAATTTTGTGACTTGGCTTGGCAATTTCTTGGAGAATATGGGAGGGCAAATTTTGGGGTACAACAGTTGCCCCTGTTCAATCTTCTTAGACCTGAGGATGCAGATTGGCTGGCGTGCCTTTCGTAATCCGAGGGTAGAAGATGATTGGACACTAGAGTGCCCAGAAATTTGCGCTCACATAGTAGCAGTGATGATGAAATGGGCTTATAGATGCCATTGGGAGGTTGCTGGATAGGATGATGGGCTTATAGATGCCGTCTGGACGTTGATCGCGTAGGAGATTCTTTAGCGAGAACCTGCATACCTGCAAAAGAACAAATGAGTACCTGACACGTTGCAGGAGCTGGTTTTCAAATGCTTTGGTATAAATGTGTCCTGACTGGTTACAGGAGCTGAGTCTGGAGCTTCAAAAGATGATGAATGAACCAGGTATGGTTACTGCCTTAGCATGGATGGTAAGAGAACCTTGGGTGATTTTAACTTCAACAACGCTCGTTGAGAAAAAATCTTAGTGGGAAATACCATCTTCGCAGGATCGGAAAGGGAACCATAGACCTGTATAATCTGAAAGGGAATCACCTCACTCGCCGTCGGAGAGGGAACCATAAGAGACTATCACCTCACACTCACCGTCGGAGAGGGAAACATCTTGAAAAAGGAATTACCACCTCACGCACTTGTCGGAGAGGGGACCATAGGAGACTATCACCTCACACTCATCGTCAGAGAGGGAAACATCTGAAAAAGGAATTACCACCTCACTCGCCGTTGGAGAGGGGACCATAAGAGACTATCACCTCACACTCATCGTCAGAGAGGGAAACATCTGAAAAAGGAATTACCACCTCACGCACTTGTCGGAGAGGGGACCATAGGAGACTATCACCTCACACTCATCGTCGGAGAGGGAAACATCTGAAAAAGGAATTACCACCTCACTCGCCGTTGGAGAGGGGACCATAAGAGACTATCACCTCACACTCATCGTCGGAGAGGGAAACATCTGAAAAAGGAATTACCACCTCACGCACTTGTCGGAGAGGGAACCATAACTTCGGCTGAGTCTTTATCAAAAAAATCTGTTGGGAATCGATTTAGCTGGACTAGAGAAGGCTTTGAAATATGTTTGAGCATTTTAACTGCGTCTTTCCTGAAAGGTAAAGGTCAGTCATATGCAATGCATGATATGGACCAAGCAATGATGTTCTCATCATAAATGAGATTTGTATGATATGATGCGTCTATGCATGCTATAATGATGTATGTGATGTTTTATGAATGTATGTTTTCGTCTGAGGAAAATAAATCCTTGACGGATGCCGGGAAGTCACTCCTGGGCTGCTGTCGGAGAATAGATTTCGCTTCCGCTGGGGATGATAACTGCAAGAACACCGGTAGGAGAAGATGACTCCGTTGCGGAATAAACTTGGAAAATGGAAGATTCTGCGGGGAGAAAAATACTCTAGCGACCATGTTGGGGAGTGATACTCTGTGGGGATAGAGATGCTTTGCTGAATTGTTGATAAGCATTGTTGGGGATAAGCTTATTGTTGGAAGTGTTGATAGACTTCGCTGGGGTAAGAAGACTTCATCGAGGACGCTCTTTCTGTGGCTTTTGGCTGAGGATAACCCAGTTATATCC
This sequence comes from Vicia faba, assembly GCA_948472305.1. Taxonomy (NCBI): domain Eukaryota; kingdom Viridiplantae; phylum Streptophyta; class Magnoliopsida; order Fabales; family Fabaceae; genus Vicia; species Vicia faba. The sequence continues at coordinate 102,119,037 of OX451740.1, read as the reverse complement.
TGTTAAGGAAATAACTCTTTAAATCAAGCCGGACGACGCGTTCGCGCTTTGCGAGGGATAAGCTTCCAGAATCTACTGGGGATAAGCTTATTGCTTGGGGATGTGGATTCCATCTTTCCTGGGGAAACCGGATTGGACTTTTCTGGGGAAGTTTTGATATGCTGGGGAAAATGATCCCTTTGAATGCTGGTCTGCCGCCGGGGAACCATCTTTAGATCAAGACTGCCAGGGATGCTTGTTAAGAATATATATATACTGCTGCTAGGGGAGTATTGAGATCTACTGGAGGATACTCAATTTCCTTGAGATTTGATAGCTCTGCTTGGAGAAGAATGCACTTTTGTTGGCTCACTCTCTGGGGAATTCAGGCATATTGGTTATGTTCTTTAGCTGAACCTACCTTGGTACCTTGGAGGATGGAACAATTAGACTGCTCAGACAACTCTTTTATTGCCCCTGTTTCTAGTGTCACCTGCAATTAATTCCTTTGTTTCGTATGCAAATATTTATGAGTTAGCAAATTATTGTCAATGCATATGTCACAAATTGAACCTTGGACGTTCTTCGCAAAACAAAACAGAAAAAGGAAAAATACTTGGCACGTTTAACTGAAAATATATTTGTATTGATTTTGAATGGCCTGAAAATAGGCGTTTTGTGTACAAGAGGCTGACGTCCTAGTAAGAGAACGCCGCCGAACAAAAGAGTTTTATACAAGTTTTGTACAAAAGAAAATAAAACAGCTGTGTGGAGTGAATGATCCCACTGGGTTTCAACTCTGCTATTGCCTTTATAACTCTGAGCGTCTCATCACTTGATGACCTTGGTTGAAGGTGAAGCTGACTGATTGATGCCGTCTGAACTTGATGTAGATACCGGGTTCTGGATGCAAAGTGATCCAATGAGACATAGTATTACGCTTTTATCCCTAATTTTTTCCTGGACCTCCCTTTCGGGTTTTCAGTCCACCGGGATACCCATTTTTGCCCAAGCCGCCTTTTCAGGTTTTCGACTTGCCGGGTGTACAGATTTTTTCATTTTCATCCCTACATTTTGCCCGAACCCTTTTGGTTCGACGGGAAGCCCTAATTTTTGCCTAGGCATGTCAGCCTAGCGGGTCTTTTTTCATGCGTAGTATTTTTTAACTATGTCTGCATTGGCGGGGTGAGGAAGGTCGTCACCATCCATGGTGGTTAGAATCATAGCTCCTCCTGAGAAGACATGTTTAACCACAAATGGTCCTTCGTACGTAGGGGTCCATTTTCCCCTAGGATCACTTTGAGGAAGAATGATGCGTTTGATCACTAGATCTCCGACTTGATATTCTTGTGGTCTGACCTTTTTGTTAAATGCCCTGATCATCCGTTTCTGATACGTCTGACCATGACAGATAGCAGCAAGTCTCTTTTCATCAATGAGGTTGAGCTGATCAAGTCGTGTCTGGATCCAATCATCTTCGTTCAGATTTGCATCCTTCATTATCCGGAGAGAGGGAATTTGTACTTCGATCGGTAAGACTGCCTCCATGCCATAAACCAGAGAGAAAGGAGTTGCCCCGGTTGACGTCCTAGTTGAGGTACGGTACCCATGCAGAGCGAACGGTAACATCTCGTGCCAATCTTTGTAAGTCACTGTCATTTTCTGCACGATTTTCTTGATGTTCTTATTTGCTGCTTCTACAGCCCCATTCATCTTCGGTCTGTAAGGAGAAGAATTGTGGTGCTGTATCTTGAACTGTTCGCAGAGCTCAGCGATCATCTTATTGTTCAGATTGGTATCGTTGTCCGTGATAATCCTTTCGGGGACGCCGTATCGACAGATCAGGTTATGTCGAATGAACCGTGCCACAACAGTCTTGGTTACCGTAGCATAGGATGCTGCTTCGACCCACTTCGTAAAATAATCAATCGCCACTAGGATGAAGCGATGTCCATTGGATGCCGTAGGTTTAATCTCGCCAATCATGTCTATGCCCCACATTGCAAACGGCCAAGGCGCAGTCAGAACATTCAGGGGAACCAGAGGAACGTGCACCTTGTCTGCATAGATCTGGCACTTGTGGCATGTCCTGGAATGTTGGTAGCAATCAGCCTCCATTGTGGACCAGTAATATCCTGCCCGTAGGATTTTCTTAGCCATAGTATGTCCACTGGAATGTGTACCAAAGGTCCCTTCATGTAGCTCTTCCATGATCCTTTCTGCTTCAGTCTTATCCACACAACGCAATAAGGTTGAATCATGGTTTCGCTTGTACAAGATGTCGTTGCTGAGGAAGAACTTTGCTGCAAACCTCCTCAGGAATTTCTTATCATTGACAGAGGCACCTTCAGGGTATTCTTGAGCTTCCAGATATCTCTTCACTTCGTGGTACCAAGGCTTCTCAGTCACCAATTCAGTTTCGAGATCACAACAGTATGCGGTTCGTCCAGTTTCCAGATGATGATCCGGGGAGCCTCATTATCCCATTTGACTTTGAACATAGAAGACATTGTAGCTAACGCGTCCGCTAACTGATTCTCTTCTCTTGGAAAGTGCTCAAAGGTTATCTCTGTGAAGTGGGGAATCAAGGTCAACACACATTCTCTGTAAGGAATCAAGTTTGGATGTTTCGTATCCCACTCTCCTTTGATCTGATTGATCACAAGAGCGGAATCTCCGAAGACACTTAGAAATTTGATCCTTAGGTCGATCGCAGCTTGAAGACCCATGATACACGCCTCATACTCCGCCATGTTGTTGGTACAGTTGAAACACAGCTGGGCAGTGAGTGGAGTATGAGTACCTTGAGGGGATATGATTATAGCGCCGATACCATTTCCCAAAGCATTGGAGGCTCCGTCAAAGTGCATAGACCACCGGGATCCTGGCTCAGGTCCTTCATCCGGTCCAGGTACTTCACAGTCCGTTACTATCATGATGCTTTCATCCGGAAACTCGAAGTTCATTGATTGATAGTCATCTACAGCTTGATGAGCTAAGTGGTCTGCCAATACACTCCCCTTGATGGCTTTCTGGGTCGTGTACTGAATGTCGTATTCCGTCAAGATCATTTGCCATCTTGCAATTCTCCCAGACAGAGCAGGCTTTTCGAATATCTACTTTATAGGATCCATCTTTGAGATCAACAAGGTAGTGTGAGTCAGCATATACTGTCTTAGCCGGCGAGCAGCCCATACCAAAGCGCAGCAAGTTTTCTCAAGCAGTGAGTATCGGGTCTCACAGTCGGTAAACTTTTTGCTAAGGTAATAAATGGCATGCTCTTTTCGGCCAGACTCGTCATGCTGCCCCAGCACACACCCCATTGAGTTGTCCAGCACTGTCAAGTATAGTATCAGAGGTCTCCCTTCAACCGGTGGCATAAGGATAGGTGGTTCTTGGAGATACTCTTTGATTCTGTCGAAGGCAGCCTGACACTCATCGTTCCAACGTACTACCTGATCTTTCTTCAGCAGCTTGAAGATTGGCTCACAGGTAGCAGTCAGGTGTGAGATGAATCGAGCGATGTAATTCAGGCGTCCTAAAAAGCCTCTGACCTCCTTCTCTGTCTTAGGAACTGGCATCTCTTGAATAGCTTTGATCTTAGCAGGGTCCACTTGAATACCTTTATCGCTGACCACGAAGCCTAGCAGTTTTCCAGATCTTACCCCGAAGGTGCACTTGTTCGGGTTCAGTCTCAGCTTGTACAGCTTCAACCGGTCAAACAACTTCTGCAGATGATCTAGGTGCTCTTCCTCAGTCTGGGACCTAGCGATCATGTCGTCCACATACACCTCTATCTCGTGATGGATCATGTCATGAAATAAGGCAACCATGGCACGTTGGTAGGTTGCCCCAGCGTTCTTTAATCCAAATGGCATGACCTTGTAACAGAAGGTGCCCCACTGAGTGACAAATGTAGTCTTTTCCATGTCTTCAGGTGCCATCTTGATCTGATTGTAACCTGAAAAGCCATCCATGAAAGAGAATACTTTGTGCTGAGCTGTATTATCAACAAGGACATCAATGTGAGGTAAGGGGAAGTCATCTTTGGGGCTGGCCCTGTTTAGATCCCTGTAGTCGACACACATTCTGACCTTACCATCCTTCTTAGGTACTGGCACCACATTAGCAACCCACTGAGGGTAAGAAGTCACTGCAAGGAACCCGGCATCAAACTGTTTCATGACCTCGGCTTTAATCTTCTCAGACATCTCTGGACGCATCCGACGGACCTTTTGCTTAACTGGAGGGCAGTCTTCCTTAGTCGACAAGTGATGGACCACAATGTCGGTATCCAACCCGGGCATGTCTTCGTAGGACCAGGCAAAGATCTCCACATAGTCATGTAACATCTTGGTTAACCGTTGCTTCACGCTGAGCTCTAGGTTGGCACCAATCTTTACCTCTTTCCTGTCTGCCTCAGTACCCAAGTTTATGGTTTCCACTGGCTCTTCATGGGGTTGAATTGCCCTCTCTTCCTGAAGCAACAGTCTTGCAAGCTCGCCAGGCACTTCGCAATCATCTTCACCTTCGTCTTCGGCTAAGTTGATCAGATTTTCGAAGTCATAATTGGCAGTAGCAGAGTTGTTATCAGTGAGATCCAGAGTGGATTGGAACCTGTATGAGTGAGTGTGTGTGTAAATACAGCTGTTTTGAAAATTATGTAAAGGAAAGGAAAGACAGAAAAGGAACACAATATTTGCAATGCGAAAAGTACGTCCAAGATTTTCATTTATGATATATGAAATGACAATTTGTATGCCCTCACAAATAGAACCACGGTGCCTCGGGTAAGACACCGGGCCATATAGTTTATCATTGTTTATTACAAAAAATAACGAAACAAAGAAATTTATTACTGCGTCACAAAGGTAACAGGAGTATGATCCTTAGCAATCCAGTTGTTCAATCCGCCTTCGGTCGTCGGATAGATCCAACTATTAAATTCCGCTTCATCCACTTCGTTGTCTTCCCCGACCGCATTCACTCCTGAACTTTTAATAAATACCGGAGGCATTCCGATCTTCGCTTTCCTCATAGCTCTCTGACCTTCTGTGGTAAAACCCAGCCCAAGTTTATCAGTCTTCTGAGTGAAGTCTGGAAGTCTGCCCCAATCGGCACATTCACCCTTCTGCACCACAGCCCTGGCATCCTTCAGGGAAGCCATCTTCAAAGGACCACTTGCTTCTGTTGTTTCTGCTGCAATTGGAAACACCTCCTCGAAATGCTGAAAGGGGGTCTCAATGAACTCCCCATCCATCTCAATGTATCTGAAAGAGTTTAGGTGACTCACCATATATTCTTCCTCTCCTTGCACCGTGACAATCTTCCCTCTGACGGGGTACTTCAGCTTTTGATGCAAGGTAGAGGTCACTGCCCCAGCCTTATGTATCCAGGGTCGACCCAGCAGACAAGAGTAAGATGGACGGATGTCCATCACATAAAAAGTGGAGTCGAACACCTGAGAGCCCACCCGAATCGGAATGTCAACTTCTCCATGGACCATCCTCTTTGAACCGTCAAAGGCCCTGACGATGATGTTGCTGGGTTTCAATTCCAGGCCTTCACAATCTAGACGATCCAGAGCCTTCTTGGGTAGCACATTCAAAGATGACCCAGTATCAACCAACACATGTGCCAAGGTGGTGCCCCTGCATTCAATTGAGACATGCAGAGCATCATTATGGTCTCTCCCCTTTGCGGTCAAGTCAGCATCTGAGAAACCCAAGCCATTATCTGCCGTTAGACTTGCAACGCAATCAGTGAACTGGACTGCAGAGGTTTCATGTGGCACATGGGCCGTCTTGAGGAATGAGATTAGGGCCTTAGCATGGGCCTCGGAGCACAGCAATAAAGAGAGCATGGAGATCTTGGAGGGCATATGCCCCAACTGTTCCACAACATTAAAATCGCTCTTCTTTATGATCTTCAGAATCTCCTCCATCTCTTGTGGGGAGGCCTCAGCAGCCATGGGTACGGGTGCCTCCATCTGGACATGCTCAACTTCAATTCCCTTGCCCCGAGCATTGGATGACTCGGCAGCAGGAGAAACAATCGGATCAGCAGCAGGAACAGGTATACTTGCAGGGGTTATGAGAAGTGGTCTTCGGGCAGCAGGCGGTGCAATGTCAGGCGAGAAGAGCCTGCCACTGCGAGTAACTTTGGCTGGGCCAGTGATGTCACAGATGCTGGCGCCAGCGTTGAGCTCTTGTTTAATCCCGTTTACATATACATCTGCCCCATAGTGCCAAGGGACAGCTTTATCAGATACATAGGGTAGGGGCCCTGGAACAGTGATAATAACGGGCGCAACAGTCATAATTTGAACGGGCTTCTTCTGGAGAGCCGGGATCGGATTATTGAAGATAGTCACCACAGAAACTTCTTCCATTGGAACCAAACGAACAGCAGACTTCTTGAATAGAATCTCCTTGCTATCCATTAAGCTTTGGATGCCTAACTTTAGCAAGGGACAACCAGATGGGGACACAGCACAGAATAGGCAACCCTCACTACAACCCGGAAATAAACCGGCCTGCAGTAGGTTCTTCTTGACGATATTTAGAGGAGTGGCTAGATCATCCACAGAAACAGCATAAACGTCTTCATCGACAGCATTTACCCCATGCTGAGGCATAGGGGCAGTAACTACATTCGGCTTTGCAGGCGCTTCGAATTGTATCTCCTTTGCGTCGATAAGGTCTTGCACCTTATTCTTTAACGCCCAACAGTCATCGGTAGAGTGCCCCGGGCTATCTGAATGGTAAGCACAACGAGCATTCGGGTTGTACTTGGGAGATGTAGTATTGGGGAACTTCGGGGCTTCCCTGACAGTCACTAAGTTAGTGGATAGCAACTGTGGCAGGATCTGTGATAGGGTCATGCTTAACCGGGTAAACTCTCGCCGGGGTCTTTCAGCCCTTTGAGGATTGTTTGACCGAGGAGCGGCAGCAGGCTTAGCAATCATCACCGCGCTGACAGATTGGCGGTGCTCAGGTCTCTCTGATTTCCTAGAACCATACACGGCACTAGACTCCTTCTTGAATGGTTTCTTTTCCGAACTAGATGATGCACCCTTTGTAATCTTCCCAGACTTCAGCCCAGCTTCAATTCTCTCTCCAGTCAAAATCAAATCAGTGAAACCAGCAGAAGAATTCCCAATGAGATGGTTGAAAAACGGCCCAGATAGGGTCCCCAAGAACATGTCTACCAACTCCCGATCAGTCAATGGTGGCTGCACCCTGCCAGCCAGGTCTCTCCACTTCTGAGCGTACTCTTTAAAACCTTCACTTGCACCTAACAACATACCCTGGAGTTGGGTACGCATGGGGGCAAGGTCGGCATTATATTGATACTGCTTGTAGAAAGCAGTAGCCAACTCCTCCCAGTTACGAACCTTGGTCCCATCCAGCTGATAGAACCATTCGAGATGAGTCCCTGAAAGACTCTCCTGGAAGAAGTGGATCCATAAATTCTTATCCGCAGAGTACGGCTGAATTTTCCGAACATAGGACCTTAAATGCAGCTTGGGACAAGACGCCCCGTCATACTTAGAGAAGGAGGGTGCTTTGAACTTGTGGGGGATGATCACACCAGTCGACAAACCCAAATCTCCGAAATCCAGCCCAGGTACCTGTTGAACCTCCAGAGCCTTCAACCTGTCCTCCAGTTGCTTATATCTGTCATCTGCAGGAGGGTACTGCTCTTCGTCAAAATCTGTCTCGTTGTCGGAGACTACCGGACTAGGGACCTTTACTTCTGCCTGAGAAGGACTCTTTCCAACAGAAGAACCAGCCTCTTCATGCTGCAGAGTATTGCCAAACCTTCGGCCCGAGTTGAACAGAACAGTTCTTCTCTTCTTCTTCTTCTCCTTCTTCAGGAGCATAGTCTTTAATTCTTCCTGGCCTTTAGCCAGACCCTTGATTAGTTCTTGAAACTGCGCATTCTGCGCCTGAAGAGCCTTGATTGATGTCTCGGTTGATGCAGATTCGGGGTTCATGATGCTGAAATAAACAGCGAAGAACTGTAAGCAACCTGAAAAGTGGAAAAACCTACTATGCACATGATGTATGAAATGCGTATGCAATGCATTCAAGGGTTCGAAAGTTCAAATTTGTTGTAGACAAAAAGGAACACACGTTATCATTAAAGAAATCATTGTTTAATACATCAAAGCCTCATGGGCAACAGTACAAAAATCAAATCAATCCCAAAATACACTGCGCATCCTCTTCGGAGCTATGTAGGTGTTGAGATTCCTCTCCTCATGCAACAGGCGAGTGAGCTCCAAGACCTTCTTTTCGCTGGCATGCAGACTAGTCTCAAGAGAACTCCTTTCCTCCTTAAGCTGGATCCAACTCTTCTGCATCTCTTCCCAGGATGTGGGCATATCAGGGTGATGAATAGTGTAGGACACTTCCCCTTCCGAGACTGGTTCTTTGATTACTGGGAGCATGTGAGGATAAGGCATCACTAACTTCTGAGAGCGGGCTCGTACCCACTTGAGGTAAGGCTCCAAAGGGATGGAGTTCCTGTGCCCCAGTGTCTTGCTGTCTATCCTACTTGGCATCCTCCAGGCTCTGATGAATCTCTGGCGAAGTCCTTGAGTATCGTTGTCGAAGTCAAAAACTATGTCAGGAATCAACATGTTATGAGGACCATCCCTCCGAGCATAACCAAACTGTCTCCAAGCCAGGCATGGGATATAAGTAATACCTCCTCTGATTCCAAGTAAAGGAACATTAGGGTACTCCCCGCAACGATCAATGATAGTGACATCTTCTCTGGACCTAGGGCACCAATGTATATCTGCATGTGTAAGAGTCATCAACCGTTGTGACCATCTCAAGCCCCGCTCATTCTTCAAGACTGATTGCGGAAGGTGCGAAATAAACCACCTTCCCAGGAGAGGAGTGCAACACATAAGGACACCTCTTTTTCTCATGGTTCGAGTGTAACATGAGTGAAGGATGTCCCCCAGCAACGTAGGTATAGGATTCCTGGACATAAAGATCTGGACAGCACTGATATCAATAAGCTGATCTGGGTTAGGAAACAACACCAAACCATAAACAAGGAGGGCCACAACCTCTTCAAAAGCTTGCAAGTCAAGGGAGTTCCAACATTCAAGGGCCTTTTCAAATAGAAACCTGGCTAAGAACCCTTTGATACCACTTCTAACTTCCCAATGTCCCTTGAGGTCAGATGACTGTAGGTGCAAGGCTTTAGCAATCTCTTCAAGCTTAGGTTCCTTTTCTGTACCATTGAAGGGTAGCTGATCAAGGATAGGGATCTTCAGGAGCCGGGAGAACTCCTCCAATGTAGGTACCAACTGATAGTCCAAGAAGGTAAAACAGTGATGCAGAGGATCAAAGAACTGGAACAGGACCTTGATCATATCTTCCTCAATGTTGGTGTTGACCAAGCTGATGAGGCTTCCATGCCTTTCACTGAATGAAGAGTTCTCGGGAATCCTGGATATAAGCTCCTTAAGCTGAGGAGTGATCCTTACAAGACTGACTTGAATTGTCTTTCTACGAACAGTTTCCATGTCCTACAAAACAAGGCACAAAGATGAAGATTCGAACCCCTGAAATGGTTAGTCAATGCATATGATGCTGGATGATGTCATGATGCTATGATTAAACACACCACAGATATTTACAAAGACAAACATGTAAGGCACACAAGGCACACAAGACAAGCCCTTAAGGTTTAAGGCCAGCATGGGGTTTGGGTAGTACCCTCTTGAAGTTGGTGGGTTCAACCTGTCCTAATCAAAGTAACCGGGTTCTAAGGTTCCCAATATCACGGGGTTGCTTTCATTGTTCATCGTTTCGGTTTAGCCACTGAACTGGCGACCGAAATATTCCAGGAAAGCAACCCTCAATTGAGCGTAGTATCGAGTATCAACCAACCTCGGACTGCACCAAAGTCAGTTATCTCACTACCCTAAAGAGGCCAAGATAGTTCAATTAAGATTCCTAAGGTCTGTTGATGCTTCACGACACCACGCGGAGGCCCCGTACTCTCCTTGACTGAACTCAAGGGTTACCGGTACACACCAAAGTGCCACATCAACGTAGCAGACTGTTTCAACCATGTCGGTATACCCCGCACAGTTCCCTCACAGCCTTGTTGCTACTTTCTAAGAAAGGTATCCCCCAGATCTGGGTTTAGGATCTATAGAACTCCCAAGCAACCCACAATAATAAAGCAAGCAAAGAAGACAATTGAAAACATAGTTATGACCTAGCCCTAAGGTACACCCCACTTTATAAGGAGTATCCCCAGCAGAGTCGCCAGTTCTGTGATCGGTGGATCTGGAACTGACTGTTTAACGCTGGTTCGCGAAATGTCGCGGAAGCAAGAGTCGCCACCGTCTTTTATTTTCTCCAAATGGAAAGGACAAAAGCACAGAAAAATTCCTTATAGAGATTGCTCTCGGTTCGGGAGGTAGATTATAGAAAGGGAAGGTGTTAGCACCCTTTCTATCCATGGTTATCCATGGGCTCTTAGATACTTGCTCAATGTGTTTTCAAAATTGGTTTGTTTGCTTTTCAACTGTGGGTTTTAAAAAGTTTCTTTGAAAATTCCAGTTCGACTCTTGTATCGGTCCTCAAGAGTGTTTGAAAAATTGCTTTCGAAAGCTTTTTGAAAATGTGTTGGTGTGAAAAGTATTTTTGATTTGTTTTGAAATTTAGAGCAAGTATCTACGAGAACCTACCTACCCTAAGGAATTCGTCTGTGTAAATGTCCTTTAAAGTAGTGCCATCCCACCATTGAGAGGTAGGTAGCACCACCGTTGGAGGTGTTCAGGTCAATTCGAGGTTCGGGACATGGTGATCACCAGAGCAATAGGAAGACACCTTAGAAGCTACCCTCATGCCAGGTTCCCGGATCATGAGGACTTACTAAGACATCCTCTACTCGACGATCACCTTTCGAGGCAAGGCAACAGTGAGGCGTACCCTAGGGGTGGTGTGTGCGATTCGTGTGTCATGTTCATTGATATTTGTCTTGTCATGTTCATTGTGATCTACGCTTGATTTTAATTAGGGCCATTCATTCTTGCATGCTTATTTAACAGTTAATATTTGCGAGAAAAGTAAATCTAAGGCTATTACAAATGGCGCGGGTCCACATCGCCAAAATTAAACCGGACCCGATTTGACAGAAAATTAAATAAAGCAAATAAAAGTGCGAGAAGTAAATGTTACAAAGCTTTGGGAGAGATACATGATTATTTAAATGACATAAAATAAATATGCGAAATAAAATTAAGAACGCGGGCGTTGGACCCTTTTGCAAAATATTATTAATAAGGAATTAAAATTAAAATTAAAGGAAAATGTTTTATGTATTTTTATGTTTTTAAGATTTAACAGAAAAAAGAATTAATTAAAATTAACTAACCCTAATTCTAATGGTTTTTAAGTTTGTTATGAAAATATTAAAATATAACCTAAATTAAACCTAAGTTAATTTATGTGCAATTTAATTATGAAAATAAAATAAGTAATATTATTATTAAAAAAAAAGAAAAATTGAAAGGAATAAAATTTATTAAACCTAAGTCTATATTTTTTATATTTTTATTGTGAAAAGAAATAAAATTAAACCTAATTTAAATTAATTAATTTACATACAATTATTTATAAGAAAATATGAAAATAGATATTATTTATTATATTTTGTCTTTTTTGAGTTTTTTATGTGTTTTGTATTTTTGTAAAAAATAAATTAAATCAAAACAATAGAGCAAATAAAATAATAATTAAAAATGAAATAAAAAATAAAATTGCAAACCAGGGGGGGGGGGGTTCAGTCCCAATTGTGAGGTATGCTTTGAATAATCTGGCCCATTAAGCTTCAAACTCGTTGACCCTCCCAGGCACCATGTGGCAACGTTGACTAGGGTTTATTGTGTTCATCCATCCTGTGCCTTTGATCTGAATATGCTAGACGCGTGGACGCTTGGATGAAGAGAGTGCATCATGGTCCTTATCATAAGCGCTGCATGGGAGTTATTAGTGAAAAATAATATTGAAATTTACACAGACCTGGGGTTCGAACCCAGGTCTTGAACGTTACAATCACCATCCCTTGCCAGCTGAGCTACGTGCACATTCAAACATATTATGACAAATAAATAACAAAAAGAAAAACGAAAGCATTAGTGGTTCAGCGCGCGAATTTTCAAACGCACCAACCATCGTTCGCCACGAGGTCATCGTCCTCATTGCTTTATTTTTTTTCTGAAACGAAAACGCATTGGCCACGGTTTTCTACGCGTTGCAGAAGGCAGGCTATTGGAAAATAGCGAATAGGGCTATGAGGTCCATAAATTGATCGCGAATGGTGTTTCCTGTTCGTCCAGGCTTGCTGAGTACAACCATCATGGTCTTGAGGGATAATTTTACTTGGTCTTAAAAGCCCTAATTTCTCATCCTGAAAACCCTAAAAATCAAGTATGGTATAATCTCATATAACACAGAAAAACGCAATTAAAGGTGTTGGTTAGCTTCAAAACTTTGTTATGAATATGAATCAAGTAATATATTTCACAAATAACGCATAGAATGGAATGTATGATTATGCAATTTGTTTGATACAGTTCCGGTTCTAGGTACCGATTCTTGGAGTTTTGATAGTGGTTTCTGATTGGAATACACTCAATAGACCTTGAGCAAGCTATATGAATGAGAATTAGGCTTTGAATCGTCCTCCAAAGTGGTTTTCAGTATTTGAGTTTTTAGAGAAAAATTCAATGTTGTAATGGTGTATTCTGCGCAGCTTAGAGTGTAGCACGATTAGGTTTGTGTTCCTGACTTTGTAGTGAAGCTATTATGTCAACAAAACTCCATCAAATCTCTTGCCATAATGATTTTTGAAAATTTGATTTTAAAGATCTTTTTGAATCTTTTTCATGTGTTCTTTGTATCAATTAGCTCAAATCAGACCAAATCTTTCCTAGTTTGCCTTTACACGAAATATTGACCTTAAAACATGTATAAAAAGATTTTTTAGGTCAAGTTATATATTTTCCACATATTTAAATGATTTAAATGAATTAATATTAATAATAATTCAAATAAATAAATAAAAAATGAGAAAATACTTCCCTTTGGGCCAAGTGGTCGTGCACATGCTTAGAATGATGAATCATGGAAGAAAAATGGGCCCATTAGCATTTTTAGGTCATTTGAAGTAATGTTGACTTTTCAAAATATCCAAAAATTTCCCAACTTCCACAAGGCATAACTTGCTCAATTTTTAATCTTTTCTCATGTTCTTGGACATTTTGGAAAGGTATTTGAGTCCTTTAACCAATGCCTTTGGTCCCATGTCATTTAGATTTACCAATCTCAAGTTATGGTCTTTGACTTAAAGTCCCTTTTTGTTGACTTTTGGAAATGACCTATAATGTTGAAATTGATAACTTTTTGTGAGAGCATTTCTTGGACTTGAAGTATGAAGATGAGTTGTAGGAAATGTCTTTCTCTTCAAAATGAGCTTTGGATGGAATTTTTCTGATAATCCATGTGAAAGTTATGCCCTGGTCAATTTCAGTTGACTTTTTTAGTTGTCCAAATATAGTAACTTTTGCATCTTTGATGATTTCTGAGCCAAATTTTGAGAATCATGATCAAGCATTGATCAAATGATGTTTGTGGCTTCAAAATGATATGTTGACCAAAAATTTGAACTTTTGACTGTCAAATGACCATTTTGCCCCTATAGTTGACTGTAGTGCAATTTAAGGTTTTGACTGTGCAATTTTGAGCTGAATGCCTTGAAACTTGATATGAGGATGCTTGACCATCTTTGTAAGCATATGAGACTTGATTGGGCCTTTGAAAACTTCATTTTCTTGATCAGAACCCAAACCCTAGTTTTGACTGTATAGGAGACCTTTGCACTGTGCAACCCTTGGGGAATTTTGTGACTTGGCTTGGCAATTTCTTGGAGAATATGGGAGGGCAAATTTTGGGGTACAACAGAGGTTTATGGAAAATCTTAAGCATGAATGAAAGGCATTATTGGCCATAATTCTTATCAAAACACATTGCATAATATGTATACAAGCTAACACAAGCAAAAAAGAGGACCTAAGCTGCGCCCAAACTCAGAAACAACTTTGCATTTTTTCACAAAATTCTGAAAACTGTTTTCCCACATAGAGCACGTTTCAAAGCAAAAGAATCATTCCATTACACTCCTGACTCATCCAGGAAGCCATTCCAATCAAAATCAACCCTCCACGCGCAAGGAATTGGTATATTGAAGTCACACTTTTCTCAAACTTTTTCATAATCGCATCTCAATATATATGCATGTTTCATACATTTTAAAGGTTAATTTATATTAATATGAACCTTCTGAAGCTCATGATACCATTTAATTGTCCTAACCATGCCTGTAGAGAAATATGCCATTGAAATTTTCTAGGGTTGCAGGAGCTGTGAATTGGGGTTTCCTTCATCTGGAAAAATTGGACCACGAGACCAACACCATTGAAACCAGGACCTTCCAACGAATAGAAATTAACCCTCGCGCCCTTTTTCTTTTTCACCATATGTTGTTCGCTATTTTTCGCAGGTTTGACTTAGTGGGGGTTTAAAACCCCCGCTATCTATTTTATTTACAGAAGAAAAAGGAGGACGAAGCTTAGGTGTCCACACGTTAATGGTTAATTCAAATCCTGGTGCGCGTTTTGTTAAAATACCACTAGCGCTTGTTTCTCTCTCATAATAGTTATTGTCTATTATAATATCAAAGAGAGTCAGTGGCTCAGATGGTTAGTGCGTTTGCTTGCAGGTATTGGGACCTGGGTTCGATTCCCAGGTCCCCTTGTATATTTCATATTTTTTCCTCTAACCTGTTCCTATGCAGCGTGCTCTTCAGTGGTCCACCAAACACCCAACGCCTGGGCCTGCCACATGTCCCCAGGGACCAATCCAAAGGCCAGGATGGGCAGTCCACCATGGACACCAGTCAACCACTCCTCACACGCGCCAGAAAAGTCCACAAAGGCCTTGAATCTGTTGGGCCAAAATGCTTCCCATACACCTCCATAATTGGGCCAGAAACCCCCTTATTGTATTTTCTTTCTCTCTTTTTATTCTCTTTTATTTATTTTAATTTGTTTTATTGTTTTAATAATTTCCATAATATAAAAATACAAAAAAATCAGAAATTACAAAAAAATAAAAAATATGTTTATTAAAAATTAATTTCTATCAATTTTTGTAAATAAAAATTTAATAATCAATTTAGTTTTAATTTAGGGTTTAAATTTTAATTCTTTTTAAATAACTAATAAAATACATAAAAATTAGGTTTAGCATTTTCATTCTTTTTTTCAATAAATAAAATTTTTCTTATTATAATTATTATTAATCATTAATTAATTTTGTAAATAAATATGTCATTTAATTAATTAGGGTAAATTAGGTTACAACTTAAACATTTTTTCTTTAATAATTAAAAACAATTTAGAATTAGGATTTCTTTCAATATTAATTTTCTTTATTCTCATTAAATTTCATAAATACAAAAACATCAAAATAAGTTCTTTTCTTTATTTAATTTAATTAAAATTAATAATTTCAATTCAATTCCTTAAAGGGTCCAACGCCCTCGCACTCGATTCTAATTTCTTTTCGCATTTATTTTTATTTCTTTTGTGGATGTAATGTATTTGCCCCAAAGCTTTGTAATAATAATTAGGACATTTATTTTCCGCACTTTTATTCAAAATCGGGTCTTTTGTTAATTTGGCGATGTAGACCCGCGCCTTGTAATAGCGTAGGACCTTTATTTTTTCCGCATTTTAATTTCCGCACCCTTTAAACTGCTAATCACATGAAAGAATGAATGCCCAAATAAAATCAAAGCGTAGCTCACCCAATGCATGACAAGACAAATAATAACTGAAAATGACTCACAATTCACACACCACTCCTAGGGTACGCCTCACTGTTGCCTTGCCCCTCGAAACGTGGTCGTCGAGTACAGGACGTCTTAGTAAGTCCTTATGTCCATGAACATGGCATAAGGGTAGCTTCTAAGGTGTCATACTGTTGCTCTGGTGATCACACTGTTGCCTTGCCCCTCGAAACGTGGTCGTCGAGTATAGGACGTCTTAGTGAGTCCTTATGTTCCATTGATCTAGTTGCCTCGAAACAAGTTGCCTAGGAACAATTGCCTCGAAATGGTTGCCTCGGAATAAAAAGATCAATGGCATAAGGGTAGCTTCTAAGGTGTCTTACTATTGCCCGGTGACCACACTGTCCCTAACCCCCGAATTGACCCGAACACCTCCAACGGTGGTGCTACCTACCTCTCAATGGTGGGATGGCACTACCTTAAGGACATTTACACAGAATAATTCCTTAGGGTAGGTAGATGACTCGTAGATACTTGCTCTAATTCAAAACAAATCAAAAACTTCTTTTCGCACCTACACTTTTCAAAAAGTTTTCAAAAACAATTTTTCAAACACTCTTGAGGACTGATACAAGAGTCGAACTGAAATTTTAAACGAAACTTTTTCAAACCCACTCACACTTGAAAAGCAAACATTTTGAAAACACAAATGAGCAAGTATCTAAGAGCCCATGGATAACCATGGATAGAAAGGGTGCTAACACCTTCCCTTTCTATAAATCTACCTCCCGAACCGAGAACTAATCTCAATAAGGAATTTTTCTGTGCTTTTGTCCTTTCCATATTGGAGAAAATAAAAGACGGTGGCGACTCTTACTTCCACGACATTTCGTGAAACCAGCGTTAAACAGTCAGTTCCAGATCCACCAATCACACACCTCTTCGAGCACTGTAAAGAAGCCATTCACAGGTAAGAAGGAGGTCAATGCCATGTATAATTCAAGAGGTCAGAGCAGAGTTGAGCTATGTCCAATGGTAGGGGCTGTGATGATACCTAGGCCTGCGAATACTCAACAACGAAGCAATCAACCATGGGTAGAAAGACCTCAAAGGCAGCTCACCTAAATCAACATGCCATTGTCACAAGCATTGCAACACATGTTGAAGATGAATCTGATTACGGTGATAAACCCTCATCCGAACCCTAAGACTTCCTCTCCTAACTACAATCTGGATGCAAGGTGTACTTATCATTCTGACACCCTGGGGCATGATACTAATGATTTTTAGGCGCTTAAATACAAGATTCACAACATGATTGACGCCAAGGAGATTGAATTCGACCCTCCTGAGACTTCCAACGTGATCACGGCTCCCTTGCCAAAACATGGCTAGGATTGAAAGCATTTTTGTTCATTTGAATTCTTAATTTGTATTTTCTTTGCTTATTCGAACAATTATTGTCATGGCAAAACTTTATTATTTCATTAATGCATTACACATGTTTGTCTTGAATTAATCTATTTTTCCTATGCTTAAACTGCTTTATATTTCTTTTTCATGATATTCAACTCTCGATTAAAAGCTCTAGGCCTTAGAGGGAGGATGACAAAAACGATACCACAATCTCTGTAGTATGCTTTTGAACCGACTCTGTTGACCAGATCGATTGAACGAACTAATGTCCCCTTCCGGTGTCTCCATTGAAATACCTATCAATGGTATTTTTCATGAAAATAGTATTTTTGCTTATTTCAATGATCCTTAATACATAAGACAGAGTTCAGGAATTACTAAATATACAAATATAGGAATTCATTCTATTTTTCAAAAAGAAGATTTCAGTGAGTATTAAGGAATCGAAGAAGTAAAGCCAAAATACCAAATTCAAGTAGATAAAAAAAATTTATTCCCGAAGAAGTGCATATTTTACCCGAATCTTCTTCCATAATGGTACGGAATAATAGTCTTGTTGGAATAGGAACACCAATCACTTTCAATATAAGAAGTCGAGTAGGCGGATTGGTCCGATTAGAAAAGAAAAAAAAATAGAATTAAAAATATTTTCTGGAAATATCCATTTTCTCGGAGAGATGGATAAGACATCCCGACACAGTGCCATCTTGAGACCGCCCGGAACGGTAAAAAAATGCAAGGAATCAAAAAAAATTAAAAATTGGATTTAGGTCTAATGGATCGCAACTACCAAGAAAAAGTATTTTATTTTGGTTCGACCTGTAATTTTATATGAAATACCAGACAATATCAATTTTGTAAATTTTTTTCCCCAAGATCTATTCCAGGAAAAGGATAATCTGGAACTAAAAGTTGTCAATTATATTCTTTATGGAAATGGAAAATCCATTCGAGGAATTTCCGACACAAGGATTCAATTAGTTCGGACTTGTTTAGTCTTCAATTGGGATCACGGGAAAAAAAAGTTCTCCTATTGAGGAGGCCCCCGCTTCCTTTTTTGAAGTAAGTACAAATGGTTTGATTGAGTATTTTCTAAGAATTGACTTAGTCAAATCTAATACTTCATATATTAGAAAAAGAAATGACCCGTCTAGTTTAGGATTGATCAGGGATAATCAATCAGACCGAATCAATCCCTTTTTTCTATTCATTCCAAGGGAAAAATTCAACAATCACTTAGCCAAAATCACGGAATTGTTCGTATGTTGTTGAATAAAAATAAAGAATGCCGATCTTGGATAATTTTTTCATCATCTAATTGTTTTCAAATGAGACCATTCAACAATGTAAAATCTCACAATGGAATAAAAAAAGATCCTATAATTTCAATTAATAATAATAATAATTCGTTCGGCCCTTTAGGAATAGCCCTTCAAGTTGCGAATTTTTATTCACTTTATCATTTAATAACTCATAATAAGATCTCAATCATTAAAAATTTGCAACTTGACAAATTAATTGAAATCTTTCAAGTAGTTAAATATTATTGATGTACAGGCATTATTTCAAATCCCAAACAGTGGAGTTATAAGGAAGATAATCCCTAGTCAACCCCTTTGAGCCTAAGAAGTAGGAGTTTTTCTTTCACACAAATAAAACCCTTAATCACAACCTAGGGCAGGGTAGTTTTTTCAGTTAATTCAGAGGCACATTTAGTTGTAATTTTCCGCTTCGCACACAATGAATGGCCTCTAAGACGTCCTTCCAAATCAAAAGACGGCAATGGTTCCGCATAATCATTAAAGCCGACAGTCATTATCTCTCAAAATAAAATCCCGCTAAGTCAAAACCTATGAAGGAGACTTAAGAAAAAACTGGGGCATCCCGCTGACTGTAACCACAAAAAGAAACAGTTCAGGCAAAAGACAGGGATAGTAAAATCAAAAAGAAATAGGTCCTACAAATCCTTGACAAAAAAGATGATTGCCTATTCAAAATAAACTTTCAGTATCCGAACCATCACCGGAACACCAAAGACAGTACTCCAGGACTCAACTGGGATTCTAAACACAGAATTAACTAAGCATAGCACTGAAGGACATCACGAAGAACAGGTGGGTACAAATACATTTTGAGCTTTTATCCTTTGTTTCTTAAACTGTGAACCATGCCACGTTATAACCCTTAAAAGTCCTAGCTGAAGCATGGGTTAGTTCGAGAGTATACTGTTACAAAGGTGTCCTGAATCCTGTAGGAATTGTTACGAATCCTGAGTTGATATCACATTCTTGCAAATTTTTCTTTACTACACAAAACACATTTTCAAAAAATTTTCAAGACAAACATGAGTTTTGCATTCTTTAAATGACATTGTTTGCATATGACTAATTATTTGACAGTAGAGAAGTCCACACAATGGATATGCAATGAACTGACATCCTGTCAATGGACAGAGTCACCTCAGTAGGAAAGACACTCCCAACAATAAGTCTTCCATAAGCAAGGGGCAGGACATGATGTCTAACACACTTGGGGAAGTTTCTCCAAGAGTGTCAAATAACTAGGGGCAGATCTCCATCTGAATCACTTGGGGCATTACGCACACATTCCAGTAACGAATCATGTGCCATCAAGAAAACATTTTGACAGTATTGCAACACAACACTATGGACAGTGACAATTCCCTACATCCTGAGAACATGGACAAAGTCGGAAAATACTACGCATAAAAAAGACCCGCTAGGTTGACTGGCCTAGGAAAAAATGATGGATAAAAACAAACAAAAACTGTACACCCGGCAAATCAAAAACCTGAAAAGGCGGCTTGGGAAAAAAAGGACATCCCGGTGGACTGAAAACCCGAAAGGGAGGTCCAGGAAAAAGTTATGGATTAAAGCGTACGACTATGTCCATCCATCTTGTCACTTGCCTATCAGTAGAAGACATATCATTCTGATCGGCAGTTACCAAGCACCTCATAAGTTGGGATAACACTCAAGCTATCTATAAAGTCTCCACAGGTACTTTCTCCAGCAGGTACAGGGGTAGAAAAGTCCTGATGCGAAATCATTATCGTATCCTCAACATGTGACCTCATGACGTCTATGCTTCCCCACAGAGTAGAAGCAACCAAAAGCTTTGATATCGGCTTTCCCAAACAGGAGTTACTTTCCCCAACAAAGTTCCTTCAGTGAGATGACATCTATATTCCCTAGCCAAATTTTATAAGTCGCAAGCGGTTCGTAAATTTGTCTCCCAAGAAGAGTTTATTTCTGTGAATACAGAAGCTCAATCCCCGCAAGAGTTTATCCCTTCAGCTATGGAAGTTCATCCTTCAACAGAGTTATTTCCCCGCATAGTTATTCTCAAGTAGAGTCTCTCCCCCGACAGAAATACCCATAAACAAGGAACAAATCTCCAGCATGGTCATCTCCGTTCACCATCCCCAGCGAAAATAGAAGAACCATGGTTTTCTACAACAGTCAAAAATGCTATTTCCAGTACTCTCCACCAGCAGTCAGGGATTTACTTTCCCAGACTCGGATATGTCACAATAGTGTTTCATGTTTATACATCATGACATGCGCACACATATTGCATACAACATAATCTCATTTATGTTGAGAACATCATCCTATAATGCGTTTCATGCATCACATATAATTAATCATGTACCTTTTTCAGGAAAGATGGTTATCATCAAATAATGGCCAGCAGGTTCAAGATTAGCTCCTGAAACTAAACAGAGTAATTATCTGCGTGACCAAATGCAGCTTTACACGGGTTCGTCACAAAGTAATCTTACACGGGTTTCTCCTAAATGCAGCTTCGCACAGGTTTATCCTGAAAAATCTTACACGGGTCCCTTCTCATACATTTCCAAATAAGGTTTCACACGAACTCATCATGAAGTAACCCTACTATCCAGGTTCCTTCCCATAGCCCTACACGGAATTATCACGAAGTAACCCTACTATCTAGGTTCCTCCCCATAGCCCTACACAGACTTATCCCCCTAAGTAACCTTACCCAGGTTCCTCTTTAAGTTTTACACGAACTTATCCCGAAGTAACCTTACCTAGGTTCCTTCTGAAATTTTACACGAACTTATCCCAAAGTAACCTTACCCTGGTTCCTCCTGAAGTTTTACACGAACTTATCCCGAAGTAACCTTACCCAGGTTCCTTCTGAAGTTTTACACGAACTTATCCCGAAGTAACCTTACCCAGGTTCCTCCTGAAGTTTCACACGAACTTATACAAAGTAACCTTACCCAGGTTCCTTCTGAAGTTCTAAACAGACTTAGCTCGAAGTAGCCTTACCCAGGTTTCTTCTGAAGTTTTACACGAACGTATCCCGAAGTAAACTTACCCAGGTTCCTCCTTACAATTTCCCAATGTAGTTTCACCCAGACTCATCCTGAAGCACCTTACCCAGGTTCCTCCTTACAATTTCCCGATGTAGTTTCACCTGGACTCATCCTGAAGCACCTTACCCAGGTTCCTCCTTACAATTTCCCGATGTAGTTTCACCCGGACTCATCCTGAAGCACCTTACCCAGGTTCCTCCTTACAATTTCCCGATATAGTTTTACCCAAACTCAGCGCGAAGCAACCTTACCCAGGTTCCTTCTTGGTTCCGATGTACTTTTACCCAAACTCCTCACGAAGCAACCTTACCCAGGTTCCTTCCCATAAGCCCTACTATCCAGGATTTCATCTCGAAGTAACCCTACGACCCAGGTTCCTTCCCATAAGCCCTACTATCCAGGCTTTCATCTCGAAGTAACCCTACTATCCAGGTTCCTTCCCATAAACCCTACTATCCAGGCATTCATCTCGAAGTAACCCTACGACCCAGGTTCCTTCCCATAAGCCATACTATCCAGGCTTTCATCTCAAAGTAACCATACTATCCAGGTTCCTTCCCATAAGCCCTATTATCCAGGCTTTCATTTCGAAGTAACCCTACGACCTAGGTTCCTTCTCATAGCCCTACTATCCAGGCTTTCATTTCGAAGCAACCCTACTACCCATGTTCCTTCTCTATTATCTCCAGACAACAGTTTACAACATTGTAAGACCTGGACCCGACCAGATACGGTTGGTTTCACATTTCCCTAATAAGTCGCTGTGCAGCCTGGACCATGACCAGATATGCAGTTTACTTCCACCTCCTCAATCATGAGTTAATTCCCCAGTAGAGTAATGGACAACCGAAGCTCCTATGCTCTATTTCCCAAGACATAAATCAACACTCCCCGGTGAAGTCCTCCTCAAAGACAGGTATAGGAATTCTCGCAAAGGAATCTCTTATGCAACCGATATCTTTTCTGGATGGCATCTTTAAGCCCATCTCTGACGACTCTCCGTCATCTTCTCCAAATGGCATCTATAAGCCCATTCCCAATATCACCAATCAATATTACTTCATACGAGTGCAAATTTCTGGGCACTCTAGTGTTCAATCATCTTCCACCTTCAGATCACGAAAGGCAGACCAGCCAATGTAAGTCCTCAAGTTTAAGAAGATTGAACAGGGGAAGCTGTTGTACCCCAAAATTATCCCTCTCATTTATCCAACATATACTCATTGAAGCCTTTAATCTGCTCAAGGATGCCCAAGGGTTGATCAGACAAACTCTCTCCTAAAGCAAAGAATCTCCAACTAGGGATGCCATTTTCATCAAGATGGGTGAGCTCCAAAAGCCCAAAATCTTTTCCATGGCCGGAATATGTTCTCAAGATAATCCATGTCAAGTTTCATGCCTTGTGCAAGAAGTTTGCTCAGTCAACTGCTCAAATGCATGAAACTCAATTGTGCTAGGTCAAAAGTCAACTGTGGGCCACATACAGTCAAACTTCAAGATTTTTGGTCAACATCAACATTTTGGAGTAACATCCATCATTTGATCAAGGGTTTAACATGATTCCTCAAGGAATACTCCTAATTCATCAAAACTCAAAAGTTGCTAAATTAGGGTTTCTATAGGAAAAGTCAACTAAACTTTGACCAGACATAACTTTCTCATACTTTATCATAAATTTCTCATCCACGTCTCATGTTGAAAAGGATTCAATTACCTACAACTCATCTTCAGGCCTCAAGTTCAAAAAATGCACTCATGAAAAGATATGAATTCAGACATTATAGGTCATTTCAAAAAGTCAACAAAAACACCTTTTGGGTCAAAGCTTCTTACATGAACATGGAAGGTCCAATTGAGATGAGACCAAAAGGGTTGTTTAGAGGACATCCTAAGCTTTCTAAAAAGTCCAAGAACACCTTCCTAGGTTTAAAATTGAGGGAGATATGTATTGTCAAAGTTGAACAATTTTTGGAAATGTGCATGAAGTCAATATTGATCAAAATGACCTTTTTTCCAAATGAGCCCAACTTTTTAGGCTTGCATCTTGTTACTAACACGATCCACGACCCATAAACCACTCCATGCATCATTTGCTTATTTATTTGATTTATTTTGATTTGTAATCATTTAAAATCCAAATTAAATCAATTAAATGATATAAAATTATTTTGGGATGATTTTGCATTAAATAATGAGAATACAGGCTGTATGATACAAGCAAATCGGGCAAGCCAAGAATAGACACAAAATATCCACATTTGGAAATTTTTCAAGATTTGATTTCCTCTTAAAGTCATGCCTTTATTCTTTGGATTTTTTCCATACATGTTGACCTAATCTTGCCCACTACATATATATAATAAAGTCAGACCTAGAAGGGACGAAGACAGAACCTTTACAATAGGGTTTCAAATATAAAAAATTCTCCATAAACTTGCACCCTCGTATTCACATTTGCGGCCAGCTTCAAAGCATTCTAACCATTCCTTGGTGTTCCTGAGGTAAGCTAGGGTAAGTATGGGTCATCATCCATAACCATAACACGCTGAAACTCATTGTACATGACTCATATTTTCATAATTTTTCTATCTATCGTATTTTGAATTATAACATATTTCAATTCGTTCTAACCCCATTAACATGATCACACGATGATAAGGAACATATATGGGCAATCATTGATGAGCTTTGATGGCTAAATAACCATCTGCCATGGCTAGGGCATAACAAACTGCAAGCTTCGTATCTCCTTATACAAGAACTTTTAGGGCAAATCGATACCACATTGGATTCCTGAGGAAATTTTAAGGGGGGTAGGTCCTTTTTTATGCTTTGATCTCGTGTGTTTTGCAGGTTTCGTTTTTGGGTGTCACCGGAGAGGGTGACTAGAGCCACCGTGGCCGGTGGCTTAACTTTTACAGGCGGAGGTCCAAGCATGCGTGGCTAGTCCTTATAATCCCATTGGATGGATCAAATGATGAATTCCTCTCTCCACATCTGATTGGCTCTTTGAGTCACCATGGCCCCCACAATGCATGCGTGTCATGGCTGCTTCAGCACTAGCACCTTGTTTCCCTTTTATTTTATTTATTTAATTATATACATTATTAACATCCCATTGCAGATGGTCCAAGTGTAGGCGTGTGAAAAGAAGGACCTGAGTTCGATCCCAGGTCTAGGCATTTTACATTTTCTAAACATTTTCTACTAGACTCAGTACACTATCCTTCAGCACGTCCATCCTACAACCCAGGATCTGGCCATTAGATCCATCCTCAAAGCAGACCTGACGCTCATGCAAGCAACCCCCATGGTAGACCCTTAGAGGCTAGCTACACTGGATCCACACGCAGGCAGGTGGGCCAGCAATCTTGGGCCTAACAAATTCAACTCCATACCCCCCAGATTGCTAACAATATTAGACCCAAGTCATTTTTTTTTAATTTCTTTTATTTTATTTATTTGTTTAATTATTTTTAGCAAAACAAAAAACATTTTTTATTAAACAAAAAAATCATAAAAAACATTAAAATCATATTTTTTTCATATAAAATATTTCATTTCATTAATTAATTAGATTAACTTAATTAGGGCAATTTAAATTCTTTTTCCATAATTAAAATCAATTAGAAAATTAGGTTTAATTTGCAAATATTTAATTTTCTCAATCAAAAAATAACAAAATATTTTCTTGATTTCCTTCGAATTTAGACTTTGATTCCCGTATTTAATTTGTCTCGCGCGCATTTATTTATAATTTCAATTATAGTATCTGCATCGGATTTGTAATAGTTTTAAATTAGGTTTTATTTACCGCTTTTTACTTACTGTTTAATTCCCATTTTGGTTATGTAACCCCCTCCCCAAGGCCTTGTAATAGTTAGGACTTTAATTTCTCGCACTTTTAAATTTCCGCAACTATGAACTGTCTAGATGTATGGATAAAAGGCTTGCATGAAAAAGATAAATGAAATTAAAACAGTAGATAACCCTAATTGTGAAAAGATAAATAAACTGAAAAATAACACATGCACATGTTCACTCCTAGGGTTTATCCCACTTCGATTGCCTTCAGTAAACGGTCATGAAGCATAGGGAATTTTAGTGGTCGTCCTCCAGTCCTGAAAGATCAAAATGACCCATTCGAATGTTGCCTCAGAAAGATCTTTAGGACTTTAGAGTAACTACTAAGGTTTCCTAATCGTTGCTTTTGTGACCGTAATTGTCCCATTGAATGTCCCTTAAAACCCCAATGATGGGGCTACCTACTCCTTAATAGTAGGATATCGCTGTCTAAGGGAAACGAGAACGAACAGTCTTTTTTCGAGTAGGTAGAAAATCTTAAGTACTTGCTCAAAACAATAAAAAATATTTCACACAAACACTTTCAAACAATTTTCAAAAACAACTTCGTGACACTCTGGAGGACAGATACAAGGGTTACCACGAAGTTAAACAAAAATTTTCAAAACACACATAAGCAATTTTAAAATGAGCAAGTACCTAAGAGCCCATGGAAAACCATGGATAGAAAGGTTGCTAACACCTTCCCTTTCTATAATCTATCCCCCCGTACTCAGAAACATCTCGAAAAAGGTTTTTTCTGTTCTTTTTCCTTTTCCTTTGTTGGATGAAATAAAAGTCGGTGGAGACTCTTGCTTACCGCGACATTTGCGAATATAAAATGCAAACAAGTCTAATAGTCGGTTTTGCAACCATATCACAGTACCCCTTGGAGGATAAACCCTCTGATGAACAACTTCAATAATTGATGACTATCACATGGGCAAAAATGACCGTTAGTTGCTTAACAAGATCATTCGAGCTTGGGATAGGGTCAACAAATGAAAGGTTGAAAGGAAGAATGATGTGGCAAGACAACCATACACTCAATTGGTTTTGGATAGGGTTCAAGTTGTTAAGCTACCATTCGAAATTAATCCTAAGTACAAGCCGAATGTCCCAGATCCTCTTCCTATGTCCTTAAAAGAGATAGACAACTTGAAGAAAGCCTTGGATCAAGTTCAAAAGGAGATAGAGGAATTGGGGCTTAGCCTTCATAACCTTGCTAAAGAGAAAAGATAGATGCAATGAGAGCTTGAATCAAAAGACCAACAAATTCAGAAACACCGTGAAGCATTTGAAAAGGAGAGCTTAAAGCGAAAGTGTTCGGCCGAAGGATTATTGAGTGCTACTTTCAACTTGGATTCTCATAACCAAAGGTTAGATAATGCTGCAAGGGAAATTAGAAGATTGAATAGGTGGTACGAAAAAGTCTTACAAGACAAAAAGGAGATGGAAGCAAATCTGAGACCCCAAATCCAAGGTTTAGCACAAGGAACTCTAGACTCCAAGTATCAACTCTAGTTCCTCACTACCAGTCTCCAAGAAAGCCAGCAATCGGAGGTGGGATAACGCATTGGAAAGATGGAAGTAGAAAATATTCTCTCTCAAAGGATAGAAAAGTATGAGTAAGTCTGTCATGAGTTATAAGACCTCTAAAAGAATTTCCTCATACAAAGGAGACTCTATACAGATGAAAAATTATATTGGGAAGGGAAGTGTGCAAAGATCTCCAAAGCCGGAAAGGATAAACATAAGATAGTTATGAACCTCTACAAGGAATATCGGTTCTACAAAGAAAAGCATGCAAGAATCGCCTTCTTAGCCAACAATCTCATTGGTGAAATCCCTAAAAGTTTGAAAGATGCGGAATGTGTGATGGTCCCTCTTCCAAAAGATGTTGAAGACTTCCTCAAGCTCTTTTAGAAGTTTGATGTCTTTCAGTATTTAATTTTTTGCATTTTTGGTTCAAATATTCTTCAGTATCTGAATTGTATTCCTGTTGTACCCCAAAATTTGCCCTCTCATTTTATCAACATTTCTCATCACAAGGCTCTTGGAACTCAAGATCAAGCTAGGGTTTGCTCTGCTCAAGACACCTCCTTGCACTGTTGACCTAAATTAGGGTTTGAGTTTGAACATGGATTTTTGGACCTTCAATGCCCAAATTGACTTTCATACTTCATGTTGGACTCATAAGTTTGTCCATACCAAGTTTCAAGCCTTGAATCAAATTTTTGCCCAGTCAATTGGACAGTTGACCTAGAAAGAAATCAGCTGTATTGGGGAAAAAAGTCAACTGTGACCAATTTACAATCAAACCCCATGAATTTTGAGCCACATCAACATTATGAACTCATATGAACCATTTGATCAAGTTTGGACCACAATTCCACAAGAAATTTGATCAGATCACCAAAAGGGCAAAATGGTCATTTTTAGGGTTTTGACTGTATAAAGGCAATTTTTGACTGTTTGACCTAGCCAATGACAAATTAAGCTCAACCATGGACTCAAGAACTCAATGAAATTATCTTGACCTATTCAACAAGTTCAAAAGATCTCAAATTCATTGGATTGACAGATGAATTTTTCAGTCAACTGATCAATATTTAACTGTACACTGAAAAGTCAAAGTTTGGATTTTTGGTCAAAATCAAGTGCCAAGGGTCATTTTTCATCAAGATGTGTCAAATTATGAAACTTGTTCACCAAGAAACCCAAAATTGCAAATTAGGGTTTCAAATTGAAAAAATTTCATAACTTAGAATTTTTCTAAGTTATGAAATTTTCTTAATTTTTCCTAACTTTTCACCACATTTTCACCATGATGCAAATGGATTCAAATAAAACTTACAACATGAAAGTTGTAGTCCATCACAAATTCTACAACTTTGAATCACAAAGTTTTCTCAAAAGAGGCTTGGATCTCAAGTTATGATTTTTGGAACAAGGGTCCCTAAAACTTTTAACTTAGTAAAATTTTGCCCAAGTTTGGGCAGGATTTTGACCCATCTTCTTGGCCATTTTCACATAGTTCCACTTGGAATCTCAAGTTGCACTTCAAAGATGGATTATAGTACATGTTGCAAGCTTTCCAAATTGTCCTATAACTCCTCAAACATATTTGTGGTTAGGGAGAATCGAATGCTTGAAGTTGGCAAAAACTCACTTTGTATCCATGGCCAATACTTGTTCATACAAGTAGCAAAACCTGTCCAAACTAGCTTTGTACTTAATTAAAGGTCTCTAAACCCTTCAACACTCAAAAATTGAATGCAAACTCATTGGACATTGGTGTTAGTTTGACCGTTAGAGCTTGGCACAATGAACAAATCCATTTTTGGCATAAAGGTAGCACTTCCATTTTCATAAAGGCAACTTTATGTCAACATTGCTTCTCTTGAGCCTTGAACCTCTTTCTTT
Organism: Vicia faba; assembly: GCA_948472305.1. NCBI lineage: Eukaryota > Viridiplantae > Streptophyta > Magnoliopsida > Fabales > Fabaceae > Vicia > Vicia faba. The sequence continues at coordinate 102,090,113 of OX451740.1, read as the reverse complement.
GCAGCAAACCAGTTCCACAAACTCAGGCAAAGGTACAAGAAACTTTTGCATGCTTGGAGATATCCTGTACAGGCCTACCTCATTTCACTTCACACTTTTCTTTCAAAACAAGTCAACTTGCCAAAAGGACAGAACTTGAGCATCTGATATAATCAACTTTGGCCAACATTCCAAACAAGTTTTGTGCATTGCCTTGAGCCAGAAACACGATTTGTTGAACCCTCAAGCCTTCTAAAACACAAAATCACTTTCTTCTTACAAAACAGGGCACTCCTTGCAGATTCACATCCATCACACAAACCACTCGTGCGTTTGGCCTCAAACTTGTTCCAATACCTTCCATTCAACTCACTCAAGCTATCCCAAACCTCCATTGCCAACTTTAACTCCATTTACAGTGTTCACCATTTCTGTTTTGAAGCTTTGCAGGTTGAGTTCTATAGAGAGATTCAGACCATTTCAAAACAAACTAAGCATTGGGAAAGGCCCAGGGAACATCAAGCAAGCTCAAAAGAACCTCAGGCCTCACTGAAAGTTGCTGCATTTCCATACTCGAGCTTGATTGAAACAAGTATTTCTCAAACTTCTATCTCTCTATTTAGGAACATTTAGCCTTAGGTTTATGAATGAAAGATGTAGTACTCATTTCCATGAAGCCATACATATACTCAGTTTTCATTTATATTAAGCGTGCTAAAAGAATTTCATCCATGAACATGCTGAAATAACTAGGTCAGATTTTAGGGCCAGAGAAATTCTCTATGGTCTTTGAGAGTTAGATTAAGTTTTTTATATGGTTAGAATCGTGGTTTAATGCTCTACAAGTTTCATGTTTTGAGTTTTGGCAAAAGATCACAAATACAGGAGTTAGCAGTTTGTACAGGGCGTGCGTTTTTTCTGTTTGAACAAGGAAGAAGATGAAGTGGAAATGGGTTGGGCTGGCTTGTTTCTACTTCTAACACTCCCATTTTCAGTTTTACACCCCCTGGGCCAATTTCTTTATATTTTGTTATTTTTGTATTTTAATTTCATTTATGATTTTATTTGTTTATCCCCAAATATAAAAAAATGCTTAAAAATATTTTCACTTTTTTTTTTACATTTATTTGATATTTTATTTTGATTTTTTCTAAACATTAAAACATTTTGAATACTTTTTTTATAATTTATTTGAAAACTTGAAAATAATGTAAATAATACTTTTATTTTTATTTCTTATTTTTTTATTCACATTGAAAATATTTTCTTGAATATATTTTATTTTTGTAAATATTTTATTTTATCTTATACATACTTAATATATATATATATATATATATATATATATATATATATATATATATATATATATATATATATATATATATATATATATATATATATATATATATATATATATATATATATATATATATATATATATATATATATATATATATATATATATATATATATATATATATATATATATATATATATATATATATATATATATATATATATATATATATATATATATATATATATATATATATATATATATATATATATATATATATATATATATATATATATATATATACTTTTATTTTATTAAATACTTAGAATAAAAATATAAAAATATTACATTTTTATTTTTATTGTCATTTATACTAAAAAATACCTTTTCTTCAATATATTTCATCTTTGTACATATTAATATATTTTTGTATATAAATAATATATAATATTATTTTCTTAAGGAAAATTAGGGTTTACCCCTTTATTAAATAAAATCAACTTTTTTTTTATTTTAATTCTTTACACCTTTTTCACATTAAAAAAATACTTTACATACATAAACAAATAAAACTTCTGTTTGCATAATACATTTTATTTAATATTTATTCATTTTGTTCATTTAAGAATTGTATATTTAAATATTGTTGCATTGAGATTCAATTTGGATGTAACAGTAACTAGGGTTTAAATTTCTTGCAAAATAACCCCCTATTCAAAATTGTACCCCCATCCCCATAATCATGTTGTAATAGCTTAGAATTTAAATTCTCGCACTTAACGCTTTCAATTATGCCATGATTAGAGAGTTAGGGTTTGTATGCCAAAATCAAATTAACAAATAGTTTGACCTAATCAAAGACAAAAATGCATGAAAAACAAACACAATGCACACTTGCACCCCTAGAGTTACAATCCACTTGTTGCCTTCAAAAATGGGCCATGGTATGCATGTTAAGTACTTTGGCAAAACAAAAACAAACAAAAGATCATAGTCCCTCGATGACACAATCTTGGTTGCCTAAACAAAAATGATCAAGTCCCTCAAGAAAATTGCCAAAGATACTCGACACAATTGCTATCATGGTCTATACGATGACCCGCACCTGTCCCGTTTAACATCCTAACACAAGGTTGTTCACCAAATGCAATGGTGAAACAACACTATTAAAAGGGTTAAAAACATAAGAAAGATCCTTGAGTAAAATAGGGTAGATGGCTCTTAGTTACTTGATCAAAAGCTTGCAAAACATCCTTGCTATTTCCAAACACACTTCACAACACAATTTCAAGATCCAACTTTCAAAACATTGAAAACTTTTCAAAAGACAAAAACACCTTTGTATACATTCAAACAAGAATCATTACAAAGGTTGCCACGATGATGGCCTCTTTTCAAAACATCTTTCAAAACCACACACAAAGCACCATTTCAAACAATTGAAAAGCAAAGCAAGTGATCTAAACAAGTAACTAAGAGCCCATGGATAACCATGGATGAAAAGGGTGCTTGTACCTTCCCCTTTCATAATCTACTCCCCGAACCCAAGAAAACATCTCAAAGGTCTTTCCTGTGCTTTTTGACATTTCCTTAGGATAAAATAAAAAGTCGGTGGCGACTCTTGCTAAACCGAAACAGTTGCGAAAACGAGCGCAAAATCCCAAGTCAGTTCTCCCACTGTATCACAGAACTGGCGACTCTGCTGGGGAAAATTTAAAAGTGGAGTAACCTTAGGGTTTAGATCACCTTTGCAAATCTTGATTATTTTGATTGCTTTACATTTGGTTCTCTTGTTTGTGTTTGAATCCTTCACCCGGATTTTTGGGAAACATTCATAGGTAAATAGCAATACATTATGGAAACTGTGGGGGGTATACTGACATGGTTGAAGCAATAGCTATATTAGTGCGACATATTTGTGAGTATCGGTAGCCTTTGAGTCAATCAAAGAGAATACGGGGCCGCTGAGTGATGTCATGAAGCACTAATGAACTCTTAGAACCTTACTTGACCATCTTGGCCTTTTTTAGGGGTAGTGAGATGACCGGCTTTGGTGCAGTCCAAATTTGGTAGATACTCGATACTACACTCATTGAGGGTTGTTTTCTCGGAATATTTTGGTCGCCAGTTAAGTGGCTAAACCAAAACAATGAACACAAAAAATAATCTGGTGATATTGAGCTCTTTAGAACCCGGTTACTATTTATAGGACAGGTTGAGCCAACTAACTTCAAGAGGGTACTTACCTATGAAACCTCATGCAAGCCTGAAAATAGGATCTTGTGTGACTTGCTTGTACATATGTTTGTGCATACATCATGAATATCATAAGGCATCATATGCATCCACTAACCATTTCAAGGGTTTGGATCTTCATCTTTGTTCTTGTTTTGTAGGTCATGAAATCTCTTCGCAGGAAAACAATTCAGGTCAATCTTGTGAGAATCCCTCCTCAACTCAAGGAGCTTACTTCCAAGATTCCAGAGAATTCTCTCTTCAGTGAAAGACATGGTAGTCTCCTCAACTTGGTCAACTTCAACATTGAACAAGATATGGTGAAAGTTCTCTTCCAGTTCTTTGACCCCCTACACCACTGTTTCACCTTTTCTGATTACCAACTAGTACCTACTTTGGAGGAATTTTCTCAACTTCTGAGGATTCCTATTCTTCATCAACTACCCTACAACGGTACGGAAAAAGAACCAAAGCCTGAAGATGTTGCTCAAGCCTTACACTTGCAACCATCTGATATCAAAGGTCATTGGGAATCCAGAAGTGGTGTCAAGGGTTTCTTGGCAAAGTTCCTGTTTGAGAAGGCACAAGACTGCTGGAATTCTCTAGATCTACAAGCTTTTGAGGAAATTGTAGCACTTCTCATCTATGGGTTGGTCTTGTTCCCAAACCCTGATCAACTTATAGATGTGAATGCTGTCAAAATTTTCATATCCCAGAATCCTGTGCCTACATTGCTTGGGGACATCCTACACTCATTTTACACACGAACAATGAGGAAAAGAGGTGTTCTCATGTGCTGTACTCCTCTCCTAGCAAGGTAGTTTATTTCTCACCTTCCACAATCAGTTTTAAAGAATGAGCAGGGTTTAAGGTGGTCACAACGGTTGATGACCCTCACACATTCTGATGTTCATTGGTGTTCTCGGTCCAGAGAAAATGTCATCATCATTGATCATTGTGGGGAATTCCCTAATGTCCCACTACTTGGAATTAGGGGAGGCATTACCTACAACCCCTGTTTAGCTCTAAGACAGTTTGGATATGCTCAGAGGGATGTCCCTCATGATATGCTGATTCCTGACTTAGTTTTTGACTTCGACAACAATGCGCAAGGACTTCGACAAAGGTTCATCAGAGCTTGGAGGATGCCTAACAAAGTGGATAGTAAGACACTGGGGCACAAGAATTCCATCCCCCTTGAGCCTTATCTCAAGTGGGTACGAACCCGCACCCAGAATCTTATGATGCCATACCCTCACATTCTCCCCGTGATCAAAGAGCCTGTCATGGAAGGAGAGGTTCCATACACCCTTCTACATCCTGACATGCCAACATCATTGGAAGAATTACAAAAGAGTTGGATCCAACTCAAGGAAGAACAAAATACTTTTGAAGCCAACTTCTATGCCAGTGAGAAGAAGGTTTTGCAGCTTACCCGCCGACTTCATGAGGAATAAACTCTCAACACTTACATCACGCCAAAAAGGATGCGCAATGTCTTTTTACATTAAGAATTTTGTAATATTTTGCCCATGGGGAACTTATGTACTAACAAATTTCTTCTTAATATGACGTGTGTTCTTTTTGTTTGCAACAAATTTGAATTTCTGAATCCTTGGATGCATTACATGAATAACATATCATTCATCATATGCATAAACAGGTCTTCACACCAGGTTTCCTTATCTTTCTGCTGTTTATTTCAGCCAGATGGATTTGGAGCAGACGATTAAGGATCTGCAAGCACAGAATTCGCAATTCCAGCAACTCCTCATGACCTTAGCAAAGGGTCAAGAGGACCTTAAAGCACTGGTGGAGAAAGATAAAGAGAAAAATAAGAAAAGACCTTGTGTGGTCATTATGGGAAGGAGGTTTGAAAGCCATTCTAGAAAAGTTCTCGAGTTCCCCTCAACGTCTGATGAAGGGGCTGGTAAAGGAAAAGGAACTACAATGCCTTTTGAATCTGAGGTTGAAGAAGAAGAAGAGGAAGAGGATGAAGATTACTCCGAACAGCAATATCCCCCGGCGGATGATAAGTTTAAAAATCTTGAGGATCGGTTGGCAGCCATGGAGTTGCAAAGGGTACCTGGTTTAGATTTCGAAGAACTAGGGTTGGTCGTTGGGATCTTCATTCCTCCCAAGTTCAAAGTTCCTACATTTGCTAAGTATGGCGGTCTGTCGTGTCCGAAGATGCATCTAAGATCCTACGTCAGAAAGATCCAACCCCACTCATCTGATAAGGATCTTTGGGTCCATTTTTTCCAAGACAGTTTATCAGGCACACAATTGGACTGGTTCTATCAACTCGAGAGATCGGAGGTTCATAACTGGGAAGACTTAGCTGCTGCTTTCTACCGATAATACTAATACAATGCTGATTTAGCGCCTACTCGTACTCAACTACAGAGTATGGGTATGGTCTCTAACAAGGGATTTAAGGAGTATGCCCGGAAGTGGCATGATCTGGATGGAAGGGTGCAGCCGCCATTGTCAGATAGAGAGCTGGTTGACATGTTTTTAGCGACCCTGTCTGGCCCTTTCTTCAATCATTTAATCGAAAGTTCCTCTGCAAGATTCACCGAGTTAATTCTGACCGGTGAAAGGGTCGAGGCTGGCATTAAAAGTGGTAAGATTCAGAAAGATGCCTCTGCGTCCACTGCTATTAAGAAGACCTTCCCTGCTAAGAAGGAAGCTTCTGCTGTTTATTCTCAGAAAAGCCAAGGAAGAATCGAGCGCCGGCCAACTGTGGGGGCTGTGATGATCCAAAACTCTTCAAATGATCAACCTTGCAGCAATCAACCAAGATCTAATCAGCAAAGGGTAGAAAGGCCACAACAGCAATTCACCCGAATCAACATGACACCGGCTCAAGTACTCCCTCATTTGCTAAAGCTGAATCTTACCAATTTGAAGGAAGCGCCAAAGAACCCCAATACCTCTTCTCCATATTACCACTCCAATGCAAAATGTGATTACCACTCTGACAGTGTAGGGCATGATACCAACAACTGTTGGGCTCTTAAGAACAAAATCCAAGACCTGATCGACGCCAAGGAGGTAGAGTTCAATGTGCCCGAAAAGCCGAATGTGATTTCTACCCCAATGCCCAAGCACGGTCATAATGTTCATGCCATTATGGAAGACCTTCATGTTACCAATGTTGCTGACCTTTTGACTCTGTTACCAGTAATTAAAGTGACGTTGATGGGAGCCGGGATATTCCCAGGCTTTGGAAAAGTCTGTTACTTTTGTTTAAACATGCAAGTTGAATGCCCAATGTTGAAATCAGACATCCAACGCCTGATGGATACCCAAGAGATACTCTTTCAAAAGACTCCTGTTGATACCTTCACCCCTGTTACTCCTGCCACCTTTGTTACTCCTACCAATGACATTGCAATAATAACCATCTCCGACAATCTTCCCAAGGCCTGCAAAAGGCCTGTCAAGATTACGCCTGATCCTAAGTTTGTGCCGTTAAAAATCACCATGCCGGGGCCTGTCCCGTATCAATCTAACAAGACGATACCATGGAACTACGGAGGAGAAATCTTCTACCATGGTGTCAAACGGATTGAATCAGTCAAAGAGAATTCTGATGATGAAACCCCCGATATAGGGAATATTGCAGGAACGAGCAAGATAACTCGCAGCGGAAGGATATTTTCTCCAGAGATTGCTCCTCCACGAGCAGTCTTCCGACCCTCGAAAGTTACTGTGCCTATCAAACCGTCTGTGCAAAGCCCGATAATTGAGGAAGTTGATGTACCCGAAGCTGGACCCTTTGACGTTACTTCCAATAAAGGTAAGGGGATACTAGAAGCGCTTGTCAGGATGAAGGCTCAGACTGCGGTAATCCCCGAGACCACCCAGAAAGAGATGGAAGAAATCTTAAAGATAATCAAGAAGAGCGACTACGACGTCGTGGAACATCTAGGGCAGACCCCTTCTAAAATCTCCATGTTGGCTCTCCTACTCTGCTCTGAGGCTCATGCTAAGGCCTTAATCAAATTTCTAAAGACGACTCATGTGCCTCAAGAAACTTCGGCTGACCAGTTTCAAGAGTGCGTGGCTAGCCTTACTGCTGATAATGGTCTTGGTTTTTCCGATGCTGATTTGACCCCTAAGGGAAGGAAACACAATGATGCGCTGCATGTCTTAGTAGAATGCAGGGGAACCACACTTTCCCATGTCCTGGTGGATACCGGTTCATCTTTGAATGTACTACCAAAGAAGGCATTGGATAGACTGGACTACGAAGGTTTGACCCTGAAGCCTAGTAACATCGTTGTTAGAGCCTTCGACGGTTCTAAGAGGATGGTTCATGGAGAAATGGACATTCCTATCAAAGTGGGCACAGAAATTTTCAACTCCACCTTTTATGTGATGGACATCCGTCCTTCATATTCTTGCTTGTTGGGAAGGCCGTGGATCCATAATGCTGGGGAAATCACTTCCTCTCTGCACCAAATGCTAAAATATCCAGTTCAGGGAAAGATTACAACGGTTCATGGGGAGGAAGAGTACATGATAAGTTACCTCAACTCCTTCCGCTATGTGGAGTTGGATGACGAGTTCATAGAAACGCCTTTCCAACATTTTGAAGAGGTTCCTCTTGAAGTCGCAGTTGCAAAGACAATGACTGATGTGCATATTATTTCCAAGCCCGTGTCTAGGATGGCATGCCTCAAAGATGCAGAGGATGTAATCAAAGAAGGAAGGAGTACAATATGGGGGCAACTGCCTGAGTTTCCTCACAAGACGGACAAGTTCGGACTAGGTTTTACTATTGCTGGCCAGAAAGTTATGCGTCGCTCCAGGGCTGGAGGACCACCCGTAAAAATCACTCACCATGGAATTAATGCCTTAGAAGATGATAATGAAGAAGACAACTTTGAAGATTGGATCTTTCCAACCGTCGAAGGAGGATTAAGCAATTGGGAAGCGAAGGACTTTATTCCCATCACTTTCATCAACAAGTAATTTATCTTTGAATAATTTCCTAGTTTGGTCTGTAATAACTAAACTATTCGTACACAATTTTCACCTTATGCCTTACCCGGGGCATATAGGTCCATTTGTAAGGGCTTGATTTTTTTTCATTATCATATGCCATGTTTAATGAATCATTGGACATTTTCATCTATAAACTGTTATGTTCATTTTCTTTCCTTTTACATTTTATTTAAGGATGGCTATCCCTTACACACACCCACACTCACAAAATTCAGGTACCCATCCACTCCGGATTCCATGGGTGAATATTCTGATTTAGCCTTCAGTGACTCTGAATATTTGGTCAATCATGTTGAGTACGAAGTTGACGAAGACTGTGAAGTGCTGGGAGAGTTAGCCAGACTTTTGCAACAAGAAGAGAGGGATATTCTGCCCCATGAAGAGTTGCTAGAGACCATCAACTTGGGAACAGAGGAAGACAAGAAAGAGGTTAAGGTGGGTGCCAACCTGAAACCAAGTGTCAAAGAGCGCTTAGTGCAGTTATTGAATGAATATGTTGAAATCTTCGCCTGGTCCTATGAAGACATGCCGCGACTAGACACAGACATTGTGGTTCCCCGTCTCCCTACAAGAGAACACTGTCCACCGATCAAATAAAAAGTCCGCCGAATGAGGCCCGACATGTCTGAAAAGATCAAAGCTGAGGTGATGAAGCAATTCAATGCTGGCTTTCTGGGTGTTACTTCCTATCCACAATGGGTTGCTAACATTGTGCCTGTGCCTAAGAAGGACGGCAAAGTCAGAATGTGTGTGGACTATAGGGACCTAAACAGAGCTAGCCCTAAAGATGATTTTCCCCTACCACACATTTACATCTTGGTTGACAACACAACTCAACACAAGGTATTTTCCTTCATGGATGGATTCTCAGGATACAAACAGATCAAAATGGCCCCCGAAGACATGGAGAAGACTACTTTCGTTACGCAGTGGGGCACCTTCTGCTACAAAGTGATGCCATTCGGACTGAAGAATGTCGGGGAAACCTATCAATGTGATATGGTAGCTTTGTTTCATGACATGATACATCATGAGATTGAAGTTTACGTAGACGACATGATAGCCTGTTCACAGACAGAAGAAGAACACCTTGACCATCTGCAAAAGCTGTTTGTCAGATTGAAGGAGTATAAGCTCAGACTGAACCCAAGCAAGTGCACTTTTGGAGTCAGGTCTGGTAAACTTATAGGATTTATCATCAGCAACAGAGGCATTGAGGTTGATCCCTCTAAAGTCAAAGCTATACAAGAAATGCCTGCCCCCTGCACTGAAAAGGAGGTTAGAGGTTTCTTGGGACGCTTAAACTATATTGCGAGGTTCATCTCTCACCTAACATCTACCTGTGAGCCAATCTTTAAGCTGTTGAAGAAAGATCAGGTGATTGAATGGAACAATGATTGTCAAGTTGCTTTTGATAAGAACAAGGAGTATTTACTGGAACCTCCTATTTTGATGCCACCCGTCGAAGGAAGGTCGTTAATCATGTATCTAACTGTTTTGGATAACTCAATGGGGTACGTACTGGGCCAACATGATGAGTCTGGCCGAAAAGAGCATGCCATTTATTACCTTAGCAAAAAGTTTACCGACTGTGAGACTCACTACTCACTGCTCGAGAAAACTTGTTGCGCTTTGGTATGGGCTGCTCGCCGGGTAAGGCAGTATATGTTGACTCATACCACTTTGTTGATTTCCAAGATGGATCCGATCAAGTATATCTTCGAGAAGCCTGATTTATCTGGAAGAATCGCTAGATGGAAAATGATCCTGACTGAGTATGATATCCAATATACTACCCAAAAAGCTATAAAGGGGAGTGTACTAGCTGACCATCTAGCTCATCAAGCCGTCGAAGATTACCAATCTATGAGATTCAACTTCCCTGACGAGGACATCATGACATTGAACAACATTGAAGGTAACGAACCGTATGACAAACCTGAACAAGGATCCCGATGGACCCTGTACTTTGATGGTGCTTCAAATGCACTTGGTAACGGTATTGGTGCGGTACTCATTTCTCTGGAAGGTTGCCATACACCCTTCACTGCCCGACTTTGCTTCAGTTATACCAATAACATGGTTGAATATGAAGCTTGCATCTTTGGTCTCAAGACTGCTATAGACTTGGGAATCAAATCTTTGGTCGTATTTGGGGACTCGGCTTTGGTTATCAGTCAAATCAAAGGAGATTGGGACACTAAACATCCTAATCTTATCCCATACAAAGAACATGTCTTGACATTGTTGCCTCATTTCAAGCATATTAACTTTGAGCACTTCCCGCGAGAAGAAAATCAGCTAGCGAATGCTCTGGCTACAATGTCTTCCATGTTTAAACTCAATTGGGATAATGAGGCTCCCCAAATCACCATTGAACGAATGGACGAACCTGTGCACTATCATGAGATTAATACCGAAGAAGTAGTGGAATAACCCTGGTTTCATGAAATCAAAAGGTATCTCCAGACTCGAGAATACCCTGAAGGAGCTTCAGTCAATGACAAAAAGTTCTTAAGGAAATTTGTTGCCAAGTTCTTCCTGAGCAATGGTATCCTATATAAGCGCAACCATGATTGTGTTCTACTTCGTTGTATGGACAAGGTTGAAGCAGAGTTGATCATGACCGAAATACATAGTGGCACCTTTGGCACCCACTTGAGCGAACATACGATGGCTAAGAAGATTCTAAGGGTTGGCTACTACTGGTCTACCATGGAAGCTGACTGTCATCAACATTCCCGTACTTGTCACAAATGCCAAGTCTATGCTGACAAGGTACATATTCCTCCTGTTCCTCTCAACGTTCTAACAGCCCCTTGGCCATTCGCAATGTGGGGAATCGACATGATTGGAGAGATCAAGCCTACGGAATCCAATGGACATCGCTTTATCCTGGTCGCTATTGATTACTTTACCAAGTGGGTCGAAGCAGCTTCCTACGCCTCCGTTACAAAGAATGTGGTTGCCCGCTTCATCAAGCAGAACCTCATATGCCGGTATGGTATCCCCGATAGGATCATCACGGACAACGGTACAAATTTAAACAACACTGTGATCACCGCCCTGTGCGAGCAGTTCAAGATTTAACATCATAATTCATCTCCCTATCGGCCAAAGATGAACGGTGTTGTTGAAGCCGCGAACAAAAATATCAAGAAGATCATTCAAAAGATGACATTCACCTACAAGGACTGGCATGAGATGTTACCGTTTGCTCTGCATGGATATCGTACCACGTCGCGTACTTCAACTGGGGCAACCCCCTTTTCTTTGGTATATGGCATGGAAGCTGTTTTACCTATGGAAGTTCAGATTCCTTACTTGAGGATTTGAAGGATACTGGTTTGAGTGAAGACGATTGGATTCAGACCTGGCTTGATCAACTTAATTTGATCGACGAGAAGCGACTTACTGCTGTTTGTCATGGTCAGACGTATCAGAAATGGATGATCAAGGATTTCAACAAGAAAGTCAGGCGTCAAGTGTATCAAGTCGGAGATCTTGTAATCAAGCGGATCATCTTTCCGCAAAATGATCCCAGGGGCAAGTGGACTCCTACTTACGAAGGACCATTTATGATGAAGAACATATTTTCTGGTGGGGCAATGGTTCTGACCACCATGGACGGCGAAGACTTGTTGCACCCTGCGAACGCAAACATAGTCAAAAGATACTACGCATAAAATGACCCGACAAGTTGAAAACCCGAAAGGGCGACTTGGGCAAAAATGGGCATCCCGGTGAATCGGAAACCCGAAAGGGCGGTTCAGGCAAAAATTAGGGATAAACAAAAAGTTTGTACACCCGGCAAGTTGAAAACCCGAAAGGGAGACATGGGCAAAAAAGGGTTTCCCGGTGGACCGAAAACCCGAAAGGGCGGTCCAGGCAAAAGTTAGGGAATTAAAGCGTATGACTATGTCTCGTCGGATCACTTTAAGGACAATCTCTTCACCAACAAGCTCCAAGCTTCTGATCAATCCAATCATCGGCGGACGAAGCAGCGAATGGACAAGATACTCAGAGTTGTGAAGACCATAGCATAATGGGAACCCCATGGAATTATTGCATATAACCATCTTTCTTTGGTATAAAATTTTTCTCAATTTACGACAACATTCTCTTACTAGGATGTCTGTCTCATTTGTACAAAGATACTTACAAAAGTTAATACAAAAATACTTCAAAGTACAAAAATTTGCTTGCCTTTCCTTTTTTTTACACTTATTGTTTTATTTGAAAACGTCCAATGTTTTGTTAAATAGGCATATGCATTTGAATATAATCGCTGCTTACAAATAAAACGAAATTGAGAAAGGATAATTACTGATAGGTTGAAGGTGTAGGAAGATATCCTTGTGCTATTCCAGAAGAAATCCCCTGCAGTTTGTCATTCAGATTCTCAATAAAGCTAAAACCTTGGAGTATATATCCCTAGCGGAGTTAAATTTCAAGATCCCCAGCGGAGCCAGTGTATTATAGACTTTATTCCCCAGCGGAGTTAAGTTTCAAAGTTCCCATCAGAATTAAGTCTCCAAACTCCCGATCCCCGGTGGAGCCCGAAAACCCTAAAATACATATCCCCAGCGGAACTAGAATATTCTAAACCTTCCTCCCCAGTGAAGTCATTTTTTCCAAACTATCAATCCCCATTAGGAACCATTCAATTTTCCCCAACTTCCCCAGTAGATTGGTGTACAACCCAAGCTCCTGATTTCCCCGGCCGAGTAAACACTCTCCCCAGAGTTACTTCCCAACAGACTGAGGATTCTAGTTCCTGTTTCTCCATTCAAAGCCTCCCAGGTTTTAATTCCCTAGTAGAGGTCGTCGGAGTTTTCCTTATTTCCCAGGAAAGTCATAAAGGATTCTCATTCCCCGCAGAAGTTGTCAAAGCTCTTGTTAAATCCCCACAAGTCATCAAGGATTTTCAATCTCCAGCGGTGGTCCCAGGATTTCTCATTCTCAACAATCAAAGATCTTTAATCCCCAAGCAGTCAGCAAAGGTTTTCTCATCTTCAACAAAGATTTTTGAGTCCTCAGCATCAATCAGGATTCACTTTCCCCGACAGCAGTCAAGGATTTCATTGTCTCCAGTTATCAAGGATTTATTTTCCTCAGCAAGACAGCTACTCAGCTTACATGCACATCCATTACATTCATATATCATAAATATTGATGGAACACATTTCATTGCATCATACATATCATGCAACATAACTTTGTGTTTTAGCTAACATTTTACCCTTTTCAGGATAAGATTAAAAAGCTATTGTCTAAACAACTATCCAGAGATTTCAAATACAATATGGATACACCCCAGACACGACGGTCATTCTATTACTCATTCAAAATTACAAGCCAAGATACAATAAGGATACACCCCAGACGCGGTGGTCATTCGACTACTCATTCAGACTTCAGCAATCTGATACAGACTAGATACGCTCCAGACACGGTAGCCATTCTATTTCTCATTCAAGATTCAACTAACAACTTCAAGTTCAGATACGCTCCAAACACTGATGCCATTCTGGCCCTTACACCAGAAGTTTGATTCTCCCCAGTGCAGTCGCCACGGAAGTCATTCTGTCACTTATTCAGATCCCAGTTACAGTTTCAGATACACTCTAGACACGGAAGTCATTCTGCTACTCATACAGATCTCAATTTTAGATACAGTCCAAATACGCTCTAGACACGGTTGCCATTCTGCCACTCATTCAGAACTTATCCCCGGCACCTAGATGCTCCATACACAAATGTTTCTCTGTCCTCCATTCAACTACAGTTACAGCTCGGATACGCTCTAAACACAGACGCCATTCCCTTGCTCATACAAACCCAATCTCCAAATACAACTCAGATACGTTCCAAATACGGATACCATTTTGATGTTCATTCTACTGATTTTCAGCAAACAAATCATAGATAGCGTCTTTAAGCCCATCTCCAGCAAGATTCTACTATCTCCAAATGGCATCTTTAAGCCCATTCCCTCAGATACATTTTTGACGAATGCAAATTTACGGGCACTCTAGTGTCCAATCCTCTTTTACCTTCGAGCCACGAAAGGCAAACTTGCCAATCTAACTCTTCAGGTTCAAGAAGATTGAACAGGGAAAACTGTTGTACCCCAAAATTTTCCCTCTCATTTTATCAACATTTCTCATCATAAGGCTCTTGGAACTCAAGATCAAGCTAGGGTTTGCTCTGCTCAAGATACCTCCTTGCACTGTTGACCTAAATTAGGGTTTGAGTTTGCACAAGGATTTTTGGACCTTCAATGCCCAAATTGACTTTCATACTTCATGTTGGACTCATAAGTTTGTCCATACCAAGTTTCAAGCCTTGAATCAAATTTTTGCCAAGTCAATTGGACAGTTGACCTAGAAATCAGCTGTATTGGGGAAAAAAGTCAACCGTGACCAATTTACAGTCAAACCCCATGAATTTTGACCCACATCAACATTATGAACTCATATGAACCATTTGATCAATTTTGGACCATAATTCCACAAGAAATTTGATCAGATCACCAAAAGGGCAAAATGGTCATTTTTAGGGTTTTGACTGTATAAAGGCAATTTTTGACTGTTTGACCTAGCCAGTGGCAAATTAAGCTCAACCATGGACTCAATAACTCAATGAAATTATCTTGACCTATTCAACAAGTTCAAAAGATCTCAAATGCATTGGATTGACAGATGAATTTTTCAGTCAACTGATCAATATTTGACTGTACACTAAAAAGTCAAACTTTGGCTTTTTGGTCAAAATCAAGTGCCAAGGGTCATTTTTCATCAAGATGTGTCAAATTATGAAACTTGTTCACCAAGAAACCCAAAATTGCAAATTAGGGTTTGAAATTGAAAAAATTTCATAACTTAGAATTTTTCTAAGTTATGAAATTTTCTTAATTTTCCTAACTTTGCCCCACATTTTCACCATGATGCAAATGGATTCAAACAAAACTTACAACATGAAAGTTGTAGTCCATAACAAATTCTACAACTTTTATTCACAAAGTTTTCTCAAAAGAAGCTTGGATCTCAAGTTATTATTTTTGGAACAAGGGTCCCTAAAACTTTTAACTTAGAGAAATTTTGCCCTAGTTTAGGCAGGATTTTGACCCATCTTCTTGGCAATTTTGCACATAGTTCCACTTGGAATATCAAGTTGCACTTCAAATATGGATTATAGTAAATGTTGCAAGCTTTCCAAATTGTCCTAGAACTCCTCAAACACATTTGTGGTTAGGGAGAATCGAATGCTTGAAGTTGGCAAAAACTCACTTTGTATCCATGGCCAACACATGTTCATACAAGTTGCAAAACCTGTCCAAACTAGCTTTGTACTTAATTACAGGTCTCTAAACCCTTTAACACTCAAAAATTGAATGCAAACTCATTGGACATTGGTGTTATTCTGACCATTAGAGCTTGGCACAATGAACAAATCCATTTTTGGCATAAAGGTAGCACTTCCATTTTCATAAAGGCAACTATATGTCAACATTGCTTCTCTTGAGCCTTGAACCTCTTTCTTTGCAGCAAACCAGTTCCACAAACTCAGGCAAAGGTACAAGAAACTTGTGCATGCTTGGAGATAGCCTGTACAAGCCTATCTCATTTCACTTCACACTTTTCTTTCAAAACAAGTCAAATTGCCAAAAGGACAGAACTTGAGCATCTGATATAATCAACTTTGGCCAACATTCCAAACAAGTTTTGTGCATTGCCTTGAGCCAGAAACACGATTTGTTGAACCCTCAAGCCTTCCAAAACACAAAATCAATTTCTTCTTGCAAAACAGGGCACTCCCTTCAGATTCACATCCATCACACAAACCACTCGTGCGTTTGGCCTCAAACTTGTTCCAATACCTTCCATTCAACTCACTCAAGCTATCCCAAACCTCCATTGCCAACTGTAACTCCATTTACATTGTTTACCATTTCTGTTTTAAAGCTTTGCAGGTTGAGTTATATAGAGAGATTCAGACCATTTCAAAACAAACTAAGCATTGGGAAAGGCCCAGGGAACATCAAGCAAGCTCAAAAGAACCTCAGGCCTCACTGAAAGTTGCTGCATTGTCATACTCGAGCTTGACTGAAACAGGTATTTCTCAAACTTCTATCTCTCTATTTAGGAACATTTATCCTTAGGTTTATGAATGAAATATGTAGTACTCATTGCCATGAAGCCATACATATGCTCAATTTTCATTTATATTAAGCGTGCTAAGAGAATTTCATCCATGAACATGCTGAAATAACTAGGTCAGATTTTAGGGCCAGAGAAATTCTCTCTGGTCTTTGAGAGTTAGATTAAGTTTTTTATATGGTTAGAATCGTGGTTTAATTCTCTACAAGTTTCATGTTTTGAGTTTTGGCAAAAGATTACAAATACAGGAGTTAGCAGTTTGTACAGTGCGCGCGTTTTTTCTGTTTGAACAAGGAAGAAGATGAAGTGGAAATGGGTTGGGCTGGCTTGTTTCTACTTCTAACACTCCCATTTTCAGTTTTACACCCCCTGGCCCAATTTCTTTATATTTTGTTATTTTGGTATTTTAATTTCATTTATGATTTTATTTGTTTATCCCCAAAAGAAAGATGAATCTTTCAAAGAATATGCTCAACTATGGAGAGAAATGGCAGCCCACATACAACCACCATTCTTGGAAAAAGAATTAGTCGACATGTTCATGGGCACTTTACAAGGGTTGTACTATAATAAAATGGTAGGAAGCGTCTCTTCCGGATTTTCTGATTTGTTGACTATTGGTGAAAGGATTGAAGTTGGTATAAGAAGTAGCAAGATACAAGAGGCATCATCCAGTACCCATTACAATTCAAAGAGGCATGTTCCTAATTTCTCGAAAAAGAAGGAAGGAGAAATTAATGTTGGGGCATCACATCCAAGAGCATATCAACCATTGGTGATTCCACGAGAAAAACAACAAAAGAGGTTTGAAAGGCCTCCAAGAAAATTTGATCCTCTCCCCATGCCTTACAGTTAATTATTGCAACACTTAATCAAAGCATCTTTGGTGGAGCTAAAGCCATTAACTTCTCTAATCAGGGCATTCCCTCCAAAGTATGATGCAAATGCCAAGTGCGAATATCATGCCAATTTGCGGGGCATACCATAGAAAAATGTTGGGCCTTCAGACATAAGGTTCAAGATTTGTTGGATTCTCAAGATATCACTTTTGACAAGCCAGATACCAAGACGAACCCTATGCCTCCGCATGGCAGGCCAATTGTGAATGCAATTGAAGTGGTCACTAACTTTGGGGCATCTAGACGAGTAAAAGCTTCGATAGATCTCTTAAAAGAATATTTGTTTGAATATGGGTTCCTCCTAGAACACAATGAAGGTTTTGAGAAGACGTTATAGAAATTGGTGGATCAAGGGATAGTCCAATTCGGACAATACCCTGAGGAAGAATATGTAGCTATAATAGATGGAAACACAAAGAAGCCATTGGTAATTCCTTTCTAAGAGCCAAGTCCTACTAAGAAAACTCTTGTGATTCCTTGGAGAGAGTCAACATAAGCACCAATAACATTACAACGACAAACTCTAAGAATACCAGTGATTCCGAAGACTACGATGGTGATTAGGGGGTCGTCTCCTACTCCTTTAAAAAGTAAAAAAGTTGTGCCATGAGGTTATGATTATATTGTTTATGTTAATGGTTTAAAGTAGGAATGTAAGCCATCAACAAGTCAAGGACCTACAATCACAAATATAGTAGGGACAAGGGGCATGACATGTAGTGGTTGAATATATGGTCCCGAACCACAAAAGAAGGATAATGTTGTGGTTAAGGATAAGGGAAACATTATGGTGTAGGCAAGTGATCGATAAAATAGCAAGTGTACTATTTTTACCAATGTAGTAATAAAGTGAAGTCATCCCTTGTATCAATCTCGAGGACTGCGTTAGAACCATCAGTGTTTATAATGATTCAATTAAACAAAATAACATTGGTGTGGTTGGAAGATAGGTAATAATAATTTCAATTGTGAATCTTAAAACAAAAAGTAAAGAGTGTTTACACAATATGATAAAGCATGCTAGGAATAAGATGTATGAATTGCTCTGTAATAAACTGAACCTTTATTTTAAACCATCTATGTTAATGTGATCCAATACCGATTCTCAAGAGTTACTTCCCCTAATTCCTTAGCAAGAAACCATTAACATATAATTTTAAATCCTAATTCCTTAGTTATTCAAAATCATGTCAAGAACATATATAAATATCAAGAATTTACGGTCATCACTATTAGATCCTCATTCCTAAGAGATATTAGTGATGTTATTATACAATTAGCGATAAAGTGATCTAACCAACCTACTTTACCCATAGATCAATACCCTATTTTCCAATAGGACAAGCAAAAAGAAATTGTATAATACATTGAATACATAAAAACATAGATTTCATAAAAGTATAGAAATCTGGTTCATCACAAAAGCAATTCAGGTACACCCCCTAGCATTGGGGGGTTTAGCTTCTCATAATATTCAAAGAAAATACAAATTCAAAGTTAAACATTACAAGAGAATGGAATTGCTCCGATCTTCAATTGCTTCCGCTCTTGATGATCTTCGTTTTCCAAACCCTTGATCACTCTTCTCCTCGTCTCTAATTGCTTCTTTTTCTGATGCAAAAATGTCCATCCTTAATTCTCTCAAAAACTAGGTCTAAGTAGTGTCAGATTACCCCACAACTATGCAGAAAGCCCGAAATACCCTAAATGAACTCAAACAAATCGATTTAAACAATTCACTTTTCTGTCTCGCGCCTGCCAACACGGTGTTACCAATGATGCGATTTTGTGTCGGATAATAGATAGAAAACAAGAAAGAATGGTGACTGATCACAACCCCAAACTTATCTCATTGCTTGTTCTCAAGCAAAGCTTAAGTCCGCAATATAGGTCACCTCCGAATTTCAACTAACCATAGTACCAATGAGATTATTCGCAACTCCCTTACTTTATTCTAGACCTTCCCTTCTTACCCAACTCATGGCAATCAACTACACTTCCACCTGTTTGTTGTTTGAGGAAACTCTGAGGGGAATATTGATTTTTGCTTGGGGAATATAGTTCAAGAACTTCAGTTGTCCATTGCTCTACTGGGGAATTCAGTTCTTTGTACGTCCAGTTTATCTAAGGGGGGTAAAGTCAACTGTTATCTGGTCGGATTCCAGGCTTTGCAGCAACTTTCTGGGGATAGTCTTAACTCTACTGGGGAAAAGGAGCTCTGACAATGATGTGATAGTATGAAGAATAGACTCAAGTTGGGGAATCTGTAGTTTGTTAGGGAAATAAACCCTGTTGAGGAAAGTATGATGGCGACCTTACTAGGGAAATAAATTTATCAGGGGAAGATCTTTTGCAGGGTTTCTTTTCTGGTTTTGGAAAACTCGGTTGGGGAAGAGAATTTCTAGGAAATATGCTGATTGGAACTCTGGATGGAGAATGTATGAATTCACTCTGTGGGAATAATCTTATTGAAGTAATTTTGTGGGGATATCCCAAATCCTTGAGTAAATGCTTATTACCGTTCTTGTGCGTACATTTGTTTACAGTTAATCATGCTCAAATGTATATGTTCATTCAATTTTAGTCATTGGACATTTTCGCACTCCAAACAGAAAAACAAAATTTTGCACTTCAAAGTATATTTGTATTGATAATTTTCCTAAAACAGATGTTTTTGTACAAGGGGAACAGAAATCCTAGTAAGAGTAAGTCGTCAAAAAAATGAAAAGAATACAAGGTGAAAACAAAAATGTATAGCCATGTGGAAGTGATCTCATTGGGTTTTGAATATGCTATTGCCCCTATGTCTTCGAACATCATCCCTTGCCATCGAAAGAAGTTGATTGAATTACTCTTGTACCATTTGAACTTTTGACCTCGGTAATAAAGCTACCTGTAGTGATCAACTGGACATAGTCGTACGGTTCAATCCTTAATTTTTACCTGGATTGCCCTTTCGGGTTTTCAGTCCACCAGGATACCCTTTTTTGCCCAAGCCGCCCTTTCTGGTTTTCGACTTGCCGGGTGCATAATATTTTGTTTATATCCCTAACTTTTTCCCGAACCCTTTTGGTTCGCCGGGATGCCCTTTTTTTGCCTAAGTATGTCAACCCAGTGGGTCATTCTTTATGCATAGTCTTTTTTGACTATGTCTGCATTCACAGGGTATGGGAAGTCTTCTCCATCCATAGTGGTTAGCATCATAGCACCGCCAGAGAATACTTTCTTAACAACAAACGACCCTTTGTAAGTGGGAGTCCATTTTCCCCTGGGATCTCCTTGTGGTAAAATGATGTGCTTTATTACCAAATCGCCACCCAGGTATGCTCGAGGCTTGATCTTTTTGTTGAATGCCTTGATCATACGCTTTTGATACATTTGACCATGATAGACAACAACCAATCTCTTTTCATCAATCAAATTTAACTGATCCAGTATAGTTTGAATCCATTCGTCTTCGCCTAGGTCTGCTTCTTTCATAATCCTTAAAGAAGGAATCTGAACTTCAACAGGCAGGACAACCTTCATGCCATAGACTAAAGAGAATGGGGTTTCCCCAGTTGATGTTTGAGCCTAAGTACGGTAGCCATGAAGAGCAAACAGCGACACCTCATGCCAGTCTTTATAGGTCACCACCATCTTTTGTACAAACTTCTTTATATTTTTGTTGGCGGCTTCCACTGCACCATTATCTTAGGTCTGTATGGAGAAGAATTGTGATGCTTGATCTTGAACTGCATGCAGAGTTCAGTGATCATAGCATTGTTGAGGTTGGTTCCATTGTCGGTGATGATCCTTTCAGGGATTCCATATCGATAGATGAGGTTATGTTTGATGAACCAGGCTACAACATTCTTGGTAATTGAGGCAAATGAAGATGTTTCGATCCATTTAGTTAAGTAATCAATGGAGACAAGGATGAAACAATGTCCATTAGATGCAGTGGGCTTGCTTTCTTAGATCATGTCAATGCCCCACATTGCGAATGGCCAAGAAGCAGTCATGACACTTAAAGGGATCAGAGGCACGTGATCCTTATCAGCATAAATTTGGTATTTGTGGCAAGTCCTCGACTGATGGTGACGACCAGTTTCCATTGTCGACCAATAGTAACCAGACCTCAGAATTTTCTTGGCCATGGTGTTCCCACTAGAGTGAGTTTCGAAGATACCTTCATGCATATCCTCCATGATCTTTTATGCTTCCTTCTTGTCCATGCAACGGAGCAGAGTAGAATTATGATTGCGCTTGTACAGAATCCTATTGCTTAGGAAGAATTTGGATGTGAACCTTCGTAGGAATTTCTTGTTGTTGATTGAGGCTCCCTCAGGATACTCTTGTGCTTCAAGGTACCTTCTCACTTCATGATACCGAGGCTTCTCCTCGTCAGTGTCAATCTCATAACAGTGCACAAGTTCGTCAAATCTTTCGATAGTGATTATGTGAGCTTCATTGTCCCAATTTACCTTGAACATAGACGACATAGTTGCTAAGGCATCTGCCAACTGATTTTCTTCCCTTGGGATATGCTCGAAGGTGACCTCTTTAAAGTACAGAATTAAGGTTAGCACAAGCTCTTTGTAAGGGATCAGATTCCGATGTTTGGTATCCCATTCTCCTTTGACCTGACTAATTACCGAGGCCGAATCTCCGTATATGCTAAAGAATTTGATTCTTAGGTTAATGGAAGCCTTTAGACCCAAGATGCATGCTTCATACTCAACTATGTTGTTTGTACAGTCGAAACAGAGTCTAGCAGTGAAAGGGGTATGTCACTCTTCAGGAGAAATGATTACAACACCGATTCCGTTACCCAATGCTTTGGAAGCTCCATCAAAAACCATAGTCCATCGGGATCCTTGCTTAGGTCCTTCATACGGTCCAGGTTCTTCACAGTCTGTCACTATCATGATGTTCTCATCCAGGAATTCAAAGTTCACAGATTGGTAGTCATCAACATCTTGATAGGCCAAATGATCTACCATTACACTTCCTTTGATTGCTTTTTGTGTAGTATACTGGATGTCGTATTCAGTCAAAATCATTTTCCATCTGGCTATTCGTCTGAAGAGAGCTGACTTCTCGAAGATATACTTGATGGGATCCATCTTAGAAATCAATAAAATGGTGTGAGTCAACATATACTATCTTAGCCAATGAGAAGCCCATGCCAAAGCGTAGCAAGTCTTCTCGAGCAGTGAATATCTGGTTTCATAGTCGGTAAACTTTTTGCTAAGGTAGTATATTACATGCTCTTTTCGTCCAAACTCATCATGTTGACCCAGAACACACCCCATTGAATTCTCTAATACATCCAAGTACATAATTAGAGGTCTTCCTTCAACTGGAGGCATCCGGATTGGAGGTTCTTGTAAGTACTCTTTGATCTTGTCAAAAGCTGCATGGAAATCGTCATTCCATCTGACTACTTGATCTTTCTTCAATAGTTTAAAGGTCGGTTCACAAGTAGCAGTTAAGTGAGATATAAATCGGGCAATATAGTTGAGTCGACCTAAGAAACCTATGACCTTCTTCTTAGTATAGGGAGCTAGCATTTCTTGTATGGATTTGACTTTTGCAGGGTCGACCTCAATACCTTTTCCACTAACGAAAAACCCTAGGAGTTTTGTAGACCTTACCTCGAAGGTGCATTTGTTGGGATTCAGCCTCAACTTGTATTCCTTCAACCTCTCAAATAGCTTGTAAAGATTTTCAAGGTGTTCTTCTTCAGTTTGCGATCTTGCAATTATGTCATTAACATATACTTCTATCTCATGATGTATCATATCATGAAATAGAGCTACCATAGCCCTTTGATAAGTTGCGCTTACATTCTTCAAACCAAATGGCATGACCTTATAACATAAGGTGCTCCACTTTGTGATAAAAGTGGTTTTCTCCATGTCTTTGGGTGCCATTTTAGTTTGGTTGTAACTGGAAAATCCGTCCATGAAGGAGAAAACTTTGTGTTGAGCAGTGTTATCGACCAAGACATCAATATGGGGGTAGTGGGAAATCATCTTTGGGGCTTTCCCTATTCAGATCTCTATAGTCTATGCACATACGGACTTTATCATCTTTCTTCGGCACTGGGCCCACATTTGCACCCCATTGGGGATATAACGTCAATTCCAGGAAACCTGTATCGAATTGTCTCATTACCTCAGCCTTTATCTTCTCATAAATATCTGGTCGCATGCGACGAACCTTTTGCTTGATCAGAGGACAACCTTCCTTCATTGGCAGACGGTGAACAATGATATTAGTGTTAAGCCCTGGCATATCTTCATATGACCAAGCAAACACTTCCACATACTCATGCAACATCTGAACCAATCTTCCTTTGATGATGCTTTCCAGGTTAACGACGATCTTGACTTCCTTCTTGTCTGCCTCAGTGCCCAAGTTTATCACTTCAACTGGTTCTTCGTGTGGTTGAATGGACTTTTCCTCTTGTATCAGGAGTCTGGTGAGTTCCCAGGGTATTTCACAATCTTCTTCACCTTCGTCCTTGGCTTGATAGATTGGATTTTCAAAGTCATAGATGGCAATAGTAAAATCATTTTCAATGAGATCCAGAGTGGATGTGGATCTACTAATGTGTATGTGTGTGTGTTGTACCCCAAAATTTGCCCTCCCATATTCTTCAAGATTTGCAAAGAGCATGCTTCACAATCTCTCAAGAGTTGCACAGTTCAATGGCCTCCTAACAGTCAAAAACTAGGGTTTTGGTTATGGCAAAGAAATTGAAGTTTCCAAGGGTCCAATCAAGTCCCACATGCCTACAAACATGGTCAAGCATCCATATACTAAGTTTCAAGACTCACAGCACCAAGTTGCACAGTCAAAAACCCTAATTGCTCAACAGTCAACTGTAGGGGTAAAATGGTCATTTGACAGTCAAAAGTTCAAATTTTTGGTCAACATCTTATTTTGAAGCCACAAACATCATTTGATCAATTCTTGATCATGATTCTCAAAGAATGGCTCAAAAAGTCTCAAGATGCAAAAGTTTCCATTTTTGGACAGTTGAAAAAGTCAATTGTAACTTGACCAAGGCATAACTTCCACATGGTTTATCAGAAAAATTCCATACAAAGCTCATTTTGAAGAGAATGACATTTCCTACAACTCATCTTCACACTTTAAGTCCAAGAAATGCTCTCACAAAAAGTTATCAATCTCAACATTATAGGTCATTTTCAAAAGTCAACAAAAAGGGACTTTAAGTCAAAGACCATAACTTGAGATTGGTAAATCAAAATGACATGGGACCAAAGGCATTGGTTATAGGACTTCAAGACCTTTCCAAAATGTCCAAGAACATGATCAAAGCTTAAACATTGAGCAAGATATGCCTTGTGGAAGTTGGGAAATTTTTGGGAATTTTGAAAAGTCAACTTTGCTTCAAATGCCTCAAAATTGCTAATGGGTCACAATTTCTCCCAAGAATCATCATCCAAAAGCTATGCACGACCCATTGGCCCAAAGGGGAGTTATTTTCTTATTTTTAATTTATTAATTGAATTTTTAAATCTATTAATTCATTTAATTCAAATTAAATATGAAAAAATACTCAATGCCACCTTTCAAATCTCTTTATGCAGCATTTCTACTCATCATAACTTCAAGATTTCGTGCATCACTAAAAAGGCAAGAATTGGCAATGATTGGCATCAAAAAGGAAGGAAAAAGATTGAAAAAGATTCATGAAAAATCAAATTTTGAAACATTGATTGCAAAGGTTTTTGGACTTGCTTTGTAAACCTAAATCATTCCTCATATAAGCCAGAACACAACCCTAATGCACAAGAACCTAGAAGCTGCGCTCAGAATCAACAACAAACTTTGCATTTTTCACCAAAAAATCCAAAACTGATTTCATAGCTAGGGTGAGTTTCAAGGCAAAAGAACGATTCCAAAGGCTTGCTGGGATAACTAGGAAGCTTTCTCAATCAAAATCACATCCCCACACGCAGAGAAACGGTAGCACGAAGTCGTCCTGTTCATGAACATTTGCATATTCGTATTTTGATTTGCACGCATTTTTCATACATTCTAATGATTGTTTTACACTAATATGGACTCAATGAAGCTTATGGTACCATTGAATTGGACTAATATTGCTTGTATAGAAAACTGCCATGGCTATTTTTTAGGGTTTCAGGAACCATGAATTGGGGTTTTACGCTTGAGGAAAAATTGGCCAACCTAAATGGCACCATTGAAATCAGAAGCTCATGACGAACAGAACCATACCATCGCGCCTTTTTTATGTTGATTATACAACTATTCGCTATTTTCATGTTTTCAGTTTGTGGGGGTTTAAAACCCCTGCTATTTAAATGCTTTTTGTTTCAGAACAATGGAAGAAGATGATGCATGGAGGGACATGAATGGTGCGTTCAAATAATTAGCGCGAGTTTTCGTTTGTCCCAGAATATTGGCACTTTTCAAATATAATAATTGCATTCCATTATGCTTATGAATGAACGCACTGGCACAGTTGGTGGAGAGGAACGTTTGCAAGCATTGAGACCTGGGTTCGATTCCCAGGTCCCCCTATATATTTCATGCTTTTTCAATTAACATGCTCCTGTGCAGTGTACCATCCGAGGACTATCATGCAACCTCGCTTCTCAACTTGCCACATGGCTTCAGAAACCAATCTAATGGCCAGATTACGCAGATCATCATACCCACTAGTCAACCATGCACACGTGAACGCTGAAAGTCAAACAGGCCAAGCTTCAATTGGGCCAAATTACTGCAGATCAACCTCCTCAATTTGGGTCAACACCCCCAATGTTTGCATATTCTTTTAATTTCTTTTCTTCTCTTTTCTTTTTCTTATTTTATTCTTTTGACCACTTTTATTTAATTTATTTCAAATAATTTTCATAAGACACAAAAAAATCAGAAAAGTCAAAATAAAAATATGTTTTAATATTTAATTCATAAATAGTTTTGTAAATAAATTTTGTTAACTAATTTAGTTTTAATTTTAGGCTTAATTTTAATGTTTTTTTTTAATAAAATAAAAAATAGAAATTAGGGTTTTTATACTTTTATTCTTTTTTTTTCTTTTTTACCATATTTAATTATTAATTATTTTTGTAAATAAATATGCCATTTAAATAATTAGGGTTAAATTAGGTTACAACTTAAACATTTTTTCAATAAATTAAAAACGATTTAGAACTAGGGTTTTAATTAACTTTTAATTCCAATTTAATTCTCCTTAATTCCATAAATACAAATACTCCAAAAATAAGTTCTTTTTGTTATTTAACTTAGTTAATTTATTAATTGTAATGTAATTTCTTTAAACGGTCCAATGCCCTCGCACCTTCGAATTTAATTTTCTCTTCGCGCGTTTATTTTATTTTTCTTTGTGAAATTTATGTACTTGCCCCAAAGCCTTGTAATAGATTAATTAGATATTTACTTTCTGCATTTTACTTATTCAAATCGGGTCTTGGTTTAATTTGGCAATGTAGACCCGCGCCTTTGTAATAGCGTAGGACTTTTAATTCCGCACCTTTTAACTGTTAATAACCACATGAAAGAATGAATGCCAAAAATAAAAACAAAGCGTAGATCACCAATACATGACAAGATAAACATAATTGAAAATGACACACAATTCACACACCACCCCTAGGGTATGCCTCACTGTTGCCTTGCCCCTTGAAACGTGGTCGTCGAGTAGAGGATGTTTTAGTAAGTCCTCATGTCCATGAACATGGCATGGGGGTAGCTTCTAAGGTGTCTTCCTATTGCTCTGGTGACCACATTGTCCTTAAACCTCAAATTGACCCGAACACCTCCAACGGTGGTGCTACCTACCTCTCAATGGTGGGATGGCACTACTTTAAGGACATTTACACAGACGAATTCCTTAGGGTAGGTAGACGACTCGTAGATACTTGCTCTAATTCAAAACAAATCAAAAACTTCTTTTCACACCGACACTTTGCAAAAAGCTTTCAAAAACAACTTTTCAAACACTCTTGAGGACTGATACAAGAGTCGAACTGAAATTATAAACGGAACTTTTTTCAAACCCACTCACCTTGAAAAGCAAACAAACATTTTGAAAACACAAATGAGCAAGTATCTAAGAGCCCATGGATAACCATGGATAGAAAGGGTGATAACACCTTCCCTTTCTATAAATCTACCTCCCGAACCGAGAACTAATCTCAATAAGGAATTTTTCTGTGCTTTTGTCCTTTCCGTGTTGGAGAAAATAAAAGACGGTGGCGACTCTTGCTTCCGCGACATTTCGCGAACCAGCGTTAAACAGTCAGTTCCAGATCCACCGATCACAGAACTGGCGACTCTGCTGGGGATCACTTTAAAGTGAGGTGTACCTTAGGATAGTTCATAACTGTGTTTTCAATTGCTTTGACTTGTTTGCTTTATCATTGTGGGACTGTCTTGGGAGTTACATAGATCCTAACCCGGATCTGGGGATACCCTGTTTAGGTAGCATAAGTTGTGAGGGACCTGTCCGGCATAGACCGACATGGGTGAAGCAGTGGCTACGTTGGTGTGGCACCTTGGTCTGTACCGATATCCTTTGTGTTGCAACGAGGAGAATATGGGTCTTCTGAGGAGTCATTAAGCACCAACAGACCTTAGAACCTTAAATGACACAACTTGGCCAATAGAACAGTAGCAGTATGCTACGCCCATTGAGGCTAAACTCTCGTGATGGCTCTGGCCTCAAGAAAAGATTGCGATGCTGGAGTTATGACCGATTGAGGGTAGTCAATGATATTGGGATCCTCTAGAACCCGGTTACTTCTGATAGGACAAGTCTTAACCAACAAACTGAAAGAGGGTAATACCTAGACCCCATGCTGGCCTAAACTATAAGGGCTTCTCTTGTGTGACTTGTGTGCCTTCCAACTTGACTACTTGCATGCTTGTTATCTGACACTTGAGTTTCTTGCAGGTTTTGTTTATAGTCCTTAACTGGGGCTCATAACAGGGTTTACTGAGTTTCTTGCAGGTTTTGTTTATAGTCCTTAATTGGGGCTCATAACAGGGTTTACTGAGTTTCTTGTAGGTTTTGTTTATAGTCCTTAATTAGGACTCATAACAGGGTTTACCTACGTTACCCCATGCATAGCATAACATCATACCATTGCATACATCCCGCATAAGGACTAATCCGTTTCAAGGATCTCAAGGGCTTGTGATGCAGGTCATGATGAACCAACTGTCCAGCAAGGGGCAAAGGGGATTTATTTTCCTCTAGCCAAGGTTGTCAGGGGCTGTGACCCACTTGATATGGCGAGCCTTGACCCTTGAAGAAGGATTCTCAGCAACATGGAGTTCCTTCAATCAAGCTACAAATTCAAATGCTACCAATCTTCTTGTTTACCCCGCGAGATTCTTGATAACATTGCATACATATCATACATATCATTGCATTACAGGTACCCTCTTGACAGGTCACTCACCATCGTCGCTGTTTATTTCAGCAATGGCTTTCCAACCGGACAACCAAGATCTCCGGACTCAGAACGCCCAACTGCGAGAAATGTTCTTGAACCTATCCAGGGGGCAAGAAGAAATAAAGGCTCTCCTCACCAGGAACCTGACCTTAGGGAATGCAGGGGGCATCAGGAACGATCAGCTGGAAGGGCTACAAATTGAGTTGGCAACCATGAAGATCCAAATGATGGGGCAGTTGATGGGCCAGATGACTCTCATTCAGGATTTAGCTCAAAAGCAAGAAGAACTCAGGGTCCTCGTCACCAAGCTGCTTCCAAATGATCAAGTAGCTCCAACAACTAGGGTTGAAGTCCCAGTCATCATTCAACCACAGGCGGGGCGAGAAAACAAGGGAAAATCTCCTCAGCCTGCTTCAGGGTCACGAGCCCAGCCTCAACGGAGTAGTCAGCGTAAACGAAATACGCCTGGAAGACATTTCTCTAAAACTGATAT
The DNA here is from genome assembly GCA_948472305.1 of Vicia faba. Lineage (NCBI taxonomy): Eukaryota > Viridiplantae > Streptophyta > Magnoliopsida > Fabales > Fabaceae > Vicia > Vicia faba. Next base: position 102,060,561 of record OX451740.1, on the reverse strand, counting down.
ACCATCATCCTTTATACTGAGGCGTTTGCTGGAAGTCAATCTGATCACTCTAAAGGACCCTCCTAAGAATCCGAACATGACACCTTCAAGGTACAACCCCAACACCCGCTACGCTTATCATTCAGACAGCCTGGGGCATGCTACAGACGACTGTTGGACCTTGAAGAAAAAAATCCAGGACTTGATTGACGAAGGGGTGATAGAGTTCATGCCGGATGGCGAGATGAAAATCTTCCGCTGAGAATTCTCCATTTGAGATGGCTATCTCAAACTAGAAAATTTTTGTTCATTATAATTTTTCAAAGTTGTAATTCTCTTTTGATTGTTCAAACATTTGTTCATTGTTAAACGTTGTTATTTCATTAATGCATCGCATATGTCTGTTTTGAAGCAATATATTCGCATTTATTATGCTTAAAACTGTTTTCATATTTTTGTGATGTTCAATGCTCGGTTAACAATTCTAAGCCTCTTGAGGGAGGATGACGAAGACGATACCGCAATCTACAGTATGCTTTTGAACAGACCCTGCTGATGAGGTACAGGCATTGTTTCAATCCCTAAACACTGGAGTTATCAGGAAGATAATCCCTCGTCAACCCCTCTGAGCCAAAGAAGTAGGAGTTTTTCTTTTCGAAAATTAAAACCCTTTATCATAACCTGGGGCAGGGTAGTTCTCTCAGTTGATCCAAGTGCATAACAAATGGCACCAAAGAGGTCCTTACAAAAAAAAAGAAGACAATGATGATTCCGAATAATCATAAGGATAGGCAGTCATTATATCTCAAAAATAAAAACCCAATAAGTCAAAACCTATGAAGGAGACTTACAAAACTGGGGCATCCCGCTGACTGTAATCACAAAAGAAACAGTTCAGGCAAAATTTAGGGATAGCGAAGAAAAAAAGAAAGAGGTCTTACAAACCCTCAACAAAAACAAAAATGACTGCCTATTCAGAATAAATCATCAATATCTGAACCATCATTGGAACATCATAACAAAGACTCAAACAAGGTCTAACGCACGATCAACTGAGCTTAGGTTTGAAGAACATCACGAAGAACGGGTGGGTACAAATAATTTGAGCCTTTATCCTTTGTTTCTTAAACCGTGAACCAGGCCACGTTATAACCCTTAAAAAGTCCTAGCTGAAGCATGGGTTAGTTCGAAAGCATACTGTTACGAAAGGTATCCTGACTCCTTAAGGCTCGCTGTAAATTAACGAGTTGACATCACGTTTTACAAATTCACTTGTTTTTACTAAAAAAGGGATGCATTCTCAAAAACTTCGAAACAGACATAAGCTTTGCATTTTTGATATAACCTTGTTTTCATATGACTTTTTGTTTGAACAACAGAGAAGTTCGCACGACGAATATCTTATGAACAAAAGTCTTCTCCATAAAAGAGTCACCTCAAATGGAAGAAACACTTCCAATCAAGGGGCACGGCATGATCATTGTCCATCATCTGGGGCAGTCAAGTCAAGATTCAAGGAATCTCTCAAAGGCCAAATAGCCTGGGGCAAATCTCTGCCTGAGTCACTTGGGGCATTCCAACAACGAATCTTTCCTGATCAAACACCTTCTGGTGGCATGACAAAACACTTCTAACAGGGGCAACTCCCTACATTCTGAGAGCGTGGATATAGTCGAAAAGAATACTACGCGTAATCAAAGACCCGCTAGGTTGACACACCTATGCAAAAATAAGGGCTCCCCGGCGAACCAAAAGGGTTCGGGTAAAATGAAGGGATGAAATGAAAAAAATTTGTACACCCGGCAAGTCGAAAACCTGAAAAGGCGGCTTGGGCAAAAATGGGTATCCCGGTGGACTGAAAAACCGAAAGGGCGGTCCAGGCAAAAGTTAGGGATCAAAGCGTACGACTATGTCCCGTCATCTTGTCACCTGCCTACCAGAAGAAGGTTTGTCCATCAACAACTATCAGCACCTCACAGGTCTTCCTCTCCCACCTCAGAAACAAAGGCAATGATGAGTGGTCCAAATGATCTAATTGCTCTACCCACCAAGGTATCAAGGTAGGTTCAGCTGAAGAATGTAACCAGTATATCTTAAACTCCCCAGAAAGTGAGCCAGCAAGTCAATGCACTCTCCCCAAGCAAAGCTATACTATCATCCTTAAGGAAGTTGGGTGTCCTCCAGAAGATCTCAACATTCCTCAGCGCATCATACAGATATTCTTAACAAGCATCCCCGGCAGTCTTGAGCTAAGATTGTTCCCTGGCGGTACACCAGATATTCAGCAGAGCCACTTCCCCAATATCTCTAAAAAATTCCCCCAAGAGAGTCCAATCAAGTTTCCCCAGGAAAGTTTGAATCATCCCCCCAACAGGAAGCTTATCCCCGGTAAATTCTGGAAGCTTCTCCCCTACAGAGCACGAACGCGTCTCCCGGCCTTATTCAAAAGTTATTTCCCTACCAGGATATAACTGGGTTATCCTCAGCCAAAAGCCATGAGAAGATCGTCCTCGGCAAAGTCCTCTTATCCCCAGCGGAGTCTATCAACACTTCCAACATTACTGGTATCCCCAGCGAAGTTATCATCTAACATCTCAACAGAGTACCTCTCTCCCTACAAAGTATTGTTCTCCAGCAAGATCGCTAGAATAATTTTCTCCCCGCAGAGTAATCCATTCGCCAAGTTTATTCCCCAACGAAGTTATTTTCTCCTACCGGTATTCTTGCAACTATCATCCCTAGCGGAGACAACAAAGCACTATTCTCCAATATCAGCCCAGGATGTGACTTCCCGGCATTCATCAAGGATTTACTTTCCTAGACAAAAACATACATTCATAAACATCGCATTTCCATACATTATAGCATGCATATAAGCATCATAAACATACAATCTCATTTACGTTGAGAACAGCATTGCTTGATCCATATCATGCATTGCATATGACTGACCTTTGCCTTTCAGGAAAGATCCAGTTAAGTTCTCAGCTATATCTAAGACTTTCTCTGGTTCAGTTAAATCGACTCCTAAAGATTTTTCTGATTCTTATCCAGTCAAAGGCCTTCTCTGGTTCAGTTAGATCGACCTTAAGATCTCCCTGATTCTTATCCAGTTGAAGTTATTTCAAGACCTTATCTGGTTCAGTTAAATCGACTCCTAAAGATTTTCCTGATTCTTATCCAGTCAAAGGCCTTCTCTGGTTCAGTCAGATCGACCCTAAGATCTCCATGATTCTTATCCAGTTGAAGATATTCCAAGACCTTGCCCGGTTCAGTTAAATCGACCCTAAGATTTTCCTGATTCTTATCCAGTCAAAGGCCTTCTCTGGTTCAGTCAGATCGACCCTAAGATCTCCCTGATTCTTATCCAGTTGAAGATATTCCAAGACCTTGCCCGGTTCAGTTAAATCGACCCTAAGATTTTCCTGATTCTTATCCAGTCAAAGGCCTTCTCTGGTTCAGTCAGATCGACCCTAAGATCTCCCTGATTCTTATCCAGTTGAAGATATTCCAAGACCTTGCCCGGTTCAGTTAAATCGACCCTAAGATTTTCCCGATTCTTATCCAGTCAAAGGCCTTCTCTGGTTCAGTCAGATCGACCCTAAGATCTCCCTGATTCTTATCCAGTTGAAGATTCCAAGACCTTGCCCGGTTCAGTTAAATCGACCCTAAGATTTTTCTGATTCTTATCTAGTCAAAGGCCTTCCCTGGTTCAGTCAGATCGACCCTAAGACCTCCCTGATTCTTATCCAGTTGAAGATTCCAAGACCTTGTCCGGTTCAGTTAAATCAATTCCTAAAGATTTTTTTGATTCTTATCTAGTCAAAGGCCTTCTCTAGTCCAGTTAAATCGATTCCTAAAGATTTTCCTGATAAAGACTCAGTAGAAGACATCCAAGATTCTCTCATCGTTACTGTTGAGGTAGTAATCGCCCCAAGTTCTCTCATCGTTCTGTTGAGGTAGTAATCGCCCCAGATTCTCTCATCATTACTGTTGAGGTAGTAATCACCCCAGGCTCTCTCATCATTCCGTTGAGGTAGTAACCATCCCTGATTCATTCATCACCGTTTGAAGCTCCAGACCTGATTCCTGTAACTAACCAGGGTGCGTCTATATAAAGAGATTAAAGACCAACTCCTATAACAAGCCAGATAATCATTTTCTTTTTCAGGTACGCAAGTTCTCGCTAAGGAATCTCTTACGCGATCGACACCCAGATGGCATCTATAAGCCCATCCACCTATCCATCACCTCTCAACATGGCATCTATAAGCCCTTCCTATCCACTAATGGCATCTATAAGCCCATTCCCACCATCACACTACTATGTGAGCGCAAATTTCTGGGCACTCTAGTGTCCAATCATCTTCCACCCTCGGATTACGAAAGGCACGCCAGCCAATCTACATCCTCAGGTATAAGAAGATTGAACATGGGCAACTGTTGTACCCCAAAAATTTCCCTCCCATATTCTTCAAGATTTGCAAAGAGCATGCTTCACAATCTCTCAAGAGTTGCACAGTTCAATGGCCTCCTAACAGTCAAAAACTAGGGTTTTGGTTCTGGCAAAGAAATTGAAGTTTCCAAGGGTCCAATCAAGTCCCACATGCCTACAAACATGGTCAAGCATCCATATACTAAGTTTCAAGACTCACATCACCAAGTTGCACAGTCAAAAACCCTAATTGCTCAACAGTCAACTGTAGGGGTAAAATGGTCATTTGACAGTCAAAAGTTCAAATTTTTGGTCAACATATTATTTTGAAGCAACAAACATCATTTGATCAATGCTTGATCATGATTCTCAAAGCATGGCTCAAAAAGTCTCAAGATGCAAAAGTTTCCATTTTTGGACAGTTGAAAAAGTCAATTGTAACTTGACCAAGGCATAACTTCCACATGGTTTATCAGAAAAATTCCATCCAAAGCTCATTTTGAAGAGAATGACATTTCCTACAACTCATCTTCACACTTCAAGTCCAAGAAATGCTCTCACAAAAAGTTATCAATCTCAACATTATAGGTCATTTTCAAAAGTCAACAAAAAAGGACTTTAAGTCAAAGACCATAACTTGAGATTGGTAAATCAAAATGACATGGGACCAAAGGCATTGGTTAGAGGACTTCAAGACCTTTCCAAAATGTCCAAGAACATGATCAAAGCTTAAACATTGAGCAAGATATGCCTTGTGGAAGTTGGGAAAGTTTTGGGAATTTTGAAAAGTCAACTTTGCTTCAAATGCCTCAAAATTGCTAATGGGTCACAATTTCTCCCAAGAATCATCATCCAAAAGCTATGCACGACCCATTGGCCCAAAGGGGAGTTATTTTCTTATTTTTAATTTATTAATTGAATTTTTAAATCTATTAATTCATTTAATTCAAATTAAATATGAAAAAATACTCAATGCCACCTTTCAAATCTCTTTATGCAGCATTTCTACTCATCATAACTTCAAGATTTCGTACATCACTAAAAAGGCAAGAATTGGCAATGATTGGCATCAAAAAGGAAGGAAAAAGATTGAAAAAGATTCATGAAAAATCAAATTTTGAAACATTGATTGCAAAGGTTTTTGGACTTGCTTTGTAAACCTAAATCATTCCTCATATAAGCCAGAACACAACCCTAATGCACAAGAACCTAGAAGCTGCGCTCAGAATCAACAACAAACTTTGCATTTTTCACCAAAAATTCCAAAACTGATTTCATAGCTAGGGTGAGTTTCAAGGCAAAAGAACGATTCCAAAGGCTTGCTGGGATAACTAGGAAGCTTTCTCAATCAAAATCACATCCCCACACGCAGAGAAACGGTAGCACGAAGTCGTCCTGTTCATGAACATTTGCATATTCGTATTTTGATTTGCACGCATTTTTCATACATTCTAATGATTGTTTTACACTAATATGGACTCAATGAAGCTTATGGTACAATTGAATTGGACTAATATTGCTTGTATAGAAAACTTCCATGGCTATTTTTTAGGGTTTCAGGAACCATGAATTGGGGTTTTACGCTTGAGGAAAAATTGGCCAACCTAAATGGCACCATTGAAATCAGAAGCTCATGACGAACATAACCATACCATCGCGCCTTTTTTATGTTGATTATACAGCTATTCGCTATTTTCATGTTTTCAGTTTGTGGGGGTTTAAAACCCCTGCTATTTAAATGCTTTTTGTTTCAGAACAATGGAAGAAGATGATGCATGGAGGGACATGAATGGTGCGTTCAAATAATTGGCGCGAGTTTTCGTTTGTCCCAGAATATTGGCACTTTTCAAATATAATAATTGCATTCCATTATGCTTATGAATGAACGCGCTGGCACAGTTGGTGGAGAGGAACGTTTGCAAGCATTGGGACCTGGGTTCGATTCCCAGGTCCCCCTATATATTTCATGCTTTTTCAGTTAACATGCTCCTGTGCAGCGTACCATCCGAGGACTATCATGCAACCTCGCTTCTCAACTTGCCACATGGCTTCAGAAACCAATCTAATGGCCAGATCACGCAGATCATCATACCCACTAGTCAACCATGCACACGTGAACGCTGAAAGTCAAACAGGCCAAGCTTCTATTGGGCCAAATTACTGCAGATCAACCTCCTCAATTTGGGTCAACACCCCCAATGTTTGCATATTCTTTTAATTTCTTTTCTTCTCTTTTCTTTTTCTTATTTTATTCTTTTGACCACTTTTATTTAATTTATTTCAAATAATTTTCATAAGACACAAAAAAATCAGAAAAGTCAAAATAAAAATATGTTTTAATATTTAATTCATAAATAGTTTTGTAAATAAATTTTGTTAACTAATTTAGTTTTAATTTTAGGCTTAATTTTAATGTTTTTTTAATAAACTAAAAAATAGAAATTAGGGTTTTTATACTTTTATTCTTTTTTTTTCTTTTTTACCATATTTAATTATTAATTATTTTTGTAAATAAATATGCCATTTAAATAATTAGGGTTAAATTAGGTTACAACTTAAACATTTTTTCAATAAATTAAAAATGATTTAGAACTAGGGTTTTAATTAACTTTTAATTCCAATTTAATTCTCCTTAATTCCATAAATACAAAAAATCCAAAAATAAGTTCTTTTCGTTATTTAACTTAGTTAATTTATTAATTGTAATGTAATTTCTTTAAAGGGTCCAATGCCCTCGCACCTTCGAATTTAATTTTCTCTTCGCGCGTTTATTTTATTTTTCTTTGTGAAATTTATGTACTTGCCCCAAAGCCTTGTAATAGATTAATTAGATATTTACTTTCTGCATTTTACTTATTCAAATCGGGTCTTGGTTTAATTTGGCGATGTAGACCCGCGCCTTTGTAATAGCGTAGGACTTTTAATTCCGCACCTTTTAACTGTTAATAACCACATGAAAGAATGAATGCCAAAAATAAAAACAAAGCGTAGATCACCAATACATGACAAGATAAACATAATTGAAAATGACACACAATTCACACACCACCCCTAGGGTTCGCCTCACTGTTGCCTTGCCCCTCGAAACGTGGTCGTCGAGTAGAGGATGTTTTAGTAAGTCCTCATGTCCATGAACATGGCATGGGGGTAGCTTCTAAGGTGTCTTCCTATTGCTCTGGTGACCACACTGTCCCTAAACGTCGAATTGACCCGAACACCTCCAACGGTGGTGCTACCTACCTCTCAATGGTGGGATGGCACTACTTTAAGGACATTTACACAGACGAATTCCTTAGGGTAGGTAGACGACTCGTAGATACTTGCTCTAATTCAAAACAAATCAAAAACTTCTTTTCACACCGACACTTTGCAAAAAGCTTTCAAAAACAACTTTTCAAACACTCTTGAGGACTGATACAAGAGTCGAACTGAAATTATAAACGGAACTTTTTTCAAACCCACTCACCTTGAAAAGCAAACAAACATTTTGAAAACACAAATGAGCAAGTATCTAAGAGCCCATGGATAACCATGGATAGAAAGGGTGCTAACACCTTCCCTTTCTATAAATCTACCTCCCGAACCGAGAACTAATCTCAATAAGGAATTTTTCTGTGCTTTTGTCCTTTCCGTGTTGGAGAAAATAAAAGACGGTGGCGACTCTTGCTTCCGCGACATTTCGCGAACCAGCGTTAAACAGTCAGTTCCAGATCCACCGATCACAGTGTGCATGTGTGATACGGTGGGAGAGCTGAATTGGGTGTTTTGCGTTTTATCACAAATGTTGCGGTTAGCAAGAGTCGCCATCGATTTTTCTTTTATGCAAAAGGAAAGGCTGAAAAGAATAGGAGAGACCTTTGAGATTGTTTCTTGAGTTAGGGGGTAGATTATGAAAAGGGAAGGTGTTAGCACCCTTTTCATCCATAGTTATCTATGGGCTCTTAGTTGCTTGCTAGATCACTTGCTTTTGTTTGAAAATGTGCTTTGTGTGGTTTTTGAAAGTATTTTGAAAAGGCGCAATCGTTTAGGCAAGCTTTGTAATAATTCTCGTTCGTAAGAACGTATACAAAGTGTTGAGCTTTTGAAAATGTTTCAAGTTTGAAAGATGTTTTGAAAATGTTGGTGTTTGTTTTGAAAATAGCAAGGATGTTTGATTTGAAAATGAGCAAGCAACTAGGAACAATAGACCTACTCAAAAGTCTTAGTTCATTTCTTCCTTTCCTTTGATATTGTTATCTTACCATTGATTTGGTAAGAAACCCTATCTTTGGATGTAAAGGGACGGGCGTGGGTCATTGTATAGCCATGATAGCAATGTTGTGAAATATCTTAGCAATTCTCTTTGAGGGACTAAGATCATTTTGAAAGGCAACTTTGATAGCGTCATCGAGGGACTATGATCTTGTATTTTTTGATTGCTTTTGCTAAGATACTCCACATGCATAACATGGTCATTTTTCATAAGGCAACAAAGTGGATTTACCCGAAGGGTGTAAGTGTGCAAGTGTGTTGATTTACATGCATTGTTTTGTCTTGAATTAGGGTTTTCTAACTCGTTGGTTTCATATTTCCATACAAACCCTAATTTACTAGCATTTATATATAAAGCATTAAATTGTGGAAAATGAAAATACTAAGCTATTACATTAATAAGTGTGTGTGTGTGTGGGGGGGGGGGGGGGGGGGGGGGGTTGTACAAATTTACAAATAGGGGATTTACAATAAAATTAAATCTAATTAACTATTACAACCATATTGAATATTGTACAAAATTGAAGATAAAATGCAAGAATGCAAAATGGAAAAAGGAATGATTTTTATTTGATTTTTATGAAAGGATTTTATCCTAACCCTATTTAAGAAAATGATTAATTAAAATTAGCAAAAACTAAAACCTAAATTAATTAACAAAGAATAATAAGTTAAAAATGATTTTTTAGGGTTTTTTCATGAAAAAGTTTTAAATTAAAAAATAATAGGAAAATTAATTAATTAAAATAAACCTATGTTCTAGATTAATTTTAATTAAGAAAAGAAAATAATGTAGTAATTAATCCTAAGCCGAAATATTAATTCATAAAAAGAAATTAATTTTTTAAAAGAAAATGTTTTTGTTCTTTTTAGTTTTTATAAAGAAAAATAAAATATGACTGTAAAAAATAATAAAATAAATATTTTTGGATTTTTCTAATAATAATAAAAATATAGTATTAGTAATAAAAATAATAACAAGAAAATATGAAAGTAAAATACACTAAAATAAATATGAAAATGAAATAAAGAAATAAATGGGCCAGTGGGTGTTGAACATAGTCAGGAGTTAGTAAAAGGAAAAAGATAACCAGACCCAAGTTGGAGGCCCAAAGCTGCAAAAAATCAAATGGAAGTGAGAAAATATGAAGAAAAAAAAAGCAAAAGGGTACCACTGGGGCTCGAACTCAGGTCCCTCAGGTTACAGGCGCGCGCTTTAACCACTGGGGTGGTGATACATCCGTTAACTTAAACAAAACAATAAATATATGATACATGACTTGCCCTGACTGCACTTCATCTTCAACCTCCAGCCAAAGGATATGTAACTTGCTCATTCCTCAACCATTTTCAAAAATGTGAACATGAAACTTGTGAAATTTTCCACCACGAATCCAACCATGTAACTAATTTAAGCTAACATTCAAAGATAAGGATGAATTTATGAAAGTACCAAATTCTGACCTAAACGTTTCAGCAAGTTCATACTAAAAATTCTCCATGCTCAAGCAATATAAATAAAATCTATGGACATGTATAATTTCAGGGAAATGATACCTACATTCTATCTTCACAAATGCAAGCCTAACAATGCCTAAATAATAAGATAGAAGTTCAAGAAAAATACCTCAAAAATGGAAATCATGAAATGAGTTTGAGCTTGTTTCAAGTGATGGTGATGATCAGGTTAGCTTCCTTGAACCTCTAGGAAGCTAATGCAATGGCTGGCTTGAACTGAAGGTGGCTGGAATGGTCTGTAAAAGTCCAACTGTGATGCTCTGTTTTTGAACTTGGAAGTGGGTGAAGATGGTGTTACAGTTGTGTAACATGGATAAGGATGGCTTATGTATGATGTTTGGAAGCTTTTGGAAGCAAAAGGCCAAGAAACGCACGGGTAATTTTTGATTTTGAGATTTCTGACTTTGGGGGAGTTTTTTAGAGCTTGTGTCTTCATGTCCCTGCTTGTAAACAATTTGTATAACTACATGGAAAAGATTTTGAGGCTTGAGAGGGTCAGAATCACACAAGTACGAGTTATGGGATTTTGCTTCTTTTTGAAGCAAGCTTGAAACATCTTGTTCCAATGTCAAGTACAAAGCTTGTAGGATGGCTGTAACCTTTAAACATGCTTGTTCTAATTGTGTAGAGAATGCTTATGTAGAAAGGACAAGTTCAATACTCAAGACAAAACTGATTTTGTGGTTAAAGCAACTTTACTAGAATGAAATGGTTACTTTCTTCCTAAAATGGAATTAAGTATGGGCAATGCATTGAATGCTTAGATTGAAGCTTCCAACAGCTGTGTAGGCATTTAATTATGGAGTGACAAACAAGTTTGAGGCCTGCAAAACAAATATTATGCAGCCTAGGCTTGGATTTGAATTTTTGTTCATCATGGAAATGACCTATAATTCAAGAATGAAATGCCAACTTCATGCCTTCGATTCTCCTTGCTCAAACATGATCTTAATGAGTTCTCAGACATTTTGGAAAGCTTGTAACATCATCTACAACCTCTATGTTGGTAACTTTTGAAAATTACCCTTGGAACTATGTGAAAAATTGCCATGATGTTAGGTCAAAATCCTGCCTAAACTAGGGAAAATTTTCACTAAGTTTCCAAGTTTCATGAACATGAAATACATACATTTATAGGAGGAGTTGTGTTCATAAATGTTTTAGATCTCATTGAGATCTACAACTGTCATGTTGAAAGTTTCCTTTGAATCATCTTGCATCATGGTGAAAAATTGGCTCAAAGTTGTGAAAAAATATGAAATTTCCAACACTTAGAAAAATTTCTTAGAAATTTTGACTTTTCAAAATAAAATCTTGACTTTTTGATTTCTTGATGAATAAGTTTCATATTTTGACATGTTTTGATGAATTGTGATCTTTGATACTTGATTTTAACCAAAAAGTCAAAGTTTGACTTTTCAGTGTACAATTGACTTTTGATCAGTTGACTGAAAATCAATTATCAATCAATTGATCTTGAGGGAAGTTTTGAGTCATGTCATTAGGTCAAAATGATTCAATTGAATCCTTGAGATCATGTCTCCAACCAATCAAACATTTACTAGGTCAAAAATCAAAAATTGCCCTCTCTCAATCAAAACCCTAATTTTGACCATTTTGCCCTTTTGATGATCCGATCAAATTTCTTGAGGAATTTTGTTCCAAACTTGATCAAATGACATATATGAGTTCAAAATGTTGACATGAATCAAACATTATGAGGTTTGACTGTAAATTGACCACATTTGACTTTTCCCCCAATACAGCTGATTTTTAGGTCAATTGATCAATTGACTGAGCAAAAATGTGATCACGGGCTTGAAACCTGACATGAGCAATCTTGAAGGTCCAAAATGATCCATGAAAGTCATATGAGGCATTACAAGTTCAATTATCCATGTGCAATCTCAAACCCTAATTTTCAGTCATCAGTGCTTGAGGAGGTGTCTTGAGTTGATCAACCCTAGTGCAGTCTTGAACCCAAGGAGATCTTGTGAGAAATTACTTGATAAATGAGAGGGAAAATTTTAGGTTACAATAGCTTCCCATGTTCAATCTTCTTAAACCTGAAGAGTTAGATTGGCGGATCCGCCATTCGTGACTTGAAGGTGAAAGATGATTGAACACTAGAGTGCCCAGAAATTTGCACTCGAAGATGGGTTGTGAATGGGCTTATAGATTCCATTTGGAGAAATGTTAGTAAACACTGGAAGAAGTATCAACACAAATCTCTTGTTGATTTATACTAAAACTTGATGTTTTACCTGTGAGAAAAAGAGTTAGTAAAATGCAGATGTATGCATGATGTTCACCAAATGTGGTATTATGCTAAATGCATTTGTATGTATATGCTACAATGTATGAATGTGAGATGTATGTTTTTGTCCGGGAAAATAAATCCCTGACTGCTGCTGATGAGTTTTGGGAAGTTGACTCTCGGATTTTCATAGGGGATGAAGAGTATACATATCTCCAAACTTTGTTGAAAGGATGCTTCCGCTGGGGAATTCTCTTGAATGTTAGCTGTTATCTGGTCGGATCCAGGCTTCACAATTTGCTGAGGATGGAGTAGTCAACTTATATCTGTTCGAATCCAGGCCTCAAAGCTAGTTACTGGGGAATAGACAATTTAACTGTTATCTGGTCAGATTCCAGGCTTTGCAGAAAATTTCTTGGAATTGAATTGTTATCTGGTCGGATCTAGGCTTCACAACAACTTTCTGGGGATAAGGAAGTTAACTGTTATCTGGTTGGATCCAGGCTTTGCAGTAAATTTGAAGTGATAACTACTATCTGGCCGGGTCCATGCTTCATAGTTTTTAAAATGTTATACTATTATCTGGTCGGGTCCATGCTTCATAGTGTCTTGCAGGATTGTAGCTAGTTGTTATTTGGTCGGACTCCAAGCTTCAAAATAACTTACTTGAATAGACGAAGTTGAACTGACATCTGGTCGGATCCAAGCTTCTCAGATTTTAAGGTGGATGAATTTAGTTGCTGTCTTTTCGGGTCCAGGCTTCACAATAAACTTGTCTGAAGATATAGAGTTGAACTGATGTCTGGTCAGGTCCAGGCTTTATAGTAACCCGCTTGGAAATTAGTTGTTATCTGGTCAAATTCCAGGTTTCACAATAAACTTGTCTGAAGATATAGAGTTGAACTGATGTCTGGTCAGGTCCAGGCTTTACAGTAACCCGCTTGGAAATTAGTTGTTATCTGGTCAAATTCCAGGTTTGACAATAAACTTCTGAGGGAATTTCTATCTGGTAGGATCCAGGCTTCATAATAACTTACTTGAAAAGATGAATTTGAACTGATATCTGGTCGGATCTAGGCTTCACAGTAACTCTTCGAGGATCACAGTTGATTGTTATCTGGTCGAGCTCTAGCTTTCATAATAACTTGCTGGAAAACTGATATATGGTCGTGTCCAGGCTTTGCAGATTTCTGAGGTTGATGAGATTAATTGTTATCTGGTCGGTCCAGGTTTCACAATAAACTGTTTGAGAATTTAATTGTTATCTGGTCGGGTTCCAGGGTTTCACAACGGATTTTTGAGGGTAATTGTTATCTGGTCAGATCCAGGCTTCACAATAACTTGTTGGGAGAGAGGCATACTCGACTGGGGAAAAGATGTTAAACCTTGGTCTGGTTGAGTCCATGTTCTTCTATATTTTGCAGAGTTAAACTATTATCTAGTCGGGTCCAGGCTTTATAGTATCTTAGATTAACTGTTATCTGGTCGGGTCCAGGTTTCAGAAACTCAAATTGTTATCTGGTCGGGTCCAGGTTTCAGCAATTGATAAAGTCAAACTATTATCTAGTCGGGTCCAAGCTTTACAGTGACTTGAGAAGTTGACTATTATCTGGTCGGGTCCAGGCTTTATAGTGACTTGAGAAGTTGACTATTATCCGGCCGGGTCTAGGCTTTATAGTAGCTTTTGGGGATAGTAAAGGTTTTGTTGATGACTTTACTGGGTATCGGGGGTTGTGGCCTTATGATTTGTAATAATCTGAAAGGCAAACTCAAGCTGGAGAGTGTAGATTCAGTCGGGGAGGACAGACTCAGCTTGGGGAGGTATACTCAGCCGAGGGTAACAGGCTCAGCTGGAGAAGACAAACCAAAGTTGGGGAACTTTGTACTCGGCTGGGGAGTTATGCTACTCATTGTTTGTTGGAGAAATAAACCCTGTTGGGGAAATAAACCCGGTTGATAAACTGCTGAAGAGGTGAATTCTTTTTAGGAAGAGATTCACAAGGCTTCTACTTATAGGATCAACTTAGCTGGGGAGACAACTGCCAAGAGATTGAGACTCTGGCTGGAGATTGGTCTATTGTAGCTAATTTGCGAGGGGTAATGTTAATGAAATAACTATGTGGGGATTCCAATATACATTAAAGAGATGTTTGTTGCTGCTTAGGTCATACGTGCCAAGCATTTTTAATTATGTTCATATGCATATGTTCATTCAATTTTAGTCATTGGAAAAATTTACATTCAAAACAAGGACATAAAGTTTGCACTTCAAAGTATATTTGTATTGATATTTTGCCCATGAATATGTGTTTTTGTACAAAGAGACGGAGATCCTAGTAAGAGTAAATCGTCGAAAGGGACACAAAATTTAAAAACAAAAACAAATAGCCATGTGAAATGATCTCATTGCCTTTCAACTCTACTATTTCCCCAATGTCTTCGAATGCCCCTTGCCGTTGACAGAAATTGATTGGATTGATCTTGGACCGTTTGAACTCAGACCTTGGTGATAAAGTTGACTGTGGTGAATCCATGGGACATAGTCATACGCTTTTAATCCTTAAATTTTTCATGGACCGCCCTTTCGGGTTTTCATCCCACCAGGATACCCATTTTTGCCCAAGTCGCCCTTTCGGGTTTTTAACTTGCCGAGTGTACAATCTTTTGCATATATCCCTAATTTTTGCCCAAACCTTTTGGTTTGCTGGGATGCCCTTATTTTTCCTAGGTGTGTCAACCTAGTAGGTCTCTTATGCATAGTGTTTTTTAACTATGTCTGCGTTGATAGGATATGGGAAGTCTTCACCATCCATGGTAGTCAGCATCATGGCACCGCCAGAGAACACTCTCTTGACAACAATTGGCCCTTCGTAGGTGGGAGTCCATTTGCCTCTGGGGTCGCCTTGTGGTAGAATGATACATTTTATCACCAAGTCACCAGCTTGATATACTTGAGGCTTGATCTTTTTGTTGAAAGCCTTGATCATACGTTTTTGGCACATTTGACCATGACAAATAACAGCCAATCATTTTTCGTTGATCAAGTTCAGCTGATCCAATCTCGTTTGAATCCACTCGTCTTCGCTTAAGCCTGCTTCATTCATAATCCTCAACGAGGGAATCTGAACTTCCACTGGCAAAACAGCTTCCATGCCATAGACTAGAGAAAAGGGAGTTGCCCCAGTTGATGTTCTAGCTGAAGTGCGGTAGCCATGTAGAGCAAATGGTAACATCTCATGTCAATCCTTATAGGTTACTACCATTTTCTGCATAATCTTCTTGATATTTTTGTTGGCTTCTTCGACTGCGCCATTCCTTTTCGTTATATATGGAGAAGAATTGTGATGCTTGATCTTAAACTGAGTGCAAAGCTCAGTAATCACAACATTGTTAAGGTTAGTCCCATTGCTGGTGATAATCCTTTTGGGGACACCATAGAGGCAGATGAGGTTGTGTCTGATGAATTTGGCTACCACATTCTTAGTGACTGAGGCAAAAGAGGCGACTTCGACCCACTTGGTGAAATAATCAATAGCGACCAAAATGAAGCGATGTCCGTTGGAAGCGGTTGGCTTGATTTCTCCAATCATATCAATGCCCCACATTGCAAATGGCCACAAAGCGGTCATGACGTTCAGAGGGATAGGAGGCACATGAATCTTGTCAGCATAAATTTGGCATTTGTGACAAGTCCTCTAGTGTTAATGGCAATCAGTCTCCATCGTTGACCAATAGTAGCAAGCTCTTAAGATTTTCTTAGCCATCGTATATCCACTTGAGTGAGTACCAAAGAGTCCATCGTGCATGTCTTCCATGATTTCCTCTGCCTCCTTCTTGTCCACACATCGGAGTAGAGTGGAGTCATGGTTGCGCTTGTAAATATTACGTTGCTTAGGAAGAATTTGGCTGCAAATCTTCGTAAGAATTTTCTGTCATTGATGGATGCTCCCTCTGAATACTCTTGTGCTTCAAGATATCTCATCACCTCATGGTACCATGGCTTTTCCGCGTCAGTGTCAAGCTCATAGCAATGTGCAGGTTCGTCGAATCTTTCTATCGTAATCATAAGGGCCTAGTTATCCCATCTGACCTTGAACATTGAAGACATGGTCGCCAAAGCGTCAGCCAATTGATTTTCTTCCCTAGGGAAGTGCTCGAAAGTGATCTCTTCGAAGTAAGGAATTAGGGATAGCACAAGTTCCTTGTAAAGGATCAGATTAGGGTGTTTAGTGTCCCAATCTCCTTTTACTTGGCTGGTCACTAGAGCGGAATCCCCAAACACATTCAAATGCTTGATCCTCAAGTCAATAGCAGCTTTTAGACCGAAGATGCATGCTTCATACTCGACCATATTGTTCGTGCAATCAAAGCATAATCTGGAAGTGAATAGAGTGTGGCAACCTTCAGGAGAGATGATCACAACACCAATTCCATTACCTAAGGCGTTGGAAGCCCCACCGAATACCATAGTCCATTGGGATCCTTGTTCAGTTCCGTCATATGGTCCAGGTTTCGCACAGTCGGTTATTAGCATGATGTTCTCGTCAGGAAAGTCGAAGTTCATAGACAAATAATCATCCATAGCTTGATGGGCCAAATGATCTGTTAGTACGCTTCCTTTAATGGCCTTTTGCATAGTGTATTTAATGTTGTACTCAATTAAGATCATTTTCCATCTGGCTATCCGTACGGAAAGGGAAGGTTTCTCGAAGATGTACTTGATTGGGTCCATTTTAGAAATCAACAGAGTGGTATGAGTTAACATATACTCACTTAGCCAGCGAGAATCCCATGCCAGAATGCAGAAAGTTTTCTCGTGCAGTGAATATCTGGTTTCACAGTCGGTAAACTTTTTGCTCAGGTAATAAATAGCATGCTCTTTTCGGCCAGTCTCGTCATGTTGGCCCAAAACACACCCCATAGAGTTCTCTAGTACATTCAAGTACATGATCAAGGGTCTTCCTTCAACTGGAGGCATGATAATATGAGGCTCTTGTAGATATTCTTTGATTTTGTTGAAGGCAGCTTGGCACTCATTATTCCATCTGATTACTTGATCCTTCTTCAGGAGTTTGAAGATTGGCTCACAAGTAGCAATCAAGTGTGATATGAAATGGGAAATGTAATTGAGACGACCCAAGAATCCCCTGAATTCCATTTCAGAATGAGGGACTGGCATTTCTTGGATGGCCTTTACCTTGGCAGGATCAACTTCAAAGCCTTTATTGCTGACAACAAAACCTATAAGCTTTCCAGATCGTACTCCAAACGTGCACTTATTAGGGTTTAACCTCAACTTGTACTTTTTCAGCCTTTCGAATAGTTTGTACAGGTGATCAAGATGTTCTTCCTCAGTTTGTGATCAAGATGTCATGAAACAAAGCTACCATAGCTCTTTGATATGTTGCCCATGCATTCTTCAATCCGAACGACATGACCTTGTAACAAAAGGTGCCCCATTGCGTAACGAAAGTAGTCTTCTCCATATCTTCCGGAGCCATCTTTATTTGATTATAGCCTGAGAAACCATCCATGAATAAGAAGACTTTATGTTGAGCAGTGTTATCGACCAAGACGTCAATGTGTGGTAGAGGGAAATCATCGTTAGGGCTTGCCCTATTCAGATCCCTATAGTCTACGCATATGCGAACTTTCTCGTCCTTCTTTGGCACTGGCACCATATTGGCAACCCATTAGGGATAGGTTGTCACATCTAGGAACCCTGCATCAAACTATTTCATTACTTCAGCTTTGATCTTCTCAGACATATCGGGCCTCATGCGACGAACCTTTTGTTTAATAGGAGGGAAGTCTTCTTTTGTCGGCAGACGATGAACTACGCTGTCGGTATCCAAACCAGGCATATCTTTATAATACCAAGCAAATACTTCCACATAATCATGCAATATCTGAACCAACCTGCTCTTGACACTTCTTTCCAAATTAGCGCCGATCTTAATTTCCTTCTTATCTTCCTCAGTACCCAGATTGATGACTTCAACTGACTCTTTGTGCGGTTGAATAGATTTTTCCTCTTGTGATAGAAGTTTGGCTAGTTCTCTCGGTATTTCACAATCTTCCTCGCCTTCGTCTTCGGCTTGGTTGATTGGACATTCGAAGTCGTAGTTGGAAATAGTAGAGTCATTGACAATAGGATCCAGAGTGGACGAGGACTTGCAAGAATGTGTGTATGTGTGTGCATGTAAGATACATGGCTATTTTTTGAAAATGTATTTGAAAGAAAGGAAAGACAATGAACACAAATATTTGAATGAAAAAGAGTCCAATATACTAAATGATCATATGATTAGATGAACATAAATAAAACCCTTGACAAATGGACCAAAGTGTCCTGGGCCAGGCACATGGCTTAAAAGTCATTGTTAAAATATTACAGACAACATGTCCTTGAATTGAAAGAAATATAATAACAAGTAGATTACTCCTTAACGAAGGAGATGGGCACGAAGTCCTTTGCATGCCAATTCTTCAGCTCCGTTGTAGTTGGATAAACCCAATCTTCAAATGCAGCTTCTTCGTCAGAATCACCCACGGTGGTGACTTCATGGCTCACAATGCGGAGAGGTAACTTTCCAGCACGAGCACGCCTCACTTCCTTCTGAGCTTTAACAGTGAAGCCCAAACCAAACTTTTCTGCTTTAAATGGGATATCAAGGAGTTGCCCTCAAGTATCACAGTTTCCTTCTTCAATTGCTGCACAGGTATCCTTGACTGAAACCATCTTCGGAGTGGCCTTAACAGATTTAGGCTCAATAGAAGAACATTTGGTAGCAGCAATCATTGGTGGCGTGACTTCAAAGGCTTGACATGGGGTTTCAATGAATTCCCCATCCATCTCTACGTATTTGAACGATTTAAGGTGACTTACCATAAACTCTTCTTCTCCATAGACGGTGACTATTCTTCCCTTGACTGGATATTTGAGTTTCTGATGGAGAGTTAAGGTTACTGCCCTAGCTTTATGGATCCATGGGAGACCCAACAAACAAGAATAGGCAGGACGAATATCCATAATATAGAAGGTTTAGTTGAATATTTGAGAGCCCACTTTGATTGGAAGATCTCTTTGATCCGTCAAATGCCCTTACAATGATATCGCTTGGCTTCAAGACTAAACCTTCACAGTCTAGACGGTCTAACGCTCCCTTGGTTAATACATTCAAGGAAGAACCAATGTCGACTAGAACATGTGCTAAGGTGGTCCCTTTGCAGTCGACAGAAACATGTAAATCTTTATTGTGGTTCTTCCCTAATGGTGTTAAGTCAGCATCCGAAAATCCCAAGCCATTATCAGCCAACAGGCTAGCCACACAATTCTCAATTTGGTTCGTTGTTGTCTCATGGGGGACATATGCTTTTTTCATGAATTTGATTAATGTCTGAGCATGGGCTTCGGAACAAAGCAGCAATGATAACATTGAAATCTTATAAGGGGTTTTCCCCAACTGTTCTACAATCTTGAAGTCGCTTCTTGTTATGATCTTTAAGATCTCGTCGATCTCGCGAGCGGAGGGTTCTCCATCAGCAACATCCTTGGAGGGTACTTCAATCACATCAGGCTCAACAACCTTCTCCTTTCCTCTTGTATCGGTACTTGGCTTGGCAGTAGTAATGCAGATGGGCGCCTTTGTAACAACTGGTGGTGAGATATTGGGTGAAAATATTCTCCCAGTTCTAGTTATCTTGCTTGAGCCAGCTATGTTACCAACATTGTCATCTTTTTCTTCTTCGATCCAGGCATCTTGTTTAATCCCATGATAGAACACCTCAGCACCATAATTCCATGGTACCGCCTTGTTTGAAAAGTATGGAATTGTTAATTATTAATGGAGCGACAGTGGGTTCATTTGAAATCTTAATAGGACCTTTGGAGGTGATCCTAAGAGGATTGTTTGAGATGGTAATAATGGAGAGGTCTTGACATTTGTTAATCAAATTTTTGGCAAGTGGAGTTTTCTCGAATAGAATTTCGTGGCTTTCTATCAGGCGTTGTATGCCTTTCTTCAGCCCTTCACATCCCTTGAGTTGTCTTGTACAACACACAAAATATTTTACACAGCCATGGAAGATCCCAACTTCCAACAGATTGTTTTTGATTATATTCAGCGGAGTAGTCAATTCTTTAACAGAGGCAACAAAAATTGTATCTACAACAGCATTAACACTTTTGTCATGCTTCGGCATCAGAGTGTAATTACATTTGGCGTTGGAGGAGGATCAAACTCAATAGTCTTGTTGTAAATCAAATCCTGGATTTTGTTCTTCAAGGCCCAGCAATGGTCAGTCTCGTGCCTGGGGCTGCTCGAGTGGTAAGCACACTTAGCGTTTGGATTATACTTAGGTTACGAGGTATCAGGGTTGGCGGGAGGATCGTGCAATGTCACTAAATTAGCCTTGAGAAAATGTTGTAAGCCTTCTGACAATGACATGCCGAACCTCGTAAATTGTCTTCTTGGAGTTTCAAAATATTGATGATTTGCATATGGTCTTGGAGTAGGAGCTGGATTGGAGATTCAGACGACATTTACAGACGGATGGTCACTCTTCTTGGTACGGGCCCTTGCCCCGTACACAACATTGACTTCCTTTTTTGAAGCAAAAGGTTTCTTTATAGGATTGGAAGTTCAGGTAGACGCCACATATATCTTCCCAATTTTTATGCCACTTTTAACTTGTGACACGGTGGCAGAACCGACTGTTTTGAAAATGCTGGTTTGCATTTTGCGTTTTATGTTCGCAAAATGTCGCGGTAAGAAAGAGTCGCCACTGAATTTTATTTCATCCAATAGGAAGGGAAAAAAGTACAGAAAAAAAATCCTTTTTCGAGATATTCTGAGTACGGGGGGTAGATTATAGAAAGGGAAGGTGTTAGCACCCTTTCTATCCATGGTTTTCCATGGGATCTTAGGTACTTGCTCATCTTTTAAAAATTGCTGGTGTCTGTGCTTTATTTTGAAAAGTTTCGACTTCGTGATAACCTTTGTATCAGTCCTCAAAGGTGTGACGAAGTTGTTTTGAAAAATTGTTTTGGAAAGTGTAAGTGTGAAAAGCTTTGATTTGAGCAAGTACCTACTAGCATCTACCTACTCGAAAAAAGATTGTTTCTATTCTCGTTTCCTTTAGACAACGCTATCCTACTATCGAGAAATAGGTAGCACCGTCGTTGGAATTGTAAGGGTCAATTTGAAAGGGACGTACGATCACTAAAGAAATATTTAGGACGTCTTAGTAATAACCCTAGAGTCTTAAGATCATATTCGAGGCAACATTTCTGAGGCAACATTTCCGAGGTGACGTTTCTGAATGGGACTTTTGATCTTTGTTAGACAGGAGGGAAACCACTAAGACACCCTATGCTTAATGATCGTTTACCAAAGGCAACCGAAGTGAGAGTATACCCTAGGAGTGCACATGTGCGAGTGATTTGATTTCAGTTATTATCTTTGAAAATTAGGGTTTTCTATCCGCTTTAAATTATCATGTAATCTTGTCATACAATCCTATTAACATATATCTAACAGTTAATATTTGCGAAAATTAAAATGCGAGAAAATAAACCTACGCTATTACAAGGCTTCGGGATAGGGATTAACTACATAGCCAAAAAACCCACAAAAGACGATAAATAAAAGAAAATCCTAGATTAAACTATTACATGCCGTGGACAGTTACATTAATATTGCAAAAAATAATAAACGCGCGCGATGAATCGAATGCAAAATAATTAGGGTTTTGACCTAACTATACCTAATTGCAATTTAAAAGGAAAATCATTTTTTGTCGTTTTTGTGTTATTTGAGAAAATAAAGCTCAATTGAATAATAATAACAAAACCTAATTACTAATTAATTTTAATTTAAGAAAAATAATTAAATTAACCTATTTTTGTATTCTTTTATTTTGAGAAAGAAAATAAAAATTAAATCAAGAGCCTCACCCTAATTTTTCTAATTGATTTTAATTGTAAAAAAATTGTTAGAATTTCCCTAAATAAAATTAAACTAAATTATATTAACAAAATTAATTTTTGATAAATTAAAATCTAATTCTAATTTTTTGTAAACTCTTGATTTTATGATTTTTTGTGAAAAAAGAAATTGATTTTGTTAAAAAATAATTAAGCAAATTAAATTAAATAAAAAAAATAAATAGAAAAGAAAAAGAATAGGCCTGGTTGCTTAGCAAAAAAAGGGGATGTTGCTTGGAAATTCTTGGCCCAACAAGCTCAGGCCCCTTTGACTTTGTTCAATCTTCTGCACACGCTTGACTGGGGCGCATGGTGGTCCTTCATTGGATAACCTTGGATTTGGGACAGGAGTACATCATATGGCTGATGTTGAGAGTACACGGAACATGCTTGAGGATGGGAAACACTTGATCGACCTGCATTTATTAAGAAAATAATAAAATGCACACGCCTGGGATCGAAACTAGGACGTGTGCATCAAAGGCCAACGTCCTCACCATCTGCGCTATCATGTTAGTTGTAACAATAATGAAACCCATAAACTATAATGCAAACAACGTGCCACACCTCCCAAAACGCGTGAAATTCAAACTGACCATTCATATACTGCCACGACATTGTCTTCTTCATTGATTCTGTCATTTTAGATAAAAGACTTTTACCTACGGACATCAAGCGTAGGTATAGCCTCTGTGCATTTCCAAAATCTTATATACGCATGATAAATGAAAACCAATGGTACCAATCAACTCGTTTCAACCTCACAAGCATCATGGTATCATTATTAATGTCCAATTTTCCCTGTACAAGAAATCCCTAAAAACAAAGCACGAATCCTAGCCATGGCAGTTTCATGTTTAGTCAATAAAAATGCAATTGAATATAGTCATTAGCTTGCAAACATCTCAAGGATCATAAATATGCCAATCAATCATGCTAAATATGCTAGAATCAATATATTTGAATTCAAGAAAATATGCAAACCGTGTGACTGCTACGATGCGTTTCAAGGCGTGGGGAAGCTTGCTAGCGATTGAAACACGATCCTGGGGCGTCCAACAATTGATTGGTATGGTTAGAATGGCTTGAGATGGTCTACAACTTGGAATTTGGGTTTCACCTTTTCTTTGAAAATTTTCAATTTGTTCTCTGCCTTTGCACGCCTCTAGCCTCTACCTTTTGGTCTGCCTTTGTTCCTTATGTATACTAGAGTGTATTAGGGTTGCAATTTTGTATCAAATCTCTTCCAATTATGAATATTGATCCATGATTTCATCCTTGCACCAAATCTTTCCAAAACAATCAAATTCAATCTTTTTGTGCCTATATGGAGCCTTGCATGATTTTATCTTGTCTCCAGCTGTATAATGGACCTAATCTTTCACAAAATCTCAAGATTTAATTAGTTTTTGATATTTTCATTATTTTATATTGATTGTATTTGATTTAAATGAAATAAAATCAAAATAAATAACAAAAATAAAAGAATTACTATTGGAAGAGCTCATGGGTCGTGGGTCACATTACAAACTCAGTGCAAGCAAAAAAAGTTGGGCCCATTTAGCAAAAAATGCAATTTTGGACACATTTGACTTTTGGAAATTTTGCAAAAAGGGTGAACTTGGCCAATGCATAAGTCTTTCAATTTTGACCCTAGATATGTGTTCTTGGCCTTTTTAGAAAGCTTAAGATATCCTCTAATCAACCCTTTTGGTCTCATCTCAATTGAGTCTTCCATGTTCATGTATGAAGCTTTGACCCAAAAGGTGTTTTTGTTGACTTTTCAAAATGACCTATAATGTCCAAATTCATATCTTCTTGTGAGTGCATATTTTGAACTTGGGAGCTGAAGATGAATTGTAGGGAATTACATCCTCTTCAAAATGAGCTTTGGATGGGTCATTTTTGATAAATCATGATAAAGTTATGCTTGATCAAAGTTGAGTTGACTTTTCCTACAAAACCCTAATTTAGCAACTTTTGGATTTTGATGAATTGTGAGCAATCCTTGAGGAATCATGATCAAACCTTGATAAAATGATGAATAATACTTCAAAATGAGAATGTTGACCAAAAATCTTGAAGTTTGACTGTATGTGGGCCACAGTTGACTTTTTCCCTAGTATAGTTGATTTTCAGGCCTTTGAGCAATTGACTGAGCAAATTTTCTCTATAAGGCTTGAAAATTGACATGGATGATCTTGAGAACATATTAGGACAATGGTGAGAATTTGGGATCCTTTGGACTCAAGCATCATGATGCAAAATGAAACCCTAATTTGAGGTACACTGCCTTAGGAGAGAGTTTGTCTGGTCAACCCTTGGACTTCCTTGAGCAATTTGAGGACCTCACTTGACATGTATTGAGAAATATGGGAGGGAAAATTTTGGGGTACAATAGCTACCCCTGTTCAATATTCTTAAACCTGAGGATGTAGATTGGCTTGTCTTCCTTTCGTGATCTGAAGGTGGAAGATGATTGAACACTAGAGTGCCCAGAAATTTGCACTCGCATGAAGTGGTACTGGTCTTGAGATATCGAGAATAGGCTTATAGATGCCATTTGGAAGTGAATGACGGAAGATGGGCTTAAAGATGCCATCCGAAAAAATGTTGATCGCATAAGATATTCCTTTGCGAGAACCTGTATACCTGTTGTTGAGGAGGATTTCGCTGGGACACGCTGGTCTTTGTCTTGGGAGAAATAGAATTTTAGGAGCTTCAGTTGTCCGTTACTCTACTAGGGAACCGTCTCTTAGTTGAGGAGGTGACAATGAACTGCTATCTGGTCGTGCTCCAGGCTTTGCAATTTCTCAATTCTTATTTGGTCGTGCTCCAGGCTTCAGAAGGAATTAAGTGGTTATCCAGTTGCATCCAGGTCTCAACTTGAATTTAAGGCATACTAATATCCGGTCGATTTCCGGGCTTCATAGTAATTGGCCGAGTAAACTGCTATTTGGTCGAATTCCAAGCTTCATAGTACCTTATAATGTTATTTGGTTGTGTCCCAGGTTTCAGTGTCCTTTACCGCTATCTAGTCGTGCTCCAATCTTCACAGCGTCTTATATCGTTATTTGGTCGTGCGCTAGGCTTCACGGTATCTTGTGCCACTGTCTGGTCGATTCCAGGCTTCATGGTATCTTGTACTACTATTTGGTCGATTTCCAGGCTTCACAATAACTTGCTGAGGGTTAAGTTGTTTTCGGTCGATTTCCAGGCTTCAAAGCTTGTATTTAAGATATACCACTATCTGGTCGATTCCAGGCTTCATACTATTTTGGAGAAATCAAGATATTATCCGGTCGATTTCTGGGCTTCATAGCTTGAACTGGAATAGAAATCTTAGTATCGATTTGACTGAACCAGAGAAAACTTGCGAGAACTTGATTACATCTTTTCTTGAAAGGTAAAGATTTAGTCGTATGTAATGTCATGATGTATGAAATGTATTGAGCAATGATGTTCTCAAAATAAATGAGATTGTGCTGTATGATGCATATGCGCATGCCACGATGTATGGATATGCAATGTTCTTGTGATATTCTCCGACTGGGGAGAATAAATCCTGGACTGCTGTTGGAGAGTATAAGGAGTTGAGTTCTTCGTTCTTGCTGGGGATAGATAAACTCTGCTTGGGGAGAATTTTGCCGACTCATTCGCGATTATGAACCTCGGCTGGGGGAGAGCTAACACCACTGTCTTTGGATACCTCCTACTCTGCAGGGAGTGTATGTACCTTTAGTCACATTCTCAAGCTGGCTCTATCCCTGTACCTGGTGGGTAGAGAAAGTGTAAGGTTTGGACATTTCTTGTTTTCCCCTATTCTTGGAATTACAGGTAATTGTATTTTGTTTCTTATGTAGATATTTATGAGCAGCAATTATTTTCAAATGCATCTATAAAAAATGAATCATTGGACGTTCTTGCAAAACAAAACAGAAAAAGAAAAAACAAGTTGAAATTTCTTGTGAAAATGAATTGTATTGATTTTTGAAATTGGCATGTAACATGCGTTTTGTACAAAGAGGCTAACGTCCTAGTAAGAGGACGCCACCGAGGGAACCGAAATTATAAAATTTGTGTAAGAGAAAGAAAAACAGTTATATGAAACAATCCCATTGGGTTCCAACTCTGCTATTTCCCTTATATCTTCGAGCGTCTCATCACTTTCGTACTTGGTCAAGGGTGGATCAGATTGATTGGCGTCGTCCGAGCTTGATAGTCGATACCGAAGTCTGGTCGCAAGATGATCCAATGAGACATAGTGTTACGCTTCGATCCCTAATTTTTGCCTGAACCTTCCTTTCGGGTTTTCAATCCACCAGGATACCCTTTTTTTCCCAAGCCGCCTTTTTAGGTTTTCGACTTGCCGGGTGTACAGTTTTTTTTCATTTTCATCCCTTACTTTTTCCCGAACCCTTTTGGTTCGCTGAGAAGCCCTTATTTTTGCCTAGGCCAGTCAACCTAGCGGGTCTTTGATTAGGCGTAGTATTTTTTCACTATGTCTGCATTGACGGGGTGAGGAAGGTTGTCACCATCCATGGTGGTTAGAATCATAGCTCCTCCCGAGAAAATGTTATTAACCACAAATGGCCCTTCGTATATGGGGGTCCACTTGCCCCTGGGATCACCTTGTGGCTGTATGATGCGTTTGATCACCAGATCCCTGACTTGATATTCTTGGCGTCTGACTTTCTTGTTAAATGCCTTAATCATTCGCTTTTGATACGTCTGACCATGACAAATATCACTAAGTCACTTTTCATCGATTAAATTCAGCTGATCAAGCCGGGTTTAGATCCAGTCGTCCTCATCCAAACCCGCATCCTTCATAATCCTGAGAGAGGTTATCTGGACTTTGATGGGTAGGACTGCCTCCATGCCATACACCAGAGAATAGGGTGTTTCCCTTGTTGATGTCCTTGCCGAGGTACGGTACCCATGAAGAGCGAATGGTAACATCTCGTGCCAGTCTTTGTATGTCACTGTCATCTTCTGCACAATCTTTTTGATGTTCTTATTAGCTGCTTCAACGGCTCCATTCATCTTTGGCCGGTAGGGAGAAGAGTTATGATGTTGTATCTTAAACTGTTTGCAGAGCTCGGTGATCATTGTATTGTTGAGATTTGTACCATTGTTAGTAACAATTCTCTCTGGCACACCATATTGACAAATCAGATTGTGTCGGATAAACCGCGCCACGACGTTCTTGGTTACTGTAGCAAAGGAAGTTGCCTCGACCCACTTCGTGAAATAATCAATCGCTACCAGAATGAAGCGATGCCCGTTAGACACAGTAGGTCTGATCTCACCTATCATATCGATGCCCCACATTGCGAAAGGCCAAGGATCTGTCAAAACATTCAGAGGAACTGGAGGTACATGCACCTTATCAGCATAGACTTGACACTTATGACAGGTCCGAGAGTGCTGATAACAATCGGCTTCCATTATGGACCAATAATATCCTGCCCGTAGGATCTTCTTTGCCATGGTATGTCCACTGGAATGAGTTCCGAAGGTACCTTCATGTAACTCTGCGATGATCCTTTCTGCCTCGCTTTTGTCCACACATCGCAGTAAGGTTGAATCATGGTTACACTTATAAAGGATCCCATTGCTAATGAAGAACTTTGCAGCGAACCTTCTCAAGAACTTCTTATCATTGGCAGATGCACCCTGGGGTATTCTTGAGCCTCAAGATACCTCTTTACCTCGTGAAACCAAGGTTTATCTGCCAGTTCTTCGGTCTCAATGTCACAGCAATGTGCGCGTTCGTCCAACCTCTCAATGGTAATCCGAGGAGCTTCATTGTCTCACCTGACCTTGAACATAGAAGACATGGTAGCTAGCGCGTCCGCTAACTGGTTCTCCTCTCTCGGGAAGTGTTCAATGGTTATCTCCTCGAAGTGTGGGAGCAACATCAATACATACTCTTTGTAAGGAATAAGATTTGGGTGCTTCATATCCCACTCGCCTTTGATCTGACTGACCACCAAAGAAGAATCTCCGAATATACTCAAGAACTTAATCCTTAGGTTAATAGCAGCTCGAAGACCCAAGATACATGCTTCATACTCCGCCATATTGTTGGTGCAGTTAAAACATAATCGGGCGGTGAATGGAGTATGAAAGCCATCAGGAGATATAATTACAGCGCCAATGCCATTACCCAATGCGTTTGATGCTCCATCAAAATACATAGACCATCGGGATCCCTCCTCGGGTCCTTCATTCGGTCCAGGTTCTTCACAGTCGGTCACCAACATGATGTTCTCATCTAGGAACTCGAAATTCATGGATTAGTAGTCATCCACAGCCTGATGCACCAAATGATCCACCAATAAACTCCCCTTGATTGCTTTTTGGGTTGTGTATTGGATGTCATACTTGGTTAGGATCATCTGCCTTCTTGCTATTCTTCTGGACAGGGCAGGCTTTTCGAAGATATACTTGATTGGATCCATTTTTGATATCAACAAAGTGGTGTGAGTCAGCATATACTGTCTCATCCGGCGAGCAGCCCATGCCAAAGTGCAGCAAATTTTCTCGAGCAATGAGTATCAGGTCTCACAGTCGGTAAACTTTTTGCTAAGGTAGTAAATAGCGTGCTCTTTTCGGCCAGACTCGTCATGCTGCCCCAGCACGCACCCCATTGAATTGTCCAACACTGTCAAGTATAAAATCAAAGGTCTTCCTTCAACTGGAGGCATCAAAATTAGTGGTTCTTGAAGATATTCTTTGATTCTTTCGAAAGTGGTCTGGCATTCGTCATTCCCCTTTACCACTTGATCTTTCTTCAGCAGCTTGAAGATTAGTTCACAAGTAGCGGTCAAGTGTGAAATGAACCTGGTGATGTAATTTAGACGTCCCAAGAAGCCTCTAACCTCTTTTTTCGTTCGAGGAGCCAGCATCTCTTGTATGGCTTTTACCTTTGCAGGATCCACCTGAATACCTTTATCACTGACAACAAAACCCAGGAGCTTACCAGACCTTACCCCGAAGGTACACTTGTTCGGGTTTAACCTCAGCTTATACATCTTCAACCTGTCAAATAATTTATGGTGATGATCTAGGTGCTCTTCCTCAGTCTGAGACCTGGCTATCATGTCATCAACATAAACCTCGATCTCATGGTGAATCATGTCGTGGAACAAAGTGATCATGGCGCGCTGATAAGATTCCCCAGCATTCTTCAACCCGAAAGGCATTACCTTGTAACAGAAAGTGCCCCACTGTGTAACGAAGGTTGTCTTCTCCATGTCTTCAGGAGCCATCTTGATCTGGTTGTAGCCAGAAAAACCATCCATGAAGGAGAAGATCTTATGCTGCATGGTGTTGTCGACCAAAACATCGATGTGAGGAAGTGGGAAATCATCCTTGGGGCTTTCCCTGTTCATATCTCTGTAGTCCACACACATCCGGACCTTACCATCCTTCTTAGGCACCGGAACAACGTTGGAAACGCACTGCGGATAAGAAGTGACAGCTAAAAATCCCGAGTCGAAGTGTTTCATGACCTCAACTTTGATTTTCTCTGACATCTCAAGGCGCATACGTCGAACCTTCTGCTTTACCGGAGGGCAGTCTTCTTTAGTTGGCAAGCGATGAACCACAATATCGGTGTCCAAACCAGGCATATCTTCATAAGACCAAGCGAAGATATCAACATAGTCGTGTAGCATCTGTATCAACCGTTGTTTGATAATGGGCTCCAGATTCGCACCTATCTTAACCTCTGTCCTGTCTTCCTCTGTACCCAAATTCACTGATTCAACTGGCTCTTCATGAGGTTGTATGGCCCTTTCCTCCCGCAACAACAGTCTAGAAAGTTCTCTAGGCACCTCACAATCATCCTCACCTTCGTCCCGAGCTTGGTTGATCGGATTTTTGAAGTCATAACTGGCAGTAGCAGAGTTATTATCAATGGGATCCATAGTGGATATGGATCTGCATTATGATACGTGAGTGTGTGTAAGAGAATAGCTATTTTTGATAAAGCGAGAGACAAAAAAGAAAAACAAGGAGAAAAAAATTTGTAATGCAAGAGACGTCCAATGTTTTATTAGTGATATATGAAATGGCAAATAATAAGCCCTCACAAGCAAAGCCAAGGTGCCTCGGGCAAGGAACCGGGCCGTAAAGTTTCAAACTTGTTTATTACAAATCTTAAAACAAAAGTCAATTACTATGGAATAAAATAAATAGGTATGAAGTCCTTCTCTGTCCAGTTGTTTAGTCCACCATTGGTTGTAGGGTAGATCCAGCTGTCGATATCTGAATCTTCTTCACTGTCTTCAATTGCATTAACTCCATGATTGCTGATGTGTAGAGGAGGTCTTCCAATCTGCTCGCGCCTAACATCCCTTTGAGCCCCTGTAGTAAAGCCCAAACCAAACTTGTCAGTTTTGTGAGTAAAATCAGGGAGCTGACCCCAATTGGTACACCCACCTCCTCAACTACAGCCCTGGCATCCTTGAGAGAAGCCATCTTCATCGGAGGTTTGTCGATAGCAACTTCAGTTGACGCTAAAAACTGAGGGACCTCTTCGAAATTTTGACTGGGGGTTTCAATGAATTCCCCATCCATTTCCACGTAGCGAAAGGAATTGAGATCACTCATCATATACTCCTCTTCACCTTGTACTGTGACAATCTTCCCCTTCACCAGATATTTCAGCATTTGGTGGAGCATGGAAGTCACTGCCCCAACCTTATGAATCTAAGGGCGACCCAGCAAACAAGAATATGATGGTTTGATATCCATCACATAAAAGATGGATGCAAAAGTC
This sequence comes from Vicia faba, assembly GCA_948472305.1. Classification (NCBI taxonomy): domain Eukaryota; kingdom Viridiplantae; phylum Streptophyta; class Magnoliopsida; order Fabales; family Fabaceae; genus Vicia; species Vicia faba. The sequence goes on along the minus strand of OX451740.1, from coordinate 102,029,342 downwards.
TGAGAGACAAATTTAACAGGGATGTCCACCTCCCCGTGCACCATCCTTTTTGATCCGTCGAAAGCCCTGACCACAATATTGCTCGGTTTTAGAATCAAACCTTCACAGTCCAGACGGTCTAATGCTTTCTTTGGCAGAACATTCAATGAGGACCCGATATCCACCAGTACATGGGCCATAGTAGTGCCCGTGCACTTGATCGAGACGTGCAGAGCATCATTATGATTTCTCCCCTTAGAGGTCAGATCTGCATCTGAGAAACCCAGCCTATTGTCTGTAGTCAAGCTAGCTACGCAATCTTTGAATTGATCAGCTGAAGTTTCCTGCGACACATGCACAGTTTTGAGGAATGCAATAAAGCCTTTACATGGGCTTCAGAACATAACAACAAGGACAACATGGATATTTTTGACGGGGTCTGCCCCAGCTGCTCGACTACGTTGTAGTCGCTCTTCTTGACGATTTTCAAAATTTCCTCTATTTCCTGTTTAGAGGTTTCTACAATGATCTTCTTAGGCGCCTCCGTCCGGGAAGGCTCACTTATGATTTCTTTTCCCCGAGTCCCAGATGGCTCGGCGACAGGGGTGATGACTGGAATATGAACTGGGATAGTATTTGATGTACTAGCAGATGGAATGACAACAGGTTTGTGGACAGTCGGAGGGGAAATCTCGGGAGAAAAGAGTCTTCCACTTCTGGTGACCTTGCTAGCATATTGCTGACATCAACATCAACCTCCTCACTCTTTAAGTCGTGTTTAACTCCATGGTAATACACATCAGCACCATAGTGCCAAGGGACAACCTTATCTAAAGTGTATGGGATAGGACCAGGGGCAGTAATTATTAACGGAGCAATTCTTGGAATGGGTGTAATCCTAACAGGTTTTCTCGAGGAAACCTTGGAAGGATTGGCGAAAATGGTTATGATGGTAACATCTTCAATTGGAACCAACAGAATCATAGTCTTTTCGAACAAGATCTCTTTATTATCCATCAGGCGTTGAACACCTGATTTCAATAAGTGGCAACCAGCAGGCAAAATCGAACATATGTGAAAACTTTCACCACAACCCGGAAATAAACCGGCCAATAGCAAATTCTTCTTAACCGTCATCAAAGGAGTAGAAATTTCTTCCACGGAGGTCACAAATAAATCATTGCCTACAACATTTACTCCATGACCATGTTTGGGCATGAGAGCAGTTATGACGTTGGGTTTCTCCAGAGCGTCAAACTCAATCTCTTTGGCTTCGATCAAGTTTTACACCTTATTTTTCAAGGCCCAACTGTTGTTTGTATCATGACCTGGACTTTCGGAGTGATAGGCGCAACAGGCATTCGAGTTATAGTGAGGAGAAGTGGTGTTGGGGTTCTTCGGGGCTTCCCTCAGAGTTACCAGATTGATCTTTAATAATTGTGGTAGAATTTGAGACAAGGTCATATTGAGCCGAATAAACTGCCTCTGTGGTATTTCCCCCCTTTGTTGATTATTGTGTTGTGGAGCAACTATGGGTCTTTATATCACTACCGTATTTACTGCTTGACGGTGTTCAGGTATACTTTAGCCCCTCGGGCCATAGACTATGCTTGCTTCTTTCTTACCGGTGAAAGGCTTCTTTGCTGCACTTGATGAAGTATCCTTATGTATCTTACCACTTCGGATACCAGCTTATACTCTCTCTCCAGTCAAGATCAACTCAGTAAACCCAGATGACAAACCGCCGATCAGATGATTGAAAAATGGACCAGATAGCGTCCCTAGAAACATGTCAACCAACTCCCTATCAGAAAAAGGGGGTTGGACTCTTCCAGCCAAATCTTTCCACTTTTGAGCATAGTCCTTAAAACATTCACTTGCACCCATAGACATACCCTGGAGCTGAGTATGAGTGGGAGCAAGGTCGACATTATACTGATACTGCCTGTAAAAAGCAGCAGCAAGGTCTTCCCAATTTCGGACATTGGCTCCTTCCAACTGATAAAACCATTCAAGTTGAGTCTCTGACAGACTATCCTGAATGAAGTGTACCCACAAATTTCTATCAGTAGTGTGAGGTTGGATTTTTCTGACGTACGAGCAGAGATGGAGTTTTGGACAGGATACTCCATCGTACTTGGCAAAAACTGGAGCTTTAAACTTATGAGGGATCACCACTCCCGATACCAGTCACAGTTCTCCGAAATCCAAATCAGTGATCTTTTGAATCTCCATAGCACTCAGACGGTCTTCTAGCTGCTTGTACCTATCCTCAGCAAGAGGATATTGCTCTTCATCGTAATCTGTATTGTTATCAAAAACTGTAGGAGTAGGGTCCTTTACCCTTTCTTGGTTCTCCCCGTCCTTGGATGAGGAGGTCAGATCAGCTGATTGTCTTATCCTTTCTCTGAATTTTCTACCCATATTTAGAATACCAACCTTCTTCGTCTTCTTCTTCTTCTCTTTCAGAATCAGAGTCTTCAAATCCTCTTGCCCTTTAGTCAAGCTTAAGAACATTTGTTGGAATTGGGCGTTTTATGCCTGAAGATCTTTGATGGCTTGATCAGAAGACATTTCTGCTGAAATAAACAGCGAAGAAGATGAGAAACCTGTAATGGTACCTGTAATGGTGTGCATGATAATGGGATGCGTATGTAATGATTTCAAAGACTTTGGGAAATTTAAATTTGCAAACCAAAAATAAACAAACTTTATTAAATTAACTTGTAAAAGGTTCAACAATGCCTTTTAGGTGTTACAAAGAAGTAAATAGAAAACATATCTAAACTAGAAAAAGAAAAATCAAAAGTCCCATGGACGCTTCCTCTTTGTGCTGACGTAGTCATTGATCACTCTTTCTTCCTCGAGCTGCCTGGTGAGCTTCCAAATCTTCCTTTCTTGCTCATGGTACTTCTTCCGGTAAGTATCCCTTTCCTCTTTCAGCTGAATCCAAGACCTCTGCAACGCCCCAGGATCAGTGGGCATGTAGGGATAAAGAACTGTGTAAGGGACTCCTTCTTCATTAGTGGGCTCCATAATTACTGGTAATACGGCTTCATAGGGCATCCCAAGCTTCTGGGCATGAGCTCGGACCCATTGGAGGTAAGGCTTCATAGGAAGGGAAGTGCTTGGTCCCAGCTCTTGGGGGTCAGATCTGTTCCCCATGCCCAAAGCTCGTATAAACCTCCGGAGATGCTCCTCAACGTCTTCCTTGTAGTCAAATGCAATATCCTCAAGAAGTAGCTCATGGGGACCATCTCTCCGAGCACGACCAAATTATCACAAAGCTAGACAAGGATTGTAGGTTATTCCCCCTCTGATTCCAAGCAACGGGACATTAGGGTATCCCCCACAATGATCAATAACAGTAGTGTCTTCCATAGCTTGGGAGCTCGAAAGAATATCTGTGTGGGCAAGTGACATTATTCTATAGGACCATCCCAAACCTTTTTCGTTCTTCAGCACAGACTTAGGGAGGTGCGAAATAAACCACCTCGACAGCAATGGCATGCAACACATGAGAGTTCCTCTTCTTCGCACAATACGAGTGTCAAGGGCATGCAAGATATCACCCAGTAGAGTAGGCACAGGATTGCGAGAAAGGAAAATCTTGACAACATTTACATCTACAAAGGAATCCGGATTTGGGAAGAGAACCAAACCATAGATAAGGAGAGCCAAGACATCTTCAAAAGCTTGAAAATCCAAATTATCCCAGAATAGTTGAGCCTGCTTCGTGTTTCCCAATTGGATACTACATCAGCCCGTTTCAGATGCAGAGTTGAGGCAATGTCTTCTGGTCTAGGAACCTCTTCCATAGTTATGAAGGGTACCAGTTCAAGGATGGATATGCCAAATAAGTGAGAGAACTCTTCCAAAGTGGGAACCAGCTGGTAATCTGGAAAGGTGAAGCAATGATGCACAAGATCGAAGAACTGGAAAAGTACACTCATCATCTACTCATCAAGATTTGAGGTGACCAGGCTAAGAAGCTGACCATGTCTCTTAATGAACATGGAAGTCTCAGAAACTCTTGAGGCTAACTCTTTAAGTTGAGCAGGTATTTGCACAAAGTTAACTCTGATGGTATTTCTCCCTACGAAAGCCATAATCTGCAAAATAGAACAAAGATAAATTCCCTAGGTCTTTGAAATGGTTAGTATAATGAAGTATGATTGCCATGTTATGATGTATGATGTCATGATAAAAAAACAATAGGTATAGCAGATAACAGGCATGGCAAAAACAAACAAGTCACACAAAGCCCTTAATTTTAAGGCTTGCATGAGGTCAAAGGTAGTACCCTCTTAAAGTTCAGTTGGTTTCAACCTGTCCTAGTAAAAGTAACCGGGTTCTAGAGGATCTCAATATCACTGACCATTCTCCATCGGTCATGGTTTCAGCTCACGCAATCTTTTCTTGCGGCCGGAACTATCTCGAGAGTATGGTCTCAACGAGTGTAGCATCGAGTATCAACCAGTTCTCAGCTTTACACTGAGGCCGGCTATCTCACTACTTTCTAATGGCCAAGTTGGTCGATTAAAGGTTCTAAGGTCAATTGATGCTTAACGACACCATGCAGCGGCCCCGTATTCTCCTCGTTTCTCCTCTGCATCTAGCCAAATTTCCGATAGACTAGGCTCAGCTATTCTGGGATAATTTGGATTTTCAGGCTTTTGAAGATATCTTGGCTCTCCTTATCTATGGGTTGGTCCTCTTCCTGAATCCAAATTCCTTTATAGATGTGAATGCTGTCAAGATTTTCCTTTCTCGCAATCCTATGCCTACTCTACTGGGTGATATCTTGCATGCCCTCTACACTCGTACTGTACGAAGAAGAGGAACTCTCATGTGTTGCATGCCGTTGCTGTCGAGGTGGTTTATTTTGCACCTCCCTAAGTCTGTGCTGAAGAATGAAGAAGGTTTGGGATGGTCCTATAGAATAATGTCACTAGCCCATACAGACATTGGTTGGTGTTCCCGGGCTATGGAAGACACTACTGTTATTGATCATGGTGGGGGATACCCTAATGTCCCATTGCTTGGAATCAGAGGGGGTATAACTTACAATCCTTGTCTAGCTTTACGATAATTTGGTCGTGCTCGGAGAGATGGTCCCCATGAGCTACTTCTTAAGGACATTGCATTTGACTACAAGGAAGACGTTGAGGAGCATTGCCGGAGGTTTATACGAGCTTGGGGCATGGTGAACAAATCTGATCCCCAAGAGTTGGGACCAAGGACTTCCCTTCCTATGCAGCCTTACCTCCAATGGGTCCGAGCTCTTGCCCAGAAGCTTGGGATGCCCTATGAAGCCGTATTGCCAGTGATTGTGGATCCCACTAATGAAGAAGGTGTTCCTTACACAGTTCTTTATCCTTACATGCCCACTGATCCTGGGGAGTTGCAGAGGTCTTGGATTCAGCTGAAAGCGGAAAGGGATACTTACCGAGAGAAGTACCATGAGCAAGAAAGGAAGATTTTGAAGCTCACCAGGCAGCTCGAGGAAGAAAGAGTGATCAATGACTACGTCAGCACAAAGAGGAAGCGTCCATGGGACTTTTGATTTTGCTTTTTCTAGTTTAGATTTGTTTTCCATTTACTTCTTTGTAACGCCTCAAAGGCACTGTTGAACCTTTTACAAGTTAATCTAATAAAGTTTGTTTATTTTTGGTTTGCAAATTTAAATTTCCCAAAGTCTTTGAAATCATTACATGCACATCCCATTATCATGCACACCATTACAGGTACCATTACATGTTTCTCATCTTCTTCGCTGTTTATTTCAGCAGAAATGTCTTCTGATCAAGCCATCAAAGATCTTCAGGCGCAGAACGCCCAATTCCAACAGATGTTCCTAAGTCTGGCTAAGGGGCAAGAGGACCTGAAGACCCTTATTCTGAAAGAGAAGAAGAAGAAGAAGGTTGGTATTCTGAACTTGGGTAGAAGATTCAGAGAAAGGATAAGACAATCAGCTGATCTGACCTCCTCATCCAAGGACGGGGAGAACCAAGAAAGGGTAAAGGACCCTAGTCCAGCAGTTTCTAATAACGATACAGATTACGATGATGAACAATATCTTCCTGCTGAGGATATGTACAAGCAGCTAGAAGACCGTCTGAGTGCTATGGAGATTCAGAAGATCCCTGGTTTGGATTTCGGAGAGCTGGGACTGGTATCAGGAGTGGTGATCCGTCATATGTTCAAAGCTCCGGTTTTTGCCAAGTACGATGGAGTATCCTGGCCAAAACATCATCTCCGCTTGTACGTCAGAAAAATCCAACCTCACACTGCTGATAGAAATTTGTGGGTGCATTTCTTTCAAGATAGTCTGTCAGGGACTCAGCTTGAATGGTTTTATCAATTGGAAGGAACCAGTGTCTGAAACTGGGAAGACCTTGTTGTGATACGGTGGAAGAAATGACTTGAGGGTTTGCGTTTGTATTCGCAAATGTCGCGGTTTAGCAAGAGTCGCCACCGACTTTTCTTTTATCCAATAAGGAAAGGTGAAAAAGCACAAAAAAGACCTTTAGAGATGTTTTCTTGAGTTCGGTGGGTAGATTATGAAAAGGGAAGGTATTAGCACCCTTTTCATCCATGGTTTTCCATGGGCTCTTAGTTACTTGCTAGATCACTTGCTTTTGTTTGAATGTGTGCTTGTGATGTGGGTTTTGAAAGTATTTTGAAAAATGTAACTTTGTAACGATTCTCGTCTCTATAAGAATGCGTACAAAGTGTAGTTTTGGAAATAGTTCAAGGAGGTGTTTGTGAGATGTGTTTTTGAAAGTGATTTTGAAAAGGGTTTCCTTTGTAATGTCTCTCGTTTCTATAAGAACGCGTACAAAGTGTTATTTTCAAAAGTGTTTCAAAATGAGAGTGTTGGTGTATAAATGTTTTTGTTGTGAGCAAGCGAGTAACTGAGAGCGAACCTACCTACTCAAAAGGTCTTAGATGTGCTTTTCCTCCTCCTTTAAATGTTGCTATCTTACCATTGATTTGGTAATAAGCCCCATCGTTGGATGTGAAGGGACGAGCGTTTGGGACGTTTGTATAGTCATAGTAGGAAACATATGGGACATTTTAGCAATTTTGTTTTAGGGACTAGATCGTTTACTGAAGGCAACATCGAGAGTCATCGAGGGACTACGATCTTTTATCAAAGGTCTTTGCTAAAACGCCCATGTTCGAGGGACATGACTATTTTTCTGATAGGTAACAAGTGAGATTACCCTAAGGGTGCATGTGTGCAAAGTGTTTGATTGCATGCATTTGTCTTTGATTTTTGATGGTCTACTTGTTGATTTTATCTTGCCATACATCCTATTTAGTAGCAATATATGAAAAGCGAATAAAATGCAAAAAAATAAAATCTAAGTTATTACATCGCTTTAGGGGGATGGGGGTACATATTTATGAATGAGGGGTGCAAGTAAGATTAAATCCTAAGTTATTATTACAACCATATCGAATGGATCAGAATGTGAAAGAAACGAAATTACTTATTTATTTAAGAAAAGAAATAAGTTTGCTTAAGAAAATATTTTTGATCTTGTTTTAAGAGAGAAAGAAAAGCATGAAAAAATGTTTTTTTGGTGTTTGCTGATTAATGAAATAAAGAGTGATAGCAAAGATAGTGAGAAAGGTAAAAAGGGAATTAGTGCGTTGCTGATTAAGGGAGGTCAGAAGTTCTGACCCTAGCGCACTGCAAAACAAAATTTCTGTTAGTAAAAAAACATAAGTAGATTCAGAAGTTCTGAGTCCACAGGGAGCACATTAGCGTTCAGAAATTCTGATACCACCGACAACAAAGTAGGTTTCAGAAGTTCTGATACCACCAGCAACAAAGTAGGTTTCAGAAATTCTGATACCACCAGCAACAAAGTACATTTCAGAAGTTCTGATGTCACTGGAAGAACTTGGTCTCTCTCTTCATGGCAGTCAGAACATCTGCATTTGGTCATTTCTCCACAAAGCAGAAGATATGTATATGACAATTATAGCATGTCTCATAGCATTTCAGGAACAATAAATATCAAAACCATAAATCAAAGGCAAGAGTGAATATGCTAATCCTAATTCGGAGTTCTAATTTTTTCCAGAAACTCTGAAATTGATTTATTCCATACTTAGGCAAGCAAAACACATGAAGTCTCAAAATATGTATAACATCGTAAACATGATATTTACATTGTATTTTTTTAAACATGCAAATCTGATAATGATTAAGCAGAGTAATGAGAGTCAGCAGAAGCTTACCTTGCAAGTGGAAAAGATTCTGTAAACTGGAGATTGGTCTTAGACTCTAGTGATGTTCTGAGTAACTTGCTCACGTACTCAACAGGATGGAGGTTTTCAACTTCTGGAAAAACCAAGGGATGATACTCTGACTTCTTTGAGGTGGAGGTGAATGGAGAGTGTATGGAAGTATAGATACAGAAGTTGAAATAACTTCAAGTATATGAATCAATAACCGTGGGGATGGCTTTAGTCAAGGAATAAAGGAGTTTTGATGCTAGAATTAAATGCTAAGGTTTTGTACTTTGGTGTTTACAGCTTTTTTGGATTCTTGGAATTTTGCAAAGATTCAAGGCCTTTTCTTTCTTTTGGTGATTCTCCCTCTCTCTAAAAACCAACCTCTTCAATGTGTGATGGAACAAGCTATTTATAGATGGATTTTGTTGTGGTTTTGGGGGGAAAAACAAATGAGTTTTTAAACATTTTTGGCATACTACCCCTTTGTCTTTAAATCACAGTTTTTGTATGCTAATTTGGTGCAAGAAAAACGCAGGCGTGAACTGGATCAACAATACCTTGGAGTGTTGTGGCAGCTGGTTTGCAGGACTGTACCATAGCAGGGTAGCAGGTCAAGGTTTGGGTTTTGGTGATATTCTGATTGCAGAACATTAGAAACATAACCTCCAAACGCTGAAGGAGCATCTTTTGACCAGAGCGTTGAACATAGCCTCTGCATGCTGAAGAATCATGTACTGACTGAAGCATTATGTTCTGACCAAAGAGAAACGTTGCTGCTTGTTCTGATTGAAGCGTTATCTTCTGACGCCACTTACATAGGGGCTGGCTCAGAATTTCTGAGGTATCACATTCTTTAGACACTTAGAAAATTTTTCTAAATGTTTAGAAGATTTGATTTTTCCAAAGTAACTTCTGACTTCTTATTTTTTTTTGATGAACTCATTTTATGCTTTAATGAATTGTGATTTTTTGAACTTGATTTTGACTTAAAATTCAAAGTTTGACTTTTTCAAAATACTTTTGACTATTTTTCCCTTATGGATGATTTCCTTGACAAATGATGGTCAAAGACTTGGAACTTGGTAGAGGCAAAACTGAGAGTCCAGGATAAATCCCTTTAGAAATGGGAGGGCAAATTTTGGGGTGCAACAGTTGCCCCTGTTCAATCTTCTTAAGCCTGAGGATGTAGATTGGAAGATCTGCCCTTCGTGATCTGAAGGCGGAAGATGATTGAACAATAGAGTGCCCAGGAATTTGCACTCGCATAAAGTAGTACAGATGTGTAATGTCGGGAATGGGCTTACAGATGTCATTTGAGAGGTGATGAGAAATCAAAGGAGATGGGCTTAAAAGATGCCACCCAGAAAAGATTGGTTGCATAAGAGATTCCTGGGTGAAAATCCCTGTACCTGCTGTCGGGAATGTTGATTTATGCACTAGGAAGTAAAGTCTAGGAGCTTTTGGTTGTCCATTACTCTACTGGGGAATTAACTCTTGGTTTGAAGAGGTGAAAGTTGATTGTATACCTGGTCAAGGTCCAGGTTGTACAGCAACTCGCGGGAGAAATGTGAAATCGACCGCATCTGATCAGGTCTAGGCCTTACGGGGTTGTGACCCGTTAACTTGGAGATAAGGGGGGAGGAGCCTAGATAGTAGGGTCACTTCGAAATGAAAGCCTGGGTAGTAGGGCTGTGAGAAGGAACCTGGATGGTAGGGTTACTTCAAAATGAAAGTCTGGGTAGTAGGGTTGTGAGAAGGAACCTGGATAGTAGGGTTACTTCGAAATGAAAGCCTGGGTAGTAGGGCTGTGAGAAGGAACCTGGATAGTAGGGTTACTTCAAAATGAAAGCCTGGGTAGTAGGGCTATGAGAAGGAACCTGGATAGTAGGGTTACTTCGAAATGAAAGCCTGGGTAGTAGGGTTGTGATAAGGAACCTGGATATTAGGGTTACTTCAAAATGAAAGCCTGGGTAGTAGGGCTGTGAGAAGGAACCTGGATAGTAGGTGTGATTGGTGGATCTGGAACTGACTGTTTAACGCTGGTTTCACGAAATGTCGCGGAAGCAAGAGTCGCCACCGTCTTTTATTTTCTCCAAATGGAAAGGACAAAAGCACAGAAAAATTCCTTAAAGAGATTGCTCTCGGTTCGGGAGGTAGGTTATAGAAAGGGAAGGTGTTAGCACCCTTTCTATCCATGGTTATCCATGGGCTCTTAGATACTTGCTCATTTGTGTTTTAAAAATGGTTTGTTTGCTTTTCAACTGTGGGTTTTAAAAAAGTTTCTTTGAAAATTTCAGTTCGACTCTTGTATCGGTCCTCAAGAGTGTTTGAAAAATTGCTTTCGAAAGCTTTTTGAAAAAGGTGTTGGTGTGAAAAGTATTTTTGAATTTGTTTTGAAATTAGAGCAAGTATCAAGAGTCGTCTACCTACCCTAAGGAATTCGTCTGTGTAAATGTCCTTTAAAGTAGTGCCATCCCACCATTGAGAGGTAGGTAGCACCACCATTGGAGGTGTTCGGGTCAATTCGAGGTTCTTGAATCTTGTTTTTGAGAGGCCAGCAGTTGTCCGTAGTATGCTCCGGGCTATCAGAATGGTATGCGCACCTATCGTTGGGATGATAGTTAGGAGCAGAAGTGTTTGGATTCCGGAGAGGAGCCCTTAAGGTGATCATCCCTGCCTTCAACATTTGTTGTAGTGCTTGATCCAGCGATATGTTGATCTTGGTGAACTGTCGTTTGGGTGCGACCTCCTTGCGCTGCTGCCCCTGTCCCTGTTGAGCCGGTCTAGGATTGGAGATCTGGGTTGCCCCTACCTCATGACGGCTCTTTTTACCGTGCACAGCATTGGACTCCTTCTTTCCATGATGAGGCTTTTTGTCAGAAGGTGCAGCCTCTTGAATCTTTCCGGACCGGATGCCGGCTTCTATTCTCTCTCCAGTCAAGATAAGATCTGTGAATCCAGCAGACGAATTCCCAATCAGGTGGTTGTAGAATGGACCAGACAGGGTCCCCAAGAACATGTCCACAAGTTCACGGTCAGTTAGCGGTGGTTGTACCCTACCAGCCAGGTCTCTCCATTTCTGCGCATATTCTTTAAAACCTTCTCCCAATCCTAGCGACATACCCTGGAGTTGGGTACGCGTAGGAGCGAGGTCGGCATTGTACTGATACTGCTTGTAAAAAGCAGTAGCCAACTCCTCCCAGTTACGAACCTTGGTTCCATCCAGCTGATAGAACCATTCGAGATGAGTCCCTGAAAGACTCTCCTGGAAGAAGTGGATCCACAAGTTCTTGTCCATAGTATACGGTTGAATCTTCCGCGCATAAGACCTGAGATGCAGCCTGGGACAGGATGCCCCATCGTACTTAGCAAAAGAGGGTGCTTTGAATTTGCGTGGGATCACCACACCCGAAGTTAGACCCAAGTCTCCGAAATCCAAACCACGCACTTGTTGAATTTCCATTGCATTTAGCCTGTCTTCCAACTGCTTGTACTTGTCTTTAGCAGGAGGGTATTGCTCATCATTGAAATCTGTCTCGTTGTCGGAGACCACTGGGCTGGGAACCCTTTCCTCTTGATGACTGCCTTCCCCAACAGATGGAGTAGTCCTCTCAGTTTCATTCTGTAGTGTATTCCCAGATCTGCGCCTAGGGCTGAACAGCACAACCCTCTTCTTCTTCTTTTTCAAGAGCAGGGTCTTCAGATCTTGTTGCCCCTGGGCCAAATTCATTATCAGCTCTTGGAACTGGGCGTTCTGAGCCTGGAGGGCCTTGATAGTCTGCTCAGTGGATGTTTCAGGATTCATGATGATCGGCTGAAATAAACAGCGAAGAAGGTAAGAGACCTGTCAAAAGGGTACCTGTAATGCAATGATATGTATGATATGCGTGCAATGTTTTCAAGGACCTCGCGGGATGAACAAAAATTGAAAATTGTTAGAATTCGAATCTGGTAGCTTGATTGAAGGAACTGCATATTGTTGAGAGTCCTTCATCAAGGGTCAAAGGCTCACCATATCCAGTGGGTCATAGCCCCTGACTTTAGTCATCATGTCTGGTTTAGATTTCCAAACAACCTTGGTTAGGGGAACCTTCTTCAAGAGTCAGAGCTCACCATATCCAGTGGGTCATAGCCCCTGACAACTTTGGCTAGAGGAAAATAAACCCTCTTTGCCCCTTGCTAGATGTTTGATTTATCATGACCTGCATCACAAGCCTTTGAGATCCTTGAAATAGGTTAGGATGTATGCAATGGTATGATGTTATGTTATGCATGGGGTAATGTGAGTAAACCCTGTTATGAGTCCCTATTAAGGACTGCAAACCAAAACCTGCAAGAACTCAAGTAAAACCTGTCATGAGTCCCAATTAAGGACTAAAAACAAAACCTGCAAGAAGCTCAAGTGTCAGACAACAAGTATGCAAATAGTCAAGTACGAAGGCACACAAGTCACACAAGAGAAGCCCTTAGAGTTTAGGCCAGCATGGGGTCTGGGTATTACCCTCTTGAAGTTGGTTGGTTAAGACCTGTCCTATCAGAAGTAACTGGGTTCTAGAGGATCCCAATATCACTGACTACCCTCAATCGGTCATAACTCCAGCATCGCAATCTTTTCTTGCGGCCAGAACCATCACGAGAGTTTAGCCTCAATGGGTGTAGCATACTGCTACTGTTCTATTGGCCAAGTTGGGTCATTTAAGGTTCTAAGGTCGGTTGGTGCTTAATGACTCCTCAGAAGACCCATATTCTCCTCGTTGCGACACAAGGGATATCAGTACAGACCAAGGTGCCACACCAACGTAGCCACTGCTTCACCCGTGTCGGTCTACGCCGGACAGGTCCCTCACAGCTTATGCTACCTAACAGGGTATCCCCAGATCCGGGTTAGGATCTATGAAACTCCAAGACAAATTCCCATAATAATAAAGCAAACAAAACACATCAATTGAAGACACAAGTGTGAGCTATCCTAAGGTACACCTCACTTTAAATTTTCCCCAGCAGAGTCGCCAGTTCTGTGATCGGTGGATCTGGAACTGACTGTTTAACGCTGGTTTCGCGAAATGTCGCGGAAGCAAGAGTCGCCACCGTCTTTTATTTTCTCCAAATGGAAAGGACAAAAGCACAGAAAAATTCCTTAAAGAGATTGCTCTCGGTTCGGGAGGTAGGTTATAGAAAGGGAAGGTGTTAGCACCCTTTCTATCCATGGTTATCCATGGGCTCTTAGATACTTGCTCATTTGTGTTTTCAAAATGGTTTGTTTGCTTTTCAATTGTGGGTTTTAAAAAAGTTTCTTTGAAAATTTCAGTTCGACTCTTGTATCGGTCCTCAAGAGTGTTTGAAAAATTGCTTTCGAAAGCTTTTTGAAAAAGGTGTTGGTGTGAAAAGTATTTTTGAATTTGTTTTGAAATTAGAGCAAGTATCAAGAGTCATCTACCTACCCTAAGGAATTCGTCTGTGTAAATGTCCTTTAAAGTAGTGCCATCCCACCATTGAGAGGTAGGTAGCACCACCATTGGAGGTGTTCGGGTCAATTCGAGGTTCGGGACATGGTGATCACCAGAGCAATAGGAAGATACCTTAGAAGCTACCCTCATGCCAGGTTCCCGGATCATGAGGACTTACTAAGACATCCTCTACTCGACGATCACCTTTCGAGGCAAGGCAACAGTGAGGCGTACCCTAGGGGTGGTGTGTGATTTGTGTGTCAGATTCATTTATTTTTGTCTTGTCATGTCATGGGTGATCTACGCATTTTGTTTTTTATTTTGTCATTCATTCTTGCATGCCATTATTAACAGTTAAAAAGAGCGAGAAATGTAAAGTTCCTAAGCTATTACAAAGGCGCGGGTCCACATCGCCAAATTTAATCTAGGACCCGATTTGACAGAAAAATAAAGAAGTAAAGTGCGAGAAATATAAATTTACACGGCTTTGGGAGAGTTACATAAATATTATAAGAAATAAAATGCGCGAATCGAATTCAAATTGAAAGCGAGGGCGTTGGACCCTTCTTAAAGGAATTAAATTATTATTATTAAATTAATGAAATTAAAATGAAAAAAAGAAATTATTTTTGAGATTTTGGTATTTATGATTTTTATGAGAATTAAATGGAATTAAAATATTAATTAACCCTAATTCTAGCTATTTTTTAATTTATTAAGAAAATATGAAAATTACCTAAAATTAAATCTAATTAATTAATGCAATTTGATTTATAAAAATAAATAATTAATTATTAGTGAGGAAAAAACAAAAGAAAAAAAAATAATTAAAATAATTAAACCTAATTCTACAAGTTTTTAATTTATTAAGAAAAGATATTAAAATTAACCCTAGAATAAAAACTAATTAATTGATACAAGACTTTATTTACAAAAATATTAGTTAAATAAAATATATTTAATTTTTGTCTTTTTCTGATTTTGGTCTTATTTTTATATTTTATGAAAATAAACTAAATTAAAGGAATTAATTAAAAAAGAAATAATTGAAACCAATAAAATAAAGAAAAGAAAAGAAATACAATACCTTGGGGGGTTCTGTCCCCAATATTGGAGGTTTTGTTCAGTAATTCAGGCCCACTGATCTTTGGCCTCTTTTGACTTTTTTAGGAAGCGTGTGCACGCGTTGATTGCAGCACATCATAGGCTTCAGATCCTGACCATTGGATGGAGGTTATGGGACGTGTGGTGTGTTTGAGTGATGAGCGTATGGTGATCTTCAGGGCATGAGCTACATGGGAAGATGTTATGAAAAATATTATGGAAAGGGAAGGGGATCTGGGGTTCGAACCCAGGTCCTAGAGATTACCAATGCCAAGCCTGACCACTTGAACCAACGAAGCGCTTTGTTTATAATGTAACTAATAAATAATATGAAATAAAACAAGAATTAGTGGACAGATTAGCGCGAAAATTCAAATTACTCAATCAGGTCTTGACACTTCATCATCTTCTCCATTGCTGCGCTTTTGCCTGAAATATAAAAAGGTTAGCGGGGGTTTTAAACCCCCCCAAAATGCCATCTTTTCAATAATAGCGAATAGCCCATGTGGTCACATAAATTAGGCGCGAGGGGTGTTTTCAAATCGTCCAAGCTCCCTGATTTCAACCATGGTATTAAGGTGCTCTAATTTTACAGTATTCAGAAATGCCCAATTTCAAGTTTGAAGAACCCTAATAATCGTCCATGGTAGTTTCGTGTATGAGTGATGAAAACTTAATTAAACAATACAGTTAGCTTTAGAATCAATCAAGGAACATAAATCAAACATTAAAATTACTAAAAACGCATGAATCATGATGCAAGCATATGAAAAAAATCTTGTACAGGGCACGATCGTTCTACCGTTTCTCTGAGTTAGGATGGATGGTTTTGATATGAAAACCTTCCTTGAAGTCTCAGGAAGGTAATGGAATAGTTATTTGGCCTTTAATCGCATTGGAAGATGGTTTTCAGTAGTTGAGTTTTCTTGAAAAAATGCAAACTTTGTTATGGTGTTCTTGCGCAGCTTTGTGGTCATGAGCATTAGGGTTGGCATGTATATATGTACTGGAATGATTAGGGTTGAAAAATTGATCCAAAGAACCTTTGCATTGATGAAGAGATCTTTGATTTTCATGGCAAATATTTTTCAATCTTTTTCACATGCTTTTGATGCCAATCATATCCAATTGCCTTGATTCTTTCCCAATCTGATCATGCACGAAATATTGAGTGTATTTCATGCATAAAAAGATTTAAAAACTTAGGTTTAGTATTTTTCATATATTTTAATTAATTAAATGAATTATTAGCAATTAAAAATTCAAATAAATAAATAAAAATGATGAAAAACTTCCCTTTGGGCCAAATGGTCGTGCACATGCTTTGGATGATGCATCTTGGAAGAAAAAGAGGCCCATTAGCATTTTTAAGGCATTTGAAGCAAAGTTGACTTTTCAAAATACCCAAATATTTCCCAATTTCCACAAGGCATATCTTGCTCAATTTTTAATCTTTGCTCATTTTCTTGGACATTTTGGAAAGGACTTGAAGTCTTATAACCAATGCCTTTGGTCCCATGTCATTTTGAGTTACCAATCTCAAGTTATGGCCTTTGAATTAAAGTCCCTTTTTGTTGACTTTTGAAAATGACCTATAATGTTGAAATTGATAACTTTTTGTGAGAGCATTTCTTGGACTTGAAGTGTGAAGAGGAGTTGTAGGAAATGTCTTTCTATTCAAAATGAGCTTTGGATGGAATTTTTCTGATAATCCATGTGGAAGTTATGCCTTGGTCAAGTTACAGTTGACTTTTTCAACTGTCCAAATATGGAAACTTTTGCATCTTGAGACTTTTTGAGCCATGCTTTGAGAATCATGATCAAGAATTGATCAAATGATGTTTGTGGCTTCAAAATGAGATGTTGACCAAAAATTTGAACTTTTGACTGTCAAATGACCATTTTGCCCCTGCAGTTGACTGTGGTGCAATTAGGGTTTTTGACTGTGCAATTTTGTGCTGTAAGTCTTGAAACTTGATATGAGGATGCTTGACCATGTTTATAGGCATGTGGGACTTGATTGGGCCCTTGGAAACTTCAATTTCTTTGACAGAACCAAAACCCTAGTTTTTTGACTGCTTAGAAGGCCATTGAACTGTGCAACCCTTGGGGAATTTTGAAGCATGCTCTTTGCAAATTTGAAGAATATGGGAGGGCAAATTTTGGGGTACAACAGTTGCCCCTGTTCAATCTTCTTAGACCTGAGGATGCAGATTGGCTGACGTGCCTTTCGTAATCCGAAGGTGGAAGATGATTGAACACTAGAGTGCCCAGAAATTTGCGCTCACATAGTAGTGATGGTGGAATGGGCTTACAGATGCCATTTGGAGATTCATGGATAGGATGATGGGCTTATAGATGCCATGCTGAGAGATGATGGAAGGCGGATGGGCTTATAGATGCCATCCGGGTGTCAATCGCGTAAGAGATTCCTTAGCGAGAACTTGCGTACCTGCAAAAGAAAAATGATACTTGGCATGCTACAGGAGTTGGTCTTCAAACTCTTTGTATAGATGTGTCCTGACTGGTTACAGGAGCTGAATCTGGAGCTTCAAACGGTGATGAACCAGGGGTGGTTACTACCTCAACAGGAACGGTGAGAGAACCTTGGATGACTTCAACCTCAACAGTAACGCTGAGAGAATCTGGGGACAATTACTACCTCCGCAGTAACGGGGAGAGAACCATAGGCGACTTCAACCTCAACAATATCATTGAGAGGATCTTGGACGACTTCAACTTCAACAGTAACACTGAGCGAATCTGGGGATGATTACTACCTCCGCAGTAACGGGGAGAGAACCATAGGCGACTTCAACCTCAACAGTATCATTGAGAGAATCTTGGGCGACTTCAACCTCAACAGTAATCATTGAGAGAATCTTGGGCGACTTCAACCTCAACAGTAATCATTGAGAGAATCTTGGGCGACTTCAACCTCAACAGTAATCATTGAGAGAATCTTGGGCGACTTCAACCTCAACAGTAATCATTGAGAGAATCTTGGGCGACTTCAACCTCAACAGTAATCATTGAGAGAATCTTGGGCGACTTCAACCTCAACAGTAATCATTGAGAGAATCTTGGGCGACTTCAACCTCAACAGTAATCATTGAGAGAATCTTGGGCGACTTCAACCTCAACAGTAATCATTGAGAGAATCTTGGATATCTTCTACTGAGTCTTCATCAGGAAAATTTGTTAGGGGTCTATTTAGCTGGACTAGAGAAGGCCTTGGACTGGATAAGAAACAGAAAAATCTTAGGGTCGATTTAACTGAACCGGTCTAGGTCTTGAATGTCTTCAACTGGATAAGAAACAGGGAGATCTTGGGGTCGATCTGACTGAACCAGAGAAGGCCTTTGACTGGATAAGAAACAGAATCTGGAATAGTCTTTCGAATGAATCTGGACTAGACAATAGAATAGTCTCCGGGTTTTGAGCATCTCTAAGTTGTTTGAGAAGAAACTGTGAATAAGTGATAGAATAGCATCCGGTTCTAGGGTATATCTGAGCCATCTTTGAGAAGAAATTTGAACAAGCCGAAGAACAACATCCATATCTGGAGCATTTCCAATATATATCTGAATGACTTTGGAATAAGTATCAGAAGGTAGCCATATCCGGGTCACATCTAAACCATCTCTAGAAAGGTGATCTCTGAATAAACAATAGAACAGCTTCCGTGTCCGGAGCATCTCTAGGTTATCTGAGAGGGATCTGGAATAAGTGTCAGAACATCGCCATGCCTGGGTCACCTCTGAACCATATCTAGAAGGAGTGTTGAATAAGCAACAGAACAGCATCCATATCTGGAGCATTTCTAAGTTATATCTGAAAGGAAATCTTGAAGAAGTATCAGAACGTTGCCATATCCGGTTCACATCTGAACTATATCTAGAAGGAAATCTGGAAGAAGTATCAGAACGTCGCCATATCTGGTTCACATCCGAACTATATCTAGAAGGAAATCTGGAAGAAGTATCAGAACGTCGCCATATCTGGTTCACATCTGAACTATATCTAGAAGGAAATCTGGAAGAAGTATCAGAACATCGCCATGCCTGGGTCACATCTGAACCATATCTAGAAAGAAATCTGGAAGAAGTATCAGAACGTCGCCACATCTGGTTCACATATGAACTATATCTAGAAGGAAATCTGGAAGAAGTATCAGAACGTCGCCATGCCTGGGTCACATCTGAACCATATCTAGAAAGAAATCTGGAAGAAGTATCAGAACGTCGCCACATCTGGTTCACATCTGAACTATATCTAGAAAGAGTTGCGATAGTTGATAGTAATCATCTTTGTATTGACCTTTCCTGAAAAGGTAAAGCATCAGTTGTATGCAAGATCATGATGCATGAACTGCCTGATTTCAGGATGTCCTCAAAATTGATGAGATTCGTGTAGTATGATGCATATGCATGCTATAATGTATGAAGATGTGATGTTTATGAATGCATTTCCGTTTTGGGAAAATAAATCCTTGACGAATGCCAGGAGCTTATCCTGGGCTGATGTTGGAGAACAATGCTTTGTTATTTCTGCTAGGGATGATAGTTGCAAGAATACCGGCAGGAGAAGATGACTCCATTGGGGAACAAACTTGGCTAATAGATTACTCTGCGGGGAATACTCTGTGGGGAGAGGAATACTTCGCTGAGGTTGATGATAACTCCGCTGGGGATACCATTGTTATGTTGGAAGTGCTAATAGACTCCGCTGGGGGTAAGAAGACTTTGCCGAGGACGATCTTCTCATGGCTATTGGCTGAGGATAACCTAGTTATATCTTGGTAGGGAAATAACTCTTTGAATAAAGGCCGGGGGACGCGTTCGTGCTCCGCGGGGATAAGCTCCCAGAATCTACTGGGGATAAGCTTACTGCTTGGGGAGATGGATTCCAACTTTCTTGGGGAAACTGGATTGGACTCTCCTGGGGAAGTATTGAACTGTATTGGTTATGTTCTTCAACGGAACCTACCTTGATACCTTGGAGGACAGAACAATCAGATTGCTTAGACAACTCTTTATTGCCCCTGTTTCTGATGTGGGAGAGGAAGACACCTGTGGAGGTGCTTGGTAGTTGTTGATGGACAAACCTTCTTCTGGTAGGCAGGTGACAAGATGACAGGACATAGCCGTACGCTTTGATCCCTAACTTTTGCCTGGACCGCCCTTTCGGGTTTTCAGTCCACCGGGATACCCATTTTTGCCCAAGCCGCCTTTTCAGGTTTTCGACTTGCCGGGTGTACGGATTTTTCATTTCATCCCTTATTTTTGCCCGAACCCTTTTGGTTCGCCGGGAAGCCCTTGTTTTTGCCTAGGTGTGTCAACCTAGCGGGTCTTTGATTTTGCGTAGTATTTTTTCGACTATGTCCACGCTCTCAGGATGTAGGGAGCTGCCCCTGTTAGAAATGTTTTGTCATACCCCAGAAGATGTTTAATCAGGCAAGATTCGTTGCTGGAGTGCCCCAAGTGACCCAAGCGGAGATTTGCCCCAGGCTATTTGACCTTTGAGAGATTCTCCGAATCTTGATTGGATTGCCCCAAATGATTGGACCATGATCATATCGTGCCCCTTGATTGGAAATGCTTTTGTTCACTAGGTATTCATCGTGCGAATTTCCCTGCTGCTCAAACAAAAAGTCATATGCAAACAATGTTATATCAAAAATGCAAAGCTTATGTCTGTCTTGAAGTTTTTGAAAATGCATTCTCTTTCATAAAACAAATGAATGTTTGTAAAACGTGATGTCAACTTCGTATTTACCGTAGGCCTTAAGGAGTCAGAATACCTTTCGTGACAGTATGCTTTCGAACTAACCCTTGCTTCAGCTAGGACTTTTAAGGGTTATAACGTGGCCTGGTTCACGGTTCAAGAAACAAAGGATAAAGGCTCAAATTATTTGTACCCACCCGCTCTTCGTGATGTTCTCCAAACCTAAACTCAGTTGATCATACGTTAGACCTTGTTTGAGTATTTGCTCTGAAATTCCAGTGATGGTTCGGACTTTGACAGTTTATTTTGAATAGGCAGTCATTTCCTCTTTTTTCGTTGAGGGTTTGTAGGACCTCTTTCTTTTTGATTTTGTTTATCCCTATTTTTTTTCCGCCTGAACTGTTTTTTTTTTTGGAATTACAGTCAGCGGGATGCCCCAGTTTTGTAAGTCTCCTTCATAGGTTTTGACTTAATGGGTTTTTAATTTGAGAAGTAATGACTGCCCTTCTTTGTTGAATATTCGGAACCATCACTATCTTTTTTGTAAGGATCTCTTTGGTGCCATTCGTTATGCACTTGGATCAACTGAGAGACTACCCTGCCCCAGGTTATGATTAAGGGTTTTAAATTTCGAAAAGAAAAACTCCTACTTCTTTGGCTCAGAGGGGTTGACGAGGGATTATCATCCTTATAACTCCAGTGTTTAGGGATTGAAACAATGCATGTACCTTATCAGCAGGGTCCGTTCAAAAGCATACTGTAAGTGTCGTGGTATCGTTTTCGTCATCCTCCCTTAAGAGGCTTAGAAATTATTAACCGAGAGTTGATCATCATAGAAAAATGAAAGCAATTTTGAATATAATGAAAACAATTGTATTAATTCCAAAACAGACACATGCGATGCTTTAATAGAATAAAAGAGTTTGCTATGACATTAATTGTTTGTATAAGCAAAGAAAAATACAACTCGGAAATCCAAATAAACAAAAGTCTTCAATGATTGGGTAACGGAGCAGTGATTATGTTCGGAGTCTCAGGTACTTCAAACTGAATCTCTCCAGCGTCGATCATGTCTTGAATCTTGTTTTTGAGAGGCCAGCAGTTGTCCGTAGTATGCCCCGGGCTATCAGAATGGTATGCGCACCTATCGTTGGGATGATAGTTATGAGCAGAAGTGTTTGGATTCCGGAGAGGAGCCCTTAAGGTGATCAACCCTGCCTTCAACATTTGTTGTAGTGCTTGATCCAGTGACATGTTGATCTTGGTGAACTGTCGTTTGGGTGCGACCTCCTTGCGCTGCTGCCCTGTCCCTGTTGAGCCGGTCTAGGATTGGAGATCTGGGTTGCCCCTACCTCATGACGGCTCTTTTTACCGTGCACAGCATTGGACTCCTTCTTTCCATGATGAGGCTTTTTGTCAGAAGGTGCAGCCTCTTGAATCTTTCCGGACCGGATGCCGGCTTCTATTCTCTCTCCAGTCAAGATAAGATCTGTGAATCCAGCAGACAAATTCCCAATCAGGTGGTTGTAGAATGGACCAGACAGGGTCCCCAAGAACATGTCCACAAGTTCACGGTCAGTCAGCGGTGGTTGTACCCTACCAGCCAGGTCTCTCCATTTCTGCGCATATTCTTTAAAACCTTCTCCCGATCCTAGCGACATACCCTGGAGTTGGGTACGCGTAGGAGCGAGGTCGGCATTGTACTGATACTGCTTGTAAAAAGCAGTAGCCAACTCCTCCCAGTTACGAACCTTGGTTCCATCCAGCTGATAGAACCATTCGAGATGAGTCCCTGAAAGACTCTCCTGGAAGAAGTGGATCCACAAGTTCTTGTCCATAGTATACGGTTGAATCTTCCGCGCATAAGACCTGAGATGCAGCCTGGGACAGGATGCCCCATCGTACTTAGCAAAAGAGGGTGCTTTGAATTTGCGTGGGATCACCACACCCGAAGTTAGACCCAAGTCTCCGAAATCCAAACCAGGCACTTGTTGAATTTCCATTGCATTTAGCCTGTCTTCCAACTGCTTGTACTTGTCTTCAGCAGGAGGGTATTGCTCATCATTGAAATCTGTCTCGTTGTCAGAGACCACTGGGCTGGGAACCCTTTCCTCTTGATGACTGCCTTCCCCAACAGATGGAGTAGTCCTCTCAGTTTCATTCTGCAGTGTATTCCCAGATCTGCGCCTAGGGCTGAACAGCACAACCCTCTTCTTCTTCTTTTTCAAGAGCAGGGTCTTCAGATCTTGTTGCCCCTGGGCCAAATTCATGATCAGCTCTTGGAACTGGGCGTTCTGAGCCTGGAGGGCCTTGATAGTCTGCTCAGTGGATGATTCAGGATTCATGATGATCGGCTGAAATAAACAGCGAAGAAGGTAAGAGACCTGTCAAAAGGGTACCTGTAATGCAATGATATGTATGATATGCGTTCAATGTTTTCAAGGACCTCGCGGGATGAACAAAAATTGAAAATTGTTAGAATTCGAATCTGGTAGCTTGATTGAAGGAACTGCATATTGTTGAGAGTCCTTCATCAAGGGTCAAAGGCTCACCATATCCAGTGGGTCATAGCCCCTGACTTTAGTCATCATGTCTGGTTTAGATTTCCAAACAACCTTGGTTAGGGGAACCTTCTTCAAGAGTCAGAGCTCACCATATCCAGTGGGTCATAGCCCCTGACAACTTTGGCTAGAGGAAAATAAACCCTCTTTGCCCCTTGCTAGATGTTTGATTTATCATGACCTGCATCACAAGCCTTTGAGATCCTTGAAATAGGTTAGGATGTATGCAATGGTATGATGTTATGTTATGCATGGGGTAATGTGAGTAAACCCTGTTATGAGTCCCTATTAAGGACTGCAAACCAAAACCTGCAAGAACTCAAGTAAAACCTGTCATGAGTCCCAATTAAGGACTAAAAACAAAACCTGCAAGAAGCTCAAGTGTCAGACAACAAGTATGCAAATAGTCAAGTACGAAGGCACACAAGTCACACAAGGAAAGCCCTTGGAGTTTAGGCCAGCATGGGGTCTGGGTATTACCCTCTTGAAGTTGGTTGGTTAAGACCTGTCCTATCAGAAGTAACTGGGTTCTAGAGGATCCCAATATCACTGACTACCCTCAATCGGTCATAACTCCAGCATCGCAATCTTTTCTTGCGGCCAGAACCATCACGAGAGTTTAGCCTCAATGGGTGTAGCATACTGCTATTGTTCTATTGGCCAAGTTGGGTCATTTAAGGTTCTAAGGTCGGTTGGTGCTTAATGACTCCTCAGAAGACCCATATTCTCCTCGTTGCGACACAAGGGATATCGGTACAGACCAAGGTGCCACACCAACGTAGCCACTGCTTCACCCGTGTCGGTCTACGCCGGACAGGTCCCTCACAGCTTATGCTACCTAACAGGGTATCCCCAGATCCGTGTTAGGATCTATGAAACTCCAAGACAAATGCCCATAATAATAAAGCAAACAAAACACAGGAATTTAAGACACAAGTGTGAGCTATCCTAAGGTACACCTCACTTTAAATTTTCCCCAGCAGAGTCGCCAGTTCTATGATCGGTGGATCTGGAACTTACTGTTTAACGCTGGTTTCGCGAAATGTCGCGGAAGCAAGAGTCGCCACCGTCTTTTATTTTCTCCAAATGGAAAGGACAAAAGCACATAAAAATTCCTTAAAGAGATTGCTCTCGGTTCGGGAGGTAGGTTATAGAAAGGGAAGGTGTTAGCACCCTTTCTATCCATGGTTATCCATGGGCTCTTAGATACTTTCTCATTTGTGTTTTCAAAATGGTTTGTTTGCTTTTCAACTGTGGGTTTTAAAAAAGTTTCTTTGAAAATTTCAGTTCGACTCTTGTATCGGTCCTCAAGAGTGTTTGAAAAATTGCTTTCGAAAGCTTTTTGAAAAAGGTGTTGGTGTGAAAAGTATTTTTGAATTTGTTTTGAAATTAGAGCAAGTATCAAGAGTCGTCTACCTACCCTAAGGAATTCGTCTGTGTAAATGTCCTTTAAAGTAGTGCCATCCCACCATTGAGAGGTAGGTAGCACCACCATTGGAGGTGTTCGGGTCAATTCGAGGTTCGGGACATGGTGATCACCAGAGCAATAGGAAGATACCTTAGAAGCTACCCTCATGCCAGGTTCCCGGATCATGAGGACTTACTAAGACATCCTCTACTCGACGATCACCTTTCGAGGCAAGGCAACAGTGAGGCGTACCCTAGGGGTGGTGTGTGATTTGTGTGTCAGATTCATTTATTTTTGTCTTGTCATGTCATGGGTGATCTACGCATTTTGTTTTTTATTTTGTCATTCATTCTTGCATGCCATTATTAACAGTTAAAAAGAGCGAGAAATGTAAAGTTCCTAAGCTATTACAAAGGCGCGGGTCCACATCGCCAAATTTAATCCAGGACCCGATTTGACAGAAAAATAAAGAAGTAAAGTGCGAGAAATATAAATTTACACGGCTTTGGGAGAGTTACATAAATATTATAAGAAATAAAATGCGCGAATCGAATTCAAATTGAAAGCGAGGGCGTTGGACCATTTTTAAAGGAATTAAATTATTATTATTAAATTAATGAAATTAAAATGAAAAAAAGAAATTATTTTTGAGATTTTGGTATTTATGATTTTTATGAGAATTAAATGGAATTAAAATATTAATTAACCCTAATTCTAGCTATTTTTTAATTTATTAAGAAAATATGAAAATTACCTAAAATTAAATCTAATTAATTAATGCAATTTGATTTATAAAAATAAATAATTAATTATTAGTGAGGAAAAAACAAAAGAAAAAAAAATAATTAAAATAATTAAACCTAATTCTACAAGTTTTTAATTTATTAAGAAAAGATATTAAAATTAACCCTAGAATAAAAACTAATTAATTGATACAAGACTTTATTTACAAAAATATTAGTTAAATAAAATATATTTAATTTTTGTCTTTTTCTGATTTTGGTCTTATTTTTATATTTTATGAAAATAAACTAAATTAAAGGAATTAATTAAAAAAGAAATAATTGAAACCAATAAAATAAAGAAAAGAAAAGAAATACAATACCTTGGGGGGTTCTGTCCCCAATATTGGAGGTTTTGTTCAGTAATTCAGGCCCACTGATCTTTGGCCTCTTTTGACTTTTTTAGGAAGCGTGTGCACGCGTTGACTGCAGCACATCATAGGCTTTAGATCCTGACCATTGGATGGAGGTTGTGGGACGTGTGGCGCGTTTGAGTGAGGAGCGTATGGTGATCTTCAGGGCATGAGCTACATGGGAAGATGTTATGAAAAATATTATGGAAAGGGAAGGGGACCTGGGGTTCGAACCCAGGTCCTAGAGATTACCAATGCCAAGCCTGACCACTTGAACCAACGAAGCGCTTTGTTTATAATGTAACTAATAAATAATATGAAATAAAACAAGAATTAGTGGACAGATTAGCGCGAAAATTCAAATTACTCAATCCGGTCTTGACACTTCATCATCTTCTCCATTGCTGCGCTTTTGCCTGAAATATAAAAAAGGTTAGCGGGGGTTTTAAACCCCCCCAAAATGCCATCTTTTCAATAATAGCGAATAGCCCATGTGGTCACATAAATTAGGCGCGAGGGGTGTTTTCAAATCGTCCAAGCTCCCTGATTTCAACCATGGTATTAAGGTGCTCTAATTTTACAGTATTCAGAAACGCCCAATTTCAAGTTTAAAGAACCCTAATAATCGTCCATGGTAGTTTCGCATATGAGTGATGAAAACTTAATTAAACAATACAGTTAGCTTTAGAATCAATCAAGGAACATAAATAAAACATTAAAAATTACTAAAAACGCATGAATCATGATGCAAGCATATGAAAAAAATCTTGTACAGGGCACGATCGTTCTACCGTTTGTCTGAGTTAGGATGGATGGTTTTGATCTGAAAACCTTCCTTGAAGTCTCAAGAAGGTAATGGAATGGTTATTTGGCCTTTAATCGCACTGGAAGATGGTTTTCAGTAGTTGAGTTTTCTTGAAAAAAATGCAAACTTTGTTATGGTGTTCTTGCGCAGCTTTGTGGTCATGAGCATTAGGGTTGGCATGTATATATGTACTGGAATGATTAGGGTTGAAAAATTGATCCAAAGAACCTTTGCATTGATGAAGAGATC
Organism: Vicia faba; assembly: GCA_948472305.1. Taxonomy (NCBI): domain Eukaryota; kingdom Viridiplantae; phylum Streptophyta; class Magnoliopsida; order Fabales; family Fabaceae; genus Vicia; species Vicia faba. Next base: position 102,002,674 of record OX451740.1, on the reverse strand, counting down.
TTTGATTTTCATGGCAAATATTTTTCAATCTTTTTCACATGCTTTTGATGCCAATCATATCCAATTGCCTTGATTCTTTCCCAATCTGATCATGCACGAAATATTGAGTGTATTTCATGCATAAAAAGATTTAAAAACTTAGGTTTGGTATTTTTCATATATTTTAATTAATTAAATGAATTATTAGCAATTAAAAATTCAAATAAATAAATAAAAATGATGAAAAACTTCCCTTTGGGCCAAATGGTCGTGCACATGCTTTGGATGATGAATCTTGGAAGAAAAAGAGACCCATTAGCATTTTTAAGGCATTTGAAGAAAAGTTGACTTTTCAAAATACCCAAAAATTTCCCAACTTCCACAAGGCATATCTTGCTCAATTTTTAAGCTTTGCTCATTTTCTTGGACATTTTGGAAAGGTCTTGAAGTCCTCTAACCAATGCCTTTGGTCCCATGTCTATTTGATTTACCAATCTCAAGTTATGGCCTTTGACTTAAAGTCCCTTTTTGTTGACTTTTGAAAATGACCTATAATGTTGAAATTGATAACTTTTTGTGAGGGCATTTCTTGGACTTGAAGTGTGAAGAGGAGTTGTAGGAAATGGCATTCTCTTCAAAATGAGCTTTGGATGGAATTTTTCTGATAATCCATGTGGAAGTTATACCTTGGTCAAGTTACAGTTGACTTTTTCAACTGTCCAAATATGGAAACTTTTGCATCTTGAGACTTTTTGAGCCATGCTTTGAGAATCATGATCAAGCATTGATCAAATGATGTTTGTGGCTTCAAAATGAGATGTTGACCAAAAATTTGAACTTTTGACTGTCAAATGACCATTTTGCCCCTGCAGTTGACTGTGGTGCAATTAGGGTTTTTGACTGTGCAATTTTGTGCTGTAAGTCTTGAAACTTGATATGAGGATGCTTGACCATGTTTATAGGCATGTGGGACTTTATTGGGCCCTTGGAAACTTCAATTTCTTTGACAGAACCAAAACCCTAGTTTTTTGACTACTTAGGAGGCCATTGAACTGTGCAACCCTTGGGGAATTTTGAAGCATGCTCTTTGCAAATTTGAAGAATATGGGAGGGCAAATTTTGGGGTACAACAGTAGGGTTACTTTGAAATTAAAGCCTGGGTAGTAGGGTTGTGATAAGGAACCTGGATATTAGGGTTACTTCGAAATGAAAGCCTGGGTAGTAGGGCTGTGAGAAGGAACCTGGATAGTAGGGTTACTTCAAAATGAAAGCCTGGGTAGTAGGGCTGTAAGAAGGAACCTGGATAGTAGGGTTACTTCGAAATGAAATCCTGGGTAGTAGGGTTGTGAGAAGGAACCTGGATATTAGGGTTACTTCGAAATGAAAGCCTGGGTAGTAGGGCTGTGATAAGGAACCTGGACAGTAGGGTTACTTCGAAATGAAAGCCTGGGTAGTAGGGCTGTGAGAAGGAACCTGGATAGCAGGGTTACTTCGAAATGAAATTCTGGGTAGTAGGGCTGTGAGAAGGAACCTGGATAGTAGGGTTACTTCGAAATGAAATTCTGGGTAGTAGGGCTGTGAGAAGGAACCTGGATAGTAGGGTTACTTCGAAATGAAAGCCTGGGTAGTAGGGTTGTGAGAAGGAACCTGGATAGTAGGGTTACTTCGAAATGAAAGTCTGGGTAGTAGGGCTATGAGAAGGAACCTGGATAGTAGGGTTACTTCGAAATGAAAGCCTGGGTAGTAGGGCTGTGAGAAGGAACCTGGATACTAGGGTTACTTTGAAATCAAAGTCTGGGTAATAGGGCTGTGAGAAGGAACCTGGATGGTAGGGTTACTTCGTTTGATCGTGTAGATTAGTTGACCCGTTTGGTTTTAGGAACTGATTTCTCTTTGGCTGCCTGTAGATATGACATGTATAACTTCTGGTATTGCTGGTGATAACTGTCTTTCCTGAAAAGATAACAGGGTTAGTTATATGCGATGCATGAAATGTATTATGATATGATGTTCTCGAAATAAACTAGGTTATGCCGAATGTCATATGTATGTGAATGTCATGATGTATGAGCATGGTAGTTGTGGAACATCCGAGTCTGGGAAAATAAATCCTCGACTGCTGCTAGAATTCCTGACTGTTGTAGAGAACAAAAGCTCATGTACTTTCGCTGGGGATCTAGGAATGGAAGTGATTATGCTGGGGATATGCTCCTTGTTTACGGATGTTCTATCGGGGAGAGACTCTGCTTGAGAATAAACCTGCGGGGAACCACTTGAAAGGTGAATTTCCGACAACTGAAGTAATGGGCTCTGTCGGGGATTGAGCTTCTGTATCCAGAGAAATAAACTCTGCTTGGGGAATCAGAAATTTGTGATGATCCGCTCGTGATTATAAAATCTGACTGAGGAACATAGGTGTCAGATTTCGGGAGGACCCTGGCTAGGGAGATCACTTCCCGTTCTGAGAGAAATGTTACCGATACTTTGATTACTTCTGGCGCTAGAAGGAAGGGAGTATAGATATTACAATATCACATGTTTTGATGACTGTGCTCCAAAGTTGTCTCTACCCTGGCACCTGCTAGACATGGTAACTGTCGATTTTGATATTTCTAATCTTTTGTTCCTATTTCTTAAGTTATGAGCAATTGTCTTTGGTTTCTTTATGCAAATATTTGTGACAGAAATCTTATTCAAATGCATATGTAAAGAATAAATCATTGGATGTTCTTGCAAAAATAAAAACAGAAAAAAGGAAAACAAATAGTTCTATAAAAAGTCTTGTATTAATTTTGATATTGGCCTATAACAGGCGCTTTTGTACAAGAGAGTGTCGCCATAAAAATGAAGGGTATACAATGTTGTGTACAACAGAAAGAAAACAGCTATGTGCAATAATCCCATTGGGTTTCAAATCCGCTATTGCCACTATGTCTTCGAGCGTCTCCTCACTTTGCTGCTTGTCTAAAGTTGATTAAATTGAGGGATGCTGTGATCGGTGGGAAGAGAACTGGCTGTTTTGGAATGATGGTTCGCGTTTTGCATTTGTTTTCGCAAAATGTCACGGTAAGCAAGAGTCGCCACCGTCTTTTACTTTATCCAACAAGGAAAGGAAAAAAGCACAGAAAATTTCCTTTTTCAAGATGTTTCTCGGGTTCGGGAGGTAGATTATAGAAAGGGAAGGTGTTAGCACCCTTTCTATCCGTGGTTATCCATGGGCTCTTAGGTACTTGCTCAAAGTGTTTTCAAAATTGCTTTTCTTTGTGATTGTGGGTTTGAAAAGAGTTTTTGTTTGAAAAGTGTAAGTGCGAAAAGTTTTATTTTGTTTTGAGAAAGAGCAAGTACTTAAGAACCATCTACCTACTCGAAAAAGGAATTAATTTGTGCTAATATCCTTTAGACAATGCTATCCCACTATTGATGAGTAGGTAGCATCGTCGTTGGAGTTTAAGGGTCAATTCGATTAAGGGACGTGTGGTCACTAAAGCAATGTTAGGATGCCTTAGCGGTAACCCTAATGTCTTAGATCATTTTTCCGAGGCAACCGTTTCGAGGCAACTTATGATCTTTAGACAAGAGGACAACCTCTAAAACTCCCTATACTCAATGACCACGTTCGAAGGCAACCAAGTGAGGTGTACCCTAAGAGTGCGCATGTGCGAGTGTATTGTTTTTCAGTTATTTATCTTTGTACATGTCATGGGTGAGCTATGTTGATTTTAAGTGCATACATTTGATCTTGTCATGCACTCCCTATTATCAAACATCTAACAGTGTATAGTTGCGGAATTTAAATTTGCGGAAATAAAATCTAAACTATTACAAGGCGTCAGGTATTTACATCGCCAAAAGCAACCCTTTAATTTAAATTGCGGAAAGTAAAATAAAGCGATACATAATTAAAGTCCTAATTAAAAGCTATTACATAGCGGAAGCAATTACCATATTGGAAATATGGATCGCGTGCGAGAGATTAAAACGACGCGTTTTTTAGGGTTTTGACCCTTTTTGAAAGAAAGCATCTTTTTGTTATTTTTGAATTTATGGAAATTAAATCTAAGTTAATAATTAAATTAATTAATTAATGAAAATATTTTTGGATTTTTTATATTTAAGGAAATAAAATAAATTGATTAAAAGTTAGCGAAACCTAATTATCTAAATCAATTTTAATTTATTGCAAAAAAATGTTAAAAGTTGAACCTATTTAAAACTAAATTAATTAAGTTAGTATTTATTTATAAAAATAAAGTGATGATTTTAATTTTAATGAATAAAATATATTTTTTTGTATTTTTTGATTTTTATGAGAAAAATATTTAATTGGTTAGTAATAATAAAAATAATTAATTAAAACAATAAAACAAATAAATAGATATAATGAAAAGAAAATAAACCAAGGGGGTGTTGGGCCCAAGAGGAGGTGAAAATTGCAATTGTTTGGCCCAATTCAAGCTAGCCGGCGTTTGACATTTTCCAATTCCATGCACTACTTTGACTTGAGACCATGATGGACACTCAACCTTGACCTTTGGATTTGGCCTGGAGGCCATCTGGCGTCTGATTAAGTGAGGATGTATCATGTACCATGCTTGCTGAAAAGCGCTTGAATATCTGAAACAAAATAACAATATGCAATATGGTGGACCTGGGATTCGAACCCAGGTCCCATGAGACTTTCCACTAGCGCCTCTACCACTGGACCAAGGCTTTTCAATTATTAGTGGAATACATGTCAATTACTATATGGGAAACAAACAAAATTGCCAGAATTAAAAAAATAAAAAACGCGCGCAATTCGAATTAGCCAATAGGAAGAAGACACGCCTTCGTCTTCTTCGTGTAAAACTGGTTTTCATACCTGCGGTTTTTTATCCGCAGCAAGATACGTGGCTTGCTTCTAAAATGAACTATAGGCCATATAAATGCAAACGGAGACCATCACCATGCTCGTCTCTCCTCCCTGAACACAACCATGTCCATGGTTTGCCCTAATTTTACCTGTAACTCAAACGCCTAAAAAACAAGAACCAAAACCCTAGTTTCGGGTACAGGGTTACAGGCTACAAAAACGAAATCAAATATTGCAGAAAGATTGGAAATTGAATGATAAGCATGATTGTACAAAAAATTTGCTCAAAAGATGCAGGAATATGGGAATACGATTTCGTGTGCAGGGCCGTGTTTCAAGCGACTTACAGTGCGTTGGAGAGGGCATGGGACCTTGCTTTTGATTCCAATCGATTTAGTGGACCTCAGGCAAGAAGATAGCGTTCAGCTTTTGCCTTGAATTTGCCTCCAATATGGATTTCAGTTTCACACTTTTCAAGCTTTTTCTCAAGTTTTGTGTTTCAGATTCTGCAGCCTCTAGGTCATGTTTTTTGTGCCTTTGCTTTGTGTGAGAATAATAGAGTGAATTAGGTTTAATTTTGGGCCTTGAATCCATGAGTATTGATGTTTGATGATTTGATATGAACCACCATTAAAGCCTTTCCAATTTGATCAACAATCCAATATTTTGTGCACAATAATGCTTGATACGAGTTTGATTGTGTATATCATGATAATTAAGACCTGTAATGATAAAAAAGATACCAAGTTATCAATTTTTAGATTTTATTTAGATTTAAATTGATTTAAAATGAATTAATTCAATAAAAATCAAATAAAATAGAAAAATTAATGAATGGACATAAAACTGAATATAGGACATGTGTGTGGTGTGACAAGATCAAATCAAGTGGAAAAAGTGGGGCCATTGGTCAAAATTTGAAGTTTTGGGGATAGTTGACTTTTGGCAATTTTGGAAATATTCCCAACTTCAACAATGCATAACTTCTTCAATTTTGAACTTTTGGAAGTGTTCTTGGACTTTTTAGAAACCTTGAGATTTCCTCTAACCAACCCTTTTGGTCTTATCTCATTTTGATATTCCATGCACAAGTTATAAGCTTTGGAAAAAAATGTGTTTTTGTTGACTTTCAAAAATGACCTATAATGTCCAAATTTGTATCTTTTTGTGAGTTCATTTATTGATCTTGGGGTGTGAATATGGATTGTTTGAAATTGCATCCTATTCAAAATGAGCTTTTGATGGGTCATTTCTCATAAAGTATGAGAAAGTTATGCTTGGTCAAAGTTGAGTTGACTTTTCTTGCATAACCCTAATTTAACAACTTTTGAATCTTGATGAATCTTGAGCAATCCTTGATGAATCATGATCAATCCTTGATCAAATGATGAATTAACCTTCAAAATGAGAATGTTGACAAAAATCTTGAGGTTTAACTATTTGTAGGTCACAGTTGACTTTTGCCCTAGTACAATCGATTTTTGGGCCTCTTGAGCAATTGACTGACCAAACTTCCTCTGCAAGGCTTGAAACTTGACATGGATGAACTTGAGAGCATATTAGGAGATTGGGGAGCAATTGAGGTCATTTGGATGTAAGGACCTTGATGCAACACAAAACCCTAATTTGAGGTTGACTTCCTTAGGAGATGATTTAATTGTCCAACTCTTGAGCCATCTTGAGCAACTCGGAGATTATTCTTGAAATGTCTTGAAAAATATGGGAGGGAAAATTTTGGGGTACAACAGTTGCCCCTGTTCAATCTTCTTAAACCTGAGGATGTAGATTGGCTTTCGGGCCTTTCGTGATCCAAAGGTGGAAGATGATTGAACACTAGAGTGCCCAGAAATTTGCACTCGCATGGTGTAGTATCAGCATTGTGATGTGGGGAATGGGCTTACAGATGCCATTTGGTGATTGTCGGTAGTTGGTTTTGTCTTCTTTAACTGATTGTCTCCTTTGACAGGTTGTCTCCTTTGACGGGTTGTCTCTTTTGACGGGTTGTCTCCTTTGACGGGTTGTCTCCTTTGACGGGTTGTCTCCTTTGACGGGTTGTCTCCATTGACGGGTTGTCTCTTTTGACCGGTTGTCTCCATTGACGGGTTGTCTCCATTGACGGGTTGTCTCCATTGACGGGTTGTCTCCATTGACGGGTTGTCTCTTTTGACGAGTTGTCTCCATTGACGGGTTGTCTCTTTTGACGGGTTGTCTCCTTTGACTGCGTTCGCATCAGAAAAATCTTTAGGAATCGATTTTACTGGTTTTGTCTCCATTGACTGCGTTCGCATCAGAAAAATCTTTAGGAATCGATTTAACTGGTTTTATCTCCATTGACTGAATTGGCCTCAGAAAAATCTTTAGGAATCGATTTAACGGGTTTTGTCTCCATTGACTGGCCTCAGAAAAATCTTTAGGAATCGATTTAACTGATTTTGTCTCCATTGATTGGCCTCAGAAAAATCTTTAGGAATCAATTTAACTGGTTTTGTCTCCATTGACTGGCCTCAGAAAAATCTTTAGGAATCGATTTAACTGATTTTGTCTCCATTGACTGGCCTCAGAAAAATCTTTAGGAATCGATTTAACTGATTTTGTCTCCATTGACTGGCCTCAGAAAAATCTTTAGGAATCGATTTAACTGATTTTGTCTCCATTGACTGGCCTCAGAAAAATCTTTAGGAATCGATTTAACTGATTTTGTCTCCATTGACTGGCCTCAGAAAAATCTTTAGGAATCAATTTAACTGATTTTGTCTCCATTGACTGGCCTCAGAAAAATCTTTAGGAATCGATTTAACTGGTTTTGTCTCCATTAACTGGCCTCAGAAAAATCTTTAGGAATCGATTTAACTGATTTTGTCTCCATTGACTGGCCTCAGAAAAATCTTTAGGAATCGATTTAACTGATTTTGTCTCCATTGACTGGCCTCAGATAAATCTTTAGGAATCGATTTAACTGATTTTGTCTCCATTGACTGACCTCAGAAAAATCTTTAGGAATCGATTTAACTGGTTTTGTCTCCATTGACTGGCCTCAGAAAAATCTTTAGGAATCGATTTAACTGATTTTGTCTCCATTGACTGGCCTCGGAAAAATCTTTAGGAATCGATTTAACTGGTTTTGTCTCCATTGACTGGCCTCAGAAAAATCTTTAGGAATCGATTTAACTGATTTTGTCTCCATTGACATAGTTGAGAATTTAACTGCATCTTTCCTGAAAGGTAAAGGTCAGTCATATGCAATGCATGATGTGGATCAAGCAATGGTGTTCTCAACATAAATGAGATTGTATGGTATGATGCGTATATGCATGTATCATGATGTATGAAAATGTGATGTTTTAACTGGGGGAAAATAAATCTCGGAGCTGCTGGAGAGAGAGTTGAATTCTTCGTTTCCGCTGGGGATGATGAACGAAGACGATGAACTTGCAGGAGAAGATAACTCCGTTGGGGAATAAACCGATGAGGAGATTACTCCGAGGGGGAATTACTGTGTGGGGAGAGATGCTCTGCTGAGGATTTTGACGATAAACTCCACTGGGGATTCTGCTGATAAGCTCCGCTGGGGATGGATTCCCGTTGCTGGTGATATTAAATCTGTTGAGGATTGAATACTCGTTTGTGGAAGGAAAGAACTTCGCTGGGGATGAACTTTCAGTTGCAACTTGTTGGGGATAATCCTTTAGACTCTTGTGGGGATGACCCTCTGAATCTGGCTAAGGAGATTTATTTTGTACTCCGATGGGGGTAAACTTCCAGAGTCTACCCGATGGGGATGATGCTTCAACTCTGTTGGGGAAGCTTTTTCACACTGCACTGGGGAAATATTGACTCCACTGGGGGTATCTTGTATTCTGTCGGAGAAAATTCTTATACTCTGTTGAGGAATATTAAGACTGTCGAGGAAATGGCTCCTACTGGGGGTACCTTGTATTCTACCAGGGAACATTCTTATACTCTGTTGAGGAATATTAAGACTGTTTTAGTGCTGATGGTAGACTAACTCTGCTTGGGGAGAGTATTGCTGATTTGTTTGTAGCTGCAAGTCTCAGTTGGGGGGAGAGCTACCATTGTTGCCTTACTCTGCGGGGAGTGAAGGTATCTTAGCCGTATTCTTTAGCTGAATTTACCTTTGTACCTGGTGAATAGAGCAACTAAACAGCTTTGGACAATTCTATTGCCCCTGTTTCTGATATTACCAGTAATTCATCTTTCGTTTGCATGTAAATATTTATGATCAGCAATTAATGTCAAATGCATATATCAAAAATTAACATTGGACGTTCTTTGCAAAACAAAACAGATAAAAGGAAAAATAATTTGAAATTTCTTTGAAAATGAATTTGTATTGGTTTTGAAGTTTGGCCTGTAAATAGGCGCTTTTATACAAGAGGCTGACATCCTAGTAAGAGAACGCCGCCGAACAAATAGAATTTAGACAATTTGTGAAAAATTAAACAAAACAGTTATGTGAATGATCCCACTGGGTTCCAACTCTGCTATTGCCTTTATATCCTCGAGCATCTCATCACTTTGCTACTGGTTGAAGATGAGTCAGATTGATTAGTGTCGTCCGAGCTTGATAGTTGATACTGAAGTCTGGATGCAAGGTGATCCAATGAGACATAGTGTTACGCTTTGATCCCTAATTTTTGCTTGGACTGCCCTTTCGGGTTTTCAGTCCACCGGGATACCCATTTTTGCCCAAGCTTCCTTTTCAGGTTTTTGACTTTCCGGATGTACAAATTTTTTCATTTTCATCCCTTATTTTTACCCGAACCCTTTTGGTTCGCCAGGAAGCCCTTATTTTTGCCTAGGCCCGTCGACCTAGCGGATCTTTATTTATGGGTAGTATCTTTTCACTATGTCTGCATTGACAGGGTGAGGAAGGTCGTCACCATCCATGGTGGTTAGAATCATAGCTCCTCCTGATAAAATGTTCTTAACCACAAATGGCCCTTCGTAAGTAGGGGTCCATTTTCCCCTGGGATTACCTTGAGGTAGAATAATGCGCTTGATTACTAGATCCCCAATTTGATATCCTTGTCGTCTGACTTTCTTGTTAAATGCCTTGATCATCCGTTTTTGGTACGTCTGACCGTGACAAATATCAGTAAGTCTCTTTTTGTCGATTAGGTTCAGTTGATCAAGCCAGGTCTGAATCCAGTCATCTTCACTCAAACCTGCATCCTTCATGATCCGAAGAGAGGGTATCTGAACTTCAATGGGCAAGACTGCCTCCATGCCATATACCAAGGAATAGGGCATTTCCCCTGTTGACGTCTGCGCTGAGGTACGGTACCCATGAAGAGCAAATGGTAACATCTCGTGCCAGTCTTTGTAGGTCACTGCCATCTTCTGCACAATCTTCTTAATGTTCTTATTAGCAGCTTCTACAGCCCCATTTATCTTCGGCCGGTAGGGAGAAGACTTGTGATTTTGTATCTTGAATTGCTCGCAGAGCTCAGTGATCATCTTATTGATGAGATTCGCACCATTGTCCGTAATGATCCTCTCTGGTACACCATATCAACAGATCAGATTGTGCCGAATGAATCGTGCCACGACGTTCTTGGTTACGGTAGCAAAGGAAGCTGCTTCAACCCACTTCATAAAGTAATCAATAGCTACCAGGATGAAATGATGCCCGTTGGATGCTGTAGGTCTGATCTCGCCGATCATATCAATGCCCCACATTGAAAAAGGCCAAGGTATTGTCAAGACATTCACATCTTTGTCATCAATAAGGTAGTGAGAATCAACATAACTGTCTTAGTCGGCGAACAGCCCATACCGAAGCGTAGCAAGTTCTCTCGAGCAGTGAGTATCGAGTCTCACGGTCGGTAAACTTTTTTCTAAGGTAATAAACAACATGCTCTTTTCGGCCAGACTCGTCACGCTGCCCCAGCACGTACCTCTTTGTATTATTTAGCACTTTTAAGTATAAGATCAACGGTCTCCCTGCAATTGGAGGTATCAGAATTGATGGTTTGGAGGTAGTATGGCCCTCTCTTCTTGGAGTAGCAGTTTAACAAACTCAGCAGACACTTCGCAATCATCTTCACCTTCGTCTTCGGTTAAGTTGATCGGACTTTCGAAGGCATAACTGGCAGTAGCAGAGTCGTTATCAGTGGGATCCAGAGTGGATGTAGATCATGACACGTGAGTGTGTGTAAAAAACAGTTGTTTTGCAATATATAATAAAAGAAAGACAAGGAGCACAAAATTTGAAATGCAAGAAACGTCCAATGCTTTTATTAATGATATATGAAAATGACACACATAAAGCCCTCACAAATGAAGCCACGGTGCCCCGGGTAAGGCACCGGGCCATAAAGTTTAAAACATTGTCTGTTACATATTCAAAACAAAAAGTTTCATTACTGGGTAACAGAAGTAATAGGGATGAAGTCCTTTGTTGTCCAGTTGCATTATCCACCGTTGGTCGTAAGATAGATCCAGCTATCGAATTCAGACTCTTCCACATTATCTTCAATGGCATTCACTCTCGAGTTGCTGATGAACACGGGAGGTCTTTTGATCTGTGCATTCCGAACAACCCTTTGAGCTTCTGCAGTGAAACCCAACCCAAACTTGTTAGTCTTCAGAGTAAAATCAGGGAGTCGGCCCTAATTTGTACACTCACCCTTCTTAATAACAGCTCGGGCATCCTTTAAGGAAGCCATCTTCATAGGAGAATCTTCAACAACAGTCTCAGCTGACGCCAATGTCTGGGGAACCTCTTCAAAATGCTGGAATTGGGTCTCAATAAACTCCCCATCCATCTCTACATATCGAAAAGAGTTGAGGTGGCTAACCATGTACTCTTCCTCTCCTTGAACTGTCACAATCTTCCCTTTGACCGGGTACTTCAGCTTCTGATGGAGTGTGGAGGTTATGGCCCCAGCTTTGTGGATCCATGGATGACCCAGCAAACAAGAATAAGATGGCCGAATGTCCATCACATAGAATGTAGAATTGAAAACCTGAGAACCAACTTTGATTGGAATATCAACTTCTCCATGCACCATTCTCTTAGATCCATCGAAGGCCCTGACAATGATGTTGCTTGGCTTTAGCTCCAACCCTTCACAATCCAACCGGTCTAGTGCTTTCTTAGGCAAGACGTTTAATGAGGAACCCGTATCCACTAATACATGTGCAAGAGTAGTGCCCCTGCATTCAATGGAGACATGCAGGGCATCGTTGTGATTCTTCCCCTTAACAGTCAAGTCGGCGTCCGAGAAACCCAACCCATTATCAACAGTTAAATTGGCCATGCAATCTGTAAACTGATCAGCTGATGTCTCTTGTGGCACGTGGGCAGTCTTCAAAAAGGTAATTAGAGCCTTGGCATGGGCCTCTGAGCATAACAACAATGAAAACATAGAAATCTTGGATGGGGTTTCCCCCAGCTGCTCAACTACGTTGTAGTCACTTTTTATGATGATTTTCAGGATCTCTTCTATCTCTTGTTTGGAAGCTTCAACAATTAACGTCTTCGGTGCCTCCGTCTGGGCAGGCACATCAGTGGTGATCCCTTTGCCCCGAGCTTCAGATGATTCGGCGACATGGGTAAGAATAGGAACTTGAACGGGAATAGTGGTAGGTACACTGGCAGGTGTAATAACAACAGGTCCTCGGGCAGTGGGTGGAGAGATATCAGGCGAGAAAAGTCTTCCACTGCGGGTGACTTTAGTGGGTCCAACAATATTGCTGATGTCAGTATCAGCGTCCAACTCTTGCTTAACTCCATGGAAATAAACATCAGCCCCATAGTGCCAAGGGACAGCTTTATTAGAGGTGTAGGGGATGGGCCCCGGAATGGTGATGATCACAGGCGCGATTTTTAGAACAGATGTAATTCTAACAGGCTTCCTCGAGGGAGCCTTGGAAGAATTTTCGAAAATGGTAATAATGGAAACTTCTTCAGAATGAACTAAAGGAACAACAGTCTTCTCGAACATAATTTCCTTACTATCCACCAGGCGTTGGACACCTGACTTCAAGAGATGGCAACCGGTAGGTAGAATAGAACACATACGACAACCTTCGTCACAGCCCGGAAATAAACCGGCTAGCAAAAGGTTCTTCTTCACAGTCAACAGCGGGGTAACAATATCATTCACAGAAACCACAAACAAGTCTTCGTCTATAGCATTCACTCCATGCTTGGGCATAGGAGCAGTCACAACGGTAGACCTCTCGGGCGCCTCAAACTTAATATCCTTCGCATCAATTAAGTCCTCTATCTTACTCTTCAAAGTCCAACAATCATCTATATTATGCCCCGGGCTATTAGAGTGATAAGCACAGCAGTGATTAGGGTTATACCTCGGTGATGTTGTATTTGAATTCTTTTGAGCTTCCTTTAAAGTCACCAGGTTGGTCTTCAGCAACTGTGGCAGAATCTGAGACAGAGTCATGCTGAGACGAGTAAATTGCCTTCGAGGTCTCTCGTCCTTTTGTTGATTGTTGCACTGAGGAGCACCAGCAGGTTTTGAAATTACAACCGTATTAACAGCTTGGCGGCGTTCGGGTCTATTCTGGTTTCTTGAACTGTAGATAGCACTAGACTCTTTCTTAAATGGTTTCTTCTCAGTGCTTGATGAGGCACCCTTCTGTATCTTACCAGCCTTAATACCAGCCCCAATCCTCTCACCGGTCAAAATAAGCTCTGTAAACCCAGACGAAGAGCTTCCAATCAAGTGGTTGAAAAATGGACCAGACAGGGTCCCCAAGAACATGTCCACAAGTTCCCGATCAGCCAATGGTGGTTGTAAACTTCCGGCGAGGTCCCTTCACTTCTGAGCATAGTCTTTGAATCCTTCACCAATTCCCATGGACATACCCTAGAGTTGGGTACGCATGGGAGCGAGGTCGGAGTTGTATTGATACTGCCTGTAGAAGGCAGTAGCCAAATCTTCCCAACTGCGGATACTGGTTCCGTCCAACTGATAGAACCACTCAAGCTGAGTCCCTGAGAGTCTGTCTTGAAAGAAATGGATCCATAGGTTTTTATCAGCAGTGTAAGGCTGAATCTTCCTCACATATGACCAGAGGTGCAGCTTCGGACAAGAAACTCTGTCATACTTAGCAAAGGCTGGTGCCTTGAATTTGTGGGGAATCACTACCCCAGATGATAGACCTAGGTCACCAAAGTCCAGACCAGGCACCTTCTGAACTTCCATAGCACTCAACCGGTCTTCCAGTTGCTTGTATCTATCCTCAGCGGGAGGATACTGTTCTTCATCATAGTTCATCTCGTTGTCGGAGACTACAGGGCTAGGAGCCCTCCTTTCCTCTTGATTGTCTTTCCCTCCAGTGAGGTAGTCAGATCAACTTCATTTTGAAGCCTGTTTCCAAACCTAGGACCAGTGTTAAACATGATTGTCCTCTTCTTCTTCTTCTTCTTCTCTTTCAGAATTAGGGTCTTCAGGTCCTGCTGACCCTTAGCTAGATTCATGAACAGCTCTTGAAATTGGGCATTCTGAGCCTGGAGGGCCTTGATAGCTTGCTCAGTTGAAGGTTCAGCAGACATGATGAGCGCTGAAATAAATAGCGAAGAAGATAAGAGCCCTGTAATGGGTACCTGTTATGGAGTGCATGGGATGAAATGCGTATGATTATGATTTCAAAGACAGTCAAGAGATTCAAATTTGTAAACAAAAAGGAAACACACTTTATTAGATTAAACTTTGAAATTCAAATTGTTCAACTGATTGCCCCTAAGGCATTACAAGAATGGAAATACTGAAAAGTAGATAAAAACTGGAAAGGAAATCATCAAAGGTCCATCAACGCTCCCATGGTCTCTTCTTATCGGTGTGGACATAGACGTTGAGAATCCGCTCATTCTCCAACTGTCTGGTCAACCTCTGGATCTTCTGCTCTTGCTCGTTGAACTTCTCTCGGTAGGAATCCCGTTCTTCCCTCAGTTGCATCCAAGATCTCTTCAGTGCCCCAATGTCAATGGGCATATAAGGATGGAGAATGGTTGGAAGAACTCCTTCTTCATTAGCAACTTCAAGAGTGACAGGCCGGACAACTTCATATGGCATACCCAGCTTTTGGGCACGGATACGGACCCATCTGAGATATGGCTCCATCAGGAGTGAAGTCTTTGGACCCCACTCATGTTGATCAGATTGGTGAACCCTATCCCAAGCCTTTATGAATTTGCGACGTTGCTTGTCGCTGTCCCCTTGAAAATCAAAGATGATACTAGGCATTAGCATCTCATGAGGTCCTTCTCTTCTGGCTCTCCCAAACTGTCGTAGGGCTAAGAACAGGCTGTAAGAAATTCCTCCATGGGTTCCTAACAGTGGAACATTGGGGTACTCCCCACAACGATCAATAATGGTCACCTCGTCCATACCCTTGAGAGTCCAAAAGATATCACTGTGAGAGAGAGACATGACCCTATAGGCCCAGACCATGCCTTCTTTATTCTTCAGCACTGACTTGGGAAGGTGCGAAATACACCACCTCACCAATAACGGAGCACAACATATCAAGGTTCCCCGCTTTCGGGCAGTACGAGCATAAAGCTGATGAAGAATGTCACCCAAGAGAGTGGGTACAGGATTCCGAGAGATGAAGATCTTTATCGCATTTACATCAACAAAGGAGTCAGAGTTCGGAAACAATACCAAGCCATATATCCAAAGAGCCAGAATATCCTCGAATGCCTTGAAGTCTAGGCTATCCCAAAAATAGTTAGCCTTACCAACCAAGAACTTAGTCAGAAAGCCCTTTGCTCCACTTCTAGTCTCCCAATTAGCCATTACCTCCTCTTTGGTCATATGAAGAGCTGCAACAATCTCCTCGGGTCTAAGAATCTTTTCCCAACCAGTAAACGGGGTCTGCTCCAGAACAGAGATACCGAGCAGCTCAGAGAACTCTTCTAAGGTTGGAACCAGCTGATAGTCCTGGAAAGTAAAGCAATGGTATAGCGGATCATAGAACTGGACTAGGACACTCATCATCTGCTCGTCCAATTTGGAGGTGACCAAACTGAGAAGATAACCATGTATCTTGAGGAAGGAAGTAATATCAGTCATCTTTGCAACTAACTCTTTAAGCAAGGTGGGAACCTTGACAAAGTTGATCCGGATGGTATTTCTACGTATGGGCATCATGGTGACCTACAAAATAGAGCAAAGATGAATCCCTCCTGTCTTTGAAATAGGTTAGTTCAATGCAAGATGTATGCAATGTTATGATGTCATGATGTTATAATAGTAAGCACACCACAAGTATCAACAAATGGCAAACATGGTAAAGGCACACAAGTCACACATAGAGCCCTTAGATTTCAGGCTGGCAAGGAGCTTAGGTACTACCCTCTTTCAGTTCAGTTGGTTTAAACCTGTCCTAAAAATAGTAACCGGGTTCTAGAGGATCTCAATATCACTGACTACCCTCGATCGGTCATAATTCCAGTTTAGCAACCTTTTCTTGCGGCCGGAATCATCGCGAGAGTTTAGTCTCATTGAGTGTAGCATACTGCTACTGTTCTATGGCCAAGTTGGTCAATTTAAAGGTTCTAAGGTCAGTTGGTGCTTAATGACCCCTTAGATGACCCATATTCTCCTCGTTCCAACACAAGGGATATCAGTACAATCTAAAGTGCCACACCAACGTAGCTACTGCTTCAACCGTATCGGTCTACGCCGTACAGTTCCCTCACAGTTTTTTGCTACTTACCTAAAGGGTATCCCCAGATCCGGTTTAGGATCTATAGAACTCTGATACAAGCCCACAAATATAAATCATACAAAACATACAATTGAAAACACAATGATCTAATCCTAAGGTACACCTCATTTATTAAGCATCCCCAGCAGAGTCGCCAGTTCTGTGATCGGTGGGAAGAGAACTGACTGTTTTGGAATGCTGGTTCGTGTTTTGCGTTTGTTTTATCAAAATGTCGCGGTAAGCAAGAGTCGCTGCCCTCTTTTACTTTATCCAACAAGGAAAGGAAAAAAGCACAGAAAAATTCCTTTTTCGAGATGTTTCTCGGGTTCGGGAGGTAGATTATAGAAAGGGAAGGTGTTAGCACCCTTTCTATCTATGGTTATCCTTGGGCTCTTAGGTACTTGCTCAAAGTGTTTTCAAAATTGCTTTTCTTTGTGATTGTCGGTTTGAAAAGAGTTTTTATTTGAAAAGTGTAAGTGAGAAAAGTTTTATTTTGTTTTGAGAAAGAGCAAGTACTTAAGAACCATCTACCTACTCGAAAAAGGAATTAATTTGTGCTAATGTCCTTTAGACAATGCTATCCCACTATTGATGAGTAGGTAGCATCGTCGTTGGAGTTTAAGGGTCAATTCGATTAAGGGACGTGTGGTCACTAAAGCAATGTTAGGATGCCTTAGCGGTAACCCTAATGTCTTAGATCATTTTTCTGAGGCAACCGTTTCGAGGCAACTTATGATCTTTATACAAGAGGGCGGCCTCTAAAACTCCCTATACTCAATGACCACGTTCGAAGGCAACCAAGTGAGGTGTACCCTAAGAGTGCGCATGTGCGAGTGTATTGTTTTTCAGTTATTTATCTTTGTACATGTCATGGGTGAGCTATGTTGATTTTAAGTTCATACATTTGATCTTGTCATGCATTCACTATTATCAAACATCTAACAGTGTATAGTTGCGGAATTTAAATTTGCGGAAATTAAATCTAAACTATTACAAGGCGTCGGGTATTTACATCGCCAAAAGCAACCCTTTAATTTAAATTGCGGAAAGTAAAATAAAGCGATAAATAATTAAAGTCCTAATTAAAAGCTATTATATACTGGAAGCAATTACAATATTGGAAATATGGATCGCGTGTGAGAGATTAAAACGACGCGTTTTTTAGGGTTTTGACCCTTTTTGAAAGAAAGCATCTTTTTGTTATTTTTGAATTTATGGAAATTAAATCTAAGTTAATAATTAAATTAATTAATTAATGAAAATATTTTTGGATTTTTTATATTTAAGGAAATAAAAGAAATTGATTAAAAGTTAGCGAAACCTAATTATCTAAATTAATTTTAATTTATTGCAAAAAAATGTTAAAAGTTAAACCTATTTAAAACTAAATTAATTAAGTTAGTATTTATTTATAAAAATAAAGTGATGATTTTAATTTTAATGAATAAAATATATTTTTTTGTATTTTTTTATTTTTATGAGAAAAATATTTAATTGGTTAGTAATAATAAAAATAATTAATTAAAACAATAAAACAAATAAATAGATATAATGAAAAGAAAATAAACCAAGGGGGTGTTGGGCCCAAGAGGAGGTGAAAATCGCAATTGTTTGGCCCAATTCAAGCCAGCCGGCGTTTGATATTTTCCAATTCCATGCACGCCTTTGACTTGAGACCATGATGGACACTCAACCTTGACCTTTGGATTTGGCCTGAAGGCCATCTGGCGTCTGATTAAGTGAGGATGTATCATGTACCATGCTTGCTGAAAAGCGCTTGAATATCTGAAACAAATAACAATATGCAATATGGTGGACCTGGGATTCGAACCCAGGTCCCATGAGACTTTCCACTAGCGCCTCTACCACTGGACCAGGCTTTTCAATTGTTAGTGGAATACATGTCAATTATTATATGGGAAACAAACAAAATTGCCATAATTAAAAAAATAAAAACGCGCGCAATTCTAATTAGCCAATAGGAAGAAGACACGCCTTCGTCTTCTTCGTGTAAAACTGGTTTTCTTACCTGCGGATTTTTATCCACAGCAAAATACGTGGCTTGCTTCTAAAATGAACTATAGGCCATATAAATGCAAACGGAGACCATCAACATGCTCGTCTCTCCTCCCTGAACACAACCATGTCCATGGTTTGCCCTAATTTTACCTGTAACTCAAACGCCTAAAAAACAAGAACCAAAACCCTAGTTTCGGGTACAGGGTTATAGGATACAAAAACGAAATCAAATATTGCAGAAAGATTGGAAATTGAATGATAAGCATGATTGTACAAAATATTTGCTCAAAAGATGCAGGAATATGGGAATACGATTTCGTGTGCAGGGCCGTGTTTCAAGCGACTTACAGTGTGTTGGAGAGGCCATGGGACCTTGCTTTTGATTCCAATCGCTTTAGTGGACCTCAGGCAAGAAGATAGCGTTCAACTTTTGCCTTGAATTTGCCTCCAATATAGATTTCAGTTTCACACTTTTCAAGCTTTTTCTTAAGTTTTGTGTTTCAGATTCTGCAGCCTCTAGGTCGTGTTTTTGTGCCTTTGCATTGTGTGAGTATAATAGAGTGAATTAGGTTTAATTTTGGGCCTTGAATCCATGAGTATTGATGTTTGAAGATTTGATATGAACCACCATTAAAGCCTTTCCAATTTGATCAACAATCCAATATTTTGTGCACAATAAGGCTTGATACGAGTTTGATTGTGTATATCATGATAATTAAGACCTGTAATGATCAAAAAGATACCAAGTTATCAATTTTTAGATTTTATTTAGATTTAAAATGAATTAATTCAATAAAAATCAAATAAAATAGAAAAATTAATGAATGGACATAAAACTGAATATAAGACACGTGTGTGGTGTGACAAGATTAAATCAAGTGGAAACAAGTGGGCCCATTTGTCAAAATTTGAAGTTTTGGGGATAGTTGACTTTTGGCAATTTTGGAAAAATGTCCAACTTCAACAATGCACAACTTCTTCAATTTTGAACTTTTGGAAGTGTTCTAGAACTTTTTAGAAACCTTGAGATGTCCTATAACCAGCCCTTTTGGTATCATCTCATTTTGATATTCCATGCTCAAGTTATAAGCTTTGGAAAAAAAGGTATTTATGTTGACTTTCAAAAATGACCTATAATGTCCAAATTTGTAACTTTTTGTGAGTGTATTTCTTAATCTTGGAGTGTGAATATGGATTGTAGGAAATTGCATCCTCTTAAAAATGAGCTTTGGATGGGTCATTTCTCATAACGTATGAGAAAGTTATGCTTGGTCAAAGTTGAGTTGACTTTTCCTACAAAACCCTAATTTAGCAACTTTTGAATCTTGATGAATCTTGAGCAATCCTTGATGAATCATGATAAACCCTTGATCAAATGATTAATTAACCTTCAAAATGAGAATTTTAACAAAAAATCTTGAGGTTTGACTATTTGTAGGTCACAGTTGAGTTTTGCCCTAGTACAGTCGATTTTTGGGCCTCTTGAGCAATTGACTGACCAAACTTCCTCTGCAAGGCTTGAAATTTGACATGGATGAACTTGAGAGCATATTAGGACATTGTGGAGCACTTGAGGTCATTTGTATGTAAGGACCTTGATGCAACACAAAACCCTAATTTGAGGTTGACTGCCTTAGGAGATGATTTGACTGTCTAACTCTGGAGCCATCTTGAGCAACTTGGAGATTATTCTTGAAATGTATTGAGAAATATGGGAGGGAAAATTTTGGGGTACAACAGTTTAAGCTTGACAGTTGATACTGAGGTCAGATCACAGGGTGATCCAATGGGACATAGTGATACGCTTTTCATTCCTAACTTTTGCCTGGACCTCCCTTTCGGGTTTTCGGCCCACCAGAATACCCTTTTTTGCCCAAGTCGCTTTTTCAGGTTTTCGACTTGCCGGGTGTACAGTTTTTTTTTAATTTTCATCCCTTATTTTTTCCCGAACCTTTTTGGTTCGCCGGGAAGCCCTTATTTTTGCCTAGGCCAGTCAACCTAACGGGTCTTTGATTATGCATAGTATCTTTTCACTATGTCTGCATTGACAGGATGAGGAAGGTCGTCGCCATCCATAGTGGTCAGGGTCATTGCTCCACCAGAGAATATGCTTTTGATTACAAACGGCCCTTCATATGTAGGAGTCTATTTTCCCCTGGGATCACCTTGTGGCAAAATAATACGCTTGATTACCAAGTCACTGACCCGATATACCTGACGTTTGACCTTTTTATTAAAAGCTTTGATCATGCGTTTTTGGTACATCTGACCATGACAGATAGCTGTAAGCCTCTTCTCATCAATCAAGTTTAATTGGTCAAATCGAGTCTGGATCCAATCTTCTTCATTCAAACCAGCATCCTTCATGATTCTTAGAGAGGGGATCTGGATCTCAATAGGTAAGACAACCTCCATGCCGTATACCAGAGAATAGGGTGTTGCCCTAGTTGATGTGCGAGCTGTGGTACGATACCTGTGGAGAGCGAATGGTAGCATCTCATGCCAGTCTTTGTATGTGACTATCATTTTCTGTATGATCTTCTTAATGTTTTTATTAGCAGCTTCTACAACACCATTCATCTTTGGCCGGTAAGGGGAAGAATTGTGATGTTGAATCTTGAATTGCTCGCACAAGGCGGTGATCATAGTGTTGTTTAGATTCATACCATTATCAGTGAGGATTCTCTCTTGGATACCGTACCGACAGATGAGGTTCTGCTTGATGAACCGGGCAACCACATTCTTAGTAATGGAAGCAAATGAGGCTGCCTCGACCCACTTTGTAAAATAGTCGATTGCCACTAAGATGAAGTGGTCTCCATTGTAGGCTGTTGGCTTGATTTCCCCAATCATATTGATTCCCCACATAGCAAAGGGCCAAGGAGCCGTCAAGACGTTAAGAGGAACCGGAGGTACGTATATTTTATCCGCATAAATCTGACACTTATGGCAAGTCCGAGAGTGTTGATAGCAATCCGCTTCCATGGTAGACCAATAATATCCTGCCCGTGGGATTTTCTTTGCCATCGTATGCCCACCGGAATGGGTACTAAAAGTGCCTTCGTGTAACTCAACCATGATATTTTCAGATTCAACCTTGTCTACGCACCAAAGTAAAAGAGAGTCATGACTGCGTTTGTACAAAATGCCGTTACTAAGGAAGAACTTAGCTGATAATCTTCTTAGGAACTTCTTGTCATTCACCGAAGCTCCTTCTGGATATTCCTGAGACTCGAGATACCTTTTGACTTCGTGGAACCAAGGTCGATCCACTACTCCTTCCTTACCGATCTCGTGACAGTATGCTGGTTCATCCATCCGCTCAATGGTGATTTGAGGAGCCTCGTTATCCCAATTAAGTTTAAACATAGATGACATTGTAGCTAATGCGTCTGCTAGCTGATTTTCTTCTCGCGGGAAATGCTCGAAAGTAATCTCCTTAAAATGCGGCAACAATGTCAACACATGTTCTTTGTAAGGGATAAGGTTGGGGTGTTTGGTGTCTCATTCTCCTTTGACTTGACTGATGACCAAAGTTGAATCTCCAAATACATCCAAGGATTTGATCCCCAAGTCTATAGCAGCTTTGAGACCGAAGATGCATGCTTCGTATTCTGCCATGTTGTTTGTACAGTTGAAGCAAAGTCTGGTAGTAAAGGGAGTATGGCATCCTTCCGGAGATATAAGTACAGCACCGATACCGTTGCCAAGTGCATTGGATGCCCCATCAAAGAATAGGGTCCATCGGGATCCTTGTTCAGGTTCTTTATATGGCCTGATTTCTTCACAGTTGTCTAATGTCATTATGTCTTCATCCGGGAATTCAAACTTTATGGACTTATAATCTTCTACAGCTTGATGTGCAAGATGATCAGCTAGAACATTTCCCTTTATAGCTTTCTGGGTAGTGTACTGTATGTCATATTCTGTTAGGATCATCTGCCATCTAGCTATCCTTCCAGACATAGCAGGTTTCTCGAAAATGTATTTTATCGAATCCATTTTAGATATCAACAGAGTAGTATGGGTCAGCATATACTGTCTCATCCGGTGAGCAGCCCATGCCAGAGCGCAGTAAGTTTTCTCGAGCAGTGAATATCTTATTTCACAGTCGGTAAACTTTTTGCTCAGGTAATAAATAGCATGCTCTTTTCGGCCAGACTCGTCATGCTGCCCCAGCACACACCCCGTTGAGTTTTCTAAAACAGTTAAATACAAGATCAATGGCCTTCCCTCGACAGGTGGCAACAACACAGGAGGCTCTTGCAGGTATTCTTTGATTTTGTCAAAAGAAACTTGGAATTCTTCATTCCATTTGACTACTTGATCTTTCTTCAAGAGTTTGAAGATTGGCTCACAAGTAGCTGTCAGGTGAGAAATAAACCTGGCTATGTAACTCAGACGTCCCAAGAATCCTCGGACCTCTTTCTCAATATGAGGAGACGGAATTTCTTGTATCGCTTTAACCTTGGCAGAGTCGACCTCGACACCCTTGTTGCTGACGATAAAGCCTAAGAGTTTACCAGACCGTACTCCAAACGTGCACTTGTTTGGATTTAATCTCAACTTGTACTTCTTCAGCCTCTTAAACAGCTTCTGTAAGTGATCAAGGTGCTCTTCTTCCATTTGTGATCTGGCTATCATATCGTCTATGTAGACCTCTATCTCATGATGTATCATGTCATGAAATAAGGCTACCATGGCGCGTTGATAAGTTGCCCCAGCATTCTTCAGTCCGAATGGTATGACCTTATAGCAGAATGTGCCCCATTGTGTAACAAAGGTCGTTTTCTCCATATCTTATGGCACCATTTTGATTTGGTTGTTTCCTGAGAAACCGTCCATGAAGGAAAACACTTTGTGTTGCACCGTATTGTCGACTAGGATGTCGATGTGGGGGAGTGGGAAATCATCTTTGGGGCTTGCCCTGTTTAAATCTCTGTAGTCCACACACATTCACACTTTACCGTCTTTCTTAGGCACATGAACAACATTATCCACCCATTGGGGATAAGAGGTGACAGCTAAAAATCTGGCATTGAATTGCTTCATGACTTCTGCTTTGATATTTTCCGACATATCAGGCCTCATGCGACGAACCTTTTGCTTTACTGGGGGATAATTTTCTTTTGTAGGCAGACGATGTACCATAATGTCTGTGTCAACTCCTGACATATCTTC
Source organism: Vicia faba (assembly GCA_948472305.1). Taxonomy (NCBI): domain Eukaryota; kingdom Viridiplantae; phylum Streptophyta; class Magnoliopsida; order Fabales; family Fabaceae; genus Vicia; species Vicia faba. The sequence continues at coordinate 101,978,940 of OX451740.1, read as the reverse complement.
GTACGACTAGGCAAAGATCTCAACATAGTCGTGTAATAACTGAATCAGGATCTCCTTGACATTAGGCTCCAAATTGGCACCCATCTTGACCTCCTTCTTGTCTTCCTCGGTTCCCAAGTTAACTATTTCGATCGGCTCTTCGTATGCCTGAATGGTCCTTTCTTCCTGTTGCAACAACCTGGCCAACTCCCCTGGCACCTCACAATCTTCCTCACCTTCGTCGTCGGCTTGGTAGATCGGATTTTCAAAGTCACAATTGGCCATAGCAGAACTGTTACCCATGGGATCCTGAGTGGATGTAGATCTGCATTTTTAATATGTGAGTGTGTGTAATAGCATAGCTACCTTTGAAAGAAATAAAATGTAAGAAAGAAAAGATAAGGAAAACAAAATTTGATGCAAAAACGTCCATGATTCATTAATGACATATGAGAATGAAATGACAACCCTCACAAATGGACCGTTGTGCCTTGGGTAAAACACAAGGTTTTAAAAAGTCTGAATTGTTTAAGTATTACAAGCCTGAAAATTTTAAAAGACAATTACTCTTGAATAAAAGTAAAAGGAATGAAATCTTTGGCCTCCCAATTGTTGAGCCCTCTGCCGATGGTTGGAAAAATCCATTCGTCCATGTCACAGCTGCCATCACTACCATCTATTGCATTGACTCCTTGATTGCTGATATGCAGAGGTGGTCCCTAGCGCGAGAATGTCGAACAGCTTTTTGGGCCTCTGAAGTGAACCCCAACCCAAATTTGTCGGACTTGTAGGGAATATCTGGAAGCTGACCCCAGATAGTATATCCTCCCTCTTCAACTACTACTCGAGCATCTTCAGTGGAGGTCTGGTAATCTTTGGGACCTTTGGAGTAGACTTGGTTGCCGCGACCGTCGCTGGAACCTCCTCAAAGTTCTGACAGGGGGTCTCTATGAATTCACCATCCATTTCAACATACCTGAAAGAGTTCAGATGGCTAACCATGTACTCCTCCTCTCCGTGAACTGTGACAATCTTTCTTATGATCGGGTATTTTAGCATTTGGTGTAGGGTAGAAGTGACAGCACCAGCACCATGGATCCAGGGTTGACCCAACAGACAAGAGTACGAAGGGCGGATGTCCATCACATAGAATATTGAGTCAAAAGTCTGAGTCCCGATTTTTATGGGGATATTAACTTCCCCATGTACTGTCCTCTTGGAGCCATCAAAGGCCCTTACTATGATGTTGCTAGGTTTCAAGATGAGCCCCTCGCAATCCAGTCGGTCGAGAGCATTTTTGGGCAAGACATTCAATGATGAGCCAGTATCCACCAGAACATGGGAAAGTGTGGTACCCCTGCATTCAATGGAAATATGTAAGGCATCGTTGTGCTTCTTTCCCTTAGAGGTTAAATCAGCGTCGGAAAAGCCCAATCTGTTATCAGCAGTAAGACAGACCGCACAGTTTTTAAATTGGTCGATGGAGGTCTCTTGGGGCACGTGGGCGGTCTTAAGAAACTTTACCAAGGCTTTAGCGTGAGTTTCAGAACACAAAAGTAAGGACAACAATGATATCTTCGAGGGGGTCTGCCCCAATTGTTCTACAATGTTGTAGTCACTTTTCTTGATTATCTTCAGGATTTCTTCTATTTATTTTCTAGAAGCTTCAAGGATGACCTCAGGATGTTCTCTTGCTTAGGAAGGCTCAATCAAAGCCTCTTTTCCCCTTGTATCGGTAGCAGGGATAACAGTAGGAGTATCACTGGGAGTGTCGGTAGGAGTGGCAGTAAGAATGATCGCAGGAGTAGCAACGGTCTTTGGAGAAATATCAGGCGAGAAGACTTTTCCACTTCTTGTTATTTTGCTGGTCCCAGTGATGTTACCGACATCAGGATCAATATCTCTCGCAACTTCGTTTTTGACAGCCAACTGATCTTGCTTGACGCCATAGTAATAAACGTCAGCCCCATAACTCCAGGGAACAACTTTATCTGAGGAGTATGATATTGGTCTTGGCATGGTGATGATTAAAGGTGCAGATCTTAGAATAGATGTAATCCTGATGGGTCTTTTGGTGGAGACCCTGGGAGGATTGTCGAAAATGGTGATTATCGAAACCTCTTGATAAGAACTTTTAATAAGAGGTAGCTTTTCAAATAGGATTTCTTTGCTAGTCATCAGGTGTTGGACGCCTATCTTTAGTAACAAACAGTCGTTCGGTAGAGACTTGCATAAGTGACAATCTTCGTCGCAGCCTAGGAACAGGCCAACTTGCAGTAGATTTTGTTTAATGGTCAACAGAGGAGTAACTAAGTCATTCACAGAGGAAACAAAACTATCATCATCAATGGCGTTTGTTGTACCCCAAAATTTGCTCTCCCATATTCCTCAAGATTTGTCAAGAATCATCTCCAAATGGTTCAAGATTGCTCAAGGGTTGTACAGTCAAATCACCTCCTAAGGCAGTCAATTCAAAATTAGGGTTTTGTGTTGCATCAAGGTCCTTACATCCAAATGGCCTCAAGTTCTTCCCAATGTCTTAATATGTTCTTAAGTCCATCCATGTCAAATTTCAAGCCTTGTAGAGGAAGTTTGGTCAGTCAATTGCTCAAGAGGCCCAAAAATCGACTGTGCTAGGGGAAAAGTCATTTGTGTCCCAAATACAGTCAAACCTCAAGATTTTTTGTCAACATTCTCATTTTTAATGATAATTCATGATTTGATCAAGGTTTGATCATGATTCATCAAGGATTGCTCAAAATTCATCAAGATTCAAAAGTTGCTAAATTAGGGTTTTGTAGGAAAAGTCAACTCAACTTTGACCAAGCATAACTTTCTCATACTTTATGAGAAATGACCCATACAAAGCACATTTTGAATAGGATGCAATTTCCCACAATTCATATTCATACCCCAAGAACAGAAAATGCACTCACAATAAGTTACAAATTTGGACATTATAGGTCATTTTTAAATGTCAACAAAAACACCTTTTTTTTTCCAAACATATAACTTGAGAATGGAAGATAAAAATGAGATGAGACCAAAAGGGTTGATTATAGGACATCTCAAGGTTTCTAAAAAGTCAAAGAACACCTCCAAAAGTTCAAAATTGAGGAAGTTATGCATTGTTGAATTTGGGCATTTTTCCAAAATTGCCAAAAGTCAACTATCCTCAAAACTCCAATTTTTGACAAAAGGGCCCACTTGTTTCCACTTAATATGGTCTTGTCTTGCCACACACGTGTCCCATACATAATTTCATGACCAAACATTTATTTTTCTATTTTATTTCATTTTTATTGATTTAATTCATTATTAATCAATATTAAATCAAATAAAATCCAAAAATTGATGTAAAGGGATCTTTGTGATTTGTACAGCTTGCAATTATCATTATTCACTCAATCAAATCGTGCCAAGGCTCATTCAAGCACAAAATCTCAGATTTGGCTTATTTTTGGAAAGGTTAACAATGGTGGTCAAACAAATCTTCCATCTTCAATGCACAAGAATATTGGCCCAACTCTTCACCTAAAATCATTCTATTATATGCACACAAGCCTCACAAACCTAATTCACGCACAAAGCTTTGCAGAAACGGTCAGAACAAATTGCAAAAAATCCTTGAAAAAGTGTGAGATCAAAAACAATATTGGAGGCACTTTCAGACAAAAAGAAGAACCCAGCTCTCTTCCTTGACATCTAGTGGTGCTATAGCAATCAAAACCAGTCTTTTTCATCACCTAAAAATCATTGTAAGTCGTCTTGAACTCGACTCTGAACATGGAATCCCAATCTCTAATTCTTGCGTCTTTTCTTTAAAATCTTAGCATATTTGTGTTCATCATTCAATTTAGAATGTTTTGGCGTTATTCAATTTTGTTTTTGGAACCTGTATCATGATGCCCGATCCTAGGGTTCGTGTTCTTGCTTTTTAGGTGTTTTTGATACAGGGAAAATTGGATCCAATAATGGGTATAGAGATGATCAGGAAGGAGAGACGAGGTCAGTCATGGCCTTGGATGGTATTTTTATGGCCTAGGGTGAATTCTAGGACACACCTAGGAACTTAGTTGCGGACAAAATCCGCAGGTAAAAACCTGGTTATGTTCAACGAAGAAGACGACTACGCGTCCTCTTCCCATTGGCCGGTTTAAACAGCGCGCCAAATTCTTTTACTTTCCAGGCATAGTAAAATGTTTTTCCATATATATTTCTTTTGGTATTACTATAACAAATGAGGCAGGTTGGTGGAGTGGTTGAGCGTGCATACAATGAGCGTTGGGACCTGGGTTCGAATCCCAGGTCCCCCAAAACCTTGTTTATTTTTCTCCTTCAGGTATTCATGTGCAGTTTGCAAAGGGAGATCCACCACACACCTCAAATCTCAGTGCGCCAGATGGCTCCAAACCTAGATCCAGTGGTCATGAATGAAGGATCATCATACTCCCTAGTCAATGCATGCGCGTGAGATCCTGGAAAGTCAACAAGGCTGGTTTGGATTGGGCCTGGAAAATTGCTGATTCTACCTCCAAAATTGGGCCCAACACCCCCCTGAGTTTGCTTATATTTTTATTTTTATTTCTTTTCATTATTTTTTTATTACCTTTTATTATTATTATTAAAAACTAATTAGTTAATTAACAAACTAACTTTTTATAAAATCAGAAAACACCAAAAATAATATTTATTAATTTCATTATTTATTTTTGTAAATAAAAATTAACCAATTAATTTAGTTTTAAATTAGGTTTAATGATAACATTTTTTGCAATAAATTAAAAGTAAATTAGAATATTAGGTTTAACAATTTTAATCATTTTTATTTTTATTTCCTTAAATATTCTAAAAAACCAAAAAATACATTTTTTTTGTTTAATTAATTAATTAACTTAGATTTAATTTCCGTTTAATTCAAAATAACAAAAAAATATGCTTTCTTTCATAAAAAGGGTCAAAACCCTAAAACTCTTCGATTCAATTTTTCTCGCGCGTATTATTTTTTATTCATATTCCATATAATTGTAATTGCTCCGAGGATGTAATAGCTTTAAACTTAGGACCTTTTATCGCTTTTATTTACTTTTTTGCATTTACTTTTTCAAGGGTTTGTTTTTGGCGATGTAAATACCCAACGCCTTGTAATAGCTTAGTTTTATCTTCCGCAACCATTAACTGCTAGATGTATGCTAATAGGCTATGCATGACAAGATCTATCTTAACTTAAAAACAACCGTAGCTCACCATAACATGTACAAAGATAACATAACTGAAAATTGACACATTTTCACATGCCACTCCTAGGGTACGCCTCACTTGGTTGCCTCGAACGTGGTCATTGAGTATAGGAAGTTTTAGAGGTCGCCCTCTTGTCCAAAGATCATAAGTTGCCTCAAAACAGTTGCCTTGGATAAAATGATCTAAGACGTTAGGATTACCGCTAAGGCGTCCTAACATTGCTTTAGTGACCACATGTCCCTTAACCGAATTGACCTGAAAACTCCAACGACGGTGCTACCTACTTCTCAATAGTGGGATAGCACTGTCTAAAGGACATTTACACAGTTTAATTCCTTTTGAGTAGGTAGAGGTTCTCAGGTACTTGCTCTTTCAAAACAAAACAAATTTTTCGCACTTACACTTTTCAAACAAAGTTTTCAACAACACTTCATACACTCTTGAGGACAGAAACAAGAGTTAAATCGAAGTTTTCAAACAAAACTCTTTTCAAAACCCACGAACACAAGAAAAGAAAAACTTTTTGAAAACATAGTGAGAAAGTACCTAAGAGCCCATGTGTTGTACCCCAAAATTTTCCCTCCCATATTCCTCAAGATTTGTCAAGAATGATCCTCAAATTGCTCAAGATTTGCTCAAGGGTTGTACAGTCAGACCACCTCCTAAGACAGCTGAAATTAGGGTTTTGGTTCTTTCAAGGAATTTGGGGCTCTCAATGGTTCAATCAAGTCTCATAGGTCTATATACATTCTCAAGCACCTACATGCCAAGTTTCAAGACTCACAGTGCCAATTTGCACAGTCAAAAGCCTCATTTGATCTACAATCAACTGCAAGGGCAAAATGGTCATTTTGCAGTCAAAAGTCAAAATTTTTGGTCAACATCTCATTTTAGGTTCACAATCATCATTTGATCAAGTCTTGATCATGATTCCACAAGAATAGCTCAAAAATCATCAAGGTGCAAAAAGTTACTATTTTTGGACAGCAGAAAAGTCAATTGTACCTTGACCAGGGCATAACTCTTTCATGGTTTGTCAGAAAAATTCCATCCAAAGCTCATTTTGAAGAAGATGCAATTTCCTACAATCCATATTCACACTCCAAGTTCAAGAAATGCACTCACAAGAAGTTACCAATTTTTACATTATAGGTCAATTTCAAAAGTCAACAAAAGTACACTTTGAGTCAAAGGCCATAAATTGAGATTGGTAAATCCAAATGACATGGGACCAAAGGCAATGGTTAGAGGACTTCATGAGCTTTCCAAAATGTCCAAGAACATGGTCATATGATTAAAATTGAGCAAGTTGTGCATTGGAGAAGTTGGGAAATTTTTATGAATTTGCAAAAGTCAACTTTGCTCAAAACACCTTATTTTTGCTAATGGGCTTCAAAACTCTTCTTGAAACTTCACCCATGACCTATGCACGACCCATCAAGCTTAAATGAATTTATTTTCTTATTTTTATTGATTAAATGGATTTTTAATTAATATTAATTCATTTAATTAATTTAAATCATAAGAAAATAGAAGATTTGTTTTTTAAATCTTTTTGTGAAGCAAATATGACCTAAACATGCTGGCAAATTCGTGCACAAGTCAAAGATACAGAAAAATCCAACTTTGGCAAGTTTGTTCAATCATGAAAATCAAGAATATTTGATTTTTCAATCAAGGATTCAATCATCAATGCACATGGATTTTTGCCCAGCTTTTGACCTAATTCAATTTCCTTATATGTATGCAAGCAAACCCTGACCTAGTAGACGATTGAAAGCTGCAGAAAAAACCCTGCCATATTCAAGAAATTCCAAGAAAATTGAAAATTTGTTCTTGCATTCCAGGTCAATTCAAGGCGTGCTATTCATTCAAACATATTGCAGGAGGTTCCAGGAACGTTCTACAATCAAATTCAGGCACTGAAGCTCAAGGAATCGTTGCACACAGTTTCACGGTTTGCCTTTTTTATCCAGAATCGTATTTCTTAATTCATGCATATTTAACATGTTTTGGTGATTGATTTGTGTTGTTAGACACCATACGAAGCTAATGGAATGGTTGAATTGAATTGTAATGCCCTGAATCAAAAGATGCCATGATCAAATTTCTAGGGTTCTTGAGCTTTCAATTAGGGCTTTCTAAACCCAGAAAAATTGGGACCAGTGAGATATATGAGTGAAATCGTGAGAACAAGACGGACAAGAACCACCCCTCGTGAAATATTTAGGATCATTGTGGTTCTAATCGCTATTTTTCGTGCAGATAGATAGTGGAGGTTAAAAACCCCCGTTATCTGATGTTAATTATACAGGAACAAACGAAGAAGATGATGACGTGTGGGCATTTGATTCGTGCATTTGAAAAGCGCGCGCTTTATTTTATAATTCCATCATATTTGTTTGTTTACTAATATATTGATTGCTTGTTATTCCAATAACGACTAAGGCAGGTTGGTGGAGTGGTTGAGCGAACGTCCAATGAGCGCTGGGACCTGGGTTCGAATCCCAGGTCCCCCCAAAACATTTATTCCCTTTTTCTTTGTATGTTCACATGCAGGTTTCACAAGAGAGGTCCACCATATACCTCAATCCCCAGGCGCCAGATGGCTGCATGTTTAAATCCAATGGCCATGAGTGGGAGATCACCATACTCCTTAGTCAACATACGTGTGGATGATCCAGAAAAGTCAAAAAGGCTTGCAGCAATTGGGCTCCAGATTTCCAAACACACCTCCTCTTTGGGCCCATCACCCCCTGGGTTATTCTTTTTTTTCTTCTTTTATATTTTCCATTTAATTACTATTAATAATTATTATTATTACTTAATTTAACCCAATTATTTTTTTTCATAATAAAATCAGAAAACTAAAATATAATATTTTTATTTATTAAATTTAATTAGTTATTTTGTAAATAAATACTAACATAATTAACTAATTTAGTTTTGATTAGGTTAATTCTAACTTTTTTGCATAATTTAAAATCAACATAGAATTAGGGTTCTTGACAATTTTAATCATCTTTATTTTTATTTCCTTAAAACATAAAAAACTCAAAAAAAAATATCTTTCTTTTATTTAATTAATTAATTAGTCTAGGTTTAATTTAATTAAATGCAAAAATAACAAAAATCTCTTTCTTTCTCAAAAAGGGTCAAAACCCTAAGAACTTCTCCGATTCAATTTTTCTCGCTCGTATGTTTATTTTATTCATATTTTTATTCGATTATTTAATTTCTCCGAGGATGTAATAGCTTTAATTAGGACTTTTTATCTCTTTCATTTATTTCCCGCAATTTACTTTTCAAGGGTTTGTTTTTGGCGATGTAAATACCCGACGCCTTGTAATAGTTTAGCTTTATTTTCCGCAACTATTAACTGCTAGATGTATGCTAATTAGGCTATGCATGTCAAGATCTCTCTTAAATTAAAATCAATTGTAGCTCACCATAACATGTATAAAGATAACATAACTGAAACCTGACACATTTGCACATGCCACTCCTAGGGTACGCCTCACTTGGTTGCCTCGACGTGGTCATTGAGTATAAGGTGTTTTAGAGGTCGCCCTCCTGTTTAAAGATCAAAGTTGCCTCGAAACGGTTGCCTCGATAAAAAACGATCTAAGACATTAGGGTTACCGCTAAGGCGTCCTACTATTGCTTTAGTGACCACATGTCCCGAAAATCGAATTGACCCTAAAACTCCAACGACGGTGCTACCTACTTCCCAATAGTGGGATGGTACTGTCTAATGGACATTTACACAGCTTAATTTATTTTGAGTAGGTAGAAGTTCTTAGATACTTTCTCTTTCAAAACAAAACAACTTTTCGCACCTACACTTTTCTGACAAAAGTTTTCAAACAACACTTCATACACTCTTGAGGACTGATACAAGAGTTAAATCAGAGTTTTCAAACAAACTTTTTCAAAACCCACAAACACAAGAAAAGCAAAACTTTTTGAAAACATAGTGAGCAAGTACCTAAGAGCCCGTGGATAACCACAGATAGAAAGGGTGCTAACACCTTTCCTTTCTATAATCTACCTCCCAAATCCGAGAAACATCTCGAAAAGGAATTTTGCTGTGCTTTTGTCCTTTCCTTGTTGGAAAAAATAAAAGACGGTGGCGACTCTTGCTTACCGCGACATTTTGAAAAACGCAAACGCGAACCAGCATTCCAAAACATACAGTTCTATTTCCACCGATCATAGAACTGGCGACTCTGCTGGGGACTTATAATAAGTGAGATGTATCTTAGGATTAGATCATTATGTTTTCAATTGTATGCTTTGTATGATTTATCTTTGTGGTCTTGTATCGGAGTTTTATATATCCTAACCCGGATCTGGGGGTACCCTTTTTTAGGTAAGTAGCAATAAACTGTGAGGGACCTGTCCGGCGTAGACCGACACGGGTGAAGCAGTAGCTACATTGGTGTGACACCTTGGTCTGTACCGATATCCCTTGTGTTGGAACGAGGAGAATATGGGTCTTCTGAGGAGTCACTAAGCACCAACTGACCTTAGAACCTTAAATTGACCAACTTGGCCATAGAACAGTAGCAGTATGCTACACTCATTGAGACTAAACTCTCGCGATTGTTCCGGCTGCAAGAAAAGGTTGCCAAACTGGAATTATGACTGATTGAGGGTAGTCAGTGATATTGAGATCCTCTAAAACCCGGTTACTATTTTTAGGACAGGTCTTAACCAACTGAGACTGAAAGAGGGTAGTACCTAAACTTCATGCCAGCCTGAAATCTAAGGGCTCTTTTGTGTGACTTGTATGCCTTTGCCATGTTTGCCTTTTGTGAATACTTGTGGTGTGCCTTTATCATAACATCATAGCATCATAACATTGCATACATCCTGCATAAGGACTAACCCATTTCAAAGACAAGAAGGTTTCATCTTTGCTCTGTTTTGTAGGATATCATGATGCCCATGCGTAGGAATACTATCCGGCTCAACTTTGTTCAACCACCTACTTTGCTTAAAGAATTGGTTGACAGGATTCCAAACACTACTTCCTTCATCAGGAGGCATGGTTCTCTTCTCGGTTTAGTCACCTCAAAGTGGGACCAATAACTGATGAGTGTCCTGGTCCAGTTTTATGATCCGTTATGCCATTGCTTCACCTTTCAAGACTTCCAGCTGGTCCCTACCCTGGAAGAATTTTCTAAGTTGCTTGGTATCCCTGTTTTGGAGCAGACTCCATTTACTGGTTGGGAAAAGACTCCTAGGCCTGAAGAGATTGCTGCAGCCCTTCACTTGACCAAAGAAGAAGTAATGGCTAACTGGGAGACTAGAAGTGGAGTTAAGGGCTTTTTGGCTAAGTTTCTGGTTGGCAAAGCTAATGGTTTCTGGAATGACTTAGACTTCAGGGCATACAAAGACATTCTGGCTCTCTTAATCTATGGTCTGGTATTGTTTCCAAATCCTGATACCTTTGTTGATGTTAACGCCGTAAGGATCTTCATCTCTCGGAATCCTGTACCCACTCTCTTAGGTGATATCCTTTATCAGCTCTATACTCGTACTGACCGAAGACGGGGAACATTGATGTGTTGTGCTCCTTTATTGGCAAGGTGGTTTATTTCGGACCTCCCTAAGTTCGTACTGAATAACAAAGAAGGAAGAGGCTGGGCTCATAGGATAATGTCTCTTACTAATAAAGACATTATTTGGACTCTCAGAGGATTAGATGAGGTGGACGTCATTGATCATTGTGGAGAGTATCCTAATGTTCCATTGATCGGAACCCGTGGAGGAATCTCTTATAACCCGTGTTTAGCTCTTCGTCAGTTTGGAAGAGCCAGTTGAGAAGGGCCTCATGAGATGTTGATACCTCATATTGTCTTTGATTTTCAAGTAGATAGCGACGAGCTGTGTCGTAGATTCATCAAGGCTTGGGATAGAGTTCACAAATCTGACCCACATGAGTTGGGACCAAAAACTTCTCTGCCTATGGAGTCATATTTCAGATGGGTCCGCATCCGTGCTCAGAAGTTAGGTATGCCATACGAAGCTGTCAGGCCTATTACTCTTGAAGTTGCTGATAAAGAAGGGGTTCCTCCAATTGTTCTCCATCCTCATACGCCCACTGATGTTGGCACTCTGAAGAGGTCTTGGGTGCAACTGCAGGAAGAACGGGATTCTTATCGGGAAAGGTTCAATGAGCAGGAACAAAAGATCCAGAAGCTGACAAAGCAATTGGAGAACGTGTGGATCCTGAATGACTATATCCACACTGAGAAGAAGAGGCCATGGGAGCATTGATGGACCTTTGATGTTTCTTTTACAGCTTATTTACTTTTCAGTATTTCCATTTTTGTAACGCCTAAGGGCAATTTGTTGAACAATTTAAATTCCGAAGTGAAATCTAATAAAGTGTGTTGCCTTTTTTGTCTACAAAGTTGAATCCCGATTGTCTTTGAAAACATAAATCATACGCATTTCATTTCATCATATGCATAACAGGTACCCCTTTTTACAGGTCACTTATCTTCTTCGCTGTTTATTTCAGCAATCGTCATGTCTACTGAACCTTCCATTGAACAAGCTATCAAGGCCTTCCAAGCCCAGAATGCCCAGTTCCAAGAGTTGGTTATGAGCCTAGCCCAGGGTCAACAGGATTTGAAGACTCTGATTCTGAAGGAAAGGAAGAAGAAGAAGAAGAGGACCGTCTTGTTCAACACTGGACGTAGATTTGGGAATGGACTACAGAATGAGGTTGAGCTGACTACCTCATCTGTAGGAAAAGACAGTTCACAAGAGAGAAGGGTTCCTAGCCCCGTAGTCTCCGACAACGAGACGGATTATGATGAGGAACAGTATCCTCCTGCTGAGGATAGGTATAAACAATTGGAGGACCGCTTAAGCGCTATGGAGATACAGAATGTGCCCGGATTGTACTTTGGAGACCTAGGCTTATCCTCTGGGGTGGTGATTCCACATAAGTTTAAGGCACCTGCTTTTGCCAAATATGACGGAGCCTCCTGCCTAAAGCTGCACCTCTGGTCGTATTTAAGGAAGATCCAACCTTACACTGATGATAAGAATTTGTGGATCCATTTCTTTCAGGATAGTCTTTCAGGGACTAAACTCGAATGGTTCTATCAGCTGGATGGGGCCAGTATCCGCAACTGGGAGGATTTGGCTACTGCGTTCTATAAGCAGTATCAGTATAATTCCTACCTCGCTCCTACGCGTACCCAACTCCAGGGTATGTCACTAGGGACGGGTGAAGGATTTAAAGAGTATGCTCAAAAGTGGAGAGACCTGGCTGGAAGGGTGCAGCCACCTCTAACTGACCGTGAACTCGTTGATATGTTTCTAGGGACCCTGTCTGGTCCGTTCTTCAACCATTTGATTTGAAATTCTTCAGCCGGGTTTACAGACCTTATCTTGACTAGTGAGAGAATCGAAGCTGGTATCAAGTCTGGGAAGATACAGAAGGGTGCCTCCTCAAGCACTGAAAAGAAGCCGTTCAAGAAAGAATCCAGCGCTGTCTATGGTTCAAGGAGACCAAATAGGTCTGAACACCGCCAAGCTGTCAACGTGGTGGTCATTTCAAAACCTGCCGGTGCTCCTCAACATCACAACCAACAAAGGGGTGAGAGACCTAGAAGACAGTTCACTCGACTCAGCATGACCTTGTCCCAGATATTGCCGTAGTTGCTGACAACCAATTTGGTGACTTTAAGGGAAGCTCCTAAGAATCCCAACACTACATCCCCAAAGTATAACCCCAACACCCGTTGCGCTTATCATTCTGATAGCCCGGGGCATAATATGGATGATTGTTGGACTCTGAAGAATAAGGTCCAAGACCTAATTGATGCTAAAGAGATAGAGTTCGAGGCGCCCGAAAGGCCCAATGTTGTGACTGCTCCCATGCCCAAGCATGGAGTGAATACTGTAGAGGAAGACCTGTTTATAGCCTCTGTGGATGATATTGTTACTCCGCTGTTAACCGTCAAAAGGAACCTATTACTAGCCGAATTATTTCCGGGATGTAGTAAAGGTTGCCATCTATGTTCTGTTTCACCTATTGGTTGTCCTTTTTTGAAGTCAGGCAGCCAAAACCTGATGGATAACAAGGAGATCTTGTTTGAGAAGATTGTTGTGCCTGCCACCCACACTGAATAAGTTTCCATTGTTACAATTTTCAACAATTCTCCCAAGGTTCCCTCGAGGAAGCCTATCAAAATGATGCCTACTCAGAAGATTGCACCTATAATCATCACTGTTCCGGGGCCCATCCCCTATACATCCAACAAAGCTGTCCCTTGGCACTATGGGGCGGATGTTTATGTTCTTGGAGTTAAGCAATAGTTTGATACTAATACCAGCGTCAGCAACATCACCGGGCCTGCCAAAGTCACCCGCAGCGGTAGACTTTTCTCACCAGATATTGCGCCACCAACTATCCAGAGACCTATTGTCATCACACCTGCAAGGGGGCCTACTTCCCTTCCTGACCAAGTTCCTATTTTTGCCCCTGCTGCCGAGTCATCTGATGCTCAGGGCAAACGGATCGCCACTGATATGCCTGCCCAGACGGAGGCATCAAAGACCATCAATGTTGAAGCTTCCAAACAAGAGATGGAAGAGATTCTTAAGATTATCAAGAAGAGTGATTATAATGTAGTTGAGCAGCCGGGGCAAACCCCCTCCAAGATTTCTATGTTATCACTGTTGTTGTATTCAGAGGCCCATGCCAAGGCTCTGATTACCTTCCTGAAGACGGCCCACGTGCCAGAAGAAACATCAGCTGATCAGTTTACCGATTGTGTGGCCAACTTAACTGCTGATAATGGTTTGGGTTTCTCCGACGCTGATCTGACTGCTAAAGGGAAGAACCATAACGATGCCCTGCATGTCTCCATTGAATGCAGGGGCACTAATCTTGCACATGTGTTGGTTGACACTGGGTCCTCATTGAACGTCTTACCCAAGAAAGCTCTAGACAGGTTGGATTGCGAAGGTTTGGAGCTGAAGCCAAGTAACATTGTTGTTCGGGCCTTTGATGGGTCTAAAAGGATGGTGCATGGTGAAGTCTATATTCCAATTAGAGTTGGCTCTCAGGTCTTCGATTCTACATTCTACGTGATGGATATTCGGCCATCCTATTCTTGTTTGTTGGGTCGTCCCTGGATCCATAAAGCGGGAGCTGTGACCTCCACACTACATCAAAAGCTGAAGTACCCGGTCAGAGGGAAGATCGTGACAGTGCAGGGGGAGGAAGAATACATGGTCAGCCACCTCAACTCGTTCCGGTACATAGAGATGGATGGGGAGTTCATTGAGACTCCATTTCAACACTTCGAAGAGGTCCCTCAGACACTGGCATCAGCTGAAACTGTGGTTGAAGACTCTCCTTTGAAGATGGCTTCCTTAAAGGGCGCCCGAGCTGTTGTTGAGAAGGGTGAGTGTGCAAATTGGGGCCGACTTCCTGATTTCACTCAGAAGACTGACAAGTTCGGTTTGGGTTTCACCGTAGAAGCTCAGAAGGCTGTTCGTAGGGCAAGGATTGGAAGACCTCCTGTGTTCATCAGCAACTCGGGGTAAATGCCATTGAGGATGACGTGGAGGAATCTGAATTCAACAGTTGGATCTACCCTACAACCAACGGTGGACCAAACAACTGGACGGCAAAGGACTTCGTCCCTATTACTTTTGTGACTCAATAATGAACTCCTTTGTTTTGAATTTGTAACAAATAATATTGTGGAACTTTATGGCCCGGTGTCTTACCCGGGGCACCGTGGCTTCATTTGTGAGGGCTTTTGTGTGTCATTTTCATATATCATTAATAAAAGCATTGGACGTTTTTTGCATTTCAAATTTTGCGCTCCTTGTCTTTCTTTATTATATATTGCAAAACAACTATTTACACACACTCACATATACAGGTCCCAATCCACTCTGGATCTCACTGGTAACGACTCTGCTACTGCCAGTTATGACTTCGAAAATCCGATCAACTTAGCCGAAGACGAAGGTGAAGATGATTGCGAAGTGCCTGGTGAGCTCGCAAGGCTGCTACTTCAGGAAGAGAGGGCCATTCAGCAACATGAAGAGCTAGTGGAAACAGTGAATCTGGGTACTGAGACAGACAAAAAGGAAGTCAAGATCGGTGCAAATCTGGAGCTTAGTGTGAAACAACGGTTGATTCAGATGTTTCATGACTACGTGGAAATCTTTGCCTGGTCTTACGAAGATATGCCTGGGTTGGATACCGACATTGTGGTTCATCACCTGCCTACAAAGGAAGAATGCCCTCCGGTAAAGCAAAAGGTCCGTCGGATGCGTCCAGAGATGTCTGAGAAAATTAAAGCTGAGGTTATGAAACAATTCGACGCCGGTTTTCTAGCAGTAACTTCTTACCCTCAGTGGGTTGCCAATGTGGTTCCGGTACCGAAGAAAGATGGTAAGGTCTGAATGAGTGTTGACTACAGGGATTTGAACAGGGCGAGCCCTAAGGATGACTTCCCTTTACCTCACAGGTTGACAACACCGCTCAGCATAAGGTATTCTCCTTCATGGACGGTTTCTCCGGTTATAATCAGATAAAGATGGCTCCCAGAGACATGGAGAAGACCACTTTTGTTACTCAGTGGGGCACCTTTTGTTACAAGGTCATGCCTTTTGGGTTGAAAAATGCTGGGGCAACGTATCAGCGTGCCATGGTTGCTCTGTTTCATGACATGATCCATCATGTGATTTAAGTATACGTCGACGATATGATTGCGAGGTCCCAAACTGAGGAGGAACACCTTGACCATCTACAAAAGTTGTTTCACCGATTGAAGCTGTACAAGCTGAGATTAAACCCAAACAAGTGCACCTTCGGGGTGAGATCTGGAAAACTACTAGGTTTCGTCGTAAGCGACAAAGGTATTCAAGTGGACCCTGCCAAAGTGAAAGCCATACAAGAGATGCCAGCTCCCAAGACAGAGAAAGAGGTCAGAGGCTTTCTAGGACGGTTGAACTACATTGCCCGGTTCATCTCACATCTAACTGCCACTTGTGAACTAATCTTCAAGCTACTAAAGAAAGATCAAGTAGTACGTTGGAACGATGAATGTCAGTCCGCTTTCGAAAGAATCAAAGAGTATCTCCAAGAGCCACCTATTCTTATGCCACCAGTTGAAGGGAGACCTATAATCTTATACTTGACAGTACTTGACAACTCAATGGGATGTGTGCTGGGTCAGCATGACGAGTTTGGCCGAAAAGAGCATGCTATTTATTACCTTAGCAAAAAGTTTACCGACTGTGAGACCCGATACTCACTGCTTAAGAAAACTTGTTGCGCTTTGGTATGGGCTGCTCGCCGGCTGAGACAGTATATGTTGACTCACACTACTCTGTTGATTTCAAAAATGGATCCAATCAAGTATATCTTCGAAAAGCCTGCCTTGTCCGGAAGAATAACAAGATGGCAGATGATCTTGACTGAATATGACATCCAGTACACGACTCAAAAAGCAATCAAGGGAAGTGTGTTGGCAGACCATTTGGCACATCAGGCAGTGGATGATTACCAGTCCATGAACTTTGAATTTCCATACTAGAATATCATGGTAGTGACTGATTGCGAGATACCTGGACCGGATGAAGGACCTGAGGAAGGATCCCGATGGTCTATGCACTTTGACGGAGCCTCAAATGCTTTGGGTAATGGCATTGGCGCTGTGATCATATCTCCTAAAGGCTCACATACTCCGCTCACCGCCCGACTATGTTTCAACTGCACCAACAACATGGCGGAGTATGAAGCATGCATCATGGGTCTTCGAGCTGCAATTGACCTAAGGATCAAGTTTCTGAGTGTCTTCGGAGATTCCGCTCTCGTGATCAGTCAGATCAAAGGCGAGTGGGATACGAAACACCCAAATCTTATTCCTTACAAGGAGTATGTATTGATGTTGCTTCCCCACTTTGAGGAGATAACCTTTGAACATTTCCCAAGAGAGGAGAATCAGTTGGCGGATGCGTTGGCTACGATGTCTTCTATGTTCAAAGTCGAGTGGGACAACGAGGCTCCCCGGATCATTATTTGGAAATTGGATGAACCTGCACATTACTGTGATCTTGAGACCAAAGAGGTAACAGAAAAACCTTAGTATCATGAAGTGAAGAGGTACCTTGAAGCTCAAGAATACCCCGAGGGTGCATCCGTTAATGACAAGAAGTTCCTGAGAAGATTTGCGGCAAAGTTCTTCCTCAGCAATGACATTCTTTACAAACGTAACCATGATTCGACCTTACTGCGTTGTGTGGATAAGATTGAAGCAGAAAGGATCATGGTAGAGCTGCATGAAGGTACCTTCGGAACTCATTCCAGCGGACATACCATGGCAAAGAAAATCCTTCGGGCAGGATATTACTGGTCCACAATGGAAGCCGACTGTTATCAGCATTCTCGGACATGTCACAAGTGCCAGATCTATGCTGATAAGGTGCACATTCCTCCAGTTCCTTTGAACGTCTTGACAACACCTTGGCCTTTTGCAATGTGGGGCATTAATATGATTGGCGAGATCAGACCTACGGCATCCAACGGGCATCGCCTTATCCTGGTAGCAATTGATTACTTTACAAAGTGGGTTGAAGCGGCTTCCTTTGCCACCGTAACCAAGAACGTCGTGGCACGGTTCATTCGGCATAACCTGATCTGTCGATACGGTGTACTAGAGAGGATCATTACGGATAATGGTACCAATCTTAACAACAAGATGATCACTGAGCTCTGCGAGCAATTCAAGATACAGCACCACAACTCTTCTCCCTACCGGCCGAAGATGAATGGGGCTGTAGAAGCGGCTAATAAGAATATTAAGAAGATTGTGCAGAAGATGACAAGGACCTACAAAGATTGGCACGAGATGTTACCATTTTCTCTTCATGGGTACCGTACCTCAGCATGGACATCAACAGGGGCAACACCCTATTCCTTGGTCTATGGCATGGAGGCAGTCCTGCCCATTGAAGTTCAGATACCCTCTCTTCGGATCATGAAGGATGCAGGTTTAAGCGAAGATGACTGGATCCATACCCGGCTTGATCAACTAAACCTAATCGACGAAAAGAGACTCACTGCTATTTATCATGGTCAGACGTACCAAAAATGGATGATCAAGGCATTTAACAAGAAAGTTAAACGGCAAGAGTATCAAGTTGGGGACCTGGTAATCAAGCGCATCATTCTACCTCAAGGTGATCCCAGGGGAAAATGGACCCCTACGTACGAAGGTCCATTTGTGGTTAAGAACATCTTCTCGGGAGGAGCGATGATTCTAACCACCATGGATGGTGACGACCTTCCTCACCCCGTCAATGCAGACATAGTAAAAAGATACTACGCATGATTAAAGACCCGCTAGGTCGACTGGCCTAGGCAAAAATAAGGGCTTCCCGGCGAACCAAAAGGGTTCGGGCAAAAATAAGGGATGAAAAAAAAAATTGTATGCCCGGCAAGTCGAAAACCTGAAAAGGCGGCTTGGGCAAAAATGGGTATCCCGGTGGACTGAAAACCCGAAAGGGCGGTCCAGGCAAAAGTTAGGGATAAGCGTAACACTATGTCTCATTAGATCACCTCGCATCCGGACTTTGGTATCAACTATCAGACTCGAACGACACCAGTCAATCAGATTCCTCTTCAACTAAGCAGCAAAGTGATGAGACGCTTGAAGACATAAGGGCGATAACAGAGTTGGAACCCAGTGGGATTTTTCACATAGCTGTTTTCTTTTCTTTTTACAAATTGTATAAACTCTATTTGTTCGGCGGCGTTCTCTTACTAGGACGTCAGCCTCTTGTACAAAAACGCCTATTTACAGGCAAACTTCAAAATTAATACAAGTCCATTTTCCAGACAAATCGCAAATTGTTTTTCCTTTATCTGTTTTGTTTTGCAAAGAACGTCCAATGTTCATTTTTGATATATGCATTTGACATTAATTGCTACTCATAAATATTTGCATGCGAAATAAAGGACTAATTACGGCTAACATCGGAAGTAGGGGCAATAAGAATTGTCTAAGCGATCTAGTTGCTCTGTCCACCAAAGTACCAAGGTAGGTTCAGCTGAAGAATATGACCAAGATACATTCACTCCCCAAGAGTAAGACAGGATTCAGCAATACTCTCCCCAGGCAGAGTTGGTCTACCATCAGCCCTAAAAAGGTTGGGTATCCCCAGTAGATCTTAATATTCCCCAGCGGAGTATACAGATAGTCCTCAACAAGCGTCCCCGGCAGTCTTAATATTCCTCGACAGAGTATAAGAATGTTCCCCGGTGGAATACAAGATACCCCCAGTGGAGCCATTTCCCAGCGCAATCTAAAAAAGCTTCCCCTCCAGAGTTGAATCATCTTCCCTAGTAGATTCTGGAAGCTGGTCCCCTGCAGAGTGCAAACATCTCTCCCCAGACATATTCAGAAGGTTATCCCCACAGGAGTCTAACTGGGTTATCCTCAGCAAGTTACAACGGAAAGATCATCCCCAGCGAAGTTCTCTCTATCCCCAGCGGAGTTCATCATCAAAATCTCCAACAGAGCTTATCAACGGAATTCCCAGCGGAGTTATCGTTAAAATCTCAGCAGAGCATCTCCTCCCCATAGAGTAATTCCCCTCAGAGTAATCTCTTCATCAAGTCTATTCCCCAACGGAGTTCTTTTCTCCTGCAGGTTTATTCACACAATCATCTTCGTTCATCACCCCCAGCGGAAACGAAGAATTCAACATCATTCTCCAGCAGCTATCCGGGATTTATTTTCCCCAGATAGAACATCACATTTTCATACATCATAATACATGCATATACGCATCATATCATACGATCTCAGTTATGTTGAGAACATCATTGCTCAATCCATATCATGCATTGCATACGACTGACCTTTACCTTTCAGGAAAGATGCAGTTAAATGCTCAGCTATGTCAAAGGAGACAAAACCAGATAAATCGATTCCTAAAGATTTTTCTGATGCTAATACAGTCAAAGGAGACAAATCTAGTCAAAGGAGACAAAAGCCAGTCAATGGAGACAAAATCAGTTAAATCGATTCCTAAAGATTTTTCTGAGGCAAAGCCAGTCAATGGAGACAAAATCAGTTAAATCAATTCCCAAAGATTGTTCTGAGGCAAAGCCAGTCAATGGAGACAAAATCAGTTAAATCGACTCCTAAAGATTTTTCTGAGGCCAGTCAATGGAGACAAAATCAGTTAAATCAATTCCTAAAGATTTTTCTGAGGCCAACCCGTCAACGGAGACAAAACCAGTTAAATCGATTCCTAAATATTTTTCTGATGCTAATTCAGTCAAAGGAGACAAAATCAGCTAAGTCGATTCCTAAAGATTTTTCTGATCCGAACACAGTCAATGGAGACAAAACCAGTTAAATCGATTCCTAAAGATTTTTCTGAAGCCAGTCAATGGAGACAAACCCAGTTAAATCGATTCCTAAAGATTTTTCTGATGACAACCCGTCAATAGAGACAACCCGTCAATGAAGACAACTCGTCAATGAAGACAACTCGTCAATAAAGACAAAACTACCTACCAACAATCTCCAGATGGCATCTATAAGCCCATCCTCCTATCCATCAATCTCCAGGTGGCATCTATAAGCCCATCCTCCTATCCATCATCTCTCCAAATTGCATCTGTAAGCCCATTCCTGACATCACATTGCTGATACTACACCATGCGAGTACAAATTTCTGGGCACTTTAGTGTTCAATCATCTTCCACCTTCGGATCACGAAAGGCACGCAAGCCAATCTATATCCTCAGGTCTAAGAAGATTGAACAGGGGCAACTGTTGTACCCCAAAATTTGCCCTCCCATATTCCTCAAGATTTGTCAAGAATGATCCTTAAATTGCTCAAGATTTGCTCAAGGGTTGTACAGTCAGACCACCTCCTAAGACAGCTGAAATTAGGGTTTTGGTTCTTTCAAGGAATTTGGGGCTCCCAATGGTTCAATCAAGTCTCATAGGTCTATATACATTCTCAAGCACCTACATGCCAAGTTTCAAGACTCACAGTGCCAATTTGTACAATCAAAAGCCTCATTTGATCTACAGTCAACTGCAAGGGAAAATGGTCATTTTGCTGTTAAAAGTCAGAATTTTTGGTCAACATCTCATTTTGAGTTCACAATCATCATTTGATCAATTCTTGATCATGATTCCACAAGAATAGCTCAAAAATCATCAAGGTACAAAAAGTTACTATTTTTGGACAGCAGAAAAGTCAACTGTACCTTGACCAGGGCATAACTCTTTCATAGTTTGTCAAAAAAATTCCATCCAAAGCTCATTTTGAATAAGATGAAATTTCCTACAATCCATATTCACACTCCAAGTTCAAGAAATGCACTCACAAGAAGTTACCAATTTTTACATTATAGGTCAATTTCAAAAGTCAACAAAAGTACACTTTGAGTCAAAGACCATAACTTGAGATTGGTAAATCCAAATGACACGGGACTAAAGGCATTGGTTAGAGAACTTCATGAGCTTTCCAAAATGTAAAAGAACATGGTCATATTATTAAAATTGAGCAAGTTGTGCATTGGAGAAGTTGGGAAATTTTTATGAATTTGCAAAAGTCAACTTTGCTCAAAACACCTTATTTTTGCTAATGGGCTTCAAATCTCTTCTTGAAACTTCACCCATGACCTATGCACGGCCCATCAAGCTTAATTGAATTTATTTTCTTATTTTTATTGATTAAATGGATTTTTAATTAATATTAATTCATTTAATTAATTTAAATCATAAGAAAATAGAAGATTTGTTTTTTAAATCTTTTTGTGAAGCAAATATGACCTAAACATGCTGGCAAATTCGTCCACAAGTCAAAGATACAGAAAAATCCAATTTTGGCAAGTTTGTTCAATCATGAAAATCAAGAATATTTGATTTTTCAATCAAGGATTCAATCATCAATGCACATGGATTTTTGCCCAGCTTTTGACCTAATTCAATTTCCTTATATGTATGCAAGCAAACCCTGACCTAGTAGACGATTGAAAGCTGCAGAAACAACCCTGCCATATTCAAGAAATTCCAAGAAAATTGAAAATCTGTTCTTGCATTCCAGGCCAATTCAAGGCGTGCTATTCATTCAAACATATTGCAGGAGGTTCCAGGAACGTTCTACAATCAAATTCAGGCACTGAAGCTCAAGGAATCGTTGCACACAGTTTCACGGTTTGCCTTTTTTATTCAGAATCGTATTTCTTAATTCATGCATATTTAACATGTTTTGGTGATTGATTTGTGTTGTTAGAGACCATACGAAGCTAATGGAATGGTTGAATTGAATTGTAATGCCCTGAATCAAAAGATGCCATGATCAAATTTCTAGGGTTCTTGAGCTTTCAATTAGGGCTTTCTAAACCCAGAAAAATTGGGACCAGTGAGATATATGAGTGAAATCATGAGAACAAGACGGACAAGAACCACCCCTCGCAAAATATTTATGATCATTGTGGTTCTAATCGCTATTTTTCGTGCAGATAGATAGTGGAGGTTAAAAACCCCCGTTATCTGATGTTAATTATACAGGAACAAACGAAGAAGATGATGACGTGTGGGCATTTGATTCGTGCATTTGAAAAGCGCGCGCTTTATTTTATAATTCCATCATATTTGTTTGTTTACTAATATATTGATTGCTTGTTATTCCAATAACGACTAAGGCAGGTTGGTGGAGTGGTTGAGCGAACGTCCAATGAGCGCTGGGACCTGGGTTCGAATCCCAGGTCCCCCCAAAACATTTATTCCCTTTTTCTTTGTATGTTCACATGCAGGTTTCACAAGAGAGGTCCACCATATACCTCAATCCCCAGGCGCCAGATGGCTGCATGTTTAAATCCAATGGCCATGAGTGGGAGATCACCATACTCCTTAGTCAACATACGTGTGGATGATCCAGAAAAGTCAAAAAGGCTTGCAGCAATTGGGCTCCAGATTTCCAAACACACCTCCTCTTTGGGCCCATCACCCCCTGGGTTATTCTTTTTTTTCTTCTTTTATATTTTCCATTTAATTACTATTAATAATTATTATTATTACTTAATTTAACCCAATTATTTTTTTTTCATAATAAAATCAGAAAACTAAAATATAATATTTTTATTTATTAAATTTAATTAGTTATTTTGTAAATAAATACTAACATAATTAACTAATTTAGTTTTGATTAGGTTAATTCTAACTTTTTTGCATAATTTAAAATCAACATAGAATTAGGGTTCTTGACAATTTTAATCATCTTTATTTTTATTTCCTTAAAACATAAAAAACTCAAAAAAAAATATCTTTCTTTTATTTAATTAATTAATTAGTCTAGGTTTAATTTAATTAAATGCAAAAATAACAAAAATCTCTTTCTTTCTCAAAAAGGGTCAAAACCCTAAGAACTTCTCCGATTCAATTTTTCTCGCGCGTATGTTTATTTTATTCGATTATGTAATTGCTCCGAGGATGTAATAGCTTTAATTAGGACTTTTTATCGCTTTCATTTATTTCCCGCAATTTACTTTTCAAGGGTTTGTTTTTGGCGATGTAAATACCCGACGCCTTGTAATAGTTTAGCTTTATTTTCCGCAACTATTAACAGCTAGATGTATGCTAATTAGGCTATGCATGTCAAGATCTCTCTTAAATTAAAATCAATCATAGCTCACCATAACATGTATAAAGATAACATAACTGAAACCTGACACATTTGCACATGCCACTCCTAGGGTACGCCTCACTTGGTTGCCTCGACGTGGTCATTGAGTATAGGGTGTTTTAGAGGTCGCCCTCCTGTTTAAAGATCAAAGTTGCCTCGAAACGGTTGCCTCGATAAAAAACAATCTAAGACATTAGGGTTACCGCTAAGGCGTCCTACTATTGCTTTAGTGACCACATGTCCCGAAAATCGAATTGACCCTAAAACTCCAACGACGGTGCTACCTACTTCCCAATAGTGGGATGGTACTGTCTAATGGACATTTACACAGCTTAATTTCTTTTGAGTAGGTAGAAGTTCTTAGATACTTTCTCTTTCAAAACAAAACAACTTTTCGCACCTACACTTTTCTGACAAAAGTTTTCAAACAACACTTCATACACTCTTGAGGACTGATACAAGAGTTAAATCGAAGTTTTCAAACAAACTTTTTCAAAACCCACAAACACAAGAAAAGCAAAATTTTTGAAAACATATTGAGCAAGTACCTAAGAGCCCGTGGATAACCACAGATAGAAAGGGTGCTAACACCTTCCCTTTCTATAATCTACCTCCCAAATCCGAGAAACATCTCGAAAAGGAATTTTGTTGTGCTTTTGTCCTTTCCTTGTTGGAAAAAATAAAAGACGGTGGCGACTCTTGATTACCGCGACATTTTGCAAAACGCAAACGCGAACCAGCATTCCAAAACAGTCAGTTCTATTTCCACCGATCATAGAACTGGCGACTATGTTGGGGACTTATAATAAGTGAGATGTACCTTAGGATTAGATCATTATGTTTTCAATTGTATGCTTTGTATGATTTATCTTTGTGGGCTTGTATCGGAGTTTTATAGATCCTAACCCGGATCTGGGGGTACCCTTTTTTAGGTAAGTAGCAATAAACTGTGAGGGACCTATCCGGCGTAGACCGACACGGGTGAAGCAGTAGCTACATTGGTGTGACACCTTGGTCTGTACCGATATCCCTTGTGTTGGAACGAGGAGAATATGGGTCTTCTGAGGAGTCATTAAGCACAAACTGACCTTAGAACCTTAAATTGACCAACTTGGCCATAGAACAGTAGCAGTATGCTACACTCATTGAGACTAAACTCTTGCGATGGTTCCGGCCGCAAGAAACCGTTGCCAAACTGGAATTATGACATATTGAGGGTAGTCAGTGATATTGAGATCCTCTAGAACCCGGTTACTATTTTTAGGACAGGTCTTAACCAACTGAGACTTAAAGAGGGTAGTACCTAAACTTCATGCCAGTATGAAATCTAAGGGCTCTTTTGTGTGACTTGTATGCCTTTGCCATGTTTGCCTTTTGTGAATACTTGTGGTGTGCCTTTATCATAACACCATAGCATCATAACATTGCATACATCCTGCATAAGGACTAACCCATTTCAAAGACGAGAAGCTTTCATCTTTGCTCTGTTTTGTAGGACATCATGATGCCCATGCGTAGGAATACTATCCGGCTCAACTTTGTTCAACCACCTACTTTGCTTAAAGAATTGGTTGACAGGATTCCAAACACTACTTCCTTCATCAAGAGGCATGGTTCTCTTCTCGGTTTAGTCACCTCAAAGTGGGACCAATAACTAATGAGTGTCCTGGTCCAGTTTTATGATCCGCTATGCCATTGCTTCACCTTTCAAGACTTCCAGCTGGTCCCTACCCTGAAAGAATTCTCTGAGTTGCTTGGTATCCCTGTTTTGGAGCAGACTCCATTTACTGGTTGGGAAAAGAATCCTAGGCCTGAAGAGATTGTTGCAGCCCTTCACTTGACCAAAGAAGAAGTAATGGCTAACTGGGAGACTATAAGTGGAGTTAAGGGCTTTTTGGCTAAGTTTCTGGTTGGCAAAGCTAATGGTTTCTGGAATGACTTAGACTTCAGGGCATACGAAGACATTCTGGCTCTCTTAATCTATGGTCTGGTATTGTTTCCAAATCCTGATACCTTTGTTGATGTTAATGCTGTAAGGATCTTCATCTCTCAGAATCCTGTACCCACTCTCTTGGGTGATATCCTTTATCAGCTCTATACTCGTACTGACCGAAGACGGGGAACGTTAATGTGTTGTGCTCCTTTATTGGCGAGGTGGTTTATTTCGCACCTCCCTAAGTTCGTACTGAAGAACAAAGAAGGAAGAGGCTGGGCTCATAGGATAATTTCTCTTACTGATAAAGACATTATTTGGACTCTCAGAGGCTTAGATGAGGTGGTCGTCATTGATCATTGTGGAGAGTATCCTAATGTTCCATTGATCGGAACCCGTGGAGGAATCTCTTATAACCCGTGTTTAGCTCTTCGTCAGTTTGGAAGAGCCAGAAGAGAAGGGCCTCATGAGATGTTGATACCTCATATTGTCTT